>OU611804.1:2864166-5723333 GCA_914767645.1 Hydraecia micacea
CACAGGTAAAGAACGCCCAGGACATTACCAACACAGGTAAAGAACGCCCAGGACATTAACAACACAGGTAAAGAACGCCCAGGACATTACCAACACAGGTAAAGAACGCCCAGGACATTACCAACACAGGTAAAGAACGCCCAGGACATTAACAACACAGGTAAAGAACGCCCAGGACATTACCAACACAGGTAAAGAACGCCCAGGACATTACCAACACAGGTAAAGAACGCCCAGGACATTACCAACACAGGTAAAGAACGCCCAGGACATTACTAATACAGGTAAAGAACGCCCAAGAAGAAAATACATCATCATCATCATTTCAGCCGATAGACGTCCATTACAGGATAAAGGTATACCCCAAGCGTCGCCACACCGACCGGTTCTGTGCTTCCCGCATCCAGCGGATTCCTGCGACCGACACAAGAAGGGCACATTGCCTGCAGAACAGAGGTCCGATGGGGTCGAAAGTTTCTGGAGTGGCGAGCGTGACAATCAGTGGCGTGCATTGCATAATATAGGCATATAAGCAGTGCCTATACTGCAATTTATCACCCTTAAGTAGGCATGCTTACTCAAAACTTTCGATCTCACTTTTTTTTCTGATTAGTAACCGCGTTTGCCTAGACTAGACCCGGCCTTTTTTTTTTTCTTTTTTTTTCGTGTGGAAATCACCCTGGGGTGGGTGGAGGGGTCTGTCAGACTCCTACTGACTAAAACCACAAGGTGTCCTGCTGCTACCTTTAGCCAGGGTGCAGTGCCTACCTATTCTGAAAATCAATGCACGGGTAATGCGCTGCAAATAGACTCCGAGTAATATGGCTGTGTAACAGACGGACACGACGATATTATAAGCATTCCGTTTTTAACATTTATTTAAGGAATTGTAAAAAGCTCACCATAGCTTTGACTTTGATCATGTTATGTAATCATGTTCCGCGTTAGACTCTATGTGTTTTTGATATTTTTCAGGATTTCCCGTTCGGCACACCACCAACGCTTCGGGAATCGGATTTAAACTCCATAATATCAGATCACAGCAGTCAACAGGCGACATCTAGTGTTTAATTTATTTATTTAATTTAAATTGAATGAATAATAATCACAACTTTATTTACACATTAAATATTTCAGGTGGCAACTCTGAAATCAGTTATGACATGTATGCTTTTTTTTTTTTTTTCCATTTTCCCTTTTGGGAAGGCAAAGAGATGTATGCTTTTTTAAAAGAATAACGTGAAGCCTATAATTTAAGCTTTGACATTTTACATTTTATTGAACAAATCGTGAATTTATAATAGAATACCTACTCAAAGAAATTAAACTAACAAGAGTTAAAAAAAAATTGTTCGACATTTTCCGCAACACACTAGGTAGTGATATGCCACGTTGCACAGGTCTGTGCAAAATATTACCTATGTGCAATCTGGCTTAGGTACAATCATAAACTACAGAATAATTTGCACAGATCGATTTCTTTGTATAAAAACCGCTTAAAAACAGTTCGCCTGCAGGAAATAAAAGTGCAACGGATGCACAAAATAATTTAAAAAATTATATAAGCTATGTTTTAATTGATATCTTTACTGTCACAGCTATGCATATAATTATGTTTACATCACAATGCTTAAAACAAATAAGGGCAGTTTCTCGAGCTAAAATGATCGCAAAATTAATGTGAAAAATTGTCAAACGCGCGTAAACTACTGCCAAAATCGCGCGCAAACTACTGTCAAAATCGCGCGTAAACTGCTATGACAAATTGTCACATTATTTTCTTCCTTCGAGAAACTGGCCAGAAGTAGGTACCTATAATATTACTACCATTTTTCTATATTGAAGTCAAAGCATAAATTATAGACTCACAGAAAAACTATGGCCAGTGTCAATATTTTACTTTGTTGCATGAACTTCAGCACTTACACGTTTTCACCAAATATTATAAAGAAAATGAACGAAAATTTACTATTAATTATATTGAATTTAAATCCTATCAACATCACGCTCGCTATGCGAAGCGGTATAAGTAGAATATTGTCGTTTTCGGTGCAAAAATATATTGATGTCTAAAGATTATAAATTGTTAATATTAAATAATTTAAAGTGTGGTTTTAATATGTGGTTACTGTACTAAAGTTTAAAATCAGCAATACAGAAATATTTTTGCTTTCAAAAACCACATTATAAAACCACAAAAGAGTGTTGTAAAAATTAATATTTTGAATGAAAAGAATGAAGTGAAGGTATTGCAAGGAACGATTAAAAAGAACGAATGTCCATATCCTATTGTAATTCTATGTATATTTGTAATGTTTGGAAGTCTGTACATTTAAAGAGAGATGTTACAGGAAGACTTGAGATAAAAGAAAAGCAATTTCTTGTTAATTTATATGATTGCTTAAAAAACTAAACTTTTATTGAAACGACTGTGAGCTGAGTGATATTCTCATTTGCGTTTGAGACATATATTACGCTTATTTATTATTAGATTTATCACATAAAAATGGAGCATAGAAGCTATAAACTATAGAAAAATTTATAATATTCGTGTAGAAATAAACTTGGGCATATTATACGCCCAAAGTTACAATCATGATTACTCATTTGAATGCCGTAATTACAGAAACAATTAAAAAGCCAATGGTGCCAACTCCCTTGTTCACAAACTAAATTAAAAAGTTCAGTGCATCTTTTTCTTTCTATTTCATTAAGCAAAGGACAGAAGATAAATTTTAGTTTAGTCCTATCAAATTAATCAGCGCCTGACACTGCTCCATACAAGTTTAGACGTGATTAAAAACTTGCCTACTAAAATTACGTCAGGCGCTGATTAATTTGACAGGACTAAACTAAAATTTATCTTCTGTCCTTTTCTTAATGAAATAGAAAGAAAAAGATGCACTGAACTTAAATTTAGTTTAGTTTGTGAACAACAGAATTGGCACCATTGTGTCTCGCGTGGATCTACGTT
This sequence comes from Hydraecia micacea, assembly GCA_914767645.1. NCBI lineage: Eukaryota > Metazoa > Arthropoda > Insecta > Lepidoptera > Noctuidae > Hydraecia > Hydraecia micacea. The sequence continues at coordinate 2,867,141 of OU611804.1, forward strand.
CGATACGAAAGGCTTAATTATACACTGGGAGTGAGAGATTTGGTTCAATTAATCTACCAAGCCATTTCCCAATATGTTGGAGTAGGCTTCCAGTCTAATCGGATGCAGTGAATACCAATATTTTACATGGAGGACTGCCTATCTGACCTCCACAACCCAATTACAAACATGATTATCTAATAATGAGTGGCAAATTCGGTTATACAAAGTGTTAAAAAATTAACCTTACAAACTTTAAGAGGTGCTTTAGACCATCGAACTGAACAACTTTCACTACGGGACCAACTCTGAAATCACGAAAAAAAAATCTGCTGTTTCATACAAAACTTCAATACCTACTTACTTGACCAAAATGTATGAAACAGCTGATTTTTTTTTTGTGATTTCAGAGTTGGTCTCATTGTGAAAGTTGTTCAGTTCGATGGTCTAAAGCACCTCTTAAAGTTTGTAAGGTTAATTTTTTAACACCTTATACCATATGATTTTTTTTTTTCTATGGCTTACACTGACCCACGAAAATGACTAAAAAAATTTAAATAACTAAGTAGGTAGATACCTAAATATTGTGTATTTAGGATATTGAATCCTTTAAAATACGCTTTATTAAATATGGGAGTCGTTTCTGATTGTACGAATACTATCGATTTAGTTAACTTATTTTATTTACAAATCAAAATATTTACAATATTTAAAAGCTGTCTTAAAATAATAACTTATTAGATTACAAATTAATACGGGTATTGGTGTCGTGACTATTATTATTATTGTCGGTCTGTATGTGAATATTTTTTGCCAACGAACACAAATTATTTAATACTTTTCATTACCAAGAAAATGTTACTTATATTTCTGCAGCTTTGTAGCTTTTTCTCAAAAAAAACCCTTCAGTTCAGCATAGCTAATAATTTGCTATTGACAACCATCCGACAAGCTATCGTATCGAAAATTACACATTTCGATAACCGGCGGGGCAATTGCGTAACACACTATCAGTAGCAATAGCTTTCATTGACAGTTTAACCATAGAGTAAGTAATCCTTAGTTTAACTACTTACATCCATTGCGTTATTTACGTTGTTGAGCAGACAAATGTTTCGAACATAATTATGAAGCAATGGAATAGATAGGTACCTATCCGTAATAGTGCGAAACGTAAAACTCGAGTTGTGACTTGTAGTAACTAGGTACAGACGCCAGCACATCAACCTACACCTAACTGTCAAATTTTCCCAATCAACATTGAACCTTACGCTTTAGCGATAAAGTTGAAAATCTATTACAGAAATCTGACAGATTGTAGTAGGTTGATGTGCTGGCGTCTGTACCTAGGTACCTATAACATTGAGCAATAAAAATACCGTGTATTATTTTTATTAACCTTTTAACCGCCCGCCTTTATATCAGTAGTTGTGCCAACAGCGCCCGAAAAAAAAAAACCGGCCAAGTGCGAGTTGGACTTGCACACGAAGGGTTCCGTACCACCGTACAATATTTAACACTACATATACTGGGTGAAATTTTAATGGTTGTTTTCCTCTTAAGGGGTCATTGTACTCATCATTATGAACAACTTTTACTATGGGACCAAACCTGAAATCGCGAAAAAAAAATCAGTTGTTCCCTACATTTTTACGAGTTATACGAACATAAATGTAGGGAACAACTGATTTTTTTTTCGCGATTTCAGGTTTGGTCCCATAGTAAAAGTTGTTCATAATGATGAGTACAATGACCCCTTAAGGGGAAAACAACCATTAAAATTTCACCCAGTATAAAAAAATCACGTTCTTTGTATGGGAGCCCCCCCCCCCCCTTACCTACCGCACCTACCTGTTGCCATTATTGATATCGAGCAAAAAAAAAAATCGCGTTTGTTGTATGGGAGCCTCCCTTAAATATTAATTTTATTTTGTTTTTAGTATTTGTTGTAGTAGCGGCAACAGAAATACATAATTTGTGAAAATTTCAATTGTCTAGCTATCGCGGTTCTTGAGATACAGCCTGGTGACGGACGGACGGACAGACAGCGAAGTCTTAGTAATAGGGTCCCGTTTTTACCCTTTGGGTACGGAATCCTAAAAACGAAAAATAAATACCGATTAAACGAGCTGTGATGATGTAATAATAATACAGATTAAACGAGCTGTGGTATTTGGTCGTATATATACGACCCTGGCGGAATGGACACGAAAATATTTGTCGGATTAATCCGACGTAAGCGGTTAAAAGGTTAATAAGTCCGTTAAGGGCCCGTGCACGAAAATAACCCTCTTTTGTCAATTCCGAGGCACGGAGGGGCCTCGGTATGTAAAGATGGTCACCCATCCACGGACCGGCCGTGGCAAGCGTAGCTTAACCTGATCGATCAACCCGTGCGGCTTTTTACTTAGTCACGAGCCCCTCAGATTAAAATATATAGATATTTCAAGGATAACAGAAGACTAATGTGTGCCGTTTTGAATTTCTTAAAACTTTTGCTAATATGAATGATATGGACAGGTATTTTTTCATAAATCAAAATCAGTCGATTTCATGCACGGCCTCTTAAAAAGCAGACTTTGTTTAGGTATCTACTTATATTTTTAACGGCATCAATATTCAATCAAACTTTAATTTCGAACAGAAAGTAACGTTGGTTAAAATAAGCTTTTATTATAGAACAATCTCTTCAAAACTCAAAACACTATATTTTCGAAGTGAAGCAGTGTGACATACAGGCTGACATCAAAGATATTGTGATTATACTTTTTTAGAAGGAATATATACGCTTGGATAGCAAGGATATACGTTGCTGTTTATATACTTCGTTATAGCATGTAGTTGTATATTTCTAAGTCTTACGGAGATATATTCAATTATATAAAGAAATAAATTAAAGTCATGAAATGAATCCCGACGGAAGGATGGACAAAATGGCGGCGCAATCAATGTTTGTCAAATATTTTGCTGTATCCTGTCACATCAGTATTGTCCTAAAACATACTGGGTCGGTTTCTCGAACCAAAATTGGAATTGTCAAGCGCGCGTAAATCGCTGCGATTGGCTGTTGATAAATCATTCAACCAATCACAAATAATAATATGTACAAGTAAGTATATAAAAAAGAACAGAATCATTGGGTCCCTATCAAAAATTCATTCGCATCGTAGTCAACAGGAGAGGTGCCTAAAAGGCTGGCAGCATTGCCACGTGGTATGAGGAACAGGGTGTAAAGTTCACTCATATTCTATAGAAAAGGGAGGATCCTCCGAACAGACGGGTGTTGTGTCTGGCGGGCAACTGCCCGATGATTCATGTCGGGCCGTTGTATCTATGCTAGTTGCGCGGTAAACTCTGCTTGTGAGATGCAGGATTTCGTGACGTCAGTATGACGCGTTGTTCGCATGTGGCGTTGTGGATACCGCTACAGGTACAACGTGCCATAGCAATGCTGATTATTTGGTCAAAAAATAGACCAAGTGAAGAGTCGACCAAGTCTTAAAATAAATAATTATTTCTTATACTTAATAAATTGTTATTTTAAGACTATTAACTTTTAAATGATGTTTGTTTATGAAGGTAATCAATTAACTAATCGTATCAATTAAGTAGGTAATCGTAGCAGTTTACGCTCGCTTGAAAATTTGTCACATTATTTTGCGATAATTTCCGGTCGAGAAACTGGCCCTAAGTGTCTCCCCTGTTTCCTAAGCCCGTAAAACATCTAGGTATACTATTATTACATTTTCCGTTTGAATTGATGTCAGCTATCGATTTAAGTAGGTATATAGGTTCCATGCGTGGCCGCCATTTTGAAAAAAAAAACAAAATGGCGCGGCCGTAGGTATGCCAGGTTCCATATATAAAAATCTTCAATCCCCTTTGAGGACCATGGGCCATCGGGGTTCAAAACCGTAAGCATAGAAAATAAATCAGCATGATTACTAAATCTGGAATTAAAAATAGGTAGGTATTCTAAATCCATTATTAACTGCCAAATTTCTAATCGTCAATTAAGCGTAAAACATAAATATAAAGATCATTAAAAACAGTATTATAGACGCACTGGTTTGTCGGGCACATCAAATGTAAGGGGATGAGTGGAAAAAGTAACGTTTAAAAAACATCAAAGAAGTTTAGCAAAATAACAAACAAAAATTTCGAGAGATTTAGCAGTCTATGTACAGACGCCAGCACATCAAGCTACTACAATCTGTCAAATTTCTTTAATAAATGTTTAACTTTATCGCTAAAGCCTAAGGTTCAAAGTTGATTGGGAAAATTTTACAGTATCGGGTAGCTTGATGTGCTGGCTTCTGCAGCTACAACATGAAGAAAAGTCTGAAGTTTTTAATATAACCCAGAAAAAAGATTATCCACATAATACAACATGTTCTGGAATTCATGCACACTACTAAACACCCCAGTTAGAATATAGGTAGTAGGTACCTAATGTATGATATAATCATTTCATAATACATAGGTACACGATTTTTTACATAATTTAATTATTAAATTAGTTATACGGATCGTGGGAGAAAATCATAGATATATGAAAGAAGTTTTTTACGTGACGTCATAGTAGGTAATAAAAAATGGCACGCTTAGTTTTCATCAAGAAGCTTATAGGTAAAAATGGAGACAACACTCTTAATACCTAAGTGAAACCGACTGTGGGCTGCCGCTCTCTTTCTAAATACATACATATGACAAAGAAAGCACATATCACTGTCTCGTTCTTATGTGTGTATTTAGAAAGAGAGTGTCCGACCACAGTCGTCTTCAGATAGGTATTCAGAGTGTTGCCTCCACTTTTATCTATAAGCTTCTTGGTTTTCATACAGATCGTGATACTTGCGTTATCTAGGTCTATCTATATCTGTGGTTCCGTACCACACACAACGCGAAACCAGCCGAAAAAACACGTTTCTTGTATGGACCTCCAAAACCTTTTTTTAATTTTTAACTTTTTTTATTTTTCTTATTTGTGCTTAAAGCGGTCATAAAAATACACGCTCTGTCAAATTTTCAACTATTACGGTTTAGGTACAAAATACAGCCCGCTGACAGACAGGCGGACAACGAGGCTTAGTAATAGGGTTCCGTTAGCACCAGTTTCGATACGGAACACTAAAAAGGAAAGGAATATTAGGAAAGGAGATTAATCTAAGAAATTATTTAAAACTTACTTTTTCCACTCATCCTCAGAAATTAAACACTGTTGAATAGATAAGCAAACATATAGAGAAAGTTTAAAATATATCCAAATAATAGTCCAAAGTCTATCATCGTTACATAATATAAGATTTATAAAATAACGTTGTGTTTCCGATGTAAGTACCTATGTATACTTATCGTTTGTGGAAGTATTAAGGTAGGTAATTAGGTACTTTTATTTATATAAAATCCCAATATAATAAAAAATATCATCCGCATCGCTATCAACAGGAAAAGTGCCCAAAATGCTGGCAACATTGCCACACATTGTATCGCAATGCTGATTCTTTGGCCAAAAGATGAATTTATATTATTTACTTTTTTTTTTGTTTTGGCTTCGCTTTGGGTTTTGTATTTAGCCAATCTAACGTTTAGTTTATTTTATCTCAAAAAGGAAGCCTCCGCCAAGTCAAATGTTTCCCGCGCTTTTTTCTATTAATTATCTATACTTACATACTTCCACAAACGTTTCTACTTTAAAAAAAAACACTGAACTAAACCTCACTTCGTCCTAACTGCTATATCTTATATTTTAGCTAGACAAACTGATTTAGACTAATATTTTAGTTAGGGCACATAGAGAAGCATTAAGTTTTGATGGGATACATTTATAAGATTTTTTCGAAAGCCGAGCAAAAAAAAAAGTCAGAAATAACGGTAAGGCTACGTATGCACTGATAGGTGGACTTAGTGCCTACAGCCTAGTGACTAAAGGCCTATTCAAACCTAAGCGGTATTCACTGCCGCTGTGGGTAGAGGTACAGACGCGAGCTCATCAAGCTACTACAATCTGTCAAATTTCGTTAATAAATTTTCAACTTTATCGCTTTAGCATAAGGTTCAAAGTAGATTGGGAAAATTTTACAGTTTCGGGTAGCTTGACGTGCTGGCGTCTGTACATACCGCGCGGGTTTCGCTCAGGTATTTAGTATCAAGTTCCGCAGCTAGAGCGACCAGGAGGCCTACCTCAAGCTCTTAACGCGATCCATTTTAGGACCTGAACTGGACTGTTCTTCTAATTCGTACCATGATGTCAGTTTAACGATTCAGTTTAGGCCGTGCCATCTGCTGACAGCGATTGTCCCAAACTGAGTCGCAAGTTTTGGTTTCATTCATACTTGTTTGGTACCATGACGTCCATAGAGCAGCTCAAGCGATGCAGTTTAGGAACCTAAACTGAAATGTCTTGTTTTTGAATCGTTTTTAATTAGATCATGGTAGGCCACCTGAGCGGTATTCGCTGCCTCTGTGGGTAGAGGTACATACCGCGCGGGTTTCGCTCAGGTATTTAGTAGCAAGTTCCACGGCTAGAGCGGAATAGTTGGTGCCACAGTAGGACCGCATAGGTCTGGTAATGTTTACCATCTTCTACAAAAACTTCTTTACCTTCCTGAGTGAAACTAGAACTCGGTATTCTACCCTCAAGGGTAGCAAAATCCGCTTTGGTGTGAACAGTAATATTACCGCATACCCACTCGGTTTTCACTACCGCAGACGGTAGCGAATAGCGCCTAGGTTTGAGTGACTCGCTAGGATCTAGGCACTAAGATAGCCACCAGTCAGTGCGTACGTAGCCAAAGCGAAAACCAAGTAATAGCGCAGGTAGGCTATGCGATGCGACGCGGTGGGTCAAACAAATTTAACGTAGGCGAAAGCTCTATTATGTAAAATCCTACAAATGTATTCCATCCCTATGCAAGGGCGTAGATAGATAGAAATTAAATTTTAGTTAGGTATTATTGAAGACGTGTCTAAAGTAGTCAGTCTAGCTAGTACCTATTTTTATGGAAATCTCGTAACAGACTTTATAGGTACTTATTTAGCAACGAAATGCTTTAATAAAAAACCGCATCAAATAACGGGTGTAAAAATACCTTTCACGAAGCTGAAAGTCACTTGTTCTTCCCGTCGTTATGATTTTTTTTGCACAGACGCCTGCACATCAAGCTACCCGAAACTGTCAAATTTTCCCAATCAACTTTGAACCTTATACTTTAGCGATAAAGTTGAAAATCTATTAAAGAAATTTGACAGATTGTAGTAGCTTGATGTGCTGGCGTCTGTACTCGACCGTACCTGGGAACCTTCTGATTACCGGAGATATTGAAGGTCGAAGTTACAACTTTTTCGACGTTTTTTTTTTACGGAAACAAGGTTTAAATGTTATAACTTTAAATACTCCCACGATCCATGTATCGTTACAGGGACTCTTATGCACAAAATATTGCGTGCGTTACATTGCGCACTACCGAATTTCGACAACAAAAATAAAAGAAGTTTCCCAGAAATTATTTATGTACAGACGCCAGCACATCAACCTACCCCAATCTGTCAAATTTCTTTAATAGATTTTTAACTTTATCGCTAAAGCATAAGGTTTAAAGTTGATTGGGAAAATTTTAAAGTTTCGGGTACCTTGATGTGCTGGCGTCTGTACAAAGTTACTTAAACTTTTACTCTGGAAAACTCAATTTTTAATTTGCTAGGTCAAAATGACAGCTAATTAGTAAATAATTTCATGTTGACAAAAAAGGTCGAACGCAGCTGTCATTTTAGTCTGGCAAATTAAAAAAACAATAGTTTGATGTCCAGAATCCATAGATGACGGTTTCGTGATGGGTCTTGTTACACCCTGTAGTGTAGACTATTCAACTGCCTAAAAGTCTAATTTTCAGAACACAATGCTGTCCTTTAAAACGTAGAAAATTATTGCCAGAATAGTGTCAGTAGTTTACGAGTAAAACTATTTTAATAAAATGCCATACACTGCTTCTCGATTCCGTCAAATATTAATTAAAGATCTGCTACGAGATGTCCAAAAAAAAATTTAAAGTTGGAATTTATAAAACCATTCGATTCTGGAAAAATGTCACCGTGAACACTTAGGTCAAAGAGTAAAGTAACTATACTTAGGTTAAGTGAGCTGTCAACAGTGAACCTTTTAACCGCCTGACTTTATATGAGTTGTCACGAAAAATAAATAGGTACCGATGAAACGAGCTGTGATGATTTAATAATAATACAGATTAAACGAGCTGTGTTGTTGTATTTGGTCGTATATATACGACCCTGGCGGAATGGACACGAAAATATTTGTCGGATTAATCCGACGTAAGCGGTTAAAAGGTTAATCCCTAGCATCGGAGCAGTGGTGGTCCAGTGGTAACGGGCTCCGACATATGAACTGTAAGGTCGTGTGTTCGAACCCAGGCAGGCGCTTTACTTAGTGTAAATAATTTCATCACCACTGCTCTCAAACCGGTGAAGAAAAACATCTTGAGGTAACCGTCATGTCCCAGAACCAAAAATTCTAAGACAAGTGACATTTAAAACAACCCGCACTGGGCCCGCGTGGTGGATTACGGCCAGCTTCCTCTCAAAGGGAGGAGGCCTGTGTCCCAGGCTCCCAGCATTGGGAACATTATAGGCTGATTATGCTAGCTTCAAGTGGAATGACATGACAGTGACAGCTCACTTCACCAAGGGTGCGTTCCGAGTTAGGAATGTAATCGATTTGAGCGTGCTAAATGCTAATTCGGTACGGGTCAAGTTTAGCACGCTCAAATCGATTATATCGATTACATTCCTTCCTCCCCTAACCTTAAGTTGTCACGGTGAGATTTTTACAGAATAGACCGGAATGTTTTCTTTCTAAGCCAAACTCAACACGCCGCAAAGTGCGTACCTACAAAAGATGCGAATCCAACTTTCTTCAAATCTTGATAACACTTATAGGTACTGAAATATTTAGAAAAAAATTATATTATTGTAATAAAAATATAGTATTTATTGTATATCTTAACTTTATAATATGTACCTGCACATAAATTTCCTGTGCACAGTGGCTCGCGTTACCTATTATATCGTCCATTGACGAAATTATTGAGTATTTAAAACTTGTTTTATTTTATTCCAATAATTACTCGAGCCTCTCTGCACAGGGGTAAACGTACCTACTTACTACTCGTTAATACCTGCCTCTGAAAAACTATTTTACTTAAACTATGAAATTATATTTGTTATACTTTTGAAATCAGACGACTTTTCATTATGAGACTAGAATATTTAATAAAAAAGCCTTAAGGAAAAGTCGGTGGTTTTGTTAATATTCTTTAGTTACATGTTGTTAGTGGAATGTATATTATCTTAAAAATAAACATGAAATTGTAAAAAAAAAAAACACCCATTTATCACGGTGTTAACAACACAAAATATTTTGCACAGAAACCATAGTGTAGGTACGCCACTTTGCACATAAATAATACACACACAATTACGGTCTAAGATACTATAGATTTCCACTGACAATAAGTAGGTAACAGAAAAAAAATACTCTATCAAAGAAATATATTTCGTTGAGAAACTAAATCTAAACTGTCTAACGTTCTAAGAACTAAAACTTTCACACTAAAACTAGCTAAAAGTAGATAGATTGCACTCTATTTAATAGAATTTACAATTTTATTTATTTCATAAGTAGCAATAAGTATTTGTCTCGTGGAATATGTACCAAAACTTGTTTAAAAAAAATTATCGCAATAATATTTGTTGTTTATTTTATACTTAGTACTCTTTGTGCTTGTGTGTTCTTTTTCTGAAAAGGTCGTAAGTCTAGTATATTTTTTTTGCATATTTTTAATGTTGCACAGCACTAAATTGAGTTTAGAATTAAAAAAAAAAAATTTTGCGCTGTTGCCTTTGATGTCTGCAAGCACTTTTTCTGTATGGCAGAACTAAAGTCCCATCTGAGGTTTACTTTACATTTTTTTTATCATGGACCGAGGTTTGCATATAACCATAAGCTAAATTATACGGTTTCTGGCCCAAAAACAAACCCAACGGAATTTTCCTAGCCGCTCATAACATTATTTTCGGTCAAGAAAAGACTGTACGACCTTTTTAATTTGTCTATTATCTACTCAATATTGTTTTTAATGTTATCATGATAAAACTGTGCCAAAACGTTCCCATTGTGATTCCAAATAATTAATTATGTATTGTTATACTATAAAATAAAATAAAAATAAAATTGTAGTTGTGAAAATCGGCGTTGTGTTAATCAGTCATTTTTAGAATAAAGGTTGAGAGAATAAATGATTGCTCGTTATATTTTAACATTTTAATTGAAATATATTAATTTCAAAATGGTTTGTTTTATTTTTTAGACGTAATTATTTTTAATTCTCCCTAAAAAGCTAAAAATAACCAGAATTTGCGATGTGTGTAAGGAAGATGCTTGACTGTCGAATGTCAATACCGAATGTTACCGAATAACAAAAGCAAAAATGAACTTGTAGCAAAAGCTGAAAATAAAAAATACAATTTGGTTTCGAATAGTCCGCCACAGCAGAAGGTAAAGTTCAAATATTTCCCGCCACATTCGGCTTCAAATGACAGATGCTTCGTTCAAAAATTCTAGCTGTCACTTGGGTTTTCATTTCCTACACGTTTTTTCATTAAAAATCACCTTTATTTCTGAAAATTGTACCAAGTGTACTAATTCTGATAAAATTTTAATAAAATTAATCGACTCATATTATATAAAAGTAAAATGCAAAGAAAGATTTTCTAAAACAAATGACAACCAACAGTGGCTGTATGCAGATAACTTTGTGCCCGTCCTTAAAACTACAAAAAGTTGTTTATAAAAAAAAAACTTGCATTTGTATTGATTTTCGCAGTTCTATCCCAGATATTTCCCGTGAAAATACAGCTGCAATTTTCACCAAACATTTTTTTTTCTCTTATAGACACAAAGGGACCGTGGTGTAGCTTAATCGAGGCAGTTTTAGTGGACATTAAACCTACTTTTACGCTGTGTAGCCACCCGTAACGATCTTTCTGAATATACTTTGCATTCTACTACTGTTTTTCTGAAAAATAAAGTGTTTTAGATAAAAATGAGTGCTATAGCGCAACAAAAGGTCCTCGTTAAGGAGGGTTTATTTCAGTTTATCACCAAACACATCCCTAGTGCGAATGTAAATGTGATCGACGATATCGTTCTCAATTATGTGATCTCAATCCTGGAGGAGGCATCCCAGGACCCCTGCTTCGATGTAGAAGGTAAGAAACCCATTTAAAATTATCATAAATACCTTATTTATCATTTATTCTTTGCCAGCAAAATATTTGACCTAAATAAATGCATTCACAGTGGATTCTAAGTGCATACCCATATCATATTGTTCATTTTTCATTGTTTTTCGTTACTCCACTGTGTCTTTCGATTCGAATTACGTCGTCGCATAACAAAACACGTTCGCCTACCTAGATACATTTCATAAATAAAACAAAAGAATACTAGCGGTAACTTTTTCAGTGATATAATTTTTTTGTTTATGTTAAATATTTTTTTTTTATAATTTTAATTTATTGTATTCAATCTGTTTGGATTTAGTATATTTTTAAAATGTTTTACATAAACTTATAATAATTTAAAATACAAGATATTGGTTGCTACACATAGTGCATAAGTTTATCAGAGCACTTGGAAGATTTTAGTAAACCTTCTACATCTCTTGGATTTTCAAGAGTATTATCAAATTATCTAATTTATTTAAGTATACAAATACATCAGAAAATAGAGTCTTAGCAAACAGGAACATAAATATCTGGTTTCCTGGCAGAAATCACCTAGAATGATAAGGCCACACCTATTGTAAATTTCTGCCTTTATATCAATCAACTCAGTCTATAGCAGTTCATTGTCGGAGATAGGAATGGTGAGGAAACCGGCATGTCCTAGAACAGTAAATTCGAAAACATGTGACATCCACACAAACTTCACTGCGCCCACATTGTGTATTATGGCCCCCTCCCTCTCACTGAAAGGAGGCCTTTGTCCTAGTCAGTGGGAACATTGTAGGCTATGAGGAGTGTCAACTTTGTAAAATAAGACAGTAACTGTGGGGGCGTAACTCCTAAGTAACAGTTTTCGCGTTGAAGTCCCTGTCACTGTATGTCACTTGTAACGTTTAATATAATTAAAATATAATATTAATTTAATAGTGCCTTAAACAAGGCACAAATCCAGAATCCGGGGGAAATGCTCTAAGGATCAGGGACCCCGTACTCAGCAGTCACACTTGTCACCACTAGAGTACTAGGTACTTACTAAAAATAAATCTTATTTACATACAAACATAAACTCAGACCTTCTTCCCATGAGAGTAGACAGAAAAACTACAGAACACCACCTGCTACAATCCTTTTGCCCCATTTATGTTCATTATTATTATTATGTGGTTAGACACACTTGCAGCTAATTAGCTATTGCACACTAGCAGCTAATTAGTACTAGCTGATGCGTGTGTATTGTATAGCTTGGAGATATTTAATCTGTCCAGTCAAATCTTGAAGCAGTTCAGTGTGGGAGCCATCACAACATTTTCCAGGAGCCTATTACATGCTGTTACAACTCTCTTAGAGAAAAATTGCTTTAAAGGCCTTTTTTTTTTTGACAATATCTTTAGGGAATACCAATGCAAATATTTGTTCGCATTCAGTGTGTAAAGTTCTTGAAGGCTGGGCACTTCGTAGTGTTCTGTATCTTGTATGTCTCAATGAGCCTACCCCCTTGTCTAAACTGTTCCAGTGTGATAAGGCCAAGGTCTTTGAGGCGCTGCTCATAAGGTAGATGGTGCGCCGTGCGAACCATCTTGGTTGCCCTTCAAACATCCGATGATACATGCACGCTGGTTGCGAGTACTATGCATCTGGCATAATATAAATCTAATTTCTTCTACATATTTAAAAATACTGGTCTTGAGCATCAAACTTGCAGCCTTACATGTTATTACTGTCTTAAAAATTTACTCAGAACAGGTCAAATAAAAAATTTAAGGCTGACATCATTCAGTACAAGAATATTTAATATATTATTCAGTAGTGGCCCCCTAGTGGCGCCATGGCTTGGTTGCATGTATACATTTTAAATGGACAACCATTACAGCAAGTAATTTATATTCCTGAAGAAATAATACCTTACTAAGAGGGAGGGTAAAGTGTTATTGGGATTTCTATTAGGAATTTGCAGCCTTTTTTTTTTTTTTTTGTGGATGGGAAATCATCTAATGACTCCTCCCGCTCTGGGTGGAGCGGAAGGGAGTGTCAGACTCTTACTGACTAAAACCCACCCGTGTTCCTTCCTTAGCCCTTTATGTTCCGGGGCAGCGGTAACCCTTTCGGACGATCCCGCTACCCCGGGAATTTGCAGCCTGGAGTTTTGATTTGTAGCCGGTTGATGGCAATAGGTTCCCCCTCTGTTACATAGATCTCAAAACTGGTGGAATATGAGTGAACTTTCCACCTCTACCTAAACCTTAGGGGAATAATGTAGTCAAGTTTTTTACAACATTCATTCGACTAGTAGAAAGTAAGCTGAGCTTTCAACTTCCGCGAACTTTGAAAATAATGGCCGCTTCTATGTAGGCCCCTCGCAAGGTTGACGACGAAGGTTGTGGGAGCCCGGTCTTTAACCGGTCGTGACGCTTGAAAGAGGTCTACGTCCACCTTTCTAGTCATATCATCTTTCACACAGTCCATCCATCGTTTCTTTAGTCGTCCCCTACTCTTGTGGCTACAAGAGTAACCAAAGTCCAAAGTATCCAAATTCATACTTAAAACTATCCTCACCGAGTTTCCTACCGAAATGACGACTAATTGAGAAGTATGGAAGAAGCAGACATGCTGCGCGCATAGGGCTGGTAGTTGTAGTGACGCTTGGGGGAGGCCTATGTCCAGCAGTGGTTGCCTTTCGGCTGAATGATGACAGTGATGTACTTTCGTCAAGTGGAACCCATCGGTCGCCGTCACTAGCTGGTCACAAGTGCTGTTGGTACTTAGATCTGACTGTGTGACCACCTGCTTTAGATCATGATTTTGATTTGGACACGCAGATCTTGCGACGATTTCCTGTATAATAATTTCATCCGGTAATGTCCTCGAAGTTGCTAAGCGAGCTATCGAAAGGGCTTTGCTTGCTTGCTCTCTGAGGGATCCTATCCGTGATCCGATCAGGCAGAACTGCATAGCTATTCACAACCATACGACAGGCTATCGTATCGAAAATGACACATTTCGATAACCTGATTTGACTTGCCCTCGACAGCAAAAGCTGTTGGAAGAATAGCGGGCGTCTATTTGATTTAAACTGACAAAGCTTTTGGGTTTTGGACTTGTGAACAGCGTTTAGAAGACTCCTACGATAACATTGATTGATGTTCGATACGATACGGAAGCGTATCGAGTGTTTGTGAATAGCTATGCTGGAGAGGTTCTAATTGGGACAATAAAGGCTGTTGTCCCGCTGCAGAGCGAAGGCCTCCCTCTCCTTTTTCCACACAATTCTGTCTTTTGCCGGCTCTTCTCCATAAGAAACGACCAATTGGAACCGTGCACCTCGCTTCTGACGTTTAATAAGTGCCCATGTAGATGAAATATTTGGATTTTGAACATAAGTCTGCCGGTAAGACGCTGTGCTATGTTCCGGTGTGAAGGGTATAATAGGTCCATATTTGTCTAGCTTTTTTCAACTACGTTCGGGTCAGATTCCAGTCTAACCAGGTGTAGGTGAATACCAGAATGTTACATGGAGCGACTGCCTATCAGAAGGCCAATTCGTAATTTGAAACGTTCAAAATCTAACCGCAGTCTCATCACGACAACAAGCAAATGTTCAAAAATGTAGGGAAATTAGAGGTATTTTTGACAGATTGAGACTGAGATCAGACTGTGAACGTTCTTAAAATTACGAGAATTGCCGCTCTGTGCGCTGTCTCTCTATATGAGAGTGTAAGTGAGAATTTATCTGCTTCTTTATGTGCTCCAAAAGTGTCTCCGTGATATCATATGTAAGTGTCTTTATCCAATTGGTTATTGTTTTCATATATGCATCTGTCATGATCGTTCATAAGAGGAAGTGAGGAAGTGAAGACGCCCTTCGCGATCAATTTGATTGCACAACATCACGAATTGCGTAACATTGTTGACCACATAATCAGCCTATAATGTTCCCACTGCTGGGACACAGGCCTCCTCTCTGAAAGAGAGAGTGGGCTGTAATCCACCAAGCGGGCCCAGCGCGGGTTGGTATAGATAGTGCAATCCACGAAGACGCGCCCCACTCTTCTTCCTAATCTCTTACACTACAAGTATGCAACATTCCGCGAGAGTTTTAGTTTTTTCGGTACACACTAATTATTACTTATTACTTAGTGGGTAATTAGCGTGTATCGAAAAAAACAAAACAATAGCGGAATAAACTGGCGATATTACGATTAGGAAAAAGAGTGGAGCGCGTCTTCGTGGATTGCACTATCTATAGATGTCACACGTCTTCGAATTTTTGGTTCTAGGACATGCCGGTTTCCTCAACTAATATGGTGACCAAAAAATTACACAAAGTAAAGCGCCTGTCTGGGTTCGAATCTATGACTGACTGGGACTAGGTCACCATTGCGCTTTGTCATGATTGAACTGAAGTAAATTTTATTACACCATATTTTTTCTTTGCACCGTTTAGGATGCAGTTTATATTATACAGTATGGCGAAATATTCTCTTGGCAGGACTTGCTCATGCGAAAACATTAGCTTATGAGCCTGCCATGAGCCTGCAATGTAATTGCGCGAAAATACAATGTGCAAGGAAAGGGTGATTCAATCATATTGCGCAATAAAAATATTGGGCAAACTTACTGTAAGTAGGTTTTGGGGCTGCCATACATGAATTTGCTGGGGAGTTTGTTGCGCCACCCCTTCTACCGAGCTAAAACACTAGGAAGCGATGAAGGGCAGGCTTTTTGGGAGGCTGTCTTATTACTATCGTTCGCGTGCATGTCGAAAAACAAAAGAATTTCATGGGTTTTAATTTTTTTGCGCGGACCCCTAATTATTTTTCTAAAATAAAAGTAAGCCTAAGTCACACCTTATAACATCAGCTATCTGCCATTGAAAGTCCCGTCAAAATCGGTCCCGCTGTTTCGGAGATTAGCCGGAACAAACAGACTGACAAAGATTTTTTGTTATAAGTACCGTATATACATTGCATGCATTTAGTAAAAAGCTGTTATTTTGACTTTACAAACAGACTCTTCAGTTTTATTTATTTGTATAATTATTGCTTTTGATACCAACAAGTGGACCGTCATAATAAAACCTTGTAATAAAAACATTTGCCCGTCAGCGACGCACGGGGTGGTGGGATGTCGAATATCGTATCGGTTTATTCTCGGCCTGTAATTTCTCCGATCGACGCCATTGCACATGCGTACTGCAGTCAGTTGACTCGCGTCCATTTTGCATAACAGTTTCAGTTTGATTACATGTTGAATGTAACATCGATTCATCTCGATTTTACATTTTGATGTTCGTAGATTATTTTTGAAGTGAAAACTTCTTTAGGCGCGTTTAGCTATTATTAACCTACGAAAAAAAAAAAGGTTCTCAAATCGACGCGTATATATATTTTTTTTTATTTGGTGGGAGAAATCTTTTGGGTTCGCGTCACCGAGATGCTGTTAACATTATATCAGTCTGTTGGTATGAGTATGACGTATTGCGCTTGGCCAGCAGTGAAAGCATAATATAAGGTGCTATACAAATATCTGTCACGGGTTCAATGGCAAACAGTATTTTGTATATATATTACAGTAGACTGAAAATCATCGTCATGATCTATCTGCCTGCCTTTTCCCAACAATGTTGGGGTCGGCTTCCAGTCTAACCGGATGTAGCTGAATACCAGTATTTTACATGGATCGTCTGCCTATCTGACCTCCACAACCCAGTTACTGCGTAATACGACACCCCCTTGGTAAACCTGGTTGTCAGACTTTCGGGCTCCTGACTACCCGTAACGACTGTCAAAGACTCAAAGATCCACGAATGAGAGCCGGGACCAACAGCTTAACGTGCTTTCCGAGGCACGGAGGGGTCTCGGTATATAAAGATGGTCACCCATACACAGACCAACCGCGGCAAGCGTAGCTTAACCTGATCGATCGACCTGTGCGGCTGTTATTGTTCAGCCACGGGCAACAACAGAACAACGTAAAGAGTGAAAACTCAATATCTATCTATGACTACCTGGAAAAATAATCTAGTTTTCAAGGCAGGGAACTGTTGCCGAGTGCTCCCGAGAAAAATAGGTCAATCGGTACGCCATCCATTAGATGTTGCTAAAAGAGACTGGGATGAAATTGAAGTAGATGGAGTCGTAATAGATGACTTTGTGAAACCACTCCGTAACTTTACTTTATGCTTGTATTCTCCGATGAGGAAGGTTGATGACTTTGATGAGATACTTCGGTATGGCCACATTTATTTAGTTATGTTCAAAGCCCCTGGTAATAATAACTATATTGATTGATAATGTATTTGATGGTTGTCAGGAGGTTCCTCTCTCTCTGGAGCCTTGACCGCCGGTAGCTCAACCCTGGTCCCGATACCGGTGGGCTACTATTTTTTATATTTTTTTATGTTTTTTTTTAATTCTAATATTTAAAAATATAATTTAAATATGTATTTAGATGAATAAAGGAATAATAATTCTTTAATTCAGGTAACTAAGATCCAAATGAGTTAGTAATTACAATAATGACTTACAACTGTTGTTAGTAAAGTGACAAAATATTGGTGATTCATTTGACCTTATTTATTGATCACCGTCCTCAACATTTTCTTAAAAATTGGAGAGGTAACATCCTCCCCTATTATTTTGAGGATGCTGTTGCTAGTTCCTCGTACTCTGCTTAGTAGAGAGCTTTACTTTGTGTAATTTATTTCATCACCGCTGCTCTCAAAACGATGAAGGAAAACATCGTAAGGAAACCCGCATGTCCTAGAACCAAACATTTGAAGACATGTGACATGTATCAACCCGCACTGGGCCCGCGTGGTGTATTACATTACAGCCCGCTTCCTTTCATCGAGAGAAGGCCTGTGTCCCAGCAATGGGAGCATTATAGGCTGATTATGAATAGGGAGCGAGCCGGCTCATACCATAACGTCTATTTTCCTAGATGGGTTATGCAGAAGTGTATAGTATAGCCTCATTTCGCCAGATACGTGTGAAAGATGCCAAACTATATGCGTCAACTGGGCTTCTATTGCCTTGCCATTATTTTTTTGACCATGACAATTTGAATCTTTTAATTTTCGTTTATTTTAATTGCTTTGACTTTTAATTTTTAATTATGTGGCCTTTTTTAATTTGTATTCGTTAATTTGTTTTATTTTTATGCATTGAGATTTTATTCAGAGGGTTTTTATTTGGAGAATTTTATTCTGTGGCAGTAGGCATTGTGATATTTTTATTTTATGTAATACGGGTCTTGCCTGAATTAAATGAATTTTATGTTATTTTTATTGCGAATTTCCTAATACAAAAACCCAGTAACAGTGCATAATCTACCACGCGGGCCCAGGGCAGCACTCTCATTGCAGTTGAAGTACCTACTTATACTTATTGCTAATCCATTGCTGCATGATTATGTTCGAAAAATTTGTCAGCCCAACGCAATGAATGTTGTTGAACTGTCAAATTAAAAGCCATTGCTACCGATAGTGTGTCACGCAATCACCCCGCGGGTTAATATGACCCTAGTATGGCACATTACAAAAATCTCAAATAGCTTTAGCTAGTTTTGAATTTGGATTTCTCGCAATGATGTAACTTATTCATTTATTATAAACACTCTGTCTGGACGTAGAGTCCCCGCCGTTAAAATGGCACAAATTTCGCCCCTATACAGCTCTTTTACCTCTGGCAGTTGCAATCCAATAGCAACCTTATTACAACAACAACAAAGATCACTGTGATTTTCACAGACTTGAAATTTGCAGCAACCCATCAGGAACCTTATTGTCACGAGATTAAAGATCAATATGATATTGACAATGATGCAAAATCAGAGGTAAAATATATGTGAATGGACTGTAGAACGTCGTCTCTCTCACTCACACTGACATCTCTTTCTAAAGCTCGATCTGTATATCAAGTACCGGGTACTGTAATTAAATATTCGTTCCCCCTGGAATTGGCCCTGAACCACAAAATGAACGGGTAACAGAAGGTCGGCTTCATATTATAACGGGTGAAAACAGGGTCACGCACGTACAGGGTAGCAGGGACAATGACGCGTAACCTGCTAAGTACCTACCATGGATTCAACACATGATTCTGAACGCGCGTTGAAATTTTTCGTGGCGTACCACGACACGGGTAGTTTATGGTGTGTGAAGCACATGTAGTAGTGTAGATATACAACTAAGCTCCGGCCGCGCTAAATTTTTGAAAGATGTAAACAACAATCATCAACAATGGCCGCTCGAAATTGAATAAAATCGATATAGAAGAACATTTATTTTAAGTAATGTTTGTTTTCGTCTAGTTAGCTCGGAGATTTAGATTTTTATGTTCTTGTATATCGATTTTATTCAATTTCGAGCGGCCATTGTTGTTTACATCTTTGGCAAAAGCGCGGCCGGACCTTACATTACCGATGACCATGGGTGATGCATTCGATTTGCAGTCAGCAGCGTACGGACCCTCCTATCCAGGGCGTCGAGTTCGGTCTGAGTCCATTGGAGTATGCCGAAAGAGTACATCAAAAGCGGGATGACCCAACCGTTGAAGGCGCGCACCTTGTTTTCGCCTGAAAGAAGACTACTGTGTCTACCTTTGCGTGCGCTCTCGCTCGTAGTATGCTCCTGGAGCTGAACTACTGCACCTATCTATTCTATGTCTGCACTCAAAAGGGACGCAACGTTGCGCTAGCTGTTAGTGCGGTTTCGCACTACGTCCGATCCGAATCCGAGAAATGCCGCTCCCAAGTGACCGTAGTCCTATTTGTATGAGGGGTTGCGCACTACATCCGACCTCTATCCGTCAGAATTTAGAACAATTTCCAATTCGGATTGATTTCTCGGATTCGGATCGGACTACAGCAGATTACGCACTAATTATACGTTCCACTCATATCACTCTAGGAGCTACTTTCCTGCTGGGGTAACGTACACGTGCGAAACCGCTCTTAGGATCGTCAAATAGGATAATTGAATTGTGGTTTCTATGTCGCGACGCTTCGATCGGTTTGAATCAATAATTTTGAAACACAGTGTACTGTAGAGCGATATAGGAAATAGAAGCAAATATTTGTACTCCCATCTAATGTAACATTCCCTTGACAAATAAGGCCCTTTTTGCAAGAAAATGGGAGAAATGGAATACTTACGTGTTAGTTTACAACAAGGATTCAACGTAAATAATGCTTTTATAAACCTTCAATCAATTATATAGCTACAAGGGTTTTCGACTTTCGTGTCTGGGTGGGCCCGCTAAGGTTTTCATAAATAATAAAATAAATAAATTTTATAGAAAAAAACCCGGCTTCGTACAGACGCCAGCACATCAAGCTACTACAATCTGTCAAATTTCTTCAATAGATTTTCAACTTTATCGCTACAACATAAGTTTCAAGGTTTATTGGGAAAATTTGACAGTTTCGGGTTGCTTGATCTGCTGGCGTCTGTACATAAACAGATTCTTAATACTATATTTACTAACAATAAAGCTGATGAGTTTAGAGACCAGAATCGCGTCAAAAACGTGCAAAATCGCGCCTTGTTGCTTGCTGGAGTGGCAACTCATCTGCCTCTGATATTGCAGATATCAATAGGCGGCGTTGACCCTTATTACCACCGGTTTAGTTGCCATCCAACAAAAAAAAATGTAATAATTAAAAAGCCTCCTTTTCTCCTTTCCACTCCTCTCTGTCTTGAGCTAGTGTGGACCAATCCTGTCAGTAGGGGTCAAGCTCGTCCTGCCATCTTCACCCGGTTCTGTGTCGATGTCGCCAGAAGTTTTCTGGGACCCACATGGTGGTAGACTTGGCCCATGACTCGTTCGACATGCGGCAAACATGTCCACTCAACAAAAGAGATAAGTATGCAGGATCGTCGGATATAGTTGAAGTTTAGTAAGAAACTGATGGATGTTGTCGACTGAAATTTAATTTAATAAATGAGCTGTTTGTTTTCTATTAATAAAATAAAATTTTATTCGAGAACATCCATCGGTTTCATACTAAACTTCAACTATATCCGACGATCCTGCATACTTATCTCTTTTGTTGACTGTCTATTTTCCAGCCCAGCTCAATTATAACGATTTTAAATCTCCAATTACTGTTATGTCCGCAAATTCACTTTTAAAGGTAGCGTCGCTAAAGTAGGAATTTATATTTAGATCGGAGTACATTGGAGGGTCATCGTGTGCGCTACAGCGGCGTCCTAAGTCCTTTATTATTAACGCCCTACCTACTGGCTCCAAATGCCAAATAAGGTCAGTGTAAGGGCCATTATCGACTCGACCATTTATATAAATAGAAATTGCATTGAAAGAACAGCAGTGGTAGAGCAGTGTTGGCACAGTGGTAATGGCCGCGACTTATGGGTTGTAGGTCGTAGGTTCGAACCCAGACAGGCGCTTTACTTTGTGTAAATTATTTCATGACCAATGCTCTCAAAACGGTGAAGGAAAACGTGAGGAAACCGGCATGTCCTAGAACCAAAAAATTCGAAGACTTGTGACATCTGCCAACCCGCACTGGGCTCGCGTGGTAGATTACGGTCCACTCCTTCTCACAGAGAGGAGGCCTGTGTCTCAGCAGTGGGAACATTATGAGCTGGTTCTTAAAAGAGCCTTGTAGTGTCGTCATTTGTGAAGAGGCTTGTACAGCGAAGCCCTACATTCGTGTACCTGTTAATGCCGCCAAGTTATAATTTCTGGGGGTCTACTCTTACTGACTAAAACCAACCCGTGTTCCTTCCTTAGCCCTTTATGTTCCGGGGCAGCGGTAACCCTTTCGGACAATCCCGCTACCCTTGGTTGGTTGGGTTGGGGTTATTATTTTTTATTTATGAATTTAAAAAGAATTAGGGTTCCGCGCAAAAAAAAATAAAACCCATGAAATCAAATTTGTTTTCCGACATGCGAAAGTGCGTCATTTCATCCTAACTAATATTATAAATGCGAAAGTAACTCTGTCTGTCTGTCTTTCTGTCTGTCTGTCTGTCTGTCTTTGCTTCACGCCTAAACTACTGAACCGATTTGTGTGAAATTTGGTACAGACATAGTTTGGAACTTGAGAAAGGACATAGGATAGTTTTTATTACAAAAAATAAAATAAAAAATAAAATTTATTCCGGACATATAGCGCCATCTATTGGTCAAGAGTCGGCATCAATTCAGTACTGAAAATTCATCGGAAAAATGTAAATAAATAGTAAAAAGGTATGAAAATATAATAATTATAATACAACTTTTAGTACAAAGAAAATGCTCTAACGGAGTATAGATAATTCTATTAGTACTATAATGTCGAGTTGGTGATCGCGCAATGGTGTCGATCGTTACACGAGTTCGGTTCATGTTATTGTTTTAATTCATCGGAAAAAAGTAAATAAATAGTAAAAAGGTATGAAAAAAATAATATCAATATAATAAAACTTTTAGTACAAAGAAAATGCCCGAACGGAGTAGGTATAGATAAATAATCCGAGTTGTCACTATGCTCGATAGATGGCGTTGGGATCGAAATAGATCGCGCTATGGTTTCGTTACACGCATTTGGTTGGGTTCCACATTTCATTTTTGAAGAGATCCCGCGAGATCGGGAACTATGTGGGTAAAACCATAAATCTGCCGGAAGTCACTATTCCACGCGAACGAAGTCGCGGGCAAAAGCTAGTTACTAAATATCTTGCAACTTTTGTCCACAGGCTTCATAGAGATGATGTCGGCTTACGTGCCACATTTTGGTCATATCGACGCGGGCCTGGTCTGCACGTGGGTGCTCGAGTTGGAGGCTGAGCTGAACCCACGGGATGATACCGACTCGATTTCCAACCCTGGTGAGTATTCGCTGACATCTATATTTATACATCTTCAATAAGTACAGACGCCAGCATATCAAGCTACCAGAAACTGTCAAATTTTCCCAATCAACTTTGAACCTAATGCTTCAGCAATAAGTTGAAAATCTATTAAAAAAATTTGATAGATTTTAGTAGCTTGATTTGCGGCTGCGGGGTAATTGCGTAACACACTATCAGTAGCAATGGGTTTCATTTTGACAGTTCAACAACATTTATTGCGTTATTTACGTTGTTGAGCAGACACTATTTTCGAGAGCAATGGACTAGCAATATCCTTCAAAATGATTCATTTGTGATTGATAGTGTGTTACGCAATTAGGGTGCTGGACCGATTTCGACGGGACTTTCACTGGCAGATAGCTGATGTTATAAGAAATAACCATGAATTTTCGACATCCAGTCAAGTGAAGCCGGAGCGGTGAATGCTTAGGTATGCGAATCCCGCACCCCCGGCCATAGGTAGAGGTGGACCACCGCGGTGGTTTTAGCCGGTAAGAGTCCGGCATGCCCTTCTGTCACCCCCACGATGGAGGATGTCCATGAGAGTTGGTCCAAACCCGACTGGTAGGTC
The DNA here is from genome assembly GCA_914767645.1 of Hydraecia micacea. Classification (NCBI taxonomy): domain Eukaryota; kingdom Metazoa; phylum Arthropoda; class Insecta; order Lepidoptera; family Noctuidae; genus Hydraecia; species Hydraecia micacea. The sequence continues at coordinate 2,890,849 of OU611804.1, forward strand.
CAGAGATTGGCTCGTTCAAAATAACTCTTCAGCCCTATTACTAGTATAGTTATACATATATTACTTTGTTCATATAACAAAATGTACGAACCTGATGTAGGAGGATTTTACGTTACTGTGCGACCCGCCCACAAGTCCACAATCGCTCCACTCGACGGCCTTGTGAAGGCCGCAGGAACCAGCTGGATGCCAGAAGCTCTAACCGGTCGAAGTGGTGGCCAAGTAGTAACGGCCGCGACTTACGAGTTGTAGGTCGTTGGTTCGAATCCAGACAGGCGCTTTACTTTGTGTAAATTATCATTATATATTTCATCACCACTGCTCTCAAAACGGTGAAGGAAAACATCGTGAGGAAACCGGCATGTCCTAGAACCAAAAATTCGAAGAAATGTGACATCTGCCAACTCGCGCTGGGCCCGCGTGGTGGATTACGGCCCACTCCCTCTCTCTGAGAGGAGGCCTGTGTCCCAGCAGTGGGAACATTATAGGCTGATTATAATGATGATGATGATGATAACTTTGTTCTAACTTCTAAGCCCTCGGTTATATTTAAAACGTATTGTTCCAGATGATTCTGCTAGCAGCGATAGGCTGAGTCTCACTTTGCAGAATCTGAGTGAGATGCTGCCTCCTATGACCAAGAACAGCCGGTAAGCTTACGTAACGTGCTAAAAAGAAATAAGACAGTACCTCTACCTAGTACCTACTTACTGGTAAAAAAAATTTGCCAAAGATGTAAACAATGGCCACTAGAAATTGAATAAAATCGATGTACAAGAACATTTATTTTATGTAATGTTTGTTTTCGTCTAAATCTCCGAGCTAACTAGACGAACACCGCGGTTGATGTGTGGATGGGCGACCATCTTTACATACCGGGCCCCCTCGGAAAGCACGTTAAGCCGTTGGTCCCGGCTGTCATTAGTGGATCTTTGACAATCGTTACGGGTAGTCAGAAGCCTGAAAGTCTGACAACCAGTCTTACCAAATGGTATCATATTATCCAGTAACTGGGTTGTGGAGGTCAGTTAGGCAGTCGCTCCACGTAAAATACTGGTATTCAGCTGCATCCGGTTAAACTGGAAGCCGACCCCAACGTAGTTGGGAAAAGGCTAGGCAGATGATGACAAGTTTACAATGCTGCTGCCTAACTCTTGGGCAATACAGGCGTTGTTATAATTTTAATAAACGTTTATACCTCTTTCAGATCTCATTCCAACTCGGAGTCGTCGGAGAGCGTGGAGGAGCGTGGTGGCAATCGTCGTCCGCTGCTAGAGGAGGATGTGCACGCCGACCAATGCCAAGCTCTAGCCGAGATGTTCCCCAACACTTGTGCTATGGAGGTAAGATGTCCTTCCTCTGCGACACTAAGTCTTCAGAGAGTGTTGAGGACAATCGTCGTCCGCGGCTAGAGGAGGATGTGCACGCCCACCATTGCCAGGCTTTAGCCGAGATGTTCTCCAACACTTGTGCTATGGAGGTAAGATGTCCTTCCTCTGCGACACTAAGTCTTCAGAGAGTGTTGAGGACAATCGTCGTCCGCGGCTAGAGGAGCATGTGCACGCCCACCATTGCCAGGCTTTAGCCGAGATGTTCCCCAACACTTGTGCTATGGAGGTAAGATGTCCTTCCTCTGCGACACTAAGTCTTCAGAGAGTGTTGAGGACAATCGTCGTCCGCGGCTAGAGGAGCATGTGCACGCCCACCATTGCCAGGCTTTAGCCGAGATGTTCTCCAACACTTGTGCTATGGAGGTAAGATGTCCTTCCTCTGCGACACTAAGTCTTCAGAGAGTGTTGAGGACAATCGTCGTCCGCGGCTAGAGGAGCATGTGCACGCCCACCATTGCCAGGCTTTAGCCGAGATGTTCTCCAACACTTGTACTATGGAGGTAAGATGTCTTCATGATAAAACCAGAAAAAATCTGTTAGGGCTTAAAAGTAATGTAACTGACAGTTTAATTTAAAATGGTTTTTGTTGCATTTGATAAGGTCTTAGATACCTATTTATCTCTCTCTCCAAGATGGCTGTGTTTTAGTATCATTATGTAAAGACAAACGATCACTCGTTAAACCGTAAATGGGTCCTCCCAGGCCTGTTTACATTCGGTGGGTATATTAAAAAATTGGAGAAAGGTAACTCTGATAGGACCCTGATTACGAATTTTTTGACTTGCTTATCAAAAATTTTGTTCTCCAAAAAATCCAAAATTACCTCCAACAAACTTTTGTTTCTCTCTTTCCCAGATCAAGCACTGCGTGTCAATTGCTCATGGTGACGTAGAACGTGCCGCCGCGACTCTGTTACACCGTCGCGAACAAGGCCAGTCTCTGTCAGCGGCCGCGCTTCACACCGCCGCGCGCCAGCCGCTCTGCGACGATCATGAGCTCAAGAACAGGATCATTGCTCGGTGAGTGTTACTCCGTCGCGACACGCGAACCTAGTCTCTCAGCGGCTAGACACAATACACCAATTTTCTTTTTGAAAACAGCTGTTCCCTACATTTATGTTCGCATAACTGGTCAAAATGTAGGGAACAGCTGATTTTTTTTTTACGATTTCAGGTTTTGTCCCATGGTAAAAGTTGTTCATAATGATGAGTACAATGACCCCTTAAGAGGAAAACGGTGATTAAAATTACATCCTGTATAAATAAATAACTGATAGAATACAGCGTAATTAAATAAAAAAGCAGATTAAACGAGCTGTGGTATTTGATCGTAAATATACGACCCTGGCGAAATGGACACGAAAATATTTGTCGGATTAATCCGACGTAAGCGGTTGAAAGGTTAATAAAATTTCTTCTTCCAGTTACTCCTACGTGGATAAGAACTCTGACCAGAAGGAACACAAGCCGCTGGCTCCCAAGATCGAGCCGAAGAAGATGGTGCGCTACCGCGACAACAAGATTGTGTCTCTCAAGGGAGAGAGGTACACTGAGGTATGTAGTCAACCACTACAACAACATCACACGCCCACAAATCAATCAAATCAAATCAATTTATTTGTGAAACATAGGATTAGATGGATCTTAAGAACTAAATAGTGCGCTATGTTTTGTCAATTTTGACATACAAATATTTTTAGAGGAAACATGCGTACATAATGAATTAAATAGTTGGTTTACAGTGAATTTCAATATTAATTAACATTATCATTTAAAAAGTCTTCAATTTTATAATAACATTTGTCAATTAGCAATAATGTGAGAGCTTTTTTAAACTTTACTAGAGGCATATTTTTAATATTGTCTGGTATTTTATTATAGATCTTTGGCGCAATGCCAAAAAAACACACACCTAATCTGCATTCGCGACTTATTTGCCAAAAATGTAAACAAATACCAGTTTATGGAAAAATAACTTTAAATCCTACAGTTTACGCTACAACTTCAAACATTTCAATAATGCTAATCACACTGAAATCAACTTAATCACCATTAAAATAAAGTTGATATTTGTTTAACTTGAAATAACATCAATTTGAAACATACATTTTTGAATAGACTTTAGTATACTTATCATCACAACTGTACACGTTAGGGGAAAGGCAGAGGAGTTTAGTAGAACCAAACTTAGGAACAAAAAGTAGAGGAACGTTTTACTCCGAAGAAAGGGGAGGATTCTCAGTACCTGCCTTTTTTCCTTTGGTCAAAGGGGCCGTTCAAGTATTACGTAAGCAGGTTTTTTTGCAATTATTAACCCCTCCCCCCCAAGAAAGACAAGTAGGGTTGCCATATGTGTTCAAACCAAAATCGAATAAATTTTGTAGAAAATCCGAAAAAGTAAAAAAAAAAAACACGTAATCACCATCCAGAGCTCCCCCGGTAGTGCTTACGTAATACTTGTATGGCCCCAAACCATGTTTCAGAGTTTTAGAAATCAAGAAATGCCGAGAAAAATAATCGTATAGAAAAACAGTCGAATGGTGTCGTGAGATATGTTAAGACATTTTTCGGTCTAGCTCTCATTTGTAGTGTGCAGAATATAACTTGTGACAAGTAACTTTATTCCAAAAAGCAACTCATTTTTTTCTTGCATTCTAGACTGGTGCTCTTAAACAGAGCAACAGAGGAGAGTACGAAAAAAAATATTTCTTATTGACAGCTCACTTCAAATTAACTTCACCTAAGTTTTCGCGGTGAGATTTTTACAGAAAATCACTAATGATATATCTCCAAAAAATCTTCCAGGTACCCAAATCTGGAGCCGATGAGGAAAACTTAAAGAAGCCCAAAAAGCATCACTGCCCTTAACCATTAAGTGTATGTCAGTACAGTGGACAAGCGGCCCCCGCTCTCCCCCCACTCTCGCTGTCCCCCTCCCCCTCCGCCGCCCCGCGCCTCCCCCGCGTCCCTCACGCACGCTCCACCTCCCCCCCACTTCGCGTCAACCCGAGGAAAACTCGACTAAACCCAAAACACCGCGTAATTCCCAACGTAAACGTAAACCCATGCGTAATCGTAATTATAGTCTCGATTACGCTTTTAAAGTGTTTCAATGTATCCTTTCGTAGTGAATTAATGTATAAGGTAATATCATATTCAAATTGTCGTAGATTTAACGCATGCGTAACGCGTGAAAGTGTCAAATATAATGAAATTCGCGCGAAAGGTAATCGCGATATTTTTGATTTTCGCGTTCTGACGACGTGCGCTCAAAATTTTGATGGTAACTCTAAGAACGCGCAACGCGTAATAATACGTTACGCGGAAAAACGCGTAATCACGCCAAATGAATTAAAAAATCACTTCAAAATTATTTGTGTAATTTATAACCTATTTGTAACTTTAATCAATTGTGAATTTGACGTAAACCCCGAAAGGGGTGATTTCGTAATTCTGCGTAATTTTGACAATCGTCGCGACACAGGCGGGCGTGCGTTTATGTGTGTATGTAGTTTAGTAGTAGATATAAAAGTGCGTGATTCGTATAAACTTTACTTTTACCCGCTTAATTCCAGTACTGATTTTATAAATTTATTTAATTTTAATACGTCACAATTTAAATGCGTAGACTGTAATTATTTTATGAATTATTTAATTTCAAATATATTTATTTTTAAATGTAAGCTTTTTAGGCAGCTGCACAGTATTAGTTGTCCTATGGCATCTAAGAGGGAAAGTCAGTGTGTTCAAGGTAGAATATGTAAGGTTTGTGAAAAGAGAAGGAATGATGCCATGGAAGTGACTTTAGGAGCGCTAAAATGTTGCTCGGCCACGAACGAAAACGTTCGCCACCTAAACGTCGCCCAGCGGCATTCTAGCGGCCCGGCCAGCCATTTTGGATTTCCAATAGTTTTAAGTAAAAAGATCTGTTTACCTGTGATTTCGTACGTTTATTATAATTTTATTATCATTAAAAATGTGATTCCTAAGATAGGTTTAAAGTTTTTACATACATCTGTGATTGTGATGCCATTTTATTTAATATTTTACCCTTTAAGCGGTTTTTATAGTGATTTAAGTTTCGACAATAGTTATTATTCGCATTCGTGTCAAAATGGACGAATGATTCTTTTGTGATGATATTTTTATTTAGTTTTACTGATAATATGATAATGATTCATGTTGGAAGTCTGTGTGTCTCTCGCTGCTATCTCGAAAACAGTCAAAATATAATATACACTTAGAATTTATTGGTGTTAAATGTCTGTATCACAAAGTAGTAAATAATTAACTGATAATTCAAATAATTTTAATTTCGACATCTTTATAAGTATCTGATGTTCGAAAAACTTACCTATTTTAACGTTCTATTAGAATGTCATTTTACTAACCCCATCCCCAACGCGTTTTCAAAACCTAATCTATACTGCGTTCGCAATTGAGATTCCAAATATGTAAACAACCATGTGTTTTTAAAAAATCAACTTTGCTACCCACATATAAATTTCAGTTTACACCATAAATTTGTGACTTTTTCAATTGTACTAGTCGCCGTCATGCTGCCAAAACCGATTATCTGCAATTTTGGTCAATTTTGTGTTAAAAATATCAATCGATTCAGTTTTTCATTTCTGTCGTCTGCCAATATCGGTTAAACGCAGAAACCCATTAGTTGCAGAGATACTATGTGCATAATAAAGGGTAATTGATCAATGTCTGTAAAAAGTCGCCAGACAAAAACGATTAAATTTGTTTAATGATAGGTTTTTCGATATTACGCTTGCTAAATAATATTAAACTCGTTTAATCGATTTTCTCATTTACGCACTGGAGCAGGTCTACAGATGATTTATTCTGCCATAGTATTTCAAATGCCGTTAGCCGGTTTTGGAAAAATATTTACTTATTGAAAACTTTAATAACATACGTCAGCAAAAATTAAATTATTAACTTTAACTCATTTTGGCCCGCGCCCTTAACATGCAAGATGAAATAATGTTTTTGTGAAAAATATAATTATATGCATTTAATTGATTTCGGGTATACTTACTACGGGTTCTATTAGATAAACGTCTCTGCAGCCAAAAGCGATTAAATGATGATACCTATAGTTGCCAGGGATTCGCGTTGGCGCGCGGCGCAGTTAGTTCGTCCATTCATTCAATTTTCATTACGACGCGGCACATTCGGCTCGACGAAACTCAAACTCAAACCATTTATTTCAATTAAAACCATTTACAGGCACTTTTGAATTGTCAAGAAGTCGGTCAGTCAGAAAAAATGAAGGTAGTTGCCCATTCCAAAGCGTAGGTACAGACGCCAGCACATCAACCTACCCCTAACTGTCAAATTTTCCCAATCAACATTGAACCTTATGCTTTAGCGATAAAGTTGAAAATCTATTACAGAAATCTGACAGATTGTAGTAGGTTGATGTGCTGGCGTCTGTACCTATGGAGAAGAACGGGCAAGAAACTCCATGGACACTCTTTTAAATTATGTTTTTACAAAAATATTAGTTACATCATTTATTTTGAATTTATAATCATATGTGAGAACGATGTAAAAAAAGGAAACTGTACCTAACGGTTAACCAACAGTCGATTAGCCCATGAACCATTGGTCAACATTATCTGTAAACCTTTAACTTTTCATCCAAAGGATTTTACACCCATGAACGTTTCGCCAACATAACTCTATGTTAGTGAACGCTTAACCAACATGATGTTTTGACCAATAACTTTTCACCCAAAGAATAAGGCCAACAGACAGCGGGAAAGGTGAAAGTAAATAAAGGCTTGTAAAAATAATAAAAAATATGATAGTTTTTAAATACTATTGCTCCGCCCCGTGGGGAAGATCACGTGGCGGGTCTAAGTTGGTTTACAAGCAATAATAAATAAGACATTGTCGACTATTTCTGTGAAAAGGGTTTAATGTAACCTAACCAAACCTAACCTCGGGGTGCCCTTCGCTCGCTTTGCTCGCTCACTTGAACCGCTATCATCCACTTCGAACCTAAGTCCGAGTCGGGGTGCCCCAAGTCCCGAGCTCGCTTGGCTCGCTCTAGAATCCTAAGTTCTATTTGACATGGGTCAATTGTTCTTTGGGTGAAAAGTCATTGGTCAAAACATTATGTTAGTTGAGACTTACGCGTTAAAAGCGTCCAGAGTACAGCAAATAGTAACAAAACAACAATCCAAAATAAAATAAGCCGAGGCAGCTAAGTGATGACCAGCCCCAACTGACGGCGCCCGTTCACGAACATGACGCATAGATCAGCACCATTCAGCTCAACCATTTTGAAGGGAGCTAAATGATCCAACACACACGCCACCGTCAGCGAGACATTTGTGTGAGCATGACATACTATCAGCCGCCAGGGCTCATTCAAGTCAATGAAAGACATTACCCGGTAAATGGTAGCACTATAGTACATAGAACTCACATCTGTGCTATGCAATTATACAATACAAAGAAAATTGAGTTTATACAATGCAAAGATAGTCTTACAATCTTCAGCAGCTCCAACAGAATTTTCAAGTGTTAATCAATTAGTTGTGGTTGTGGAGCAGGACCAGCATTGAGCCAGGCATTTTTATCAGCGATGTAGTCCCCTAACTTATAATATGCCTGCCTGCATAGTGTGCGTTTTATACAAGACTTGAATTTTGTCTCATTCAGTTGAAGAATGTGGGGAGGTATTTTATTATAACATTTTAAACAGTACCCCATAAAAGATGAGTCTACTTTAGCCAGTCTGAAACCTGGTTGAACTAATAGGTCCCTATTTCTAGTACTATAATTATGTCTTTCACCTCTTTTGTTAAAAAGATGTAAATTTTTCCTTACATACATTATGTTTTCGTAGATATATTGACAAGGCACCGTCATGATGTTAATTTCCTTAAACAATTTCCTTAGAGAATCACGCCTGCGGAGATTATATATGGCTCTGATGGCTCTTTTCTGCAGAATAAAAATAGAATCGATGTCTGCAGCCTGTCCCCAAAGTAAAATACCGTAAGACATGATACTATGAAAGTAACTAAAGTAGACTAGTCTCGCGGTATCTATATCAGTGAATTGACGGATTTTTCTGACAGCAAAAGCTGCTGAACTTAGCCGTCCTGCAAGAGATGTTAAATGAGGACCCCATTGTAGCCTTGAGTCGAGCGTGATCCCTAGGAAAACAGTTTTATCGACGAATTCTAGTTTCTCTTGATTCAATATTATCTCATAATCACTACCTTTGACATTTGGTAAAGAAAATCTTATGCACTTAGTTTTATTTCCATTTAATATTTAATTTCCATTTAATTAAACACCTCGTAACAAACAAAAACTCGATTACCAAGTAATTATTTACATTGATCTTTTAAAATCAAGCTCAATAGCAATATCCAGCAGTGGGTTATAAAGTAGCCTGTGTTAATCCTGTGCCTTATCTATCCACCTACCAACTTTCATCTAAATCCGTTCAGTAGTTTCAGAGATTAATTTTGAAAGAGACCTGTGTCCAGCAGTGAGATACAAAGTAGCCTATGTGTTAATCCTTTGCCTTATCTATCTACTTACCGAATTTCATCCAAAACCGTTCTGTAGTTTCGGATATTAACGTGTACAGACAAAATGTATAGATGAGTATAAAAAGAATAAATGAAAAATTCTTAATTTTTTCGTCAGGTAAAACTAGCTAAAATTATGTCTAACTCTTTTTTCTGTTCTTCTGATAACATTCAATAGACACAACATTTTCTACATTATGTATAATTGTACAATGAATATCTGCTTCTATGGATTATTAAAATTGTAAGACTTAAAGGTTCAAATTTAACAAAAAACTATTTTTGATAATTGGCAGCCAAAATTGATTAAAAGCAGTCCTCTCGGAGATATTTTTTTATTTTTATTCGTTTCTATAAGGATAATCGAATCAACTAGTCTTGCTTTCTACAGAAGGATAAATAATGCATCGGAAAAGAACTAAAAATATTAATGAAAGCTAGTATTTAACAAAACAATCTACAGTAAACTTTCAAATTGATTTATCTCTAATTGCATTATTGTGCATTTAGCTAACTTTGGCAGCATGACGACGTAGTCATTCTGAACTCAAATTAATTTATACTGATATAAAGCTGATATTCGTTAAATAACGTCAATTGGAAACAAGGACTTGAATAGGCTTTAAAATGTCGATTTCGTCAACTTATACAGCCATACATTATTAGGAAATATTGAAAATAGAATCTCAACGTCTCAAATATGCAAAATATATAAATCAAGACTACCAATTTAATATTAGTTCCTAAATCATGTATTTACACCCGGTTTCTAGTCATCAACGATACTTACGGCGAATTTCACAAAAAAAAAAACTGAATGCGTTCAGTACAGCTCAACCGCGTTCCAGAGCCGTCAGTGTCAAACTTGTTATGGAATATTGACACTATGATATCCGCACTTAGAGGGCATGTCTGCTTGCCCTATAGTAAAAACCAACGTTCGTGGCAGCTGCGGTCGTAAAACGCGAGAGCGAGATGACACGAGACTCCTGGATGCCTACCACAAACTCTTAACGCGATCCATTTTAGGACCTAAACTGAACTGTTTTTCTAATTCGTACCATGACGTCAGTTTAACGATTCAGTTTAGGCTGTGCCATCTGCTGACAGCGATTGTCCCAAACTGAATCGCAAGTTTTGGTTGCATTCATACTTGTTTGGTACCATGACGTCCATAGAGCAGCTCAAGCGATGCAGTTTAGGAACCTAAACTGAAATGTCTTGTTTTTGAATCGTTTTTAATTAGATCATGGTAGGCCACCAGACCTATTGTTTTTCGTAATCGTGTACCTATTAAATGCTAAGCGTCCTATTTCTATGGCCGCGACTGAAACGAATCTTAAACTTTGGTTTCCTAGAAAAGCGGTGCCGTTATATTATAACCGGCCCGTCCTGAAAATCTGTCATTTTGACCAATATTTGACATCTCCTCCTTAGCGTGTCGATGGCAATTTAAATAGACTGCCCAGAATTCGGCTACGTGTTGGGCGCCAACAGTTCCTGTAACGTGCAGCTAACACGCAGGACATTTGATTTGCGTGTTCGATTTGACATTGAAGTGTTAAAAAATGCTCTGTATTTCACCAGCCGTCATTGTGTGAATGTTCACCGTTTTCTTAGGCTACGTACGCACTATCAGAAGGCCAATTCTCGTAATTTAAAACGTTCAAAATCTAGTCGTAGTCTCATCTCGGCGACAAACAAATGTCAAAAACTTGTCATAATGTAGGGAAATAAGAGGTATTTTTGACAGATTGAGACAGATCAGACTGTGAACTCTCTGGTGGCTTGCTGCTAAAGCCTAGTGTCTTAACGTCCTTACATACACGCTAGGCGACTAGCGAAGGCGCCAAGCGCGCAGGTTGCGAAGATTCTAGAGCGGTCGTTTCACTTCGCTATTCGCAAGGTGACTCGCTAGGCTCTACGCACTAATCAAGCCACCTCTCAGTACGTACTAGCCTCAGGAAACCAAAGTTTTAATGAAAAAATCACGAAAAATAAATACTGAATCATTATCATTTATCTGCAAATAATTAATTTAATAAATTATTTAATTAAATAGGTTTGTGACATAGACTGATTTATTTACAATTTATAATTATCTCATTGAATGAGATATAATTTTATTTTTATTTATTATTTCTTATACAGCTAGGCTGTATATTGTCTCTCTATTTCTTTTTATTTATTTATTTTGTTCTTTTGCAAATCTTTTGTAGGATGATTTTAATATTTTCGTTGTTAAAGGGCTTTGAAGGTCCGTGGCATATCTACTGTCCGCCATTTAGATTTTTTTCAAAATGGCGGCCACGCATGAAACCTACCTATACAGGGTTATTGGGAAAACACCAACAACCTCTTAAGAGGTCATTGTACTCATCCTTATGAAGAACTTTTACTATGGGACCAAACCGGAAATCGCGAAATAAAATTGCTGTTCTCTACATTTATGTTCGTATAACTCGTCAAAATGTAGGGAATAGCTGATTTTTTTTCGCGATTGCAGGTTTGGTCCCATAGCAAAAGTTGTTCATAATGATGAGTACAATGTCCTCTTAAGAGGTTGTTAGTGTTTTTCCAATAACCTTGTATAAATCGATAGCTGACATCAATGAAAACAGATAACTTGCAAAGAATAATCCCCGTAGTCTCATGTTTCCGAGATATTAATGTTCAAATTTGATCACGTGACATCTATATTTTTTGCACTGGGAATAAAAAGAGATCTGAATAGTTGACTAAATAAATGTCTGGCTAAACTTGAAAATACTAAATTAAAGCTTTTTTGATCGAAAATATTAAATTATAATACCAGCCTACTATTGTCCCACTGCTGGGCAAGACCTCTTCCCATTCTAAGAAGGCACGAACATTGATCACCACAATCGCAATAATAACGAAAATATTAAATTAATCTCACAAGGACCAGCTTATTTATTTGGGCTTTTAATTAAATTAAATAATACATTTGGGATTATTAATAATACTGTGAAATGAAATAATTATAATACAGATATTTTCATCTAAACAGAAAAAGACAACGTCTTTATCAAATTACTTGTCATTTAAATACCAAGGTTTAATTTCAGGTAAAAAAACAACTGTTTATTCTTTTAACCGCCCGACTTCACATCACTTGTCGTGCCCCAGCGCCCGGCACAGTGAATCGGAAAATAAATACCTGATAGGATACAGCCTAATTAAATAAAAAAGCAGATTAAACGAGCTGTGGTATTTCGTCGTAAATATAAGACCCTGGCGAAATGGACACGAAAATATTTGTCGGATTAATCCGACGTAAGCGGTTAAAAGGCTAAAGATCGAAATTATATCGTGATGAAATATCTACAAAACAAGAATAGATTTAAGGCTATGAGGTAAAATATGATTACGATATGATATCATTTCACAGTATTGTTTATATGAACTTGTATTAAAAAATGATATTTCGCCAAAATTTGGTGCTAAATCAAATTAAAAAATGAAATTGCCAAAACGCTATAGTTAACTTTAAAAAAATCTCGATTTTAAATTGTTAGGAAAACTCTATGTACCTCTCTTTTATCTTGGAGCTTTGCTTAATTATTTTGACGATTTTAATTTTATTAAAGGACGACTGAAAAATGCAAAAAAAAATGAAGAGAAAAGATACAGAAATATTTATGGAAAAAAAAGACATATTTTGAAGATCATTTAAAAACGGTATAAAAATATACATATAATTTACGTTTAGCAATAATAACACAAATTAAAAACTAAAAATGCATTTTTAACTTGTCCTAAAATAAAATTAATTGGCTATTGTTGAATCTCTCAAAATCAAATAAATTGTTTTGAATTTTACTTGTCAGTGTTTTATTAACAATGGAAATTAATTATTTACAAAAACATGAAATTTCAGATAATTGCAGCTTACTTTAACGGCAGACTATATCATTCGTAGATTATTTTTATTTTTAGTATAGAAAGAAAGACATTAAAAACTATAAAAAATATAACATCAATAAAAAAAAATACGCGTGTTATTTAAAAATATAGATAATCTATGAATGATATAACCTAAATCTGCGAGACGCCGAAAACAATATTTTCAATAGTTTTCTAACAAATTGTATATTTTGTTTTATATTGTTTTTTGGTGACAAAACAGGCTTTCTTGCCATGAAAAATAGTTATTATTACTATAAATTATAATCAAGATGCAAAAAAACAAATACTTTACACATGAAGGGGTTTATTTATAAACGATGGTTAGTGACGTTTTAACGTCAAAAATATATGGTTAACCAGTTTGTAATCACGACTTAACTTTGAGCAACGTTTATGAATAAAGGAGTAATATTTGCATGCCAATTTATGTCGAAATGTGTTATTGCACTAACAAATTATATACCCGCCATCTTTTATACCGCATTTACTGCAAATAACCGACATTATGAACTGTGAAATGTCGTCTGACTCCAAAGTAAGAACAAACAGGCATAATTTTGGCATACTCCTTCCATCATAAGGCTTCATCCATCGCTTTCCATGATGGTGGATAATCGAGGCCCATACAGCAATTAAAAAAATGGCATTAGTCTTTATCTCACTCACACCTGTGTGACGGGTCTCTTTCTAAAGCCCGATGTATTATTTTCACGCCATTGTACTGTAGTTGGAGGGGTTAACAGTAATACTAGCAAAATGCTAGTAGTATTTTTTTATTTCAGTTTGTGACCGTTACAATAAATATAAATATAGAAAAAATATACAATTTTGTTAGCAAACTCAAATCCAAGATGGCGGCAATCACAGATGCAATAAAAACTCTAAATCTCTTACCGCATTTATTTTCTATGATTTTTTTTAATTTTAAGTATAATTATTATGATTGTGTATAGTTTAATGAATTTTTGTGAGCAGTGCCGGCTTTAGCCTTGCCCCAACCCATAGGACAAAATGATGTGAACAAATCAAATGATATTATTTATTGATTGGTATTCCAATACACTTTGCAGTTCGAATTTGTCATTCAAGCTGTAAAGTTTTAAGTTAGGTGTGTGGTTCAGGGCACTATTTGATATGGCCCCCGATTTCGGGCACTATTTGACGTTACCCAATTGCGGGTACTATTTGACCTTACCCAGTTTCGGAGACTGTTTGACGTCACCCCCATTAGGGCACTATTTTACGCCATGCTCGATTAGGGCAGTATTTGACATCACCACCGTTTGTGGCACCGTTTGACGTCTCCCCCTGTTAGGGCACTATTTGACATGACCCCCAATTTCGGGCAATATTTGGGCATTTTGTATGATTTTTACCCCTAAAGCCGGTACTGTAACATGCGATGATCGCGCTCTCGTTGTCATATCTAAGTCCAGTGTGAACAATTGTACTGAAATATATCGTTAATATCCCTAAATGATTCGTGTTTTATTTCATGCTATTTTACTGTCCTTCCTAAGAGCAGTGATGGCCCAGTGGAAACAGCCACGACTTAAGAGGTTCGAACCCAGACAGGCGATTTACTTTGTGTAAATTTTTCATCACCACTGCTCTCAAAACGGTGAAGTAAAACATCGTGAGGAAACCGGCCTAGAACCAAAAATTCGAAGACATGTAACATCGGCCAACCCGCACTGGGCCCGCGTCGCCTACTCCCTCGCACAGTTAAGAGGCCTGTGTCCCAGCAGTGGGAACATTATGGGCTGATTATGCTACTGTCCTTCAAGATACAGGATTTTCCTAGTTAGGACGAGGAGTCTTGTTCATCTATAATAGCCGGGATCCTGCCGTTTTGCCGAAAAGATTTTGCCAAATTTTCATTACCCAAACAAATTTTAGCAACCTTTTTTTATACCAATGCAATATTTGGAATGATTTTAGTACGCACATTTTCATTTGGTCAAATTTTTACTCGGCAGAATATTACCTGAGATAATGTCATTAAGGCATTTGGTCTTTAATAAAATGATTTATTACAGCAAACACTATTTAGACAATGAACATAATAGTCAAATGTTTGTTATGGAAACGACATTCCGATTTTCAATACTCAGAATAAACTGCTAAAATTAGGATTCTGATCCAATTAGTATAACATTCATTTACGCATATAAATTCAAAATCTTTATGTAACGTTTAATGCAATTTACAAAAGTCTACTTTGTTATTAATATTTGTGTATTAATATTATTTTTTGAGCGCCAGATCCCCTCTATTTTTGGTGAATCATTTGGGTTAGGTTAGGTTAGAACTGCGACGATTAAAGCGCGAAGGCGAGCGAGCGAAGCGAGCGTGCCGCGGCAGCGGCCGCCGAGCGCCAGATCCCCTCTATTGTTGGTGAATCATTTAGGTTAGGTTAAGTTAGAACTGTGACCGTTAAAGCGCGAAGGCGAGCGAGCGAAGCTAGCGTGCCGCGGTAGCGGCCACCGAGCGCCAGATGCCCTCCATTGTTGGTGAATCATTTGGGTTAGGTTATGTTAGGTAGGTAGGACGACACCAAATATTTGGCTTATTTAATTTTGCGTAAAATATGTTATACCAACTGAAATATTTGACTAGATAAAAAATGGTAAAAGTACTAGTTGGTGAACAAGTTATTGTTCAAACGTTCACTTGCCAAACATAGGTTTTCGTAACAATTATTTGTAAAGAGATTTTTTGGTAAGTAATAATTTGGCAAGTGAAATTATGCGAAAATTTGTTTGGGAAGTGATAATTTGGCTTGGGAAGTGATAATTTGGCAATTTCTTTTCGGTAAAACAAGGGAGACCCATAATAGCCATATTCATCTTTTAATGAAAAAACACTGATATTACCTAAGCTATTTTTGGTGATGATTACTTACTTATTGGGCGACAAACAGCATGGAATCGCCGCGCCACCGGCTGCGTCTAAGAGACAGCAGCCGGCTTCTTCATACTTCCCAAAAAATAGGGCTATAGAACAGACCAAAAAATATAAGGTCCCATTAACCTTTTCGCCGCCAACGTACAGACGCCAGCACATCAACCTACACCTAACTGTCAAATTTTCCCAATCAACATTGAACCTTATGCTTTAGCGATAAAGTTGAAAATCTATTACAGAAATCTGACAGATTGTAGTAGGTTGATGTGCTGGCGTCTGTACACAAAACGCAATGCCTCGCCGAGCGCCAAGCTACAAATGTATAACTAAATATATAGTAAACAGTAGTGATGGGGATATCGTCATATCGATGAATAAGATTTGTACGCGTAAAGTTAAGATTTAAAGTTGATTTTACGAATATAAATAAAAACTGATTAAATATTTCCAGATTTGTTTTGTTTCACAGTATCCTTAATAAGAAAAAACAGTATAAATTATGAGTATCAAAGAAACTAATACATAACTCAATTAGAACTATAAGGAATGGGGTACATCTCTATTTGTTTCATGATCTCATTCTTTAACTTCATATCAAGTTATTGGCACTGAGGGCACGTTGAATTCGATTCTGATCAGGGATGGGGTCTATGGTCTTTCTTTCTTCTATTTTTGTTTATTCTTGTGTTTTTTTAATAACTTCAGTTAACGTTTTTTACCGTAGGTATCTAAGTGGCAGAATTTTTAATTGTTTTTAAAGTGTTTTTTGAAATGGAAAGTAACTATATATTTAAATTCTATCACGCTTGTAGCCGTGTACTTATCAAAGCATTGTTTTTTAAGTGTTGTTTCTGTTCTTTTCTTAACTCATGTATTGTATTTACCATAATAGTGTATGGAGTACAAAAACAGTACCTAAATCTACTGTAATTACAGTGCATCTGGAGATACTGGGCTCACCGAACATTTTACATACTTATTGAATTCCTACTCTTTGATGAATAAACATTATTATTATCATCCAGTTAGACATACCTCAGAATTATCTTCTGGTTCAATGTTCTCCACAAAATACTCCGAGTCCGATTCCACACCTTGCAAAATTTTAAGAAGTTCGTCCGAATCAAGTTCTTCACTCATTTTTCTATTTGTTATCAAGTGAAAGAAAGAAAGATGCGTGCGCGCGAATCCGATTTTGTGCTGCACTATGCCAAAGTGACCTTGACAGCCGCACGCCTATGACGTCACTGACCAACTTCTATAGTAGTTCGTGGCACTCGGTGGCGCACAGGGGCATAGACGACTAATTGTTTTGTAGAGATGGGAAAATAACTATCGACAAGAATTGGTAACAACTTTATAATTACGTATCGGCATCTACCTGAAGGTCGAAATTCATCTACTATCCTTTGTAATGAAGTAGATAACTAAGTTCATATTTTATTGACCTCAAATTGTTTTCGATATTCGTAACTTTCTGTATTTATAAATATTTCAATGGTGAAATCAACCTTTCACGGCACATCACTGGCCAACTTGATATGAAGTGATTGGCGTTCTGAGGAAAGTAACAAAATTCGTATTTTCTGTTTTTTCCGATTTTAGCACAAACTAGGGCTTATTTTGTGTAGAAAAATAAAAAACAGGGTAGTAGACAGTGCTATCTTAAATAATAAAATGAAACAAAGCTTTTAATCACAGTAAATTTATTTTAATAAGATAGTTAAAATGAACAACTTCTATAGAAGTTGTGGCGCTGGTGGCACGAAAATCCCGAACTTCTATAGAAGTGCTTGGCGGTGAAAAGGTTAAAATAGATGGACAAACATTTAGAAATCATTCAGAGCACCAAAATAAGGACGATGGTAAAAAAAGATAATGAATATACACTATGTGCCGGCAATTTATTATTTTAGGTCAAAATAAAATCACTTTAATCAGTGTTTTTTTTTGCTTGGATATCTTTGGTTAGACATATTGAGCGCTATGTTAAAATTTGTCCATCTATTTTAATGGGACCCTGTATAAATAGAACAGGGCCATCAACCGGATACAAATCTAAACTCCGGACAGCTACTGAGAAAGTACCAGATGGCAAAACCCAACAACAGTTATAACAGGAATAAATAAAACGAAATGATTTCAACTTAAAATTATTGTTTATTAATTTTATATAATACATAAGTAATTACATTAATCGACCTTTGGCCTTCAATAAAAGTAAAAATAAATAAATGATATTCGAAAGTGACACTTATCTACATGTATGTACGAGTTTCCTAGTAGTTTACTTGTAGCACACTGGATTTTCAACTCTTGGTGTTGAGCCGAGCATTGAGAATTCAACAGAGTACATCCCAGCGGGCCAAAAAATATGCTATTGGATTTTAAACTCTCGACGTTAAGCAGTGCATTGACAATCCAGTGCGTACCTGGGCTAACGCTTCGTTACTGCCCGTCTATCGGTGACTACGGTCTATGCTATACGGCGAAATCGTCGATAAAAAAAGTCATAGAAATTCCAATTTCAAACAAATCTGATTACTTTCTGGTAGATTGTGCCTATACGGACTCTGTGAAACAGGCTCTAGTGTAATGTATCGAAATAGTAAAAAAATAACGAGTGTAAAGTATTAGCTACATACAGGTAAATACTTTAACATGATTTTATACTATTATTTTTTCTGATTAATGGAAAGAAACCTTGTTCTTCATGTATAGGTCGATGTTATCTGAAAAATAAAATTGAGAAATATAATAATCAACATTTTAACTTTGTTAGGTTAATGTTAATATATCACATACAGACGAATACTCAATTCAATTTAATTGCAACTCAATTTTAAGGCCCGTTCGCAACACAATGGGGTTAAAAACTGAAAGCTCGTCATAGATGGCAGCACTGTTCACTGTCTACAAGCCGCCATTGTTTTGTTTGTTTACTTTGTATTTTATAAGCTGTATGGGCCTACTCTCGACCTCGATCACGCCTGATGGAAAGCGATGGATGAGGTCTATGATGGAACGTGCGTGCCCAGGAGAAACCTGTTCACTCTTGCTTCATTCACTTTTACGTCGATCACTTTTAACAAAAACTAGATAAATATGAAAAGGGGCATGTCTTTCACTGGTAAAAAAGCAGCTGTAGTGGAAAAGTAAATAAAATATGAACATTTTATAATTTATGTTCGTAGAGACTTTTAAGTTTTTTTTTTAAACTGGAGGTGTACGACAGGAATAACCTGAACGGAGTTGAAAACCAACTCGATGATGATGTTCCTGACTAAAACACTTCAGGGAAGCTAATACTAGCACTGATCGAATATGATAATATAAACACACACACCTCTAAAATAATTTACATAATACAACATCAGTAGTGCCTGTAGCTAATGAAAACAGACTTAGTTTTCGTGGTAGCATCAACCTGTAAAGGATAGCACATAGACCCGACTAAATATCAGCCTCCCAATTTTTGAACGGAAAGCTTTCTCCCACAGTTTTCGTCTTTTAACATCTTTAGCAATTATATGGATCTCCGTATTTTTGCAGTCAATAGCTGCGCAACGGAGCATATTAATTCATTATGCTTAAAAAAGTAGCTTGTTTACAAAAATGTATAGATAGTGACAGCTAGGTGTAAAATTCTTAGACACTGGATAGTAGCGACATCTGAAGAGAGCAAGTGGCAGTGTTTATCCCCATTGTTTGAAGTTAAAGGAGACAGGATGATGTTTTAAATGAAATCGTTTCTTAATGTTGTGAACGTCAAAAAATTTATGGTTAAGCAGACGTTAATCATTACTTAATTTTAAGAAACGTTTATAATAACTTTTTTTGGGGGTATAAATGTATTTAGTCATTTGAGGTGCAAGCGGGCCAGCGGGTTGCAGACTAAAAGCTAAGCTAAGTTGGTCTAGCTTAGCTCGCGTAGCTGATGTAGTTTTTCATACTTGTGTACAGACCGCAAAGTATGAACATAAGTATGAAAAATTACCTCAGCTATGCGAGCTGAGCTAGACTAACTTAGCTTAGCTCATGGTCTTCAACCCGCTTAAGTGTCATGATGGGCATAAACAGCGTCAGAAATACATTTGAGTGCGTCTAAAGGACACTTAGTTTGAGTATTCGAGGGAAACACAAAAAAAAACTACACTGAATAAATAACTCAACGTACCGTTGTTAGCATTTCTAAAGAACTGCATGCATTTTGTTAATAACACTTTTGTTAATAAAGCATAAAACATAAAATAATTAGAAAAACATATAATACATAGGGCGCTTGAAATGCAAAATTGACTAAGCGCCATAGGGCTAACTTTACAAGAGAACAACAGACGTGATTTTTAGTGTTTTGGAAATCTTATTTTATAATTTCAATCAGAATATACAATGTTAAAAAATTAACCTTACAAACTTTAAGAGGTGCTTTAGACCATCGAACTGAACACCTTTCACTATGGGACCAACTCTGAAATCAAGAAAAAAAAAATCTGCTATTTCATACAAAAGTTCAATACCTACTTGACCAAAATGTATGAAACAGCAGATTTTGTTTTCGTGATTTCAGAGTTGGTCCCAAAGTGAAAGTTGTTCAGTTCGATGGTCTAAAGCACCTCTTAAAGTTTGTAAGGTTAATTTTTTAACACCTTATATAATTATGATCTTTTTATGAATAGCTATGTCGCTTAGTCAATTTTGCCTGTCAAGCGTCTTATCTCACAAACAGAAAACTTAACCCAAGTTAGTATTGAAAATAGTTACTAACATGCAACACGATTATAGTTAGTAGGTACTGCATTTTTTTTTTCAAGTGATAGCAAATTTATTTACAGTGAAATATATTACAAACGAGATAACACAAAAATATATAGTCTTATGTACAAATATATAACTGGTGTAAAAAAACGCTTAACTAAGCCAAGAGTAATTCCCGTCATTGTGATTTTTTTTTGTACTCGATCATACCTAGGAATCTTCTTGTGACTGAAATATTGTTTTTTTTCTTACTTAAGTAACTATTGAAATTCCTTTTTTACACAAAAATAGCTGTCATCACTAACTCTGACACGCTAAGCATAACTAGCAACACTTCTTAATAATAGGTTCGCCAAGGAGACCTTATGTGTCGCATGTCGCAGCCAACTGGTTAAATTAGCCGTTTAGTTAACCGCCTGGCCTTTGGAAGTAGTGCTCGCCTCGCTTCGGTCTCTCGGCTCGCACGCGGTTGATCACAGACCTAACCTAACCTAACCCATTTGTTCGGGGTGCCCTGGCTTAGTTACTGCGACCAATTCGGCTCGCGCGTGATTGGTTACAGTTCCAACCTAAACTATAATTGAATAACATTCAGGCCGTTAGATGAACGGCCGCCGTTTAGTTAAAAGGCTAGGCGGTTAACTAAACGGTTAATTAAACCAGTTGGCTTCGACATTATGTATTATCAACCTGAGAGACGAAGCTTAAAAAAGCTCCCATGTGCTTTATTTTTGACGTATGTAACTGGAGAAATCTCGACCCCTGTCATACAGGATGTCCTAGTTCAGCGGGGTATCTACGTAACACACTAACAAAAGCAATGGCTTTCATTTTGACAGCTCAACAACATTCATTGCGTTATTTATGTTGTTGAGCTGACAATTTTTTTCGAACATATGAAGCAATGGATTAGCAATATCCTTCAAAATGAGTCAGATTGTGGTTGATAGTGTGTTACGCAATTTGGGTGCAGGTCAAGTCGAGACCACATTGATGTAACGTTTTCTTAAAAATTTAGAAATTAAAAAAAAATCGCGTGTTACACCGTACACGTCATAAAAGTGAAACTTCTAAAAAAATTGAGAATCAGAGAGATTTAGTGTGAGAGACAGAGAGAGAGATATCTTTCTTCTCTCTCATGTAACGAAATGTGCTTAAACGTGACGCGACGCGTTCTTGAAATTTCACTCTCAATTCTCGTCAAATATCGAATCGCCGCTTAAGAAATTTCACTTTAAACATATAGTAAGTATTGTGGCAGTACTCTACTCATACCAACTATTTTATAAAGGGCTCTTGCTACTACACTAAACGCCAAGACTTGTGGCAGCCACGGGCATAAAATGTGCGAGCAGGACAGTGAATATACAGCGTGTATCACAGTATCAGAAATGTGTTGTCATATTTAAGGGTGTAGTACAGACCATGATACTGAACAACTAGGTATTTCCATGGGACTATAGAAGTGTGAGGAACAGGATGTAAAGTTCACTCATCCTCCAGGCAGGATTCTCCGTCCAGACGGGTGCCCGATGATTCATGTTGGGCCGTTGTATATATGCTAGTTGCACGGTAAACTCTGCTTGCGAGATGCAGGATTTTGCGTGACGTCAGTATGACGCGTTTTTCGCATGTGGCGTTGTAGATACAGTTACAGGACCAATATCGTAATCGCAAGAAATCATCAGCTGTGTCATACAAATCTTCAAAACCTACTCGACCCAAATGTATGGGACAGTTAATTATTTTTTCACGATTACAATGTTGGTCTTATGAATAAAGTTGTTCACTTTGATGATTTGATCCAAACACTTAAATATGACCACACATTTCTGATACACGCTATATAGTATGGGATTCCCAAAAACTTTGTACTAGTCTCGTGTTATCTCGCTCCCGCCTGTCATGACCGCGGCTGCCACAAACGTTTCTAACTAACATGCAAAAAATAATAATACGACAAAATAAAAATTACCAATTTATTATTAATAGATAATAATAACTACAATAAATAATTAACTAAAACATTGTCTAAGTTCGTAATACTTTCGGTTTTTTAACCGATTTGTTATAAAAAGGGGTTCTTTTTTTCGATGTTACATGAAATTGCGATTTTTTTGTCGCTTTTTCTTTGCTGGGAACATTATTCTTGATATTATTATTTTTAATACTTTAGGTGGATAATACTTTTAGAGCAGAGCATATAACAAATATCAATTTGTTGAGTAGAATATTTTATTTCTACTATATTGTTACTTATAATAATTTAGAATTTTGTCTTTTTGGTCATTAAAATGCAATTTGGAGCATATTTTTTAGCCCAAGCTAGCGCATTTACAGTGCGAACTGAAAGCTTAGGTACTTTTCTAGGTAATTTGCAAAGCAAGGCAGCTTGGTCGATTTTTTTTTTTTTTTGTGAAACAAGCAGTCGGTCCGTCAAGTCCTAGGATATATGCAATACGTTTCTTAGACTGTAACGTCCACCACGTGATTGTTGCATATACAAATAGACGTTATCGTTATAGTGACATTCAACCTTTAGGGTGGTAAAGCTATTACGAGGTCGACTGTTACACGATAACTACGCCCATTTTAAAGTTACGCCAATTAGGATAATTTGTTAGTTAATTTTGACACCTTTTCCATGAAAATTTCCAATTATATTAGTATAATGAGCCATATAAATGTTTTTTTTTTTTTAATAATGATGATTTTGAAAGCGGTGCGAAATAGGGTTATTTAAGCTCCAATTTTGATTAAAACAAGCAAAATACCAATTTAAAAAATGCCAATTAAAAATACCAAATAATAAAACTAAGAACATTCTACTGTAATATGTTGTTATTTTTAGAAGACTTATGAACTGTGCTTTTTTTTGTATTAACCTATTTTGTCCCACTGTTGGTCAAAGGTCCAATGAGCTTAAAATATTAATAATAGGGTTTGTTATTATTAATATTTATTTTTAATAAAAATAGTAATTAAATAAAATCAGTGAATCAATCAGCAATTATAATAATTGATTTCAACAAATTCCTGTGTCCATTATTTTTGCTTTCACAACTTCGGCATAATTTTAACGAACAGACGCCACCACATCAAGCTACCCGAAACTGTCAAATTCTCCCAATCAACTTTGAACCTTATACTTTAGCGATAAAATTGAAAATTTATTAAAGACGCAGGATGTTAATAAATAATACCAGCCTATTATTGTCCCACTGCTGGGCAAATGCCTCTTCTCATACAGAGAAGGCACGAGCATTGATCACCACGCTTGCTCAAGACAGGTTGGCGATTTCAAACTTACAATAGTTTCATACAAAATATTAATAAAGAAAAAAAAAAACAGCGGTACTCCGGGAGTGCCGACAGAAGTGAAAACAAAACACAAACAGAATACTTTGCCATCACTCACTCACTGACATATCGGATATACATTAAAACCGTGTACATCCCGAGGACAGCCGAACACATCCGAATGTAGCGCGGTGTCGGTAACAGTGTCGCGAGTTCAATAGTTTTTTCCCATCTCAAAAAATGTCCAACGCGCCTAAAGAAGTTTTCACTTCAAAAAAATACTGTTTGAAATGTCTATCGGGCCACAAACCCGACTCTCCCTAGACTGTCCCCCCAAAATAAATAAATCCAGTTCATAAATCACCTAAAAACACAACATATTAATCGGCCGAAGGACACTGAACGAAACACAATAGATTTTTTATTGTTATTACGCCTTCGATCAACAATAGTACTAGATTTCCGATTATAGCATCAAAAATGGCCCGAAAAATAACACCTGTATTCACAAACAATACTTGTCTACTAAGGCCGCTATCCCATTGGCGTTTTACGAGCGTTGGCGCTTCTCCAACGTGTGCGCAGCGCCAACGTTGCGCAGACGCGACGTCAACGTCGCGAGTTTCAGTGGTAACCCCCACCCGCGCCCACACAGACAGAGCGGGTCGGCGTGATTGTATACCTGTTGCTAAAAAACGCAAGAAACTCGAACTCGTCGAGAACTTTTCAATTAAAGTAGCGAATATACTGCAAACGATAATAAACTTTATGTTTGAGAGTTAAGGTTTATAATCAAGTTTATAATACAATCGCGGCTACTTGTTGATGTTTTTGTCCCTAATCCATAATCTAGTACTATTGTTAATCGAAGTATTACGCCAATGGTCGTTAAGTGTCCCACAAAAAAAAAATACTTAAAAAAAAACTCTGCTCATCAAAAAAAAAAAAACAAATCAATGTATCATATTACCGATAATCGCTTTGATAACGTCGGTGGAACTCGCGGTGCCGCCGAGGTCGGGGGTCATGATGCGATCCTCATTGATTGTCTTGTGTACCGATTTCTTGATCAGCTCTGAATGGAAGTGGTGTCCGAGATGTTCCAGCATGTCTACTGAAGCGTTGATCATGGCTATGGGGTTCGCGATGTTCTTGCCGGCGATGGCTGTTCCTGTAATTCAAAAAAGGTGTATTTTACAAAGTGTAATTGTTTTTTTGAAGTGAAAACTTCTTTAGCGGCGTTGTACACTTTTTTTGTAATGGGTAAAAAATGTTAAACTCGCGTCAGGACACGTGACCCTGATCGAAAATTCGTAAGACGGATGGAGAGTAGACTGCCGGCGCGGCGTAGGAGTATCCCCCTCTCTTTTTACGGCGCGGCGAAAATGTATAACCGACACCGCTTCGGATGTGTTCGGCTGTCCTCGAGATGTACTCGGTTTTAATGTATATCCGATATGTCAGTGAATGATGGCAAAGTATTCTGTTTGTGTTTTGTTTTCACTTCTGTCGGCACTCCTGGAGTGCCACTGTTTTTTTTTTTTTGCTGAATGTGCCCCCCTCTTGACCTCGATCACGCCTGATGGGAAGTGATGGATGAGGTCTATGATGGAACGAGCGTGCCCAGAAGATGCCTAAGGCTCTGGAACTCCAACGCATCGACGAAACACAGCAGGCTGCTTGACGCCGGACTCCGGTGGGAGGGTGGTCGCTAACCCGGCGGGCGTTAGCCCTACCACCGCAAGGGAAGACTTGGCAGTCAAATAAGGTGTTGGGTGTGACTGTCCAGGATGCGCCGAGCGCTCGCTTCAGTTGAGTAACTGGCGGAACAAACTGCGCTACACGAGGCTTCTTCAAGCATCCCAAAAACTTTTTAACTGAAAATCTAAAAAGGGGTCATTAAATTCATCACTAGCTAGGTACTGCCCGCGACTTCGTCCGCGTGTCGCATCCTATCGCCCACCTGCGCTATTAGTTGCTCGGTTCCTAAGAGTCGTAGCGTGATATTTATAGCCTATAGCCTTCCTCAAAGATGGGCTATCAAAAGCAAAAATATTTTTTCAAATCTGACAGTTAGTTCCAGAGATTAGCGCGTTCAAACAAACAAATTCTTCAGCTTTATTATTATAATTACAATAATACTAGCAGCGCCCCGCGGTTTTACCCCCATAAGTTACCCGTGGGTTATCGGGATAAAAATTATCTTTCATCTAAATCGGTTCAGCGGTTTAAGCGTAAAGAGGTAACAGACACACTTTCGCATTTATAATATTATAAGTATGGATGGATTTATCATTATGAACAGGTTTTACGATGGGACTAACACTAAATTCGCGAAAAAAAAATCTGTTACTCCATGCTAGCTATCAGATGTTCGCATAACTCGCAGAACTGTACCTACTGTGTCGTACCTAACCATACCGAATTTCACTTTAGCGGCAAGTTGTAATAGACATAACAGAAATGGAGGATCGTGTATACTTGTAAAAAATATTCATAAATATAAAGTTCTTCAAGATTTAGTTAGCCTTAGTGTTCCTAATGTAGTGGAATGTTCCGCCGTTGAACTTCTGAATCATAATGTGGTGATTATATGTATATACCGACCTCCAAAAACTACACAAAACGAACTTAATACATTTTTTAACATACTTCATACAATTCATTACAAATTACGCAATCGTAAATCAACTAAAACTATTATTTGCGGTGATTTTAACATTGATTTGTTAAAAAGAACCTCCAGTTCTTTGAAACTTATACATATTATTTCCAGCTTTGATATGAAAATTGGCACACACAATCCAACAAGGCCAAAGAGCAACTCTTGCATTGACAACATTTTCCACAATATTAGAGGTAGCAAATGTGACGTCATTGACTTAGGTATGTCAGATCACACGGCACAATTATTAAAATTCCCGGTTAAAAAAACTTGTACTATCAACTTCTGGTATACAAAAAGGCGAGACTTTAGTAAAGAAAACGTAACTAAATTTAAAGAATGTCTAATGAACATAAGTTTTGATGATGTATACACAATTAATGATCCGGAGGTAGCATACAACATATTTCTCGAGCGTTATAAACTTTTTTATGACCTCTGTTTTCCAATTATAAAAATTAAAAACACTATTATTAAAAAACCTAAATGGCTATCTAAGGGAATAAGCCAGTGTTGTCGGCAAAAAAGAAAACAACTGTGGAAGTATAGACTCAGTCCTAGTGAAGACAAGAAACATGCTCTCAAACAATATAGTACTCGTCTCAAAAAAATTGTTAAACTAACCCAAAAGTCTCAAAATAATTACCTAATAACCAATGCAGAGAACAAATCGAAAGCCACATGGAAAATTATAAACTCAAACAAAACCCAACTTCCAAAAGAAAATATTAATAAAATAAAAGTAAACAATCATACAATATCAGACCCACGATCAATTGCTGAAGAATTTAATAATTATTATATTAATTTAATAAAACCAATAAATTTACTCAATAATAATAATTCATCAGTTGCGGACAATTTTAATAATAATAATCCTAATATAAATTTCACATCTTTCAATAACAAATTGACATTACCCATTAGCTCATATAAATCTTTGTTTTTAAACCCTGTAATACCTTATGACATTAATATTATAATTAAAGCACTTAAAAATACTAGAAGTACAGGTTATGATGACATTACTACATTCTCAATAAAGGAAGTTGCTCTAATCATCAGCCCAGTACTCAGTCATATTTTTAACTTATGTATTGAACATGGTGTGTTTCCGACTAAACTTAAAAAATCCGTAGTGAAGCCACTTTTTAAGAAAAATAATAAGGAAGACATGGCATGTTATAGACCAATAGCACTTATCCCTATTTTTTCCAAAATATTTGAAAAAATTATATATAATGCAATTAATACTCACTTAGAGAAGTTCAATCTATTTGCTAAAGAACAAAAAGGTTTTAGAAAAAATAAGTCAATTAATTTAGCAATTTATGACCTTTTAAAAATAGTATATACTAATATTGATAAACATGTTCCTGTCTCTGCAATGTTTATGGATATGACAAAAGCGTTCGATTATGTGAACCATGGAACACTTTTAAACAAATTGTACAGTCATGGAATAAGAGGTAACGTCCATAAACTTCTAGAATCTTATCTAACTGATAGATATCAGGTAGTAGAAATAAATAATATTAATCTCTTAAATAATACCGAACAAAAACATAAGTCCATGCCCA
This sequence comes from Hydraecia micacea, assembly GCA_914767645.1. Classification (NCBI taxonomy): domain Eukaryota; kingdom Metazoa; phylum Arthropoda; class Insecta; order Lepidoptera; family Noctuidae; genus Hydraecia; species Hydraecia micacea. The sequence continues at coordinate 2,918,947 of OU611804.1, forward strand.
AAAAAGTACTATATGGAGTGCCTCAAGGTAGCGTGTTGGGTCCACCGCTATTTTTGATCTACATTAATGATCTGCCTAAAGTTTCACAGCATCCCATGATCCTATTTGCTGATGACAGCACAGCCATCTTTACAGGTCAAAATATTGATACTTTTGAAAATGAAATAAATTCCACTCTTCGCAATATAATTAACTGGCTGACGGTTAATAACTTAATTATCAATTTAGAAAAAACTAAATTAGTCAATTTTGGGCGTAACAATAAACATAACAACAACAATATTCATTATAATGGGACTAAAATTGAACAAGTCAATTGCGTTAAATTTCTAGGGCTTTGGATAGATAATGATTTGACTTGGCAAACACACATTGACACAGTATGCAATAAACTTAATCAGTACTCATATGCTTTATATAAATTATCCAAAATTGTTGATCAATCAGTTCTTTTAACCGCATACCATGCATATGTTTCGTCGACACTGAGATATGCAGTCATATACTGGGGCAATGCCACTAATAGGGATTTAGTATTTAAAGCACAAAAAAGGTGCATACGTGCGATTGCTGGTATCCGTGTTCCTGATTCATGTGAACCATATTTCAAAGAATTTAAAATATTGACCTTTCCTGCAATTTACATTTATGAAGTAGCCGTATTTATAAAGACAAATGAAAATCTATTCGATAAACTCAAATCGAGAAGATATATGTTAAAAATTTCTAATGTACCACATAAAACGGCTCTATTTAACAAAAGCTTCTTTGGCATGGCATCAAAAATATACAACAAAATACCTATTGACATTCTGAGCACTAAGGAACTTCCAGTATTTAAAAATAAACTTCGTTACTTTTTAATTGATAAAACATACTACACGATCCAAGATTTCTTGAATTATTGATTGAATTGTTGACCATGTATTAATTTGACTGTACATTGATATTTTGACATTTAGAATAACTAAATTTGAAAATGATTTTAAATGTAATGCCACTATGTAATTATTGTATGCCTATTAGGCAGGACATATTGGAACATTAATTTATTGTTAAAGACCTGTAACTAACATATGCCCACAATAAAATATTTTGAATTTGAATTTGAATTTGAATTTGAACTGCAGATTTTATTTTCGCACCGAAAGTCTGACAACCAGTCTTACCAAGTGCAAGGGATAGGTAGTCGCCCCATGTAAAATACTGGTATTCAGCTGCATCCAGTTAGACTGGAAGCCGACCCCAACATAGTTGGGAAAAAGGCTAGGCAGATGATGATTTACAGTACCATTAATATTCAGAGTACAATGGCGGTTGGTAGGGTCGGAAGGTGGCTTGTAGCAGCTGGACAGTGTCTCAAGACGAAAGTCTTTGACCAGTGCGTGTTGCCAGTGATGACATATGGCACTGGAACGTGGTCGCTCACATTGGGCCTTATTAGAAGGCTGAAAGTCACCCAAGTGGAGTTTCCCTACTTGATCGAATCAGAAATGAGGATTCGCAGGAGAACCAAGGTAACCGACATAGCCCGAAGAATTGCCAAACTTAAGTGGCAGTGGGCAAGGCACATTGCTCGCAGAACAGCGGGGCAATTGCGTAACACATTATCAATCGGAATCGGTTTAATTTTGACAGTTCAACAACATTCATTGCGTTATTTACGTGTTGAGCAGACACATTTTACGAACTTATGAAGCAATGAATTAGCAATTTGCTTCAAAATGATTCAGATTCCGATTGATAGTGTGTTACGCAATTAGGGTGCAGATGGCCGATGGGGCCGAAAGGTTCTGGAGTGGCGACCGCGTACCGGAAGACGTAGCGTTGGAAGGCCTCCCACAAGGTGGACCGACGACCTTGTGAAGGCCGCAGGAAACTGTTGGATGCGAGAAGCACAGAACCGGTCGAAGTGGAGATGCTTGGGGGAAGCCTATGTCCAGCAGTGGACGTCTTTCGACTGAAATGATGATGATGATGCTTACCAGTGTTCCTGGTGCCAGGCTCGAACACGGCGTAGTGGTCTCCGTAATTCCTGCCGGAGTGCAGGCCTGCACCTCCCATGAGCCCGCACACCACGTTCGATACGATAGAGCCGTACAGGTTCGTCATTAACATCACGTCAAATTGATGGGGTCTAAAATAGGAAAGAAGACATTGTTACTATATTTTGTTTATTATAATTATGATTATTGATATGAAGGGCCCGTGGCTAAATAATAACAGCCGCACAGGTTGATCTGTGGATGGGTGACAGCACGTTATGCCGTTGGTCCCGGCTGTCATTCGTGGATCTTTGACAGTCGTTACGGGTAGTCAGAAGCCTGAAAGTCTGACAGACAGTCTTACCAAGGGTATCGTATTACCCAGTAACTGGGTTGTGGAGGTCAGATAGGCAGTCGCTCCATGTAAAATACTGGTATTCAGCTGCATCCGGTTAGACTGGAAGCCGACCCCAACACCGTTGGGAAAAGGCTAGGCAGATGATGATATGACATTCATAGAGAAGAAACGAAACGAACATTCGTTCGGATAAGATTATTTCAAAATGTTTTTTATGTTTGGATTCGTGTCCGTGTTGGGACTCCTCAAATAAATTGTGACAAGGTCAACAAAATGATGAAGATGAATGCTTGCGGTGAATAGGTTCCTTTACGAAAGCAATGCTTCATAACGCCCTTTTACACACCGTCCGGTCAGCGTTAAAAATGTAGCGATGAACAGACTATTTCATATGATCAAAGGGGCAATTCTCGTAATTTAAAACGTTCACAATCAGGTCGCAGTCTCATCTCGGCGACAAAAAAATGTCAAAAATGTCGGAAAATTAGAGATTATTTTGACAGATTGACACTGATACCAGACTGAACGTTCTTAAAATTACGAGAATTGCCCCTCTGATCTCAGTCTCAATCTGTCAAAAATACCTCTAATTTCCCTACATTTTGACATTAATAATCGCTAAGATGAGATTGCGACTAGATTTTGAACGTTTTTAATTATGAGAATTCGCATGCTTAATGGAACATTGACCCATTAGTTAATAGGTCAGAATTAAGTTATTCCCGGTTTTTTTTTTAATCAGATCTCATCAATAGTTAATCATTACGTTCTAAATACAAGCATTCATGATTAATTAATAATCAAATCATGCGTCTACAAGTAGGATAAGTCCTCATAGCAAGATCTTTTGCGATTTCCCAAAAATTGTCTTGTTTGAGTTGAGTAAGTATTCCATTAAGCATGCGAATTGCCCTTCTGAACCACTAAGGAAATTGAACTTTAACTCAATTGGATAAACTTCTATTTGAAATAACAGTTGTCGTGTAATTTGTTAATTCTGGAACATCTCATATTATGGCATTGAGATATATCCGTGTGTCACTGCAGCAGAATACCAGCGTCAGGTATTGTACCTGGCATATGCTGAGCTGGACTCCCATTTGGTGCAACCATGGGACACACACCGCCCAGTAGTGATCGACCGTTATAAATGTCATATGAGATGTCTATGGGTCAATTTATCTTTTTAATCCTTGTTTTTTTTTCTCACCTTTTTTTGATGTTTTTTTTAATGCCTGTATTGTGTCTTTTGTTGCACTGAATAAACGTTTTATCTATCTATCTATCTATATCTTTAGAAAGTGACTGTCAAACAGGTATGAGTGACAGAGACAATGCTCTACAAAGCCAAATGAGTTCTATGCGATTGACTGCTCTCAAAAAAGCTACTACTTACTTAGAAACAAGCTGCATACAACAGTTGTCAATGATCATGTCGTTGTGCTCGATGTCCGGGTACTCCTTGGCGATGCGACGTGACGTTTCCAAGAACAGACCGTCCGATATCTTCATGATGTTAGCCTTGTGGATTGTGGTCACCTAGAATGAGGAGAGAAAATATTTAAGAAGGATCCGTCAAGCAAGACTGCACAATTCAAAAAGGGGATTCATGATTTTTTTATGGAACCTACACGACCGCCATTTTTTTTATTGCTGCTACTTTAGAGCTAGGCATAGATGTTCGAAATAATCACTCTGAAATAACACACTAAAATAATCAAACATCTATGCAACAAGATGTAAGCGAGTTCAAAAAATTTCGATGTCGTGATCAACGTGAACGTTTTTTTTTTTCACAAATGCTTTTAATATGCCTATTTGAAATATATGATTTGATTTTCGGTCATCTTAGTTCCAGTGAATCATCGAAGGCATCCAAGGTCATGTTATAGCGGTGGGGCACCTAAGGACATGTTTTACCAGTGGGCCATCTAAGGCCATCCCACCACTTTTGTCTAACCAACCTCTGCCAACTTCGAGGAAATTCGAAGATCACAGAGCATGGTATAGCGGTGGGCTATCTAAGGCGATTTTATAGTAGTGGGCCATCTAAGGTCATGTCATATAAGTAACTAGCTTCTTCCCGCGACTTCGTCCGCGTGAAATTTCACCCCCCCAATTCACCCCCTTAGGGGGTGAATTTTGAAAAATCCTTTCTTAGTGCACCCCTAGACCTCATAAGGAACGTACGTGCCAAATTTGGAATCTCTAGACCCAGCGGTTTGGGCTGTGCGTTGATATGTCAGTCAGTCAGTTCTCCTTTTATATATATAGATACATCTAAGATCCTATTTTACCCGTGGGTCATCTAAGGTCATTTTACAGCAGTGGGCCATCTAAGGTCATGTCATATCAATAAACCATCTAAGGTCCTATTTTACCCGTGGGTCATCTAAGGTCATTTTATAGCAGTAGGCCATTTAAGGTCATGTCATATAAGTATCTAAGATCCTATTTTAAACGTGGGTCACTTAAGGTCATGTCATCAGTAAACTATCTAAGGTCCCGTTTTACCAGTGGGTCATCTAAGGTCATTTTATAGTAGTGGGCCATCTAAGGTCTGAATTTTGTGCCCGTGGGCCATCTAAGGCCAAGTTATAGTGTCATATTACCTTCTTTCTATTATTCTTCTTGGCGAACTCGAAGGCGAACCTCGCGACTCTTTCTGAGTTGCTGGCAGTCACAACCTTCATGGATTCAATAACTCCGTGCACGGACTCATGCTCCAACATGGCGTATTCACCTTCTGTGTTTTGTCTGAGGAAGAGAATTAATATTTATGGGCTACGCATAAATTAAACAATATGATTTTGAGAAAAAGTTAAGTAGGTAAAACAATGGGTTGTCTATGTGAAAGATGATAAGCCACTCAGGTCTATTCAAACCAAAGCGGTATTCGCTGCCGATGTGGGCAGAGGTACATACCGCGCGGGTTTCGCTCAGGTATTTGGGCGTTTTTCAAATTTGTTGACCGTTACTAACCGGAACGCTATTTTTTTTTAATAATTTTGTATTTAATTTTTTAATTTTTGAATAGCTTATTTAATGAGCTTTTTGAAAATACCAATTGTTTTGTAATTGAACAAGTAGTTGAGCCAAAAAATGAGTTACTAAATAAATGAGTGACTAAATAATGTACATTGTAACAACTAAATAATGTACACATGAATGCAATAAAGAATTTGAATTTGAATTTGAAAGTTTGTATAGAGCACTGTAGTTCCAGTTAGTAACACTTTTATTATATAATTTTATTATTTTGATATAACAACCAGTTAAAAGACATAAAAAACATAATTTCATATTGTTTTACCACGAGCCTAGTGATTTTAATTATATATTTGGGGATTATACACTTCAAAGTTAGGAAAGTATGCATGGGACATCGTGAAATTGGGGTAACTAATGCTACATATTTTTTTTTTTTTTAAATTGAGTGTATATTTTAAATTATTTTTCTGTTTTAATTTACTTTTCTTGAAATGTGCTATCGATTGCCATTTTAAACATGATATTTTGACTAATAATTATTTAATAAGTTAATTGATAAGTCAGTGGACATTATGTTTTGGCAATGGTCAACAAATTTGAAAAACGCCCATTTAGTATCAAGTTCCGCGGCTAGAGCGGAATAGTTGGTGCCATAGTACCGCATAGGTATTGTTTCGCTTGTTGGGCGAAACCTCGAACACGGTATTCTACCCACAAGGATAGCGAAATCCGCTTTGGTGAACAGTAATATTTCCGCATACCCACTCGTTTTCTCTATCGCAGACGGTAGCGAATAGCGCTTAGGTTTGAATATGCATTTACTCAAAGCATGTATTTCAATTAGACCATTTACAGGCACTTTTGAATTGTCAAGGAGTTGGTCAGTTAGAAAGAAGCCAGTTGCCAATTCCAAAGCTCAGTAGGCTCCTGTGGAGGAGAATGAGAAAGAAAGTGCTACTGAGTCATCTCCCTTTCTTCAGCTAGTTCTTTCTATCAGCCATCATCTCAGTAGATGTAGGCTAATAGAGATGTACGGAAGAAGTTATGCTGCATATGCATAATCAGCCTATAATGTTCCCACTGCTGGGACACAGGCATCCTCTCTATGAGAGGGAGTGGACACCACGCGGGCTGGGATATGCTGCGCCTACCACAAATATATCGGGATAAGGTTTAGGTGGGGAGTTTGGGTTGGGTTAAGGGTTAGGTTTTGGGCTTAAGGTTTGGGCTATTGTTTTCTGAAACATTTTTTTTTTTGTATTTTGTGTTTCACGAACTGTGTCCAAATAAACACATTTTCTTTCCTTTTTCTTTTTCTAAGCAGCTAGGACGATAATCATGTATTCCTATCAAACATAGCGATCGGTTTAGTGGTTTAGGCGTGAAACAGCCAGACAGAGTAACTTTCCCATTAAAATATTAGTTGATGGTATGGATAAGTTAATGGGCTCGGGTAGCAAATAAAATGCAAATGCCAAAAAAAAAAGTGGCACTCCGGGAGTGCCGACAGAAGTACAAACTTGAACAATTACGTGTATTTTTTGAATCGTAATATGAACAAAAGACAAACAAAATACTTTGCCATCACACACTGACATATCGGAAATACATTAAAACCGAGTACATACCGAGGACAGGCGAACACATCCGAAGCGGTGTCGGGGTGTCGGTTACGGTAACAGTGGCGCGAATTCAATGGTTTTTTCCTATCTCAAAAAATGCCCAACGCGCCTAAAGATGTTTCCACTCCAAAATAAATTACCTGACAATATGAATGTCAATGTCCTTATGCCTGGTAGTGATTCCGGGGAAGGACTTGCAGTGCATGACGTAGGCATACATGTCCAGTTCGTTGCGGAGCGCCACGTTGCGGGAGGTCACGTACGCTGCTTCACTCTTCGTTTCGATGTTACCCTGGTGGTGGTGATAAAATTATGATGAAAATTTGTCTATGATCAATCATGTGTTTCTTATTCTTTAGGTCACGGACACGAAGTCAGCGGCGGCGGCGCGGGGAGCGGCGCGGCGGGGCAGAGCCAGTTTCGAAGCCAGCTGGCAGATCGCGCGGCACTAGAGCGGCGGCGTAGTGTTGTGTTATGTATGCGAAAGAGGGAGAACAACGCTACGTCAATGCAGACGCGTGGGCACCGCTCGTACGCCGCTCCCCACGCCGCGCCGCGCCGCTGCCTTCGAGGCTAGTTCCATATAAATCTATGCATTGAAACTCGCTGCTCCCCGCACTGCCGCGCCGCCGCCGCTGACTTCATATCCGTGGCCTTATAGTACACTAGCTTCTGCCCGCTACTTCCCCCGAGACACCCCGTCGCGTTCAAAAGACGAACAAACTCTCCAGTTTTATTATTAGTACATTAGTATTTTGTTTTGGGACGATATAAACCAAAAAACCCAATTACGCAAAACAAACGAAGAAAAACTTCCAACTCATTTTACAATTACAAATAAGTTTATTTGGAACTACATATATAATGGAACTGGAGGCCTACCACAAGCTCTTAACGCGATCCATTTTAGGACCTAAACTGAAATGTTCTTCTAATTCGTACCATGAAGTCAGTTTAACGATTCAGTTTAGGCCGTGCCATTCTGCTGACAGCGATTGTCCCAAACTGAGTCGCAAGTTTTGGTTTTATTCATACTTGTTTGGTACCATGACGTCCATAGAGCAGCTCAAGCGATGCAGTTTAGGAACCTAAACTAAAATGTCTTGTTTTTGAATCGTTTTTAATTAGATCATGGTAGGCCACCTGTATTTTTAAAGTGGGTATTGGAGCTTTTGATTTTTAGGATAACAGGATAGGTACCATAACTACAAAAAAATCACACTGTGAGTGTTCTATGGGTACACCTCTGCCTAACCCTTCCAGGAGACTGGTATGATGTTACACATACCTTAAGACAGACACCGTTCCTCTTGATGGTGGTGATAGCGTACTTGACATCCTCATCGTTGTCTACATTGGGGTCAATGTCCACAATCTCGAAGTCAATCGGAGCTCCAATATACCTGTAAAGATCAATAGGACATTTTGAATTTAGCATTACATACAAACTTGGGTTTTGTTTACCCTAAACCTCTTAACACCATGTACTTGCTATGTTTGCATGTAGTGTATGAACATGCTAAAACTGGACTTGACAAAAGCTTACTGGATCAAACCGGAATGAAAAAGCTTATAGTAGATAAGACAAATTTATGGATATGCAGACGTTAATCATTGCATAGCTATGTTTATAAATAAACCCCTATAATATGTATAGCAGTGCAGCGTTATCTACTCAAATTATTATTAATTGGTCTAGACTATTTTAATTAAGGAAGAAATTGATATTACTAAGTGAATAATAAACGAATTAATAACAGACCATCCTAATCTTTTGTTAGAAATTGTTTCTGTTATGGTCTTGCTGCTAGCAAACAATTTGAGAAGTAAAACGTTTTTTAATACGCCCTAACCTAAGACTATGCTCTAAACCAAAAATAGTAATCAGAGCTATTTAAAAAAAATCCCAGCAAGAATATTTTGATTTTCTTCAATAATAGAGTTCTACTATTCCATATTTGAATATTATAATTACAGTGTACCTAATATGACTATTTATGTACTGGACCATAGTAATTATGCTATATTGTTTGTTTCCACAAGTGTTAAAATCGTGTGATAACAACATTAATCTTGAAGGGTTTTCTGAACTGTGTTATAGCAAGGTTATATTAATTACTGTAGTATCTGCTGCACTCAAATTACTTACTTACTTACTCTGTGGTTATTTTAAAAGAAAACCTACTGCGTATTATATTGAAAATAGATCAGCTGATCCAAGTACTTTTCCTGCCAGTCCTTTAGGTTCACGCAAAAAGGTTATAAATACTTACTTGAAAATGTCCCGGACGTAGCCCATGCACTCAGGGCCAATTCCTCCTCCAGGGAGCATGGTAACGGCATGACGACCTCCATAGTGGGCCTTCGGAACCAGATGCTGTTTCCTCACAACTGGGGTCTTATGCTGAACATCGAAATCTGATAATGTGGCTGGTGCAGCTGCAGAACTAAGGTTTACGACACCACGGAGTTCAGGCCGAACACTCAATTTACTTATTAATCTCAGAGCCATCGCGAATTTTGCGCAAATTATCTTGGCTCAACTATTAAATAACCACAGGAAGAGGAAAAGTCAGGAAAACGGAAAACGGCAGTGTTACAAACTTCTTGGTTGTTGCAAACTTTTAGGTAGTTTTTAATTTTTTTTGCGATGGTTGATTTATTGTTTTTTGCGTAAATAATTTATTACTATTTTATTACCCTTTGATCAAGCCTATTCTTTCAGACTTTCAGAGATATACTTCTTACTACTTATATTTCTTTTTTACTACTTTACCATTAAAATTCCTTTTATTTCTAAAGTTTTTGTTTTTCATTGCGGCAATAACTTTCATACATAGGACATTACCTAATACTCTTGGCCTGTGCTTCTAGCAGAGAAGAAAGTTAAAGAAATGCATTTCTTTAGATGGTAGAAAAAAGCAACCACAGCAGACACACCGAATTGACGTTTTGACAGTAGGACTAGCGCTAGCGCCAATGCGGGCTGTGCGCGGGAAACAGGGAACTTTCAAGAAGAAAGCTACATTATTAATTTTGATTCATTCTTACTTACGAGTCTTAGACCATTTTTACCAGACTACTATGACGTGATTTTAGCAAGTTAGGAGATTTAAAATTATTAAAAACTTTAACCTTTTTGTTATCTAGTGCAACAGTGCCTTCTAGCGCAGTAAAGTTCCCTATTTTTAGATCGCTTCCCTCGCATTCTCTTAGTAACATCACAGTGAATCCTTATACCAGCCAATCTCAAATCAGAATGCTCCAATTTTCGAGCTCGCTTCACTCATTCTTCAATGAAAACTTAACGGATCCGAGTTAGGATGCTTCTATTTACTAACTAGATTTGCTTTGCTCGCTCTTGTTTTCTCTCACGATGACAACTTAACCTCCCGAGTCAGGCGGGATGCTATTATTTTTATTTATATACTGTCAGCTTAAACGACGGACATAGGTACCCATGAAAATGAACAACTTTTACTAAGAAACCAACACTGAAATCGAGAAAATAAAACCAGCCGCTCTATACGTTTATGTTCGCATAACTGGAGAAAATGTACGGAACAGCTGTTTTTTTTCCATATTTTTGAGTCCGCCCCATATTTAAAGTTGTTCATTTTCATGAGTAGGTACTACACTCCCTTAAAGTATGTCCCTTGTTTAACCTGACTCACTGTATATGTAGCGGTATCTACAACGCGGCAACGCCACATGCGAACTACGCATCATAGGTACCTACTGACGTCACGCAAAATCCTGCATCTCGCAAGCAGAACTTAACCGCGCAGCTAGCATAAAAATATAAAACGGCTCGGACAGTTGCCCACTAGACACAACACCCGTCTGGTCGGAGGATCCTCTCTTTTCTATGGAGTATGAGTGAACTACATCCTGTTCCTTATACCTCTATACTGGTGACCCCGAACATGAACGTCAGCGCAGCCTTCGTGCATAATGTCATCATCATCATCACTCCCGCAAGCTTTAGATCGGCGAGTCACCCAGCCAACTAGCACCCACGGTTTCAACGGGTATCCTGATCACCAGCATGCAGCGATCGCGCATACCTGGTCATCACCCTCAGCCTCATCAGCAACCTCGGCACAGCACACTGCACTTTCGGCCGGACCACAAGCAGGGCCCTTAATGTTGGATTTGTCTCCGCCCCGAATAGCAGAATAACTATTAAAACACGGAAAAAATTAAGATAATTAATTTTCTCATACATTTTCCGTTTTGATTCTGACCTCACGCTACACTAGCGCCTCTAGCGGTGAATTCCTACGCGACACGATAGCCACTGACATGTTTCTTATAGGTCAGTGGCGATAGCCCTCTTAAAATGGTAATGCGGCCTCAGGCTTCTTTAAGTCCACAACTTACAGGTTCATTTCAGGCCATTTGACAATGTGTGTACACCTTGGCCAAAGGATTCGGGTTATCAAGTAAAATATTTATTTATTTTATATTACCATTTCTGTACACACACATAAATAAATAGACAAAAAAAAAACAGAACAGAAAAATAGGTACAGACGCCAGCACATCAACCTACTACAATCTGTCAGATTTCTGTAATAGATTTTCAACTTTATCGCTAAAGCATAAGGTTCAATGTTGATTGGGAAAATTTGACAGTTAGGTGTAGGTTGATGTGCTGGCGTCTGTACAAAGGTGGGGATTTGTTAATTTTAGGTGCAAGTTTTAAATAAAATTCAGTTATTATTTTAATTTAATTATATTTACAAGGTTATTTTACAACAAATGTTCGAACTGTTTTACTTCAGCTCCAAGGCAAACTATACATCTTAAAAATAACCGCGTAATATGACGTCCTTTTTAAATGTTCATTCATCAGACCATACAATTTTTTCAAAGAATCGCGGGTCCTCTGTACCATATATATAGATTTGTTATACTTTGTGCAAAAAGGTACAAAAGTTGACTTGATGCCTTAGGGATTCTCTACCATCCTCAATGTCATGCCTTGAACTCTGGGCCATCTAAGGTCATCATAAACCATTCGACCATCTCCTTAGATGGTCGAATGACCATCAAACATGACCTTTTATGTTATACCAGTAGGCCATCAAGGTCATGTCATATCAGTGGGCCATCTATCGTCATGTTATAGAAGTGGGCCATCTAAGGTCATTTTATACCAGTGTGCCATCAAAGGTCATTTTATACCAGCGGATCATCCAAGGTCATTTTACCTTTTTCTTTTTTTATACTTCCTAGCGAGATCGAAAGCTGACTGCGATTTTCTTCCACTGTTGTTTGTAGTTACTCCTTCATGGCTTCAACAACTCCGCGCCCTGATTCATTTAAATGGCGTATTTACCATCTGTGTTTTGTCTGTAAAGAAGAAGAAATTAGTGTAAAAAAAGGGGCGAAGAAGCCAACAAACAACAACAAATTTTAACTCCATGCAGAGCCGGGTAAAACCGTGCAGAGCAGGGGCGGGTCGCTAGTTTAAGATAAAGATTTAAGCATCTTGAAAATATGAAAATTTTTACATCATATTAAAAGTACAACTCAGTCTCAATCTGTCAAAAATGCTTGTAATTTCCTTACATTTTGACAAGTTTTTGTCGCTGAGATGAGACTGCGACTAGATTTTGAACATTTTAAATTACAAGAATTGGCCTTCTGATAACATGGATGTCAATATCCATAAGTATGGTAACATGAACAACACAGGTGCAATCTTTAAGAAAAGAGGTGTGTTTGTCTCACCGTCTCTTGTTGGGTTTGTCTATTGCTCCTCCAGCAGTTGACTGATGTGGCCATCCAAGACCCATTTAAGCTTAGCAGCCGTGTGACCTACTCCAGCAATTTGAGTTTAAAAAGCAATATCAAGTTGACATACCTTTATACCAACACCATTTCTCTTGATAGAAGTGATAGTGTAGTTTATGTCCTCATTCTTGTCTGAATTGAGGTCAATGGTCCTGATATGAAAGTCTACTGGGGCTCCCATGTATCTGTAGAATAGAATAGAATAGAATACTCTTTATTATGTACACCATATAAATTACAGACATAAATATAGAGATTTTACAATGGGCGGTCTTATCGCTAAAAGCGATCTTTTAAAGACAACCTTTAGATGGATTAAAAAGAGGAAGGACAGACAAGTACTGTAGGTAGTCTGTGGTGTACCATTTACACAATACCATAAATACATACATAAAGTATATTATACTAATCTAAATAAATATATACATATATATATATTATATATATATATATACAATATAATAGTAAACATGAACAAAGAAAAATATAATGATGAAGTTTAAGGAGAGAGGAAGTGCTTTTTTATCATAATTTTAAAAGTGGACAAAGATAAGGATAAGGGTTATCAGAACATTATAAAACTGCATACATTTTATGGATAAAAATTTAAGACTGCCCTATCTACCTTGCTTCCATACTAATATTATAAATGCAAAAATTGAACTGAATTTGATAGCTCAAAAGGTATGTACTTCTTACTTTAAAAAAAAATCACCCTCTGCCTGCATTTTTATATATTTTTTTTATAAATTTATGTTATCTCACTGGTCAACCTAGGAGGTTGTCGGCCGCTTAACAGGGTTTGCCTGTGGGTGCCTCAATAAAGTAAGCCCTCCAGCCAGGGCTTAAAAATCTTAAAAACTAAGCGACTACAGGCTAAGGGCACCCCCTGTAGTCAGGGTCAGGGCCTCGCTGGGGGATGGCAGCAAAGGACCGGCTGGATCGGATTAAACATGTTTATTAATTCATTAGCAAAATATTGTAACATAATGGCGCTAATAAAATTTTATTATGTAGGTATGTATTGTGTAGAATCACTTTCGGCATATTATTTTGAATATCAGCTCATTTTTAAATACTTCCCGTGTCAGTCCTGCAAGTTACACACAAAAAGGTCACAACTTACGTGAAAATCTCCTGAACGTAGCGCATACATTCGGGGCCGATTCCTCCTCCAGGGAGCATGGTAAAAGCATGACTACCTTCATATGGGGCTTCGAAGCTTGTGCTGTTTTTTCGCAACTAGGGTCATAAACTGTTAATCATAATCTGATAGCGTAGCTGGTCTTGATGCAGAGCTCAAGTTGGCGACACTACGGAGTCGGGGTTGGTGTGTAGCCTAGCCCTGGGTATACCCTATGTCAAATCAAATCAAATCAAAATATTTTTATTTCACATAAACCAACATGGGCACTTATGAAACGTCAGAAGCTAGGTGCACGGTTCCAATTGGTCGTTTCCTATGGAGAAGAACCGGCAAGAAACTCCATGGTTACTCTTTTAAAAATAATTGGCTTTTACAATGTTTTCGAGTTACAGTAGGTATGGGAGGACAGCGTAGGCCTGTCAACAAGTACCAGGTACTTGATAAAAATAAAAAATGGTCTACAGATCTAGTCTACAAGGCTTACAAAGTCCTCACATTTACAAAATAAGGATGTATCAAAAGGATAAACAAAATATAAAAATGTATATCACGTAGCAATCGGTGGAACCTAGCAGCGTCTGTGGGCAGGCTTTTCAAGACGACCCACTGACCAATATTTTGACTGTACATGTATTCACGATGTGCCATAAATCCGCTCCTAAAACGACCTACTGACCAACTGCCGCTGACTCCTACAGGTGCGACATTGCCGTTTCAATTCCAGCAATTCCTGCTCTATTGTATTCGTATGCACTATGCACCGAACATTATTACTGCCTGGTACTGCTGGGATCCTGAGGCTACGATCTACAGGGATGTCAACAGTCCCTGCCGTGACCTGTTGGCTGTGGCTCACAATTGAATTTCCATATTTTCCACGCATACCCAGTCTCAAGTGCACGCCCATGATGTATACCGCCATGACGACCCACTGACCAGAGTCGGAGTGCAGGCCGAACACTCGTGACTCGATTGACCTAATAAATATAATCTCAATCTCACAGCCATCGCGAATTTTGCACAAAAATATATCTCGGCACAGTATGTAAAATAATCACCACAGGAAGATGAAATGACAGGTAAAAATGAATTTTCGCCGTCAGATGGTGCTGTTACGTCAAAGCTTTTGTATAGATGGCAGCATTGGGAAGAGTTTGACTTGTTTGATATACAAAGTGATGTCGAAGTCATCTCTATCAAAAGATTTATGAGGAAAGTTGATGGAAAACTTACGCCATTGGGTACCATAGCAGTTACATTTGCCGCAACGGCATTGCCACAGTACGCATATATTCAAATGTTTAGGTACCCTGTACATATTTATATACCTCCTTTGCTACAGTGCTATAAATGCCTTAAATATAACCACTCTGCGAGATCTTGCCGTGGTGAGCAAATGTGTTCATCTTGTGCTGGTCAGCACTCTTACAAAGAATGTGATGTTGAGGAAATTATTTGTATAAACTGCAGTGGCAACCATCTAGCAATTTCAAGGGATTGCCCCATCAAGAAGCAAAAAATGGAAGAAAAGAAGAAGAAGTTCCTCAATCGAAACCAGTCGTATGCCAGTGTGGTGAGTACACCTCCTCCAACTATGTCCGATACAAATGTTTTCCCAGCTCTCAAAAAACCAAACGAAAGGACTTTGGGTGAGAATTCAAAGTCATTTGCTGAAGAAATTGTAAATAATGAAATAATTATAAATGCCATTGTAAAATCATTAATTGGTCTAGGTAATAATAAAGATAATGTTCCAATAACAAATAAAAGAATAAAGGAAATGTTATTAGCAAATTTAATTATTAATTAATGGATACATTTTTAAATATAGCACAATTCAATGTACAAAGCTTACAGAGTAAGAAGGCCTTATTAAACACATTTCTCTCTGAACAAAAAATAGATATATGCCTGTTGAATGAGACTTGGCTTAAAAGTACTAGTGTAATTCCTCATTTTACATCATACAACTTTATATATAAAAATTCTGTTAATGCACACAATGGAGTAGGTATTTTGATAAAACAAAATTTTGCTTATAATATTATAGAAACACCTTTTTATGAGTCAGTCCAAAATATATGTATTTCCATAGAAACATCCATGGGTAGATTGCATATTCTATGTGTTTATTGTCCTCCCAATAGCAACAGATTTGATACTAATAAAATGAGAAAGGTGCTTCTTGAAATTCCCAAGCCATGTCTTATCATGGGTGATTTTAATGCACACCATATATTGTTTGGATGTCATACAAACAATAATAGGGGTAACAGTTTATATAATCTTATTGATGAATTTGACATGTGCATTTTAAATGATGGTAGGGCAACCACTGTACAGTACCCAAACAGGAATGCATCAGCTATTGATCTAGCTCTGGTTAGTTCAGCAATAGCTCCTCTTTGTGAATGGCAGGTTCATGACGATCCTATGGGCAGTTATCACTACCCAACCCAGGTAGTTTTAAATGTAAAGCCATCAACATATGAAGTCCGGCCTGTGGAAGAAAAATATATTTATAGTAAAGCAAATTGGTCTAAATATTATGAATTATCAGAAACCTGTTTCTCACATTTAGACATAGATAATATGGAACCTCTTAATCTGTATGATAATTTTGTAAATACTTTACATGATATAAGAATAAATACAGTCCCAAAACAAAAATCAAACCAAACTATGCAAATTTTAAGAAAACCAGCTCCTTGGTGGAACCAATCCTGTAATGAGGCAGTACAAAAATCTAAGGAAGCTCTATTAGAATATAGAACATCACCAAATATCCCAAACTTCATAAAATACAAAAAGCTTGATGCTCAAAAGAAAAGAACATTAAAAGAGGAGAGTATCAATTCATGGCATGACTTATGCAGTAGTTTTAATAGAATGACACCTATTGCAAGAATATGGGGTTACATTAAAAAGTTTAAACGGATAGGCTCTTCTTCTAACAAATATTTAAATGATGATTGGGTACCTGCATTCTTAGAAAATTTATCAGACTCATCACTATTGAATGAAAATAATATAAATGACATTTTAAAAGAATCTGTTGAATCTGAGACTAACTACTTTCTTAATAGTTCATTAACAATAAACGAATTGCACATAGCGCTTAAGAGTAGAAAAGATACAACCCCAGGTCTGGATAACATACCATACATCTTAATAAAAAAGTTACACCCTAATGCCTTACAGATTTTATTAAATGTTTATAATAAACTTTGGAATAGTCTACTCATACCAGAATCATGGAAAACTCAATGTGTCATTCCAATTTTAAAGCCCAATAAATCTGTAAATAGTCCTTCATCCTATAGACCTATATCTTTGTCATCTTGCTTAGGTAAGCTATTTGAAAACATGCTTAAGTTACGTTTGGATTACTTTGCTGAAACTCAAGACAAGTTACCAGATATACAGTATGGATTCAGAAAGGGCAGAAGTTGCTCTGAAAGCTTTGTATCATTCATATCAGACCTTAAGAAGGCTAAACTCAGTCATTCTAATGTCATATGTGTTTTTTTAGATGTCAAAGGTGCCTTTGATAATGTTAATATTGAATGCCTAATTCGTGTTTTACATGAATTGGGCTTACCAAGTAAGATCTTGAATTGGATTTTTAAATTTTTGTACCAGAGAACTTTGTATGTTAAATTTAATAATAAGCTACATGGCCCTAGGTTGGTTAGTAAAGGCACAATGCAGGGAGCAACACTTTCACCCCTGTTGTATAACTTGTATACATCCCAGATTCTTAAATATGTTAATACTTCTCAAGTCAAAATATTACAATTTGCTGATGACTTGCTTTTATACACAATAAATCAAAATTTAAATATGGCTGTTAACAATATGAATACTGCATTGGCTCAATTACAATATTATTACAGTAATACTTTAAAACTAGATATAAGTAATGAAAAAAGTTCAGTGTTATTATTGAGTAAAGATCCATTTGCAGAGTCCACAGTAAATATTGTATATAATAACAATGTAATTCCTATTGTTAATCATCATAAATTTTTAGGTGTTATAATAGATGATAAACTGAAATTTGATAAGCACATTGACTACATCTGTCAAAACGCCATGAAGAGCATTAATGTCCTTAGGAGTTTAGCAGGAACATTTTGGGGTTCTGACCCAAAAACACTTAGCATGTTGTATAAAAGCATAGTCAGAAGTCATTTCGATTATAGTTGCTTAGCCTATATGAATGCAACTACTACTTTGTTAAGAAAATTAGATGTGATACAAAATATGGCTTTAAGAATAATTAGTGGAGCAATGCGCACCACCCCTATAAATTCTATGGAAATTGAAAATGTTATACCTCCCTTATCCTTGCGACGTTTACAGCTGGCTGAGAGATTTTGTCTCAAAGAGTTATCCTGCAGTAATGGTACGGTTCTTGATAATATTGACTATCCTCTAGAGGTCACACAGTCAGCTGTAACATCCTCCATCTCAGCAAATACTTTTATTTCTGGTTCACTGCCTGAAATTTCAACCATTCTAGTTAAAGTAAAGAACCTGACAAGAGACATGTACATCAAAAATAAGTGGCCAGTATATGAATTCCCATATAATAATTTATTAGCTTATTTCGATATTAAGTGTTTTTTAGATACTGTTAAAAATAAATATGATTTCTTAGAATTTTTGAATGATAAATCACATTTCTATATCATTTACACAGATGGATCTAAAACTGATGATTATGTTAAAGCAGCTTATTATGACCCACAAAGGAGAGTAACCAAATGCTTTAAAATGCCAAATAATTGTAGTATATTCACTGCAGAAGGTTGGGCTATACTAGCTGCTTTAACATATGTAAATAGTATTGTAAATACCAATGAACATAGTGTAAGCAAAAATGTAAATAATATATTAATTGTAAGTGATTCTAAGAGCGTTTTATCTAGTTTAAGTAATTGTAACTTCAGTTATAAACAAAATTATATTGTACATAAAATTAAGTACACTCTACAAAAGTTGGGAAAACATGTAGAATTTTTGTGGGTTCCATCTCACAGTGGCATAGCTGGTAATGAGGTTGTAGATCTGGCGACTCGTCAGGATCACGACGAGGATCTTACAGAATCTTTCAAGGTCCCTTTCACGGATTATTATCATCAATTTAAAATAATATTTAAGAAGATATGGAAGGATTATTGGGACGCAACGACTGAAACAAAAGGAAAATGGTATGCAGAATTACAGCAAGACTTACCAACAATGCCGTGGTACAATAAATTCAAATACTCTAGCAGAAAGTTCATAACCGTCATTAATCGCTTGCGTTTTGGCCATTGTTTAGTCCCAGCACATCTCTACAGGATGAGAATCATCAGTGAAAGCAAGTGTACTTTTTGCTCTGAGGAAAATGCGGATATAAAACACGTTATATTTGACTGTGAATCATTTGCCATGCAAAGACTAATACTTGTCAGTGAAATTAGTGACATTGCAGAACAAAACTCTTTAAGTGTTCCCCGCCACGTTCAGGAATTACTTTCCAAAAATGTTTATTTTAATCCATTATTTAGATATATATTGAATACTATAGAAAAAATTTAATTGTTTTGGGGTCAATTGAATTGGTTTTTTTTTTTTTGTTATTTATTTTTATGTTTACTTCCTTAATTTTTTGTTGTTAATTTAGATAATTTCATTGTCACTCAGATGTGCTTAGCTCGTATTCAGAGCGGTAAAAACTTGTATGAACTGTTATTTTTTATGTACTTGTAGATAGATATAAATGTAGAGTATGTTTAGTGACTACGACTGAAGGACTTGTATCCATGGTCATGAATAAAGATTATTAAAAAAAAAAAAAATTTGACTTGTTTGACAGCTGGACTAATGAATTCTGTTTGTAAACATGAGATGATGAGAGAACTTATGTGATTTTTTTATGAAAATATGTTATAGTTAATAATGATACTTAAATAAGATTGTTACTGAAAGTTCATCTGTTTAATTAAAATATCAGTATAATTTTCAGTTACTTTGTTTTGCTGAAATTAATTGGGAAACAATGACGATGGAAGTTTGACTATGGCAACATTTGGGTATGGAAGATTTTTTTTTCTCTATGACGTGAGTGTTGCTTTTGCTTTCTCGGTGGAGTTTGCAAGTACGAGCGGCTGGAGAACGGGCGTCCATTTTGCTTCGCCATATTGAATTTGGTCGGACATCTTTGGACGCCATGTTTAGTCGGACATATTTTATAAACATTTTCGCGTAAATTTCAAATATTTTTGAGCCTAAATATCGAACTTTTTTTCACTGAAAACTGTGGCACTAGTTGCGGTAAATATTACGTTGGAAAATTCCGTGCCAACGCATCTGTCCATATTTTGTCTCCTGGTGGCCGTCGGTGCTTTTGTTACTGGATAAATACAGGTAAATTATTTCTATCGAAAACATAGTACTTTTTGACGTATCGTAACAAGTGTTTTCTATTTTCTATGAAATTACGCGTTTGGTCGACTAATTGAGGGTGACAGAATGAAGGTCATTTTATAAGGTATCGATGTGTGTAGCGTTTGGCGTGGTCATTTTATAATTATCTAAAAAATCGCCTGGGTTGCAGGCCCGGCCGGTCGAGCTGCGCCGTCAGTAGACTCGCACCTGTCCCGAGAGATAGTTGTTTGACTCCAATGCACCATAATGCGGCACAATAAAAGCTAAAAAACTGATTTTCTCTGTGGGAGGCAACCAATTCTCATTAAAACTTGTACCCCAACGGGTGACGTTCTGACACTATTTACACTAAAATCACAACTGTTTGTGTGTATCACGATCCGTTCTAAAAATAAAACATGAAAAATAAATCAATTGTGCTCGAATAAAAATGATAATGAACTGTTTTATTTATATACATCTGTAATCCAGTGTTTTTATAATCTGAAGAAGTTATTGTTTTCTTGTCATCTTATCATAGTAGGCAAAGGTATGTGTGTACTCTGCCTGATTAGATTCTTGTTTTTATACAATTATTGTTTGAGTGCGATGGGAATATAAATAAAATCAAACAATTAACAAGGAACTTTTTAAAAGAAAGAGGTTAATTAAACCATCCTCTGATAACTGTATAATTATTTAGGTACAGTTTTCATGATAGTATTGTATTGAGTTTGTCTGTTCAAACAGTGTCTTTCTTTGAAAAGAAGAATCATTTCAATACAATTAATTTTATTTGATTCTCACAAATCATCCAAAGGTAACAATTTTAAATACCTACTGAGAACTATTTCAAATACTGCTCTTTCTTGGTCTTGGTATCATGTTTATAACATACATAAATACACCAAAACCTATCTTTGAGTAGTAAGAAAACATTACATAATAGGACAAGAATAGAATAGAATACTCTTCACAGGACAAGACAACCAACAACACAAGACGCAAGAAAAGACAATCACCATAAACACACCCTAAGAAACAATTGTGCATCTGGGGTCATATTATAAAGTTATAAAGACTATATATGCCATTCCTTTGCATATATCTATCATGTTCTAGTATTAAAAAGTGGTCTCATATTGCCAAGTAACTGGGTTGTGGAGGTCAGATAGGCAGTCATTCTCATCAGCCTACATCAGTCCACTGGCATAGACCTCTCCAATTGCACACCTCTCTGTGCTGTGTGGGGTATCGTATTGTCAGTCAAGTAACTGGGTTATGGAGGTCATATAGGCAGTCTTTATCATCAGCCTACAGTAGTCCACTGCTGGACATAGGCCTCTCCAATTGCACAGATAGGCAGTCGCTCCATGTAAAATACTGGTTTCAGCTGCATCCAGTGAGACTGGAAGCCTACCCCAATATAGTTGGAGAAAAGACAAGGGTGATGATAACCATCAAGAAGATGAGTGGATGGAGACATGATGCAACAGCTCTAATTTTAAAATTGGTATCAGAATAGGAGCATGATAATCTTTTGCGCAAAAGAGATTTTGCTATTCATCCTACATAGTACTATCTCTTTCCCTCTACAGGATGTGCTACCATTTACTTGATTTCCTCATTGTGAAGAAAATTAGCTAATGAGCAACCAAACATGCTATTTAATGTATGTTATAAATAAACAGGACACTGAATTTTTTGACACCATTCTAAGGGTGCCTCAATAGGCAAAGATAAATTCAAAAACTGATACATGAAATGTATCTCATCATCGTCATGATTCTCCAGCCCTTATCCCAATTTATTTGGGGTTGGAGCAATATTTCTTTTACTTCCATACTTCTCTATTAGTTGTCATCTTGGTAGTCACCCCCTTTCTAACCATATCATCATTCACACAGTCCGTCCATTCTTTCTTTGGTCTTCCTTACTCTTGATACATGACTTACTATGGTATAGAATTCAGTTCTTCTATCTTAACAGACAGATCTATTGCTGGGGAGTTTGTTGCGCCACTTCTTCCCACCTAAAACACTAGGAATTGGCGAAGGGGACTGTCTTATGTAAATATGAAGTTCAAAAGGTGCTTTTTCTCAGCCTAATTTTAATACTAAAATGATTTTTGTTTATTGGTGTAAAAAATCAACCGGACATTAAATATACATTAACATACCTGGAGGTTAATGCAGCTGTCTCACTGCCGGCGAGGAAGCGACTAACTAATTAACTATCGGCTATTTTCTCGCTCAAAAAATGTACAATAGATATAGTTACTTTCCGTGAAAACAAAAGAGATGCATATATTACTAGTTGATTGCTGACTGTTCACACTGCCGGCTAGGACTCGCTCCACTGATTTGTCACTAAGCGACAAGAGCTATCAAAGATAATACTCGCTCAGCGATGCTCGCTTGGCGGTCAGAGCTCACGCCCGCTATAATATAATATCTCCGCCCTGAACGAGTGGTGCGAGTAATCGCCCGTCGCACTCGGATACTCGCTGATAGCGACAAAACTCGGAACTACACACTCGCTGCTCGCTCTTCGCCAACTCGTTTTCAGTTGCTAGTTCTACTCGCTACTCGTTCATCACCATAGGTGGGACAACTGCCTAAGAAATAGAACCTTCATTGTTAATACTTTAAGACAAACTGCATCCATAGAAGATATTTGTTAAATTATTATTGTAGGTAAACACCTACATCTACACTTCTTCACTAATATCATGATATCATGTTTCCTACATCCAAACAAAAACTTTACCCCGAAATAAATTCCGAAATGTCTCCTCCGATTTAAATAATTATTTTACTGATAGAAAGCTCTCGAAACAGTGAAGGAAACCGGCGTTGATGACTGATCATGATAAAATAATAACAGTGGTTATCATAAAAGTACTTCAATATTAGTAGTATCATAATAATTGTGTTATGGGAACAATGCATCATTACTGTTGAATATGAATCATCATAATAGTCTTGTTTTATCCAGCCAGTCAACCAGTATTACCAAGGGGTATTGTGTTACCCAGTTACTGGGTTGTGGAGGTCAGATAGGCAGTTGTTCAATGTTGTTCCGTGTTGACTGCCCCATTGGTCTCGTGGTCTCAAGTGCGACTGCTGAGCGTGGGGTCCTAGGTTCGATTCCCGGGTCGGGCAAAGTGTTATTGGGTTTTTCCATTAGGACCTTCTTAGTAACAACCCGGAGTGTGGAAATTGTGATACCTCGGAAAGCATGTTAAGGCTGCGTTTCCGCCAGATATGTGCGAGGATGTGTAGCGAGTAGAGATGGGTTAATGCCCTGGCATATTGGGCGCATTGAATAAACGCCGGATAAATGCCCATAAACGCCCAATAAATGCCTTTTGCCTGGGCAAAAACTTTAACAGAACTTTTATTAAATTTTTCATTCAAATAGCTATATTCGAGTGTGCGGAAAAGGTAAATTCACAAAAACATATTGTATTATAGCTAATATATTGCAATAAACCAGAAATTGATATAATAAGGTTAAGAGTATGCTCAGCCTTTTAAGCGAGCGGGACGTATAAATACGTCAAAGAAGATAATCGGCACACCAGTGAATATTTGGCTACAGAAATAGAAGAAGTTATTAAAACTTATGATGAGAAAAATACTTTCGTTGTAATTGTAGACAATGCTAGGAATTTTCAAAAGGCTTTAGAAATTTTGGGAAGAAAATATCCATGGATAGTGCCTCTAAATTGCTCAGCACATAGCCTAAATTTACTGTGTGCAGATGCCATGAAAGTGAGTGTCATTAAAGCTTGTATTGATCTTGCAACAGAAGTTATAAAGTGCATTAAAAAAGTCAGATTTTGAGCGCACTTTCAAGCAAAATTCGGAAAAACAAAGAAATTCATGGTGAAACCTTGAAATTAATGTGTAAAACTAGATGAGGGAGTCTTGTGGCGGCTTTAAAAAGTCTGAAAGTCAATAAAGCTGCACTTCAAAATCTCGCTGTCCATGAACATACCCAACCTAAAAGTACGATTCTCGACGATGGTTTTTGGACTATGGTTGAACAATGTGTTAGTATAATGGAACCAATCACACAAGCGATCTTTGCACTCGAGGGTGATAGTTATAACATCAGTAAAGTTTATATGACCTTCAAAAATATCTTATGAAAATTGCTATTTGCTTGCACTTCGACAACTGCAGTGGAACATAGAACTACACAAGTTCTCAAACCCATACACTACGCTGCACATATGCTGAAACCTAAAGCTGAAGGACATGAACTCAGTATCAAGAGATGGAAGCGATGGAGTTTATTCAAAACCTGGCGGTTTTTTTAAATTTAGATTGTCTGGTTGATCTTGCTCAATATAGAGCGAGCAAGCCAAAATTATAATTAGGACAACGACGATGGTAAACTGACATTAAGTTTAATTTTAAGTTCCTGCTTTATTTTTTACAAAACAAAGTTATTCATTTTTATGCCCAGTGATCGGGCATTTATTTGGGCGTAAACTCATTTATGCCCAAAATGCCAAGTTTATGGCCATTTTGTCCATATTTGTTTTTGCCCTCGACCCATCTCTAGTAGCGAGGGATGTGTGTGAAAAAAACCAATAACATCGCTTCATTTTCATACCTTGAACTAAGTTAGCGTTGTTATTGGTTAGTTCCACAAATTCCTCGCTACGCATCCTCGCTCATCTTTGGTGGAAAGGCAGCCTAATATGACGCAGGACCAACGGGTCCTGGAAGCGGAGCTGAGTGGAGACGTGCAAGAATCGTCCAATCACAGACGAGACGAGTGACGCTATGAGGATTTCAACCAATGTGATTGGTCGATTCCTGCACGTCTCCGCTCCGCTCCGCCCAGCTGCGCTTCAGTGTAGTGCGGGCCTTATTCAGAAATGTCTAATGGAAAAACCCCAGAACACTTTGTCCGACCTGGAGACCCTCTTTCTTCCGTGTGAGAAAGGGACAGGGTAGCGTTTACAATTTATTTGGTTTAAATAAAAAGGGGGTAAAAAAAATGTATACCCTTGTACGGTGAGGATGACATACTTGGGTAGCGGGATTTTCCGAAAGGGTTACCGCTGCCCCGGAACATAAAGGGCTAAGGAAGGAACACGGGTAGGTTTTAGTCAGACTTTGGATGCATTGATATTTGTACGATTATATTTTGAAAATTCTAAATTAATTCATTAATTTTTTGTCTTTTTATTTCTTACAAAGTATAGTATCATTGTATTGTCTTTTTTCTTTTCTTACTATATTGTGATTTGTGTTGTGCAATAAAATTACTCGATTTTTTTTACATTTGAGACCAATTAGAAACCACATAGTCTAATCCCGGGATAGCCCCGGGATCCCGGGATTACGCATCAAGAATCCCGTAGTCCCGGGATCGAAAAACATGCTCGGGATTGTATTCTCTACTTGCGCTCCGCCCAGAGCGGGAGGTCATTAGATGATTTCCCATCCAAAAAAAAAGGATGACATACTTAATCAAATCATTGCATTGCAATGCTGTGATATTTAGAAAATGAATACCGCACCGCTGGTATTCTGATATGACCTGCTATCAATCAATAGCTGTAAAACATAGATGTAAGAGTATATCCCCCTTGAGCAGTAAGAGCAGTGGTGATCCGGTGGTAACGATCGCGATTTACGAGATATAGGTCCTAGGTTCGAACCCAGTTAGGCGCTTTACTTTGTGTAAATTATTTCATCACCACTGCTCTCAAAACGGTAAAGGAAAACATCGTGAGGAAACCGGCATGTCCTAGAACCAAAAATTCGAAGACATGTGACATCTGCCAACCCGCACTGGGCCCGCGTGGTAGATTACGGCCCACTCCCTCTCACTGAGAGGAGGCCTGTGTCCCAGCACTGGGAACATTATAGGCTGATTGTGTAGTTATTGCAATGACTATTTTATTTAGCCTGTTACTTGGGTGGACGTATACTTTTTAATGTTAGAGAGTTTTGATTTATGCCTGTTTTCACTGACGCTAAACGATAACTAATTAAAAGCGCTGTTGGTTTTCAAAGCTTGGCTCAGCTCCGACAGTTGAAAATCCAACAGTGCAATAATATTTATACATTAAATTAGATTTCGCATAGTGTTAGTGAAAACGGGTATTAACAGAGACAGTGTTACTGACGATCATAATTAGAAAATAAAACGATAATAAAATACCAAAACAATCATCATAAAACGCTTTTTTTATTATGACTAGATAAAGCTAGAGACAAAGAGTTAGATTTATAGTTTTTCAATAAAGAAATAATATTATTATATCTGTTAATAGATGGAACTAAAGTAAAAGTGAGCAGTGTTGCACAACCCTAACCTATTTCAAGTTAAACAAATATCAACTTTATTTCAATGATAATTAAGTTGATTTCAGAGTGACTAGCACTATTGATCCTAACTAATATTATAAATGCGAAAGTAACTCTGTCTGTCTGTCTGTCTGTCTTTTCTTCACGCCTAAACTACTGAACCGATTTGTGTGAAATTTGGTACAGGGTAAGTGTGAACCCCAACAAAGGACATAGGCTACTTTTTATTCGACTTCGACTTCGTCTGCGTCCGCGATAACCGACATATACGCGGACGAAGTCGCGGGCAAAAGCTAGTAAAGTTATAAAAATGTTTAAAGTTGTAGCGTAAACTGAACTTTATTGTGTAGGAAATTAGGAAAGTTATTTTTCCATTAATTCATATTTGTTGACTTTTTGGCAAATAAATCGCGAATGCACGGTAGTATGACCAATATAGGCGTAATGGTATAAGTGATGCCTGTGGTCCCTGAAGGGTTGGGCAAAGACCAGTCCTTTCGTCGAAAATGTTGAACTTCCACTTAAAGAACATAACCCATTCTGGGTTATATAGGGTATTTGGAAGCTGAATGCAAGGCCTTAAGGGGGTGATAGACTGATAGTTGACACCATTTTTAACCATGGTACATGTCTTAGACGAAGTTTTTTTATTTGTTTCCCAGTTAAAGTTGGTATTTTATTTTTGACAAAAAGTTTTTAGTTAAAAATAATAAAAAATATACTATATATATATATTTACGGCTCAAAATGCTGTAAATGGTGTCAACTATCACTCCCCTTTGCACTCAGCTTCCAAACAACCTGTATATTTTTTTTGGTCTTCAATAATCCATACTAATATTATAAATTCGAAAGTAACTCTCGTCTGTCTGTCTGTATGTATGTTACCTTTTCACGCCTCAACCGCGGAACCGATTTAGATGAAATTTGGTAAAGAGATAGTTTGATTCCCGGGAAAGGACATAGGATAGTTTTCATCCCGATATTCCCACGGGATCGACACTTATGCGGGTGAAACCGCGGGGCGCAGCTAGTAATTACATATGTTTAAAATACACATAGAACGCATTATTTTTTACTAAGGTGCCAAAGTCTAGAACAAATTGGGTTCGGAGATTTATTATATACAGACGAGTATTTTTAGAGGCGGATCGAAAGATAAGATCGTCGTTTATTTTTGTTCTCATATTTATTACAGCGTTGTCGCCATAAAAATAAATATTTCTACTATTGCTGCCACCATTGAAATAAAATTTAATTCATTCTTATATAATAAGTTATATAATAAATAAAAAAACTATGTAATACATATGGAATGCAATAAAACTTAATTAATTAATTCTTGGCCGCCGACTTTTTATTTTTTATACAAGTCGCCGGATAAAATGAGTGACCTCCTTTATTAAATTTAATTAGCAAAGTCAAAAGTACTATGTGAAACTTGCGCGACACAGAAGTTGACGCTTAGAAAAAAAGCTTTTTTTTTTTTTTTTTCTAAATATTGCACCTCCTTGTTTCAGTTAACATCAGCGAAGATGATGAACCAGGAGATCATGTGTGAGGTGGAGATAGGCACGCACGGTTCCATCGTGGAGATGGAAGGAGACGACCAAGTTGGCGTCAAGGTAAGTGTTTGATTTATACATATATATGACCTTTGCACATTTGTATTTAAAAATAGCAACATTTTTCCAAAAACTAAAGATATCCATAACATAAACACACGCCATAAAAATAGATTATATCTTCCACCTTCTCGGATCAAAATCCTTTACATGGCAATAAAAATTTTCAACAAATTACCGGAACAAATATAAGAAGAAACTAAATTCAATAAATTTAACAGGAAATTGAGAGAATATCTAACACAAAAATGCTTTTACTCGGTCGCAGAATACCTAGAACAAAATATTTAGTAAATATGATAGCTAGATAAATAATTAAGTACATATTATAGTTATAAAATAAAGAACGTACACATACATACTCTTATTATTATTATGTTAAAATTATTATTATTATGTTGCCGTGCCCTAACCGGGGTTCATGTTGGGACTTACTTATATTGTAACAACTAAATGTACACATGAATGCAATAATGAATTTGAATTTGCTTAGCTGCCAACTGAATTTATGGTAACATTTTGCGCTTCGATCTCCCTTAGGGTAATTACATTCCGAAGATGCCTCACTGCGGTACCCCGAGATCGCAGTTTAGCTCGTTACCTCGATGCCACCACCTCCATGTTAAAACAAATGCATGCTAATAGACACGCACGCACATGACGAAGGATATCTCACTGCGATATAACGTGGGCTGTTTGAGGGTTTACCTCGGTGGCTGATTTTTTAAAATGAATTTTCTATTCTAAACATTTATTTTAATTAAACCAATTACAGTCGCCTTTGAATTGTCAAGGGGTCGGTCATACTTACCTGGCATAGGGGATACCGTGACCAAGAAGGCGGTTACCCCAGGGCGAGGCCTTCCCATTGCACTGCGGTTGGGTTGACCCCTGCGATTATCCCTAATGTGGATAACTCGGATGCGTTATATTTGGTAGTGAGGGACTGCGTTCGCGCTGTCCCTCTAATTTGTAGCGGGATTGTCCGAAAGGGTTACCGCTACCCCGGAACATAGGCTAAGGAACGAACACGGGTGGGTTTTAGTCAGTAAGAGTCTGACACTCTCTTTCGCTCCACCCAGAGCGGGAGGGGTCATTTGATGATTTCCCATCCACAAAAAAAAGGGGTCGGTCATTCAGAAAGATGAAGCTAGTTGCTCATTCCAAAGCTTAGTAGTAGGTTCCTATGGCGAAGAATGGACAAGACAGTCCATGGACACTGTTTTAAATCAAAATATAACTAGTAATAACTATCAAGCTAAGATTTTATAACACACTATTAACTTAATTTCAGTATGAGGAGATAGAAGCGGGTCAATATGAGGAGTATATCACAGATGATCAATATGAGGAAGTCGAAGAACAAGTCATTGGGATGCAGCATCTTGAGGAAGGTAAGAAGGAACATCTTATCTCATCATCTCATTTAAAAGAAAGAAAAAGAAAGTTTTTGGAGGTTAAGTTAAATATCTCTGTTTAATGAAAGAATCTAACTTTCTCACATATGTTTTTTTCTTCAAGTGAATTCAGACATGTTTTCTTAGGATTAATCAAACTACGGAGGGCATACAAGACAGACATAGTTCATAATGCTACAGTCATTTTTTTTTTTGGTATGGGGCTCATTCTAAATTACCCATTGTCCTTTAAAACAACGTACATAATTTGAAGGTCAATAAGTTTCTATAGGATCAGTTAAATATTTCCCTTTATTAAATTAATCTAACTTCCTCACATATCTTTTTTCTAAGTGAATTCACACATGCTGTCTGAAGATTAAACTAATCTCTGAGGGAGGGGCATACAAGACAGACATAGTTCATATAACGCTTCAGTCAAATTGTTTTTTGGGTACGGGACCCATACTAAATTGCCCATTAGAATAGAATAGAATACTCTTTATTATGACACACCATATAAATTACAGACATAAATATAGAAACTTTACAATGGGTGACACAATGGGCGGTCTTATCGCTAAAAGCGATCTTTTAAAGACAACCTTTGGATGGATTAAAAAGAGGAAGGACAGACAAGTACTGTAGGTAGTCTGTGGTGTAACATTTACACAATACCATAAATACATACATAAACATTGTCCTTTAAGAAAACGTACATCATTCATACATCAACTAACGACATTCAAACTGTCTTTGCTGACAGACTATAAAATTTCAGTTGGCAGTGAAGAGGTGATCCTGCCCGGTATATCTGGAGAAGAGGTGTTGAATGCAAGTCCAGACCCACAATATGACCCTCTGTACCCTGGACCTGCTTCGACGAGTAGCAGGTAATGTTTTGGACAAAATTTTAAATGACTACACACTCATGATCATGCCTAGCTTTTTCCCAACTATGTTGGGGTCGGCTTCCTGTCTAACCGGATGCAGCTGAATACCAGTATTTTACATAGAGCGACTGCCTATCTGGCCTCCACAACCCAGTTAAGACTGGTTGTCAGACTTTCAGGCTTCTGACTACCCTTAACGACTGTCAAAGATCCACGAATGACAGCCGGGAGCAACGGCTTAACGTGCTTTCCGAGGCACGGAGGGGTATGTAAAGATGGTCACCCATCCACAGACCAACCGCGGCAAGCGTAGCTTAACCTGATCGATCGACCTGTGCTGCTGTTATTATTTACTTTTTAGACCTTTATATGCTGCTTATGCGTATGAAGTTTCATTAAAATCGGTTCATTCATTTCGAAAAACAAGGGCTTGAAAGTTTGTATGAAATGCCGTACGTTGTAAACGTTCTTAAATGGTAAAAAAATAAACAGAACTTCCTACTATATTCCTATCCTACTAATATTATTTATTAAAACTTTATGCACAAGTCAAAACTGTACTGTAAGCGCGAAAGTTTATGAGGATGGATGGATTTTTGTTTCTCTTTCACGCAAAAACTACTGAACGAATTTGGATGAAATTTGGCACACAGATAGTTTATAAGCAGGATTAACACTTTTTATTTTTATCCCGATATTCCCACGGGATCGAAACTTATGCGGTTACATACGCGGTACATAAACAACCAATTATTATGAATAAACATTATTAAATAACATAAAAATTTCAGCATTGTCTCTAGGATGGCTATCGTATTTTTGTTTGCCACCCAATAACTAGAAAAATACCTTAAAAGGATGATGGAACAATCTGTCGGTTTGTTTCAGAAGAGGTCGCGGCAGACCCCGCTCTAACGTCACGAACAGCGCCAGTAATATACAGCATTTAATGCCTATTGGTAAGTTTATCTAAACATATTTGTACTACTACTACTAATAATTACCCTTTTCCCTTGGAAACAAAACCTAAAAGGGATATCTTGTTTGCATTGTTTCATTCTAGATAGAAATAATATCATGTTACTAAAACGCCATCTAACCTAGTATTTATGTTTTTTTTTTGTTTAATCTTATGATCTGCTACAACGAATTTTATTTAAAAAGGAAGCAACTTTTTAAACGTTTTTCTACGCACCGTAATGTGACACTATTTAAACCTCGACAAACATAAACGTCACCATGCACCTGTGGCGGCATCTACAACGGCACATGCGAGCTACGCATCAAATTGACGTCACGCACAATCCTGCATCGCGCATGCAGAGTTTACCGCGCAACTAGCATATATGCAACGTCCCGACATCAATCGTCGGGCAGTAGCCCACCAGACACGACATCCGTCTGGTCGGAGGATCCTCCCTTTTCTATGGAGGATGAGTGAACTTTACAACCTGTTCCACATGCCTCTATACCCCCATGGACACTTTTAAACTGGGTTAAATGGTTTGATAAATGATTTTATTTCAGTAAATAGGTTTGCACAAACACATACACGTCATCATATTAAAAAAAAAAAAAAAACTCAAAAGACTATCTAACTACTCTGAGAAGAAAGGCCGAAACAAACTCCGAGGTCACAGGCTCTTTTAAAGTCCAGACATAATCTTGCTCAGATCATGTGAAGACCATGTGGTTCTTTCCTCAAAAGACCATCTCAGCCATCGGGCTGAGATGGTCTTTTGAGGAAAGAATTGAGTGGACCTGTCCAGTCAGTGCACGCATTTACGCAGAAATCGTGCAGCTCAATTCAAAACATAAGCAGCTCAACGATTCAACGACCAAAGAAAGTACAATTGGGTAGGCCACATAAATTACTCAAAACTGCCAGACCATGACAAAAAACTAACAGAACAGAGATAAAAATAAATAAATAAAATGACCCATATAGTCTTCACATTCACAATAATTAAAATAATATAATACTTTACAAAGTAAGCAAATGTCATCGTATATACAAAATTCGTTAAGTCAATGTGAAAAAAAAACTTTCAATTGGAAGCAGCTTGGGTTACCTTAGATCTCATGGCAAGTATATAAAAGTTCCACCATAAACTACTGCAGTATATAGATCCTCCATATTGCCACCGATTTTACTTGATTTATTATTTTTTTTATCACAAATCGTGTATTTTGAAGACAAGTATATTCTGCAACATCCTCAAAATAAGTTTTTTTTTTTTTTATCATAGACAGAAATACTTTATTAAATATTATGTATATTTATCCAAATTTCAGGGGAAGTACCAGTAGGTCTCATGGACGGCGTTGCAGGCCGCGGCCCAGCTAGAAGATGGGAGCAAAAGCAAGTTCAGATCAAGACAATGGAGGGAGAGTTCTCTGTCACCATGTGGGCTACAGGAGAGGATGATGGTATGTCCAATTTTCGACTCTATTTCAGTAAGCTAAAGGTGGATATTGTTTTGGCAGCTAAAATCGTTAACTAGATGTACATTTTTCTACTCTATTTCAAAGTGTTTAGTGTGATGTTGTATTGGCAACTTAACACGTTCACTGTCCAATGACTCCAAAGCGGTCACATTTGTACCAAACTCATATGTCCATTAATCCAAAAGTAAATTGATGTCTTATTTGACTGGGCGTATAGATAGATAGATAGATAAATCGTTTATTTAGTGCAACAAAGGACACAATACAGGCATTAAAAAAAAACAACAAAAAAGGTGAGAGAAAAAAAAAAGAACAAAGATTAAAAAAATAAATTGACCCATAGACACCTCGTATGAATAAAAAACATTTATTAGGCCGTATTAGTATAATTAATGTAATCCCTTATAATGATTATTGTCGAGTTAGGGCGAGATTGTTGGTGGACGTACGATTAAATTTTATAACTTTGTACTGGGACAGGAGATATGTTAAGTCGCATATCCGCACGAATTCAAGTACCCGCTGCGTATGAAATGGCTACGTCGCTCTCATACCAACCGAATTAGGTAGAGCGACGCTGACGGATTTGGTACCGGTATCACTCCAAGGTCAATGGTACCAGTATTTCAAGCCCTGGTACAGTTTGAGGTCACCTTATGGTAGAAATGTATAGCTTGTTAGGTCGTCGTAAACGCTATTAGTTCATCATCATCTGCCTAGCCTTTTCCCAAATATGTTGGGGTTGGCTTCCAGTCTAATCGGATTCAGCTGAATACCAAGTTTTACATGGAGCGACTGCCTATCTGACCTCCACTACCCAGTTACTAGGTAATACGACACTCTTTGTTAAGACTGGTTGTCAGACTTTCAGGCTTCCGACTACCCGTAACGACTGTCAAAGATCCACGAATGAAGAAAGAAAAAGTATTTATTGCGACTCGTACAGGAAGATCACAAACTAAAATAAACACAGCAAAAAGAAAGATGAAACAGAAAGTCCTATACGAGGCCAAAAGGCTCCTATCTCAGCATGATACTGCGACATTTAAAAAATAAATATCGCAGCGCTCGCGCTGGTATTCTGATAGGGCCCGTTGTGATGTCACGGGCAGTGACAATGACAGCCGGGACCAACGGCTTAACGTGCTTTCCGAGGCACGGAGGGGTATGTAAAGATGGTCACCCATCCACAGACCAACCGCGGCAAGCGTAGCTTAACCTGATCGGTCGACGCTATTACATATTTACTCAAAATAGGTATTCTTTCATTCACAGATGACGGTTCAAATCCCGAGCCTGATCCGGACTACACAGAGTATATGACTGGAAAGAAAAGTATACTAGGTAGTGAAACTATCATGCCAGGTATGTTGATACTATTCTTTTAATTTTTCTAGTAGTATGTACACTCAACAAAAGAGATAAGTATGCAGGATCGTCGGATATAGTTGAAGTTTTGTAAGAAACCAATGGACGTTCTCGACTGAAATTTAATTTGATAAATGAGATGTTTGTTTTCTATTAATAAAATTAAATTAATGTAAAAAAAAAGATACGGCCGTTTATGCCGCAAAAAACTTATATTTCGACACTCTCAAGGGAATAAAAATGTATAGGGTACTTCCCGTTGGCCAAGAATCATGAAATTTGGTAAGGAGCAAGGTCATTCGCACTGGACCGATTTTTATTTATGTCCAGGAACTGTATTCCTTTCAGCCACTCTGGCTAAGCTAAATAGGCTTATTATGGACATGGGATGGAGTACAAGTACAACTAGCGTTTCTACTCGTTGTTTTAGAAAAAAAAGGCACTTCGGGAATGCCGAAAGAAGTGAATAATTGAACAATTACGTGTGTATTTTTTGAATCGTCATATAAACAAAACACAAACAGAATACTTTGCCATCACTCCCTGACATATCGGAAATACATTAAAACCGAGCACATCCCGAGGACAGACGAACACGTCCGAATGTAGCGCGGTGTCGGTAACAGTGTCGCGAGTTCAATGGTTTTTTTCCCATCTCAAAAAATGCCCAACGCACCTAAAGAATGTTGAAAGTATGGACGCCTGCACTGATACTTGATGCAACCTGTCACGTAGCCGTCTTCTGTGTCAAGAGTTTAATGGACGTTTTGCTTGTTCATCTGTCATCTCGTGTGCTAACATTATCCGGTATGTTTGTAAAATAATCTTCCAAATAAATTCGTTATAAAAGTTTAATTGCCCTTGTTTATATTTCTTCGGGTTATGGGCCCAGTTTTCACTTCAAAAATCTTACTAAAAATGAATTATTTTTTTAATTTCAGGTTTAGACTTATCAGATCCGAAGCAGTTAGCGGAGTTTGCGAGACCCGGACATAAAATTAGACTAAAGAAACCTATGCCAGAGTCGTCAGATAGAACAATAGGTAAGAGTAAGTTATTTATAACAAATTATAATAAGGATCTTATATTGTTGCATGTCCTTGTATCACTATATTCATTATCTACACTTTTACACTAAGTAAAAAGTAAATAATCTCAAGAGGTTGCCCGTGGTGGCTAAATAATAACAGCCGCACAGGTCGATCGATCAGGTTAAGCTACGCTTGCCGCGGTTGGTCTGTGGATGGGTGACCATATTTACATAATAATGAATTGGCTGATTATTCCATAATAATTATTATTTTCTGTTTACATTTCAGCATGTCCACACAAAGGCTGCACGAAAATGTTCAGAGACAACTCGGCGATGAGGAAACATTTGCACACGCATGGGCCCAGAGTACATGTTTGTGCTGAATGCGGTGAGTCTATTTGATTTTTATGGAGCGCGGGCAGAGTTATGAAAAGGTCGTCCTGCTTGTATAGATGTCGCAGTCAACTGGTTAAATTAGCCGTTTAGTTAACCACCTGACCTTTGGAAGTAGTGCTCGCATCGCTTCGCTCTCTTTGCTTGCACGCGGTTGATCACAGTTCTAACCTAACCTATCTCATTTGGTCGGGGTGCCCTGACTTAGTTACTGCGACCAATTTGGCTCGCGCGTGATTGGTTACAGTTCCACAACCTAAACTATAATTGAATATCATTCAGGTCGTTAGTTGAATGGCCGCCGTTTAGTTAAAAGGCTAGGCGGTTAACTAAACGGCTAATTAAACCAGTTGGCTGCGACATAGATAGTGCCACCCACGAAGACGCGCCCCACTCTTATTACTAATCGCTAGTGGTTATCGCTAGTTAATTCCGCTAATGTTTTAGTTTTTTGATACACACTAATTACCCACTAATAAGTAATTACTCTGTATCGACAAAACTAAAACACTAGCGGTATGTTGCACACTTGTACTGTAAGCGATTAGGAAGAAGAGTGGGGCGGGTCTTCGTGGATGGCGCTAGCTGTACACTAGTTCATAACTGTTAGCAGCATTGCCCGCAGCCGTGCGCGCGCGATGTCTTCAACTCTTAATATACATCATTTTTATCTATACATTCATTATGACGGAGGGGTCTTGTGGCTGAATAATAACAGCCGCACGTGTCGTACGATCAGGTTAAGCTACGCTTGCCGCGGTTGATCTGTGGATGGGTTACCATCTTTACATACCAAGACCCCTCCGTGCCTCGGAAAGCACGTTAAGCTGTTGGTCCCGGCTGTCATTCGTGGATCTTTGACAGTCGTTACGGGTGGTCAGAAGCCCGAAAGTCTGACAACCAGTCCTACCAAGGGGTGTCGTATTACCCAGTAACTGGGTTGTGGAGGTCAGATAGGCAGTCGCTCCATGTAAAATACTGGTATTCAGCTGCATCCGGTTAGATTGGAAGCCGACCCCAACATAGTTGGGAAGAGGCTAGGCAGATTTTTTTTAAAGCCAGTGAGCTTATAAGCAAGCTGGTGTAACGAAGGTATCCTAAATTAATATTGTTATTTCTGTCCATTGCAGGCAAAGCGTTCGTAGAAAGTTCAAAGCTAAAACGCCACCAATTAGTTCATACCGGAGAGAAACCTTTCCAATGTACCTTCGAGGGCTGCGGGAAGAGATTCTCACTAGATTTTAACTTAAGGTGAGTATGGGAACACGTTTTAATTAGAAGACATCATAGCTCTTATATGAGGGGAGAATGATGAGGAGCCACTGACGTCGCGGAGATACTGAGACCCTTGTAATGGTCTTACAGGGCTAAAAGTGCAAGAAAATTGTGAATTTATAGAGTAAACAAATAAAAAGCGTTAATAAGCAAAAATAACAACACAACAAAAAATCAAAAACCATCGACGATGACAGACAAGATAAAGAAATGCACATCAAATTGACGCCTATGAAAGAAAACAAAAAGTATTTGACCTTTTACGAAAAAGTCTATAACAAGAAGTTCTTATGAAAGAAGAGAAAGAAAAAGTATTTATTGCGACTCGTACAGGAAGATCACAAACTAAACTAAACACAGTAATAAATAAAAAAAATAAAAACAAAGTATATTTAAAAAAAAGTAACAAAAATAAAAATGAAACAGAAAGTCCTATACGAGGCCAAAAGCCTCCTATCTCAGCATTGAGCCTTGATTGACATGTGAGTTGCGTCGCATACAGCCCCCATGCTTCACAGATTCAGCCTTCAATGTTCGCACTGCTGGGACACAGGCCTCCTCTCTTCGAGAGGGGGTGGGCTAATAATCCACCACGCGGGCCCAGTGCGGGTTGGTAGATGTCACATGTCTTCGAATTTTTGCTTCGTGGACAAGCCGGTTTCCTCACGATGTTTTCCTTCACCGTTTTTGAGAGCAGTGCTGATGAAATTATTTACACAAAGTAAAGCGCCTATGTGGGTTCGAACCCACGACCTTCAATTCGTAAGTCGGGGCCATTACCAATAGTTCACCACTGCTCCCTCACCCCCTTGCACCACAAATTAATCACTAAATACGTTTAGCGTTAAATTAAAATCCTCGTTATATTTCAGTTTTTCGTTTTCAATTGACGGAGACAGATGTTTTAAATATGTTTAGAGTAAAAACTAATTTAATGATTTGCGGTGCAAGGGCGGCAAAATTGTTTCTAGTTATCTTGCCTCCTCCAACAAGCATTTTAGTGTCAATTATTTTTAAAAGAGTAACGCGTGTAGTTTCTTGCCGGCTCTTCTCCATAGGAAACTACCGTGCGCCTATGGTCCGACCGCGGCAGATTTGCCAAAGATGTAAACAACAATGGCCGCCCGAAATTTAATAAAATCGATAATCAAGAGTATTTATTTTAAGTAATGTTTGTTTTCTTCTAGTTAGCTCGGAGATTTTTTTTCGGAGAAACCAGTATTTAGATTGAACTTATATTCAGCCACTTCTTGTAGCCAAATACATTGGTTTAAAGTATAAACGGATGTTATAAAAACCTTACTTACCTCACATTTCAGGACCCACGTCCGCATACACACAGGCGACCGTCCGTACGTGTGTCCGTTCGACGGCTGCAACAAGAAGTTCGCACAGAGTACCAACCTCAAGTCGCATATACTCACACACGCCAAAGCCAAGTGAGTACTTAGAGTCAAGACAAGTACCTAATCAGTGTGCCAATCAGTAATTTTCGAAGATATATAGGGCGACTGGTAATTAGTGACCGATACTTAAACACGTGATTATACTCATGATAACAAACAACTTTTACTATGGGACCAAACCTGAAATTGCGAAAACAAATCTACTGTTTAGTCGTTTATGTTCGCCTAACTGGTCAAAATGTACTGAACAGCAGATTTTTTTTTCGCGTTTTCAGGTTTGGTCCCATAGTAAAAGTTGTTTGTTATCATGAGTACAATCACGTGTTTAGGTATCGGTCACTAATTACCAGTCACCCTATATAAGGTGCTATAAAAATATCTGCCACGTCTTCAATAGAAGACAGTATTATATACTTTTAGCGATAATACCGCCCATTGTGTCACCCATTGTAAAGTTTCTATAGTCTGTAATTTATATGGTGTAAATAATAAAGAGTATTCTATTCTATAAGGTGTTAAAAAATTAACCCAACAAACTTTAAGAAGTGCTTTAGACCATCGAACTGAACAACTTTCACTATGGGACCAAATCTGAAATCACGAAAAAAAAAATCTGCTGTTTCATACAAAAGTTCAATACCTACTTGACCAAAATGTAACGAAAGAGCCTAGGTTACATGCTAATATAATCAAAGCAAACAATAATTGCAATTCGTAAATATTTCCAGATCAAGAAATTCCCTATCACGCAACGGTGGCAATTCCTACGAATCGGCGCGAACAACGCCGCAGTACGTCCAATTAGAAATGTCACCGGACGACTCCAACCCCCAACTAATCTTCTACACGCACGAGTGAAGCGAGACTCGTGAATAGTGACGCAAGAAACGTGAAGCAAGACTTGTGAAAAGTGACGCAAGAATCGCGCAAATTAACCAAATTCAATGTTAAAGTGATAACAAGTGATGCAAGTTCGAATAATTCAATTATACAAGACTTCTTAAATAGTGGTGTAAAGTGTATAAGCAGACGCTAAAGTAAGTGCTGTGTTAGTTATTATGAAGCAAGACTTTTGAAAAATGATGCAAGAAAATTTAAAAATTCAAGACTGTGGAACAGACTTGCTAGTGATCAAGTTTTAAATGTTTTTTTATTTCTTCTATATTTTAACTATGCTTTGGAGTAGACCAAAGGAATTTTACGTTTAAAAAGTAATTTTAGTTTGGCAACACTGGGGTTTTCAGTGTTGTGTGTACTAACAAAATTGTATCGGCACCTTCTTTTAAGTTTTTGCACTGTTTGCTACATTTAAATTAAATAGTTTCGCAATAACATAATCACAGCTTAGTACATCTTAATATTTATAAAATCAATTACAGAATGTATTTATGAAAACAATAAAACCTGCATAGCTATATACAACCATTCAATACACTTCCGTGGCGAATTGAACATCAATGTTATTGAACGAGTCCTCTAAACGCTGTTCACAAATCCGAAACCCGATAATTTTGGCAGTTTAATCCAAGGGTGCGTTTCGAGTTGGGATGTAATCGATTTGAGCGTGCTTAAGGACGCGTTTACGAATCTGACAAAAGTAAGCAGTTTTTCGGTGCATTTTACGGCAAAATGATACGAAACCAAATGTAACTAATAATTACCACAAATAGATTACTCCTTCATCTTCAAATGGTAGCAAATTTTTATTCGAAAAGTTTGGTGTATAATATTGTAAAAAATAATTTCCGTTGCCTCTTCACACAAAATTTACGATATCGTGCTGACTTTAGGAACATTTTTCTTCTATTTAATAACATAAATTTATTTATTTAAAAATGTTTTATGTAAGCAGACATGTTAAACTCAAAAAGGTAGCAAAAAGAACTATCAAAATGTTACAAATAGACTCAGCAAAAAAATAAAAAACGAATCAAATTTTTCACATATTTAGCTGTAACATGTGAATCCTAATTCATTGAGTTAAGGGTTATTTTACTGGTCACTGTCTTGATTTATTGCACAAAAATTTGTAATGAAATATTAGTCTGCGCTCGGCCGCCGTCGTGAGTGGACTCTGTGTCGGTTGTAAGCAGCAGCTTGTGCTAGAAAAGATCGCTGTACGGATAGAAAATATTTGACATACCAAACTTGATACTTACTTCACGCATTCTGTATGACTACCCAACGAAAGATTTTATTCAGTCTTATATTTTTCTAGAAGTACTCGTAAGTATGGATTATTCATATTTCGTTTCGGACTTGATGGAGTCACCTGAAGGTGTACTTTGAAGACAGCTACAGGCTACTGGAACTAATAGACGAGCTGAGCTAGATGTACCGAGTTTGGGCTCGTTTTGTTAGTTATGTTGAGACCTTACCTCCGGACTTGATAAAATGACCTGCAGGTGTACTTCGAAGACTGCTACTGGAACTAATAGACGAGCTGAGCTAGGTGTGCCAAATTTGAACTCGTTTTGTTAGTTATGTTGAGACCTTACCTCCGGACTTGATAAAGTGACCTGCAGGTGTACTTCGAACACTGCTACTGGAACTAATAGACGAACTGAGCTAGGTGTGCCGAGTTTGGGCTCGTTTTGTTAGTTATGTTGAGACCTTACCTCCGGACTTGATAAAATGACCTGCAGGTGTACTTCGAAGACTGCTACTGGAACTAATAAACGAGCTGAGCTAGGTGTGCCAAATTTTAGCTCGTTTTGTTAATTATGTTGAGACCTTACCTCCGGACTTGATAAAGTGACCTGCAGGTGTTCTTCGAAGACTGCTACTGGAACTAATAGACGAGCTGAGCTAGGTGTGCCGAGTTTGGGCTCGTTTTGTTAGTTAGGTTGAGATCTTACCTCCGGACTTGATAAAATGACCTGCAGGTGTACTTCGAAGACTACTACAGGCTACTGGAACTAATAGATGAGCTGACCTAGATGTACCGAGTTTGGGCTCGTTTTGTTAGTTATGTTGAGACCTTACCTCCGGACTTGATAAAGCGACCTGCAGGTGTACTTCGAAGACTGCTACTGGAACTAATAGACGAACTGAGCTAGGTGTGCCGAGTTGATAGTTATGTTGAGACCTTACCTCCAGACTGAATGGAGTGACCTGCAAGTGTACTTTGCGAGTTTTTACGAGTAGAACTAGCTGATAAGAATGTGTATAGTTTTTACCTCTTATAACAGCCCTCGTAAGAAACTTCATGCCGGTCTTCTCCCAGAATTGATCGATCCAAGATTTAAAAGAACTGCAAGAGCATTCTTCACATTGTCAATGTTTTTTTTTTACTTATTTTTATTATTTCTTATCATTTACAGCTCCTAGTCCGGCTTAGTACGTTATCCTAATTGCGATGGAATACATTTGGAATGGCGATCAATTTAAACCCTTCTAATTTGACAGTTCAACAATATCCATGGCGTTGTTTTTGTTGTTGTGCAAACAAATTTTTTAAATTTATGAAGCAATGAATATTGTTTAAGTATTGGTACTGTGTGCATTACAGTGTATGTGCCTAATAAACGTATTTTCTTTCTGGTTTTTGAGAACCTTCTTGCATTTGATTCCATAGCAAATTTATTATATAAAATACGAAATAAAACGAATAAAAAAATTGGTTCATTAGTTTTTGAGAAAATCGCGGACATACAAACATACATACATACGGGTCGAATATAGAACCTCCTTTTTGAAGTCGGTTAATAAGCTTGTTTTAAATTATTTGCTTTCAATAAGCTCGTCCGCAAATTGTAAATACATAGGTACTTTGGCAAGTACTTTATTAATCACTGTCCAATGAAATTAAGAAAATAGCATAATTTTTTATGAACATTTCACATAACCAACAAACTTTTTGAAAACAAATCAACGCAAGCTTAAAAAAAAATACACGGCTAAAATTAAATAAATTTAGGCTCAAGTATCAGGTCGTGCCGGTTTACTCATAATTTCGCCGCTTCGCGCATGTCGCTGTGTGTGTGAGCCGTGCGCGTGTAGTAGTAAGACTCAATACCTAAAATTGAAGCGCGTCAATTCGTAAACGCGTCCTTAAACCCGTACCGAATTAGCGCGAGCGCGATAACGATGGCCCGTGAATCGTCATAGATGACGTCACCATCTTTCGATAACGCCGACCATGCCTTTTAATATCACCGTGAACGCTGTCAAAAATGACAGTGTGTGTAGCACTTTTCGAACGTCAAAATTATAAAAGACAGTCCCCCAGAACGCCCGCCCTTCACCACTTCCTAGAGTAGACCCTCTGGTCACTGGTAGTGTAATTTTCAACTCTGAAGCCTGTCAAATAGTTGTAAATAGCAATGCTGCACTCGTTCTAAAAGCCTGTATTTTAGACCTCGAAATAAATAGTTACAAAAGTACTATAAACCTCTGTTCACCCCATATGGGCGTGATGATATTTACATAAAAATATTCATCTATTGGTCCCCTAAGCTGTGACTATACTAAACGCATTGAGATCAGTACTAAAAACGTTTATTTTCATCTTTATTTTAGTCTATGACTTGGCGTAAAAAGAAATTGTCGCTAATAGATCCTGTTTTGAAGAACAACCTCTTTTTGAAATCACAAAAAAATCTTTATACACATAGGTCTTCAAGATGAAGTCCGAAACTTTTACCGCTAGGGTCACATTAAGCTTGATCACGGAGAAAACTTTAATTAAAATATTATTTTAAGTTTCGTGCTTTCATAGCTAGAAATCGAACCTAACCATTTTTGCAAATAATTCTTATAAAATTAACAGCATTTATGCATTGAGTGATAGTGTTCAAATTGAAAGACATGTGACATCCACACTGGGCCTGCATGGTGAATTATGGCCCACTCCCTCTCACAGAAGGCAGGCCTGTGACCCAGCAGTAGGAATGTTATAGGTAGAAAAATAAAGTTTCTGATAAGGATCAAATAATAACAAAGCCTCTTTATATCCAAAAGTTAATTTTGAACAAGAATAAATATTAAATAGATGGCGAAATAGAAGCGAGCTCGCCGCGAATAGTACCGTTGAAGCCAGAGTGTACAAAATGGAGTCGACAGCGCTATTCGCGGCGCGCTCGCTGCGAACTCGCGGTGAGCTCGCTTCGCACTCGCCTCGCTTTAGACTCGCTTGCAAATCGCTTGTGTGATAGAAGGCCCCTCTTGGTTTACCGTTGCCCCGGAACATAAAGGTCTAAGGAAGGAACACGGGTGGGTTTTAGTCAGTAAGAGTCCGACACTCCCTTCCGCTCCACCCAGAGCGGGAGAGGTAATTTGATGATTTCCCACCCA
Source organism: Hydraecia micacea (assembly GCA_914767645.1). NCBI lineage: Eukaryota > Metazoa > Arthropoda > Insecta > Lepidoptera > Noctuidae > Hydraecia > Hydraecia micacea. The sequence continues at coordinate 2,962,737 of OU611804.1, forward strand.
TAAAAAAAAGAGAAAAAAAGGGCCCCTCTTGGGTATAGGTCTCCTCCAACTGCCTCCGTTTTCTGCTTGCTCTATCTAGTCTTTACCGGGTACTTTTTGTATATCATCAGTCCAAACATATCTGGGTCTGCCTCTGGTATTTTATAAAAAAAAGGATCAAATACTGCAAAGAAATCGGAAAGGAAATGGTTATTAAGTATATACTATATAATGTGACTGGTAATTAGTGACCGATACTTAAACACGTGATTGTACTCATGATAACAAACAACTTTTACTATGGGACCAAACCTGAAATCGCGATAAAAAAAATAGCTGTTCTGAGTTATACGAACATAAATGTAGGGAACAGCTGATTTTTTTTCGCGATTTCAGATTTGGTCCCAAAGTGAAAGTTGTTTGTTATCATGAGTACAATCACGTGTTTAGGTATCGGTCACTAATTACCAGTCACTATATTTTATTAAAGATTCAAATATTTACATAATTTAAAAAGCTGTCTTAAAATAATAATATATACAAGTATATAAAAAGAGAGGGGAAATAATCGAAGGGCATCAAAAAATTCGTCCGCATCGCTGTCAACAGGAAACGTGCCCAAAAGGCTGGCTGCATTGCCACGTTGTATGGCAATACTGATTCTTTGGCCAAAAAATAGGCCAGCCCTCTGGTCACGTGAAGATAGTATATACTTGAACAAAAAAACATTTTCTTCGACTTGAGGGATTTTCGTAAAGAGGTTGTTATCATACAGGATAAAAATTTGTAAATTTTGTACCATATAAATGCCAAAAAATAATATTGTAATATAATTTTTAATGTTAAGTCAAGGGGGAATTCTTATGATTTCTTTTTCCTGCGTGTTCATAACACATTTTGACTTCCATAAGGCTGCGTTTCCACCAGAGATAAGCGAGGATGCGTAGCGAAGAATATGTGTTAAACTAACCAATAACAATGCTAATTTAGTTCAAGCTATGAAAATTAAGCGGTTATTGGTTTGTTTCACATACATCCCTCGCTACGCATCCTCGAACATCTCTTGTGGAAATGCAGCCCAACTATAGTAAGTAGGTCCGATTTTCAGTATAGTTTTTAAATGATCATTCATGAAGTTATTTCTTTTTAACCTTAGAAAAGGGCCAAAAAAAAAAGTTCTTTTTTTTTCATACACTGGATTTTCAACGCAATGCTCGGCTCAACACAGAGAGTTGATAATCCAGTGCCCGATAACATCACGCCGCGATATTTTTAAGTCCACTTGAACGTGCCTCTATACATGCCTAGCCTTTTCGTAACTGTGTTGGGACCGGCTGCCAGTCTAACCTTATGCAGCTGAATACCAGTATTTAACATGGAGCAACTGCCTATCTGACCTCCACAACCCAGCTACTGGGTAACACAGTAACCCTTAGGCGTAAATTATACAGAAAGGACGCAAGGTGAAGTAAGTCCATCAATGCCTAGTTGTGGCCAAGGCTTGTATAGTACTTTTCTCAATTAATGCGCGGAATTTTGTCAAATACAATTACTTTACAAAATCAATGACGAACAACGAAACAATAATTTTTCCCGCGTTAAAGTGTTCATTTGTTTTTTTTTTTCAATAAACAGCTTTCTATTTGCAAGCCAGTTCGAAATTTAAATAAAACCTTTGATAAGTTACCTCCTTGGTCGCCATGTTTCGGAGTAAAAGATCGTTCCATTTTTAAATTACACGACAGATATGAGTTTACTGTGTAATTTATGTGGCCGCTAAACCACGACAGTTATGGATTTTCATATAACTTTTGCCGGCCGCTGCTCGCATGTATTTGGCCAGTACAGCAATTTCAATTTATCTCGAAGAAGGTTGTCAAAATAATGCTCACATTTTTAAGCATGTTTGAGAAAATTATATTTACCATAGTCATGTTATACCATATTAATTTTACTGGTGAATTTTTTATTAGCATTCAATACTAACCTCCAAACATATGAATTCCCCTTTAATGTATGCAGACAAAAATATTCACAAAGTATAATTATTTTATCAAAATATATTTTAAAGCAAAATATTGGAGTTCTTGGTAGGTGAATTATTTTGGTTATTATGTTAGTTCGGGCCAGTTTCTCGAACGAAAATTATAGCAAAATTAATGTCACAAAATTGTCAAGCGCCTGTAATTGCATAAGCATAATCAGCCTATAATGTTCCCACTGCTGGGACACAGGCCTCTTTCTTCGTGAGGGAGTGGGCTGTACTCTACCACGCGGGCCCAGTGCTGGTTGGTAGATATCACATGTCTTTGAATTTTTGGTTATAGGACATGCCGGTTTCCTCACAATGCTTTCCTTCACCGTTTTAGAGAGCAGTGGTGATGAAAATATTTACACAATGTAAAGCCACTGCCTGGGTTCGAACCCATGACCTACAACTCGTAAATCCGCCCACCACTACTCTTAATCCTAGCAGTTTACTGTAGGCCAATTCTCGTAATTTAAAACGTTCAAAATCTAGTCGCAGTCTCATCTCGGCGACAAAAATGTCAAAATGTAGGGAAATTAGAGGTTTTTTGACAGATTGAGACTGAGATCAGACTGTGAACGTTCTTAAAATTACGAGAATTGCCCCTCTGGTGCTTGACAATTTTGTTACATTCAATGCAGATGATGATGAGCCCAGGGGCATCATCATCTGCCTAGCCTTTTCCCAACTATGTTGGGGTCGGCAGTCTAAGCGTCAGCGGAGAAAGAACGGAGCGCAGCGGAGAGGATTTTATTAACGCACTTGAAAATAAACTTTAAAATTATTACAATAAAGTGCATAAATGCTTGAACCTGACAAAAAATGCTCGCGCGTCCTCGTAGACGCGTCCTCGCAAGCTCGAGCATACGCGATCCGTAAAGAAAATACCCGAGACCGCGCGGGGATTATTCCTCTCTGTCTGCGCTGACCCTAACCGGATGCTATTGAATACCAGAATTTAGTTGGCTCAACTATAATAACTAATTTAAAAAGCCAAAGGCATGGAAAAAATATTTTCTGGATATTTTTGTGTGCATACAGTGAAGTTAATTTTTAGTTCTTTTTTTATAAGTTTAGGGAAATAAAATGTCGACGCTTCCTCTCACAGAAAATAGATATAAGCAATATTTTTTTTAAAGATAACAGTTAAAAGATTATATAAATATATATAGATGCCAACACATCAAGCTACCCGAAACTGTCAAATTTTCCCAATCAACTTTGAACCTTATGCTTTAGTGATAAAGTTGAAAATCTATTAAAGAAATTTGACAGATTGTAGTAGCTTGATGTCCTGGCGTCTGTACCTTAATTTTAGTACTTTTTCATTTTTCATTCTAACGAAGAATGCATTAATTTTTTAATAAGTTTTTTCGTTCTAAAATGAACTTAATGTCCATGTTTTTAAAGTTAATATTGCTGTGAAGGTACTGTTTACATCTATTCTCTGTTCTCGTCGTTACTGTATATTTAAGTTTTTTCTAAATAAACGACTGATGCGATTGTATATATTATTATTTTCATGGTTGAAGTAAGTGAATTGCTGTATTTGACCAAAAATATGCCTTAGAAAATTATTATGTAGTCAAAATTAAATTAATTCTTGCAAAATGGCGCATTTCGGAGTTTTTTCGTATAAATGAGTCATTTTGTTTAGAATTTTAGTGAGATATTATCGTTTTAAAGTCTGTAAAGTTGTTATTATATATTCTCTTTTTTATTTTAATGCTTTTAAAAATATGTATGTGTTGATTCAACCAGATTTTATTTCTAGAGTTCATGTGAAATAAAAATTAAATACACTCCAACCCGTTTACAAATAAACATACTATATCAGAAGAATAGTTACACACCGATTTCTCTCTTTCAGTCGTCAGTAATTTGACTTTTGGAAGAAAATGACGAAAGTGTTGTGTAACTATATAGACGCTATACAACGTTTATTAGTAAAGGGACTAGACTACTTTAGTCATGCTGTGTTTTTTTGCATAAAGGTCTAACTTTTTAAATGGTCATGAATACAAAGGAACACTGATGACACCAATTTGATTTCCCGTATGTCTGCTTCAAAACTTGCTGTCTGCACATACTGGCCATCGTTTTTGGTGTCGTCTTCCGAATATTATAAACTTTTACAAAAAGTGCAGTATTAATAAAACAAGCATTTTCTCGACTTAACGGACTTTAAAATTGTAAAGTTGCAGGTGAATGTCAAAATACAGCAATACACTGAACAAGTGAGTTCTCCATCGATGAGACAAACGAATAAAATGTAAATATTTATATAAAAAAAACGTGTTTCATTTATTTTTCTTCAAAAAAAAAAACTTTTTTTTTAATGGCAATCTTGCTAATCTGCATGCGCGATTTATGTGCCAAAAATGTAAACAAGTATGAGTTTATGGAAAAATAACTATAATTCCTACACAATAAAGTTCACTTTACGCTACAACTTCAAACATTTTTATAAGTAAAACTTTTTCAATAGTGCCAGTCACTGAAATCAACTTAATTGCCATTAAAATAAAGTTGACATTTGTTTAACTTGAAATAACATCAATTTGAAACAAATTTGAATAATTACTAGTCGCCCGTCTGAGGGTAAGTAGTCAACGTCCCTTATGGACATATCTGCAATACCAGTAGCATCACACGAGTGTTGCTATCCCACAGACAAAACTGAACAGTCTCATACTTAACATTGCGCCTATATTCCTCAGAGGGTTAGGCAGAGCCATAGTGCACCTACGTTTACCCAGTTATGTTTAATTCCCATGTAATAGGGGGCGAGCCTATTGCCACCAACTGGGCACAAATCCAGACTCCAGGCTGCTTCTGAGAAATTCCTGATCGAAAAACCCAATAGTTTTCCCCATAGAGGAATAATTTGGTTTTTCCAACCTGGAAATCGAACCCAGGATCTTATGCTCGGCAGTAGTGCTAGTGGCCAACCAGGCGGTCACAGGCAGTCTCATGTGGCTGTACTGTAACCAGCCTGTGAAACTAGAACACGGTAACCGCTAAAATAATTATCAAGTCAAACTTATATTAAACCTTCGTTTGTATACCCAAAACGTGGGTCCACGCGAGCGAGACACTTTTTGATTATCTGTGTAATCAACTGGTTTTGCGAAAACGATCCTCGATCCAACAGTCAATCTCAAAAGAAATAATGATGTGGGTTGGTTCGTTTTGGCATGATTGGCTACTGGAAGTCAGGAGTTGCGCTTGCTGATCAGTAATCGTACGTCACAGAACACTATTACTCCTGGCCTAGCGGAGTCGTACCATTGAGGTAGGTACGTATTGCGTCTATTAAGCGTTCAAGTTGTGTTATTTCGTCATTAGAATAAAACTCGATAAAGAACAATCTTGCTAAAACTAAATTCGTTAGTTTTTTGGCTAACAAAAATCTGGTGAAATGCAAATTATGAAAATATTTGCTTCCTTTGCAAAGCCTAAATAATTTTATCGCACTTGATAAAAAATAACGTTGTGTTATCTGCAAATTGGCATAACATCCACTGAATACATGCGAATAGGAACACCGAAACGCATTCCAATTATTTTGACAGTAACGTTGACGTTTTATTATCGAGTCAGTTGAAGTGACGTGTAAGTGTAAGCTGCATTCGTCGGCACCATATAATTTCCTTCTGGGAAGCCCAAACAAGCTCAAAATGAGCTTCAAACGCGACAAAAAGGAGGAAGAAGACAGTGGCGGGAACCCTTACCAAAACCTGGACAAAACCATAATCCTACAAGAAGCGAGATACTTCAACCAATCGCCAGTAAATCCGCGAAAATGTTCCCTGATTTTGACGAAAATTCTGTATTTACTGAACCAGGGAGACCAAAAATTCACAACCCAAGAGGCTACGGAGGCGTTCTTTGCGACCACAAAGCTGTTTCAGTCGAAAGATGTGATGTTACGGCGTATGGTGTACTTATGCATCAAAGAGTTGAGTACTTTGGCTCAAGATGTAATTATAGTGACTTCTTCGTTGACCAAAGACATGACTGGCAAGGAGGATCTGTACCGTGCGGCAGCTATAAGGGCTCTGTGCAGTATTACTGACAGTACGATGCTGCAGGCGATCGAGAGATACATGAAGCAGGCTATTGTTGATAAGAACCCTGCTGTCAGTTCTGCCGCCCTGGTGTCGGCGTTACATTTGTCGTCGACTGCTCCGGAGTTGGTCCGTCGGTGGGCGAATGAGGCTCAGGTTTGTACTATTTATTTATTTAGGATCTTCAACAAATGATATACTTACACAAGACACATAAATAATGGACAATATTAGGTATTAAGTAGGTATATCTACTCCTTCACTCATAGGAGACCACCTGGACATGAGTTACATTGGGTAACCTGGAAGTCTTTAAACAGATTCCGGACCCAGGTTGGCCAAAGCAAGGAAAACCTGTTCAGGTGGAGTTTTATAGACAACTCCGCATTGGAGTGTAAATGTGGTGCTGTTCCACAAACAATGGGACACTTAATATTGTGGCCTGCGTGTCCTGTCAGGTGCACGTTACAGGAACTGATGGACACTAGTGATGGGGCCAAACAACTAGCCAAATTCTGGGCCGAGTACATTTAGATTGCTATTGAAACGCTAAGAAGAAGAAGTATGCACAATAAAGTTAACAGCTAAGCTAACAAAGTTATTTTAGTAATAAGAGTAGTTTTGAATTGTTGTTACTTATTGCATCACCCAAAGGTTGGCTGATAGAAAATGCCTCTGGCATTAAATCTACCTCAGTATATTTGTGTACCTAAAATAAATAAATGTCATAATATGTAAAGTATCATCAACATACTGGGGGAGACCAGGAAACTTAATCAGCTTCTGGAGGGAGGCGTGCTGGTTGGAATAACCACAGACGGCTGCCATGGCCCACACACAATGCTCCTTTTGAAGGACTAAGTGCGGAAACCAAACCCATAACACAGAACATAGAAGGGTTGGTGGGACTTTTTGATGCATCATCCTTTACAGTCAAATAATTTTGTTTTTTAATTACACCATACCAAAACATGCTTATCTTTTTCATATTAATTATTGACCTTTATCTTTTACATACTTTATCAATTATATGTGTATCTGATAATGATTTATTTGAGTGATCATTAGCTATTTTATTTATAAACTAGCAGTGCCCCTCGGTTTCACCCTCATAAATCTCCATCCTGTGGGAATATCAGGATAAAAAGTATTCTGTGTGTTAATCCTGGTTACAAACTATCAGTGTGCAAAATTTCATCCAAATCCGTTCAGTAGTTTTTGTGTGAAAGAGTAACACCTATCGATCCGTCCATCCATCCATCCTCACAAACTTTCGCGTTTATAATATTAGTAGGAAATAGAATTTAAACCATATTTTAACTGCTGCTAAAATATAACACAAACCCACATTTTATTATTTTATTGATTAGACTAATCAGGACCATTTTTAACCGACTTCAAAAAATGGAGGAGGTTCTCAATTCGGATGTTTTTAATTAATGAGAATAATGTAATGTTAAACAGGATGCAAACTTCTCTTATGTCTATAGCAATTTGTACACACTACAATATCCACCATACAGATACAACAGTTTACCATTTTGTGTTGGTTGTTGCGTAACTTGAGAGGCCGGGTCCAGCAGAATTCATAAGAATTTCTTAATCTATAGCCTAGGATGCTCAGCAGTAGCTCTTGCAACCACTAAAAGACAGTGAATCTATCAAAAGTCCCATAACATAGAGGGCAAGCCTATTGTCATTAACCGAGCACAATTCCAGACTGGACTGGTACGGAGAAGTTACGGATAGAAAACCCCAATAATACTTTACCCGACTCGAGAATCGAACCCAAGACCTCATGTTCAGCAGTCGTGCTTGCGACCACTAGACCAACAAAGCAGTCAATTTATTTACTACATAATATTTTTCTCACTTTCCAGGAAGCCATCAGTTCCGACAACGCAATGGTATCCTACCACGCACTAGGCGTCGTCGCAGGCTCCAGAAAGATCGACAAACTCTCCACCGTCAAACTGGTAACCCGACTGGCTAGGGCTCCTCTCAAATCGCCCTACGCACTCTGCCTGCTTATCCGTTTAGCGGCCCAACTAGTAGAAGACGACGATTCGGATTCCGCACAACCTTACATTGAGCTTATTGAATGCTGTCTTCGTCATAAGTCAGAAATGGTTATCTATGAAGCTGCTCACGCGATTGTCAACCTTAGGAAGACTGCCAGAGATCTTGCTCCAGCCGTTTCGGTGTTGCAGCTGTTCTGTGGGTCTTCGAAAGCGTCTTTAAGACTTGCTGGGGCCAGGACTCTAGCTAGATTGACGGCTAAACATCCAACAGCCGTTGCAGCTTGCGCTGTAGACTTGGAGAACTTGATTTCGGATCCAAATCGTTCTGTTGCTACTTTAGCGGTGACCACATTGCTAGCAACAGGCGCTGAAAGCTCAGTCGATAGATTGATGAAGCAAATATCCAGTTTTGTGTCCGAAATTTCAGATGAGTTTAAAATTGTTGTGGTTAGAGCTATAAGGCGATTGTGCACGAAATTCCCGCGAAAACATCAGTCGCTTGCAGCCTTTTTGGCGGGAATGTTACGTGATGAAGGTGGGTTGGAATACAAGGCAGCTATAGCAGATGCCATAATCGCTTTGGTTGAAGAAAACGCTGAAGCGAAAGAGACAGGTCTCGCTCATCTCTGTGAGTTCATCGAAGACTGCGAACATACCGCTTTGGCTGTCCGTATTCTACATTTACTAGGACGTGAAGGTCCAAAATCGCGTCAACCTTCAAGATACATAAGGTTTATATACAATAGAGTGATTTTGGAGTCTGGTCCAGTTCGCGCGGCCGCTGTATCCGCCGTTGCTCAATTTGGCGCCCAAAGACCGGAGTTACTCCCAAATATCAGTGTCTTGCTCGCTCGCTGCCAGTTAGATGAAGAAGACGAAGTTAGGGACAGAGCTATATACTACAGCGCGATCTTAGATACTGGAGATCAACAGCTAATCAATGATTACATTGTAAATGTGCCCAAGCCGAACCCTGTTCTACTCGAGAAGGCGTTACGAGACCATTTAGCGACGACCCCAGATGAGCCATTCAATCTTCTGACGGTTCCCGCTGAGGAAGAGAGAAAGGAAAGCAAGGAGGCTATAGTCGAAATTGAAGTTCGGAAACCAGTTCAAATGTCTATAGAAGAAATATACGCAGAGCAATTAGCCAAAATTCCTGGCATTGAAAGACTTGGACCGGTCTTCAAAACTAATCTTCCCGTTGATTTAACGGAAGCGGAAACTGAGTATAGAGTCCGTTTACTTAAACATGTCTATGCTCGCCATGTGATTTTACAATTCGAATGCGTTAACACTCTTAGCGACCAGTTATTGGAACAAGTGCACGTTAGGTTGGACGTACCCCCAGAATATGAAATCAAATCCATCGTTCTTTGCCAGAAATTGGCTTACGACAAACCCGGCAGCGTTTTCGTCATAGTCGAGTACCCTTGCGCGTTCCTAGACAGTTTAGGTACTTTCGGAGCCACACTAGAATTCGTAGTACGCGATTGTGATCCTAATACGGGAATTCCGGATCCCGGTGAAGGCTACGCTGATTCGTATCCTTTGGAGGAATTCGAAATGGGTTGTTCCGATCAAATTCGTGCCAGAGCTGGTTCTGATGATTGGGAACAAACTTGGGAGCGAGCAGCGAATGCTCCGGAAGCGAGTGACACCTTCGTTCTGTCCCAAAATGATATGAATGAAGCTGCTCGCGCTGTTTGCGAACATTTAGGCCTACCTAAAGGTGCTATTGTAGGGGATGCTGTGAAAGAGATTAGAGGAGGCGGTATTTTCAGGGGCGGAGCGCCCGTGTTGGTTAGGGCTCGTCTAGCGGCCACTGGCGGAGGCGTCACCATGAAACTAGCAGCCCGATCCCCTAGAGAGGATGTTGCACAACTTTTATTGGCAGCAGTCGGTTAATTTTTAGAGTGTGGATGTATTTCATTATTCCATGTCTGTCTATTAGTGTAAGTTTTTATTTATGTTTTTGTATAGCGTGATTTAGGGGCGATGTCAATGTTTAAAAGGATGATAGTGAAGAAGGCTACAATCTGCTACTATTTAATCGATTATCCTAATTTTGCATTTTTATCTTGCTAAGGCAGAAGGAACGGAACGAGGAAATCCGGCAGAGAACCAAAGTTGTCGACATAGCTCAAAATAAGCAACCTGAAGTGGCAATTAGCCGGCCATATTAGCCGTAGAACCGATGACCGTTAAAGTAGACGTGTTCTTGAGTGGAGACCACGAATCGGCAAACGTAAGGACGTCCTCAGACTAGATGAAGCGACGACCTTCGTAGGGTCGCTGGTAGCAGCTAGATGAGATTTGCCGAGGCCTATGTCCAGCAAGTCTACTGCTGTACGCTGGTGATGAAGAAAAAGCGCAAATATCTTTGAAATACATTGCCAGTTTTCGCATAGTACTTAAAGAAAATGTTGTCTGTACCCACATTGCACCCGTGAAAGATTGGTGAACGCCCTTATAATATTTTGTATTATTCTTGAGAATTTTGTCAGCGAAAAATAATTTGAGATTTTGAAATCGTACATTTTTCTTAGGTTCCTATTTCAGTACGTACGAAAATCGATGAAATTGTTGACTTATATTTCACCTATTTTACTACTAAAGAGCAAAAAACACTCCGGGAGTGCCGGCAGAAGTGAAAACTTGAATATTAACGTTGTGCGCGCCGCAGAAAGAGAGGGGGATACTCCTACGCCGCGCCGGCTGTCTACTCTCCATCCGTCTTACGAATTTTCGATCAGGTCACGTGTCCTGACGCGAGTTTAACATTTTTTCCCCTTTAAAAAAAAAGTGTACAACGCCGCTAAAGAAGTTTTCACTTCAAAAATCTTATATGAAAGCAACGTTCAAGAATTTGGGCATACATATATAAAGCAATTTCTGGTCTAAAACATGAAGCTCTGGCCATACTGAGGCAGATCCCGCAAGAGCTGCGACTGCGCGCGTCATTTGTTTTAATGATTAGGTCACGCGAACGCGCCATATTGAGAGCCTAAGCACCGCTCTACCGCGAAAATAATGATGGGTAACCGCTTACCGAATTGTGCTAAAAAGAACTATGTCGCGATTGGAGTAGCGGAACACCACGAGAGTCAGTTAAATTATTATAGCAATCGGAGCAAAATGTCTTCGCTTTCGACTTAGTAATACAATATAGCTCTAGTTCGGACCTCATAGATTAGTTTTTCCGTAAAAACAATATACAAAAAAAAAAAAAAAAGTTTCGCGTTTTAGACTTGTCGACTGCCATAGATACGCGCGAAAAAATTGCGAGCTGAGCGCAGATGTGTGACTGGCTTCTGAGACGATTAACGAAATCATGTGAGAGAGACAATCATAATCAAATGCGATAAAAGTTAGAACAGGCAGTTTCGCTTGTCGTACAACGGACAAGTCATGGTGGAACCAGGGGGGGCACACTTAGCACTGTGATCAATTTCCATAGACGACAGCGACATCTGCAGTTTGGTGGGTTAAAAAAACTTGTTGGCAGCCATCTTGTCTTGTTTGTCCAATAAAATTGCCAAACAAATGTCATTGTCGCCGCCGGCCATCCGCCATTATCATTGTCAACTCCGCAACTCCGGCTTTCCCGACGTTGATGCGCTTCCCGAAATCCCGAGTTTATCTCTGCTAATTCTGTTAAAATTATTACTTGTTACTGTTATTTGTTAAACCCTGATTGTGACCAATTGTGGCCCTAAACATTATAATAAAGATTCGCTACTTATAGTAAGTATGCTTAACTATAATAATAGGTAGGTGTATATTTATTAGAGCCTTAGTTCACCCACCAAACTCAAGGTGGCAGCACTTTCCATACATGCAAATTTTACCACAGAGTTGTTACTCTTTCCCTCTATAGTTACTTTACTCTTTGGGTGGAACTACTGCGGTTTCGCTGCAACACCTCCATACCAGTTGACACAATCGTCGCAAGTGAATTGTGTCCTCCATCTTAATCGGCAGGGCAGGGCTTTAGTTTGGCCACAGCATAATACAGTAATGGCGATGGCGTCGTGTCAAAATTCTTTATTTAATTTTTTTTTTTTATAAGATTTTATTATTATTGGTGCCTGTTTTGTTTTACTATTAATTTAATATTCCGCGTTAGAAATTAGAACATTCTGTCAAAATATTACTTGGTATTGCCAGTATTTGTATAAACTATATTACCATTGTCAAAAATATTATAATCGCAACTAGTATAATAACTACTATTAATTAAAATTAAAATAATTGGCATAACTCTGATTTACTGTATGCTCACTATAATGCATTTAGAACCAAGCTGTATTTGGTACCCAGCGCCCTAATTGCGTAACACACTATCAATCACAATATGCATCATTTTGAAGGATATTAGTCATCCATTGCTTCATATGTTCGAAAAATTTGTTTGCTCAACAACGTAAATAACGCAATGAATGTTGTTGAACTGTCAAAATTAAAGCCATTGCTACTGATAGTGTGTTATGCAATTAACCTGCTGGTATCTAATGTAACCAAGGTATTATTAAAATAAAGTAATACGTATATAAAAATATAATAAGCATTTTTATTTACTCACCATAATATCATAACGCATGTAATCCCTGAAGTCGTAGGCAGTAAGTAAAAGAGGGCGGGCGATTTCAGACTTAAGACCATGTCCAAGATAAACTTGGAAAATACAGACGCCAGCACATCGCATCACATAGATTTTCAACTTTATCGCTAAAGCATTAAGGAAGTTTATTGGGAAAAGTCTGTTTCGAGTAGCTTGATGTGCTGGCTGGCATCTGAATTCGAAAGGTCACGTTGGTCCTAACTATCCAACTTGTCTTTTTCTTTCATACTTCTCTATTAGTCGTCATCGCGGTACTCACTCCCTTTCCAACCATATCATCATTCTTCATCACGTAATCAAGATTATAAATAAATTAGGACATAGAATTAGGAATATTGAGACAAAGTTTAAAAATAAAAGTATGTGTTTCATAATTAAATCTCTTTAAATCAACTGTTTATAAACAAAACTGTCATAACAAGACATCTAAACAATAAAAAATTAACAATATAGAAGTCAAAATTAAGATATTAATTTATGCCCGATTTTTGAGGTCCACAGATCGGCTATAGCGGCTGTCTTAATGATAGTCGAATTTAGTTCTTATTTCTAATATTATGAGATGCACTTTTGTTTAACCTTTTAACCGCTTGTATCGCATTTATGCGACACATATTTCCGTACCCCTACCGCTCGTGTCGTATTTCTGCGACAGCGAAAATCATGATTTTTTCGTTCTATTAACTGCGTGGTACAACTAAAACCATTATTAAATAGATATAAAAACGTTTTGACTATTTTTTAATCGATATAACGATTGCTCCTCCTTATTTATTGTATTATTTTATCGCTTTGTAGCCGCGCGCTAGGGGCACGGCAATTGATATTTAGCCAAGCGCTTAAAAGGTTAATAGTTATATGACACTGACACAGCTATAAGTGACAGATACGAACGAAGCTCTCCAAAACCAAACTTTCTGTAAGTCTTCGAACTCACGGACGATGATTTTTCGCGCACAGGATTTTCAACACTCTGCCCAGCGGCGAGAGTTGAAAATCCAACATTGTATGTTTTTGACGCGCTAGGGCTCTATATAAGCTTAATGATAGGCGAATTTAGTCCTTATTTCTAATAGAATGAGATGCACTTTTGCTTAATAGTTAATATGATATCGAGCTCCGTTGTATAGAAACCTCAAAAGCCAGGCAAGTCTTACAAAATCTTGTACAAAATTATGGCGAAAAAAAACATCAGTATTAAAAAAAATAACAAATGACATTCTGGCCCCATGGCCAAATCTATTTCTAGAGTGCTTAATGTCAGTCGAATGTAGACCTTATTTCTAAACGTATAAGATACACTTTTCTTTAAAACTTTTAGATCTTATTTTTAGTCTTTGAGATTTATACTCTGCTTATTATAGTTACTACATTGGGGCTAATGTAACTTAAAAATTAATTGGTCTGATTCATATAAAGAACGAACTAGCTATACAGGGTGGCAATATCGACACGCAAACTGTAAGGTTCCCTATCCATTTGCATAAAATTGTAAGACCTAATATAACTTGGCATACTTTTGTTTCTCCTAATTATATTTTCGCATAAACAGCTTACGCATAATTTCTCTAATCATAATAATGATTAAGCATAACATTCTAAAGCATAAATTTAGCATGCTCGTTTTTATTTCTAACGACGTCAGGTCGACGGAGCTCCTATTTCTGCCTGCAGGGTTTAAAGGAACCAAAAAAAACCGAACCTCGGGGTGTCCCTGACGTAGTTTAGTATTATGCGAATTACATTTATGCCAAAACAAATTAGCCTTCAAGATAATTATGCCAACATAAACTATGCCAAAAAAATATGGCAAAACAAATTATACAAAAATAGGTATGCCAAAATATATTAGGAAAAAGAACATTATGCGAAAACGTAACGATGAATGATTCTAATCTGCGATCGCGATTTATTTGCCAAAAATGTAAACAAATATGAATTAAGTAATCAAAAAATAACTTTAATTCCTACACAATAAAGTTCAGTCTTCGCTACAACTTCAAACATTTTTATAACTTTTTCGATAGTGCTACTCACTCTTGAAATCAACTTAAATGTCATTGAAATAAAGTTGATGTTTGTTTAACTTGAAAAAGGTTGCGTGTGAGCAGCACTGCGCACTTTTACTGTAGACCCCATAGTGTAGAGAAACGTTTCGTCGGTTATAAAAAATCTGCTCACGTTCATATTCGTGGTGAGGCATGTCCAGTCAACAAAAGAGATAAGTATGCAGGATCGTCGGATATAGTTGAAGTTTAGTAAGAAACCGATGGATGTTGTCGACTGAAATTTAATTGGATAAACGAGCTGTTTGCATTCTATTAATAAAATTAAATTTTAGCGATAATTAAACTTCAGCGATAAAGTTGAAAGTCTATTAAAGAAATTGACAGATTGTAGTAGCTTGATGTACTGGTCTGTACCTAATCTTAGTTTTCAATGGCTATATCCCAAACTATGGTTACTCTATATCACATACATTACCCATATGTATTTTTATTAAGTACTATAATGGACATCTTAACTCGACTCTAAAGTAAAGCATTTAATTGAAATATATATAAATGGAAGATAGCTTAAAATTATGATACTCTTTTGATCACAGAGGTAGGAATGTCCAAATTATCATTCCAGGCTTAATTATAAGTTGTTTTGAGGTAGGCAAGTATATTTGCAATAATTCACAAAAATATACTAATATAAACGTTAGCGTTGATTCGTGGCAGCTTCGGTCGTAAAAAAGGGGAGCGAGATAACACGACTCTTTAAAAAAAAACAATTTTTTTATCTTTAGAAATCTCGTACTAAATATTCACCATCTCACTCGCACTTTTTACGACCGCCATAGAAACGTTTTAGGGTTCCGTACCCAAAGGGTGCCAACGAGACCCAACCTATTACTATGGCCGCTACATAAACAAAAAATAAAAAAAGTTAAAAATCAAAGGGGGTTACGCATACAAGAAACGTTTTTTTCGACTTTTTTAACTTAAGGGGACTACATGACCTAAAGCGCGGTCACTGTCGGACTGCATAGAAAAGAAAGAGAAGCGCGATGACACAACGCTGGTAATTTATTGCAAAATATGAAGCAATTATATATTTACAAAAAATATATTGTTTGGACTAAAAAATTAAAACACTAGTGCTTTAGTATGTTGCTTGTAGAATAATCTGACAAAAAATCAGAATGATTGTATGTATATTAGTATGGTTTTTATTGTAAAAAGGAAGTTTTTAGAGGTATCTTCATGATTTTTTTCTATCGTATCAAAGTCGTTGTATTATGTTTTCAACATATATCCTGAAGAATATCATATATATTTCTGATTTTTTTTACTGTAGTCGATCATATACTTTTAGGCATTGTAAAACTTGCGTTTTTTGCGTTTAGGTCCTGTAACCCCCTTAATATACACATTAAAAAAAAACAATGTAAGTAGTGTTAAATATTCTACGATGGCACGGAACCTTTCGTGTGCGTCTGACTCGCACTTGGCCGCTTTTTTATTATGATTGCAGCTAATGGTTTATATCCTCATCTTACCGTGTCGATGGCAAAAATAGAAATAATAAACATAGTTTTTTAAGATTTGTTGGCGAAAAATTCAGCAACGCGGATACCATTCAATGTTTTATATTCTCTTTGAGCGGATATCTCTAGAAAATAAATCTATGGTAAATGAGTTAGATAACCTGGGACCGTATTAAGAAGTATTAATGTCATCATGATACTACTGCGAAAAAGGGATGGCGTATCTATAGCTCCGTCACTCTCTTGCACTGGAATCAAATGTTAAATGATTTTATTTTTGTAAGAAGGTTTGTACAGACGCCAGCACATCAACCTACCCGAAACTGTCAGATTTCCCCAATCAATTTTGAACCTTAGCCTTCAGCAATAAAGTTGAAAATTGATTAAAGAAATTTGACAGATTGTAGTAGGTTGATGTGCTGGCGTCTGTACTTGAAACACTTTTACACGTCAATCATATTAAAAAAAAAAAAAACAGTGGCACTCCGGAAGTGCTGACAGAAGTGAAAACAAAACACAAACAGAATACTTTGCCATCACTCACTGACATATCGGATATACATTAAAACCGAGTACATCCCGAATACATCCGAAGCGGTGTCGGTTACGGTAACAGTGGCGCGAATTGAATGGTTTTTTCCCATCTCAAAAAATGCCCAATGCCCCTAAAGAAGTTTTCACTTCAAAAAAAAAAAACTACATGAGGTCGGACTTTCCTATCTGAATACCCTGAGAAGAAAGGCCGAAAGAAACTCAGAGGTCTCATGACCATGATGGCATTAAACTGTCATAATACGGCACCTGTTTAAATTTTTAAAGTATACTATGTTTATTTTATGTTGATCCAATTGACACATACAAAAACAATCCTGTTCGGTGAGGTTGCGCGATTAAGATTCTGTTTGACCAAACCTTTCTTAAACATACTGTAAAAGAAAACTAAAAAAAACTATATGTTTTGGCATATTCAAGTTAAAACTACACTACTAATCTAGTTCAAAAATATTAAAATATCTTAAATTTGAATTTAAAATTTCTGCGTTGGTGGAGAGAGCTTCAAAATCATCCATAGTTGTTGATACTATCACTTTCAATGCGCATTCCAAGATAAGGGCTTGCTCCAAGCATTTGATTACGATTTGTCTGAAAATAAAAGAAAACGTTTATCATACACACATAATAATGTACCAGTAGTGGTTACCAATTCGCCTTCGCCGGAATGCTCATATACTTTCCCTTTTGTATAATGTGCTCTTTTCCCCTTTCACGCCTATCTATCTCAAGAAGCGTTTCCAGTTTCTTTGTGACTCCCACACGAAGTTTTTAAGGTCATCAGATAACTTAAAGCTTAAAACGCCTATGCACTCCACAACGTTCCTCGACAAATCTTTTACTGTCCAGGCTGCTCGTTTGTGGAATGCATTGCCAATTGAGATAAAACGCGCGCAGTCGATATTTGTATTTAAAAGACTCGTAAAGGAACATTACTTGTCATTGTGATCTTGTTCTCGAAACTGTAATTATCTATAGTCTTTATTTATTTTTGTTGCGTATATTTTTAGTATATACCTATGTATTTATGTATCTATTATTTTAGGATATGTATATATCTGTGTATCTATTTTAGTATATTATTACACCAACGACAACCCCATTTTATGTCCAGGCAAATCACTGTCCATTCCAAGGTTGCCTGGAAGAGATCGCAGAAAGCGATAAGGCCGCCCATTGTATATTTTTAGTTATCGATAATTCTTTTTGTTGTGTATTTTTGTGGTGTACAATAAAGTATATATAAATAAATAAATAAATGTACTTTATTTCTAATAACATAAATATACAGGGTCAAATAAAATTAGCTAGTGAAACTCCGCAGACGTGATGTGCATCAATTTCTAACCATGACAAAAAGAAACATGATTTTTATCGGGGTCAACGACCGCTGTTGTTGTTACTTAAGAGGAAATGCGGTCGGAGAGACTTTTGAAAAAGCCTAAGTAAAAATTCATAATTCGAGGTTTGGCTCTCGCCTATTTCCTCCTCCAATATTGGACCAATTTAACCGGTTGAATGCCGTAATGACAGACACAATTAAAAAGCCATTGTGTCTCGCGTGGATCCACGTTTAAGCACACGAAAGGTTAAAAGATATTTCATAAACTGAATTAAGGATATATACAGGTTGAAATTTTAATCACCGTTTTCTTCTTAAAGGGTCATTGTACTCATCATTATGAACAACTTTTACTATGGGACCAAACATGAAATCGTGAAAAAAAAAGTCAGCTGTTCCCTACATTTTGATGAGTTATGCGAACATAAATGTAGGGAACTGAACAGCTGATGTTTTTTCACTATTTCGGGTTTGGTTCCATAGTAAAAGTAGCTTGGCAAACGTAGCTTAGCAGGATAAGCTACGTTTTAACCTGCGCGGCAATTGCGTAACACATTATCAATCGGAATCGGTTTCATTTTGACAGTTCAACAACATTCATTGCGTTATTTACGTGTTGAGCAGACAAATTTTTCGAACTCATGAAGCAATGGATTAGCAATTTGCTTCAAAATCATTCAAGAGTCCGATTGATAGTGTGTTACGCAATTAGGGTGCTGATCGATCGACCCGTGTATCACACTTAAATATTATAAAGGCGAAAGTTTGTGAGTTTTTTTATGTTTGTTACTTCTTCACGCAAAAACGGCTGAACGGATTTTGATGAAATTTGGCACACAGATAGTTTATAACCAGGATTAACACATAGGATAGGAACACTTTTTATCCCGATATTCCCACGGGATCGAAACTTACGCGAGTGAAACCGCGGGGCGCAGCTAGTTAGATTATAATTATCATTTCATGCCTGCCTCGTTGGTCGAGTGGTCGCAAGCGCTACTGCTGAGATCGAGTTCTTGGGTTTGATTCCCAGGTGGGGCAGTGATATTAGCGGACGCTTTACTTTAAGTAAATTATTTCATCTCCAGTGCTCTCGAATCTATACTAATTATTATAGATTCGAAAGTAAATCTGTCTGTCTGTCTGTTACCTCTTCACGCTTAAACCGCTGAACCGATTTAGATGAAATTTGGTATAGAGATAGTTTGAGTCCCGGAAAAGAACATAGGATACTTTTTATCCCGATATTCCCACGGCATCGAGACTTATGCAGGTGAAACCGCGGGGAGCAGCTAGTGATGTAATAAAGGGGAATAAAATAAACTTATTAATTACTTATATCGTGTCATTCTCTTGTCTGTGGTAGCTTCGACGCCCGCATTCCGTAACAACGTCTTCAATATTGTGTTTTCTGCTGATTCCCTCTTGATAATACTGTAACAGAAATAGATATTATTTATTATGAGACGTTTTAGAATAATATTTCCATGAGTATTTTTTATAGAAAACGGATCGATCAGGTTAAGCTACGCTTGCCGCGATTGATCCGTGGATGGGTGACCATCTTTACATACCAAGACCTCTCCGTGCCTCGGAAAGCACTTCACTACATGCATTTGAAAGTATAAAGGGTTATTGGTAAAACACTAACAGCCTTGCAGGACTGGATTACTAACATCATAAACAACAACTTTTGTTCTATGACTTTTTACAAACATAATACATTGACCAAAAACAAACATTCAAGATCTCGTTGTTCTATCTAACCCCCGCGCCCCTCCGCTGAATTTTGTACTAGACACGGCAGTTTGTTTACCTAACGATAACCACGCGTTCGAAGCCGCAGGTAGCAACTAGTTTAAAAATAAAGATAATAAAGACCTAAACTGACCTTCTTAAGTGTTGTATGATAGCCACCATATCTTCCAATGCTTTGCTCGCTTGATTATGGAGAGCATCCTTCCTTTTTCCAGATAATTCAGTCTCACGGATTTCGTCAATGAATTCGATCCTGAAAATATTCAAATAATTATATGCAATCACGTAATTATGTAACAGTAATAATACAATAATAATATATAATATTATATAAAACATTGATCAGGCAGGGGTCATAGTTCTTGGTAACCAGTCCACTTTAGCCACCCAATTTTGCCATATCCTGCAATAGTCCTACACCAACCGGGGGTTATCCTTGGGTGCACTTGCATAGTGCATACAGGAATAATCGTCGGTTGGTGCCGCATTTCATTAAAATTTCCCAAGGGGCCTCTACGAGTTGGCTTCGGCCCCTCGTACGCCTATTGTTGAATGGGCACTTGACGTCGAACACGCCTGATGGAAAGCGATGGATGAGGTCTATGATGGAACGAGCGAGCCCAGAAGACGCTTAAGGCACTGGAACTCCCACGCATCGACGAAACAGAGCAGGCTGCTTGACACCGGACTCCGGTGGGAGGGTGGTCGCACACCAGGCGGGCGTTAGCCCTACCACCGCAAGGGAAGACTTGGCCAGTCAAATAAGGTGTTGGGTGTGACTGTCCAGGATGCGCCGAGCGCTCGGTTCAGTTGAGTAACTCGCGGAATAAACTGCGCTACACGAGGATTCTTCATGCATTCCCAAATAAATACAAAACGCTCCATTGGGCAAGGCAAAGCCACACCAAATTTTGCCAGGTATGTTTAAGTCCCATGTAATAGGGGGCGAGCCTATTGCCATCAATCAGGCACAAATCCAGACTCCAGGCTACTGAGAAATTCTTAATAGAAAAAATCCAATAACACTAGGAATCGAACCAAGTAATTTCATCATCATTCATATTCATAGCCTCAAGCTATGTTGGAACCAGTATTTTACATGGAGCGAATGCCTATATGACCTCCACAACCCAGTTACTGGGTAACGCGATACCCCTTGGTAAGACTGGTTGATCGTTTATTAGAAAAAAACAGCAGCGTAATTGCGTAACACACTATCAGTAGTAACGGCTTTCATTTTGACATTCATTGCGTTATTTACGTTGTTGAGCAGAGACATTTTTCGAACATATGAAGCAATGGATTAGGAATATTCTTCAAAGTGAATCACATTGTGATTGACAGTGTGTTAAGCAATTAGGACAGGAGCATAAAGTCTGAAAAATACTTACACGAATGTATGAATGACTTTGAAAGTACTACTTAGTTCGTTCAGAAATATTTTGACCAGCGAATGAGCGTACGTACTGTCATTTTCAAAGCCGGAATCGTTTGTACTATCATCTCGAACGATTTGAGCTGTTCTTCCAAAAGATGTGTCGGAATTATCAAGATGCGTCCCGGAATCGTTATTGGGAGTTTTGGAATTGCCAATGTGTATTTCGGAGTTACCATTTCCGTTGTGGGAGTCCTGATTTTCTGTGTAAGTTTCGCTTTCGACTTCGGAATTATTTTTGTCTTCAATATGAGCATTTTGATCATTCTTTTCTGATACAGAGTTGAAAAAACGACTGGTAATGTTTTCAGATATTTTCGTCTCATTGTTTTTACTTCTAGAATTTTCTGCATTTTTTAAATCAGATGTGTTATTGTTATATTTAGAATCGGGGCTAATCGAAGGCGTAATGTAAAAATCTTCTAAAGTACACATCGTATTGTCTGGCCCATAATTATTATTATCTTCAAAATTATTATTTTTAGTAATTTCTTGAGAATTTTTATTTTTTTCGGAAATTACATCAAAATCTATAGTATCTTCACCGACATAAGGTTCATATATTTCTGAATAGAATAAGTCTAAATCGATAGGTTCCTTATTTTTGTCGAATTTCTTTTCAAATTCGTCGATTAATTTGGTGTTTCTTATGATTTTCGGTCCATCTTTTTCTGTGTTTTCTACTAAAGTGTTCTCTTGCGTTGTATAATTAAATTCTTTTTCACCTTTTGATTCATTATTTTGTCCTTTATCTATATTTTCAACAAGTTTTTTCAATGGTACATCTTTATTATTTTTATTTTCGTCAAGAATATAATCAAAATCATTTTGATTATTTTCATTATTACCTCGTCCCATTAATTTAGTTTCAGTTTTTGTATTTATTTTTACATTTTCAGGTTTTATGATTTGATTATTCTCAATCAGTCTTATAAGTCTTGGTTGATCTTTACTCCTATTGGCTAAATCTTCTTCCAAAGTATTTTTAGAAAGAGTCATCATTTTTTTACTGTCTATTTTTAGTAAATTTAGATTTTTGCCTATTGTTCTTACTACTTTGAAGTCGGTATGCTGAAATATTACAAAGAAAAGATTACTTTACTAATATAACACCATGCCACGAGGGGAGGGAGGGGAGGATACAACCAAAGGGGGAACACAACCCCCCTTGGTAGGTCCATGTCTGGACTTTAAAAGAGACTGTGACCTCTTGAGTTTATATCGGCCTTTCTTCTGAGAGTAGTCAGATAAGAAACCCCGACCTCATCTAGTTTTTAAAATATGATACACAATCATGTAAAAGTGTTTGTACAAACTTAAATACAGAAATAAAATCATTAGTTATGGTCACGAATAGTGATTTTGCCGAATACTGAATATTCGGTCACGCTCTCGGCCCAACGCCGAATATTCGTTCGGCAAAATTTGTGTACATTTTGCGAGTGACAGGTTAAGACCTGTGTCTTTGCGGTGCGTGTAGTAGTGACGCCGCTGGAGTATCTGTTTCATATGCGAGTAGATCGTGTCACGAGACGCGTTATTTGACAACTGTTCGCTTAGATCGGACGGTAGACTCTTACGAGTGGTGCTCAGAATTTTTTTCATGTTTTAGTATTAGGCCGAATAGTACGCAACATTCAGCCGAATATCGAATGTTAAAAAAAGTATCCGAATAGGCAGAATACAGAGTAGTAGCCGAATATTTGTGGCATCTTTATTACCTACTAGCAGCGCCCCGCGGTTTCACCCACGTAAGTGTTGATCCCGTGGGAATATCGGGATAAAAAGTATCCTATGTGTTAATATCCAGGGTGTCAGCTACCTCCACACCAAATTTTATCAAAATTTGTCCAGCCGTTTGTGCGTGAAGAAGTAACAAACATACAAACACACAAACTTTCGCCTTTATAATCATCATAATCATCTGCCTAGACTTTTCCCAATTATGTTGGGGTCGGCTTCCAGTCTAACCGAATGCAGCTGAATACCAGTATTTTACATGGAGCGACTGCCTATCTGACCTCCACAACCCAGTTACTGTGTAATACGATACCCCTTGGTCTCCACAACCCACTTACTGGGTAATACGATACCCCTTGGCAAGACTGGTTGTCAGATTTTCGGGCTTCTGACGACCCGTAACGACTGTCAAAGATCCACGAATGACAGCCGGAACCAACGGCTTAACGTGCTTTCCGAGGCACGGAGGGGTCTTGGTATGTAAAGATGGTCTCCCATCCACGGACCAACCGCGACAAGCGTAGCTTAACCTGATCGTTCGACCCGTGCGGCTGTTATTACTTAGCCACAAGCCCCTATATGAATGTGATTACAAATAAGTTAAAATAAACTTACATTCTCAATCTTATTATTTTGATCGTCCAAATCTTCTGTGTACGTTTCCCATTCGTTAAAATGTTTCTTTAGATAGTCAATAACGTATGATTTCTTTTTGATGACTGAAAAAGAAATAAAAAAAATCATTTCAATTTCATAATCTTTGGACCTAGTAGCAGAGTTTAAAGTCGTCGCGGTTATTTTAAACTAGCTTGCGCCCGCGGCTTCGCCCGCGTGGTACGTCGATAAAAAGTCACGTTGTTACGGTTGCAAATCTTATTTTAATTCAATTCAATTTTATTTTATTCAATTCATTTTACCTATATGAATTGAATATTATTATATATAAAATATATATATATAATCATCTTTTTTACCTTGTGGAACGCAAAATAAATGAATATGAAAATATGTGTTACCAAATGGCAATAACTTTGGCTGTCAACTTTGGAATGACACTCCATTATATGCTTTTTATTGGAAATAGAATCCATGATGGCTGAACGCTGACCCGCAAAATACAAGTCCAGCAGGGCAATTGCGTAACACACTATCAATAGCAATGGGTTTCATTTTGACAGTTCAACAACATTCATTGCGTTATTTACGTTGCTGAGCAAACACATTTTTCGAATATTTGGAGCAATGGATTAGCAATAAACTTCAAAATGATTCAAATTGAGAGTAATAGTGTGTTACGCAATTAGGGTGCAGGCCTAGTTTGGGGGTTAGGATCAGATTTGTGGCTATACATTGGTGTTTATTTTATGATGACTGGTTTGTAACATGTATTTCTTAGTGCCAATTTTTTTTTTTTTTCAAGTAACCCTGACTACCTATAAGTTGTATATATTTTTGTAATCAGCTTTTATAACCCTTTATTTTTATACCCCACTCGATAGGTTTTGAGAAAAACATTTTTTTTTAAGACAGTATGGCGCCAAAAATCCGCCAATTTGTTTTTTATTTTATTTTAATATACCCAGTGTCACTCTCACAGTAAATACGAATCTAACGACACCTCTCAAGCTATACCATCGATCCGTTCAGGCCGCAGAGCGTGCCAAACAATTATACATACATACATACTCTCGAAAAACATAACCCTCCTTCTGGCGCAGTCGGGTAAAAACGTAAGTTAACCTGAATTTCGCGGGCTACCTTTAGCGTTAAAATGAGGTTATACTCACACTGAGGTCGAACTTCTTCTAGAACCTGATCAGCCTCCGATTTGCTAAGTGGAGAAGATTTCACCAGGTCCGGATCAAATTCTTTAGTATTACCCTCTAAGATAATCTGTAAGTTGTTTAGACGTGATTCCGTCTCTTTCAATTCTAAGCTTTGCGGGTGAATATTCTAGAATAGAAAATGAATATGAGAAAGGCAGAAAGAAAAATATGATAATAATAATATTTTTTTATAGGGCTTGATTCAGAAAGCGGTAGGTACTTTTGGACTCGATCCGCATTTTTAGGAGGTTCCTCTCTCTGGAGCCCTGACCGCCGGTAGCTTGGACCCCAACACTTGTTTCCGATACCGGTGGGCTACTATTTTTTTTTACATATTTTTATATTCTAACTAGCAGCACCTCGCGGTTTCACCCGCATAATGGAAATATCAGAATAAAAAGTATCCTATGTGTTTATCCTGGTTATAAACTATCTGTGTGCCAAATTTCATACAAATCCGTTCAGCAGTTTGTGCGTGAGGAAGTAACAAACACACTCACAAACTTTCTCCTTTATAATATTAGTGTGATATTTAAAAATATAATTTATATGTATTTAATTAAATAAAGGAATACTTAATATGTACGGACCTGGGCTTAGAGCGTCGCTGGGAGAGGGCAGCAAGGGACAGGCTGGATCGGAATTAGTTTGATCGGACCATACGGCTGTTATTTATAAAGCCACGAGCCCCTCAACTTCAACAATTGTTTTATTGATAAAAACAAATACAAATTATTTATTTACCTTTAAGGCTTGAACTAACAGCACACCATATCCGTATATTTTCATGAAATCTTCTGGTATTAAAGACATTTTTGATTTACCTGAATGTAAAAAAAAACATAAGCATAAAGAAAGCATAATCAGGCACTTTTGAATTGTCAGGAAGTCGGTCAGTCAGAAAATATGAAGCTAGTTGCCCATTCCAAAGCGTAGGTACCTATGGAGAAGAACGGGCAAGAAACTCCACGGACACTCTTTTAAATTATATTTCTACAAAAATATTAGTTACAATCATTAATGTTGAATTTATAATTATATGGGAGAAAGATCCCACTGCTGGGACACAGGGCTCCTCTCTGTGAGAGGGAGGCCCACTTCCTCTCACAGAGTGGAGGCCCAATGCGTGTTGGTAGATGTCACATGTCTTCGAATTTTTGGTTCTAGGACATGCCGGTTTCCTCCCGATGTTTTCCTTCACCGTTTTGAGAGCAGTGGTGATGAAATAATTTACACAAAGTAAAGTGCCTGTCTGGGTTCGTTCGAAACTACGACCTACAACTCGTAAGCCACGGTCATTACCACTGGGCCAAGAAAGATCTAAAAATTAAAAAAATACAAAAAAAAATTAATTCATTTTTAATTTCTTAATTAAAAATTAATACTTAGGGGGCCTGTTTCACTGCCTTCTAACAAATTCCGGTTGCCTTATCTAACAGATAACTCCATGCAAAAATGGAAATACAAAAAAGAGCGTTCTCGCAGGTGCTACTTTACACTTAAGTAAAGTTACAATAAGGATCATTATTCAATGTCGTAAAAAAGTTCTTACCCTGCGTGCAAAGCATAGATTTTTCCAACAATTCCGATAGCTTATTTGTAAAATCTCGTATTTTTGAATTACTACCGAACAACATTTTAATACAATTTAATGTATCCTTTAATGTCAATGGGGCTACGGTATTTTCCATACAAACGCAGTTTTTCTGAAAATACAAAATATGTTTATTTAGCAGTGGGACAGTATAGGCTAAAAAAAATCAGTAGCACACCGAGAGTGCCGACAGAAGTGAAAACAAAACACAAACAGAATAATTTGCTTTTAATCCAATAAAGAAATATTCTATTCTATTCTATAAACTAAAAGCCAATTCAGAATCTTAGATAAATTATCATGTTTTGGAAATAAAATCTTAATAGCACATGACAAAGTTCAAATTCCAATGCAGGCAAACATATAAGACCTTTTTATCAGAAAGGGTCACGCAAAAATCAACTTAGACTACATTACGCTAAAGTAGATAATTGATTGGTAACGAATGTAAATTATCTATGATTCTGAATACAATAGGGGGAAGCCATACCTGTAAAATATGCATCAAAGCATCTTCCATAATCTGCATATAAGAACATGTCCATTCATCAATCCTAGTTTCTATTTTATTCTTCATATTCTTACTTTTTATACGAAACCTCGTTAGGTTCTCGTCTATGGAATCGATGTTCGTGCGCGTACAAATTCGGTCATTCACAGTCGTGTTTTCGGCGTGAACGGACGTGTACCGCGTTGCATTTTTGATTGGTAACAGTTGTGGAATTTTAAATAATCCTGTGCTGTCTTTGGTTTTAGGCAGGTGATTGTCAAGCTGGTCCTTCGATGTAGAATCATTGTTTATGGTTTTAATGATTTTTTGTATTCTTGTCTGTGAAGGCTTTAGTATTTTGTTGTCTCTGTTCACTCCAAAGGGTTCTTGTCGTAATGATAAACAAGTATTCGACGTAACTGGCTTCCCAGAACTTTCAAATTTCGATTTCGACTCGAACAGTTTCATATTTGTAATAGGTGTAGAGCTAAATAGACTTTCTGTATTTTCAAAATTATACTCCAAAATATCTTTTTGGAAATCATGATTTTCAGGACTTGGTTTTTTATTAGGTATTGTCCTTCGAATACCGATTGTATCGTTAAAAACGATGTTAGGATTCAGAATTCGTTTTCCAAAGTCGACAAAGCTGTTTTCTTTGACATTTTGAGTTAGAAAAGGATTCCTGCCTACATTTTGGCGTTTTTGAAAAAAATTATCTGTCAGGTTCAAACTTGAAACCTCACTGCTTATATCAGAAAGTGCACCAAAATCAGACTTATTAATATTTTCAATATCTTTTAAACTTTTTGGTTGGCTAGTAATGAATTCATCACAGTCTAAGCTAGAATCAGTGTCGCTGTCACTCAAAAACAGTTGCTTTTTAATAGGAGTCCCATGAAAGCTAAACAAACTATGATTGTTGTACTGACTTTTTCCATCTATGTCATAATTTCTTGAGCTAACATTCACATTTTTCTCATCTGAAGTCATTTCTGGTTTAATTTCCAAATTGCTAAATAGACCTTGCTTAAATTTATTTGAATCCGCGACGTCATCATTTGGGGTAATCACTTTGAACATTTTTTTCTTCGGCCTAATGTCGGCTCCATATTTAAGATCATTTAATTTATAAGACTGTATGTTTAGTAATGTCGCTCTGATTTGAAGATGTGGGTCGTTCGTTATAAGAACCTGAAAAACAATATTAGAATTAATATCCATACTAATATTATAAATGTGAAAGTGTGTCTGTCAAAATAGTTTTAATTCCTACACAATAACGTCCAGTTTACGCTACAACTTCCAACATTTTTATAAAATTTTCATTAGTGCTAGTCACTCTGAAATCAACTTAATTTGTCATTGAAATAAAGTTGATATTTGTTCAACTTGAAATAGTGTTGGGATGCGCAGAACTACGCAGTTTTACTATAGATAATTATGATCATTATTACTTACAACATAATAATTTTTATTGGCAACTTTCATACAGCAGTGAAGTATGCTGTCAGTCGTCATATAGTGACAACTGTTGCCACTTTCATTGGTTTGAGGTTCAACTGTGGACAAAATAATTTAAAGATTAAGATATATTAGGTATAAAAATATCAGCCTGTTATTGTCCCACTGCAGTGCAGAGCAGTGGTGGCCAAGTGGTAACGGCCGCGACTTACGAGGTGTAGGTCGTAAGTTCGAACCCGGACAGGCGCTTTACTTTGTGTAAATTATTTCATCACCACTGCTCTCAAAACGGTGAAGGAAAACATCGTGAAAAAACCGGCATGTTCTAGAACCAAAAATTCGAAGACATGTGACATCTACCAACCCGCACTGGGCCCGCGTGGTGGTTTACGGCCCACTCCCTCTCACAAAGAGGAGGCCTGTGTCCCAGCAGTGGGAAAGTTATAGGCTGATTATGTATTACCCCACTGCTGGGCAAAAGCCTCTTCTCATACAGAGAATACACGAGTGTTGATCACTACGCTTGCTCAAGGCGGATTGGCAATCAGCAGCTCTCTCTATCTTCATATCATCTGCCTAGCCTTTTCCCAACTATGTTGGGGTCGGCTTCCAGTCTAACCGGATGCAGCTGAATACCAGCGTTTTACATGAAGCGACTGCCTTGACCTCCACAACCCAGTTACTGGGTAACACGACACCCCTTAGACAGGTTGTCAGACTTTCCGGCTTCTGACGACCCGTAACGACTGTCAAAAATCCACATATGACAGCTTCGACCGACCGCTTAATGTGCTTTCCGAGGCACGGAGGGGTCTCGGTATCTAAAGATGGTCACCCAACCGCGGCAAGCGTAGCTTAACCTGGTCGGTCGACCTGTGCGGCTGTTATTATTTAGCCACGGGACATCTACATACTTGGCTATAATAACCCGCCAATTTGACATAGTGTGTCAATTTGATAAACAATTCATTTCCCTGATTGTATAAGAACAAAAATCTACATCTATATATATAAAAGAAAGTCGTGTTAGTTACACCACTTATAACTCAAGAACGGCAGAACAGATTTGGGTGAAAATTGGTAGGGAGGTAGCTTAGAGCCAGGAGACGGACATAAGGTACTAAAAAAAATCAGAAAAAAAAAAAAAAAGAATCAGACTTGGAATAACAAAACGCAAATGACAGGGCTAGGAGTAGGCTCGGGGTAGGGCAGGAGTAGGGTAGGAGTAGGGGTAGAGTAGGAGTAGGGGTAGGGTAGGAGTAGGGTAGGGGTACGGTAGGAGTAGGGTAGGGGTAGGGGTACAGTAGGAGTAGGGAAGGGTTAGAGTAGGAGTAGGGTAGGGGTACGGTAGGAGTAGGGAAGGGGTAGGGTAGGAGTAGGGTAGGAGTAAGGGGTAGGAGTAGGTTAGGAGTAGGGTAGGAGTAAGGGGTAGGGAAGGGGTAGGAGTAAGGTAGGAGAAGGGCAGGGGTAGGATTGGTAGGAGTAGGGTAGGGGGTATTAGTAGGACACCACGCGAACGAAGTCGCGCCGGGCAGCTAGTAATTATATAAAACAAAGTCGGGTTAGTTAGACCATTTATAACACAAGAACGGCTGGAGGGATTTTTAAGATCTAAGATTTATTGGATTTGTCTCCATCTCGAATAGCAGAATAACTACAAAAACATGGGAAAAATTTACGAAAAAAAAAAGTTTTTTTTTTTTTTTATTTGAAATGGACTTGCCCTTGGCTCTAGTCTAGGTCAAAGGTGACAGAGACAAAGTCGACGATGGAGCGAGATTATCCAGAAGAAGCCAGTTCACTCTCACTTTGAAGAGATTTGGGTTGTATGCGCTCGGAAAAACAGACGCAGGTAGAGAGTTCCACTCTTTTGCTGTGCGCATTATAAAAGACATTTGTAAACGCTTAGTGCGAATTGGTGGAATAGCAACCAGGGAATAAGTCATTTTCTCACACATTTTGTATGGAACGACTTTTCTGATGATATCTCGAGAACGGTTTGTTTGATTTCGATGGCGGTATGAATTTCGCCGGGGTCAGATAGTAAATAATAAATACCTATGTAGTGCGGCGGCGGTGTTGCCAGTTTCCTCGTCAGCTGTCTTGCAGTGATGACTCGCTGTTGTCCGTGACAGTCTCCCAGACACAGTTCCTCTATGTCAGCGGCTACCGCGCGTGGGATTATCAGCCTGCATCTACGGTCTAGAAAAAAAAAGGTTGGTATGATGAGAAAAAACTATTTAACCAAGCGTTCTAGCTATTTATGCAAGTAAAGGATGATTTCCACCAAATGGCTCGCATTGCGTCGGATTGGAACGGATTTTACGATCTTTAAACGATATGAAATCGTGTACACAGTATTTAAAGTCTATATTACCAAGCCGCGCACAGCAGCTTGTATGCTGCGACGAGCGATCGGCTCCATTCGCCTGTCGTCGCGTGCGCTCAAAGCCGTGGCCGGGCGGCACCACTCTTTCTCGAAAATACACGCACTGTAGACGTCACTCAATTTTGGATTTAGAAGAAAAATTTATTTGTTTGGTGGATACGTTCGCAAGCGACGGTACGGAGCCGATCGTATGCGTCGACATCCTACCGGACGCGATCGGCTGTCGCCGCATCCATTCGTATCCTTTCCGATCCGAGCCGTTTGGTGGAAATCATCCTTGTTGGTATGTTTTCCTAGAGACGGTTTTTGACACCGTATAGTCAAACCCATCTGCCGTAATTTTCATGACAGCCGTTATATGGCGGCCACAGCTCTTCTAGAAAACCATATCCTAAGTATTTTTTTTTTAAATGAAAACTACTTTAGGGATACGTTGGGCATTTTTTGAGATGGGAAAAAACTATTGAACTCGCGCCACTGTTACCGTAACCGACACCACTTCGGATGTGGTCAGCTGTCCTCGGGATGTACTCGGTTTTAATGTATATCCGATATGTCAGTGAGTGATGGCAAAGTATTCTGTTTTCTCTTCTGTCGGCACTCCCGGAGTGCCACTTTTGTTTTTTAATAATAAAACAAATGAAAAATAAGGGCTTATTTATCAAACAGCACAACTTTATCAATCAACTTTATTATTCTTAAAGGTTGGCAGTTGGTTGCAAGTTGGTGGTTGGTCCTTTACATAATTTAATCCACAAAGGTCCAGAAGGCCAATTCTCGTAATTTAAAACGTTCAAAATCTAGTCGCAGTCTCATCTCGGCGACAAACAAATGTCAAAAACTTGTCAAAATATAGGGAAATTAGAGGTATTTTTGACAGATTGAGACTGAGATCAGACTGTGAACGTTCTTAAAATTACGAGAATTCCCCTCTGGTGTATGGATATTTCAGTAAGATTTAAACAATTACTTACCAGACAGCACAACTTTATCAATAAACTCATAATCCAACAACAATACATCAGTATCAACAACAAGATACCAAGTTGTATTCTTCAAGGTTGGCCATTGGTATTTGGCGGTTGGTTGGCAAGTTGGTGGTTGGTATTTGGCGGTTGGTTGACAAGTTGGCCGTTGGTAATTGGCAGTTGGTGTTTGATCCTCTACGTTTGGTGGAGGCGTCTTAGGAGATACTTTCATGAAAGAAGGCGGAGTTTTATCTCTTAGTAATACTGGCGATTTTGGTACTTCTATGATGGTTCGAGTAAGATTTGGTGTTAATGGCTGGAAAGAAAATAAAACAGCATTATGCCAGTGATTTATTTTAAGAAAACATTATATAGTGTGGATACCACATATATAGATAGACCAAGATAACGCAAGTATCACGATATGTATGAAAACCAAGCGTGCCATTTTTTGACTACCTACTATGACGTCACAAGCACTATTTAGTGATGGGAGAATCATATCGATTCAAAGACGCCGCCGCGTGCGGCACCCGTCTCGCCCCTCCCCCGGGGCCTAGCGCCAGGACTCACGTTCACCCAGCCAGCAGAACACAGGACTGAGCGCGAATGTGGCGGTTTACGATTTTTGTACGTATGCTGGTGCGATTTTTAGCACGCGAAGTTGTTGCTCTTGCGTTATCTAGGTGTATCTATATCTGTGGCCTATTTGAAGTGCCACTCACAAATACCCGAAATTCTAATATAAACAAATAAAATAAAATTTAAGTGTCCGTTCGTAAAAAAAAGCTTTTTACTAAATGCACAAAAAAACATATTTTTTTAATTTTGTGTGTCTGTTTGTTTCGGCCAATCTCCGAAACGGCTGAGCCGATTTTGACGGGTCTTTCACTGGCAGATAGCTGATGTTATAAGGACTCAGACAATCCATACTAATATAAATGCGAAAGTGTCTGTCTGTCTGTTACCTCTTCACGCTTAAGCCGCTGAACCGATTTAGATGTATAGATAGTTTGAGTCCAGGGAAAGGACATAGGATAGTTTTTATCCCGATATTCCCATGGGATCGAAACTTATGCGGGTGAAACCGCAGGGCGCTGCTAGTAATACTATTATATTTTTATTTTAGAAAAATAATTAGGTAACTTAGGCTACATTTATTTTAAACAATAAGGCTTCCGCGCAAAATAAAAGAAAACCCATAAAATATCCGAAATTCACGCGGGCGAACCCGCAGCCAGAAGCTAGTATACAATAAATACGTACCTACCGTGCATTCGCGATTTATTTTACAAAAATGTAAACACGTATGGATTAATGGAAAAATAGCAATAACGTTCAGTTTACACTACAACTTCAAACATTTTTATAACTTTTTCAATAGTGCTAGTCACTCTGAACTCAACTTAATTGTCATTGAAATATGCTGTTATTTGTTTAACTTGATACAGTTGGGGTGTAGCACTGCGCACTTGTATTTTACATAAATAAGTCAATATACTTACAATAAAATCTTGTTGCGTGTTTTCGTTAGCATTTTCATCATCATCTGTTTTATCCTTTAGATTAAATGTAACCTTTTTCTTAGGCGTTACAGGCTTTGATTCAGTTGGTTTACCTTTCTTTCCTGTAAGATACGAAAATAATAAACATCCTATAAACGTGTTTGGAAGTATTCCAGGTATTGGTATTCAAGGAGATGGCGAAGTAGACCGGGATGTAACGCACCGGATCATCTCAGGATGGCTGAAATGGCGACAGGTCACAGGAAC
The DNA here is from genome assembly GCA_914767645.1 of Hydraecia micacea. Lineage (NCBI taxonomy): Eukaryota > Metazoa > Arthropoda > Insecta > Lepidoptera > Noctuidae > Hydraecia > Hydraecia micacea. The sequence goes on from OU611804.1 coordinate 2,996,325, forward strand.
AACTTGCGAGCCACGGATGCCCCTCAAGTTTAAGGGGAAAATTTATAAGTCCGCGATAAGGCCTGTCGTACTTTATGGGTCTGAATGCTGGGCCGTGAAGAAGACGGATGAAAAAAGATTGCTTGCAGCGGAGATGAGAATGTTGAGATGGATGTGTGGAGTGACGAGAATGGATAAAGTAAGAAATGAGTATATACGAGGAAGTTTGAAAGTGGCGCCAATGACAGAAAAGTTGAAAGGAAATCGTTTGGCTTGGTATGGGCATGTGATGAGAAGGGACGAAACGCATGTGACTAAAAGAGTGACGAATATACATGTTGATGAGTAGAGAGGGAGAGGAAGGCCGATGAAAAGATGGATGGATTGTGTGAGGAATGATATGGAAGAGAAGGGAGTAAATGATAGCGTGACGGTTGACAGTGGAGAATGGAAGAAGAAATCGTGTTGCGCCGACCCCAAGTAACATGGGACAAGGGCAGGAAGATGATGATGATATTGAATTTATCTTAAAGCTAGCTAAACAAAACGCTAGTTAGGTAAACAAACTGCCGTGTCTAGTACAAAAATCAGTGGAGGGGAGCGGGGGTTAGATAGAACAACGAGATCTTAAAGTTTGTTTTTGGTCAATGTTGACATGATGTTTGACAGGCCTGATGGTCTAGTGGTTAGTGACCCTGACTGCTATGCCGGAGGTCGTGGGTTCGATTCCCACCCAGGACAAATGTTTGTGTGATGAGCACGATCATTTGTTCTGTGTCTGGTTGTAATTTATCTTTAATATGTATGTATTTAGAAATATATAAGTATGTTTATCAGTTGTCTAGTACCCATAACACAAGCTCTGCTTAGCTTGGGACTAGATGGCGTTGTGTGATAGTTGTGGAATATTATTATTATTTATTTTTGAATTTATATATCTCGGGACCATGGGGTCCCGGTCCTTTGGAAGGCGTACGAGGGGCCGAAGCCAACTCGCAGAGGCCCCTTAGGAAATTTTAAGGAAATGCGGCACCGTCCGACGATTATCCCTGTATGCACTATGCAAGTGCACCCAAGGATAAACCCCGGTTGGTGTAGGACTATTGTAGGATAGGAAAAATAAAAAGTTGGACTATGGGTTTGGGTGGCTGAAGTGGACTGGTTACCAAGAACTATGGAAGAACTATGACCCCTGCCTGATCAATGTTTTATATATACACGGATAAAATGGCAGGGGGTGACTTGCACACTCAATAATGGGCCCCCGGGAACGGTCGCTAGCACATAGTGACGTAGCGACAAGGGGGCAACATGTCCTGAGGTGCTTATGAGGAGTGGAGAGGTATTCCACGGCTATCAGGACAATCCCGGAAGTACGGTCAAGATCCCTACCAGCATCTTACTGGAATACTTCCTTCCTCCGAGCACGTTTGCTCTTGCGAATCTCCACGCAAGCCGGCCAATAAAGGCAAGAATGAGGTGGGAGCTCTGTTCCTCGTCATTTTTCACTCCAGCCGGCCAATAAAGGCAAGCCAGAGGTGAGGAACAAGACTTCTCCCGGGAGATAGGGTCCGTGGGGTCGCTACTGCCCAACAGCTCGCCACATGCTGCCCTGCGGGTTTCTGTATCTCTCTTGGTCTGGCTCCTCACCTTAGACCCATTCCGGAGAGTAAACTCTTTCGGCGCAGGCCCAGAGTTCGGAGCGCGCAAGCCCCACCACGACGTCAACGTAGAGATACGGCGGTGGGGTTATTATTATTATTATTATTTAATGTATTATGTTTGTAAAAAGTCATAGAACAAAAGTTGTTGTTTATGATGTTAGTAATCCAGTCCTGCAAGGCTGTTAGTGTTTTACCAATAACCCTGTATAGGGCCTAACCTTACGGAAATTACATGTGTGTTGTTATCTTATGTTTACAAAATTTTCATGCAAATAAATTAGGCTGATACTTACTTTCTACTGCTGTATCTGCAGCATCTGTAGATCTTCTCTTAGCCAGCAATAGGAATCTCAAATCAGAACGATCTAACCTAGATAGCTCTAAATCATCTTCATTCTTAACAAATTTAGGAACCTCTGCACTAGACTTTGTACTTTCAACCTTATTACTAAAACTTATAATTGCTTTTTCATTGCTCTTAAGAGCATCAGCACATTTTTGAGTAAGTGACTTGGGATTTAATTTCAAAGTTGATTTCTTAATTAATAGTTTTGGAAAGAAATTCTGCGATTCAGAAGCGCATTCTAAAAATAGATTCTTCAGAGTTGATGTTCCAGATTTTGGCTTTGCAATTATATTGTGCCTATATAAGCTAAAACATGGTTTTTGGTAATTTGTAAAGCGTTTACTTATCGGTATGGTTGTTTGCTTGCTATATTGTGAGATATTAAGATGCTCAAATTCAGATAATTTTTGGTCAAACATTGGCTTTTCTATTTCTGGACAAAGCGTTAGCGACGCTACTGATTTACAAACACTATTAGGATTTACAGGTTCGGTGTTGGTCACATAATTGGGGAAGGAGGCTTGGCCAAACTTTGGTAGTTGGCGGTTATGAGGAATGTTTCGAGGACAGGCAAGTTTTTTGGTGTCGGTGAAAATGTTGTCAGGCAGTGTAGTAGGTTCCGGATATCCATGAGATTTATCTGCAATTTGGTCAAAGCTTCTTTCTTTTAAAAAGCCTTTATTCTGAAAATAATATAATAAAAGCTTTTTTAAATTATGCTGAAAACAAAATAATAAAAACTTTTTTAAATGGTGCACATCGCCATTTTTAACCGACTTCCAAAAAAGGAGGAGGTTCTCAATTCGAATGTTTGTATTTTTTTTTTTTTTTTTTTTTTTTTTAGGTTTGTTCGCGCATAACTCCGTCGCTTGCCAACCGATTTGAAAAATTCTTTTTTGTTATCACAGTTTTGCTATCAAAACTTTTCATCATCTGCCTAGCCTTTTCCCAACTATGTTGGGGTTGGCTTCCAGTGTAAGAGGATGCAGATGATTACAAGTATTTTACATGCACATGACTGCCTGTCTGATCTCTACAACCCAGTTACTGGGTAATACAATACCCTTGGTAAGACTGTCTGTCAGACTTTCAGGCTTCTAACTGTTACTGGGTCAAATATCAATGTGAGCTTCATTTTATGAAAAAATGTATAGAAAATGCCCTAGAATGCATAATTTGATGTTGAATTCATCCTATTACATTATGATTTAATTTTATGCAACATGCAGACTGATCCATAGAGAAATATGAATAACAGGTGTAAAAATACCCTTAACAAATCCGAGAGTCACTTCTTCTTCCAGCTATAATGACCATGTTTTTTATACTTGACCATACAGGTATGGAACTAACCAACGTAACCAGAAGGTTCCCAGGGAATTCTTCTGGTTACGGTTGGTTGAAAGTCAAAGTTCGGACTTTTTAAAAGTTTTTTATGAAAACAAGTTCATGTTCAAATGTTATAATAGCTTAATTTAAATACTCCCACCATCCCTGTACCATTGCATGCATACAAATAAGCCCAATGTTTGAGTGTTTATGGTAAACAGCAAATTTTCGCACCAAAAACAAAATTTGTTTCCCAGCAATTGTTTTTGCACAAAGTAACTTACATAGTTAATGTACAGACGCCAGCGCATCAAGCTACTACAAGCTTTCAAATTTCTTTAATAGATTTTCAACTTTACCGCTAAAGCATAAGGTTCAAAATTGATTGGGAAAATTTGACAGTTTCGGGTAGGTTGATGTGCTGGCGGCTGGCGTCTGTACAGAAAGCGATGACGGCTTTGTGAAGGGTCCTGTGCCGGTGTTTTTTTGGTAATTTGATACAATGACACCTATTTTCGAAATGAACTAAATTCGTGGAAAAACTTTTCGATGTCGTTATTAACCTAATATATTTTTAATGCATTGGGTGTATTGTTCGTTTGCATTCATGTTTTCTTCAAACAATACGCCGGCAGACAGCGAAACAACTTATTTCGACATTGTGTGTGTTTTGAAGTTGTAATTTCAATAGCATGTCAAAAAAGTTCACAAGGGTTTTTTCGAGTTTACTTGTTTCTTTGTGTTGTTAATTATCAATTATACGTACATCAGATTGGTTTAGGCTCCATGCGGCTTCTCCATTTAGCACATTGAAATAATAAAATTTGCCAGGAAAGCTTTTAGAAGGACACAATATCCAACCGTTAGTTATTTCAATATTTTTTTGTTTTTCGGTCATTTTTAACGCAATATACTAACTTAAACACAATTTGAGACAGTAAGTGTGGCATAGTATGTATTTAGATTGATCGAAAGATAATGAATCACATGCTACTAAGCAAACTAAAGCTAAAAAAACTTAGGATGAACAACGAAAGAAAATAAATTTTGCTTACACCCGCGAATATTTCCAGCGCCGGCAGTGTTAGGTATTTTCTTTAAAATTGACACTTGACGCTGACAGCAACTGTCATAAATTTAGGGTGCGTTCCGAGTTGAGATGTAATCGATTTGAGCGTGTGAACTCAGCAACGATGTCCCGTGAATCATCATAGATGACGTCATGATATGCGCCATCTTGCGATAACGTCGACCATGCCCTAAAATAATATTACCGTGAGCGCTTTCAAAAATTACAGTTGTGCTGTTTTATTTTGAGTCGCATCATATCTAACGTGGCATTTTCGAAATTGTGTCGCTGGCCACATTTGCCACCTAACCTAAGAAGAAGAATAAATTGGTAACACAAAGAAAATACTGTAATATCGTTTTGACATTGAGTGAGCACTCACTGTGAGCGCATTTACGAGCGTTCGGAATTGTTGACAGCTGTCATAATCGTAAGAATTACCTAAATCGGAACGCATGCGAGATGATGTTGTGAGCGATTATAGTTAATTCGGATTGCGGCCCAAATCAAAACAAGGCCTAATTTTTGAAATGCGCAAATAATTCCTAATAATTGATTCATAGGCTTTTTATAATAAAGATGAAGAAATAATCCAAAAGACAAAAAGTTTACAGCAAGCTCTGTGCTTTTGAACAAAATAAAGTTTCTGAATTTCATTTATTAAGCTAGATTTTTTAAATTATGTGTATTTCAATGGTTACTCTCCACTAAGTCTTGAACTGTGGACTCCTGTATTCGTAACTACCAATTCTATAAGAGCTGTGACTGATGGAAAACACCAACACAATGCCTTGTATTTTATGCTGCGGCTACATTGTCGCGATGAAGCAAACTACACTTCGCGCGCTCTCTTTCGTACACCGGTCGACGCGACGCGTCGCTGTAAAAAGTAGTTATTGTAGTTCGCTTTATCGCGACAATGTAGCCGTAGCAGTAGAAACGTAACGTCTGTGCGGCGCGCACATGTGTCTGTGTTTTCATATTTTGTTATACGAATGTGCGGCAAAGCCGGCAAACACATACTGTTGGCTACAGCTCAGAAATGAAAGGGTTCGCAACAAAAAAACTAAACACATTATTTAAACACATACATATTTATTTCATTTCCACAATATCTTTAAAAAAACACTCGTATATCTCCATAACAAATAAATCCTGTACTTACTCGCTAAGATTTTATGCCACGACTTGTTACGCTAAAAACTAAAACATCGACGTGTTCATCGCTTGGCGTCTCGAACAAGAAGGCCGGCTGTCAGTTGTCTCCCATCGAGGATGACAGTGAATGTCATCATGAACGAATGATTGAGTGACATACGAATATTAGTCGATTTAATAAGTAGGGTTACCAGATGCAAGCTAACAGCTCGGCCATCCTGTTCAAAGTGCGTCCTCGCGCTTACAATCTCATTTAAATTGTTAGGAAAAGAAAAAAAAACAGAAAAATATATCCATAATACAATACATTATTATCTAATCAATAAATAAATATAAATAATAGGTACTATTCAGTTTCAGTTCATTATCCATAATAATAATCTTAAATCAGTTACAATATTTTATGATTAAAATAAATATAATTTTGAAAGTTATACTTTATTTTACTCACTATTTTTCTAAACTTTAACTCAATAAATAATTCATATTCTTAAAAGATCAACATCATAATTAAACAATACCAATCATTTAATTTAAATCTCTACTTCATTCCGTTCCTTACCAGTATTATTATCGCTATTCTCATCATCACTACTTTCCAAGTTCCTAGTAAATGTTAGCCAAGGTTGTATTTTGTCTATAGCTACCACGGCTTGGTATCGACGGCAGTTTTTGCGTGTCATAGGGGTGTCCTCAATGATATACCTTCATTGGGAAGCACTTTCATTATACGATATGGACCTTGGAATTTAACCACTAACTTTTGGGATTGGCCATCATGACGAACTTGCCTCTCAAGGCGCACCAAGTCTCCTATCTTATACGTTTTGGCCGATTTCCTGTGTCTATTAAACCTTTCTACGTCTTTTAATTGCTGTGTTTTTATAGTACAACTCGCCTTATCTCTTATGCTATTCAAATCTTCCGAATCAATAAAATTCGTGGTATCGGATAGAGGAATAACTCACGAGTGGTTCGCATCCTACCTACAAAACCGAGAACAATTTGTAGAAATTGAACATTGGGATCATAACACTGGGAAATTTAGCCCAATATGTTCAAATAGGCTTTGCATTCAAAATTCGATTCCACAAGGTAGTGTTATCGGGTGTTTGCTATTTTTAATTTATATCAACGACATAAAATGCATACGGACTCCTGCGTACTGTTTGCTGATGATATTTCATTAATAACTTCCTGTAATGACTCTCAACACCTACATGAGAATTTAAATAATATAATGTTAAACATACAAAATTGGATGAAAGACCACAATTTAGAAATTAACTTCTCGAAAACCAAAATAATGCAATTCAGGCCTTGCCAAAAAAATCCCTTGACTATAAATTTTACGTTTGACGGTATCAAATTGGAATGCGTAGATACTTTCACTTTGTTAGGTCTAGACCTAGACACCCACATGACCTGGAAAGCGCACATACAAAAATTTAAAGCAAAACTAGCTAGTTTTATATATGCATTACGTGAGCTCAAAAAACCCACAGATTTAAAAACTGCCCTACCCACTTACTATACATACGCATACGCATGGCTTAAGTATGGTATTATTCGTTGGAGAAATAGTGTAGATAGCAACGACTTATTTATCTTCCAGGAAAAAATGTATTAGGATAATGGTTTATATTGACAGTGACGTAAGTTGCAAACCGTATTTTAGGAAACTAGACATTCTAACTGACATCAATTTATATTTTAGAAATCTGTAAATTCGTTAGACAATATCCAAACTTCTACATTCAAATTACAGGCCAACCTCGCGGATCGCGGATATGCACCGCGTTCACGATTTGAAAACACGCTCGTAATACCACAATCTAGGCTAAAATTACACAAGTCCTCATGTAACATCAATTATTAAAATATGTAATAAAATACCTAACGACTTAAAAATGAAAAAAAAACGATAAAATATTTATTACACGTCTTAGAAAACTACTTGTCGATAAATGTTATTACACACTAAATGATTTTTTTTTAATGATGACCTAATGGGATGACTTTATGAATTTGTTAATTTTGAGACATTTATTTTTATCACTTTTATATTGTGCCTTTTTTTTTATTTTTTTTTTTTTTATTCGACTTTTATTATTATTTATTAAATTTCTTGTAACATTTTAATTAATCTGTGACAATAATATTATTATTTTATTTTACGAATTGTATTTTAAATGACCTTTCATTGTTATGTGATGTAATTATTCCAATTATTAATTAAAACATGCTACTCTTCTTATTATACTAAATTGTTGTACCCGACAGGGTCCATGTGAAACATTTTACATTATTAAGATCCTTTATTATACACATGTGAATGCAATAAAGATTTGAATTGAATTGAATTGGGGCTAGCATAAGGCGAAGAAGATTCACTCACAATGCCACTATCTAACATCTCTTGAACCATGTCATTTACTAATGTTCTTTCGGCATGAGACAAACGATATGGTCTATATACGACAGGTTCGGTATCTTCCAGTTCAATAACCATTTCTGTTACTATAGTAAACCCGAGATCTGTTAGGCCTTTAGAAAAACAGTCTTGATATTTATTTAATAGCTGTTGTAACCGTAAGCGTTCCTCGTAATTGAGTTTTTCGCCACACTTAACTTGCTCATTGGAATCCACAGAATTGAAAGACATTTGACAGCAATTAAGAACATCTGTAGTCTAAATATTCGCTTTTAACAGAACGAGTCAACAAAGAATATTTAGAAATGTTTATTTCGCTTCCAGACACATTATAAACAAGTACCGAACCGTTTCCTTCCTTGATGTTGTATTCGCCCGGTAAAAGATAATATAGCTTTCTAGCTTCCTAAGTCTATGTAACATTTTACTACTTTATCATTAATTTTAATGTCTTAAATGTATTTATCAATAGACCTCTATCAATTGTCAACTCTGATAGGTACCTGTTTCTCATTGTTATCTTTCGATTGGGTTTCGTTTTTAGAAGAATCATTTTTTAATTTGTTTCTATAACAGTTAGAAGCTAGATGACCTAATCTGTCACATGACGAACATTTAATAGAGGGTTTATCGCACCTAAAACTGGGGTGACCAAGTTCGTTACAATTAAAACACCGTATGTGAGAATTCACCGTGTCAGACTTCGGATTCTGGGGCTGGGCCCGTAATGTTGCATTAGAAGAGGCTTTACGATCGTTCCTATTTCTGATATTAGCTTCATACATTTCTCTATTTTGACCTACTTTTACCGTTCGAAAATATTTTAAAATTTGTTCTGGTTCACTAAATTGAGCCGCTTGCGCACCTACTCTAATAGCTCGATCATCTACTCCGTATAAAACACAATCAACTGCTTGTTTACCGTAAATTTTGCATCTATTTAATAAATTCAATTTCGCATAATAATAGTGCTCCAATGATTCACCGTACTTAACACGCTTAGCCAACATTTCCGTCAAGAGTTCGGCGTAGTCCTCGCGACAAGGGAATGATTCAATTAGCTTTTTCTTCCATTCGCCCCAAGTATAAAGAAGGGAAGGTAAACCTTGGTACCAGGTTTTTGCTACACCAGAAAGTTTAGGAAGAGCGTAGTGGATTATTTCCTTTTCAGACCAACCGTATATTTCCGCACATTCTTCTACTTTAGTGATCCATACTAACATAGTTTGCTCTTTACTTAGGGGATCAAAATCCGGTAAAACATTACTATTAAATGATAGCTTGGGCTTCTCCGAACTCTTGACGTTACTTATGATCGACAAAAATTTATCTAATAATACATTTGTTTCGGATTCCCTACTCCTGTTCCGTCTAGGTTTATAAGCTCGGGTTGACTCACGGTTATCCGAGCTGTCGCTACCTTGCTCCGTCCGCCTGGAGCCGCCTCTCCTTGCTCGTGACCTCCTCCTGTATTTCCTTGTCCTCTCGCGGCTTGCACCACCACGTGACGAACTGTCCGAATCCGTGATAATATTTCGCCTTTTCCGGTTCCTAGATGGACGCAGTGTCTTTTCTTCATTCCTTGCCATCATTCCGGTAGTAATCCGTTCCATCTCCTGGCTGTCCATATCCCTTCCTTTGCCCTCAAACCTGGGCTCACTCCTGCCCTCAAACCTGGGCTCACTCCCGCCCTCAAACCTGGGCTCGCTCCTGCCCTCAAACCTGGGCTCACTCCTGCCCTCAAACCTGGGCTCACTCCCGCCCTCAAACCTGGGCTCGCTCCTGCCCTCAAACCTGGGCTCGCTCCTGCCCTCAAACCTGGGCTCGCTCCTGCCCTCAAACCTGGGCTCATCATCCTTATCCATATTGAATAACAACCCTTCCCCTCGGTTGTATCCAATACGAATGTGTATCTGAAACTTAGATTTGAAAGCTTAGCGCATATTCGTGTTTATACTATGATTAAAGGGTATCTATATTCTCAGTCTGTGTACGGACAGGAATGTCACAATGTAATGCTTCAATCAAACCTATCACTAAACAGCATTACATATATATTATAGTCATCAACATATTGTCGTTAATTTTGTTCTTTGCATTTCTCAACTTCGTTTTTAACACGATAATTAGTATTAATCGTCTTTATTCTTAGATCAACGCGTTCACCAATTGTTAAATACTTATATAGCTTTCAAATTCAAGTGATTTTTCAGAACTACGTTTCTCGTATTTTATCGACGGTGATCAGAAAAATAAAATTATTTGTCAAGGGAAAAAAAGATGTAGGTAGTCAGGAAAAGAAAATAAAATATGCATGTTTATAATCCGTAAAAATCTTTCGAATCATACCAGTAACGATTATGTTTAAACACACATTATTATATTAAGATCATTGTGGACGTGAACAAAAGAAAATTATTAGAATTCTCTTCCGATCCCACTTCTGAACTGTTGGCTACAGCTCAGAAATGAAAGGGTTCGCAACAAAAAAACTAAACACATTATTTAAACACATACATATTTATTTCATTTCCACAATATCTTTAAAAAAACACTCGTATATCTCCATAACAAATAAATCCTGTACTTACTCGCTAAGATTTTATGCCACGACTTGTTACGCTAAAAACTAAAACATCGACGTGTTCATCGCTTGGCGTCTCGAACAAGAAGGCCGGCTGTCAGTTGTCTCCCATCGAGGATGACAGTGAATGTCATCATGAACGAATGATTGAGTGACATACGAATATTAGTCGATTTAATAAGTAGGGTTACCAGATGCAAGCTAACAATACCGAGTGAGTCTTCACGTTACTAGTGCGGTTGATACACATGTGTGGCAAATATGTATTGCACGACACACAGTCCTAAGCATTAGAGTGCATTACGATCAAAAAAAAATTTGCCGCCTTTCTACAATGTATTGTTATATTGCTGCTAGTACAGACGCCAGCACATCAAGCTTCTACAATCTGTCAAATTTCTTTAATAGATTTTCAACTCTATCGCTAAAGCATAATATGGTTCAAAGTTGATTGGGAAAATTTGACAGTTTCGGGTAGCTTGATGTGCTGGCGTCTGTACATAGAACCTTCATTTATGTACCATTGTGTGTTAATGGAGATTAAATTATTTTTAGATGAAAATGCTGGCTCTAATTCCTCTTGTTACAAGGGAAAATAAAACAAACTCATTTAATAAATGTTTTCTTTATTTAAAATTACCTTAAAGCTACCAGTGAGCAAAATTGATGCAACTATTATAAATTAGGAACAATCACAGCTACAAACTACCCCCGAATGCATGTTTTACAATTAATTAATTAACTTACACCTTTTAATTTATACAATAGAAAAAGTTTTATAAAAGAAAATATAGCTTGGATTATATAAATTACGATTTTATAACATTAAAATTCAATAATTAAGTAATTGAAAAGTAAAAAATGGTGTTAAACTAAAACATAATTCAAGAACCTTGAGAACAAAACAAAAATATGATGACAGTAATTTAATTTTGAAGTATTTTTCGTAAAAAAAAATCTGAGGCACGTTGAGGTAGATAAGAAGAAAAATTAAGAATTATTATTATCTCAATTTATTTAAAATTTCGCGTATACTTTGGCCATGTCATGAAATTATGATATTCAGTCTTTATTTACATTGTAAACCTTTTTCCCCTTTACAAATCGATTAGCACGTCTTGACTTGAGTCGAAAAAAAACAGTGTGCCTAGTATATTTTTGCAGGAAGCGTACGGCAAATTATGTTTATTCGACAGGCTTCCGAGTCGAAAATGAAATATTTTTTTACCTACCTGATTTGCCTAGTCCTCGACAGCAAATACCCGCAATAGCCGGAAGAATAGCGGTCGTCTATTTGGTACACAGAACAAATATACCTAACTGTCAAAATTATCGGGTTTCGGATTTGTGAAAAGAGCGTTTAGTTAAAGGACTCCTTCGTTAACATTGATTGATCTTTGATTCAGTACGGAAGCGTATCGAATGGTTGCGAATAGTTAAGCTTGTTATTATTGGCGCTGTGTTTGAGGCATACAGCATAAAAGGGCTAACTCAAAAGTATTTTACATAAAGATTACTTTTGCAATGGTCAGACCTTACATTCCCTATAAATAAACTGTAAATAACTAATCTTTGTTTTAGCTTAAAATCTGATTTTTCTCTCCTTTAAAACACTTCTTTAAAATAAAACTGGGAGACAAGCCACTTTTACGCTGCAAAAACCCATTTAAAAAAAATATCGACTCAAAGACATGCACAATCGATCGATTATAAAAAAAAAGAATTAACTAGTCTTTAAAAACGTCTCTTTTTCAAAGGACAATATTTTATTTTTAGTTGCATTTTTAGTTTTAAATATTAGTATAGATTTTAGACTATCGTTTTTGAAATTGTTTCTGTATATAAGTTTGGTGAGTAAGTAGATGCCCAGAAGGATCATGGTTGTTGAAATGATTACTGATAGAGGTGGCACGATCACTCTGGTGAAGAATATAGCCGTTCTTATGTGTGACGGCAGGCCTTCTTGATGCTGTAAACAAAAAACTGAGGTTATTCAAAATCTAAATATTTTTTTTCTCATAATAATATCCTCCCGACCGCTAAATCACCAATACCGTAATCCCGGTATTGGATATTTCAATACCGGTATTGAAAAATAACAAAAAAATACCGGGATCCCAGTATTCCCGGTATTGGAAGCCCTACTACCAACCAAACCAAACCTTCAAGCTTTTTTTAAACTTTGTTCTAACGGTAGAGTTCTTAATAAAAAATAAGCAATTTAGATGTTCTAAAGTCAGTTTTTGTAATAAGGACCATACAAGTATACATTAGTCAGAATAAGGTTCAAAATAAAAAATAAAAACTAGCTCGAAGTTTAAGCTAAAGTATGGACTCGTTTCGTTTACTGAGTAGTTTTATAGTGCACTGGATTTTCAACTCTCTGTGTTGAGCCGAGCATTGAGAATCCAACACACCCAGCGCATCGAAAAAACACAGTGTTGAAATTTCAACTCTCGCCGCTAAGCAGTGCGTTTAAAATCCAGTGAACGAAAACCGCCCTTGGATGCGAGGGCTAATACTCACATATTCAGCCCAGAACAGAGGTAACACTTGATTGGACAGCCTTGTAAACTTCTCATCGAATCCTGTAAGGTCGTGGATCCTAAGATTGCTCTGCATCCTGGCCACGGCTTCAAATGGTGTACCGGTGTACTGAAAGAGGAAATAAAGATTATTAGGAGTACAGATAACGTCCTTATAGATCAATGACAATTCTAATGGTCTGCCGTGGTATAACTAAAATGCCGTTATCCGACATTTGGTCGTTTTTTAACTTTTGATCCAATAAAACTATCTATCGATCTGTGTTTCCGAGTTTTCAATACCTTGAATAGTTTTGGAAATCAGACGCCAGCACATCAAGCTACTACAATCTGTCAAATTTCTTTAATAGGTTTTCAACTTTATCGCTAGAGCTTTAGGTTCAAGGTTGATTGGGAAACTTTGACAGTTTCGGGTAACTTGATGTGCTGGCATCTGTACATATTTTTCTCCTGATCGATAGATATTTTTTTTCTGATTAATAATAGCATCAAAAGTTAAAAATCAACCAGATGTCGGATAACGGCATTTTAGTTATACCACGGCAGCGGTTAGATACAGCCCGATTCAAACTTTATGGCGGGTTGGAACATGAGGCGAGTCGCTGCGCAGGAACAAATTCACGTGTCAGCGGGGGTGAGGGGTGAGGCACTGCGCAGCGAGTAGCGCACTGCCATAAAGTTTGACGCGAACTACATATATTTACAGACGCCAGCACATCAAGCTACCCTAAACTGTCAGATTTTCGCAATCAACTTTGAACCTTATGCTTTAGCGATAAAGTTCAAAATCTATTAAAGAAATTTGACAGGTTGTAGTAGCTTGATGTGCTGGCGTCTGTACAAGTCGCTCCATGTAAAATACTGGTATTCAGCTGCATTTAGACGGGAAGCCAATTCAAATGTGGTTGGGAAAAAGCTAGGATAATATGACAAAAACTATGCAATAGGAAAGATGTTCAGCACCTTAATGCGTAACAAAACAAACTATCAATCACAATCTGAATCATTTTGAAGAATATTTCTAATCCATTACTTCATATGTTCGAAACATTTGTCCGCTTAACAACGAAAATAACGTAATGAATGTTGTTGAACTGTCAAAATGAAAGCCATTCCTACTGATAGTGTGTTACACAATTACTCCGAAAAAGAGGTACTCTTTTGGCTTAGAAGAACAGCCAGAATCTGCATATCAATCCTTTCCCTAATACCATATTCATAGTTACTTTTACACATATTAAATAATTAGTAACCATTCTGATATTCAAACCTTTATATTTGGGTAATATATGTATACATATCTATATACTTTTATAGATAGATTTTGCTCCATTTTCTAATACATGCAACCGTTTAGTCGGGGGCATTTCTTAACAACTCCTATAATAATAAAATCTTTGGATACTACTTACTGGTTCCAAAATAACGAAAGAGTTATGCTTGAACCTGTCTGGTTTGAGGCCTGTTACAAAGTAGTCTTTGGGTACACCGCCCGTGTAGAAATGTGGATAAGATACCACCATAGGGAAGTCTGAAACAATAGATTAAAAATAAGTTTCTAAAATCAAATAACAAGATGCCTCTCCCAAAGGTTATATTTATACATTTTCTTTCCCTACATGTATCCTACCAAATATTTTTAGGAATGTTTGCCTTTAACTTTAACTTTACGGGGACGTATCAACTGTCCAGAGCTCCATGGCCTTTTTTTGCCGACTGTTTGTGCCCGGCAAATAGGTATATTCGACACCGTCAGAGCGGCCGGCACAATCTGTTTGCGCTACTGACATCCAAAACTGTAGCCAGAGCCGAATCACCAGTCTATCGAACTCTAAAGGTGCTAAGTGCCCTACTGACTGTCAATTTTGACTATTCCATATTAGTTTTAAATTAATTTATATACAACATAATTATTGTCTCTGAATTAATGTAACTGGTGTTCTACTGTTTTAATTAAATATGTATCAGTGGCGAAGGGTGAATTTATGACAGAGGTAGGCTGGAGCAAAAAAAATGCCAAAAGAAAATTTCAATGATGAATTGACTATAGAGTGGTTATGTTTTGAATTTTCGAAGGGAAGCCGGTGGGAATCGAGTTGTATGGTACCTTCGCCACTGATATGTATAAATAGATAACTATAATAAGGGCATCTCGAAATATGTCATGTATCACCACAAAATCATCAATATAAACCAAAAGTATGAAAATAGTGTGTCGTCAGACTTCCACTAAGTACTCAGAGTTAAGAGGTTTCAGTACATTATGTGTGACATCGACGAGGAAGCGAACTGTATCATGAGTTCCCTCAAAATTTCATCAAAAGAGATATTCAGGCACACACGGGCATCTGATAGAAAGCCTTAGGTATGTCTAAATAGTATTCTCACCAAAGTAACACTTCGATGCGTCGCTGAGTCCTTGTGGTAGACTCGGGTCGGTGTCATAACAGTCAGTGCCGTTGGTGACGCGGTCGAAGACACTCTCTGATAAGTTGTAGCGGTAAAGTGGGACGTTGTGCATTGTCAGCTCACCTGGAAAGGAGAAAAGTCACCCTTTTGTTTGGCATAGAAAGGAACACAGTCGAACCCTGGTTTTTAGCAGAGCAGTTTCCCCAAAGGGTTGGGCAAAGAGGTGTATAGCCACCCACATTTCACCAGTTATGTTTTTCAATGTTCAAAATCTAGTCGCAATCTCATCTCAGCGACAATCAATGTCAAAAACTTGTCAAAAATGTAGGGAAATTAGAGGTATTTTTGACAGATGGAGACTGAGATCAGACTGTAAACGTTCTTAAAAATACGAGAATTGCCCCTCTGACCTCAGATTTTCCAGGTTTTCTCTGCGAAAAAGATGTAAAATGGAAGACTGATGAACTTACTGTCAAAATAAAGTGGCATCAGTTTACAGACAGTCTTCCGCCAGTATTTCAATACATCTTGCTTGGTCAGCCGCTGAGCGTACATCACACCTTCAGTGGAGCCGAAGATACGGTCTGGACATACCTGGAGAATGGATAATTTAGGGTTTAACAGAAAGATAAAGAAACAAAAATTATTTATTCTGCACAAAAAAGTCGCAAATTACAAAAAAAGGCATAAGTACAATACACATACACCATCACGCCTGCAATCCCAGAAGGATAGACAGAGGTGTACCTCATTAGCACACCCACAATTAGCCGGTTTTATCTAAGTCCCATGTAATAGGGGGCGAGCCTGTTGCCTTCAATCGGGCACAAATTCAGACTCCTGGCTGCTACTGAGAAATTCCTAATGAATACTCAATGACACTTTGCCAGACCTGAGAATCGAATCCAGGATCTTATGCTCAGTAAAAGGCCATGGTCTGCCTGTGATTCTGTGTGCCAATCATCTAAATATTTTTGAATTGGATGTCATGTCATGCATACCTGTTATTTGCATGGTTAGTGAAATGCTAATTTTTGGTTGATATTTAATTTGAATTGTAAGTGACTGTGCTGTTGGTGTGCTTATTATAAATAAATAAATAAATCCGTTCAGCTGTAAAGGCGTGAAAAGGTAATAGACAGAGTTACTTTCGCATTTATAATATTAAGTATGTATTATAATTACTTCAGGATCATATCCAGGCAGCTGTGGTTCTCCCCTAAACCTATCGATCTGGAAGAACTCTTTGTGGCCCCATTGAGGACCTATCTTCACTGTCATCTCGTCTGTGAAGTCGGCGTAGATCTGGAAAAATAATTACGCTTTGTTAAAATATTGCCTTTGATATGTCGCGTCCTGAGAGTATTGTTTTGCCCTTGGAACATTTGAGACCATTCTGTAAAATCGGAAAATGCGTCGAAACGTCGTACCCGGTAAGACCTCAAGACTTTCAAACGCAATACAAAGGATTTCGAAGGAAATTCAAAATCTATTGCTTCATAGAGGTCACTTTGACTGCTTGTTTTGGGACACAGAAGGCAGGATAAGTGGTGAAGCATGGTTTGGGACATAGTTCTACAATCACACCGTACTGCCGTTCCGTCAAGGTAGCCCCAATTCACCAGGTTGGATTTACATCTTCCCATTTGTATTCGGAGACGGTTCAGAGACTTCCAAGTTACACCCTGCAGGAAGATGCTCCTTAGGTGATAGGTAGTAAGTTGGAGGGGGAAGAGTATCCTGCCAGTTTGCAACGGGCGTCGGCCGGGTTTCCTGACAGAGACGCTGTCGATTTTAAGAAGCTGTGTCTGCTTGTTAGCAGCTTTTTTTTGCATTGTGACAGTTCAACAACATGCATTGCGCACGTGCGTTGTTGAGTAGACGAATTTTTCAAATATGTGAAGCGACGGATTACCAATTTCCTTCAAAATCCTACAGATTGTGGTTGAAAATGTTTTACGCAATAAATTAGGGTGCTGGTCGATTTACTTAGTAAAACTTGAGAACTCTGGACTCACCCTAGCCAACATCCCAGCATTATTAACAGGCACTAATCCAGGGGCCAGACTCTTGGACACATCCAGCACAGGATCGGTGAAGTTCCACAAGTACTCGTATACCGTTCTCTCGACGAACGGCTCTGGACTGTACATGCTGACTAAAGATTTTATGACCGTCTTCACCCAGTAGTTCGCGTCGTGAAGGTAGGAGAAAATGCCCTGGAAACCAAAATTTATTGTAAGTATCTTAAAAAGAAGAGCAGGTGGCCTACCATGATCTAATTAAAAACGATTCATAAGCAAGACATTTCAGTTGAGGTTCCTAAACTGCATCGCTCAAAGTCGTACCATGACGTCCATTACGCTCAGCGGCATTTACTTTTAACCCAAAACTTGCGACTCAGTTTGGGACAATCGCTGTCAGACAGATGGCATGGCCTAAATTGAATCGTTAAACTGACGTCATGGTACGAATTAGAAGAACAGTTCAGTTTAGGTCCTAAAATGGATCGCGTTAAGAGCTCATGGTAGGCCTCCTGTGGCAGACTATGCCTGTCTTCTTCTTCTTCATAGGAGAATGTAGGATGGGAGAGTGAGAGAGCAAGCAAAGCGAGCACGAAAAGGTTTTTGAAGATCCGTGGCATACTTACCTGACCGCCATTTTGTTATTTTTTCAAAATGGCGGCCAATCAAAATTAAAACTCATTTATTCAGATTAGGATTTTTGAATGTCAAAACTACATAAGACATTCCCCCAAAAACACCCTTCAACACTTCTCGAGTAGTGTAGCAAGCTTAAACTTTGCATTGGGTTGTATTTTACGTGTATTTTTGTATAGGTACATACGTTACATTTACTACTTAGATTATTTTAGACCACTAATAGCAATAAGTAAACAGTTTTATAACGCGGAAACGTAAGCGCCATTTTAATTTTGAGCATTAGAGGAGGAGTCGCCGTAAAACCTTTGTTTTTACATAAATCTATTATTATTTAAATTGTTTTTGAATCCTTGACATTATTAGCATAGGTTAAGTACTGGTGTTTTATTGTTAATAACATTTTACGAATGCATTTATTTGTTATGGTTTTAGGGTTCCGTATGGCGCCGGTACCTAACTGAAATATTGTGTGGAAATCAGTTGTCATGGGCATGTGATACGGATAAAAAAAATTTGAGGAAAATATGAAGAAATTTTTTGAGTATGAATGTCGATGGCTATAAGAGTATAGGAAGACCAAAGAAACGATGGATTGACTGTGTGAATGATGATATGGTTGGAAAGGCGGTGACTACCGAGATGACGACTAATAGAGAAGTATGGAGGAAAAACACATGTAGCACCGACCCCAAATAAATTGGGATAAGAGAGGCAGGAGAATGATGATATTGTTCACTTACCAAAACCGCAATATTAGGCACAATAATAGTAGCGTTCAAGTCTATGGTGTTATGTTCAGGCAGAAAGATAGGGAACCTCTTCGCTGTGTACGTCATAGTGCTGTTCTCGTTGAAATACACGTTCGAATGAAGGAGTTTCTCTCTGGAAATATAGAAAAAAAAATGTAGGTTAGATACTGGCTGGTTCTATGGAACAAGAAATGACAGCGAAATTCCCGCCAAAAAATAGAGACACAAACAGTATTATTGCTTAACGTAATTGCAATCGCTTTCATTTTGACAGTTCATGGGCATTGCAATTGCAACTGCAAAATATTTTCATAGATGCCTGGGTCTTCTTGTCATCGGAAATAATAGGTACATTTAACCCTAACTTGAACTTAAACTGAACCTAATTAGAGCTAGAATGTAAACTAGAATTTAGATTTGAACTGTTAAAATAAATGCTTTAATAGGCGTCGCTGTTTACATAGTTTTCCAGGATTTACGACGAGGGGATCGCTATGTGCAAATAAATGATTACCCGAACCAGAATATGGCTTTTTAGCGATATGATTTATGAGATATAATTACCGAATTTTTATTATGTAAGTAATTAGAAAGATTCGAGGAACTTATAAGTAATAACAGCCGCACGGGTCAATGCTATGCTTGCCGCGGTTTGTACGTGGACTATCATTACATACCGAGACCCCTCCGTGCCTCGGAAAGCACGTTAAACCGTTGGTCCCGGCTAGTACCTATTCATGGATCTTTGACAGTCGTTACGGGTCGTCAGAAATCCGAAAGTCTGACAACCAGTCTTACCAAGGGGTTTCGTATTACTCAGTAACTGTGTTGTGGAGGTCAGATAGGCAGTCGCTCCATGTAAAATACTGGTCTCTCAACATACCTAGTTGGGAAAACGCTAGGCAGATGATGATGAATTACTCGTAGTGAGCAACATTCCTACAACAGCGCTCCTATCTCAGACATTTTTCTCTATTAATTATGATTGTGTTACTTAATCAGCGCCTGTAATATGCTGTTTATTTATTATTTTATTTTTATTTCTTCAGGATAACAAACAATTGCGCAATGATTAATATTGAGACAAATAAATTAATAAAAATGTATGTCTCCGTCGCATGCCTTTAGCGACTCGTCTGCGAGACTTCTTACGTGAAACGGACTCCAACTCAAACACAAAGCATTCATTTAAATTAAACCTTTTACAGGCACTTTTGAATTGTCAAGGAGTCCGTCAGTCAGAAAATACGAAGCTAGTTGCCCATTTCAAAGCGTAGTAGGTAGTAGGTACCCATGGAGAAGAACGGGCAAGAAACTCCATCGACTCTAATCTCAGTCTCAATCTGTCAAAAATACCCGTAATTTCCCTACATTTTTGACACCGATTCAAAGCCAAATCATTTATTTCAAACAGGCACACTAAAGGCACTTTTGAACGTCAAAAATTACAATAAAACGAAATTGATTCTAGTCGCCCCTTCCAAAAGGTAGTTTTCGTATGGAGAAGAATGGGCACGAAACTCCACCGTTACTCTTTTAAAATGTTTTACAAGGTTTTGTATACATTCATTATATGTGTATATGTGAAGACGATGCATCTAGAATAAAAATTAGTCTACCAACAAAAGGTAAAAAGAATTAAAAATAAAGCAATGACAGGTAAATCAATTATGTGATAGATATGTACAGACGCCAGCACATCAACCTACTACAATCTGTCAGATTTCTGTAATAGATTTTCAACTTTATCGCTAAAGCATAAGATTCAATGTTGATTGGGAAAATTTGACAGTTAGGTGTAGGTTGATGTGCTGGCGTCTGTACATGGTGCTCACATATTTACAAATATTGTAAAAGTAGATGATTTTCATATAATTTTAATAAGTGTATGAGTTACTGTAGTTACGATTGTCGCCGAGATGAGGCTGCAACGAGATTTTGAACGTTTTTAATTACGGGAATTGTTCTTCAGGTTTTTTACCCATCATAGGTAAGTAAGACATGCATGCCTATTTTTTTTAAGGAAACGTAGGTCCTAGACTGCATTCAAAATAAGAAGAATCATTGGTATTCTCTATGGAGTACTTCCTTGTTTTTTGTTTAGAGTTTGAATACATTACAAGTTTTGATAGATTAGGGCGTCGGCGTAGCGTGAGTTTAGATATATTTATAGCTAGCTCGTGTTCTGAGCTGTCTGATTTTAAACCACATAACTACACTGTTTCGTTAGTCTAGTGGAAGCAAGTGCTACTGCTAAGCACGAGGTATCTTTTTACCCCCTACGTCATACGATCTGAATAATTTTGAAGAATATTGCTAATCCATTGCTTCATATCGTCGCTAATCTAACTAACTGACGTATCTGACATTTTGGACTAAGCCGACCTAACTATAGTAATTTCATACATTTTACAAGTCGAATCTGATATCTGATCATGTATTCCGAACAAAATAAAAACAAAGATCTCACGAAGTGACGTATCTGTTAAAATACTTATTATTAAAACAATATTAAGGGGCTTACAGGACCTAAACGCAAAAAACGCAAGTTTTAGAAACAATAAAAGTATATGATCGACTACAGTAAAAAAAAATCAAAAAAATATATGATATTCTTCAGGATAAATGCTAGGAAGATAGTGTGTTGAAAACATAATACAACTTATTTGGTACGATAGAAAAAAACCATGAAGATACATCTAAAAACTTTTTTTTTACAACAAAAATCATACTAATATACATACAATCATTATGATTTTTTGTCAGATTATTCTACAAGCAACATACTAAAACTATAGTGTTTTAGTTTTTTTGTCCAAACACTACATTTTTCGTAAATCGATAAATTGCTTCATATTTTGCAATAAATTACCAGCGTTGTGGCATCGCGCTTCTCTTTCTTTTCTATGCAGTCCGACAAAGACCGCGCTTTAGGTCATGTAGTCCTCTTAACACGATAGTAATACTGTACTGTAAAATATGCTTCGAATCAGTTACGTCACTTAGTTAGATTAGCGACAATGTGTTCGAAATTTTTTTTTGCTCAACAACGTAAATAACGCAAAGATTGTTGTTGAACTGTCAAGATGACAGTCATTGTTACTGTTAGTGTGTTAGGTACGCAAATAGTTATAATTATATAACGTTTTTATGGTTTTTATTGACTAATTCAATTACATAATTATGACTTATCATAAAAGATAATCCCTTTTTTTTTTGGATGGGAAATCATCTAATGACTCCTCCCGCTCTGGGTGGAGCGGAAGGGAGTGTCAGACTCTTACTGACTAAAACCCACCCGTGTTCCTTCCTTAGCCCTTTATGTTCCGGGGCAGCGGTAACCCTTTCGGACGATCCCGCTACCCATCAGGTAATCCCTTTGGACGAACAGATATTTTTTAGCTGAAGTGGAAAAATGTCAACTAATTTTTTGAGGGCACTGTATGTGTCGTTATCTGGCCCGTTTCCTTAGAATGTTGTAGTAGTTCTTGATGAAGCATCAAAACCTTCACTTTTTAACCGACTTCAAAAAAGAAGGTTCTGTATTCGACCCGTATGTATGTATGTATGTTTGTATATCCGCGATTTTCTCAAAAACTTATGAACCAATTATGATAATTCTTGCACTAATGTGATCTACATACTTTCAGGAAGGTTTTAGTATATAATACATTATGTAATTATTCTTATGTACGATGTTATATATGCATAAATATATACTGCATCTCCGGCATTTCTATGCGAATTTTGATGATTCTTCTAGTTGGTGTCTTCAATTCTTCAATGGACTAGTGTTGTTTGAATTTGTGTGGAGTAGGTACAACTAAAAAGTGAAAAATAAAAACTTTTTTACAAAAAAAACAACCGACTTCAAAAAAAAAACTACTAAGTGATAAATAACTTTAATTTCGGAAGTCGGTGTCAAAAAACGAAAATGCGGTACCAACGACACCGACTTCCGAAGTTTTTTTTGAAGTCGGTTGCCTTTTTTTTTTTGTAAAAAAGTTTTTTTAAATCAGCGATGTATATTTCATTACCGCATCGCTTTCTATGGCTGGCTACTCTAAAGCCATTAAACACAACGATCATTATTGTTGCATGATCGACCTTAAACATTACCTACCATCCGTAATCCGTTATATTGATCATCGTAACAATCGTCGAATCGTCGCTCGTGACGTCACCGTATACCTACCATCTTTTGTTTTGGTCACCAAAAAAGTTGTATCTATTTAAATAGGTAGATAGATACCACTTCCCGTATATAGATATATGTTTATACTAATATAAAAGATGAAGACTTTGTGGACCAAACCCGAAATCGTAAAAAAAAATCAGCTGTTCCCTACATTTCATTTTTGGTCTCATAGTAAAAGTTGTTCATAATGATGAGTACAATGACCTCTTAAAAGAAAAACCATGATTAAAATTTCATCCAGTCAGAATAACACAAAAGATACATTTTATCCCGATATTCCCACGGGATCGACACTTATGCGGGTGTAACCGCAGGGCGTTGCTAGTAATTAAATAAACTTGGAAAAAAAAGTTTTATACGGTTTTCTATCTGCAATTTTTCATTAGCAGTCCAGATTCGTGCTCGGTTGATGACGATAGGCTCGCCCCCTATTACATAGGACTCAAACTTGTGAAATGTGGGTTGCCAGCACATCAAACTACTACAAACTGTCAATAGATTTTCAACTTTATCGCTAAAGCATAAGGTTCAGGGCTGATTGAGAAAATTTGACAGTTTCGGCACAGATAATATATTATTACGTTTCGGGTAGCTTGATGTGCTGGCGTCTGTAGAATAGGTACAGACGCCAGCACATCAACCTACTACAGTCTGTTAAAGGAGTGTTCAAAAGTGGTACAATATTCCGAATATTTTTAAGTGCTAATGTGATGTACCTTATTAGAAAGCTTATTTATTAAGCTACTCGATGAAAGTTAAATATGATTTTTTCAGGCGCCCGTTTTCGTAAAAATGTGAAAAATGTTTCACTACAAACAAAATGCACATAGCCTTTATTTATTCATTTCTATGCGATATAGTTATTTCAAATGTGGCTAAAGTTTCCGTTTCTATTAAATACTTTGAGATTAATTTTAGCTGCAGCTCCATGAAATTGAGACAAAAAATATTGATTATCATTACAATGCAATATCAAAACGTGTCGAAAAAAGTTCAAATCTGTAAATGTCAGAATGACGTTGAAATAAAAAAAACACCATAACCTCTGGTAAAAGTCCACGAGGCGGAGTGGTTTTATATGTAGAAAAATACGTCAACAAATGTATTAATGTACATAATTATAAAGTACAAGTATGTACAGACGCCAGCACATCAACCTACTACAATCTGTCAGATTTCTGTAATAGATTTTCAACTTTATCGCTAAAGTATAAGGTTCGATGTTGATTGGGAAAATTTTACAGTTAGGTGTAGGTTGATGTGCTGGCGTCTGTACATAACCACTTATTTCTATGATAATTGACAATGAGAAATGACAATGACAATGTCAGTCAGCAGTCACTGCTGACATTGTCATTGTCACGTCATTTGCCACAGGGCTGCCAACCCTAAAATATATACAATGTTTGTAGTTAGTGATGCAAGCATTTTATTTTTCAACACTTGTTTAAAAAAAGAACGGGTGGCTGTAAAAAAAAATTAAATGCCCAAAGACATCAAAATAATTACCCTCTTTCAGCCTATAAAGCTCTGAAGGCTGTTTAAATTTTCAATTATTTTAGTACCAAGCCCCATACATTTATTGAACGTCTCCTTTCTTTAATAGATTTTTAACTTTATCGCTGAAGAATAAGGTTCAAGGTTGATTGAGCAAATTTGACAGTTTCTGATGTGCTGGTGTCTGTACTATAGGTACATCTCTGCTCAACTGTTCGACGAAACAAGGCGCGATGTTATGGTTATGAGTACGCTTTCGGTCACTCGAGCGAGGTACCTACGAAGTAGACAAATAGCTTTGTTATTTGTTAAGCACTTGTAAGGTGACTTAAGTACTAAAGTAGTAGGTATGTTGAGAGGTAAGGTGTAGGTAGGATCTAGAGTAGACGTCGGGCCTCAAGAGCCAGATAAACATACCTCATCATCATCTGCCTAGCCTTTTCCCAACTAAGTTGGGGTCAGCTTCCAGTCTAACCGGATGCAGCTGAATACCAGTATTTTACATGGAGCGACTGCCTACCTGACCTCAACAACCCAGTTGCTGGGTAATACGATACCCCTTGGTAAGACTGGTTGTCAGACTATCGGGCTTCTGACTACCCGTAACGACTGTCAAAGATCCGCGAATGACAGCCGGGACCAACGGCTTAACGTGCTTTCCGAGGCACGGAGGGGTCTTGGTATGTAAAGATGGTCACCCATCCACAGACCAACCGCGGCAAGCGTAGCTTAACCTGATCGATTGACCTGTGCGGCTGTTATTATTTGGCCACGGGCAGATAAACACCTACCTACACAAAATCACAGCAGGGGCCGTATTCTCTATGACACAGTGAACGAAACCGCGCGAAATGAACGCGAGATTGGCGAAATTAGCTAAGGGGGCCTCCATTACCTAATTACGTGAGGTGATTTTGGCGATTTTTGGACCCCTCGTAGCCCCTTAGTGAGATATCGTGAGATTTGGCTCGACCCTCTTCCCTCGTCCCTCTAATCTTCTTTTTTTTTATGGATGGGAAATCATCTAATGACTCCTCCCGCTCTGGGTGGAGCGGAAGGGAGTGTCAGACTCTTACTGACTAAAACCCACCCGTGTTCCTTCCTTAGCCCTTTATGTTCCGGGCAGCGGTAACCCTTTCGGACAATCCCGCTACCCGTCCCTCTAATCTCACGTGAGATTGTTCAAAAACCTGTTTAGTAACAGCAGACCCCACGGTATTACCAAGACCCTGACCTTGCTCAAACTTCGACCTTGGGGTGTCAAATTTTGCAAACAAACACTACCGAGACGTAAAGGGCGTGTGATTACCAAAATGATGTGTAATTTTACGATCGTTAGGCAGCGTCTCGACATGGTGTGATGGGCGTTTGTTTTTATTGCTGCCTGGTAATGGAGGATGTAGCGGTATCTACAACGCCACATGCAAACTACGCATCATACTGACGTCACGCAAAATGCTGCATCTCGCAAGCAGAGTTTACCGCACAACTAGCGTATGACAGACGCCAGCACATCAAGCTACCCGAAACTGTAAAATTTTCCCAATCAACTTTGGACCTTATGCTTTAGCGATAAAGTTGATAATCTATTAAATAAATTTGACAAATTGTAGTAGCTTGATGTGCTGGCGTCTGTACAACGTACAACGGCCCGACATGAATCATCGGGCAGTTGCCCGCCAGACACGACCCCCGTCTGGTCGGAGGATACTAGATGAGGAAACTAGATGAGGGGCCGAAACCGAAATTGTGGCAGAAACCTGATTTTTTGGCCGAAACCGATACTAGAAGAGGAGCCGAAACCGGATTTTAAGGCCGAAACCGAAACTGAACCTTCGGCCGGTTACTAATTGTAATAAAGGTACCTAATACTTACAAATATACCACAGGGCCAACCTCTTCAACATTCAGCTTATCATCCAGACCCTGCATGAATCTCTCGTGGTTGGTCACGTTGAAGATATAGACTTTTAACTTGACCTCGTCGGGAGGATCTGACCACCATTCGTACGGTGGCATACCTGGGAACGAAAGTGCATTACATTAATATCATCATTTTGCTGAAAGACGTCCACTGATGGACATAGGCCTCCCCCTGCGACCTCCATGAGAGGTGGCCTGCGGGCGGCGAACTAGGGGCGTCCGTCGTCCGACCAGACAGGCCCGAGTTGGCGCCGCAGTGTTCCTCGCGCGCTACTCGAGAGTGGGTGCGGCCATTATAGGAGTGGGCGCACGGGGAGGTGGGACCCGCTGAGGAACAGCGGGTCGAGGCCTGTCGGGGGAGCGGTGAATGCTTATGCGAATCCCGCACCCCCGGCCATAGGTACAGGTGGGACACAGCGGTGGTTTTAGCCGGTAAGAGTCCGGCATGCCCCTCTGTCAACCCCACGATGGAGGAAGATCATGAGGCTATCCACTGTGCACCAAAAAAAAAGGCCTCCCACAAGCATACGTAATTCTTCTAGGGAGGTGATTTTATACAAGGTGGCAGGAATATTATTAATGTTTGTATCCAATATCCAACACATGTGACGTCCACCAACCCGCACTGGGCCCGCGTGGAGGAATACGGCCCATTCCCTCTCACAGAGTGGAGGCCTGTGTCCCAGCAATGGTAACATTATACACTGATTACGCCTCAACAAGATGCGATACTCTTTAATAAATTGCATAATTATTTACATTTGTCAGAAATCAAACTTTACTTTATCAGACATCCTCTAAAGGCTCTAATCAAGCTAATTTAAAAAATCATACACGTGTGAAACCTACAACCAAGTGTGCTCACGTGGTCACGTCATATTCATGCAAATTGATTGTTCAATGTTGACTCTTCAAACATTGACGCCATTATTTTTACTAAGTTAAGTATATAGGAAGCTTTATAGGCAAACAAACACTTGACTATATTATATCATTAGCAGCGCCCCGCGGTTTCACCCGCATATCGGGATAAAAAGTAGCCAGGGTGTCAGCTACCTCCATACCAAATTTTATCAAAATCGGTCCAGCCGTTGTGCGTGAAGAAATAACAAACATACAAACACACTCGCAAACTTTCGCCTTTATAGTGTGAAGTGTGTTATTTTATTTGCTTTAGCATCTGCTGCTATTTCAATAGATATTTTCAATTAGTACCAATCTTGGTAATTGAAAATATCTATTGAAAAATGGCAACTGACAGTTGGAAAAAAATCTGCTGTTTAGTCGTTTATGTTCGCCTAACTGGTCAAAATGTACTGAACAGCAGATTTTTTTTTTGCGATTTCAGGTTTGGTCCCATAGTAACAGTTGTTTGTTATCATGAGTACAATCACGTGTTTAGGTATCGGTCACTAATTACCTGTCACCCTATATACCCAGTTTGGCAATAAAAAATGCTACCATATTGGTAAGCAATGCGATTCGTTTTGGTTTTTAAGAACCGAGCATTTGTGATTTGTGGACTGAACATTTTCCTCACGACATGTGCCTCATTCCTTCAAATACTGGCTGATATTAACTAAAGCATATACAGGGTGTGTCGTAAATAGTGGTCCACCGTTAAGGATTCGATAAAACAGCTAATTTACACATATTACAATTTTAACCATTTTAGTAGTAATTTTTTTTTTACAAAAATCGCTCTTGAATTTGCATTATTATGCAAAAAATTAAAACTCCCTCTCACAGAGAGGAGGCCTGTGTCCCAGCAGTGGGAACATTATAGGCTGATTATGTGATGTATGCAAAAAATTAGGGTTAAAATAGAGAAGAACTATGTTTTTCTTCAAAACCTCTAAGTTTACATAAAAAACATAATTTTACACGATACCTCTAATATTCAGCAGTAATACGTAATCAGCCACTGCTGGGACCAGACCTCCTTTCAATGAGAGGGAGTGGGCCGTAATCCACCACGCGGGCTCAGTGCGGGTTGGCAGATGTCACAATGTCATGTCATTCAGCAGTAATTAACATAAATCAAAATGAAAAAATAATGGTTTTTGTTGAAACTACAACCAAATTTGTAACAAAAGGTAAAAATTTCGTAAATAAAAAACAAAAAAATATATATTTTCGGAATCCTTTGGTAAAAATGGTTAAAATTGTAATATGTTATAGTAAATTATCTGGAATATCGAATCCTTAACGGTGGACCACTATTTACGACACACCCTGTATAAACAATTTTCGTAAAACCGTCACAAGAAAAAACCTTAATAATGTTTTTTAATTTTAAAATATCATGCCAGTGACAATCTTCATAATCCTGCCGATTATCGTCCTAAACAACTTTCAAACTGACCTTACATAATATGGTTGACCTAGACACACTGCTGACGACCTTAAACTTGCAAGCGGACGGAACCCAACAAGGTTTTGAAAAGGACACGTGCGACAACGATGGTTTCATCAAAGTGGAGAAGAAGAAGAAGAAGCCTCCTTGTGGGAACCAGTGCGGCACCGCGCTGGCAGGGCCCAACATGCTGCTGCGTCCAGCAATCCCGACGACGCAGCTGTACGTGTCCAGACTGCACCACTCCACGAAGGTTGAGGAGATCGTGGAGTACATGCGTGTGAAGACCAACTGGACTTTGAGGGTCGAGAAGTTGGAGTCGCGTCACAACATGAACTTCAAGTCGATCGTGGTGCGTGTTCCGACACATCATCTCGAGAAGTTCCTCAAGGAAGAGTTCTGGCCGAAGGGTGTTGTGTACCGCCGGTTTCGTGGCCGGCTACATGACACCAGTCAGCGAAACACGAAGCAGACACTTCGTGTTTAGTTAGTTTCTAGTGTAGATAGATAGATAGATAAACCGTTTATTCAGTGCAACAAAAGACACAATACAGACAATAAAAAAAAACATAAAAAAAGGTGAGAAAAAAAAAACAAAGATTAAAAAGATAAATTGATCCATAGACACCTCAAATGACATTTATAAAGGTCGATCACTACTGGGCGGTGTAATTATAATGTTGTATGTATTTATAGTATTTTTAAGTTATATTAATGTTGTATTGTATGTGTTAATAGGCCTTGATGCCTAAAATAAATGGATAAATAAAATAACGAAAGTACTACTTATTTATGCAACTTACTAGCTGATCAATGTCAATATCTATATATATAAAAGAAAGTCGTGTTAGTTACACCACTTATAACTCAAGAACGGCAGAACAGATTTGGGTGAAAATTGGTAGGGAGGTAGCTTAGAGCCAGGAGACGGACATAAGATACTAAAAAAAATCAGAAAAAAAAAAAAAGAATCAGACTTGGAATAACAAAACGCAAATAAATGACAGGGCTAGGAGTAGGCTCGGGGTAGGGCAAGAGTAGGGTAGGAGTAGGGGTAGAGTAGGAGTAGGGGTAGGGTAGGAGTAGGGTAGGGGTACGGTAGGAGTAGGGTAGGGGTAGGGGTACAGTAGGAGTAGGGAAGGGTTAGGGTAGGAGTAGGGTAGGGGTACGGTAGGAGTACGGAAGGGGTAGGGTAGGAGTAGGGTAGGGGTACGGT
Source organism: Hydraecia micacea (assembly GCA_914767645.1). NCBI lineage: Eukaryota > Metazoa > Arthropoda > Insecta > Lepidoptera > Noctuidae > Hydraecia > Hydraecia micacea. Next base: position 3,026,445 of record OU611804.1, read on the forward strand.
AGGAGTAGGGTAGGGGTAGGGGTACAGTAGGAGTAGGGAAGGGTTAGGGTAGGAGTAGGGTAGGGATACGGTAGGAGTAGGGAAGGGGTAGGGTAGGAGTAGGGTAGGAGTAGGGTAGGGGTACGGTAGGAGTAGGGTAGGGGTACGGTAGGAGTAGGGTAGGGGTAGGGGTACAGTAGGAGTAGGTAAGGGTTAGGGTAGGAGTAGGGTAGGGGTACGGTAGGAGTAGGGAAGGGGTAAGGTAGGAGTAGGGTAGGGGTACGGTAGGAGTAGGGTAGGGGTAGGGGTACAGTAGGAGTAGGGAAGGGTTAGGGTAGGAGTAGGGTAGGGGTACGGTAGGAGTACGGAAGGGGTAGGGTAGGAGTAGGGTAGGGGTACGGTAGGAGTAGGGTAGGGGTAGGGGTACAGTAGGAGTAGGGAAGGGTTAGGGTAGGAGTAGGGTAGGGGTACGGTAGGAGTACGGAAGGGGTAGGGTAGGAGTAGGGTAGGGGTACGGTAGGAGTAGGGTAGGGGTAGGGGTACAGTAGGAGTAGGGAAGGGTTAGGGTAGGAGTAGGGTAGGGGTACGGTAGGAGTAGGTTAGGAGTAGGGTAGGAGTAAGGGGTAGGGAAGGGGTAGGAGTAAGGTAGAAGAAGGGCAGGGGTAGGATTGGTAGGAGTAGGGTAGGGGGTATTAGTAGGACACCACGCGAACGAAGTCGCGCCGGGCAGCTAGTATAACAATAAAACAAAACAAACAACAACTTAATAAAATACAGACATAATTGTCTTTATAACGTTGTATGTATTTATAGTATTTTTAAGAAATTAATATTATATTGTATGTGTTTATATGGGCCTTGATGCCTGAAATAAATGGATAAATAAATATGTCAGGTAATTATGTTTTGTTATTAAAACTCACCTGGCCTCATATTCAGTTTTTCCATTAGCATGAAGTCTAGAGGAGTGAATATAAAGCTGCCTATTGACAGGAGTACTAGCAGAACTCCCCACACACATTGGACTACAGGACCTGAAACAACAAATACATAATATTACTATAAAAATATTTATAAAATGAAAATTGTATCAAGAAACCTGGGTCAATGGGGTTCTTACCATAATTACAATATAACTATATACTATACACTAGATACTAAAATAAAAGACTAACTAACCTACTATACAAATAAATAAAAAATAAAAAACCATAGGACACTTAGGCGTCGAAGTACTCATCCGCATCGCTGTCATCCGGAAACGTGCCCAGAAGACTGGCCGCATTGCCACATTGAATGGCAATGCTAATTCTTTGACCAAAGAACGACCCAGCCCTCTGGTCACGTGAAGTATCGACCAGCAGCCGGCGAGAAATTTCCTTAAAAAGGAGACGCGCGCTCGGGCCCCATGACCCGAGCGTTTCGACCCCAAACGGCTCAAAGCTGTAGTTGCCCACAAGGTGACAGTATCAGCTACTTGTATTTTGATAAAGAGGTAGATCCGGCTCGAAGGACCAAAAATTAAGGCGATGAAAGTCTGTATTAATTGGGTGGTGGAATGAAATAAAACCACAGCACATTTGATTAAAGGATTTTAGAGGAACAAAATAAAAATATATTACTTATTACTTTTAACAGATACAAGAAGAAGCAATAAAAAAAAGAAAAGAAAAAAAAAATATATAAAAATCTTCTAAAAAGTTAACCATAGCCAAGGAGTTTACAACATTCCCGTCGCTGGAAGAGTCATATTGGTCCGCGCGTTAATAAAGGCCGTTTTTCGTATAGCCCACACGCACACGTATATATAGGCCTCTTCTGGTTCTCTTAGAGCAGTCTCACTCATAAATAAATAGCTAAAGAGAAGTTCATTGAAAAGTACCTACATACATCATTCATTTCGTACCCAAAAATTAAAGTGCCGGCCAGAAAAAAAGTACTGTTTTCTTATGGAAAATAACATCTTGAGCATTTTTTACTATTACAGCGAAAGTCTACAATCAACCCCGCGGCTGCTATTTGAGACTGAAAATGCCAAACATTATATTTTTAGAATAAAAATGTTATGCACATTAAAATTTTTGGGTATAAAACGTCGAACACTTGAATGATGTCCTTTGAAGCAATTTTCAATTGAAATTCTAGTCACCATGCTCGTATTTTGTAACGGCGTATACGAGTAGCAGGAATCCAAGTGATAGATATATTGGCTACAATCCATATGGACAGAACGTGTTCAGTCGACTATCTAGCACTTAGTAAAATATAGGCTCAAATTCTTGCACATTTACGTAGTAAATCTGGCAATTTCGTGTGAAGATGGCTTAGTAGCCATAGCGAAATACGCAACAAAAGATTTAGGGCGTCACGATACAATGTAATGGATAGTCTTTACATGTATCGAGATCGAGACACCTGCTACTACCCAGTGGCGTGTATTGCATATAGGCATATAAGCAGTGCCTACCTCGATATATCAACATAAGCTTATCAATTACATTTTAGTGTGTGTGCCCCACAATTAAGAAACTCACTAAATTATCATACCTAACAAAAAACAAAATCTTCATAAAACACGCGCGGCAGTAGGCAGTCGCCGGACGGCCTACTCGGCTCCCGTACTATTCGCACATTTATTTATTTATTTAAACTTTTCGCACAAAAAAAGGTACAAAGGCGGACTTAATGCCTTAGGCATTCTCTACCAGTCAACCAAGGGTGGTGAAGAGATTAGATGGCAGGTGCTTTGGTTGAGAGGAACAATGATAAAAAAAAAAAAACTATACACACACACACATACATACATACACACATACACATACATTGTCATACGTACATTGTCATTGGTCTTTACTCGCTCAAGTTAATACGACAAAATTAAAAATACTTACGTCTCACGCGTAATACCATGACGTTTTTACGCGTAATACCTTCGCAATTTAGGCATGCCTACTCAAATAACCACACTTTTGACCTCACTTTTTTTTCTGATTAGTGACCACGTTTGCCTAGTGCCTACCTATTCTGAAAACCAATGCACGCCGCTGCTATAAAAAGTATCCTGTGCCGCTGCTGCCTGCTACCGTGCCTCGGAAAAATGAGCCGTTGTTCCCGGCTGTCAAGTGTCATTCGTAGATCTTTGACAGTCGTTACGGGTAGTCCGAAGGCCAAAAGTCTGCCAACTAGTCTCACTAAGGAGTCCTTGGTGAGCGTTACCCACCTACTGTGTTGTGGATAGACAGTCGCTCTATGTAAAATACTAGTATTCAGCTGCATCCGCAGGATAATTGCGTAAATTACTAACAGCAGGAATGGCTTTCATTTTGACAGTTCAACTACATTCATTGCATTATTTATGTTGTTGAGCAGACCAATTTTTCGAACGTATGAAGCAATGGATTGGAAATATCCTTCAAAATGATTCAGATTCTGATTGATAGTCTAATGCCCGTTTTCACCATCGTTCCCTCAAACACTCCTTAACTAAGAGTCTCTGAACATAAGAGACTCCTTAAATCAGCCCCTTACCCATATGTTTTAGGACCATAAGTGTGGTGAAAACGAAACTAACACTTAAAATTTCTTAAGGTCTCCCTAAATTTAAGGAACGATGGTGAAAACGGGCATGAGTGTTACGCAATTAGGATGCCGCCTGTCATTCGTAGATCTTTGACAGGTAGTCGGAAGGCCAAAAGTCTGCCAACCAGTCTTACTAAGGGGAATCGCGTTTCCCACCTACTGGGTTGTCGAGGTCAGATAGGCAGTCGCTCTATGTAAAATACTGATATTCAGCTGCATCGGGTTAAACTGGAAGCCGACCCCAACATAATTGGGAAAAGGCTAGGCAGATGATGACGTCGGTATGTACAAGTTACATATATAGTTTGGGGTTGAAACTCTAGGGCCTTGGGGCCCGAGTGCTCATCGAATGTTTCGAGACATCGCCAAGCGGTTGGTTGACTCTACACGTGACCAGAGGGCTGGCCTATTTTTAGCCCAAAGAATAAGCATTGCCATCCAACGTGGTAATGCTGCCAGCCTTTTGGGCACTTATCCCATTGACAGCGATGCGGACGAATTTTTTGATGCCCTATGAGCTCTTGTCTTTTTTTTTTTTTTTTTTCCCTTTTTTTTTATACACTTGTATATAATATATATATTTTAGATTGTAAAATACTTCCTATAGATCATTATATTAATAAATTATCTTGCATAAACTATTAAAAAAAAAGTTACATATATAATGTCTTGCATATATAATTTTTACAGCGACCTTGTGAGTAATGCAACTTAATGCACGTTGCAAAATATATATTTCAATGAAAAAACTGCATGTAAAACAATCACTTCTTTATTTATTTTAAGGTCCCGTGTGTATGAAGCTAAACATGCTTTGCTTTTTATTTAAATATAAAGATTAAAGTAGTGTAGATAATTATTATACTCTCCAATACCTACAGTGGCAGTTACATACATACATAATCAGCCTATAATGTTCCCACTGCTGGGACACAGGCCTCCTCTTTGTGAGAGGGAGTAGGCCGTAATCCACCACGCGGGCCCAGTGCGGGTTGGTAGATGTCACATTCGAATTTTTGGTTCTAGGACATGTCGGTTTACTCACGATGTTTTCTTTCACCGATTTGAGAGCATTGGTGATGAAATAATTTACACAAAGTAAAGCGCCTGTCTGGGTTCGAACTTACAACCTACAAGTCGTTGGTCGCGGCCGTTACCACTGGGCTACCACTGCTCTCGTTTTAGGATCTGCTGGGTCTTAAATAAGCGTGTTTAAGTATAAAAAACCCCTCCGTGTCTCGGAAGGTAGGTTAAACCGTTGGTCCCGGCTGTCATTCGTGGATCTTTGACAGTGGTTACCGGTTGTCAGAAGCCCGAAACTCTGACAACCAGTCTTATCAAGGGGTATCGTATTACCTAGTAACTGGATTATAGAGGTCAGATAGGCAGTCGCTCCATGTAAGGTACTGGTATTCAGCTGCATCCAGTTATACTGGCAACCAATCCCAGCAAACATGGGAAAAGGCTAGGCAGATGATGAAGTTAAAAAAAATATTTCTGATAAAATCCAAGATAGCTAAATATAGTTTAGACCTTGAGTTGCAATGTTGAAGATGTAAAAGTCCTTACTTACTTAATAATTAGTTAATTATCATACGGAACAGTTTTAAGTTTTTTAATGTTCGGTTCCGGTGTGTTTCGACAGTAATTTCGTGAACGTCGGTAATAATGTACTCAATCCTTTATTTGCATTCCACAACACATTATATGCATTTACTTAGGTGGAAACTTAAAATAACATGTGATAAAAGTCTCTCCGACCGCATTGTCTTCTGAATTAAATCTAATATTATTATATTATAGTAGGGTGGTTATTATGGTTTATTCCAGAAATCCCCACCGACAAATCCCCACCAGTAGGGATTGTTATTTTTTTCCAGAAATATTTTACTTACTTCATTTAAAATATTAAGTTTATCTTTATTTAGAACTAGCTTCAGCCCGCGACTTCGTCCGCGTGAAATTTCTGTTTCCCCCAACCCACCCGTCGCATCGCATCGCCTGACCACACTACTACTTCGTTTTCGCTTTCGTTCTGACTTTTTTTCATTTTGCTCGGCTCCTAAGGGTGCTAGCGTGATGTTAAATAGCCTATAGCCTTCCTCAAAAATTGGGCTATCAAACGCAAAAAGAATTTTTGAAATCCGACTGGTAGTTCCGGAGATTACCCCCTACATACAAACTTACAAACAAATACCTCTTTATAATATTATAGTATAGATTAAAATGAAATGGATATAAAATAACAACTTATACCTAATTAAGTAATGAATAAAATAAAAATATATTATTATAAGTTAGCGCCACGAAAGATGAGCCTTGACCCCGCCTCCTGCGCTCTTCCCGACGCTGCTATGACGTCCGATCCCGTCCCGCGCTCAGACTTCATACCGCTAAAGAGACCTAAAATCGTGTACTGCGCAAGTCAAACCGCGTGGTGTGTCAAGTCTCATCTTTCGTGGCACGCATTGGTAACAAACTAAAACAATGGCGACGAAAAATTCCTCCGCAGTGAAGAGTTGCATTAGGTTATCCGTCGTGGTATATTTAAACAAATAATTTATGCAAAATGTAATTAATTAAACACATTTGATTAATTACCTTTACTTAGCAACGACCCTGTGGACCTGCTTGGCGAGTAAAAATTAAGAAACATATTTTAATTAATTCTAATTTCAAGGGAAATTGCAAAACTGTCTAATTTCCGGTTTCCTGAGGTTATTAAATAAACTTTCAATAGTTATCGGTTTGTCAAACACATCTGAAATCTATATCACACTAATATTATAAAGGCGAAAGTTTGTGAGTGTGTGTGTGTTTATATGTTTGTTACTTCTTCACGCTCAAACGGCTGGACCAATTTTGATAAAATTTTGTATGGAGGTAGCTGATTCCCCTTTTATCCCGATATTCCCACGGGATTGACATTTACGCGGGTGAAACCGCGGGGCGCAGCTAGTTAATAATAAAGCTGAAGAGTTTGTTTGTTTGAACGTGCTAATCTCTGGAACTATCAGTCGGATTTGAAAAAATCTTTATGCATGTGATAGCCACGTGAGAAACGCTCCATCATCTGCCTAGCCTCGGCTTCCAGTCTAACCGGATGCAGCTGAGTACCAGTATTTTACATGGAGCGACTGCCTATCTGACCTCCACAACCCAGTTCCTGGGTAATACGAAACCCCTTGGTAAGACTGGTTATCAGACTTTCGGGCTTCTGACGGCCCTACCACGAGCGAGTGGTGCGAGTAATGACGCGTCGCATTCGGACACTCGCTGATAGCCCAGTGACAAAACTATCGGAACTAGACACACTCGTTGCCCGCCACTCGCGAACTCGTTTTCAGTTGCTAGTTCTACTCGCTACTCGTTCATCGCCGGCGCGGCCGTGGGACAACTGCCTTATGTATGTATATACTCGTATGTACAGTCACTCAACAGATATATAATAATTAATATTGTATGGCGGCAGAAAATGTTTTATTAACAATTAATAAAAGGCTTGAGGCTAAGTAGGGATTTCGTCTCCCGAAATCTCGGGAGCCACGGGAATGAGTGAGCCACGGCCGTTCAACCTTTAATTTTAGTCAGGATTTTCAAGAGTTATCTGCATGTGATGAGGAGGAATGAAACAGAATTTACCAAGAGTAGTATAATCACAGGCCTCCTCTCTGTGAGAGGGAGTGGGCCATCATCAACCACGCGGGCCCAGTGCGGGTTGATAGATGTTACATGTCTACGAATTTTTGGTTCTAGGAGATGCCGGTTGCCTAACGATGTTTTCCTTCACCGTTTTGGGAGCATCAAGACAGTGATGAATTTAAAATGTCCTATGTCCAATAAGCTGTGGGCTAAAATAATCACTACGAGGAGCCTTGACACAGCCAGAAGGCGCCGCGGCAGACCCCGTAGCACATGGCAGGACGAGCTGGAGAAAACAAATGAACAGTAGTCCATCGAAAGAGCTAGAACTGCTGGATGTCATAGGAAGAAGCCTTTGGCCAGCAGTGGGATGAAACAGGCTAACAGTAATACTTATTATAGTATACATATAAAAGCTTATATTGTAAACTAGAAATCATGACCCACCTTAACGCTATATAAGTTGAGTTCAAGGCTACATTACAATTCACAGCTGATTCAAATCTGACCCACCATTGTATGATAATGACACCCATCAAATTACAGGCCTAGACCAACGCGGTTATCCTTAAAGGCTAATCAATAAAGATTAATAGTCTCCTGACCTCAATATCCTTTTAAATCTTACATGACGTCAGTAATATGACGTATTAACACCTAGAATGATTGATCTGACGTAGTCAGTTTCTGGCAAAGTTATATTTGCGTATGGGAAACTGTTTTTGAAGGTATGCAAGAACCTTATTGCGTTGTGTTTGGGAATTGATTTGAATAACTAGATAGTTTTAGAGCGGTAAAGGTGTGATTTTTTGGGTGCAGTGCGAACTCAGCCAGGCGCTTTACTTTAAGTACCTAAATAATTTATCCACACTGCTATCAAAACGGTGAAGGAAAAAATCGTGAGGCATGTCCTAGAACCAAAAATTAGAAGACATGTGACATCTACCAACCCGAACTGGGCCGGCGTGGTAGATTGCAGCCTCTCACAGAGAGGAGGCTTGTGTCCCAGCAGTGAAAACAAGACAGGCTGATTTTTGCCCACTCTCTTTCTCAGATGGGATCTCTTTACAACGGGGTAATTGCGTAACACCCTATCAGTAGCAATGGCATATTAATTTTGACAGTTCGACAACAGTCATTGTGTTATTTGAGGAGCATCGGAACAAAGAACGATATATCCAAGTTACCGTATTTTACACAAATTAGAAAAAAGTTTGTAACTTTTTTAATGTTACAGCTCCTTAGATATGTATGTGTCGGGTTTTGATTGGACCACTGTTTTGTGATATTTTTTTAAAGCTGGAAATGTCTGTTTTTGAATAGATTTCTTTCCTGAAGGGTATGTAATACAACATTTTGCAACGGAAAAAAAATATAAAAAAATAATGGCATAAATGCGACATATCGGTTTTTGTTCCGACGCTCCTCATTTATGTAAGTAGTTGAGCAAAAAAATTTTTCGAACCTATGAAGCAATGGAGTAGCAATATCCTTTAAAATGATTCATATTGAGATTGATAGTGCGTTACGCAATTAGGGTGTAGCATGCAACAAGGCATCAGATCAGATCCTAAGGTAGATCAGATAACATCTGATTTTATCGCTTATTATAATCTTGTACATCCAAATACTTATGATAAAGAACCTAAATTCAGACATACGGAACACGAAATATTAGGCGCGATTCTGTGTCAGCCATCTATTTTTAGTATGCAAAACATGTTGGAACACTATTTATGTATTTGTTAGGACATTCATTGTCAAAGATCGTAACTAGGCTAGGCTGAATGCGAAATATGTCTTTGTCAACGCATAGATTATAAAAATAGAATAACTTTGTCTATTGACAGCCCAAGATGGAAGGAGGAAGTTTGAGGTTTTTAATTTTTTTATGGTTTTGTTAATCGTTTATGGTTTGACAGGCGTTTAGTGTTGCAATACATTATTAAGTATATAATTATCTGCCTAGCCTTTTCCCAACTATGTTCGGATGCAGCTGAATACCAGTATTTTACATGGAGCGACTGCCTATCTGACCTCCACAACCCAGTTACTGTGTAATACGATACCCCATGATAAGACTGCTTGTCAGATTTTCGGGCTTCTGACGACCCGTAACGACTGTCAAAGATCCACGAATGACAGCCGGGACCAACGGCTTAACGTGCTTTCCGAGGCACGGAGGGGTCACCCATCTACGGACCAAACGCAGCAAGCGTAGCTTAACCTGATCGATCGATCCGTGCAGCTGTTATTACTTAGCCACAAGCAATACATTATTGTTATTGACTCGTTGGTCTAATAGTCGCAAGCGCTACTGTTGAGCATTAGGTCTTGGGTTCGATTCTCAGGTCGGGCAAACTGTTGTTAGGTTTTAGTAATAGCCGGAATCGGGATTTGTGCCCGGTTGATAGCAATGGGCACATATTACATGGGGCTTAAACATAAACTAGCGATATGTGGATGTACCAAGGGGTACAGAATTACAGATAGCGCCATCCACGAAGACGCGCCCCACTCTTCTTCCTAATCGCATACAGTTTACAGTACAAGTGTGCAACATTCCGCTAGTGTTTTAGTTTTGTCGATACACAGTAATTACACTTATTAGTGGGTAATTAGTGTGTATCAAAAAACTAAAACACTAGCGGAATTAACTAGCGATAACCACTAACGATTAGTAAGAAGATTGGGGCGCGTCTTCGTGGATGGCACTATCTATAGGCAGCTGTAGTGACCATTTTACGATTTTTAATATATCATTAGCACAATCAGCCTATAATGTTCCCGCTGCTGGGACACAGGCCTCCTCTCTGTGAGAGGGAGTTGGGCCATAAATCACCAAGCAGGTCCAGTGCGGGTTGGTAGATGTCACATCACAATGTCTTCGAATTTTTGGTTCTAGGACATGCCACATTTTAATACGATTCATAATATTATCCTAATATGTTTCTGCCAAAGCGGCCTTTTTAGTTCCGCGTTTCTAAATTTGCCAAAGATGTAAACAACAATGGCCGCTCTAAATTGAATAAAATCGACATACAAGAAATGTTGGTTTTCGTTCAAAGACCGGTGAGGACCTGCGTCAGGCGGTAGGTGAGAACGCCGTGACGCCTCTCTAGCCACTCCTCAAAGAGGGGTCTTATCGCCACTAACGTGGCGTGCCCTGCGCAGGGTTGCGAAAGTCGCTCTTTCCATGCCACCATGAGATCACGCCGGAGGTCCGTCCGCTCCGTCGCGATTTGCCGCGGAAGCGGAGTTTCGCCCCGGCGTAGTGCCTCCACGCGCCACTCATACAGGCGCGCGAGGACTATCGCCTCCAAATCCCATGGCGGCAGACTGGCAAGGAGTCTTGCCGCCTTGCCCGAAATCGTGTACCCCCGGATCAGCCTTACGGCTACCACCTTTTGGGGCGCGTTCAGATAGTGGGCGGTTCGCCGCCGCAGTGAACGCGCCCACTCCGGGGCCCCATATAGGGCCATGGACCGCACGACCCCCGCGTAAAGCCTCCGGCAGGAGTCTGCCTACCCCTTGGGTGAACACAAACTTGATGTCATGTTATTAAAATAATTAAGTAAATTTTCTACTTACTGCAACAAATTCCTCTCTTCTTATTTCCCTCGCATTTCGTTTTCTCTATGCAATTTTCTACGCAAGTATTATTGTCTGTGGTCTTAAATAAACTATTTAGCGAGTCTGTGGCACTTTCTGGCGTAGAATCACTGTCTTCTGAACGCAGTGATCCTGATGAAGATCCATTGTCCTCGTGAAGAATCTTTTCAGAAGACATTTTGGCTCCTTAGGTTTCTGTAAAGAAGAAAATTGGAGGTTAAAACATGGCGATATTTTTGGTTGTAAAAAATTTAAAGATTGGGTGCAAAGAGACATTCGAGGCAGTCTTGGTTGTGTTTTTGACTCGCGCACAAAAACTTGGCAACACTTTTAGTGTGAAATGGAGTGCAATAAATCGTTTGGTGATTATAACCTACGAGTTTTGCTTGGACATTCTCGGCGCTCAGTCGTAACGGTTGAGAAACTCTCCTCCTTTATACGTACTTTGAAATAGCCTCCGCGATCCACGACAAGCGATACTTGAATGTATGCACGTCTGGCGCACAGTCAACCCCGCTACAGTATTTTTATTTCACGCAGCGACTCGCGCTATACTTTTACTAATCAAGTGTATAAACACTCTGCACTGAACGTGTGCGTGAAGACGAGAAGCGTCAGCACATACCTAACACACACACGCGCACGCACACATACATCCGACTTCGTCCTTGTCTCGGACGGTACCGGGTGCTCCTGCGCTTACACACACATTCACAGCGTGTTTGTAACGGTAACCATAAGTAAAGCGCGCGTCGCTTCGTGAAATAAAAATACCGTAGTCTGTACCTAGCTGCTAGCTGATTATCGCGAGAAGTTTGGAATTTGAAAGGTGTCTCATTGTGAATCCGCGATAATTTACTTTAAAAACAAATGAGTTCGCACTCGAATTATCTGCGCTCACTTGAGTGAGGTTCCAAGTGAACTTTACAGAATTGCACCACTGTTGATGGCCAGAACTGAACTGCTATGAACCTTATTGATTTAACCTCCTTTTTGCAGCCCCCATGGCTTTCTTGGCTTCGTTCCAGAGACCGCGCTGTTTGGAGGTATGGGTCAAAGTTCTAGTTCCGGTGTTAATCATTAAAATACGGGCTGAATTTTATGTTAACTTTTAGAGGTAGGTACTGTATGTAAGTAATTTCTGGTTTAGGACCGACATCAAAGCAGATAAAAAATCATGCATGTCTGTGTCGCATAAATATGACACGAGCGGTTGATGGGGCACGGAAATTTGTGTCGCATAAATGCGACACAAGCGGTTAAGGACGCTATTACAATTTTTCACGAATAACAGTGCTTTTCAGGTACCATTTTAATGAACTTGGAGTCGCAACTGCAAGGATATCTTGATTTCAAATTAAAGATAATATATTCATCTCCAGAATGGCTCCATAACAATTAAATAGCCCCATACAAAATTTTCACACAAATACGTTTTTACCATCACAGTAATCGCAAAAAAAATAATAAAAAGGGGTTTGAATAAGGACCTATATAGCTAAATCCACTGCATATTTTAACTTAAAAATAAAAAGATATTGTTGCTTATATAGTCCTCTATACGACAAGCTAAATATTTTGTAGATAAATAAATAACTTTTTCATTTATGAGACAAATAAGAAACGCTCTCAAATTTCTCCATACATTTTCTACCCGCGGACACTTGCGGTTCGTCATTCCGCGCTCAGAGGCGCTCGTGGAAGCACGTCTGTGTCGCTTTCTCGCAAAAAATTATTACGTAAAAAAGTGAGTTCCGAGTTGTGTACTGAGGTCGGACGAAGTTGATACTTTTTCGGACCGAAATAAAATTAAGTACGATTATTGGTATTTGTTTCAGAAACAAATACTTAGTTATAATTTTTACAAGCTTGTATTTAACTTGCAATGTATGTATGTATGTATGTAACTATGTTTGTTTGGGTGGACTCTTGCAACTAAATTTTGAAGCAGATATCTTCAACCGATTGGGCTAAAATTTTGTATGCACGTTTAGTTTGGATGACAATGCATGGTTAGCTGTGTGACGTTATTCTAAATCCAAAATGGCGGAACGCCCAAGATGGCGGACTACTTATTTTTAAGGCACTCCTACAATATGGATATCAAATGAAAGGGATTGCTGAGAATAACTCGAAAAATAAAATGACGTCACTCTAAATCCAATATGGCGGACTTCTAAAGATGGTGGACTAGTTATTTTTAATGCACTCCTACAATATGGGTATCAAATGAAAGGGATTGCTGAGAATAACTCGAAAAATAAAGTGACGTCACTATAAATCTAATATGGCGGTCATCTAAAGATGGTGGACTAGTTATTTTTAATGCACTGCAACAATATGGGTATCAAATTAAATTACTTGCTGAGGATGACTTGAAAAATAAAGTGACGGCATTCTAAATCCAATATGGCGGAACACCAAAAATGGCGGACTAGTTATTTTTAATGTACTTCTACAACATGGGTATCAAATGAAAGGGCTTGCTGAGAATAACTCAAAAAACAATGTGACGAATGCAATATGGCGGACTTCTAAAGATAGCGGACTAAGTTTTTATGCTTTCCTACAACATGGGTATCAAATGAAAGGTCTTGCTCAGAATACGTATGCGAGTTAAACATCACAAAAAAACCTGTCCAGCGATAACTAAAAAGTAAAAAACAAATTAAAAGTATATTTTTTTTTAAAACAAGCTTTTAGTTAAATGCGCTAAAAAGAATAAAAGAAAATTTTCCTTTAAAACTTTTACTATTAACTTATAACGTCATTAATTAAGTACACAAGTTATATGATATAAAAGCTTGTTGCGAGATTTACCTGTGTAGATAAACAAGTAAATAACATGATCTGATTGATTTTCATTTTTTTAATTTTCAAACTAAGTAAATACGAGTACTTAAATCTGAAAAATTTTTTTTACTTTTAATTTATTTATTTAGTGGATGTAGATGACGGATAAAGATTGTATAAATATTTATTTTATTATTTTATAATCAAATTAAAATGATGGAAATATTTTTTTTAGACATTCGATATTAATAGTCGATTTTGGGGTTTTTCGGGGTGATGATTACGAATATAACATCCATTTTTTATTCAAGGTGGTGGATTTTTGTTTGTGACAAATCGACTTACGGCCAATTTCTTCATAATACCAGTATATCCAGTTGTCATGCTACGTCACAGTTTTACTCTTCAATTCAGTAATTTTTTTAGTGAATTATAATGTTGCTATATTGAAGAATACAGTTGTGACGTAGCATGACAACTGAATAGACTGGTATTACGTTTAGTCGGTTAAGAAAGTCGCGTGGTTTTTTTGTTTACCTTTATTTAGCTACCTAAACCTATGGAGTATAGTAGTAGTACAATGAAATATTTTCTATGTGAAAAGACAGCTGTGCTGCTGGGGACTTTGTTGCGCCACTTCTTCCCAGCGAAAGCACTAAGAAGTGAAGTTTTGGGGGACTGTCTTTTGTAATTTTGACATTCGAAAAGTGCTGATTCTCAGCCTAATTTGAATAAATTACTTTTGATTTACTTTGTTTTCATTTTTAAGTAAATAAAATACTTACTGTTTTCATAAGGGAATGATTATTTTTAAATATCACAACGAAACTACGATAAACTCCCAGGCTAGTATTTGATTATGTAATACTCCAACAATTGACATCAAAAATAATATTTAAAAGTACTTAGGTACATCTTTTCAAACTAACAGCAGACTGTGGTATAAATGTGGATGTTCCTTGTAATACTAAAATGTTAAGGTCATTTTTGGGTACCTAGTAATGAACGTATTGACTGATGAGCTTCAACAATACTAAAAACATGATTATCACGCAGATAGTAAGTACTAATAACACTTACCAAATTCGATTGCGAACTTACAACTAACTTTACTCAATAAATACCAGCAAAATAAAAAAAAAATATCTTCAAGTACCAAGATTAGTTAAGTTACGTATAAAAATCGAGCGAACAATGGTTTCAATGTGTGCGTGCGCGTAATGTTGCTGTGTTGCGATTCAGATACCTAAACTTGAGCGAGTTCAAAATGTGATAGCGTCCTTAAAAGGTTAATAACGGCAACAGGTAGACGCTTGAAATATTTACAGAATAGGTACTTAGTTGTATATTCACTTTAAAATTAAATAATTAAAATAAAATAAATTAAGGGGGGCTCCCATACAACAAACGTGATTTTTTTTAATATATGTAGAGTTAAATATTGTACGGTGGTAGGTACGGAACCCTTCGTGTGCGAGTCCGACTCGCACTTGGCCGGCTTTTTTTGCGGTTGTGTTCTTTCTCTGCGTCATGTTTACCTCAAATAAACTTATATTATTTCTTTCTTAGTAATAAGTAGGTACTAACTACTTCACAATATTAATTACGCATGATTAATTAACAACTCATTAAAACTTACTAATTTTAGATTTCCAATGCTGTGAGCAATAAATTAGCAATAAACTTACATAAAATATTGTTTTTGAGATAAATGCACACGACGCTGTTCATTCATCAATGAGTAATTAATGTAGTAGAGATCGCTCAAGACAGGGAGGTTTGGAATGAAAAAGGTCAGGCTTTTGCCCAGCAGTGGGAACAAAATAGGCTAACACAAAAAAAAATATTTTAAGAATACATTTAAATACTCTCCACGAGATCATCCTCATCATAGACTTTCATATAATGATCATCATCATCTGCCTAACTTTTCCCCAACTATTTTGGGTTTGGCTTCCAGTCTGATGCAGCTGAATACCTGTATTTTTCATGGACCGACTGCCTATATCTGACCTCCACAACACAAGTTACAGGGTTACTTTAAGTAATAGCTATGTATCAAACAATATTTTTTTCTGTGCCCTAACAGGGTCTACAACGGCTGTTAGCTCTAAGCCTTTTCTTAACGTCTTATTTTTATATTACATAACATAATCAGCCTATAATGTTCCCACAGCTGGGACACAGGCCTCCTCTTTGTGATAGGGAGTGGGCCGTAATCCACCACGCGGGCCCAGTGCGGGTTGGTAGATGTCACATATCTTCGAATTTTTTGTTCTAGGACATGCAAAGGTTGTAGACACGGAAGAGAATTATGTTCAGAAGGCTCACTGCTCACACTAGACCACTAATGAACTATAGAAAACGCGACTTGGCTTCCTCACGATGTTTTCCTTCGCCGATTTATACAGGGTGTCCCGTAAATAATGGATCAAACGTAACGGGTAGGTAGCTTACCTCATTTCCAACAACTAATTTGAACAGTAAAAAAAAAACCCATAAGGTAACCAAGATAATTTTTTTTTTCGATTTTTACTATTTTCTGTACCAGCATTCAGTGTTTTTAATGCTGTTGCTGCAAATGGTATCATATTTAGGTGTGATTTTTGTCATACATTTCTGAATAGTTTACTAGTGTTATAAGATACCATTTTTTTAAATAACATTTTATTTGCCTTAGAAAAAAAATCTTGAATTGAAAAGTTTTGTTTTTACGATGAAAAGACCAGAATTGGAAAAATTCTCCTGTAAAAAAAATGTATGACATCAAAGTGTACCATTATTTTAAAAACTTGTAAAATTACTAAGGTTTGCAAATTGGTATAAAACTTACGTCTAGTCCTTGCGGTTACAAAGATATTGCTACTCGTATGAATGTGATGAAGAAGACAGAACAGAAATTAAAATGGTACAATCTAACTTTTCTTTCTCGTAATGGCTTATGCTTGTAATCTAAGCATGTGGTTAAGCGTGTAGCGTAATTCCGAGCCGATGACGTCATCTGTTCGGCATTTGGGACCGCTACCTGCGGAGTTGCACCTCACTCAGTGTGAAAGGGATAGATAGCGCCGCTTTTGTATTTTTGGTAATGTTGCTTGATTTTATTTGTTTAGTTGACACGAATCTCTCTTCGAGTTGATACGTACGTCAGACTACTTTCGCTCCCGCTGTGCCTAACTGTTGTGTTCCTTAAAATTAAACTTGTGCGGTGTATTTGGACTTTGCTTTGCCTAACGATTTGGAACTGTTTGTGTTTTGGACGAATGACTTGGCAATCCTACGGACTTCGAAAACAATCGTTTGTGTGTGGTTGTACGTGTGTGCAGTAGTACGATGCCTCGTTACGAGTACACGCCACGGGAGTATGCCGAAATGCATTTTATCTACGGAGAAGCAAGAGGTAATGCCAGGGCGGCCGCAAGATTGTATCGTGAAAGATACCCGAACCGGGATCGACATCCCGACTATCGCGTATTCATTAGAGTGCATAACGCGCTTCTTGAGGGAAGAATTCTTGGCACCGGAGTTGGGGGTGCCAGTGAAGGGCGATCGTCACAAGTCAATGACGAAATTATTATTCGAGAAATCGAGGAAGATTCGTCGGTCTCAATTCGCGTCATAGCGCAACGCACAGGTATTCCAAGATCGACGGTACATCGAGTTCTAAAAAGGCACCGGTTGCACCCATATCACGTGCAACGTGTTCAAACGCTGACGTCACGTGATTACCCGCAAAGAGTAGCATTTTGCCAAAGGATGCTTAGAATGATACGGGCGGACCCACAGTTTTTTAATAAAATTTTATGGAGTGACGAGTCTTCATGCCGGCGAGATGGATATCTCAATTTGCATAATTTGCACAGTTGGCAGCTGGTAAACCCACATTTGATGCGAGAGGACAGGAGCCAACATCAATTTAAAATAAATTTATGGGCAGGAATAATAAATGGGCAAATAATAGGGCCCTTTGAACTACCAGCAACTCTAAACGCCGAATACTATCTGCATTTTTTAAGGAATGAGTTGCCAACGTTATTAGAAAATATTCCAGAAGACGTGCGGCAAGCAATGTGGTTACAAAATGATGGATGCCCCGCTCACTATGCGACGGCAGTAAGGGCGCAACTCAATGAAACTTACCCTGACAGATGGATCGGCCGATTAGGACCAATTTTGTGGCCTCCGCGATCTCCGGATTTAAATCCCTTAGATTTTTTTTATTGGGGATGTTTAAAAGACAAAGTGTACAAACAACGAATAACGTCGGAAGAAGAATTACGTCAGCGCATCCAATCTGCTGTATCAGAAATAAACAACAGCCATTTTGTCCGTCGGATAAGAGCTTCCTTTATTAGGAGGTGCAGACTTTGCATTCTCGTAGGGGGACGTCAGTTTGAACATTTACTGTAAAAACAAAATAAACGATTTATTTGTATTTTTTTTTTAATTTAACCTCCTAAGTTTTTTCATACGCTGAGATACCTAAACATTTTTAAGAAAATAGTTGAATTGTGCACACTTTTTCAATTTTATTTTATTTCGTAATTTTGCACCTCTGTCAGATTCATAGCAATATCTTTGTAACGACAAAGACTAGGCGTAAGTTTTATACCAATCTGCAAACCTTAGTAATTGTACAAGTTTTTAAAATAATGGTACACTTCGGTGTCATACAATTTTTTTACAGGAGAATTTTTCCAATTCTGGTCTTTTCATCTTAAAAACAAAACTTTTCAATTCAAGATTTTTTTTCTAAGGCAAATAAAATGTTATTTAAAAAAATGGTATCTTATAACACTAGTAAACTATTCAGAAATGTATGACAAAAATCACACCTAAATATGATACCATTTGCAGCAACAGCATTAAAAACACTGAATGCTGGTACAGAAAATAGTAAAAATCGAAAAAAAAAATTATCTTGGTTACCTTATGGGTTTTTTTTTTACTGTTCAAATTAGTTGTTGGAAATGAGGTAAGCTACCTACCCGTTACGTTTGATCCATTATTTACGGGACACCCTGTATATTGTGGAACGCAAATAAATAATTATGAATATGAACCTGCCATCTAATCTCTTCACCACCCTTGCTTGACTGGTAGAGAATGCCTAAGGCATTAAGTCCGCCTTTGTACCTTTTTTGTGCGAAAAGTTTAAGTAAATAAATAAATTATACGACTGTCGGGCTCCATAACTCCATTACCGATATCGACTGTCAAAGATCCACAAATGACAGCCGGGACCAACGGCTTAACATGCTTTCCGAGGCACGGAGAGGTCTCGGTATGTAAAGACCCATCCACAGACTAACCGTGGCAAACGTAGCTTAACCTCATCGATCGACCTATGTGGCGCCCATTGTGTCATCCTTTGTAAAGTTTCTATATTTATGTCTGTAATTTATATGGTGTACACGGATATCTATGTTCGCGACAATAATAGATATGTATTTACAGAATTATAGTCATTAGAATCTTTAAGTTAGATTTCTACCATGATCACTTTTAAATACGAGATTTGTTCTTATGGTAGAAATCTAACTTAGAAAGAAGTATTAATGATTCTAATGATTATAATTCTGTAAATACGTACCTGTTATAGTCGCGAATCATATTTTGATCAAGTTACAACCTGACACTACCTGAAAATTGCTAAATACGTAAGAAAAATTGAATTTCGTGGTCTACAACAACCGACCTTCTTAATAATATTTTAAGTAAGTACCTACCAGGAAATCAGTAAACTCAGAGATTTTTTGGTTATGTTCAGATCTGTAATTTCCGGATAATAATATTTAAATTTATTTGATTAAATTCCTTGCGGTTTGCAATTTACAAAAAAGTAATGATCGCAACATCAGGAAAGGCATTGAAAGATAATTACTTAATTTTTTGGGATATAATTTTATCATATTTTTAACTCAAGAGCCTTCGAAAGTGTCAATACTTAATAACGGACAAACAGCTTCTTAAAATCGACAGCGCCCAAGGAAACCCGGTCGACGCCCGTTGCAAACTGTGGCAGGATATGTAGTAAAATTCAGGTCACTATGTTTTACAATTATTTATTATAAACAACCAATGTTACCGCCAAATTAATACAATTCCCCTCTCCCGCCGTACGTCCGTACAGATTAAAAATTCCCGCGCTGTCAACTCATCATATCGATTCCTCAAATCGATTATACTTAGGTACCGTTATTCGGTTTATTTAATTTTATATTTAATTAAAAAGTTTTATTAATTGCTATTAGAAAATCATAAACCTTACAGATACTAACGGTGAAGGAAAACATAACATCATAGAAATGTGAAAGCTTTCTTATATCCCTATGGAAAACACAAAATCCTCCAGACCGAATTTCGGCGACTGCTATCAATCTCAGCGGAGAATAGCCATCGGCGCGGGAGATATTATAGTGCACAATAAGTGTGTGCGCAGACACAGGTGCACTCTCTGTTCCCTCACTATCATAGTCCCATTGGAAGACAATCCGACACGACCGGAGAGAGATCAGGCGCTGGACCAACGGCTTAACGTGCTTTCCGAGGTACGAGGGTATCACACCGCCAACTTACAAACTCCAGGCTGTAACTAAGAAATTCCTAATAGAAAACCCCAATAACACTTTGCCCGACTCGGGAATCGAACCCAGGACTCCTAGCAGTCGCGCTTGCGACCACGATACCAACGCGATAGGAAAACATAGTCAGAAAACCACCATGAACAATCCTATCTAAATAGAACATTAAAAAAAAAACGTGTGCGCTCGGTGTATCCCTGCACCCTGTCGGGAACAAAGCTTCTTATTCGATACCCACGCGCACACACCCTCACTCGTGTATAATAGAAAGAGACAGAGAGCGAGAGAGACAGTCGCTCCGTGGGGGCAGATGCTTTTCCTTACGTGATGATTTCTATGTTCCTAAAAGTGACATCCACCAACCCTCACTTGGCCCGTCTAAAGGCCCCGGATAAGACGTCCACTTGCTTTTTCAAAGAGAAGATTTCGTGTGATCCCGAAGCCCCAAGTTATTCCCGAAAATACATTACAAAAAGACAGAATTTTAGATGCAATTGAGAACCTTCTCCTCATGTTGTTGATAAAGCTCGTCTGAAATACCTAAATATTATCGACATATACTTCAATCGGTTTTGCAATACTATATTTAAACTTTGAGCTGGCCTTGTAACGGGTATGTTTATACCTACAACGAGGCAGGAATTTAGCAGAAGTTTTACTCCTATTTGGTTTAACTGGTACGCAAGAGCCTAGTTAGTAATACAGAGTGACGCGCGTCAACGGGAGAGGCAACTGCAGTCGTCGCGAGACGGTAACAGACTGGTTACCTACCCAACACTCGATCTTCAAAAACGGTAACAGACTGGTTACCTACCCAACACTCGATCTTCAAAAACGGTAACCTAGACGGTTACCTACCCAACATTCGATCTTCAAAAACGGTAACCTAGACGGTTACCTACCCAACATTCGATCTTCAAAAACGGTAACCTAGACGGTTACCTACCCAACACTCGATCTTCAAAAACGGTAACCTAGACGGTTACCTACCCAACATTCGATCTTCAAAAACGGTAACCTAGACGGTTACCTACCCAACATTCGATCTTCAAAAACGGTAACCTAGACGGTTACCTACCCAACACTCGATCTTCAAAAACGGTAACCTAGACGGTTACCTACCCAACATTCGATCTTCAAAAACGGTAACCTAGACGGTTACCTACCCAAAATTCGATCTTCAAAAACGGCACCAAAAGAGGAAACTTTTCACTTGTTTTATCATTGTCTCGTTTTATTATGTCAGTTTGCCTAGGTCCTCAGCTGGGCAAACTTGAACCGAGGTAAACAAGTATGTTGCTATATCACGTAAAACTACAATATTAGTGACCCAGTAGCTACGCGAAGGTGTCATTGACCTACAGTCCATAGAAAACATGTATTTTTTCGCAACCGGATGATTTAAGCTATGAACAAGGTCTTAGATACAAGATCGTATTTGGCGTTCTAGGTAACATCGTTAGGCAACCGGCATGTCCTAGAACCAAAAAAATTCGGAGACATTTGATATCCACTAAGAAGCATTGTGCCCGCGTGGTGGATTATGATCCTACTATCAAAGAGAGGAGGCCTATTTTCCAGCAGTGGGAACGTTATAAGCTGATTTAAATCCAGGATCAAATTAAGATAGTTAGAAAAATGTAAACTAAAATAGAAAAGATGTTTGTTTTTTTGGATTTGGATGAAATTTGGCACACAGATAGTTTATAACCAGGATTAACACATAGGATACTTTTTATCCAGATATTCTTACAGGATCGAGATTTATGCGGGTGAAACCGCGGGATGCCGCTAGTTTTAAATAAAAACAGAGATTTCCTTTTTTCCCGGCTTCTATACTTAATTTGTTTCATGTTTTTCGAAAATGTAGAAAATAATTACTTTCGTAGTCTAAAAGCAGTAGTATTAAAATTAAATCCGTGGTCAAATGTACAATTAAATCCGTGGTCAAATGTATCAAGGGGTCTGATTGGCTGTTGTCATTTCGGTCAACCAATCTAAGAACATGGGTCTGAAATCGCCAAACCATCTTCTTGAGCAAGCGTGATGATCAATATCAATGGTCGTGCCTTCTCTTTATGAGAAGAGGCCTTTTTTTTGTGAATGGGAAATCGTCAAATGACCCCTCCCGCTCTGGGTGGAGCGGAAGGGAGTGTCAGACTCTTACTGACTAAAACCCACCTGCATTTGCCCAGCTGTGGGACAATAATAGGCTGGTATTGTTAATCACAGAGCATGATGAGTTGACAATATGAGATTTCATAGCATGTTTATTTCGGTGTTGATTAGACAGTAAAAACCAGCAAACCCATTGAGCTCACTTTCAATCCTAATCTGAATGATTTTGAAGGATATTGCTAATCCATACCGCAGTGTCTCAAGACGAGTTTTTGACCACTGATCAGTGCGTGTTGCCAGTGATGACATAAGTATGGCACTGAATAACGTGGTCGCTCACAATGGGCTTTATTAGAAAGCTAAAAGTCACCCAAAGGGCAACGGAGAGGGCTATGCTTAGAGTTTCCCTGCGTGATCGAATCAGAAATGAGGAGATCCGCAGGAGAACCAAGGTACCCGACATAGCCCGAAGAATTGCCAAACTTATGTGGCAGTGGGCAGGGTACATTGCTCGCAGAACAGATGGCCGATGGGGCCGAAAGGTTTTGGAGGGGCGACCTCGTATCGGAAGACCTAGCGTTGGAAGGCCTCCCACCTTGTGAAGGCTGCAGGAACTCGTTGGATGCGAGGAGCACAGAACCGGCCCAAGTGGAGGTGCTTGGGGGAGGCACGTCGAGCAGTGGACGTCTTTCGGCTGAAATGATGATAATGATTGCTATTCCATTGGTTCATATGTTTGAAAAATTTGTCTGCTAAACAACGTAAAAAACGCAATGAATGTTGTTGAACTGTCAAAATGAAAGCCATTGCTTCTGTTAGTGTGTTTCGCAATTATGTTGCGGGAGTTAGACTACTGTTTCTAACTTGTTGAATCAAATGAACGTTATTGACTGGTCCGTTCACATCGGTTTAAAAACCACATCGCTACTAAGTAACGTATGACTTAATACTAGCTTTAGAATTAACTTGAATTTTATTCATGAACTGTGTTTGCTAAACTTGAACTACATATTTACACAATACTTTAAAAAACTGTATATTTTGCGCTCTTGATCAATCATTGCATTTACTAGAGGTAATTATCGCCAAATTCTGTAAGATACCTACATTACCTACTGCAGTCTGGCATTGCACATCTGAAATGGGGCCGCCCCTTTCGTTTTCTATGGACATCCCTATAGACAGCGAAAGGGGCTCGTGACTAAGTATAATCAGGGATTCATAGCTAAGCAAAAATAAGGGCTTGTGGCTAAGTAAAAAAGGGGCTCGTGGCTAAGCAAAAAAGGGGCTCCTGGCTAAGTAAAAAGGGGGCTCGTGGCTAAGATACAACTGCGTAAGTATAGAGAAGATTAAGCTTCGCTTGCCAAGGTCGGTCCGAGGATGGGTGATCTTTACATGCCTCGAATAGCACCTTAAAACGTTGGCCGAAAGTCTGACAACCATTGTTACAAAGAGGTATATTGTTGCCCAGTAAATGGATTGTAGTAAGCCAATTCCCAACTATGGGGTCTATTCTCAACATAGTTGGGTATGCTAGGCTAGGTTGGTGATTATAGATTATGGGTAGAGATGGGACTATACCCGGTAAAAACCCAGATTTTGGGTAAATACCCATTTATACCCATTTTTACCTTCCCATTTTTTATTTATACCGGGTAAAAATTAAAATCAGTTTAATTAAAAGTAATTATTGTATTTTTTAATATACAGAATTTTAAATTTATTTTTATTTGAGACCGTCGTCAGCACAACATACGCGGACATTGTTTTCTCATTAGAACAAGAGAAAACTATAATATAGTGCTATATTATAGCACTGTAACTGTCTAATGAGGGACGAAGAGGAGGGGAGGGTGTGCATTTCGTTAACTGGCTAGTGGCTAGAGCTCCGCCATTTTGTTGTGCACGCGCCGCGCCAGTCGCGCTTCGTTTCTGTGTTCGTGTGTCTAACGTCAGAGTTATACTTTATTTAATTTGCTTCGTCATCAATACTACGATCCACCATGTTAATTTTGAGCTTTACCATTGATCAGAAAATATTGATTTTAAATAAAACGAAGTTAAATATCTTTTAAATCTTTAATCAACATAAATATTCAAGTAAAATAAACTGTTTAGAATAAAAACAAATACTTATTGAGTACTGTACTGATGGCACGTGTTTTAAAGTTAAATAAATGCTGCACGCTACCTTTCAGAATATATAGCTACGTAACATAATATATATTATGTATATACAATCGTGAAACATTTCAAAACAAGTAAATGAGTAACAATTACTTAGATTTTTCGTTTTAGAATACAATTATTACAATTCAACCTAGACAGTAATAGTATACAGTAAGTAATAATCATCAATTTAAAAAAATACTAAAATTGCACAATTAGTTTGCTTTTTAGTTTGATACTCGTATAGCGTATAATTATATATATCCATTCTCCATAGTTCCTTTAATTTTAGTAATATCAAAACATCAAAATCACATTGTCTTAACCCTTTTTATTACCTAAAAAATATCACAATTACCTACTTAAGTAATTTTGTAAGATTAGTGTTACTCATCATCATTAAATTACCAAACTCCACACTAAATTATAATCAACACAACAATACCAAAATTGACTAAACCTCTCTTTTAATTTAGTAGGCACTGTGTGAGGTTAGTTTTAGTTCCCAATATTACACTAAACAAAAATTATAATGAGTATTAATTCACAGTCGTACTTTCAGTACTCTTAATATTAATTTCAGTAAGTTCATATTAAACTTAACCTCACACAGTGCCTACTAAATTAAAAGAGAGGTTTAGTCAATTTTGGTATTGTTGTGTTGATTATAATTTAGTGTGGAGTTTGGTAATTTAATGATGATGAGTAACACTAATCTTACAAAATTACTAAAGTAGGTAATTGTGATATGTTTTAGGTAATAAAAAGGGTTAAGACAATGTGATTTTGATGTTTTGATATTACTAAAATTAAAGGAACTATGGAGAATGGATATATATAATTATACACTATACGAGTATCAAACTAAAAAGCAAACTAATTGTGCAATTTCAGTATTTTTTTTAATTGATGATTATTACTTACTGTATACTATTACTGTCTAGGTTGAATTGTAATAATTGTATTCTAAAACGAAAAATCTAAGTAATTGTTACTCATTTACTTGTTTTGAAATGTTTTCACGATTGTATATACATAATATATATTATGTTAAGTAGCTATATATTCTGAAAGGTAGCGTGCAGCATTTATTTAACTTTAAAACACGTGCCATCAGTACAGTACTCAATAAGTATTTGTTTTTATTCTAAACAGTTTATTTTACTTGAATATTTATGTTGATTAAAGATTTAAAAGATATTTAACTTCGTTTTATTTAAAATCAATATTTTCTGATCAATGGTAAAGCTCAAAATTAACATGGTGGATCGTAGTATTGATGACGAAGCAAATTAAATAATATAAAGACAGTATTCATTTTATGACGAAGCCATTTAAACAATATAAAGACAGTACTAATTTTTTACCCGGTGTTTTTTATTAATACCCGGTAAAAAAGGGTATTTTTTCTTTTTTACCTTTTTTAACCTTTCTTTCCAATTTTTACCTTGCCATTTTTTACCCACCCGCCCATCTCTAATTATGGGTGGTTTTTAGACAGTTACGAGTCTGACAAACCCCGCCGAGGATCGACATCGACATCCATGAGGATTTTCCACCCCGGAAACAAAAAAAATAATATTGATAATGAACTACCTATTGCACACTGGAATTTCAGCTTTATATGTATATCCCGCGGTAGTAAAAAGATGAGGGGGGGGGGGGGCTTATGCTCGGTAATAACAAGCAAAACATATAATAAAACGACATTTAAAACATTATTTAAACCCCGTATAAGTAATACTGCATTTTTATTTTAATATTTAAAATTTTGAGCAATATCTTGATTTTTTTCGGGAGGCCCTTACTATAGCCTCCCGAAATTTCGAGACTCGATTCGCAATTACTCCCCACCCCACACGTCAATCTCGCACGAGCTACAAATGAACATAATTATAAGAAATGTATCACTCACAAAACAATCTTTGTTTGAACACGTGCTATAAAGATACAATAATGTTTTATTTACTTACATTTACAATATGAAGCAGTTTTATTTTCTTATTCATTGACAGATGATTAATTATTATGTTAATGACAGCTGTACCCAGAAGGCCACGACAGACACATGGGGTACTCCATAATATTATTTTTCATTCTATACCAGCGATAATTCAGAATATCAGGACGGTAACCAATCGGTTCACATTTAAAGTGAAAGCTCGAGAACACATACACAAGAAGTTGGCAAATTCATCTCAGAATTGAGTTGTCGTAGGGTTTCTTGTTTATGTCTCATATATTTTTTTTTAATATATTTTGTTGTATGTATTTACGAGTATATATGTTACGGCTAAAGGTGGGTGTGAACATAAGGTTTATCGTAACCTAACCATTTTTTTTTTTTTTTTTTGTTCCCGGGTTGGAAAATCCTCATGGATGTCCGCCGCGCCGCCCTGGGGCGGGCGGCGGGGTCTGTCAGACTCTTACTGACTAAAAACCACCCCGGTGTTCCATCTCACACCTACGCCGGGGGTCGCGGGAACGTACGATCCTTCCGCAACCCCCGGCTAGTGCCCCCGCAACTGCGGGCCTCCTCGGGTCAGGGGGGGGAGTGAGGTGTTTGACTCCCCCCGTGACGTCTAACAGGGGCGCGCAGTGGAACACTACGCGCCGCCACCTCGGGTCCTAGTGTGTGGGGGGCGACGGACGTCCCCGAGTCCGTCGCCCCTGGATCCATTTAGGGGGGCTGGAAGAGGGCATTGTCTGATCGTAACCTAACCAAACCTAACCTCGGGGTGCCCTTCGCTCGCTCTTGCATCCTACGTCGCCTATCGACCGACCGCAACCATGCAACCGATGTCACCCGAAGTATACACGAACCGCATGTGGCCGGCTACACCTAGTTGTACCCGGCTAAAACTAGGTTTAGCCGCACTATGGCCGGCTAAAGCTAGGTGTAGCCGCACTTCGGCCATTAGCCGTGACATATATTTATGTATTTCTTCTTATATCTTTTATAAATATTTTCTTATTTTTCTCTATTATTGCACCTGTTGTGTATTGTCTCTGCATCACCCTAAGGTAGACTGGTAGAAAATGCCCAAGGCATTAAGTCCGCCTTTGTACAGTTTTTACTTGTGCATAAAGTTTTAATAAATAAATAATGAAACGCTTTAAAAGCGATTGCCACTTGTTTAGGCCGTATCTAAGGTTTTCATAAATCGACCTTCCATTCTTCTTATTCAAAGTTACGGATGTTTTCCCAAACAAATGAAGACTACTATTGTACTATTTACATTAGACAGCTTAATTGCAGTATTGAGGTCGAATAGCGTTTAACATTATCAAACGACTATGACGATTAATAAATAACACACCCAAAGCTGCGTCTACATTTGTGACATATTATTAATTAACAGACCTTTTTTTTTCGTTGCGCGGTGGAAATCCTCATGGACTTCCTCCGTCGTGGGGGGGACAGAGGGGCATGCCGGACTCTTACCGGCTAAAACCACCGCGATGTTCCACCTCTACCTATGGCCGGGGGTGCGGGATTCGCATAAGCATTCACCGCTCAGACCTGACACTGTAGCCCTGACCAAGTCACGCAGCGATTCATTCAGAAGCCACATTAGATAGGACACAGACATAGTCTCGCTTTGACATAGACGCGCGGGTTCGTACCCTATTTCAAGTTAAACAACTTTATTTCAATGAAATTTAAGTTGATTTCAGAGTGACTAGCACTATTGAAAAAGTTATATAAATGTTTGAAGTTATAGCGTAAACTGAACTTTATTGTGTAGAAATAAAAGTTATTTTTCCATTAATTCATATTTGTTTAGATTTTTGGCAAATAAATCGCGAACGCAGATTACATTGTATGGAGGTATTCAAACTGGTGCATGGACGAACTACAGAAGATTGCGGGGAAGAACTGGATGAGACTCGCACAGACCAGGGAAGCATGGCGCAAAAGGGAGGAGGCCCAGCAGTGGGTGGAACAAGGGTGCTAGTGATGATGATGATGATGAAAAAACTGGCGCGAATATTAGCATGACTTCCTACCACAGATCGACAACTACTTTTTAGGGTTCCGTACCTCAAAAGGAAAAAAACGTAACCCTTATAGGATCACTTTTTTGTCCGTCTGTCTGTCAAGACCCTTTATCTCGGGAACGCGAGGAGGTACTGAGATGAAATTAAAACCATATACTCAAGTCAAAAGTCCCTTAAAGCTGTGAAAAAATCAAACTTCTAAGTTAACGTAAAAAAAGATACGGCCGTTTATGCCGCAAAAAACGTATATTTCGACACTCTCAAGGGAATCAAAATTTATAGGATACTCGTACTTTCCATTGAATCATGAAATTTGGCAAGAAGCAATGTCATGTAGCACAAGTAAAGGGAAAAATCCGAAAACGGTAAATTTCTAGTTACATAGCTAGGCTAGTATAGCATATGGAACCCTCGGTGCGCGAGTCCGACTAGCACTTGACCGGTTTTTACTAGGGGTAGACGCTTCCCTTTTTCTTAGCTCGTCTTTTAATAGTGCTATACTCCAAGTGACATAAATATTTAATTATTTATCTAGTTTTCGTTTAACTTGTGATCGACACAAAAGTAAACATAAAAAACAAAACAATGGCGGCCTGTAGACGGTGAATAGTGCTGCCACCTATGACGAGCTTTCAGTTTTTAACTCCATTGTCAATGAGAGAATTGTCCGTGTGATCCCAGCTTTAACAACATGATTAGAACATTGTAATATATTTACTTTCCTTTTATAATCTAATAAGAGTAAGAGGTCATGTGAAAGATAACAATGTACAGACGCCCGCACATCAAGCTACCCGAAACTGTAAAATTTTACCAATCAACTTTGGACCTTATGCTTTAGCAATAAGGTTGAAAATCTATTAAATAAATTTTACAGATTGTAGTAGCTTGATGTGCTGGCGTCTGTACGTTAGAGAGAGCGATGAACTATGTTTGACCTTATCATGACAAGCTGGAATGATTTAACTAAGTTGCATGATTCTTTTAAATAACACGATTTGTATAATTATCAAATACCGGATTTTTTCATTATATTGCCTTACCTACACTTATATAATAATATATTATACTACCCACTGTTAATGTGCTACATTAAATACATAAGGATATTCCAAAAAGAAATTTACTCGGGAAGTATAAATAAAATTATTTGTCATTAAGGCTGGCGGCAACATTTAATCAAACTCACGAAATTAGGGACTATTGTATAGGCTGCAAGTGGCCACATTTTACTCCAAAGTCACGCAATTAGGGACTAGGCTACAAGTGGCCACATTTTACTCACGTAATTAGGGACTAAGTTACAAGTGGCCACATAGGGACTATAAGCTATAAGTGCACATCACCACATTTTACTCAAAATATGTAAGAATTTAATAGTTAGAATAATAATTTAATTGAATGAACCATTGACCAGAAAAAAAAGACCGGAACCAAAGACCACAGTTGTTTAAACACAATGCCATTGCATCAAGTGACATAATAATAACAAATTGGAAGATGATTGCCTGAATTGGTTGTTGCATATAAAATTTGGGCCAATTTCCTATTCGGGTCACGATAATAGCTAGTAAGTATCGGCGATCGATGTGCAGCTAAATTGGCACAATTTAACATCAATAGCTTTCCATGGTTGTTTTGTAATGAGAAACTTATGATCGCCAATGATGCATGCCATTTTTTTATTGCCCGCAATGGCAGTGGACAGATGTGTGGGCAAAAGGGAAAGGGATGCCTTTTTCCAGCAGTGGGACATTACGGGCAAATACATTGATAGATACCTGTGCTCCGTAAGCGATTCCTTCAATGCAGAGCTGCAAAAGGGAAAATCTCAATGTTGCCACACCATATAAATATAAAACCGGCCAAGTGCGAGTCGGACTCGCACACGAAGGGTTCCGTGACACCGTATAATATTTAACACTACATAATATATAAAAAAAAAACACGTTTTTTGTATGGGGGGCTCCCTTAATTTATTTTAATTTAATTATTTCTTTTTAAAGTGAATATACAACTAAGTACCTATTCTGTAAATATTTCAAGCGTCTACCTGTTCCCGTTATTAAGAACGAGCAAAAAACGGCAAAAAATCACGTCTGTTGTATGGCAGCCCCACTTAAATATTCATTTTATTTTGGTTTTAGTATTTGTTGTTATAGCGGCAACAGAAATACATTATCTGTGAAAATTTCAACTGATAGCAATCGCGGTTCATGAGATATAAGTAGCCTGGTGACAGAGAGACTGACAGACGCACAGACAGACAAAAAATGGGCCACACCAAGTACTGTTCAGCACCTTACAGCCTAATTGTGCAGCACACTCACTTGAAAATTCTGCAATATTAATAACTGCGTTTGGGAGTTGCCGAGCAGACGACTTTCTCAAACATCATCATCTGCCTAGCCTTTTCCCAACCACGGATATCAATCACAACTATGTTGGGGTCGGTTTCCAGCATATATCCGTGGTTTCCAGTCTAACCGGATGCAGCTGAATACCAGTATTTTACATGTAGCGACTGCCTATCTTAACACCCAGTTAGCGTCGTAACACGATACCCGTTGATAAGATGACTACGACGACGACTTCCTCAAACATGAAAGAAGTAAAAGAATATGAGTAGTTTAATCAACCTCAGAAATAAAGCACAAACCAAAACTATTAGCTACCAGTGGCGAAGGTACCATACAACTCGATTCTCACCGGCTTCCCTTCGAAAATTCAGAACATAACCACTCTATAGTCAATTCGTCAATGAAATCTTTTGGCTTTTTTTTTTTTGCTCCGGCCTACTTCTGTCATAAATTCACCCTTCGCCACTGTTAGCTACCAATCTTATTGACGAGATAATCATCCTATTTCAAAACTTATTGTGGCTAACTTATTGTAGCAATTAAAACTAAACTTATTGCGAACCAAAACTTATCTTTTCCCAGCGTTCGCTTCCCGCCATCTCCCAATGCCAACCAAAAACCCCGCTTACGTCATCCGTCTGGTGAGTGTAGCCACAGATAATATAATACTCTACGTAGTGTAGCTAACTTTTTAATTCCTTTTTATTATTTAAGTTAAACCTTACCGTAGGTACCTATAAGTGACCTTAAAAATTAATGGATTTCGAATGAATATGACGCCAATTGGGGGTGTTGAACTGCTGATTGGAACGCGGAATGACAATCCCTTTTGAAGGCGATATAAATGGACTGTATGTATTAATGGCTGGTGGAATAAAATAAAACTAAAGCTTTGTGTTAAAAGGATTTTAGTGAATAAAAAATGAATATTAAAACATAACATTGGAGACACAAACCTTTGACATCTACGTCAAAAAACAAAAGCAAAAACAAAACGAAAGAATATCATTAAAATAAAAACTAAAAATCTTCTAAAAAGTTCAACTCAACCAAGGAGTTTGCAACACCATTCATTTTGACAGTAAGACGTTGACATTAAAACAAAAGCCGTATGAAAAATTCTTGCTAAAGAAACCTCCAAATTTTTAAAACAAAGTCGCCGAAATGTCTGTACGCGCATAACTTCCCAATGACTGCACCAAATTCGATAATTCCTCTTTTGTTGTGTTCGGTATTGCCTGTCCTGGCAATACCGAACCTCTGTATGAAAGAAATATCGGAAATTCGAAAAAAAATTTGTCTGTCAGTTGCCTCTTCACGCTAAACCGCTGAACCGATTTAGATGAAATTTGGTATAGAGATAGTTTGAGTCCCGGGAAAGGACATAGGATAGTTTTTATCCCGGGCACTGCTAGTAATAAATATTCGTAGAGCCCAATACAACCGTACAACAAAGTTTAAGCGTGAAGAGGTAAAGATAGACAGACAGACACACTTTCGCATATATATATACTTAATTATGGAATGGATTAGTATGGATTTAGCCACGAGCCCTTCGCCATATTTACGACCGCTAACCTTACTAAGTACAGACGCCAGCACATCAAGCTACCCGAAACTGTCAAATTTTCCCAATCAATCTTGAACCTTATGCTGTAGCGATAAAGTTGAAAATCTATTAAAGAAATTTGACAGATTGTAGTAGCTTGATGTGCTGGCGTCTGTACGAAATAGTATGAAAATTGTAGATAAGACATTATCAATCTTCAATTACGTTCTGATACGACCAGTTATTACTTCAATTAGTCACAGCATTGGTTCAAACAAAATGACAACAATCACGACTCATCATCTGCCTAGCCTTTTCCCAACTAAGTATGTCGGGGTCGGCTTCCAGTCTAACCGGATGCAGCTGAATACCAGTATTTTACATGGAGCGACTGCCTATCTGACCTCCACAACCCAGTTACTGGGGTAATACGGTACCCCTTGATAAGACTGGTTGTCAGACTTTCGGGCTTCTGACTACCCCTACGACTGTCAAAGATCCAGGAATAACAGCGGATACCAATGGTTTAACGTGCTTTCCGAGGCACGGATGGGTATGTAAAGATGGTCACCCATCCACAGACCAACCGCGGCAAGCATAGCTTAACCTGATTGATCGACCTGTGCAGCTGTTTTTATTTAGCCACGGACCCCTGACATAACAATCACGACTGTCAACGGTAAAGAGGTTAGCAGATAGCAAACCAAGCCCTTTTCATTTTCAACAAGCTCCAATTGCCAAATTATCGGGGACACGATCACGAAGGAGGTTGGTATCTGCAGCGGGGCTGACTGAGCAGAGCACATAAATCAAAATACTTATTTTATTTCGCTTAAACCTACATGGGCACTTATGAAAGGTCAGAAGCTAGGTGCACAGTTCCAATTCCGTTTCCTATGGAGAAGAACTGGCAAGAAACTCCTCGGCTTCGGTCGGCTTTTACAATGTTTTCAAATTACAGTGTACAAGTACCAGGTACTTAATTGCTTAATAAAAAAAGGACCAAAAATCACTTCGAAATTCGAACGGTGTCTCGTTGTGAATCCGCGATCATTTTTTTTAACCGACTTCAAAAAAGGAGGTTCTGTATTCAAGCCGTATGTAAGTATGTTTGTATGTCCGCGATTTTCTCAAAAACTAATGAAACAATTTTGATAATTCTTTCATTAATGTGATTAATGTGATCTACATACTTTCAGGAAGTTTTTAGTAGGTATTCTTCTAGTCGGTGTCTTCAATTCTTCAATGCACTAGTGTTAATTGAATTTGTGGGGGGTAGCTAGGTAGTACAACTAAAAAGTGAAAAATAAAAACTTTTTCCAAAAAAAAAAACAACCGACTTAAAAAAATAAACAGTACAAAGTGATAAACTTTAATTTCGGAAGTCGGTTTCAAAAAATGAAAATGCGAAACCAACGACATCGACTTCCGAAATTAAAGTTATTTATCACTTTCTAGTGTTTTTTTTTTTAAGTCGGTTGCTTTTTTTGTAAAAAGTTTTTTACTTCGAATTGTGTGCGCTCACTTGAGTGAGGGTCAAAGTGAATTTTACAGAATAGCACTTGATCGACCATGTTCATCAGTAGTTTGACGGCTGCGGGTCATATTATGACGAATACGTATTAGGTCATTGTCAGATATGTAGTTGTAAAATGCGTCATACATAAGTACAGATGCCAGCACATCAACCTACTACAATCTGTCAAATTTCTTTAATACATTTTCAACTTTATCGCTAAAGCATAAGGTTCAAAATTGATTGGGGAAATGTGACAGTTTCGGGTAGGTTGATGTGCTGGCGTCTGTACATAACACACAACCTTAAATACGATACCTCTTACCTTTACCTTTATTTTTAACGTCTGATACAGTTTTATTTAGGGTTGTCAACGTTTAACCTTTTAACCGCTTGTGTCGCATTTACGCGACACATATTTCCGTGCCCCTACCGCTCGTGTCGTATTTATGCGACAGAGACATGCATGATTTTTTCGTTCTATTTTTGTCCTATTAACTGCGTGGGACAACTAAAACCATTATTAAATAGAGAAAAAAACTTTTTGACTATTTTTTAATCAATACAACGATTTCTTCTCCTTATTTATTGTAGGTATTATTTTATCGATTTGTAGCCGAGCGCTAGGGGCACGGCAATTGATATTTAGCCAAGCGCTTAAAAGGTTAAAAATGTATAATTTCAGGGACCTACGAGTAATTGGCCTTTTCTCGTTCAGAGAACGAACAAACATTGATTATCAAACTAGTAGTCTCTGAATGTTGGCGATTCTAGAGACCATAATGGATTACTAGGTTTAGGTACAGACACCAGCACATCAAGCTACCCGAAACTGTCAAATTTTCCCAATCATCTTTGAACCTTATGC
This sequence comes from Hydraecia micacea, assembly GCA_914767645.1. NCBI lineage: Eukaryota > Metazoa > Arthropoda > Insecta > Lepidoptera > Noctuidae > Hydraecia > Hydraecia micacea. The sequence goes on from OU611804.1 coordinate 3,061,216, forward strand.
TTTGGCGATATAGTTGAAAATCTATTAAAGACATTTGACAGATTGTAGTAGCTTGATGTGCTGGCGTCTGTACATACATCGACAAAATTATGCTAGATATACTTGTATAGCTTGTAGGTACCATCGCGGACACTGGCGGTGGACCACTTTTCAACCTTATTACCAAGGCAAGGACACATGGAACAAGGGTGAAAAGTGGTCGACCGCCAATGTCCGCGACTGTACCATAGACGTGCGTCTGCCTGTACGCACGACGACACATCAAGCTATACATTACCAGTTTAAGCTGACCTCGCATTATATAGGCTTTTCGTCGTCTGAGAAGTCAGCTTATACCTACTGGAAATCTATAGCATCATGATATCGCTCATTTGAAACATCGATGTAACTGTTACTTTTTTAGGGTTCCGTACCCCTTTGGGTACAGCCTGGTGACAGACAGACGGACGGACAGACAGCGAACTCTTAGTAATAGGGCCCCGTTTTTACCAAAGGGTAAACCCAAGTGATCTCAAGAATCGCGATAGCTATAAAGTTGAAATTTTCACAGATGATGTATTTCTGTTGTAATGGGTACTTAAATAAAAAATTAAGGAGAGCTCCCATACAATAAACGTGATTTTTTTGTATTTATATTGTACTCATGATAATAAACAACTTTTACTATGGGACCAAACCTGACATCGCAAAAAAAAAATCTGCTGTTCAGTACATTTTGACCAGTTAGGCGAACATAAACGACTAAACAGCAGATTTTTTTTCGCAATTTCAGGTTTGGTCCCATAGTAAAAGTTGTTTGTTATCATGAGTACAATCACGTGTTTAGGTATGGGTCACTAATTACCAGTCACCCTATACATACGGGTCGAATACAGAACCTCCTTTTTTTGAAGTCAGTTAAAAATGGGATAATCTGTTCTACCAATCTTACGGTTGACTCCAATTTTTAAGTTGTTTATAAAAACTATTTAAATTAAATCTCGATGTCTGACAGCCCTAATTTTCAGACGAAGGTGAAAACGATATCTGGAGCAAGCAAGTACAAAGTTGTTTTCAAAAGTCCGGTTTGCTCAAGTTATTTTAATTGCAAATTACTTATAAGTTCGCGATGAACCGACGCGCGATGTACTTTCGATCTTTGTAGGTTCTTTGTATTATTGAACTCGGTTCAGATCTATTTTCTAAAGGTTTTTAATAGTAGGTATCACCCGTTTTTTTTTAAGAGGGCGCCGACCATACGCCGACCGCACAGTGGCGCCCTCATGGTTTTTTGGTTATTTTTTTTATTTTAGAATGAAAATGCAGAAAATAAGCACGTTAAGTTGTGCTCCACAAGATTATACGTTAATATTATTACAAATGGTAGTTTTATTGTTTAGTTTTATCATAATCACTAAAACGGGTAAAAGTGGCCACTATTAACCGTTTTAGTAATTATAATAAAACTAAACAATATATATATAACTAAACGGTTGACGGATTTTTTCCTTTACTTGTGCTACATGAAATTGCTTCTTGTCTTTCATGATTCTAGGTCAACGGGAAGTACCTACCCTATAGGTTTTGATTCCGGAACATAAACGCCTGTATCTTTTGATTGCGTGGACTTAGAAGTTTGATTTTTTCACTGCTTCAAGGGATTGCAGCCTTGCGTATTTGATATTAATTTCAACTTGATAACTGCACACGTTCCTGAGAAAAAGGGTCTTGACTGACGGACAGACAGACGGACAACGAAGTGATCTTATAAGGGTTCCGTTTTTTTTGGGTTACGGAACCCTAAAAATGACTCACGTTGTCCTCATAGTCACTTGTCAGAGTTTGCCAAATAGTCAACTTCAAATTCTCAATTCAGAAACTGGGGTGTAAACCTGCCAGTAGTTTAATACTTAAAAAATATCTTCATATTTTAACGTACAGAACATAATTATGAACATCGTAACTTTACAATCTATTGCTCGGCGAGTGGTTGACCTCGGCTGTTTGACTGCCTCTGTGGTTGTTCAACCAAACTGAGTAACCTCTGTGACCCCTATGACTGAAGGGCACACCATCCTTCTTATGGTTTCATAACATTATTATCACGCTTATATTCCCCGAGGGGTAGGCAGAAAGAAGTGTTTTTAGGGATCCATACCTCAAAAAGAAAAACGGAACCCTTATAAAAATACTTCGTTGTCGGTCTGTCCGTCGGTCAACAAGACCCTTTTTCTCAGGAACGCGTGGAGCTATCAAGTTGAAATTAATATCAAATACTCAGGCCTGCAATCCCTTGAAGCAGTGAACAAATCAAACTTCTAAGTCAACGCAATCAAAAGATACCTACGAGCGTATAGTAACTTGAAGAATATTGCTAATCCATTGCTTCATATGTTTGAAAAATTTGTCTGCTCATCAACGCGAATAACGCAATGGATATTGTTGAACTGTAAAAATAAAAGCAATTCCTACTGATAGTGTGCTATGCAATTACCCCGCGTAATAGGCTCGCCCCCTATTACGTGTGACTTAACGATAAAAAAAAAACAGTAGCACTCCGGGAGTGCCGACAAAAGTGAAAACAAAACACAAACAGAATACTTACTTTGCCATTACTCACTGACATATCGGATATACATTAAAACCGAGTACATCCCGAGGACAGCCGAACACATCCGAAGCGGATTTGGTTACGGTAACAATGGCGCGAATTCAACGGTTTTTTCAAATTTCAAAAAATGCCCAACGCGCCTAAAGAAGTTTTCACTTCAGAACTGGCGAAATGGGGGAGCACTCCACCACCTCTGCCAGGTACCCCACTGGGAAATACATGCATGAAGTTATGTTATGCAGAGAATTTAGTTTCATTACTGTAGTCAGTCTAGTAAGTCGGCATTTACCTTATTTATAATCTTTCATTGTTACATCGCCATTGCGGTCATTGTCACTCGAGCTATGCAAAATTTTATTTTATTTTATTAGACTGTGTTTAGGGTTGCCAGGCGTCCGGATAAAGTCGGACACAGTCAGGCTTTTTGGTTGGGTGGCCAGCCAAATCAGACGGTGTCCGTCTTAAAAGTTGTTCATAATGATGAGTACAATGACCCCTTAAGAGGAAAACGGTGATTAAAACTTCATCCTGTATATTAACATCCAAATTAAGAACCTCCTCCTTTTTTGAAGTCGGTTGAGTACAATATTTTGTATACTTACATGAATTAAATAATTATTATGTGAAGACAAAGTAATTTGTATGACCAACACTGAACTCGACAAGACACTTGTGATTTTTATGTTGATTAAGTGATTAACTTTATCGGCTTATTAGCCGATTCGCACGAATTTATTTGCCCGAAATGTGCGAATCGTCACATTTTTTTATAGGCGAGCCACACGAATTTGCACATTTTTAATTTAATGTAATAAAGTATAGAAAAAAGGACACTAGTGCACACATGTGTTATCATATCATCCTCATCATAATCAACCTAGAATGTTCCCTCTGCTTGGACACAGGCCTCCTCTCAGTGAGAAGGAACATGAACAGGCACTTGTATTAAAAGTAAAATATTATAAAGGTCTACTTTTTTCTTATCTGCGTTGCATAAAATTCAAAATGTACCAATTCGTGCGAGTCGCCTATATATAGCCTAGAGATGGCCTGAGTCCCAGCAATGGGAACATTACAGGCTGATTATGCCGATAGATAAAATAATATTATTAAAAAGTGACGATTCGCACGTTTCGGGCGAATAAATTCGTGCGAATCTACTAATGAGCCTCTTTATCACTATGTCAATTTATCGGATAATATATCAATGTTATTGTATTTATAGTTGCTAGTTCAATGTCGATAAACTATAGATATCGAAAGTCACAATCTGCGGGTTAATTGCGCAACACACTATCAGTAGCAATGGATTTCATTTTGACAGTTCAACAACATTCATCGCGTTATTTACGTTGTTGAGCAGACACATTTTTCGTGCATATAAAGCAACTAGCAGCGCTCCGCAGTTTCACCCGCATTTTCCGTGGGAATATCGGGATAATTAATTGTCTCGCTGACGGTGGCGTGTGTGTTGGATCATTTAGCTCCCTTCAAAATGGTTGAGCTGAATGGTGCTGATCTATGCGTCATGTTCGTGAACGGGCGCCGTCAGTTGGGGCTGGTCATCACTCGGCTGCCTCGGCTTATTTTTATTTTTAATTATTTTATTTTTGGATTGTTGTTTTTTTTTTTATTATTTACTATTTGCTGTACTCTGGACGCTTTTAATGCATACGTATTTTTTTACATCGTCCTCACATATTATTATAAATTCAACATTAATGATGTAACTAATATTTTTGTAAAATTATAATTTAAAAGAGTGTCCATGGAGTTTCTTGCCCGTTCTTCTCCATGGGTACCTACGCTTTGGAATCGGCAACTAGCTTCATTTTATTTTTGACTGACCGACTTCTTGACAATTCAAAAGTGCCTGTAAATGGTTTAATTGAAATAAATGCTTTAAGTTTGAGTTTGATAAAAACTATCCTATGTCCTTTCTCGGGACTCAAACTATCTTATACCAAATTTCATCTAAATTGGTTCAGCGGTTTAAACGTGAAGAGGTAACAGACAGACACACTTTCGCATTTATAATATAAAGTATGTGTATGGTTTTTTTTTACTACTAACACTAGTTTCCTAACATTCTATAGATTTAAAAGCCTGAAGTAAAATGTTTTTATTTATTTTTGACGTGATAACGTCTTGTAAATCGATGAACGCCGGCTGCACGCACGAAAAAGCATTAATCATTGTCACGTTCCGCCTGAGCTGAGTGTGCAAGCGAGAGCGCGGAACAAGCGATAGAGAGGCACGATCGGACGTTTTCTTATGACGTTATCACGTAAAATTATCGTCCGTAAACCGACTTTACTGACAACCAATGTTTTTATTTTATTTTATAAACATCCAAATTGAGAACCTCCTCTCTCACACACTTTCGCATTTATAATATTAGTTTGGATGTATGGATGGATTAGCAATGTCCTTCAAAATTATTCAGGTGGTACAGACGCCAGCACATCAAGCTACCCGAAACTGTCAAATTTTCCCAATCAACTTTGAACCTTATGATTCAGCGATAAAGTTGAAAATCTATTAAAGAAATTTGACAGATTGTAGTAGCTTGATGTGCTGGCGTCTGTACAGAATGCGTAGTTGCTATGTGATTGGTGTTTTTACACCCTGTAGTTACTTAGGTACTTAAATTTTCGGCTATCTATACAGATATTTATTATGTTTATCTACACAGGTTATAGATAGGGTATCGGCCATCGGGATTAATCTGATTAACCGCGTTATGTCAAATCTGTTCAGCCGTTTTTGCGTCAATCCGAACATACATCCAGACAAACAGACAAAAATGATTCGTTACTATTTTATTATAGGTAATGTCTTAAAATAATAATATGTACAAGTATATAAAAAGGGAGGGGAAATAATCAAAGGGCATCAAAAAATTCGTCCGAATTGCTGTCAACAGGAAACGTGCTCAAAAGGCTGGCAGCATTGCCACGTTGTATGGCAATACTGATTCTTTTGACCAAAAAATAGGCCAGCCCTCTGGTCATGTGAAGAGTCGACCAACCGCTTGGCGATGTCTCGAAATACTAAGTGGGCACTCGGGCCCCATGGCCCTAGTGTTTCAACCCCAAACGGCTCAAATATATAAGTTCCAAAGAGATTGGAGTATTTGTGCCGTTTGAGGTTTTCCGCACCTGCAGCAGCCGCCCCGGCACAGCTCACCGTGCTTGGAAGATGGGATAATGGCGCAAGGGTGTCGACACACGAATAGGTAAGTAATGTAAGATTATTCTAGGTTTCTCAACCTACGTATTAATGAAAAAAAACCTCTCTAATTCTATTTAACTTCGAGAACTATTAAGATACGAGTCATAACCTTGAAATGGATACTTACAAAAAAACTGAAATATGTCTTCGATAAAAACATACTCGTTTATTTACAAATAATTGGCACCGTCTTGACATTGTCAACGTAAATTGAGGTAAGTGCGAGTCGAACTCGCACACTAAGGGGTCCGTACCACCGCACAACATTTAACACTACACATTTTTTTTTAAATACTTTAGTAATAAAATGCCAAAAAACACCTTTCTTGTAAGGGGACCACGTTATTTTATTTTTTATTTTTATAGTACGTAGGTACCATACAACTCGATTCCCACCGGCTTCCCTTCGAAAATTCAGAACATAACCACCCTATAGTCAATTCATCATTGAAATTTTCTTTTGGAATTTTTTTTTGCTCCGGCCTACCTCTGTCATAAATTCACCCTTCGCCACTGGTAGACAAGTGTCTAACTATTACGGTTGAAAAGATACAGCACTGTGACAGACAGACGGACAGCGGAGCCTTAGTAATTCCGTTGGCACCGTTTGGGTTACTATTACTGTTAGCCTGCATCATCCCACTGCTGGGCATAGGCCTCATGACCGTTTGGGTGCGGAACAATACAGACACCAATTTTATTTATTTGTATAGATGTATAGATAAAAAAAACCTTATAAAGATTCCTTACATCATTTATCTGAATAATATGGTACTGTTATTTTATTTACTCAATAAAGATGATAAATGAATCAATGAATCTATTATCTGTATGTCGAGCAAAACATTTATACGTCATTTCCTAATGATTAGGCTTCCAAGTTCCAATTGATTGATTTTAATTACGAGTTACGCAATAGGACAATTAATTAAAGACCACGTACCAACCCCCTTAGTAAACGTATTATATCAGATGAATAGTCACACACCGATTTTTCTCTTTCAGTCGTCAGTAATTTGACTTCCGAAAGAAGAAGACAAAGCGTTGTGTAACTATACAGACGCTATAAGTATGTTGGGGTAAGATCGTAGCCGGGGTAAGACCGTAGGAATCAAATTCTTTGCCTGCACAATTAAATTTTGCCCTGACCTTCGTCGTAGCAGAATAAAAATAATGATGGAGAACACCAATGTTTATTACTGCATTAAAAACATTGCCACATTAGGTGGGAATTTGATTCATACGGTCTTATACCAGTGCCGATCTTACCCCAACATACTATACAACGTTTATCAGTAACCCCGGTAGGCAAGGGTATAACTTATCTAAAGCCCCCTAATTTTGTAACACATTATCGATCTGAAATCATTTTGAAGGATATTGCAGTGTGTCTGTATGTTACCTCTTCACGCTTAAACCGCTGAACCGATTTAGATGAAATTTGGTATAGATATAGTTTGAGTCCCGGGAAAGGACATAGGATAGTTTTATCCCGATATTCCCACGGGATAGAAACTTATGCGGGTGAAACCACGGGGCGCTTGCTGCATAATGTTCGAAAAATTTGTCTGCACACACGAAGCAATGGATTAGCAATATCCTTCAAAATGATTCAGATTTTTTGATAGTGTGTTATGGAATTAGGGTGCAGTTCATCATGGTCCTCTAGCTCCTTTTCCCAATTTGTTTGGGGTCAGCGCAACATATACTTTTCTTCCATACTTCACTGTCATCTTGGTAGTCATCCCCTTTCTAGCCATAATAATATGATCTTTCACACAAGCCATCCGTTTTTTCTTTTTTTATTGCTGAATGGGCCCGCTCTTGACCTCGATCACGCCTGATGGAAAGCGATGGATGAGGTCTATGATGGAACGAGCGTGCCCAGAAGATGCCTAAGGCACTGGAACTCCCACGCATCGACGAAACACAGCAGGCTGCTTGACGCCGGACTCCGGTGGTAGGGTGGTCGCAAACCAGCCGGGCGTTAGCCCTACCACCGCAAGGGAAAAATTGGCCAGTCAAATAAGGTGTTGGGTGTGACTGTCCAGGATGCGCCGAGCGCTCGGTTTAGTTGAGTAACTGACGCGGACGGAACTAACTGCGCTACACGAGGAGGCTTCTTCATGCATCACAAAAAAACATTGTTTCTTTGGTCTTCCTCTACTCATAAGAGTATGCCATCCACGTTCAAACTAGACAGTGGTGGCCCAGTGGTAACGGCCGCGACTTACTTATTGTAGGTCGTAGGTGCGAACCCCGACAGGTTTTTATTTTGTGTAAATTATTTTTATCACCACTGCTATCAAAAAGGTGAAGGAAATCCGAAGTCCTAGAACCAAAAATTGCAAGACATTGTGACTTTTACCAACCCACACTGGCTTACATCCTCTCATAGAGATAAGGCCTGTGTCCCAGCAGTGGGAACATTATAGGCTGATGATTATGTAGCACAAATCTCTCGATATTTTAGGAAAAAAGTCTCTTTTTATGGCTTCAATCAAAGGATTGATTGTCGCTACGAATTCATTGACAATTTCCGCGCGTAGAGAATTGGTGCCTATAAAAGTTGTTTGTTTTTAATTTTTTTAGGTTTGTTCGTTATTTTTTGTGATAATAAAAATTCTCCGTTCACCTTTTATACCCTGTTTTTGTCAGACGGTAAAACAAATGCTAGCCGGTATATTTTAGTGTTAGCTTGTAAGTACATTGTAATCATTATGAGTAAACATATCATTAACATTGGAATTCAAGGGTGAATGAATCTGCATCAGAACCGGTCTCATTTTAATTTTAATAATTTATTTATTTATACAAAATCTGTATTAGTAATAACAAAACCTCAAACAAACCAAACTGCCAAACTGTATAGGTAACAGTTTCTAGGCAGAAAAAATAAGCAAAAAAAAAATATTATATCGTGTTACGTCTTTCTTCTCAATGCCTAAATACACGTCTAGAATTAGATAATCAAAAAAGTACACTGCGCCTAGTCTTTTCCCAACTATAGTGGGTTAGCTTCCAGTCTAACCGGATGCAGCTGAATACCAGTATTTCACAAGGAGCGGCTGCCAATCTGACTTCTACAACCCAGTTACTGGGTAACACGATACGCCTTGGAAAGACTGGTTAATTAAGTATTAACAGTAAGACATAGTAAATTAGATATAGCTTTCTAGCTATAAAACCGAAGTACAAAAATTAGGGTTAAATAGAGTTTTATTTTGATATAAAACACTTCACAATATTGTAAAATTATCACTTATTTTTGGTGCCGACTGTACCTTAAGATATTTTTTTTTCATCTAATAAAACGACATATTATGTAATACCTACCTAATACAATACCTACTTATTAAATGATCTTAAAAGTATAAACCGGGCAATTTTGTGAAATTAATAATTAAGTACTTAAGTACATAAATGGCTTGAATGACATTCTTCGAAAATGACGTTTTACGAAAGTGACATTGTGCGAAAATGACGTTTTGAGAAAATGACGTTGTGTGAAAATGATGTTATGCGAATTGCGAAAATGACATAGTGTGAAAATGACGTTGTGCGAAAACGACGTTTTGCGAAAGTGACATTATGCGAAAGGGACCAAATTTTTCACGATGACATTTTGCGAAAGTGACGTTCTGCTTCAAGACCAATAATTAAAGAACACTGGCGAAATGTGGATGTAAGTACTTTAGGTATTCTTCTGAGTAATCCTTCGGGATTACAGGTTTTCGTTACTTCGTTTTCTTTAAAAACGCCTTTCGATTTTTCAACCACAAAAAAGATGAAATCGTAAAGATTCACTGGAGTGTAAACAAAAAACATAAATTTAAGGCATATCCATTGATTGTCCGATGACCAAAATTAGTAAGCACCTACTCAATATAGGTAGCGGAACAACTTCGCTTTTTAAAACAGGTTTTGTTCAGAAAGTAAGTAAAAGAAACCTATAGTGGGCTGGACCCGTAATTTTTGGCCTGTTATTAAGTATTACCCGATTGTGATAAAGATGAAAAACGGGGTTATGTATTTTTCATAATAACGCAAGTATTTATTATTTTCCCTTTTAAAAATGCTGTTGCACTTGCGCGTGTGTTGCATAACCAGCGTGCTTCATTTTTTGTTTTAGAAGCGTCAAAATCTAAGTGTTAATTTTATCGTAGATACGTCCAATAGGTTATTTAGAATTTAGATTATTAAAAAAAAATACATGGTGTCATTTCTCGTTTTTTTTTTCTGTGAGCAATGAACACCATCATCTGCGTAGGCTTTTCCCAACTATGTTGGGGTCCGCTTCCGGTCTAACTGGATGCAGCTGAATACTAGTATTTTACATGGAGCGACTGCGAATCTGACTCCGTACCTATCAGTTACTGGGTAAGATTGGTTGTCAGACTTTCGGGGCTTCTGACTACCCGTAACGACTGTCAAAGAATTACGAATGACAGCCGGGACCAACGACGTAACGTGCTTTCCGAGGCATTGACGGGATTTTTGTCGCAGTAATGACCCATGTTTTGTGTTATATTTCAAAACCTTTATATTGGCAATCAGTATATCCTTTTTCTTAATGGCTAATAGAGAAGTATAGAAGAAAAAGACATGTTGCGTCGACCCCAAATAAATTGGGATAAGGACGGGAGATTGGATGAATGGATGGAACATAGAATATTATTATGATGTTTTAAAACACTGACTGAACCAGATCTCCACTCCAATCTTTGTGGGTCTTTCCTCAAAATACCATTTTAGACACCAATCTACATGTTCCTCACATAATCTTCGTCAGGTCTTCTGACTGAAGATTAGTACTACCTATGTCTGGACTGTGACCTCCTCTGAGTTTGTTTCGGCCTTTCTTCTCAGACTAGTCAGATAGGAAACGCCGACCTCAATTCGTTTTTTAAATATCATTGACGAGTAAAACTGTATGTACTAACCTACTTGCAGATTTATTTTTTTATTTTTATCGTTTAAAATACATGAAGGCTTCTAATTCTAAGGACTTTCCCTTCTTTCGGACAGTGTCAATGATTTTCATTTTCTGAGAATTTTCGTTATAATGCTCTTTTCACGTGTAGTTTCATAATCACAAACGACTATTCTGTAGTCGTAACAAATCGTGATGATTATTTCGAAGATAACACGAGAGTAACACGAGCATGTGATATCTACCTAAAAATTATATCATCATTCCATCTGCGAGACTGCGACTGGAAGACAATTTATTTTTTTCTACGAATTCTACCTATATTTTAAAAAGTATCCTTTGTGTTAATCCAGAACCCTAATTGCGTAACACACTATTACTCTCAATTTGAATCATTTTGAAGTATATTACTAATCCATTGCTCCATATGTTCGAAAAATGTGTCTACTCAAGAACGTAAATAACGCAATGAATGTTGTTAACTGTCAAAATGAAACCCATTGCTACTGATAGTATGTTACGCAATTACCCCGCAGGTTATAAACCATAATAATTATTCGACTTTCATTCAAATCCGTTCAGTTTGTGCGTGATTGAGTAAAAAACATCCAAACATAGATACAAATTATTATTTTTTTCCTTATCTTTAATGCAATCTGCACCCTAATTGCGTAACACGCTATCAATCACAATCTGAATCATTTTGAAGGATATTGCTAATCCATTGTTTCATATGTTCAAGAAAATTGTCTGCCCAACAACGTAAATAACGCAATGAATGTTGTTGAGCTGTCAAAATGAAAACCGATCCTACTGTAAATGTGTGATACGCGATGCGATGGGTAGATGACGGCTCCTGATCTTGCGCGGTATGAATAGCCACTGCCCAACTATGGTCGTTGCCACTGCCCCATCCAATTTAATTACGTATTTTTTTTCATGGCAAATAAAATATGTTCGAATGCGTTACTCAGCATTTAAAAATTAGTTTTGTGACGCGGATAAAGAATTTATAAAATTCTTAAAATTCCCACGTGGTTTCTCCTTGAATACATAAGCATAATGACCCGGAATGACTGTATGTAGTTAAGCCATACCAATATTTGTTTTGGGTTTTCCAAGGCGAAGAAAGCCAATAATTCAGTCACAGCGTGGTGTAACGCCGATCGCTGCCAAAATATATAAAATAAATAAAAACTCTTTATGGTCGCGTCAAAATGCATACAAACGAACGCGTCGATCGCGTACTCGCGCTACCTTTTGGTTAGGGCGCGGAGCAATTGAAGTTTTAAATTAAAAATTTAAAATAGAGTTGCTTTTGTTTTATAACTCGGGGGTTATTTCTTTAAAAACATCGTGAACCTCTACTCTATCACGATGTTTTAACATGACACTTGATAGTAAATATTTACGTACGTAAGTAATTATGTTTTTTCTAAAAAAAAACTTTAAAGATAAGCTAAGTATAATATACTTAGCATATTTCCCAATTAGTGTAGATTATTTATGGATAAAAATGTTTTTCTTCTTCTTGGAGATAAGGCTAAAAGTGTTTTAACGGCTGTTATCAATCTATGTTAAAACTAACTTTTGCATTTTTCATTTCTCTTCGTTCTGAAGTTTACGCAGACGAAGTCACGGTAGAGACTATTTAATAATAATTTTAATCTAGTGAATAAAATCTTTTTATCGGAAAATAATATACAACTTCGTAAAAATTACCAAGTTCTCATTCATATTTATATAATGTCAAAAAATAAATCTAACAATTGTCACTTTATTGTGATGTTGACTGTACTTGCGTCGTTGATAAAGCATAGTGTTCATAATGTCAGATAATTTTACACTCCATCTCAATTATCTACTTTAGTGAATGTTTGAGTGACTATTTGTAACAAAAAGGTCCTAATAAGTTTTTGGTTGCAATGGAATTTGAACTTTGTTAAGTATGACATTATAATTTGAAAATTATATCAAATTCTTAATTCAAATAATTATAACGTAGAAGTTTTTTAACACCTTATATAAATATTATATTTAATATAATATTTATATAAGGTGTTAAAAAATTAACCTGACAAACTTTAAGAGGTGCTTTAGACCATCGAACTGAACAACTTTCACTGTGGGACCAACTCTGAAATCACGAAAAAAAACAGCTGTCTAATACAAAAGTTCAATACCTACTTGACCAAAATGTATGAAACAGCAGATTTTTTTTCGTGATTTCAGAGTTGGTCCCATAGTGGAAGTTGTTCAGTTTGATGGTCTAAAGAACCTCTTAAAGATTGTCGGGTTATTTTTTAACACTTTGTAAGTATATCCTATAACACTCGGCAACACTATGGCTTTCCCATTAGTAATAGAATTTTCGGGATCGGATCAGCAGTTCCGATGTTCCGAAGAGTAACCACTACATACCAATATTCATAACATTTTACAATATCTAAGGAGTATTTTTTAAATATTTTAAGTTTTACACTGATCATTTTTTTTTTCATTTCAAGTTATTTCTTAGTTTTACTTAGATATTTAATCAAGGTATTTACATAATATAGGTAAGCTATACAAATATAATATCTATTACTAAAAATAACAAAATTAAATCCTAACTTAACTACAACTATACAGAAACCTTTGATTATATAATGTTTATTTATATAATCAAAGACAGAAACGTATAGCGTCGAAAAATTCATCCGCAAGTTTTACTTGTATAACTACTTATATTAAATCGATCACTTTTATGGTTTATACTTTATTTTGACAATAAGACTTACTATTGAACATAAAATACTACAATCGCATTCAGAATCCTAGACGATTGTGATTATGAACGTGCTTACGTTTAGTTATAGTACCGTTTGAACACTGCAGTTTGAAGTTTTTTTAATTGTTTTAATCTGATAAGTGTTAAAGTAGTAAGTATTGTTTTGAACTTTTTGTTTTTTTTTTCACTTCGTAACGTCAAACGTCAAGTTCTTATGGAGATTAGACAGTTGTGTTATGGAGTTACTGTTATGTTACCGTGAAACGGGGTGAATAGGGATGCAGGGGTGAATCGGGACGAAACTTTAAAATGGATTTCATCATTGAAATATTTTTTTTTTGCCAAAAAGGACTCTAATGTGTTTACTATATTATAATTAACGGTTAAGTGTCCTTATTGGCAACAAACTATATAACATCAACGTTGAAATCCATTTTAAAGTTTCGTCCCGATTCACCCCTGCATCCCTATTCATCCCGTTTTACCGGTAGGTACTGATAGACTGTGCCATCCCACAGCTGGGCAAATTATTACATGTCTTCCAATACTTTTGCGATCCAGCCCTCTAATTGCGTTTAAGTTTAAGATTTTATTTCAAACATGTTCAGGATTTTAAATTCAATTAAAAGTCAGTACTTACCTACTTACCTATTTTTTATGCTCAAAATACTTGAACAACAAATAAGGTTTTTGGTATTTTGAATCTCAAATTGCAGACGGGGGTTAATTTTAGGCTTTCGCTGTAATAGTAAAAAATGCTCAAGATGTTATTTCCCATTTATAAGAAAATAGGACTTTTTTTTTCTGGACTTTAATTTTTGGGTTTAAAATGTTCGACACTTGAATGATGTCCTTTATGCTACAGATTTTGAAACAGACATGTACAGACGCCAGCACATAAAGCTACTACAATCTGTCAAATTTCTTTAATAGATTTTGAACTTTATCGCTACAGCATTAGGTTCAAGGTTGATTGGGAAAATTTGAGATTTCGGATAGCTCGATGTGCTGCATACTGATGAAAAATACTAAATAACAATATACACTCAAACATTACCTTTACGAAAAGAAAAAAAATACACAAAATGAAATTGAGACGTGAACAAGACTTACTACAGTTATACCTACCCCGCCCAAACTACGGAAGAAAATGTATCATGTATAAAGGATCCAGATTATATAATAAATGATCGAAATACATCACAGATTCCAAATCAATAACCACTTTAAAAAAAAAACTACTCAAGCTGCACATCATAAAGTCAAAGTCAAATCATTTACCTACTTATTTCAAATAGGCACACTAAAGGCACTTTTGAACGTCAAAAATTATAATAGAACGAAATTGATTCTAGTCGCCCCTTCCAAAAGGTAGTTTTCGTATGGAGAAGAATGGGCAAGAAACTCCACCGTTACTCTTAAGGTTTTGTACACATTCATTACAATAATAGATATGCGTCTAGAATAAAAATTAGTCTACCAACAAAAGGTAAAAAGAATTAAAAATAAAGCAATGACAGGTAAATCAATTATGTGATAGATACATGGTACCTACTCACATACTTACAAATATTGTGAAAGTAGATGTAAACAATTCATATTCCCTACAATAATCTCAAGCACATCCAGCTAGACATCATATTATCTGTGTTGAACGGAGACTTGTTTACTTTTGCAAGCAAACATTGAATTGTTTGTAGTTTTAGGATTCCGTACCTCAAAAGGAAAAACGGAACCCTTATACGATCATTTTGTTGTCAGTCTGTCTGTCTGTCTGTCAAGACCCTTTATCTCGGGAACGCGTGGGGGTATCGAGTTGAAATTAAAACCATTTTTCAGGTCTGCGGTCCGTTGAAGCTGTGAAAAAATTAAACTTCTAATTTAACGCAAAAAAGATAATATGACCGTTTATGCCGCAAAAAACGTATATTTCGACATTCTCAAGGGAATCAGAATGTAAGGGTACTTCCCGTTGACCTTGAATCATGAAAGGCAAGAAGCAAGGTCATATAGCACAATTAAAGGAAAAAATCCGAAAACCGTAAATTTGTTGTAACATAAAAAAAAACCCGTGATTAACTACATATTTTTAAGGAACCCTCGGTGCGCGAGTCCGACTTGCTCTTGACCGGTTTTTTTTTAATCTACCCACAAAATAATTATTATACAAATGTCTAGTTTTTACAAAACTTTTATGTTATAGTTTTAAGAGGACTACATGACCTAAAGCGCGGTCTTTGTCGGACTGCATAGAAAAGAAAGAGAAGCGCGATGCCACAACGCTGGTAATTTATTGCAAAATATGAAGCAATTATCGATTTACGAAAAATCTAGTGTTTGGACAAAAAAACTAAAACACTATAGTTTTAGTATGTTGCTTGTAGAATAATCTGACAAAAAATCATAATGATTGTATGTATATTAGTATGAATTTTGTTGTAAAAAAAAAGTTTTTAGAGGTATCTTCATGATTTTTTTCTATCGTACCAAATAAGTTGTATTATGTTTTCAACACACTATCATCCTAGCATTTATCCTGAAGAATATCATATATTTTTTTGAGATTTTTGACTGTAGTTTATCATATACTTTTATTGTTTCTAAAACTTGCGTTTTTTGTGTTTAGGTCCTGTAAGCCCCGTGAATTTTAGTATTCTAATGAGAATAAAGTTATCTCAAACCTCATAAGTGATTTGTTTTTGTTTTACTTGGCAAATAAAAATTTTAAAATTTATTTTCGTTGCCTAAATTTTTTTTTGTTTACAAACTATTTTTTTTTTAATAACAAAATTGAAGGTATTGTCAGGAAATAATCTAGGAATAGGTAAATTTAATATAACGAAAAAAAAAAACACTAACCTTACGAAAAAAATCACCAACAAAATATAGAACCAAAGTCACAAAACAGTCATAATAACAAAAAAGTCCATGCACAGAACAAAAAAAAAAACAATCGTTGCACAAACAAAAATATTAAAATCGTGTTTTCGATTAAATTATTTTAATTTCGAATTCGCGCGCGCACTCGGCCTGCCTTGCCGTGGTCTATTGCGAAATGCTGCGTTTAACCTTAGCTCCGCTCCATTCATCTGTCATTCGGCCTCTGCTGCTTATAATTTTAATCCACGAACGCTACTTAGTTTATTCTTTAGGTAAGGACGTGAATTTGAATGTCGAAGGGCTGAGAAAAAATAACGTTCGGCTTTATGGAATTGTTTTATTTTAATTTACACTTTGAGACTATTCAAATTGAGGATGTAATTTTATTTTAATGGCTGCCTTGGTATGTACATTAAATGATAATGATGGTTTGTACACTTTGTACAAACACTTTTACACATCAATCATATTTGTTTAAACTAGATGAGGTCGGCGTTTCCTATCTGACTATTCTGAGAAGAAAGGCCGGAACAAACTCGAAAGGTAATTTTTTTAAATGTTTTTTTATACTTACATTTTTAAATATTATTGTTTATTAATAAAGGCCATGTCCCACTACAGGGCAAAGGCCTCAAATCATTGTAAATAACGTGAAATAAAAAAAAGCTTTTTTTTCTTGCGGTTAAAACATGTATAATAACATCGCGCTTGTACTTATTTCCCAAAGGCTTAGACAGAGGTGCACCTACCTATAGTACACTCACATTTCGTGATTTCGCCAACTATGTTTAATTAAGTCCCATTCCCATGTAATATGGGGCGAGCCTATAAGCCATAAATCGAGCTCAAATCCTCACTTCTGAGAAATTCCAGATATATAAAGAAAAACTCAATAACTCCCGACCCGGGAATCGACTACTAGACCAACGAAGAAGTCTCTCATAATTTTTTACCTAAAAAAAAAACCTGGGGCTTAGGATCTTTTTGGAATAAAAAAAAAAATTTTGATGTGAAAACTTCTTTAGGCGCGTTGGGCATTTTTTGAGATGGGAAAAACAATTGAATTCGCGCCACTGTTACCGTAACCGACACCGCTTCGGATGTGTTCGGCTGTCCTCGGGATGATATTATGTCAGTGAGTGATGGCAAGGTATTCTGTTTGTGTTTTGTTTATAAGACGATTCAAAATTAAGTAATTGTTCAAGTTTTTACTTGGAGTGTCGATTTTCTCTTTTGTTTCTATTTGGGTCCGCTTTTGACCTCGATCATGCGATGGATGAGGTCTACAGGGTCAAATTAAATTCACTAGCGAAACTCTGCAGTCGTGATAGCCATCTTACATGTTACAATAAATAAATAAAATATTTTATGTTTTTTTTGGGGGTCAACGACCGCTGGTAGTATTGTCACTTGAAGTATGAGTTGATAAAATCGGTTTTCGTTTGTTTTATGGTGTTGAAATCTCGATACCTACCCATCACGTCTGTGAAGTTTACACACAAATAAACCGATTTTTTTTTTAATATTTTAAGATACTTAATTTTTTATATATTTCAAGTGACCTCACTAATCTACTTCAATGAACTCATAAAAATCAAATCAATATTTTTTTTTGTTTTATTATGGTTAGATATCGACACCCATCACGTCTGCGGAGTTTCGCTAGATAATATAATTTGACCCCGTATGAAGGAACGAGCGTGCCCAGAAGATGCCTGGTCACTCTGGCTTTGTTTTGTTTCAAAGTAATTGAAGATGAGTGCTGTGTGTGTATTCCGAAAGTTTGCGAGGATGGATGGATGGATGTTTGTTTCTCTTTCATGCAAAAACTACTGAACGGATTTAGATGAAACTTTACAGTAATATACCTTATACATCAGCATAAAGCTCGTCACACACCTAGCTGTAATATACATATATTAATATACCGTACTATAATATATTTTATAGCAAGCTACCACACACGGAGACGATGCTATAATATATATTTTGCCTTTATTTTCATTGATGTTCGGCCTAGCTATAATATAAATTAGGTACAGATATGTCGACATATTTTGGTAACGTCATAGAAATATATATTATAGCTGCGTGTACGGTCACTCGCAAATTTATATAGAAAATATGTCGTAATGATTGAGGGGCCCGTGGCTAAATAATAACAGCCGCACAGGTCGATCGATCAGGTTAAGCTACGCTTGCCACGGTTGGTCTGTGGATGGGTGACCATCTTTACATACCGAGACCCCTCCGTGCCTCGGAAAGCACGTTAAGCCGTTGGTCCCGGCTGTCATTCGTGGATCTTTGACAGTCGTTACGGGTAGTCAGAAGCCCGAAAGTCTGACAACCAGTCTTACCAAGGGGTATCGTATTACCCAGTAACTGGGTTGTGGAGGTCAGATAGGCAGTCGCTCCATGTAAAATACTGGTATTCAGCTGCATCCGGTAAGACTGGAAGCCGACCCCAACATAGTTGGGAAAAGGCTAGGCAGATGATGATGTCTTGCTATGATTCATATTAATATATATTATAGCTATGTCTGTGACGGGCTTTGACATAGAATACTATACAGGTTGAAATTTTAATCACCGTTTTCCTTTTAAGAGGTCATTGTACTCATCATTATGAACAACTTTTACTATGGGACCAAACATGAAATCGCGAAAAAAAAATCAGCTGTTCCCTACATTTTGACGAGTGATGCGAACATAAATGTAGGGTACAGCTGATTTTTTTTTTCGTGATTTCAGGTTTGGTCCCATAGTAGAAGTTGTTCATAATGATGAGTACAATCTCCCATTTCGATTTGTCGCGTGTTTTCAATTTCACCCATGGCCGCACCGACCCTCGAGTGGCGCGCGTGGAACACTGCAACGCCAACTCGGGCCTGTCTGGTCGCACGACTTACCTGCGCAAACTCCCTACTAGTCCAACTACGGAGCTTGTCAAGTGTGTGTGTGTTTCAATAATAATAATATTAAGAGAAGGCACCTCAGTATTGCATCAAAGTTTAAAACCAACATGAACTCGCGTCCTTCGAACGTCAGTGGTTGAGGTATTATCCTTTCATCTTGTCATGTATTTACATGTATTTATTAGATACTACTTACATTGTATATTTCTTCGCTCATGGCTAAATAATAAACAGCCGCATGGGTCGATCGATCAGGTTAGGGGTACTCCTCGAAGCGCACCAACTTTGAAACGCACCAAATGAAAAGACTCTAATGAGAAAGCTTATAGTGGATAAGGCAACGTTTAAAACAGAAGACGAACTAGCAGGGGATCAAAGAAAGGGGGGGGGGGGCTGGAGGGTCCAAGGGATCAGACCGGAATAACTCATAATATCATTTATATTACGAATCCTTCATGCTCTTCTCTATGTTTCATCGTTGATGCATTTCGAAGAATAAAATTATAATATTTTTATTTTTATTTTTTCGAGGAATACTTTTGGTGCGTTTCGAGGAATACCTCGAAGGTTAAGCTACACTCGGCGCAGTCGGCTCGTGGATGGGTGACCGTCTATTAACATAGCGAGACTCCGAAAGCACTTTAAGCCGTTGGTCCCGGCTGTCATTTGTAAATCTTTGACAGTCGATACGGTCCAGTTTTTTTTTGCTCAGCTCTTAAGGGTCATAGCGTGATATTAAATAGCCTACACCAAGGTATAGCCTTCCTCAAGTCAAACAATGCAAAAATATATTTTTGCAAACACAACTGAAAGTTCTAGAGATTAGCGCGTTCAAACAAACAAACTTTAGCTTTATTATTATTAGTAGGTACTAGTAGCGCCCCGCGGGTTCACTCGAATAAGTTTCGATCCCGTAGGAATATCGTGATAAAAAGTATCTTATGTCCTAATCCAGGTCATGGTCTACCCAGGTGCCAAACATCTAAATCGGTTCAACGGTTATTGATTCCTCATACAAACTTCCACCCCCCTTTTTACCCCCTTAAAGGATAATTTCTGAGATAAAAACTATCCTATGTCCTTTCCCGGGACTCAAACTATCTCTATACCAAATTTCATCTCAATCGGTTCAGTGGTTTAAGCGTGAAGAGGTGACAGACAGACAGTCACACTTTCGCATTTATGATATTGATAAATGATTTTATTTCTGTAAGTAGATTTGCACAAACACTTTTACACGTCAATCATATTTTTAAAAACTAGATGAGTTCGGCGTTTCCTACCTGACTACTCTGTGAAGAAAGGCCGAAACAAACTCAGAGGTCACAGTCTCTTTTAAAGTCCAGACATAATCTTGGTCAGGGTATATGAAGACCATGTAGATCGATGTCCGAGATGGTCCTTTGAGGAAGAACCATACAGATTGAGTGGACCTGTCCAGTCAGTGCACGCATTTGTCAGTATGGAGTATGAATTTGACTGTGTTAAATGTAATAATAAACTTTAGGTACCTATTGAAAATTAATGCCAAGGTTTCATGTAAAGGATGCAGCAGAACGTAGAACGACTATACCTAATAATTACTATGAGGTGCGACGACTCTTGATTTGAGGACGCAATCTTTATAAGATCTTGTGGGAAAGTCAAAAGTAAAATCGATTGTTTCGTGACTTCGTGAGGTTACCTTTAGACACAGAAACAATGTTTTTTTTCGTAGAACATATCGCTGTCTTTTTTTTTTTAATTTTAACTTTGTTTAAAAGTCTCCCTCTAAATAAAATGAGACATATGTCAGTAGTGATTAAATCGGATTAAAAAAAGGAAACAAATGCAATAAAAATATAGAGAAACTCAAACCATGAATTTTAAATAATGGAGTCTTAAATAATAAGTATATAATATTTTAAATAATAAGTAAGTAATAGGTCTTGGTATGTGAAGATGGTCACCCATCCACGGACCGACCCCGGCAAGCGTAGCTTAACCTGATCGATCGATCCGTGCGGCTGTTATTACTGCAGGTGATATTCATTTTTATCAGTGCTCGAATAAAACTGTCCAATAAAATCGTCGTAGGTATATTTGACAGCCCTTTTGACAGCCGCGGGCTAATTTTTGTTCGTAAGGAAAGGTCACAATTTCTTACCTGTAATTAAGTAGGTTCGCTTCACTTTCTCCAAATTTATAAGATGAATTACCTGTATATAAAATAACGTAGCTTTCGTGAAACTTGTTCCCCGACCGACCCACCCCGTCCCATCGCATTGCCTGACCGCGCTATTACTTCGTTTTCGCTATGCGATCCTTCTAAATTTTTTTATTTGCTCGGTTCCTAAGGGTCCTAGAGTGATGAAAAATAGCCTATAGCCTTCCTCAATAATTGGGCTATCAAATACAAAAAGAATTTATAATATTCAAATCCGACAGCTCCGTTCCGGAGATTAATTAGCACGTTCAAACAAACAATGTCATCATCCGCCTAGCCTTTTCCACTATGTTGGAGTCGGCTTCCAGTCTAACCGGATGCAGCTGAAAACCAGTATTTTACACGAAGCGACTGCCTATCTGACCTCCTCAACTCATGTACCTACTAGATAAAACGATACCCTTTGGTAAGACTGAAAAAAAAAACATTTAAAAAATCCAAGATCAACAAAAATTTTAAACTGCTTCACAATAATAATCAGTGATTAATGACCATAAAGCAATCATTTTTTAAAGAATAATAAATAAATATTAACTACTTGTGTATCCCTACGTTTTCCTTTTTGATGATAAATTATTTTTATAAGCACTAGAACCCTCAAAAAGTACCGATTTAAGCCGCTGTCAACAGACGCCTAGTGTACTTTTTTTTTTTTTTTTTTTTTTTGGATGGGAAATCATCTAATGACTCCTCCCGCTCTGGGTGGAGCGGAAGGGAGTGTCAGACTCTTACTGACTAAAACCCACCCGTGTTTCTTCCTTAGCCCTTTATGTTCCGGGGCAGCGGTAACCCTTTCGGACGATCCCGCTACCCCGGCAGGCTTCGGCCCTGGCGGGCCCCTTCCTTAATGCTGACATCTCTTTGAGGCGCGCGTGGAACACATACGCGCCGTCCGGCACGGGCCTGGTCCTGATCGGACAGAGAGCTACCCATTACTCTCCGTCCGCAGGCCCGCGCCTACGGTGGCCGGGAGTCGTCACGCGGCTCCCGACGCCCGTAGCGTCTCCCGCGGCGGCTGAGGCGTGCGGCTCTCTCCCTGAGCCGTCCCGCCACCTCCTTCGCTAGCATGACTGCTTCGCAGAAGGAGGTGACCGCCTCCCACTCCCTCTCGCCCCGGACCATGGCTTGAACCAGGGCCGGACGCGAGAGGTCGCCGCCGTTGCCGATCGCCTCTACGAGGACACGGCGGTGCTCCGCCCAAGCGGGGCAGACCTCCACCGTATGCTCCACCGTGTCCTCTGGGCGATCCTCGCAGTGGTGACACCCGGGCGTCTCCTCCCGCCTGATGATGTGCAGGAACCTCCCGAAACATCCGTGTCCGGTGAGGACCTGCGTCAGGCGGTAGGTGAGAACGCCGTGACGCCTCTCTAGCCACTCCTCAAAGAGGGGTCTTATCGCCACTATCGTGGCGTGCCCTGCGCTGGGTTGCGATAGTCGCTCTCTCCATGCCACCATGAGATCACGCCGGAGGTCTGTCCGCTCCGCCGCTATTTGCCGCGGAAGCGGAGTTTCCCCCCGGCGTAGTGCCTCCGCGCGCCACTCGTACAGGCGCGCAAGGACTTTCGCCTCCAGATCCCATGGCGGCATTCCGGCAAGGAGGCTTGCCGCCTCGCCCGAGATCGTGCGGTATCCCCGGATCAGCCTTACGGCTACCACCTTTTGGGGCGCGTTCAGGTAGTGGGCGGCTCGCAGCCGCAGTGAACGCGCCCACACCGGGGCCCCATATAGGGCCATGGACCGCACGACCCCCGCGTAAAGCCTCCGGCAGGAGGCGTTTGGCCCCCTCAGGTTGGGCAAGAGCCGCTTGAAGGCGGCCCCGGTCCGTTCCAGTTTGGGGGCCAAACGTCGAAAATGTTCGACGAAGTTCCACCGGCTGTCGAGGACGAGACCCAGGTATTTCATCGTTGCCTCGACGCCGATGTGAACCCCTCCTACCATCAGTTGGAATCCCGATGGTGGCCCGTTCCGGAGCCCATGAAAAGACATGGCCCCGGACTTGTGCAATGCCACCTCGAGACCCAACCGCCGGATCCTCTCCACGACTATCGCAACCCCTCGTGTCATTGCGTTGGCCGCCGCCTGATGCGACCTCCCCTGCGCCAGGACCAGCGTGTCGTCAGCGTAGCAAACCACGCTGACGCCATCAGGGAGGTCGGCCCGCAGCACCCAGTCGTAACCGATGTCCCACAGGAGCGGCCCCAGAACCGATCCCTGTGGGACACCGCACGACATCTCTCGCCGGTTCCAGTTCCCATCGCGACCAGGGTAGATGACGGCTCTGTCCGTCAAATACGCCCCGACTATTCGACGGAGGTAGGTCGGCACCCGGTGATACCGGAGTGCCTCCCCAATGCAGCTCCAAGGCAGGGTATTAAACGCGTTGGCGATGTCGAGTGACACCGCCACGACGACCCCACCCTGGGACACCGCGTCCCCCGTCGTGAGGGCTCTCACGCGCATGATGGCGTCCACCGTCGAGCGCCCCTTGCGGAAGCCAAACTGGCTGTCCGCAAGATCCGGCCCTGTCCTCCCCAGGTGCCCGACGAGGCGGCCTGCAATTACTCTCTCAAAGAGCTTGCCCACCTCGTCGAGCAAACGCCTAGTGTACTTGACAACTATTAATGAAAAAAGAAAAACATAGGGACACAGTATATCCTTTTTATTCAGTTTATGAAATATCTTTTAAATTGGTCCAATATTGGAGGAGGAAATAGGCGAGAGTCAAACCTCGAATTACTACTGTTTTCTTAGGATTTTTCAAAAGTCTCTCCGACCGCATTTCCTCTTAGTAAACACCATCAGACTGAACAACTTTCTCCATGGGACCAATATCGTAATCGCGAAAAAATAATCAGCCGTCCCTTTTAGGTCGAGTAGGTATTGAAGTTTTGTATGGGACAGTTGATATTTTTGAAGCGAAACTTCTTTACGCACGCTTGACTTGGGGAGTAAGCTGGCGAACGCGTGACGTAACCGTTACGAAAAGTGTGATCGGGCGAGGCGAACGGGAGTAAGCAAGAGACAGCAGTGCGCGCGCACATTTTCTTTCTCTCTTCCTCTCATAGCCAAATACGCAATACTGAAGTTTTACTTTAGTCGTGTGGTCATAAGCACACTCGTTTTTTTTTGAAATGACTGTGGTCATTAAAAAAAATATCTACCTTTCTGATACTCGCCGTATAAGTACAATTTTTTTCCCTTGGTTTTTTGTTTGACCGCTCTAATCTCTGTTTACCAGTCGGAATTAAAATAATATTTTTGCACTTGGTAGCCCAATTATTGAGGCAGGCTGAAGGCTTAACACCGCGCTCGGCCCCTTAGGGGCCACCTCCACGAGCGAGAGAATCGCGGCGATATTATCGTCGTGCCACGTATTTCTATACACTCTCTTAGAACGTGTCTCGTGTCTCCACACGGCGATATCATCGCGGCGAAAATTTGATGGCACGGCGGGCGAGACTATCGCTGCGATTCTCTCGCTCGTGGAGACAGCCCCTTAGAAGCCGAACAAAAAGAAAAAAAGTCAGAAATAACGCTAAGCGAAAACGTAGGGCAGGCGATGCGTTGCGACGAGGTGGGTCAGGTGGCCTACCATGATCTAATTAAAAACGATTCAAAAACAAGACATTTCAGTTTAAGTTCCTAAACTGCATCGCTTGAGCTGCTCTATGGACGGACGTCATGGTATAAAACAAGTATGAATGAAACCAAAACTTGCGACTCAGTTTGGGACAATCGCTGTCAGCAGAATGGCACGGCCTAAACTGAATCGTTAAACTGACGTCATGGTACGAATTAGAAGAACAGTTCAGTTTAGGTCCTAAAATGGATCGCGTTAAGAGCTTGTGGTAGGCCTGCAGAGGAGGAATAAGTTTCGCGGACCGAAGCAAGTTACTTAGAAATTAAGTTAATATTTTTATATAATGTCTCTTTATCAGACTCTGCATCTACATGTTGTTTACATGTAGTAATTAGCTGTAATGATTATTCTTATCCATAAACGTAGACAAAACATTTTTTTTTTAATTAGGTACTTACTTTTTGTGGATTTTTCCTTGTTAAACCGATAGATAGGGTCAACAACCAGTTTAGTTTATGTTTCTGGTTTATTTATTATTATTTAGGTACTAGCGGCGCCCCGCGGTTTCACCTGCATACGTTTCGTCTCTAAATGATAAATGATTTTATTTATTTATGTAAGTAGGTTTGTACAAACACTTTTACACGTCAATCATATTTTAAAAACTTGATGAGGTCGGCGTTTCCTATCTGACTACTCTGAGAAGAGAGGCCGAAACAAACTCAGAGGTCACAGTCTCTTTTAAAGTCCCGTCTGAAAAAAAAAAGCAATTAAATACAGATTATAAAATTCAAAAAAATCATCGACAATAAAAATACAATTTACTTTAAATTAAATTAAATGTAGTAGTTAGTACCTTTATGTGATTTATCTTTTTCCAGTACGTAATTATTAAGAGGTTACCTTCAGTCGGTTATACTTGCAGGGTGAAATTGAATACATGCGACAAATCGAAATGGGAGATTGTACTTATCATTATGCACAACTTTTACTATGGGTCTTTGGTCCCATAGTAAAAGTAAAAGTAGGCAGGTTTGCCTGAAATCGGAAAAAAAAATCTGCTGTTCCCTACATTTTGACGAGTTATGCGAACATAAATGTAGGGAACAGCTGAATTGTTTTTCGTGATTTCAGGTTTGTTCCCATAGTAAAAGTTGTTCATAATGATGAGTACCTACAATCTCCCATTTCGATTTGTCGCATGTTTTCAATTTCACCCTGTATAGAACCCATTGAATGGGTTCTATACTTGAAACCCAGTGAAAGGGTTAAACCATCATTAAACCCATTAAAAGTGAGGTTGATATATTCTTTAAAAATGTCACCGTGAGATTTTTAAAGAATATAAGGGCCTCACTTCGCCAAAGTTTTCACAGTGAGATTTCGCGGGCAGACGATGCGATGGGACGGGTTCGGTCGAGGGAACAAGAAATTTCACGCGGACGAAGTCGCGGGCACAAGCTACTGCTAGAAAACAATAAAAGTAACTTATTCACTAAGGTTCAAGGTAGGGGTAGGGTTTAAGAGTGTGGTACAGACCATCAAACTGAACAACTTTCTCCATGGGACTAACGTAATCGCAAAAAAATTATCAACTGTCCCATACAAAACTTACTCGACCCAAATGTATGACACATGCAAAGGACACATGCTGGTATAAGCAGCCATCTTTTTATAAATTAAGCATATTAAAAAGTAATACTAATCATAAAATTAACATTTAATAAACTTGAATTACTCAACACCAGCGGTCAGATTGAATCGCAGAGAACCATAGACTACTAAAATTGTATAGAAGTGTCAATTTGTGTAAATTTGTGTACAGCGGGGTAATTGAATAATAATAATAATACACACGATCAGTAGCAATGACTTTCATTTTGACAGGGGCTTGTGGCTAAGTAATAACAGCCGCACGGGTCGATCGATCAGGTTAAGAATAGAATAGAATAGAATACTCTTTATTATGTACACCATATAAATTACAGACATAAATATAGAAATTAAGCTACGCTTGCCGCGGTTGGTCCATGGATGGGTGACCATCTTTACATACCTACCAAGACCCCTCCGTGCCTCGGAAAGCACGTTAAGCAGTTGGTCTGGCCGTCATTCGTGGATCTTTGACAGTCGTTACGGGTAGTCAGAAGCCCGAAAGTCTGACAACCAGTCTTACCAAGGGGTATCGTATTACCCAATAACTGGGTTGTGGAGGTCAGATGGGCAGTCGCTCCATGTAAAATACTGGTATTCAGCTGCACCCGGTTATACTGGAAGTCGACCCCAACATAGTTGGGAAAAGGCTAGGCAGATGATGATTAGAATGCGTTCGAAACGGACGCGCCGCGTATATAATTTTTTACTCTATGGCAGAGGGTAAAGCCGCATACAATTTGCATAATATTTAATTACATAAAACTATTTTTAAATTAATAAAAACGAACTTATGATTCAAGGCTGTTCTAAACTTCTAACCGCGATAGTAGTACCTATGCATGTAGGGCAATGACCTTACATGTTATGTATTCAAGGCCAACATTATTTATTTATTTTATTTTATTGATTACTGAACTTCAATTAATATGCGAAGCCTTTTCCTAACTATGTTGGGGTCGGCTTCCAGTGTATGCATCTTAATACAGTATTTTAAATGGAGTGACATGTCTAACTGACCTCTACAACCCAGACTTTTGGGCTTATAATGACCCGTAACAACTGTCAAAAAACCACAAATGACAGCCGGGACCTATGGCTTAACGTGCTTTCCCAGGCACGGAGGGGTATCGGTAGGTAAAGATAATCAGCCATCCACGGACCAACAGCGGCAAGCGTAGTTTAACCTGATCGATCTATTTGTATCGTTACATGCGAACAAGCGAACAAAGCGTCATACTGACGTCACGCACAATCCTGCATCTCGCAAGCAGAGTTTACCGCGCAACTGGCATAGATACAACGGCCCGACATGAATCATCGGGCAGTTGTCCGCCAGACACAACACCCGTCTGGTCGGAGGATCCTCCCTTTTCTATGGAGGATGAGTGAACTTTACACCCTGTTCCTCATACCTCTATAGATTCATGCGGCTGTACTTGTCACAAGTCCAAGTGAATATTGAGTAGGTATAGTACCTATAGCGTAATCAATTTAGCAGTGGTAGCCCAGTGGTAAACTGCCTTACTTACAAGTTGTACAGACGCCAGCACATCAAGCTACCCGAAACTGTCAAATTTTCCCAATCAACCTTGAAACTTATGCTTTGGCAATAAAGTTGAAAATCTATTAAAGAAATTTGACAGATTGTAGTAGGTTGATGTGCTGGCGTCTGTACATCGTGAGTTCGAACACAGGCGCCGCAATTTACTTTACTTTGGAATTTATATCATCACCACTGCTCTCAAAATGGTGAAGGAAAACATCGTGAGGAAACCGGCATGTCCTAGAACCAAAACATCGAAGACATGTGACATCCATCAACACGCACTGGGCCCGCGTGGTGGATTATGGCACATGATCTGACAAAGACGAGGCCTGTGTCCCAGCAGCTCGACCGCGGGCGTCTTCCGCGACACGCGATCGTAGCCGAAGGTATCTGCGACGCGCGTACGGCTCCGTACGCCTGTCGTCGTATCCGATCGAATCCTCTCGACTGTCGTCCAAATTTTTCTTTTCCTCTTCTGTGTTTTAGGATTATTTTTTTCTTCTTGTAATGCAATAGCCAACAATACTACGTCAACTTCAACCATTCTCAAAAATTCGAACACGTTAACACGGTAGGAATTAAACTACTTGACTAGGCGCAGAAACGGATACGCTCGCAAGCGACGTACGGAGCCGATCGTATGCGTCGAAATACTGCCGGACACGATCGGCTGTCGCCGCATCCGTTCGTATCCTTTCCAATCCGATGCGATACTAAATCCAACACGAACGTATACTAAATTGAGTAGAATCTGACTTAATATCAAAGTAGCTCTAGGATCTAGGACACACCGATTTCCTCACGATGTTTTCCTTCACCGTTTTGAGAGCGGTCGTCATCTATCTCAATTATATCTCATAGTTCACACTCAGAGATTAAGCACAAAATCAAATCAAAATTCATTTATTCTAACTAGGCTGAGAATCAGCACTTTTCGAACGTCAAAATTACAAAAGACAGTCCCCCAAAACGCCCGCCCTTCGCCACTTCCTAGCACTTTCGCTGGGGAGAAGAAATGGCGGAACAAACTCCCCAGCAGCACAGCTGTCTGTTCAGTTAGAAAATAATTGATTTTATACAAAACAGAATTTTGTGGCCTAAGTAAGAGCAAAATCTGATGGTAATTTTCAGGAATTGGGTTTAGGCCAGCAGGTAGTTGACCGCTACATCGTTTTTAGGGTTCCGTACCAAAATGGTAAAAAGAAACCCTTATGGTGCTACTCAGCCTGTCTGTTTGTCAGTCACAGCTGGATATCTCAAGAACTACTAATGCTATCAACTTGAAATTTGGAATAGTTTTAGATCCCAATTATTTTGCAAATAAGAAAGAAAAAAAATTTTTGTTTTTGCGACAGGGAAACGGTTTCTGAAAAAATCGAAGTGGGGCTACTAGGGCATGTGGGGTATCATATTATGAAAGAGCGCTGTTTGTACATTCTCAAACGTTTTTTCTTTTTTTTAGGCTGCATATTTTTCGACTTTCGTTGAAAAATTTAAAAAAAATACCGTTCCCCCCTCTTATCTCCGAAGTTTGCATAGAGAAAAGTCTGAAATTATTCTATGTGACAGAAGTTTATGTAAAGATTACAGGAAAATAAAAAAATGTCTCTAAATAGCACACTTTTTCAGAAATCATCAACAAAAGTTAGGTACATTAGTTCCACTATCGGGCAAGAGATGGCGCTGACCTAAAACTGCAATATTCTACACCGCAGCGCGCATTGTTAAAATTCTCTGACGAATATATACCTCGCCGATGAAAATTTTAAAACATATTATTATGATGGTACGGAATCCTCGGTGCGCGAGTCCGACTCGCTCTCGACCGGTTTTTATGATACTGTATTACTTAACTCAAACTTAGCCTTGCACTAAGAGCGTTAGGTCCTAAATAGCGGCCATCAAGGACGTGGACTTTCTAAATCTAGCTTGGACGATCTCACACGTCTCAGTTTTTTATGTTTCTTAGTAATTTTTTTTGTGAGTGGCTCGTGGCTAAATAATAACAGCGGAGAGATCGAAGGTTAAGACGCTTGACGCGGTCGGTTCGTGGATGGGTGGCCATCCATTACATATCGAGACCACTCGTCGTTGGTCCCAGCTGTCATTCGTAGATCCAACAGTCGGACAACAAGTCTTACCAAGACGTATCGTGTTACCTAGTAACTGGGTTGTGAAAGTCAGATAGGCTCCGTGTAAAGTACTGATATTCAACTGCAACCGGTTAGACTGGAAGCCGACCCCAACATATTTGGGCTTTACTTTTAAGAATTAATATATTAAATTCTATGGGGGGCAAACAGGAATAAAAAGTTAAATATAGGAGTGAATACAGTTCGAACTGTCCTGTCACCTCGTTGCTAACAGGGGGCAGATCAAACTTTTTTTTCCCATCTGTCCCCCTAGGGGACAAAACAGGGTGACAGATCGGAATAATTACATATAGTTTGCACCAGATTTTTCGAAAAATTCCACAACCGCGCTCATCTTGGTTTTCCGTGTAACAATCATGAAGATACAAAAACCTACAATTTGAATAGCCGACCTCAAGTTAACAGCTTTAAGTATTACCTTAACCTTTTAACTTTTTTCCTAAACCATAACATACACGTGCGGTCAACATAAATGAAGCACAAAGGTTTTATGGTCAATAATTATGACAGCAGTAAGCCATTAAAACAACATACTTAACTGTTTTTAAGTTATAAAATGTTGATGTCATGTTAGTTATGAGAGTTATGACGATATACAGGGTCAAATTAAATTAGTTAGCGAAACTCCGCAGACGTGATGGGTATCGAATTATCGATACCTAAACAGTACCTATAAAACAAATTAATTCATTTGATTAAAAAAAAAGATTTATAAACACGTAAGTATAAACACGTTGTGGATGTGTGCGTGAAGACGAGTAGTATCAGCACGTAACACAAACTCTTCCGACTTCGCCGTTGTCTCGGATCGGACGGTACCGAGAGCTGCGCACACATTCACAGCGTGTTTGTACACTTGGTAACCACAAGTAAAGCGTCGCTTAGTGTGATAAAAAATACAGTGCGGCTGTGTCATGGGCATGGCCGTGTGTTGTACGTGAATACGTTTACGTAACGGGGTTGATCCGCTCGGCCGCATTCATTCTTTTACGTTCCCGGCACTACTTGACTCGGTCATATGGTGTTTTATTGATACCATTCGATTGCTCTTGAGAAGCCCTTTCCAACCGTATACAATTTTTGTATTTTGATTTGGCTTTTTGACGCGTATAGGCCGTCACCTGAAATCGCGAAAAATAATCAGCTGTTCCCTACATTTTGACGAGTTATACGAACATAAATGTAGGGTACAGCTGATTTTTTTTTCGCGATTTCGGGTTTGGTCCCATAGTAAAAGTTGTCCGTAATGATGAGTACAATGACCTCTTAAGAGGTTGTTAATGTTTTTCCAATAACCCTGTATATTATAAACTTTTATTATATTTGAGCTAAACAGCCTGTATGAGTCAGCACTTCTGTCGGTCAATGACAGCTCCATAGTAACATACATTTTGAGCTGGTCGACACCAACCAAACTGGTTAGGCTAGCTTTGACCCACCACCGCTAAGCTATACTTAAGTGTTAGATAATCTATTCTAAAGACACTTAGGTAATTTTAATAAAGTGGTTATATGCACGAACGTGGATAAGTATCTTGCTGATTGACGGAGTGAATAATTTTAATATTTTCTTGACCGAATTTCGGTCACAGTGGCTATATTTATCAAAATTGGTCCAGCCGTTTGAGCGTGAAGAAGTAAAAAATATATAAACACACACACACTCACAAACTTTCGCATTTATAATATTCATTTATAATATTAGTGTGATTATTAGATATAGGGTGACTGGTAATTAGTGACCGATACTTAAACACGTGATTGTACTCATGATAACAAACAACTTTTACTATGGGACCAAACCTGAAATTACGAAAAAAAATCTGCTGTTTAGTCGTTTATGTTCGCTTAATTAACTGGTCAAAATGTACTGAACAGCAATTTTTTTTTTTGCGATTTCAGGTTTGGTCACATAGTAAAAGTTGTTTGTTATCATGAGTACAATCACGTGTTTAGGTATCGGTCACTAATTACCAGTCACCCTATATATTGTATTATTATTATAGTGTGATAGATTACAGTGGTACATAAAGTGAATTATTGTTCCAAACATCAATAGAATTTATGTCGCATTGTTCTGTGACCCTCGATGATAACAGGGGTGACTGATAACGGAACAGAGCAGTCCAAAGTGACAAATAGATTGTTAGAAAGTAACTTATCAATTCCATAGGCACAAGTTGTATGTTTATTTATTTTAGGACACTTATTCTAAAGCAGTGTTCATAATCTCAGATAATTACATTCCATCGCTAATTAATCAGTTATCTACTTTAGTGAAATGTATTTTAAGTTGATTTTTGAGTGACCATTTGTAACAAAAAGGTCCTAAAAAGTTTTTGGTTGCAATGGAATTTGAACTTTGTCAAGTATGACATTCGGTTTGTTGTTCCATAACTTGAAAATTATCTCAAATTCCTGGCTCTAATATACATTACTATACAGGGTCCCATTAAAATAGATGGACTTTTAACACAGCGCTCAGTGCGTCTAACCAAAGATCATCATCTGCCTAGCCTTTTCCTAACTATGTTGGGGTCGGCTTCCATTCTAACCGGATGCAGCTGAATACCAATATTTTATATGGAGCGACTGCCTATCTGACCTCCACAACCCAGTTACTGGGTAATACGATACCCCATGGTAAGGCTGGTAGTCAGATTTTCGGGCTTCTGACGACCCGTAACGACTGTCAAAGATCCATGAATGACAGCCAGGACCAACGGCTTAACGTGCTTTCCGAGGCACGGAGGGGTCTTGGTATGTAAAGATGGTCACCCATCCACGGACCAACCGCGGCAAGCGTAGCTTAACCTGATCGATCGACCCGTGCGGCTGATATTACTTAGCCACGTCTAACCAAAGATATCCAAACAAAAAAAAAATATTTTGACCCAAAATAATAAATTGCCGGCACATTAGATACTTAGAAGAAAAATAATCAGCTAACGAAAACACACTAATGTGCCGGCAATTTATTATTTTAGGTCAAAATAAAATCACTTTAATCAGTGTTATTTTTTGTTTCGATATCTTTGGTTAGACGTAGGTACTGAGTGAGCTAACGAAAATACACTAATGCGTTTTTCTTTTGTATATTTTTTTACCATCGTCCTTATTTTGGTGGTCTGAATGATTTCTAAAAGTTTGTCCATCTGTTTTAATGGGACCTTATACAGGTTGTCCGGTAATTAATGGATAACCTCTTAAGGGGTCATTGTACTTATTATTATGAACAACTTGTACTACGGGACCAAACATGAAATCGCGAAAAAAAAATCAGCTGTTCCCTACATTTATGTTCGCATAACTCGTCAAAATATAGGAAACTTCTGATTATTTTTTCGCGATTTCAGGTTTGTTTCAGGAATCTTTTTTTTTTTTGTCTCGACGGCTAATATCAACGTAGACTGACTATCCAAGTCATCATCCACCTATAGCCTTTACCCAACTATGTTGGGGTCGGCTTCCAGTCTAACCGGATGCAGCTGAATACCAGTATTTTACATGGAGCGACTGTCTACCTGATCTCCACAACCCAGTTACTGGGTAACACGATACGCCTTGGTAAGACCCCTCCGTGCCTCGGAAAGCACGTTAAGCCGTTGGTGCCGGCTGTCATTCGTGGATCTTTGACAGTTGTTCCGGGTCGTCAGAAGCCCGAAAATCTGACAACCAGTCTTACCAAGGGGTATCGTGTTACCCAGTAACTGGCTTGTGGAGGTCAGATAGGCAGTCCCATCTGCCTAGCCTTTTCCCAAATATGTTAGGGTCGGCTTCCAGTCTAACCGGATACAGCTGAATACCAGTATTTTACATGGAGCGACTGCCTATCTGACCTCCACAACCCATTTAGGTACTGGGTAATACGATACCCCTTGGTAAGACTGGTTGTCAGACTTTCGGGCTTCTGACGACCCGTAACGACTGTCAAAGATCCACAAATGACAGCTGGGACCAACGGCTTAACGTGCTTTCCGAGGCACGGAGGGGTCTTGGTATGTGAAGATGGTCACCCATCCACGGACCAACCGCGGCAAGCGTAGCTTAACCTGATCGATCGACCCGTGCGGCTGTTATTACTTAGCCACTAGCCCCTAGGTCAGATAGGAAGTCGCTCCATGTAAAACACTGGTATTCAGCTGCATCCGGTTAGACTGGAAGCCGACCCCGGAAAAGGCTAGGCAGATTGCAGACTGATTGCTTGGTGTAGCGTAGGTACTTGATATAGTGACTCAGGCATCTCTTAACCTTGGAGAAACCCATGAACATCTTGTCCTCCAAGTATTAGATAATACTGCATCACTATATTAGTGCACCAGCACGCGGCGTCGAAACCGGCAAATGATAAAGGTCACCGCTGCACATGTCGGCACATTAATTCATAAATCACTCATGATTGTTTATGGGCATTCATAAAATAATCATGTATCATCTTTCCTGCAGATTGATTAAACTCGTGATGGCTTTAATAATGAATGCGAAAAATGATATGTTATGATGATATATCTCATCAATTTCTGTTGCCAGTCTGTATGACCGTGTCCCATAGATGAAAAATTGCTTCAGATAGATCAACTTTGCAAAAGCATCGTAAGAAAACCTGCATGTCCTAGAACCAAAAATTCGAAGACATGCGACATCTACCAACCCGCTCTGGGCCCGCGTGGTGGATTACAGCCCACTCCCTCTCACAGAGAGGACGCCTGTGTCCCAGCAGTGGGAAAATTATTCTACTCGACCCAAATGTATGGGACAGTTGATATTTTTTCCTCGATTACGAATCAGCGAATCAGCGATAACGATGGGGACATGTCAAGCTACCGAACAGCTTATGTCAATCCTGTTGAAAGGCGTTGAAGAAATAACGAAACGCTTTGAAAGCGATTGTCTTTTGTCTGAGCCCTCAGGGCACCTCAGGGTCCATGAAACGTTTATTTTCTCTTGACTGTACTTACCTGACAAAAAGAGTAACCTAGCATAAAGTGGATAAAAAAAGAAGAAAGAAAGAAAAATGGTTCATTCTGCACAAACAAAACGCACATTACAAATAAAATAAAATAAAAAAAGACATAAAATATACACATACAACGTAGTCAAAAGCCTCGTACTCAAGCTTAATAATAGTAAAAATGTTGACAATTTTTTTGTTTGATAAGACAAAGTGTAAAACAGAAGACGAACTAGCAGGGGATCGAGGACGGGGGGGGGGTGGAGGGGGGGCTCCGGGGATCAGACCCGGAATAAATCCCTACCGGTGCACGGTGGTTAGGGATTAGATGTAAAAGATGGTCAACGGCAACGGCATCCCAGACTCAACTCACTTACAATTCTACTCAACCACTAACCAAAATCGAGCATGAACATTTACATACCTATAAAAGATCCCTATTAGGGACACCCCACACTAGCGTCTTTCGAGCGTCGTCGTCGTGCCAGCGTCCGCGCAACGTCCACCCGACCAGCCCGTGTAGCGTCGTGCCAGCGACCAGCTGGCACGACGACGACGCTCGAAAGACGCTAGTGTGGGGTGTCTCTTACCTACTCATTCATTATGACGTGTATAATGTAGGGGGCTTTGTTTTAGTCAGTTCATTTAATATTCTAATTGCATTTTATTTTGATCTTCCTTGTTATATCAATCATTGTGTCTTGGTTATGCTAACCAATGTTTAGTGGAAGATGATGAGATAGACCCAGACGGAGGGGCTTGTGGCTAAGTATCAGTTGCACGGGTCAATCACGCTTGAAGCGGTCAGGCCGTGAATATGTGACCTTCTTTGTAGGTATTAGGTACATACCGTGTCCCCTCCGTGCTTTGGAATACACGTTAATCCGTTTATCCAGGCTGTCATTCTTGGATCTTTGGCAGTCGTTACTGGTCGTTACGGGTCGTAAGAAGCCCGAAAGTATGACAACCAGTCTTATCAAGGGGTATCGTGTCACCCTGGGTTGTGGAGGTCAGGTAGGCGGCAACATAGCTATGAAAAGGCTAGGCAGATTTTATTTGATGGACGCAGATGTTTACTAGCGTTTAGGCAGTTTAATATTCTAATTGCATTTAATGTGAGATCTTCCTCGATATCAATCATTGTGTGAAGCTAATACTAATGTAAGGCTTACGTCTGTTGCGTAAATACAGCTGTTAGCGTTTGAATACATAAATACTATATGTTTCGGTTGCTGACTTAGATTTATATGCGGCAGAATATACAGGGTGTGGCGTAAACAGTGATCCACCGTTAAGGATTCGATATACTAGATAATTTACTATAACATATTAAAATTTTAACCATTTTAGTACTACATTTTTCCAAAATCATTAAATCCGTTAAGCAAATAACGGCATAAAAATCACGTTTGTTGTATGGGAGCCCCCTTAAATGTTTATTAAGCTATTGCATAGCTTTTATCTTGGGCTTTGAGCGCGGCGACCGAATGAAGAAATTCCGTAACGAAAATAAACCTAACACCCCCCACTCCGACCGGCACAGCGGTGCAGCGTTGAAAGCCGTGCATCGTCTAACGTCGTATCAGTTCGGCAGACTTCGGCACGGTGTTTGTGTGCGTGCGACTAGACGTATGCTATGCAATAGCTTTACCGCGGCAGTCCCCGAGTGCCACACGTATTTTTTTATTCTGTTTTTAGTATTTGTTGTTATAGCGGAAACAGAAACACATCATCTGTGAAAATTTCAACAGTCTAGCTATCACGGTTCATGAGATACAGCCTGGTGATAGACAGACAGACGGACAGTGGAGACTTAGTAATAGGGTCCCGTTTTTACCCTTTCGGTACGGAACCCAAAAACACATCCAAATTGAGAACTTCTTCTTTTTTTAAATCGGTTAAAAAAAATACAGTCGTGCCAGCAACACGAAGAAAAGATGAAGACTTGTGGGAGATAGTAGCTGGGTACAGAGTTCGATTCCTATCAACGATTAGTTGCAGTATTGCCGTGGTTTCTGACCATAGAAATGTAAAATATATCTAGGTATGTTTCTGACCCTTTTTTTATGGATGGGAAATCATCAAATGACCCCTCCCGCTCTGGGTGGAGCGAAAGGGGGTGTCAGACTCTTACTGACTAAAACCTTCCTTGTTCCTTCCTTAACCCTTTATGTTCCGGGGCAGCGGTAACCCTTTCGGACGATCCCGCTACCCCGGCAGGCTTCGGCCCTAACTAGCCCCTTCCTTTATGCTGACATCTCTTTGAGGCGCGCGTGGAACACATACGCGCCGTCCGGCACGGGCCCGCAGCCTAATTGCGTAACATATTTTGATTCTTAATGCGATTCCGAAATTAAGCCAACTGCAGTAGTAATCGGTATTCATATTCGGAATTGTATAACTTAATCTGATACAAACTAAGGCAAATCGTATAGAGGGGTACCAAATACCGGGCATAATTTATTTCGTGAACGCGTTTCGTTTCATCATATATGAACTATTCGCTTCTGAATAATTCTGGTCCTTCTGACCCCTGAGGGCCTGATTAAACTATAATATATAAATACCTTTTGCTCGGAGACAAAAAAGCTAGTTATCAATCGTTTCACAGCTAGACCCGTCAATCAAGCCATAAGTTCTACAAATACTTAGATAAGACATCGTCATTTGTTTTGTTCTTTGACATATTCGGTCAAGGAACAAAACAAATGACGATGTCTTAAATAGACATCACATGACATTATGACATTTGTCTTTAAAGTATATTTATTATCTAAGTATTTATTTAAGTAGGTATAGTTCATCATTGTCTGCCTAGCCTTTTCCCAACTATGTTGGGGTCGGCTTCCAGTCTAACCGGATGCAGCTGAATACCAGTATTTTACATGGAGCTACTGCCTATCTGACCTCCACAGCCCAGTTACTGGGTAATACGATATTGGATAATAAGTAGTAAGACTGGTTGTCAGACTTTCGGGCTACTGACTACCCGTAACGACTGTCAAAGATCCACGAATGACAGCAGCGTGTTATCCGAGGCACGGAGGGGTCTCGGTATGTGAAGATGGTCACCCATCCACAGACCAACCGTGGCAAGCGTACCTTAACCTGATCGATCGACCAGTGCGGCTGTTATTACTTAGCCACGGGTCCCTTCTTATCAATAATAATAAGCATAACGTCACGGCTATTCCCAAAGGGACATAGGTTCCCATCGTGGGCGATAACGCCCCTTCGTGGACGTTTGAGACTCTCAGGGGGGCAGTAGAAGATCCAGAGAAAATTATTTCACCTAATATCATCGTCATCATCCACAACCCGACTTCACCGACTAGGTACTGGGCGCAGGCCTCCCTTTTCTTATACAGACGCCAGCACATCAAGCTACCCGAAACTATCAAATTTACCCAATTAACTTTGAACCTTATGGTATAGCGATAAAGTTGAAAATCTATTAAAGAAATTTGACAGATCATGTGCTGATGGCGTCTGTACCAATCTCCACGCACCTGTGCCAGCCTCGTCATCCAGGTTTTGCCCACAATGTTTATTTTTTTTTTATTTGTTCGCAGAGGCGTAAAATATAAGGCACGGTACCCAGTGCGCATCCTTCGTTTAGAATTAGACACGCGTGCAGCGCGCGCGCCGAATTACAAAACATACCTACGCCATCAATCATTCGGACAGGTGACACCGAACGTTTTGAGTTAAACTTAGATTAGTTTAACTGGTTGTTTATTTGTTTTGTTTTAGTAGTTAATGATACGTGTGAAATAATATCAGCCGTATAGTTCGATCGATCAGGTTAAGCTACGCTTGCTGCGGTTGGTCTGTGGATGGGTGAACATCTTTACGTACCGAGATCCCTCAGTGCCTGCTTGTGACCATTAAACCTAGGAGAAAATTGGTCAACTAACATAAAAAGATTTAATAAAAAGTGCTTAATTCCGCCAACCCACGTTCTGAGAAAAAGGAAGGGTACTGTGTTTCTGGGCCAAGAGCGTCTCAATCAACATTGATTAGGTATGGACATGCGATCTTTGGTAATTTTTATTAATTAATTGTTTAAACAAACAGTCTACGTGAAAGATACCTATAGGTATTTTTTACACAGATTTCAACGAGTAAAAGGGCCGTAAGATTGACATATTCCATGTCGACTTTGAGTTCAAAACTGTCACCAAATAAAAATGACAAACTGCCCTATCTTTCCTACTACATTCCTCCTAGGTACCTAGGAACTATATCTTAGAGCAGTGGTGGCCCAGGTAACACACTATCAATCTCAATCTGAATTCTGAATCTTCATTTTGAAGGATATTTCTAATCCATTGCTTCTTAAGTTCGAAAAATGTGTCTGCTCAACAACGTAAATAACGCAATGAATGTTGTTGAACTGTCAAAATTAAACCCATTGCTACTGATAGTGGCCACTCTCAGTAGAGCAGCTATGGTATGTATGTTACATAATAGTATTAGTAATTTGACTATGTATAATAGGCAATCAATCTGACAATAATAATTGTAATGTTTATTCGGCAGTATTTTTGGGATGCATGAAGAAGCCTCCTCGTATAGCGCAGTTTGTTCCGCCAGTTACTCAACTGAACCGAGCGCACGGCGCATCCTGGACAGTCACACCCAACACCTGATTTGACTGACCAATTCTTCCCTTGTGGTGGTAGGGCTAACGCCCGCCTAGTTTGCGACCACCCTCCCACCGGAGTTCGGCGTCAAGCAGCCTGCTGTGTTTCGTCGATGCGTGGGAGTTCTAGTGCCTTAGGCATCTTCTCGGCATGTTCATACCATCATAGATGTCATCCATCGCTTCCCATCAGGCGTGATCGAGGTCTAGAGCGCATTCAGCAATATATTTTTTTATTTCTTCTTGTAGCGCAACGTCATTAGGAAACTAAAATATGATTAAAAAGCAGTTCAACTTTAAGAGTTAATTTATAAAATCCATCCACGCTTGCTCAAGCAGTCTTTAGACGAACGAAATCAGCATGCACGTACTTATGACACATAGATTAAGTTACTTAAATTACATTCACTTTGTGTTGCGTTAGGATCAAGTTATAGTAAGGTACATTCGCCAGCACATCAAGCTACTACAATCTGTCAAATTTCTTTAATAGATTTCAACTTTCCACTTGAACGAATATCAAAAACAAAAAAAAAATGTTTTTTGAAGTTGTTGCTTGAACTGAACTTTTAAGTGGGTATTAAAGTTGTTCTTCCGAAAACACATATTTGTTTATATGTTTAGAAAGTAAATCGCGAACGCAGTATTTATACCTTTTTGGTCGTCGGTCCACCTAGCTGGGGGGCTGGGTGGCTGGGACAGACTGGATGCGGAAGGCGGTGGACAGGGTGTTGTGGCTCAGCCTGGAAGAGGCTGGCGATGTCCAGCAGTGTACTGCGATAGGCTGAGTCGATGTTGATAAGTACTTATACATTTTCATACAAAGCCAAGCTAAGTACAAATGCGTAGCTTAGCCATGGGCTTCTTTGGAGCACCTCCGTTATTACTGCCATAACTTAATTTCAATGATTAGCTGGACTATTGCTTGTAATATCGGCATTTTCCATTTCGTAAAGTTCTTTATTACTTGAAGAGTTCACGGTCGTTATTTGATGAGAGGGCTAAGTTAGTTGCCATGACATCTAAGAAGGGCCCTCCTTTCACCAGCCATTTGGCTGGTAAATAATAATAAAAATCTTTATTGATACAAAAACCTTTGACATTGCTTAAGACTAGGATACATGAAATGGTTAGCTAAAGGTCATACGGATAAGGTAAACCCTGACTTCTAAACTAGGTGATCCTGTGATTTAGGTGTCAGGCTAGGTGGTCACGTTAGGTGGGTAGGAGCGTCGGACTGTCTGCTGCTTTTTATCGCGTTTGGTTTTACTAGACTAGCTGTGATGCTGTGCTGAAAAACCTGAGGGGCAACTCTCGTAATTTTAAGAACGTTCCCAGTCTGATCTCAGTTTCAATCTGTCAAAAATACCTACCTCTAAAATTCCTACATTTTTGACACGGTTTTTGACATTGATTGTCGATGAGTTGAGAGTGCGACTAAATGATATTTTTTTTTATTAAAACGAACTGTTTGTTATGTAGTAATTTAAGTTTATAAAAAAAAATGCATTTGATCTAAAATAAGTTTTCAAAAATTTTGCTAACGGTAGTTAGCACTGAAATAGGTCTATATTAAGTAAGGTCAGGGTACATACAGACGCCAGCTCATCAAGCTACCCGAAACTGTCAAATTTTTCCAATCAACTTTGATGCGGCCGGCCTAAGTCTTGATTCCGTGAGAATATCGGAATAAAAAGTGCCACCTACTCTAACAAAACAAAACATTGTATCATAAGCTTTAGGATAAAGTGGCATGCATGACCACGGCTATCCTCTTAAAATCATTATGAATAATATGTATTAAATACATTAGAAAGACAGATAGAATATGCTTCATTATGTAGGTACACCATAAAAATTTAAGATATAAATGTAGACATTTTACAAGGGGTCGCACAATCGATAAAAGCGATCTTTTCATGACGATCTTTGCAAGAAATACATACAATATGATACCTAAAACATATTAAACTTATCTATATAAAAATATAGAATAATAATCATAAAACCAGTGCAAACAACAAAAAAATGGTGTTTAAGGAGAGAGATAGTGTTTTTTTATCATACTATAATATTTACATTAAAATATAAAAATGTATTACGTCTAAGTTGTTTATTTAATAGACGATAAATATTTGATTTGACGATAATAATGTCTTTTGTAATAATAGGTACCTACTAAAGCAGAGACTTTTCGCGACTTTTCGAGAATTTTCGCGGAGCATATCGCTCGTTTGGAGAAACATCAACGTAAATGTATTTTTTCCTAAAAATGAGTTAAATATGCCAAAGCACTTAGAAAACGTATTTACGTTAGGAAAGCAGACTTTAAAAAAAAAGTCAGTTACGTCGATTTTCTCCAAATGAGCGATATGTTGCGTTTAGATGAATCATTAGATGTCCCAGAGATGTCAAAAATTTTGTCTCTGTATTATATTTCAACTTTAAAATTAGGTATCCATCCACCAATTCCTATGTCCTAGCAGTGGTAACATTGTAGGCTGATTATAAGTTAAAACCCATCTGATCTATGTACCTATTCGA
Organism: Hydraecia micacea; assembly: GCA_914767645.1. NCBI lineage: Eukaryota > Metazoa > Arthropoda > Insecta > Lepidoptera > Noctuidae > Hydraecia > Hydraecia micacea. Next base: position 3,103,819 of record OU611804.1, read on the forward strand.
CTGAAGGACTTGAATCTATGGTCATGAATAAAAATTATCAAAAAAAAAAATATGTCAAGTGTCATATAATTTTAAGCCACCGTTAACATCTTGGACGGTGCCACCGACCCACATACCGAACCTATGCAACAGTTTAGATCTTTACGTACGTAGTCGCACGCGCAGAAGGTCGCGGCGTGCGTGTCACGCGTGTTGACGCGCAGTATAATAAAGTGAGGTGGTTGACGCGACCCGTTGACTAATTATTGTACAGACGCCAGCACATCAAGCTACCCGAAACTGTAAAATTTTCCCAATCAACTTTTAACCTTAAGCTTTAGCGATAAAGTTGAAAATCTATTAAAGAAACTTGACAGACTGTAGTAGCTTGATGTGCTGTCGTCTGTACACTTACATAGTTTGTTTTTAGTTAAGATTATATCATAAGTCATAACCGGCATGCCGTGATGAGGTTGGCAGATGTGCTTTATGGGGGACCGACACGACAGGTTGATAATGAAGGCCCTAGTTTCATATTTCTGATTGAGAATATGTAGCACACCTAATTATATCGCGGCTAAGTTACGTCATAATCCTTTCGAGTCTACATCATGTAGGTACTATTGAAACGTAACTCAGATGGGAGCTTATTTATTCAATGAAACTCCTATTTGGTTATATTGGATATTACTTATATTGGGAGACTTTTCTATATTAATTATAATTATCACTTTTTATATTCTTTCATGTCAAAACTAATCTTTTTCATTTGACACCCACTTGAAAGCCCGAAAGGAACACGTCATCAAATTATTACCAGCCTGCATTATATGCAATAAATTATTCCCTTAGGGATAAAGGCGTGAGGTTATGTTATGAGAGCAGTGGTGGCCAAGTGGTAACGGCCGCGACTTACGAGTAGCAGGTCGTAGGTTCGAATCCAGACAGGCGCTTTACTTCGTGTAAATTATTTCATCACCACTGCTCTCAAAACGGTGAAGGAAAACATCGTGAGGAAACCGCAATGTTCTAGAACGAAAAATTCGAAGACATGTGACATCTGCCAACTCGCACTGGGCCCACGTGGTGGATTACGGCCCACTCCCTCTCACTGAGAGGAGGCCTGTGTCCCAGCAGTGGGAACATTATAGGCTGATTATCTATGTATGTTATGTTAGTCCCTATTCGTGGATGTTTCGCTTGGTTTCTTAGACACCAAAGCACACTCTCGGCACTGCGTGTCACACGATATACTGGTTAATTAATGACAGAGATAACTAAGTAACATTTACCTAACTTAAATGTGATGAGAGGTAGCCTAGGTCAGGGCTGACCTGCTGCTTAGATTGACGGGAAAGATGACAGGACACGAGGCGGCGGCGCGTAGTGTCCCATGCGCGCCCCTACCGGACGTCGCGGGGGGAGTTTCACACCTCACTCTTCGCCTCACTCTAGCCGATCCCAACGTAGTCGGGTACAGCTTCCAGTCTAAATGGATGCAGCTGAATACCAGTATTTTACATGGAGCGACTGCCAATCTGACCTCCCCAACCCAGTTATAGGGTAATACGATACCCCTTGGTAAGACTGGTTGTCAGACTTTCGGGCTTCCGACGACCCGTAACGACTGTCAAAGATCCACTAATGACAGTCGGGACCAACGGCTTGACGTGCTTTCCGAGGCACGGAGGGGTCTCGATATGTAATGAATGGTCACCCATCCACGAACTGACCGCGGCAAAAGTAGCTTAACCTTCGATCGATCCCCGGGTGCGGCTGTTATTATTTAGCCACAAGCCCCAAGCTAGATTGCTCTAATAAGAGACGCTTATTACAACAAAAAATGACAAGTCAAATCTTAAATCAATTTCGAGGCTTTTCTTAAATGTTACGAGTACGGCGAGTACCTTACTCTACCCCAATTTGCACATACCATCTGTTGCTACCACATTGCTAAGCTATATATCACTGTCGAATTAAGTAGTTATCAAAAGGAAAACCGAGAAGGATATTTGTCTAATACACGTCACAATTGAATCGTGATCAGCTTCTGTATAGCTCACAATGGTTTAGCTCTATTTCATTAGTCTACGTGAGGTTAGGTAACTGTAGAAGCCTGCTGTGCAAAGTAAGACTAGCGGGGTAGTTAGTTATTTAGTTCTCTATAGTATTTTTTTTATTTTATTCCTGAATGGGCCCGCTCTTGACCTCGATCACGCCTGATGGAAAGCGATGGATGAAGTCTGTGATGGAACGAGCATGCCCAGAAAATGCCTAAGGCACTGGAACTCCCACGCATCGACGAAACACAGCAGGCTGCTTGATGCCGGACTCCGGTGGGAGGGTGGTCGCAAACCAGGCGGGCGTTAGCCCTACCACCGCAAGGAAGAATTGGCCAGACAAATAAGGTGTTAGGTGTGACTGTCCAGGATGCGCCGAGCGCTCGGTTCAGTTGAGTAACTGGCGGAACAAACTGCGCTACACGAGGAGGCTTCTTCATGCATCCCATTTGTTTCCAAAGCATTGGTCCCGGCTGTCATTCGTGGATCTTTGACAGTCGTTACGGGTCGTCAGTAGCCCGAATGTCTGAATATGACAGTCTTACCAAGGGGTATTGTATTACCCAGTACTTAACTGGGTTGTGGATGTCAGATAGGCAGTCGCTCCATGTAAAATACTTGTATTCAGCTTCATCCGTTAGACTGGAAACCGACCCCAACTGCAACATAGTTGGGAAAAGGCAGGCAAATGATGATGATAGTAATTTGTTTCCAAAACTTCAGTACACGTTACATCAGTGGGATCTCGACCCCTGAACTAGGTCATCCTGTATGACAGAGGTGGACGTATCTCCAGTTACATGGACCAGCATGAGAAGACTTAGGCTAGTGTTATTTTTTAATAATTAAAAGAAAATTGAATAGGGTGCTAACAGTTCGACGAAAATCCAGTGTGTGATAAAAAATCGCAAATGGCTAATTGATTTATGGACGTCTTAGTTGACTCTTTAGTCTTACCAAGGGGTATCGTGTTACCCAGTTTAAATGGTTTGTGGAGATCAGATAGTCAATCGCCCCGTGTAAAATGCTGCTTTCAACTGCATCCTGTTAGACTGGAAGCCGGCCTCAACATAGTTGGTAGAAGGTTAGGTGATACTCGTAAGACTGCCTCGTAGGTTTTGGGGAGCAGCCTGATAACTGGCGAAATGGAGGTGTATATTCGCAGTTTAGTTAACTGCCTGGCCTTTGCAAGTAGTGCTCGCTTCGCTTCGCTCTCTCGGCTCGCACGCGGTTGATCCGTTGGTCACAGTTCTAACCTAACCTAACCCATTTGGTCAGGGTGCCCTGGCTTCCCTCCACAGGAGGGAGAACGCGACCGCCATCCGCAAGCCCCAAAGGGCCATTGCACTGCGGGTGGCGAGGGCCTACCGCTCGGTGGGCTTCTCGGCGGCGTGCGCTCTGGCCGGCACCCCTCCTTGGGAGCTGGAGGCTTGGGTGCTCGCCAGAGTGTACGAGTGGTCCGCGCAACGAAGGGCGCTCGGGGAGCGCCCCGTCGCCGAGGAGCGGGAGGCCGTGCGGCGGGAGGCGAGGGACGCAATCGTCCTCCACTGGACGGAGGACCTCGCCACCGCCGCCTTTGGCCGCCGGACGTTGGACGCGCTCGGCCCGGTCCTGCAGAGCTGGCTCGAGCGGTCCCACGGTTTCCTCTCGTTCCGTCTGGTGCAGGTGTTGTCCGGCCATGGCTGTTTCGGAACGTACCTGCACCGGATCGGGAGGGAGGAGACCCCGGCGTGCCACGACTGCGGCGCGGCGGAGGACACGGCGCAGCACACCCTCGAGGTGTGCTCGGCTTGGTCCGAGCTGCGCCGCGGTCTGACCGCGGCGGTCGGACAGGACCTCTCGCTTCCTGGTGTGATCAACGCCATGCTGGGGAGCGAGGAGGCCTGGGCAGCGGTTGCCTCCTTTTGCGAGGACGTAATCTCGCAAAAGGAGGAGGCGGAGCGCGCGCGGGAGGATGACCCCCTCGCTGTGCCGCTCCGCAGACGAAGAAGGGGTCGGAGAAGGCGCCAGCCTCTCCCCCCTCATGGTGGCGATGGGCGGGCGACAGGCACGGGGGTGCCGTCTCCCGCATTGCACCCATCACCACCTTCGTCGGTCACTCCCGCGCCCCCGTGAGGGGCCCGCCCTGAAGGACAATCGTCGGCGGAGGACTGGACGTTAAGGCTACGCTGGTTTCCCAGTCCCCCGCCACTCGGACGAAGCGGGAGTGCCGCTGGGTTTTTTAGTGGGTATACCGTGTCAGACCCGGGAGTCCCACATAGCCCCCCATCCCCCGATGGGAGGGTATGCGTAAAGCATTTTTCCCAGCGCAAAAAAAAAAAAAAAAAAAAAAAAAAAATAGGGTGCCCCTGGCTTAGTTACTGCGACCAATTCGGCTCGCGCGTGATTGGTTACAGTTCCAACCTAAACTATAATAATTGAATATCATACAAGCCGTAATTGTTGAACGGCCGCCGTTTATTTAAAAGGCTAGGCGGTTAACTAAACGGCTAATTAAACCAGTTGGCTGCGACAATGCACTTATTGCACGTACCTATACACCTCTTTTTTTTATGGATGGGAAATCATCTAATGACTCCTCCCGCTCTGGGTGGAGCGGAAGGGAGTGTCAGACTCTTACTGACTAAAACCCACCCGTGTTCTTTCCTTGGCCCTTTATGTTCCAGGGCAGCGGTAGCCCTTTCGGACAATCCCGCTACCCCGGCAGGCTTCGGCCCTAACGTGCCCCTTCCCTTATGCTGACATCTCTTTGAGGCGCGCGTGGAACACATACGCGCTGTCCGGCACGGGCCTGGTCCTGATTGGACGGTGAGCCTGTTATATCGTTAAGCCTCTTACATCCTGTTAATTGTTGAACGGCCGCCGTTTATTTAAAAGGCTAGGCGGTTAACTAAACGGCTAATTAAACCAGTTGGCTGCGACAATGCACTTATTGCACGTACCTACTACCTATGCACCTCTGACTACACCTTTGAGGAGAACAGGTGATATTCAGTCATTTTGTTGAACAAGTTATTTATTGCAGTTCAATAATAAATAAAATACTCGTAATAGCCACTTTACAATCATTAGTCACTAATGTGTATTGTTTGTTTATTGATTTACAATTTGTTTGATGTCTAAGTGTGCAAGACAAGTACGTGACTACGGTGCGCGCGCCGTCTTCCCCAAAAATTCCCGCCTGCCTTAGATGATGCAGGCGGCGGGGGGGGGGGGGGGGGGGGGGGTTACCACGGGTTAGGCACCGAGGTGGTTGGCCGGTTGCCTCCCCGGAGCCTTCTTCGGATCATCTTCGGATCAGCAAGTGTGATGGACCTACCCTATTTTTTATCCTATTCCTAACTAACGCATCCTATGTATTTGTATAGAACAGCATTTTGGCAGTAGGTAGGGTAGGTAGGTACATTTTAAGGTTCCGTACCTCAAAACGAAAAACGGCACCCTTACGCGATCACTTTGTTGTCCGCCTGTCTGTCTGTCAAGACCCTTTATCTCTGGAACGCGTGCAGGTTTCGAGTTGAAATTACCATATAGTCAGGTCTGCACCCTTGAAGCTGTGAAAAAATCAAAGATACCTACGGCTGTTTATGCCGCAAAAAACGTATATTTCGACACTCTCAAGGGAATCAAAATGTAGGTACTTCCCGTTGACCTAGAATCATGAAAGGCAAGAAGCAAGATCATGTAGCACAAATAAAGGAAAAAATCCGAAAACAGTAAAATAGTTACATAAAAAAAAAAACCCGTACAAGTTAATAAACTATTGACGCGCGAGTCCGACTCGCACTTGATCGTTTTTTTTTTATCTTAGTCCTAATTAACGCACCTTATGTATTTGTATAGAACAGCATTTTGGCAGTAGGCAGGTAGGTAGGTACTTTTTTGTAGATATAACTGGCTTGGGAATAGGCTAGGCAAGGCAGATTGATTGAAAAAAAAAAACGGGAATCTCGGCGAGGCTACTGAATTAGTTGTTTTTAACAACAGATACCTAATTATATAATTTTTAGATAATATTGCTATCTGCACTTTTGACCTTAACCGTGAGTGATATCGGGGATTTTTCTATAAAATTCTGTCAACATGATTATCAATATTTTTTTTATTTAAGGGGTACCTAAGTGCTAGGTAGCCCGAGATTTTTTTTTTACATTTTTTGCTATTTTTAGATCAGTGTCATGTTGAATGTTGATTAAAATATGATTCACGAGCGTAACAAATTATGAATTTACAGAATTACAAGAAAAAAAAAATGCTGCAAATTGCAAAAGACGTAAGAACATTTGAATTCGGGCTACCTAGGCGTACTGCCGCCGCCCGCACCCTACCCACGCCCCTTTTATCATAGAACTCGCACAATTTTTGAAATTATTTTAATAAAAAAAGAATAGCGATCTTTTTAAATAAATTAAAACGTGGACTATTTAGATTTTAAATTATCTGTCCATTGGTGAAATCCTCAAATTAATAGAACCTCAACTATAGCACAAGTTATTAGAGGTTTATTGCACCATGTGGAGTCTAAACTAGGCGAGGGTGATATCAGAGGTGCAGCTAGGATCATCTTTAGCAGCGATGTGGTTGCGCCGTACTCTCCAGAGACTCTTACAGCTCTGGAGAGCAAACACCCCACCCCGGCAGATGACCTCTCCTTCCCTGACCCACCCGATCCGGAATTGAACACTCTCGAAATTACAGCTCAACAAGTATGTGCGGCCGTTTGCTCCTTTCGAAGTGGCTCCGCCGGCGGCCTCGACGGCCTGACACCTCAACACCTGAAGGATTTATTGTGTTCAGGCGCCGGGGAGGCTGGTGAGTCCCTTTTGAAGGAGCTGACGGCCCTCATCAATCTCATGCTCTCCGGCAATGTGAACGAAGCCGTCATTGATATTTTGTATGGGGCAAATTTATGTGCCCTGCGCAAGAAGGATGGCGGCATTCGTCCCATTGCCGTAGGGTCCACTTACCGTCGTATCGCAGCCAAAGTTTGCTGTGCTTTTTACAGCGAAACGCTAGCCAGCAAATTCCAGCCCCTACAGCTAGGCTTTGGGTCTAAAGGGGGCTGTGAGGCTGCGGTACATGCATTATCCACCTATCTCAATAGCGATAAAGGTGAGGTCATTCTTAAGGTTGACATTAAGAATGCTTTCAATTCCGTAAACAGGGACACCTTGTTGACAGAAGTTCAAAAAGAAATACCCAAAATTTACAGTTTTCTCTATCAATGTTACAGGCACCCCTCTAAATTACTTTATAAAGACAACCTTTTGAAATCAGCAGTTGGTTGTCAACAGGGTGACCCTCTTGGGCCAGTCATTTTTAGTTTGGCAATAAATCCAATTATTCGACAACTAAATTCTAAATTCAACGTATGGTATTTGGATGACGGAACCCTAGGAGGTGATGTAGACACAGTCTTAAAAGATTTAAAGTTTATAAAAGAAAAATTCAGTTCCATTGGCCTAGACCTTAACCTTTCCAAATGCGAGATTTATCTTCCCCAAACGACTGACAGACAGACTACCATAGCAAAATTTAATACAATAGCTCCAAATTACAAAATTACGGAAAGACACTCACTTCACCTACTAGGGTCCCCAATTTTTGACGAATCCTTTCCAACGTTCATTGAGGAGAAGATACAAAATTTTAATGACGTCTCGGAAAGACTTTTCAAAATTAATATTCATTCGGCCTTCACACTCATTCGGTACTGTTGTTTTGGACCAAAATTTACGCTTGGAAAATGGCTTGTCCCAATACGGTTTTGCCTGATAACCCGTCTTCCCAGAGACGGTGGGACGTGCCGCTCTGCAGTATTATACGGAATACCCTTGTAAACACGTCACGTAATACTGTTGAGCGTGCCCGTCTGCTGGCTGTGGGAGAATGGGAGTCAGGCTTGTGGCTTCAGGCGCTCCCGTCATCCACCATAGGCACAATGATGGATGACTCATCGTTTCGGCTCGCTACGTGTCTCCGCTTGGGCGCACCTTGTGTTGCTCCGCATCGATGTCACTGCGGTGAAGCTGTCGACAGTCTCGGACACCATGGCCTGTCCTGCTGCAGGAGTGCAGGTCGCATAGCACGGCACGCCAGCATCAACGATATTATTCGTCGAGCCCTTGTCACCGCCGGCGTACCAGCGGTATTAGAACCAAACGGCTTGGTACGTGACGATGGGAAGAGACCAGACGGCATGACGTTGTTGCCTTGGAAGGTGGGTAGGCCTCTGGTGTGGGACGCAACATGTGTCGATACCTCTCATCTCATGTTCCGAGCACGGCGGGCTGTGCTGGCGCCGCTGCTGCGGCTGCTGAGACCCTCAAGCGACGCAAATACTGTAACCTTGTAGGCAACTACAGCTTTGAGCCGTTTGGGGTCGAAACGCTCGGGTCATGGGGCCCGAGCGCGCGTCTCCTTTTTAAGGAAATTTCTCGCCGGCTGGTCGATACTTCACGTGACCAGAGGACTGGGTCGTTCTTTGGTCAAAGAATTAGCATTGCCATTCAACGTGGCAATGCTGCCAGTCTTCTGGGCACGTTTCCGGATGACAGCGATGCGGATGAGTACTTCGACGCCTAAGTGTCCTTTGGTTTTTTATTTTTATTTTTTATTTGTATAGTAGGTAGGTAGTTAGTCTTTAATTTTAGTATCTAGTGTATAGTATATAGTTATATTGTAATTATGTGTGTACAGGAATTAGCACAAGTTGAATGCAATAAATAATTTTAGTCACTTTTTTAAAAGGAGATTTTAAATGTATTAAAACATATAAAAACAAATAATAAAGTGCAATGTGATGATATGATATCGAACTTTACTTTAATAATGTGCTTTCAGATGTAGTTTATTTCTCATAATTATTGAGTTAATAGCCTCTGAATAACGAAGAAAAACGCGGTTTTGGTCGGGGTCCCGCCTTAAGGACGCGTTTACGAATCTGACAAAAGTAAGCAGTTTTTCGGTGCATTTTACGGCAAAATGATACGAAACCAAATGTAACTAATAATTACCACAAATAGATTACTCCTTCATCTTCAAATGGTAGCAAATTTTTATTCGAAAAGTTTGGTTTATAATATTGTAAAAAATAATTTCCGTTGCCTCTTCACACAAAATTTACGATATCGTGCTGACTTTAGGAACATTTTTCTTCTATTTAATAACATACATTTATTTATTTAAAAATGTTTTATGTAAGCAGACATGTTAAACTCAAAAAGGTAGCAAAAAGAACTATCAAAATGTTACAAATAGACTCAGCAAAAAAATAAAAAACGAATCAAATTTTTCACATATTTAGCTGTAACATGTGAATCCTAATTCATTGAGTTAAGGGTTATTTTACTGGTCACTGTCTTGATTTATTGCACAAAAATTTGTAATGAAATATTAGTCTGCGCTCGGCCGCCGTCGTGAGTGGACTCTGTGTCGGTTGTAAGCAGCAGCTTGTGCTAGAAAAGATCGCTGTACGGATAGAAAATATTTGACATACCAAACTTGATACTTACTTCACGCATTCTGTATGACTACCCAACGAAAGATTTTATTCAGTCTTATATTTTTCTAGAAGTACTCGTAAGTATGGATTATTCATATTTCGTTTCGGACTTGATGGAGTCACCTGAAGGTGTACTTTGAAGACAGCTACAGGCTACTGGAACTAATAGACGAGCTGAGCCAGATGTACCGAGTTTGGGCTCGTTTTGTTAGTTATGTTGAGACCTTACCTCCGGACTTGATAAAATGACCTGCAGGTGTTCTTCGAAGACTGCTACTGGAACTAATAGACGAGCTGAGCTAGATGTACCGAGTTTGGGCTCGTTTTGTTAGTTATGTTGAGACCTTACCTCCGGACTTGATAAAATGACCTGCAGGTGTACTTCGAAGACTGCTACTGGAACTAATAGACGAGCTGAGCTAGATGTACCGAGTTTGGGCTCGTTTTGTTAGTTATGTTGAGACCTTACCTCCGGACTTGATAAAATGACCTGCAGGTGTTCTTCGAAGACTGCTACTGGAACTAATAGACGAGCTGAGCTAGATGTACCGAGTTTGGGCTCGTTTTGTTAGTTATGTTGAGACCTTACCTCCGGACTTGATAAAATGACCTGCAGGTGTTCTTCGAAGACTGCTACTGGAACTAATAGACGAGCTGAGCTAGATGTACCGAGTTTGGGCTCGTTTTGTTAGTTATGTTGAGACCTTACCTCCGGACTTGATAAAATGACCTGCAGGTGTACTTCGAAGACTGCTACTGGAACTAATAGACGAGCTGAGCTAGATGTACCGAGTTTGGGCTCGTTTTGTTAGTTATGTTGAGACCTTACCTCCGGACTTGATAAAATGACCTGCAGGTGTTCTTCGAAGACTGCTACTGGAACTAATAGACGAGCTGAGCTAGATGTACCGAGTTTGGGCTCGTTTTGTTAGTTATGTTGAGACCTTACCTCCGGACTTGATAAAATGACCTGCAGGTGTACTTCGAAGACTGCTACTGGAACTAATAGACGAGCTGAGCTAGGTGTGCCAAATTTGAACTCGTTTTGTTAGTTATGTTGAGACCTTACCTCCGGACTTGATAAAATGACCTGCAGGTGTACTTCGAAGACTGCTACTGGAACTAATAGACGAGCTGAGCTAGGTGTGCCAAATTTGAACACGTTTTGTTAGTTATGTTGAGACCTTACCTCCGGACTTGATAAAGTGACCTGCAGGTGTACTTCGAACACTGCTACTGGAACTAATAGACGAACTGAGCTAGGTGTGCCGAGTTTGGGCTCGTTTTGTTAGTTATGTTGAGACCTTACCTCCGGACTTGATAAAATGACCTGCAGGTGTACTTCGAAGACTGCTACTGGAACTAATAAACGAGCTGAGCTAGGTGTGCCAAATTTTAGCTCGTTTTGTTAATTATGTTGAGACCTTACCTCCGGACTTGATAAAGTGACCTGCAGGTGTTCTTCGAAGACTGCTACTGGAACTAATAGACGAGCTGAGCTAGGTGTGCCGAGTTTGGGCTCGTTTTGTTAGTTAGGTTGAGACCTTACCTCCGGACTTGATAAAATGACCTGCAGGTGTACTTCGAAGACTACTACAGGCTACTGGAACTAATAGACGAGCTGAGCTAGATGTACCGAGTTTGGGCTCGTTTTGTTAGTTATGTTGAGACCTTACCTCCGGACTTGATAAAATGACCTGCAGGTGTACTTCGAAGACTGCTACTGGAACTAATAGACGAACTGAGCTAGGTGTGCCGAGTTGATAGTTATGTTGAGACCTTACCTCCAGACTGAATGGAGTGACCTGCAAGTGTACTTTGCGAGTTTTTACGAGTAGAACTAGCTGATAAGAATGTGTATAGTTTTTACCTCTTATAACAGCCCTCGTAAGAAACTTCATGCCGGTCTTCTCCCAGAATTGATCGATCCAAGATTTAAAAGAACTGCAAGAGCATTCTTCACATTGTCAATGTTTTTTTTTTTTTTTTTTTTACTTATTTTTATTATTTCTTATCATTTACAGCTCCTAGTCCGGCTTAGTACGTTATCCTAATTGCGATGGAATACATTTGGAATGGCGATCAATTTAAACCCTTCTAATTTGACAGTTCAACAATATCCATGGCGTTGTTTTTGTTGTTGTGCAAACAAATTTTTTAAATTTATGAAGCAATGAATATTGTTTAAGTATTGGTACTGTGTGCATTACAGTGTATGTGCCTAATAAACGTATTTTCTTTCTGGTTTTTGAGAACCTACTTGCATTTGATTCCATAGCAAATTTATTATATAAAATACGAAATAAAACGAATAAAAAAATTGGTTCATTAGTTTTTGAGAAAATCGCGGACATACAAACATACATACATACGGGTCGAATATAGAACCTCCTTTTTGAAGTCGGTTAATAAGCTTGTTTTAAATTATTTGCTTTCAATAAGCTCGTCCGCAAATTGTAAATACATAGGTACTTTGGCAAGTACTTTATTAATCACTGTCCAATGAAATTAAGAAAATAGCATAATTTTTTATGAACATTTCACATAACCAACAAACTTTTTGAAAACAAATCAACGCAAGCTTAAAAAAAAATACACGGCTAAAATTAAATAAATTTAGGCTCAAGTATCAGGTCGTGCCGGTTTACTCATAATTTCGCCGCTTCGCGCATGTCGCTGTGTGTGTGAGCCGTGCGCGTGTAGTAGTAAGACTCAATACCTAAAATTGAAGCGCGTCAATTCGTAAACGCGTCCTTAAGTTCCAAATTGCGTAGATCTGTTATGTTCTTATCATTTACGTAATTTTATAAGAACGTTGCGTGGCAGCGTGGTATGAAGATAGTGTAGAATATATGTATAAACACCGCGCTGTTATAAACACGTGCATGGTGTGTATTCAAGCATTAAGTCATTTTGCACTTAAGTTTCCGAACGAAACGTCACTGCCCGCGCAGAAACACGTCGTCCGCCATACATTTTCACCAAAGAGTATAGTAATATATGATGTTTACTTTTGCCGGCGACACTCGAACATCACGCAACTCATAATGCAATAATAAGAATATAATAGTACATTACTGCAGCGGCCAGCAAAAGAGGCATTGATGGACGAACGTGTAAATGTGGGCCGAGGCGAAGCCAAGGCACACATACGTAAGTCCATCAATGCCTAGTTGTGGCCAAGGCTCATTTGGCGAAACATACTAACTAGTAACTGTCACTTTTTTTTTAAGTATTTGCTTTCCTAACGTAAATACGCTTTTTAAGTACATACTTTGTCATATTTAACTCATTTTTGGGAAAATATACTTTTACGTCGATGTTTCTCCAAATGAGCAATATTTCTACACGTATTCAGCGTATCCGAATACAAAATAAAATCGCATCAATCTTCAACAAACGTCAAACGTTCAAGCTGTCACTGTCAAATCCCAACCCATCGGGGCACATCTGGGCCCTGGGAATGAATTTATTACTACACCGAAAAATGTTATTTATTCAATAAATTGCAATATCCACAACAATAATATCATGTAAAAATGGCAGACAAACTCAGACAGATCGCGCAAAAGCTGAAAGACAATGTGCATTTACCTAATTTTGTAACTGGCCGTGACAAAGTCGATCAAATTGTTACCAGATATATACCAGCTACAAAAGTAACTGAAATAGCAGAAAGGCTAAAATCCCAGACTGTGACGAAAAGAGTACGGGACATAGTTACCAGATATGAGAAATTTACAGGTGTCGAAGAGATTATGGCTCTGCAAAATACTGTCGTTGATGCACAGGTACCACATCTGTTTTTTTTTAATTTTAGGTATATAGACTGGCGGAAGGTCAAGGTTTGTTATGCCTATGTTTTTTTAATGAGTAATGTCATGGATGGTATTCATCCAATGTTTCCACATGCTTACATCATTCAATTAAAATCATTTAGAAGTTATAAATAGTCTCTTTTATAGATGTAGATTATATAGATGTAGATTAATGCTTAATCATTGTAGGTGGCAGACATTAGACGTTTTTATCAGATAACATCTATGAAGAACTTTCTGTAGACTATCTTATTTGCAGAGATTTAATCATTTGAATCTTGTCCTGCATACTCTTTAGAGCATTGTTAATCTATGGAATAATTTTTACCAACAAAATTTACTGTGCTATGCCTTAAAAGTTTGTGTAGTCATTCACTTGACTGCATAAATTACTAACATAAATAAATACCTAACTAATATCTATACTTTTTCTCAACTATGTTGAGGTCAGCTTCCAATCTTAACTGGTTGCAGCTGAATACCTACCATTTATTTGTGGTGGCTGCAACAAGAAGTCTTCTTCCATACTTCTCTCTCAGTTGTCATCTCAGTAGCCCCTTTCTAGCCATGTCACTAACAAAATTGTCTCATCCTTGGAACGGCCGCGACTTACGAGTTGTAGATCGTAGATTCGAACCCAGACAGGCACTTTACTTTGTGTAAATTATTTCATCATGACTACTCTCAAAACGGTGAAGGAAAACATTGTAAGGAAACCGGCATGTTATAAAACCAAAGATTCGAAGACATGTGACATCTGCCAACTCGTACTGGGCTCGCATGGTGGAGTAGGGCCCACTCCCTCTCACCGAGAGGAGGCCTGTGTCCCAGCAGTGGGAACATTATAGGCTGATTATGTTGATTACTAACATTTATAACTAGTAAACTACCACAGAGTGAACAGTTCAAGGGCTCACCTCGCAGTATTGCCATCACCACATGATGCTGGCAGAAGAGTCAACATCGGCTCAGTTGCCAAAGAAGTAGAAAAAAAAAACTCATAGTCTATCCATTGTTTCTTTTACAACACATAATTTCATAACAAAACGAAAGACTCCAATGACATAAAAATATACTCGCTGGTACACTTCTAAATACCTCAGACTCTTATCTACAAACATAACCAAGAATGAATTGCATCAATCTAACCAATACTAATAAATGTAATAACGAGATGATGCAGTGCAGGATGTGAACAATCTTGAACTGCCATTACCAAATATGATTTGCAACCATAGCAAATATTTAAAAATAAAATTATAAAAAAAAATCATTAATATATCTCTCTTAGTTCATACTAGCTGTGCCCGCGACTTCGCGTGCATGACGGAAAACGTTTTAATTTTTTTGCGCGGAACCCTAATTCTTTTTCTAAAATAAATGTAGCCTGAGTTATTCCTTCTTACAACAGCTATCTGCCAGTGAAAGCCGTCAAAATCGGTCCAGCTGTTTCAGAGATTAGCGGGAACAAACAGACAGACAGACAAAAAATGTTATTTTGGTATATGTACCATGTATACATCCATATGCATTTAGTAAAAAGCGGTTATTTTCACTTCAATTTTATTTATTTGTATAGATTACCCTATTAAATGGCTATTTCATTAAATCATGACATTTGAGGCCAATTCTAACTTTGTAGTAGCTATTGCTGATTATAATTATTATAATTCTATAAACTCATATTTGTGACGGTCACAAAGCTTAATTTATCAAGATACAACCTGACACTGACATGCAAATTGCAAAAGACACAGACCTAAGATAATTAATAACTGGCAGGATAGTCAACATAGGCTCAATTGCCAAAAAGGGAAAAAAAAAAGATAATTGAATTTTGCAGACTCCCTTAGCACTCCCCCATTAAAACTCAAGGGCTGGTTGCAGATCGAAGAGAAAAAAAAACATAAATTTCATAACAACACAATATTTTAACAACTTTTAGGAAAAATTCATGGCAGCGCAAGAGAGGAGGCGTGAACTTGGACGTCAGGTAGCTGATGTTGAAACGAGGCTTAAAGAACTACACGCGGAGATGCAGAACACCATGAAGGGAGACGACAAATACTTACATCTTTGTACTGAAGAACATAAGGTATTATTATATTATTTAGTAGCTTTTGCCCACAACCCCGTGCGAAATTTCTTGATAACACCCCAACCCACCGCCTGCCCGCGCTATTAATTCGTTTTCGCTAGCGTTCTTTCTATTTTTTTCTTTTTGCTCGGGTCTTTTAACCTTTCTCAAGAAAAGGGCTATCAAATGCAAAAATATTTTTTCATATCCGACTGGTAATACCAGAGAATAGGTATAAGTTAAATATATTAAAAAATTCAGTCCACATGCCATTCTCACTTTTTGTAGTTTGTATTTGAGAACTAGTCTTTTGGTATTATAATGTTACCAGTTTAAAAGATTTTCCCACTTATTTTCGTCCAATACCACCTTTTTGCCAATACTTGTTTTTTTTTTTCTAGTTTATCGTACAAGAGCGTGCCCTCCGTGCTCTATTCAGTGATGCCGAACGCGAGGAAAGGGAACTGTTTGCGACCATGTCTGCCGCTGTCAAGCTTGGCCACGAGCGAGAAAGAGCGCACGCTGAACGGAACAAGTATTGGTATATTGTCGCCTCTATTTTTGGTAAGTGTTATAAAATATTGGCAATTATTAAGGCGGAGGATCCTTGAAAACGGTCAAAAAGTTGGTTTTTTAAATTCAAACTTTCTCTCTCTCTCTTTCGATTACATACGAGTGTGTGCGTACGAGTATCACGTTTTTACACACTTTTTTTTTTTTTTTTTTACAAACTGGCACTCATATCCCTCCCACAGGCACAGTACTCGGCATAGCCGGCTCTTCAATCAACAATCACTTGAAAATGTCAGAGTTTCGCGAGATGATGGAACAACAGATGGCCCGAAGTGCAAGCGTGTTATATACCATCGCAGGTGGTGGTAGTGCCAGCAGGGCTGACATCACAGAGGCTATGAAGACGGAGTTTGATTATCAGGTGAGTGAACTGTACATCAGTAGCGAAGGCACCATACAACTCGATTCCCATCGGCTTTTTATTTATTTTTTTGGATGGGAAATCATCTAATGACTCCTCCCGCTCTGGGTGGAGCGGAAGGGAGTGTCAGACTCTTACTGACTAAAACCCACCCGTGTTCCTTCCTTAGCCCTTTATGCTCCGGGGCAGCGGTAATCCTTTCGGACGATCCCGCTACCCCGGTATTCCCACCGGCTTACCTTTGAAAATTCAGAACATAACCACTCTATAGTCATTTCATCATTGAAATTTTCTTTTGGCATTTTTTTTTTTGCTCCGGCCTACCTCTGTCATATCACCTTTCGCCACTGTACAGTGGCGTAACTATAGCGTTTGGGGCTCGTGGTTAATTCAAGGGATGGGATGGGGCCCTCCCTGTAAATAAGCTCAAATAACTTTATATACTTCTCTCGCGACATCTTCCGCGTAGATTTCATATTTTTCCCTACAAAATTTAACACCTGACTACTTCGTTGGTCAGTGGTCTAGTGGTCGCAAGCGCTACTGTTGAGCAGGAGGCCCTGTTCAAAAAAATTTATAAACAATGGGAAAAAGGTACAAAATGTTCGAAACCTGAATGATGTCCTTTGTTGCACATTTTCAAAAAAAGTTTGCTTTTATAAACTTATGTTAGGATCCTCCTGTACTCATGGCCCTCTCGGGCCGTGGGCCCCCTCTGGCTGGGGGCCCGTGGCATTTTTCCCCAATGGCACCCTTTAGTTACGCCACTGGAACTGTAGCCGGAATCATTGAGCTTTATAAACAGAACTACCTTTTGCCCGCGGCAACGCCTGCTTGGAGGTCGAAGATCAACAAAAAGTACAGACGCCAGCACATCAAGCTTCTACTATCTGTCAAATTTCTTTAATAGATTTTCAACTTTATCTCTAAAGCATAAGGTTCAAAGTTGATTGGGAAAATTTACCAGTTTCGGGTAGCTTGATGTGCTGGCGTCTGTACATTAAAATCAGCCAGATTTAAGTTAGATTACCGTCGACGCGCTAGGAAAAAGATCCCACAAGAACGAACTACCGGAATGAAAAGTATCTTATTCTTATCTATAAGTCCAGCACCCTAATTGCGTAACACACTATCAGCCTCAATTTGAATCATTTTGACGGATATTGCTATTCCATTGCTTCATATGTTCGAAAAATGTGTCTGCTCAACAACGTAAATAACGCAATGTATGTTGTTGAACTGTCAAAATGAAACCCATTGCTACTGATAGTGTGTTACGCAATTACCCCGCTGGTTATAGTCTATTTATGTGCAAATTTCATCCAATCCCGGGGGGTAATTGCTTAACAGCCATACAATGGCAATCGATCGCAATGCCTTTCATTTTGACAGTTCAGCCACGTTCATTAGGTTATTGTTGTTGAGCTGACGAATTTTTCAAACCTATGATGCCATGTGTAATTCCTTAATAACCGTGTGTAATTTCTTACCGGTCAAGCGTACCCTATGTAGTACAGTCAACAAAAGAGATTATAGTTGAAGTTTAGTAAGAAACCGATGGATGTTCTCGAATAAAATTTTATTTTATTAATAGAAAACAAATAATTAATTTATCAAATTGAATTGCAGTCGACAACATCCATCGGTTTCTTATTAAACTTCAACTTTATCCGACGATCCTGCATACTTATCTCTTTTGTAGACTGCACGATACAATAGAATATGAGGTACGATACAACAGAAAATCAAGTCGAAAGCATTAGGGTAGCCCGCAAACACCCCCCCCCCCCCCCTCCGCCCTGCCTCAAATCTCACGTGAGATTGTTCAAAATGCGTATTTTCAGTGTAAATACTAATCTATGCTTCATTGCGTTGGATTTATCAGGCCCCCCTCTCCCCCACGTGAAATTAGGTGAGAAATGGCTCGACCAAAAACGCCTCACGTAATTAATGGATGCCGCCCAATTCATGTTGCTGGGTATTGATTATAAGTCCATTTAAATACTAATGTCTTTTTTTTTTTAAATATGAGCCACCATGCATTCCGTTTATAGTACTTTTGTAAGTTTTTTTTCGAACTTGTTTTTACATTTTTTTTTAATATTATTTACAGGACAATCTCGCGAAAAACTTAGAATTAATGCAAGAAAACATAAACCATCTAGTCGACAAACAGGAATCTTTAATAGGTAATTATATAAATACATAAATTACTTATTTTGTTTACATTACATTATTGCCCTGCAGGTCAAGGGAGAGTGGTTCTCGATCACTAAGGACAATAACAGACGCCAGCACATCAATCTATCCGAAACTGTCAAATGTTCCCAATCAACTTTGAACCTTATGCTTTAGCGATAAAGTTGAAAATCTATAAAATAAATTTGACAGATTGCAGTAGCTTGATGTGCTGGCGTCTGTACTAACCGTACCTACTAGAAAGTTTATCACTTTTGAACTATAAACATCTTTTCAAATGATGATCTAGGTATTTTTCACTTGTGAATTAATACTCATATACACGAGCTTCATGCGGTTTCGGCAGAGGCCACTGCAGCCGTCGACGCTCGTCGACGGGAACTGGCGACGGGTCCAACTGCAGTCGTCGACAACGTACCGCTCATGTATATGAGCACTTACGTATTTTTGACGTCGCCTTTTTCATCGTATATACAGGGTGGGCAAAAATCGTGGATCAAACGAAACAAGGCGATAGTTGGGGTTATTTGTAGTAAAAAATATGTTTGTGCGAGAGCCCTAACTTGATCTCCTTAAAAGTTATGACAATTTGAGTGTTTACAGTAAGGTTCTAATGTTAGAAATATTTTTTTTTGAGCCTTAAAAGATATTGAAAAAAGTGCCAATACTGATAAATCATGGTACCCACTGTCATAAAACACTGTTAACACTGTTGTAGTTTTTTTTTTTACTATAAATAACCTCAACTATCACCCTGTTTCGTTTGATCTACGATTTTTTGCCCATCCTGTATATAGCCAAGGTTCAAACTGTGCTTAAGATTTTCGTAGGCTGACTGCAACGACTTGACGACTGTGATGTTTGGACATACTAGTAACCAATGATATAATAAGTAAAAAGATGTAGATATGTTACCTACACTATTAAAAGACTGGAGAGTGGGACGCCATGTCGTAATCAGTACCGTCTTTACCATAAGGGCACACGGGGCCCGTGCCCAGGGCCCTCTACCCCACGGGGGCCCCGGAAGGCAGTTATTACAACGCAAGCTACATTCAAAGCGCATATTTTGACACTCGCAAGGGAATCAAAACCTATAGGGTACTTCCCGTTGACCTAGAATCATGAAATTTGGCAAACAGCAATTTCATGTAGCACAAGTAAAGGAAAAAATCTGAAAACCGTAAATTTGTAGTTACATACCTATAAATTTTTACGGAACCCTCGGTGCGCGAGTCCGACTCGCAATTGACCGGTCTTTTTTACTTTCCAAAGGGGCCCCAAATTCTTGTGTGCCCAAGGGTCCCGGCCTGCCCTAAGACGGCGTTGGTCGTAATTATCGGGAGCAAGAAAGCGACAAGACGAAGAAAACTTGATTTTGACGTGTCACTTGCGGAGTGCGTATAATCTGTCTACCGTTTTTTACTTATAACACCATTGACTAAAACCACGTAATTCATCATCATCATCATCATTTCAGCAGAAAGACGTCCACTGCTGGACATAGGCCTCCCCCAAGCACCTCCACTTCGACCGGTCTGTGCTTCTCACATCCAACGGGTTCCTGCGGCCTTCACAAGGTCGTCGGTCCACCTTGTGGGAGGCCTTCCAACGCTAGGTCTTCCGATACGAGGTCGCCACTCCAAAACCTTTCGGCCCCATCGACCATCTGTTCTGCGAGCAATGTACCCTGCCCACTGCCACATAAGTTTGGCAATTCTTCGGGTTATGTCGGCCTTCCAACGCTACGTTTTCCGTAACCGAAAACCGTTCCGAAACCATGTAATTATGTTTCTTTATTTACAGAACATCTTCAACATCGTGAAAGAACTGTAGACGCGCAACTCCGCGACTTGACACGTGCAATAGCGAACGCTTCTGCATCGAGTGTAAAATCCGACGCTGAGATCACTAAAGCGTTAACCGCGGTCCATCAAGACTTGGAAGAGGCCGACCAAATTAAAGATGTCAGCAATAATAAGGTTCTCCTCGAACCTAACCAGATCATAACTGGAATGGGCATAATAATGGCGATAGCTATTATTTTCGGCAATATCATTGGCAGGGTCAGTTGATTTTGTTGCAAAATTTTGGTGTACGAGGTTCCTGCTTTTTTTCTAAATTAGATGGAACCATCGAAAAGTTAAATTGTAGTTGTGGGCTTTAAAAATTATAATTATAACAGCGGTACGACGGCTACGGCGACGGTTTTTTTTTTAACTACAAAATTTAATAATATTTAGTCGTCTTACGGAAGCACGGTATTACAAACCGTCCCGGTGATAACTTGGATAAAGCCGTTGGCTCTTCTTAAAAAAGTAACTAAATAAATTCATTTAGATTTTAACTAAATTATTTTGTTAACCCGTTGACTTTACCTGCGTTACCTAAATAAATTAAGAATAAAAATACTTCTAAATAAGTTCTGAAAAAAATTCACAGATCTCGTGCTCTATACGACCTTCGGGTACATTGAAAATGCACTTAGGCAGGCTTTTCATTTTGTACGATGCCTAATCTAATTGATTTTATCTACACCCATGCTATAAATCCTCTATAAAAGTTTCTGAAACCGTTAGCTTATTGCCAACATTAAAACAACCAGTGTCATAGTAACCATAATATCATCGAAACGAGTGTTATAATGTTGTACTAAATTTCATTATGCAACTCCTTTGCTTTTTCGATCTCGTCCTTAATCATCGAACAGCCACATTCTCACTACTCAATTTGTGGTATCTTTATGAATAGTTTGTTTGTTAGATATTCAGCAATTAAACTTTCCATGAATGTACATACGAGTTCTTACAACACCCTAAGGTTTCAGAACCTTTTATAGAGGATTCATATCATGGGTGTAGATAAAGTTGCATAACAGTTGCATAAATAACCATTGTATCGTCTTTGAAGTAACAGAGCTCAAATGCACCAAGTAAAAAATCCGTAAGGTAAAAATTGCGCCATTCAATTTTAAGCTAATTATAATTAAATATTCTTATGACTATTTTTGAAAGAAAAAAAGTTCTATTTAGTAATTTGTAATATTTTCAAAGTATCGCAAAAAAAAATAATTTAAATTAACATGAATATAAAATGAAATTAAAATACGTATTTACAAATAAATACAAATACATTTCACTATGAAACTCTTAAACATTCCCATAACAACTCAGTGACGCGACGCGCATCTAAGGAGCGCGCCGCCCGCGATAGCGTCACACAAAGGGCACCTTCCTGCCTAGGCCGTAAGAGATAGAGAAGTCCGTTTTTTTTTTAATGTAGCCCAACTCAATACCCCGAGGGGTTTTTTTCTATATCGGTCTTAGTTCTTGATAATTATAAGCGATCTAATGCCAAAAGACCCCGAAAAAAGGCGGATTTTTTTGACATTTTCGCAATTTTTAAAAAAGTTTTTTTAATTTTTCAAAAAAAAAAAAATGACCGTCTTGTAGTCCTTGACTAGACGCATCTTTTGAGACCTCAAACACTTTCGTAGCCCTAGAACTCACGACACTAGGGCCATGTCGCACTTTTAGCGAAAATAGGATACAGAAGCGATCGAAAAACCATTTCCAATGTTAAAATTGTTTAAAGCTAAATCACACCGCTTGTAAAAAGGGGTTTAAAAGTCAGCGTGTTAGCAAATTATAGCGAAGAATTTGTTACATGGTAAAGAAATTGATTCTAGTCAAAGCCGTTGGTTTTTACAAGTTTCTACAAATAAATAGACTATTACTTCGGACATAAAGGGATATTTTTGATACAATATTATCTAGTGTACATCTTGGGATAAGTATTCTGTGGAGGTTTGCTGTTATTTTTTTTTTATAACAGGCCGATTTTTTTTTTTTATATTTTCGATCGTACGCCTTTAACGAAATAACGGCTGTAATTACAAACCTGTAAGACCAATTCTCTCGCTCCAAGACTGCTAACCGTCCATTTTGACGTGATAACGTCTTTAAAGACCGATGAACTCCGGCTGCACGCACGAAAAAGCATGACTCATTGTCACGTCCCGCCTGAGCCGAATGAGCAAGCGAGAGCGTGGAACAAGCGATAGAGAGGCACGATCGGATGTTTTCTTATGACGTTATCACGTAAAATTATCGTCCGTAAACCGACTTTACAGACAACCAATGGTGTTTTATTATAATAGTGAGCTGTATTCGGTGGCGTAGATAAGTGACCCGCGGGGTAATTGCGTAACACACTATCAGTAACAATGGGTTTCATTTTGACAGTTCAACAACATACATTGCGCTATTTACGTTGTTGAGCAGATACTTTTTTCGAACTTATGAAGCAATGGTTTAGCAATATCTTTCAAAATGATTCAGATTGAGATTGATAATGTGTTACGCAATTAGGGAGCACCCCCCGGTGCAAAAAAAAAGTTGGGGCTCTATCTAAACTGATTAGGTTTTATTTTATCAAGTAAAAACATAAATACTAACATACCTATGTAAATGGTTTAGGATGTAGGAGTACCGTAACAATATTTTGTAGAAGATGTCAACGATATAGAATTTTGTCAAAAAAGGGAGTGCATTTCATTGCTAATATTTCGGTAGAGTAAGCTAATATTCATAAATTGGTCGCATAACAGCCGATTGGTTGAAGTAGCTAAACACAAGAACTTACACAACACAACAGAAATAATTTATTATATTGTATATTCTGAAAGTGGAAGAAATTTTTTGCTAGGTCAGTTCGAAGTCTGCTGCTCAGGGGCCGAGGGCCCCCTAGCCTGGGGGCCCCGGTGCACGGCACCGCCTAGCCCTCCGATAGCTACGCCACTGGCTGTATTAGACTCAGAATATTTCGAACTCTTAAACAAGATACTACTGCATTCCCACGAAGCAATACTCGTAGTGGTCTATTAACATCTAAGGTGTTAACACTGATAAGTTTAATTTTTTTTTATACATTTTATTGCAGCGAAAACTCAGTTTACAGAAACTCTGTGTTCGATAACAACTGCATTAGTATAAAACTGTGTCGTAGTCATTAACGCCCACCTTCAAAAGTCGAGACAAAGGCAAAACTAAAAGGCTAAAAAACCAAAGAAAGTTGAAGTTCCTACGCAAGTAAATATCTCCACAGATTTTTATTCCAAATTGTATTGATGCAGGAACCTCTTTCTATTTATTCTGTCACCGTAAGTAAGAGGGGCGCATCTGTGGAAAACAAACAAAGAAATATGAGCCATACGAGACAAAAAAAGGCTCATCTGGTAAGGTAATCTTTTCCTCAGATGCGCCCCTTTTGCCAACAGCGGCGGTATTGTATCCGCCATTAGGTTAAACTACTTACTTAGCGTCAGACGCAGAAAAATTATAGAACGAATGACTAATCCCCGGTTTTAAAAAGCCTATTTAAATTAAATTATCTGTTATCAAGAGTAATGTCAAGTTATTTATTGTAAAATCATACAATCAAGTTGGGCTGAGAATCAGCATTTTTTGAACGACTAAAGGTAAAAAAAGGCAGCCCCCAAAACGTCCACTTTTTACCATTTCCTGGTGCAACAAGTGGCCACAGAGCATGTAACCTTTTAGAAGTGGCGCGAAAACTCGCCAGCAACACTGGCTGTTGATATTTCGGTCAAACAATCACAGCCGTTATAACATGAGTTTGAAAGCGCACTGCCGCGTCTTTCCATTCTATACAAGGCCAGAACGCAGTCATAGGAAACTGCTCGCCTGACAAGAGTTGAGATATACCTAATTTAATAAAATAATATTTTGTTCAGGCTCCTCGCTCCGCTCGTCGCGCTCGCGCTCGGTTCGCTCGCAATTGAATTGTCTCTCGTTTTCTGTCAGCCATGTCGCCGCTCGCGCTATCCTGCGCTCGCTCCTTTGTGTCAGCTAGGTTCTTGATACCCTGGGTGGCCCGTCGCTTACGCTCGGGGTTAATTTGCTGTGCAGTCGGTATTTACTCTCATTGTTCAGCGCTTGCAGAACAGCCATGCTCTCTGAGAGTATGCGGATTGAGTGGTCCTTTACTTCCCTGGCCATAATGGCTGAAGCGTCCAGAGAAATGCCCATGCATTCGACCTCGAACACTGTATTATGGACCCACAATGGTGTGGCTATATGTATGTTGGAATCCTCCGAGAAGATTCCAGCACCTGTGCCACTACCTGTTTTGGATCCATCCGTGAAGATACACAACTCTTCAGGCATCTGCCTCTCGATGGCAGCGAATACCTGGTCCGATACTTCCCTGCTGAGGATCCCCGTGCGGTCGCAGGTGATCGCGACGTCTAGGGTTGCGCTGGCAGCTTGGGCGTACCTTCTTTGGGGGACCCGTTTGGATTGATCAAGACGCGGCCGCTTATACTCTCCCCGAGGTGTTAAAGTCTCGTTGAGAGCTCGCTTGGCCGCGGCCTGATCCTTCCAATCGGGTCGCTGTGTTTCAGAGAGTTACCTTAACCCTGTTTTTCCGGAACGCTGGTTGACGCTTGACTGGGAGAAGGTCGGCTTGTACCAGCCTCTGCCTGCGACTGCTTTCCGGCGGCGAAGTTCAGCTGGCCGCTAGTCAGTTTGGTCGACCTAGGGACAGTGGCTTGTTTATGACAGCTGCCTTTACCTTGCAGTCTGCGTCCTTGACGTCGCTCCTTCTTCGTCACTCTCTCTCTCTGCTTGCTCTGTGTTGAGGAAGCTGGTGGACCTGAAGGGTCAGTGCGGGGCCTCGGACTTGTTGAGTGCCTTTACCCTTGCCCTTGCGTTTCTGCACTTGGCACTTGGCAGGCACGTCAGAACTTGTCCTCAGTGCATCCGACCATCTCCATTTGACCGGTGACGGCCGCCTGACGGGAGGAGGATTGAGGAGTTAAGGTAGAAGCAGGGTGTTTGACGGGATGCCCGGCGCCGGTGTTTCCCAACTCCGGGATCCTTGTGGTGAGCGTCAGACCGGCAGTGGTATTTGTCGTCGCCTTGGCCTGAGTTTTAGAACGGTCGGTACTAGTCCAAGTCAGCGCCGACGTCCTTTGTTTGTCTTGGGACTTTTTGTGTTTGGTCTTGGCTGCGGTTCTCGCCACAGCTGGACCAGCACCCCGCGCTGGTTCCCGCAGCGTTAGCTGCAAGGTCACCTTGCCTTACGGGCACATTACAACCAGAGCCGCACGGCTCAACCCTCCAGGACTCCTTCATCCCCGCTTACGGCGCTCAACTGCGCAGGTCCTAGCGCAGTTGACAGCTAACTCCTACTCGCCATCAGCTGATTTTAGTGATGGACGATCCCGCCGCGCCGCTAAAAACTCGCGTATACTTCGTAGTGCCAGTACGCATACGGACTAATCGTGTAGGTACATGTTGCATGCTCGCCATTTTATATATATTATATTATATACTCCGTATTTTGCGGTAAAAATAAACGGGATATTATTAATTGCACATCAAATAAATAATCACCTATCAATTTATTTCCATCATTTATGTACTTTTTTACATAAAAAATATGACAATCACATCATAAATACTGACTGCACAGCAAATTAACCCCGAGCGTAAGCATGGGGCCATCCAGGGTATCAAGAACCTAGTTGACACAAAGGAGCGAGCGCAGGATAGCGCGAGCGGCGACATGGCTGACAGAAAACGAGAGACAATTCAATTGCGAGCGAAGCGAGCGCGACGAGCGGAGCGAGGAGCCAGAACAAAATATTATTGAAAAACTACAAATATCTCAACTCTTGTCAGGCGTAAGTGATGTAGGATAGTTTGGAACCAGGATGCGCACGTACACGTTACAAACTATACACAAGCAGTACCGCAAAATTCGTGTAGGTATACCTACATTGTAATTCGTGTATACAAAGTATATGCGAGTAGTTGCCTATGACTGCGTTCTGGCTTTGTATAGAATGGAAAGACGCTACGCCGCACTGCCATCAGCTTTTTAGAAACCGGGTGAATAATTATTACCATAATTTCTACAATTAATTTCGTACAACTAATTTCGTACAACTAATTTTGGGTTATAATTTCATGCCATATTTTCTTTCTCCACTAGATTTTCTTTAATTTTGGTAACAGTTCTTAACCTTTTCGTATTCTTGAGGCAATTTTTTATAGTTTGCGATCTCAAAAGCAACGTTTTCGGGGTAAAATTAATTTGGTTTTCTTCTCTTGGTTTCAAATGGTATTGAAACTTCTAACCGTTAATGCTTGTCGCTACCTCAAAGAAATCCTCAAGGTTTTAACAAAATGTTAATTTATAGTATGTGTATTTATTTGTGCCTTTCAGTACCTAATCGTCTCTTTATTAAAATATGTTTGTTGTTGGCTATACCAAAATTTTGGCATATACATATAATTATATAGGTATAGTCCGGTAGTCTCAAAGTTTTTTACATGCAGTACAGTTGAAATTGTTCCTAATACATGTTAACCAACTACGAAGATAAAGGAGTGTAATGATAACGCCTCAATTACTAAGCGTTATTTAAGATCGTTTTTATAATTGAAATCAGATTATTTAGTTATTCAGCATCCAGTTTTAGAAGACTTTGCAGTTTTAGAGTAACTAAATATTCCAATATAATATGAACGTTTTTAATAAGACAGTGTTATTGAAATAAATGTGATTATGGTATGCGATTTGTTTTATTTGTCCTTATTTTTTTATTTTATTCTATCAATATTCGGGTAAGATCAATTATCTATTTCTAATACATATTTATAAAGGTTAAAAACGCACAAAAATCAATATGGCACGTTCATGTTTTAATCAATCAATCAATCTGCCTAGCATTTTCACAACTATGTTGGGGTTGGCTTCCAGTCTAACCGGATGCAGCTGAATACCTGTATTTTACATGGAGCGACTGCCTATCTGACCTCTACAACCCAGTTACTGGGTAATACGATACCCCTTTTAATCTGGGAGACAATTATTTTACTATGGTATCATTGGCTCAAAGGCCAAGTATTTGAACAATTCTAAATAGCGGCTGAATGTGGACAAACGGACGTTGCCGCGTTGTTGCAACCCAATGCACGGATATGTCAAAATAATGAAAAAGAAAAAGTTTCTTTATTAATCGAAGGCATAAAAGCCTGGTCTTATGTTGATGTACAGACGCCAGCACATCAACCTACACCTAACTGTCAAATTTTCCCAATCAAGATTGAACCTTATGCTTTAGCGATAAAGTTGAAAATCTATTACAAAAATCTGACAGATTGTAGTAGGTTGATGTGCTGGCGTCTGTACAAAAAAAAACTTATGAACAGGCTGCATGGGCTAGATCTCTTTGCCTTCCCAAAAGGGAAAATGGAAAAAAAAAAAAAAAGAAAAAGTTTCTGTCAAAGTGTCAACTAAACCAATTAGCAAATTGCATTTTTATCGTCGTATTGCTGAAAAATATTGTTTCTAAACATAAATAAATAAGAAAATAGTGCAAATAACCCTCATATCTAACTTTCGCACTCAAAATGCAAGAAGGTAACTATCAAAACCAGTAATACAACAACACAACCTGCTATTCACGACGCTACGAGTTCCCTCCAAAATTGACAAATTTTGTCGAAATTTTCAGATTTGGAAGTGACTGGAATATCCCGTAGCGGGCGTGTGAGGAAGAAGAGTTCTAAATTGATGGACTTTGAGTCCCCAGACGATATTGAGACTAGGTTCCGTCGTCAGACGCCTGTGAAAACCTATGTCGGGTTTAGGCCGGAAGAAACTCCGGAATTTCAGCCGCAGGATAGCGTTCCGCCTCGGCCGGTGGAAGAGACAGGCACTGCATCAGGCAGTGAATCCGATTACTATGATAATCCAGGAGAAAATGCTGACAGGTAAATTCACAAGTTTAACTACTTATAAGTAAATTAAATATAAATTAGGCTGAGAATCAGCACTTTTCGAACGTCAAAATTACATAAGACAGTCCCTCAAAATGCCCGCCCTTCACTACTTCCTAGTGCTTTCGCTGGGAAGAAATGGCTCAACAAAAACCCCCAGCAGCACAGCTGTCTGTTCAGTTTGAAAATGATTTCATATGATTTGATTATGAGAAAATATCAATCGAACATTTTATTTTTTTAACAAGATCTTGTGGTCTTATAAGTTAGAACACAGTGGCTGAGCTAAGAAATATTTCTAGAAGAGAAAGTGCATTTGTTATTACTCTATCAAAGCTGTAGTACTGCTGTGGCAGGCCTCTGTCGGGTCAGGATTTTGTAGTTATAGGTTGCCTACAAAATCCTCCCAAGGTTTTCACATGATCTGACCAAGATGTCTGGACTTTAAAAGAGACTGACCTCTGAGTTTTTATCGGCCTCATCTAGTTTTTAAAATATGATTTAAGTACTTACATGTAAAAGTGTTTGTACAAACCTACTTAGGGCTGATTTTACCAAAGTCAGATTTTTTGTATTTGTGAAACAAAATTGACGTCCGACGGTTCTAGTGTGGAAAAACTATCAAAAATTCAAAATTTATTCTCAGGATAAGACTTATTCTAAAAAAATGAAAAATAAATTCCTGATAGAATACAGCGTAATTAAATTAAAAAGCAGTTGTCAGATGCATCCGGCGTAAGAGGTTAAAAGGTTACCTAATGTTGTCGATCAGACAAGCTTTTTCAAACATATAAAGTAAAAGTTGCGGGAAAAGAGTTCCTGGAAGGATTTGGGGGAGGCCTTTGCCCTGCAGTGGGACACTATATGCTAACAAAAAAAAAAATTAAGTAATAGGTTCGTTTTTTTTTTTAATCCTTTGGTTTGTGAAAGATAGTGTGTTTCTCAATTGGGGTTTAGTTTCTCCTTCACCAATGTCAGTGGAATCTAAGAAGAAGTTCAAATTCAAATATTTTTATTTGTAGAACATAGGTAATCAAAAAGTAGCTATGTCAATATTAATAAAATGAACGCTATGTTTTGCCGTCAACTGTGTACAAATATTCTAATTATTAATTGGTAAAAAATAATAAAAAAACATTCAAAATTAATAGATAAAACTCAATTATTGCAATTTAAATAAAAATAAATTTAACCAAATAACAAAACAAAATTAAATTAGATTAAATCAAAGAATTCGATTATACCAATAAATGAAAACTATGAAAATAAAAAAAATTACATTAGATCACCATTTGTCTTCCAGATACTCATTGTCTGAAATTAAAAAGCACATATGAATTGAATAAGTAACATAGCTAAAATATTGCAATTCTTACACTCAAAATCTTTATACAATCAAATACATACTTTTTAAAGGCGAGCAGTGGTGGCCCAGTGGTCACAGCCGCGACTTACGAGTTGTAGGTCGTAGGTTCGAACCCAGTCAGGCGCTTTACTTTGTGCAAATTATATCATCACCACTGCTCTCAAAACGGTGAAGGAAAACATCGTGAGGAAACCGGCATGTCCTAGAACCAAAAATTCGAAAACATGTGACATCTGCCAACCCGCACTGGGCCCGCGTGGTGGATTACGGCCCACCCCCTCTCACTGAGAGGAGGCCTGTGTCCCAGCAGTGGGAACATTATAGGCTGATTATGTTATGGATGTTATGTAAAGGGGATTGAAGATTTTTATATGGTCCCTGGCATGCCTACAGCCGCGCCATTTTGTTTTTTTTTTTTTTTTCAAAATGGCGGCCTTGCTTGTCACCTATATAAATCGATAGCTGACATCAATGCAAACGGAAAATATAATAGGACCAAACTTGCGTACCTACATCTTGTTGCTTAGATGTATGAAATAATCACTGAAAGTTTAAAGTAATCAATAAGATGCAAGCAAGTTAAGGCTTGTATACATGCCAATAACCTTGAGCATTGGACGAGTGCGGGTGTGATGTAGACGCAGTCTTTAATCGGACGCATTTTTTATTTATTGTAATAAAAATAATACGTATTTGTAAAAAGTAACAAAACCAAATCATTTTCCTTTGTATTGCAAAGCAGTAGATATTCTTTTTATACTCTTTTAATAAGAAATTAAGGAGTAAAATGGTTTCATCTCAATGATTTGGAGGAGATTTGACATTTCTTTTTCTTATTATGTGACACCGATAGAAAAATTGTGGCTAAACCAAATTACGTATATATCATGTAGATTACTATCAAATTAAAACAGATGTAATTTATCTGTAAATGCCGACGAAAAGTTGCTTCATCTGCATTCTTCTTTCAAGCTTTTTTCGAGAGAGCAGCCTTAAAAAAAAAATGGATGTCATGTGATCAACTTTGAACATTAATGGAAACGTGACGCTTTATGGGGTTTGATCCTGTTATATTTTCCGTTATTTCAAAATCCTTTATTTGCCTGCATAACACTAAAACCTCTCTTTGTCCAAAAGTGGAGAGCCACAAAATTGCAGCATGGAATCGGACAGCTCGGCGTCTGACGAGGGTTCCACCCGGACTCCCGCTAACTCTCTGTATATGATGGAAAAGAGCAGTAAGAAGAAACTCATTGTTAAAGATGGACGAGTTGTTGGCAGAGCTAAGGCCCAGAGAAAGGATAAAGGTAAAAAATAAAAAATAAAGTGGCACTCCGGGAGTGCCGACAGAAGTGAAAACTTGAACAATTACGTGTGTATTTTTTGAATCGTCATATAAACAAAACACAAACAGAATACTTTGCCATCACTCACTGACATATCGGATAGAGTACATCCCGACTAATCCCGAGGACAGCCGAACACATCCGGAGAAGTGTCGATTACGGTAACAGTAGCGCGAGTACAATAGTTTTTTCCCATCTCAAAAAATGCCCAACGCGCCTAAAGAAGTTTTCACTTCAAAAATACAGGGTTTATAAGAAAGGTGTGGTCAAATTTAAGGGTGTGATACAGACCGTCAATCTGAATAATAACTTCCTTTATGGGACCAACATCGTAATCGAGAAAAATATATTGGCCGTCCCATACATTTGGATAGGATAAGTTTTGTATGGAACAGCTGATAATTTTTTGTCAATAATGTTGTTTCAATGTGTATCCTCAAAATATTTTACACACTAGGTACCGATTTCGATAAAAAGTAGCCTATTTCGTTCTCCAGGGTTCAGCACAATTACAAAATTTAGAATGACAGAACATTCAATCTATCTGCCTAGACTTTTTCTAACTATACTGGGGTCTCGTTCCCGGTCTCCTTCGATCTTGTTCCCAAGTAGCTCAATTCCAGTATTTTACATACAAGAGCCTGCGTATCGGACCTCCACAACCCAGTTACTGGGTAACACAATACCCTTTAGTAAGACTATTTTAATATCTATATCTTAGGTAAGACCCGTATCACTGCCTATATGATGTGGGCTAAAGAGGCGCGCAATGAACTCCTGCGCAAACATCCTGACATGGACTTCTCTGCAATATCCAAACGGCTGGGGGAGATGTGGTCTAATGTAAGTACTTACTATTTATTTATTAATTCGCATCTTATCGCACGAAGAGGAGGCTGGAAGACAGATATAGAGAGTGGAGAGAGGCAGTTTTTTTTTTAGCCTGCGCTGACCCTCTCCTGGGCAAAGGCTTCCCCCAACTCCTTCCACCTTTTGAGAGCCAGAGCATCCTCCTTCCAGTTTTGACGGAACCTATGCGGCTCGTCTCGCTATCTCCTACGCGGACTGCCGCGACCCCGCCTCACTGTCTCAGGACTCCAGTTCCGTGCTATTTGGGCCCACAGTTTGTCCGGCATGCGGGACATGGCCTACCCAGTCCCATTTAAATTGGCAAGGTAGCCGACGTGGCTACGTCGGTTACCACACTCCCCACAGACAATGTTCCACCTTCCATCCTGCGCCAAATACCCTATCTCCTGTGCACTTGATGATTTTATGACTGCGTCAGTGAGCGGAGTTCGCGCAGCTGAATTTTTAGCCAAAGATGTTTGAACTTTTTGCCATCGATACGCGGTAGAAGAAGGAGCTAAGCCATAATAAAAGAATTGACCATTATATTCTTGCTAACAGGTTAATTACAATGAACGTTATCTATGGAAGCGGAAAGCTAAGCGCTTTGCGATGCAAAAGGAGCAAAGCAACCAATCTACTGCTAACAAGATCATCATTTCGAACCCATGTGAGTATGAGTCCAACATTCTGATAAGATTTTTATCCCATTAACCTCTCACACCTCTGCCCGCCTACCTGTCGAAACACCTAGCGCGTCTGCGTAGTTGAATGGGCGCAGTAAAGTCATTGTTTTAACAATGACACTGTTGTGTACACTTGGTGTACCGTTGACGTTTCGAGCACTTTCTCTTGTGTACACCTGGTGTACACTTGACGCTTGAGGGGTTAAAGATAAAGTTTAATTCCCATAAGCTTGGGTTTTATTTATTTATTTATTTAATACTTTAAGCACAAATGTACAGAGGCGGACTTAATGCCATAGGCATTTTCTACCAGTCAACCTTTGGGTGATGCAGAGACAAACCGTGGTAGGTGCAATCCTGAACATTGAGGAATAAATATTAAAGATACGCATAAACTTATTAAAACTATGAATGGGTTCTTCTAAGACAGTGGTGAGCCGTATGAAGAGCGTTGTTTGGAACCATAAAAAAAACGCTGTCTTAAGCCAAGCGTCCATTACAGCTGCAACGGACTTGGCAGCCAATCTCAACGGACACTAACCATCTACGCGGCAGATATTATAGTCCACAAGTGTGTGCGCAGACACAGGTGCTTTCACTCTTCCCTCACTCTCATTGTCCGATGGGACAGCAATCCGACACGACCGGAGAGAGGTCAGGCGCAGGATCAACGCCTATAAAATACCCGCCGCCGCAGCGCTTATAGAAAAATTACGAAAGTGATGAAGGAGGATTTTTACGATGCGTTTCGGTGCGGGCCGCCCTAATCTACGTTAGCCTTTAGGGTGCAAACCTTTATCGAAGGTTGGTTAGGGTGCAAACCTTTATCGAAGATGCAACCAGACCGCGGTCGATCGTTGAAATTCGGATAAAATGTCTTTGGTGATATACAGCATACAGCGTAGCGCTTTAATGGCGACATTAAGGCCGCATTCCGAATTAGCTATAATCGCTCACAGCACACAACATCTCACATGCGTTCCGATTTAGATATTACGATTATGACAGCTGAGGGCTGTCAACAATTCGGAACGCTCGTGAACGCGCTCACATTGCTTACTCAATGTCAAAACGATATTGCAGAATTTCTTTGTATAAACACCACATTTCTTCTTCTTTGGTTAGGTGGCGACTGTCAGCCAGAAGCACAATTTCGAAAATGCCACGTTAGTTTAAAAATATGATGCAACTCAAAACAAAACACACACTGTCATTTTTGAGTTTGAGTTTAGTTATCCTATATTTTTGGTATAAAATTTGGAAACTGTTATGTCAGCATAATAGTTACTATTATCGCTTTAATCTTTACAATTTTGTGTTTCAGCTCGTCCACTGACGTCGGTCGGACCGGGTCGCCCGCCCCGCGCCCCTCCTAAACCGCAGCCCGCGCCGCCCACACCGCCCACGCAAGCTTTAGTGGTAAGTCACTAAGTTATTTATTTAAAATACAAAATAAGCTTACAGTTTATGTAAACCAAATCCCGAAGATGGTCAATAAGAAACAAAGAAAGAAGAATTTATTTTTTATTTTTTTCTTTCTTTCAAAGAAAAAAATCAGCTGTTCCCTACATTTATGTTCGTATAACTCGTCAAAATGTAGGGAACAGCTGATTTTTTTTTCCGCGATTTCTGGTTTGGTCCCATAGTAAAAGTTGTTCATAATTATGAGTACAATGACCTCTTAAGAGGTTGTTAGTGTTTTTTTCAATAACCCTGTATAGACACAGGTTAAGCATATCAGAAGACCAATTCTCGTAATTTAAAACGTTCACAATCTAGTCGCAGTCTCATCTCTGCGATAAACAAATGTCAAAAACATGTCAAAATGTAGGGAAATTAGAGGTATTTTTGACAGATTGAGACTGAGGTCAGACTGTGAACGTTCTTAAAATTACTAGAATTGCCCCTCTGGTTGTAATCACACCTCTGTCTAAACTTTCGGAGAATACACGCGTGATGATTATGCTATCACTAAACCATCTTTATCTTCTACAGCCGGTATCAAGTTCAGCAGCAACCAGCGCAGGGATGTACCGCGTAACAGGCTGCGGAGCAGTTGAAGTGGCCGCGCATCTGCGTCTGTTGGGAGAGAGTCTCGCTATAATAGGAGAGAGACTGAAGGAGCATGAGGTAAGTCTCGCTATAATAGGAAAAGAGCCGATTTATTTCAAAAGTCAACATTTAAGCGGGTTGCAGACCGAGAGCTAAGCTAAGTTAGACTAGCTTAGATTAGCTGGCGGTGGACGATCGGCTTTAAACCCATTTTTTAGCCTAGCTAACTTACTTTAACAGAATACGGATAACGGATTACTTATGTTATAGATATCGTAGTTTTAATAAAAAAATGAGGTTATTTCTAATTTAAACTATGACAATCTAATAACGACTCGATTAGATTACGAGTATTTATTAGCGACTATCAGCGCCCCGCGGTTTCACCCGCATAAGTGTCGATCCCGTGGGAATATCGTGATAAAAAGTATCCTATGTGTTTATCCTGATTATAAACTATCTGTGTGCCAAATTTAATCCAAATCTAGTTTTTGCGTGAAGAAGTAACAAACACAAATTTTCGCCTTTATAATATTAGTGTGATCTCTATGTAAGCAGCAAATAGGTAACGTACAGTCATCTCAACATCTCTCTCCCTTGAATTTGTATATATGTATAAATATATATATATATATATTATAGTAAATAGTATGCATGTGTATATAACCTATTTATGTACCTAGTTATAATAGTTTTTTTTATCCTTGTTCCTCTCAACCAAAGCACCTGCCATCTAATCTCTTCACCACCCTTGGTTGACTGGTAGAGAATGCCTAAGGCATTAAGTCCGCCTTTATACCTTTTTTGAGCGAAAAATTTAAATAAATAAATATTAGATTGTTTTTTGTATTTCCCATATTACAAAAATTTATAGCGAAAGGTTTTACCATCATAACTGATTGAAACATTTCCTCCCACAGGGCCAAATCGCAGTCTCAGGGTCAGTATCGGTACTACTGGACACGTTGCTCTGCTCGCTCGCTCCGCTCCTGAGCGTGTGTCGCGCTATCCCCGCCATTGCGCCGCCGTCTCGTCTGCTACAAGACACGCTACACAACATAGCTTATATTATGCCTGGATTGTAATGATTTTTGACCAAAAAAAAAGAATAAATGATGAAATAGTATTTTAATGAACACGGTTTTTTTTTTTTCATTTTTTAGCTTAAATAAATTCTAAGTCATGGTTTAAAAACGAAAGGGTCTGGACAGACGACGATGGACAACTAAAGTGATCAGGATCACAAGGATTCGGATTATTCCTTTTGGGGTCGCCCTAGTTGTTTTGCTCGCGGGTTCGCCCCGTGCGGGGGATTTTGCCTACAGGCCACAAACTATATACAAAAAGTCGCGCCGATCCGTCGCTCTGGTGATGCGTGAGTGCGTGACCAGCCCGTGTAAACGTGGGCATTATCAAAATAAAACATTTAAACACAATGATGTACTCATTTATTGTATTATTACTGATACAAACGAAGAATATTTACAAGAAATTAATCTTATGAACTAACACTGACTACAGTTAGAGAATAGTACTTGAATTCGATTACAACAACCACTATTTGATTTGAGTATAGTTTACAGTCCGGCCAAATTGATACACTACATCAATAGAGATGATGGGTAATATTAGAAACTTTCAAAGAAGGCATCGTAAAATGAGATAATCATCACAATTTGTAAAATCGATGGACATAATTATGGAGAAGATACACGCTTTAAAAGTTTTTGGAAGGGATTATTCCCGTCCTTGTCGTTCGATACAGGCAATGTACGGCGCAAGTATGACGTTCCAAAGTCGTGACGTCACGTGTGGTAGTGCCGTCATTGTGTATCGGTTATTTTAAAACATTAATAACTGAAGCTTATTATAATATTGTTTTGTCGAGGTAAAAAATTAAAACAAAAGACATTGCTGTGTAGCTACCATAGCATAGCTACTTCATACATTGTGGATAGAATATGCCACGGACAATTATTTAAGTTTGGAGTAATTTCATAAACAATTATTTTCCCTGACTTTATTTTAAAACAATTGTCTTACATTTAGACAATATAGATTGACAGCATATTGTATTTTAGACACATAAGCCCACGGGCGATTTTTTTCGCGGATTAGGTTTTCATCGCTGCCTAGAGCCGGGAATCGAAAATCCAGTGCGACAAAAAAATCGCCCATGCTTACCTGGGATAAGCGTTGCGTTTACAAGACCCGCTGAAAGAATACATATTGTTTTATATCAGTAACAAGCTAGTAATTCAATTCATACTACTTGTGCATTTCTTTAACTAAGTTTAACGAAGAAATACTTAGATACCAATATAGTTCCATATCTTTCTTGTGTTAAATCAACCAACAGTTAAAAAAACTATTTTTTTTTTTTTTTGTTTAGCTTGTGCGTCACTACTGCGATTAGGGCTACAAGGTTTTATCAGTAAACAACATGAAACTGTTATTCACGATTATAATTCATTTTCATTAAACTTTATTTCAAATTTTATTATATATATTTTGTAATGCAAAATCAGTCTTCCCAAAGGGTATCGTGTTACCCAGTAACTGGATTGTGGAGGTCAGATAGGCAGTCGCTCCATGTAAAACACAGGTATCAGCTGCATCCGGTTAGACTGGAAGCCGACTCCAACGTAGTTAGGCAGAGGCATGGTTAGGTTGAGTTGTGTTGGTGGTAGTAGATAATACTAGGCAGATTTTGTATTTCAAAATTCTATTTTATTACATCGCTATTATTGTTCCTAATTATTTAATCACGAATCATAATTATACATGTTATATTCTAACACTAAGGTATTAAAAAAATCTTACTGAACAGTTCACAGCGTCGCGATATAAAATACAATAAAAATTATATTGCACATTAATGTATCCAGATAAAAAAAAACATAGGCACTCATGGGGACTGCCGACAGAAGTGAAAACTTAAAACTATGCATTGCTACAAAAATACTGCTAACATTAACATGTCGGTGATACGACATTATAAGAATTTCCCCTCCCTAAAACAGCTCAAAGCGCCTAAAAAAGTTTCCACTTCAAAAATCATTTACTTTTTCAATTAAACTTTGGAGAACAAAAGGAAATGACTTTTAAACCGTATGGCATCAGATCTTTTAATATAACTAGTTAGAAACCGTATGAAAAATACAAGTCTTATTATTTTAGCCACATCGAGAACTGTAAAAAAATAATAAATAGTCTTTTACAAAAGCACTGTTTTTAATCTAGAAAGTCACTAAGGCCGGCCATACACGGACAAACAAGAAACAACAAGCAGTCGTTGCTGGCTTCTTCAAGCTGCGACTGCATAGTAAACTACAGTCTTCTAGGTACACACATACACGGAACCGCTCGAGCAGTCGCGACTGCTCCGGGCGGTCGGCAACGCGGTGATATTTCATCGTGCGGTCAAGCAGTCACCAGGGACTGCTCGAGCTGTCGACTGCTCTCGCGCAGTTACCTCCCCCGCGCTCTTCATTCCACAACGCGTGTTTCCAATTAATATTAAAGAAATATCAACTTTATTTTAATAGTAATTAAGTTGATTTCAGAGCGACTAGCACTATTGAAGACGTTATAAAAATGTCTGAAGTTGTAGCGTAAACTGAACTCTATTGTGTATGATTCAAAGTTATTTTTCCATAAACTCATATTTGTTTTAAATTTTTGGCAAATAAATCGCGAATGCAGATTACCCTCATTTCACAAAATTACAACAGTCTTCCCCTACAGTTAGGAGCTCCGCAATAACAGTAAAGTATCTTCCCGGGAACCGAACCCACGTCATAGTTGTAGTTCCAAGTGAGCTCCGTGCCTGCTTTGATGTGTGAGAGCGCGAAGAACGCCACCCAGGGGAAGCGAGGGTCGTGGGTGTCCACGAACACGTTCTGCACGAAGACATTCGGGCAACAAGAGTGCTGGGAAAGAAAATAAATTAATAAAGTGTGTTTTTCATTACAAAACGACTTTCAGAAAAATATGAGCAAACGAAGAAGTTTTTTAACATATCCAGTAATGAGGATCAAGATGTTCATTATTTACTTAGTTTAAACTTTAATTGTTTTTTTTTACTAAATAAGTCATGTTAGGAATAATCGAGGAATAGCGAAAAGTACTCAAAGGAGTCCCGGGCCCGATTTTGATAAAAACTAAACTACATCATTGGATTTTTGAAAAATCAATATTTCTAGCCAGGAATCGAACCTGTTGATTTTGAAAAAAAAAAACACTGTATTATACACCATTCGATAGTGTCGCTAATAAGGATCAAATTCCGGGGAGTAATGACATACGGCAAACCCACTGCTTACTTTTCACAAACAAAATGAGCAAAGTTATATCGCAAAGAACACTGCTCTTCATTAATTGTGGTCATAAGAGGCCTTAGCCCAGGAGTTAAGACATTGCAGGCTAACAAAAAAAGGTATAAGGGAGCGCACAATATATGCTGTCTCGTTCCAACGTTTTCAACGTCGAATTTTAGCCCAGTTTTGGTATTGTAAGGGTAGAGTAATTTATACTTACATTGAGATATCTACCAATGTTGCCTTGAACCTTAGCGTCCATGATATAGCACGCCTCGTCCTTACCGAATAACGTGCGAACAGACCTGAAAACAAACATAATTATAATAAACTAAACAAAATTCAGATTCTTCGATAATGGTGCCGATTCTGTTGTTCACAAACTAAACTAAATTTAAGTTCAGTGTATCTTTTTCTCTCTATTTCATTAAGAAAAGGACAGAAAATAAATTTTAGTTTAGTTTTAATCACGTCTAAACTTGTATCATGGAGTACCTAGTGCCAGGCGCTGATTAATTATTAAAATCAGGTTTATTTTAGAAACACGTGCTAAGATACAAATGTTGATGACCATAAAGTTTTACAAAATCACTTATTTATTTATTTAATAATTTAAGCACAAATGTACAGAGGCGGACTTAATGCCATAGGCATTTTCTACCAGTCAACCTTTCACTTGTATGCGACTAAAATAATGAGGGATGCAGAGTGAGAGGAACGCTAAAGAAAAGATGGATGGATGGTGTGAGGAATGATATGAAAGAAAAGGGAGTGAATGATAGCGTGACGGTTGTCAGGGGAGAATGGGAGAAGACAACGTGTTGCGCCGACCACAAGTAATATGAGACAAGGGCAGGAAGATGATGATTCGACTT
This sequence comes from Hydraecia micacea, assembly GCA_914767645.1. Lineage (NCBI taxonomy): Eukaryota > Metazoa > Arthropoda > Insecta > Lepidoptera > Noctuidae > Hydraecia > Hydraecia micacea. The sequence continues at coordinate 3,143,695 of OU611804.1, forward strand.
ACTTGTATTTAGAAATATATTCGCTAGCTCCCATGTTCGTTTGCGCCATGAATCTTGAAGGTTCTCGTACTGTCAAATAAAGAAATATAAATACGCATAAGCCTAGCATAATCAGCTTATTATGGTTCCCACTGCTGGGACACAGTACACAGGCCTCCTCTCAGTGAGGGAGTGGGCTGTCATCCACCACGCGGGCCCAGTGCGGGTTAGTAGACGTTTTGAATTTTATACATAACTAAAGTCCCCGTCACAAGAAGCTATACATTTTGTAAACACACATTCAGGGGTTCGCAACCCTTGGATCAAATAAAATTGAGGGGTCTAGAATCATTTGTTGAATTCAAGGTGATAGTTTTTTAGAAACCGACGAAAAATGTCTACGCATAGCAATTTTTAGTCGGTTATCAAAAAAAATTGCATTGATGTCACGTTTAAATAGGTTTCATGCACGGCCGCCATTTTGAAAAAAAAAAACAAAATCGCTGTCAGGTAGGTATGCCACGGATCTTCAAACTCCTTTCACGCGGACGAAGTCGCGAGCAGAAACTATGTAGTATAGAATATAATGAATACAGCAAAATTCTAACATACCTTCTTCATCATCACTAATAGTAATACAATCCTCTTCAGCATTCGATTCTTTATTCGTATCTTTGTCCTTTTCTTTCTCATCACCCGCCGCGTTTTCTTTATCTTTCTTTGATTTTTCGCGTTTACGGAGGCGTTTGCTGCAAAAGATTATATATGGGTTAAAATATTTTCAATAAGTAAACGGTATATTTTCCCCCCTTTAAGGAGGTTGCGCTAAGGTACAATGCGTGCCACGAAAGATGAGACTTCACAGACCACGTGGTTTGACTTGCGCAGTACACGATTTCAGGTCTCTTTAGCGGTGTGAGGTCTGAGCGCGGGACGGGACAGAGCGCGGGAGGGCGGGGTCAAATCTAATCTTTCGTGGCGCTAACTTTAACTTTTTAGGTGAGTATCCTGCGTTCGCGATTTATTTGCCAAAAAATGTAAACAAATACGAATTAATGCAAAAATAACTTTAACTCCTACACTTACTAACTAACTAACTAACTTTTTCAATAGTGCTAGTCACTCTGAAATCAACTTAATTGTCATTGAAATAAGGTTGATATTTGTTTAACTTGAAATAGGGTGGGTGCAACAATGCGCACTTTTACTATAGACTGTTTGTGACTTACCTGAACTCCGTAACGCCAAGTCCAATATATCCCGGTCTGAAGTCATCATCCTCCTTGTCAGTCTTATCGGCCGTCTCCTCATCCTCGGAGGATGACGGCTCATCCTCGTCACTGTCATCGCCATCTTTGCTTTCTTTCTGTAGGACAAATGAGATCATTCAGGCGTTGAACATAGAAAATCAGCCTATAATATTCCCACTGCTGTAATCCACCACGCGGCTCCAGTGCGGGTTGGTAGATGTCACATGTCTTCGAATTTTTGGTTCTAGGACATGCCGGTTTCCTCAAGATGTTTTCCTTCACCGTTTTTGAGAGCAGTGGTGATGAAATTAAATACCTAAAGTAAAGCGCCTGTCTGGGCTCGAACCTACGACCTACAACTCGTAAGTTGAGATCGTTACCTATGAACTACCACTGCTCCTAAGCGTTGAACATAATTATTATTACTACATTGTGCGTTGATCATATTGCAGCCCACCACAAGAAAGACTGAAGCTATGGCGAGACAGTGCTTCTTTACCCAAACCGTTCGTTCCACCCGCTGAAGATCCACCTGGACATGAGTTACCTTGGGTAACCTGGAAGTCTTTAAACAGACTCCGGACCCAGGTTGGCCGAAGCAAGGAAAACCTGTTCAGGTGGAGATTTATAGACGACTCCGCGTTGGAGTGTAAATGTGATGCTGTTCCACAAACAATGGGACACTTAATATCATGTCCTGCGTGTCCTGTCAGCTGTACGTTACAGGAACTGATGGACGCTAGTGATGGCGCCAAACAAGTAGCCGAATTCTGGGCCGAGTACATTTAGATTGCTATCGACACGCTAAGAAGAAGAAGATATTGCAGGCAAAAAATTTAACTGCTTTCTTACGGGAAATTACATTCGGAGCATTTTTGCCTACCTCTTTAATAAATACAGGTGTGATACACGTATTAACATACCTTGTCTAATTTCTTGTCGGCCTCCGGAATGTCCTCTTCATAGCCCTCTTTCATCTGTTCGACAACTTCTATGTAATCTAATTCTGCTAAATATTCGTCGCCCTCGTTCAAACCATCCTGCAAATAAAAAATAAATAGTAGGTAGATAGAAAACAGTCTAGAGGGGCCCGTGGCTAAGTAATAACAGCCGCACGGGTCGATTGATCAGGCAAAGCTACTTGCCACTGTTGGTCCGTAGATGGATGACCATCTTTACATACCGAGACCCCTCCGTGCCTCGAAAAGCACGTTAAGGTGAATGCGCATTCACCTTAAGCCGTTGGTCCCGGTTGTCATTCGTGGATCTTTGACAGTCGTTACCGGTAGTCAGAAGCCCGAAAGTCTGACAACCTGTCTTACGAAGGAGTATCGTATTACCCGGTTATGGAGGTCAGATAGGCAGTCCACGAATGATAGCCGGAACCAACGGCTTAACGTGCTTTCTGAGGCACGGAGGGGTCTTGGTACACACAGCGTCAGTATGTGCTAACCCCTGAATTCAAACAAGGTATGAAATGATAAATTTATCAAATTATCATCAGCCAGCCGAAAACCGTACACTACTGGACATACTGTGGCTGGTCATAATCAGCCTATAATGTTCCCACTGTTGGGACACAGGCCTCCTCTCTGTGAGAGGGAGTAGGCCGTAATTCATCACGCGGGCCCAGTGCGATTTGGTAGATGTCACATGTCTTCGAGTTTTTGGTTCTAAGCCATGCCGGTTTCCTCACGATGTTTTCCTTCGATGTGGTGATGAAATGAAATTTATTCAAAGTAAAGCGCTTGTCAGGGTTCGAACCTACGACCAACACCTCGTAAGTCGCGGCCGTCACCACTGGGCCACCACTGCTGTGGCTGGTGATTGTACTGATGTGCTTATTACAAGTATACAAATAAACACACCAGCTCTTTCAAGCTTCGCCACACAGACCTGCACCCTAATTGCGTAACACACTATTAATCTAAATCTGCATCATTTTGAAGGATATTGCTAATCCATTGCTTAACATGTTCGAAAAATGTATCTGCTGAACAACGTAAACAACGCAATTTATGTTGTTGAACTGTCAAAATTAAACCCATTGCTACTGATAGTGTGCCACGCAATTAGCCTATCGCAGTCCACTGCTGGACATAGGCCTCTCCCAGGCTGCGCCACAACACCCTGTCCTCCGCCTTCCGCATCCAGTCTGTCCCAGCCACCTTCTTCAGGTCGTCGGTCCATCGTCGCTGGGAGGGCGTCCCACACTACACTTGCCGATACGCGGTATCCACTCCAAGACTCGTCTGCTCCACCGGCCATCAGTCCTTCGACAAACATAGCCAGCCCACTGCCACTTGAGCTTGCTTACTCTGCAAGCTATGTCGGTAATAAATTAATTTAAAATACCATATTATAGGTATGTATATCTTACCAGGTTAGCTGTAGCGTCAGTCAGTAGGTTACCAGCGTACACGCATAGGAACGAGCCTTTTGGCACGTCGTTCAGTGCCCGGATGCCCCAACCACGGTTTGGAGTTTTGAACACCTGTAATATAAATTTAATTTTATCGTTTTGTAAATTTTTCTTAAGGGGCGTACCTAGTTCATGCAAACGAGATACCAAAATAATTTGTAAATCAAATATATTCTTAAGGTAGTGTGTATTTATTCCGATTGGATTACAGAATATCTAGGTTCCAAAATATATATTTTGAAAGGACTCTGAATATAAAGACGAGATATGAGGAATTTCAAATTTCTATAGAAAACTTATTTTTCTCATAACTCGTCTTTAAATCAGTGTCCATCTGCGACAGCATTGACTTTTAAATATACGCTGTCCTCCCATACCTACTGTAATTTGAAAACATTGTAAAAGCCAATTATTTTTTAAAAGAATAACCGTGGAGTTTCTTGCCGGTTCTTCTCCATAGGAAACGACCAATTGGAACCGTGCACCTAGCTTCTGACGTTTCATGTGAAATAAAATATTTTGATTTGATTTCAAATAAAATTATTCTAATTGAAAAATGAATAAAGATATGGGTTTAAATCGGTACGAATATTTGAGCAAATAAATGATAATCTAAACATGCTATAAATGCCTAAGATTCGTGATTAATACGCGAGAAAAAAAGATTGTAGCAAAAAATTATGCATCCTTTATTCTCCCATTCTTTCATTTCATGCAATGCTAATCAGACCGACTCACCTGTAATTTTAATTGTAGTGGATGCTGCGCCACACGGTTTAGACATGTGTGCTTGCATTTACACCTGTGGACAATTCATTTAATTAATCCATATCCATATTAATATTATAAATGCGAAAGTGTGTCTGTCTGTTACCTCTTCACGCTTAAACCGCTGAACCGATTTAGATGAAATTTGGTATAGAAATAGTTTGAGTCCAGGGAAAGGATATAGGATAGTTTTTATCCCGATATTCCCACGGGATCGCGGGTGAAACCGGAGGGCACAGCTAGTCACACTAATATTATAAAGGCGAAAGTTTGTGTGTGTGTGTTTATATGTTTTTACTTATTCACGCTCAAACAATTTTGATAAAATGTTGTATGGAGGTAGCTGACACCCTGAATTAACATATAGGCTACTTTTTATACGGATATTCCCACGGGATCGACATTTATGCGGGTGAAACCGCAGGGCGCAGCTAGTTAACCATAAAGTCAAAAAGAGCCTCGTGGCCAAGTCATAACAGCCGCATGGGTCGTTCAATCAAGTTAAGCTACGCTTGCCGCGGTCGGTCCGTGGATGGTTGACCTAGGGACTGTTAATGTTTTACGTAAGACGATTTGAGGGGGAGGGGGTCCGAATAAGTCTTATTTTTTCTTACATGGGGGCGGGAGGAGGCTTCAGAAGTTGGTTGCAATTGTCTTAAGGCTCCTACTTGCTATGCCGGCGGCACAGCCAGTGGGTTTTTGCCGCCGGCATAATCAGGTGGCCGCAGAGTATCATTTCAGTTGTGCAGCTCGTTTGTGCGGCAAGCCCCGGCGGCGGCTCAAATACCCGCCGGGAATGCCGCCGGCATAGTGTGTAGGAGCCTTTACGTAATGAATGAACAGCCCCAATTATCGCTTCCTCGTCGACGATGGGTCAGGTGCCCTAGACTGAGCTAGACTTACCTAGAATTACACTCGTAAATCCCAGAAGGTAGCGGTTCAGGCAATCGCTTGTACACATAGCCCAAATTAGGTCCACGTAGCCCGATGGTGCGAGCGCCCTCTAGCGTCATTTTCCAACAAGCGCATTTTGATTTATCCTGAAACAAACATATTTCAGTAAATACTTAGAAAGAAAAGACAGTCCCGTGGCGAAATAATAACAGCCGCACACGTCGATCGATCAGGTTAAGCTACGCTTGCCGCGGTTGATCCTTGGACGGGTGACCATCTTCAGTTACCAAGACCCAACCGTGCCTCGGAAAGCAAGTTAATCCGTTGGTCCCGGCTGTCATTCGTGGATCTCTGACAGTCGTTACGGGTCGTCAGAAGCCCGAAAGTCCGACAACCAGTCTTACCAAGGGGTATCATATTACCCAGTAACAGGGTTGTAGACGTCAGATAGGCAGTCGCTCCATGTAAAATATTGGTATTCAGCTGCATCTGGTTAGACTGGAAGCCGACCTTAACATAGTTGGGAAAAGGCTAGGCAGATGATGTATTTAGCACTAACTAGACTAGAAGGCACACAATAAAATATACAGCAGGTAAAAAAATATGAAGCTTAGGAGTATTCTCAATAGGAAACAACCAATTGGAACCGTACACCTAGCTTCTGACGTTTCATAAGTGCCCATGAAGTTTAACCAAAATATTTTTATTTTAAATGGCCATGCAGGTTTATGTAAAATTAAATATTTTATTTATTAAAACTTTTCGCACAAAAAGGTACAAAGGCGGACTTAATGCCTTAGGCATTCTCTACCAGTCAACCAAGGGTGGTGAAGAGATTAGATGGCAGGTGCTTTGGTTGAGAGGAACAAGGAAAAAAAAAACTATTAAAACTAACTACACAAATACATAAATAGGTTATATACACATACATACTATTCACTATAATATATACTTATAATATATATATTTATACATATATACAAATTCAAGGGAGAGAGATGTTGAGATGACTCTACGCTACCTGTTTTGAAAATAACTCTGCAATTTCCGCTTAAATGCATACCGACTGACTGCATATTTTGATTTTGATAACAAGGAATATGGCAATAACTTCCTCCTAAATGATTTTAGTAATATTCCATTCTCAAATATTGCGATTCTCCCAAAAAAAAACATTATACCAACTCAGTTTACTGTGGATACCCCTTACCTAACAATCATTAATTGTCACTTCAAACGTTGACACATAGTGGTCTATGATGGCCCACTGTCCCTTCACACATTGGGCTATAGTGGCTCATGATGGCCCAATGGCCCTTCACACGCTGGGCCATAGTGGTCCATGGTGGCCCATTTTTTCTATAACTCACCTGACAGTCGTCGGTACAGTCGCAGCCGCACAGGAACTCGGGCTCCAGGTTGAGCGGCACGCCGGCGGTGGGAGTCCGCTCGGTGTTGTACGAACAGAACTCCGGTAACGAGTCGTCGTAGTAGTTCACGCAGGGCACTGGGACGTTCTCTTTGCCGTGGGAGAGGTCCTGAGGAAGATAAAATGGGAGTTAGTATAAGCTGTGCTATCTTATTATAAAAATGGTATGGACTACAATGGCCTTTAGTGGGTAGGTCTATCATAAATAGTCATGGGGAGCAATGATATTTATTTTTGATCGACTTAAAAAAATATATAGCTGCATAAAAATATTGTTGTCCAGCATGGGCCATCATGGACCATCGTGTGAATAGGATTGTCGTCCAACATGGACCATCGTGTAAAATGAATTATTATCCAACATGGGCCATCATACAATTGGGTAATTGACATACCTTTTTCCCGACGAGACATTTGTTTAGCACGAACTCTGCGAGACAATGCGTTGAATAGTGGAAGTCGAACAGATCCACAGGCAAGTCGCTGTCTATAGAACGTAAGTACTGATGTAATTCGCGCATATTTCGTAAGCGACGGCCACAGGGCGCTCGGTACATCACTTCCTTGTGGCCCTTGAAGCGGACAATTTGTCTGAAACAAAAAGGCAGAATAAATATTAATTTAATTGCAGTCAGGAAGATAGAAAATCCTGGCAAGTATTATTCATGCCATACTCAGAAAGAGAGCGGCGTCATTGCTTAGTCGGGTCCGCGGCAGTAGCAACAGCATTCTTAGCGTTGTGTCACAAAAAATAGACTGTCCAATATTAGCGCATTGTGTGCAGTTGCATGTCTGCAAGAACAGCTTGTAACTTGCTAGCTTGTATTATGTGAGTCGCTGCAGCAAGCTGTCCACCTCGGTGTTGAATTGTTCGAAAGGGTTACCGCTGCCCCGGAACATAAAGGGCTAAGGAAGGAACACGGGTGGGTTTTAGTCAGTAAGAGTCTGACACTCCCTTCCGCTCCACCCAGAGCGGGAGGAGTCATTAGATGATTTCCCATCCGTAAAAAAAAGGCGTGTGGCAGTGATTCACATATATTTCATGTTTTTTTTTTTTTAAGTGTTAGTGATTAGAATAGGAATACTAACATAGGGGTAAGAAATATTGTTACTAACACAAATGAGTCATGTTACTTAATTAATAAAGATATCATTATTATTATGAACCATAGCCTAAACACGATGGTCCATAGTCGTCCAAGTTGGCCCATCGCCACTTCACAGGTATATTTAAACTTCTAATCGTACTTAGTAACTTGACAATTGTGGGGATATCAGTTTCTGACAAAATAAAGGTAGTCAATCTACCTAACCTTTTCTCAACTATGTTTGGGTCGGCTTCCAGACTAACTAGATGCAGCTGAATACCAGTATTTTACATGAAGCGACTGCCTATCTGACCTCCACAACCCAGTTACTGGGTAATACGATACCCCTTGGTAAGACTGGTTATCGGACTTCGGGATTCTGACTACCCGTAACGACTGTCAAAGATTCACGAATGACAGCGGGGACCAACGGCTTAACGTGCTTTCGGAGGCACGGAGGTGTCTCGATATGTAATGAATGGTCACCCATCCACGGACCAATTGCGGCAAGCGTAGCTTAACCTTCGATCGACCCGCGCGGTGTTATTATTTAGCCCCTTAGTGGGACATTACAGAAAATAAATATAGATAGTACTAAATAGGAGGATAGTATACATAATAGCCCATGGCCTCCACACGTTGGGCCATGCTGGCCCATTGTCCCTTCACACGTTGGACCATTGTGGGCTATGTTGGCAGACAATGTCCTCTATTTTGTTATGTTTATAACTCACCTTTCCCATCCGCTGAGCAGTGGTTTAGCTAGAGGATTATAAGTCCTCAACTCTTTTAGTGAGAGTACGTCGCTTCTCTTGCATCTTGGACCACATCTGTGTGGGACCATCTTCAATGGTTTCACCGCGTTCTTTGGTGTGTAGTACTGCGAAATAAAAAGACAAATAATTGTAGAACAAATACAATTAAAAATATTACTATATCTTGCAGATGAAACCAAATGAGTTAGCAATAAAAAAAAAACTAACAGAAACTAGAGAGAATCGATACTAATATTATAAATGCGAAAGTGTGTCTGTCTGTCTGTCTGTTACCGAATCACGCTTAAACCACTGAACCGATTTAGATGAAATTTGGGTTATAGTTTGAGTCCCGGGAAAGGACTTATGATAGTTTTTATCCCGATATTACCACGGGATCGAAACTTATGCGGGTGAAACCGCGGGGCGCTGCTAGTATGGTAATAAAAATGTTGGCTTTTAGCGACAGACCCCAGGCAAAGATGGCGGTGGTACCGCCATTACGCATTACTCAATAAAATACAGGGTCAAATTAAATTAGCAAGCGAAACTCCAACGTGATGGGTATCGATATCAAAAATTGACAAAACAAAAAAAATATTAATTTGATGATTTTTATGGGGTAATTGACCGCAATTAGTGTAGTCACTTGAAATCAGTTTAAAAAAATGGGTTAATTTGTGTGTAAACTTCACAGACGCGATGGCTATCGATATCTCAATACGATAAAAACAAAGAAAACAAATTTTCTCAAATCATACTTCAAGAAACAACACAAAAAAAAAACAATATGTTTAAATTTAATTTATCACGTTTAGAAATCGATGCCCCTCACGTCAATTATAAAATTAGCTATCGAAAGAAAGAAAATAAACTTCCCTAGTACTCAAGCGGATGGCACTCGCGCTCGCAATGTTTTCAACCGTTCTGAGATATCGTGTGCGTGAGCGGTGTCTATGTGTGCGTTGCTCGAGCGCACTTTGTATGTAGATTGACTTCTGTACTACAAATTTTCTTTCTTTCCCAGAGATACTTCTTTCCACTTACCACGACTCTGCTGGTGACAGTATCCGAGTTTGCGGGCATAACCTGTTGTGATGGCGGCAGCACTTGAGGAGGTGCTGAGGTAGACTTCTTGGCGACGGCGCGTTGGCGACGTATCTCCTGTGTAATGGCAATATTGTATTTATTTATTTACCATTTAAAAAACAGAACAAAAATAGGTACAAAGGTGATGCTTATTTCATAAGAAATCTCTTCCAGCATACCTGCCATAGGACAAGAAATAGAGAGATGTAGACAGCGTGTAAAAGAGTAAAGGAGACAAAAAAAAATACATGAGAGATGTTGCCTGTGTATTTTTAGGTATTGTTGAGGTAGGAGTCCCTGGTAATGTCTGGAGTGAAAGACGGTTGAGATGCGAATGATCCTTTATTGTTTTTTTTTTTTTTTTTTTTTAATGGCATCTCGCAGTTCAACCACTAGGTCTACTAAGATTTTCGTCTGCTTAACCGGACTTGCCTGTGGATGCCTCAATAAATTAAGGCTTCCAGGGCTTAAAAAACTTAAAAACTAAGCGACTACACGCTAAGGGCACCCCCTGTGGGGTACGGACCTCGGCTTAGGGCGTCGCTGGGAGAGGGCAGCAAGGGACAGGCTGGATCGGAATTAAGATCCTTTATTGCCAAACTTAACCTATTGTACAAAACTATTTACGAAATAATTAGCGCCTACCTGCATGCATATATTAATAAATTAAAGCAATTAACAATTGCAAACATTAACATTTATCAATTGTCCTAGAACCAAAAATTCGAAGACATGTGACATCTGCCAACCCGCACTGGGCCCGTGTGGTGGATTACGGCCCACTCCCTCTCACTGAGAGGAGGCCTGTGTCCCAGCAGTGGGAACATTATAGGCTGCTATATGTTATGATATGTAAAGCAATTAATGCGTCGGTAGTCGAAAAGGTTTGCATTTCTCGCTCAAAACATGGCAAGCTCTGTTAATCTTAGAATTTATCGCTAAAAAAAAGTTGTCATCATACTTTTTATAGTTCTGTACCCAAAGGATGCCACCCTATGGGACCCTATTACTAAGCGTCCGCTATCCGTCCGTCTGTCTGCGGACTGTATCTCATAAGCCGTAATAGGTAGACAGTTGAAATTTTCACAGTGTGTTTCTAATCTTTTTATTTCGTGTGCAAGTCCGACTCGCACTTGGCTGATTTTTGTTGTCTTTCAAAAACCAGGTGGGGTAAGTTGTAAATAGTCAAACGATTCTTACCTCATTTTGTATCTGCTGCTGCTGCTGTTCTTGCTGTTGCTGCGCTTGCGCATCCACTTGCTTGTTCGACTCCTGCTCATCCGACCGAGTGTACTCCACGTACGGCATATTGAACTGTAAACAAACAAAACAATCACCTTTATTATTCAATTTGTTATATAGAAAAATGTTGCCAGGGTTTCGCCTTAGTTGGTACATGCTGGGCCATAGTGGTTCATGCTGGATCATGATGGTCCTAGCTGGGCCACGTTGTTCCATGCTGGGCCATAGTGGTACATGCTGGATCATGATGGTCCTAGCTGGACCACGTTGGTCCATGCTGGGCCATACATGGCCATGATGGTCCATGCCATTAAAACTCACCCTAGGCTGCGCCTTGCTCCGCGGCATGGGTCTAGGTCGGTGTCGTTCAGCTGCGCGGAGTTCGAGGTATAGCGGCGCGAGGCGCGTGGATCCGCGGTAGATCCACTCGCGCCGGCCGTCGCCCACGAACATCACTTGCGCGAGCGACGCGTCCACGCGGGTCACTCGGGATGACCACCATTTTCCTGAAAGAATGATTGTATTTTAAGATACAGTTTTCGAAAAAGTATTGAACTTGAACTTAAATGGCGACATTACCAAAAAATAGGGGATGTTATAAACCTCTCAGCACAGCTATTTAAAACCGTTCGATTCGCTATTGGATTCGATTTTAAGGTTCGTTTAGGGGGAACGCTAAAAAATAGTAACTTTTACGGTAGACAATATTTAAGTGTCTTGCAACATTCGAATTTTTTAAGTTTCAGTTTTTTTTTTCGATATTTCGTGGGTTTTTTTTTACATCATCTCATGGTTTTCGACTACAGCAACAATTTCTTTCTAGAAAAGATTTTCATCCGAGCTTCTATTTTGGAAATAAAAGGCGTTTTATAAAATAAAAAAAATCGTAAGCTCTTAACTTAGAAACGGTGCGTCGTAGGGCCATGCTTCTCAGAACCTAAATGGTTTCTATGGTCAAGGTTAACCATATACTGCAATAAAATCGGTAGATTTAAAAAAAATCATTTTTTGTTTTCTTGGCTGCTGTGCCCCTAAGCGCGTCCGCGTGTTGGCCCTGTGCGTCTTTGGTGCGCAGAGTGCGGGCCAGCTCCAATACCGTTCTGAGTATGATAGCAAATAGGTTGGACTGTCCTTACGTGCGACACTGCTGTGACAGACAAGTTACCTATAGTGTCGCTCGTAAGAGACTACTGTAGTGATTATGATTAGATGAAGTTTGTATTATTTTTAATTTGATTATCTACTTTGTGTATTGATGTTGTATTTATATTTGTATTTTTTTCTTTTGTATTTATTGACATGGGTTTTTGTATTTTTGTATTTAATATTTAATTGAATTTTTAATTATGTTTTCTGATATGGGTTATGTGATGCCTGAAATAAATGAAATTATTATTATTATATTATTATTAAGCGTATATTCCAACTCCTACAACTGCGCCCCTAAGACGATCAACTGACTTTTTTTGCACTTACAATACTTGAAATAAACATGAAACATCGACTTTTAAAAAAGCTTCGGCTTCGTAAATCATTGTCTATGTCACCTGTGTGGCAGTCCCTTTATAACGCACGATATCGACGGCGAAGTGCAATGACACCTAACTAACAAAGTCAAAAATTTACGCACGCTGAAAAAACCGTTCAAAAATGGAGACGTTGAGTATTGGTTTAGTTGGGAGGTATTTCCACATTTTAATTTAATGCTGTTGCAACTAAAAATACACTTAGGAGATTTCACTAAAACATGCGAATAACGCCTTTAAATTCAAAACGATAAAAAAGTGAATTTCTCGAAAAATGACAGGAGGTATTGGCACTTAGCCGTCGATATGTCATATTAACTCACCGTTCCACTCAGTCTTCAGATGCTGCCCCTCATGCAGCCTGACCATGGGTCTCTCTGGATACTCCATTAGGTACTGGCGGACGAATTCCCGCGAGAATGGATGTACTTCCTCCCATACTAAGGGGGAACTTTCGCAGACTAGGCGGGTGAATTGGTGTTGCACGTACTGAGCGTAGCCATCGTCGAAGAATACTAGGTATCTGGGGAAAGACAAGTTATGTGTTAAATGATAAATGATTTTATTTCTGTAAGTAGGTTTGTACAATCACTTTTACACGTCAATCATATTTTTTTAAACTAGATGAGGTCGGCGTTTCCTATCTGACTACTCTGAGAAGAAAGGCCGAAACAAACTCAGAGGTCACAGTCTCTTTTAAAGTCCAGACATAATCTTGGTCAGGTTATATGAAGACCATGTAGATCGATGTCCGAGATGGTCATTTGAGGAAAGAACCACACAGATTGAGTGGACCTGTCCACACACACGCATTTGTCAGAAATCGTGCAGCTCAACTCAACACTTAAGGAGCTCAACGATTCGACGAACAATACCAAAGAAAGGACATTTGGGTAGACCACATAAATTACTCAAACTGCCAGACCATGACAAAAACTAACAGAACAAAGAAAATAATCAAAATAAAAAAAAGTAAAAAATAAAATGACCCACATTGTCTTCACACTCACAATAATTAAAACTGTACATACGCTGTACATACATATACAATGTGATTGGAAGATGGGTGCAAAGCTTTAAGACGAAGATAGTACAGACAATTTAGAAACATTCAAGCCATGGTTGTCTTAGACGAAGTCTTACCATTTTTTTAGTAGTCTTACAAATTCCCAAAATTTTAAGTACTTAAACTGCTTATTTATGGCCAAATTTAATGGTAAATGAATTCATTTTTATTTTATTTAATTAAAGTAATGTGTCAGCAATCTAGCAAAACATGTTTTAGGCCTCTGTGTCATTAGACATAAAAAAACGTGAAAATTAGGTAAAAAAAATTGGTAATACTTCGTCTAAGACAACCATGGCTTAAATGGTTGTAAATTGTCTGTACTGTTTTCGCCTTAAAGCTTTGGACACATCTTCCAATTACCCTGTATATGTCGCAGGCAACTGGTTAAATTAGCCGTTTAGTTAAATGCCTAGCCTTTTAACTAAACGGTGGCCGTTCAACTAACGGCCTGAATGATATTCAATAATATAGATTAGTAACCAATCACGCGAGAGCCGAATTGGTTGCAGTAACTAAGCCAGGGCACCTCGACCAAATGGGTTAGGTTAGAACTGTGATCAACCGCGTGCGAGCAAAGAGAGCGAAGCGAGGCGAGCACTACTTCCAAAGGCTAGGCGGTTAACTAAACGGCTAATTTAACCAGTTGCCTGCGATATATACATAATCAGCCTATAATGTTCCCACTGCTAGGACACACAGGCCTCCTCCTCACACACTTCCGACTTCACCATTGTCTCGGACGGTACCGAAAGCTCCTGCGCTTACACACACATTCACAGCGTGTTTGTACAGACGCCAGCACATAAAGCTACTACAATCTGTCAAATTTCTTCAATAGATTTTCAACTTTATCGCTAAAGCATAAGGTACAAAGTTGATCGGGAAAAGACAGTTTCGGGTAGCTTGATGTGCTGGCGTCTGTACACTCGGTAACCACAAGTAAAGCGCGCGTCGATTCGTGAAAAAATAAAAAAAATACTATACAAGACATCAAGCACTCACCTATAATTATTGACTGGATTGGGTATTTCAGCTACAACTCCTGAGTAGTAAGATTCACGTTTGTTCGAATCCTTGAACAGCGCTATTAGACGGGTACCTGTAAAATAATATATAATGCTATATTACATACTAGCCCCCTTACTTATAAACATTGTATAGCGTCTGTATAGTTACTCCAACAACGCTTTGTCTTCTTCTTTCGAAAGTCAAATTACTGACGACTGAAAGAGAGAAATCAGTCTGTAACTATTCATCTGATATATTTATTTATATATACTTTATTGTACACCAGAAAAAACATAAAAAAATACGACAACAACAACCACTTTTAATATGGGGCGAACTCAAAAATATGAAAGAAAAAGCAGCTGTTCCCTACATTTTGTCCAGTTATGCGAACATAAATGTATAGAGCGGCTGGTTTTATTTTCTCGATTTCAGTGTTGGTTTCTTAGTAAAAGTTGTTCATTTTCATGTGTACTACACCCCCTTAAAGTATGTCCCTCGTTTAACCTGACACACTGTATAAATTACTAGCTTCAGCCCGCGACTTCGTCCGCGTGAAATTTCTGTTTCCCCCAACCCACCCGTCGCATCGCATCGCCTGACCGCACCACTACTTCGTTTTCGCTTTCGTTCTGACTTTTTTTCATTTTGCTCGGCTCCTAAGGGTGCTAGCGTGATGTTAAATAGCCTATAGCCTTCCTCAAAAATTGGGCTATCAAACGCAAAAAGAATTTTTGAAATCCGACTGGTAGTTCCGGAGATTACCCCCTACATACAAACTTACAAACAAATTTTACCTCATGCCTAGATGCTATCACGGACAATATATATATAAGTAGGGCTTTGGAAAATAAATTCATTCATTGTTCATCCTAGTTGGAATACGGAGTTTTATTATCCACGGTGAATCCCTGTCACCCCCTAAAATAATATTAGTATAGATGTACTTACCAATAGTCATTCTAACATCAGCGGGCTCCGAATACGCGATGCACCTCGCATGCAACACTTTCCCATTGGTCTTAACTTTGTGGTCAAATTTCACAAGACACACAGAGAACGGGTTGCCCTGAAATAATAAAAGGATATTTTAACGGATTCTCTAAAAACTTTTTGGGCCTCTACTGATGCACACTTTTTTAAATAATTGAGCTACTTTTTAACTTTCTTGCCTTTTCTAACAGTGACACAGTTGGTCGCAGTTACTCAGCTATTTAGTATTTTTAGGACCCAAAATACGAATTATATGAGGTTCACAAAAAGAGTAAAAAAAAATATTATACAAGGTTATTGGAAAAACATTAACAACCTCTTAAGAGGTCATTGTACTCATCATTATGAACATACTTTTACTACGGGACCAAACCTGCAATCGCGAAAAAAATAATCAGCTGTTCCCTACATTTATGTTCGTATAACTCGTCAAAATGTAGGGAACAGCTGATTTTTTTTCGCGATTTCAGGTTTATTCATAATGATGAGTACAATGACCTCTTAAGAGGTTGTTAATGTTTTTCAAATAACCCTGTAAGTATATTAGAGTGATCAATAATATTTTTAGGAGCAAGGAGCACATCATAGTTGGAAAAAGACTAGGCAGGTCAAATAACGTCTAAGAATGCAGAATCTCCTAAAAACAATCAAAGATATTACAATAAATAATGTTTTTAAATAAAATACTAACCCCAGATGTATTCTTGGGCTGTATCTCCACCACTCTGCCTTTAAGCCAGGGTCCGAAGGCGTTCTTCATGGCGTAGACCGGCATGCCCACGCGCAGCGGCGGGCGGGAGATCTCTCCGGGGGGAGGCAGCTCCGCGGGGGCGGCTTCCGCTGACAGTTTCACTACTGATATGTCTTTCTGTGGGATACAACCAAAAACATTAATTAAAACAACCAAATTAATTAACTACAATAACAATTTATTAATAACTAGCTTCTTCCCGCGACTTCGTCCGCGTGAAATTTCACCCCCCCCCCCATTCACCCCCTTAGGAGATGAATTTTGAAAAATCCTTTCTTAGTGCACCCCTAGACCTCATAAGGAACGTACGTGCCAAATTTGGAATCTCTAGACCCAGCGGTTTGGGCTGTGCGTTGATATGTCAGTCAGTCAGTTCTCCTTTTATATATATAAGATATTATTTATTTATTTATTTAGCTTTTTAATTAAATCAAAGTTCTGAAAATAGAAAAAAAACTTAGTTATTTTTTACTATTTCTATAAAACATTCTGTTCAAAAAACACACTGTTGAATTTTCAACTCTCGGCCCAAAGCGGAGCGTTGAAAATCCAGTGCCGCGAAAAAAAATCGCCGCGGGAAATACGTGCCAACGCGAACTTGCGCAAAATGGCGTTGAGATAGTGAGGGATCATAGAATACTACTTATTTATTTAGGTTATCCAACAATTGTTTACACAATACATTTTACAAACATTTTCCTAAATAATACATTTATAATTAGTGCAACAATGACTTATAGGCTAACACAACATGCACCATTTACGATTTTACATACTAATACGAAGCCAAACATTCTAAATAATTTACTTACGTCATCATCTAGTTTACTATCTGGCGCCGGGATTGCTGCTTTTTCCTGTAGACGAGAAACATTCAGTATTCAAAATGTAAATAGAAAAAAAAGCAAATGTTTTTTTGGTACAATTTTGGAAATCGTTGCTAAAGAAATGTGAACGCAAAATTGTTTGTAGTTTAAGTGTCTGTTGGCTAACGGCCGAATCCAATAATTTATTTTCAGTTAAAGATAGATCGCTACTGATGATAGCCAGTATAATCATAACTGCCAGCATAATATAGTCCTACAGATCGCTACTGATATACAGTACGGAAACGCCATATTGCTCATTTGGAGTAACATCGACCTAAATGTATTTTTTCACAAAAATGAGTTAAATATGACAAATTACTTAGAAAGCGTATTTACGTTAGGAAAGCAGACTTAAAAAAAAAAATTGGCAGTTACGTCGATGTTTCTCCAAATGAGCGATATATGCAATAAATAAATACCACATAGTTGTTATTGCCTTTTCTGACGATATACAAAAAATGAACGTCATCGGTCGCGAAAAATAATCAGCTGTTCCATACATTTGACGAGTTATGCGAACATAAATTAATGTTGGGAACAGCTGAATTATTTTTTGCGACAGATATCGTTTATTTATTGTATATCATCAGAAAAGGCGACAACAAGTTGGTATAATTTATTGAATATATGTGGTTTCTATACTGTATATCAAATATTTGATATTTATTCGGATTTTAACGAACCCTGATTACCTTAGAGTCGCCGCCATCTAAAGGTGCGTATCCAAGTGGTATAGCGGGTCGTTTGGCTGGAGTCTCACTGGTTGACGACAAACGACGCTTGGCTTGACGAGTCTGCAAGTTATTTAAAGTATTAATAAATATTCTTAAATACAACGCAGATAATAGGTAATGTAAAACATATCTACAGGTTGCAGTTGAAAACATGTGACAAATCGAAATGGGAGATTGTACTCATCATTATGAACAACTTTTACTATGGGACCAAAACTGAAATCGCGAAAAAAAAATCAGCTGTTCCCTACATTTTGACGAGTTATGCGAACATAAATGTAGGGAACAGCTGATTCTTTTTTGGCGATTTCAGGTTTGGTCCCATAGTAAACGTTGTTCAAAGTTGATTGGGAAAATTTGACATTTTCGGGTAGCTTGATGTGCTGGCGTCTGTGCGTAAATTTGGCTACACAAAATTGCTAGAATAGATAACTTACTTCAATTGCCTCGGAAGCAGTAGAATGAGGGTGTTCTAGTCCGATATACTGCAACAAAGAGTGAGTATTTTATATTACCGCTGCTGTTGTTTGCGGTGAAGGAAAACATCGTGAGGAAACTGGTCAAATCAAAAAATTAAAAAAAAAATCTGATGTTTCATACATTTTGGTCAAGTAGGTAAGTATTGAACTTTTGTATTAAACACCTGTTTTTTTTCGTGATTTCAGAGTTAGTCCCATAGTGAAAGTTGTTCATATTCATAGGTAGAACACCCTGTAAAAATTTGGATGGTGATAAAAAAAATCTTCCTATATCTAAGGAGGGTAGTTTTTGTCGCCGACACTCGAACGTCGCATATAACTCGCACCGAAGCTTGTCTGTTGCTATCTGACACTCGTTTACCCACTAGCGCCAAAAAATCCAAGATGGCGGCTATAAAAATTTGCTAATAATTCGTCACGAGTGTCATTTTCATGGTTTTCGAGGGCGCTTATGCCGAAAATGAGATCAAGATAGTTGAACATTCGCTAATTAATAGTATTAATAACTTACTTTAGACTCTGGCGTGTCGTATATAGTTAAGGAGGGTAGTTTTTGTCGCCGACACTCGAAAGTCGCATATAACTCGCAGCGAAGCTTGTCTGTCGCTACCTGACACTCGTTAAGCATTGCGTCGATTTCTTTGCTGTCCACTGTTGCAAAAAAAAAAAAAAAACATTTATTTATTAAAACTTTATGCACAAGTAAAAACTGTAGAAATGCGGACTTAATGCCTTGGGCATTTTCTACCAGTCTACCTTAGAGTGATTCACAATTCACAGCATATGCAATAATAGAGAAAAATAAGAAAATATGTAAGTATAAAAGATATAAGAATAAATACATATATATACATACAACAAAACATTAACAAAAAAAAAAAAGTTATGAGACATAAACATGAAAACCTACGACAACTCAATTCTGAGACGAATCTGCCAACTTCTTGTGTATGTTCAACTAACTTGTTGTGTTTATCTGGTTAATTTTTGAGACTGTGGTACTAAAATCGATTGAATGATAGGGGAAATAGAGAACAGTATTCTTTGTTTTTACGAAGTTTCTTTTTTGAAGGAAACAAAAACGATCTGTTTTCTTTTTTTTTCATGTGTAAGTTGTGTCCATTGTCATCCATCTTGTTCGCAGCGCAAATCCAATTTCGTTACATCTCTATACTCACACAAAAAAAAATATCTTACGAAGCAACGCACGCTTTACTTGTGGTTACCAAGTGTACAAACACGCTGTGAATGTGTGCGTGAAGACGAGTAGCATCAGCAAATAACACACACACACACACACATTTCCGACTTCGCCATTGTCTCGGACGGTACCGAGAAATCCTGCGCTTACACATACACACACACTTCCGACTTCGCCATTGTCTCGGACGGTACCGAGAGTTCTTGCGCTTACACACACACACCCTCCCTTTTTTTTCTTTTTTTTTACGGATGGGAAATCATCTAATGACTCCTCCCGCTCTGGGTGGAGCGGAAGGGAGCGTCAGACTCTTACTGACTAAAACCCACCCGTGTTCCTTCCTTAGCCCTTTATGTTCCGGGGCAGCGGTAACCCTTTCGGACAATCCCGCTACCCCGGCAAGGTACAATTAATGACCCCTAAAGAGGATAACGATGATTAAAATTTCACCCTGTATACAGACGCCATACAACGTTTATTACACACCCTTCCTGACACCCTCACACACACGTCCGACTTCGCCATTGTCTCGGACGGTACCGAGAGTTGTTGCGCTTACACACACACACACTCTCCCTGACACCCTCACACACACGTCCGACTTCGCCATTGTCTCGGACGGTACCGAGAGTTCTTGCGCTTACACACACACACACACTCTCCCTGACACCCTCACACACACGTTCGACTTCGCCATTGTCTCGCATGGCACCGAGAGCTCCTGTGCTTACACACACACATTCACAGCGTGTTTGAACACATGTTAACCACAATTAAAAGTGCGTTACTTCGTGAAATAAAAATACTATACTCCTTGCTGCCATGTGGGCGTCGACGGGTTAAAGTAAACACTTTTAGCCCAAATTCGCACGGAAAAATACCGCGGCGGGATTTAATCGCGCACTGGGTTTTCAAAAAAAAACACACATTGTTGGATTTTCAACTGTCAGCGCCAAACAGAACGTTGAAAATCCAATGCGCGAAAAATCGACCGTGCTAGCTGGACTTATTTGATGTTTACGGCCGATACCTTTTGGGAGGGGCTTGTGGCTAAGTAATAACAGTCGCACGGGTCGATCGATCAGGTTAAGCTACACTTGCCGCGGTTGATCTGTGGATGGGTGACCATCTTCACATACCAAGACCCCTCCGTGCCTCGGAAAGCACGTTAAGCCGTTGGTCCCGGCTGTCATTCGTGGATCTTTGACAGTCGTTACTGGTCGTCAGAAGCCCGAAAGTCTGATAACCAGTCTTACCAAGGGGTATCGTATTACCCAGTAACTGGGATGTGGAAGTCAGATAGGCAGTCGCTCCATGTAAAATACTGGTACTCAGCTGCATCCGGCTAGACTGGAAGTCGCCCCCAACATAGTAGGGAAAAGGCTACGCAGATGAGTCCTTTTGGGAGAAAAAGAAAGAAGTTTTCAACACTTACGTTCAAGTTTTTCAATCTCATCATCTAACATTATCTGTGTTTCTGTGAGGCGCACGTCCATGTCGTACTTCTTCCACGTGTCGTTCAAATACTTGGCTAGATTGTCTTCTATGAATCTGCAGACAAATAGTGTTATTTATAGGCTTTTTAAGTCGAAAGTTTACGACGTCGGGAAGGTTCTCTCTAAGGGGCCGTCTCCACGAGCGAGAAAATCGCGGCGATAGTCTCGCCGTGCCATCAAATTTTCACCGCGATGATATCGCCGTGTGGAGACACGTTCTAAGAGAGTGTATAGAACTACGTGGCACGACGATAATATCGCCGCGATTCTCTCGCTCGTGGCGACGGCCCCTGAAAGTTCATGAATCAAATCAAATCAAATCAAAATATTTTCATTTCACATAAACCAACATGGGCACTTATGAAACGTCAGAAGCTAGGTGCACGGTTCCAATTGGTCGTTTCCTATGGAAAAGAACCGGCAAGAAACTCCATGGTTACTCTTTTAAAAATAATTTATTTTTACAATGTTTTCACGTTACAGTAGGTATGAGAGGACAGCGTAGGCCTGTCAACAAGTACCAGGTACTTGATAAAATAAAAAATGGTCTACAGATCTAATGTCTACAAGGCTGAAACATAATAACTTACTTGGCCCCCTTCTCTCCGATGCTCTCCTTGGGTTCCTCAGTACTCGTAACCTCATCTTCAGACTCCGAGTCGGATATCTCCACCAAGTCTTGCGATAACTTGCCCATGTCTAAGTCCAATAGTGGAGTTAGATCCTTTATGCCTTGAATTAGATTCTATAATAGAACAAAAGGAATTCAAAATTCACATGAGATAATATAGCTTTGTTTTTCTGTTGCTAGGCTTCTGGTATTGCATTCCCAAGTTGCCATATTGCAACTCGGGACATAATTTTAAGGTTTTTCACATTTTAATATCGCATTTATATTACTTTACAACAAAAGTTAGTTCACAAAAATGATAATAGCGGCTATGAAAATTTGCAATTTATTGCATGCCAAAAATAAGGTTAATATAAAAATACAAGATGGCGCCCAACAAAATAATAAGAACTTTTCGTCATTGTGTGTCATTTCGTAAGGCACTTTGTTGTCGCTCTTAAGAGCTCAATTGTCACTAATGAGATACAATTATACACTATTGTTACCAAACTTAATAAGTTTACCTAACAGACAAGGGGTTATCACAATAGTTAGTTAATAAAAGGAGAATGCCATCAAATATAGGGCGTCCTGTACCAAACGATAAATCCGCTGTCACAACTAAACCTAGTGTATTTGGAGAAGAATTTAATGCCCTTCCTATATTGCTAACTATTTTTTACATGGATTCCCGCAATTCGTATTAATTCGCCATTTACCTACTTAATATTTTGAGGTTACTTTCGAGAAAATGACGAATGAACGATGGCGATGAATAATGGAGGCATCGCTAAGGATTATCACACAAAGAATACGTTATGGAAAAGCACCTGAACCTAACCTTTTCGTTAATAAGATTTTTAATTATATTTAAATAGTTCAGATGAAACCAATATTGAAAGTAACGTCATCCGTGACGGCGCAACAGAACAAATGCAATACGTCACAATAAAAACGATTTCTTTTTTTTTTTTTGTAATCGGTCCTCTTTTTTTTTTTCAATGCTTGAAATGTATTCCAAAATAATAGTTTCAATACGACGCTATGATACGACCTAAAGATTTTTTGACACATAAAGAAATATACCTAATATTATAGTAAATCGGTGTCGATAGGCACTTACAAATTACCTTCTTCATTTAAATGTTTGTTGGCAGGTACCTATATTTTTTACGTAGTAGCAACATTCGGAAATGAAGTGCAATGGCAGTGACATAAGAGGAAATACGTACAAAAGTAAATAAAATACTTTTACTTTTGATTTCCGAAATACGGGAATCTTGTTCATAACAAAAACGTAAATCTAAAAAAAAAACCTCCGAATTGAGAACGTCCTCCTTTTTTGAAGTCGGTAAAAAATAGGAGTAAAGTTTATAAACACACACACTACTACTTTGGTTGTGACCCGCTCCCTCGCAAGTTGGTACGGTCCCAGAGCATTCTCCTTTGCTAGTTGTCGAGAAATGATTACCTTAGTCCTGGCAGCGACCACATCGGCGCATGGCTGGCACACCATGGACCGTCTCTTCCTGCTCGCGTCGTAGTACGCGATCACTGACGCCTCTGCCAGCTTGTAAGGCACTTTATTGTCGCTCGTGCAACAATAGTTGATACATTTGGATGTTTCTCGTGCTTTTTCTAGTTCTAAAGCCGTCATTTTGTGAGGGGATGTTGGTGGTAGTTTTTCTGAAAATATAGATACAGAGTCACTTATTTAATGTTGGTGCAAAATACGGTGGAAATTGCGGTCATTCACCAACCTAAAGGAGGTAGTTTTTTTTGTTCGGCGATTAGGCCCACCAAAAATTGTGGCGTTTATTAATGAAATGCATGTTGATTTGTTCCTTATGATCTCTAGATTACAGTGGTGGTAATAGTTATACTGAGTCTAACGGGAATACTGAGAAATACGATCATAACCTAAAAAATCGACCACTTTAGATGATAAATTGGTTACTTTTTTTGTATAATACGATTAATAGACGTTACAATACAGGGGGCCCAAAAAATCTATCTCCTTTATTAACTGTTACAGATTCCAGTACGTAGAGACGCCAGCACATCAACCTACCCAAAACTGTCAAATTTTCCCAATCAACTTTGAACCTTATGCTGTAGCGATAAAGTTGAAAACCAATCCAGAGTCCAGGAAGAAATTCGTGATGGGAAAACCCAAAAACTCTTTACCCAATCTGGGACTCGAGCCCAGGAGCTCGTGCTCAACAACCGCGCTTGCAATTAAAAGACCAACTAGGTAGAACCCCCCAGGCACAATTTTTTTATATTGAATGGTATTTAATTTCCATTACTTAATTTAAACGCCATAAACTAAGCTTTCGAATAATTCAGTCTTACCTTTATTAGCAGCGCTTTCATCGTCGTCAGAATCTAGACTGAATATTTCTAGACTTAGTTTGGGTTTAGACTGTGTTTGAGTCTGTTCATTAATCTGAAAGCAAAACAACATAATTAACAATACTTTAAGGTGTATCGAACATAGTTTAAAATATTTTGATATTTCAACAAAAAAAATTACACCCATAAATTCAGAAATAAAGTTACAACCTTGTAATCTTCACCCAAATTGCGTAACACCCTATCAATCGCAATCTGAATCATTTTGAAGGATATTGCTAATCCATTGCTCCATATGTTCGAAAAATGTATCTGCTCAACAACGTAAATAACGCAATGAATGTTATTGAACTGTCAAAATGAAACCCATTGATACTGATAGTGTGTAAAAAAAAACAGCTGTTCCCTACATTTTGACAAGTTATACGAACATACCGACCTCATCTAGCTTAAAAAAAAATATGATTGACGTGTAAAAGTGTTTGTACAAACCTACTTACAGAAATAAATAATTTATCATAAATGTAGGGAACAGCTTAATTTTTTTTTTCGCGATTTCTGGTTTGGTCCCATAGTAAAAGTTGTTCATAATGATGAGTACAATGACCTGTTTTTTTTGTTTTGGATGGGAAATCATCTAATGACTCCTCCCGCTCTGGGTGGAGTCTTACTGACTAAAACCCACCCTTGTTCCTTCCTTAGCCCTTTATGTTCCGGGGCAGCGGTAACCCTTTCGGACGATCCCGCTACCCAGTACAATGACCTCTTAAGAGGTTGTTAGTGTTTTTCCAATAACCCTGTATGTTTTTAAAATGAAAGCAGACATTGAACGACACGCGCATGCTTTTTTCACTTACCTTAGTTTCAGGTATAATCAACGGTTCTGTATTACTAACAGTTTTGATTGAAACTTCACTGGTATTCAATCTAGCCTGAAAAAATTAAAAAGTATAATAAAATACATGTAAGTACTGCCACTTACTCAACTATCTACTTTAGCGTCATGTAGTTTAAGTTGAGTTTTGATTGACCTTTATAATAAAAAGATTCTTAAATAAAAGCGTTTTGAAGGTCTGTGGCCTACCTGTCAGCCATTTTTTTTTTTCTAAATCATCATCATAATCTAGGAAACGTGACACTACGGGTTATAATAGTCTTATTGTGTTTTCTGTTTGCATTGACGTCAGCTATCGATTTATATAGGATACTTGCGTGGCTGCCATTTTGATAAATTGTATTTTTTATGTTTAATAATTAATAGTTACAATTAATTCAATAATTTATCAAATATTATTATAATACATATTTGTACGCCGTAAAGGTAAAACATGACTGATCCTTTCTGTAATGTACAGTCAACAAAAGAGATAAGTATGCAGGATCATCGGATATAGTTGAAGTTTAGTAAAAAACTGATGGATGTTCTCGAATAAAATTTAATTTTATTAATAGAAAACAAACAGCTCATTTATGAAATTAAATTTCAGTCGACAACATCCATCGGTTTCTTACTAAACTTCAACTATATCCGACGATCCTGCATACTTATCTCTTTTGTTGACTGCACATTGTCATCTTAACATCATGCATGCTTTGTATGTGCATACTCATGTTTCTGACAAATAAATGAACTCAAAAAAAAAAAAACAGAAACAAAATGGGGCAACAGTAGGTTCTATATACAAATCTTTAATCCCCTTTTGATTGCAATGGAATTTGAACTTTGTCATGTTAGGCATTGAGTTTATGTTTCCAAAACATGAAATTCTGTATTGAAGTTTAGATATACTTACAGGCTTATGCGGCGGCGGCTTCGGCACGCCACTGATAACAACCTGGGAGAGGTTGTCTTTAGTCGTTATCTCTGACGTATTTCCGCCGGAAGTACACATTATGTCTATGCCCGTTGGTATGTTAACGTTGGTAACATCTGATTCCGGGGAAGGTGTGTCGTCCTGTGTTGTCTCTGGTTCCAGTTGTTTTTGTACTTCTTGAATATCTGAGGGTGTTTCGAGAAAGAAAGAATTTAGAAAATATGATTTCCAAATCCTTACATCTAAAACAAAGCCGCCGAAATGTCTGTACGCTCTATAACTTACGAATGACTGCACCAAATTGGATAAATTCTAATTTTTTGTTTTGTTTAGTATTGCCAGGACAAGGTTTGTATGAACTAAAATTTCGGAAATTCAACAAAAAAAATTGCACCCCTGCGAAGATGGGGCGGGCCGCTAGTACCTTACAAAAAAAATGCTGTTCCATACATTTTGACTTTTCTATGATACAGCAGATTTTTTTTTTTGGTAATTAATGAAAAATTTAAATGCAGGGGGGGTTCAGAATCACGCACTGAATCCTTGGTAACAGGTTGCGCATCGATGTCGCTGCCACCTTGTATACCAAGCCTTATTTAGAAAGAGGGGCTTGTAGCTAGGTGACCATCTTCACATACCAAGACCCCTCCGTGCCTCGGAAAGCACGTTAAGCCGTTGGTCCCGGCTGTCATTCGTGGATCTTTGACAGTCCTTACGGGTCACCAGTAGCCCGAAAGTCTGACAACGTGAAAGTCTTACCAAGGGGTATCGTATTACCCAGTAACTGGGTTGTGGAGGTCAGATAGGCAGTCGCTCCATGTAAAATACTGGTATTCAGCTGCATCCGGTTAGACTGGAAGCCGACCCCAACATAGTTGCGAAAAGGCTAGGCAGAATTGCCTGACATGACGTCATAATAGGTAGTCAAAAAATGGCACGCTTGGTTGTCATACAGATCGTGATACTTGCGATATCTAGGTCTATCTATATTTGTGGGCCCGTATCTTCGTTAACGGACTTATAGGGTAGCCGCCTTGGACATAGGTTTCCCCCAAGCATCGCCACTTCAATTGGTTCTGTGCTTCTCGCATTCAGCGGATTCCTACGTCCTTCATAAGGTCGTCGGTCCACCTTGTGGGAGGCCTTCCAACGCTCTTCTTCCGGTACTCGCTGAATGTGACTATACCAGTTAAAAAAACTCATATCTTACCATCTTCGGAAGAGCTGCTCTCCTCTAAGTCCACAATATTGACAACCGCGCTAAGTGCTTGCGGGGCGATAGCCAAATTCTTCATCTTGCTCGGGGATTGCTTACAGGGCGACTGGCTTGACTTGCTTGGCGATTGCTTGGGCGATACATTGGTCTTGCTCGGTGATTTCGAAGGTGAGCGCTTTTGTGTTTCTAAGGATAGGAAGATAATCTACTCAATAAAAATCAAAAATGGTGGACCAGTTTCACAGTATATAGGAGTGATCAATTTCGCAAAAAAAAAAATCACCTTGTATTATTTAGCTTTGATTTGAGAACTAGCTATGACAGCGCCATTTTGACAGTTGCCATTCCTACTACATTGGCAGCTAAATAATTAACACTTAGCGCCATCTAAGCGGAACTAATTTGACAGTAATTGTCTTCGTCATCAAGATAAACGTGTAAACGATTTTGTGGTAATCTATAAGTATAGCGCCACTAGATTCTTTTGGCGCGTGGCCAAAATTGGAACTAACGCCGCCATCTTGATTTGTCAATACATTTCACGAAACAATTGCATAAATGTTTACTAGTCTCCCCCTTACTCTTGAATATTTAGTAGGTCTCAATCAAAATACATTATGAAGTATCTAATTTTTTTTTTGCTATTTCTGAGATGGTTTTGCAGCTAAAGTATGTACAGTCAACAAAAGAGATAAGTATGCAGGATCGTCAGATATAGTTGAAGTTTAGTAAGAAACCGATGGATGTTCTCGAATAAAATTTAATTTTATTACTAGAAAACAAACAGCTCATTTATCCAATTAAATTTCAGTCGACAACATCCATCGGTTTCTTACTAAACTTCAACTATATCCGACGATCCTGCATACTTATCTCTTTTGCTGACTGTACTATCACTCGTGGCGGCACCTACATCGCCACATGCTAACTACGCATCACACTGACGTCACGCATGACGCAATCTTGCATCGCGCAAGCAGAGTTTACCGCGCAACTATACTCTGTTTTTTTTAACAAACGAGTACCGAAACAGCACTGACTGCGTTTCTATTGGTCCACGTAATCAACTTCACACAAACGCTGTAGTTATATTCGTCGTTAAGGCGTCGGCCCCACCCCCAGCAATGACCCATCTCACTCTGTCAATATCGGAAATGTGCGAGAGACATACTCAGTACTCGTTTGTTAAAAAAAACAGACTACAGTAGGTATAATCGAGATCAATCGTCGGGCAGTTGCCTACTAGACACAACACCCGTCTGGTCGGAGGATCCTCCCATTTCTATGGAGGATGCAGGAACGTTACACCCCGTTTCTCATACCTGTACACATTTATTGAAATATTTTACACTAAGATGCTTAATATCTTGACCTACCTTCACCCTCCTTGGTAGATTTAGCGACAGTCTGTTGAACTTCCGTAGGTTCAACATCAACTTCGTTGTCAGACGTATCTGAAAGCTTCACAGTCTCTATGTCCATTTGGTCTGTGGTTTCTTGCTGATCCTGTGAAGAAAATATGTACTAAATACTTTTATGGTATCTGTGATACAATGATGTTTTCATTAGTACAGGCACCGCCATCAACGATACACTTTTTTTGTAAGTAAGAAGAAAAAACAAATTTTCACTAATTGCTGCACGCGCACCTTCTAATTACGGCAAAAAAAAACCATATTGGTTGAGAGGGCACAACTGTTTAATGATTTACCGGAGGATTTAAAGAAATGTGATAGTGTAATAGTTATTTATGCAACTAAGGGGTGTGAGTGTTTTAATACCTCATTATGTACAGTTGCATACAAGGCTTTATCTACACCCATGATATGAATCCTCTAGAAAAGGTTTTGAAACAGTTTTTTGCAATACTAATATCGAAGAAAAATGGCGGCCGGATACAACGTGAATTCGAATAACCTATAAGTTTTTTTTTTAATTACGGCGCTGTGGTAGTGAAACGCGCGTGCATGGCAATTTTCTTTTTTTGAAAATGAGTTGCATAATGAAATTTAGTACAACATTATAACACTCGTTTGGATGATATTATGGTTACTATGACACTGGTTGTTTTAATGTTGGCAATAAGCTAACTGATTCAGAAACTTTTATAGAGGATAGCACGGGTGTTGTACGGTTCATACACTTGCAGAATTGTTGATTTTGTTGTTGGAGTGTGTAGAGGAAAGATCACGAGGTTGATGGCATTTAAATAAGTTTAATGCACCCAAGTTATATACAACTAGCTGCGCCCCGCGGTTTCACCCGCATAAGTGTCGATCCCGTGGGAATATCGGGATAAAAACTATCCTATGTCCTTCCCCGGGATGTAATATATCTCTCTGCCAAATTTTATCGAAATCCGTTCAGCGGTTTAGGCGTGAAAAGGTAACATACAGACAGAGTTACTTTCGAATTTATAATATTAGTATATACATTAATGCACAGTTGGCGATTCCTTTCTCTAGGTTGTTTACTCAGTTATTAGCTATATCACACTGCTGTCAATTAGGTGAAATATGACTTAAATACCTAAGCAAACTGACGCGCGTTCGTTCCGATCGCAGCGTCAGCAAAATGTTATGAACAGTTGAAGACTGTACAGTCACGAGCACTAATATGTCAACACTTGACAATTTTCAATTGCGATTTTTTCGTGAAATAACGAATGCAATGTTGAAATACGACACTTTACATAAACCTATGGGTTCAAAAATACTATGTTCGTAATAATATAAAACTTCCTAAAAAAAATAAAGGAGAAAATCGCTTTTGAATAAAGCCAAGTGTATACATACTTATGCTCGTAACTGTAAATGTGTAGATAAACATTAAGGCAAAATATAAATGTGTTGTAACGTCGCCAACACCCCAAAAACAAATACGATATTATTATTTAGATGTACAGACGCCAGCACATCAAGCTACCCGAAACTGTAAAATTTTCCTAATCAACTTTGAAGCTTATGCTTTAGCCATAAAGTTGAAAATCTATTAAAGAATTTGGACAGATTATAGTAGCTTGATGTGTTGTCTGTACCTAAGCAGTTTGTATCTCATTTTAAGTGAAAAAAAAAATGTTTTTGTGAGCCTCAAATGCATTTTTCTGAAATGTATAATGTATGTTGTTGTAATGTGTAATGTATTTTTTTTTTTTTATTATTTATGTACACACAGTAAAATACATAAAGAAATGACATAATTAATATTTGAGTACAAAGGAACTGCTTATTTCTTAAGAAATTTCTTCCAGCAGACCTGCGAAAGGAGAAGTAAAAAAGAAATGTAGACAATAGTGTGTGAGAACAAGAAGAGAAAAATATGAATGTGTGAAGCCTAAAACTAAAATATTAAATAAACCTACACATATAATGCAAACAAATTAACATAAGTATACTTAAATAAATACATAATGCTATAATATATAAACATATATATATATATATACTCACAGTATAGAGGAAAGGTAATGCTCTTTTAATCGACACTTAAATAGAGAAATAGATTTTAAATCACGAATGCTAGGCGGAAGTGAGTTCCACAATCTTACAGCATGAACAGAGAAGGAATAAGAATAGTATATTGTAGTATGTTGTTGTTGTGCTGTGTTGTTGTTGTGTGTTGTTGCTGTGTATGTGTGCTCTGTTGTTGTTATGTGTTGTTCTTATTGTGTGTGTGTTGATGTATAAGTACCTGAGCTTGTTCACTGGCGGGGTTATCAGCGTTCAACAACGCGTCAACAGCCGACTTTGTCTCTTCATTCATTTCATTTATTGTTTCCGCCTGTAACTCTACCTACAAAAAACAAATTAATCAATGTATTTTACTTTTGGATAAGTACCCCAAATATTTCTCTAATAAAACTTATGGATACCCAAAGCTCCTGCATATAGTATTTTAATTTTCAAGGAAGATTTGTAATCTCGTGGCTAGGTAATAACAGCCGCATGGGTTGATCGATCAGGTTAAGCTACGCCTGCCGAGTTCGATCCGCGGATGGGTGACCATACTGACCATCCATTACATATCGAGACCCGTCCGTGCCTCGGAAAGCACGTTAAGCCGTTGGTCCCGGCTGTCATTCGTAGATCTTTGACAGTTGTTACGGGTCGTCAAAAGCCCGAAAGTCTGACAACCAGTCTTACCAATGGTATTACCCAGTAACTGGGTTCTGAAGATCAGAGTGCAGTCGCTTCATGCAAAATATTGGTATTCAGCTGTTTGACTGGTAGCCGAACCCGACATAGTTGGGAAAAGGCTAGATGATGATGATAATAATAGCCCCCCCCCCTCCCCCCACCGATTTTGGTCACGGTGGCCAATCTCAACGGAGAATAACTAGGTACGCACTCTGTTCCTTTACTCATTACTATCATAGTCCGATGTGACGGCAATCCGACACGACCGGGGAGAGATCAGGCGCAGGACCAACGGCTTTACGTGCTTTTCGAGCCACGGGGGTATTAAACCGTCAGTTTCCAAACTGTTACTAAGAATTTCCAATATCACTTTGTCCGACCCGAGAATCGAACCCCGGGCCCCACACTGAGCAGTCGCGCTTGCAACCACGACACCAACGGGGTAGTCAGGGGGGGGGGGGGGGGGCTCTTTGGTGATGATAATAACAACTCACAGTCCCATATTCCTCTTCCACATCCATTTTCTCCGCCTTCTCCTGGGATGTACTGTCACACATCATGAACTCTTCATCCTTAGGGTCTGGAGTCTCCAACTCCTTGTCTTCCTGGTCTCTTGCTAGTTCAGACTCTAATGCTGCTGGGTTCGAATCCTCCGACTGTTCTGCTGAGATTTGGTTACTGCTTTCTGGAATTATAATGATTATAATTATGACATTATGCCTGTATTCTCCAAAGAAGTAAGCAGAGTTGTACAGACGCCAGCACATCAAGCTACCCGCAACTATCAAATTTTATCTATTAAAGAAATTTGACAGATTGTAGTAGCTTGATGTGCTGGCGTCTGTACAATACAGTATAAGGTCGTATTTTTTTTAGTCTGTATGTTTTAGAGGCTTCAGTGCACTCTGGGTTACTATGCCAGCCTCATAAAATGAAATTGTAAATATTGCACATCAAGTTTTAGAAAGAAAACGACTTTATAGTTGTTTTATCTGACACTCATATAGGGTGACTGGTAATTAGTGACCGATACTTAAACACGTGATTGTACTCATGATAACAAACAACTTTTACTATGGGACCAAACCTGAAATGGCGAAAAAAAAATCAGCTGTTCCCTCCATTTTGACGAGTTACTCGTATACGAACATAAATGTAGGGAACAGCTGATTTTTTTTTTCGCGATTTCAGGTTTGGTCCCGTAGTACAAGTTGTTTGTTATCATGAGTACAATCACGTGTTTAGGTATCGGTCACTAATTACCAATCACCCTATTATATCTGTGTGATTATCTCTAAACGCTCATTTTCATTGGCCGATAGGGCTCGTATGCGGGGTGCTGGAGATTTCTGTAACGCATGCCATAGGGTCCGGTTGCAGGGAACCGTTTTCATAAGTCGATAGGGAACGATTGCGGTATACGGAGAACCTGCACCACACGTTTGGCAGTTGCTTTGAAGGCTCATTTTCATTGGGTGGGCGTCTCCGCACGCTTTTTACCGACCGATGAATTTCATTGGTCGCTACGCCCGCTGAGGCCGTCCGCAGCGTTAAGCGGGTGCACGGAGCGGGCTCCCGCGCGGCGTGCTGTTTTCTATTATCATCCTTAGAGCAGCGCTGCGTGAGGCGGGTCTCCCGTCGCACGCGATAATAGAATAGAAGACAGCACGCCGCACCCGCTTAACGCTGCGGACGGCCTAAGGGGATTCCCCGCAGACGGTGTACAGACCGCGTTATCGAGTTATGACTTTCTTTTGTCACTACCCCGCCTGCGGGGAGTCCCCGCTTGCTGTATATCAACCGAGTCATCGACTAATGACAATGAGTAATTACTAAAGCTCAATATTTTCACCCGAGGGTACATCTATGTATATTTCGCTAGTTACCATAATTGTCATGTAATAAGAGGCGAGCCTATTGTCATTATCCTTATAGTCCGGTTAAGTAGTCACGACCTCTCAAGGTCAACTACGAGATGCCATATAGGAAAAAAAAGTCATTATCGATGCCCAAATCCAGAATTTGGCTAAGAAATTGCAAAAACCGTTAAAACACTACCCGACCCGGAATTAAACCCAGCATTATGCATGCATAGTGCACGCATAGTGATCGCACTTGAGAATAGCATATTAAAAAGGCACTCAAACAGCTCTGCTACTATTAATTCAAAATTAAAAAAAAAACAAAAATTCACTGAATATTAACAAAAAACAAAAAGTTCTAAATTTCTATAACTCACCATCATTATCAAAATCATCATCATCATCACCATCAAAATCATCATCAGGCTCCTCATCATCTTCCATCATCCGTCCCGCAGACTCAGCCAACAGACCCAGACTGTCATCTATCTCTGGAACTTCATCCGATGTGTCCGGAGTCATTCGGGTTATGGATGCTGATGGCTGTTCGGCGGGTACTTGAACTTGGCTTGTGGATGCTGAAAAAAGGTAAAATTTGCTGTTCCAAAGTCCCTGATGGAAATGTTGACAAATAAGAGTATGTCTGGACTTTAAAAGAGACTGTGACCTCTGAGTTTGTTTCGGCCTTTCTTCTCAGAGACAACTCTTCTTTTCTTCTAGATAGGAAACGCTGACCTCATCTATATACCATTTGAAATAAGATTATACATTTAAATAAACCTTTTTTACAGTCCATTTAACCGATTTTGACTTCTATACTGTATGCATAAGGATGGCATTAAAAGCAAAAAAGTGGTTACAATACCAACTGTTTATTGCAGCTGCCATTTGTCATGCCACCAACGCAATAGAATTCAAAATTGGTTGAACGGACTGTCTTTGTACAAACCTACTTACAGAAATAAAATAATTCATCAAACGTAACTTATTTTCTTTCACAAACTGAAGAATTTTTAAGGAAATTCCTAATCCATTGCTTCATATGTTTGAAAAACTCGTATACTCGACAACGTAAATCACGCAATGGATGTTATCGAATTGTCAAAATGAAAGGCATCGTGGCGTCGTCATCGAGGCAGGCCTACGAAACGCTGGCGTGACGATTTAGACTCGTTCCTAACCGACTGGACGGAGAAGGCACAGCACAAGGAAATGTGGAAGAAAATGGGGGAGGTCTTTGCCCAGCAGTGGGACAGTACAGGCTAAGAATAAAAAAAGTGTCTGCTTCAGTTCGAACCCACGACCTACAACTCGTTAATCACGGCCGTTACCTCTGGGTCCCCACTGCTCCATAGATAGCAATAGGGGTGACGACTAATTTTTTTTTCTTCGTCTATCAGGTAGATTATTAAAAAGTATTGGGCACGTATTTTTTCTTTTTTCACATAAACAAAACATTACAGAGATATATTGATTTGAAATGTCGCATGACGTCACGTGTTGGTACAATTTTTACCTACAAGTGACGTCACGAGCCCCCACTCCCAAACTTTGACACGCTTTATCTTTGTAATTTTTTGGTTGATTGACACAAGAAAAAATATGTGTCCATTATTTTTTGATAATCTAACTGACGGACTAAATAGAATTTCGTTTACTTTACCCCGTCTTCATCCCTATTGCCTAAAACCCAAATTAAAAAAAAAAGTTTCTATATTTATGTCTGTAATTTATATGGTGTACATAATAAAGAGTATTCTATTCTATTCCTAAACGAATTTTTTTTTTTTTTTGCTAGGACATGCCAAGCACCATTGCTTATAACGAAAGATAACTTTCAACTTACCAATGCACTCAGCAATTTCTTTAGCAACTTCTGGCTCATCATCTGCAAACATTCTTTCCATGTTTTCTTCTACTGTTGCCATTGCTGTTGCTTGAACAACAGTATCTTCAACTTTCTTGTCACTTTCCAGAATATTACTTACTGTTTGGACTTCAGCTCCTGTTGATTCAGCTTCTTGAACTACTGATTTCTCTTTTACGGTGTCTTCATCAGCAATGATTTTATCAACAGTTTTTATTTCAGTATCTATAGCTTTTTGATCTACTGCGGTCTCTGCGTCATCTTCAGCTATGATTTCATCAATAACTGTGGATTCAGTAACTAAGGCTTTTTGATCTACTGGTGTCTCTTTTACTGTGTCGTCATCTACTTTAGCTTGTTCTACTGATTTCTCACTGACTGTAGCATTATCAGTAACAACTTTATCACTTCCTATGACGTCATCAACAACAGTTTCATCAATTGTTTTGTCAACGTCATTAAGACTGTCAATCATTACAGAATGGTCTAAATTCATAGACAAATCTGTATCATCCATGTCAATTAGTTCTTGTGTAGGTATTTCTAACATCACGTCTGGTTTATGTACACCGTGGTCAGTTTTAATAGGACACGAAACTTCTAGAAATATTGAAGAGTTGTTAGAAAATGAAATTTCATCAACCTCCTTGTTATTATCTAAACTAGTGTCTGGATTGATAATTTCTTTACTTTTTTCAGGTTTGTCTAAATAAGTGTCTTTGTATGTATTTTGTTTAAGTTCTTCTGGATCTGTTTTAATTTTAATTTCTTCTACAAGAGAAGTTTCTTCCGGGATAGGTTTCTCTAGATCTTCAACTAGAATTTTAGGAGTATTAGTAATTGTGAGTGCATCTGTTTGTACAGGACTCTTAAAAAACTGTTCTTTTGTATTAGATTCAAGAATTAATTGATCTTTATTGCTGTCTTCCGTTTTAGTTTGATCATCAATTTGTTGAGCAATTTTCTCTTTTTCAGATACAGCTTGATCTACAATTTCCTCGTCAATTTTAACTTCATCTTCAATAGGTGTATCTTTAACAATATCTACTGCTTTAGATGTTTCTTTGATTGGCAGATCAATAACTTTCTCAATTATTTTGCTTTGATCATCAGATTGATCCATATTTTTAACTTCACCTGTTGTTTCATCTACCTTTTCTATTTTAGTTTGGTCTTCTATTGGCAGAGCTATACCTTTCTTTGCTATTTCAGATAGATTAATTGTTTGATCTATAATCTTGTCTTCTATCTTAGCCTGAGCTCCAAAAGATGTGTCAGTATTGGCCACATCCATAGGAGTACAGCTATCTTCGGGACATTCATCATCTTTCAGTAACTCTCCTTCTTCTTCATTGTCAACATCCATTGTTATATGACTTTCAGGAATAATTTCAGCTGTTTCCGTTTCTTGTAATAGTTTTTCTTCTAGCAGAGCATCATCGTTATCTTCTTTATTCACTGTGGCCTCTTTTTCAGGAACTATTTTAGAACATTCAATAACTTTGCCAGAAATAATTAAAGAACTTTCGCCCTTAGAATCAGGTTCTTCTAAAAGCTTTTCTTCTGACATAATATCATCATTATTTTTGTTCAAGATGACATCTGTAAAAGATTTCAACTTGAATGTTGAAGACTCCGTTTCATTATTACTTTTAGATTCAGCTAAAAGTTGGTCTTCGTCAATAATGGCAACTGGATCTTCTTTTGTCTGTTCATCATTGGTAACCTCCATTAGAAGATTGGTTTTAGCAGATTCCGTCTCTTTTATTGACTCATCCATACTTTTCTCTTCAAGAATCTCTTTTGCCGGAGCTATTACTGTTGCTTCAGTGACAATTTCAGATTCTTCCAATAGTTTCTCTTCTAAGACATTAATATCATCTCGATCCATACTTTCTTCTGCGGAAAAATCAATTTCTGGGCTATTTATTTCTTCAATATTTTCAGATTCTTCCAATAGTTTCTCTTCTAAGACATTAATATCATCTCTATCCATACTTTCTTCTGCGGAAAAATCCATTTCTGGGCTATTTATTTCTTCAGTATATAAGTCGTTTTCCTCTAAACGCATATCTACCAAGATTTTTTCATCTTTAGGAATAATTTCAGATTCTTTAGTAGTTTCAATTTCTTTAGAATTATCATCTCTTGTAAGACTATTTTCTTCACTGTTGACTTTTAACAAATCACTATCAAGATCGGCTTCAGAAACTTTTGGATTCCCATCAGAAGGCATTTCAGTCATATCTTTAGTTAAAACATCTGAAGGATCTTCCAAAAGTTGGCCTTTTGACAGAATATCATCATTCTTAGTTTCTGCGTTTCCATTATCATCACCCATAGCATGATTGCTAGCATCATCATCATCATCATCCCATCTTAGTTCTATATCATCATCTTCAATTTCATCAAGATCATCAGCCTTCTTAGATTCCTTTTCATTACATTTGTCGACAAAAGCATCATTGCTTTCATCTTTTTCAACAGTAAAATTAGTTTTGGATACTTTTGCATCAATTTTAGCGTTAACATCCTCAACTTTTTTATCATCTATTGCACTGACCTTTGCTTCGTCTGTATAGTCACTAGCATCTTTGCCTGCATCAGTATTTATAATTTCTTTTGACATTTCTGTCAAGTCCGCTTCTATTTTGTCAAGTTCTAAGTTATCTAGTAAAATACGTACTTTATCATCTCCAGCCCCTTTTAATGGCACATTTTCAGGTATGGCGCCACCATTTTCTGTATTTTTATTGGAATCTAATGATACATTACCCTCAGTTATTATTTTTGGGTTTTTTCTGGCTTGGTCTCGATTTATTCGCGATTTTTCTTCATCATTACTGTTTTTTTCTTCTTTATCACTCATTTTGAACTAAAAGAAACAATATTAACGGCGAAAACAAGTTGTAAATAATAAGTTATTATACACGGGTTTTATGCGAAACACTAGATAAAGTTGATGAGCTTGGATTGTTAGAACTATTGTTATATGAACTATTTTATCAACGGTATGCACTTTAAAATTGTAATATTAACATTAACAATAGATAATAAAATGCAAATGCACCGACAGCAACAATGCATCTGCCATTTTTTCGATTTGACACATTGACATCTTTGAAATTTGAAGTTTGTTTGAAGTAGTCATTGGTTTGAAGTGACAGTTTGTTCTTAGTCTTGCCATAAAATACTTGATTTATGAGAATTTTAGTTCATTATACTTTAGTCGATTTATGATACCATCTTTTTTATCTACCACACACACACCGACTTACATAAGTCCGCTTAATATGTAAAACTGGTATTATAATAGTGCCCGTCCAGACTGGGGCGCGAAGCGGGCGCGGACGCGGCGCGGGCTGATGCCTGTCCGCATTGGAACGCTACTGCGTTCTGCGTATTGTCGTGTTTTGTTTGTTTGTCCGTGTTTGTCAAAATATAATATGGTTGAAGAAGACTTATTTTTACTAGAAAAAAACTCGAACTAGTTTGAGAACCCTGGTCCGGCGCCCGCCCCGCGCCGCGCACCCACTGCGGCCACTTGTATGCAAAGAGTATAATAATAATACGGGAGCTTGTATGAACGAGTTATGGCATGAGTTGCCCGCGCGCTCCCCGATCGCTGCCCGCGCCAAGCAGCCCACGCCGCTCACCACATCCGCGTGCCCACTATGAACACTCAAAGGAAGTTGGTCAGTGGGTCGTCTTAGGGGCGAATGATATTAAATGTTATGTGTCTAAGTATTATAAATTGTGTTTTATTATTTATTGGGTTTTGGTTTCCTTTGAAATAGTAAACAAAATCCGGAACACTAACGCATCCACACTCAGCTCAGCCCATTGAGGTTTTGTATGTCAATGGCTCAGCCTCGACGTTTCTTTTTTAATTTTTTGTCTGTTTTATATGCGTTCGAAACGTGTAGGTTCTAATATGTTAGGCATGACTTATATGAAAAGAAGACATACGACAAATATGTTTTGTTCACTCTGATTCATTAAAGAAACTAGATCTCTGGAAGTCTGGTCTGGAACGCGACCATAAATATTTTGTTTGCTTTGATTGACTGCCGATTTCGCTTGCAAATTCAGCGAAATTATGTGGAATTTGTAATTAATTTGACGAATTACAATTCATTTGTCGCAGCAAAATTCATTCTAAAACTATTTTTTTCAATTTTATCGCTGCACCAGTCTTTCGCGTTTAGTTTCATTCCTGCTAATTACTTTCCAACAATTAGTGTTTTTTTGCGACTATCATCGTAAATATTGTTACGAAACAGCATTTGTTCGCTTAATTAATATTCTTGCTTCGTTTTGGTGCGTCTACTCGTGCGTTGAAGTGCTAAAAATAATTGAAATCAGTTTTGTATCTGAGGAGAAAAATTTGTGGTCTAATCATGAATAACAGTAGCTATATTTCTCCTCGTCTCATGGTTGGAGCTGCTATTGTAGGCATCGTTGGAGCCGCTGGGGTCTATATTTATGAACAGATTTATGCTGAGAAGCGGAGATCTATGTTGGGTCAGTAGAACACCTTTTTTATTACCTAGAAAACATATTCTTCAGCATACGCTAGGTTATCATCCAATAATTTATACATAATCAAAAGCAAATATTAGCATTCAATTACTTTTGAACTTTGCAATGTCATAAAAGGTTATGTTTGTGTTTAGAAGCAACAATCTATATCTCTCATATTTTTTCTTATCGTTTTTTGAACTCATTCAAAGTAAGTTTTATGATTAGCAACACTGATAACGAAAACATTTTGAAGAAAAATTTATCTTATCTTAAATATCTTTTTTGATTTACAACTTGCGTTTACCATGTGCTTACGGCAAAGATTATCATTGCATTATCTTTTTAAGGTACTATGTCAAAAGCACTTGAGGTGTACAGTCAGGAACTTATCAATCATGTTGTTCTATGCTACTAACAATATTTTTACCTATTGAATGGGAATAAGATCGCTATTATGTGGAACATAAATATAAAGTCCGACCGCGGCAGATTTGCCAAATTTGTAAACAACAATGGCTGCTCGAAATTGAATAAAATCAGTAAACAAGAGTTTGTTTATCTAGTTAGCTGGGAGATTTCCGTGAAAACGAACAGTACTTAAAATAAATATTCTTGTATATTATCGATTTTATTCAATTTCAAGCGGCCATTGTTGTTTACACCTTTGGCAAATCTGCCGCGGTCGGACCTTAGCTGGCATTATGTTGGTGTACTATACATACAACCCAATTGGTCGGGGTGCCCTGGCTTAGTTACTGTGACCAATTCGGCTCGCGCGTGATTGGTTACAGTTCCAACCTAAACTATAATTGAATATCATTCAGGCCGTTACTTGAATAGCCGCCGCCCGTTTAGTAAAAGGCTAGGCGGTTAACTAAACGTCTAATTAAACCAGTTGGCTGTGACATAACTACAACGTATGAAAGTATGGGTTTTTTCAACATATTATTTATTTTTAAACAACATAAATATCTTCTGTTTCAGTACGGGAAGTAGCAAGATTAGACAAGCAGGTTTCTTCAATGAGGACAGAACTTGAATCCCTGAGAGAGCTGCAGAAAGAAACGTAAGTTGGTTAAACAAACTTTGTCGGATGCGACATATATACTCCATTTACTATAGCATTAGACAGAAGTTAAAAAAGGCTCTTTTAGGGGCACACTTTGTAATAAAAGTACAACAAACATTATTACAGTCAAGATTGATGTGGAGTTTAAGGTGAATGCGCAGTGGTAGACCGCGAGATTCAAATTTTCTTACGTTTTTCGCAATTTGCAGATCAGTGTCAGGTTGTATTTTGATCAAAATTTGATTCGCGACTATAACAGGTACGTATTTACAGAATTATAATCATTAGAATCATTAATACATCTTTCTAAGTTAGATTTGTACCACGACAACAAATCTCTTATGGAAAACTGCTTAGTGGTACAAATCTAACTTAGAAAGATGTATTAATGATTCTAATGATTATCTATATCGAGCCTTTTCAGGAAGAACATCGTAAGCGCCAAAAATCCCAAAAAACTGTTTTAATATCAATCGCCAGATCAACTGATTTTGCATTTTGCATCACCTTCTCCTGTAAAATATGCAAAATGGCGGTTACGATCTTCTTCCTGAAAAGGCTCGATATGTCTATAAATACGTACCTGTTATTGTCGCGAATCAAATTTTGATCAAGATACAACCTGACACTGACCTGCAATTTGCAAAAAACGTAAGAAAATTTGAATTTCGCGGTCTACCACTGCGCATTCACCTTAATATAATCAAATTATAGATGTGTTTTTTTTTCCATCCAAATGTAACTGTTAATTCCTGTAATAGTCCATTGTAGACAAGTACAATTAGTTTAATTTCATGAAAATAGGGGTTTTTGAAATGTAATTATTTAAATGTAAACGTGCAATAGTGCGATTAGAGAGGCCTATGTCCAGCAGTTCTCTGATATATACTGATAATGACGCAATCATTAAAATAAATATCAATTAATTGTAAACATGATTTATACAATGTAAACATTAATAATTTAATGTAAACAATAAATAATTGATTGTAAACATTGAATAATCCAATGTAAACTTTAATTATTCATCGTAAACATAAAAATACCTAATGTAAACATCCATTATCAAATGTAAACACAAATTTTTCAACGTTAACATTCTTCCTCCCCAGGACCCTACGTCGTTTAAAACATAGGAAGGCTCGTAAGGAGAAGTCTGTGAAGAAGGCTCCCAGCAGCGCTGGCGACGCGGCTGAAGTGGCTGAACATAGCTACGCGTCAGACTCTGAATATTTCACCGACTACCAGTCTGTGTTAGGTAAGAATGTATTTTGATATACATGGTGTAAAAAAAAACAATTATCAAAATCCGACTGCTCTGTAAAAAGTTATGCATGATCATACATAAAAAAAAAAAAATATATATATATATATAGGCGTCGACTTGAGAACCTCCTCCGTTCTTTCGTCGGTTAAAAAGACCCATCACATAGCCGTCTACTACGCATTCTGTATATCAAACTAAGTAACATTGCACAAAAACAGTTGTTGTGAAACGACTTATTTTTGGTGTGAAAATTTGCTGTTTGCGGTAATGCGTCCTCGTCTTACGTATTTTCTGTTTGTCCCGCCCCTTAACGCTCCCGTAAGCAAGCGCGACGTGACGGAGCGACGCGATTCTGGTAAAACAATTTCCGTGAAATTTTCATATGTTCTAAGTACTAAAGTCACGTTGCGCTGGTCTGCGGGAGCCTTTAATGGAGATTGTACTATTTTTTTTACCTTGTGGGGATCACACGTCTCATGTAATGTTAATAAACATAACTTCGTATATATAAATAAAAGGATAATAAACGTATTATTTAAATCCTTAGAACGGCTTTTCCTTTGGTGTCCCCTACAGAAGTTAGCCCGAATAGAAGCAAGACTATTTTTGTGGTCAACCAACCAAAAGCTAGCTTAGTAATAAGTCAGTTACCCAGTAACTGGGTTGTGGAGGTTCGACAGGCAGTCGCTCCATGTAAAATACTAGTATTCCGCTTCGTCCGGTTAGGCTGGAAGCCAACACCGAAATATTTGGGAAAAGGCTAGGCAGATCATGATTTCTTCCTTCTTTCTGCAGAGCAAATGCGTTTTTCAGTCATTTCTATTTATTTACATATTTAACACACATTT
Source organism: Hydraecia micacea (assembly GCA_914767645.1). Classification (NCBI taxonomy): domain Eukaryota; kingdom Metazoa; phylum Arthropoda; class Insecta; order Lepidoptera; family Noctuidae; genus Hydraecia; species Hydraecia micacea. The sequence continues at coordinate 3,186,305 of OU611804.1, forward strand.
ATGTACAGACGCCAGCACATCAACCTACACCTAACTGTCAAATTTTCCCAATCAACATTGAACCTTATGCTTTAGCGATAAAGTTGAAAATCTATTACAGAAATCTGACAAATTGTAGTAGGTTGATGTGCTGGCGTCTGTACACACACATAAACAGACAACACACACACATACACACATTTCTCTCATTTTACTGACTGGTTTTATTAATTTCTTTAATCTGTTTTCTATGTAATTGTTTTTTTAGGCACTGACGGCGAGATGGACAGTGAAGAGTTCTATGACGTACCCACAGATGACGATGAAGACGACACTCTCAGGGAATCTCTGCGCAACGGACACGCGAGCAACGAGTTACATGACGAGGTACAAAATACATACATCTGAACTGTATAGTTGTACAAGAAATTTTTGGTGGGCGGCCAAAATAGGAACTAACGACGCTATCTTGTTTTTAGGGTTCCGTACCTCAAAAGAAAAAAAACGGAACCCTTAATAGGATCACTTCGTTACTCGCAAATAAATCAAAACCTATAGGGTACTCCCCGTTGACCAAGAATCATGAAATTTGGCAAGAGGCAAGATCTCACAGCTTGTGCGGTGAGACCTTGCTTTTGGCCAAATTCGTAATGTAAAGGAAAACGTCCGAAAACTATGCTGATGTGCTGCCACAAAATAGACGAAAAAATTAACTAACTTCAAAAAAACCTGTAGAAAAACCAACTTATAATCCTAACTTAACATTAGAAATGCGAAAGTAAGTTTGTTTGTTACCTTTTCACGCCTAAGCCACTGAACTGATCATCCTGAACTTTTGCATATACGTTGTCAGGTGTACAGAAACGGACATAGGATACCTTTCATCCCGAAAAAAGTGTTGTTCCCGAGGAAAACAACAATAACGTTATAATGATAATGGATGGCGCCACGTGTCTTTCGAATCACGATTGATTTATGAAACTTACGGCGGCGGGCGGCTAGTTGATAATAACTTCTATTTCATAAATCTTTCATGAATTTAATTATATTTGTTTGCAGGAAGTATTAGAAAAAGATAAAGTCGAAACACCTGCCACTACGCTCAAAAATGCGACATAGCTGTAGACTAACAGGTAACTGTATTCCTAATATTTTTACATTATCATTTATTTTATAACCGCTTTGGTTGCACTGATGCCAGCTTATTTGCTCGTATGTGCGTCTGAGACCGCGTGCAATTGCCTTTGTCTACACTAAACTCTGATTTTTAATTTACTAGACTAAAACTTTGACAAATTATGTATACAGTATATAAAAATTCAAAGTCCTGACTGACTGATGTATCAACGCACAGCCTAAACTGCTGGTCCTAGAGACATGAAATTTAGTAAGATAGAGTTTTCCGAAATTCCATCCCTAAGAGGGTGAATGGGCGCAGGGTGAAATTTCACGCGACGAAGTCGCGGGCAGTAGCTAGTTTAGTATATTATACAGGGTCAGATTAAATTAGCTAGCGAGACTGCGCCTGCAGACATGATGGGTAGCGAATGTAGCGATATCTAAACACGATAAAATGATAATAAAAAAGATTTGACGTTTTTTTTTTTTGGGGTCAACGACTGCTGAGAGTGTTCATACATAAAAATTTTATGACTTAACATACTTTAACTGTAATTTCACAACACTAAATTCTTGAAAAAAATCCTGTAACTATCGTCTCAGATAGTGCAAACTAAGTAAACACGAATTATTGGCGTTCCAGTAAAAATAAAAATATCTGTCAAAACAATAATCCATAATAATAATTAATAATCCATTCGTCGCAGAGTTCACAACCTGAAGCAAATTGGCAACGCGTTGAACTAGCGGTCATTTATCCAATTTTGACCGTTACTATGAAATTACGGGCGCGCGACGCCGTTGCCAAATCGCTTGTTTACGCACACCTTTCCTTAATGACATATGGTCTAAATTCATAACACGTAGAAGTATTTTTTTTATTTGGCGCACCTATTCAATTTCATCCTGTATATATTACAGTCGCGGTCATAAAATGTGCGAGTAAGACGGCAAACATTTGCCGCGGGATTTCTAAAAACTCAATGAGTCTCATGCCATCTTCCACTTACCGCTTCATGACTGCAACTGAAAAGACGTTGCCGTATACTATAAATACTATAATTCGTCTTTTTTTTCTCTATTCCAGTGCGAGTCAACTCTAGTGGGAGGTTAGTATTAGTCGATTAGTCGGGATTGGGGTATAACCACCGTAGCTAGATTAAAGTTAAAGACTTTACGAAGTAGTACAGGAACGTATGATGGTCTATATTATACATGCTTAGTATTTTTGAGGTCTTGTAAGCTGTTGATTAGAGATTTAGGAATGCGCTATTTGCAGGTCTGTCAGGTTGATATATGACATTACTGTATTATAATCATTAGAATCGGCAATACAGTTCCTTGAGTTAGAATCGACCTCAAATGTCATGATTTCATGAAATAGTAATTCAATAAGGTAATTTAATATCAATGAGTTGTATGGGTGATTTTAATGATTGTAATTCTGGAAGTACACATAATTTGTTACGGTCGCGAATCATAATTTGATCAACATACAACCTGACTTTGGCTTGCAAATCGAATAAACGTGAGAAAAATTGAATTTTGCGAATTACCCTGACGCTGTCGCTTTAAAGGCAGATGACGGCGCGTGGAGTTTTAGAAAAAAAATGGTTGTCTGGAATGTCGGTTTACGGACGATAAGGCCGATCGTACCTCTCTATCGCTTGTTCCGCGCTCTCGCTTGCACGCTCGGCTCAGGCGGACCGTGACAGTGAGTCATGCTTTTTCGTGCGTGCAGCCGGCGTTCATCGATTTATAAGACGTTATCACGTTAAAAAGTCCGGCTTTGTAGAGCGTCGTCTCTGTCACTTACCTGTGTCTGTCTCTTTCTAAAGCTCCATATTAACGCTCGGGTCCATTCTCATTTATTTTGCATCACTGTCGATATCACAGTGAACTTTAATCTCGCGACTATAAGGTCGCTGTTGGCTTGCTGCAACTGTCAAGTCTGTCAGAATAGTGAAATAAATAGAATCGTAATTATTAAACCAAGTAATCTCTAATTAACAGCTAAGTAGACTTATAAAATTCGAAGTAACAATTTATTCCATTAAAAAATTGTAATCAATTGTAAAAAAAAAAAAATATTGTAATCAATTAATTGGTTAAACCTATTTAAATTCAATGTGACATTAAATTAATTGATATTTATGATACTTTTTCGTCAATGCTCATGTTATTGGCATTGCCTAATCATTATGAATATTGCACAAAGTACAGAACTTTGGTAATGTTGATAGTATGAGTTTTGATAATATCTATGATAATAATATTGTAAAATCCTTTAGTCGACCAATGACATGATCATTCTAATCATTATTCTCCAGCTCTTATCCCAATTTACTTGGGATCGGCGCAACATGTCGTTTTCTTCCATACTTCTCTATTAGTCGTCATCATGGTAGCCACTACCTTTCTAACCATACCATCATTCACACAGTCCATCCATCGTTTCTTTGGTATTCCCCTACTCTTATAGCCATAGACATGACTATGCATCAAGATTGTAGAATCACCCTGTAATGTTCCCACTGCTGGGACACAGGCCTCCTCTCTATGAGAGGAATTGGGCCGTAATCCACAACGTGGACGTAATGCTTGTTAGTGGTTGTCACATGTCCTAGAATTTTTCATAGGACATGCCTGTTTCCTGACGTTGATTTCGCAGTCGGGTGGTAGTTAATACAAGGAGCTTTTGGGTTTTTACCCTCGACTTCGTTTTCGTGTTCTACCTGCCATCTCTCCCACAAGAACTGTGTGTTTTCCAGTATAAAAAGTATAATCCTATGCCAATAAAATATCTCTATGCAACATCTGCGTAGCCTTTTACCATGTTGGAGTCGGCTTCCAGTCTAACCAGATGCAGCTGAATACCAGTATTTTACATGGAGTTACTGCCTATCTGACCTCCATAACCCAGTTTCATTAGTCGACTAAACGATTATAATTGATATCAATATTAAAATCGAATAATCAATGCAGGTTAAAAGGACATGTATTCATAATAAACTGTAATTCTATTTACTCCTAGATTAGTCTTAAAAGCTTTATTGATGGAAATTCAAGCTTTATGTCTATTTAGGATCTTTGATTTTAGTTGTACGTGGCAAAAGATACTAATTACCACGGCATTTTAGGGTTCCATATCCAAAGCGTACCAACAGGTGGCTATAGCTTTTAGTACTGTAGTTAGCCAGTAAACATGTTTACAGATCACGTGTAATTATGGCCGTTGTTTTAACAAATACTAAAAAATAAAAGTCAAAACAAAAGGAGGTTGCCATACAAAGAATATACAAAAAGTGCATTTTATCAAGTCTCTATCTTGAAAACGGTAATACATAAAAGCAAAATACGCGCATTGACGTGCAGTTGCGGACACCAGCCCGTATTACCTATTACCTACATAAAAGCATTCAACTATGAAATGCCGCAAAATTAAGGTGGCGGCGGACTTTACGGTGTGCGTGTGTCTGAATAGATGGCAGACACTTTGCAGCAGAAATACGAGGAAACTCGAGCTTTTGCAAATATGCAGGAATTGAATTCGTACGTCTTACATAGCCATTGGTCTTGCACTGACGCAACGCTCCGCCCTTTTTTAACTTCTGCTGCGCAAAAGGATTAGTGTCTTCTGTCACTTGCAACTAAACTGATATAAATATCTAGTGTAGTGTCGGTGCTATGGCAAAAGTTACTCTATACTAAATGCAGTTTGATATAATATAGGTACACATTTTGGTTGCAAGAAATTAAAGAGGGTGCATTCAGAAAGTCTGCAACGTCGCAAGTAACTGTCATTAATTTCGCCGTTTTGATTAATTTGTCAAATATTTCGCTGTTTTAAATAATTTGTCAAATACCTCGCTGTTTTGATTAATTTGTCAAATATTTCACTGTTTTGATTAATTTGTCAAATATTTCGCTGTTTTGATTAATTTGTCAAATATTTCGCTGTTTGATCAATTTGTCATATTAAAACAGCGACATATGTGACACCTATTTGCGACTCTTTTTCTAGGACTACAATCCTTTATATTCTGACAATACAACAAACATTACTTCGTAAGTATTGAACCATTCGGCTGCCCGACTGCAAAAATAACGCAATGGATATTGTTGAATTGTCAAAATGAATACGTTTGTCAATAGGACTGTGTTACGCATTTAGGCTGCTGGCCGTTATCAAGCGGTTATGTGCCTTTATCATTATTTCAGCCTGGAATCACCCATTGTTGTGTATAGGTAGGGCTCCTTTCCATTATGCCATGTGCCCTTATATTATATCAAACTGTACTAAAATAATATTCACTTATTAATAAGGTTTTTTGGGGACAAGAATAAGCCATAGTATTAACTAAAAAATAATAAAAAAATGTCTTGATTTAAGAACTAAACTAATTTCAACATTTTTCAAGAAAATTGTTGCAAAAGAATTGTAGAATTTTTTTTTTTCATGTCAATAATCAGAAAAAGATAATACTTGCTTGGGAATTGAATTAAATAATTGCACAAAATGTAAAAAAGTCTTGTAATTACTCTTATTTTAAACAAATGAGGCGAAAACATTGGTTTTGTTTTAATATTAATGTTTTTGGAGTGAAACTTCTTAGACGGCGATAATTGGACGAGAATTGAGAGTGAAATTTCAAGGACGAGTCACGTTTAAGCATATTTCGTTACATGAGAGAGTAGAAAGAGAGTCTGTCTCTCGCACAAAATCTCTCTTATTCTTTATTTTTAAGAAGTTTCACTTTTGTCACGTGTACGTTGCTGCGCGCGCAATTTTTTATGTACAGAAAGGTATTTTTGTGTGGGTTTTTTTTTTGTTAATTGTTCTTAGGCACAAATGGGGTGGAGCCGCCAACTGTATTTTTTATATTTTGTTTTGCCGATAATAATTGTGAATTAATAATGAATTTTGCCTTGAAACTTAATAGTTTTTTTTACAAATACTTATGTAATTTTTTTTACATATTACATAGATATTTTTATTATTTTTTATTAGTCCAATAAAGTAAGATTTAATTTATTTCTGGCGTCTTCACCTGTTTATTTAATGTACAGAAAATGTATTATGTATTTCAATGGTTATGTAAAATGTTATTTATTGCGCCTGTATACATCAATGCATTTATGGTAGTTGACATTTATTATATTATGTAAAATATAAAGTAAATTCTCAGTAAATTATCTTCAAATTATTATTTGAGGAAGATTAATATCAAAAACATAATGCAAAATATATTAAAAAAAAAGCTTATTTTACAGCAAGCTTAACACAAAAAAAAAACTTAAATATTTTCTATTTCAGAACTTATTTTAATTATTTTCGAATATTTAAATATTTCTCTCTCTAACTAAATAAATAATACAATTAATTCAAAATGCTCACTTTATTGCTCAATCATACACAATTTCATTTTAATATCGGATTATTTTTTTCACAAAAAATGTCTTTCAATTTCAATTCCATGCAAGCTGAAAAGCACCCTAAATGATTTAACTGCAATTTAAATTATATTTTGTTGTTGATTGAAAATTTAACTAAATATTTTTTCGGCGCGTTTAATGATAATTCCAAATACCATTTCACTATTTATTAATTATTTACCTAATATTGATGCAGCTTTTCTTTCCATTTGATGTTAATAAAATAAAATAATGCTACAACGGGCCCATGCTTTTTAATTTTCGACTATCTATTTTCCTCGACTTTTGTAAGCTAAGAAATTTCTGTTTTTGTTACGCAGAAAATTGCATGCATTATAAATATCTTAAGTAACGTCCAAAGCGATATCAGCAACATAATAAAAAAAAAGTTACTAGAATATTGTTGTAATGAATGTTCATAATGGATATAATTCAATTTAATTGTAATTCTTCAACGACATTCTATCTGAACATCTATCGAACTGTAATCAGCTGATGTTATTCAATCAATTGAGTAAAAGTTATATTTTGTTTCTTACGATGCTGATGCTGACTCGAAGTTGTTAATAGTTGTAGGCATTTTTTGGGATAACCGTCTGGTGTTTATTTTGTTATAAAAATAAAAAATATTATTCAGATTTATGCATTTTATTTATTGCCAGTGTCTAAAGCTACGGTTTCCTACAAGAGAAGAGAATGACGTCGCTGAAACGTTATTTTTATGAAAGTAAGTTGGTATGTTTACTTAGAGTGTTTTTGACACAGTAAAGTCAAACACCACTGCGATCATTTTCATGACTCATAATGCGAAGCATTGTACGATCGAATTTTTTTTCCCTCCTTTCTGCAACTGTTTCTATTGTTATACTCCTGTGCACAGAACCTACTTAATTTATATATCATTGAATATATAATTTAATGGAGATTAATTCTGTACTTTTCAAAAATTGATTTAATGCAGTAGATAGAAACGAAAAAGCATCAAAATATTTTGAAAAAGTTCCCGTCAATCAAGTGTGAAACCTGAAAATATTTTAGCTTGCGAAAGAATCAATTTAGTATTTTTTTTTTTATAGATTCTTTTCACCCATAGGAGGAACCTTTATGAAACTTTATTCAACGTAGTTTAATTATAATTAAGTAATAAAAAAGTAACTAATATAATATCTATGGTTTTTTTAAGCTATTGCATAGCTTTTATCTTGGGCTTTGAGCGCGGCGACCGAATGAAGAAATTCCGTAACGAAAATAAACCTAAGCATCGTCTAACGTCGTATCAGTTCGGCAGACTTTGGCACGGTGTTTGTGTGCGTTGCTATGCAATAGCTTTACCGCGGCAGTCCCCGAGTGCCATACGTATTTTTTTTTTACGATCAAATCATTGAGGTAATATGTACTCACTTACCTCAATGGATCAAAATTAAATGAGCATTATCAGTCGTGCACTTTTGGATTTTCCAAAATTTTCATGACTGCGGTAACTGTAGCCGCTGTGCGGCGGCCACAGCACTTCTAGGAAACCGTAAGGGTCAATCCATACTATAGTCTGTTCGTGTTAAGAAAATAGTGAGTCATCAGTGCAACTGCAGGGTAAAGGTGTTTTCACAATGGAGCATTCTAATTTGTTGCGACCTAATTTGGTCGAGAACGGATTATAGAGCAGTCGAAGCGTTAATCTGCATTGCAAATTCACCCTTATATCACAATCATTAGGAAAACTTGTCAAAAATGTAGGGAAATTAGAGGTATTTTTGACAGATCAGACTTCAGTCAACCTGGACGTCCATGATACCGTCAAATACACTGCTACTAATAGTATATCTTCTAGATAGATCTTTGATTTTTTTTAACGGTTTTCGTAATAATTATTGCAGAATTGATTCCCAACTTTTTATGCATGTACTAGCTTATGCCCGCGACTTCGTCCGCGTGAAATTTCACCCTCCCCCTTTTCACCCCCTTAAAGGTTAAATTTCCAAAAACCCCTTCTTAGTGCTCCCCTCCATTATAATAGGAAGCCGTGTGCAAAATTTCACATTCCTAGCCCCAGTAGTTTCGGCTGTACGTTGATATGTCAGTCAGTCAGTTCTCCTTTTATATAATATATAAGATTGATTAAATCAAGATATTACAAAATCCTGGGTAGATTATTCTTGTTGTTATTTCTTTTACTTACATGGGACCTACAATATCTTTTGTACGTTTCTTTAGCGAGAAAATCGTTGTTAGCTAGCCGCTACGTCGTCGGAGGTCGGACAGGAGCCTAAGCTAAAGGCATATACCTAATTATAATCAGGACGAATGCTTAATAAATAAAAAACTCAAAAATTTTGTATATAGCATTTATTTAACTAAATACATCAAATATAGAATGGACCTAGTCTTATTTGGATAGTCTTACAAAATATTAATACTGAATACATACAATTCATTACTAAGTATGTCGCATATTGGATGATTTATCCACAATGGTGCAGAGTTAGCACTGTCTGGCATTACTTAAAGCCAGAAATACAAAAGTCTGCAAGTACATAACTTGCACAAAAATACGCAAGTGACTTGCACAAGAGTATGCAAGTAACATGTAGAAAAATATACAAGTAGCTTGCATGCCATTGTGACATTAACCAATCAGAAGCTGTTATGTTCAATATGTGCTTTTATCATTTCTAACGTGACGATAAATTATCGTGGGCATCCACGGCAGCACGATAGCACAGGGAAGTAAAATGTATGGCAATATATGAAGACTTAAATTTCCGTCCACCATAACGTTACATGCGCGTATATCTATACATTTTATGGTTCTGGCCGTGGACATCCACGAAAATATCGTCACTTTTGAAATTATGCAAGCTACTTGCATACTTTTATGCAAGTCACTGGCATGTTTATTTGCAGCTTTAGGGAGTTTGTCCAATTTATATTAGGCAAAATCAACTTTGCAAGCAAACTTTGCCAATATAAATAAGGCACTTTCTTTGCTGTTTCAACACGCTTTATCGAATGTAGGGTAGGCAGAGAGTGCAACTCTGCTTAGCTGTAGATTTAGCCCTAAAATACATCAATATCATCATAGCCACCAATTCATGTCCGTTTTGTCGACACTTTTCTAAAAGTTAAATAAAATTTCTCCAAAATTGAATTCTTAAGTCTAAAGTAAATTAACATTGATCAATAATAAGTATATTTTAAATATAAAATTTTATATAAATTGTCTAAATATTTAAACGTAGCCAGGGTGAGACAAGAAATTGGCCGAAACGAAAAGGAATTATAGATAAACATCTTTTCCTCAAATACAGTCAGGGAAATTAATTGTTTATCAAATTGTCACCTTACGTCAATTTCCTTCACAGAATGACGGTTGTTATTTGAATTATATACGGGCAATCTAAGTTGGTAGTCAACTTGATAAACAGTAATTTCCTTGATTTTTCTTTCTGAAGGTTCTATTTCACCTGCTTTCCTTGTCTAACCCTGGCTACGGATACATAATAATATGTACATATTTATTATATTTCATATAATAGAGAGCTCTATATTCTGCACCTATACTTTCTCTTCAAAAAGGTTATTTTGAAGAAGAGTTTAGGTATATACCAAGCATAATATAATAGATATACTTTCGTATAACATTTATAGACCAAAGATTTAAATTGTAGATTGCTCTTACCGCACTAAGTCGCGCGAAAAATTGTCCATATTGAGAAGAGCGAGCTCACACAGTAATAATAGCGTTGTTCAGGCTTCATAAAGCCTTTAAAAGTGGCAACATTTTATGTGTTTTTACAATAATAATTATAGTTTTGGCAACATTGTGTTCGCTGTCAATGTCATAGTGACGTTAAGACTAGTTTGTAGTTTATATGTGGCGACTTTCCCGCCAATACCCGATTAAAATGCTTTGTAAACTTGGACTTCGTAAAATAAACATTTTGATACTGGAATTTCTGGGCTTTATTTACACCAGAATATCCCTAAACATATAACAGGCGTTTCCAAGTCAACCAAGTCTCTGCGTCAGTGTGTGACAGGTGTCAAAAGAAACAGAAGCGCGACCATCGTTTGGCGTTGTAAGGCGAATCTACAATTTAAATCTTAGACGTATTAATTTAAAAGCTAAAAGCTTCGAGATTTAACAATGCATTTCAGCGAGATCAATCTATTCGTGTACCTATTTCACGAATTTGAATATATTTGAGGTAATTTGTGTGTTCTTTCTAGCCATAAAGGATGTGTTGCCAATTAAAGTATTTTTTTCTTATCTATGCTTTTTTCATTTTTCTATCTAAACGCGACCATTATTCTTCAGTGAGTTATGATCAAATATTTTATATATATACAATTAAATATTCATATATTTCAAATCTTTCATATTTTTATACATAATATATTTACATAAATACATATATATATATATATCAATTCTTATATACCTACCCCATGTGACCGTGTGTACTCAGTATGCAACATACTATACAATCTCACATTTTTTAAACTGCACATCTCCACAATAAAAAAAAAGTGACAATCAGCCTATAATGTTCCCACTGCTGGGACACAGGCCTCCTCTCTGTGAGAGGGAGTGGGCCGTAATCCACCACGCGGGCCCAGTGCGGGTTGGCAGATGTCACATGTCTTCGAATTTTTGGTCTAGGACATGCCGGTTTCCTCACGATGTTTTCCTTCACCGTTTTGAGAGCGGTGGTGATGAAAATAATTTACACAAAGTAAAGCGCTTGTATGGATTCGAACCTACGACCTACAACTCGTAAGTCGCGGCCGTTACCACGTGGCCACCAAAGCTCTCAAAAAAAAAAAGGAATACCTATTAAAATATATTTACCTAAAATGTCGGATAGGCATGATCAATTTTATTTAAGTATCCTATTTCTATTCTATACTATTTTCACAGATTTTTATTTTAAATCTAATTTTAATATAGATTTAATTAGAAAATACATTTAACATTATTAGCAAATATTTTTATTGTGAAAACTGGCTTTCTATGTAAAGTTAATAATAAATTCAAGTCACATTTAAAGTATGCAAGTGTATTGCAGCGAAGGGGCTCGCGGATAAGTTATAATTAGAGATCGGATATTCGGATGCATATTTATCTATGAAAGTATGAAAGCGGCTTCATAAAATATTTTTTCTGTAAAAAAAATCCCGGGATGCTAGGAACACCGGGAATGCATAACTAGTCGGGTGTACTTATAGTACGGAAGGAAGGGAACTACATAAAGAAAATTATTCTAAATATACATATGTAGTCCGCTATCTTATATTGATCTTGTTTGTTATTGCAGTTTGATATCTGCCTACCTACTTTACAATATTAGGTAGGTAGATATGCATCCGATTCTATAGACAGAAAGAACGCAAAATTCCGGAATCGCGGGATTTTTACGATCGATACAAAAGTACATTACAAATAAGCCAACATTTCAAAGTAAGCAAATATACATCAGATTCTATAATCAGAAACCTATGTTAAGGGTAGTCAGAAGCCCGAAAGTCTGACAACCAGTCTTATCAAGGGGTATAGTATTACCCAGTAACTGGGTTATGGAGGTCAGGACTGGTAAGCTTTGAGCTAGCTAGCTTTGTATTACGAACTCTGCAAACGTGCATACAAGTCACATGCACACTGAAAATGCTATTAAAGTTTTGCTCAGCATCATCTATAGGTACAAATCATAAACTCCTATATAATAACAAATATTTATATATCTAATTTAGGCCTATAAACTCTGAAACACCGATAGACATCCAGATTAGTTAGAAAAAACCTTAAAATAGCACGTTAAATTAGTCTACCTAAAGACAAATTATTTTACGAGGTATTTTTTTAAGCCAAATTTGTGCACACACTTTTTTTTCAGTGTCGTGTAAAACCGTCCCTCAAATGATAGGTCAAATTATATTAACTGGCAAAACTTCACAGACATGTTGGGTATCGAATTATCGACATCCGACGACGATAAAACGAAAAGTTCCTAAACTCATAATTTCAAATAATTTTAATTTTCAAATATCTATAAGGTGTTAAAAATTAACCTTACAAATTTTAAGAGGTGCTTTAGACCATCGAACTGAACAACTTTCACTATGGGACCAACTCTGAAATCACGAAAAAAAAATCCGCTGTTTCATACAAAAGTTCAATGCCTCCTTGGCCAAAATGTATGAAACAGCAGATTTTTTTTTCGTGATTTCAGAGTTGGTCCCATAGTGAACGTTGTTCAGTTCGATGGTCTAAAGCACCTCTTAAAGTTTGTAAGGTTAATTTTTTAACACTTTGTATAATTACACAAACAATGGACTACACTACATCGAGCCTTTTCAGGAAGAACATCGTAAGCGCCAAAAATCCCAAAAAACTGTTTTAATATCAATCGCCAGATCAACTGATTTTGCATTTTGCATCACCTTCTGTAAAATATGCAAAATGGCGGTTACGATCTTCTTCCTGAAAAGGCTCGACATGTATTATATGTTATAGAGTTAAATGTTCGAGCCGTTTGGGGTTGGCCCTAGTGGCCATGGGGTCCGAGTGCCCACTTGGTTTTTCGAAATATCGCCAAGCGGTTAGTCGACTCTTCACGTGACCAGAGGGCTGGCTTATTTCTTGGCGAAAGATCGCCATACAACATGGCAGTGCTGCCAGCTTTTTGGGCACTGTAGTTGACACCGATGCGGACGAATTTTTTGATGCCCTATGATCCTTTTGCTTATTTTTTCATATACATGTACAGACGCCAGCACATCAAGCTACTACAACCTGTCAAATTTCTTTAATAGATTTTCAACTTTATCGCTAAGGCATAAGGTTCAAAGTTGAATGGAAAAATTATACAGTTTCGTTATAATATTATGTAAATATTATCTTGATTAAGTAAATAAATACTAACATTACATGTACATATTTGTAAAATATGGCACCTAATATTTTTAAGTCCGACGATTGGCTCCCCACCTTCCTTACTAAAACATTTACTTAGCCCACGTTAGCACGGGCGCGTTTGTCCCGTAACGATTTTTTTGCTCGCACTAGATATTCAACGCTCTTTAGCGACGAGATTTGAAAATCCAACGGTGTGTCCGATCATACGCCGTCACTTATGACGTCAACATCTGTAGCGCACCGACGTCCCGCTGCGCGACATTTCATTTAGTCGATTATAATATCTACCGGACCATAGAGTAAAACTGCCTCACAGGATATTAGACCTTATTTAACTGTCACAATAGAGGTTTAAGCCGCGTGAATCGGGTGTGACCTATAGGTCACGGCGGGGCTTGACGGTTGGGGCCGGGTGTGACCTATTGGTCAACGCGGCCACAGATAATATAATACTCTACGCGGCGTTTTACTGGGTCGCGCTGGGATGCACTTTTTTAGATCCTCAACGCTCGGCTCAACACCAAGAATCCCGTGCGCGATATTTTTACGTCCGTGCGAATGTGGACTAAATCAACTAAAAACTAATAAATTGATTTGTACTAATTTAAAATAGGCTACTTTTTTATTATACTAAAAAATGACGTCATTTTTCTGTGCGCAGCAACGTCTATATCTATTAGTAGTATCAATATTACCTAATCTATACAGGGTCCCATTAAAATAGATGGACAAATTTTAACACAGCGCTCAGTACGTCTAACCAAAGATATCCAAGCAAAAAAAAAACACTGATTAAAGTGATTTTATTTTGACCTGAAATAATAAATTGCCGGCACATTAGTGTATTTTCGCTAGCTGATTATTTTTCTTGTAAGTATCTAATGCGTTTTTCTTATATATATTTCTTAACCATCGTCCTTATTTTGGTGGTCTGAATGATTTCTAAAAGGAGATGTTTCATAATGGGCCAGGTCTATGTACAGTAACTCAAAAAAAAGAGAAAAATCCGTAGAATTCGGGAAAAATACAGATAAATCAATTAAATGTATACTGTTGTGGTAGTGAATTGATATTTATCAATTATTTTTATCGACTTTCAACATGGCGTCTCACCGATTTAGTTACTCTGTGCTTAAAAACAATGACAGTAAACCATAGATCGACCATTGATCATAGAAACAGAACTGTCAGCTGTCACAACAGTGTCAATTCTTCAGAAATAAACATGTCAAACGTCATTAATCAATCAAAATGACAGCTTACCGCCATGACGGGTTTTTGTTGTGTGTTGCAATTTCAAGTGTAATTTCTTGCGTTTACCAGCAAACCAAGCCATTTCAAAGTAATTGGACAGTTGAGAACTATTTTAAATGAATTTCCCTATTTTTAAGTATAGTGTACAAGGACCTGGCCCAGGCTCCATACATTTTGAAACATCTCCTTTGTCCATCTATTTTAATGGGACCTTATACAGGCTGTCCCAGGAAACCCGTACCAGCGAAGGTCTGTGGTCAGGGGACACTAATACCCATCGATTGAACCCCTATGTATGTTCCGCGATATTTTGTATTTTTCGAGAAATTACCATCCACCACCATACCACCATGTATATTTATTTCACGACTCTTTGCGGAGTAAATCAAATACTCTCTGCTGAATCTGATAATCTACCAATATTTGTTAGCCATAGATATTACACAGATTAAATATTTTAGTGCGACTTGAAAATTCTTATATTCTAAATTGGGGTTTAATAAAGTAATTTAAGTAATAACCTATATTAAAGATCAGCTTGTCCTGTCCGTTATTTTGTTTATAAGCTTACCTACTTTTATAACTATAATTAGTCAAAATACGGCTTTATAAAAGGCAAATCTAGATCTGAATACCCACGGTAAACGATTACACATTTAACGAGAATAAAGGAATTACAGAATGCCACGTTTGTCTGGCACCGTCCTTAGGGGACTTCATGCACCTTGTCGCCACGACCGGGACTGGTCGTGGTAGTTTGATCAAAGCCCTAGCAGTATTGGGCACTATCACCGACCGACTGGAGCCGAGTATGCCCGATTCAGCGTCACCGACCCGAGCTGACGGTTCAATTTCGTTCACTGTTCAAATAGTGAAATGATGAATGGTCATATTTTGTATGTATTATTTAGGCGTTGGCTAGTTATACTTTGTATCACTGATGGCATCGTCATTTGATGATCAATTACAACTAATGTTGTTACTCTACAGTATTTTTATTTTACGAAGCGACACGCGCTTTATTTGTGCATACCAAATGAACAAACACGCTGTGAATGTGTGTGTAAGCGCTACAATAGGCCATCTCGGACATCGATCTACATGGTCTTCATATAACCTGACCAAGATTATGTCTGGACTTTAAAAGAGACTGTGACCTCTGAGTTTGTTTCGGCCTTTCTTCTCAGAGTAGTCAGATAGGAAACGCCGACCTCATCTAGTTTTTAAAATATGATTGACGTGTAAAAGTGTTTGTGCAAACCAACGTAAAGAAATAAAATCATTTATCATTTACAATGACGAAGTCGGAAATATGTGTATGCGCGTGTGTGTACATTTGGTTACCAAAAGTGAATCGCGCGTCGCTTCGTGAGATAAAACTTTTCGGCATAATTTTATCCTTATTATCTAATACAGTGGAATATAATTATACCTAATATTTTTAAGCCAATGTCTATAGGATTTCTATGTGAAGTACAGACGCCAGCACATCAACCTACACCTAACTGTCAAATTTTCCCAATCAACATTGAACCTTATGCTGTAGCGATAAAGTTGAAAATCTATTACAGAAATCTGACAGATTGTAGAAGGTTGATGTGCTGGCGTCTGTACATTTATATTATTTGTCGAAAAAAAAACTTACATAATTTTATTACTTTTGTTAAATAAGACCTTTTGATAATGACATGTTTAAACTTGAATTCAGAATCTTAAATAAGATACATACATTGCCAATTACTCAACTTTAGCGTTTTAAGAGGAAAAACTGTCACTCGTCCATTCCATACAAACGGGGAATACGTTTGCATGGAATGAACGAGTGCCAGCTCTGTTTTCTACCTAGGTAATGACACTAGATATTTTTTTAAGATACAATCTATATTATCTTCTACGGCCATGTTTGTGTGTTTAGTTTCAGTATTTTCTAATTTTTTTCTAAAATTAATTTAAGTTCTCATAAACAAGGCCAAATACAATTAACCAGCGAAACTTCGTTAAACGATATCTATAAAAAAAAATACAAAAGCGACTGCGGGTATGTATGACGCCGTAATCCGCTGAAGTTATATAAAAACGTGTTTAAAAAAATATTTATTCTAATTTGATATACCCATTATATCTGTGAAGTTTTGCCAACTAATTTAATTTGACCTTGTAATTCGTGCGATACGAGAGAAGTATTTTACTTGGTTAGGTACATATTTAAGTAGGTCTACCGACTGTACCCGACGATCCTAATTTTGTGTACTACAGTCCGTCAAATCTAAGAAGTACCGTTTGACGTTTCATATTTTTCAAACCGAAACAACTTTGTTCATACGTACATTATTCAGTTTCGATAACCTTTTTCATAAAACCATGAATTTAGAAAGATTTCATTATTGTATCTAAAAATGTACAATTCTTAATATCTAAATGTAATTGAAAACTTTCAAACAAAGCAAAATAACACATATTTACACAGTAAATAATTTCTAATAGTTATATTCTTGACCTCATTACAAAGTTACGTAGTTAGGTCACTGCACGTAGTGTTGCGACTCTTCGGATACACTTGTATGCAAAAAAATCGTTTACATATACGAAAAATCGAATGTATTATTTACAAATTACACTTGACAACCAAACAAATATTTTTTCATGTGAATGGGATTTATCTCACATATTACGATTACATAACTAAATAGTTATGTAATCGTAAAATATGAGATAAAACCCATTCACCAAAAATACGTATTTATAAATCAAATATATTTGCTTCTTTAAAAAGTTGTCGAAAGCGATTTGTCGATTTTTGATTTTCGCGCCCAAATAAGTCGGGGTTTCTCGCGCTAACGCTGTCGAAATAGTAAATGGAGTCAGGGATAGTGTTTTTTACATTTATTTTTGTGTATGATAGTATGGGTTTGCATATTACAGAGAAATAAACAAATTTTTAACAAGCACATCCATTGATTTTACAATTACAATTTTTTCTTCTAAGTCTTATTTCTACGTCTAAAACTAATAAAAATAAGGTATGTAGAACCCATTCACAAAAATGTTGTTGCCTGATGTTATAAATTAACGACGTTACTGCGCGACCGCATAATGCACTGAATACACAGATACCCTAAAATAAATTAATTTAATTATTTTTAGGTCAATAGGCAAAATCGCAGGTGTCCAAGTCTCTACAATTTTTTTTTTCTGGCAACACTGCCAACTACAAGCGCACGCGGTCCGCTCGGTCGGTTCGGCGTCAGCAGTCTCTCGCCATCTTGGAAGCTGACTGTGCGCGTACTTGCTTTCTCGTTTGTGTTTTACAATTTGTGACTTGGCTATTACTTTTCTGGACTGATCATTCTTTATCCGTTTACCTTGGCAATATTTATACTGGACTCCGAACTAAGCAAGTGTTTATTAATAATGTCGAAAAGAGGACGTACTTTGAACAGCCAGGCTCGTGAATTGGTGGTGAAATTACACGAGTATTTTGAGCGTGAATCTCAAAATGGTGGACTTCTACTGCCAGTTACACAAGTTCGGGATCGCGTCGGTGAAGCTCTCGGTATTGGTAGCCGCACCGTTGGCAAAATATTAAGTGAAAAATATGGGCCTTCGGGGAGTGACAGTAACGTACTTCACACACCGAAAAAACGAAAAAGAAATAAACCTGTGACAGGCATCGATGAATTCGATAGTCATGCTATTAGAAACCATATATACGGGTATTTTACAAGAGGCGAATTTCCAACATTGGCAAAGTTATGTGCAACTTTAAAAGATGCCGGGCTGTATAAGGGAAGCATAGAGTCGTTGAGAACGGTAATAACAGGAATTGGCTTCAGATACAAAAAAGTTGACAAACGAAAAATTGTTATGGAGCGACATGACATAATTATGCAGCGACTAACATTCCTGCGCGAAGTTAAACAAATTATAAACTGGGATAATGTAATATTTTTGGACGAAACCTGGCTAAATTCCAACCATTCTGTGCCGAAAACATGGACTGATGATTCTGAAGCTTCGTGCTCGAAGGTGCCGATAGGAAAAGGTGGACGCCTCATAATATGCCATGCTGGGTCAGCGTCTACAGGCTTCGTGGAAAACTCTTTATTAGCTTTCCAATCCAAAAGCACTAAAGAGTATCATGAAGAAATGGACGCAGTAAGGTTCCGAGAGTGGTTCTTAAATTTATTACAGAATATCCCTCCTAACAGCACAATTATAATGGATAATGCCCCATACCACTCTGTGCAAATTGATAAAGCACCTACGTCAGCCAATAAGAAAGCAGATTTGGTGGCATGGCTGCAAAGAAAAGGAGTGGATGCCGACATGTCACTATTAAAAGCTGAATTATTACAGTTAGTGAAATTGCATAAACCACCAAAACCGACATATGTAATTGACCAATTGGCCGAAGAGCACGGGCACAAAGTCATACGACTTCCTCCGTACCATTGCCAATATAATGCCATTGAACTGATTTGGGCCCAAGTTAAAGGTAATATTTTATAATATTATAATAATAACACGAGTACTTCTAACATTTATAATTTAAACAATGGTTTTCGTCTGCTATCAAATAGTTACATTATTGTTTTACAGGTTATGCAGCAAGACACAACACAAAACCACCCTTCAGTGTCAAGAAAATGGAAGGTTTATTAAAGGAAGCATGTGCCCAAGTTACACAGGAAGATTGGAGTAAAGTAGTACAAAAAACAAAGAAAATAATAATGGACGACTTCGAAAGAGACGTACACTTTGATAATGTAATGGACAATCAACTGGTCATTAATTTAAATGACGATGATGACGAAGACGACGATACTAGTACTAGTAGTGAATAAAAAAATATCCTAAACATTTCTTTTATTTAATTATAACAATTGATTTCTTAAAATTCGGATATTATAGTAATCGATCTCTTAAAGTTCGGATATTATAGTAATCGATTTTTTCATCCCATCCCTATCATTCAATTGTCAGAACTGTCAAACGGTACTTCTTAGATTTGACGGACTGTAAGTACTTAACATCTAATTTTTTCCCGTTGACTCTGTTATAAAACCACACCCGAAGTCTTAAACAACACTTCACTTTAACCGCCCAGCCACGACTTTTGGCTTAGCGGCAAGCGGTGCGGTGTCTTTGTCAAATGCACTGCTAGCGTTGACGCTGCGAGCGGTGCGTCGTGGCATGGTTCATACATTTTCGTATATGTGTTTTTACCGCTCGCCGCCCCGCGCTAAGCTGCCGCTGGTAGCGGCAAGGACGTGGCATAGTAAAAACAAATACGTAGGGTATCTTCATACATACGCACCGAACACGGTTTGTACGTGAGCGCTCTCGTACGCATGTGTCGTCGAACGCACACACTGACAAAATTTTTATCGCTGCTAAAGGTGGGCGCACCTTTACGTACGAGCGCGCTCACATACAAAGCGTGTTCGGTGCGTATCTATGAAGATACCCTAGTTATTTGTTTTTACTATGGTTCGTGGCCAGCAGGCCTACCACAAGCTCTTAACGCGATCCAATTTAGGGCCTAAACTGAACTGTTCTTCTAATTCGTACCATGACGTCAGTTTAACGATTCAGTTTAGGCCGTGCCATCTGCTGACAGCGATTGTCCCAAACTGAGTCGCAAGTTTTGGTTTCATTCATACTTGTTTGGTACCATGACGTCCATAGAGCAGCTCAAGCGATGCAGTTTAGGAACCTAAACTGAAATGTCTTGTTTTTGAATCGTTTTTAATTAGATCATGGTAGGCCACCAGGCCGTAACACATCCAAAGACATTCTGGCACTGCTATAGACCCTAGAGTGGTTAAAACAGTATGAGACTGGTCTTAAATAAAGTAACGTTTGAGAATTCGGTTGCTAGGCACTAATAAATATATTTTTGATGTATACGTAGGTTGGTACTCGTTACCTCTGAAATGGAGTGGGGGTTACTTTTTCCTGTACAACACGTTCCCTTCGCTATAGGGTTCAGATTACGTCAAATCCTTGGGTTCCTGTGAAGAGAGAATTAGGACTGTTAGTGGGCAACAATAAAGACTACAGGGTCAAATTAAATTAGCTAGCAAAACTCCGCAGTACTTTAAGTGGTAATCCATACTATATATACTATTTAATATTTTATTTATATATTTTCTATATCCGTAATTGGCTGTAAGACTAGCATAAATATTTTAAGAAAAATTTTCAAAGAGCTGTGGATTTTGTAATAATAAATAAATAAATAAATGCGAAAGTGTGTCTGTCTGTTATCTCTTTACGCTTGAACCGCTGTACCGATTTAGATGAAACTTGGTATAGAGATAGTTTGATTCCTGGGAAGGGACATAGGATAGCTTTTATACCGATATTCCCACGGGATCGACACTTATGCGGGTGAAACCGCGGGGCGCTGCTAGTAGTAAATAAATACATAAAGTCCAATTGTAGTAGGAGGCAAACCTATTGCCATCAACCGGAAACAAATCCGGGACTGCTATTGAGAAATTCCTGTTAGCAAAACCCAATAACACTTGTCCGACCTGGGAATTCAATCCAGGACCTCAAGCTCAGCAGTAACGCTTGCTGGGCTGTTCATTTATTACGTAAGACAACTTTGACCACTTTCTGGCGCCCCCCCCCCCCTACGTAAGAAAAAATAAGACTTGGATGCACCCCCCTCCCCCCTCTCAATCTTACGTTACATCAGTATCTATCAAAATTACAAAGAAAAAGTATAAAAAAAAAAAATTAAACTTAGAATTTTTGCTTACTTTTCCAATTGTTCTGGCGTAAGACCACTCTTTTTTTTTTATGGATGGGAAATCACCTAATGACTCCTCCCGCTCTGGGTGGAGCGGAAGGGAGTGTCAGACTCTTACTGACTAAAACCCACCCGTGTTCCTTCCTTAGCCCTTTATGTTCTGGGGCAGCGGTAACCCTTACGGACAATCCCGCTACCCCGGCAGGTAAGACCACTCTTACGTAAAAACAATCTAGACCCGTCCCACCGCCACGTAAGAGAAAATAAGACTTGTTCGGACCCCCTCCCCCTCAAATCTTCTTACGTAATAATTGAACAGAACCCTAGACCAACAAGACATTATTTAATACTTACAAGTAAATAGGAGCGCCCTCCGTATTTACTCTTCGTCCTCCTGCTAGGTGTCCTGAGTTGCGCAATACAATGTCGCCTGCCGGTGTACACCTGGAATTTAAGAGAAAAATATACAACTTTGTTTTTATTTTAGTATTGAGAAAAGCGGAAACAAATCATAATTAATTATGAGATCGGGACATTTTTTTTTACAAAGTCAAATCATTTATTTCAAATAGTGTGCCTATTTGAAATAAATGATTTTTAAATAGGCACATTAAGGGCACTTTTGAACGTCAACAATTACAATAAAAAATAGTCGCCCCTTTCAAAAGGTTTGATTCTAGTCGCCCCTTCCAAAAGGTAGTGTTCGTATGGAGAAGAATGGGCAAGAAACTCCACCGTTACTCTTTTAAAATGTTTTACAAGGTTTTTTATACATTCATTTTATAAGGTCCCATTAAAATAGATGGACAAATATTTAGAAATCATTCAGACCACCAAAACAAGGACGATGGTAAAAAAAATATATAAGAAAAACGCATTGGATACTTACAAGAAAAATAATCAGCTAACGAAAACACACTAATGTGCCGGCAATTTACTATTTTAGGTCAAAATAAAATCACTTTAATCAGTGTTTTTTTTTTTGGCTGGAATATCTTTGGTTAGACGTACTCAGCGCTGTGTTAAAATTTCTCCATCCATTTTAATGGGACCCTGTATAAGCAAGGCTAATTCAGAAACGTATTGTCTTCCCGAGACTTCTTTTCTTCATCTTCTTCAAAGTAACGCCGTGATGATAAAGGCACACGGCACAGCGAGATAGACATTTTGGATAGACAAGTTGACAACTATTCAACATGTGTATCCGCCGACCCGAGTGCCATCGCTGCTCGTAGGATCATGATGGGTTTGACCAACGAAATAGCTTTTTCCTTATTTTTCTTGCGCAAAAACTGCTGCAATGGCTGCTTCATTACCAGTACTAGTTCGGAAAATTGATGTATGCTCGGTTAAAAGCCCCCCATTACATAGAACATCTATACAGGGTGAAATTTTAATCACCGTTTTCCTCTTATCTCATTGTACACGTCAATATGAACAACTTTTACTATGGGACTAAACCCGAAATCGTGAAAAAAAAAACCAGCTGTTCCCTACATTTATGTTCGCATAACTCGTCAAAATATAGGGAACACCTGATTTTTTTTCGCGATTTCATGTTCTCCAGAACGTCTTTCGGCCATGGTGGCCAATCTCAACAATAACTAGCCTTCGGCGCGGAAGATATTATAGTGCATCAAGTGTGCGCGCAGACACGGATGCACTCTCATAGTCCAGTAGGACGGCTCGTAATCCGACACGACTGTTAGTGGTGGAGAGATTAGGCGCAGGACGAGGTACGAGGGTATCACACCAACAACTTCCACACTCCGAGCTGTTCCTGAGAAATACCTATTCAAAAACAAATGATGTAACCAATAATTTGATGTCAAAGAGTGTCCGTGGAATTTCTTGCCCGTTCTTCACCATAGGAACTTACTAAGCTTTGGAATGGGCAACTAGCTTCATCTTTCTGACTGATCTACTCTTTGACAATTCAAAAGTGCCTGTAATGGTTTATCTATATATATAAAAGGAGAACTGACTGACTGACATATCAACGCACAGCCCAAACCGCTGGGTCTAGAGATTCCAAATTTGGCACGTACGTTCCTTATGAGGTCTAGGGGTGCACTAAGAAAGGATTTTTCAAAATTCATCCCCTAAGGGGGTGAATGGGGGGGGTGAAATTTCACGCGGACGAAGTCGCGGGAAGAAGCTAGTTTGAAATAAATGCTTTGATTTTTGAATTTTTGTTTTGCAAAGGCGGAAACGCCTTGTCTTCAAGAAACCCCTCGTCTCACAAAACGTCTTGTCATGAAGTATCTTCTTGTCTTCTTGGTGCTATGAGACACCCGGCCCAGCGAGATAGACATTTTGGATAGACAGCGTGACAACTATTCAACATGTGTATCCCACTGACCCAAGTGCTATCGCTGCTCGCAGGAAAATCAGGGTTGTCCATTGGCCGAAATGTTTGTTTTTTTTTCTTTTTAACCGACTTAAAAAGGCCTTAAAATCCATACTTATATTATAAATGCGAAAGTGTCTCTGTCTGTCTGTTACTTCTTCACGCTTAAACCGCTGAATCTATTTAGATGAAATTTGGTGTAGGGAAAGGACATAGGCTACTTTTTATCCCGAAATTCCCACGGGATCGACATTTATGCGGGTGAAACCTTGGGCGCAGCTAGTACATAATAACGGGTGGAAGTAATGATGATGTAACTGACCAGGGTACCGGTGCTGGTCGCTGGGGTCGGGGTGGTCGGGGTCGGGGGGCGGGCGCAGTAATGATGATGTAACTGACCAGGGTACCGGTGCTGGTCGCTGGGGTCGGGGTGGTCGGGGTCGGGGGGCGGGCGCAGTAATGATGATGTAACTGACCAGGGTACCGGTGCTGGTCGCTGGGGTCGGGGTGGTCGGGGTCGGGGGGCGGGCGCAGTAATGATGATGTAACTGACCAGGGTACCGGTGCTGGTCGCTGGGGTCGGGGTGGTCGGGGTCGGGGGGCGGGCGCAGTAATGATGATGTAACTGACCAGGGTACCGGTGCTGGTCGCTGGGGTCGGGGTGGTCGGGGTCGGGGGGCGGGCGCAGTAATGATGATGTAACTGACCAGGGTACCGGTGCTGGTCGCTGGGGTCGGGGTGGTCGGGGTCGGGGGGCGGGCGCAGTAATGATGATGTAACTGACCAGGGTACCGGTGCTGGTCGCTGGGGTCGGGGTGGTCGGGGTCGGGGGGCGGGCGCAGTAATGATGATGTAACTGACCAGGGTACCGGTGCTGGTCGCTGGGGTCGGGGTGGTCGGGGTCGGGGGGCGGGCGCAGTAATGATGATGTAACTGACCAGGGTACCGGTGCTGGTCGCTGGGGTCGGGGTGGTCGGGGTCGGGGGGCGGGCGCAGTAATGATGATGTAACTGACCAGGGTACCGGTGCTGGTCGCTGGGGTCGGGGTGGTCGGGGTCGGGGGGCGGGCGCAGTAATGATGATGTAACTGACCAGGGTACCGGTGCTGGTCGCTGGGGTCGGGGTGGTCGGGGTCGGGGGGCGGGCGCAGTAATGATGATGTAACTGACCAGGGTACCGGTGCTGGTCGCTGGGGTCGGGGTGGTCGGGGTCGGGGGGCGGGCGCAGTAATGATGATGTAACTGACCAGGGTACCGGTGCTGGTCGCTGGGGTCGGGGTGGTCGGGGTCGGGGGGCGGGCGCAGTAATGATGATGTAACTGACCAGGGTACCGGTGCTGGTCGCTGGGGTCGGGGTGGTCGGGGTCGGGGGGCGGGCGCAGTAATGATGATGTAACTGACCAGGGTACCGGTGCTGGTCGCTGGGGTCGGGGTGGTCGGGGTCGGGGGGCGGGCGCAGTAATGATGATGTAACTGACCAGGGTACCGGTGCTGGTCGCTGGGGTCGGGGTGGTCGGGGTCGGGGGGCGGGCGCAGTAATGATGATGTAACTGACCAGGGTACCGGTGCTGGTCGCTGGGGTCGGGGTGGTCGGGGTCGGGGGGCGGGCGCAGTAATGATGATGTAACTGACCAGGGTACCGGTGCTGGTCGCTGGGGTCGGGGTGGTCGGGGTCGGGGGGCGGCGCGCGGGTGAGCGCCTCGTCGCCGCCCGGCAGGCAGGTCTCCACCATGGCCTCGAGGCAGTTCACGAACAGCTCGCTGCTTTCTGCTGTGCATTGGTTCTGTGGGAAGAATTGTTGTTATTGTATGGGTTTTGAAAGATTCTAGTTTGAAAAAAGGAGCTGTGGCGAACACCATTTAAAACTAATATTAAATAAAAATATAAATCCTAACTTATATTACAAATGCGAAAGTAAGTTTGTTTGTTACCTTTCACGCCTAAACCATTGAACCGATCATCCTGAAATTTTGCATATACATTTTCAGGAGTACAGAAACGGACATAGGTTACCTTTCATCCCGAAAAAAAGTGCTGTTACCGAGGAAAACAACAATAACGTTATTATGATAATAGATGGCACCACGTATCTTTCGAAACTTATGCGGGTGAAACCGCGGGGCACTGCTAGTTTCAAATAAACCATATACGTAAATTAGGCTGGTAATCAGCATCTTTTTAGGTCAAAGGTACAAAATCCAGGTCTTTAAACGCCCGTCCTACGGTGTTAAGGGTCTTGCTTGGCCATAGCCATCGAAGTAAACTGAACTTTTGACCACTTAGAATAGTCAAAATGGTGTTTAGACATTTTTTCTTCTTTAAAATGGTTGTTAAATATAATCTCATACATCATCAATGTTTTTTTTTTATAACCGATAACAATTTCTACTCTAGGGGGTCTAGAATCATGTGCCGGTTCAGTGTTTCAATTTGGACGTAGATGTGCCTGCCTCCCTGTATATCAAAAGTTCCTAACCTTAGTGAATGGTCCAGCGAATCTCCATAGTCCACCAAAGCCGCAACTCTGCATGTAATGCAACTGTTGTTGACTCGCGTCCTCGCTCGCTATCATGTTCTGAAAGAAAATAGATCATAATAACGTCATTATAATTAAAGGCTGTTTTTCCACCGCCAGATAATTTTATCCGAGAAATAATTTAAAATTTTTGACAGTTCTTCCATAATAAAAAATCTGTCAGACATGAATTATATTCTACGAATAAAAATTATCTGTCGATTGAAAAATCAGCCCTAAAATAAATAAAATGAGCAAGAGGAGTTAAGGTCATAGCACACTTAAGCGACTCTGCTCCAACACAGCTCCCACCCAACACCGCCCTAAACTAAGACGACTGCTCGCAGTCCACGCGGCGACAGCTAGCAGGCACCCAGCAGTCCACGCGGCGACAGCTAGCAGGCACCCAGCAGTCCACGCGGCGACAGCTAGCAGACGGCCAGCTGTCCACCCGCCGACCGCTCTCGCTTTTCGCGATAGACACAGTTCGCGATCGGTTTCCATTAAAGCAACTCGTATTTTTTACTATGTCCCAATTCACAACGCGCGAACTAGCAATTATTGCTATTGCACTTGAGGATGAAGAGAGAAGCGCAAGAAATAACAGACGAAGATTTTGGGTGCATAAAATGCTGACAGCAAGACATGGCGCGGCGACTGCTAGCAGGGAGCGCGCGGACACCGCGCCGAGCGCTCGTCCACAGCGTGCGGCCAGCGAGGCGGCAACTACCGAGCAGTCTGCTAATTTATGATGCCAATGTAAAATATATCTAAAGAGCAATATTTAAAGCCCATATTTGAATTATATTCATTTTGCCGGGTGGGAGCAGAGTCGTATAAGTGGGCTATGACCTGTAGCCCGCGGCGAAGGTGGTGTAAGGATCTGATAATGTTTGCAGGGCAAACATGGCCAAAGATCGTGCAACACATGGAGGTTTGGAAGGAAACCTTTGCAGTGGGACACAATAAAGGCTAGAAAAAAAAAATAGTAAGTAATTAGGACTAACGCGCACTACTGGGCCTGCGTGATAGATGATTATGCACACACGCACGCACGCACGCCCGCACGCACGCACGGATGCCCGCACGCACGCCCGCGTTTATTAACGTCCATTTTCTTGTATACATAAACTGACCTTTCACCTTAGCAATTTCGTTTCTCTTCTTATTAAACTTACACGTTATACCACTTATCACTTTCATTTTGCTCCACCATGACCTATGGTCGCGATCAGATATCAACTTATATAATAAATGGTATTTACCTGTATGATACTCTGCACGGCGCTCAGTATCAGCTGATCGTGGCAATGCATCAACACGTGGTTGATCTTCATGTCTAACAGACTGTGACTGTTGACAAAAAGAATATTGGTTAAAAATAACATAAAAATTCGAACGTGCGTGTCTAATTATATCTGTATCCATATTTGGCAAAATGCGATGATGTTACCTACTAAACAGCTCTGTCGAACCTTCGGGAAATACAGCATAATCAGCCAATAATGTTCCACCCTGCTGGGACATCGGCCTCCTGTCTTCGAGAGGGAGTGGGCTAAAATCTACCACGCCCAGTTCGGGTTGGTAAGATGTCAAATGTCTTCGAATTTTTGGTTCTAGGACATGCCGAGATAAGGCCGGTTAAGGAAGGAAACGGAAAACTCGGAAATCGGGGTCGTTGAAATTCAGGTGCGATTTTATTTATGTTTTATGTGGAGCCTGAATGCAAATTAAAAAGCAGGTCCGACTATGAAAAATATTACTGGGAACATTCCGGTTTTATTGATTTGGGCTTTAAAAATCTTGGAACAAAGAAATGAAAGAGACACTAATAAAAAAAATAAAGAAATAAATACTTACATAACTGGAAATACTTTCGGGAACACAACCGAACCCTCTGCCAAATACTGGTATAGTATTCTTATCTCGTCCTCATCTGAAACAAAAAATTACTCCTCGTTCATTACTGATCCGGCTCGAAGGACCAAAAACAAAATCATTGAATGGTCTCAATCGGGACTCAATAATAAAATAATAATTAGTGGAGTGTATTAAAATAGGTGTAATACCGTAATTTACAATATCAACGTATAAAATCAACGTAGAAAATAGTGCAAAGAAATGCCCCGTAGTGGAGCGCGTCTGTGAGCTGAGTGGCGTGGAGGGCCGTCGCGTATGGATCCGGCAGCCCGCGCCTTTCCGCCGCACGGTGGGCTGGAAATCGGCTTTCATAGACTTAGGGATTTCAATTTGCAAGTGCCTGATTTTTTGCCGGATATCGCTTCTATTAGTCATTACTATGTACAAAAACGACACCCGAGTTAATTCTGCCCAAAAACGAAGGAAATATAATTTTTTTACAAAAAATTTGTATGAAGCTAGTATGAAAAATCGAATTATCTCCTAAACGGCATGTTTAACCGTAATATCCTTGGAGGTGGTCATAGTGCTAATTATTTATGATTTTTTGGTTGCCGATTTAACGAAAAATTTAATGCCGTTTTTTTTTAAAAAAATCGTCAAAATATTTTTATTTATTTTTACATGTAAAACGATCCCTTTTAGTGTCCAAGTTAAAAAGTTCGATATGTTATTAACCCAAATATTAAGAACACACAAAACAAGAAAAATTAAATTAAAAAATTGCTGTTTTTTGACACATTTTTATTAATTTAAATAAAAAAAGATTATCACTCTTATTTAAGTAACATATAAAGTTATATTATATACAAAATAATTTAATTTAAGGAATTAATACTAAGCATTTGTAAAATAAAGTAAAATAAATAAAAAAAACGACAAAATATCATTAAATATTACAAAAAAAACCCAAACACACTCAAATACAAATTTACAAATATAAATATATAATATATAATTTTTTTACAAATTTTCCTTATCACTCTCGTTGTCAGACTCCAACTCTGAGTCAGCATCCAGATTGGATATATCCAAAAAAAAAAAGCTCTGCTTTTTCTTGGCATCTAACTTAGGCCTTTGTGCACTTAGCAAAGGATCCGAAGAAACAACAAACATATTCAAAATGTCTTGATTGGAATCCTGCCTACTTCTTTTCCGCGAATGATGTTCTCGAAACCTCCTAAAATCTTTGTTTCGAGACTCTGAGGCTTCTTCCGAGAGAGTCCCAATCGGCACAATATTATTTTTCTCGATTATGTCAGCCCCATGGATTAATAATTTATGAACGGTTGACGACATGTAGTACCAGTCGTATAATAATACGTACTTTTCTGCTGTTTTGCGGGCATAATCTCTAAATTTTATTATATCGACCTGCTCTAATCTGTAATTGCTTGTAAAAATGTGTCAAAAAACAGCAATTTTTTTATTTATTTTTTCTTGTTTTGTGTGTTCTTAATATTTGGGTTAATAACATATCGAACTTTTTAACTTGGACACTAAAAGGGATCGTTTTACATGTAAAAATAAATAAAAATATTTTGACGATTTTTTTAAAAAAAAACGGCATTAAATTTTTCGTCAAATCGGCAACCAAAAAATCATAAATAATTAGCACTATGACCACCTCCAAGGATATTACGGTTAAACATGCCGTTTAGGAGATAATTCGATTTTTCATACTAGCTTCATACAAATTTTTCGTAAAAAAATTATATTTCCTTCGTTTTTGGGCAGAATTAACTCGGGTGTCATTTTTGTACATAGTAATGACTAATAGAAGCGATATCCGGCAAAAAATCAGGCACTTGCAAATTGAAATCCCTAAGTCTATGAAAGCCGATTTCCAGCCCACCGTGCGCCGTCGATGACGCGCATATATGGTGCGCAGACACATATTTTATGTGTATTGTATCCATTCGTCTGTGGCGTCCATTTTTCGCGAGTCGCTCCGTGTGTGGCGGACTTCAGAGTGGTCGGGCGCCATATCGGCGCAGGCGAGTTTAGAAACGTCTAGTAACCGTTGTTCGGTCGTTTGAGAGGCATGACCAGTGGTGGTATGCCATCCTTGTTCTTTCCCGTATACTTTGTGCAAGTTAGAGCAGCGTAGATACAGTACAGAATAAAATATCGGTAATTATTTACGTCATAGACCGCGGTATCAACCCGTGACTCCCTCACAGATGCGACGTTTTTGACATAAATCAATCCGTGACTCAATTCACAGAACTCACAGATGCGAGCTTTTTGACAGATATCAACCCGTGATACACTCACAGACGGTAGGGTGTTCAGTCATAAATTTCGTTTCAGAACTCATGACTATAGTCTGTAATCCAGTTGAACGAAGAACTGTACTAAAATCCAAAAAACAAATGGGAAAAATTGCGAAATATTATTATATTCCTAGAATTAATTTATAAACTTTGCTAATATCTAACCTGTAGTGTACTTGACGAGCGTAGCAAGCACTGTGAGCACGAGTGCCTGTGTGGTGAAGTCGGAGAGCACTGACGGGTCGAGCAGACTGTTGCTCTCAGGGCTGCTCGTGTCTTTGTCTGTTGAAGCTTGCTGTGAAATTATAATAAGCACTTTTTAGATAAAGCACAAAAAACAACCAGTAACAGGGTTTTGCATTTAAAATAATTAGATAGATTTCTCCTCATGTAGTGTCAACACACATCAGATGTAACCCTTGAACAATGAAATTCGCTCTTACTGCTACAAAGTAAAGGTGCTGTCAATGTGAAATTGTTACCATGGTCATGTGGTTGACTGCACAATTTTTATCAACGCATTCCGTTGCCCAATCATTCATTCATTCTCGCTCATAAACTCACTCATTCAGTTCAATCACTCTCTCAATTCAACCAATTACAATACAAACGGAAGTCTCAAGCTTAATCAATATATTTGAAAATAAAATAAATGTATTTGACCCAGCTCAAGGCACATAATATGCACAAAAAAAACCTGTACTCCATTTATTATAACGTTAGAAAAATAACGGTTGTCACCCTTTCGTTATTTCGATATAAACGTAGGTATAATAAACTCCCATTTTTTCATAATTATATAAATATAAAGCTATGTAATTAGTATATTTACCATTTACATTTTAAAATAACCTTAAAATGCAGCTCATTGCAACAATATGTGACAAGAACTGTCGTTATTTGGCAGTTACTTTTTTGGTGTTTAATAAATGGAGTATAGCTTAAATACTTAAGGTCCAACCGCGGCAGATTTGCCAAAGATGTAAACAACAATGGCCGCTCGAAATTGAATAAAATCGATAAACAAGAGTATTTATTTTAAGTAATGTTTGTTTTCGTCTAGTTAGCTCGGAGATTTAGACGAAAACAAACATTACTTGTTTTCGTCTAGTTAGCTCGGATATTTAGACGAAAACTAACATTACTTAAAATAAAAACTCTTGTTTATCGATTTTATTCAAATTTCGAGCGGCCATTGTTGTTTACATCTTTGGCAAATCTGCCGCGGTCGGACTTTAGGTATTAACCGTTACTATCAGTAATATGTAAGTATTAGTTTACCTTGGTAGAAGTTTCAGGATAGTCGCTGTCCCCAGACTTTGTGGAAGAAGGCCGCTCGGTGTCATCCGTGCTACCTGGTGATCCACGACCGTCGTCGTCGACCATCTGATAAGCAATATTACACTTAAGATTTATAGAAATTGAAAGAAAAGAAAGAAAGAAAATACGTTTATTTGCGGCAAACATGACGCAAATTGGTAGAATTTAATCTTAACACAGATCTAAAAATATCTGTACTCGTGAAATAACGTATCGAAATAACGATGGCATTATAAAGTTTTTGTACGTTATAATGCCATCGTTATTTCGATACGTTATTTCACGATAAATAAAGGGAATCTTTTTTACAAGTTACATTGAACTCTTAAATGCTGTTATTTTAGCAAACGGATACAATAATGACTTTGTGATGCTAATGTTTTAATAATTAAGGATCGAATTTTAAATCGTCAGAAAACTTTTATCTGAGGAATAAACATTGCAGTCTGACAGGTTTTGTATAGCAAATATGTGAAACTTCCATATTTATTCTTCAGATATAAGTTATGTAACGATTAAAAAATCGGTCCTTAGTATCTATCACTTGTAATTTATCTATAATATCGATACCTTTGGGTAGAAAGGTCGTATAAACCAAAACCCGACTTTTCAGGAGAGCAGAAAAACTATTTTTTTTTTATAAAAAAATTCATAACTTTTTTGTTTTTGAAGTTATAAAAAAATGTTCTATCAGAAAGGTTCTTACAATTTGCAAATGAAAAAGGTTAAATCATCAAAACCTATCTATCTTCTTTAGTTTTAAAGTTAGCTTGGATTTACGTCTTAGAAAAAATCCATTCTTGGTTAATACACCCCATGAAAATGTACTTTAAAAAAACTGTATAGGTCGTATATCCATTTTTGGTAAGCTTATGGTCACATTTACTGTCGTAAAAACCCATATATGTAGTTTTTTTTGTATTAAAAACCATTTATAATCATAGATCAATTGAATTCTGACTAATAAACAATCCTGGAACTCTCAGAATTAGTAGGAACTCAATTATTATTATTCTAATACTCAATGATGGTCGATTCAAATAAAATAAAACTACCTGAAATACGAAATCAACACTTATTAAGTATTATAATACCTTCTAATCAACATTTACTATTATTTCAATAATGGTAGAACATACCTAACGGGTTTAACATTTTTAAATTGAAAAAATAATTATAACAACTTAAGGTGAATGCGTAGTGGTAGACCGCGAAATTCAAATTTTCTTACGTTTTTTGCAATTTGCAGGCCAGTGTCAGGTTGTATCTTGATCAAAATTTGATTACGTACCTGTTATAGTCGCGAATCAAATTTTGATCAAAATACAACCTGACACTGATCTGAAAATTACGAAAATCGTAAGTAAATTTGAATTTCGCGGGCTACCCTGGCACTTCCCCCTTAAACTGAAAAGTGAAATAAAAAAATCTACTTAGTCATAAAAAAACAAAAATTATTCAAACTTCTTCTAAATTAAAGGTTAAGGTCTAGTTAAGAACGTTATGTGCATCAAAAGCGGGTAAAACGGGATCAGTTTTGTTCATCGAACTTAGGTCAGTATTAATGTCAACTGTAGGAGATAAGCCTGAACTTGCAGCATCAACATTGTACAAAGAAGTATCTAGGTGAGTATCTAGATAAGCTGGAGTAGACAAATCTGGGTCTGCAGCATCAACATAGTGTGTCAAAGGTGTCGCAACATTATGGTCAGATACAATTACTGGAGCTAGTGTATTTGTTTCTGTGTCGCTGACAACGTACATCGAAGGTATAACGGCATTAAGGTCAGTATCGACATCCACTGGGGCATTGTTTTCATTAGCATTGCTCTTGGATAAGGTGACATTTTTATCCTGGGAATTATTTACAATAGTTATAGAAGATGAAGATACATTTTCTTTGTTACGTTTTGTACTTGACTTTTTAATAATTATGTTTGAATTTATGTTATTTTTTTTTATTTGTGTCAGCTTTTACAGGACTATTAATCGGTATAGCATCGTTGTAAGGATGGGATAGTGAAGACGTATTCATAGACGTGCTAAAAGTATTGTCACTATGACTGGTGGTTGAATCCATAATTATTGTTTGTGGTTTCTTGGCACGTTTTGCAGGTCGTTCAGTCACTGTCTTCTATAACGTCACTATCCGATAAAATACTCTGTTGTGATATATTGTGTGGCATATTAACTGCGGGCTCTACTTGTTGGGTTGAACTGAAAATAAGAAATAAAGTCACAGACAATAGTCATAGGAAAATAGCATAGATAAAAGTTACGGTTACTATAAAGGTTTAAATCATTTTGCAATAAAATGTTTGTGTCGAGTCCTTAAAAATGTTTATTGTATTATTTTAAATTAAGCTTAAGTAAAATTAAAACACTATCTTACTACATTTTGAAATTCCTTTCGTTATCTTCACCGCAGAACCAAAATTTTATGCCATACAATATTGAACCTTATTTTTCATAACAATACGCGTTGTTTTTACTGTGCTCTGTGTCTGCCTTTGGATTTACGACGTCGAATTTAAACTATGTTTAGGTAATGCATTTAACACGTTAGGGCGTATAAACCATTTACAATTAACGACTATTTTTACGCCCTGAGTTAATATAAATTATGGTCATTACATCATAACAAAACTACAAAAACAAAACAGTCGGCTTTTACGTTTAAAATTTACCTTTTCTAAGAGGCTATGACCGAAAATTTCTGGGTCGTATTAACCATTTTTGTGCGAATTTCTGCATTTCGTATATACAGATCGATAGAGAAAAAAATTCTGAGAAAAACTGTATATATAACTCAATTTGGCCAAAATGGTTTATACGACCTTTCTACCCAAAGGTATCGATATGTATGTATTTAGAAATATATAAGTATGTTTATCAGTTGTCTAGTACCCATAACACAAGCTCTGCTTAGCTTGGAACTAGATGGCGTTGTGTGATAGTTGTGGAATATTATTATTATTATTTTTTTTATTTGTTTTATTATTATTATCACTCAGGTTGGCGTGAACACGCATGGTTTTCCTAGTCGTCCTTAAACCTTGAAACGACGGTTAAATGACTGAGGTCACGGTAGCCACATTCTTGCGAACAACAGAGGAAAATTAGTCAGTATTTACAGTAGGTACCTGCCAATGTATTCTGTAACATTCCCACTGTGAATACTTGACAGGTGAAGTGAGCTTCTAGTGAACTGTCATCCCATCCGATGCTAGGGATTGACACTATTGACACCTCACTTCAAGCTCACTTCACCTAAGTTTTCACGGTGAGATGTGTACAGAATAGCACTACTGGCCATAAATACGGTACATCGAGCTTTAGACAATGTTCAGCAAAATAAACGTCATCTCAGCCACTCACACCCGAGTGTCAATGTTTCTTAAGCTAGATGTATCACATTATCGTATGGGTACTGTATTCTAGCATCACTTCCCCGGATCTTTCAAAATGATTTGTTAAAGCACATTTCACATTAAGAAATTGTATGTGTAATTTTTGTACAGGTATACTCACATCAAAGCCACTATCGCCATCGCCCTGCTCTCTCGCCGACTCGCCAGTAGCTCCGTGCTGCATACTGTGGGCTCTGCCTTCACTGTCCTGTACGCAGCGTGAAGATATTAGCGTATGTGCGGAACAGAAGAGGGACTTAAAGGGACAGCGATTGGTGTGGTCTCGAAGTTCTAGTGACGAGATAATTGAAAAAGTGTTTTGAAAAAACTGAAGAAAATACATATTTGTGACGGGTCACGAGTTATATTTTCATCAGCATACCTGATTCTGACCAGCAAATTAGAAAAAAGTAAGAAAGTTTGATTTTCGCGGGCTGGCTTGGTTTCGTCTTAAGTTAAAAATTGGGGGTCAATCAGGGGTTTGCACATCGCTTGCTATACATTTTCAAAACCGGCGAGTACTTGCAAAAAGTTGGGAAAATCTGCAATTCTGGGCAACAAACGTCTTGCTAAGTCGACTCGAATATCACGTGCCTAATTGTATAGCGACACTGGTAGGAACTTCTTTTCGACAAATGTATTAATTTACCGTGTCGAGAAAAATCTGGGTATTTCGGAATTGGAAATTGGGGGCGTGAAAAAACCGTGTTGGAAATATAGGCAACCTCAAGTTGTAATTCTTTTGAATTTTTATTATACAAATAAGAAACGTCAAAAGGCGAAGACATATAAAAGCAAACAGCAAGCGTAGAAAGTCTTTATTTAAACTTCGAGACCACACAACACGACAAACATACTTGGACGTGGGGTGAAAGACATAATAAAACGGACATCAG
This sequence comes from Hydraecia micacea, assembly GCA_914767645.1. Lineage (NCBI taxonomy): Eukaryota > Metazoa > Arthropoda > Insecta > Lepidoptera > Noctuidae > Hydraecia > Hydraecia micacea. The sequence goes on from OU611804.1 coordinate 3,222,452, forward strand.
GGTTAAATTCGGAAGCATCTATGTATATCACTTTAAAAAAAACTATATATTTAACTATTTCGTTTCTTTTTAGTTATTTTAAATTAGCTAAATCTAGAAGCGCGTTGTGTGTTAGACTTTGTTGTCTTTGTGGCTATTGTAGAGAAGTGTCCGGTTAGAGTTCAAAATGCAAGTTTTACGTTCTGTTGTACTTAAGTCTTTATGTTTCGAGGCTCAAACAAAGATTCCGTAGTATTGAACCTATACGTCACTGTCAGAATTTTCCCAAATGAGTTGGCTTCCACAGTGCAGTGTTTTCTAAAACGCAATTGTTGGAATATACCGGTTATTTATCGTTAACTTACCTAAAGATATACCGGTTAATTAATTTAGATATTTTTTGTTCAATGGCAGTTATTATAAGTTTAAATCATTTAGATTAAATGAGAATAGATTTAATACTGCAGTTAAAAAAACTTTGTTCGAGCCCGAGTTTGTTTTTTAATTGACTTAAAAAAACATTTGTGCACGTGATTTGTGTTTAATATTATATAATCATTCTAGTACAGTGAAAATCGTGTAGCTAGGAGTGTTAACTCTGCTGGCCCTAAGAAACTGTTTGTAGGTAGGTATTTCCATGTTAAGTCAGTAGAATTGTTTTCGTTGGGTTTTTATAATATTACTGTAAATTGTTTTGATGTTTAGAGTTTAATTCTTTATCTATAATAAAATTGTGAGAAGAATAACACGTTTGTTTTTGTTAGTAATGAGAAATGAGGTAGAATGTATATTTAGTCAGGTACTTAGCATATATAAAATATGAAAGGCAATTTTCTATAGAAGTTAACGAATTAAAATTGATTTCTAGATTTCTTTGGGTTGAAATTATACAGCGTGTCATCAGAAAGGTATGGTCTTATTTAAGGGGTAAATATGAGAATTATGGTACGCGTCGGGTACCTGAACTTGGGTACCAAAATGGCATGAACCGCTAAGTATCGGTAGAGAACCTGTACTTTTGGTTCCAAGCCTTGTATGGGACAGTTGATATTTTTCTTGCGTTTACTGTGTTTGTCCCAAGGAGAAAGTTGTTGAGTTTAATAGTCTGTACGGTCAGCAAAAAAAGTCGATTATCACTTAAGTTTTTTTAATCTTAGTTATTGAGCAAAATATTTGTTTAAAATTGCAGCAGAGGATTTTTTTAGAATATAAACTCTTTGCTATTATGTGAAAAGTAAAAAGCAGTTTATTGAAAACAAATTTTGTCAATTTAATAAAATGACAGTGTTAATCGACTTTTGCTGCTGACTGTACCACACTCTTAAATATGACCACACCTTTCTGATACTCGTTGTATAATAAATACCAGATAATATATTCTTCTCACAATATTGATATAGACAAGAAACTAAGTTTAATAGCCAATTATACCAAGGGTAAACCATGCAGGTTTAAATTTTGAATAATTTAACAATACCGGGATTTTCTATTGGGCACTATTAATTTAAAAGGGTCTGAAGATTTTAGGAATAGGGGTTAAATAACGATTTGCGATAAACTTGTAGTTCCATCAACAATAAATTACCGTTAAATTGTGAACGGTAGTTTATTTATTATTTATTTATTTAAGCACACAAATGTACAGAGGCGGACTTAATGCCATAGGCATTTTCTACCAGTCAACCTTTGGGTGATGCTTTGGGTGTGTAGTTTATTTTTTTATTTAATCGCTTGATTCCCGCTAATGAGACACAACTGATTTTCTATTGTAATGGGCCGCTGGCAGCCCGCGCCGGGACGGAGCGATTAAAATGGCTTAGATATCATTCTGTTATAGTGAAAGTAGGGGAAAACGTTGTGCTTTTTTTTTAATCCGTCAGATTAACCAAACACAATGGCGAATTGTAATGCATTTCCGACAATACGACAATAAATAAAACTTCGTATGTCTGACGACGTTTCCATTCTGCATGCGCCGATTCAATCTAATATATCGAATAGCTTAGTCACCACAGCTAGTCGGCTGTTGGGCAAAATCCATAGCCAGACAATATTTAGCTTGTTTCACATGTTTTATTTTGTTTTATTTGATAGATGCATTTGTATTGCAAGTATTTTAATTTATTGTCATCTCCACACTGTATATCGCAAAACGTTATCCGGTATATCGGTTTTTATCACAAAATAACGGTAGAAAAACGACGTTACTCTTGGCGGGCCGATGGTATCTTTCGAAGTAGGTACAGAGAACGACCTCTGCGTCTTGAAAAGCATTCTAGCTGATGTCTATTGAGATAAGCAGTGCACAAGCATGTTGATACACATAGGCAATTATTTACGCAAAATAACCGTTAACGTTAAAATTAACGAGTTAAAATAACGGTGTTATTAAACGTTATTGTTTTGAGAAGTAACGGTAAGTTGCATAAATAATTGTTGGGATAGAGTGACGTTTTGCGTTATATTTGTTTGTTTTTGTTGATTGATTTTTTTTTGTGAAAAGGTGATGGACCATATCATAATTATAGTAAAAGAAGAGATGTCAAGAAAATATTGAAAGTGAAAAAAAAACGTTGACCAAAAACGTGTTATTAAAAAAATCCGTTACAAAAATAACGGTTACGCATATAACGCAATACAGCGAGCGGGTTGTGGACATTATCAGTTTACAATACAAACGATATAATGTAACCAAATCCATAGGAGCGTGTAAAAGACAACAGTGACATGAGTACGTACGTGGGCTAACTGGAAGATAAAGAGAATTAGTTTGGTTGGCGGGTTGAAGAGAGAGGTTCTTTTATATTTGTTGTTTAATTTTGAGTTCGTCTGTAGGTATAAGACCACCGATATAGATACACCTAGATAAACGCAAGAGCAACTACTTCGCGTGCCAAAAATCGCACCAGCTTACGTAAAAAAATCGTAAGCCGACACTTTCGCGCTCAGTCCTGTGTACTGCTGGCGGGGTGAGCGTGTGCGCTGGCGCTAGGCCCCGGGGGTGGGGCGAGACGGGTGCCGCATGCGGCATCGTCTTTGAATCGATTTGATTTTCCCATCACTAAATAGTGCTTGTGACGTCATAGTAGGTAGTCACAAAATGGCACGCTTGGTTTTCATACAGATCGTGATACTTGCTTTATCTAGGTCTATCTATATCTATGTATAAGACGTTGTAAGAACGCCTAAAGTTGTTACGGGTTTAAGAGTTTGTCTCTGTAAACGCACTTGTATAGAAAAGTAATTGTCCGGGCGTGAATTCAAATCATATTATATACAGTGTATAGGTGATGATCTTATGGCTGCGTCAGTGAGCGGAGTTCGCGCAGCTGAATTTTAGGCAAAACATGTTTACACACACATGTTTTGTTTGTGTTTTACTTTTGCCATCTATACGCTAAGAAGAATTAGTGTAAAGGTATTCGTTTTTTATATTTCTTTATAAAATAGAGTTTTTTTTAAGGCAACTGAGAAAAACGTTTACTTGTAGCATTCATTAATAGTTTTCTTTAAAAAAAAACAATATCTGTCCAACAGTAGGACAAACGCATTTTTTTCTTCTAAATACAGCAAATTCTTGTGTTGTGTAATTTTCAGCTAGAGATGTCTTATGTGTAAGTCGCTTGATTAGCTTTCTGACTCAACGCTTTAAATCCTATTATAGACATGAATTTTGTAAAATGGTGCATGTGAAGCGTTTATTTATGTTGTCATGCTCAAGTGTAGTGTATTTTGTAGTCAACTCTTCAATCCACCATAAGAAAAGGAAGTAGAACAAAACATAAGTATAATCACTAATAACTTCACTATCAGACAATGACTGCATGATTCAATTAACGATTGATATTGTTTTTGTCGAGGCTCTAGTACTGAATGACCTGTAGCGGTATCTACAACGCCACATGCGAACAACGCGTCATACTGGCGTCACGCAAAATCCTGCATCTCGCAAACAGAGTTTACCGCGCAACTAGCATATACAGGGTCCCATTAAAATAGATGGAAAATTTTTAGCACAGCGCTCAGTACGTCTAACCAAAGATTTCCAAACAAAAAAACACTGATTAAAGTGATTTTATTTTGACCTAAAATAATAAATTGCTGGCACATTAGTGTATTTTCGTTAGCTGATTACTTTTCTCGTAAGTATCTAATGCGTTTTTCTTATATGTTTTTTTACCATCGTCCTTATTTTGGTGGTCTGAATGATTCCTAAAAGTTTGTCCATATATTTTAATGGGACCTTATATACAACGGCCCGACATGAATCATCGGGCAGTTGCCCGCCAGACACGACACCCGTCTGGTCGGAGGATCCTCCCTTTTCTAAGGAGTATGAGTGAACTTTACATCCTGCTCCTCATACCTCTATAGACCAATAGACGTTTATTTTTATGGGGTATTTTTTTTTTAAATACAACTTTTGATTTTTCGACTGAAGGTAAGTCTTATATCTTTAGTCATATGTCATTTTCCGGCGGTTCCTGAACGCCTGATTAGGATAAGTACAGTAAAGTTTTCTTTAGTCATTAGGTTAGTTTTGAAATTGGTTGAACAACAACACAAATACACCACAAATAATATTTTGTTACCTTGTAGTAGGACAGGACAGGAATAGAATCAGTTTTTTGGGGTTTAATGATGCTAAGAAACACTTGTGTGAGTCAATTATTTATTGCGATATTGCACGTGATCAGCGCGATTCAATGTTACTGACGCCCGTCAAACGGACGTGTAACTTAAAATGTTACAAGGTCATTCTGTACCAGGACACTCGGATGAAAATATTCGAAAAAGATATCTTTCAACCCTCTTATTTCCATGAACCTGACTTCATTTTACAGTTTCAAACTTCTGACTAAAGCCTCCGAGACATTTTTTCAAATATATATTTTTTTTTGTGAATAGTATCTCGCAGTTCAACCTATGAGGTTGTCATCTGCTTAACCGGGCTTGCCTGTGGATGGCTCAATAAATTAAGGGCTCCAGACAGGGCTTAAAAAACATAAAAACTAAGCGACTACACGCTAAGGGCACCCCCTTGTGGGGCACGGACCTCGGCTTAGGGCGTCGCTGGGAGAGGCAGCAAGGGACAGGCTGGATCGGAATTATTTTCAAATATTTTCACCGTAACACATGATTATTTTCGTTCTGTCATGGTAGTTGAATGTTACTTAACACAAAAGCTCGTCATACTCTCAAATGAAATGCTAATAAGCTAATCGGTCATCTGTTTGGGAAAGGCTAAGTTTATACTCGTGCTCTTTGGGAATGTGAAGGAAATAAGAGCACTATCATTTTGGGTAGGTTGGTACGCTATTTTGTTAAGGAGTTCAGTACTTATACAATATGTTTTTTTTTTTACCGACTCGAAATTTTTACTGGCTGTTCTACCCATGAATATGAAAAACTTTCACTACGGGACCAACACTGAAATCACGAAAAAAAAAATCAGCTGTTTCATACATTTTGGTCAACTAGGTATTGAACTTTTGTATTAATTACAGCTGATTTTTTTTTCGTGATTTCAGAGTTGGTCCCATAGTGAAAGTTGTTCAGTTCGATGGTCTAAAGCATCTCTTAAAGTTTGTTAGGTTAATTTTTTAACACCTTATATATATTTTTTTTGTTTTGACGTAGCGTTTTATTAATTACACAAGTACTACTGTGTACTTTATTCAGTAAGCTTACTATTTGTATTGCTTTCCCAAACTAGACGTATACGAATAAAATTATAAATAAATCCTGTTTCTGCCATTCCTTGTCTAAACATCGACATACAATATTCTATCGAGTTTATTGCACCACCATCTGGACTTAGGTTTCATCTGCGTTCGCGATTAACTTGCCAAACATGTAAACAAATATAAGTTAGTGGAAAAACAACTTTAATTCCTACACAATAAAGTTCAGTTTACGCTACAACCTCAAACATTTTTAAGACTTTAAATAATGCTAGTTACTCTGAAATCAACTTAATTACCACTGCAATAAAGTTGATATTTGTTTAACTTAAACTTATATTAATTTGAAACATAAGCTTGAATAGACTTTACATACGGTCATGGGGTATATACGCGTCACATCGGAGTACACATCGGTGGATGTCACATGTCTACTATTGGTTCAAAATATAATTATTAATAACCTACATACAACTCGTAAGTCGCACATATTTTTTTATGATTTTGTAATATTTTCAATACTTCTTCAAGGGTCTTTTGGCGTTACATTTACAGTAATATTTATACAAAGAAGTTTCGATTACAATTATTATAAATCGATTTTAAATATGAGTTTTGGATATCATACTGTTCCACATAGCCTTCACTTATGTTAATACAGTGGTGCAATAAACTCTTATATAGTAATAAAAAATTAATTAAAACTAATAATAAAGTATTGATATTACCTGATGCGGTATGGTGACTAGATGGGGACTATGCCCACCACTGCTTGATTGTAACGTTGGTGATTTACCTGTCAAATTATCATAGTGTACAGGGCTCATTTTTAATTAATTGGTGATACTTCATAGATTTGATGGCAATCAGTATCCGTAAAGAACGATTTCATAAACTATACAGGGTTATTGGAAAAACACCAACAACCTCTTTAAGAGGCCGACGCAACATGCGTAGTTCATACAAACGTAATACCAAAATAATTTATTATAATAAGTATTTATTCAGATTGGATTACAGAATATCTAGGTTCCCAAATATATATTTTGAATGGACACTGATTTAAAGACGAGTTATGAGAAAAATAATGAGTTTTTTATAGAATTTTGAAATTCCTTATATCTCTTTCAATAAGAAATATATAATATGTTGTCAATAAATCTCTATTAAGTTAAGGAAATATTATCTTGAATACGACGGCTTGCATATCGATGGCGAAGTGCCATTGACCTCCTGACATATTTCGAGAAATTCACTTTTATTATCGTTTTGAATTAAAAGGCGTTATTCGCATGTTTTAGTGAAATCTCCTAAGTGTATTATTAGTTGCAACAGCATTAAATTAAAATGTGGAAATACCTCCCAACTAAACCAATGCAACGTATCTATTTTTGAAGCTTTTTTTTTTTTAGTTTGTGTGACATGACAGTCTGACTTTGTAAGTTAAGTGTTATTGGCGCTTCGTCGTCGATATGTCTTTAGGATTTCAAAGATACCGAACATGGAGTGTTTTGTAGGACGATAAATCTTGTCTGTAGGTCGTTAATATGAGGGCTTTAGGAGATAGAGGCTATTAACTAGACTTACTTTAGCAAGGCAGTTATAATCTTACCACCGTGTGCAGAAGATATAGCCACTTGGTCGAGCACATCCCACGACTTCTGTCGCCGACTGTGACATGAGCTGTGCGATGTCGACGGCTGGATCAGGATCGATGACTGAAAATCAATAAGTAAACAAATTTTTAATATCATTGTTTATTTTCAGTTTTTATGAGTTACATTTTTATAAAAAAAAAAAATATATTTACAATATTTAAAAGCTGTCTTAAAATAATAATATGTACATTACAAGTATATAAAAAGGGAGGTGAAACAATCAAAGGGCATCAAAAAATTCGTCCGCATCGCTGTCAATAGGAAACGTGCCCAAAAGGCTGGCAGCATTGCCACGTTGTATGGCAATACTGATTCTTTGGCCAAAAAATAGGCCAGCCCTCTGGTCACGTGAAGAGTCGACCAACCGCTTGGCGATGTCTCGAAATACTAAGTGGGCACACGGGCCCAATTTTTAATACAGTTTGTATTGAAGATCTTACTAGACTACTTTTTCTTAGTTGACATATTTATTATATAGGGTGACTGGTAAATTAGTGACCGATACTTAAACACGTGATTGTACTCATGATAACAAACAACTTTTACTATGGGACCAAACCTGAAATCGCGAAAAAAAAATCAGCTGTTCCCTACATTTTGACGAGTTATACGAACATAAATGTAGGGAACAGCTGATTTTTTTTTGCTGTTATTTTATCATGATTTGATATCGATAGCCGGGCTCGTCTGTGAAGTTTTGCCAGTTAATTTATTTGACACGAAATATTGGAAGGCAGATTTTAATAGCAGTATAATTACATTAGTATTTATGCTCATCAGCATGTATAAATGTTTACATAAAAGAATTAGCATCGCCATACAACGTGGCAGTGCTGCCAGCCTATGGGCACTGTTCCTGTTGATAGCGATACGGACGAACTTTTTGATGCCCTATGATTGTTTTGTATAAATGTAATTAAAATACTAACCTGATGATGTTCAGCTGTGGGACAGTAGTGATCACAGTTGTCTGGCAACCATTTAGGTAGAGAATGTTTCACATGGCAACGGGAACGGACTTCTTCGCTCACGCAGACCAACGCTGTGGAAGGAATAATTGTTAAATATATGACCTTGAGAAAACATCATGAACTTGCAAGTGGCATTGGCTACTTTTGTTCCCGAAAAAATGCACACATGCGCATGCGCATGCTTATGTATAGACCAAAGATCACGCTTAATCTTTTTCCTAGACTTTTCACAACTATGCTAGGCTTCAAGTCTAACTGGAGTCCGGATGCAGCAGAATACCTGTATTTTACATGGAGCGACTGACCTTCACAGTCGAGTTACTGGGTAACACGATACTCCTTGGTAAGACTGTCAAAGATCTAAGAATGACAGTGGGGACTAAAGAACTCCTTGGTAAGACTGTCAAAGATCTAAGAATGACAGTGGGGACTAAAGAACTCCTTGGTAAGACTGTCAAATATCTACGAATGACAGTGGGGACTAAAGAACTCCTTGGTAAGACTGTCAAAGATCTACGAATGACAGTGAGGACTAAAGATGAAACTTACCCGTAAGATAAGCCACGGTGTCGGGTGTGACGTGGAACTTATCGCGGTGTGTGGCCGCACTGGCGGCTAAAGACAGCAATTTGATGAGGACGCGACACGTACGTGACACTGTGGCCGCTGCGGGGTGTCTATAGCCTTTTATTAAGTGGCCTACCAGAGCGAAGTGGAAGTTTGATCGGAAGCTGTGGAGAAAGAGGTACGTGTTAATGTTAGTGACGCAACTTGGTTTTCTATTCGCTAAGCGAATGTTCTGCACAATCATCGTAAGAAAACGTTGATGACTTTTCGATTTTATTAAATTAGAAAGAAAGAAAAACTAAACACACTCTTACAAACGTAAAAAATTAAATTAAAAAGAAAGAAAGTCCTGTACGAGGCCAGAAGACCTATCTCAGCATGATGCTGCGACATTTTTTGACAAAACTACGAATTTAGACATCTGCGAGTCTGTGCCTAAATATAAGATTTTTTTAATAGATTTAATTTAAGTTTTTCTTTATGAGCGTTTACGACGTACGTCATTTCATACAAAATTTCAAGCCCTTGTTTTTCGAAATGAATGAACCGATTTTAATGAAACTTCATACGCATAAGCAGGATACAAAGGTCTAAAAAGTTAGTAAAGAACATTTTCGAAAAATTGTGTTACAGCCAAATTAGACCGATTTTAAATTTTCCATAGAAACAGAGATTTCCAGTTATCTTTTTTTTTAATAAAACATTTCGAAAATTTTCAAAACGTAAAAATGTGAACAGGCAGTTAATGTCTGTTATAAAATCTGCTACGATTTAATCTACATTTTGTGAAACATACAATTATGAATAAAATCATACCTCAATCCCACAGCGTGGTCCATCTGCTTGAAGTGCCACTCCAAAGGCTCCCTAGTTTCCATCATCACGAGTTCTAATGTCTGTAAGTAATAATGAATAAATAGTTAATTTCGTAGTTAAGTTGAATGGCCATCGCACACATAAACAATTAACTGAAGTAAAGTATTGAGATGAGCTTTCTTTCATGACACATACAGAGAGATTTTTAATGTACGTGTATGTAAAGCAGTGGTGGCCCAGTGGTAACGAACACGACTTACGAGTTGTAGGTCGTAGGTACGAACCCAGACAGGCACTTTACTTTGTGTAAATTATTTCATCACCACTGCTCTCAAAACGGTGAAGGAAAACATCGTGAGGAAACCGGTATGTTCTAGAACCAAAAATTCGAAGAAATGTGACATCTACCAACCCGCACTGGGCGCGCGTGGTGGATTACGGCTGACTCCCTCTCACAGAGAGGAGGCCTGTGTCCCAGCAGTGGGAACATTATAGGCTGATTATGATGATGACGTGTATATCGATGGTGCATATTCTTTAATGTTAGGTATTTATTAAATACAAAAAGAGAGTCGACGTTACTATTAATTTAAAGCTTTATGTGAGAGTCGGTCATACTTACTCCGATCTTGTGTAGGACCGATTAATTTATGGAAATATTTGTTAATTAACTTTTGTAGAAGCTACTGACTATTTTCAGACGCCTGCCGTCTGGTTATTTACAAATATAGCATCACGCCTGTTCAGAACAGAGGTGTAAATATTTCACCAGTGTTTATAAAATATGTATGTGTAGATTAGGGGACAAGTCTATAGGTTACCTTATGTTGGAACTGTCCTTGCGACTCCAACGTGTGAAGGTTTTGCTCCATGAAAGCTAATCCAGCCGCGTACAATGTTGGCTCATCTAGTTGTAACACGGATAGCGCTACCCAGAATAGTGCCTTGTGAATTGGTGAGGCCTGTAAAAGGAAAATATTATTAGTAAGTATTTTGATTTTATACTTTAATATTTAGGGCAATTTTTTTCCGACGTCGGATATATTTTTTCCGTGGAATAAAATTGATCTGTAACCATTTTTATTTAGTTATTTAAATGTAATGTAAGTACAGAAGTGGCAATGAAGCGCAGTATTCTAGGCGCCAAATTGACAGACCATATTCGCAACACCACACTGCGTTCCAAAACACAGATTACTGACGTTGCTCAAAAAGCCGCCAAGCTGAAGTGGGACTGGGCTGGCCACGTCTGCCGTATGCCCAATGAGCTGTGGGCCAAAATAACTACCACGTGGAGCCCTGACACAGGTAGAAGGCGTCGCGGCAGACCCCGTAGAAGATGGCGGGATGAGCTGGACAAAACAAACGACCAGTGGTCCACTTTAGCCCTGGATCGAAAGAACTGGAAGCCATGGGGAGAGGCCTTTGCCCAGCAGTGGGATGATGCAGGCTAACAGTAACAGTAACAGAAGTGGTATGTATTAATAGGCGAAGTTTTAGTATGGAAAAACAGTAAAAAAATCAAAATAAACTCGCAATCGATATTTTGCGTTTGACAAATCAGCCTTTAAGACGGCAAATAATTTTGCAATAATCATTTTTGCGTTGCGTTTTCAATGATAATTACATCAAAAGGGGATTGAAGGTTTTTTTTTTAAGGAGCCTGGCATAATAACTGTTTACCTAACATTTTGATTTTTTTTCAACATGGCGGAGTTGATCACGTGATATCCATATTTTTTTAGCTTGCTTTGAAATAATCACTGAATGTTTAAAATAATCAAACATCTATGCATGAAGATTTAAGCAAGTATCGATTTATACACCGTGTTCTTCACGTTATCCATAAACTTTGTCAAACGCTTCTATACCTTTTACAAATTAAATCTAACAAAGGAAGTAGTACTTAAAAATGCTTCGTTACAAAGATATTTGTAATTTCATTTAATGAAATTTAATTGAGCTATGCGCCCAGTAAGAAAGGGTCTTAACTTAGTTTTGACAAGTTTCAGCCCGCCAAATCGAATGAATGAAAATACGTCGTTGCCAATTCGGATAAAGAGGCATGCATATCGGGTGATTTACGTCAAGGTATTTAATTTGTATGAAAATTAACAAAAAATAAAAATAAGAATTTATTAATGTGTCCATAATGAAAAATGCTTATTTCCATGGTCTGAACATCTGGCCGAAGTTTATGTATATCGTCCGGAACACGGTGTATAGGTTTCATGCGTGGCCGCCATTTTGAAAATATCAAAATGAAGGACAGGTAGGTATGCCACGGACCTTCAAAGCCCTTTCGTTAATCGAACAGGATATTATATACATATGTTTATTTTTCAGAAATAGTATTTGGCATATTTTTCGAAATCTACCTTTCGATTTTTCTTTTTATTGCATTTATCATATTTCTGTTAAAACACGTGGGATTCTAAGTAACTGTTTAACCCCCTTACTAATAAACGTCGAACAGCATCTACACTTGCGTGCAATAAAACTGACCCACCCCATGCTCTTCGATTTGAAACAATATAATTCATGAAGTTTTACTAACAATAACCTAATATATTGTATATTAAAACCTTTCTGACAGTATGTAGATTATATTAGTGAAATAATTATCAAAACAGATTCATTAGTTTTTGAGAAAATCTCGAACTTATAAATATGGGGTTGAATAAAGAAGCTCAATTTTTTTTGAAGCCCGTTAAAAAAATCAAGTTCAATTTTGATTAAACAAACAGAAATACACAAAATTTAAAGTTTGTTAATTTCATTGACAAAAAAAGTCACACACTTTTTCCGAGCAAAAGTGAGTAATGGGGACATCTGAAGAATCGAGTCGATCTTATCAAGAATATTGCTTTGAACAAAATATAGTGTATGTTTAAATAAACTGTACCTTACCTACCTTCACATAGTATAAAATAATAAATAATATTCATTACGATTTTTGTGATATCGTGTCTCAAATGGAGAGCATGGGGTGGGCCAATTTTTTTGCACGCAAGTGTATATAGTTGCACAATGCTTTGTCTTCTTCTTTCAAAAGTCAAATTACTGACGACTGAAATAGAGAAATCGGTGTGTAACTATTCATCTGATATAATACGTTTATTAGTAAGGGAGTTAATATACAGGGTGACTGGTAATTAGTGACCGATACCTAAACACGTGATTGTACTCATGATAACAAACAACTTCTACTATGGGACCAAAACTGAAATCGCGAAAAAAAAATCAGCTGTTCCCTACATTTTGACGAGTTATACGAACATAAATGCTGGGAACAGCTCATTTTTTTTTCGCGATTTCAGTTTGGTCCCATAGTAATAGTTGTTTGTTATCATGAGTACAATCACGTGTTTAAGTATCGGTCACTAATTACCAGTCACCCTATATAAAATAATTCAACATACCGGGTACAGCAGAGGCTGGAGTCTCGTCAAAGCCATGATGAGAGCTTCCAGTAAAGCGAGATCGTTGAAGGATTCCAAAGCCTTTACTAGTATTCTTAGCAGTTGCTTCATATCGTCATCTGTTACGTTCTTACCTAGAAATAATGCAAATGTTTAATAATTATTGGAAAAAAAGTATTAAACATGAAAAATCATGTCCACACGCATATTCCACATTTACAGTTACCCCGTTACTAATAAACGTATTATATCAGATGTATAGTTACACACCGATTTATCTCTTTCAGTCATCAGTAATTTTACTTTCGAAAGAAGAAGATAAAGCGTTGTGTAACTATCCAGATGCTATACTATGTTTATTAGTAATGGGGTAACACTATAATAAAATAGAAGCAATCGATCGTCACGGTCATAAAAAGTGGGAGAAAGACGAAACGAAAAACGACTATGATTCTTGAAATCTCATAATAAACATTCGCTGTTCTACTCGCACGTTTAGATAAACTTACTTATGCATCCAAATACAATCAGAGCTCTTGGCTGCAGCGCGGGATTGAAGCAGAACGCGAAGCTTTTGGCTAAAGACGTCCTGTAACAAATACGTAAATTATACAAACGAAATATTCCGTTTTAGACACAGAGATTATCTTTCTTTATGAAAAAAAAATTAATAATCAAATTCAAAAGTTAAACTTGAGTAAGTATTTAAAGTTGCAAACTCTCGTTCGCTGAAAGATTTAATTTGTATTACCTATTGTGAATTATAAAAGCTTGCAAGCCCAGCTGCTATTAATCGAGGACAGTTTAATAACAGTAAGGCGATTAGCACACTGCACCGCATTACGCGGCGGGACGCAGATAACGTGCCCCCGCGTGTGATTTGTTACATACAAATTCAATAAAAACGCGTTTCCGTGCGGGGAATTTGGCTCCGTGTCACGCACCCCGCTGCGTAATGCGATGCAATGTGCCACTCGCCTTAGTATTGAAAAAATATCCTGTATTACTGCAGTCTTTAACGTTCTAAATTAGTAAAACATATTGTACAGCCCGATTCAAATTTTATGCCAGCTCTGCAGTGCGCTTCTCGCTGCGCAGTACCTCTCCCCACGGACCCGTGAATTTGTTACTGCGCAGCGACTCGCCTCATGTTCCGAGCCGCCATAAAGTTCGAATCGGCCTGTACTGAAAACTACAATGCTAATCTGCATTCGCGATTTATTTGCCAAAAATGTAAACAACTATGAATTAATGGAAAAATAACTTTCAAGACCTACAAAATAAAGTTCAGTTTACGCTACAACTTCAAACATTTTCAATAGTGCTAGCCGCTCTGAAATCAACTTAATTGCCATTGAAATAAAGTTGATATTTGTTTAACATGAAATAGGGTTGCGCAGTTTTACTATACATTACCAAGTGTGCAGCCAGTCGCAGTCGGGGATGTCCCGCATGCACGCCTCCATGATCTCCAGGAGGGCGTCAGTAATTATTTCGAGTGACTGTAGAGGTAATCGTTCGCGGTCCGTATGCGTGGTGCCCGCACACGTGCCCGTCGTTGCCGCGTCCGTGCACGTTGTGTACGAGTGCTCCGAGTACCTGCGGATACAACATTTGATTATTTATTATATTAGCTGTGTACAGACGACGGCACATCGCCCCTTTAATCATAAAACGAAATAACTCGAAATTGAATTTTTTTGGGAAAACGCATTTAAAGTTTGACATGACATTGATGTCAAACTTTAAATGCGTTTTCCCAAAAAAAAAAAAACAAAAATTTTGAGTTATTTCGTTTTATGATTAAAGGGGCGACATCAAGCTACTAGAATCTGTCAAATTTCTTTAATAGATTTTCAACTTTACCGCTAAAGCATAAGGTTCAATGTTGATTGGGAAAATTTGACAGTTTCAGGTAGCTTGATGTGCTGCCGTCTGTACTAGGCTCCGATAGACTATAAAACACGGCCTGGGAAAATATATATGTACAGACGCCAGCACATCAAGCTACTACAATCTGTCAAATTTATTTAATTATAGATTTTTAACTTTACCGCTAAAGCATAAGGTTCAAAATTTGACAGTTTCGGGTAACTTGATGTGCTGGCGTCTGTACTAAAATAAAAATCACGTGAATCGACTAAGTGATTCTCGATTTATAATCGCACTAAAAGAGAGGGGTGCAATGAAAAATAGTTTTAAAAAATGCCGTCACTAAATAGGTGAACACGGGTGTTAATATTTGTATAACTTTTATTTTTTATGTGGCGATGTATAAGCCTATTTGATTTTATTGATGGCATTTTGTAAACCAACCCGCACTGGGCCCGCGTGGTGGATCACGGCCCACTCCCTCTCACAGAGAGTAGGCCTGTGTCCCAGCAGTGGGAACATTATAGGCTGATTATGTATTGTAAGGTCTAAAAAGCAAATTGTATTACATCCAGCAGCAATATGACCTAACTAAAATCAACGGAATTAAAATGGTAAGGTCAGAATAATTAAGCTTGAAGCATTTCTTATGTAAAGAGAAACAAAAAAAAAAAACAATCAAATATTGGATAAAAATGCATTGTCTTAGAAACTGAACGAACGTGTCAAATTTCAACTCTGTAAGATAAGAGGAAGTAGTTTTAATTCAGCTTGCGAGATTTGACCCATACATATGTACTTTGTAAATATACTCCTTCACTTCTAGGACATAATGCAGGTTGAAATTTTGAAATTTTAATCACTTTTTTCCTCTTAAGGGGTCATTGTACTCATCATTATGAACAACTTTTACTGTGAGACCAAACATAAAATCGCGAAAAAAAAATCAGCTGTTCCCTAAATTTTGACGAGCTATGCGAACATAAATGTAGGGAACAGCTGATTTTCTTTCACAATTTCAGGTTTGGTCCCATAGTAAAAGTTGTTCATAATGATGGGTACAATGACCCCCTAAGAGGACAACGGTGATTAAAATTTCATCCTGTATAAAAAAATTAAGTGAAAATTTCCGATTTCCACGCGGACAAAGTCGCAGTTATCACAGCATTTACCGCGGTAACTGCTAAGCTACGACATTTTGCAACAAAGTGGAACTCACCAATCATTAGTATGTCTGTTGTAAGGGCTTCTAAAAGCAGTGACAGCGGCGGACTTGACTTTAGA
The DNA here is from genome assembly GCA_914767645.1 of Hydraecia micacea. NCBI lineage: Eukaryota > Metazoa > Arthropoda > Insecta > Lepidoptera > Noctuidae > Hydraecia > Hydraecia micacea. The sequence continues at coordinate 3,238,705 of OU611804.1, forward strand.
AATGCCAAACATCTGGTAGAACTTGGGCAGAGCGAACTCGTCAAGAGACAGCCTGAGAACGCGCTGGGTGTCCTCTGAAAAGCAAACGTAAGTTAATCATCATCTGCCTAGCCTTTTCCCAACTATGTTGGGGTCGGCTTCCAGTCTAACCGGATGCAGCTGAGTACCAGTATTTTACATGGAGCGACTGCCTATCTGACCTCCACAACCCAGTTACTGGGTAATACGAAACCCCTTGGTAAGACTGGTTGTCAGACTTTCGGGCTTCTGACGACCCGTAACGACTGTCAAAGATCCACGAATAACAGCCGGGACCAACGGCTTAACGTGCTGTCCGAGGCACGGAGGGGTCTTGGTATGTGAAGACGGTCACCCATCCACGGACCAACCGCGGCAAGCGTAGCTTAACCTGATCGATCGACCCGTGCGGCTGTTATTACTTAGCCACAAGCCCCTCCGGAAACGTAAGTTAATATCAAAATCAAAATATTTTAATTCACATAAACCTACATGGGCACTTATGAAACGTCAGAAGCTAGGTGCACGGTTCCAATCGGTCGTTTCCTATGGAGAAGAACCGGCAAGAAACTCCACGGTTACTCTTTTAAAAAATAATTGGATTTTACAATGTTTTCAAATTACAGTAGGTATGGGAGGACAGTGTAGGCCTGTCAACAATACCAGGTACTTGATAAAATAAAAAATGGTCTACAGATCTAAAGGCCTACAAAGTCCTCACATTTACAAAATAAGAATCTATCAAAAGGATAAATTAAATATAAAAATCTACTAAAACCAAGTGATATGATCGCTATTACAACGACTAATAAAGAGGTGAAAAATTATAAATAATTGTCTGCATATAATGTCAAATAATAAAAAGATTATGTCAAAAAATATGTAAAAAGAAATAAAAATAAACATCTCACTCATAAACATCTCACCACAATAATAATAATCAGCCCTGTGTTAATAGCCAAGAGCCTCTACCAACACCTGAGGAGGCTCTCGTTGGGCAGCTGGATCAAGGACATCATTCAGAAAATGATTCCTCTCTCTGGAGCCCTGACCGCCGGTAGCTCGGACTAATATTATAAATGCGAAAGCAAGTTTGTTTGTTTGCAACCTTTTCACGCCTAAACCACTGAACCGATCATCCTGAAATTTTGCATATACGTTGTCAGGTGTACAGAAACGGACATAGGGTACCTTTCCTCTCGAAAAAAAGTTCTGTTCTCGGGAACAGAAAAAAATCAGCTGTACCCTACATTTATGTACACATAACTCATCAAAATGTAGGCAACAGCAGATTTTTTTTCGCGATTTCAGGTTTGGTCCCATAGTAAAAGTTTTTCATAATGATAAGTACAATGACCTCTTCAGAGGTTGTTGATGTTTTTCCAATAACCCTGTATAAGACAATAAAATACTATGTTTTAAAAATTAAACCTACCTACAAAGAGATATCGTGTTACCCAGTAACTGGATTGTGGAGGTCAAATAAGCAGTCGCTCCATAAAAAATTCTGATATTCAGCTGTATCCGGTTAGACTTGATGCTGACAAGAAAATGCTACGCAGATGATAATGATGATCATATTATTATTGTAGTTACCAGAGAAACTAGGCGTGGTACAAGTACACAGTGAGTGTATGATGTTGATGACCAGGCCGTGCGTGGCTGCTCGCATGGACACTGTACCGGAGCAGACGAGGAACGTGACGGTATGGAACAGGTATGGGAGGTGGCGAGCCACGTCGAGGCAGTTGTTGAATGATAACATAAGCTGAAAGAAAAAAAATTGTTTAACCACGACACCCTCTCACACACCAGAATATAAGCAGCCCAACAGATGTTGTAAACCATTGCTATTTTATCAAATTTTTTATCAGAATCTCAGAAACGTTTTATCTACAGGATGGCCAAAAAATCGTGGATCAAACGAAACAGGGCGATAGTTGGGGTAATTTGTAGTAAAAAAAAAAAATTGTGCGAGAGCCCTAACTTGATCTCCTTAAAAGTTATGACAATTTGAGTGTTTACAGTAAAGTTCTGATGTTAGAAATATTTTTATTGAGCCTTAAAAGATATTGAAAAAAGTGCCAATACTGATAAATCATGGTACCCACTATCATAAAAGCACTGTTGTAGTGATGATACTTTTTTTATATTTTTTTTTTTTACTGTAAATAACCTCAACCATCGCCCTGTTTCGTTTGATCCATGATTTTTTGGCCAACCTGTATACTTCTATACTAATATTATAAAGAGGTAAAGTTCGTGAGGTTGTAGGGGGTAAACTCTGGAACTACCAGTCTGATTTAAAAACTTTTTTTTACATTTGATAGCCCAATTCTTGAGGAATGCTATAGGCTATTTAACATCAGGCTATGTCTCTTAGGAGACGAGCGAAAAAGTGACAGCGCGGGCAGGTGATGCGATTCGACGGGGTGGGTCGGGGGAACAAGAAATAACACGCGGACGAAGTCGCGGGCAGAAGCTAGTTTTAACTATTTTCTTTAACATATTCAAACTGTAAGGTAACTATACTTTTTTTTTGTAAAATTTGCGCTCCTGAGTCGCAAGTTACAAAAGACGCTTAGTTCTAAAAAAGGCTCACCGAACATGTCACATTGTATTGCTACTTTTTTTTATAAATAAACGCAATTATTATTATTATTTCACAACACCATTTTGTACTTACAGAAAAAGAGTTCCTGTTTGGTAGAACTTGGGAGGCCTTTTGCTCAGTAAAGGCTAATTAAACAAAGACACTTACCAAGTATCTAGCTAGTATAGCGATATCATCCCACATCATATGCTGCTCCAACATGGCGGTCGGAGAGTGACAGGTTTTGTCCACCACCTGAAATATTACAACATATTAGCTAAAGTCTGTTCAAATGTATGTGTCCAATTGTTGTTATTTCAAGTTAAACATATCAACTTTATTTTAGTGGTAGGTAATTAAGTTGATGTCAGAGTGACTAGTACTATTTAAAAAGTTATAAAAACGTTTGAAGTAGTAGCGTAAACTGAACTTTATTGTGTGGGTATTAAAGTTATTTTTCCAAATACTCATATCTGTTTACATGTTTGGCAAATAAATCGCGAACGGCGATTAGGTTGAAAGGTGAAGGTACATTTGGGGTAAAAAAGACGCAGTTTCCACTGTGTCGTGACGATAGATAGTCGTCTTGTTCAAATGTCTTGTCTGGCATACAGGGTGGCAGGGCCGCACAACCTGTTACCATGGATTCAGAACACGATTCTGAACCCCTTATGTTGAAATGAGGCTGTTCAAATCCCCTACGTTCATCATCATCTGTCTAGCCTTTTCTCAACTATGTTGGGTTCGGCGTCCAGTCTACCAATACCAGTATTTTACATGGAGCGACTGTCTATCTGACCTCCACAACCTAGTTACTGGGAAATACGATACCCCTTGATAAGACTGGTTGTCAGACTTTCGGGTGTCTGACGACCTGTAACTATTGTCAAAGATCCACGAAATAACAGCCGGGACCAACGGCTTAACGTGCTTTCCGAGGCACGGAGGGGTATCGGTATGTAGAGATGGCCACCCATCCACAGACCAACCGCGGCAAGCGTAGCTTAACCTGATCGATAGACTTGTGCGGCTGTTATTATTTAGCCACGGGCCCCTCCAAATTCAAATCCACTACAGTACGATTTACATTTGTATTTTTTCCTATTTGTATTTACTCTCATTACGACTCAGCTTGAAAGGACAGTCGACCAACGATTAAATTCGTCATGACAAAGTGGGAATAGTGCCTTAAAGTACTACGGCTAAGATATCGGCCTGGATGCAAGAAGTTGTGAGCAAAATCTTTGCCTGTTGTTTTATGAATTGGAGCAGAACCTATATTCGCAACCATATAGCTTTGTAGGTGATTTTAATGGGAAAATTGTAAGTTTAGGATTTGTTTTTGGCCAGCCAACGATTGTCTCCAATTATGATAATATGAAAGCTCACAAGTCTTGACACACTGACTACGAAGTACAGTCACCAAAAGAGATAAGTAACCATTGTCGTCGGATATAATTGAATTTTAGTAAGAAACCGATGGAAGTATTTGAATGTAATTTAATTTGAGAAAAGAACTGTTTGTTTTCTATTGGTTAAATACAATTTTACCCGAAAACATCCATCGGTTTCTTACTAAACTTCAACTATATCCGACGACCCTGGTTACTTATATCTTTCGGTGACCGTACATCGATAAATAATACAGTTTCAGAATAATTCGTGCTCCTTTCTATTCTAATTGATAACGCAAATGAACAAGAAAGCCTTACATCAAAACTACTTAAAAGCTCACTATAATAAATATCTAAAAAACACACAAGGAATTTGGAATATCGGATCTTTACGGCCAATTGTGTTTCTATGACAAACTCAAAATAAAAGCAAATCAAAATGTATGGCTAAGAAAAAATAAAAACAAAAGAAAAATTGAGCTTGTACCCTATTTCTGAAAGACTGACCAAGTCTCTGATCCGTCTGTAGCGGTATCTCCAACGCCACATGCGAACGCGTCATACTGACGTCACGCAAAATCTTGCATCTCGCAAGCAGAGTTTAGCGCGCATCTAGCATATACAGGTTGAAATTTTAATCACTTTTATCCTCTTAAGGGGTCATTATACTCATCATTATGAACAACTTTTACTATGGTCCTCCATTGGTCATCAGGACAAGCCCCATAAAAAAATGCCCATCATTCTTTCAAGTGTCTTCCTATTACGGTTACAAAAGATAAACCCCTGTGACAGACGCATGGACCCTAAAATTAACAGTATCCAGTCATTTACAGTCCTTTCAGTTATTTTAAATCTGATTTTGCATCACTGTCAAAATCAAAGCGATCTTTATTCTCATTCACATAAGGTTGCTGTTGGGTTGCTGCCACTGACAAGTCTGTCAAAATCAATGTGATCTTTATTTTCGTCACAATACGGTTGGTGTTAGGTTGCTGGTGCCAGAGGTAAAATTACTGAACGGACTGCAGATGACGATGACGTAAGGATTGACAGCATATTTACAGATCAGAGACTTGTTCAGGCTAATATTAAAGAATCAGGAAGCCTTAGGGCATTATTCGACATTCATCGTCATTGAGCTGAGTTGAGCTACACGATTACTGACAAATGCTTGCACCACAGATATAGATAGACCTAGATAACGCAAGTATCACGATCTTTATGAAAACCAAGCGTGCCGTTTTTTGACTACCTACTATGACGTCACAAGCACTATTTAGTGATGGGATAATCAAATCGATTCGGCGACGCCGCCGCGTGCGGCACCCGTCTCGCGCCACGAAGCACGAGCGCTCACCCAGCTAGCTGCCGACCTATTCTGTAAAAAAACTCACCGTGAAAACTTAGGTGAAGTGAACTTAGAGTGAGCTATCATTCCATCTGTTGCTAGAGATTGACACCATTGACAGCTCACTTCACTTATGTTTTCACGGTGAGTTTTTTACAGAATAGAACTACAGTACACAGGACTGTAAGCGAAAGTGGTGGCTTACGATTTTTGTACGTAAGCTAGGCACGCGTAGTAGTTGCTCTTGCGTTATCTAGGTGTATCTATATCTGTGGCTTGCACTGACTGGACTGGTCCACTCAAATATTTGTGGTTCTTTTCTTTCCGTTCATTTTAAAATCATCACTTTTTTAAACCACTGCATATCCTCTCGTCTGTGGCGTCCATTTTTCGCGAATCGCCACATCTGTGGCGGCCATATTGCGCGAATCGCCCCGTGTGTGGCGGACTTCAGGGTGGCCGGGCGCCATATCGGCGCAGGCGAGTTTAGAAACGTCTAGTAACCGTTGTTCGGTCGTTTGAGAGGCATAACAAGTGATGGTATGCCATCCTTGTTCTTTCCCGTATACTTTGTAAAGCGTAGATACAGTACAGAATAAAATATCGGTAATTATTTACGTCATAGGCCGCGGTACCAACACGTGACTCCCTCACAGATGCGACGTTTTTGACACGAATCAACCCGTGATTCACTCACAGAGGCGAGCTTTTTGACAGATATCAAACCGTAATACACTCATAGACGGTAGGATATAAGCCTTCTAATTTTTCAGTTTGGTGCCAACTTTTTTATAGTTGCAAAAGAAATTCAAACGATTGAATCAGATTCTACTCAGGGATAACTCTTATAATAAATCTGGAACTAAGGTGTCCTAGGTTGGCAATATTCCAGATAATCCTAGGAGTTTCTACAAAACAAATGCTTATTTTAAAAACCCTTGCAGGGTGCCCAAAAAGCTTCGTGCGCCAAAACAATATTGTGGCAAAACTAACTAACTGAAAATAATTCGACGTTTGCAAAATATAACAAGACAACTGCGATTTTCTCAAAATTAATAATACGACTCAAAATCGTTTTGTTTTCCGAGTCGAGTTAGGTCCCAGTTACGTCAAAATGAACCAACCCACAATCTGTAAATAGATATTACATATTCCATTAAAAACATTCCAATATAGGTATAGTCAACAAAAGAGTTAAGTATGCAGGATCGTCGGATATAGTCGAAGTTTAGTAAGAAACCGATGGATGTTGTCGACTGAAATTTTATTTGATAAATGAGCTGTTTGTTTTCTATTAATAAAATTAAATTTTATTCGAGAACATCCATCGGTTTCTTACTAAACTTAAACTATATCCGACGATCCTGCATACTTATCTCTTTTGTTGACTGTATATCTAAATCTTATGCTTAGAAAAGATTAAAAATAAATCAGTATTAATTGTCGAAAACAATAAGAATTACTTCGGAAAATGGATAACATTTTGATGTGGGTTTTGGCATAACTGGGCTCATGTCATGCATTTCGCAGTTAGTTGTCTTGTTTCACTTTACACTCATCAAAATGCACAGCTCACTTGACGTTTCGCTAAAAACAAAAATAAAAAAGTTTAAATTAAAGTAAAAAAAAAAACTAAAAAAAGAAAAAATGTAATAAACTCACAGTGGCCGGGGTGACGGGACCCAGGATATTATTGGGCAGTTTGGATAGGGCCTGTGACAGAAACACATGTACTGTGTAGGTACACATATTTACATAGACAGACACAAACACTTATATCGTATCTAGACAAAGTATTTTTAGAGAAAAGCGCTTCGTCCACGAACAACCAGCAAACAAGAAATAGCTAGTATCATAAAACCTAACTCACACGATGTCAAACTAGTGTTGACTGCCATGATTAACTGTCAATGAAATCACTTGACGTGAGATTAAGGGCTGATTTTTCAAACCTCAGATAATTTTATCCAAGGAATATTTTTTTTGAAGAGAAAACTTCTTTAGGCGCGTTGGGCATTTTTTGAGATGGGGAAAAAACTATTGTATTCGCGCCACTGTTACCGTAACTGACACCGCTTCGGATGTGTTCGGCTGTCCTCGGGATGTACTCGGTTTTAATGTATATGCGATATGTTAGTGAGTGATGGCAAATTATTCTGTTTGTGTTTTGTTTTCACTTCTGTCGGCACTCCCGGAGTGCCACTGTGTTTTTTCTCTTTTAGCTCACAAATATATAGCGGCGGATTTAATGCCATAGGTATTTTCGACCAGTCAACCTTCTCAAAGTTGTTCCATACAATAACTGTCAGATGTCAAATATATTCTACGAATAAAAATTATCTGTCGATTGAAAAATCAGCCCTAACTTGAATAATAACAGAATCTAAAGAAAGGTAAACCTTTTCTTGGACTTTTTAAAATAAGACTTGTTTCACATAATAGTTAACAAAATCTACTTGAAAGAAACAACATTTCTTTGAATGATACTAAGAGTAGCCATTTTTTTAAGAAAAATATTTTTGCTAATTAGTGAACGAGGCGCTTTGAAGTAACATTTCTACCTTAATTTACACAGACAAACACATAGGTGGAACAAAGTCAGCAAGGTGTCCAATTTCATCAACTCATTTATATGTTAACAGCTATGTTAGCAGTCGCTCGTGTCAACAAACCAAGTACTTTGCAGTTACCTTACCATGAGGTGGACCTGATGGTAAGCGCTTGCCGACGCCTTTGGACATCTGCAATACCAGAGGCATCACAGATGCGTTGCCATCCCACAGACAAAGAATACAATAGAACAATCTTTACTATGTACACCATATGAATTATAGATAAATGTAGATGTAGATATTTTATTCAGGGTGTTCCAAAAGTCGATGTCAAGCCGGAATCGGGTAATACGAGTAGGCCAAGTCATAATAGTTACCAGAAATATATAATTTAAAAAAAACTATTAAGATTTGTAGCAACAGCAGTAAAAAGACTGCCACAGGGTGCCGACTTTCTCGATGTTTTTTAAATGCCAAATATTTTTAAAATACACAACGTAGATTTTTCTTATATTTTTCTGATAACTATTATGTCTTAGCCTAATACCCGATTACGGCTTGACGTCGACTTCTGGGCCACCTTGTATAGATTGACACAATGGGCGGTCTTATCGCTGAAAGCGATCTTTTAAATACAACATTTGGACAAAGCTGCGTAAGACATTACGTGTCTATATTTACACAGGCACTCATACCGTTCAAACCAGAACACAGATGCTGCTTGGCGGCAGAAATTAATATTGCTTATACAGGTTGCAATTGGAAACATGCGACAAATCAATTTGGAGATTGTACTCATCATTATGAACAACTTTTACTATGGGACCAAACCTGAAATCGCGAAAAAAAATCTGCTGTTCCATACATTTTGACGAGTTATGCGTACATAAATGTAGGGAACAGCTGATTTTTTTTTTGCGTCTTCATGTGTGGTCCCATAGTAAAAGTTTATTTATTTATTTTTTATTTTATTCATTAGCACACATACAAATTGTTTTTACAGGTAAGAGCCAAGCTAACAAAAGCAGTCATGGACAAGTCGGAGTCGGGTTGAAGTGGGTCGTGGTCAAGTTGTCAATAATGATGAGTACAATCTCCCATTTCGATTTGTCGCATGTGTTCAATTTCATCCAGTATACATAGACACCTTACGGACTTAGTTCCCAATACAACATATAATGAAAGACCAACAGTTGAAACTTTTAAAATGATGATGATACTTATTTTTCTGACAAGGGATGTTGAATGTTTTTTTTTTTTACTGACAGATACATGCATGAATGAGAAACAATCTAACACATAAAAAAAAATCTGCCCTCAAATAAATTGTTGTAAGTAATTGAACCCGGTATTTGGGGAATTTCAATATCAAGAAAAAAAAAACCAGCTCAATATTGGTTTATCAATTCAACGCATTTTCTTAAAAATCGAAAATAATCATGCAAATAGAAATCAAATATCAGTTCCCAATATAATATAATAATAATAATAATGTTTTATTCATATTAAAATTGGTAAAATTATTACATAAAAGTCTTGGAAACTATTTACAAAGGTATAATAATGTTAGATGTATGTTAATATTCTCAAACTAAAAAAAAAACACCCCAATAACATAATTGTGCCTGTATTTCCTTAGGAGAAAAAACCCAATAACACATAACGACTTGGGAATCGAACCCCAGAACCCAAGCTCAGCAGTAGCACTTGCAACCGCTACAGGAACAGTCTCTCATTCTTAAGAGTGATCTTTACGCCATACCCTCCCATCATTTTACAGACCTTAGTATTAACAACTTACTCTGCACATCCTGCCGATGACTTTTTTTGACACCAGCTGCACGTTGGCTGAAGCTAGAGCCACTGCCGTATCTGCCATTATTTCTATCATTGGGGAGCCGAGGCCTGAAAACGAAAATTATTTGTAAAAAAAAAATGGTATTTCAATAACATACTTGTGTACCTGCAGAGGCCAGCACATCAAGCAGGAGCGCATCATCATCATCAAGTTGATTGTTGATTGTTGTTTGGTTGGTTTTGTGTTGTTTTTAGGGTTGGTTGTTGGTTGGGTTTGATTTGAGTTGATACTGTGACGATCCGTTTCCTAGTTGATGTGTGCTATTCGCAACACCACACTGCGTTCCAAAACACAGATTACTGACGTTGCTCAAAAAGCCGCTAAGCTGAAGTGGGACTGGGCTGGCCACGTCTGCCGTATGCCCAATAAGCTGTGGGCCATAATAACCACCACGTGGAGCCCTGACACAGGTAGAAAGCGTCGCGGCAGACCCCGTAGAAGATGGAGGGACGAGCTGGACAAAACAAACGACCAGTGGTCCACTTTAGCCCTGGATCGAAAGAACTGGAAAGTCATGGTGAGAAGCCTTTGCCCAGCAGTGGGATGATGCAGGCTAACAGTAACAGTAATGTGTACCTTTATCCTGATTCCTACAGTAGGCGCGCGATCTGAGTGCAGTTCTGAGGAATGCGCTAGTGATGTGACCTAATTAGCGACAATGAACGGAGTTCGATATTTTTCTTTGACACCTTAAAAGTGGACGTTCAAACTGCTTGTATCTGTTAGTATTTTAACACATTTTATTTATTATATTTGCGCTAGATATTTTTATTACAAGCTATGGTACAAAAAAAAAAAGAAAATATCATGCATATATTCCCTAAAGTAAGAGTAAAACGCTATCGATAAGCGCGCGAGCGAGAGACATTAAGGTCAGCACGGCACTAAACTACAGGCGGCCGCGGCGAGGTGTCGACGAGCGGGGGTAGTTGCACCCGCCCCGCTCCTCATACCCTGACTGCACTCAGATCGCGCGCCTACAGTACGCCATAGACCATGGGAGAGAAGTTTCTAAGAATGCTCACCAGAGTTAACGCTCCTTTGTATGAAGCTATCCAACACCATGTCTATGAGTTCGGGCACGTGTCCTATGGAGCCCCATATCTTGGCCTGAACCGACGGGTACATCTCCGTCTCCTCAATGGTCAGCGTGATCAGTTTCTCCAGGATTTGGGCTACTTGCTTCTGGCGACGGGATTCTTCGGAGGGTTTGCAGAATCTGTGGAAGAAATTAGACTAGTAGAGTGCACTCAAGGTCGGGTGTTAATATGATACATTGAGAAAGAGACTCTCGTATAGGTTATGAGTGAGAGAGAAGACGCTCTAAAAATGCGTACGTAACATAATCAGCCTATAATGTTCCCACTGCTGAGACACAAGGCCTCTTCGCGGTGAGAGGGCTAAAAATTTAATAAAACTCGATGTACAGACGCCAGCACATCAAGCTACCACAATCTGTCAAATTTATTTAATAGATTTTCAACTTTATTGCTAAAGCATAAGGTTCAAAGTTGATTGGGAAAATTTGACAGTTTCGGGTAGCTTGATGTGCTGGCGTTTGTACCATATTAAGGCTGCGTTTCCACCAGAAATGAGCGAGGATGCGTAGCGAGGAATGTGTGTGAAACTAACGAATAACATCGCTTCATTTTCATATCTTGAGCTAAGCTAGTGTTGTTATTGGTTAGTGTTACGCACATCCCTTGCTACGCATCCTCGCTCATTTCTGATGGAAACGCAGCCTTATTTTATTGTAGGGTATTGTATATTTAATGAATTAAATTATTATATTATCTGTCGCTCACAATAAAGTAAAACTGAAGTGCACGACGACGATTTGACAGTAAAATTAAGTGAGAGTTATTGAAATCTGTCACTTTATTTTGAAAATGTCACCCTACGTGACACGATAAAGCTCACATTGCAATACTTTGCTTTGAATCGAGATTATCTTGTACGGTGGAACAAGCTATTTGGTATACAGGCAGCTACCTTCCAACTACTTTTAAACAATGGTGTGCTGAGTTAGTCAATTCATTTATACCACTCTATTTAATTAAGGACGCCATAAGCTGAAAAAGTTATAACGCACAAAATAAAAGTAAATATTGGCTGTGTGGTGGAAAGATGAATATTTTTGCCTGTATACCAAATAGCTTGTTCGACCGTACGATAGCCATAAACAGGTTCATAGAAAAAAACTGAATGTTAAAACTCACCTCACTAAATTGGCCAACCACGGTGTCATGTACTCCAGACACAAATGCTTCAGCTCAATAGTTGATCCACGGAAACCCTAGATAATATTGACTTTTTAGAAATGTTAATCCTTGAAAACTGAGAGAAACTTCGAACAGAAGATGACATTGAAAAATAAAATACATCGCACTGCTAACACAAGACTATCAACTCAAAAATTAATTTCTCACACAATACTGTATTAGCTCCAAATTTGGAAATAACTTGATAACCTGCAATCTCTGAAATTACTCATAATTAAAGAAACCCCTTAATTTTATCACTAATTTTAAAACAGTGTTCACTTTTTACAATCGTTAACAGGAAATGACTAATCAGTTTCCATCATTTCTGAAAAAAGCTTCATTTTGAGTTGATACAGTCTTGTGTTAGCAGTGCGACATGTTGTAGCGCGCGTATCGCCACTCATTCAAATATCCCGCCACATGCTTGGCCAATCACAGCGCTTGCAGCCGACGCTTGCCTAAGCGCCGCCCTCTCGCGCTCCCGATCGTTGGCGTCCCTGCCCCGATCGTTGGCATCCCTGCCCCGATCGTTGGCGTCCCTGCCCCGATCGTTGGCGTCCCTGCCCCGCTCGCTCCCGCGGCGCCTAGTAGTATAAGTTTGCGACCTATGTAACGGACACGCGTTTGCGTTCAGCGACAATACCTAATCTTGTAACGTGTAAAAACTGTTTTCTTATGATTATAAGTGTTTCTAAAACGTATTGACTATTACTTCCGACTTTACTCATATAACACCCACGCCACAATGTTGTTTATAGTTAAATAAAGTGTAAATTTGTACAAATATGGTTACATAAGTACAGACGCCAGCACATCAAGCTACTACAATCTGTCACATTTATTTAATAGATTTTCAACTTTATCGCTGAAGTATAAGGTTCAAAGTTGATTGGGAAAATTTTACAGTTTCGGGTAGCTTGACGTGCTGGCGTATGTACATAAGAAGGTTCTTTAGGCATTTCGATCATATTTGCACTATAAGATACTCATAATAAGTTTCATTATTCAATATCATCAGAAAAAGCCTCTGTTCTGCACTCCTACTCGTCAGGGCTAATCATATTTATAATAAAAACTGAACCATATTCTACTGCATTAAGGATTATTTTAAACTAGCTGACCCGGCGAACTTCGTACGCCCCGCCAGCCGCTCTGCCCCCGCTTTTTAAATCTCTGATATCTTCTAAGATGTTCATTTGAATGATATGGTAAAGGGTAATTTTGATCTAGATGAAATGCACAACGTATTTAAAGAAATAATACTGTATTAATGGTTGCTGTGGGTTATCCTTAGGAGATAAACATATACCATCGCGGACTTTTTATCCATCTTTTTAAGATATACAATTCCGTAGTACATTAATTTGATATATCTCGTAAGGTAGACAAAAATATATTTGTTACGACATCACATTACAAATCTTTGAATTTATCGGCTTTTCTCTACTATACGAGTAATATGCATAATTATATTATACATATAAACCTTCCTCTTGAATCACTCTTATCTATTGCTGAAAACTGCATTAAAATGCGTTGCGCAGTTTAAATGATCTAAGCTTACAGACAGCGGGAGCTGTTGATTTATTTGATTTACTTATTTACAAAAAACAATCTTTAATCGATTCTGTAATAATCGATATGTTGTAGGTACTTATTTGAAAAAAAATTCTTTATTAACCGTCTTCTTTATAATTCTTCACTTGTTTGTTTGCGCTTCAGAAATGACGGATGTATAACCTTCCTAGTGATTTTTTTATTTGGCTTACAATATACGTACAGTTATAAAAGGCCTATATTTCGTTTCATTGAAGTCCTATAACCTAGATTTCTTATAGGAGCGACTTTGTTTTATACTATATATAAGATTAATGACTTACCTGTATGCATTCTTCTAGGAACTCTAGAGTAAGATGTGGTTCGTTGTGTGCAAGCTTCTCGCTGACTGACTTGATGAATATCGTGTTGTTGGACGGAATGCATAGGCCTGGGAACGAAATATCCAGTTTATTGTATTATAAAATAAAAAATAAAATGTTTATTATACATACTCCACACTTCAAGAGAGGGATATGTGGCTAAATAATAATAGCCGCACAGGTCGGTCGATCAGGTTAAGCTACGCTTGCCGCGGTTGGTTGACCATCTTTACATACCAAGACCCCTCCGTGCCTCGGAAAGCACGTTAAGCCGTTGGTCCCGGCTGTCATTCGTGGATCTTTGACAGTCGTTACGGGTAGTCAGAAGCTCGAAAGTCTGACAATCAGTCTTACCAAGGGGTATCGTATTACCCATACCCAGTAACTGGGTTGTGGACGTCAGATAGGCAGTCGCTCCATGTAAACTTATTGGTATTTAGCTGCATCCGGTTAGACTGGACGCCGACCCCCAGCATAGTAAAAGTAGGAAAAGGCTAGGCAGATGATGATAATCAATACTTCAAGACTTATAGCAGCTATTTTTTCAGATATTGTGTTATTTCCAGAACATCTTCTTGTTATTTTTGAAAGACTTTTATTCTGTTTTGAAATATTCTGTGAATTAATGTTGCTTTAGGCAATTATCTTTATCTGTTATCTGAGACTTGATTTTGTGGGAGAGTCACTCAAGGAAATCTAAAAGAAAAAGCCAGAAGTCCAAACGTCTGACCACCAGTCTTACCAAGATGCATCGTGTTACCTAGTAACTGGGTTGTGGAGGTCAGTTACGCAGTCACTCTACGTAAAATACTGGTATTCACCTACATGCGATTAGACTTGTCAGTAGCGTGCATTGGTTTTCAGAATAGGTAGGCACTAGGCCGGGTCTAGTCTAGGCAAACGCGGTCACTAATCAGAAAAAAAAAGTGAGGTCAAAACTGTGGTTATTTGAGTAGGCGTGCCTACTTAAGGGTGATAAATTGCGAAGGTCGAACGTCATGGTATTACGCGTGAGACGTACGTATTTTTAATTTTGTCGTATTAACTTGAACGAGTAAAGACTAATGACAATGTGCGAATAGTACGGGAGCCGAGTAGGCCGTCCGGCGACTGCCTACTGCCGCGCTTGTTTGTATGAAGATTTTGGTTTTTGTTAGGTATGATAATTTAGTGAGTTTCTTAATTGTGGGGCCACACACACTAAAATTTAATTGACAGGCTTATGTTGATATATCGAGGTAGGCACTGCTTATATGCCTTTATGCCTTTTTTTTTATGCTTTATTTTTTTATTTCTACACCGTGTTCTTCACGTTATCCATAAACTTTGTCAAACGCTTTTATAGCTTTTACAAATTAAATCTAAAAAGGAAATAGTACTTAAAAAGGCTTCGTTACAAAGGTATTTGTAATTTCATTTAATGAAATTTAATTGAGCTATGCAGTGAGAAAGGATCTTAACTTAGTTTTGACAAGTTTCAGCCCGCCAAATCTTATGAATGAAAATTATGTCGTTGTCAATTCGAATAAAGAGGCATGCATATCGGGTGATTTACGTCAAGGTATTTAGTTTGTATGAAAATTTACAAAAACAAAAAAATAAGAATTCATTAATGTGTCCATAATGAAAAATGCTTATTTCCATGGTCTGAACATCAGGTCGAAGTTTATGTATATCGTCCGGAACACGGTGTATATTTATGTCTGTAATTTATATGGTGTACATAATAAAGAGTATTCTATTCTATTCTATTCAATGCACGCCACTGAGACTAGCCTAGGCACCGATGATGATGATGATGATTATAATAAGCTTACCTGAAGTCTCCAACAGCTGTCCCTCGATCTTCAAATGGAAGGTAGCAGTTAGCGCACACAGTTGGTTGTAAGCTGCAGTTCTTAGATTAGGGTCACAGGATCCCAAGTTTAGCAGGGCCATGTTTAGTAACGTGCCCGGTACGTCTTTCGGACGTATCTTTTGATGTACTGTTACAGAGTCCTGTAAGAAAAGTGTCATGTTAGAGATATTAATTATTGTAAAATATGGTTTTATTAATTAATATAAATCCGCGGAGTAATTGCGTAACACATTTTCATTGATTTACCTTGATTTTAACTATTTAAATATACTCGTTGCGTGATTTACGTTGTCGAGCAGATGGATTAGGAATGTCCTTCAAAATCCGTTGAATAGAGATGACGACGAGGTAAAGTAAACGTAATTCTATTTAGTCCGTAAGTTAGATTATCAAAAAATAATGGACACATATTTTTTCTTGTGTCAATCAACCAAAAAATTACAAAGATAAAGCGTGTCAAAGTTTGGGAGTGGGGGCTCGTGACGTCACGTTTAGGTAAAAAACAGTTACTACATTGTATAGCAATATTTACATTTCGTGTACATAGTGCTAGCCCAGGCTCCATAAATTTCTGGAACATCTCCTTTATACCTTATTACAATGACATAAGAGTCACATGACGTGCGCTCGTCGATTCCATTATCTATCACTTCGAAATTCAAACGGTGTCTCGTTGTGAATCTGCGACGATTTACTTTAAAAACAAATTACTGCTTTCGAATGGTGTGCGCTCACTTGAGTGAGGTTCCAACTGAACTCTACTGGGGCCGTTTTTGTTCTGCTGCGGAAAAGAGATGGTGCTATTCGGCTTGTATAGCTCCGTCTCTATCTCACAAACAAGGCTAGATGTAATATCATACTTACTGGTTGACTTAGTTCCCATCTATTTCGAATATGTATGATAGACTGCACTATATTGTCACAGTCGTTATGAATAAAGCTCAGTGGCGTTGACTCGTTGATTATTGATAGGGAAAACTGGTTGTCATCCACCAGGCAGACCTAGGAACAAAATAATAATAAGTTATTTTAAGAAGTTATTTTTTAGAATGTATAAACAATATCTGTGTTTTGATATCTATTGACATTATGTATTTTTTTTTTCTGTTTCGTGACATTCTCCTATGACATTTTTTTACAACTTGACATGCCTAATAACATGTTTTTTTTTTTTTTGACATTGTTAATTCCTTTATAACTACTGCATGAATTTTTTTTCTGTTTTAATTTTTTAAATAAGTTTACAATAACTTTAACTCGGATTTTGTATGCCTATCGGCGGAACATGGTTTGTGCACTTGATATTTATATTAAAAACACCTGTAATCACCTATGTTCACAAAATAAATAAATTAAAATGAAATGAAATTAATCAAAGCACGTTATATGGCCAGAGACCGCACAAGATGGGGAGGTTTGGTAGGTAAAGGAGGAGGCCTTTGCCCAGTAGAATGCAATATCATCATCATCATTTCAGCCGAAAGACGTCCACTGCTGGACAGAGGCCTCCCCCAAGCACCTCCACTTCGACCGGTTCTGAGCTTCTCACATCCAACGGGTTCCTGCGGCCTTCACAAGGTCGTCGGTCCACCTTGTGGGAGGCCTTTCAACGCTACGTCTTCCGGTACGCGGTCGCCACTCCAGAACCTTTCGGCCCCATCGGCCATCTGTTCTGCGAGCAATGTGCCCTGCCCACTGCCACTTAAGTTTGGCAATCCTTCGGGCTATGTCAGTTACCTTGGTCCTCCTGCGGATCTCCTCATTTCTGATTCGATCACGCAGGGAAACTCCAAGCATAGCCCTCTCCATTGCAATATAGGCTAACAAAAAAAAAAAAAACAGTGGCACTCCGGGAGTGCCGACAGAAGTGAAAACTTGAACAATATTATTTATCTATTTGTTTAATCATAAAAGCATAGTCATTTTATAAATATGTTTGAATGTCATTCTTCCCAATGCGCCTAAAGAAAGAAGTTTTCACTTAAAAAAAAAGTATAATAGATAAAAAGTAGGCGTTGTAGAGCGTTGTCTCTTTTACTCATGCCAGTGTGACGGTCTCTTTCTAAACTTTCTAAAGCTCGAAGTACAATAAAAATATGCAACAATCGAGGTCAACAATTATCATAACGTGTAAGTAAAAAAAAAAGCCTCGTCTTACTAAAATAATTGGTTTGTCAGTTCAGAACACGCATTTTATAAGCTGTTTGAATATTATTTTGCAATAACTTTATCTTATCTTTTCCATACTAATATTATAAATGCGAAAGTGTGTTTGCCTGTCTGTCTGTCTGTTACCTCTTCACGCTTAAACCGCTGAACCGATTTAGATGAAATTTGGTATAGAGATAGTTTGAGTCCCGGGAAAGGACATAGGATAGATTTTATCCCGATATTCCCACGGGAAACTTATGTGGGTGAAACCGCGGGGCGCTGCTAGTAATTAGATATTGTAAACTTACCTCATCAATTTCCGAGGCATAATACACGTCATTTAGTAGAACAGGAAGACCAAGAACTTTGGTCTTCTCCACTGAAGTTATTTGAAGTGCAGTTGGTCCAACCTAGAACAAAAAATATCAAAATATTTACTGCTTTAATGATTCTCTATATTTGCGAGTCATCATAATCAGCCTATGATGTTCCCACTGCTGGGAGACAGGCCTCCTCTCGGTGAGAGGGAGTGGGCCGTAATCCACCACGCGGGCCCAGTGCGGGTTGGCAGATGTCATATGGCTTCGAATTTTTGGTTCTAGGACATGCCGGTTTCCTCACGATGTTTTCCTTCACCGTTTTGAGAGCAGTGGTGACGAAATAATTTACACAAAGTAAAGCGCCTGTCTGGATTCGAACCTACAACCTACAACCTACAACTCGTAAGTCGCTGCAGTTACCACTTGGCCACCACTGCTCTCCTCATATTTGCGAGTGAAATAATGAAAGAAACACAATTTACATGTCATCTTTAAGATCTTGCAATATAACCAAGTTTATTGTGAATCAGCACCCTAATTGCGTAACACACTATCAATCGGAATCTGAATCATTTTGAAGCAAATTGCTAATCCATTGCTTCATAAGTTCGAAAAGTTTGTCTGCTCAACACGGAAATAACGCAATGAATGTTGTTGAACTGTCAAAATGAAACTGATTCCGATTGATAATGTGTTACGCAATTGCCCCGCTGGTATTAAAAATTTTCATCTCCTTTTCTTATAGTATCTTGTGATTGTTTGTCTGAAACAACAAGAGCCAATCAAATCCCTAGACATGAAACCGGAAGACTTGGCCCACCTTAATAGCAACTTTGGTGTCCTTATGCGACAACTTCAACGCATTATTGAACACTTTGAGGTCCTCTTCTAGCGCGAGTGTCGCCCCTGGCAGCTTCTGTTGTTCTACTTCAACGTATTCGCTGAGACGGCTATGGTTGTCTATGAAGATTAGTTTGCGGTTACCCTGTGGAAGAAATTGTATTGAAATTATAACGAATGATAAAAAAAGAACTTGTTTACCAATAACAACCGAACTTTGTTTTGGAAAGCCAATTAAAGGCACACGTATCAAATCGGAAAGGGATCGGCGCCGTCTCGCCTTTCGCCTCGCCGTCAAACAGGCGTCAACCTAACACGTAAGCACGTAACCAACAACAACGTAGCGGGATCGTCCGAAAGGGTTACCGCTGCCCAGAACATAAAGGGCTAAGGAAGGAACACGGGTGGGTTTTAGTCAGTAAGAGTCTGACACTCCCTTCCGCTCCACCCAGAGCGGGAGGAGTCATTAGATGATTTCCCATCCAAAAAAAAAAAAAGCACGTAACCAAAGCGGATCAGCAGCTCCGATACGCCGACTCGGCTACGGCGACGCGACGCCGCGCTTACGGCGCCGACCGCTGGGTGATGTGCTGCAGGCCGCGGGAGGGGGGAGAGGGGCGAGGGGGGACGGAGAGACATAACGCACCGCACCCCGGTTCGTGAGCTTGTCCCGAGGCGAGGCGATTACGTTACGATTTTGATTAGTGTGCGTTGCCGTAGGGAGTTTCATACAAAGAATACTGAACGGCTCGAGTTGATACGGTGCCGATCCCTTTCCGATTTGATACGTGTGCTATGACCTTTAAGTACCTACAGACTTATAAATGCAGTTTAAACTTACCGCGAAGAAATATCGACGTGTTTGGGAGCTTGCATATGGCCTACATCCTCCCGTAGTTGGTTAAAATAACAACCTTTTGGTAGACTTACCCTAAGCGGCGCCAGTATGGCCTCGTGAAACTTGGTGTACTCCCGCACCCAGCTGTTACAGTTGTATATATAGCACGCGTGTATGTTTATGTACGCCACCTCAGGCAGCACTGTGAACCATTTTTGCAGGAAATCCGTTCTGAAATGAAGGAGTTATTAATAGTTGTCGGCACAAAAATAAATACACCTAGATAACGCAGGAGCAACTACTTCGCGTGCCCAAAAATCGCACCAGCTTACGTACAAAAATCGTAAGCCACCACTTTCGCGTTCAGTCCTGTGTACTGCTGGCTGGGTGAGCGTGAGCGCTGGCGCTAGGCCCCGGGGGGAGGGGGGAAGACGCGTGCTGCACGCGGCGGCGTCTTTGAATCGATTTGATTTTCCCATCACTAAATAGTGCTTGTGACGTCATAGTAGGTAGTCAAAAAATGGCACGCTTGGTTTTCATACAGATTGTGATACTTGCGTTATCTAGGTCTATCTATATCTTTGGTTGCCGGTTTGTGGTTATTTGAGGGCTTAAAAGTGGCATAATTTTAATCGTAGGTATTCAATTCATAAATGTGTAATTTGAAGTGTCCCAGATGCGTCCACGGATGATGAAATCGTTTTCTATTTCACAAGTTTTTATTTACCTTGCCTTGTTTGTATGTATGGGTCAAATCTTGCAAGCTGAATTAAAACCACTTCCTTTTATCTTTCGGAGATGAAATTTGACATGTTCGTTCAGTTTCTAAGACAATGCATTTTTTATCCAATATTTGTTTTTTTTGTTTTTCTTGTTTCTCTTTACATAAGAAATGCTTCAAGCTTAATTATTCTGACCTTACCATTTTAATTCTGTTGATTTTAGTTAGGTCGTATTGCTGCTGGATGTAATACAATTTTCTTTTTGGACCTTACAATGCATAGTCAGCCTATAATGTTCCCATTGCTGGGGCAGGCCTCCTCTATTTGAGAGGGAGTGGGCTGTAATCTACCACGCGGGCCCAGTACGGGTTGGTAAATGTCACATGTCTTCGAATTTTTGGTTCTAGGACATGCCGGTTTCGTCACGATGTTTGCCTTCACCGTTTTGAGAGAAGTGGTGGTGAAATTATTTACACAAAGTATAGATAGTGCAATCCACGAAGACGCGCCCCACTCTTCTTCCTAATCTCTTACACTACAAGTGTGCAACATTCCGCTAGTGTTTTAGTTTTTTCGATACACACTAATTACTTATTAGTTAGTGGGTAATTAGCGTGTATCGAAAAAAACAAAACAATAGCGGAATTAACTGGCGATATTACGATTAGGAAAAAGAGTGGGGCGCGTCTTCGTGGATTGCACTATCTATAAAGCTCTTGTCAGGGTTCAAACCTACGACCTACAACTCGTAAGTCGCGGCCACTGAGCCACCACTGCTCCTTACAATGCGGAATGGGTTAATCCCCGTTTGAATTTATGTAGTTTCATAATGAAGAAGTTATGCCACTTTTACTGCTCAAATAAATACAGATTATATATTATACATACTTAAATATAAAAAGCAGTGTTAGCAACTTAATTTTGATTTCTGAAGGCTTTTAAATCTGTTTTCAAATCTCATGTCTATTTAATACCTCATCATCATATGCCTAGCCTTTTCCCAACTATGTTAGGGTCGGCTTCAAGTCTAACCGGATGCAGCTGAATACCAGTATTTTACATAGAGCGACTGCCTATCTGACCTCCACAACCCATTTACTGGGTAATACGATACCCCTTGGTAAGACTGGTTGTCAGACTTTCGGACTTCTGACGACCCGGAACGACTGTCAAAGATCCACGAATGACAGCCGGGACCAACGGCTTAAAGTGCTTTCCGAGGCACGGAGGGGTCTTGTTATGTAAAGATAGTCACTCATCCACGGAACAACCGCGGCAAGCATAGCTTAACCTGCTCGATCGACCTGTGCGGCTGTTATTATTTTGCCACAAGCTCTTCAATTAATACCTATAAATAATAATACTACCCTATTAATGAAAAGCCTCTTCTCATACAGAGTAGGCACGAGCATTGATCACCACGCTTGCTCAATACGGGATGGTGATTCCAGACTTAGTCTATTCAAATTATTAATGTTTCAATTTGATGTTATTTCAAGTTAAACAAATATCAACCTTATTTTAATGGAAATTAAGTTGATTTCAGAGTGAGTAGCACTATTGGAAAAGTTATAAAAATTATTTAAGTTGTAGCGTAAACTGAACTTTATTGTGTAGGAATTAAAGTTATTTTTCCATAAACTCATATTTGTTTACATTTTTGGCAAATAAATCGCGAATGCAGAGTACATTAACTAAAGTCCAAGTTTCCTCACGAAGTGTTTCCTCGCCTCTCTAGCACGGGGTTGTAGGTTAAATCCGGAAAAGGACCCATGTAAAATTTTCAATTCATTTATGTACAGCCAGCACATCAAGCTACTACAATCTGTCGAATTTCTTTAATAGACTTTCAACTTTATCGCTAAAGCATAAGGTTCAAAGTTGATTGGGAAAATTTGACAGTTTCGGGTAGCTTGATGTGCTGGCGTCTGTACTTTCTGAGTTTTTTACCTACTATATTGTTATTATATCGTCAACAAAAACTCAACATGACATTTGAATTGACCAAGGCTTTGAGAAACCGGGGATATTTTTTTATTATTTTAGCTACATAGATTTTTTTAGTCATCTTATTAATTCGAATTTACATAACGAAACTAGGTTATAGTTTCACGTCTAAATAATTATTAGACGTAAAACAATCCAATCAATCAAGTTTCCGCATCTAGTCAGCAGTAAATTCGACTTTACCCAAAGCAAAATTATTTATTTTTATTTTATTTATTTATTTATTTAAACTCTTAGTCTACCATTACAGGTTTAGAAACCTAATTCGATAGCTAAGCCTAGATACTTATAATATTAACTATTTTAAAATAACACTACTTATTACTAACACTTACAAATAACTACACAATACATTACCTAACACCAAAAATTACTTATAACTAAAACAATAAAACCTTATAATTTACAGAAAATTAACTTAAATAATAATATGCTTTACATTAAAAAAAAAATAAAACAATAAAAGAAACAATAAACATAAAATTATACTAATTGTTGCTTTCGTAACATATTAAATATAAACTTACTCTTGCAAGTTCACTAAAGTAACACGAAAAAATGTCCAACCTATTCTGAACTTCGTTCACAGTACGAATTGCTCGCGTGAGAGGTGCTTTGGCCAGCAGGTTGGTTCTGGCAGTTGGTACTGCCAGCAGTGGCGGGCGCCGCCGCCTCCACACGTAGCGGTCGGGAACAGAAAACCGCAAGCACTGAAGCACTCCCGGATTGTGCTCCTTACCCCGGAGTAATTTAATTAAATAGACGACAAGGGTAAACTGTCGTCGCACCCTTAACTCATTGTACCCGACCATGCCCAGCACAAACAGGGTGGGGTACATCAGCGGGTACAATGGATAAACCCCGTACAGTCTGAAGTACAAGTGACGCGTGAACTTGTTCTGCACGCGCTCCAGCATGACAGAGTACTTGGCTTCATGTGGAGCCCATACGACAGCGCCATACTCCAAGTGACTCCTGACTAGAGCGTCGTATAATACCCTTATAGTCGTAATATTAGTGAACCCCTGTGACTGCCTAAGTACAAAGCCGAGGTTTCTGTACGCTTTCTTGCATATCTTAATGATATGCTGGCGAAACGTAAGATCTGGAGTGAGATATATCCCCAGATCCCGCACTTGCGTTACTCGCTGCATGGGTATCGCCTCTGCTTTGTACTCATAGCGGATCAGGGTGCGCGCACGACCAAAGGATATTACCGAGCATTTGGACACGTTGAAGTAGAGCTTATTGTCATGGCTCCATTTCACCACTCTATCAATGTCACCCTGGAGTCGCTCACAGTCTGACTCATCCCTTACCTCGAGCAGCAACTTGAGGTCATCTGCGAACAATAAACATGAGCCATGTCTGACGACCTCCGGCAAGCTGTTTATCATGATGATAAATTCAAGAGGCCCCAAATTGCTGCCTTGGCTTACTCCGGACCTGGTGAAGTACGGCTTCGACTCGTACCCATTGTAGTCAACGTACTGTTGACGGTCTCTCATATAGCTGACAAAGAACTGCAGCAAGTGCGGCGTACATCCTACATCTGCCAGCTTTCTTAATAAGACATCATTGTCCACGGTGTCAAAGGCTTTTTTAAAATCAAAGTACGCCGCGTCTACCTGTACTCCAGCGTCTACTGCCGGTATAACCTGTGCCATGAAGTTAAGCAGGTTGGTGGAAGTGCTGCGTCCGGGCCGAAAGCCGTGCTGCGCGTCCGACAGTTGCGCTCGGACTTGCCCCTGTATACAGCGTTGAATAGCGGCTTCAAAAACTTTTGCCGGCGTCGACAACACTGCAACTGGTCTATAACCGCTGACATCTGGACCTGCTTTACCCTTGGGTACTGGAACGACACGTGTAGTCTTCCACTGATCCGGGAACGTCGATTGCTTTAAGCACGTGTTATATATGTAATGCAGCGGGTTTGTTAAAACTCTAGCACAATCTCTAAAGAGAAACGCTGGTATACCGTCAGGGCCAGATGATCGTTTTGGCTTGAGGTTCGTCAGCGCATCCTGCACATCTTTGAGACTCAGGGTCTCTATATGTACCCGTGCACTGGTAGCACTGCTAACCTCTGCCATCGCCGCCTGAACGTCTAGTTGCGGTGGTGCCTGTCTGTATACCGACTCAAAAAATTCTGCGAATTCCCTAGCACACTGCTCATCAGTGAGATTTTGCCCATCTTTAACCATACTTTGCCTACTTACTCTACTTTTTTTTGACCTGATATATTGCCAGAATGATTTTGGATCTTTAGCGAACTGATTTTGAATTTTATTTTTATGGTTTCTGTGTGCAATTTCTATAGACTTTTTTATCCGGGCCCTACATTTAGCGTATTCTTCGTAATCACAATCACGTTTTGAGTTTTTAAACAGTTTGTGAAGTTTTGCTTTAATTTTGATCTCTTTAATAATTTCTCCGGTGTACCATTCTGGATACACATAACGTGAGTTTTCCTGGGTAAACTTTTTCCTTGGTACACATTCGTCTAAAATACGGCCTAATTTCTCATAAAATAAATTTAAAATGTCTTTCAAGTCATGCATTTCATACATTGTACTCCAGTCAGCAGAAGTTAACATCGAATACAATAATTGATAATCAGCTTTATAAAAATTCCACTGCGGTCTGTTATTGCACGCGCTGTCAGAGAGGGATTCGGCAGCGGGCGAAGGCGGGGAAGGCGCGGGGGCTGAGGGCGCGGGGCGCACGCACACCGCTAGTGGCGGGTGGTACGGGTCGACAGGAACGAGCGCTTCGTCCGCCAACACTACTGACACTTCTCCGCTAAAACCCGTACTCAGAACCAAATCCAGGTGTCGGCCTAAGACATTTGGTACCATGTTACTTTGAGTGAACTCGCAATATGACATAAAGCATTCATAATAATTGCTAATATTTACCGGACAAGAATGCAAATTAAAATCTCCAATAACAATAATTTGTCTATACCTATTACACATATTTTCTATTACCCTAAACAAAATCATATAATCATTCTCCGAACTCCCAGGTGGAATATAAACAACGCAACATAAAAACAAAAATCTATTCTTTAAATGAACCGTTGCACAAACAATTTCAAATACGCAGGCGTCTATCGACGCGTCCGAGACAAGTACCTGTCGTAGCTCGAAGCGGTGTGTGGCCACGAGAAACGCTCCGCCCTGCTTACGCCCATCCACTCGATCACAACGTATTATTTTATATCCTTGAGGGATAATTTCTGCGTCTTGAATGGATTCATTGCAGCCTGATTCCGTTATAGCGTATAAGTCAGAATTAAATGATAATATGTTATTTCTAAAGATTTCTAATTTTGTACGAAGACCTCTTGCATTTTGATAGTACATTTCAATGTTGCTGTTATGGTTATGATATGTTTGCTTTTGTTCTATTTGAGTTCCGAAACCATATCCACTCACTGAACTCTGCATTCAGTGGCCAGATTTCGGGCTGGTTCAACTTATCAAAACACTTTTCTGGTACTCCAACAACAAACGACGAATAATCTCTCACGATTTTGTGTTTGATTTTTTCCACCTTTATTTGAACATCTAGTCCACATACATTTTTCACGTGATCGGTTATTGCTTCAAGAGTGGTATCCGGATGCAGTCGCCAAACATGTAGATATTTTTTACGATCACTAACTTGAATCGCCTTCAACTCTGTATTTGTACCCACTCTGACCTCTTTAGGTTGCCTGTTATTATTATTTTTTTTGTTTTGAACAGTCACCCATCCTGATTCGATCTTCTCTTCATCGTTAGGTAGTTCAATAGTCACCAGTGAGCTAGTACTACACAAAGCTTTTTCCGGTAAAATTTCGGTAGATTTCGTGGCTCCACATTTGTTTACCTTTTGAGTTTTGACGTAGGTATGAAGCGATTTCTTGGAAACGATAGAATTATTCTGCTGACTTACGACCTCGGCAAAAGATGGAGAAGGAGGATTTCGGGGAACATCAGCTGCTATTTCGTGGGCTTGGTTGTACTGAGTTAGTTTAGTTAACTGAGTTTCTACTTTTTCTTCGAGTACTCCCATCATTTTAATTATGTTGGCCAACTCAGTTTTTGTTTGGGAATATTGATTTAGTAGAAGCGATATCGCATTTGCCTGACTGTCCATGCGAGCTATCACGTCAGCTTTAAATTCTCTCAATTCTTGGAGTAGTAGGGAATCAGAATCCATAGTTATGGGTGAATACTGAGTCCGACTTCCGCGCTGACTGCTTACATTGTTTACCGGTGTGGTGGCATTAGGGTTTGATACGTTAATGCGGACCGGGGTTTCACTGTTGCGTATTTTTGGCTTAGCACAGATACATTCCGGACATAACCATTTCTTTATATATGTCTGGGTGTACGCCTTAAACGCTTCTTTGTTTATTTCGAGACATGCTATATCATACCTCTTCATGCATTTATCATTGGCACATTCCATCATGTAATCATCAATTATGGGTGAAGCACAAGCGCCACAATTATTAGTAGACATTTTAATTAGTAGGTATCGCGAACAAAAATTCAAATTTTGATGATCAAACCGAGCACTTCGCGGTTCACAGCGGCGCGACAGAGACGAATTATGTCTTTTTCGCAGCCCGTCTCTTTCACTCCAGGTGAGGAAGAGCCTACCTCGGCGTTCTCAAACGGCGCGATGTCACGCTCGCGTATTATTTTCACCAAAACAGTTCACTCTACTTTAGTCCTTATTTTTAACACATTATTAGTTAATATTGCACAAGTTAATGCTCTAAATATAAATTGAGCAAAATAAAGTAACAAAAAACACGTCTGCCACTGACCACGTGTGTTGTCCAATTAGTACGTGTTAGTGATGTCAAATGTGTTATTTGCGAGCAAGCCTTCAGAAGCAATCTTTTTTTTTATACTACATAATGATTAATACTCCAGCCAAAATTATAGGACACGTTTGAAATTAGGATACATTAAAAATATTTTACTTAACTCGAACCCGAGCGTACCACATGAATACCCCCACATGTGGTACGGCCGATTCACGCGGCTTAAATATCTATTTTCACTCTAAATAAGATCTAATATCGTCTGAGCGATTTTATTCTATGGCCCGACGGATATTCTCGTCAAAAAAATCATTCAAAACCATAAATATCACCTGACAATATAGAAAAAATAAAGTTAAAAAAAAAATGACGCATTAACACGGCATTTGGAGTGCTCGAGAAAATTGTGTTTTTTTGTATTTTAATCCGCGGTAAATTGATGAAGCTATGGTTTCCTAGTAAAGCGGTGGCCGCACTTAACGGCCGTAGTCACAGCTGTCATGAAAATGATGACAGCGACAAAGATTTAAATCGTTAGATTCGTCCTACCGCGTCAAAAAATAGTCACGTTTCTGTTTCGTTTTGACACCTCTGGCACACAATGACGCAGTGACCTGACTTGATTGTCATGGAAGCGCTATTTAATAGTGACAACCTCTTTTCAATATGGACACGTGACTAAGTACTGTGGAAAGCAAATCTAGCGATTTAAATCTTCGGTATATCACGTAGGCTGCGGACGACAAACGCCCTTACATTTAAAATGGAAAAAATATTAATTAAATTACAAAGATATCCCAACAAAGAAAATACTTTAATCGGCATATTATTTTAACACGTCACCGTTAGCACAAGTACTCGTACACACGGATGAACCATACCATACACTCTAGATTTTGAACGCTCAGTTTAGCGCCGAAAGTTGAAAATCCAACTGTGCACTTTTACAACGCGCTAGGATGTGCTCTGTTGGATTTTCAACGAAAAAAAAGAAAGAAAAAGTATTTATTGCCACTCGTATAGGAAGATCACAAACTAAACTAAACACAGTAAAAAATAAAAATCCAACGCTCAACACTCGGCTTGACGTCGAGGGTTGAAAACCGTCGCTTTAAAAAAAAGGGCCCGTTCGAACATGGGCTTACACCCTCGTTAAAGTTTCTCCTGAAGGGCAGTAAGACCCATTTCCATGTTGAAATAGAACTAAATGTCTTGACTTTAATGTTTAACCTATTTTGGCTGAAGTAAAAGAAACCATGCATTTAGATTGCACAAGCGACCTACCTCACCGCTCATTCACATTAGTCGATATATAAAAACGACTCTGTAAAAACAAGTAATCTACAAGAAGTAAAGGACATAAACGAGCAAAATCCATATATTAATATTATAAATGCGAAAGTGTGTCTGTCTGTCCGTTACCCCCCCCACGCTTAAACCGCTGAACCGATTTAGATGAAATTTGGTATAGAGATAGTTTGAGTCCCCGGAAAGGACATAGGATAGTTTTTATCCCGATATTCCCACGGGATCGACACTTTTGCAGGTGAAACCGCGGGGCACTGCCAGTATTCTATAACAATTATGACACTGCCAGATCTTAAAGTCCGTTTAGATGTGCTGTTCAGTTTAATTGGTGACATTCGCCATAAGACGCAAAAGGGGGATAGTCAGTCTGTTCGTTGGTCATAGTAATATGTACATTTAATATTACAAGGAATAATTATGTTTTAAAAATATGGCAAAAACTATAGGAAAGAGAGGCGCTAATAGGGGGTAACGGGGCTAATAGGAACTACTGAAGTCTTTA
The DNA here is from genome assembly GCA_914767645.1 of Hydraecia micacea. Classification (NCBI taxonomy): domain Eukaryota; kingdom Metazoa; phylum Arthropoda; class Insecta; order Lepidoptera; family Noctuidae; genus Hydraecia; species Hydraecia micacea. The sequence goes on from OU611804.1 coordinate 3,268,025, forward strand.
TAAAAGATCAAAATATATTTACTCTAATGATACTAAAGGTTTGCTAAAAGGTTTTTTTGAAAATATCTGCAATTTTTTTATGTCATTCAGTTGTAGTAATTATCCTTTTTCTTATCCCAATTTACTTGGGATCAAAATCAAAAGTCATTTATTCAAACTAGGCTGAGAATCAGCACTTCTCGAACGTCAAAATTACATAAGACAGTTCCCCAAAACGCCCGCCCTTCGCCACTTCCTAGTGCTTTCTCTGGGGAGAAGAAATGGCGGAACAAACTCCCCAGCAGCACAGCTGTCTGTTCATCGGCGCATCGTGTCTTTTTCTTCGGACTATAGGTCGTTCAAAAGCGCCTTTAATGTGCCTATTTGAAATAAATGATTCGACTTTGACTTTGATTGCGGATTATTCTATTCTATTCAATAACCATATTCGTACATTATTATTTAAAACATCGAGTCCTGAATCCAATCGAATTCGATCCCAATAACTGCAAACTTTCAAACAAGTTTCAATTCGATTCAAACCCATTTTTTTTAAACAGTACAGCTGAACGACATCAAAAAATCTCAAGCAGCTATTCTAAAAAAGACCTTATTCTAATAAAAAAAAAACTAATATCGACTAATGCAAACGAGCCTAACCTACAAAGTATGATCATCACCTGAACCTGTTGTCTGAGTTGGTGTGCGTGAAGTCCACTATCAGCTCGAAGGGCTGCTGGCAGAACGGCTTGAGGGTCAGGATCACGTGGTAGATCAGCAGGTCGGCGTTTACTTCGCCGATTCTGGTGAGAAACAAAAAATATTTTGGGACATATTTATGATATTTTGAGATATGTTTATGACATTTTGAGACATAATTATGATATTTTGGGATATAATTATGATATTTTGGGACACATTTATGATATTTTGGGAAATATTTGTGATATTTTGAGACATGTTTATGATATTAATGAAAAACCTTTTTGCCCGCGCCTTCGCCCGCGAGTAATTCCTTGTTTTAAAATAAAATATATCCAAAGAAACTGTATTGCGGAGTGTGAAACAATTTTTTTCCGAATCGGATCAGTAGGTCCGATTCATCTTCATCTTATATACTATACATCTTATATATATAATACTTCCACTGCTGGACATAGTCCTCCCCCAAGCACCTCCACTTGGACCGGTTCTGTGCTTCTCGCATCCATCGTGTTCCTGCGGCCTTCACAAGGTCGTCGGTCCACCTTGTGGGAGGCCTTCCAACGCTACGTCTTCCGGTACGCGGTCGCCACTCCAGAACCTTTCGGCCCCATCGGCCATCTGTTCTGCGAGCAATGTGCCTTGCCCACTGCCACTTAAGTTTGTCATTTCTTCGGGCTATGTTGGTTATCTTGGTTCTCCTGCAGATCTCTTCACCAACTACATACAAACTCAAAAATGTTACCTCTTTATAAGTATAAAAGAAAAAAAATACTCACTTATATCGCCTCGAAATAAAATAGAAGACAGGATTCCCCAATTTACTGGTCCCAGCCTGATAGAAAATATTCAAGCTTTTGATACTCTTGAACTCCTCCTTTTTATGCATGTTATGTTTGACTATAAACTCCTCGAAGTTCGTGGAAGAGATGTCTATGGACGACCAGCGCGCGTACGAGGAGAAGAGGAGACTTGATGTGCTGGAAGAGAGACTGAGTAAGAGTCATATTGTTATAGGAGATAAGGGATTGAGAAGAGGCGGGAAGTTTTGACAGTTAAAAAGAAAACAATTTTTTTTTGACCTTTTACAAAAAAGTCTATAGCAAAAAGTACTTATGCGAGTTACAGATCTGTTCATGTATGTAAGATGTTTAGTGAGCCTGAAAGTAACATCTGAAGGCTAATTCCCGTATTCAAAAAAGAAATTGGTTGCCTGTAAAGTCGGTTTATGGACGATAATTTTACGTGATAACGTCAAATCGTGCCTCTCTATCGCTTGTTCCGCGCTCTCGCTTGCACGCTCGGCTCAGGCGGAACGTGAAATGAGTCATGCTTTTTCGTGCGTGCAGCCGGCGTTCATCGATTTACAAGACGATTACGTCAAGAAAATACTTACGATTCAATCGGCTTATGTTCCGGGGGTCCCAGGTATGCGAGAAGCGTTGCCATCTGAAAATAATGAATGTATTTACTAAGTAGGTAGTGTGTGTTTGTAAAATCCAGACATCAGAATCAGCCTATAATGTTCCCACTGCTGGGACACAGGCCTGAGTGGGCTATAATCTACCACGCGGGCCCAGTGCAGGTTGGTAGATGTCACATGTCTTCGAATTTTTGGTTCTAGGACATGCCGGTTTTCTCACGATGTTTTCCTTCACCGTTTTGAGAGCAGTGGTGATGAAATAATTTAAACAAAGTAAAGCGCCTGTCCGGATTCGAACCAACGACCTACAACTCTTAAGTCGCGGCCGTTACCACTGGGCCACCACTGCTCTCAAATCCAGACATATTAGGAGTAATTACATACTAGCTGACTCTACAGACCCTCTACAGGCCTGTCCAATAATTACAGAAATCCCATAGAAAAAAGTTATTTTCTGTTTTTCCAGTTTTTTTTTTTCATGTAAACCTTATTCGGACTATAGTGGGAAACATAGAGGATCCTCAGACTACGTTACGTGACGTCAGGTGTGAAGCGTAGTTCGCATTTGAGGTTGTAGATGTACTGTAGGCGCGTGATCTGAGTGCAGTCGGGGTATGAGGAGCGGGGCGGGTTCAACTCCCCCGCCCGTCGACACCTCGCCGCGGCCGCCTGTAGTTTAGTGCCGTGCTGACCTTGATGTCTCTCGCTCGCGCGCTTATCGATAGCGTTTTACCCTTACTTTAGAGAATATATGCATGATATTTTCTTTTTTTTGTACCATAACTTGTAATAAAAATATCTAGCGCAAATATAATAAATAAAATGTGTTAAAATACTAACAGATACAAGCAGATTCAACGTCCACTTTTAAGGTTTCAAAGAAAAATATCGAACTCCGTTCATTGTCGCTAATTAGGTCACATCACTAGCGCATTCCTCAGAACTGCACTCAGATCGCGCGCCTACTGTACATGCGTCGCCACAGTAGCGAGCTACGCCGTAGCACAGACCGAGCTACGGCGTAGCAGTGCTACAACGCAAATTAGCAACAACGAAGCAACAAACCAAGGACCAATGACCTAGTCTTTTAACAGTTATTTACCACTGACAGCAGCAAGCCAATAGCAACCTTATTGTAATAATGATAAAACTCACAGTGTTGACAGATCTGTCAATGGCAGCAACAAAACAGCACCTCCATTAAAACGATATTAAAGATCACAGATTTTGTACTGTGGTGAAAATTGCGGGAACCCGCAGCACAGGACCAGTCATGGCGACTCTTTGAGGAAGCCTAAGCCCAGCCGTATTTCAGCCTTATGAAGCCCTACCTTGTCGAAGGGCCTCCTGCCGACCGCCTTATGGTCGCGACTGCAGGACAGGTAGTCTCCGATCCTCTCCTGATGGTTCCACAGCAGTCTGTGCAGCGCCACCACGTTGGCGTCGCTGATGAAGGACAGGTTGTGGGAGGTCTGGTCTACTGACTCGCAGTCTGAGGCTATTTGGATGAAGAATCTGGGGACAAGGGGGTTGAAATTAGTTGTGTCGGTAAAAAAATTGTGGAAAAGTAATTATTGTAAACCCAAATAGATAGTTTAACAACGTTTATTGCTCGGTAAGTCAGAGAACAGTGGACATGATCACAATACAATCACAAAACACAAAACAAAAGCATTTAATGTTTACTATTTCAACAAAATGAATGACGGAAGGGAGGGGGGGACTTTTTTAATAGTGTTAGTTATCTGAAATCAACTTAATTACCATTAAAATAAAGTTGATATTTGTTTAACTTGAAATAATATTAATTTACTAGCACTATTGAAAAAGTTATGCAAATGTTTGAAGTTGTAGCGTAAACTGAACTTTATTGTGTAAGAATTAAAGTTATTTTTCCATAAACTCATATTTGTTTCCATTTTTTGCAAATAAATCGCAAATGCTGATGAGTCAGTCACATCATACACGCACGCCGGTTGCGAGTACTACTCACCTAAATTTTGTTTATGGTTAACTTTTTTGTTTTTAATTGGAAATACACTGATTCGCTCCGAAACCGTCTACAATAATGTCTGTACGCTCTAATAACAGAAGGCCAATTCTCGTAATTATAAATGATCAAAATCTAGTCGCAGTCTCATCTCGGCGACAAACAAATGTCAAAAACTTGTCGAAATGTAGGGAAATTTGACGTATTTTTGACAGATTGGGTCTGACATCAGACTGTGAACGTTCTTAAAATTACGAGAATTGCCCCTCTGATATGCTTTTTTTTTACCCGCTCCCTCTCACAGTCTCAAACGCCTGAATTGTAACAGTGAAAACAGTATTTGACTATATTATTAAGTGACTCACTTGCGTCCGGCCTCGAAGTGAGCCCTCAGGAAGTGGTTGAAGGGCAGCATGTGCTGTTCCTTGGAGAATTCCACGTGGTTGGCGATGTTCTGCAGGATCTTGGACATCAGCATCAGACCGCGCTTCACGTGCGAAGGGACTGGACGGTTGACTATGCCCATTTCTTGGGGAGACACTGAGGGAGAGAAAAGTTAATATTACTTATTGCTGGTCGCAATCTATACATATAATAAAATCGTAGGGAAGTCAAAACTGTACATTGAATATTTTTTTAAAAGAATACTTGGGGCGTGATCTACAATCGATTTCGAAGCCGAAAATATAATTTTTAGAATTTTTGTCTGTTTGTCTGATTGTCTGTATGTATGTCCGGGCTAATCTCAAAAAGTGCTGCATGGATTTACATCAAATTTTGCATGAGTATTACTAAGAGGTCGGGTCAACATATAGGCTACATATTATCACGCTATCACCTACGGGGGAGGAGCTGTGAATCTTTATTTTTCTTACGCATTCTGTGACAGCGTGTAATCTAACGATGCATATTTAAATGTTGTTTTTGAGTAAGCCATGCTATTATCTAGCTTTACACTATAAAAACTACGCCATTTAAGTAACTTGGGCAGAGAAACATAGTTTAATGAATGTTAGTAGTATAAAGAAAAATTTGAAGCAGCGCCATCTATGAGATTTCATAAAAATCAAATCAAGTTACATGTTAACACTTTTTGGAAATTAATCATTTAAATTTGATCATGTTGGCGAGGTTAGTAGTTAGTTATTCTTAAAATTCATAGATGGTAATGTGCATTTTCTTCATAAAAGTTGTATCGTATAGTTCGTTTTGAAAAATTCAAGTTCCAACAAAACCCTCAAAATCTTGAGCAGAGTTGAGGAAGACAATTTAAAAAAATGCGGTGTTAAGTATTACAAAAAAGTTATGTTCATTGATGATGATCATTTCTTCATCAATTTCATGTTGTTAGTACAAAATAAACATTGACTGTTAATACTTTTGTTCGGTATTTATCTGTGTGATTATTTATTTATTTATTTATTATTTATTTAATACTTTAAGCACAAATGTACAGAGGCGGATTATTGCTTGGTAATTAATATATTTTCATGTCGTATACCTAATTATAAAAAAAATCCCTTACGTATGACGAGGTGCCTTCATATTACACGTACGACAAGCAAAGGGGTTTATTTAACCGACGTCGACGAGGAGGTGCTGTGGAAAGTTTTCCAGGAATTTTCAAGGACACCGCATTGGGTAGGGTTTATACCGTGCATCCGAATAATGGCGAATGCTATTTTCTGCGGTTGTTACTTCACACTGTCCGAGGCCCAACGTCTTTCGCCTTTCTGAGGACATTTGATGGCGTGGAGTATCCCACTTACCGCGCAGCCTGGGTAACACGTGACCTTCTCGACAGTGACCAAAATTGGGATGAAACCCTCGCGGAGGCGAGCGTCAGTGACAGTCCCAGCCGCATGCCGTCATTTTGGTGTTTTGTGGAGTCGCGAACCCGGTAGCTTTGTGGGAGAAGTATCGCCATCATCTGTCTGAAGATTTTCTACGAGCTTTGAGGCGTGCTACTAGAGACGAAGTCGAAGTAACTGATGAACGCGTGCTGAACACCTGTCTCAGTTCACTTCAAGATGTGGTCATTTCTATCGGCGGCAATCCACTGATCGAATATGGGTTACCAGCTCCCCAATCATCACCGCATCAAGACCGTGGAAATCGGGACTTTAAAATTCCCATCGATTCTGTTCCACAGGTCTGTTCAGTGGCGATTTCCGGCAAACGCTTTCCGTGGTGACGCGGTGATCGAGGGCTGACGAGGTGTATGCTTCGTTGAAATGATCTTCGTTGTGGTCACGAGTTCGTACGCTGCGCTTGACCATTAACCCATCGTATGCCGGAACGTAGATCTACGCGAGACACAATGGCTTTTTAATTGTGTCTGTAATTACGACATTCAACCGTTTAATATGAGAGCTCGGCTCGGCGGCAATGCACGTGCTCAAGAATTCTCCGATGTCCTTCTAAGTCTTGGCGAAGGCACTCTACCAGAAGAGAGAGGTGGACAGGTGGTGCTTCCAGTCTCTCGGTAGAGTGGTATCCAGCATAGAAGAACTCATTCGCTGTGTGTACGGGGACATCAGTCGTATACTGCACCAGCAAAATTCTTGGGTGTGTGAGCGGGCCATTTTGACGCTTAAAAACGATCAGGCTGCAGCAATTAACCAATGCATTCTCTCGGAAATTGAGGGGAATGAAGTAGACTACACCTCGATAAACACTGTTGTCGAGCAAGATGACGCCACACATTATCCCGTGGAATTTCTGAACTCCCTGTCAGCAAGTGGACTTCCAGCGCATACCATCAAGCTGAAGGTCGGTGTCCCGATTATGCTTCTTCGGAACCTATCTCCTCCGAAGTTATGTAACGGGACCCGCCTTAAAGTCATCTCGCTCCACAGACACACAAATTGAGGCGGAAATTCTTACGAGTTGTGGCGTTGGCGAGGCAGTATTTATACCACGCATTCCCCTCATACCTCATAACTTCCCGTTCCAGTTCAAGCGCGTACAGTTCCCCGTGAGTGTTTGCTTCGCGATGACCATCAGTAAGTCGCAGGGGCAGACACTGAGGGCAGCGGGTGTCGACCTCAGGACGAGTTGCTTCTCACACGGGCAACTGTACGTCGCTTGCTCCCGCGTCACCAGTCCTGACTCTCTTTACATTTTGGCTCCTGGCAGCATAACTACCAACGTACGTTATAGGGAAATGTTGTAAGGTATGATACCTTTGTACGTATTTTTACTCTTTTGTGTCCTGGAATGTATTCCTGCATTATTTTCTCTATTTCCTTCAGTCACATCTTATGACTGAACTCAGCAGGATTCCAATATAACTCTCTTCACTTGCTTCGCTTGCAAAAAAAACTTATATTTTAATGCTATTTTAAAAGTTGTTTACTTATAATGCTATAGCGACACTGGCATCTTAGGTATTTTTGGTGCTGTAGAGCCTTCACGCAGACGACGTCGCGGGCAGCAGCTAGTAAAACATAAAAAACCGGTCAAGTGCGAATTGGACTCGCGCACCGAGGGTTCCGTACAAATTTGTAGGTATGTAAATAGTTTATCACGGGTTTTTTTAATGTAACTACAATTTTACGGTTTTCGGATTTTTTCCTTTACTTGTGCTACATGACCTTGCTTCTTGCCAATTTGATTCCCTTGAGAGTGTCGAAATATACGTTTTTTGCGACAAAACTGCCGTATCTTTTTTCACGTTAACTTAGAAGTTTGATTTTTTTACAGCTTCAAGGGACTGTAGATCTGAGTATATGGTTTTTATTTAAACTCGATACCTCTACGCGTTCCCGAGATAAAGGGTCTTGACAGACAGATAGACAAACTACAAAGTGATCTTATAAGGGTTCCGTTTTTTCCTTTTGAGGCACGGAACCCTAAAAACTCCAGTTCAACTAAAATAACTCTAAAGATAAAAAAAACGAAGACGTGACATCTACCAACCCGCACTGGGCCCCCGTGGTGGATTACGGCCCCCTCCCTCTCGTAGAGAAGAGGCCTACGTGCCAGCAGTGGGAACATTATAGGCTGATTATGTTATCCGGGATAAACTTTAAGATTTCCGCTATAACTGGATTCCCATGTTTAAAACTTTTAACAGTTTATTTCGAATCCCTGTCACAGATAGATTGACACCGAGGAAAAATCAAGTGTTATTGAGACGTAAAAGCAAGTTTATGGGCGATATATTTTTATAGCAGAAGTATTTTTTTCTTTTCCAGTAAATTTTGTGACTGGAGTCGGTTTCCTTCAGTAGTTAAATCAGTGTAAACCCCCATATGTCAGCTTTAATTATTCAGGTCTAATAATCAGGCATCATCATAGGTTCCTAACATTTAAAATATACAATATAAAGCGATAATCTTGAAATTTTCTAGCACTAAAACAAATATTTTTAACAAAAACATAATAATAGTTTTAACATACCGATAGCTGGGTTGATGAACCTCAAGAACAGGACAGTGCCGACCGCGCCTACACTGGTCTGCGGGAATTGCGCGAACCTCTTGCTTAGGACCTGCGCAAAAAGCTAGTATTCGTTACATTAAAACATGTTCAAGTTAGTAGGGGTGAGAATTGAAAGTACACCTGGAAAAGTATTCCACTCTGTACAGTCAAAAACATCTTCAGCATCATCAGATGTATAGGCTTTACCAATAGGGTATTTGATTGTATTAAAAGGGGAATTATAAAACGATCAAATAAAAAAAAAAAACTTAGCGACTGAGGTTGAGATACTGTTTTAATAACTTGAGCGGTATGAATTTGAGTATGCGAAAAATTAACTAAACTAACGACGAATATTGATTAACCTTTTAAGCGCTTGGCTAAATATTCATTGCCGTGCCCCTAGCGCCCGGCTACAAATCGATAAAATAATACCTACAATAAATAAGGAGGAGAAATCGTTGTATTGATTAAAAAATAGTCAAAAAGTTTTTTTCTCTATTTAATAATGGTTTTAGTTGTACCACGCAGTTAATAGGACAAAAATAAAACGAAAAATCATGCATGTCTCTGTCGCATAAATACGACACGAGCGGTAGGGGCACGGAAATATGTGTCGCATAAATGCGACACAAGCGGTTAAAAGGTTAATAATAAATCCAGAACGAGCTTACAAAAAGTGGGCTGTGATTAATCCATTTCAGATAAATTACTAAGTGAGCGACTAGAAATACAGAGGGCACCCCGAAGTTAGGTTTGGTTAGGTTACTTTAAACCCTTTACACAGAAATAAGGCTCCGTCGACATAGGATGGAAGAGCGAGCGATTGACAATACAAATACTTTTACCGTGCATCGTGTATTTTAAGTAACTCAAATTAATGTTTGTAAGTTGCTGTTCTGTTGATTTCTTGTCACTCGCAATCAGTCGCTCACTTAGTAATACTATAACAATTAAATTAATTATTTTTGTCACTTAAATCTTTAATTTACAGTCACTCATTTAAGGTGAATGCGCAGTGGTAGACCGCGAAATTCAAATTTTCTTACGTTTTTTGCAATTTGCAGGCCAGTGTCAGGTTGTATCTTGATCAAAATTTGATTCGCGACAATAACAGGTACGTATTTATAGAATTATAGTCATTAGAATCATTAATACATCTTTCTAAGTTAGATTTGTACCACTAAGCAGTTTTCCATAAGAGATTTGTTGTCGTGGTACAAATCTAACTTAGAAAGATGTATTAATGATTCTAATGATTATAATTCTGTAAATACGTACCTGTTATAGTCGCGAATCAACTTTTGATCAAAATACAACCTGACACTGATCTGAAAATTGCGAAAAACGTAAGTAAATTTGAATTTCGCGGGCTACCCTGGCACTTCCCCCTTAAATACTACCCGTATTAAAATACAGAATATTTTTTTTACCGGTTCCAATTTTTTTACAGGGTGTTCTACCCATGAATATGAACAACTTTCACTTTGGGACCAACTCTGAAATCACGAAAAAAAAAAAATCAGCTGTTCCCTACATTTTGACTAGTTATACGATCATAAATGTAGGGAACAGCTGATTTATATTTCGCGATTTCAGGTTTGGTCCCATAGTAAAAGTTGTTCATAATGATGAGTACAAAGACCTCTTAAGAGGTTGTTGGTGTTTTTCCAATAACCCTGTATATCGAATTGATCTAATTCTAGAAGATTAGGTATTATTTTTAAGTGATTTCACAACTTAAAAGCACGAAATATGATCCTGATTCTCTCGCACACGAAGGGTTCCGCACCACAAGGCCGCCATGGTCGAAATACGGTCTGGAGGACTATATTTTGGAACAGACTATACACCTCTGCTTGACCTGTGATATTATGTTCATATTACTAACCTGATATAAACAATGACACATGCTCCGCAGTTGTGGTGGGAACTTCTCTGCTGATCCAACTATTCTGTCGAAGACTTCCTTGGTTAGGTCTATTAGGTTAGACCTGTTCGTCTCTATGTCTTGGTTTGGGTCCAACCTAGGTGAAGAAAAGAAGAGTTATTGTTATTTTTATCTATACAATACAAATAAATAAAATTGGAGTGTCTGTTTGTAATATTAAAATAACCACTTTTTACTAAATGCATATGGATGTATACACGGTACATATACCAAAATAATATTTTTTACAATATTTGTCTGTTTGTTCCGGCTAATCTCTGAAACGGCTGGACCGATTTTGACGGGACTTTCACTGACAGATAGCCGATGTAATAAGGAGTAACTTAGGCTACTTTTATTTTAGAAAAAGAGTTCATCAGTTCCTTGATAAAAGATTGTGATACCTACCTGGCAGGATCCACTTCGAAGCTGATATCCCCTCGCTCATCAGCCTGGTCGAGTAGTGCAGTTATGAGGGGTTCCAGCAGGTTCTGAAGGTATACGTAGCCGTAGATCTTGAAGCAGAACGCCATAATCTTGCTGCCTAAGGAGTTGCCTCGGAAGAGGGTTTGCATGCAGTCGGAGACCTGGTGAAGATAAGGGATGACGGAGTAGAGAATATTGTTTTTGTGAGGCATATAATAATTAGCCTAGTCGGTTACCCGGAAGGGGCTTGTGGCTAAGTAATAACAGCCGCACGGGTCGATCGATCAGGTTAAGCTACGCTTGCCGCAGTTGGTCCGTGGATGGGTGACCATCGTTACATACCAAGACCCTCCGTGCCTCGGAAGGCACGTTAATCCGTTGGTCCCGGCTGTCATTCGTAGATCTTTGACAGTCGTTACGGGTCGTCAGAAGCCCAAAAGTCTAACAACCAGTCTTACCAAGGGGTATCGTATTACCCAGTAACTGGGTTGGGAACTTCAGATAGGCAGTCGCTCCATGTAAAATACAGGTATTCAGCTGCATCCGGTTAGACAGGAAGCCGACCCCAACATAGTTGAAAAGGCTAGGCAGATTAATTTTTTTTTTTTTTGGTTTCCCGGATACATTCCTATTCTAAACTCCCAATTCTCAAACAGCTCTTTTTGTAAAGACGTTCTAGTCTTTTTGTCGTTAACAGTCAGTTATACACCTCGAAACACTGAGACATTTTTTTCTTTTCAAGATCGTCCTCGATCGAAAGTGGTCTTTTATGTTACTTGAACCCAAACAGGTAGCCACGTTCATCGCGGCATGAGTGCTATTTTTTAGTTTCTGAAAAGTACTGGCGATTTCTTGTGTAAAAATGTTACTTTGTAAACTTAGGTGCAGTGACCTATCAATAGTGTCAATCCCTTGCATCAGATGGAATAACAGCTCACTTCTTACGGCTCAATTTTTACAGAATAGATCGGCTCGCGCCACGAAAGATGAGATTTGACCCCCCTCCCGCGCTCTGTCCGCCGCCCCTATGACGTCCAGTCCCGTCCCGCGCTCACTCCTCACACCGCTAAAGAGACCTAGAATCGTGTACTGCGCAAGTCAAACCACGTGGTGTGTCAAGTCTCATCTTTCGTATGGGGTTTTACACTAGCAAGTGTAACAATATCTGAGGGCCAATTCCCATAATTAATTTTAAGTAACAATCTCATTTCAACGACAATCATTATCAAAAATGTATGTGGACTGACATTTCACATTTTTCTGATTTTTCATAACTGTCAAAATCACTGTGATCTTTATTGTCGTTGCAATAAGGTTGCTATTGGGTTGCTGCTGTCAGAGGTATAATAACTATGAGAGGACTGTAGTTAAAGAAAAATACAAACGGGAATTGCCTCTTTGATCAAAGCAAATCAGTGCTGAATGCTTACCTCAACCTCTCTATAGAATATGTTCCACAGTAAGGGCGCTAACAGATGTTTGGCGTCGAATAGCGTGACGAACACGCGAGCCAGCTCGTCCATCTGCGACGTGCTCACCACGTTGGCTAGAGCCATTGCTATTGGTAGCTCGCCCTGTGGACAAAAATGTAAGAATTAGAAAAATAAAATTGGTTGTCTGTAAAGTCGGTTTAAGGAAGATAATTTTACGTGATAACGTCATGAGAAAACATCAGATAGATGCGTCACAAGCCGAACGCTTAGGCCGATCGTGCCTCACTATCGCTTGTTCGGCGCTCTCGCTTGCACGCTCGGCTCAGGCGATCGATTAACACTTCAAGTTTTTTTAATCTTAGTTATTGAATATAAAAATCTTTGCTATTATGTGATAAGCTAAGAAGCAGTTTATTGAAAAAAAAAATGTTGTCAATTTAATAACATGTATAAATGACAGTGTTAATCGACTTTTATTGCTAACTGTACGTGTTTTCTTTTTGTTCTTTATTTGCGTTATGTTTACCGCAAATAAACGTATTTTCTTTCTTTCTTCTCTTCGTGTGTAAACACGGCTTTAATCTTCAAAGTCAAATCAAAGCATTTATTTCAAATAGTCACATAAAAGGCACTTTTGAACGTCAAAAATTACATTAAAATAGAATTGATTATAATCGCCCCTACCAAAAGGTAGTTTTCGTATGGAGTAAAATGGGCAAGAAACTCCACCGTTACTCTTTTAAAATGTTTTACAATATTTTACATATGAACAGAGGCCAGCACATCAAGCTACCCCAATCTGTCACATTTTCGCAATTGAATATGAATCTTATTCCTTTGTGGTAAAGTTGAAAATCCATCAAAGAAATTTGACAGATTGGGGTAGACTGGCCTCTGTACATTAATTATATAATAATATGTGAAGACGATGCACCTAAAACAAATAATAATACTTCATAGTTTTTAACCGTCCTTCCTAGTTAGCTCTTACATTATTTACCTTATCAGAGATCATAGTGACGAGCTGCACGAGCTGTTCGAATCTATCAGCGAGCACGGTCTCCGCCAGCGTGTCGAACTCTGTGCCTTGCTGGAGTATCTTCGTGAGGACTTCCATGAATGCTGCACGGGTTTGGAGGTCGCGATGGTAGCCTAGGTCTGTCGGAGAAAGAAGGGTAGATTATTTATCAAGGAAAGACTGAACAATAAGCCGTTGGTCCCGGCTGTCATTCGTGGATCTTTGACAGTCGTTACGAGTCGTCGGCAGCTCGAAAATCTGACAACCAGTTTTACCAAGGGGTATCGTGTTACCCAGTAACTGGTGTGTGGAGGTCAGATAGGCAGTCAGTAGCTCCATGTAAAATACTGGTATTCAGCTGCATCTGGTTTGACTGGAGGCCAAACCCAACATAGTTGAGACAAGGCTAGGCAGATGATGATGAGGCTGAACAAACCTTTAGAATCGCTAGTAAACTCTTTCCACAAGAATGATCGCTCGCTCTTTGGCATGCTGTTTTCTTTCTTACATCACAGATCGCGAGAATTGGAACGGAAAGGTTTGATTTAGGGCCTGTGCACACCACGTTTTTTAAACGCGCCGTTGATGCGCGTTTGTAGCGATACAGACGCGATACGCACGCAAGTCAGATGCAGCCTGTAGACCTTTGCACACATGTATAAATTCAAATACGCGTTTGAATCGATACAAACACAACAAACTGCTCTGTAGGATATAAGCGCGCCGTCGACGCGCGTTTCTAAAACGCGCATCGACGGCGCGTTTAAAAAACGTGGTGTGCACAGGCTCTTAGTCCTAAATTACCAGTTGCTTCGCTGACATTTCATTGACACGCACTTAATAAAAGATCAGCTGTTTTGATAAAAACATACACTCGGGGGTAAATAGTTGAAGTACTAATATCATTTGTAGGGCAGTCGATGTGCAGTTAAAATGTCGGTAAATTGTTACGCCGTGCACGACACAAAAAAAAACAGTGGCACTCCGGGAGTGCCGACAGAAGTGAAAACAAAACACAAACAGAATACTTTGCCATCATTCACTGACATATCGGATTACATTAAAACCGAGTACATCTCGAGGACAGCCGAACACATCCGAAGCGGTGTCGGTTATACATTTTCGCCACGCCGAGAGAGGGGGATACTCCTACGCCGCGCCGGCAGTCTACTCTCCATCCGTCTTACGAATTTTCGATCAGAGTCACGTGTCCTGACGCGAGTTTAACATTTTTTACCCATTACAAAAAAAGTGTACAACGCCGCTAAAGAAGTTTTCACTTAAAAAAAAAACGTATATTACATACCAATGCTGTGCATGAGCCCCGAGTCGATGTTGGCGCTGAGTAGGTTGGACATGGCCTGTATTGTAGCGTTGCGGAGCGTCTCCAGCCGACCAGGACCTTCGGCCATTTCGACTTCGTTGCAATCATTGAGTAGATTCATGAAGAGGGTGAAGTATCTGAGAAAGAGAGAGAGAAGAGTTACTTCTTTATTCATATGAAGTTGAAGCTGATAAATATGCCTGTCCTTGTCATTTTCATGTACAACGGCTACAAGGTCCTTTCACCCGCGATAAATGTATTATCTCACCCCCCTTTTTACACCCTTAAGGGATAATTTCGGAGATAAAAACTATTCTATATACTTCCCCACAATTCAAACTGTCTCCATACCAAATTTCATCTAAATCCATTCAGTGGTTAGACGTGAAAAGGTAACATACAGACAGACAGACAGTTACTTTCGAATTATAATATTAGTATGGATAGTATGGATTAGATTCTTTTGGAAAAGACCACACAATGTTTCCCAGTTACTTACTTGAGAAACAGCTGACTCTTAGCTTCCATTAGATCTCCTCTATCAGACTCTTCAGGTTGTAAAGGTAGACCCTTCAGCAATGATGCTACTGCTTCCATGCATGCTTGGTCTAATTCTCGACAGCAGACTAGATATCTAGGAGTAAAAAGGTAAAAGTGTTAATACCAATTCAAAAAGAAGACAACACACACACAGACAGACAGGCCTGATGGTCTAGTGGTTAGTGACCCTGACTGCTATGCCGGAGGTCGTGGGTTCGATTCCCACCCAGGACAAATGTTTGTGTGATGAGCACGATCATTTGTTCTGTGTCTGGTTGTAATTTATCTATAATATGTATGTATTTAGAAATATATAAGTATGTTTATCAGTTGTCTAGTACCCATAACACAAGCTCTGCTTAGCTTGGGACTAGATGGCGTTGTGTGATAGTTGTGGAATATTATATTTATTTATATTTAATAACGTTTTCTAAGTATTTATTTATGGGACGAGCTGAATAGGTTCCGGCAAAACTGGAAGGGGGACGCGCGGGCTCGCGAAAGATGGAGATGGAAGGAGTGGAGGGAGGCTTTTGCCCAGGAGAGGGGCAGAACAGGCCAGTAAAAAAAAAAAAAAGTATTTCAAGAACTCGGGACCCTTTTGCTCGGATTGATGTCATTTTTGCCACTGATCCTCAGATCTACACTTTCATACGAAATTCTTCGAATTTATTCTTGTTCCGATCCAGAATTCGTTGCATTTAATATTGTAATTTGGAATCTCAAAATAAAACCGGTGCAATTTAATTGCCTGTGTCATACCATAAGTGAAAGGGAGAGGAGGGGGAGGGGGAGGGGAATGGAGGGGGAAGAGAGGAGGGGGGGGAATGGAGGGGGAAGAGAGGAGGGGGGGGAATGGAGGGGAAAGAGGGGGGGGGGAGGGGAATGGAGGGAGAAGAGAGGAGGGGGAGGTGTAGGGAAATGGAGGGAGAGGAGGGGAGGGGGGGGGTTGGAGGGGGAAGAGAGGAGAGGAAGGGGGTGGGAAATGGAGGGAGAGGGGGAGGGGGAGGGGAATGGAGGGGGAAGAGAGGAGGGGGAGGGGGAGGGGAATGGAGGGGGAAGGGAGGGGAGGGGAGAGGAGGGGGGCCTTATAAAACCTCCTCCTTTTAGAGTTCGGGGACAAAATATGTTCATCAACTGACCTGGTGATTGAAGATGCGTCAGCTCTCAAAGGCGGCGCGATCTGATGACTGGTACCCAACACCCAGTCTGTTACGTATTCCACCATCTTGTTGCGGAACTTCATTTCCTGTACCAAAGAAAACATAATTTTAAAGTAAACTTCAAGATTTGTGGCAGTCGCGGTCGTAAAACGTACGAGGAGATGAAATGCTTTTTTGAAGTGAAAACTTTTTTAGGCGCGTTGGGCATTTTTTGAGATGGGAAAAAACCTTTGAACTCGCAACACTGTTACCATAACCGACACCTCTGTATACAGGGTTATAACATCAACAACCTCTTAAGATGTCATAGTACTCATATTTGTAATTATATTTTCGCACTAGCTGTGCCCGCGACTTCGTCCGCGTGGAATAGTCACTTTTCGGGCAGCATATATTGATTTACTTACATATACCGCCGTTTGGGTAGCTAAAAATTTACTTTACAGTAATGCTTCTCTGTATACGATATTTGACGTATGGCCATCGGGGATGAAAGCATACAGGCTCCTAGGATTGCTAACCCGTGACAGAGCCACATACAACTGACAGTGCGAGAAACAGCTGATACTTAGATCTACACCCACAACTTTCACCGTCTGACCTTAACAAATGTTCGCCGTGATTCTTTAAATTGACATAACTTTTTTATTTATGAACCGATTGACATGAAATAAACACTAAATGTTAAGTGAAGCTTACTACAATATATTAGTGAAAACCGCATCTAAATCGAATAAGGCGTTTCTGATATTAGCGTGCACAAACACACAGACAAACAGACAAACCGACAAACAGACAAAAAAAAATTAATTACAATTTCGGGTTCGGCATCGATATAATAACAACCCCTGCTACTTTTTTTTTAATATATTTCCATTGTACAGACACCACTTTTTTACAATTTTATTATATGTATATATATATAGATAACAGCTTACACATGATTTCTCTAATCATAATAATCATTAAGCATAACATTCTAAAGCATAAATTTAGCATGCTCGTTTTATTTCCAACGACGTCAGGTCGGGTTTAAAGGAACGTAACCAAACCGAACCTCGGGGTGCCCCTGACGTCGTTTAGTGTTATGCGAATCAAATGTATGCCAAAACAAATTAGCCTTCAAGATAATTATACCAACATAAACGATATGCCAAAAAAAAATGGCAAAGTATTATTATGGCAAAACAAATTATACCAAAATAGTTATGCCAAAGTATATTAGGAAAAAGAACATGATGCGAAAAGAAGGGATCCCGAAAACGACACATAAGTATTTCGAAAACCTGCCAGATGGCTATGAGTTCCATTTTAACTAACCTGTCTGAAAGCGAGGTCATCTCTCCTCCTCATCATGGCTTCAACAACTTGGCAGAGTTTGGTCTTGATATGAACCGACAACACTGTCATATCCAAGTGACGTACGTATCTGTAAAAAAAATGTCATAAGTAAACAGTAAAAAAAAGCATGCCATCCTACCAGTGGCGAAGGTACCATACAACTGGATTCTCACCGGCTTCCCTTCGAAAATTCAGAACATAACCACTCTATAGTCAATTCACCATTGAAATTTTCTTTTTGAATTTCTTTTTTTTTGCTCCGGCCTACCTCTGTCATAAATTCACCCATCGCCACTGTCATCCTACTAATATTACAAACGCGAAAGTTTGTGAGAAAGGATGGATGGTTCAAAATGATGAGGATGACCATTGTTTTCAATACATAGCTGGATTCGACGTCTCAAGGATTGTACTGCATTCATCATTACAATATTATTGATTCCATTAGAATATTTTCCAAAGATCGTAAGAAAAAATTGAATTTAGAACATAATGTTGTGAAGATGACTGCGCTGCGGGTGTGTGTTAATAAAAATATTGAGCATCATTTCGAACAAGACACAGGTAATGTAGAAAATATGAAGCAGTTTATTAAAATCCAACATTTTCCCCCAGGTAGACCGACGACTGAAAGGTGGCACACGGACTGGATACCGAAGGTGGAGGACACGGTGTTGTGGCGCAGCAAGGGAGAGGCCTATTTATAGTGGTCTGCGATAGGCTGAATTGTTGATTGATTAATGATTGAACACAGTCAAGGTTAGAAAGAGAAGACACCATCATGCATACATCGTAAGTGATGTATGGACGGTTCCGAGTAGCCCGCCGCGAGCCTATATATATATAGCGACACACGCTCGAAAAACATCAGTCAACATTACCGCTGCCAATTAGTAACTCGCCAAATTGACATCCGCGTCAATTTTCGGCTGGAGTAAGCAAGACTCACCAAAATTTAAACACAAATTATTCGGGGGCGCGCCCCTCAACATCGAAGATCCCTCAACCATCGACGGATCCAGCAGAACATAGAAGATTGGCACAGAAGACCATAAAGATTGGCACAGAAGACCATAAAGGTGAGTGGATTCATATTTCCTTCCTTTGATTGTGTCATATCGGCTGGTCATCTTCCAATGCCTGTACGTACTCCAGTTCCGTTTTTTTTAGTTTTTAAAGTATAAAAATATTTACCCACATTTATAATCATCTTACCTGACTATAGACAACATCAGAGTTTCAATAGAAGTAGTGCTAAGATGTTCATTGGGCTGACCACTCTTCTTAATGTCCAGTATACTCTTCATTATAAAGATTGTGTGCTCTACGAATTGTGTATTTATATCTGTTAGCATTACCTGTGAACAAGTTTATATTAGTTTGGTCATGGAGTCTATAGTAACGCTTGTAAATTGTCGGTCGGTTTTCAATAGCTGCAAAACTAGGGTTTCTTAAGATAGCAGCGCCGTAATACAGGGTGAAATTTTAATCACCGTTTTCCTCTTAAGGGGTCATTGTACTCATCATTATTCCACATGAAATCGCGAGTACAATAACCCCTTAAGAGGAAAACGGTGATTAAAATTTCACCCTGTATAGCGCAATAGCATGAATGTAAAATTATGTTTGACAAACTAAAATTAAATTACTTGGCGAAACTTCCCAGCTCTGTGAAGTTTTGCTAACTATTTTATTGTCGTTTTACTTACTTGTTGCTGTTGATCGAAGAACTTGTCAATGATGGCCTTGATCTGATCGAACAGTATCGGATAGAGCGCAGGAGACATCTCATGTCCTACCAACTCTTTGACGTGAGTTTGTATTTGTTGGCCGAAGCGTTCGTTGCTGCAGAGGAGGAGGCGCAGGAGTTGACCGATAAATCTGTGGGAGAGGTTTTTTTTTAGGATTTTTTGATTGAAAAGAGGTTTTGTTCTTTCAAGTTACTGTTACTGTTAGCCTGCATCATCCCACAGCTGGGCAAAGCCCTCCACACCATGACTTCCAGCTCTTTCGATCCAGGTATAAAATGGACCATTGGTTGTTTGCTTTCTCCAGCTCGAGCCGCCATCTTCTACGGGGTCAGCCGCGATGCCTTTTAGCTGTGTCAGGGCTCCACGTAGTGGTTATTATGGCCCACAGCTCATTGGGCATTCTTTCAAGTTAATGCTTAGATAGCAATTAGCTTAAGTAGTAAAAGTTTTTATACAAATTATTTTGTTCCTTTTTTATTTTGATAGTACTGCTGATGCTGCGATTCAAATCCTTAGTATAATTTTACTTTCATAAATAATAAATGGCAAGTTACAAGAATTTCAAAATTATAGAATAGAATATTCTTTATAATGTACAGTCAAAAAAGAGATAAGTATGCAGGATCGTCGGATATAGTTGCAGTTTAGTAAGAAACCGATGGATGTTCTAGAATAAAATTTAATTTTACTAATAGAAAACAACTGGAAGGACTTGGGGGAGGCCTTTGCCCAGCAGTGGGACAGTATAGGCTAAACAAAAAAAAAAAAAAATAGAAAACAAACAGCTCATTTATCAAATTAAAATTCAGTCGATGACATCCATCCGTTTCTTACTAAACTTCAACTATATCCGACGGTCCTGCATACTTATCTCTTTTTTTGACTTTACACCATAAATATTAAAGAACATAAATTTTGAAAATTTACAGGGGTGACACAATTATCTTGTTTTAAGTTGAGTGTTGTTGTGTTTGAGTTCCTGTTTTGATTTTTATTTGTTTTATTTAGGTATGAGGAATTGACATAATTGCAATGTTTTGTCCAGGAGGTCAGGACTGAAAATGATTTTTAATCCGTATTTACAACTATCTACACAGGGTGTCCCAGGCAACCTGTACCAGCGAAGGTCTATGGTCAGGGGACACTAATACCCATCGATTGGACCCCTATGTATGTTCCGCGATATTTTGAAGTTTTCGAGAAATTGTAAATTTCTTTAAAACAGAAATTTTAACCTTGTGATCAAATTGTGAGCTACTTATTAGTTAGAATTTGGGTATTTTGTGTTTTATAACATGTGAATACACATTCTAGCTATAATACTGACAAAATAAATCTAAAAGCAAAACCACTCAGAAAAAGTTATGACTAAAACCGCCTACAATTAAAAAAATCTAGGAATAAAACAAAAAAATACATTTCTCGAAAACTTCAAAATATCGAGGAACATACATAGGGGTCCAATCGATGGGTATTAGTGTCCCCTGCCTGACCACAGACCTTCGGTGGTACAGGTTTCCTGGGACACCCTATATAATTTGATGTGTGCACTATACATTTAAATGAAATATACTTACTGCGTCACGGGACAATACTGCACTTCTTGCGAACTGTTCGCCAGTACGTTGTACTTTCTTGAATCTGCTACGAAATATATAAAAACAAAGATGTCAGCATGTGAATAAACGATATCCTACTAATATTATAAATGTGAAATTTTGTATGTTTGTTTCTACATCACGCAAAAACGGCTGAATGGATTTGATTTGAAACTTGGCACGCGGATAGACCTGGGTTAGGACATAGGATTTGTTTTACAGGACTAAACTAAAATTTATCTTCTGTCCTTTTGTCCTTAATGAAATAAAAAGAAAAAGATGCACTGAACTTAAATTTAGTATAGTTTGTGAACAACAGAATCGACACCATTGTCGTGCCGTCGACACGACGAAGGAGAAGAAGAACAGCGACTTTATGTCGTAGCAGTAAGAACTGGTGGCCTACCATGATCTAATTAAAAACGATTCAAAAACAAGACATTTCAGTTTAGGTTCGTAAACTGCATCGCTTGAGCTGCTCTATGGACGTCATGGTACCAAACAAGTATGAATGAAACCAAAACTTGCGACCCAGTTTGGGACAATCGCTGTCAGCAGATGGCACGACCTAAACTGAATCGTTAAACTGACGTCATGGTATGAATTAGAAGAACAGTTTAGGTCCTAAAATGGATCGCGTTAAGAGCTTGTGGTAGGCCTCCTGTTTACGTAGTTCAAGTGAAACTACTAACATGACACCTTTCCTGTGTCTTTTATGAAAATAACATCAGGATAACAAGTGGCAAAGGCACCATACAACTCGATTCCCCCCGGCTTCCCTTCGAAAATTCAGAACATAACCACTCCATAGTCAATTCATCATTGAAATTTTGTTTAGGCATTTTTTTTTTTGCTCCGGCCTTCCTCTGTCATAAATTCACCCTTCGCCACTGCTTACCATGTCCATGAAGATGTGACCAAGTGGTGGACGGTCTTCGTTGCAAACATACTCCACCGAGCGCACATAGGAACGAAGTTATGTTCGCCCATTCTTGTATTTGCATCTGTGAAAGTGTTAATATTTATTTATCTGCTAATGATTTATACAGTACTAGCAGCGCCCCGCGGTTTCACCCGCATATGTTTCGAAAGACACGTGGCGCCATCTATTGTCATAATAACGTTATTGTTGTTTTCCTCAGGAACAGCACTTTTTTGCTTCTGTGCACCTGACAACGTATATGCAAAATGTCAGGATGATCGGTTCAGTGGTTTAGGCGTGAAAAGGTAACAAACAAACAAACTTACTTTCGCATTTATAATATTAGTTAGGATGGAAACCACATCCTAATCCTAACTAATATTATAAACGCGAAAGTGTGTCTGTCTGTTACCTCTTCACGCTTAAAAACAACTGAACAGATTTAGATGAAATTTGGTATAGAGATAGTTTGAGTCCCGAGAAAGGACATAGGATAGTTTTTATCCCGATATTCCCACGGGAAACTTAGGCGGGTGAATCTGCGGGGCGCTGCTAGTAAAATATATGCGCCTATTCAGTGTACTGGCTTGGCCCAAAAAATATGCAATGTAAACAAATAAAATAAATAAATAATAATATAAATAAACAGCTAGACACGTCTTCTTTGCAGTCTAAAGATGGCCGTCTCGTTACCATACTAAGACATTTAGTTATAACCGTCTCCATAGCTATCTGACATCGCCTCGCCACGCCATGGTCAGTGACAGATTGTACCAATTTCACCCCCAACAACTTTACTAATCTGCGTTCGCGATTTATTTGCAAAAAATGTAAACAAATTGGAAAAATAACTGTAATCTCTACACAATAAAGTTCAGTTTACGATACAACTTCAAACATTTTTATAACTTTTTCAAGTCACTCTGAAATCTACTTAAAATTTAACCTTTTTTAATTACGGGAATTGACCCTCTGATATTGTCACACTTGCTAGAGTGTGAAGTGAGCTTTCATCCATCTGATTCTAGGGAATGACACTATTGATAGGTCACTTCGAGCTCACTTCACCTAATCTGCATTCGCGATTTATTTGCCAAAAATGTAAACAATTATGAGCTTATGGAAAAATTACTTTAAATCCTACACAATAAAGTTCAGCTTACGCTACAAACTTCAAACATTTTTATAAGTGCTAGTCACTCTGAAATCAACTTAATGGTCATTGAAATAAAGTTAACATTTGTTTAACTTGAAATAAGGTTGGGAGGGTTCAGCACTGCGCTGTTTTACTATACTACTATTGCTGCCCAATAACTTCACAAACCTCAAAGTCATGTTCACTGCTGGTGTGGTGCGACACTCTGCGCTTGGCCACAGCTCGATGTAGGGCCTCCATCTGACATTCATCCATCTTATCGCCCTGGCCTTTAGGGTATTTTTGGAGAAGCTTGCAAAGGGAATCCCTGGTGGATGACAAAAATTTATGCCATTTTTCACTAATACTAGGCGACACCTAAATTAATGCTTAAACAAAAGCACGCTGTTGAATTTTCAACTTTCGGCCCTGAGGCGAGCGTTGGAAATCTAACAACCCGCATGTAGCCGCAATAATACACGTCGAGTTGGAACGGTGTTCAAGTTACTATTTCTTCTGGTATAGAAAAAAAAGACCCAATACTTTTAGCGACGCTAGATACATGGCTTCCCATTCATCATCATCTGCCTAGCCTTTTTTCGAACTATGTTGGAGTCAGCCTCCAGTCTAACCGGATGCAGCTGAATACCAGTATTTTACATGAAGCCACTGCCTGTCTGACCTTCACAACTCAGTTACTGGGTGATACGATACCCCTTGGTAAGACTGGTTGTTAGATTTTCGGGGTTCTGACTACCCGTAACCCGTAACGACATGACATAGCTCCCCACTATGAGCATAAAATATAGTTAAAACTTGACAAATTTTTTTAGAGCCTCGCCTTAGTCATGTAAGCGTGGCAAACACGACTGCTTTCTAAAATGCTCTTTCTAAGTCTTCTATGATTATATTGTGGCGACATCTACATCGCCACAAGCGAACTGCGCATCATAGTGACGTCACGCAAAATCCTGCATCGCGCAAGCAGAGTTTACTGCGTAACTAGCATAATATACAACGTCCCGACATGAATCGTTGGGCAGTTGCCCACCAGACACAACACCGATCTGGTCGGTGGATCCTGCCTGTTCTATAGAGGATGAGAGAACTTTACACCCTGCTCCTCATGCCTCTATAATAAAGGGTTTCCTATTACATGGGACTTAAAACATGACTGGCGAGATGCGGGGAGCGGGAACGCGCGTGATCTGACTGTCCGCAGTGGAGCGCGGCTTCGTTCTGAGTGTTGTCGTGTCCAGTGTTTGTCAAAATATAATATGGATGAAGGAGACGTATTTTTTCTAGAAAAAAGCTCGAACTAGTTTGAGAAACCCGCGGGGCAATTGCGTAACACATTATCAATCGGAATCGGATTCTTTTTTGACAGTTCAGACATTCATTGCGTTATTTACGTGTTGAGCAGACAAATTTTTCGAACTTATGAAGCAATGTATTAGCAATTTGCTTCAAATTGATTCAGTTTCCAATTGATAGTGTGTTACGCAATTAGGGTGCCGGTCTGCGCGCCAAGCAGCACACGCCACTCCCCGCGCCCGCGTGCCCACTATGGACGCTCAAATGAAGTTCTTATGTTTGAGTACGCCGCACCGCGCCCGCCCCGCGCCCGCGTTTAGTCTGGCCAAGTACTAAGAACTTCGATAAAAAAGGCGTGACATGTTATGTAAAGGGTCTTTGTTAATAATGACACCGAAATATTTTTAGATGAAAGGTTTTAATTAGATGTACAACTCACCAACATCGAAAGGTCTCCTCCCACACCGGTTGGACACCATTCACACAGTGTTCAATCTTCCTTAACAACGCCATTATCCGCTTTTGAAGGGCTGCGGAACCTATGACATAGAATCAAGTTATAATATCATCTAGCAAAGAATTTCAGACAGCTGCCAGTCTCGTCACAGATTTAGCCACAACGCAATAGATTATTATAATGCGTGCTGAGTTGGCCGAGTTGATTGAGCATCATTGTCAAAAGATGCCCAATCAACTCAGCCTATCGCAGTCCACAGCTGGACATAGGCCTCTCCCGGTCTGCGCCGCAACACCCTGTCCTCTGCCTTCCTCATCCAGTCCATCCCAGCCACCTTCTAAAGGTCGTCGGTCCATCTAGCAACAATTATGGACGGTTCGCGTCAAAAAATCTTATTATACAGGAAGATTTTTTATCACCATCCAAATTTTTACAGGATGTTCTACCCATGAATATGAACAACTTTCACTACGGGACCAACTCTGAAATCACGAAAAAAAATCAGCTGTTCAATACAAAAGTTCAATACCTACTTGACCAAAACCAAAACAGCAGATTTTTTTCTCGTGATTTCAGAGTTGGTCCCGTAGTGAAAGTTGTTCATATTCATGGGTAGAACAGCCTGTTAAAATTTGGATGGTGATAAAAAAATCTTCCTGTACTTTATTGGACAAAAAGCAGGCTACCCGTCATACCAGATACATCGCAGGCGCATTGTCATCCCAGAGACGCAGCTGAAATGTCTTATGCGCCAGTTATGACACCGGGTCTCGGACTAGCTCCGTGCTCTACTGTCGCTTGTCGTTCTCGGTTATCATTTGTCTTTAAAAGAACATACTTACTGTGAATATTTTTGTAATAACAGCCTCTCCCCATATCCTGGCTGGCTGCTTGTAAAGTTAAAGGGAAAAGGTTTCAATACTGTTAGATATACCTCTTAAGAAAATAGGACCTTTTTTCTCTTTGTTTATCATAATCAGGGATCATATTCTGAGTTTTATCTTGAACTAGCTGCGCCCCGCGGTTTTACCCGTAAATGTCGATCCCGTGGGAATATCGGGATAAAAAGTAGCCTATATGTTAATCCAGGGTGTCAGCTACCTCCATACAAAATTTTATCAAAACTGGTCCAGGCGTTTCAGCGTGAAGAAGTAACAAACATATAAACACACACACCACAAACTTACGCCTTTATAATATTAGTGTGACACACAATCACACTTCACACTAATAATATAAAGGCGAAAGTTTGTGTGTGTGTTTGTATGACTGTTACTTCTTCACGCTCAAACGGCCGAATGGATTTGGATGAAATTTGGCACACAGATAGTTTATAAACAGGATGGTGTGTTCCCAACCAGTCACACTGTAACATGTCACAGTGTGACTCGTTGGGAACAATCGGTTAGGTTAGGTTAAAACTGAGACCCCTCTACGCACGAGCCGAGCGAGCGAAGCGAGCGGTGCCGCGGCAGCGGCCGGCGAGTGCCAGAAACGACTTGCGCAAATAGAAAAAAAAGAGCTAAAAAGAGAAAATTGCGATTGTTCCCAACGAGTTACACTGCGATTGTTCCCAACGAGTCACACTGTGACATGTTACAGTGTGACTGGTTGGGAACAAATCAACAGGATTAATACATAGGATAATTTTATCCCGATATTCCCACGGGATCGACATAATGCGGGTGAAACCGCGGGGCGCTGCTAGTCTTAGATCATTCACATATATTGACACCGATCTACTTCAGCTGTATTTAGTCTAGATCGGTTTATGATTAGGCAGCTCGTAATAAATATCGGTTGCAATGTAATTTGAACACGATAATCTTGATCCTAGTTTCTGAATTCAAATCTATCAAGATTACTTACCAGTTGTCAGCACAGTGGACGTATGCGCGATCTCCTGGAAGACCGCGTAGTTAGGTAGGAGACATTGTGTGGTGATTTCATCTGAGCCACACCGGATGTCCGCTTCTTGGCACAGCAGGGCGAAGCACGACATCGCTACTAGTACCACGTCCGTGTCTATTGACCACAGACACATGAAGAATACCACCTAAGGACAAAATGGTGGACATATTGTACCAAAAATATTATTAATTGCAAACAAACAACAAAAAAACTGAACAAAAGAAACCCAAAAAAAAAAACACTACAAAGTAAAAAAATATTTTAATTTCGGAAGTCGGTATCTTCAATTTAGATTTTTTAGTTTTTTCGTTTTAAGTGACACGAGAATATGAGATATTCGTCAGAAGTTGGCAGAATCATCCCAGCGCTGATTTGCTGGATTCGCTTTCTCCTCTACCAATAGATATTTCTCCTGACAATGTTTATTTCGTATACAGGTTGGTCAAAAAGTCATGGATCTAACGAAATAGAGAGATAAATTAGGTAATTTCCACCAAAAAAAAACTCTACAGCATGGACATAATTCAATTGCCCTAAAAGTTATGAATATTCTTGTATACAGAGTTCTTTTACAATTAGACTAATTAAAAAAAAATGTAATATAAAATAATAAAACAAACGCAATTAATTTTTATCCAAAATTTTTGAAGCATTACCAAAAATTATTTCTCACTTTAAAAGCGTTGGAAATGACCTCCTTTATCTGTCTATTTCGTTGTATCCACGACTTTTTGACCACCCATATACAAGGTCAAATAAAATTAGCTAGCGAAACTCTGCAAATATGATGGGTATCGATATCTATACTGAGAAGAAGCTGTGGAATTGTATTGCAAGAGTCAGACTTACCTCAAGTTTGATATGTGCCTGTTTACATATCGGTATTTGGGACCCCACGTTGGCATACTCCTTGTGCTTGGCGAGGAACTCGTTGCGGCATGTCAGGATATCTCGGAGCCATCGTAGCACTTCGCGGTAGTTGCAGATCTGACGCTGGATCAGTTTCTGACTTATGTTGTACAGGACTTGGGAGCTGTGGACAAAGAAAAATTAAAAGGTTTAATAATCCATACAAATTTCTATATACACAGTCTGGCCATAAATACTGTTACAATTAAAAATAAGAAAGATGTTACGTTTGAATTTGGAATCTGTCATTTTTATACGATTGTTCATTGAGTTTTCTAATTTTGGCGCCAATACATTTTACAATATTTTGCGATATTAAAATGGAGTGGGGTGATAAAGAGAACCGAATCGCCGTGATTGCATTACACAAAGTTGGTATAGAGCCAAATGCAATTTTTAAAACTCTCCATACGCTTGGTATTTAGTCAAATGTTTGTGTAAGGGCTATTAATAGGTACAATGAGACCTCCTCTGTTTGTGACAGAAAAAGATCTGGCCGTCCACGTAGTGTTCGTACGAAAAAGGTGGTCAAAGCAGTAAGGGAAAGAATTCGAAGAAATCCTGTCCGAAAGCAAAAGATTTTATCTCGGGAGATGAAAATAGCACCCAGAACCATGTCGCGTATTTTAAAAGATGACTTAGGACTTGCAGCCTATAAGAGACACACTGGTCATTTTTTAACTGATAATTTAAAAAATAATATGGTGGTAAAATCGAAACAACTACTGAAGCGGTACGCAAAGGGAGGTCACAGAAAAATTATGTTTACGGATGAGAAAATCTTTACAATTGAGCAACATTTTAACAAACAAAATGATCGTATTTATGCTCAAAGCCCTAAGGAAGCTTCCCAATTAGTCGACAGAGTGCAACGTGGGCATTATCCGATTTCAGTGATGGTTTGGTGGGGTATTACCTATGAAGGAGTGACTGAGCCATATTTTTGTGAAAAAGGTATCAAAACATCGACACAAGTGTATCAAGATACCATTCTTGAGAAGGTAGTTAAGCCCCTTAACAACACCATGTTCAATAACCAAGTATGGTCCTTCCAACAAGACTCGGCGCCGGGTCATAAAGCTCGGTCCACGCAGTCTTGGTTGAAAGTGAACGTTTCGGACTTCATCAGAGCTGAAGACTGGCCGTCGTCTAGTCCCGATCTTAATCCACTGGATTATGATTTATGGTCAGTTTTAAAGAGTACGGCTTGCTCTAAATACCATGATAATTTGGAGTCCCTAAAACAATCCATACGATTGGCAGTGAAGAATTTTCCCATGGAAAGAGTGCGTACTTCTATTGATAACTGGCCTCAACGTTTAAAGGACTGTATTGCACCCAATGGAGACCACTTCGAATAAGCTTTTTATATTTTAAATTGTTTTATATTTATGTATTAAACTAACACACTGTAAAAGTAATAAATATTATTTGCAATAGAAAAAAAATATTTTTCTTCGTGACAATATTTATGGCAAGACTAGGTATATAAAAGGAGAACTGACTGACTGACATATCAACGCACAGCCCAAACCGCTGGGTCTAGAGATTCCAAATTTGGCACGTACGTTCCTTATGAGGTCTAGGGGTGCACTAAGAAAGGATTTTTCAAAATTCATCCCCTGAGGGGGTGAATGGGGGGGGGGGGTGAAATTTCACGCGGGCGAAGTCGCGGGAAGAAGCTAGTCTATATATATAAAAGGAGAACTGACTGACTGACATATCAACGCCCAGCCCAAACCGTTGGGTCTAGAGATTCCAAATTTGGCACGTAGGTTCCTTATGAGGTCTAGGGGTGCACTAAGAAAGGGTTTTTCGAAATTCCACCCCTAAGAGGAATGGGGGGAGGGTGAAATTTCACGCGGACGAAGTCGCGGGCAGAAGCTAGTTATAAATATGCGAAAGTGGGTCTGTCTGTCTGTTACCTCTTCACGCTTAAACCGCTGGACCGATTTAGATGAAATTTGGTATAGAGATAGCGAGTCCCGGGAAAGGAAACACAACAAGGGATGAAAGTTTGTATGGAACTTCGTCATTTTTGCTGATGGGAAACGCGGCACGCGGCGTGTATAATAATAATTTCTTGATTCGGGTAACAATGACCCACAGAGTATTAGTGATTGCTTAAAAACTATTATTTTTTTCATCTTACTTCTATTCCAGGGTTTAAGCCTTATGCGATAGTTATCATCATCGTTATAAATAGTGTACTTATTTAACTGTTATCCTAACTCACCATTTCGACAGAGACTTATTACATTTACAAGCAATGCATTCTAGATACATGTCGTGGATAGATGGCGCCACAGTGCAGCGAACAGCGCCATCTAACAATTTGATTGGTAAACGAAGAATCATGTGATCGGACGCGCTAGGATGCGCGGATGCGGTAGGGCTCGCTTGCGTTTCCGATCCCATGATTCTTCGTTTACCCATCAAATTGTTAGATGACGCTGTTCGCTGTACTGCGGCGCCTTCTATCCACGACATACATTTACTCAGAGAATACATTTCATACATTTGTTATAATACTAAACATGAGAATACACAAAAACAAAACCTTAAAATTCCATTTAAACTAACGTTTTTTCGCAACAGTATCCGGAAATAGCCGAACTTTGCCGAGCTCACACGAGAAATTCCTTTGTAAAGATCCTATACTCACCAAGAAATACACCAATGTGATATCTTCTCCGCCTGATGTATGTTCTACCCTTGCACATGTTCATAGCGTTTACATTAATTTAAGGTGTAAATGCTATGAACATTAGCAAAAGCGAAGTGTATGGGGCGAAGATCTTCGTAGGGCTACGCCTTAAACTTAATTTTTTTACAGACATTCTAAACAATTAGTTTATTTTCTTGAACATTATTATCTCACTGGCAACAAATTATACTTTGGAGAAAAAAAATACATCATCCGGAAATAGCCGAAGTTTGCCGAACTCAGCCGAGACATCCGTTTGAGTACAACTTACCAAGAAATACAGCAACTTCTTCTTTCATCTCCGCCTGATGTATTTTCTACCCTTGCACATGTTCATAGCGTTTACATAAACGGTGTAAATGCTATGAACATTAGCAAAAGTGAAGTGTGTAGAGCGACGATATTCGCAGGGTGGGCCGGTGGCAGCTGGACGAGAGTAGACGAAGGGTCGAGTTGAATGGCGTACGATCGCAGTGGAATATAATTTTGAAACATTTAGGATTTTTTTTTCTCTGAACCAGAATCGATGACAGAAAGGATTGATAAAGAAAAAAAATTTTTTTTTTTTTATTCTAACCCCCTTACTAATAAACGTATTATATCAGAAGGCCAATTCTCATAATTTAAAACGTTCAAAATCTAGTCGCAGTTTCATCTCGGCGACAAACAAATGTCAAAAACTTGTCAAAATGTAGGGAAATTAGAAGTATTTTTTGACAGATTGTGACTGAGATCAGACTGTGAACGTTTTTAAAATTACGAGAATTGCCCCTCAGATGAATAGTTACACACCGATTTTTCTCTTTCAGTCGTCAGTAATTTGACTTTCGAAAGAAGAAGACAAAGCGTTGCGTAACTATACAGACGCTGTACAACATTTATAAATAAGGGGGTAGGTATATTTCTCTGAAAAATAAAAAGATTATTTCGCGACACAAAAAAAAATACAGCGTCCGGAAATAGCCGAACTTTGGCGAACTCACCCGGGACATGCCTTTATTTTCTACGAATACAACCAAAAAAACGTGATATCTTCTCCGCCTGATGTATTTTCTACTCTTGCACATGTTCATAGCGTTTACATAAAAGGTGTAAATGCTATGAACATTAACAAAAGTGAAGTTTATGGAGCGACGATCTTCACAGGGTGGCTAATAGCAGCTGGACGGAGAGTAGCCGAGGATCTAGTGTATGTATTTATTTATTGAGGACCCCAAAAAATTATGTACAGCCGGTGAGCACGGATAGTCGGAAGCCCAAAAGTCTGACAATCAGTCTTACCAAGGGGTATCGTATTACCCAGTAACTAGATTGTGGTGTTCAGATAGGCAGTCGCTCCATGTAAAATACTGGTATTCAGCTGCATCCGTTTAGACTGGAAGCCGACCCCAACATAGTTGGGAAAAGGCTTATAGGCAGATGATGATAGGATTGACATAATTATCTTATAATCAGCGAGGTCTTCTCACCTGATATCCCAGAAGGTGTTGAGCGGCGCCTCAGGATTCCACATGTGCACCCGGTCAGGCCTGTGCAGAGCTAGTAGGGCGTCCATGGCTGCTTGTGATATCTCTCCCATGCCGGTTTGATGGACGAGGGAGACGAGGCCGTTCATCAGTTCTGTGGTGGAGGACTGGATCTCGATGCTGGAGCGGCCTGGGTTCTGGAAAAATAGAAAATGGTTAGGACTTTTTTTTTTTTTGGATGGGAAATCATCTAATGACTCCTCCCGCTCTGGGTGGAGCGGAAGGGAGTGTCAGACTATTACTGACTAAAACCCACCCGTGTTCCTTCCTTAGCCCTTTATGTTCCGGGGCAGCGGTAACCCTTTCGGACGATCCCGCTACCCCGGCAGGAAATGGTTAGTTAGGACTTTAGGCTGTAGAATGTGGTGGTTCGTACATTGAATATCCCCCCTGTTTCAGAGTAAGAACATCGATCTTAGTATACAGGATGGTCAAAAAGTCGTGGATCAAACGAAATAGGGAAATAAAGGAGGTCATTTACAACGCTTTTAAAGTGAGAAATAATTTTTGGTAATGCTTCAAAATTTTTGGACAAAAATTCATTGCTCTTGAAATTTGGTACCCACAGCCGCAATAGAACCTTTTTTAGTGCTAGTGAAGGGGTCATTGTACATGAGTACAGTGACCCCTACAGATGTTTCGTCTCTAAAAGTTGTTCATTATGAACAACTTTTACTATAGGACAAAAGGTGAAATCGCAAAATAAAGTTGTGTACGTTTTGACGAGTTATGCGAACATAAATGTAGGGAACGACTGATTTTTTTTCGCGATTTCAGGTTTGGTCCCGTAGTAAAAGTTGTTCATAATGATGAATACAATGAGATTTCGTGTATGAATCGATAGACCTTATGTACAGACGCCAGCACATCAAGCTACTACAATCTGTCAAATTACTTTAATTTATTTTCAACTTTATTGCTAAAGCATAAGGTTCAAAGATGATTGGGAAAATTAGACAGTTTCGGGTAGCTTGATGTGCTGGCGTCTGTACTACACTTACACTCAACATCAACATAGGATCAGCATGTATCAGTTTCACCATACAGAGCAGCAGATTCCTATAAGCTGGCATTTCTTCACTCTTGTTGAATTTAGACTGCACTTCCTTGGATTTGAGTGACAGGGAGATCATTCGTAGTGGGGTGTGGACTACGTAGCCCTGTGGGAGAAAGAGACAAGAATATTATTAGAGACTGGTGGTAGAGAGAGATGGCATTCTAGATCACTAGCAGCGCCACGCGGTTTCACCCGCATAAGTCTCGATCCCGTGGGAATATCGGAATAAAAACTATTCTATGTCCTTTCCCAGGACTCAAACTATCTCTATACCAAACTTCATCTAATTCAGTTCAGCGGTTTAAGCGTTAAGAAGTAACAGACAGAAATACTTCCTGCACTTATTATTGCGTCAATAGTGGAATAGCTACATACCTGCGTGGCCTTATTTGACGTATCCGTGAACATGGCTCTGAGTTCAGCTGCCCTTGGGTAAAGCAACTCAATTTGTGGCCACCAAGGTAACCGGGGCTGTTTTATTATCCTGTAACAAGGTAATAGTCCAGTTATTAAAAGTGCTTCGGATGGGAAGGCAATTTTATAATATTTAAAGTATGATTTCCAAAATCAACAACTTTTGTTACAACGCCTCAATTTTAGAATTTTTAAAGCTATTGGACCAATAAAACTGCTTTTGAATATTATGTATATGTCAAACTTTTCAATACTTAGGGCCTTATCACACGGGCAATTTGCAAGCGAGCTCGCCGCGATTAGCGCCGTTCTGGCGTCGACGGCGCTATTTGCGGCGAGCTCGCTGCGCGCCCGCGGCGTCTTCGCGGTGAGTACGCCGCGCGCTCGCTGCGAACTCGCTGTGAGCTCGCTGCACACTCGCCTCGCATTGGACTCGCTTGCAAATTGCCAGTGTGATAAGGCCCTTATCGCAACACTTGTTCCATTCAACAAAAAAACTGTAGTGTGTGTGTAGATGTACTTGAAGTACGAGTCGAGAAAATCTGTTTTCTTTTGTTTTATCTTGTTTAGATGTCGATACCCATCACGTCTGCGGAGTTTCGCTAGTTAATTTAATGTGACCCTGTATAAATAAAACACAATTGTCGCGTGTATGAAAGATCATCACCTGCGAACGGCTCTACCGATATGCTGTTTCTTTTTTGTTGTGATCTTAATTGTCTAGAACTCGAGAGAACGAATTTTTTTTTTTTTTGGAAAATCCACTGTCGGGAATTTTACCTGGCTGAAGCCGGGCACGAACAGCTAGTTAAGGCGAAAACGTCAGGGTAGCCTGCGAAATTCATATTTTCTAACATTTTTTGCAATTTGCAGGTCAGTATCAGGTTGTATGCTGATCAATTTTTTTTTATTGCTCTTGACCTCAATCACGTCTGATGAAAAGCGATGGATGAGGTCTCTGATGGAACGAGCATGCCCAGAAGATGCCTAAGACACTGGAACTCCCAAGCATCGACGAAACACAGCAGGCTGCTTGACGCCAAACTCCGGTGGGAGGGTGGTCGCTAACTAGGCGGGCGTTAGCCCTACCACCGCAAGTGAAGAGTTGGCAGTCAGATAAGGTGTTGGTGTGACTGTCCAGGATGCGCCGAGCGCTCGGTGCAGTTGTTCTTCATGCATCCCAAAAATATGATTATGATTCTTAGCCGTAACGTATATGGCAGTGTTGATGTCGCCAGGTAGCATTTGACGATATTTTAAACTGCAAGATGTTACAGCCAACTTACCTGAGTAAAGAATTAACGATGACATAATGGTAAGAGATATGCGTGTTCAGGTTGAGGCACACTTTGAGCGCGTCGTTATTGTGAGGCATGATCCGGAATAGAGACACGAAGCAATCCGTCATCAGGTCCAGTTCTGAGTACCCGGAGATCAGGTTGCCACGGATGTAGGATTTTGAGGGGTTGAAGAGTAGAGACTGTAACAAAAAAAAAAAAAAAACGTGTGTGCTTATGACCACACGACTGAAGTGAAACTTCTTCTTACAGTCCGTCAAATCTAAGAAGTACCGTTTGACGTTTCATATTTTTCAAACCGAAACAACTTTGTTCATACGTACATTATTCAGTTTCGATAACCTTTTTCATAAAACCATGAATTTAGAAAGATTTCATTATTGTATCTAAAAATGTACAATTCTTAATATCTAAATGTAATTGAAAACTTTCAAACAAAGCAAAATAACACATATTTACACAGTAAATAATTTCTAATAGTTATATTCTTGACCTCATTACAAAGTTACGTAGTTAGGTCACTGCACGTAGTGTTGCGACTCTTCGGATACACTTGTATGCAAAAAAATCGTTTACATATACGAAAAATCGAATGTATTATTTACAAATTACACTTGACAACCAAACAAATATTTTTTCATGTGAATGGGATTTATCTCACATATTACGATTACATAACTAAATAGTTATGTAATCGTAAAATATGAGATAAAACCCATTCACCAAAAATACGTATTTATAAATCAAATATATTTGCTTCTTTAAAAAGTTGTCGAAAGCGATTTGTCGATTTTTGATTTTCGCGCCCAAATAAGTCGGGGTTTCTCGCGCTAACGCTGTCGAAATAGTAAATGGAGTCAGGGATAGTGTTTTTTACATTTATTTTTGTGTATGATAGTATGGGTTTGCATATTACAGAGAAATAAACAAATTTTTAACAAGCACATCCATTGATTTTACAATTACAATTTTTTCTTCTAAGTCTTATTTCTACGTCTAAAACTAATAAAAATAAGGTATGTAGAACCCATTCACAAAAATGTTGTTGCCTGATGTTATAAATTAACGACGTTACTGCGCGACCGCATAATGCACTGAATACACAGATACCCTAAAATAAATTAATTTAATTATTTTTAGGTCAATAGGCAAAATCGCAGGTGTCCAAGTCTCTACAATTTTTTTTTTCTGGCAACACTGCCAACTACAAGCGCACGCGGTCCGCTCGGTCGGTTCGGCGTCAGCAGTCTCTCGCCATCTTGGAAGCTGACTGTGCGCGTACTTGCTTTCTCGTTTGTGTTTTACAATTTGTGACTTGGCTATTACTTTTCTGGACTGATCATTCTTTATCCGTTTACCTTGGCAATATTTATACTGGACTCCGAACTAAGCAAGTGTTTATTAATAATGTCGAAAAGAGGACGTACTTTGAACAGCCAGGCTCGTGAATTGGTGGTGAAATTACACGAGTATTTTGAGCGTGAATCTCAAAATGGTGGACTTCTACTGCCAGTTACACAAGTTCGGGATCGCGTCGGTGAAGCTCTCGGTATTGGTAGCCGCACCGTTGGCAAAATATTAAGTGAAAAATATGGGCCTTCGGGGAGTGACAGTAACGTACTTCACACACCGAAAAAACGAAAAAGAAATAAACCTGTGACAGGCATCGATGAATTCGATAGTCATGCTATTAGAAACCATATATACGGGTATTTTACAAGAGGCGAATTTCCAACATTGGCAAAGTTATGTGCAACTTTAAAAGATGCCGGGCTGTATAAGGGAAGCATAGAGTCGTTGAGAACGGTAATAACAGGAATTGGCTTCAGATACAAAAAAGTTGACAAACGAAAAATTGTTATGGAGCGACATGACATAATTATGCAGCGACTAACATTCCTGCGCGAAGTTAAACAAATTATAAACTGGGATAATGTAATATTTTTGGACGAAACCTGGCTAAATTCCAACCATTCTGTGCCGAAAACATGGACTGATGATTCTGAAGCTTCGTGCTCGAAGGTGCCGATAGGAAAAGGTGGACGCCTCATAATATGCCATGCTGGGTCAGCGTCTACAGGCTTCGTGGAAAACTCTTTATTAGCTTTCCAATCCAAAAGCACTAAAGAGTATCATGAAGAAATGGACGCAGTAAGGTTCCGAGAGTGGTTCTTAAATTTATTACAGAATATCCCTCCTAACAGCACAATTATAATGGATAATGCCCCATACCACTCTGTGCAAATTGATAAAGCACCTACGTCAGCCAATAAGAAAGCAGATTTGGTGGCATGGCTGCAAAGAAAAGGAGTGGATGCCGACATGTCACTATTAAAAGCTGAATTATTACAGTTAGTGAAATTGCATAAACCACCAAAACCGACATATGTAATTGACCAATTGGCCGAAGAGCACGGGCACAAAGTCATACGACTTCCTCCGTACCATTGCCAATATAATGCCATTGAACTGATTTGGGCCCAAGTTAAAGGTAATATTTTATAATATTATAATAATAACACGAGTACTTCTAACATTTATAATTTAAACAATGGTTTTCGTCTGCTATCAAATAGTTACATTATTGTTTTACAGGTTATGCAGCAAGACACAACACAAAACCACCCTTCAGTGTCAAGAAAATGGAAGGTTTATTAAAGGAAGCATGTGCCCAAGTTACACAGGAAGATTGGAGTAAAGTAGTACAAAAAACAAAGAAAATAATAATGGACGACTTCGAAAGAGACGTACACTTTGATAATGTAATGGACAATCAACTGGTCATTAATTTAAATGACGATGATGACGAAGACGACGATACTAGTACTAGTAGTGAATAAAAAAATATCCTAAACATTTCTTTTATTTAATTATAACAATTGATTTCTTAAAATTCGGATATTATAGTAATCGATCTCTTAAAGTTCGGATATTATAGTAATCGATTTTTTCATCCCATCCCTATCATTCAATTGTCAGAACTGTCAAACGGTACTTCTTAGATTTGACGGACTGTAGATATACGGAACGTATTTGGCTATGAGAGGAAGAGAGAAAGAAAATGTGCGCGCGCACTGCTGTCTCGTGCTTATATCCCCCACTCAACTCCCGTTCGCCTCGCCCGATCACACTTTTCGTAACGCTTACGTCACGCGTTCGCCAGCTTACTCCCCAAGTCAAGCGTGCGTTAAGAAGTTTCACTTCAAAAAAAAAGTATTATTAGACTTA
Organism: Hydraecia micacea; assembly: GCA_914767645.1. Lineage (NCBI taxonomy): Eukaryota > Metazoa > Arthropoda > Insecta > Lepidoptera > Noctuidae > Hydraecia > Hydraecia micacea. Next base: position 3,305,946 of record OU611804.1, read on the forward strand.
AGGCGTAACACACTATTAATCTAAATCTGAATCATTTCGAAGGATATTGCTAATCCATTACTTCATATGTTCGAAAAATGTGTCTGCTGAACAACGTTAACAACGCAATGTATGTTGTTCAAAGTCAAATAATTGATTTCGAATAGGCACTTTTGAACGTCAAAAATTACAATAAAATGGAATTGATTCTAGTCGCCCCTTCCAAAAGGTAGTGTTCGTATGGAGAAGAACGGGCAAGAAACTCCACCGTTACTCAAAAAAATCAGCTGTTCTCTACCTTTATGTTCGTATAATTCTAACTTTACCACAAGGAAAGTTAATAAAGCGCTCTTCCTCTCTCTACTTATTTAAAAATTTGCTGTGCCCGACAGGATCCATAATTGTTTCTATTATTTTTTATTTACCACCTGTAATTGTACATTATGGATTGCAATAAACAATTTGTTTGAGATTTATAACTCGTCAAAATGATTTCAGGTTTGGTCCCATAGTAAAAGTTGTTCATAATGATGAGTACAATGACCTCTTAAGGTGAATGCGCAGTGGTAGACCGCGAAATTCAAATTTTCTTACGTTTTTTGCAATTTGCAGGTCAGTGTCAGGTTGTATCTTGATCAAAATTTGATTCGCGACTATAACAGGTACGTATTTATAGAATTATAATCATTACAATCATTAATACATCTTTCTAAGTTAGATTTGTACCACTAAGCAGTTTTCCATAAGAGATTTGTTGTCGTGGTACAAATCTAACTTAGAAAGATGTATTAATGATTTTAATGATTATAATTCAGTAAAATATACGTACCTGTTATAGTCGCGAATCAAATTTTGATCAAAATACAACCTGACACTGTCATTGTCATTTAGTCAGTCACATGGAGACCAGCTCACCTTGAGATCGTTAATGACAGACTTGACGAGTATAAAGGTGACGTTGCCCGAGTCAGCTATGTTGAGGTAAGTGGACGCCTTGCACAGCTTGACGCATGTTACAACGGCTGCTTCTGTCATCTGTTTCGAGTTGTTTTGAGGACCTAAGAAGAAAAAGATTATTATTATTTTTTTTCTTTTATTTCATTATTTACATATAAATTATATTAGCATATAAAAACATTTAAAAATATAAAAAATAGTAGCCCACCGGTATCGGGAACAGGGTCCAAGCTACCGGCGGTCAGGGCTCCAGAGAGAGGAACCTCCTAAAGGTCATAGCCCACTTACATCACTCTGCTCCCACCCGGCAAAATGAATATAATTCAAATATGGGCTTTAAATATTGCTCTTTAGATATATTTTGCATTGGCATCATAAATTCGTCAGACTTCTCGGTAGTTGCCGCCTCGCTGGCCGCACGTTGTAGACGAGCGCTCGGCGCGGTGTCCGCGCGCTCCCTGCTAGCAGTCGCCGCGCCATGTCTTGCTGTCAGCATTTTATGCACCCAAAATCTTCGTCTGTTATTTCTTGCGCTTCTCTCTTCATCCTCAAGTGCAATAGCAATAATTGCTAGTTCGCGCGTTGTGAATTGGGACATAGAAAAAATACGAGTTGCTTTAATGGAAACCGATCGCGAACTGTGTCTATCGCGAAAAGCGAGAGCGGTCGGCGGGTGGACAGCTGGCCGTCTGCTAGCTGTCGCCGCGTGGACTGCTGGGTGCCTGCTAGCTGTCGCCGCGTGGACTGCGAGCAGTCGTCTTAGTTTAGAGCGGTGTTGGGTGGGAGCAGTGTTGGAGCAGAGTCGTTTAAGTGTGCTATGACCTTTAAGGTCATAGCACACTTAAACGACTCTGCTCCAACACCGCTCCAACCCAACACCGCAGCAATCCACGCGGCGACAGCTAGCAGGCACCCAGCAGTCCACGCGGCGACAGCTAGCAGACGGCCAGCTGTCCACCCGCCGACCGCTCTCGCTTTTCGCGATAGACACAGTTCGCGATCGGTTTCCATTAAAGCAACTCGTATTTTTTACTATGTCCTAATTCACAACGCGCAAAATAGCAATTATTGTTATTGCACTTGAGGATGAAGAGAGAAGCGCAAGAAATAACAGACGAAGATTTTGGGTGCATAAAATGCTGAAAGCAAGACATGGCGCGGCGACTGCTAGCAGGGAGCGCGCGGACACCGCGCCGACCGCTCGTCTACAACGTGCGGCCAGCGAGGCGTCAACTACCGAGCAGTCTGACGGCGGTAAGCTCGCTGAAAGCGAGCTGTCTGCTAATTTATGATGCCAATGCAAAATATATCTAAAGAGCAATATTTAAAGCCCATATTTGAATTATATTCATTTTGCCGGGTGGGAGCAGAGTGGTGTAAGTGGGCTATGACCTTTAGACTTCGACCATGTCAGTGGATATAGTATTGAAAAATACTTACTCAGTCCTCGTTTGACGGAGTCAATAAAATGTTTCTTCTTTGTGTGTCGCGGACTGCACGGCGCGCCGCTATCCGCATTCACTATTTCTTCCAAAACTTTCTGTTAACAATATAAAGCCTTGTTTAATTTACTTGAGTAATATTACTACAATAGCTTCTGCCCGCGACTTCGTCCGCGTGAAATTTCTTATTGTATAATCGTCTTGTAATATATCGAATAATGTATCCACATAAAAAAACATGCAAAATAGAATCTTATTCCAATACTTACAGGGTTCAAAACTAGTAACATGATCTGTAGTGGCCACATAGCCACTCTTGATTTCTTGTTATCTGAGAAACTGTCTTGTAATATATCGAATAATGTGTCGCAACACTTGCTTAGTTCATCGTTAGGCCGACATTGGACTTCTGCGAATTCCTGAAAAAAAAAATACATATAGGGTGAAGAGGGGGTGGAAGTTTGTATGGGGAATCAATAACCGCTGAACCGATTTAGATGAAATTTGGTATGGAGATAGTTTGAGTTGTGGGGAAGGATATAGAATAGTTTTTATCCCTGAAATTATCCCTTAAGGCCCGGTTCAGATGGCTAAATTTAGACGCGCGTTTTCGACTCGTGCTCCTAGACATCATGGTATTTACGTACAACCAATCACAAGAGCGCGCGTTAACGCGCGTAAAAATTTAGTGTAAATTGCTTTTGACGTGCGTCGACGCGCGTTACATCTGAACAGGAACTAAGGGTGTAAAAAATTGTAAAGGGAATCAATAAAAAAGGACTAAACTTTTATCGCGGGTAAAACCGCGAGGCACAGCTAGTACTACTTACTTACTTACTAGTATACTTTCTTTTAAATAAAGAAAAGTGATCCAATACCTGGGGGTATGTATCCATCCAATTCCAAATAGCTTTTTCTAGTGACGAAACTAAAACTATGTGCGCAGACTTCCTTAGTAACTTAAATTTTTGTATTGATTCTGAAACAAACAAATGCTCTATTAGATTAACATACAAAATCATCTCATCATCTGCCCAGCCTTTTCCCAACTAGGTTGGGGTCGGCTTCCAGTCTAACCGGATGTAACTGAATACCAGTATTTTACACGGAGCGACTGCCTATCTGGCCTCCACAACCCAGGTACTGGGTAATACGATACCCCTTGGTAAGACTGGTTGTCAGACTTTCAGGCTTCTGACGAGCCGTAACGGCTGTCAAAGATCCACGAATGACAGCCGGGACCAACGGCCTAACGTGCTTTCCAAGACGCGCACAGTACCTCGGAAAGCACTTTAAGCTGTTGGTCCCGACTGCTTTTGGCCCGGCTGATTTTTGACAGGTTAAGCTACGCTTGCTTCGGTTGGTCCGTGGATGAGTGACCAATGTGACCATCTTTACACACCGATACCCCTCCGTGTCTCCGTGTCGTGTGTTTGTGCGTGTAATTACGAGAATTGGCCTTCAGATGTATGAACGTAAACGTGGCAAAAGGAGTATGTATTTATCGTAGCAGGTGGCGGTCTGTAGTTTCTGCCTACCCCCATGATTGTATAAATGAAGCGATAGATTTTGAAAAGGTTTGTCATTCCCAGCGTGTTACGCTATCAGGGTGCTGCAGAACCTTTCGAAATACACCAAAAAGAATGGTATCACTAAACCAGAAATCACCAATTAGTTTCATTGGGGGTCCGTTTTTGAGAAATAATGTTTCTAAAAGTATTCAAAATTTGAAAGGGTTACAAAACACTTCTTTTTTATTAGCTTGTAGTGTCCCACTGCTGGGCAAAGGTCTCCCCCAAATCCTTCCAGGAACTCTTTTCCCACGCCACCTCGAACCAGCCCTCGTTGTACGCGTCCAGGTCATCTCGCCGTCTCTTTCTAGGCCGGCCTCGGCGGCGCCGTCCATCTTCAGGCACCCATTGTGTGAAGATTTTTGCCCAGCGATCTTCGTGTATACGGCTGATGTGACCCGCCCAATCCCATTTTTTTAATGAAAGAAATACATAATTACCTGTTAACAGCCGTATAAGCCTCAATATATCAACGTTGATGTGTTGTATTAACTCTATGTCTGTATAATCGGGGTTTTCTTCTGAGCTAGATGATAATTCCTGAAAACAAATAAAACGTTAGCCCCATTTAGTGAAAAATTGGTGGGTCTCGGAAGATTTTCGTCAATATTTATTTTTTTCATTTTGACGTGATAACATCTTATAAGTCGATGAACGCCGGCTGCACGCACGAAAAAGCATGACTCATTGTCACGTTCCGCCTGAGCCGAGTGTACAAGCGAGAGCGCGGAACAAGCGATAGAGAGGCACGATCGGGTGTTTTCTTACGACGTTATCACGTAAAATTATCATCCGTAAACCGACTTTACAGACAACCAATGTCTTTTTCAGTTGCTTGTTATTTCGTTTTCGATATTGTTTTTGTAGCAGTAGCTATTATAATACCTTTACCCAAAATCAACGTATAAAAATAGATGAAACCAAGCTTCATATTTAAACTTTCGACTTTAAATTCTGAACCTCAACATTTATTCGGGTTTATAATATAATTTTTATTTGTTCATGTTTATGTTGTGTTTATGTGTGTTATGGTTCAGTCAACGAATGGCCCAAAAGGGGGTGTAGAGTTCGTGGTTCCCACTTTTGGGTTCTTCGCTAATATCTCGAAAACGGTGCGTCGCGTCGCTTAGGTCCCTGCTCACGAAATTGACCGGACTATTATGTAATACTACCACGAAAACAGGTGCGTATACTTACAAAAATTACCCTTTACATAAGATAATATGCGTCGTTTCGTTTTGCGTAGATGTGACGCATGTTTTCTCCCAAATTGTTATTTTGTTTGTGTTTTTTTATGCGTCATGTTTGCCGCAAATAAAAGTATTTTCTTTCTTTCTTAGGCCGGCCGCATACCTCTGGTTTCCTGATCAGGAATATTTCCGTCCGGCAAATAAAAGAACCTATGCACTTAGAGACTATTTTGTATGAAATGCGTGCATTCAGGGTCTCCGAATCTGAATTCCTGATCAGGAAACCGGACGTATGCGGCCAGCCTTATATGGTTAACTAACCTGTAATCTGGCACTGATCCTGTTGAACACCGCATTAAAGAAGTTCAAACTGAGCGCGAATAATACTTTGCTTGCCAACTGTCTTAGCAAAGTATTGTTCAGCGTGCTCTCATTGCGCATGTCCGTATAGTAGTAAATCGAGACTGTGAGAAGAAATAATTAATATTTTTGTAAACGAAACTGACAAAATTAAAGTAAGAAACAAAATAAATGTATTTGACCAAGGTCACAATATTCAAGGCATACAATATCATAACCCATACACATAATCAGCCTATAATGTTCGCAATGCTGGGACACAGGCCTCGGGCCCAGTGCGGGTTGGTAGATGTCACATGTCTTCGAATTTTTTGGTTCTAGGACGTGCCGGTTTCCTCACTCATTTACACAAAGTGAAGCGCCTGTCCGGATTCAAACCTACGACTCGTAAGTCGCGGCAGTTACCACTTGGCCACCACTGCTCAGTAACATACTTACAGCTAATTCAGTAACATAATTACCATCAATCACAATCAGAAGGATTTTGAAGGAAATTCATTAACATTCTTCATTATGTTTGATAAATTCGTCAGCTCGACAACGTAAATAACGCAATGAGTATTGCAGAATTGTCAAAATGAATTTCATTATCTTTGTAAGTGTGTTCCTCTATCATGCTAGAATATTTAGCTGGTTTCTAGAAATAAACTCACCTCACACGAGACGACGAAATGTCAATGTTCTACACACCTGTGACGTTTCCTTTGAGGAATCCCAGCGGATTACAGTTTTATAAGTACAAAGTCAACTCATCGATGAACTGGCAGACCACCCTCGGCAGGATCTTCGCATTCATAGCCTCGTCTTTCTTAGCCGTATATTTTGGCTGGGAGCTAAGACATAAATCTCTAGCGTGCCCAGGACTATGACTGCAAATTAATTGTAATTTTATCTGTCAAAAACTCACCTATAAACCGGCACGCCTCCCTCAGCAGGATCTTCACATTCATAGCCTCATCGTCTTTCGCCGTATCTCTAGACTGGGAGCTGAGCCATATCTCCAGCGTGTCCAGGACTATGACATGCATCCTAATAGTAATTGTATATGTCAAGCCTTCAAAAACTCACCAATAAACTGGCAGACCTCCCTCAGCAGGATCTTCACATTCATAGCCTCGTCATACTTGGCCGTATCTTTAGGCTGGGAGCTGAGACATATCTCCAACGTGTCCAGGACTATGACGAGGCTATCGTGGTAGCCTTTTTCTAGTTCTGTCTGTGGACGGTTTGCGCCTATTGATATTGTAGGCTGGTACTGCGAAAAGTAATACTGGTTCAGCTGTAAAGTGACTGCAGGCTGTTTGTTGAAATAAGGCAACTCAAAATTGCAATAGCTCTTAGGCCATTCCAAGGTGTGAGCTTTGACAGGAGTCGAGATATCTTAAAGTTTTATAATAGGCTCCAGTAGCGAAGGTACCATACAACTCGATTCTCACCGGCTTCCCTTCGAAAATTCAGAACACAACCACTATAGTCAATTCATTATTGAAATTTTCTTTTGGCATTTTTTTTTTTTGCTCCGGCCTACTTCTGTCATAAATTCACCCTTCGCCACTGATAGGCTCTTTCATTTGCTCAGAAGCCTTTGTGTTCTTGAAGGTGTTGCGAAGGTATTAATAGAGAAAGCCTTATGACATGTTTTTTTCTTTTTTTTACTTAAAGTCAAATCATTTATTTCAAATAGACACGTAAAAGGCGAACGTCAAAATTTACAAAAAAATAGATTGAATCTAGTCGCCCCTTCCAAAAGGTAGTTTCGTATGGAGAAGAATGGGCAAGAAACTCCACCTACTGTTTCTACTGTTTTAATATTAGTAGTCAGTTACTTAAGACAGTTATTACTAAAATGAATATGCTATTTTTGTTTTAAAATTTTCATACATCAACACAAAACAAAGAAATACCTCTTAACATTTCCTAAGTAATGTGTTCGTATGTTTGGTGTATTGAGAATCACATAAACTCAACCATAAACAAATTATTAGTAGTTTTTTTTATTTTTTATTATGGTAACTTGCGTGTTCTCCATAGTTATTACAATAAATATAATAAAAATTAACACTTACCAGTTCATTTACTCTCTGTAGTATCTTAGTGAGGCCGGCGATGACTAAGGAGAAACGGTGTCTGCTGATCTGAACGAGGCAGGCTTTGCATTGCTCCTCGTTGATACGGGAGTGCAGGTTCTGAGCACCTGTCTTGTAGGGTAGCTAGGGGTAAGACAAATTTTTAATTAGTTTATTTAAAAATCATATATTGTTAAGCAACACTCTGTATCCAATCCCATTAAAAAAACAACCTGTATAATATCCCTTGTGTAAAGCAGCCTGTATAATATGCATCATAATGATAACTACCCTGTATAACTCTTTCAATAACAATTTGTTAGTAATCCGTCAATTTTATTTCCATGAATAAAATATTTATCTGACTTTGGTGAAATCAGCCCTGATATTATTTAATTTATTCTTTGAGAACAAAGATACTTATTGTGTCTCTCTGTGTGAATGCTTAGTTTTTCAAATTACACAATAGATTTTGATACGGTTTTCACCAACATTTAGAGAATTTATGCTAGAAGGTTTATACAAACCCAAGAGCACCAGACATCTAGATTTTTTTTACATATCTTCACATCAATACATTGTACCCGTCCGAAGCAGGGCGCACAGGGCTGGTTGATAGCATTTTTATAAGGAAAAAAAAAAGATGTATTTATTTAATTAAATCATGTACTGGACTTATTTCTCTCCTAAGTTATCTAAATCATTGTCCTCAAAGAAAAATGCCTATTTGATGATTCTTTATATATAATTATTGAATAAAGGGAATGGAAGATTTTATCATTATCATTTCAGACTAAAAGACATCTACTGCTGAAAAAGGTCTACTCCCAATGTCACCGCATAGGTCGCGCCGCGGTCCTAAGTACAATACCAAGCAGTGGTGAAGGTACCATACAACTCGATTCCCACCGGCTTCCCTTCGAAAATTCATAACATAACCACTCTATAGTCAATTCATCATTGAAATTTTCTTTTGGTATTTTTTTTTGCTCCGGCCTACCTCTGTCATAAATTCACCCTTCGCCAATGATACCAAGTGTATTCCATATAAATTCTATTAATAGGGTAAATAATTGGCCTATCCAAATAATTAATCCAATAGTTTTCTTAATACTGACTGTATGACTGTGATGGATGCTTATGTAAACCATAAAATATTTAACTCGGATTGTTCAATGTTTATACCTAAGTCTTTGTAAGTACCGGATTCGCAATGCTGGGTCGCCGATCAATAATTTACAATAATCCATTTATATTTTCATATTAAATACCTTGAATGAAAATGCTATAAATTACGCACAGAAAAATCAGAAAACGTATCAAAAGCCGCTTGTAGTTGTTCTTAACATGATATACGTCGATAATGCCGCAGAAAAAAATATATTTTGTTTACATAGCCGAAAAGCTCCTAATATGGGCGGGTCTTAGAAATTAAATTAAATACATCTACTGAGACTTACCTGCTCTTCGAAGCGGGCAATTAATGAATTGGCCCATTCTCCAGGCTTCTGCGTCCCCATTTTGTAAATAAAAGATGTATAGTTTGTATAAATAAATTAAAAACAACAATTTATATTTTGCACATCCATTTCAGATCTTTGATTTCTAAAAACTACTAAAATGATACAAGCTTCCTTTACTTGAATACTGCTAAAATTTTATAGTAGTTTTTTTTTTACAAGCTTATCGCAGTTTTGGAAGACATTGAGTAATGTGAAACTATGTATAATAAATCCGGCATACTTAATTCTGACCAATTTCCTTTTAAATATGATGTTTCAACTTCAATGAAAACTAAATCTTGAAAATTTCTCCTAAAATGTTTTTTTTTTTTATAAGGAACACTAACACTAACTCCACTCCCGTCAAGTGAAAGTCGATAATCTGTGACATGCGTACCGTTCATTTCTACGTATTCTCCGCCGAAATATTATCGATTTTGAATATTTATATTATAAAAATCTTTGTATAGCTACTTCACTGCTATGTCCGCATGCGCGAGTTCTGGCTAGACCTGAATGTACCTCGCTCTGTTAGCGTAATAATTCTAGCCTTGGATAAAGCATTATATAATGGGGATAATGAGGTAGGTAGAGTGAAAGAGATGGACTGCATGAATAATTATTATGAAAGCAATGAGGACAACAAAACCTATTTGAACGTTGTTTAAGCTTTATTTGAGCTAAAGTAACTTATTATTATGGTTTAGATAACACAGTAATGATGATACTAAGCCAACAGAAAAAAAAATAACAATTATACCTACACGGTCAAATTAAAATATCTAGCGAAACTCCGCAGACGTGACGGGTCTGATATCTAGTCCAAACATGATAAAACAATTCTTTTTTAATTTTTTTATTGCTAAATGGGCGCGCTCTTGAGTTCTTGACACCGATCACGCCTGATGGAAAGCGATAGATGAGGTCTATGATGGAACGAGCGTGTCCAGAAGATGCCTGTTCACTCTTGATTTGAAGGCAGATGGGTTAAATGTGGGAGGGAACACAGATGCCGGCAGAGAGACACTTTGGCTGTGCGCATAATAAAAGTGGAGGAGAAGCGCTGAGTGCGACTCGTCGGGATATCAACCAATATATTTGATGGTTTTTGTTGTAGGGTCATCGACCGCAGTTAGTTCACTTGAAATATCAGTTAAAAAAACCATTTTTATTGTGTAAACTTCACAGACGTGATTGGTTTCGACATCACGTCTGCAGAGCTTCGCTAGCTAATTTTATTTGACCCTGTATACTATCTATCTATACGTCTATACAATCATTATCATCCACAGCCCGACTTCATCCACTGCGGAGCATATGCCTCTCTTTACTCATCGGTTCTACCCGCGATGGTAACAATGTCGTCCGCCCATCTTACCACCGGACGACTGACACTTCGTCTCCCGGACATTAGATGCCACTCGGTCACTGCTTTATTCAACCTGGCATGGCGGTCCTGCCCAACTCCATTTGAGTTCCATCACGATCAAGCGGGGAGTCAGACAGTGCGACAACAAAATTATGTTGCCACAATATAAATTGAAATATAATACTCAGCAACACTAAGTTTTCTGTCAGGCTCTCTCTCGCTGTCAGTTTCATATTGACAGATGCGATGACAATCATCTTCTTATTTTCCTGTCTGTCAAATAAAAGTTTATCGTCGATTGTCGCTCAATTAAATTGTTGATTTAAACAAGGAAAGTAAAATATAATTCAATTATTTATAACCAGCGGCAAGCTGCGAGTTTATTTTACAAAATGATGGTGAGTTTTTCCGTATAAATGTTAGTAATAAAGCGGAAACCGATTGTTTTTCCTACTTTGCCGGGGGGCGTCTCCATCAGTAAGATTTCACGTATTAATCGTTAACTTCGCCGGATATCTAAAGGTTATGACTCATTTTCGTAGAGATAATGAGCTTGTGGTGCATTTCTTTGTAAGAATTCTTTATTTTTGATTCGATCTTCGATAATTAGTTTAATGACGTGGATCTATACTTTTTGTTATTTTTTTCGCGTGATAGCGCAAACGACCTTGTTTTTATTGATGTATTTTAGGAGTGTGTTAATTTCATTTTTTACGTTCGTAAGTTTTCATCATTGTGTGGAGGATTAATTGTTTTTGATGTGTTGTGATGGTATAAGGTACCTACATGTTTGTGTTGTATTTTTATTGGATAAGTTGGAATTAAACACTGTTTAGTCGGTGGACGTTTAAAAAACCCTATTGCAGACCACTGCTCTACATAGGCCTATCCCAAGACCACCAAAGCGGATAGCAGGCAATAATCTCATGAACATCCAATAGGCTAATTATTGAATGTAATGTACAAAGGTATTGAATCTCCTCTCCTTGGCTTTGGTGGCAACGTGACCTTAGTTTTGGCTACACACCACTCTTCAGCATTCTGTATCCAAACTATGCAACAAAAATTCTAAAGTTCAACTGTAAATTTTCCAGGACTGCGTTGAAGATACCAACCATGATCCCCTGTCAGCACCAACAGCTCAAACTCCTGGCTCCGCTGACCCTAAGCTGGATAAGAAGAAGCCGAATGAGAATGTCTGTCTAGCTGATAACAGCTTGTTGGTAAGTGGTGAAGGTCTTCTGATTAATTATATTTTATTACAGTAAATTGGTTGTAATTAAACACTTTTATAATTATGTTAAAAGGTTAATTTATACATCTATACAAATAAATAACATTGAAGTGTTTGAAATGTCAAAATAACAGCTTTTTCCTAAATGCATATGAAAGTGTACATATTACTAGCAGCACCCTGCGGTTTCACCCGCACAAGTTTCCCATGGGAATGTCCGGACAAAAACTATCCTATGTTCTTTCCCGGGAGCAAACTATCTCTGTACCAAATTTCATCTACGTTGGTTCAGCGGTTTAAGCATGAAGAGGTAATAGACAGACACACTTTCGCATTTATAATATTAGTATGGATGGTACTTATAACAAAACACAATTTTTAAAACGTTTGTCTGTCTGTTTGTTCCGGCTAATCTCCGAAACAGCTGCAACGATGTTGATGAGGCTTTCACTGGCAGATAGCTGATGGTATAAGGAGTAACTTAGGCTTTTATTATGTTATTTGGCATCAAAACACAATTTTTAAAACTTTTGTCTGTCTGTTTGTTCCGGCTAATCTCCAAAACAGCTGCAACAATGTTGATGGGACTTTCACTGGCAGTTAGCTGATGTTATAAGGAGTAACTTAGGCTTTTATTATATTATTTGGCACAAAACTCAATTGTAATTTCTACCTAACCCCTTAGGAGAAAGGTGTGAGTTTATATATGTATGTAAAACCTAAACAAAAAAAAAGACATAAAAAATAAGAGCTATAAAAAAAAAACAATTTTTGTAATAAAAAACAAGCCAGCATAAAGTCAGATGGCAACACTAATGAGTAATTTGTTTTTTTTTTATTATTTGGCCTGTTTTCACTAACACTATACTCCATTTATTATAACATTAGAAAAAAGAGGCTCGCAGAAGCAGGAGTACGAAACCTTTTATTTTTTAAGTTAAGTTCAAACAATTTTAATAAATAATTTATGTTATGTTTACGCTTCGTTGTTTCTGAGTTTTTTTCTGAGATTAGCGTCTTTAAACAAACTCTTCAGCTTTAATTTTCTGTCGTGTGCATGTAAAAAAATTCTTCCAACCATCATCATCATTATCAGCCTATAGCAGTCCACTGCTGGACATAGGCCTCTCCTATTGCACGCCATTCAACTCGATTTTCGGCAACTCTCATCCAGCTGCTACCAGCCATCCTGCGAAGATCGTCGCTCCACCTAGCCGGAGGGCGTCCTACCTTACGTTTACCGATTTGCGGTCTCTACTCAAGAACACGTCTACCCTAACGGTCATCGGTTCTACGGCTGATATGGCCCAGTACTTCAGTATTACGAGTATTCGAGTTAAACAAAGGAGAATGCCGTCAAATATAGGGCGCCCTGTACCAAACAAATAATTTTATGAACTACATTTGGTTGTGACACGCTCCCTCGCAAGTTGGTACGGTCCCACGGCATTCTCCTTTAATAAAACTTTTCAATTTCACAGGTTGACATATCAGACGCTCTGAGCGAGAAAGAAAAAGTTAAGTTCACCGTCCACACAAAAACAACACTGCCAGAGTTCCAGAAGTCCGAGTTCATAGTTGTGCGGCAACATGAAGAGTTTGTGTGGCTGCATGACAGATATGAGGAGAATGAGGAATATGCTGGATATATTGTAAGTATTACAAAAACACCACCAAACACGCAATAGAAGTGAAGCTACATGAGTATTTAAAAAATAAAGAATAAGCCCGTAACTGGGTTGTGGAGGTCAGATAGGCAGTTGCTCCATGTAAAATACTGGTACTCAGCTGCATCCGGTTAGACTGGAAACTGAACCCAACATAGTTGGGAAAAGGCTAGGCAGATGATGACACGGATAGGTCGTGGTAGGTAAGTCACTGACTGTTCTGAGTACTCGCATACACTAGGACAGGATGAAAAGAAAAAGAAAGAGAAAGAAAATACGCTTATTTGCGGTGAACATGACGCAAAAATGAACATAAACACAAAAATAAAATTAAAAAAAGAAGGTAAGGGAAACATGCGTCACATCCACGCAAAACGGCTATCGCTCAGCATTATGCTGGGACCCTATGCAAGACAGAGCCCCAGCGCTGGTTTTCAGCGACAGCCGGCGCTGACGAAAAGTTATTTATAGCAGTATACAGGGTGGCAGGAACATCGACGCGCATCCTGTTACCATGGATTCAATACAGGGTACTGAACCGAAAAAAAATTGCTTTTCCATACATTTTGAACGCATACCACGCAATTTTTAGGGTTCCGTAACTAAAAGGAAAAACGGAACCCTTATAGGATTACTTTGTTGTTTGTCTGTCTGTCTGTCAAGACCCTTTATCTCGGGAACGGAAACCATATACTCAGGTTTGCGGTACCTTGAAGATGTGAAAAAATCTAACTTCTAAGTTAACGTAAAAAAAAGATACGGCCGTTTATGCCGCAAAAACGTATATTTCGACACTCAAGGGAATCAAAATGTATAGGGTATTTCCCGTTGACCTAGAATTATGAAATTTGGCAAGAAGCAAGGTCATGTAGCACAAGTAAAGGAAAAAATCCGAAAATCGTTTTGTAGTTACTCCTACATTAAAAATAAACCCGTGATAAACTATTTACATACCTACAAATTCAAAATCAAAATCAAATCAAGTCATTTATTCAAACTAGGCTGAGAATCAGCACTTTTCGAACGTCAAAATTACATAAGACAGTCCCCCAAAACGCCCGCCCTTCGCCACTTCCTAGTGCTTTCGCTGGGGAGAAGAAATGGCGGAACAAACTCCCCAGCAGCACAGCTGTCTGTTCAGTTAGAAAATAATTTGATTTTATACAACACTATGTATGAAAAGTAATTAACGTTAACACAGGACATTAAATTACATTATTTGCCATAGGTTAGCTAGCCACGCCAATATACCAACAAATACAATAAACACTATATGTACTCAAGCAAAAAAAATAAAAATAAAAATACCTAATAATAATTAAAAATGTTATATTCCAATATTTAAAAATATAATTTATATGTATTAAAAATGTAAACAAGAAAAAAAAAAAACTTAGGTACTACCTAAATAATAGCCTCCAGGTATAAAGGGCGTGACAGCTTACATATTTATGCAATGCTGGGTTGTGTTTACATAGCTGTCACTTGAAGTCACAAATGATAAACTAGGACCATCTAAGCAAAATAAATAAAATAAATAAACAAGTTATTACTAATAACAACAATAAAACCATGGTCAGCAAGACGACCAGTCACCACAAGCAGCACCCGTTCACGAGCATAACGCAAAGATCAGCCATTACCCCCCTCGCCATATTTGAGGGAAGGAGGCAACCCGACCCCCGACGCTACCGCAAGCAGTGACATCTAAGGGAGCATGACGAACTTGCTGCCGGTTGCTCAAGCAAGAATAATATTATCAATCGTAGAGGTCGCTAGCTAACCACATATTGCAATCAACTCATTAAAAAACATTGAAATGAGTAGATTATGTCAATAATAAATTAAAATAAAATTAAACTGAATTGACTAAAACTGTCTAATAAAAAAAAAAAAACAATTATATTATAAAACAATTTGTACGGAACCCTCGGTGCGCGAGTCCGACTCGCATTTGACCGGTTTTTATAACCGATCAATCATTTCTACTCTACGGGGTCTAGAATCATGTGCTCAATCCGTGGTTACAACGCGTCGATGTATAGACGCCAGCACATCAAGCTACTACAACCTGTCAAATTTCTTTAATAGATTTTCAACTTTATCGCTGAAGTATAAGGTTCAAAGTTGATTGGGAAGATTTGACAGTTTCGGGTAGCTTGATGTGCTGGCGTCTGTATCTAATAGGGTATGAATAGAAACTAGTCTCTTCTCTTCTTCTAATCATAGGCGTTATGTTTTCTTATTTTTACCAGATCCCGCCAGCACCTCCTAGGCCGGACTTTGATGCGTCCCGTGAGAAGTTGCAGCGTCTCGGTGAGGGTGAAGGCGCTCTAACAAGGGAAGAATTCCTAAAGATGAAGGAGGAACTTGAAGAGTCAGTAGTATTTATAATATCACCTCCAGATTCCACCAGAGCAAAATAGTTCCTGGTGGTCCATGATGGTCTTTTCACACTATGGGCCATCGTGGTCAGTAATGGTTCATTGTCTCATCACACAATGGACCACGGCACAGTAACGTAATAACAATAAAAAATTACGACACGAAATACATTGTCAGCTAATTTGTAATTTTCCCGCCCCCAGCGAATACCTAGCAACATTCAAGAAAACCGTGGCAATGCACGAGGTATTCCTTCAACGCTTGGCAGCGCATCCTGTGTTCAGGAACGACTCGCATCTCCGCGTGTTCTTAGAGTACGAACAGGATCTGTGCGCCAAGCCGAAGGGACGCATGGACCTTATTGGTGGACTGGTAAGCCATAAACTACATTAAATTGTAATCTATTTGCTACAGAACAATTTGCACGACGTATTGCACGAATTGTGCAAAAGTAGGACGATTTGCATGACATATTGTAAGATTTGTGCAAAAGTAGGACGGTTTGCATGACACATTGCACGAAGTGTATCAAAATTAGGACGGTTTGCATCGCGGTCTGCAGAACAGTGGTGGCCCAGTGGTAACGGCACCAACTTACGAGTTTTAGGTCGTGGCTTCGGGCCTTGTCAGGCGCTTTAATTTGTGTAAATAATTTCATCGCCACTGCTCTCAAAACGGTAAAGGTAAACATCGTGAGGAAACCGACATGTACTAGAACCAAAAATTCGAAGACGTAACATCTATCAACCCGCACTGGGCCCGCGTGGTAGATTTATAGTCCACTCCCACTCGAAGAGAGGAGGCCTGTGTTCCAGCATTGGGCACAGTATAGGCTGATTATGCATCGCGGTTTGCGGCCCATTGCGGCTGTCATGTGAACTTGTCTTAAACCTACATTCTATGTAAATAAATATTAGTGCCGATTCTGTTGTTCACAAACTAAACTAAATTTAAGTTCAGTGCATCTTTTTCTTTCTATTTTGATAGATAGATAGATAGATAAACCATTTATTTGGCGCATACAAAAGACAGCACAACACACAAAAG
The DNA here is from genome assembly GCA_914767645.1 of Hydraecia micacea. Taxonomy (NCBI): domain Eukaryota; kingdom Metazoa; phylum Arthropoda; class Insecta; order Lepidoptera; family Noctuidae; genus Hydraecia; species Hydraecia micacea. The sequence continues at coordinate 3,322,715 of OU611804.1, forward strand.
TACAATATTACCTAGATGATATACAATTACCCACATGAACCTAATATAAAAGAAGGTGCCGATATAAAAACAAAAAGAAAAAAAAACATACATAGATATTGAAATAAAAGCGACACTATGATGAAAACTTAAAATTAAATTAAAATTAAATATACAATTATAATATTTCAATAAGAAAAGGACAGAAGATAAATTTTAGTTTAGTCCTGTCAAATTAATCAGCGCCTGACACTACTCCATACAAGTTTAAACGTGATTAAAAACTTGCCTACTAATATTACGTCAATTTACGTCAGGCGCTGATTAATTTGGCAGGACTAAACTAAAATGTATCTTCTGTCCTTTTCATAATATTGTAACAACTAAATAATGTACACATGAATGCAATAAAGAATTTGAATTTGAATTTAATTAAATAGAAAGAAAAAGATGCACTGAATTTAATTTAGTTTACTTTGTGAACAACAGAATCGGCACCATTGTCTATTCTATTAATAAAATAACCTTTCACAGATGCGTTCAATGACAACAACAACAGACGAGATCTACCTCGGCGCCACAGTGCGAGATGTCAACGACTTCTTTGAGCAGGAGACCACGTTCCTGCAGGAGTACTATTCGCATCTGAAGGAGGCTGTCGCTAAGGTTGACCGGATGACTAGCAAGCATAAAGGTAGGCAGCGAAATGATTAACCTCCTTTCAGGAGGAAAGGATAGTAAGTATATTAGTTTTTTATAGAAAGGATAGTATTAAACAGCCACTGCTGCCAATCCAAACAATCGCAAGGTTATGGCCGAAGCCTGCCGGATCAGCGGGATTGTCCGAAAGGGTTACCGCTGCCCCGGAGCATAAAGGGCTAAGGAAGGAACACGGGTGGGTTTTAGTCAGTAAGAGTCTGACACTCCCTTCCGCTCCACCCAGAGCGGGAGGAGTCATTTCACAAAAAAAAAACCTTCTTAATAAAACCGCGTTATACTTACCATGTTTTAGTGATATTGATATAACAGGCATGTCCCTTATTTTTTACAGAGGTAGCTGATGCTCACATCAGACTATCATCGTGTATCACACAGTTAGCCACACGAGAACAGCCTCCCACCGAGAGATTCCTCACCAGAGCTGCTGAAACCTTTGACAAGTGCAGGGTAAGTGCTAATATTAATCTAGTCGTATAAGTACTATGTACAGACGCCAGCACATCAAGCTACTACAATCTGTCAAATTTCTTTAACAGATTTTCAACTTTATCGCTAAAGCATAAGGTTCAAAGTTGATTGGGAAAATTTGACAGTTTCAGGTAGTTTGATGTGCTGGCGTCTGTACCGGTAGGTCGTTACGGGTCACCACCCGACCACCCGTAACGACTGATGAGCCTTACCAAGGGTCAGTCTTACCAAGGGGTATCGTATTACCAAGTAACTGGGTTATGGAGGTCAGATAGGCAGTCGCTCCATGTAAAATATTGGTATTCAGCTGCATCCGGTTAGACTGGAAGCCGACCCCAACATAGTTGGGAAAAGGCTAGGCAGATGATGTGTAAACGTTTCTACCTGTTTTCAGAAAATCGAGGGTCGCATGGCGTCAGACCAGGACCTGAAGTTGGCAGACACTCTCCGCTACTACATGAGGGATGCACACGCGGCTAAAGCTGTCCTCGTAAGGAGACTCAGGTCAGTAATAGTACCACGACAAGACAAAATAACTTTACGCGTGTATTCTCATAAAGAGTAGGCAGGCAAATGCATCTAGATCAAAGAACTTTGGTTAAAAACTTGCCTACTAAAATTACGTCAATTTACGTCAGGCGCTGATTAATTTGACAGGACTAAACTAAAATGTATCTTCTGTCCTTTTCTTAATGAAATAGAAAGAAAACGATGCACTGAACTTAAATCTAGTTTAGTTTGTGAACCACAGAATCGGCACCATTATCAAATGATCAATCTAAATCTAATATAATTATCTAGAATTGAAGTACAGTCTTTTGATTATATTAACTTTTTAACTTTATTATTACAAGAGCATTTTGTATGAGGTGTTTGCCTGTAATTGGTTGTGTAGTTAGATTTAAGACACAATTACTTGTATGTTCCTATCTGTAGATTATCTGTAACAACTGTTGGTGAACCTTTATTAAATTAAAAAAAAAAATATGGATCTCGTTTGTTTAGATGCCTAGCCGCGTATGAAGCTGCTAACCGGAATCTCGAGAAAGCGAGAGCTAAGAACAAGGATGTCCATGCGGTAAGTAAACGTTTAAACGACACGAAATTAGCGATAAAACCGGGCAATAGTTATACCAAACTAGCTGAACGGACAGACGTTCTCCTGTTTCCTAGAACTCGATCGCAGCGCCACCTACCGGGTCCAGTTGTGAATCTAAATCATTCAGGGACCCACTCAAACACACATAAAATAAAATTTCATCAAAATCGGTCGAGCCGTTGAGGACGAGTTTAAGTGATATATTTACATCATATCATCTTAAACATACAAACAAAAAAAATTAAAGATATAAGGCTATGAACACATCTAAAAATTGCAAACATGTATAGTATACACATCCTTGAATTTAAATTGATTTCAATTTTATTACGCCTTAAAATACATACGTACCATCGTTTTAAAAGTTTTATAAACGAACTAACAGGACCACTTCATCAATTTATTTAGCACGTGTGATTTTGTGATTACAGTCCCCGGTCGTCGAGAGAATTCATTCTTCACACTTGTCAGTTTCATACAAACGAATACCGTAAACCCGGGTGAATAGGGATGCAGGGGTGAATCGGGACGAAACTTTAAAATGGATTTTAACATTGAAATAAATGTTTTTTTTTTTGCCAAAAAGGACTCTAATGTGTTTATTATATTATAATTAACGATTAAGTGTCCTTGTTGGCAATAAAATTTATTACATCAACGTTAAAATCCATTTTAAAGTTTCGTCCCGATTCACCCCTGCATCCCAATTCACCCCGTCTTACCGGTACTTGTTTTGCGAATTTGATCTTTATTAGTCACTAGAATTTTCGCACTGACAGGTATCAGGAAAGTATTCTTTCGACTGTAATGTTATTCACATTTGATATTTAAGTGTTTTATGCTGGGTACAGTCAACAAAAGAGATAAGTATGCAGGATCGTCGGATGTAGTTGAAGTTTAGTAAGTAACCGATGGATGTTCTCGAATAAAATTTAATTTTATTAATAGAAAACAAACAGCTCATTTATCAAATTAAATATCAGTTGACAACAACCATCGGTTTCTTACTAAACTTCAACCATATCCAACGATCCTGCATACTTAAATCTTTTGTTGACTGTACATATTGAGCCAAGGATATAACTGGCCCACTATGTACCCATCTCACAAATGTTTGACGTGTAATCTTTCTGTGCAATATGCAGCCTATGGAAGTCCAAGAGGTAAACACTAAAAACGCTTGTTTCGTGTAGAACTGACGTTTTTGTACAGACGCGGTCAGCACATCAAGCTACCCGAAACTGTCACATTTTCCCAATCAACTTTGAACCTTATGCTTTAGCGATAAAGTTGAAAATCTATTAGAGCAGTTTGACAGATTGTAGTAGCTTGATGTGCTGGCGTCTGTAGTGTTTGAGTATGTAGTTAGCCCACGTTCGCGCGGACGTAAAAAGAATGCGCACTGGATTTTCAACTCTTGGTATGGAGGATCCAATAGAGTACATACCAGCGCGTCAAAAAACACACTGTTGGATTTTCAACTCTGGGCGCTAAGCAGTGAGTTGAAAATCCAATGTGCAAAAAAAATCACCGCGGGAAGAACGCGCTCGTGCTACCTGGAGGCCTACCACAAGCTCTTAACGCGATCCATTTTAGGACCTAAACTGAACTGTTCTTCTAATTCGTACCATGATGTCAGTTTAACGATTCAGTTTAGGCCGTGCCGTCTGCTGACAGCGATTGTCCCAAACTGAGTCGCAAGTTTTGGTTTCATTCATACTTGTTTGGTACCATGACGTCCATAGAGCAGCTCAAACGATGAACGATGGAGTTTAGGAACCTAAACTGAAATGTCTTGTTTTTGAATCGTTATTAATTAGATCATGGTAGGCCACCTGAGTTTATTGTGACGTATTTATGTATTTGAATGTTTATGTAAGTAGTTTTTGTTTAAATTAGAGATTTCTAACTTTACAACAAGGAAAGTTAATAAAGCGCTCTTCCTCTCTCTACTTATTTAAAAGTTTGCTGTGCCCGACAGGGTCCATAATTGTTTCTATTATTTTTTATTTACCACCTGTAATTGTACATTATGGATTGCGATAAACAATTTGAGATTTGAGATTACACAAGAGAGCGCATCCCAGCGCATTATAAAAACACACTGTTGGATTTTGAACTCTCGCCGCTAAGCAGTGAGTTGAAAATCCAATGTGCAAAATAAAATCGCCCGAGAAGAACGTGCTCGTGCTACCTGGGTTAAATAAAATGAGCAAGATTTGTCTTATTATCGGAAATACCTGACAATATGTAGTTTTTTCCGTGGGCCTGGGTTCGATGCCCAGGTCGGGCAAACTGTTATCGAGTTTTGCCATCTGAAATTTCTCAGTAGCAGCCCGGAGTCCGGCTTCGTGCCCAGTTGAAGGCTATACAGGGTTATTGGAAAAACACCAAAAACCTCTTAAGAGGTCATTGTACTCATCATTATGAATAACTTTTACTATGGGATCAAACCTGAAATCGCGAAAAAAAAATCAGCTGTTCCCTACATTTCTGTTCGTATAACTCGTCAAAATGTAGGGAACAGTTGATTTTTTTTTCGCGATTTCAGGTTTGGCCCATAGTAAAAGTTGTTCATAATGATGAGTACAATGACCTATTAAGAGGTTTTTGGTGTTTTTCCATTAACTCTGTATATAGACTCGCCCCTTTAAACATAACTGGCAATATATGGGTGTACTATTAGAAACACCTCTGCCTAACCTTGTGGGCATAAAGGCGTGAAAATTATGTTATACAGGTTGTCCCTGGAAGTATGGATCAAATCAAGTGGGCAAAAAAAAACTATCAGGGCAAAGTGATTAGTAGTAAAAAAATTCACCAACATTCTCAGGGTTCAAAAGTTTGGAAATGACCTTGCCCATGCCCCTATTCGATTTGATCCATGCTTCCAGGGACAGCCTGTATAGTTTATTGAATGTATGTAGTATGGTAAATATGTCTGTATGTGTATTCTCTATGTAGTGACTAGTCGTTTGTGACTTTTGTGCATGTTTGTCTAGAGATCAGTTTTTGTAAACGCACCCATGATACTTGAGGAATAAATAGGAGGTAAATGCTGTTTGTTAGGCTCAAATGAAGTAATCTTGAAAACTCCTAGGGAGGGCGCCTACGAGCAACTTAGTTGCCCAGCAACTTTTTCTCTCTATCGCTGTCTCCTCGCCGAGATTTGGACGATGCCCACGCGACAGCAACGCTACTTTTTTGTTAAATTTTCGATTGAGCGACAACTGGCTACCCGGCAACATTTTTGTCGCCGTGCACGCACTTGCATTGCAACCAATAGACAGGCAACAGTTACGTCTAAACCCGCGGAAAAAAATTTCTCTCAACTGTAGCGTCTCTACATGCGTGCACTTTCATACAAACTTAATGTCGCTCGTTCCATCATAGACCTCATCCATCGCTTTCCATCGCTTTCCATCAGGCGTGATCGAGGTCAAGAGCGGGCCCATTCAGCAATAAAAAACAAAGAGACAAATTAGTTGCGGAGACAAAAGTTGCTCGTGGGTGCCCCTCCCTTATTTGTAGTTGCCTCTAAAGCTAGTGTCACATAGTTTACTGTATATCATTTAAATTATGATATTTTTATTATAGGCGGAGCAAGCCCAAGCGGACGCATGCGCGAAGTTCGAACAGTTATCAGCGCGCGCGCGGGAAGAACTCATCGACTTCCGTACCAGAAGAGTGGCGGCTTTTAAGAAGAGGTAATATTTGTATCCTTCATTATTTATTTGGAACGAGTGTGTTTTCGTTTGTCCTGTCAAGCCAAGCGTTTCGGGCTGTAGCACATCGCGTTTCAATATAAAAAAGTGGGATGTGTCTCCCTGTACGAAACTACACTATTGGCACTTATAGAAGGTCTTTACTTCTATTGTTTAAAGTTGAGTTCTTGCAATTATTACTGACTGAATTATCAAAAAAAAATCCTTCTTAAAAAAATGTTGTTTGTACTTAAACTGGAAGCTTTGAATCCTTCATTCAGTATTCAAGGACGAAACATATTGCTGACAATATTTCATACAGTTTTTGTGTGAAACAACACAAAACTATATTCCCAAAACAATGTTAAGTCTATTCAAATTTATGTTATTTCAAGTTAAACAAATATCAATTTTATTTTAATGGCAATTAAGTTGATTTCAGAGTGACTAGCACTATTGAAAAAGTGTAATAAAAATGTTGGAAGTTGTAGCATAAACTGCACTTTATTGTGTAGGAATTAAAGTTACTTTTCCATAAACTGATATTTGTTTACATTTTTGGCAAATAAGCCGCGAATGCAGATTAGTGTAACTTTTTTTCGCCAAGAATCCCATGAAAACTATAACTTCTGAACATAACAATAAGTATCGTCAGCCTCATTGTATTGTAACAATTATTTTGTAATAACCAATCCATTCATAGTGTCAATAATAATTTATTTCTTTCTTTTTTCTGCCAGTCTGCTGGACCTAGCCGAGCTAGAGATCAAACACGCGCGTTCTCAGCAGGAGTTATTCAGAAAATCTCTACAAGTGCTCAAGGAATGCCAATAAATACAATAAATGTATGTTATATTATACTATACACTGAATATTCCATGAGATTTAATGAACTGAAGGGTTGGACGGATATTGTGGGATGTTGATGGATATTCGGATAGTACGTTATAGGTGCACGATCGCTTAACAAAATCCATAGTTTGATTGATTTTTTTTTGTGTTTGATTGTCGTTGCGGAGGTAGTCGGAACCTTGATACTCGGACAACCAGTCTTTCCAAGGGGTATCGTGTTACCTAGTAACTGGGTTGTGGAGGTCAGATAGGCAGTCGCTCCATGTAAAATACTGGTATTAAGCTGTATCCAGTTAGACTGGATACCAAACGTAGTAAGGCCGCAGTTAGACGGCGCGAAAGTGTGCTATGTGTTCAGTCATAGCAATTTATGTTTTATTAACTACGACACAACATTGAAATTATTTGTAATTAACTAACCGCGCGGCGGCCGCGCGATGTCGACACGGTCGGCGGGCGGCCGACCTCACTCGAAAGTTCTCGATGTACGCGCCGCGCCCCCGCCCCCGCATTCTCCTTTCCTTCAATCACTCACTTCAAATTTACAGTCACTTTACAATTTTGCGCACGCAGCCGCCGCACTGCCGCGAAATAATTCGTGTCATTAAAACGCGCCCTAAGGCTTAGGCCAGGCAAAAGGAGATCCGACAAATCCGATTAGCATCCTACAAAATCGTCGATTCAATTCTACGTTAATATTTTTTTTATTTTTGTTTATAATTATTATTATTCAAGCGTTTAGAATAACGAGACGAGTCATTAGTTCAAATTGTATTTGAACGGTGATGGGTGAGCAGAGCCGTTGCAAATCACGAGCAACGGTGCTATTCTGTAAAAATCTCACCGTGAAAACTAGGGTGAAGTGAGCTATCAATAGTGTCAATCCCTAGCATCGGGTTGATTGACAGCTCACTTCAAGCTCACTTCACCTGAGTTTTCACGGTGAGATATTTACAGAATAGCACCGCTGATGTCATTGACTTAAAGAGCTCAACTGTGGCTAATTCAAAATTCACAATTGAATTTCTATTGTTATATATCAAACTTTGATTTTTCTTTGATTTTTCAACAGTTGAGCGGTTGGTTCAAATTGCATTGGCACGCGCTCTTGAAATGCAACAACTATAGTTATATTATACAGAAATATGCAGTCTTTTTTTCTCAGACTGAAAGGTTTATAATAGAATTTCGTAGTAACGATAATCCTTCAGTCAAATTATAGCTTCTAATACATATTTAAACAGAATTTTCAAAAAAACAACTCATTTTTAAGTTGCCTTTAAGTTTCGTGTCATCTCTTTCACTTAAAGGTGTATTGTAGAAACGGAAGGCTTCCTAAAGCTAAGTATTGCTTGAGAATTGCAGATTAATCTATCGATTAAGCCCAGGTTTGCACGGGCGTTTTTGTCACGCGGCGATTTTTTAGCGCCCTGGATTTTCTAGGCGCTTCTTAGCGCCAAGAGATGAAAAACCAACAGTGTTTTCTTGATGCGCTGGATTGCGATCTATTGGATTCTCAATCTTCGGCTCAATACCGAGAGTTGAAAATTCAGAGCACGATAAAAAGCCGCCGCGAAATTTTTACGTCCGTGGGCTAAATGTCACACTGTTCAGATGCTGAATTAAAGATGTTTGTGTATCAATTTCAGTCTGTGTCTTTATTATACATTGTAGCTTATTTGAACGGGTCAACAGAAATGTTATAGTATACGCCAACGTTCGAGGTATCCTGGTCATAAAACGCGGAAGCGAGATGACGCGATTCACTATTTTATTTAGATTAGTATAATATATGTATGTATTTATTGTATTGTGTAAATGGTACACCACAGACTACCTTCAGTATTTTTCTGTCCTTCCCCTTTTTAATCCATCCAAAGGTTGTCTTTAAAAGATCGCTCTTAGCGATAAGACCGCCCAATGTGTCACCCATTGTAAAATTTCTATATTTATGTCTGTAATTTATATGGTGTACTTACATAATAAAGAGTATTCTATTCTATTCACCATCCCGCTCGCACGTTTTGTGACCGCGACTGTCAAGTATCAGATTTATTTTACATTGCAAGTATTTGTTAAATAGAAAAATATGAATTAATATGGTACCGTTTTCTCAAATCTTATTAATTTAATCTGTTGTCAACTTGTACGATTGGTTTTCAGATAACCAATCACAGCAGCTATCAAAATATTTGACAGCAGATTTACTGGTCGGAGGCTTGGAGGCCTACCACAAGCTCTTAACGCGATCCATTTTAGGACCTAAACTGAACTGTTCTTCTAATTCGTACCATGACTTCAGTTTAACGATTCAGTTTAGGCCGTGCCATCTGCTGACAGCGATTGTCCCAAACTGAGTCGCAAGTTTTGGTTTCATTCATACTTGTTTGGTACCATGACGTCCATAGAGCAGCTCAAGCGATGCAGTTTAGGAACCTAAACTGAAATGTCTTGTTTTTGAATCGTTTTTAATTAGATCATGGTAGGCCACCAGATCTGTCTTTTGAAAACTGAGTAAATCAAAGATTTAAATGGCTAGATTTGCCATGACCGTACTTCACGCGCAAAATTGTCCATACTGAGAAGAGTGAGGTCACATAAATATATTATAGACAGCGTTTCCATGACAATTAAGTCAAGTCACTACTTCATTGTGAGTTAGCATAGCTATTCACAAACACTCGATACGCTTCCGTACCGTATCGAACATCAGTCAATCTTATCGTAGGAGTCTTCTAAACGCTGTTCACAAGTCCAAAACCCGAAAATTTTGTCACTTTAAATCAAATAGACTCCCGCTATTCTTCCAACAGCTATTTGCTGTCGGGGGCAAGTCAAATCAGGTTACCGAAATGTGTCATTTTCGATACGATAGCCTGTCGTATGGTTGTGAATAGCTATGCTGGTGTCAAAACGAAAAAGAAACGCGACAGTCGTTTGACGCGGTAGGGGCGTATCTAACGATTCAATCTTTGGAGTAAATCGATCTAGAAATATAGATAATTCGAATTACTTAAATACATTTAGTTGGTTGGTATACATATCTCAGTAATTAATTTATAGCATTTTATTGTTATTTATGCATTTTAGTTAGACTATGTTTTAATAGAATCAGTAACTAACAATTGTCCAAGAGGACTCAGAATAATAGCAACATAATAACAATAGCAAATTGCGTAACACACAATCTATCTCAATGTGAATCATTTTGAAGGATATGGCCAATCCATTGCTTCCTATGTTCGAAAAATTTGTCTGCTCAACAACATAATTAACGCAATGAATATTGTTGAACTGTCAAAATGAAAGCTATTGCTACTGATAGTGTGTTACACAATTACCCCAGAGGTTTAAGATGGTGAAACTCGCGCGTTCAAGGATGTGTAAGCACCTTTACTTATTATAGACGGTTTCCAAATATTTGACCTACTTTAAAAAAGAGAAGATTATTTACTTTATCACTCTAGCAACACAAATAATCGTTAGTTAAGGGGCTTACAGGACCTAAACGCAAAAAACGCAAGTTTTAGAAACAATAAAAGTAAATGATCGCCTACAGTAAAAAAAACCAAAAAAATATATGATATTCTTCAGGATAAATGCTAGAATGATAGTGTGTTGAAAACATAATACAACTTATTTGGTACGATAGAAAAAAATCATGAAGATACCTCTAAAAACTTTTTATTTACAACAAAATTCATACTAATATACATACAATCATTATGATTTTTTGTCAGATTATTCTACAAGCAACATACTAAAACTATAGTGTTTTAGTTTTTTTGTCCAATGACTAGATTTTTCGTAAATCGATAATTGCTTCATATTTTGCAATAAATTACCAGCGTTGTGGCATCGCGCTTCTCTTTCTTTTCTATGCAGACCGACAAAGACCGCGCTTTAGGTCATGTAGTCCTCTTAATAATATGAATAAACCTGCAACACTGATCTTAGATGAGTGAAGTCAAAATATTACTCGTTATTTTTTATGTACGGTGCAAATATTATTATGATTTTATTATTGTATCATTTAGGTTAATGTTTTTCTGTTAAACGTAAAACGTGGACCAAATTCTTTTTGTTGCTTTGTAATGATTTTTATGCAGGCCCATTTGTATTATTCTTGCTCTTTTTTAGGGTTCCGTAGAAAATAACGGACCGTTTTAAGATAATTCTTGTCGCAATTTTATTAATTGATACAGGATCCTGATAGTGTTAGTTCAGATCACACTTCACCGGTTTTTTGTGAGATCTTACATGTGTTTATAATAACATCAAAGTCAGCATATAAAATAATATAAAAATATCTTCAAAACACATTACTATGATTAAGTTTAAAAAAAACATGAAATGGTACTGATTATTTTTTGTCAACAACTTTTTTTAATTATTAAATTAATATAAATCATCCTATTCGGTGTTAAGTTTACCTAAATCACTTGTTTTGGCTATGCAACTAAATATTTAGAGCGATTTTTGTCAGCAAGACAAGATTATGCAAGATATCGTTAATAACTCGCGGTCTTTCTCTTTATTCGAAGACATAATAATATGACATCTACCAACCCGCACTGGGCCCGCATGGTGGATTACGACCCACTCCCTCTCATCGAGAGGAGGCCTGTCCCAGCAGTGACAACATTTAGGCTGCCTGTCTGTTGACGCGGAGCGAGGCTGCGGAGCGGAGAAACGGAGAAATATTCCCTCCCCCTCAAGTCGTACTCCTCATTACTGAGGACCGTGATCCTCCCTTGAAAACATATTTTCCCTGATATGTTTCGCCATCTCTGTCTATCCTTGGCCAAGTGAAGCGTATCATGAAATTTCGTGTCGAGAGAAGAATATTAACCAATAGAAATTACATTGAGATTTTATGCAATCCTATTGGTTAATATTTCTCAGTTTCAAATAAATATATTATTATTATTTCCTTTATTCCATTATTTACATATAAATTATATTTTTAAATATTAGCATATAAAATATAGAAAAACATTTAAAAATATAAAAAATAGTAGCCCACCGGTATCGGGAACAGGGTCCAAGCTACCGGCGGTCAGGGCTCCAGAGAGAGGAACCTCCGGACAATGCGGGCCGTGTCCAGAAGTACCGCTCTCTGAATCAAGCCCTTGATCCAGCTGCCCAACGAGAGCCTCCTTAGGTGTTGGTCGAGACTCTTGGCTATTAACCCATTGGCAGTCACGACTATCGGCACAATGATATCTCGTCCCACTTTCTGGCATTAATGTGCCAGTTTCTGTGTTTTTTAATCCTACAGTGTTCTTGCCTCGATTTCTTGCATTCTTGTCTTGCATTATGAATAGTCGCTTTAACCAAAGTCTTCGTACGGCGTGAATGTATCGTGTAAGAGAAATGTGTTATTTTTTAATGTTTATATTTTAAGAAAATATATGATTATCCATATTTATTTCGTGTTTCATTTATTTACCTTGATTATTGGTGCATTGTAGAATGTGTTTGAAAAGGAAGTTTAAAATAAAACCCCAAGGAATTATTAATATTATAATTTCTATTAAGTGTGTTTAAAAACATTGTATTCAACATTAAAGTCATTGTAATAAAAAAAAAATCTTAAAAGAGTCGATTAACTTAAAAAAAAAAAAATAGAGATATAAGGCAGAAACTTGGGCTTTGAAATGTGTCTGAGTGCATAATATGTATTTCCAATCCTCAATAAATTATGCTTCAACGCGTTGATCAGGCCAATCATGTTAATAGGCCAACAATTTTGACGATTCACAAAATCTAAAATGTTGTAAAAATGCACAAATTTTCAATCGATCCTGCAAGTGTGGCTGCAATTATTACATTATGCCTATATCTATATATAGAAAAGGAGAACTGACTGACTGACATATCAACGCACAGCCCAAACCGCTGGGTCTAGAGATTCCAAATTTGGCACGTAGGTTCCTTATGAGGTCTAGGGGTGCACTAAGAAAGGATTTTTCAAAATTCACACCCTAAGGGGGTGAATGGGGGAGGGTGAAATTTCACGCGGACGAAGTCGCGGGAAGAAGCTAGTTTCTACATATTTAAAAAAATACCATAGTACCAACACATTATTCTATAGTTATCGTTTTAAAAAGTTTTCATTAGATTTTCATTGGCAGTTAAGCTCTCAACATTTACCATTCAATCAGTCAGCCTGTCACCGCCGTCCACTGCTGGACATAGACCTAACGCCTCTTCAAAATTTCGCTAAAACTCCAAAACTCCCACTACATCATCCACATATCCTGTCCTACGCATAAATCTCTATAGAATAATCCAGTCTGTAACTCCGTTGACTCTTCAGCCGTAGCTCAACGGTCTTGTATCCGATACCGCCCGATGTGATGTTGACGGAAGCCTCGCTATTCTGGAAGTCGTAGCAGCTGATGGCCTGGAAATTGAAAAAGAAGGTGTCTGAATGGAAAATCTTAAATTCGTTCACTAACAGAACGCACTGCTATTGCAATTTGCAGGTATAGTTAGCGCCACGAAAGATGAGACTTGGCCCCGCCTCCCGCGCTCTTTCCACCGCCCCTATGACGTCCAGTCCCGTCCCGCGCTCAGACCTCATACCGCTAAAGAGACCTAAAATCGTGTACTGCGCAAGTCAAACCACGTGGTGTGTCAAATCTCATCTTTCGTGGCACGCATTATAGGATTATATGAACTTGGTGATTGTAATTATGATATTAATAATCATTCTGTAAATGCATACTTTAATTGCGAATTGCGATTTTATTTTATTGCTATTTGGTCGCGAATCATATTTTATTCAACATACATCGCACTTTGTTTAACGCGACGTTTTTGACCATGTTCTGAACTTGGATTTTGAGAATCCAACAGAGTGCATCCCTAGCGCGTTGATAAAGTGCACAGTTGGATTTTCAACTCACGCTACTAAACCGAGCGTTGAAAATCCAGTGCGCAGTGCACAGCAAGAAAAGCCGCGTTAAAAAGAACGCCCGTGGACGTAGACTAACTCAGGGCCGTCTCCACGAGCGAGAGAATCGCGGCGATAGTCTCGCCGTGCCATCAAATTTTCGCCGCGATGATATCGCCGTGTGGAGACACGTTCTAAGAGAGTGTCTATAAATACCGTAAAACGGGGTGAATAGGGATGCAGGGGTGAATCGGGACGAAACTTTAAAATGGATTTTAAATAATTGTAATTTTTTTGCCAAAAAGGACTAATGTGTTTATTATATTATAATTAACGATTAAGTGTCCTTTTTGGCAATAAACTTTATTACATCAACGTTAAAATCCATTTTAAAGTTTCGTCCCGATTCACCCCGTCTTACCGGTACGTGGTAATTTGTACCTTATCACAATGATGTGATAAGGTACAAATTGGTATGATCGACGCGCGTTCGTGAAATGCAACATCTGTACATTATGACGATGATTACCTTAATTGGCACCGTCCCATTATAAGTATAGGTCTTGACCCGTTTCTTAAAAGGAATGGCTTCATATTTCAATTTAACACCAAACACTTTCTTTGTGTCCTTGGTTTGCTCACCGAAAAAGTATGTAGAACTTAGCACAGCTGTCAATGTCATTAAAAGAACACATACCATTAATGTTAACTTCATTTTGACAGTTTTTTTTAACACTGAACTTAATTGGCACTACACTATTTTTATTTACTTGTGATGAGAGAAACTGCAAGAAAAAAAATCAGGGGTTATTTTAATTAAAAAAAAAAAAACAATGACACATAACATTTTGTAGGAAAAAATACAAAAAAGATACGTCAAATGTATAGCCAACAACATTTTTCACGGAATACACATACTTACTTCAATAATAATCTTTACAAAGCATGTTATTTAAACTAAACCCTACAAACAACAATAACAAGGGTTTTTGGTTTTTGATTATAGTGTTAGGTGGACGCCATTTGAATGTAGGTACTAGGTACCATAAGTAACTTGATAAATTACTTTCAGCCTTTAATTTAACAACAAAGACAATAGATACACAAATCGTGTTCTTCACTAAGACAAGGCGGTAACAATCAAAATTTATTTACAGACTACCTTAAATTTTTGAACTTTTTTTTTACTAAATTGACAACATTATTACCAAATTACGTTAAAACAAAAATAACGTAAAAACACGATTAAAAGCACACACGACTTACTTTATAATGTAAAAATAAAGATGTTTTAATTTATTTTCGTTTAAGATAGCATTATCAGCAAACGTTTCTTTGTAAACTATAAACAATACTGAGAAATATGGTGTAATTACAAACAATTAGGGGCGCAGTCATGTTGTGAGCGGGAAGAGGTCACCCTAATTGCGTGACACACTATCAATCACAATCTGAATCATTTTGAAGGATATTGCTAAATGTGACTCAGGCTGGCTGGACAAATCTTCAAAATTGCTCGCTTTTAACTAGGTCAATAGGGCACTTTATGTGACGGCTAAACACCCTTATTTCAGAATTTGTAACGCTACAGAATCTTAGATAATCGATCGAAAACGTGTCCAGCCATCTTGAAAAACCACTTTTCGCTGGTCTCTCAATCTCGGTAACGGAAGTGATTTTGACGACTTTTTGCATATCAACGGGCGTTACATAAAATTGTAACAGGCATCGAGCTAAAAGCTTTGTGGTACACACGGCTACACATCAAGCTATACATAACCAGTATAAGCTGACTGCTGATTGTATGAAAAACCTATACAATGCGAGGTCAACTTAAACTGGAAATGTATAGCTTGATGTGTAGCCGTGTGTACGTACAGCGGTTTAGTAGAAAAATGCAAAAATCTGTGTCCAGCCAGCTTGATTTTACGTATAAAACTTTTGGCTGGCACTTCCGAATCTCAATAACGGGAGCGTTTTCGAATATGGTTACTTTACTAACATTTAGTAACGCAATGTGTAACAGTAATAACGTTTGATTTATGGCGTCACATGTAAGTGTTTACGAGAAATCAATAAAAACTTAATGTCCAGCCAGCCTGAAATCAAGCTGGCTGGACACATGTATCTCCGCTGCCTGATGATCTACGACCTTCGAAATGTGTTCAAAATTTTGTACCGGGGACGATAATGATAACCTGAATTTGTAACGGAGAAACTTTGCGTAGTTTCAAAGATATTGATCATTAAAATGTTTTCATATAAACACTGCAGTAGGGTTACCAATCTTGTAGGTTTTATGTAGGACTAAGTATATTTTAAGGTGTTTTCTTTAATGGACGAAAATCCGTGTATTGGTGATACTAATACGAACAACTGTAGTTCACAGTCTGATCTCAGTGTCAATCCGTCAAAAATATCTCTAGTTTCCCTTCATTTTGACAAGTTTTTGACATTTTTTTGTCGCCGAGATGAGACTGTGACTAGATTTTGAACGTTTTAAATTACGAGAATTGGCCTTCAGGTATTGTGTCACCCCAAATAGACCACATGTCTTTAGTCTTTAGGATAAGGTTTTGATCAACGTTCGTAATAACGTGTTCTGCCGGTGTACCTAATACTTAAATAAATAAAACAGGGCGCATACATCCAACTGACGACACAAATCGTAAAAACTAACAACTTTTGCAAAAAAACATTGTAATTCACGTTAGTTACCAAGGGCACATTACCTATTAACAAAACAACAGTTGTATAAAAAGACAGTACTTATCTGAAAGTTTATAACGGTCAGTTACACACAAGTCACACACACAGATTACACACAAAGCAAGTCTCATCATGGCCGCGTTCCGAATCGCACTCATGAGCGCTAAAATCGCTCTTGCTGGTAATTCATAGAAATGGGTTAGTAGTGATTGAATGTTATGAAGTTGCAGCTGGGTATTGTTTATTTAATTATCAGAATAATAATTAAATAAACAATATCGATTTCAAAATTTGAAATCAATAAATTGCGTAAAAAATGTAGTACGTCGGGGGACAAAATAACTGTGAACGGAATGTAATACTTACTTCCATGATAGCTGATGTTGGTGTCTCTATCTATTGCTTAAAGTTGGTACTACTAGGACAACTGGTGGAATCTTAACTCTTATTTATGTTGTCTACCGCAGATTAATTAATAGTTGTCTTACTCTGTTTAGTGATGACACTTCGAAAAGTACATACAATGCCGACTGTAGAGTTTAGTTCTCATTTTCAGTTACCTAAGATAATGAACTAAACGCGAAATACAAGTGGGCTCTCTTTTGCAGCGCTGGTAAGTAGTCAATAATTATTTTGAATTAACACATACTTACGCTTTTTACTGCAGGAAAACCTTTTATTCCCACGGGAAAATCAAATACAAAACAGGCGTGGCTGCTACCGGCCGATTCGTCGATTAAAAAGAAATCCTTTATTTATGTAAAAATTATGGTCACCTCACAATATTAATGGCAGTTTGTATGGGAAAATTTAAATTATCAATATCTTTGAAACTACGCAAAGTTTCTCCGTTACAAATTCAGGTTATCATTATCGTCCCCGGTACAAAATTTTGAACACATTTCGAAGGTCGTAGATCATCAGGCAGCGGAGATACATGTGTCCAGCCAGCTTGATTTCAGGCTGGCTGGACATTAAGTTTTTATTGATTTCTCGTAAACCCTTACATGTGACGCCATAAATCAAACGTTATTACTGTTACACATTGCGTTACTAAATGTTAGTAAAGTAACCATATTCGAAAACGCTCCCGTTATTGAGATTCGGAAGTGCCAGCCAAAAGTTTTATACGTAAAATCAAGCTGGCTGGACACAGATTTTTGCATTTTTCTACTAAACCGCTGTACGTACCACAAAGCTTTTAGCTCGATGCCTGTTACAATTTTATGTAACGCCCGTTGATATGCAAAAAGTCGTCAAAATCACTTCCGTTACCGAGATTGAGAGACCAGCGAAAAGTGGTTTTTCAAGATGGCTGGACACGTTTTCGATCGATTATCTAAGATTCTGTAGCGTTACAAATTCTGAAATAAGGGTGTTTAGCCGTCACATAATGTGCCCTATTGACCTAGTTAAAAGCGAGCAATTTTGAAGATTTGTCCAGCCAGCCTGAGTCACATATTGCTAATCCATTGCTTCATATGTTAGAAAAATTTGTCTGCTCCTCAACGTAAATAACGCAATGAATGTTGTTCAACTGTCAAAATGAAAGCCGTTGCTACTGTTAGGCCACCCTAACATATAGGAAGATTTTTTTAACCCAACCAAATTTTTACAGGGTGTTCTACCCATGACTATGAACAACTTTCACTATGGGAGCAACTCTGAAATCACGAAAAAAAATTATTTGTTTTATACAACAATGCCTACAGGGCGCTGTTACGTCTGCCACGCTTCTGCAGTGCGTCAACAATGTTCGCAGAGTCGCGCACAGATGACTGATGCCACCTGGCGCAAAAAGACAGCCTCACTGCTAAGCAGATTGCGTGGGAGCAGTAACAGCATCCTGAGGGTAATAGGCAATAAGTTAGACAGCCCACTGATGTGGAGCCTCACCCAGAGGACTAAGTCTCTCTTATGTCATTAGGTACTAACATAGTTTTTAAGTTCATACTAACAATATA
Organism: Hydraecia micacea; assembly: GCA_914767645.1. Lineage (NCBI taxonomy): Eukaryota > Metazoa > Arthropoda > Insecta > Lepidoptera > Noctuidae > Hydraecia > Hydraecia micacea. Next base: position 3,341,111 of record OU611804.1, read on the forward strand.
GGTAAATATTAATGTAATTGTGTAATGGATCAATGGTTGTCTGAATAAATTATTATTTCGTTTATCTATATATAAAACATGTAAAAGAGGCTCATTCAATGGCGCGGCTCGGGTTTCAAGAGTGGATTATTAATGGAAAACCTACGTGTGGAGAGGTTTATGAGAATATGAAAATTATGAGGCAGAAATTTAAAAATAAATTGAAATGGTGTCAAAACAATGCAACCCAAATAAAAATGGATAAAATTGTATCACTGCATAATGAGAAAAAATTTAGTTCTTTTTGGAAGGAAACTAACTCTTTGAATCCCCAGCCGAGTCTTCCCGCAAATGTTGAGGGTCTGTCACAAAGTAGTGACATATCTACCATGTTTATGAATCACTTTAAGGTAGTGCCACTTAATACAGACACATCTGTGCGAGACACTCGGACCTTGTGTGACGGTGATTTTCATGTAAGATTCTCAAATAAGGAAATTAAAATGGCATTAAAACGTATGAAGCGGGGTAAGTCACCGGGGCATGACGGTCTGAGTGTTGAGCACTTAAGGTTCGCCGGTGTACACTTGACCAGATTGCTTACCATGATGTTTAATTTTTGTGTGAGTCATTCCTACCTGCCTGAGAATCTGGTAAGAACAGTTGTAGTTCCCATAATTAAAAGTAAGACAGGTGACTCATCCGATAAATCTAATTATAGACCTATATCATTAGCAACAGTCATTGGCAAGGTGTTGGACAGTCTGCTTGAGAGGCGGTTGAATAAACACATTAAATTGCACGATGCGCAGTTTGGCTTTAGAGCCGGCTTGTCCACTGAAAGTGCCATCCTGTGTCTCAAGCAGACTGTGCAGTACTACACAGACAGGAGAACACCAGTGTATGGATGTTGTAGGAGAAGCACAACACATCTAGCTCCGTTTGCATTTAAAGTACTGATTATTTAATATTGTTACCAAAGGCCGTCTCAGTAAAACCAATGGAAAAATACTAAGACCGCACTTGTGATTGAACGCGGACAGGTTGCAACCTGCACGCAGACGAATGAATAGAAAAATGCAGACAGGCTTGCACCCGTCCGTAACACGTCGACAAGTCACTACCTGTTCGACCAATGTAGTGACGAAAAAAGGGCGAGTCCATTCTTAGGACCGCGCGGATTGGTTGACGTGACCTAGGGTGGGGCGAGACATGACTCACTACGTGAGTCATGCGGTTGCGGGTATAAATACACCTCGCGAGAAAAATTGTGAGTTAGTCCGAAAATCACTTCAGCGAGCAAACACGTCGCGCTATTATTGCTCGCTCGGAGCCCTGTGTTAGGCTACGCGTTCGCTAATAAGTCTTAATTATAATGTGTAAGCTAAGTAATTAAAGTATCTTTATTGTGAATATATGTGCTTCGTGTAAATAACTACGTGCTTGATTATAATGTGTTCAAACTAGTGATCTGGTTTAATTTGCATCACCCCCGCCTATCAGAGTCTAACCCCATCATCAACATTGGTCCTTCGAGCCGGATAACCGATTGTCCGAGCGTAGCCTTACGAACTAGCGCTCGGAATCGGACTAAGTCTAAAGGCGAATTAAACCAGTAACAATGAGTGTAAAAAGTGTTGTAATCACGCGAAGCAAATCACGTAAGGCAGACGCGCGGCGCAGGGAAGCCGCCATCGCCTCGGACTCAGGCTTACTGTCCGAAGTACCACCGGGTTCACCATCAGTAGCGCCGACAATAACATCAGCAGCTGCCCCCAATATACCGCTGACCGGCAGTCGAGTAATCGACTATAGTGAAAAGCCGGCAGAGGGTGTATTAAGGCAGGCAGTCGCGAGATCGACGCGGAGCAGCAGAGTTTCGTCTAAGAATAGTCGCAAGGGCGTCGAATTCTTACGGAAAAGGGCCGAATACGAAGCTGAACGTGATCTGGTGTGCATCAGAGAGAACCTGGTGAAGAAAAGGATGGAGGCGGAACTAGCAGAGATCGAGGCGAATGCAGAAAGTGATGACTCAAACTCAGAGGTGGATACGGCGAACCGCGTTGAAGAATGGATAAACACGACGCCCCAAGCACCGCCGCCAGACGCGACGCTGTTTACGACGGCCGCGTCAGGCGCACCGGCGGCGTCGCGCGGGCCGCTCCAGGTCACCACGCCGTATGAAACACCTAGGATTCACGATCAAAATGTAAGTAGAGTGAATCTTGAAACTGATATGTACCGTGTGCCGGCTACGTTAAGCGAGAATAATGTGTCGCATCCGCATATAGTCCCAGTGAGCAACACGGGGCCTATGTATACGCCAGCCTATACTGAAGCGGTTAGATTCCGTTTGCCCGACGATTATCAGGCCACCACCACTCCGGTCGCAAGTGTACCTCGAGTATCGACACTCGAGTCGGTCACACAGCGACACGGAAATAGCGGAGTGGACGCGGTAGAAAGGCGACGATTATCGTCGAACGAGAGGGACAGGAAGATAGATAAGCTGGCGGAAGCGATCACAAATATGGCACGCCCGCACCCGGTACCTAGACAGGCTTACGAATTACCACATTTTAACGGTGACCCAGCTGATTGGATATCATATAGAAATATGTACTGGGACACTACTGAATTGTATAACTTTAGGCCGCATGAGAACATAGCGCGTCTAAAGTCCTCTTTACATGGAGAGGCGAAGAGTGCAGTGGAGGATTTGTTACGGTCAGCGAGAGACCCCACTGAAATAATGCGCGCGTTAGAAGAAGAGTACGGTCACCCGACCGTCATACTTCAATATGCCCTAAAGAAAGTGAGAGATTTACCTAAAGTGTCTGAAAGTGGCCAGGAATTAAGGAAATTCTCATCAACTATAAGAAACTGTGTGTCACTGCTAAAGAATATCAAAGCAGATGGGTACCTGAATAACCCTCAACTAGTAGGCGAACTACTAAGTAAGCTGACACCAGTACAACGGGCACAGTATGGTGACTTCGCGATGGGCCTGGACAACACACAGGGGGTGGACTTGAGGATATCACCCAGCTTAGAAATGCTGTCACAGTTTCTCATACACGTGACGCGCTCTACATCATACTACCTGCAACCAGCTGTGTATGAACCAGAACCTTCTAAAACCCCTGTAAAGCAACAGCAGACCAGTGGACGGACTCGACCTGGAAACGCTGCACGCCCAGTCACCAACAAGCCACAGATGACGCATCGTGTGAATACACAGAGCGATGAAGCTACCACACAGAAGGAATGCGTGACGTGCCACGGCAAACATGCCATAGAAGAATGCGACCAGTTCAAGAAGCTGAATGTACAAGAACGCTGGGAACTGATCAAGCGGGAAAAAGTGTGTTTTAATTGTTTAAGTGTAAAACACACGAAAAGGTTCTGTCGCGCGAAAAAGTGCAAAAAGTGCGACTATAGACACCATGTATTATTACACGAGGACAGGCCGAAACCGGAAGTGAAACCGGAATGTGTAACAAACATAGGAGAGTGGCGAGCCACAGCGTTATTGAAAATAGTGCCAGTGACAATGTGTAACAAAGGTAGCGATAACAATCAGTGCTATGCGTTGTTGGACGACGGGGCAACAGTATCGCTAATAGACAGTTCGCTCGCTACAAACCTATCAGGCCCACGTGTACCACTAATGCTAAAGACCGCAGGCGGCCATGCTGTGTCGGACCTTACCTCGCGGGTAGTACAAGTGTCTGTGAAAGGCCCAAATGGACAGTGCCATAATATCAAGTGCAGGACAATAGTGAACTTGAACTTACCTACACAAACAGTGACCTCTTCAGTGATCAATGACAACGCACACCTGCGCGACCTGGGTTGCACAGAGATGAGGGGAGCCAAGCCGCTGCTGCTAATCGGGCAGGACAACTGGGAGCTACTCGTCGGTGGAGACACCCGCCGTGGACGATCCGGTAAGCCAGTTGCCTCACTTACTAAGCTAGGATGGGTCATACATGGACCATTTGATAACACCAGTAGTATTGAAGCAGTAAATTGTACAACAGTTTCCCTCCCAGATTTGCATGATTTAGTAAAGTCACAGTTTGAATTAGAATCAATAGGTATTTCTCATGTAACTCGCAAACATAAGGACGTAGAACGAGCTGTACAGGTACTAGACAGTACGAGTCAACGCACGCCCGATAAGAAACAATGGGAAGTAGGTCTTTTGTGGAAGCAGGACAACATTCTGTTGCCTGATAGTTACAGACAGGCCCGGCAAAGGTTATACGGTATCGAGAAACGAATGCGTAAGGACGCTCGTTTCGCTGAGACGTACGCGAACCAGATAGACCGATTAGTGAATGAAGGTTATGCACGAAAGGTAGAGGGCGAGGTAGATAGCTCACCGGTTTGGTACCTACCACATTTCGGTGTTGTAAACCCGAACAAACCAGGGAAGCTTCGCCTAGTTTTCGACGCGGCCGCTACGTCACAAGGTACGTGTTTGAATGATAACTTACTGACCGGACCTGATCTATTAAATTCATTATTAGGTATTTTGATTAAATTTAGAGTAGGCCCTATAGCGTTCTCAGGTGACATAGCTGACATGTTTTTGCGGGTTAAGATTAGGGCACAAGATCAGGGCGCACAGCTGTTTCTGTGGAGAGGCGCGGACGATGGTAGGGAACCAGATACTTACGCCATGACGTCGATGATATTCGGAGCCGCTTCTTCACCAACCACGGCGATTTACATACTCAATAAAAACGCCAATGAGTGGGTTGACGTCTACCCTGAAGCTGTTGTAGCCATAAAAAACAAGCACTATATGGACGATTATTTAGATAGCACGTGGTCCGTCAAGCAGGCCAACGACCTGATCGAGCAGGTGGCCAAAATACACGCCTCCGGAGGGTTTGTAATACGGGGGTGGGTAACTAACTCGACAGAGCTAAGGGAAAAGCTCGAAGTAGACATGCCCGATAAGGTTCCCCTCGAAAAGGGAGTAGGGATGTTAGAAAGGACGTTAGGATTAACATGGTCACCCAAACAAGACGAACTGGGATTTGACCTGTGGTTTAAACGGTTACCAACTGAATTGATAAGCGGCGACCTGGTTCCCACCAAGCGTCAATTTCTGAGCGCGATAATGTCGATCTACGATCCACTAGGTTTCCTTTATCCCTGCGTCATCCAGACACGAATATTGATGCAGAGGATATGGAAGTCAGGGATCCAGTGGGATGAGCCCCTACAAGAAAAAGAGGCAAAAACGTGGTTTGCTTGGCTTAAACATCTAAACAGTTTGACCGAAATTAAAATATCGCGGTGGTACGGGCTGAACTTCGAAGATCTCGAACTACACGTGTTCGGGGACGCCAGTGAGCTAGCCTACGCCGCGGTCGTTTACCTAGTAGGCTATAACCCCGAAGGGAAGCGAGAGGTCGCCACGCTACTAGGCAAGGCACGGGTGGCCCCTCAAAAAGTTATTTCCGTCCCTAGGTTAGAACTTCAGGCAGCAGTGCTAGCGTGTCGATTAGCGGACACTGCTGAAAAGGAATTAGGGCAGTCAATTAGGGAAAAGTTTTATTGGACTGACAGTCAGACAGTACTTAAATGGATAAATTCAGAAGCACAGGAATTCCAAAAGTTTATTTCGCATAGATTAGCTGAAATAGATAGGTTGTCAGCCAGAGGCAGCTGGCGCTGGGTCCCCACGACGGACAACCCAGCGGACAAAGCTACCAGATTGTCTTGGCCCGATGACCATGCAGCGTGGTTGTCGGGCCCCTCGTTTTTGTGTGATTCACAGGAGCGGTGGCCAGCGTGTCGCGAACCTGAGGCGGCAGAGGCAGACCTCGAGCGCATCCAACGAGTCCACACCAAGGCGGCCACAGCAGGCCCCCTCCTAGAGTACGAGCGGTACTCGACCTGTAAGCGCGTGCAGCGCGTTATGGCGCGCGCGCTGATCTTCATCGAGCGATGTTGCAAACGAAGAGCGACGTCGGAGCTGCGTCCCCACGACCTGGAAGAAGCACACCTCCGCCTAATGAGGTTGTGTCAGAACGACAGCTTCCACCGAGAACGGGCCGCCATCCTGAAAGGGTTGCCCGCACCAGACGACAGCCACATAAAGTCATTGGACCCGATGATCACCGACGATGAGCTGCTGCGAGTAAGGGGACGTCTGACTGCCTGTGAAGAGCTCACATTCGGAGAAAGGCACCCGATTATTCTAGACGGACGTCACCCTCTAGTAAGAAAGCTAATCGCACACTATCACGCGATGGCTTTGCATGCGAACCACGAGACCGTAGTAAACAATCTACGAGAGAGGTACTGGATAACAAAAATACGAACATCAGTAAAGACCGTGGTCGCAAACTGCCAACTTTGCCGCATCACCAGAGCCAAACCCACACCACCAAAGATGGGTGATCTTCCACTCGCCAGGGTAGAGACTACACGAAGAGCCTTTGTGCGAGTAGGAGTGGACTACTTCGGCCCAATGGAGGTGACGATAGGGCGGCGTCGCGAAAAGAGGTGGGGAGCACTATTTACCTGCCTCGCTACGCGCGCCGTCCACCTGGAACTAGCTGCCACGTTAAGCGCCGACTCAGCAATACTGGCCCTGAGGCGCCTGATAGCGCGCCGGGGGCAGCCTGCACACCTGTACTCTGACCAGGGTACCAACTTCATCGGGGCTAACACTGAGTTACGAGCAGCCCTGAAAGACCTTGATCAAAATCAACTAAGGTACGAGGCGACCAACCGAGGTATCGAGTGGCACTTCAATCCACCATCAGCGCCACACATGGGTGGCTGCTGGGAACGCCTGGTCAGGTCTGTGAAGAATGCACTTCGAAGCACGCTCAAGGAGCGGGCCCCTCGTGAGGAGGTCCTCTACACCCTCCTCACCGAGGCAGAACTTATAGTAAACAGTCGCCCGCTGAGCTATGTGTACGACGATCACGAGCAGCCTGAGGTCCTGACGCCGAACCATCTGCTCCTGGGCACGGCGTCCGGGAGTACACCGTTTACGTCGAGCAACCACGAGGACATCGACTCCCGTCGGCAGTGGCGGCGGGTGAACGCGCTCGCCGACATGTTCTGGCGCCGCTGGCTGCGGGAGTATCTCCCGACCCTGCAACGTCGTGAGAAATGGACAAATAGTGTACCCAATGTGCGTGTCAATGATGTGGTAGTGATAGTCGACAACAATAGAGAGCGAAGTGCGTGGACAAAAGGTATAATACAATCTGTGTACCAAGGCGATGACAGTATCGTCCGTGTTGTAGATGTTAAGACGGCAAATGGGGTCCTGCGTCGACCAGTAGCTAAGATTATTGTGCTTCCCACAGAAATGGATGTAAGCCGGTTGAACCCTTTTACAGGGGGTGGAATGTAGGAGAAGCACAACACATCTAGCTCCGTTTGCATTTAAAGTACTGATTATTTAATATTGTTACCAAAGGCCGTCTCAGTAAAACCAATGGAAAAATACTAAGACCGCACTTGTGATTGAACGCGGACAGGTTGCAACCTGCACGCAGACGAATGAATAGAAAAATGCAGACAGGCTTGCACCCGTCCGTAACACGTCGACAAGTCACTACCTGTTCGACCAATGTAGTGACGAAAAAAGGGCGAGTCCATTCTTAGGACCGCGCGGATTGGTTGACGTGACCTAGGGTGGGGCGAGACATGACTCACTACGTGAGTCATGCGGTTGCGGGTATAAATACACCTCGCGAGAAAAATTGTGAGTTAGTCCGAAAATCACTTCAGCGAGCAAACACGTCGCGCTATTATTGCTCGCTCGGAGCCCTGTGTTAGGCTACGCGTTCGCTAATAAGTCTTAATTATAATGTGTAAGCTAAGTAATTAAAGTATCTTTATTGTGAATATATGTGCTTCGTGTAAATAACTACGTGCTTGATTATAATGTGTTCAAACTAGTGATCTGGTTTAATTTGCATCACCCCCGCCTATCAGAGTCTAACCCCATCATCAACAGATGTTTTCTTGACCTGTCAAAAGCTTTTGACTTAGTAGATTATGATGTTTTGTGGCAAAAACTGTCGGATGATACTGAACTACCTACTGAATTCATAGATTTATTTAAATATTGGTATAAGCATCAGAATAATTATGTTAGGTGGGCGGATGCTCAATCTGAGTCATATGGATTAGATTGTGGGGTAAGGCAGGGGGGATTGACTTCACCGAGTCTTTTTAATGTGTATATGGATCGGCTGATTGGTGAGCTGAGCGGCACCAAGATCGGATGCTCTGTGGATGGAACTATGATCAACAACATAAGTTACGCTGATGATATGGTGCTGCTCAGTCCATCAATCTGTGGTCTGAGGAAATTGTTGGCCATCTGTGAGAGGTACGCGGAGGCTCATGGCTTGAGGTATAATGCCACCAAGAGCAAGGTAATTGTTTTTAGAGTGCGCAACAATACACCTGTTAATATTCCATCTATTAACTTACGAGGAACTCCGTTGGAGTTCGTTACGCAGTTTAAATACCTAGGTCATGTTGTCACGGACTTTCTCATGGATGACCAAGATTTAGATAGGGAGCGCAGAGCGTTGGCAGCCAGATGCAATATGCTGGCTCGCAGGTTTGCACGTTGTACTAAGGAGGTGAAACTGACTCTTTTTCGAGCGTTTTGTCAATCGTTTTACACGTGCAGCCTGTGGGTAAGGTATACGCAGAAGGCTTACAACGCTCTGCGCGTTCAGTATAACAATGCGTTGAGGATGTTGTTGGGGCTACCTCGGTTTTGTAGCGCGTCTGGCATGTTCGCTGAAGCGAGGGTAGATGATTTTTATGCCGTTGTGCGCAAGCGATGTGCGAGTATGCTGAAGCGATTCAGGGGTAGCCCCAACAACATACTGGCTACACTGGCGGACAAAATTGACGGGCCTTTCATTAGGCACTGGGCAGCTAGGCATGTGCGTACTGGCGTGCATGTCGCAAATTAATTTAAGCTTTTTATGTACTAACAATAGGTTAAGATTTTACTAACACTATATGGATCAATGGTCTGAAATAAATAAATTATTATTATTATTATATAAAAGGAGAACTGACTGACTGACATATCAACGCACAGCCCAAACCGCTGGGTCTAGAGATCCCAAATTTGGCACGTACGTTCCTTATGAGGTCTAGGGGTGCACTAAGAAAGGGTTTTTCAAAATTCATCCCCTAAGGGGGTGAATGGGGGGGTGAAATTTCACGCGGACGAAGTCGCGGGAAGAAGCTAGTTTATTTATATACATATTAAATTACATTTTTAAATATTTCTTAAAATATAAAAAATAAGTACTTATAAAGCACATTAAAAAATATAAAAAAATAGTAGTCCGCCGGTGTCGGGAACAGGGTCCAAGCTACCGGTGGTTAGGGCTCCAGAGACAGGAAACTCCTCACAATGAGAGCCGTATCGAGGAGCACTGCCTTCTGAATCAGGCTCTTGACTCTTGATCCAACGGCCTAACTAGAGCCTCGATAGATGTTGATCGACGCTTTCGGCCATAAGGCCATTGGCCGATACGACAATCGGCACAATGATAGCCGAGCTCACATTCCACATGTCAACAACCTCGTGTGCTAAGTCAAGATATTTAATTTGTTTCTCTTTCTCAGCTTTCACGAGGTTCCCGTCATGTGGAATGGTAACATCGACAATCATTGTGCGGCGCGCTAATCGATCTATCACCAACATATCAGGCTTATTGGCGACAATAGTCCTGTCAGTAATGATAGACCGATCCCAGTACAACGTGACATGGTCATTTTCAAGAACTGGGTCGGGCACATACTTGTAATACGGGACCTCAGAATCCACAAGTTTATATTTCAAAGCAAGTTGCTGGTGAATAATCCTGGCTACTTGGTTATGCCTGTGTAAGTACTCGCCGTTAGCCAGACGAGAACAACCAGAGATAATATGTCTGTTAGACTCACCCGGACGGTGGCATGCCCGACACATGTCAACCGTCCCGTCCTTCATAATATGTCTCCGGTAGTTATTCGTCAAGATAACTTCGTCCATAATTGCACAGACAAAACCTTCGGTTTCCCCGAAGAGGTCACCAAAACGTAGCCAGGATACGGATGCTAAGAAATCTACACTGGGCTCATGAAGAGCCCGATAGAAGCGCCCGTGAAGCTCTTTGCTTTGCCATACCTTCTTGCGGTCATCGGTAGTAAGTACTACAGGTTTGCGCCAGTTCTCTTTAGCCATGGAGAGCGGAGTGAGCCCCTTGTCCACTGCGACTACATCAACTCCAAGTTCAATCTGACTTGTGCCACTTTTTTTATGTCTTTGCTTTCTTAACATACGCTTTCTAAGTGCTTTGGCATATTTAACTCATTTTTGGAAAAAAAAAAACCATTTACGTCGATGTTTCTCCAAATGAGCGATATAGTTAGGTACGGAAAGTTACAGAAACTAAAAATCTTTGATCTGGCAGATAAAAATCCCTTTGCAATTCTCAAATCTCAAGTAAAACGAACCTTGGCCCTTAAAAGCGTTTTAAGTTTATCTAAGCCTTGATCCATCAATAAAAAAAATAAGTATGAAGGTGAAGTGCAGTGTATACATCTCGCGTCCGGCCCTGGTTCAAGCCATGGTCTGGAGTGAGAGGGAGCGGGAGGCAGTCACCTCCTTCTGCGAAGCAGTCATGTTAGCGAAGGAGGTGGCGGGACGGCTCAGGGAGAGAGCCTCACGCCCCAGCCGCCACGGGAGACGCTCCGGGCGTCGGGAGCCGCGTGACGACTCCTGGCCACCGTAGGCGCGGGCCTGCGGACGGAGAGTAATGGGTAGCTCACCGTCCGATCAGAACCAGGCCCGTGCCGGACGGGTCAAAGAGATGTCAGCATAAAGGAAGGGGCCGCTAGGGCCGAAGCCTGCCCGGGTAGCGGGATTGTCCGAAAGGGTTACCGCTACCCCGGAACATAAAGGGTTAAGGAAGGAACACGGGTGGGTTTTATTCAGTAAGAGTCTGACACTCCCTTCCGCTCCAGGCAGAGCGGGAGGGGTCATTTGATGATTTCCAATCCACAAAAAAAAAGTGCAGTGCATACATTAACCGGACAGTAATCTTATTAGCCTACATTTCCTTCAACTGACAGCCCGTTAGCGCGGGAATGCAACAGCTGACTTTTGTTTGACATGTGTCAAGTTTCTTACACCTTCAAAATCAATGAAAATAAACTTCTAGACAAAAATATAAGTTTATTTAAGTATGTAGAATATTCTTATTAAGTTGTGTGGAAATCGGTTGTCATGGTATGGGCATGTGTTACGGAGGAATGAGGAAAATGTCGTGAGGAGAGTTTTGAGTATGAATTTCAGTGACTATAAGAGTAGGGGAAGACCAAAGAAACGATAGATGCACTGTGTGAATGATGATATGGTTAGAAAGGGGGTGACTAAAAGTATGGAAGAAAAAGACATGTTGTGTCGACCCCAAATAAATTGGGACGAGGCCACGAGAATGACAATACTTACTTACTTATAGATATTTTGATCAGAAGTTGAGACTGTTTCCCTGGGCACCGGTCTAAACTTTTTCGATAGAGGTCAAAGGATTTGGTGTTCAAGGAGCAGGAGAAAAAATATATGGTCCAAAGCTTCACTGTGAAACCCTAGCACTGTTACACATAAGTCACAAGTGTTGTACACAAGTCTTAGATTGATAAGTCTAACTGAATACTTAGTTCGGCTACCTGTCAGTAGGCGTGTCTTTAACGGATTGTTCGTGACTTCGTATGCAAAGCGTCTCCGAATCGATACTAATGACCTTTGGTATATGCACGTGTCTGAAACACTAGATATCAATATAGTATCTGTATAAAACACATGTTATAACTAAACTTTTTGTCACACCTATCTTTATTTATTCAGTCACCTACTTTTATTTAAGTATTCATTAATATTTACGACTAACTTTAGCCCGCGACCTCGTTCGCGTGGAAATCGTAAGACACACAATCTATACTCATAATAAAGCTAAAGAGTTTGTTGTTTGAACGCGCCAATCTCTAGAACTACCTATCGGATTTGAAAAATTATTTTTGTATTTAATAGCCCAACCCTTGAGAGAGGTTATAGGCTATTTAACATCACGCTATGAGCCGAAAAAAGTAAGAAAAACCGTTAAGCGAAAGCGAAGTAATACCGCGGGCACAGATAATATAATACTACGTACCGCGGGCATCCAATGCGATGGGGTGGGGTGGTTCGGGGCTACAAGAAATTTAACGTGGACGATGTCGCGGACAGAAGCTAGTATAGCCACAGAATAACTAATAGTACTTAGGTATAGCGTTGGAACTAAGCTTTTTATCATAGCTTTATTTGTTCATCAATATTTACAAATCCCAAGGTCGATTTGCTGTCCCGGCCGTTATTGGTTGAAAAGAAACACGTGTTTTTTCACAAATATCCGACCTAGCTTAGCATAAAAGAATTAATGGTTCTAATTTCGTAAACGCACAACAACATACAACATTCGTTTCAGACTTTTTGAAGGACATGGCTGTTACCTATAGGGCGTTAGAAAGTGCCAAATTCTGCGAATGAAAATGGCACCGGTAACTGAAAAGTTGTGTGGAAATCATTTGTTATGGTATGGGCATGTGATACGGAGGAATAAGGAAAATGTCGTGAGGAAAGTTTTGAGTATAAATGTCGATGGCTATGAGAGTAGGGTTCGGTCTTCCGCTAGTAGGGGAAGACCAAAGAAACGATGGATGGACTGTGTGAATGATGATATTATGGTTAGAAAGGGGGTGACTACAGACATGACGACTAATAGAGAAGTAGGTAGGGTAGAAATAGACATGTTGCGCTGAACCCAAATAGATTACTTATTTGACGCCAGCACATCAAGCTACTACAATCTGTCAAATTTCTTTAAAAGATTTTCATCTTTATCGCTAAAGCATAGGGTACGTAGTTGATTGGGAAAATTTGACAGTTTCGGGTACCTTGATGTGCTGGCGTTTATATCCGTGTATTATTTTTTGTGAAATAAATAAATAAAAAAAGGATTACTCACCAAGTTTAACTCTCAACACTAATGTAAGATGTTCTTTCCACAGAGATTTTTGTCCTCTTCAGATTAGATTGAAAAGCGATAACAACTGTCATACACTTCGAGAAATAGGTGAACAATAATAATGTTAAGTAAGTAGGTATTGGGTTTCAATAGCACACTGAACAAAAATATTTTTGAGACGGCAGTTCGCAAATTTTGAGGCAAAAAACGTTTTTAAACACTCAAATTTTACATAATATGGTGACACAAAGAGCGTTCGGTTAGAAAAGGTATTTTAATGATCAATAATAATCATGAAACATCGTTAGCACACTGCACAAAAATATTTTTAGACGGGAGCTCGCAAAAGTGTTTCAAAAACCTTTTTTAACGTTGATAAAATCTTTACACAAACACTGACCTCAACAAACTATAAAATATGATAGTGTAATAACCATTGGCCCTTTGGTATTTCGTCACTGTGCGCGTCAGTGGTCATAATTTGAAGATATACGACCAACTTGGTCCAACACCGCAATTGCAATGTCCCCTTTCCTGTTGACTGCTTGAGGATATGACGTTCTGATTCATTCTGAGAATCTCGTAGCCTGTTCTGGATAAGTATATTAGTAATAGGATTTTTGGTACTATGTAAAAGTTAAATTTTTATGAATAAGTCGGGATAGGTGATATGGTTAGAAAGGAGGTGACTGCCGAGATGGCGAATAATGGAAGAAAAAGACATGTTGCCGACCCCAAATAAATTGGGATAAGGACAGGAGAATGATGATGATGATGTCATGATAGGTGACGATGATAAGGGGGCGTCCATTAATTACGTGAGGTGATTTTGGCGCTTTTTGGGCCCCCTTCCCCCTTTGTGAGATTTGGCTCGACCCCTCCCCCCTCCCTCTAATCTCATGTGAGATTGTTCAAAATGCTTATTTTTAGTGTAAATACGTTAATCTATGCTTCATTGCGTTGGATTTATAAAAAAAAAACGATTTGTTTTTAATTTTTTTTTTAAGACTAGTAAGTATTTAAGATTACTAAGATCGTAGTCTAGAATCACAGTGAAAAAATTATTAAACGTTTCGCTCAATTCAACCCAGTTTTCTCGCAATTTTACACTGTTTCTTGCGGGAAAAAATATTACGCGATACTTGCCAGGACCCCCCCTCTCCTCCGCGTGAGATTGGGTGAGAATCTTCTTGACCCCTTCCCCCCTAAACGCCTCACGTAATTAACGGATGCCCCCTAATAATGAATTGATGATAGACCAGTGGTGGCCCAGTGGTAACGACCGCGACGTACGAGATATAGGTCGTAGGTTCGTACCCAGACAGGCGTTTTAGCATAGTTAGTGCGGGTTGGTGGATGTCACATGTCTTCGAATTTTTGGTTCTAGGACATGCCGGTTTCCTCACGATGTTTTCCTTCACCGTTTTGAGAGCATTGGTGATGAAATAATTTACACAAAGTAAAGCGTGTGTCAGGGTTCGAACCTACGACCTGTATCTCGTAAGTCGCGGTCGTTACCACTGGGCCACCACTGCTGATTACGGTATCATCATACTAATATTCACACTTGATGCGTTAATTTAATGCGTCGCATTACCCGATTATTTTAACTCCGCCGTCGTTTAGATTCGACCAAATTTTCTACAACGCACATTGTCCAGAGGAATTAGGAAGAGGCGATTTAAAGATATCAGGATACGCCTCTTAGCTTGGTTACCAAACACATCTTCTCAAGGCTATGCGTTGAGGTAATCTAGGTACGAAAATCGACGACATTTTTCTTTATGACAAAGTTTCTTTATGGTATGTTAGGTTAGGCAAAGGACGCGCGACCGAGAGGTTGTGAGTTCAAACTTCACCTTCACCAATGTGATGGGTATCGGACAGGTATCTTCATCATCTGCCTAGCCTTTTCCCAACTATGTTGGGGTCGGCTTCCAGTCTAACCGGATGCAGCTGAATACCAGTATTTTACATGGAGCGACTGCCTATCTGACCTCCACAACCCAGTTACTGGGTAATACGATACCCCTTGGTAAGACTGGTTGTGAGATTTTCGGGCTTCTGACTACCCGTAACGACTGTCAAGGATCCACGAATGACAGCCGGGACCAACGGCTTAACGTGCTTTCCGAGGCACGGAGGGGTCTTGGTATGTAAAGATGGTCACCCATCCACGGACCAACCGCGGCAAGCGTAGCTTAACGTGATCGATCAACCCGTGCGGCTGATATTATTTAGCCACAAGCCCTTCTCTTCTTTTCTTTCTTTCTATCGGACAGGTATCTTATAGCAAGAAAACAGAAATAAAACGAAATCCTATAAACTGTAAGAACCTACATTTGATAACAGGGCTTTCTCTCCCTCGTTCGTGAATCCTGACCTTATGCACGTTCAGGAGACGCACCGGGCGCCCGAGAAGGGCGCAAAACGATCTGCGACCTCCATGAGAGGTGGCCTGCGGGCGGCGGCCTGGGGGCGTCCGTCGTCCGACCAGACAGGCCCGAGTTGGCCAATGCCAACTCGGGCCTCGCAGCGACACTGCAATCAGTGTTCCACGCGCGCCACTCGAGAGTTGGTGCGGCCATTATAGGAATGGCCGCACGGGGAGGTGGGACTCGCTGAGGAACAGCGGGTCGAGGCCTGACGGGGGAGCGGTGAATGCTTATGCGAATCCCAAACCCCCAGCTATAGGTAGGGGTGGAACACCGCGGTGGTAAGAGTCCGGCATGAGGATTTACACCGCGCACCAAAAAAAAAGGTGCTTGAAATTATGATTTAAAAAGTTTTGGTTTCTGTAACGCCATCATAATGTAAGTATAGTATGTTTCACCAACTTATTAAAAGAGACGTTGCATTTACGCTGAATTTTTGTTGATATACATACTTATAAAGTGGTAATTAGTGACCGATACCTAAACACGTGATTGTACTCATGATAAGAAACAACTTTTACTATGGGACCAAACCTGAAAAACTGCTGTTTACCTACTCGTTTATGTTCGCCTAACTGGTCAAAATGTACTGAACAGCAGATTTTTTTTTTCGCGATTTCAGGTTTGGTCCCATAGTAAAAGTTGTTTGTTATCATGAGTACAATCACGTGTTTAGGTATCGGTCACTAATTACCAGTCACCCTATATAGGTTAGGTTTGGTAGAAACAGGATGTCAAAAAATAAACTATAACATTTTTTTACTTCTTTTAAGTATCTTTGCTAATCATATATATCAAGTATATTCTCATATTATTTGTTTAGTATTATTAAGTGAATTATTTTTAGATTTCATGTTTTTTTTTGGAGCCTTTACTCTTTTACACGCTGTCTATATCTCTATTTATTGTCCTATCGCAGGTATGTTGGAAGAGATTTTTTATGAAATAAGCATCACTTTTGTACCTATTTTTCTTTTCTGTTTTTTTCTTGTCTGTTTATATAAAATATGTGTGGACATAAATATTAAAATAAATAAATAGATATCTTCCGTTATTACGCAGACGCTCCGCTCGCAGTGGGACCATGCTCTTTACAAGGAAAATCGAAAGTCATCTCGAATGATAGCTCTATCTTCTTCATGACGTCATTCAGATGAAAGGTCGCTGAACTTTGCAATATGTAAGGTCCAGTTTTTTAGATTACCCATTTTTTTTATCATTACGGTGTTGATCTTTATTTTACGTCGTTGGGGTAAACAAACAGTAGTTTGTTAAAGACTAGCTTCTGCCCGCGACTTCGTCCGCGTAAAACTTCTTGTTCCCTTGCCCCTCCCTATCGCGTCGCATCGCCCGGGCGCGCGATGTCTTCGTTTTCTCTTAGCGTTCTTTCTTACTTTTTTTGAAGTGAAAACTTCTTTAGCGGCGTTGTACACTTTTTTTGTAATGGGTAAAAAATGTTAAACTCGCGTCAGGACACGTGACCTGATCGAAAATTCGTAAGACGGATGGAGAGTAGACAGCCGGCGCGGCGTAGGAGTATCCCCCTCTTTTTCTACGGCGCGGCGAAAATGTAAGTACAACCGACACCGCTTCGGATGTGTTCGGCTGTCCTCGAGATGTACTCGGTTTTAATGTATATCCGATATGTCATTGAATGATGGCAAAGTATTCTGTTTGTGTTTTGTTTTCACTTCTGTCGGCACTCCCGGAGTGCCACTGTTTTTTTTTGCTCACCACCTAAGAATCCTAATGTGATGTTAAATATACAGTTTTCCTCAAGGATTGGGCTATCAAATGCAAAAATAATGTTTCAAATCCGACAGGTCGTTCCAGAGATTAGTGCGCTCAAACAAACCAACTCTTTAGCTTTATTATTAATAAACGTATTATGTAAAATGAATAGTCACCATTTCTCTCTTTCGGTCGTTAGTAATTTGACTTTCGAAAGAAGAAGTCAAAGCGTTGTGTAACTATACAGACGCTATGCAACGTTTATTAGTAAGGGGGTTAGTACCTAGGTATACAGGGTCCCATTAAAATAGATGGACCAGTAGGTATGTACCTACGTCTAAACGGAGATATCCAAGCAAAAAAAAAAAAACAGTGATTAAAGTGATTATTTTTCTTGTAAGTATCTAATGCGTTTTTCTTATATATTTTTTACCATCGTCCTTATTTTGGTGTCTGAATGATTTCTAAAAGTTTGTCCATCTATTTTAATGGGACCTTATATAAATAAAACAAAGTCGGGTTAGTTACACCATTTATAACTCAAAAACGGCTTGACCGATTTTTATGATGTTTGATTTTTTGGATTTGTCTCCGCCCCGAATAGCAGAATAACTTTTAAAACATAGGAAAAATTCATTAAAAAAAATAACAAACCGAGGTAGGTAGGTACTATAATAACTTAAAGAGGGCGAAGCTTATTTGTTATAAATAAAACTCCTATTTGGTTTCCATTAGATAATATTTAGTCTTTTCTCAATATTAATTAAAATTATCACTTTTATCTAGGAAAAGACACCATCATAATCTATTTGACACACGCTTGAATGCCCGACTGGAACACGTCATCAAATTATTACCAGCCAGTCATATGAAGGAGGTCTCAGCCTCTACATCAGCTACGCCCACCTTCGAATAAAAGGAATGGCATAGCTCAACTACCAAACAAGACTTTTATTCGCCATGTTCGGACATCCAAGCTCTCCCTACCTATCCTAACCATAATTTTACCTAACGACGGAAATTAAATTTACATGGTAAGGTCCGTCTCTTGCAAGAGAAGGCTTAAGTCAGGACGAACGAATCCAACACTATGTTAAGTGTCAGGTAAGTTAACTCTTACAAGTGCCAATGTACACTCATACAAACTAACTTCGTCATGCTTAAACCTCGTCACGCCAAAACCGCCGTAAAGGACGCGACGCGGCCTCCTAATAAAAACAATTGACGTGAGAGTTCACATCAGCCTGAAAGAGGCTTAAAAAATTAAATGATCTTAACATCGAACTCTTTTAACCCCATCGGACGGTATTGAGCCAGAGGGAGGCTTAAAAAGGCTTTTTATCGTTAAACTTTCTTTTTCTAAATTTATATTTTGAAAATAAAAACTTCTTTATAAAATGTTGTTTGTTTATGGAAAATGTTTTTATAAAATAAATAATTGAAATACTTTTTGGAAATAAACTTTTTGGAATTAATCTTTTAGTTCTAGCTTTTTTGACAAATGGAATTCTTTTCTTCCTGCGTGCTTTTCTTTTATTATTTGCAGCATATTTTGAATAAACATTTTCTAACATAGGGACATCTACGTGATGTATAGTATAATCACTACTGTTATAAACTAAAACCTCATCCGTAGGAAAATTAAATGAGTCTATAAACTGCACAGAATTGTTCAACACTTCTGCATCTTCATCTCTGACTGCACATAACTTTACATCATCCTCAATTAAACCAACATCACTATTCACCTTACTATTTTCATTTGTGTTGATGACGAAATGAATATTCTCCTTTGTTTCGGTCGAGAACCCGAAGTGACCATTCTCCTTTATTTCAGAAAAATCGATCGAAAAATTATTTTCATAAAATTGATCACTAGCGATGTTATTTTTGTTGGTTTCCACATCGTGATCATCATGCTCATCCTGTGGCTCTGAAACATTGCTATATATATTAGTAAATGGAATGGACTGACCCGATTCATCATTTTCATTCTTGTGTTCATTCTCGAACACTTGTATCAGCTCCTTCTCCTCCTCTGCGGGGCTGCACACCTGGCCGCTGTACTCATCATCATCTTCTCCATCACCATCTTCCATACTGCTTTCTAGGCAGCTTTGCTCGTCCTGTAGTGGGTCTTCTTGTTTTCCACTAAATAATACAGAAGCATCATCATCTACATTTACAAAATTTTCCTGTCCGCTTTCGTCAGACAGATCTTGTGCGATTTCCGCTTCTTGCACCTTATAAATAATTTTGTCTTTGTGACATCTGCACGGAAGCTCTGCTCGTAACACATTACAAATAGTATCAAATGAAATATCATCGTTGTACGTGTAATTGTACAATGCTAGGGCAGCACCCTGAAGATATGCGCCAAATATCAGCGCCCAATCGCTTTCACGCCATCCATTGAAGGCGGCAACCGTTTTAAACTGGTTTATAAATTCTTCTAGGCATATGCCATTCGTGCCCGTAAAAAATTGAGCCATCTTACTCTCTTTGCAAAAAATAATAATTAAATCACTTAGCTTTATTCTCCTGGGGAAGTTTTTGCGCCTCTTTTATACTCACTGCTTGGCCTGCGAGAGGACTCGCTTTTTTATATCATAATATCCTACTAATATTATAAATGCGAAAGTTTGTTTGGATGTTTGTTATTCCTTCACGCAAAAACTACTAAACGGATTTTGATGAAACTTCACAGTAATATAGCTTATACATCAGAATAACACATAGGCTACAATTTATAAAGATTTTGTGTGATTTGGTCATAATATAACGATAAGTATCAAGTAAGTCGGAAAAATTCCTGCCTTCTGAGAGCTATCTTGGCGTGCGCTGCCTAAACCGTTAGAGTTACATGAAGATAATGTATCGTGGAACTGTTTGTCTTATAAAGTTCTAAATAAAAGTCCGCGAGAGCATATATCTATCTTTTTTGTGGAAGCCATTATATCCAAAATAGTGATCCATAAATACATTTAAATTGGGTACTTTTTTTACAATGCATATTTCAGAGTACTTTGTTAATTCTTATTAAAATCAATACATTTATCGCTTTCGGTATTTCATGTAGATAAACTTTGTCTTTTACACTAAGCAATTTGGACGAATACTTTAAAAGTTATCACGATAAGATTGACCTGAGTGGAGCGCTATTAATGCCTACATGAGTCGGGGCGCGCAGACGGGGTGGAGGGGCGGTCCAGTCCAGGCAATGAAATCCCGAACGCGGGCAGGCAGACCGTGGAACACCAAAGGAAAGACCGTTCTAAGGATTTCAATAATAAGTTTATTATCCTTTTATTTATATATTGGAAGGTGTGTCTACTAATATTATGTGCGTGAGGCACAGGACACTTTTATACTGCTGGGCGTGAGGGCAGACCGGCAGACGTCGTTGACGGTTGTGTTCATTTTGAGTTTTTTTTACAGCTTTAAATTCGTTTCAAAGCGATTTATTACTAACTAACAGTAGGCATTATAATTTTTAGGTAGTATATTTTAAGTACAAATATAGATTCGTTTTAAATTCAATTATTAGTTATATTACAATTGTTTTCTTTGTTTGTTTAATTACTTATAGGTAGGATTGTATTTTTAGTTAGTTAGGTCACGGGTTAGGTATAGGTTGTATTTGTAAGTATTAAGTACCTAAATAGATTCGTTATTATTTTCATTAGGTACCTACTTAGATTATTATTAGGGGCCCGTGGCTAAATAATAACAGCCGCACAGGTCGATGGATCAGGTTAAGCTACGCTTGCCGCGGTTGTTCTGTGGATGGGTGACCATCTTTACATACCGAGACCCCTCCGTGCCTTGGAAAGCACGTTAAGCCGTTGGTCCCGGCTGTCATTCGTGGATCTTTGACAGTCGTTACGGGTCGTCAGAAGCCCGAAAGTCTGACAACCAGTCTTACCAAGGGGTATCGTATTACCCAGTAATTGGGTTGTGGAGGTCCGGTAGGCAGTCGCTCCATGTAAAATACTGGTATTCAGCTGCATCCGGTTAGACTGGAAGCCGACCCCAACATAGATGGGAAAAGGCTAGGCAGATGATGACCTACTTAGATTATTACAATTGTTTTTTTTTTTTTGTTAGTTTAAGATTAACGTATAGTTTTAGGTTGTGTTGTAAGTAGTAAGAAGTTAGATTCGTTTTCCTCCTAATTAGCTATTGGAATTATTTTAGTTAGTTTGAAAATTACTACCGATTAGGTGATTTTTTATATAGTACCTACTTACAATAATGACTCCAAAAGCGTAAGTCTAATATTTCATAAAGCTCTAATAAAGGTCGAGCTATAAAAATAGCTAGACTTAGAATAACGAGACGTCTCAACAAACTGATCTGCGAAGGTTTGAGCAGGCGGTGCGTGAGGCGGCACACAGAGCTACTGTGACACCAGAACAGTCCCAAGATCGACGTCAACAACACGCTGAGTATTTGGCATCTCAACAACTGCTGAAACTCCAGAACAGTCTCAACCTCGACGTCAACGGCATGCTGAGTACCTATCTGATGTCTCAACGGGCCCAAGATCGGCGTCAACAGCATGCCGAGTATAGTGGTGTCTCAACGGGCTGCGGAGACACCAGAAGAGTCACAAGATCGACGTCAGCAGCAGGCGACTTACATGGCGTCCCAAAGAGCCACAGAAACCTCTACAACAGCTGAATCTCGCAGAAGCGCTGTTGTTACACGAATATAATGTATCATGGGACTGTTTGTCTTAAACAGTTCTAAATAAATGTCCGCGACAGAATATATTATCTACCTTTTATGTGGAAGCCCAAAATAGTGAGCCATATCGAAAGTACCTCTTTCTGTGTGTTACCTTTTCACACCTAAACCACTGAACGGATTTCGATATTTGGCAAGGAGATAGATAGCACCCTAGGGAAGGACATGCGCTACTTCACCGGTACTGTCCTGTGGGATAATTTCCGACATCCACGCGGGCGAAGCCGCGGGCGGAAGCTAGTCATATATATATTTCGCAAATTTCGCGAATTTTCGGCGCCTACACCATATATAATAACTTAAAGAGGGCGAAGCTTATTTGTTATAAATAAAACTCCTATTTGGTTTCCATTAGATAATATTTAGTCTTTTCTCAATATTAATTAAAATTATCACTTTTATCTAGGAAAAGACACCATCATAATCTATTTGACACACGCTTGAATGCCCGACTGGAACACGTCATCAAATTATTACCAGCCAGTCATATGAAGGAGGTCTCAGCCTCTACAGTACTTAATTAATTTTTTCATTCATTTTGTATTTATAGATTCTGAGGCGGTAGGAAGTTCAGCTAGTTTTAAATAAATAATAATAATAATTATGTTTCTAACATCGAACAAAATGAACGCGACCAATCCGAATATTATGAAAGTACAGTCTACAAAAGAGATAAGTATGCAGGATCGTCGGATATAGTTGAAGTTTAGTAAGAAACCGCTGGATGTTCTCGAATAAAATAAAATTAAATTAATAGAAAACAAACAGTGCATTTATCAAATTAAATTTCAGTCGACAACATCCATCGGTTTCTTACTAAACTTCAACTATATCCGACGATCCTGCATACTTATCTCTTTTGTTGACTGTACATACATGGACGCGTAGTCATGGTTACCAATTCCACAACAAATTAGTAGCTTCAAAACAAACTAGCAATTTAGATGGACATAGTTTTAAATAATTTAAAGAAATAAATGTCTTATTATTAATAAATTAAATAACTAAGTAGCCTAAGTTAATATTTTAGTGAAGTGTTTTGGAAGAAATTAAGAATTTTGAATACTCAAGGTAAGTTTAATTTATGCATGGCCTACTAAATTATTTATTAATGTATGTGTTCTGAGAAAGCGTTTAAACTATTATTGCCCTTGAGCTTTATAAGTAGGTAGTAGGTTAAACAATTTATTGATGGGAGGTATTTAAGTGTTAAGTGTAAAAGTATTTGCCCTTTTAAGTAGATCCAAGAAATTCTAAAAAAAAAAATGTGACGTGATAGACTAGTTTATTTGTATCCTTTTCCAACTTCATATTATCAAATAATTTAATTAATATACTGTGTGGCAGGGAACATCATTTCAACTCCCCTTGCGTTAAAATTGTTCAGGGTCTAAAATCATGTACAGACACATCAAGCTACCCGAAACTGTAAAATTATCCCAATCAACTTTGAACCTTATGCTTTAGTGATAAAGTTGAAAATCTTTTAAAGAAAATTGACAGATTGTAGTAGCTTGATTTGCTGGCGTCTGTACAAAATTCATGGTAACAGATTGTGCCCTGATATCCTTGCTACCCTGTATAACACAAGTTTTCTTTAGGTCTTCTACCTCGAAATACTCCCTATTAAATTATTTTACCAAACTGTATAAAAATACCCGATTTCCCCCCCACACGGGTAGATTCAAATGAAAGAAGCACTCAATACTCGTGTAGATAAAATCTAATAAATCGACCGTTAGTAGGTATTCTAATTAGTTAAAGTACGAAATCGATATCGCATGTCCACTGTCGAGCAATATGCAGGGTGGCGAAAAAAAAGGGCACATCGACACGCAAACTTTAAACATGAATTCAGCACATGATTGATTGACCCCCGCGTCGCGTAGAAATGTTTCGTTGGTTATCAAAAAGTAGTAAGTTTTGAGTTGAGCTGCACGAAGTCTGACAAATGCGTGCACTCACTGGACAGGTCCACTCAATCTGTATGGTTCTTTCCTCAAAAGACCATCTCAGACATCGATCTACATGGTCGTCATATACCCTGACTAAGATTATGTCTGGACTTTAAAAGAGACTGTGATCTCTGATAAATGGCTTATCTATCTAAGTATCTATCTATCTATCTCTGAGTTTGTTTCGGCCTTTCTTCTCAGAGTAGTCAGATAGGAAACGCCGACCTCATCTAGTTTTTAAAAATATGATTGACGTGTAAAAGTGTTTGTACAAACCTACTTACAGAAATAAAACCATTTATCATTTAAAATAAAAATCTGCTGCTTCATAGAAGTGCAATACCTACGCGATCAAAATGTGTGGAAGAGCAAAATTTTTTTTTATAACCTAGAAAAAATTTCAACGCAGGGGGATTCAGAATCATGTATTGAAGCCATGGTAACAGGTTGCGTCGTACAGGGTTGCAGGGACAACAACGCAACCTGTTAAGATATGTCCGTAAATCATGTCAGGTGCATGCAGGATTTTGAAATTAAAAATATATAATAAATCAGCTGCGCCCCGTGTTTTCACCGGCACAAGTCTCAATCCCGTGGGAATGTCGGCATAAAAAGTATCCTATGTCCTAATCCAGGTCATGGTTTACCCATGTCTCAAATTTCATCCAAATCTGTTCAGCCGTTTTACGGTGAAAGCGTAACAAAGAAACATACAAAATCAAATCATTTCTCTTTATTTTATCCTTAATATTAGTTTAGATTTAGGCAGATAACTTAGATACTTTAAAATCATTCTTAAATATGTTTCAGATTCAAACTAAACGCTAAAAAAAGAAGAAAGTTCAAAAGGACCAGAAAAATACGTAAAGTAAATATAAAACCTTTGGAATGTGTCAAGGAGTTATTAAATCAATAATGAACCGGTTACCAGGAGCGTGTCTCGCTGTCTGTTTACTGATGATCACGTCACGGGCTCACGCCAAATGGGTGGAAGGCAGGATCGATACTAAAGACGTAAGTTTCATGATTTTGTCCTAAGAAGATACGACGGTCTACTTTATTCCAGTTTTCGGGAGGTTATAGTGAAATAAATTATAAAATAAACTTTTAAATACTATATGTATAATCAGCTTAACGTTATAAGGTTCTCACTGCTGGGACACAGGCCTCCTCTCTGTGAGAGCGTGCCATAATCCACCACACGGGCCCAGTGCGGGTTGTTGGACGGTTGTTTTTTACAAAGTAAATAGAGCGAAATAAAATAATGACTACGCTCCAAAAAAAATCTGTTGATTTAAGTGTCAAGTACCATATACTCGTAGCTCATATCATATAGCATTAAAAAACATTTCCTTGCGTAAAGATTTTCTTGGCACCTCGCTAGAGATACTGATCACCCAGTCCATTTGACATAGGCTGGCATCGAATCTGCACCCCGTAATACAAAAAAGTAATCACTGAACCACTACGGTAAATATTCAATATTCAAAACTGTCATCCTAATAATTTTTTTAAATACATCTTGTTTTACAGAACTGGGCATTTCTCTCTCGCTTCTGCTTCCTGTCCTTAGAAGGACAATTCGAGTACCTGATAGAATATGAAAAGGAGTCGGGGATACCCAACCTATTGCTGTACTATGACGATGACAGCCAGTGGCCTTCTGTCTACCATAGCAGTAAGGTTAGTAAGGAAAGACCCTTGGTATTTTGTATACTTTTTTCTCGATACTACAGTAATTAAAATGGTTTTCTCTCATTATGCGCGAATTTAGTCCCATTTGGGCGCCAGTATAAATTTTGGCGCCCAACTGGGATCAAATAGAATTTTACAGAAACTGTTTCAAATCGACAAAAATACGTTTTTGTTATGGTAACATGGATATTTGAATATTCGTCTAAAACTCGATCAGCCACGATTGTATACTAGTGGCAAGAACCAATCCTGAGTATGGGATCGAGGGTTCAATCCCCAGGTCGAGCTAAACATTATTAGGTTTACCATTTGGAGGATTTCTCAGTAGCAGCTCGGAGAGTCTGGATTTTGGCCCAGTTGATGTCAATGTGGGTGTTATTATACTCATGTAACCCTGATTACCCCTCCGGGGAATACTGGCATGATGTTGTTATTTTATAAGTATTTCACACCCTTTTCTTTGCAGACATGTAAGGAACGAGAGGAAGTACTAAACCGTGCAGGTCAGAACCAGATAATAAGATTATCACACTGGTACCCAGACACAGAATACTCTGGCTGCATCATCACCAAGCACAACAAGGAACAACCCGCAGCTAAGCAGAGGTATGGCTTTTTATTTATATTCATTGAGAAGGAGGACTGATTTTCCTATGTTGGGTCGACTTCCAGTCTAAACTAATGCAGCTGAATACCAGTATTTTACATGGAGCGCCTGCCTATCAGACCTCCACAACCCAGTTACTGGGTAACACGAGTCCCTTGATAGGACTTATGGTCAGTTAAAGGCACTAGATAGTATCTAAGCTATTTTAGGAGTAGGCTTGGGTGTGCATTTATTTCGAAACAAATGTGGCTAGATATATAATATTTTCCGTCATGGTATGGGCATGTGATGCGGAGGGACGAGGAAAATATCGTGAGGAAAGTCTGTTTTGAGTATGAATGTGGATGGCTATAAGAGCAGGGGACCAAAGACAGACCAAAGAAATCCTAAAAGGACGTCTTACATACTCGTATTTTTGCCTAAAATGCCTTGACTCCGGACTTTCTATATTATAATCTTAAATTCATCGCTTTAAATTGCCCATAATGTATTGAAATTGTTTGTGAATAGGATATCGAAATCAATTTTAAACAAAAAAAAAAATGCCAGATGAAGTCAACATTTTCTATCTGACTACCCATGAGAAGAAATGGCGAAACAAACTTAAAGTCAATTTTAAAGTTCAGACATAATTTGGTCAGATTATGTGAGCACATCAAGTTACTACAATCTGTAAAACTTCTTTAATCGATTTTCAACTTTGTCGCTAAAGCATAAGGTTCAAAGTTGATTGAGAAAATTTGACAGTGTTTCGGGTAGCTTGATGTGCTGGCGTCTGTACATTAGTGTCTGGAATGGTCTTTTGAGGCAAGAACGACACAGATTTGCGTGTAGCTCAACTCAAAACTTAAGGAGCTCAACGACTCAACGAACAATACCAGAGAAAGGGCATTTGCGTAGATTGCATTTGCAAGAAACATTCTCGTCAGCATTAAATATTTAAGCCTAGAAAGTGGGTCCTTGACCCCCGGTCTTTTTGTAATCTTGATTTAATCGCTCCAAATTGCCCATTATGTGCTCTACATACCAAAACTAAACATAACAGCTACTTTGACGAACAAATATTGCCTTTAAACTAACTAAGTGTCTCCCAACAGTAATATCACTGCAATTGTACTTTAGCCGGCCCACGAATGAATGAGTTAACTGCACAAATATGTAGGTCATTGATGTATTCATAGAGGAGGCAGTAACCTAGACTTAGTTATAAATCGGTTTGTATTTATAGCCCTATAATAATGGGTGATAAGGGGCGCCGGTGTTGCCCAGTAATTGAGTTGTTGAGGTCAGATGGTAATCTCTCCACATATGTAAACAAAATACTTATATCTGACCTGACAACAAAGTCGGTACAAGGTCGATGGATTTTAAAGATAGGTAGCTTGACTTGAATACAAAGCAGATCGATTTAAAATTGCATTATTTTGATAGGCCAATTCCTGAGGAAGGCTATAGGCTATTTAATATCACGCTGCGACCCATAAGAGCCGATCAAAGGAAACAAAGGTAGAAAGAACGCTAAGCGAAGGGATGCGACGGCGTAGGTCGAGGGAAAAGAATGAAGTTGAGGGCAGAAGCTAGTCCATTTATAAAGTTCTAGTTATTCTTTTACAGCACAACAACACCAAAACCAACAGATCCACCGAAGAAACAAAAGAACTCAACCAAGCTTCAACCCCCAGAACCTTCTTACTACGACCAGTTCCTAAAAACGACAACTCCTTACCCCAAACCCACTTTGTCAGATAGCAGTACCAACACCACTTGGTTCGAACTACTACCGACGGACGACTTGAATTTCACCACTAGGGTCCCTGAAGATGAGTTGTGGGAGAGTATTGGACCAGGAAATGGCAGCCATTTTGGAAATTTAAATGATGAGGTTGAGATTCTGTTTGATAATAGGAATAGGAGTGGGGTGAGTGATTTAAGATTTAAATCGGTGAACTTAGTTGAAATTGTTGAAAAGCAAAAATGAGGTCACCAAATAGCGAAAAAAATACATTTTTTTGTAGAACTAATGTTAATCTTCACTTTGCCTAAAGTAGACTTTTTCTACTCTAAAAAGCCCGACAAGAAAGATGATGCAACTGGTCTAAAATTTTACACAAATTAGATTTTTGTACACTGATGCCGATGACGTGAAACACTGCTATCTTTAGAATATTATCACCAGCACCCTAAATGCGTAACTCAGTTTCAATCACAATCTGAAGGATATTTTTAATCCATTCCTTCATAGGTTTAATGCAGTTTTAGTTTTCATCAAAATCGAGCACGAGGCTCCTTTGAGTACTTTTCGCTATTCCTCATAGTTTCGAATATGTATACAATGGCCGCGTGTCCACCGCACGCCGTCACCGGGACGTCACGCTCGGTTTGAATTTCGTTTTTCTTTGATGTCCCGTTGACGTTGTCGGGTGGGCAAACAGTCTTAGAGATAAAAAGGTCATGATGTTTTGTTTTGTTATGTTTGTTATCCATAAGTATGACATTTCAATTAACTTATAATGGCAAAGAATTTTACACATTTGATTAATTTCAGCATAAAATAAAACGCTCTCTAGAACTGTACGAACGTTTCCGACGCCGACGTCTGAAAGCAGAGCCTCAAAGTTTAGCTAGTCAGAGCGAGAAAGAGAGACTGTTGGTCTCATGTCACAACTCTCGGAGGTTCCGGTCTGCCAGGGAACGATGGTGGTTCATTGCTATTAGTAACTGTGAGAGTAATAAGGTTAGTAACTCCACCATAATGCATATACAAGATGGCAGGGACATCGATGCGCAACCTGCTCATAATTGCCTGCTATTAATCTCAATCTGAATCATTTTGAAGGATATTGCTAATCCATTGCTTCATATGTTCGAAAAATGTGTCTGCTCAACAACGTAAATAACGCAATGAATGTTGTTGAACTGTCAAAATGGAAGCCATTGCTACTGATAGTGTGTTACGCAATTACCCCGCTGGTAATTCAGTGAATTTAGCTGGGAATTCTGGGGATTCAGTTCATGATTCTGAACTTAAGTTGAAATTTTGCGTCGGTTCTGTTATTTAAGCAATTTCTAAAAGTAGCAGTTTTCTCATTTTCGTCTGTTTATTATTATCCAGGGTTTGGACGTCAAATACAAGTTTCTTATGACAAATGGACCTGACGGTGACTTCTGGCATGAACACTTTTCCGCTGACGAATTTTGTGAGTATCTTTTCAATTTTACAATAGATAACTAATTACCAAATAATAACTACAATCCGAGGCTTCGGTTCGTGGATGCTTATTGCATTTAAACTGTTGTCAAATGTCATGTCCAGTCATTTATTGGATGTGGTTATTTCGGTTAAACAATTAGAGCAGTTAACTTGTAAAATTAGGGGCTTGTGGCTAAGTAATAATAGCCGCACGGGTCGATCCATCAGGTTAAACTATGCTTGCCGCGGTCGGGCCGTAGATGGGTCCACCGTGCCTCGGAAAGCACGTTAAGCCGTTGGTCCCTTCTGTCATTCTTGGATCTTTGACAGTCGTTACGGGTCGTCCGAAGCCCGAAAGTCTGTCATCTAGTCGTACCAAGGGGTATCGTATCGTATTTTGCAGGTCAGATAGGCAGTCGCTCCATGTAAAATACTGGTATGCAGCTGCATCCGGTTAGAATAGAAGCCGACCCCAACACAGTTGGGAAAAGGCTACGCAGGTGATGAACTTGTAAAATTAGTTACTGGCAAGTTTGTCGCGCCACTTCTTCCTAGCTAAAGCACTGGGAAGTGGTAATGGGCGGCCGTTTTGGGGGACTGTCTTATGCTGGTAGGCGCTCAACAAGTGCAGTTTCTCAGCTTCATCATTTCAGCCGAAAGACGTCCACTGCTGGACATAGGCCTCCCCTAAGCACCTCCACTTCGACCGGTTTTGTCCTTCTCGCATCCAACGAGTTCCTGCGGCCTTCACAAGGTCGTCGGTCCACCTTGTGGGAGGCCTTCCAACGCTACGTCTTCCAGTACACGGTCGCCACTCTAGACCCTTTCGACCCCATCGGACATCTATTCTGAGAGCAATGTGCCCTGCCCACTACCACTCCAGTTTCTCAGCTTAGTTTGAATAAACGACTTTTGATTTTGAATTGTGTATGTGTAATTTTTGTGTGGTTCAGCCTTCTATAAACCGAATATTAGACCAATGACTGACTCCTTTTAATATTCCACAGATGTCCTACCAATACTTTTAGCCTACACTTTCGCCTACGTCATTGTAATGATAGCAGTAGTGATGTGCAGCGTCGAGCTGAAGTCTCGACATCTTCTCCACTCGACATACAAACTGTTCCTGATGTCGATAGTGTCACAACACTCGGGAGTTATGCTGCAAAGTTTGGCGTATATACGATACGCTGCTAATGGATTTGGGAGCGATAATGCTAGGACTGTTGGTGAGTTTCGTTTTTCCCGCGAAATTCAAATTTTCTTACATTTTTTGCAATTTTCAGGTCAGTGTCAGGTTGTAACTTAATCAACCACTGCGCATTCACCGATTCTTTTGTAGACCATAGAAAACTACCAATATATTTTTGGAACGACGTTCCATATCCACGTTTTACACGTTGTTCTATTGGTCGCAAGAGCTTCTGTTGAGCATGAGGACCTGGTTTCAATTCCCAGGTCGGATAAAGTGTTATTGTGTATTTCCATATGGAATTTCTACCAACCCGCACTGGGCCCGCGTGGCTGATTATGGCCCAATCCCTTACAGAGAGGAGGCCTCTGTCCCAGCAGTGGGAACATTATAGGCTGATTATATGGAATTTCTCAGTTAGCAGCCTGGAGTCTGGATTTGTGCTATTTTGAAATAATATTTTTTTTGTTTTTTATTGGCGTCATGTAAACAAACAAATAAAATAAACAAATATTGAAAAAAATCAAAGCCATTTAAAGCTACGAAACAAGCTGTATAATGTACCCTGGTCTGTCCACTTGAAGAAACAACCATTAGTTTAACAGCGGTCCATAGAATTTTTTTGTGTATGAGGCGTTTATAAGTGGCGAGGCGCCCCGTGGCGCGCCGACAATAAGGCCCGGTTTCCACCAAAGCGGAGAGGAGAGGAGACGAGAGGAGATGTGCAGGAATCGACCAATCACAGACGAGACGAGTGACGCGATGAGGATTTCAACCATTGTGATTGGTCGATTCCTGCGCATCTCCTCTCGTCTCCTCTCCTCTCCGCTTTGGTGGAAACCGGGCCTTAACGTAATTACCGAAACAATTAAAAAGCCATTGTGTCTCGCGTGGATCTACGTTCCGGCATACGAAGGGTTAATGTGGGACATTGAGGCAACGTCACGCGGGAGCGGCACTCGTGACTGGCTAAAACTGGCAAAAAGTGGGTGTACTATAGGCACACCTCTGCTTAACCCTTTGAGGAATACGGGGATGATGTTATATTCTGTTGTTTTTTTTTTGTTTTCCAGGCCAATTCTTCTGCGGCCTCTCAGAGATGACATTCCTGTTGCTCCTGGTATTAATGGCGAAAGGATACACCATCACCCGAGGCCGCCTCAAAGTGGGCTTCACGGTCCGACTGACTGTGTTCATGTGCTGCTATGTGGTCACTTATATCGTGCTGTTCGTTTATCAGGCGAAGGTAAGATCTTTGCTATTTTATTTATTTAGTTGTGCACAATTTATGTTTCTCTGGGGGAGGTTAGGGCGGAATTTCTTAACACGTGAAAGCCTTAAAACCAGCGGCACCTATTTTCCGTAAACTCAAGAATGTGCCTCTATTTTTGAGGACGACTACCGTCTTAGTAATACAGGGTGGTAGGGAGATCGACGGTATAACTGTAACCATGAATTCGGTGCACGATTGTGAACGACACTGCGGTGAAATTTTGCGTCGGGTATGATCTAAAATATCAGGACGGTAAACAATCAGTTCACGTTTAAAGTGAAAGCTCGAGAACATATACACAAGAAGTTGGCAGATTCGTCTCAGAATTAAGTTGTTGTAGGGTTTCTCATAACTTTTTTTCTATATTTTGTTGTATGTATGTATATATACACTTGCGTGCAAAAAAACTGACCCACCCCATGCTCTTCGATTTGAAACAATATAATTCAAGAAGTTTTACTAACAATAACCTAACATATTGTATATTAAAACCTTTCTGAAAGTATGTAGATTACATTAGTGAAAGAATTATCAAAACAGAATCAGTAGTTTTTGAGAAAATCTCGAACTTATAAATATGGGGTTGAATAAAGAAGCTCCATTTTTTTTGAAGCCCGTTAAAAAAATCAAGTTAAATTTTTATTAAACAAACAGAAATACACAAAATTTAACGTTTATTAATTTCATTGACAAAAAAAGTCACACACTTTTTCCGAGCAAAAGTGAGTAATGGGGACATCTGAAGAATCGAGTAGATCTTATCAAGAATATTGCTTTAAACAAAATATAGTGTATGTTCAAATAAACTATACCTTACCTACCTTCACACAGTATAAAATAATAAATTATATTCATTACGATTTTTGTGATATCGTGTTTCAAATGGAGAGCATGGGGTGGGCCAATTTTTTTGCACGCAAGTGTATATGTATTTATTCTTATATCTTAGTTATAAATATTTTCTTATATTTTTATATTATTTTTTCTGTTATTGCACCTACTGTGTATTGTCTCTGCATCACCCTAAGGTAGATGGGTAGAAAATGCCCAAGGCATTAAGTCCGCCTTTGTACAGTTTTTACTTGTGCATAAAGTTTTAATAAATAATATTTGCTTCCAGGCTTTCGACCCTGGTGAAGTGTTGTACCTATACGAGAGTCCAGCGGGCTACGGTCTGATTGTGTTGAGGATTTTAGCGTGGTGCATGTTCGCTTACTCCACATTCTTCACCGTCAGGAAATACCCGGAAAAGGTATGGTCAACTCTCTTACTTAAAGTTGTTTATCACTTTGTAGTGTTTTTTTTTTTAAGTCAGTCCGTTGTTTTTTTTGGAAAAACGTTTTTTTATCTCACGAAACGACGCGGAAAATACTACGCAGTGGTGTGGTTCTCTGTAAACAATAAAACATCTACGCCATATAAATATTTATATTCTGTGTGCCCTATGCAGATTGGTGGAATTTATAGACGCTACTGACGATGCGAAATTGGTTTAGGGTGAATAGAATAGAATATATTTATTTGCTTTAAAACATGGTACATTAAGGTCTTATAAATAATGTGATGATCTTTACATGTTTCGCCATGGACTGGCATGCAAATATTTAAACATGCTAAATGTAACTTTGACGCATTAATTTGTTAAAATTAAAACATTTTTAATAACATTGGTTATTAGGGTTTCGTATCTATTTGAACACATAAGAATAATAGGTATATAAAGTAACCCAAAATTACTAAACACTGTTTTTTAATTGCTGGACTAAAATGACAGCTGCTATCGACCTTTTTATGTCAACATGACATTATTTAGTATACCTACCTATATGAGCAGTAATTTTGGTCTAGAAAATTAAAAATCACTGAGTTTTGATTTTCTAGATCAACGTTTTAGTTAGTAACGTTGAAAAGTTTCAGATAAAAAAATCACCATTTAATATTTTTTTTTTCAGAATGTATTCTACTGTCCCTTCTTTATATGTGGAACGCTGTGGTTCTACGCAGGACCTCTGTTCATTCTGACGGCTAATACTTATATTGGTAATTACCGACATTATTATATAATAATGTCATATGACGACAATAATGTCATGGGCCGACTATACCCAAAAGTCTTACAGTGCCCTCCGAGTCCAATTTAATAATGCGTTCAGGGTGCTGATGGGGCTGCGGCGATTCTGTAGTGCATCAGGGATGTTTGCTGAATATCGCGTAGACTGCTTTTACGCTACGATGCGTAAAAGATGCGCATCCCTGGTGTGTAGAGTACGTGGCAGCGCCAACGGCATCCTTAGCATGATCGCTAGTCGGCTGGACTGTGCTTACATCAGTCATTGCGGCGCCATTAGTCATGGAATGGCGCAGTAATGACTGTTGAGCTTAAGTTCTTACTTTTTATATGTTTTGTTGTGGGTAGTTTTAAGTATTACTAACACTAGTTTATAAGAACATTGTTACTAACAAAATGGACACCATGGTCTGAAATAAAGTATTTATTATTATTATTATTTCCTTTATTCCATTATTTACATATAAATTATATTTTTAAATATTAGCATATAAAATATAGAAAAGCATTTAAAAATATAAAAAATAGTAGCCCACCGGTATCGGGAACAGGGTCCGAGCTACCGGTGGTCAGGGCCCCAGAGAGAGGAACCTCCTGACAATGCGAGCCGTGTCCAGAAGTACTGCTTTCTGAATCAAGCCCTTGATCCAGCTGGCCAACGAGAGCCTCCTCAGGTGTTGGTCGAGGCTCTTGGCTATCAATCCATTGGCTGTAACGACTATTGGCACAATGATTGCTGAGTCAACATCCCACATGTCGACAACCTCGCGAGCCAAGTCAAGATACTTGATTTGTTTATCTTTCTCGGCTTTCACGAGGTTTTCATCATGCGGGATGGTTATGTCAACAATCATTGCGCGCCTCTCTAATCGATCCATCACCACTATATCAGGCTTATTGGCAACAATAGTCCTGTCAGTGATGATGGATCGATCCCAGTACAATGTGATATTTCCATTTTCGAGAACTGGGTCGGGCACATACCTATAGTACGGCACCTCCGATTCCACAAGGCTGTATTTCAGAGCAAGTTGCTGATGGATTATCCTGGCTACAAGGTTGTGTCTATGCAAGTACTCCCCGTTAGCTAGACGAGAACACCCGGAGATAATATGCCTGATTGATTCTCCCGGCCGGTGGCATGCTCGACAGATGTCAACCGTGCCGTCTTTCACAATAAAGTTCGTCATCATAACTTCGTCCATAATTGCACAGACAAAACCTTCGGTTTCTCCAAAAAGATCACCGAAACGCAGCCAGGCTACGGACGCTAGTAAATCTACATCGGGTCCATGTAGGGCCCGGAAAAAGCGTCCGTGAAGCTCCTTACTCTGCCATACCTCCATGCGATCATTAGTGTCAAGACTACTGGTTTGCGCCAGAATTGTTTGATTTTTCAAACAATTCATCAAGAGAATCAATAAAAAAAATCATCAATTAAAAACAGAACTTACTGTTAAAACTACTACGTCAATTTGGTCGCGTTTTATCCATTTTGGTCACTCGATTTCGTTTGGGCACTCTTATCACACTGGTAATTTGAAGGCGAGCCCAAAGCGAGGCGACTGCGCAGCGAGCTCACCGCGAGTTCGCAGCGAGCGCGTGGCGAAGTCGCCGTTAAAACGCCGCCGGCACGCAGCGAGCTCACCATTTTGTACACTCGGACGTCGACGGCGCTATTCGCGGCGAGCTAGCTGCGCGCCCGCGGCGTCTTCGCGGCGAGTTCGTCGGGCGTTCGCTGCAAACTCACGGTGAGCTCGCTGCGCACTCGCCTCGTTTTCGACTCGCTTGCCAATCGCCAGTGTGATAAGGCCATTAGTCGTTTCATTCATAAAATTTATGTTTTTCTTTTCAGATAAATGGGTACGAGAGAGCGTCGTTAGTGCCGTCTTACTCTTTATAACATTTTGTGGACACATAATGTTTCTGGTAAATTACTTATTAAGTAAATGGGCGTTTTTTATTTTCAAATAAAATTATTATTTACATAATACAGGGTGGCAGTGACGCGGTACCTGTTACCATGGATAAATCCATCAATCGATCGATCGATTGAAAAATGTCAACACATATTTTTACCGTCGGTTATTTAAAAAAATAAATTTGTTACACACATTTTGACCGCGTAGGTGCCTGTTTTCTTATAAAACAGCTGTTTTTTTATAACATGAGAAAAATTATATTCTAGGTCTAGGATCATGATTGTGTAGAATTCATGGTTACACCTTGCGCGTTCAGTAATTAACGGATAACCTCTTCAGGGGTCATTGTACTTATCATTATGAACAATTATTACTATGGGACCAAACCTGAAATCGCGAAAAAAGAATCGGCAATTTCCTTCATTTTGACGAGTTATGCGAACATCAGCTGATTTTTTTCGCGATTTCATGTTTGGTCCCATAGTAAAAGTTGTTCATAATAATAAGTAGGTACAATGACCCCTTAAGAGGTTATCCATTAATTACCGGATACTCTGTTTAAGCTAACAGTCTTAAAATAATAATAAGTACCTACATGTAAGTATAATATAATTATAAATAAAAGGAAGGGAAAGAGTCATAGGGCATCGCTGTCAATAGGAAAAGTGCCCAAAAGGCTGGCAGCATTGCAAAGAAAAGCTATAAATTTTTGGTTTAAGTTTTTTTTTTAATATTTTTAATAACTTTAATAAGTTTTTTATTTATAGTTGCTGACATTACCGGTATTCGCAAACAAGAATTTTCCCTACCACGTGAGGACAACTCAAATAGGTGTCATGGAGGTATACATTTTTTTCTTAGTAAAATTAATATAGCTTAAGCTGACGTATAATACACGTTAAACAGTCATTTGTTATCGGTCCGTGGAAGGATCCAAGACCCGCTGTGCCTCGGAATGCAAGTTAAACCATTGGTCCCAGCTGTCATTTGTATATCTTTGACAGTCGTTACGGTTGGTCGGAATTCCGAAAGTGTGACAACCAGTCTTACCAAGGGGTATCGTATTACCCAGTAACTTTTAGGGATGCATGAAGAAGCCTCCTCGTGTAGCGCAGTTTGTTCCGCCAGTTACTCAACTGAAGCGACCGCTCGGAGCATCCTGGACAGTCACACCCAACACCATAATCGTCTGGCCAATTCTTCCCTTGCGGTGGTAGGGCTAATGCCCGCCTGGTTTGTGACCACCCTCCCACCAGAGTCCGGCGTCAAGCAGCCTGCTGTTTCGTCGTTGCACGGAAGTTCCAGTGCCTTAGGCATCTTCTGGGCTCGCTCGTTCCATCATAGACCTCATCCATCGCTTTCCATCAGGCGTGATCGAGGTCAAGAGCGTGCCCATTCAGCAATAAAAAAAAAAACTGGGTTGTGGAGGTCAGATAGACAGTTGCTCCATATAAAACTCTTGATGGTTAGACTGAGAGCCGACCCCAACATAGTTAGGAAAAGGCATTTGCCTAGCCTTAGATGATGAGTTCCTTTTATTTACAGGTGACTGGTAATTCGGCTCTCGACGGTTTTGGTTCGAATGCTTACCATCCTACTAATGCGCCGCCACAGACTGTTATAATACCACTAACTAGGTAAAGTATCTCTTTTGCATATGTCATACAGGGTCAAATTAAATTAGCGAACAATAAAATGTCATGAGATAAATATAAAAATTTGGGCAGCGATATATGTACAGAAGCCAGCACATCAAGTTACGATAATCTGTCAAATTTCTTTAATAGATTTTCAACTTTATCGCTAAAGCTTCAAAGTTCAAAGATCATTGGGAAAATTTTACAGTTTCGGGTAGCTTGATGTGCTGGCGTCTGTACATATTAAATAAAATAATCATCTTTTTCCAGTATTTAAATTTTCATTCCAACTCAGTATATAAGAAAATTGCACACGTTTCCATTGCAGGCGCACAGAAGAACTGATAGGCAATATGTACAGTCAATACATGGCTACGGCCCCACCCCTATCCTTAGAAGACCAAATACCAAAACTGAAAAACATACCAAAAAGAATAGGATCATTATCTCCGAAAAACCGCCTCATATCTCAAGATAGCACAGAAACTAATTCCTCAGCAGATATTAAACCAGTAATACCGAAAGAAGAAACTACCAAAGAGATTTTCACCGTTGAAAATCAAATTTCGAAAATGGAACCTCCTGTGTTGCCAGTTCAAAGCAAGATAATGCCAGATAATTTGGAGGAGATTAATAGGGGTGATCTTCCTAATGTTATGAGATCTAGGAGGAATATTTTGGAGCCTATAAAGAGGGAGGAGAACGTGCCAACTTGGTCGTTGGCGAAAGGACCTTGTATTGTTGGTATGCAGAGGAAAACGACAACCAAGAGTGTTGATGAAGGTATGTAGATTTTGATGAATTTACTACTTCTCATTAAACAACTCATACATACATATACGGAGAGCAGTGGTGGTTAAGTGGTAACGGCCGCGACTTACGAGTTGTACGTCGTAGGTTTGAATCCAGACAGGCGCTTTACTTTGTGTAAATTATTTCATCACCATTGCACTCAAAACGGTGAAGGAAAACATCGTGAGGAAACCGGCATGTCCTAGAACTAAAAATTCGAAGACATGTGACATCTGCCAATCCGCACT
Organism: Hydraecia micacea; assembly: GCA_914767645.1. NCBI lineage: Eukaryota > Metazoa > Arthropoda > Insecta > Lepidoptera > Noctuidae > Hydraecia > Hydraecia micacea. The sequence continues at coordinate 3,379,654 of OU611804.1, forward strand.
GGGCCCGCGTAGTAGATTACGGCCCACTCCCTCTCACTAAGAGGAGGCCTGTGTCCCAGCAGTGGGAACATTATAGGCTGATTATGTATGCATGTACGTACATACATATACTCACGCCGTCTTCTCATAGGGTAGGCATAGATTGCAGAACGCCATTTGCTACGATCTTTACATATTCTTTTTGCTTCGTTTACGTTCATAAACCTGGTCATACATGCACGCCGGTTGCGAGTATGACTTACCTACCTTACCTTTCTGAAGAACATAAGGTCACGTTCGTAAAAACATATCTAAAAGTGTTGGAACTTTGACTTCAATATCTCCGTTACCAGAAAGTTCCCAGGTATGGTCAGTGTCATAATATTGGGAAGAACAAGTGACTCCCCGGCTTTGTTAAAGTTATTTTTACAGCCGTTACCTATACAGGCTGGGCAAAAAATCGTGGATCAAACGAAACAGGGCAATAGTTGAGGTTATTTACAGTAAAAAAAAAAAATTAATACTTAAATAAAAAAATAAAAAAAGTATCATCACTACAACAGTGCTTTTATGACAGTGGGTACCATGATTTATCAGTATTGGCACTTTTTTCAATATCTTTTAAGGCTCACGAAAAATTATTTGTAACTTTAGAACCATACTGTAAACACTCAAATTGTCATAACTTTTAAGGAGATCAAGTTAGGGCTCTCGCACAAACATATTTTTTACTACAAATAACCCCAACTATCGCCCTGTTTCGTTTGATCCACGATTTTTTGCCCACCCTGTATATGACGCGGATGCTATCTATCCACTTCCCAACAGCAGCTCAGCTTCTTCTAAGATAACCAATTGAAGAATTCACCTGCTTTTAGTTTTTTGGAACCAAAGACCCAATACTACAATTTATAATCGAGAAGTGTGATACAGATGAATCACAGTATCCATATTGTGGGCCTAACACGGACGCGCGAAAAACTAAACGTAATTTAGAACGATTTTGAAATTGAAAATACTCGTTTCGCAGATATGTACTTTGTTTTAAATCTTTATTCATATCTATCGTACTTGTGATTGTCGTAAAATAAAAAAAAGTTTATATACCAAAATGCTATAGGAGTTTAAGATAGTTACTTATACTTTCTCAATCGCATAAGTCGTTTGAATTTACGTTAAGTTTACCTCGGCGTTCGTGGGCCTCTGTATTCATCAGTTGCTTCTGCTCGCGACTCTATCCGCGTGGACGCCGATATACCGTAAAATATATTATTATATTATTACACTCGGCAATAGCGTAGTTTTATATCATAGTGAAAAATTTTTTTTATTGTAGATTCGGAGGTTACCTCATCATAATATTATTATTATTCAACATAAGTCATGATTTGCTTTTAATTACAGATACTACTGAGATCAACAGCTTACTAGTTAACGGGAAGAAAGTGCCTCCAGTCAGAAATGGTCTTCAGCCCAGTTCAGGTGAAATATCCACGATAATGGAAGGTCGGGTACAAAGTTTTCCTAGCGCTGTCAGTAAGGCAACTATAGACCTGTTTACTGCTGGCAGTAATAAAGGCTGAATGTGCGTTGATATAAAGAATACTCATTTTGTATTGTTATAAAATAATATAAAGAAAAGCGAGGGAAAAAAGCGCCCAACTGAGACTTATAAAAATGTATTAATTTCTGATGTTGAAAGGATCCTATTAATTGACTTACCAAACTATATGGATCCAGAATGACTGGAAATAACTTATAAGTTCTTAAAACTTATCACCTAAAAATAGAATATGGTCCCTTTTTGGTGCCATTATCTTGATTGGCACCCAGATGGGACAAATGTCGATATCAATAAGACGCTGTCACTCTGTCAGTAGGACTTGCGTTGATAAGAGTAGATTGGGAACTATGAAAATTTTATATTTACATTAAACACAATATACATTAAAACCAATAGAGAATAGGGAGGGAGAATGGCGCTCAAAAAGGTTAATAAGAAATTATCATTATTTTTAATAAATCATTAGCTGTCTGGTTCGTCAGAGTTTGTGACAAATAATGATCACAATAAAATTATGAGGAGCAGTGAACCCAACACTTATTAAGTAAAACAATAACAATTGCTAGTCCCATTTGGGTGCCATTAGCAGAGACGTGACGTGGCACCCAAATGTAAAGTGACTAAAGTTGTTTTAATTTCAAATAAAATTATGAAACTTACCGTTGACTGAGAACTTTATAAACTCATTATTTTGAATTCTTTTATCTAGAGCTAATAATAATATCTAGTCTTAGTTCTTCTAGCAATATAATAATTTTAAGTAATATTGTAAATATCAATTATTAGCCGTAAGATACAAATATTAATATTTGAAGTAGTAAAAATAAGTTTTTGAGTGTGTGATGTTTTCTAGTCGTAGTTTTAAAATAAAAAATGAGAAAATATCGGCTGTTTTATTGAATTTCAATATTTATGTTATGACTAAATGAAAAGACCACGAATGTAGTACGAATAGAATTTCATCAACCACGTTTCAGTGTCATGGGTAATAATTAGCAACACTTACTGGTTAAAAACTTTTAGTCTTGAGACACTATTTAATTTGATTTCTATTAATTAATGTTTGGAAATGGGTGTAAATTACCTGAAGATAAATTAATTTATTATTAATAACAGCAAAATGAGGTCAAATTAGCTACTGCCGTGGGGGTGAGACCAAAATCTCTTTATCGGTTTCTTCACATCATTTTGACATTGTATTTTTCATTATTTTACATCATTACAATACATTATCTCATGATTGCTTACTGCTTCAGCTTCATCATATTTGGTGGCTAAGACTTAGACCGGCTCCTATAGCTAAACCGGTTTCCGGAGTAGTTATGGACCTCCCGAGAGCTGAACGTGAAATTCAGTCCTATACAAAATTTACGTGAAAACTTCGCTTGCACGATGCAGCATTCCAATTTTAAGGACTAATTACGCGATTCTCGCTATAGCTACCCCAAATGTGACGATTGGAATGGGAATAAAACGGAATGAAGTTTCTTGTGGTATATTTTATTTTGGTGTGTTGTTTTCAAAATTCAAAAATTCATTTATTGGTGTGATTTTTGGTACATTTTTACATGATATCTTAATAAGAAAATAATTAGTTCTTCAAAAATCTACCTTAAAGGTGTACACTCTTTTTTTGAACACTCTTTTCGTTTAATATTTTATCCAAGGTTGTAATTCCGAAAATGCTTCTATGGTTTTTCCAATGAGAGCAAAAAAGAGGCTTGATTTCTGCCCATGATGGTTTCGCGTATCCTCATTGGGTTTCAGCTTTATTTTACACACTCTCAGAGATATCACAATAGGCTTTTCAGGAACGTAGAAAAGAGAGTACCTATATGTTTCAGTACCGTTTCAGTCATTTCAGTGCACTCGTAGCGACACCTTTACTGATTCATGTGGACTAGACAGTCAGACAACGAACAGCGAATTTGAAGTTTGGAAAAAATATCTTTGATCACAATAAAATTATGGGGAGCAGTGAACCCAACACAAAATAATAAACCAAAACAATACGAATCATTGGAGTCCCATTTGGGCGCCACTTTTATGCTAATGGCACCCAAATGGGACGAAAGTGATTTTCATTTCAACTTACCGTTGAAGAATTATAAATACATTACTTTTAAGTATTAATGTGACGTCTAGTCTTAGTTCTTAAAGCAATATAATCATTTTAAGTAATTTTGTTAATATCATTTGGGAGATAAGATACAGATTTAAGTAAAAAATAAGGTTCTTAGTGTGTGTTATGTTATCTAATCACAGATTTAAAATCAAAATTGAGGAAGTATGGGTTGTTTGAATTTCAATGTTTATGCTATGAATATGACTGAATGAAAAGACTGCGTATGTTGACATATTATAACAACTCCATTGTTTCGCGGTAAACTTAGACACAGCGGATACAATGTTCTGCAGCGAGTTCAAATCTCGGCCTCGGTTTTACTTGTTAGTATCATTTATTTTTATGCTTTCTTAAACATTTTTAGTCCTTACCTATCTTTTTAGAGAATTTTACCGTTCCCTTTTTTTTTAATATTAACAATTTCTTAAAATTACTTGTATCTGTTTTAAATACGCAAATAGGAGACCCCAGTCCGGTCACTACCAAGGGGTATCATGTTACCTCGTTACTGGGTTGTGAAGGTCAGATAGGCACTCGCTCCATAAAAAAATACTGGTATTCAGCTGCATCCGGATAGACTGGAAGTCAACCCTAACATAGTTGAAAAAAAGCTAGGCAGAGAATGTAATGAATGTAGAAATACCCAACTACTTAGTTATTTTTCTTCCTAACTTTGCGTTAATAATTTCTACTTAAAATTTAAGGATTTGCCATTTTATTAAAGAACTCATAACGTTTTAAAATATGTGTGATGCGTAAAATGACGGCCTCACTCCTGTGTAGAATACGACGCAGCTACAATAGCATCCTGAAGGTGGCAGATACTTCGTTCTCTATAATAAGGCAATTTGTGGGAAGACTGATACCCTAGAATTATTTTCTTGTGTCTAGTTGTTCGGTGGTCTTCCCATGAATTCGTCTTTAGATAATCTTTAAGTGCAAACCTGTTTACTTACAATTTATGGATATTTTAGCTGTCCGAAATAATAAGATTTTATTTATTTATTAAAAACAGTTATGTATTTAAAGTTAATTTAAAATATCATTAAAGCGCCAAAACAGCAAAAGGAGGTCAAATTAGCTACTGCCGTGGGGGTGAGACCGAAATCTCTCTTTATCAGTTTCTTCTTATCATTTTGACATTGTATTATTACCTCATGATTGCTTACTGCTTAGCTTCATCATTTTTGGTGGCTAGGACTTAGACCGGCTCCTAGCCAAACCGGTTTCCGGAGTAGCTACGGACCTCCCGAGAGCTGAGCATGAAACCTAGTCCTATACAAAATTGACGTGAAAACTTCGCTTGCGCGATGCAGGATTTCCATTTTGTGAATTAATTACGCGAAATTCGATATACCTAAACCAAATGTGACGATTTGGATAGGAATAAAATGGAATGAAGTTTCAAGTGTTAATTTTTATTTTCGTGTGGAGTTTTCGTTTAGTATTTTATTTAAGTTTGTAATATAGAAAATTCTGTAATGGTTTTTCCTATGAGAGCGAAGAAGAGGCTTGATTTCTGTCAGAGATGGTTTCGTGTGTCCCCATTGGGTTTCGGCTTTCTTTTACACACACGTTAGACTTGTGTGACGCTTATTATTGATTTTAAAACAGAGATATCAATAGGCTTTTCAGGAACGAAGAAAGGAGAGTGACAGATATGTTTCAGTACCGTTTCAATAATTTCAGTGCACTCGTAGCGACACCTTTACTGTTTCATAAAGACTAGACAGTCCGACAGCAAACTGCGAATTTGAAAACAGTCAACACTGGATAGAGGACGCCACACAATTCGGAATCATGCTTGTTCGTTTAGTGCGAAATGGAATAGCCATCGCAAACCGAAACAATTGAAAAAAAGTCGAGAGGTGTCGTTGGACAGCCGGTAGGAGCGATGTTTCCTTGGTCTTGTATGCCACCGAAAAAAAAGTGTAACATTTTGGCTATGCAGAGTATAACGTGCAATAAGGAACTTCGTTCCAATTAGGTACAGTCAACAAAAGAGATAAGTATGCAGGATCGTCGGATTTAGTTGAAGTTTAGTAAGAAACCGATGGATGTTGTCGAATGAAATTTAATTTGATAAATGAGCTGTTTGTTTTGTATTAATAAAATAAAATTTTATGCGAGAACATCCATCGGTTTCTTACTAAACTTCAACTATATCCGACGATCTTGCATACTTATCTCTTTTGTTGACAGTACATACAACTCGAAATTTATTTCGAGTTGTATGTTGATGTTGTTGTTGTTGTATGTTGTTGTTGTTGTTGTTGTTGTATGTTGCTTTAGTAAAGCATTGAAATGTATGCTTTGTGATGATATCACAATAGTTTTTATCCTCCATTCTAATCTAGCGCTAGCGCACGTTTGATTTTCGTTCCAGAAACCGTGTGTCATCATCCTCTCCAATAGGAAACTGAATTCGGTTTTCGGCAACTCTCTTCCAGCAGACCGTCGCTCCACCTAGCGAGGGCGTCCTACCTTACGTTTGCCGATTCGCAGTCTCAACTCAACAACACGTCCACCCACAGATTCCCTAACGGTCATCAGTTCTACGGCTAATATGGCCGGCCCATTGCCACTTCAGCTGGCTTCCGTGCGTCATCATCTGCCTAGCCTTTCCCAACTATGTTGGGGTCGGCTTCCAGTCTAACCGAATGCAGCTGAATACCAGCTTGCTTCCGTGCGTAAGCGAGTTAATTTGTCCCATCAAAACGATTAATGGGACACCGTGAACCTCAAAATTTTTAACATTCCACAGCTGTTTCTCAACAAAGGGACTACTTCGTGGGGCAAAGTGGAATAATCCGAAATGGAATAATGCTCGCGCGACTAAATAGGCCGGGGAAATTAGGTTTCAACCCTGCACTAAATCTTAACAGCGATATTGAAGTGAGAAAACTTCTTAGGTCGGTGACGAAATCGGTATAGGTACTTACTCGGTTCTAGTCGATCGGTTACGCTGAATCCGTATCCTACTCAGGTCCAATCGTAAATTTTTATAGAGGTATGAGGAACAGGGTGTAAAGTTCACAGTTCACTCATCCTCCATAGACAAGGGAGGATCCTCCGACCAAACGGGTGTTGTGTGATTCATGACGGGCCGTTGTATCTATTCTAGTTGCGCTTGCGAGCTGCAGGATTTTGCGTGACGTCAGTATGACGCGTTTTTCACATGTGGCGTTGTGAATACCGCCACTTCTAACGTGTGGTCATCAGCACACACCATCTCTTTTTCGTGTATTTGAATTCTTCAAATAATAATAATAAATTCAACGTTTTCCAGGAGGTAAAAAAAGGCGGCAATAATCGTGGATTTCGATTTTGGCCTTATTTTCGCCCTCGAATATACCAAGGATAAAATAAATGTCAATTTTCGTAGCTGCCATCTTGAATTTTCTCTATCCTTCTTGAACGAAAAAAGGCTCAGCAGTTCATTTGAGTATCAAATCAATTTGTATTTTTAGCCTACATGAGAATTTTTTGTGTTAGAGAAACGAGGTGAATAGGGATGCGGGAGAGAATCGGGGTGAAACTTTAAAATGGATTTAACGTTGAAATAATATAGTTTGTTGCCAACAAGGACAATTAATAGTTAATTATAATACAGTAACACATTAGTCCTTTATGGCAACAATCTATATTATTTCAATGTTAAAATTCCTTTAAATGTTTCGTCCTGATTCACCCCTGTATCCCTATTCACCTCGTTATACGTTGTCATAATAAAAATCAGGTTATTGTAAAAAAAAAACAAAATGTATTTGTTGCGTACATTATAATATTATTATGTAGTAATTTTGGTCTCTCTACACAATATTCTAAGCTCTTCCTTAGTTTTGAGAGGTAGACAGAATTGTAACCTTATATTACGGTTAAACTAAAATATATCCGCTTCCGTGCTGAATCAATCAGTGGTCGAAGGAGTCCTCTAAGCGCTGTTCAAAAATCGAGAACCCGATGTTTTGTCAGTTTAAGGGCTGAATTTTCCATCGCTATACTCCATTTGAAATAAGATTACACATTTAAATAAACCTTTTTTACAGTACGTTCAACTGATTTTGAATTCTATTGCGTTGGTGGCATGACATATGGCAGTTGCAGTAAATAGTTGGTTTTGTAACCACTTTTTTGCTTTTAATACCATCCTTATACCTACGGTATAGAAGTCAAAATCGGTTGAACGGACTGTAGAAAAGGTTTGTTTAAATGTCTAATCTTATTTCAAATGGAGTATAGATAACTTTTCGAGGAATAAAATTGACGTTTCAAATGTCTAATTTTCGAAACTATAACCTTTCGAATAGTTGCGAATAGGTATGTTGGTGGATCCGATCGATTTCATTTTGAGAATTTGACGACACACTGCATTGATACAGATAACGAACTTAGCATATTTAAAAAAAAAATGTATGTCGCTGTTTTATCAAAATTAAAGCGATTGTCATTCAGAGTGCCTTTCGAAGGATTAACATCCACATAATACAATTTAAGTACCTACTGCTTCTAATTCTGCTTACCTCTTAAAACGAAGCCTTAAGACACAATATAAAATCTACCTTCATAATATACCACAGTCTATTTTTATTTCCATACAGTTGATCAACGCAATCTTTTAGTCCCGAGTTGTAATACTGTTACTCGGGACAGGATACCCTGTGGCATATTTTCTGTCAGAGAGAGATGAAGATATACAAGAGGTTGAGTGCTATCCTTGTCTCGCACTAAAATAATTATGACTTTGACACTATACGCGCGAGTTCATTTTGGTTTATCAATGCATAATTTTTATAGCGTATTAAAGTTTTTAAATACTAAATTGAACTTCTGTATGGAATAAGTACAGTATGAAGAATTTAGTAGTCATTGTAAATATTCGTAAACGAAAGATGTATCTGTGTAGTGGGGCTCGTGGCTAAGTAATAACAGCCACGCGGGTCCATCGATCCCGATCCGTGACCATCCATTTCATAAAGAGGCCCATCCATGTCTCGGAAAGCCGTTGGTCTCGACTGTCATTCGTAGACCTTTGACAATCATTACGACTAGTCAGAAGGTCGCTCTGATAACCAGACTTACGAAGAGGAATCGTGTTACCCAGTAACTGGATTGTGTGGGTCAGGTAGGCAGTCGCTCCTTGTAAAAATACTGGGCGACCCCAACAGATGTTGACTGTACATTCATACATATTAACATATCCACATCATTCGTTTTGTGAATATTCCCAATGACACTTAGCCCGTACACACGGGCGATTTTTTTTCGCGCACAGGATTTTCAACTCACGGGCTTAGCGCTGAAAGTTGAAAATTTAACAGTGTCTGTTTTTGACGCACTACGATGCACTCTATTGAATTGTCAATGATCTCAACACAGAGAGATGAAAATCCGGTGCGCCATAAAAAATCGTCGCGTTAAAAATCGCCCATGCGCACCTGGGCTTACAATAAATTCGTTTTAAAGACTGTGATACGTTCATTCATTCTCAAATTTAGAGAAATATTTGTGCTTTATTATTATTGTTAATCTACTCCCATTTCTTGAATTCAACGCCATCTGGTGGTTTCATTTCAACTTTATCTTGCCCTACTTGGTTCCAGTTTGTGCTTAGGACAGTACCTCCGGATTCAACCTGTAATTTGAAAAATTGCATAAGCATAATCAGCCTATAGTGTTCCCACTGCTGGGACACAGTCCTCTCTGTGAGAGGGAGTGGGCCGTAATCCACCACGCTGGCCCAGTGCGGGTTGGTAGATGTCAGATGTCTTAGAATTCTTGATTCTAAGACATGCCTGTTTCCTCACGATGTTTTCCATCACCGCTTTGAGAGCAGTGGTGATGAATGATCTTACACAAAGTAAGGGACCTAGGAATTGAAATGAAAAGAGAGGCCTCTGCTTAGCATTAGCTTAGGATCGGCTCTCGGGTCGGGCAAAGTGTCATTGGGTTATTCCATCCAGAATTTCTCAGTAGCTGACCGGAGTCTGGATTTGCGCCCGGTTGATGGCAATAGGCTCGCCCCTACTACAAGGGACTTAAACATAACTGGCGAAAAATGTGTGTTGTAATAGGTGAGAATTTCTCAAAATTATTGACCATAGTTTTCACTCATTTCCAAGTAACAAAATAAGAACTTTTATTTCGACCTTAACTAATATTTTACAGGTTTTTTGTATAAAAACTCTACTAAAACAAAAAACCAATCAGAAATTCAGAATCTGTCTAGATTTAGCTAGCTGTATTTACATAATATGTCCTAAATATACATATTAGAAAACCTGTAAAATATTAGTTAAGGTCGAAATAAAAGTTCTTATTTTGTTACTTGGAAATGACTGTGAGTGAAAACTATGGTCAAAAATTTTGAGAAATGCTCAGGTACTATAGGGCCCTCTCACTGAGAGGTGGCCTGTGTCCCAGCAGTGGGAATATTATAGGCTGATTATGATGATGATGACTATAGGTACAGCTCTCCCCAACGCTTCGCTGAATACAAGCGTGATGTTATGTAAATACTTACAAAACTCTTGTTCATAGCTCGCCTCACTTCATCGGAACCCTCTCCGTATATCTTCTGGAAGAGAGCATTCAATGCCGCATCACCTTCAGGTTTCTCTTCCTCTTCCTGTAATGAGAAGAAAATTGTATAGGGTCAAATTAAATTAGCTAGAGAAACTCCGCAGATGTGACGGGTATCGATGTCTAAAGTTCTAAACATGATAAAACCAAATAATATGATTCGATGTTTTTTTTTTCAGGTCAACGACCGCGCTGTTAGTTTAGTTACTTAAAATATGTTTTTTTTTAAATTATTGCTAAATGGGCCCGCTCGACCTCGATCACGCCTGATGGAAGCGATGGATGAGGTCTATGATGGAACGAGCGTGTCCAGAAGATGCCTGTTCACTCTTGTTTTGAAGGCAGACGGGTTAAATGTGGGAGGGAACACAGATTAAATAAATGAAAAGTAAAAAAAAAAACTTTTTTAAAAACGAGTATTTAGTTAAATGCGCTAAAGAATAAAATTAAAGAATAAAATAAACTTTTCCTTTATAACTTTTACTATCAACTTATAACGTCTTTAGACAATTTATACGATATAATAGCTTGTCGACGTCACACAGCTAACAATGCATTGCCATCCAAACTAGACGTACTCGTATATACAAAATTTCAGCTCAATCGGTTGAAGATATCTGCTTCAAAATGAGTTGCAAGAGTCCATCCGAACAAACATAGTTACATCGCAAGATAAGAGCTTGTCAAATCCGTAAAGTTATCACGATAAAACACCACCACCACTGCTATCACCACACATATTTCTGCCAAGCAGCATTGCTGTTTGCTGTGTACCAGTTTGAAGGTTATGGGTGCCGGTATCATTAAATTTTTGTAAAATTATAATTTAAAAGAGTGTCGATGGAGTTTCTTGCCCGTTCTTCTCTCTATGGAGCCTATGTACCTACGCTTTGGAATGGGCAACTAGCTTCATATTTTCTGACTGACCGACTTCTTGACAATTCAAAAGTGCCTGTAAATGGTTTAATTGAAATAAATGCTTTGAGTTTGAGTTTGATTACAAGCACGTGAAACATTTCAATTGTTGTTTCTGGTACAGTATTCCAGGCACAACGGACCAAATGGGAGTCTAAGTGCGGAAAAGGGAGCCCCACCATCATCATCTGGTACATATTATTTATATCTCGCGAAGCGACGCGCGCTTAACTAGTGGTAACACAGTGTACAACAAACATGCTGTGAATTTATGCGTGAAGACGAATAGCGTCAGCACACACACTTCTGACTTCGCCAGTGTTTCAGACTGCACATAGAGCTCTTGCACTTACAGACACATTCACAGCGTGTTTGTACATTTGGTAACCATAAGTAAAGTGCGCGTCGATTTTTTTTTTTACATAAATATCAAAGAATTCTTACCATTTTCTTCATTTCCTTCTCAATTTTATCCCAGTCTTTTTTGAACAGTTTCGGCGGCTGCTGTGGGCCAGACGCGTCTATTACAGCTGTAACATAATATAAGAAAGTTTAATATTATATATTTTTTTATTCCTGAATGGGCCCGCTCTTGACCTCGATCACGCCTGATGGAAAGCGATGGATGAGGTCTATGATGGATCGAGCGTGCCCAGAAGATGCCTAAGGCACTGGAACTCCCACGCATCGACGAAACACAGCAGGCTGCTTGACGCCGGACTCCGGTGGGAGGGTGGTCGCAAACCAGGCGGGCGTTAGCCCTACCACCGCAAGGGAAGAATTGGCCAGTCAAATAAGATAGGAGTGAATAAAGGTCGAACTGTCATGTGCCCTGGTTGCTAACAGGGAGACAGATCAATCTTTTTTTTCCGATCTGTCCCCCCAAGGGGACAAAGCAGGGTGACAGATCGGAATAATTCCCAAATTTTATGATTCCAGGTCAACGGGAAGTTAAAAAGAAATCAACTGTTTAATGCAAAAGTTCAATACCTACTTGACCAAAATGTATGAAACAGCTGATTTTTTTTCGTGATTTCAGAGTTGGTCCCATAGTGAAAGTTGTTCAGTTCGATGGTCTAAAGCACCTCTTAAAGTTTGTAAGGTTAAATGATAAATGATTTTATTTCTGTAAGTAGGTTTGTATGTACAGACGCCAGCACATCAACCTACTACAATCTGTCAGATTTCTGTAATAGATTTTCAACTTTATCACTAAGGTATAAGGTTCAATGTTGATTGGGAAAATTTGACAGTTAGGTGTAGGTTGATGTGCTGGCGTCTGTACAAACACTTTTACACGTCAATCATATTTTTTTAAAGCTAGATGAGGTCGGCGTTTCCTATCTGACTACTCTGAGAAGAAAGGCCGAAACAAACTCAGAGGTCACAGTCTCTTTTAAAGTCCAGACAAAATCTTGGTCAGATCATGTGAAGACCATGTAGATTGGCGTCTGAAATGGTCTTTTGAGGAAAGAACCACACAGATTGAGCGGACCTGTCCAGTCAGTGCACGCATTTGTCAAAAATCGTGCAGCTCAACTCAGAACTTGAGGAGCTCAACGATTCGACGAACAATACCAAAGAAAGGACATTTGGTTAGGCCGCGTAAATTACTCAAACTGCCAGATCATGATTAAAACTAACTAAGAAGGAAAACAGAAAAAAGAAATGACCCACATAGTCCTCACATTCACAATAATTAAATAAAATAAAAATACTTTACAAAGTAAATATTCATGTCATTGTATATATAAAATGAATAAATGTCAATGTGTATATAAAAATCCAGACATACCTAATCTTTGAGGACCATGTAGATTGGTGACTGAAATGGTCTTTTGAGGAAAGAACCACACAGATTGAGTGGACCTGTCCAGTCAGTGCACGCATTTGTCAGTAACGGTGCAGCTCAACTCAGAACTTAAGGAGCTCAACGATTTGACGAACAATACCAAAGACCGGACATTCGGGTTAATTTTTTAACACTTTGTATATTAAGATTATGTAATCTCACTTACCCTGTGGTATAGCCTTAATATTATCCTCTTTCCTATCCCCTTCCAACTGCGTCCACCTCAACCCCTCCTTCTTCTGTAGCTTAACCTCTATTTTGGATGGGGTAACAACGTGTATACACATGTTAGGTACTACTTCATGGGCTAAGTCTAGTTCTAGACTGTATTCCGAGTCTGATTCGGGGAGTGCACTTGACAGGGATAGCTGGAATGATAAAACTTTTTGATAAGTATACTATTTTGGATCGACCAGGTTAAGCTACGCTTGTCGCGGTTGGTCCGTGGATGAGTGACCATCTTCACATACCAAGAGTCAAGACCCCTCCGTGGTTTGGAAAGCACGTTAAGCCGTTGGTCCCGGCTGGCATTCGTGGATCTTTGACTGTCGTTACGGGTGGTCAGAAGCCCGAAAGTCCAGTTCTACTTCACAACCAGTTTACTAAGGGGTATCGTATTGCCCAGTAACTGGATTGTGGAGGTCAGGATGTCAGATAGGCAGATAAGTTGCTCCATGTAAATTACTGGTATTCAGTTGCATCCGGTTAGACTGGAAGCCGATCCCAAAATAATTGGGAAAAGGCTGGGCAGATTGATTGATTGGTATGAGTCTTTACAATAAACTAGCGGCCCGCCCCAGCTTTGCACGGGTGCAAATTTTTTTTCGGTTTTCCGGAATTTTCTTTCACCTTGTCCTGGCAATACCGAACACAGCAGAACAATAATTATCCAATTTGATGCAGTCATTCGGAAGTTATGCGCGTACAGACATTTCAGCGACTTTGTTTTATACAAGTAAGGATAAAGATGATACTTACACTTCTTTCTCCATAATTGGCCTTCACTTTATCCTTGGGTGCGTTCTTGACGAGTATTGTGATAACGACTTGAGCCTCCGTTTGATACCAGTCATGTTTTATTTTATGTCGCGGTGACTGTGAACAAAGGTAAAACCAATTTATAAACATAATTGATTGTCATATGTCGTTGGTGACCACTAATCATCAGGTGGGTTGTCCAGTTTTTTTTTTTTTGCAAATTGCCAAACTGTAGACATAAAAACCTCCATGGGGAAAACCTCTCAGTTAGAGCAACCATTTTTATGAAAGATGAAGAGTTTTTCAAGAGCTAGGGTCCCTAGCTCTTGAAAAACTGTTCATCTTTCTATCTTTCCCTAGCCTAGGGAGCACCAGTAAATTTTTTACTCTTCGTAAAAGTGTGATTAAAATCATCATCACCACTTATGTCTTATGTTTTTTCTTACAGAAAAGTTTTCAAACTCAAACTCAAAGCATTTATTTCAATTAAACCATCTACAGACACTTTTGAATTGTCAAAATTAAATAGTTGGTCAGTTAGTCAGAAAGTTGAAGCTAGCTGCCCATAAGAACGGGCAAGAAACTCCATGGACACTCTTTTAAATCAAGATATTACAAAATCCAGGGTACATTATTCTTCTTGCTTCTAAGTTCTATATGTGAGAACAATGTAAAAAAAACACAAATGAAGAAACAATTCAAAATATAAGATTAAAAATATGCCTTGACAGTTAAGAGATGAGATGATTTTTATTTTTAACCAGCTGACCCAACCATCTTCGTTCTGTACAAATTCTATAGAAAAAAGCAGTTTCAGTTTATTCCACAATTTTTCAAATTTTCCAGGCAATTTTTCCAATTTTTCTTTTCCTAAATACCTAATTCGGACTTTTACAAACATTTTAAAACAAAAAATAGCCAAATTCAGCTTTTATCAAGTGATGTGCTTACCAATAAACATCATTTCATTTATATAGATAGTTTTGGCTTTTATATAATACTAGCTACGCCCCGCGGTTTCACTAGCATAATTTCGACCCTAAGGAAAAACGGGATAAAAACTATCCTATGTCCTTTCCCGGGACTCAAACTATCTCTATACCAAATTTCATCTAAATCGGTTCAGTGGTTTAGGCGTGAAAGGGTAACATACAGATAGACAGTCAGAGTTACTTTCGAATTTATAATATTAAGTATATATAAATGCAGTAATTGTAAATTCATTACAAATTAGATTCATACAGCAAGAGCTAATTGCAATAAAAACTTTCTATTGCATACTTTCAATTTCACAAGTATTAACAAAAGAGAGGAAGACCGGTTTATGCTGTTCTATCCTACCCTCTGTGTATCAAAAAATGCAGCCATAGGGACCTCTGCGCTGCCACCAATGATGATGTGGAAGTGGCAGAGTTTTCGGCCAACAAAATTCAATACACTGTTATGCCATCAACTTAAAGAAGATAAAAGTGTTCTATTGTTATTTCAAGATGACCATGTTTTACTGGCTCCTTGCCAGTTCCTTGTTCACAGTTCAAGAAACAAAAGAAAAGAAAGAAGTTTTCACTTCAAAAATGCATACACTACCAAAATGGCAGTTATGAAAATCACTGTCAAACTTTCCCAGGTTTTGTTTGCAAAGGTGGAATTTTAGGTTCATTATTGCCAAGATCATAATAATATATTCCAAGTATGGATCAGCCAATTTCCTGCTTTTGATAAGCAGCAACCACAGCAGCAACTTTGAAGTATGTTCGGAACATTTGAAGTATCTTTTAACAGACTTTAAAAAAGGTGGTTCTGTATTGGACCTGTATGTATGTTTGTATGTCCACGGTTTTCTCAAACACTAATGAACCAATTTTGATAATTCTTTCATTAATGTGGTCTACATACTTTCAGGAAGGTTTTAGTATATAATACATTGGGTAATTATTCTTATGTATGAAGTTATATGCCTAAATGTACTGCATCTCCGGCATTTCTATGCGAATTTTGAGGATTCTTCTAGTCGGTGTCTTCTTCAATGCACTAGTGTAAATTGAATTTGTGTGGGATAGATACAACAGTAAAGTGAAAAATAAAAACTTTTTTACAAAAAAAACAACCAACTTCATAAAAAACCACTACAAAGTGATAACTAATTTAATTTCGGAAGTCAGTGTCAGAAAACGAAAATGAGGAACCAACGACACAGACTTCCAAAATGAAAGTTATTTATCACTTTGTAGTATTTTTTTTGAAGTTGGGTGTTTTGTTTTTGTAAAAAAGTTTTTTTAGTAAACATAGGTATCACATTATATTCATATTTGATTGTGAACCTAATCCACATCACAATCAACATTATCAATAGATAATTTGCTTGCTTTAAACAGCTAATACCTAAAGGAACTTTTCTTTTGTAAAAAATTGGTTAATCCGGTACATTTGGCGAGATCATAAACATAAAACTTACCATGGAAACACATTTTAAAATGGCTTTTTGTACAGGTTTATTATAAAAGCATGTAGTACTTGTATTCAGGTGATAATGCCATCGAATCTTTATGTTTTTTTTTGTAGTTTTTGTTTTTATGCCTTATGCCAGCCAGTTATTTTTAAATATGCATGATGCTACATTTAAATTCCAAATTGGGTGTTTCTACATGTAGACTATGTTTTAAATATCTTTACTAGGTTAGAAATATGGTATTAAGTCTATTTAGGGCACATAGATAGAAGCAAGAAAACTAAAAAAGGTAATCATTTGAATCTTTTTGAATAGAAAGTGCCTCGGATTCTAATATGAAAACTTTATGTAAGTAAAAGATAAAACCGTACCTGGATAATCGTATTATCTGTAGTCTCAGTCATATTTCCTTCTCCGATGCCCGGAAAAAGTAAATCTCCTAGAAATCTTCAAAAATATTTATTTTTACACCGACATACAAATCAGCAGATTTTTCTAGACTAATGGTGCGTTCAGAAGTTGGTTGTGTTCCAACTTAGTAACCAGATTGTTTGGTCGAATTCTGGCGAAACACACGCAGAAAATATTAATACAATTTCTTTTATGTTATTTATAACGCCTTCTTAAGTGTTTTAATGTCTAAATTAGATATCTTTTTCAAAAAATGTCTAAGTCTCACTTAGATATTTTTTGATAAAGAATTTGTTAAATATCAACGCTTCATTAAATTTTGGTTTTGGTTTTTGAACAACACGGACATGAGGCTTCATTACACGTATATTCTATTCCAAAAATAACTGTTTCCTCAAGGTCGTATAGTCCTTCTTAGCTATTTTAGTAGTTAGATATTTTTTTAATAACTTTTTTTATGCATTTATATCATATATTTATACCTTTGTGCTCAAAATATAAGACAAAAATAATAATTATTAATTTACATTACATATTTACATAACTTGAAACAGAACGTAAGTGTCATAGCCAAAAATTGACAATCAAAACGAAAACAGCGAAATTGTCAATGTCATTTTGTGATTTGAAGTGGTATTGCAGAAATTATTTCATGGATAATTCTTTCTGAGAGTATTTTTATTTAAACATACAACTCTTTACGAAACCTTTATTTTAGGTCGTATGATGCTGGTAAGCAGTATAAAGTTTTTTTTGTAAACTGTCTTGTGAGGTTAAGTATGTAAATTCATTAATTTCTCTTATTTACAATAATAATTGCATTGTTAGTCGATGTCTTATCACTAAGAGAATGAACCAATAAACTTTGGAAGGGCAAGCAACATTTTAAGTCTTTTATTTGTGAATAGAAGATATTTCTGTAACTTTCATTCCCAATAACAAAATTGAAATGCAAAACATTTTTATTTATTTTCAATCATTGGTACTGAAATATGAATACAATGGGTAGGTACATTCAAAATATACAGCTGTAAAAAGACCTATCATCAGGCCATTATTATACGCATTTTGTATGTCAGTAAACAAAATAAACACTGCGCAAAAACAATCGCTGGGGAACTTTAATTTTTGGTCTGAAAACCACTGTTTATGGTAGACTTCAATGTAACGTAATGCAATAGATTGAAAGAAGTTTGTGAGTGTGTGTTTATATGTTTGTTACTTCTTCATGCTCAAACGGCTGGACCAATTTTGATAAAATTTTGTATGGAGGTAGCCGACACCCTGGATTAACATATAGGCTACTTTTTATCCCGATATTCCCACTGGATCAACACTTGTGCGGGTGAAACTGCGGGGCGCAGCTAGTCAAATCTAAATAGATTGTATAGTCTCGCTGCAGGGCAAAGGCCTCCGTCTCCTTTTTCAACACAGTTCTGTCTTTTCCTAGCCAGTCTTTTCGGTAGGAGTCAATTTGTCCCGCTATCTTTGTCTCGGCCTGCCACAATGGCATTGTGCATTTAGTGGGACCCAATTGGTGGTTCTCTTAGCCCTTGTCATCTGACACTCAGTAAGCATGTTCGGCCCAGTTCCACTTAAGCTTAGCGGGTTTCTCAGTAACGTCCATGATCTTGGTTCTGGTGCAACAATCAAACTACCTATATTTAATAATTTTTCTTCACAGAATTGGCACCTAAACCTACTAAGAACAGTGACGCGTTTAGATTTCATACGACAAGCAAGTAACTGTAGCATGGCTAGTATCAAGAAAATAGCAGTATGTCAGATGACATCCGTTGCAGATAAGGCAGCAAACATGGAGGTTGTCAGCAGTTTAATCAGCAAAGCTGTCAAGGAGGATGTACAGGTATGTTGAGACTTAGAAAATATACATATAAGATTATTCTCAGAACAAAGTTCCTTACTAATATTTGTCAGAAAAAAGCATGTTACTGGTATTTGTCAGAAAAACGCATGTTACTGGCATTTGTCAGACAGAACAAGTTAGTCTATTGATAGTTGTTTGAAGAATTTAGTCCAGTAACATAAAATTTGTTAGGCCAAATAAGCCTACTGATATTTGTCAGAAAAAAGCTCCTTACTCATATTTGTCAGAAAATAAGCAAACTGATATAATTAAAGTAGAAATCTTTTCGTTTTAAAGTTTATCCCTCATGGCAACAATATGTATTTTTTTTTTATAACATCATTCAAATCACCTGTCATCTATTCTCTTCACCACCCTTGGTTGACTGGTAGAGAATGCCAAAGGCATTAAGTCCGCTTTTGTACCATTTTGTGTGAAAAGTTCAAATAAATCAGGTACATCAATACTAATTGAAGTTCCACAAAAGATTTCAAGTTAATTTTTTCTCTTCTCTTAATTGGTAAAATTATGTAGACCATGAAAAAAGTTAATGAGATTATTAAAGTGCAGTTTTATCCAATTTCATTCAAATACTGCATTGTTCTAAGTAAACTCATTTTATACTAAATAACTGCGGTGCGTATTGAAATAGCTGCCATAAGTTCAGGTTCTTAAATGTATAGTATGTTCCAAAAGTATCTGAATAAAATATAAACAAAAGAATCAGAAAATGTTCCTCTGGATTGTAATTACAATTTATACTGCCACTTAATATTAAATTTTCACTTTGATTCTCTCAATAAGCAAAAATGTAAATTTCTGAAATGTTTATCAGATTTGTTGTAAAAGTATTTGGACTGTGCATACGCAACTTTTTAAAGAAATTATGCTTTTAATTCTTAGCATATTATGTTACTAATATTGAGTTATTTGTTTTACTGAGTTTACTTGTACAATATGTAGCTTGCAACTAATGTAATAACTTACTATTGTTTTCTTTTCGTTCATGTGGTGTTTACCTATAAGTAATTGTTGCACTGTGTAGAGTATAAACGCATGTTCTAATTTTGCTTGTAGATTAGTGTAAACAATTGTTGGTAGACCAAATAAATAAAAAAAAAATAATAATAATTGAGTCCGCCCCTGGTTGACGGCAACTGGCTCGCTCACTATTACATGGGACTTTAACGTAACTGGCGAAATTTGGTGTACTATTCCTCAGCCTTCTTTCCTTTGGATACTGGCATGCAATAAATAAATAAAATTTATTTATTTCAGGTACGTATTTTACACATACACCCATAGTATCAGAAAATTAAATATGAAATAGATATTAAATTAAATCGTTTATTTATTCTGTTATCTTATTTTATTACATTTTAAATATTTCTTAAAATATAAAAAAAGTGTAAAAAAAAACATAAAAAAATAGTGATCCGCCGGTGTCGGGTACAGGGTCCAAGCTACCGGTGGTTAGGGCTCCAGAGACAGGAACCTCCTCACAATGCGAGCCGTATCGAGGAGTACTGCCTTCTGAATCAGGCCCTTATTCCAACCGCCTAACGAGAGCCTCGATAGATGTTCATCGAGGCCTTCGGCCATAAGGCCATTGGCCGATACGACAATCGGCACAATGACAGCCGAGCTCACATTCCACATGTCAACAACCTCGTGTGCTAAGTCGAGATATTTATATTTAAATTATTGTTATACATTCAGATAGATAATAATAATCAATACAATCGTGCAATAGGAGAGGCCTATGTCCAGCAGTGGACTGCTATAGGCTGATGATGATGATGATGATTCAGATAGATTATCTTCTTATATATAAAATTCTCGTGTCACAATGTTAGTTGCCATACTCCTCCGAAACGGCTGGACCGATTTGTATGAAATTTTGTGTGCATATCGGGTAGGTCTGAGAATCGGCTACTACCTATTTTTTTTTTGCAAAACGACTTTTGCGGGGTCAGCTAGTAGTTTATAAAATGAAATACTTAGTGGTCATGTAAATGGTGCGAAATACAGTAGTCACAATGTTGTTATTGCACTTAATCAGTCTCAGATGAAATGATGCTTTAAGCCTACGTAATACAGCATAAAAATCGTCAACCCTGCTTTTGGAATGTGTTGTTGTATTGTACACGAAGAATATTTTAGGTACTCATCGTGTACTTGTACCAGAGTTGGCAGGAGTAGAACGCCTGGCAGTGTGCCTTGAACAGGGTCACTTTAGCCCGTTTTGAACAATATGCAAATCGTCTGGCGAGCATATTACTTTTACAAGCAATGCTTCGCCTTTGTCTTTCAAGATCCAGATTATCACTTAAGTCACTGGTAACAATGTGACCTGTGACCTAGATATTTAAAGTTGCTTACAATTTTAAGAGGAGACCCACACTTAGGCCATACCTGTTCTGGCCCATTTGAATAGAATAGAATACTCTTTATTATGTACACCATATAAATGTGTGTGTGTGTGTTACCATAGGTATTTAAAAATCAATATTTCCGATTTATTTGCATTATATGTCAGACTATGAGCGGCGGTATAGCGCTCGCAGATCGCAATAAGTTTCCTCAATCCGCCAGCAGAGGGGCTGTGCAGAACCATTTCGTCAGCGTAGCTAAGGTTGTTAAGGCATTCGCCTCCTAAATGGCATCCGACTCTGGCAATTTATATATCTCGGGACCATGGGGTCCAGGTCCTTTGGAAGGCGTACGAGGGGCCGAAGCCAACTCGCAGAGGCCCCTTAGGAAATTTTAATGAAATGCGGCACCATCCGACGATTATCCGTGTATGCACTATGCAAGTGCACCCAAGGATAACCCCCGGTTAGTGTACGACTATTGTAGGATATGGAAAAATAAAAAGTTGGACTATGGGTTTGGGTGGCTGAAGTGGACTGGTTACCAAGAACCAAGGAAGAACTATGACCCCTGCCTGATCAATGTTTTATATATACACGGATAAAATGGCAGGGGGTGACTTGCACACTCAATAATGGGCCCCCGGAAACGGTCGCTAGCACATAGTGACGTAGCGACAAGGGGGCAACATGTCCTGAGGTGCTTATACGACTCTGGCAATTATTATTATGATATTATTTTGTTTTTTTTCAGATGCTATTCTTCCCAGAAGCCTGCGACTATCTCTGTGACAATAAGAATGATACACTAAACTTCGCTGAGCCGATCATAGGTGGCGCCACAGTCGGTGGTTACAGGAAACTGGCAGCTAAGCATAATGTTTGGTTGTCTATGGGTGGGGTTCATGAAAAGGTTTGTATCTTCATTTTCTGTAATTTTCACGGCAAGGGATTTTTAGAGCGACGAATAAATATAGCTTAATGGTATGACAATAAAATTGAAATTTTAATGATGATCCGTAAGGACGACGCGGCATGCTTACGGATACCGCGGCATCGTTGACGTCAGAATACGCTTGTATGTACTAATGACAAAGGATCTCCTGCCGTGCTGGGTCACCAGTGGGCGCATGTTCTAAAGCTTTGGTATCCTAAGGAAGCGGTTCTGTCATATTATAATGGCCGTTATGAAAATCTGTCATTTAAACCAGTGTCAAACCCCCCTGCCAAAATATTTAAATTGTTAGATTTACTCTCACCGTACTTAGGCACGCGAAAAAGTGTCTATACTGAGAAAACACATAGATATATTTACATGCTGTTTGAAAAGGTTTCGTAGCCTTTTGTATGAGATAAGTACTTGAACTTTTCGACTAATTGTTTGTTCTTTTAAAAATACTGTTTTCTTTTTTTTTCATTGTTTGTTTTTATAATATTAGCGTAACTGTCATGCATGCACAGTTCACCTCCTAGTGACTAAGGTTTCATTTATTTATGGTAATCTGTGAACAGCGTTGTGGGTTACATTATTACTTAAGTAATTTATATTTTTTCTGTTTGTAATATTGTATAATGTAGCTGTTTGATGTTCCTATTTAATAAAATAAAATAAAACAATGACAACGAAGTCAAATCACTGCGTCATTGTGTGTCAGAGGTGTCAAAACGAAAGAGAAACGCGACCATCTTACGCGGTAGGGTGTATCTAACGATATAAATCTTTGTCGCTGTCATCATTTTCATGAAAATCGTCACCACTTTTCTAGGTACCGTAGCTTAAGGATCATTTTACGTTGACGCGACGCGACAGAAATACGCATATCTAAAGATATCGATACATTGGACTTGTAGCGGTATCTACAACGCCACATGCGAACAACGCGTCGTACTGACGTCACGCAAATCCTGCATCTCGCAAGCAGAGTTTACCGCGCAACTAGCATAGATACAACGGCCCGACATGAATTATCGGGCAGTTTCCCGCCAGATACAACACCCGTCTGGTCGGAGGATCCTCCCTTTTCTATAGAGTATGAGTGAACTTTACGCCATGTTCCTCATACCTCTATAGACTTACTATAGGCCGACCGCTTAACTGAGACGTTGCTTGAGGTAGCTGCGCGGTGCGGGAGGGGTGATCAAAAGTTGACGAATCACTGAGCTCTCGCATCACGTCACCACACCCTCCCGCACCGCGCTGCTACCTCAGGCAACGTCTCAGTTAAGCGGCCGGCCTATAACTAGGTGTATATTTATGCTTTAGAATTTTTTGTCCCTGGATTAAAATGAAATTCCATGTTATCACTGGTTAGAGCTTATCACTTTGTTTGTATGTGATGTTAGAGTTGATAACACAATCTTAGTGTTCTTTAACTATTTTGATAAACATTTTATTGTGTAGTCAACCGCACGTCCACCTTTTAGCATAATCAGCTTATGATGTTCTCACTGCTGGGACACAGGACTCCTCTCTTCGAGCGGGAGTAGACTAAGTATAATCTACCACGCGGGCCCAGTGCGGGTTGGTATCTACCACAGATAACATAACGTATCTACCAACCCGCTGTCATACAACGCGATGTTACATGTCTTCGAATTTTTAGTTCTAAGACTTGGTGGTTTCCTCACGATGTTTTCCTTCACCGTTTTGAGAGCAGTGGTGATGAAATAGTTTACGCAAAGAAAATATCCTGACTGGGTTTGAACCCACGACTTACAAGCCGAGCCAACGGGACCCGATTATTAAACCTCCGCTGTCCGTCCATCCGTCTGTCACAGGGCTGATTGTTTTGAACCGAAATAGATAGACACTTGTAGTATTATGGCCGCTATAATAACGAATAATGAAAATAAATGAAAGCAAAAAATTATAGGGAACTTTATTTTATTAATATATTTTTCAGGACGAAGAACACCCCTCAAAAATTTGTAACACCCACATAATCATAGACAATAAAGGGAACATAGTGCAGACTTACCGGAAGATGCATTTGTTCGACGTTGAGATACCAGAATGTAATGTCCGGTTGAAAGAGAGCGACTTTTGTGCGCAGGGGAACCATATTGTTGCACCGGTTGATACTCCTATTGGGAAACTTGGTGAGTTTTCTGTATAAAAGATAGTTTTTAAAGGTTAGTTTAGGTTACGTAAATCGCGAATGCAGTATAGGCTATACTGCATTCGCGATTTATTTGCCAAAAATGTAAACAAAAATTAGTTTGTGGAAAAGTAACTTTCAATCCTACACAATAAAGTCCAGTTTACGCTACAACTTAAAACATTTTTAATAATGCTAGTCACTCTGAAATCAACTTAATTACCATTAAAATAACGTTGATATTTGTTTAACTTGAAATAATAATAATTTGAAACATACGTTTGAATAGACTTTACAGGGTTTATAGCTCTCTGGCAAAGAAGCAACTTTTGGAGCAATAGACGAGTTTTGCTGGATATAGGCCTCACCCAGGAGTCGGCAGAGGACTTCTATACTTGCCTGTAGTTGACCCACTGATAGGCAAAGAAGTTTTCTCAAACATAGAAATTAGAATAAACGCTAACCCATAGTGAATGCTTGTTCACTGTATGTTGGCGATTTCATAAAATATGTTTAGGTTTGCTTTTTTTTTCTCCAAGTCTCGTTAATTAGTGTATACAGCGTGTCCGGTAATTAATGGATAACCTCTGAAGAGGTCATTGTACTTATCATTATGAACAACTGTTACTATGGCACCAAACCTGAAATCGGGAAAAAAGAATCAACAGGTTCCTACATTTTGACGAGTTATGCGAACATAAATTTATGGAACAGCTGATTTTTTTTCGCCATTCCATTTTTGGTCCCTTAGTAAAAGTTATTCATAATAATAAGTACAATGACCCCTTAAGATGTTATCCATTAATTACCGGACATCCTGTATATTATGAAATCGAATAAAACCGAGAATAAGCCAGCAGAGAATAATCAGCGGCTTGCGTAATGGCATGCGAGGAGGGTAAATAGGACATACTTGGATGTAGTTTTACAAGCAACTGGAATGCGATCTCCGGCTTTAGTCATATTTGTACTTACCAGATTTCTGGTGGTCTTCATATTATAACCTGTCCAAGATTATGTCTGGACTTTAAAAGAGACTGTGACCTCTGAGTTTGTTTCGGCCTTTCTTCTCAGAGTAGTCAGATAGATTTAAAAAATATGATTGACGTGTAAAAGTGTTTGTGCAAACCTACTTACAGAAATAAAATCATTTATCATTTATTTATCATTTGAACCTACAGCTTACTACTTCGAACAACATATTACTTACTTAAAAAATAATGAAAAAAACTCAGTCAAACTTTGAACAAACATTATTCTCTTCTACAGGTCTCGCAATTTGCTACGACATGCGTTTTCCAGAACTGAGTACATCATTAAGTATAATGAAGGCAGAGGTACTTACGTTTCCTTCGGCCTTTACACAACAAACTGGGGCAGCACATTGGCATGTTTTACTAAGGTAAATAGGATATTTGAGTATTTATTTGGAGTTCTCTAAACTTGTTGGATTTTTGTTACATAATCGATCAGGTTAAGCTACTCTTCCCGCGGTTGGTCCGTGGATGGGTGACCATCATTACGTACCAAGACCCCTCCGTGCCTCGAAAAGCACGTTAAGCCGTTGGTCCCGGCTGCCATTCGTGGATCTTTGACAGTCGTTACGGGTCGTCAGAAGCCCGAAAGTCTGACAATCAGTCTTACCAAGGGGTATCGTGTTACCCAGTAACTCGGTTGTGGAGGTCAGATAGGCAGTCGCTCCATGTAAAATACTGGTACTCTGCTGCATCCGATTAGACTGGAAGCTAACCCCAACATAGTTGGGAAAAGGCTTGGCAGATGAATAACGTTTTTAGGCTGAATTAAATATAGCCTGATAAAGTTATAATAACATATTATCATAACAACACAGATATCATTAACAATGGCAAAGTTCTAAGCGTTTTAAAGTCATATTTATATTATAAGGTCCCATTAAAACACATGGACAAACTTTTAGAAATCATTCAGCCCACCAAAATAAGGACGATGGTAAAAAAATATATAAGAAAAACGCATTAGATACTTACAAGAAAAATAATCAGCTAACGAAAATACAATAATGTGCCGGCAATTTATTATTTTAATATTTATTATTCTGTAAAAAATCATTTCTAATGGTCATTAACCCGAGAGAAAACAGGCGAGATTGTTTCTATGGAGATAAGACCACCCAAATTTCCTCTTAATAAGTCAGTCCAATAAAACAGAAGAACGATGGCAACCTCTAGGAAGACCTGAATTCAAACTCAGTAAGCAACTCACTCAAATGTAGTTGGGCAGGACACCTAGCAAGGCGCAGCGATGACAGGTGTAGTAAGGCAGACCGAGCCTTACACACACACTCACACCCTAAAACACTACACACCTCTCACATACACACGACGTTAATTAATTAATCAATAATAAAATAATAATATAGTAAGTAATACTTACATTAATTGCACCGTAACACACTTGTAATGGCACTTCTTTGACCACGGTGGTGGCGGAAGTAACTGGTGCTTATAGCACAGGGTCCCGATTGCGGTAATTTAAAATATGTTTAATACGTCCGCGTTTCATCTCTGCTTGAGTTCCAGTAGCAGTCCAGTCGGTGCGGAGTTTGGTATCGCGGTAAAGTTCACGTGCTAACAAAGGTGAAACAAAACTGGAACGCAATTGGACTGTAAGCAAATATCAAATTTTAGAGATGTGACTTTAGTATTGATGAATAGTGTGCTTTTTAAGTGTAGTCGACCGTCGATTTGAAGATTTATGGGTTAGCTCTACTGCGTTTTGACAGATGCTTCTCAT
The DNA here is from genome assembly GCA_914767645.1 of Hydraecia micacea. Lineage (NCBI taxonomy): Eukaryota > Metazoa > Arthropoda > Insecta > Lepidoptera > Noctuidae > Hydraecia > Hydraecia micacea. The sequence goes on from OU611804.1 coordinate 3,406,621, forward strand.
GTTTTTTTGTGTGTTTTTGTATGCAACTCAAAAGTATGCGAGTATTTCGAAGACATTTATAACTTTAATTTATATCCCACTTGGAAGTGATTCAAGTGGTTTTAACGATGAGGAATCTAGTGAAAGAATTTTGTGCCAGTTGTATACAGGAAGAAAAATCATCAATTAAATCATTTTTATATTTTCCACAGTATAAAAACATTGGACATCTTGATTGGGATACTTGATTAGCAAACAAACAAGATAAATATACATATAATGGAAAAAATAAACACTACTTTGTTACTCTTATTTTTAGTTTTAATTGGGTGCACTTGTGACTTGATTATTATTAATTTATACATTTATAATTTGAAATCAATTTTATAATTTCAATAAATCTTATTTGTCTAGAACATTAATTTGCTTTTTATAAAACAGTACAAAAAATGATAAATAAATGACCTTTATAGAAATACAATTTCAAATGTAAATAAAATGTAAAGCTATATATGTCTATCTGCCCACAAACGTTGTACAAGGGCATGGCGGCGCGCGCGGCCTAGCTCCAACTCCGAGAGGAGGCTGGCGCCGCCGCGCCTGCGTTGCCCCTGTTGCGGCGGCGCCAGGTACCTCGCGCCCTCTGTCAACTCGCGCTCTCGTGCCGCCTCGGCCGGTGTTAGGCGAATGTATGGGAGTAGCCCTGTGTGCTATATTATGTAGCACACAGCAGGCAATTGCTATTTTTGCTGCTACGCCCGGGGAATAATGCAGCTTTCGGTCCACCAATAGGCATCTGCAAAAGATAATATTAGAATTACTTATAATATTTACTATTAAGAATTATTAATAGTATTAAAAATTGTATGTATGTTAGCCTAGGTTGTACATACCTAAATCTTGCCTTTAATACTCCTATACAACGCTCCACTACATTTCTGGCAGATAAATGCAGATCTTGATAATACTCCTCAGGTGTATCCGGAGCTGGGTCGGTCACAGATATCATTGTATTAGGCCTCAAGGCATACCCTGAGTCTCCTGTAATTGAAAATAGTATTTGAAAAGTTTCTGGTTTAAAAAAATTAAATAAACACAGTAGAAAGTTACAAGCAACATAAAAATAAAATGGATAATTAATTTAGGTAATACTGTATACCTAAAACATAAACATCTTCCCCAGTAATACTGTGAAGCCTATCAAGATATGCATTTAAGGAGTGTTGAGCCCATATAACACTATCATGACTAGACCCAGGGAAACTGGAATCTACACATATTTAAATTTGAGTCACACATCTTAAAAAAAAACATTTTACTACAAAAGAATTTTGAGAGATACTAAATGAGCTTAATATTTAAAAATACTTAAGTATAGAAATGTCTATAATCTTTAATTTAATAGTTTATCATAATTATTTACATTATTACTCACTATTAAAACATTGAGAGAGTGGTACCCTTTTCTATTCATGAATCTCTTCATTATGCTGAGGGCACACCATGGCCACATGGATCCCATCGACACAGGCCAGCAGTCCCGGCATTCTATAACGCCTGTAAAACCTAAAAAACAATTTCAATCAATATTTTCCTTCAAAAAGTATCAACAATTAAGTATCAATAAATTCAAAGGTTATTATTTATACTTAAGTACTCTCTTATAACTTTTTCCCTTTCGTGTCGTTGAAAGGGGAAACAAACATATTTGTTTAGAATAGAGGGCTTGTTTAAAGCAATTACCACCTGCTGGATTGCTTTGGAAACACTGGCTTGAGAAACACAGTGATTCCGGTTATCTCCTACAAGAATCTGATAAGACCCAGAAGCAAAGAATGCTAGTGCAACCAAAACCTAAAAAAAATACTTAAGTAGGTAATGGAGTTTTAGCATCATAGCTAAGTGGATTATAAAAACTTAACCTAACTCTTCTTGTCTTTATGCGGAGCATTCCTTACATCAAATACATGGTTTCTTACCTTAGTTTCCACGTCCAAAGCATCTGAAGCACATTCTAATAGGTTTAAATATAACATTTTTATAGCAAACACAATAAAATTAACAAATATCACACAAAAACATAGCGAATGTTCGTGAAACGTTTGAGAAAAAGTAGCTTCATTTCAACTGTTCCACAAACGCGCAGTTGCGTTCCGTCTGCGTTTTAACTTCGTTTGAAGTAAGTGCCAAAACGACACCGCGATACGAAATCATGTAACGTTTGAACTTCGTTCGTGCTTCATTTGCGTTTCATTTGAAAAAAAATACCGCAATTCGGGCCCTGGAATCCTCCTAGTTTAAGCCTAGTTGCATCATGTCTTGTATCTTGCCGCTGAGTTACAAATCCTAATAAAATTGTAATTTTAATAGGTTTAAGTCTTGAACAAATAATTTTTTTTTTTTTTTTTTTTTACATATCTCGGGACCATGGGGTCCCGGTCCTTTGGAAGGCGTACTAGGGGCCGAAGCCAACTCGCAGAGGCCCCTTAGGAAATTTTAATGAAATGCGGCACCATCCGACGATTATCCCTGTATGCACTATGCAAGTGCACCCAAGGATAACCCCCGGTTGGTGTAGGACTATTGTAGGATATGGAAAAATAAAAATTATTATTATTATTAGTGGCGTCCAAGGACTGGAAGACTAAATGTCGGTCGTCGGCGGAGACATGGGCGGACGAAATTCAATTTTAGCCCAAAACTCCCATCCCAAAAATTCTGTTCCATGCCAATAAAATACCTTTTTTTTTTGTCCCCAGGGCCCGAGCAATAGAAAACCAATGCTACGTGATAGCAGCGGCCCAGTCGGGTACCCACAACGCTAAACGCAAGTCCTACGGGCACGCAATCTGCATAGACCCGTGGGGCGAAGTCCTAGCTGACTGTGAGGAAACATCGCCCTGTTACAAGGTGGTGGAGATCAGTGACGAGAAATTGAAAGATGTGAGACAGAAAATACCTGTTTTTCAGCATAGGAGGTATGTGGATTTATAATTTTGTAGTTTTATTAAATAACTAGCAGCGTCCCGCGGTTTCACCCGCATAAGTTTCGTTGCCGTGGGAATACCGGGATAAAAACTATCATAATGTCCTTTCCCGGGATTCAAACTCTATACCAAATTTCATCTAAATCGGTTCAGCGGTTTAAGCGTGAAGAGGTAACAGACAGACAGACACACTTTCGCATTTATAATATTACTAGCTGACCCGGCGAACTTCGTACCGCCGCAGAATTAAATAATGTGACAAAGTTCAATAGACACGTGGCGCCATCTATTATCGTGATAATGTTATTGTTGTTTTTCTCGGGAACAGTACTTTTTTTCGGAATGAAAGGTACCCTAGGTCCGCTTCTGTACACCTGACAACGTATATGCAAAATTTCAGGCAAAAATGCAAAAGTTTAGGCGTGAAAAGGTAATAAACAAATTTACTTTCGCATTTATAATATTAAAGTTGGGATAGTATGGATTAGAGGGGTCCGTGGCTAAATAATAACAGCCGCACAGGTCGATCGATCAGGTTAAGCTACGCTTGCCGCGGTTGGTCTGTGGATGGGTGACCATCTTTACATACTGAGACCCCTCCGTGCCTCGGAAAGCACGTTAAGCCGTTGGTCCCGGCTGTCATTCGTGGATCTTTGACAGGCGTTACGGGTAGTCAGAAGCCCGAAAGTCTGACAACCAGTCTTACCAAGGGGTATCGAATTACCCAGTAACTGGGTTGTGGAGGTCAGATAGGCAGTCGCTCCATGTAAAATACTGGTATTCAGCTGCATCCGGTTAGACTGGAAGCCGACCCCAACATAGTTGGGAAAAGGCTAGGCAGATGATGAGTATGGATTAGCGATTCAACTCGGTTTCTTCAATGAATAAGTTTGAATCTCTCACGAAAAATGATCACAAATGATGTATGATGATATTGATGAGATCTGCCAACCTAACTGCGTAACAGACTATCAGTAGCAATGGCTTTCATTTTGTCAGTGCAACAACATTCATTGCGTTATTTCAAGCTCCAGGTTACGGGTCCAAAACCTGGTACCAATGACACCCTTAGTTGTCCTAATATGGTGCGAATGTCGTATGTTCTTGTAAAATAATATAGTAACTCAAACTAAAAGCATTTATTTCAATTAAACCATGTACAGGCACTTTTGAATTGTCAAAATTAAATAGTCAGTCAGAAAGTTGAAGCTAGTTGCCCATTCCAAAACGTAGATCTCTATGGAGAAGAACGGGCAAGAAACTACATGGACACATTGGACACTCTTTTAAATCAAGATATTATAAAGTAACAATTTTTCCACGATGTTTTCCTTCACCAGATTTTATAGTCGGTGATTTCTAAGATTAACATAAAATACATTTTTGTGTCTTTCCGTTGTCAAATACTTACTATTTTTTGTCACTCTTTTTTGAGACAAAATATTAAGTTAGGAGTTAAATTGCTTACTAGTCTTATTAGGCTACATAAACATACATAAATCAGCCTATAATGTTCCCACTGCTGGGACACAGGCCTCCTCTTTGTGAGAGGGAGTGAGCCGTAATCCACCACGCGGGCCCAGTGCGGGATGGTAGATGTCACATGTCTTCGAATTTTTGTTTATAGGACATGTCGCTTTCCTCACGATGTTTTCCTTCACCGTTTTGAGAGCAGTGGTGATGAAATAATTTACACAAAGTAAAACGACTGTCAGGGTTCGAACCTACGACCTATAAGGTTATAAGGCTATATTATAATAAATTATTAAGAACGATGTAGTTCTTATTAATACAGAAAAAAATTACTTACTATTTTTTGTCACTCTTTTTTCAGGCGAAACGTATACTCCCTATACTGTTTAAGTATTCGCAAGGATCTTCTACCTACCCACATAGAGGGGTCCAGTGTCACCCCGGACGCTCTGTCCGCTCCGGACACACAGTCGGACGGAGTCAGTCCGGACGAACCGTACCACGCTTTCGGACACGTGAAAGTTCCTGAAACTTGTGTGTTCTATAAATCGAAGCTGTCTTTTGCTTTTGTTAATTTGAGGTGAGTACAGGAATATGGGTTTTATTGTGGGGTGGGATAACGTTTATATTTCTGTAAAAGTTTTTAGTGAAAAGTTTCAATTTGGTTCTTAGCTTCTGACGTTTTATAAGTGTCAGGGTAGATTTACGTGAAATAAAATATTTTGATTTCCAAGTTTGTTTATGGAAATGTGTACCTTATGTCTTGGGCAATGAGATTGGTATTTGATTGCATGCATCTTGCTTATAAAGTAATTTTTACTGATATTTTACGAGTCGCTCAACTAAGAGAATACAAAAAGCTTCGAGCATCCGCGCGGTATTATTTTACAAAAAAATATCAACCTCAAACTAGTTGAAATAATGTCGAAAGTTATGAAATCATGAATAAATCCGCGAGGGAATCGAAGCGGTCAGGCACGCGGTTTAATATTTTTTCAACTTTATTTCAATGTACACACGGCGACACATCAAGCTATACATAACCAGTATACCTGACTTCTGATTGTACGAAGACCCATACAATGCGAGTTCAGCTAAAACTGGAAATGTATAGCTTGATGTGTCGCCGTGTGTAACCAATGATTTTTTTTTTTATGGATTGGAAATCATCTAATGACTCCTCCCGCTCTGGGTGGAGCGGGAGGGAGTGTCAGACTCTTACTGACTAAAACACATCCGTGTTCCTTCCTTAGCCCTTTATGTTCCGGGCAGCGGTAACCCTTGCGGACAATCCCGCTATACTAATACAAGGTGAAATTAAATTCATGGGCATCCTTTTAAGGGGTCATTGTACTCATCATTATGAACAACTTTTACTATGGGACTAAACCTGAAATCGCGAAAAAAAAAAACAGCTGTCCCTTGCGTTTATGTTCACATAACTCGTCAAAATGTAAGGGAGATTATTTTTTTTTATTTCAGGTCCGCACCCTAATTGTGTAACACTATCAATATCAATTTGAATTATTTTGAAGAATATTGCTAATCCATTGCTCCATAATGTTCGAAAAATGTGTCTGCTCAACATCGTAAATAATGCAATGAATGTTGTTGAACTGTCAAAATGAAAACCGTTGCTACTGATAGTGTGTTACGCAATTACCCCGCTGGTCCCATAGTAAAAGTCGTACATAATGATGATTACAATGACACCTTAAGGTGCCACTATTCGATATTTTTTCCATACAAATTTCGGGAGAGTATTACTCCACTGTTTGACATTGTGCATCCAAAGTTAAACTTGATATCGTTTTGACTTATTATTAATTTTGTCTGTACGGAAACAGAATAGTAAAATAAAAAGCCATTAAAAAGTTATGAGCCAACAAAGATGCGTTTTTCTTGCAATTTTTAACGTAACTTTGGATGTAAATAAGTAATAAAAGAACTGTAAAATCTTCAAAACCAAATCCGTACCGACAAAGTTCATTTATCGAAGAGTCCAATAAACTTTATTTATAATTGATTTATGAAGGGGTTTTTTCATAAAACTCGATTTTCCAAAGTACTTTTCGAATTTTTTTAAGCGCCTATCAGTTCGAAACGGTGTTTCTGTGCGTGACAACTAGACGTTGTGCATGTAGACTAGCATCTAACTGCTCATCACCGATACTAGCTCTGTCAGACACGATGCCAGGTGAGGCTGCGTGATTTTTGGCCATGACCACCAGTGAGTTCGAGCTCGTGACTAGTTTGCTCTTAAAAGGATGCCCATGAATTCAATTTCACCCTGTATTATCCTCTTTGTGAATCTATGAAAGTACAAAATAACGTCATAATTTATTTTAAACTTGCTCAAGGGTGATATTAGTTAAACTTACTGATCGTATAAGGAACTCGATACTGCGTTCTAAAACTCAAATTGCCGATGTAGGTCACACGGCTGCCAAGCTAAAATGAAACCGGTCTGGTCGCATCTGTCGCATGCCGGAGGAGCTATGCTAAGTAACCGCACAATGGGTCCCAGACAGCAGCAAACGGCAACGCGGCAGGCCCAGAATGAGATGGCGGGACGAACTTGACTCTTTGCACAAGGATTGGCGTGTAACAGCACTGGATAGGGATAAGTGGGAGGAGGGAAGGGAGGCCTTCGCCCTGCAGTGGGACAGAAATGGCTGGTAATAATAATAAGGGTGATATTTCTTTGTGAACTCAAAAAATAATGTTTTTCTTATATATATTTTTTCAGATGTGTAATTCCTGGTCACGTTTTAGTCGCTCCGATCAGACAGGCGGAAAGAAACAGAGATTTGACAGATGAAGAGGCACAAGACTTTTATAAAACTATAAGAATTGTACAAAGGGTACTGACTTCTTTCTTTTCTTGATGATATACTAAAACCTTCCTGAAAGTATGTAGATCACATTAGTGAAAGAATGATCAAAATTGGTTCATTAGTTTTTGAGAAAATCGCGGAAATACAAACATACATACAGGTCGAATACAGAACCTCCTTTTTTGAAGGTGGTTAAAAATCACGCCCGTTTTTCCGGAAGGGTTGCCAGAGGTGTATCCACAGTATACCCATATTTAGCCAGTACTGATATTCTGTATCTTATTTCACAGTTAATGGAAAAAGTCCACAAAGCGGAGTCATGTACCGTGACGATACAAGATGGCAGGGAGGCGGGACAAACTGTTCAGGTAATATAAAAACAATCTATATCTATATTATATCAATACAAATAAATAAAATTGAAGTGTCTGTTTTTAACGTCAAAATAACAGCTTTTTACTAATTGCATATTATGAAAGTATAAACGGTACTTATAAAATAAAAAAAATAAAATAGTTTGTCTATTTGTTCCGGCTCATCTCCGAAACGGTTGGACCAATTTTGACGGGACTTTTACTGGCAGATAGCTGATGTTGTGAGGATTAACTAAGGCCTGGGACTTATTATTTTAGAAAAATAATTAGGATTCCGCGAAAAAAAAATAAAACCCATGAAATTAAATTTGTGTTCCAACAACGAACGAAGTTGCGGGCACAGCTAGTATATCTAGCGACTCGCCCCTCACAAACAAACAACTTTACCTCTTTAGAGACGAATTTCTCTAAACCGCGTTCAAGAGTGTCAATATTCTACAAAAATGATGAAACTGACAGCTCTTAAACGCGGTTTAGATGTGCCGACCGCGTTCAGTTTCGTTAGAGGCGAATTTCTCTAACGAAACTGAACGCGATCGACTTAGGGTCAGCGCAGACAGAACGGAGCGCAGCGGAGAGGATTTTATTAACGCACTTGAAAATAAACTTTGAAATTATTACAATAAAGTGCATAAATGCTTGAACCTGACAAAAAATGCTCGCGCGTCCTCGAAGACGCGTCCTCGCAGCATTTATGCACTTTATTGTAATAATTTTAAATTTTATTTTCAAGTGCGTTAATAAAATCCTCTCCGCTGCGCTCCTCTCTGATTGCGCTGACCCTTAGACTAATACGACTTGTCTCTATTATCATTACAGCATCTGCACTGTCATATAATGCCGAGAAAAAAAGGCGACTTCATTGATAACGACCTCATATATTTGGAACTAGCTAAACATGACCAGTAAGTACACAATGTGTTAAGAGCGTTTACGACGTTCGGCATTTCATACAAACTTTCAAGCCCTTGTTTTTCGAAATGAATAAACCGATTTTAATGAAACTTCGTACGCATAACTCACCACTTCATTTGTTTAGAATAAAATATCCCCAATAGTAAATGTGTTTTATCGCAAGAGAGATTCTGATATAGCATACAATTCAATGCACGTAACGGAATGAATAAGTATTTTTAATTATTAGTTCGACGTTGCCAATTTTGCGCCGAAGAAGTTGATATGATATTTTTATTCGATAATTTTAATTTTGTTCATTGAATGTCATAGTTAATTTTATATATTACTTAAATTTAATGGTTGACATTTATATTCATCATCTCTACTCGCTTGCGCCACAAATCACTGAATGGCTTAAGCGCTCGACGAATTTAAAACATCGTTCCGTTTCTGTCAACCGTTTAAAGATGACAGAGATAGAAGTATGTTTTATTTAAATATGTAAAAGTAGAATTAATATTATGTCTTTTATAAAAAAAAAACATCCATTCCATTATATCTAGGAAGTTGTAATAAGTTGGGCAAAATTAAACCTTACTTACATGTCTTTTAGGTTCAAATCCGGTCACCCGGCAAAGCCACCTAGAACGCGTGAAGAAATGATAGCAGAGGCCACATTTTTAAAATCAGAATTCGAAAAAATGATTTCTGGTGAGGGGGGTAGTTGATAACTATATAATGTACAGGTAATCCAAAAAAGTTATGCGCTTCGGTAATCGGTCGGTAATCTTCGTGTTACCGAATTACGCTCGGTGCCTATAAACAAAAACTAATCGTTTGGCTTACCAATACAAATATAATTTGCCTCTATAATTACAATGGTAACATGTTATTGCCAAACTGAGCATACAGGGTGTGTCGTAAATAGTGGTCCACCGTTAAGGATTCGATATACCAGATAATTTACTATAACATATTAAAATTTTAAACATTTTAGTAGTACATTTTTCTTTACAAAATCGCTCCTGAATTTGCATGATTATGCTAAAAATTAGGGATAAAATAGAGAATAGAATAGAATACTCTTTATTATGTACACCATATAAATTACAGACATAAATATAGAAACTTTACAATGGGTGACACAATAGACAAGACACAATAGAGAAGAGCTAACTTTTTCTTCAAAAGCTCTAAATTTACATAAGAAACTATAATTTTACACGATAGCTCTAGTATTCAACAGTAATTAAGAGATATCAAAATGAAAAAATAATGGTTTTTGTTGAAACTAAAACCAAATTTGTAACAAAAGGTTGAAATTTCGTAAATAAAAAACAAAAAAAAAAACGTTTTCGGAACCCTTGGTTAAAATTGTAATATGTTATAGTAAATTATCTGTTGTCAGACTTTCGGGCTTCTGACGACCTGAAACGACTGTCAAAGATCCACGAATGACAGCCGGGACCAACGGCTTAACGTGCTTTCCGAGGCATGGAGGGTCTCGGTATGTAAAGATGGTCACCCATCCACGGACTAACCGCGGCAAGCGTAGCTTAATCTAATCGATCGACCCGTGCGGCTGTTATTACTTAGCCGCAAGCCTCCAGACGTAATAACAATAAAATTTCTATTGTGTCTCGTTCAGTGTCCTTCGACCATTAATCTATAATTTTGTAATTAGTAATACAAAATGGCCAAGGACTTCCATTGTTGTAACAGCTCTATATTAGATCTCATCATCGCGTGTTCGTTTTTCCGAAGGTAAACGATGATTCCCGAAGCACATTCTTTTCTTGGGATACCTATCTGTATCTGTGGTATTTGGAAAATAAATGTATAGTCAACCTCGTAATTGTGTTACCACTTTTGTCAAAAAAGTCCCCGCAGCCATTTTCCAAGCACTTTAAATTAATTTAGTAATAGTTACTTTTAAGATTAAAAGTTAAAGCTCAAATTAAATATATCGTTTGTTAAAATAATAACTGAATAAGCGTTGTAGTAGGTATGTCGAAAAAAAAATGTGATTAATTATTTAATTTATTTATTTATCAAATTTTTTTCGTCATCATTTTAACGTTAATACCTATATCAGGGATGGCGAACCTCTATACATCCACGTGCAATTTTTTCCAAATAAATATTTCATGCGGCCATGACGTGCCAACAAACAATCTTGGCTTAGTGATTACTGGAAAAAAACGATATACTTTCGCATTGTTATTATTATTTTTAATCTCTCTTGACATTTCTCGAGACCCTGGGGTCCCACACCTTTGGAAGGTGTACGAGGGGCCAACCAACGCGCAGAGGAACTTACGTCGGATTAATCCGACAAATATTTTCGTGTCCATTCCGCCAGGGTCGTATATATACGACCAAATAACACAGCTCGTTTAATCTGTATTATTATTACATCATCACAGCTCGTTTCATCGGTATTTATTTTTCGTTTTGGTTTTTCTGGCGCTGGGGCACGACAACTCATTTATAAAGTCGGGCGGTTAAAAGGTTAATGAAATGAGATACTAACAGACGATTATCCCTGTTTGCACTATGCAAGTGCACCTAAGGACAACTCCTGGTTGGTGTAGAGCTAATGTTAATATTAACAGTTTTATATTTATTTAAATGAAATGATAAATTAGTGTGAATTTTGCTATTGCAAGCTACTCAGATGAATTGGGTACGTACATTTTTGAAATGATGCCGTGTTCAAATTATTTTGTTACGTGTCTTTTTTTTTTTTTGGATGGGAAATCATCTAACGACTCCTCCCGCTCTGGGTGGAGCGGAAGGGAGTGTCAGACTCTTACCGATTAAAACCCACCCGTGTTCCTTCCTTAGCCCTTTATATTCCGGGGCAGCGGTAACCCTTTCGGACGATCCCGCTACCCTTGTTACGTGCCTCCAATGGCACGCGTGCTATTGGTTCGCCATCCCTGTCCTAAATCTTCCAATCCAATATAATACCTTAGAAAGGTTTGGTAGCCCAGTGTGGTGGTGAGTGTGGCTTCGAACTAGTGTTGCCAGGTCCGATTTGTTGTAAATCGGTACATGAGGTCAAAAAAATCGGGATTTAGGGTTGCAGATCGGGACAGTAAAAAAAAAAGACAAGGGGTTTTAAGTCTAGTTAATCTTACATAACAAGTAATCAGTCTTGCTAGACTAGTACAAATTCTAAAATAAAATCGTACTTTAAATGTAATTGACGCACTTCAGAAGAATATAGTGCCTAAGTGTTAATGTAAATTATTTGTTTGTATTAAAATCGGGACATTTAGCGTCCCGATCAGGTACAAATCTGGACGCATCCCCAGACCCCTGAAAATCGAGACGTCCCGCGCAAATCGGGACACCTGGCAACACTACTTCGAACCCAAGTAGGCACTTTATTTACTACTACTTACTTACTTTACTTTATGTATGTATTTATTGTATTGTGTAAATGGTACACCACAGACTACCTACAGTATTTGTCTGTCCTTCTTCTTTTTAATCCATCCAAAGGATGTCTTTAAAAGATCGCTTTTAGCGATAAGACCGCCCATTGTGTCACCCATTGTAAAGTTTCTATATTTATGTCTGTGTCTACTTTGAGTAATTTATTTCATCGCCACTGCACTCAAAACGGTGAAGGTAAATATTTTGAGGAAACGGCCATGTCCTAGAACTAAAGGTTCGAAAAAACATCTATCAACCTGCATGGTAATTGTGTAACATACTAATGCAATGGCTTTCATTTTAACAGTTCAACAACATTCATTGCGTTATTTACGTTGTTGAGCAAACGCATTTTTCGTACATATGAAGCAATGGATTAGCTTAGATTAGAAAATTATATATAATCAAGTAAATACATATAGTGTAATAAAGTAAATAGATTAGAAAATGAAATATAGATCAGATTAGAAAATGATTCATACTGTGATTGATCGTGTGTTACTCAATTACGGTGCTGCCCTGTGCCCGCGTGGTGGATTACGGCCCACTATCTCTTACAGAGAAGAAGCCTGTGTCCCATCAGTGGGAATGTTATTGGCTGATTATGGTTATGCTTCCAATGGTTGTTTTCACACTGCGACGATATCGACACCGACACGTCTATATCGTATCTTCAGCTTGGACGACAACGATATCGTCTGACGATATCGGTTTTTGACACAATGTAACTTTGTTTATTGTGATGCGGTATGTCACAGAGGTCTCGAATAGTCGCGTTGTGCCAGCAAAAGCTTACGTCGCCGCGCGTTTCCAAAACTGTATTAGTATAAAGAATAACGTCTTGTTGCAACGAAATGTATACAGGCTGCTGTAAAAGTTGTTCATAATAATAAGTACAATGACCCATTTAGAGTGGTTATGCATTAATTACCGGACATCCTGTATAGAGTAGTGCGGCCGATGCGATGCAGCGGTGGGCAAATGTTCCGGCGGCGCCTGCCCATGCCACTCTCTCCGCGATTGCTGCACCCGCACTGTGTCGTCAGCCGATATCGGCACGACAATCAATATCGGCACGACAATTAATATCGGTGACGATATCGTTGTCTACAACGACACAGTGTAAAAGCATTTACAGGCCGACCGCTTAACTGAGACGTTGTCTGAGGTAGCAGCGCGGTGCGCGAGGTGTGTGGTGACGTGATACGAGAGCTCAGTGATTCGTCAACTTGTGACAACTATCACCCCTCCCGCACCGCGCAGCTACCTCAGGCAACGTCTCAGTTAAGCGGTCGGCCTATAATAGTTATTGTATGAAACTACAAGTCCGACGATATCGTGTAGTTATCGTGTCGTTAGCGTTATCGTCCAATGTGAAAACGGCCAATCATTTTATTTATTGACTAAGCAAATTGTTTATCAAACGAGTTCTCGACTAAAACTGCACACAGACGTTCAAAGTGTACAAAATATTACAAAAAAGTGTATTATTAACAACCTTGTAGAAGTTGTAGATTTACGCTTATTTCAATCGAATATAGATTGTAAATATTAATGTATAAATATTTTTGTTTAATAAATTGTTTCTTAAGAATTGTTATTATTGCGTTTTACTTAATTCAATAGGTACACGTACAATCAACTGCACGTCTGTGGTAAGGGTCTAAGGAGACAAAGCGGGGCAATATGACAAAAAGGACTCCACAAAAAAATTTCACTCAAAACCATCGACCACAAACCCGGTGGGATATGGGAGGAACACCACAAGGCACCTCAAGGATATTGACCTTGACGAAGGTCAATATCTACGATGCATTCCTTAGGTCACCGACCTTGACATCAGGATTAGTGACGGAAAAACATGCTACAAAGAATATTTTCCAACTCCATTTCACGAAGAAAATAATAACAGTCCTCACCAGTAATAGTACCCACTTTATAAGATTTAATCGAGAGGAACAGACAGGTATACGGCACAACGAAACAGTTTGCGATGGGCCGACTGCCAAAAGATACGTTTAAACTTTTAAGAGCTGTATTGTAGAAAGTTTTCTTCGGCTATTTATTTCGAATACTGTGGGGAATGGGGTGTAAATATAACGTAGGTATTACGTACCCAGTGGTAGACTTTTAATGAGTTATCTAAAAAAGTTCTATCTCCGTACCTATTTCTGCCGCTGCGTTGCTGTGTTCAAAGTATAGGAAACTGGTGTGAACTCAGGGTTTTATGTTATAATGGAACATAGTTTTGGTTTACGTCCAGTGTTCTCCATAGTCCAGTTGGTATTTGGACGACGGAAACATGTGATTTTCCCCATAGACCAATTGGTCAAATTTCAATTGGTCCATGGAGCACCGACGGTTCTGTCTGAGCAGGGATTGGACCTGGTACCAAAAGTATAGATTCTGTACTGGTACTTAGCGGTTCTTGCCATTTCGGTAGGTATTATCGCGGACACTCCCGCCTGACCACCACTAAGTTCATTTTTGCTTGCACTCAAAAAATAGAAGCGCTCTCTAGCCCCGCACCAAGGTGAAATAGTTCGTCCGTAAAATTCACAAAAGGAGTACACGTGATGCGTCACTAAGCTGCGCAGTGCAGGTTGCAACTAATTGTGTTATCGCCGAAAACTTTAAGGGGGCGTGGTTTGGCGCCGCCGCAGGATTTAGGCAAAAAAAAAAGTGATCAGGCGGAAAAGGCCGCGATGGTACATGGGTAACGGTTCCAGACAGGTACCGATACTCCACCTTGCAAGTACCAAATTCACGTACCACAAATCTCATATTGGCAATCTTGAAGTTATTTTTCTATAGTAAAATTACGCACGCCCCACCCTATTTCAAGTTAAACAAATATCAACTTTATTTCAATGACCATTAAGTTGATTTCAGAGTGACTAACACTATTGTAAAAGTTATTAAACATGTTTGAAGTTGTAGCGTAAACTGAACTTTATTGTGTAGGAACTAAAGTTATTTTTCCGCTAATTTATATTTAAGACGACCCACTGACCCTTTTTTCTCATTCTAACTTAATGAAATATTTTTTTGGTAACGAAACTGATTAGAAATACCAATAATACAGGTACTGTGTCTGATATCGGTACCAATAGTACAGGTACTACTCTGGTACCGGTATTTCAAGCCCTGGTTCTGTGGCTAAAGCTATGGTTTCCTAGAAAAGTGGTGGCCGCCACATAGCGTCCACAAAGACAAAAAACAAAATGGCGGACAGTAGGTACGTATGCCAGGCTCCGTAAAACAATCTTCAAACACCTTTAAAATCATTTCGAATTTACGTTACGTTGACTTATCGTGTTCGTACTAGGCACACTTTGATATTCTACGGTAAAAAGTTGGGATCACATGTCAACATTCTACTGTAAGGATGTTTTGGGACGAAACTTTTACTTTTTTTTGGTTAAATAAATTGTGTACAGTCAACAAAAGAGATGAGTATGCAGGATCGTTGGATATAGTTCATATAGTTGAAGTTTAGGAAGAAACCGATGGATGTTCTCGAATAAAATAAAATAAAATTAATAGAAAACAAACAGCTCATTTATCAAATTAAATTTCAGTCGACAACATCCATCGGTTTCTTACTAAACTCCATCTTTTGATCTCTTTTGTTTACAGTACCTACCGACTATCTTTTGGTGGATACAATGTTATGGAACAATGGTTTTAGACAATAAAAATGGTTCCTTGTCCGTGTGCTGTTTTTGGGGCTGACTGTACCTACTTATCTTTCGCGTCAGGTGCTTTGACAATAGAGCGGGTTAAAAAGTTCGTTACACATGGAATCGAGTTTGAAGAGGTCGTGTTGCAGCCGCTATCCGATTACTGCGCACCCTTCAACTAGTGTTGTGATGATTGCGAATATCCGAAATATCCGCTACATGAAAAAAAAAACTTTTTAACAAAAAAAAACCGACTTCCAAAACAAACACTACAAAGTGAAAAATAACTTTAATTTCGGAAGTCGGTGTCTTTGGATCTGTATTTTAGTTTTTTGCCACCGACTTCCGAAATTAAAGTTATTTTTCACTTTGTAGTGTTTTTTTTGGAAGTCGGTTTTTTTTTTTGTTAAAAAGTTTTTATTTCTCGCTTTTTAGTGGGTCTGCTTGTAATTTATCTAAGTTACAATAGCCTAGTGTCAACTTGCTCATCGCCTTTTACAAAATATTGTTTTTCCCGATGCAGGGACGTTAATTGTTCAGGAGTTCTCCTGCGAATGGTGAAATGGAGCTGATGGTGGACACCATCAGCTCCATTCGCATTGTGATGAACATAAATTGCTTAGAAACCATATTAAAGTAATCGAAATCGCAACCCGTGAAATACTTATAATTGAGTAGTTCCGATGGCCATCTGTGGTCTTCATCATCAGTTCCACTTCACCAAATGGTGCTTTCCGAGAGCAAATGCACGAGTTACTATAAAAAATACGCAAATCGCTATAGGTGTGCCTATAATATTTGAAGAGTTCCTTCGATTTCTCCAAGATCACATCATCAGATCCTGACCTGATGACAATGGGACCAATCTGAAAGTATATACTTTCAAATAAAAGAAGAATTTTCCAAATCGGTTTAGAAATGACGGCGTACTGAGGTAACAAACATAAAACAATAAAAAAAATAATACAACCGAATTGAGAACCTCCTCCTTTTTTTGAAGTCGGTTAAAAAGTCATCGCAATTGTACAAAAGAACATAACATCACGCCTTGTTTCCTCGAAGGGTTGGGCAGCCGGGACCAACGGTTTAACGTGCTTTCCGAGGCACGGGGGTATCGGTATGTAAAGATGGTAACCCATCCACGGACCGACCGCGACAAGCATAGCTTAACCTAATCGATCGACTCGTACGGTTGTTATTACTTAGCCACGAGTTCCTAATGTAGGTGCCTTACGTATTGGTATTAAATATTTGACACGCAGAGCGCGTGTATCATTAGCTCAGTCATTTGTCCATAACGTCAATATAATATCGTTACTGTATTTTGGACAGTATATTAGATTATTCGAAGGTAGTTTTTACTTATGTAACTACGGAAGTACTTTCGAAATTACTAGGAAGAGGTCACGGTGTGTTTTTCCTATTAACCTTTTAACCGCTTACGTCGGATTAACCCGACAAATATTTTCGTGTCCATTCGGCCGGGGTCGTATATAGGGTGACTGGTAATTAGTGACCGATACCTAAACACGTGATTGTACTCATGATAACAAACAACTTTTACTATGGGACCAAACCTGAAATCGCGAAAAAAAAAAATTTGCTGTTCAGTAGGGTGAACGTACCAGTCCCAAACCAGCTAAGAAGATATTTTGACTTTAATTGACTGTCATTTTAACAGATTTTGACGGAAGACCTTAGTTCTATGTTATTTTTTAAGTTTGTTTAAAGACAAAACGGGGATTAAAAATCATTGCAGCGTAAGTATTTAGGAATTGCTATAATTTTGAGCTAAATCCTAAAAGTTGAACTGTTCCTTAGTTGGACCAACACTACCCCGGTTATTGACCAAGATTGAGCCAGTAATTGACCAACGTATTGACTTAGACGTGAATAAAATAAAAGGCCATTTATTAAATTTTAAAATCAACGTTTATTGAGATCTATCTTTTGTATAGACGCCAGCACATCAAACTACCCGAAACTGTAAAATTTACCCAATCAACTTTGAACCTTATGCTTTCGCAATAAAGTTGAAAATCTATTTTAAAAAATGTCAGATTGTAGTAGCTTGATGTGCTGGCATCTGTACCTAGGTCAATGAGATTCTAACAGGTTTCCCTAATATTTCCAGTCAATTGAATTTCTTCCATTGCTTTATAAACAACTTCTTGGTTATACTTGAGGATTTCTTTCTTGGGTGGCATTTCGTGGCTAAAACAGAGTAAATATTATTTGGAGGTACGTATTCTAAAATAAAATCTTCCATAGAAAATGTAAACATGAAAGGTTCAATCTTTACACCATGTATATATTGAATAAAAATCAAGTCAATTTTAGCAGGACGCCTAAATTATACAATGTCTGGTCAACTCCACGAACACTATGAATGTACCTATCCCAAACCACTGGTCAACTACTGGAATATGTTAATTAAAATCGTTAATTTTGTATTGTGCATCAATATAATCAAAGGGAATTGTTGAAAGATCAATAATAACGAAAAATACGTAAATATAAGAAATAACCAGTAGTTAACCATATGGTCAACTATAGGCAACCTATACAACATGCGTTCCAGTAGTTAACCAGTCTCAGAAACCTATTAAAAACAAAAAAAAAATTTAAACTTATATCTGCTATCATTATACTGATAAATATATTAACTAAATTTCATAAAATATTTACAATTTACTTCAAAAATACTACAATTTAAATGGATTGAACTTTACCTTTCATTGAGCGCTCCTTATAGCAATGGCGGCCAAACGGCGAGTGAACAAGACACGTAGCGACAAAAATGAAAATAAAAGCTATATTTTTTTATTTATTCACCTGAAATTCACAGTAGTAGATTCTCAAAGATGTAATAAAGTAACCCAGATTTAAAAAACCTATAGATATTGGCGCGAATTCTTAAAATGTTGACCTTTAGATGCAAATGGTCAACTACAGGTGACTGGTTTGGGACTGGTACGTCCACCCTACATTTTGACCAGTTAGGCGAACATAAACGACTAAACAACAGATTTTATTTCGCAGTTTCAGGTTTGGTCCCATAGTAAAAGTTGTTTGTTATCATGAGTACAATCACGTGTTTAAGTATCGGTCACTAATTACCAGTCACCCTATATGTTAATACAGGGTGTCAGCTAGCTCCACACAAAATTTTATCAAAATTGGTCCAGCCGTTTGAGCGTGAAGAAGTAACAAACATATAAACACACACACACACACACACACACACTCACTCACAAACTTTCGCCTTTATAATATTAGTGTGATTTTGCGGATAAACATATTCGAAAATATATATACCACGCTCCATCACTACTCGGATAGTTGAAAGTAGTGAATAGTTCTGAGCGCGGGGCGGTTCCGCTTTGTGACTTCGGAAACAGGGCTTGAAATATTTATACCCCTCGAAAGGCAGTTGTTCCACCGCTGGCGAGGAAGCGACTAACTATCGGCTATTTTCTCGCTCAAGAAACGTAGAATAGATATACATTCGGTGTAAACAAAAGAGATGCATGCCGGGCGAGGACTTGCTCTACTGGTTTGTCACTGAGCGATAAGAGCTGTCAAAGATAATACTCGCTCAGCGATGCTCGCTTGGCGGCCAGAGCCGCCCCGAGCGAGTGGTGCGAGTAATCGCCCGTCGCTCTCGGACACTCGCTGATAGCCCAGCGACAAATCTATCGGAACTACAAACTCGCTGCTAACCGCTCGCCATCTAGTTATCAGTCGCTACTCGTCCATCGCCGGCGGCGCCGGTGGGACAACTGCCAAAGGGTGTAGGTAGTTCAGGCTATAAAATATTCGGTAACTAAGGAAACTTTGAAAATGGAATCGATTTTCCGTTCACATTAAAGAATGACTAAGGTTGGAACGTAAACTCGATGCTGGTGTGCGAGATATCCGTGTTTTGTATTTTGGACACTCTGGAACTGAAAAACGAGGGTGTGTGCTTATGAGTCACACGATATATGACTGCAGCCGAGTTTCCTTTGTCCTAATCTAGGTCAGGGCCAGTGCGACTAGATGCTCGGTGCACGTGCACACCCGTCGACAGTCCCATGCGACAGGTCAGTCAGTCTTGCTGCGAGCGCTGAGGAAGGTACACAATTGTGTTTGTATTGCAAATCCAAACATGGAGTTTGGAGACGTTTAATGTCGATGTCTTCAAATCGGACGTCGAAGCTCGTCGAATACGCAAAGTAAAAGATCGCTTCATGCTCGACGTCTGTCGTAACGACTAGTCGCAGACGCAAACGAGAGCTCAGCGTCTAGTCGCATCGACAAGCCGCAGATGCTATCGATAATTACTCTGAGTTTTGTTGTAGCGACCAGACGCACAGTTTAATCTGCCACTAAATCGAATTTTGTCGCTGACCGTATCTACCACTCTACCAGTCATTTATTTAGATATCAATAAATGGCGGGACAAATATATTTCAAGATGAAGAGGGTCTTGGCACGTCCTAAAGCGATAAATTAGACTCTAGGGTCAATTTATAGGCATTTAGTATCCAAACCTAATTTTCAGGCAGTGTTTGTATTTATAAATTCTAGGTTTACCGAGGCTTTCCTTTCTAGGGAGGGAAAAGAGTTCTACAAGTAACACAATATTACGCTTGTTGCTTGAAAGAGGTAAGCAGAAATGATTAGTACACCCACATTTCGAGTCTCATGTAATAGTATGGGGCGTGCCTAAATCAATATTGTTTTAATTCCATAACTAAAAGATTTTTTTTGACTTTAATTATACAGAACATTTGGACTGCCTCGTTAGTCTAGCGGACGCAAACGTTAACGCTTCCACTCATCGTGTTGTGTTGCTAGTCGCGCGGTAAACTCTGCTTGTGCGATGCAGGATTTTTGCGTGATGTCAGTGTGATTCGTAATTCGAATGTGGCGATGTAGATGTCGCCACAGCTGCTATGAGCTAGGAGTCAAGCAAAATTCTATACAGATTTCTCATTAGGTAATTGACTACAATGGCATCTAATGCGAGATGGGCGGGCGACATTGTTGCCATCCAGGTAGAACCTGGATAAGGCTGGCACAGGAGCGTGGGGATTGGCACCTGAAGAGAGAGGTCTGTGCTCAGCAATCGGTGAAGTCGTACTAATAACATAAAAAAAAACGGATTACTACATAGCTACTCCACCAAAATACCTACTTATAATTATTGAAGTGAAAATTTCTTTAGGCGCGTTGGGCAATTTTTGAGATGGGGAAAAACCATTGAACTCGCGACACTGTTACCGTAACCGACGCCGCTTCGAATGTGTTCGGCTGTTCTCGGGATGTACTCAGTTTTAATGTACCTATTTCTGATATGTCAGTGAGTGATGGCAAAGTATTCTGTTTGTGTTTTGTTGATATGACGATTAAAAAAATACACACGTAATTGTTCAGGTTTTCACTTCTGTCGGCACTCCAGCGGTGCTATTCTGTAAAAAGATCACCGTGATAACTTAGGTGAAGTGAGCTTAAAGTGAGCTGTCATTCCACCTGTTGCTAGGGACTGACACTATTGACAGCTCACTTTAAGCTCACTTCACCTACGTTTTCACGGTGAGATTTTTACAGAATAGCACTACTGGAGCTGGAGTGTCACTTTTTTTTCTTCGTTTCTTTCTACCATTTGTAGACATAACTCAGTCAAATCCATATTACAGACATTCTTCATAATAGGGGTGACGACTAATTTTTTTTTCTTCGTCTATCAGGTAGATTATTAAAAAGTATTGGGCACGTATTTTTTCTTTTTTCACATAAACAAAACATTACAGAGATAATATATTGATTTGAAATGTCGCATGACGTCACGAGCCCCCACTCCCAAACTTTGACACGCTTTATCTTTGTAATTTTTTGGTTGATTGACACAAGAAAAAATAGGTATGTGTCCATTATTTTTTGATAATCTAACTGACGGACTAAATATAATTTCATTTACTTTACCCCGTCTTCATCCCTATTTATACAATGACAGTAAATGCCAATAATACTTGTAACTTTGACCTTTAGCTAACCAATCGATATTACAGTTAGTTCGTGAATAATTTATCAGCCAATCAAGCAATCATATTGGGGCTAGTTTCGGTTGACCGCTACAGGGCAAAGTTCGAGCATGTTCTATTGTGAGTTATAAATCAATAAATTAATTGTTAATTAACTTTAATCATTAATTAATGCCCAGTTTATAAGGCCCTCTGATAATGCCAGCACATCAACCTACCCGAAACTGTAACAATTCCCCAATCAATTTTGAACCTTAAGCTTTAGCAATAAAGTTGAAAATTTATTAAAGAAATTTGACAGATTGTAGTAGGTTGATGCGCTGGCGTCTGTACAATAAAGTGCCAATCTTGGTCTGTGCGAGTCTCCTCCAGGTCTTTCCCGCGATCTTGACGGCTATCAATGTCCCTTTTTTTTTTGCCGGGGCAAACCTTCAAAAGACAGCCGACCTCCAGGGATGGGAGGTCGGGGAATGTGGGATTTTTACCTCACTAAAACCACCCCGGTGATCACCATCAGCACACAGGGGCGGTCCCGGTTCCTCTTAAAAGACCAATTCTGGAACCCCCTGTGCAACGCCTGTAAGGCACACCCCTGGGGAGACTGTAAAGGTGCCTCCCCTGAGCCTCGATATGCATGGCAGCACGTGACCACTGTGCCACCGTCTTCCCTGGGGTCACTTGGTGGGCGGACAGAGTCCCCCCCCCTGTCAATGTCCCCCTACCACGTTAAGTCCTGTAATCCCCTTAAAAAAAACACACTGTTATTTTCAACTCTCGGCGCTGAGCAGTTCGTTGCAAGTCCAGTGCGTGACAAAAAAATCGCCACGGATAAACTCGCCAGTGCGTACCTGGGGTAATAGGCTGCTACTCAATCAATCAATCAAAATATTTTTATTTCACATAAACCAACATGGGCACTTATGAAACGTCAGAAGCTAGGTGCACGGTTCCAATTGGTCGTTTCCTATGGAGAAGCACCGGCAAGAAACTCCATGGTTACTCTTTTAAAAATAATTGGCTTTTACAATGTTTTCAAATTACAGTAGGTATTTATGGGAGGACAGCGTAGGCCTATCAACAAGTACCAGTTACTTGATAAAATAAAAATGGTCTACAGATCTAAAGTCTACAAGGCTTACAAAGTCCTCACATTTACAAAATAAGAATGTATAAAAAGGATAAATAAAATATAAAAATCTACTAAAATAAAATTCCGCGCGTCCCTGCTAGGCACATAGAAGAATGTTAACAGAGGCGATTACAATGTAAAAACTTTTCCTCTACGAGTAGAACGTTGTCGAAACAAAACAAATGAATCTCCCAAAGTGCTACCAACCATACCCAATGTTAAACTACGTATGATCGTCAAACTTTTTGAATTAATTGACGATTAAACGCGGGTAGAACAGTTTTAAAGTTTTAATTGAAAGTACGTATTGGCACTCGGAACTTTGTCTGTTACTTGTTAAGAGTAGTCACAAGTTTTTTACAGACCATCATTAATCTAAGTTTTTTATTAGCTTGGGGTCGCTTCCAGGCTAACGGATGCACCAGTATTTAACGTGGAGCAACTGCCTATAAGAAGGCCAATTCTCGTAATTTAAAACGTTCAAAATCTATTCGCAGTCTCATCTCAGCGACAAACAAATGTCAAAAACTTGTCAAAATGTAGGGAAATTAGCGGTATTTTTGACAGATTGAGACTGAACTGTGAACGTTCTTAAAATTACGAGAATTGCCCCTCTGATCTTCACACCCCAGTTTCTGGGTAACACGATACCCCTTGGTAATACTGGTTTTTAGACTTTCGGGCTTCTGACTACCCGGAACGACTATCAAATATACTATGAAGCAAAGCCGGGACGGACGGCTTGACGTGTTTTCCGAGGATCGAAGGGGTCTCTGTGCCAAATGGGGTCACCCATTCACAGACACGTTTTTTTTTTTGTTGCGCGGTGGAAATCCTCAAAGACTTCCTCCATCGTGGGGGGGGACAGAGGGGCATGCCGGAGTCTTATCGCCTAAAACCACCGCGGTGTTCCACCTCTACCTATGGCCGGGGTGCGGGATTCGCATAAGCATTCACCGCTCCCCCGACAGGCCTCGACCCGCTGTTCGTCAGCTGGTCCCACCTCCCCGTGCGCCCATTCCTATAATGGCCGCACCTACTCTCCAGTGGCGCGCGTAGAACACTGATTGCAGTGTCGCTGCCTGTCTGGTCGGACGACGGACGCCCCTAGTCCGCCGCCCGCAGGCTACCTCTCATGGAGGTCGCAGATCGTTTTGCGCCCTTCTCGGGCGCGCGGTGCGTCTCCTGCGGGCCTGGCAAATGATGATAAATGTAGGATTTCCGTCCATCTTTACTTCTATTATTTCTAAATCTATTAAGTAGGTACTTAGGCTACTGCAGTTCGACTACCTCGTTGCATAGTAGTTGCAAGTGCTACTGATTAGCGTGAGGTCCTGGGTTCTTGGGTTGTTATTGGGTGTTATTGGGTTTTTTCGTCTGGTTTTGTGCCCGGTTGATGGCAATAGGGTCTTACCTATGACTTCAACATAACTGGCGATATAAATGCGTATACAATACGTGCACCTATGCTTAAGCCCTCGGAAAGTGATGTTACGTATTATATCTTCTTCTTAGCGTGTCGATAGCAATCTAAATGTACTCGGCCCAGAATTCGGCTACTTGTTTGGCGCCATCACTAGCGTCCATCAGTTCCTGTAACGTGCAGCTGACAGGACACGCAGGGCACGATATTAATTATATATTGTAGTAAATTTTCCTTATACAAGAATTTATCGTTAACCAACATAATTTAAGGAACAAAAAAACAACTTATATAAAATGATTAAATTGTGTGGTAAAAGTTTTAGCGTGGAATAAGGGTTAACGAAACCTATAAGGGGCCAAACTTTTGATTAAAATTCAAGTGGGTGTATCAATACGTTATGTTAGGGAGATAGGGGTATCTTCATTTATTTTTGGGAGTTTTTAAAGTTGACTACGTCAAACGTGAGTTTTTTAGGGTTCAATACTCAATTCTTTATTGCATTGTGTGTGTGTGAGGGTGCGTTTATGTGTATGTATGTTTATTTTTGCTTTTTGGGTGTTAGTTTTTGTGAGATTGTATATATGTGTGTGACAGTTGAGTATCATATTGTTATTATGTATCTTGCTATTTAATGTAGGTACTGTACCTATGTTCTGTAAAAGTTTGTTCAGGCACATCGACCTTATAAAATTTACCCTTTAGTTAGCTATTAAATCTGCAAGTTCCTCGAAACACTGTGTAGCGGAAATCAATTCAGAACGCAGCGCATCTAATGTCGCGTTCCCACGGCCCGCTTACTCAAAGGCCAGATTGCGCCAGGCCAGGCTGACAGGCCGCGGGAACATTTCGATCCGAGGAGGCCTGACCGATGCGTCGGGAGTCTAAGTTCAAAGGCGCGGCGTGGCGCGGCGCGGGGTTACCTACTGTCGCGGTCTGTACAGGCGTGTTTCTTATTGGTTTATGTATCAAATCACTGCGTATAACTGGCTTATTTATCTATCAAAACATATTGAAATAGATAGATAAATAAGCCATTTATTTAGTGCACAGAAAAGACATAGCACAACACACAAAAGCACAAGCAAATGATAAAAAATTACAAGAATATACCAAAATAAGGCGCCAAAATACAAAAAATCAAAAATGTAAACATAATTAAATAAATAAAGTTAATAGCGCAGTGGGAATGCTCGAAAAGGGCCGCGGCAGTCTCCCACGGCGACGTAGCAACACTTGGTACGGCCTGTCAGTTAACGGGCGGTGGGACTGCAGCATAACATTATTCTCGGAACATTACGTGCCTGCCTGTCAAGTGCAGTTTTCAAGAAATTTCATTACGCAATAGTTCTTTTTATGACCCGTTGAATACGGGACGGGATTGAGATTCTTGGTACAGAAGCAAAGAGGTTTATATATATCTTAAGGGAGGGCCCACGAGCAACTTAGTTGCCCAGCAACTATTTTGTCTCTGTCACCGTCTCCTCGCTGAGATTTGGTAGATGCGCACATGGGAGCGACGCGGCAACTGGATACCCGGCAACTTTTTTGTCGCCGTGCGTGCACTTGCATTGCAACCAATAGACAGGCAACAGTTACGTCTAAACCCGCGGACAAAAATGTCTCCCAGCTGTCGCGTCGCTACATGTGCGCACCTTCATATAAACCCGTAGACTTGATGTGAGTGACAAATTAGTTGCGGATACAAAAGTTGCTCGTGGGCATCCTCCCTTACTGGTATTCAATTTTGCCGTAATGTTTTGAAACTAACTGCCGCACTCACTCTGAGTGCGGCAGTTAGTTTCACTTAGGAGGATATTACAGTATCATAATAAATCGGATCATATAATAGGATCATATCTAAATACTATAAGACATATTATTAAATTGTAGCTCTCGAATGCATTTATATTACATGGTCATATATCCTACCGTCTGTGAGTGAGTCACGGGTTGATACCGCGGCCTATGACGTAAATAATTACCGATATTTTATTCTGTACTGTATGAATCCTTTATAAAAGGTTCTGAAACAGTGTTTTGCAATACTAATATCGAACAAAAATGGCGGCCGGCGGGATACGACTTGAATTTGAATAACCTATAAGTTCTTTTTTTATATTACGGCGCTGTGGTAGTGAAACGCGCGTTCATGACAATGTTATTTTTTTGAAAAGGAGTTGCATAATGAAATTTAGTACAACATTATAACACTCTTTTGGATGACATTATGGTTACTATGACACTGGTTGTTTTAATGTTGGCAATAAGCTAACTGTTTCAGAAACTTTTATAGAGGATTTATAGAATGGGTGTAGATAAACACTTTTATACGTCAATCATATTTTTTTAAACTAGATGAGGTCGGCGTTTCCAATCAGATTACTCCGAGAAGAAAGGCCGAAATAAACACAGGGGTCACAGTCTGTTTTAAAGTCCTGAGGGGCAATTCTCGTAATTTTAAGAACGTTCACAGTCTGATCTCAGTCTCAATCGGTCAAAAATATCTCTAATTTCCCTACATTTTGACAAGTTTTTGACATTTGTTTGTCGCCGAGATGAGACTGCGACTATTGAACGTTTTAAATTACGAGAGTTGGCCTTCAGATGTCACTGTCCGTCATTGTCCGAAAGGGTTACCGCTGCCCGGAACATAAAGGGCTAAGGAAGGAACACGGGTGGGTTTAGTCAGTAAGAGTCTGACACTCCCTTCCGCTCCACCCAGAGCGGGAGGAGTCATTAGATGGTTCCCCCTCCATTAAAAAAAAATACGTGTGGCACTCGGGGACTGCCGCGGTAAAGCTATTGCATAGCAACGCACACAAACACCGTGCCGAAGTCTGCCGAACTGATACGACGTTAGACGATACTTAGGTTTATTTTCGTTACGGAATTTCTTCATTCGGTCGCCGCGCTCAAAGCCCAAGATAAAAGCTATGCAATAGCTTAAAAAAAAAAAGATGTCACGTCTTCGAATTTTTGGTTCTAGAACTTGCCGGTTTGCTCACGATATTTTCGAAACATTAAAATATATTCACTATTCCGAACTCTTCTCTCAAAGAAACATTTATAAATTCATATTATGTAGGTATGTTTGATATTCAAGACAACTTATGTAAAACTTTTGAAAGGCTGTCAGATGCAATATTCTAGATATTTTCATAGCAAAATATTGCTGTGAACGTGAACAATATTAAGAAATATTGTGAAGAGTTTGCCAATTTATATTGGACTAGCTTTTATTACTGACTTTGCTTGGGTTTTTAATGTAATTATGTTATGTTTGCGTTTTAAGGGCTAGGTATTGAGTTAGTCGCTCCTTGTAAAGTATATTCAGCTGCATAGGTGTGGTTAGACTGGAAGCCAACCCCAATATACTTGGGAAAAGACTTGGCAGATGATGATGACGAG
This sequence comes from Hydraecia micacea, assembly GCA_914767645.1. Lineage (NCBI taxonomy): Eukaryota > Metazoa > Arthropoda > Insecta > Lepidoptera > Noctuidae > Hydraecia > Hydraecia micacea. The sequence goes on from OU611804.1 coordinate 3,434,287, forward strand.
GTTTACGGTTTTATTCACTTTATAAAGGGTTTTAAATTAGTTTTACCTCCGAAATAGATGGCATTTGGGGTTCCGTACCGCAAAAGAAAAATAACGGAACCGTTACAGGATCACATAGTTGTCAGTCTTTACACGACCTTTTATCTCTCAAGTCGGACTTGCGCACCGAGGGTTCCGTACAAATTTGTAGGTATGTAAATAGTTAAACACGGGATTTTTTTTTTTGTAATGTACCAACAAATTTACGGTTTTCGGTTTTTTTCCTTTACTTGTGCTACATGACATTACTTCTTGCCAAATTTCGTGATTCTAGGTCAACGGGAAGTACCCTATAGGTTTTGATTCCGGAACTTAAACGCCCGTACCTTTCGATTGCGTTGACTTATAAGTTTGATTTTTTCACTGCTTCAAGGGATTGCAGCCTTGAGTATTTGATATTAATTTCAACTTGATAACTCCACGCGTTCCTGAGAAAAAGAGTCGAACAAACAGATGGACAACGAAGTGATCTTATAAGGGTTCCCATTTTTCCTTTTGAGGTAAGGAACCCTAAAAAATTAACCCGGTGTCGGATAAACTCGAAACTTGCTACTAACACTTAAAATAAAAAAGTTATGAAATTATGAAGGTTTTCGGCACAGTTTTGCAAAATATGGACATGGAAATAAATTCGTCAGCGTCTTGCTACGCGTTGAGCTACGCCGTAGCACAGTGCGAGCTACGCCGTAGCTCCCGTAGTATCAAACGTGATTTCCAAGTTTCAATGTCTTAATTTAATTACTAGGCTTGCATGAAATCAATAAAAATATACAAAGTATTTCGTTAGTATTATTAAATATTTATTATTTGTATGAAATTGCGAAAAAAAATCTGCTGTTTAGTCGTTTATGTTCGCCTAACTGGTCAAAATGAACTAAACAGCAAATTTTTTTTTTCGCGATTTCAGGCTTGGTCCCATAGTAAAAGTTGTTTGTTATCATAAGTACAATCACGTGTTTAGGTATCGGTCACTAATTACCAGTCACCCTATATATTTACATAACAGCTTTTGTCTATTTGGAATAATGTACCTATCAAATAATTAAGGAATTTGTCATATAGAAGCTGTGGTTCCGGATATTAAATTCCACTTATACAAAAACTTACAAAATTCGCTTTCTCTTTTTATATAATCATAATCAGCCTATAATATTCCCACTGCTGGGACACAGGCCTCCTCTCTGTGAGAGGGAGTGGGCCGTAATCCACCACGCGGCCCCAGTGCGGGTTGGTAGATGTCACATGTTTTCAAATTTTTGGTTCTAGGACATGCCTTCCTCACGATGTTTTCCTTCACCGTTAAAAATTACCACCGTTTAAATGAACAGAACCCATATATAATCCATTCAGCACACTATTACTCTCAATTTGAATCATTTTGAAGTATATTGCTAGTCCATTGCTCCACATGTTCGAAAAATGTGTCTGCTCAACAATGTAAATAACGCAATGAATGTTGTTGAACTGTCAAAATGAAACCCATTGCTACTGATAGTGTGTTACGCTATTACCCCGCAGTTCTATGTCGGAAACCGTATGAACCCGGCCAATAAGTCTAAAAGCCGTCAGTAACAGATTATCTTCAAGGAGCACATTAATGTCAGCTCACTAGGTACAGACGCCAGCACATCAACCTACCCGAAACTGTCAGATTTTCCCAATCAACTTTGAACCTTATGCTTTAACAATAAAGTTGAAATTTGATTAAAGAAATTTGACAGATTGTAGTAGGTTGATGTGCTGGCGTCTGTACATTCACAGTCAGTCACTCCCAGTTAACAGTTAATTACTCACGCATCACTCCTTTCAGATAATCACACTAATATTATAAAGGCGAAAGTTTGTGGGTGTGTGTGTTTATATGTTTGTTACTTCTTGCAGTGGGAACATTATAGGCTGATTATGTAGGCATTAATTATGTCGCACAAACTGTTAATGTAATTAGGCAGGAAACTAAAACAAAAAAAAAAAACAAATTGCAAGTATACAATTCGATTTAAAAGTCCGGTATCAAAGAAACTTAGGGTATTTTAGGGTTAAAACCTTCCACGGACCCTCAGCTTACCAAAGCAATATAAATACGCCTACAAAATAAACTACAAGCTGCCACAATATTTAGCTCAAGCTGACGTTAAAGACAGTGTAATAGGTCACTTTGTGTGAAGTGCTCACCGCCTGCATGCGTGTTCAGTAACCATCAGACTACTAAGTAATTCATTCATCGAGCGTACGGCTAGAATAACATAAAGTTTATTAGAACTACTAGCGAACCGCCCTTGCTTCGCTCGGTTTTTACGACTTGACAAAATATCGGGATTTCTTTATCATCATCCTAGATATTCTGTAATCCAATCGGAATAAATTCACACTATTTTGGTATTACGTTTGTATGAGCTACGCATGCTACGCCGGCCCCTTAAGGAAGGCTATAGACATACATCACGCTAAGGCCCTCAAGAGCCGAGCACAAAGAAAAAAAGTCAGAACGCGAAGAAAACGAAGTCGCGGGCTGGAGCTAATGATAAATACATTCTTGATCCGAGTTGATATAAGCACTGGGTTGTAGAGGTCAGATACGCAGTCGCTCCATGTAAAATACTGGTATTCAGCTGCATCCGGTTAGACTGGAAGCCGACCCTAACATAGTTGAGAAAAGGCTGGGCAGATGATGAGTTGGTATAAGGATGTTTTTCTGACCAACATCTTGTAGTCTTGGAAGGTTTATATGTATTGTACATTAATTATTAAACTTACATAATAATAAAGAAAACCTAAAAAAGAAAAAGAAAGAAGAAAAGAAAAAAGCAAGTGAGAGTGAGAGAAAGAAGTCTGACAACCAGTCTTACCAAGGGATATCGTATTACCCAGTAACTGGGTAGTGGAGGTCAGATAGGCAGTTGCTCCATGTAAAATACTGGTATTCAGCTGCATCCGGTTGACTGGAAGCCGACCCCAACATAGTTGGCAAAAGGCTAGGCAGATGATGATTATGTCTGCGAGTCTATGAGTCACAGTACATAGCACGATTACTTATGTATGTTTATAAATAAAAAGAAAGAGATAAATTCTATATATTGGCAAAAGCAGTACATTAAGCAATACAATTACATAAGAAAATAATAGGTCCAAGGGTCATTAGCTCAGTACCTGTATACTGATTTATACTGATTTTTTTAATCGGTTCCAAATTTTTACAGTGAGTTCTACCCATGAAAATGAACAACTTTCACTATGGGAACGACTCTGAAATCACGAAAAAAAAAATCGACTGTAATACAAAAGTTCAATACCTACTCGACCAAAATGTATGAAACAGCTGATTTTTTTTGGGTAGAATACCCTGTACCCTGTTGTTACGCAAGCTTAATTTTAACCTACCCCACAACTATCCACGTCACCCTATAAAACTATTACGTCCCCCATTCCGCAAAACTGTTTCAGGATCCAACTCCCCCATCCCCAGAATTTGCAGACTTCTTAATAATTGCGGTGATTCAATAGACATTTTTTCCACAACAATTCAAAAATTCAAGCGCCAAGTCCATCAAAACTAACCAACATATTGACTTTTTTCATTTATTTTCTGTCACCTTTGTATTTGCTGTATTTGTATATCCACCCACTGTTGTTGAAAGTGTTATTTCTGCACTGTTATTGAAAAAAATATTTTTTCTTTTGATGTTATAATTTAGTTTTTTTTGCATGCTGTGTCTATCGCATCATATTGTACACTATGCTTGTATATTGCTTGTACTATTGGGTTTAACAGTGTAACAATTGTAGATAGGCCAATAAATAAATAAATAAATAAATAAATAAAAATTTGTAACTGGTAAAAAAACATTCTATATTATGATATTATATCATAACTACCAAATACAATAGATATGAGCTTTTCTTTGCGATCTAGTTCACCATAGCATAAGCTTCAACCTTGAATTTATCAAATGATGCCAGCCGATAGCCCAGGGGAGGGGGCGCAAGTTGATGCATGGAAGACCAGCTGCGCCCCGCGGTGTCACCCGCGTAAGGCCGCGGACACGAAGTCAAGCGGCGCGGGGAGCGGTGCGGCAACGCAGACCCGGTCTCGAAGCCAGCGGGCAGATCGCGCAGCGCTAGAGTGGCGTAGTGTTGTGTTATGAGAATTAGTGTCTTTGTTCGTGAACGAAATGTCTAAACAGCAACGACAACTTCTATTTGATACAACATTTTGAAACGTCGGTAGTTAAAGAAGCAGAATATAAAATGCACAACACTACGTCAATGCAGACGCGCGGGCATAGCTAGACTCATAGATATCCGTGGCTAGACTAGTGTGTACACCGCTCGTACGCCGCACAACGCGACGCAACACGCGACGCGCCGCGCTAGGAATATTCCATTATACATTTTGAATCATTAGCAATATTGGCCATATAATAACATATACAGAACACCATAGTTATTAACAATAATCAAGATAATAGTATTAATTAACTTACGTGCCATCTGGTAGATCTATTCCACATAATAACGTCACTAGTACTAATCAACTGAACATCTGTAGGCCGGAGCTCCGTTCTGGTCGGTGTCTCGAACAAGAATGATCCCCGCCACTCGGAGCTCCCCCTTTTATAGCCGTGAACAAACAACTTTGACGTTTCTATCTACCGTCATTTTGAACCAATCACAGATAATTATATATTTTGGCTTAATATCTTCTTACACAGGTAATACTTAATAAACAAATCTTATGTAGTGAAACCGTTTTAAAACATTATAAGGTAATTAAGCAATTTAATAAGAGTTGATTCGTAATTCTTAGACATAGTTAAAATAAACGTTAAATTAAAAATTTAAAAAACCCCCGACTCAAACAAAAACCTCTAAAAACTAAAAAATAATATATATTGGCCCTTTAAGTTTAATATAAGTTGCAGGAAATATTTTGATCCAAGCGTCCTCACGTCGGGGGACGGCTAATGAAAATTGGAAGTTAACAGCAGAGGTATGTTTTCTACAATAGCATGCATTCATTATTGCTGGGTTTAAGCCTCATCTGTTCGGCGTTTTCATTAGCCGTCCCCCGACGTGAGGACGCTTGGATCAAAATATTTCCTGCAACTTATATTAAACTTAAAGGGCCAATATATATTATTTTTTAGTTTTTAGAGGTTTTTGTTTGAGTCGGGGGTTTTTAAATTTTTAATTTAACTTTTATTTCTTGCTTTTTAAAATATATAATATTATATAACTAGTAAACATGCTGTACGATCGACACGTGACTCGCCTAAATCTGCGAAGCTGTAAGTATTTTTACCACAGTGAAGCTAGTTAGGTACTCGTGGTCGTTGGCGTTCATTCCATATTAACGTATTCCTGTTTTCTCCCTGGATAATGATACTAGTCCAAATACTTTGGCTTATTTATATTTTTTTAAACGGTTTTGTTGAAAAAATAAAGGTAATGATAATGTAGTAAATAATTTATCAAAAGCTAAATAAATCGTTAGGCCCTAGGTACCAGTCATCACTCCACTTTCCTCATCAATCTGGCTAGGGCATCATTTGATACACATATTAAAGGAGTTGTGAAAAAAATAATTAATTCGCCATTTTGTGGTGGCGGCCATCTTGAATTTGAAATTTGTAAAATTGTATAGTATTCTACTAGTCAAGCCCTTTCATTTGATACCCATATTGAGGATGTTGTAAAAAAAAAATGTAATTCGCCATTTTCTGGCGGCGGCCATCTTGGATTTGAAATTTATTATAGTTTATAGTATTCTACTAGTCAAGCCCTTTCATTTGATACCCATATTGAGGGAGCTGTGAAAAATTATGTAATCCGCCATTTTGTGGCAGCGGCCATCTTGGACCGATTTTCATCAAACATAGCTAAGAACACTCCCGACTAATTCACCTTTCAAACAAAAAAAACAAAATCAAAATCGGTTCATCCGTTTGGCAGCTACGATGCCACAGACACACACACACACACACACAGACACGTCAAACTTATAACACCCCGTCGTTTTTGCGTCGGGGGTTAAAAAAGAATATCAACATCAACTGACAGTTTTGTGCCAACCGTTTGAAACAGCCTAATATATTAAAATAGCAATATAAAATCTAAGATATACTACAAATAAAATCAAATATTACTTAACTTATATTAACAACATTTAAGTGATTTTGACAAGCTAAGACTGTTGTGTTATTGTAAACACAATATCTAGCCAAAGCAGGTACAGTCGGTGATAGCTATTAGCTGATCCACCCTATAAACGAACGAATTTGAACCCTCTGCCAGTAACATTAAGGGTTATTCCATTTGTATGAGTTTATCAGACTAGCGCTAATCGGTAATAGTTTCGCATAACTTCCTGAAAGTAAGTAGATCACATTAATGAAAGAATTATCAAAGTTGCTTTATTAGTTTTTGTGAAAATCGCGGACATACAAACATACATATACATACTTACATACATACGGGTCGAATACAGAACCTCCTTTTTTGAAGTCGGTTAAAAATATATGTAAGTGACAGCTTTCAATGGCCATGTCGACGATGCGCCACCTATCGTGAAAAAATGGCAGTAAAGGTCCTCATTGTAGACTAAATTGTTCGGAAAAAATATTCAAAATTAAGTATATTTTTTATTTGTTTTCTTTGCTGCTCATAGTGCCCCTAAGCGTATATTCCAAATTCTACAACTCCGCTGCTAAGACGGCCCACTGACCGACAGGGCGACAGGAGGACTCTACTGCCTGTCATCATCTGCCTAGCCTTTTCCCAACTTTGTTGTGGTCGGCTTCCAGTCTAACCGGATGTAGCTGAATACCAGTATTTTACATGGAGCGACTGCCTATCTGACCTCCACAACTCAGTTACTGGGTAATACGATACTCCGTGGAAAGACTGGTTGTTAGACTTTCGGGCTTTTGACTACCCGTAACGACTGTCAAAGATCCACGAACGACAACCGGGACCAACGGCTTAACGTGCTTTCCGAGGCACAGAGGTCTCGGTATGTAAAGATGGTCACCCATCCACAGACAAACCGCAGCAAGCGTAGCTGAACCTGACCGGTCGACCTGTGCGGCTGTTATTATTTAGCTACGGCCCCTCTCTCTGGACTCAGGAGTCTACTGCCTATCCCCTAGTCAAAACTCCTTTATAGTCATTTTTCAAACTCTTATTAAAGCTCAAAAATAGTATACGATAAGTATTTTTCATATTGACCATGATATTATATTAAATTTTACAGTCTTCAACATAACATTAAAAAAAAAAAACAATTAAACGAAATCTACCACGAAATACGTTAAAATTCTCCTCATAAACCGTCATCATCTGCCTAGCCTTTTCCCAACTATGTTGGGGTAGGCTTCCAGTCTTACCGGATGCAGCTGAATACCAGTATTTTACATGGAGCGACTGCCTATCTGACCTCCACAACCCAGTTACTGGGTAATACGATACCCCTTGGTAAGACTGGTTGTCAGACTTTCGGGCTTCTGACTACCCGTAACGACTGTCAAAGATCCACGAATGACAGCCGGGACCAACGGCTTAACGTGCTTTCCGAGGCACGGAGGGGTCTCGGTATGTAAAGATGGTCACCCATCCACAGACCAACCGCGGCAAGCGTAGCTTAACCTGATCGATCGACCTGTGCGGCTGTTATTATTTAGCCACGGGCTCCTCATAAACCGTAATAATAGAAAATTAAAATCCATAATACAAATTCCTGAAACCCTTTTCCATGAATTTCCTATGTTGAATACGTATCCTTCGGCATTATTTTCAGTTAGTCGTCAGTCGCGGTTGCGTGCGGACGTGATACTCGTGTCGAATTTTTCGGGATTTTCGTAAAGTTCCAAAGTGTGGAGTGAAGTGGAAAAGTGTGTGTTGTGTTTGAAAGTGTTCAAGTGTCATTTTTGTGTGTTTTTCGTGATTGGAAATGGATGACTTTTGAGTTTCTGCTGCTCTAAATAAGGTAAGTTTGATTTTTTTTTGTTATATATTTCGTTTAAACTGATTGCATTCAGTTTTTTTTCGTGGGATCCGGATATACAATTCAACGGTTACCAACGATGAGATTTCGGTATTGATTTTAATGATTTTTGTTTTAAATAAACTTTTATTAGAGTGATACGTAGATACAATATTTTTATTAAAACTATTTTTCCTTTAATTAAAAATTCTACAAATACATGATTAAATTCATGTCTTTTAGGATATCGAGATTATGTTCATCAGGATAAAATAATAAAGGTTTATTAAAATGTGCAGAATAAATACGCATTTTATTGTACTTGTACATAAAATAATAAAATTGTTTATTCGGTAAATAGGATATCGGCATCACGTTTATATATTTAAAAAAACACACCATATATAAAAAAAAACCGGCCAAGTGCGTGTCGGACCACGCACAATGAAGGGTTCCGTAGTTGGAATGAATTCATTCCAAGACCAAACTTGATATTGTAGTTGAAAATCATGTTCTACCATACATTGCAACTGCAATTTTAAGTTGGTCGACTATTACTTACTCGTAAACTTGTAAAGCCTACTTAGCTGTGATAGTTATCCTTTTAATATCGTTATATATATACTACTGCCGTGAATTTTTTCATATATTCAAAAGCAACCAATTAGCTGGCAGGGGGACGGACACTTGATTCTAACAAAAATTTGCACTTTAAAGCTTAATATTTCACAAATGGATCCCTGAATCGAAAAATCGTTTCCAGACACTCGCAATATTTTTGAAAGACCTATCCAACGATACTCCATGGGGTAGACGAGAAAAAAAATCCATCCCACTTTACGTGTAGAGGAGGTACCCTAAAAAAAATATTTTTCAAGATTTTTTTGTACAGACGCCAGCACATCAAGCTACCCGAAACTGTCCAATTTTCCCAATCAACTTTGAACCTTATACTTTAGCGATAAAGTTGAAAATTTATTAAAGAAATTTGACAGATTGTAGTAGGTTGATGTGCTGGCTTCTGTACCACTTTGTTGGCGTGATTAACCTTAAAAAGGTAGATAAAGTCGCTATTTCCTATTTGACTACTCTTGAGAAGAGATGGCGAAATAAACTCAGGGGTCAAAGTCTTAAAGTCTAGACATAATCTCGGTCAGATAAATAGACATAGGTCATAAGGCTTTTAATACACTGTAAGTTTTCGTGAAAGGAATTCAAGGCAACCAAAAACTTTAGGGAAAAAATATATTTCGAAAGGACCTGCAGCGTTTGTTTCCACAAGAAACCCCGGTCAAAGCCAAAGTCATTTATTTTATTTAAATGCAGTAATAGAAAACGCGTTAAAAATGTTCTGGTCAGTGGGATTCTTGAAGTTCCTTTGTCGATCGATCAGGTTAAGCTACGCTTTCCGCGGTTGGCCCTTGGATGGGTGACCATCTTTACATACCAAGACCCCTCCGTGCCTCGGAAAGCACGTTAAGCCGTGGTCCCGGCTGTCATTCGTAGATTTTTGACAGTCGTTACGGGTCTTCAGAAGCCCGAAAGTCTAACAACCAGTCTTACCAAGGGGTATCGTATTACCCAGTAACTGGATTGTGGAGGTCAGATAGGCAGTCGCTCCATGCAAAATACTGGTATTTCAGCTGCATCCGGTTAGTCTGGAAGCCGACCCCAACATAGTTGGGAAAAGGCTAGGCAGGTGATGATGAAGTAGGTTTATACAAACACTTTTACACGTCAATCACATTAAAAAAAGACTAGATGATGATGATTCCTATCTGAGTAGTCTGAGAAGAAAGGCCGAAAAAAACTCAGAGGCCACAGTCTCTTTTAAAGTCCAAACGTAATCTTGGTCAGATCATGGTGGAGATCATGAATCTGTCATGAGAATATAGCCAACATTTTTTGTAAATTCCAACATTCTGCTGTTTTATTCCTGTTTTTGGAGGTATAATTTTTGAGCTAAAAGTGTAAAAATATCGCAGTTAAGTTATGCAAGTTTACGCTTGCTATGCGAGTTTCAACCCAACGTTTTTAGGTCACACAAACAACTACGTACTTTCGTGTGTAGGTATATTACCTGCATGTTTTGGGACAGGATAGGAGGTGGAGCATGGTTTACATAGCTCCACAATCACGCCCTACTGCCGTTCCGTCAAGATAGCCTCGCTTTGCCAGGTTGGACTCACAGAGTAAGTAAAGTTCATTATTAAGAAGAGACGGGAGTCCCATAGAAAAAGATTAAAAACGGCGCTTGTATGAAACTTGCACTAAAACTGAATACCAACATAGCAAAAATAACACAGACTATGCACAGACTGCAGATGTTAAAGCGAGACAGCGATAGCCGCTATTATGTTTAGTGCACGTTTCATAGTTTCTGTTTTTATTAGACAGTTGCGCCAGACTGGTTGGTCTTACATCTTTCCACTTGTGTCCGGTTGACATGCAAAAATGCAGTCAAAGTGACCTCTGGGCTGCTATTGACAACGCCGTGGAAGTGGCGAAGTTTTGGACCAACAGGATCACACAATCGTGCAAGCGACACTGAGAAGAAGACCTAATCTGCATTCGTGATTTATTTGATAAATATGAGTTTGTGGAAAAATAACTTTAAATCCTACACAATAAAGTTCCGTTTACGCTACAACTTCAAACATTTTTATAACTTTTTCAATAGTGCTAGTCATTCTGAAATCAAATTAACAACCATTAAAATGAAGTTGATGTTTGTTTAACTTGAAATAATATTAATTTGAAACATAAGTTTGAATAGACATTACATAATTTGTTTTTTTTTTAAAGGGACACGTTTTTCTCTTTGATGATCTGCTGGCAGATTTTTTTGGGCACAATAGATTTCTATATTTCATATTTCTTTGCTTACTTTTCACTGTTTTTTGTTGTCTGTGTTGTTTTCTTTCTTTGTAAATGAGCGGGTTGTTAGATTACCTACGTTAAAAAGTAGGGAAAAAAGTTAAATTAGTTACGGTAAGGTGAAAGGTTCTCGGTCTGGCACAGAGATGGCGTTCCACTCAGCCAAAATTTATGTTTCCAGCCAGCGGGGTAAATGTTGTAACACACTATCAGTAGCAATGGGTTTCATTTTGACAGTTCAACAACATTCATTGCGTTATTCACGTAGTTGAGCAGACACATTTTTCGAGCATGTGAAGCAATGGATTAGCAATATCTTTCAAAATTACTCAAATTGAGATTGATAGTGTGTTACGTAATTAGGGTGTTGGGTGTACGTGTCATTAGTTCGTATGACAAGTTTCAACTTGTTCTCTCAAGATGGGTGCCGCATTAGCTGAATGCCGATCGCATCTACCGGATAAGTTATGGCCAAAGTGTTTCGGGTTGGTCCTTGGGCCTATTTGTCTTAATTACAGGCGAATATTACTCCAACCTTCTTGACCAGCTGGATGCCAAAATTTGCGATAAGAGGCCTGGCTAGTTTTCCCATCAATGGGAAAACTGCGGGATTTGAGGTACGATTTGCTTGGCCATCCAGATATTATATATATCCAGCCAGATAATCTCCTTATTTAGCACCCTCAGACTGCGATCTATTCAATTTGTTTCTGGGAAGCGCTTCGCATCCAGTGAAGAAGTTGAGTTGATGAATATTTTCACAGACTTCCAGACTCTCATTTCCGGGAAGGAATGGTGATGTTCGAAAAGCGCTGGACCAAAAAAAAATCTGCTGTTTCATACATTGTTTATATATTATGTAAATTATTTCATCACCACTGCTCTCAAAACGGTGAAGGAAAACATCGTGAGGAAACCGGCATGTCCTAGAACCAAAAATTCAAAGACATGTGACATCTGCCAACCCGCACTGGCTCCGCGTGGTGGATGACAGGAAACTCCGCCTCACTGGGAGGAGGCCTGTGTCCCAGCAGTGGGAACATTATAGACTGATTACGATGTTGCATTGCCCAGGTGGGATGCCTACTTCATTGCCTTCCAATAATATTAAAAATTACAGCCTTATCCGGGTCATGGTAATAAAATACTAGTTTTTATAGTTTCCTCTGCCATACCAGGTTACTTTGCTAAGTAAAACCTTTTAACAAAACATTACAAGTCGCAACTCTTTTTATTACCTACGCAAATTTATTAAAAAAAAGAAATAAAAACATACTCGGAACAATAAAAGGGCTACGCGGCTACGACGTAGCTGTCACGCTACGCCGGCTACAATGTCGTAGCAGATAATAATAATAATATGTTTCTCTTCCGCTACGCCGCGCCTGACAATTTACATAGAATTATTTGCGAGAAAATGTATTGAAATCCATTACCTACTTACAATGTAATTTTATGTCTTGTATGTATGCCTTTTGTTGGTAAACTATATACCCTTCTTTTCATTACATTACCATTGCTACACAATATTATTTATCTACAGGTCATCATCTGCCTAGCCTTTTCCCGACTATGTTGGGGTCGGCTTCCAGTCTAACCGGATGCAGCTGAATACTAGTATTTTACATGGTGCGACTGCCTATCTGACCTCCACAACCCAGTTATTGGGTAATACGATACCCCTTGGTAAGACTGGTTGTCAGACTTTCGGGCTTCTGATACCCGTAACGACTGTCAAAGATCCACGAATGACAGCCGGGACCAACGGCTTAACGTGCTTTCCGAGGCACGGAGGGGTCTTGGGATGTAAAGATGGTCACCCACCACGGACCAACCCCGGCAAGCGTAGCTTACCTTATCGATCGACCCGGGGATTGTCCGAAAGGGTTACCGCTGCCCCGGAACATAAAGGGCTAAGGACGGAACACGGGTGGGTTTTAGTCAGTAAGAGTCTGACACTCCCTTCCGCTCCACCCAGAGCGGGAGGAGTCATTTGATGATTTCCCATCCACAAAAAGAAACCCAACACTGACGTTGATAAAGTAAGACTATTTGATTTGTCAACTCGAATGCAATAAAGCTGCCAGCATGGAATTCAATTGAAAGGTAGCTAGTTCAGACTTGTTCAAATAACTCACTGTAAAGGTGTCTTTACACAAACGCGATTGACGTTGCATATATTGGTTTTATTGATCAACGTCGAAAGGTTTTTATAGACTCGCTTTTATAATCACTTTCTCATCTGCAATTATGCGGTTGACGAAAGTAATTTTTAACATGAAACTCCCAGGATAATACAAGACTCCCAGTTTACTGCTGACGTCATCACGTCAACGCCGGCTGTCGTTGAAAACCAGCGCTGGGGCTCTGTCTCGTATATGGTCTTAGCATTATGCTGAGCGATGGCCATTTTCGTAGATGTGACGCATGTTTTCTCCCTAATTGTTATTTTGTTTGTATTTTTTTTATGCGTCATGTTTGCCGGAAATAAACGTGTTTTCTTTATTTCTTTCTTATACCTTTCGGGAATCGGGAAGCAAGACTCTGGCATAGAATTTCATTAATTAGTGCAACGAAATGTTTATCAATCACATAACCTAAACATAAAGCGGTCATTGATCGGTCTATAATTTTTTTTTTTGTAACCTATAGTGTCCCACTACTGGGCAAAGGCCTCCCCCAAATCCTTCCAGGAACTCTTTTCCCGCGCCACCTCGAACCAGCCCTCGTGGTACGCGTCCAGGTCATCTCGCCATCTCTTTCTAGGCCGGCCTCGGCGGCGCCGTCCATCTTCAGGCACCCATTGTGTGGAGATTTTTGCCCAGTGGTCTTCGTGCATACGGCTGATGTGACCCGCCCAATCCCATTTGAGCCTGGCAGCCTTCTTTCCTATAATAATTATAAACGGTTAAACGTTTTTATCAAACGGCTAGCGTTACAACTGTCGTGTCGTGGGGTCTTTCTATATGTACGATCTTAATAATATAAAAATCTCGTGTCACAGTGTTTGTTATCAAACTCCTCCGAAACGGCTTGGCCGATTATTATGATTTTTTTTGTGTATATTTGGTAGGTCTGAGAATAGGGCGTATGCTATTTTTATACCCTTAGGTGGCCCTCTCCACATTTTTTTTGGAATCGAAACTTACGCGGGTGAAACTATAAATTCCTCAAAAAGGATCGTCAAAACGATTTTTGATCGTTGCTTAATCAATGTTTGATGTCCATATTATGTGTGTTCGATTTTGTGTAATAGCACAAACTGATCGATGTTGAATGATATTTGACAGTGAGCAATACGTTCGATCGACATTTATCGCGTTAGTGTAATACCGCCCTAAGGAAAAGGTGCTGTAACGTTATTTATGTATTACCTTCCGAAGGTTCTTGCTATTTGAAAAATGGCGTTCTGGATAAATTAACTTGGAGCTAAAAGTGTATATATTTATTTGTTTGGTCCCATAGTAAAAGTTATTCATAATGATGAGTACAATCTCCCATTTCGATTTGTCGCATGTTTTAAATTTCAACCTGTATTGCAGTCTATCTAAACTAATATTATACAGAGGTAAAATTGGAGGGTTACAAAGAAGTGCTGACCCGGTTACAAACACTATTACCGAGTGTCATAGGATATGTTTTATGTTTCTAGTTGACTTCCACGTGGATGAAGTCGCAGGCAGAAGCTTATCATATAATGAAGAGGGTGTGTCCTTCGTATTCACGTGAATCCAAACACACAGCGATCACCAATATCTTGGCCCTGCGTGGTGATTAAGGCCACTTTTTATTGTAATTAAAATCTGACAGAAAAATTTTAACAAAAAAAATTAAATAGTATTTGAAAATTCTATTGAATTTTTTTTGTTAAAATTGACCATCTCAGGTACTTACATTAATTTCTACATAGATAGTTCTAGTAACACAACACCTGAGGGGCAATTTTCGTAATTTTAAGAACGTTCACAGTCTGATCTCAGTCTCAATCTGTCAAAAATACCTCTAATTTTCCTACATTTTGACAAGTTTTTGACATTTGTTTGTCGCCCATATGAGACTGCGACTAAATTTTGAACGTTCTAAATTACGAGAATTGGCCTTCAGATCAAAATTTTCTCTGCATTAAACAAAAGCACATCGACACACAATTTCAAATAAAAAATGGAGAATTGGCACTCTCTACTCTCAGCCATTTTGTTTCAATCTCTCTGCAACCCCGTACGTGCTGCCTTCCCTTATCAGTTAATCCGTAGAGCTACTGATTTAAACACAGCACGTAAATGGCTTGGCATGGTACAGTTACAAAACAGATAGGTTCAGAAGGTCAACTCCATACAACGAAAGAGAACGCATGCATACATAGACACGCTTCACGTACAGCGAGTCCAAGCGCACTCGCGACCGGCATTTGTTTGAGATCGCCGCACGTACGCATCTGGTAATTAGGGACCGATACTTAAACACGTGATTGTACTCATGATAACAAACAACTTTTACTATGGGACCAAACCTGAAATCGCGAAAAAAAATCTGCTGTTCAGTACATTTTGACCAGTTAGGCGAACATAAACGACTAAACAGTAGATTTTTTTTCGCAATTTCAGGTTTGGTTCCATAGTAAAAGTTGTTTGTTATCATGAGTACAATCACGTGTTTAAGTATCGGTCACTAATTACCAGTCACCCTATATTGTGTGCGCGCCTGTTTGCGCTCGTTGTATGGAGCTGATCTTCTGTATTTTTGACTATAATGGTGGTACAGCTTAACGTTGTTTTAAATTCTGTTCACCTGCAGAAGTTCGTTGTGTAATATTTTTGTTCGTGGATTGAATGTTTTTTGCAAACTGGGTCATAATATTGACATATAAGTAAGAATTTGATTATATATTCATTGATATCTTTGAATCGTTCTTTTTTTTTTGTTTGGAAGAATATTTTTTAGGCGTGGTCTCGTTTAATGGTGAAGATCTAACGAATATCTTTGGAGATAGACAATGAAACTCCTACCTAAAATAATATTAGTTATGAATACCTATGTAAATGGGTATAAAAAAGACGGGACAAGCTCATTAGGCAACAAAAAGTTTATCCGCATCGCCAGTTATATTAAATTTCTCTGTAATCATGTACTCTGCTCTCAAAACGGTGAAGGAAAACATCGTGAGGAAACCGGCATGTCCTAGATGTTCTTGATTATATGTGTGTGTGTGTGTGTGTGAGGTCTTCAGGACTTGGGAGCCCTTCAATGATGTTATTTTATTTTTTGCTAATATGAGACATTTATTTTTAATGCAATTTTACAAAGATATAGGTACACGTGGCGTGAGTAGGTAACGCGGCGCGTATGCGTGCGCGCGCTTCCGCAGTCGGTTGGTCAAGTGTTGCTTGCGCGCCGCCGTCGGCGCGAGTCGGCCGGTTGCGCTGCGATTCGCTCGCGCCCCCCTGCCCCCTCTGGTGTGTTGCTCCCCTCGATCGGTTGAATGATGAGCCATATAGATGCGTAAACATTAGAATAAAAAATTCGAAGACTTGTGACACCCGCCAAACCCGCACTGGGCTTGCGTGGTCGATTTATGGCCCACTTCCTCTCACAGAGAGGAGATCTGCGTCCCAGCAGTGGGAACGTTATAGGCTGGTTATGATGATGTAATCATTTAACACAAGACGAGCCCAAAACCATTAAACGGGCACAAATCAAAACTCCTGGAGGCCTACCACAAGCTCTTAACGCGATCCAATTTAGGACCTAAACTGAACTGTTCTTCTAATGCGTACCATGACGTCAGTTTAACGATTCAGTTTAGGCCGTGCCATTCGGCTGACAGCGATTGTCCCAAACTGAGTCGCAAGTTTTGGTTTCATTCATACTTGTTTGGTACCATGACGTCCATAGAGCAGCTCAAGCGATGCAGTTTAGGAACTTAAACTGAAATGCCACTTGGTTGCCTATAAGATATTCCTAGAGATTTTCTTAGTAAAGCAGTCAAACCTCAGGTAACAGCACTATTCGATATCAACGCGTGATTATGATAGGCATTCTTATCACGTCTTAGCGCCACGTGTAACATTTCGCGAATTCCCGAAAATTGTCTTGAAAGCGTCGCGTGACACCTACAGTTTACCCAAACATTCTGGCGTTTACGATTCAATTTGTATGAAATTAGGACTTCCTGGGAAGGTGTACGATCTACTTAACCTTTATGCTGAGCACGTCTTTGTCATAGTTTGCCTGCTTTGTTTGTTTAGTGGTCGCAAGTGGGTCCTGGACCCTAGTTGCGTAACACACTATCAATCAGAATCTGAAACAAATTGCTAATCCATTGCTTCATAAGTTCGAAATATTTGTCTGCTCAACACGTAAATAACGCAATGAATGTTGTTGAACTGTCAAAATGAAACCGATTCCGATTGATAATGTGTTGCGCAATTGCCCCACTGGTTTCGAACTCCGCGTCGCGCAAAGTGTTATTGGAGTTTTATTAGGAAATTAGTAATAGCTGCGGTGGTTGGATTTGTGCCCAGCAGTTGCATTAAGGTTTCCCATAGAGCCCTCAACTATTGTTCCGTACATCATAAATGATTTTATTTCTGTAAGTAGGTTTGTATGTACAACCCCTCCGTGCCTCGGAAAGCACGTTAAGCCGTTGGTCCCGGCTGTCATTCGTGGATCTTTGACAGTCGTTACGGGTAGTCAGAAGCTCGAAAGTCCGACAACCAGTCTTATCAAGGGGTATCGTATTACCCAGTAACTGGGTTGTGGAGGTCAGATAGGCAGTCGCTCCATGTAAAATACTGGTATTCAGCTGCATCCGGTTAGACTGGAAGCCGACCCCAACATAGTTGGGAAAAGGCTAGGCAGACAATGATGATGAAGTAGGTTTGTACAAACACTTTTACAAGTCTACTATGAGAAGAAAGGCCGAAACAAACTCAAGGTCCCAGGCTCTTTTAAAGTTCATTCATAATTTTGGTTAGATCATGTGAAGATCATGTAAATAATTTTTTTAAATATCATTACACGTACTGTCAACAAAAGAGATAACTATGCAGGATCTTCGGATATAGTTGAAGTTTAGTAAGAAACCGATGGATGTTCTCGAATAAAATTTAATTTTATTAATAGAAAACAAAAAGCTCATTTAACAAACATCCATCGGTTTCTTACTAAACTTTAACTATATCCGACGATCCTGCATACTTATCTCTTTTGTTGATTGTACATGACACGATACAAAAATTCACATTTCAACGCCTTTCTTTATGTGGAGTTGATATTGAATACATGTCTTCCATCCTTACTCCTAGCAGAACCACATCATCATCTGCCTAGCCTTTTCCCAACAATGTTGGGGTTGGCTTCCAGTCTAACCGGATGCAGCTGAATACCAGTATTTTACATGGAGCGACTGCCTATCTGACCTCCACAACCCAGTTACTAGGTAATACGATACCCCTTGGTAAGACTGGTTGTCAGACTTTCGGGCTTCTGACTACCCGTAACGACTGTCAAAGATCCACGAATGACAGCCGGGACCAACGGCTTAACGTGCTATCCTAGCAGAACCACATACCTAACATAAATGATTTATTTCTGTAAGTAGGTTTGTACAAACACTTTTACACGTCATAGTCCAAAATCTAACCACCTCAATCTCCTAGAAATGTCTACGTCTATTAGATCTAGGAGCAAAGTACGTAAGCCATTACGTGACCCGAAAATCTATCAAGTTTGAGAAGGATTCACGGGAGGGACTGGCTCAGAAACCTCCCTCTGAGATGGTTTATGTCATTAACGCTAAAAAGGTCAACCAATTGAGGTTACATGGATACACAACGACAAGTACGAAAACTGCATTTATTTATTTAAAATATTTGGAACTTAAGTAAAATGAGGACGATAAGTCATCCATGCTCCTCAAGTGGTACGTGAAAACTTGACTCGTCAGCAAACTTACGTAGTAAAGTATAGTATTGTCTTGTCTCTTTTCCGCTCCCGTTAATTACGACGTGCCGTCCTGTTTCCACGTGAGAGCAGTGGTGGCCAAGTGGTAACAGCCGCGACTTACGAGTTGTAGATCGTAGGTTCGAATCCAGACAGGCGCTTTACTTTGTGTAAATTATTTCATCACCACTGCTCTCAAAACGGTGAAGGAAAACATCGTGACGAAACAGGCATGTCTTAGAACCAAAAATTCGAAGACATGTGACATCTGCCAACCCGCACTGGGCCCGCGTGGTGGATTACGGCCCACTCCCTCTCACTGAGAGGAGGCCTGTGTCCCAGCAGTGGGAACATTATAGGCTGATTATGTATGTATGTCCTGTTTCCACGTCTCATCTAATTAGTGTGATATTGCGCCATTTTTGAAGATGGAATGTGGGTAGATAAACTGTCCTACATAATATCATTGACTAGCTTCTGTCCGCGACTTCGTCCGCGTGAAATTTCACCCTCCCCCCATTCACCCTCTTAGGGGTGGAATTTCGAAAAACCCTTTCTCAGTGGATACCTACTCTTCACAAAGAACACATCCTCCAAATTTCATGTCTCTAGGACCAGCGGTTTAGGCGTTGATATACCAGTCAGCCAGAACTTTGAATTTTAATTATATAGATATCATTGATTACAAATCACTATTCTTAGAACAAAGACGAATTTGTAAGACTCGTAGGACATGACTATAGTTTCTGCCAGCCCCCCTTGAAAAAAAAAGTCCGAACTTATCAAGTTACAAAAATGGATTATCACCCGCGGTCAGAACATTGATTTATTAGTCTCTACAAATTGACATGAAAACGTGATTAAATACGTTTTCGTGTCAATTTCTAGAGACTAATACATCAATGTTCTGAGCACGGGTGTAAGGGACGTGACTTGAAATGGAACTGACGGGTCTTGGCAAGCCTCAGACGTATTGGTAGGTCGACCTTTCAATCGAAATTTCTGCTGATTTGGGTTAAAAAAGTGGTCAAAGGTTTCCACTTAGGTATGAGGCAAGAGCAGTGGTAGCCCAGTGGTCACGGCCGCGACATACGAGTTGTAGGTCTTAGGTTCGAACCCAGTCAGGCGTTTTTTTTTTTTTTGTTAGCCTATAGTGTCCAAAGGCCTCCCCCAAATCCTTCCAGGAACTCTTTTCCCGCGCCACCTCAAACCAGCCCTCGTTGTACGCGTCCAGTTCATCTCGCCATCTCTTTCTAGGCCGGCCTCGGTGGCGCCGTCCATCTTCAGGCATTGTGTGAAGATTAAAAGTCAGGCGTTTACTTTGTGTAAATTATTTCATCACCGCTGCTCTCAAAACGGTGAAGGAAAACATCGTGAGGAAACCGGCATGTCCTAGAACCAATAATTCGATGACATGCGACATCTACCAACCCGCACTGGGCCCGCGTGCCGCGCGACGGCCCACCCCCTCTCACTGAGAGGAGGCCTGTGTCCCAGCAGTGGGAACAGTATATGCAGATTATGTATGTGTCAAGTAGAGACCGACCGCAAATGAATTATTAATATAGTTAAACACGCACTGCGATGAGACTTTTTCAATCGTAATGTTCATAAGAAATAAAACAGCGAACGCTGATATAATTTTTCAAGCAATTATTTACCGCATTGCGCGGACTCTAGTATATCTGTATTGTTCACAGATTGGCGATTATTTTCCTCAACGATTAAAGGAGAATGCTCTTCGTCCTTACATAGCTCGCCTAAGATCCAACAGGGAAGTGTATTTACTTTTTGGGTTTTAGATAATGTATATATTCGATTGAACATAAATTAAAACAACGGACACTTTTGAGAATTCTGAAAAAATCAAAACACTTTCGGATTTTGAGGTTATAATTACGTCAATAAAAACATTCGATATGTAGCAGTAACTTAGCATATAATACTGAATGTAAGTACGTACTTACATTTAAAAATAAAATAAATAAAAAAATAAAAAATAGTTTATTGTCACAAATCAGCAAATAGTTACAATTTTGTGTTCGAAGCCTCCTTTTAGGCAGATAATGCCTGTGTTAGAAGGCTCCGCTCTTCCATAACAATGGTATAGTTATCTAAATTATGCGTGACGTGTAGCATGATGTGAGGTGTGTGTTGTGACGTGAAGTGGTGTGTGTGAAGTTAAAGTATTGTGTGTTGTGATATGATTGTGATGTATGTTGTGATGTTAATGTGGTGTTTGTGATTTGATGTGAATATGATATTATATAAAATGAGGTGTATGAATAATGTGTGATTTGTCTGATTACTCAATCTGTTGTAACAGAGCCTCCGTTTTATCATAGGAAAGTGTTTTAATCCAATTTACTAAGCTTGTTTTACAATTGTACCTATTTTTATTATGAACATACACGTATTTGTTTATTTTGTTGTATAATTGAGCTGAACGTTTGTGTAGTTGTCTGCTAGAGAATTTCAATTTAGTTCGGGGAATATCTGCGATTATATCTTTTCTTCTTTTTGATTGGGTACTATTATTATATGGTAGAGACTTATGTTTCCTGAGAACGACTTGAACAATGTACAATTTCCTTACAGAGAGTAAATTACTAATTTGATACAAGCTTTCCGTAGAGAATCTTCTTTTTTTAAAATACATAATTTTGATTAAACTTCGCTGAGCTCGTTCCAGGGTTAAAAATTTAGTTTTAGCCGCTCCTCCCCACACTGGGATACAATAAGTGAGGACCGATTGCACAAGAGCAGTATATACTTCATTAAGAAGATTCCTGGTACGATTTTTGCCTTCTACAAAAAATTTAGTTGGAATCACAAATCTTAATGTTATAAACATCCAGCTGAGTTTCCTGATTCTATTGCTGACTTGCTCAAGATGGGGATACCAGGACAATGTTTGGTCTAAAATAACTCCTAAGTATTTAGTTTGTGGAACTTTTTTAAGACATGGGCAGCTGCAAATATCGTTTTGTGTGTTACCACACTCGTGTATTATTATTTTAAAATCTTCGGCTGGTTGCGTGCGGTTACTTACACTAAAACAGATGTAATTAGTTTTTAGTACATTTAAGGACAACAAGTTATTTTTAAGCCAATTAGCTATTTGAGCCATTCCTATTTCGGCAGTTTGCTTGACATCTGCCCAGGAGCTACCAGAAAAAACAATAGCTGTGTCATCGGCGTACGCAAAGACTTTGGCGTTTTTTAATTGAATGTTACAAAGGTCATTAATGTAAAGCAGGAAGAGTGTAGGGCCAAGTACGCTACCCTGCGGTACGCCGTATGACACATCCATTTCATCACTAACGTAGCGTCCTATCTTTACTCTCTGTTTCCTATTAGTGAGATAATCACTGAGCAAGCTGAGCGCATTACCTCTTATTCCAGCTTGTTCCAGCTTGTTGACAAGGATTGGGATAGAGACGGTGTCAAACGCCTTTTTAAGGTCTAAGAATACTGTTAAGCATGTGCTTCCACCATCCAATTGTTCAATCACCTGTGAACTTAATGCAGTAACTGCGTCCTCGGTACTTAAACCTTGTCTGAAGCCAAATTGAGACTGAGACAATAACTTGAATTTATTAAAATACTTCATCAATCTAATATTAATAATTTTCTCTAAAACTTTAGATATGGATGGTAGAATCGAAATGGGCCTATAATTATTGACGTCATCTCCGTCCCCACCCTTGTGAACTGGGATTATAACAGACTGTTTTAACAGAGCTGGGAATGTACCATTTTGGAAACAAAGATTAGTGAGGTGAGTTATTATAGGGACAGCTTCATGACTGATTAGTTTTAGGAATTTCGTCGATATATTGTCCCAACCAGCAGCACTATCCGATTTCAAGTTCATTAAAATTTTATAGACCTCAGAATCATCTGTTTCAAATAGCACGAATGTATTAAGTTGCGGTCCTATTCTAATTGAATGTCTAGTATAGTCTTTGTTATTAGTTCCTGGTTGAATTTGTTGAGCTAAGTGCATACCAATTTTAGCAAAATAATCATTTATATAATTAATAGATTCCATAGGCTTTGATTTAATATTTAATAGTTCTAAATTTTGGCTTTTTGATTTACTTGTGTAGGTGATATTTTTAATATTTTTCCAAAGTAATTTATTATTTGATATAGAGTTTTTAATTAATTCTCTTTCATATTTCCTTTTTAATTTTTTTATCAAATTCGTACAAAAGTTTCTGTATCTCGTATAGGTAATTTTTACAACTTCATTGTGTGGATCATTACGACATTGCCTTTGCATTTTATTGCGGTTTCTGATGCATCGAAGGATGCCGGTGGTCATCCAAGGTTTGATGATGCGTTCACTGTTTGGGATATTTTTTGAACGAGTGTTGTCATTTATTACACTGGTTAGAATGTTAACAAAATAATTAATTAAAAAATCAGGATCATCACAGAACAACAGATTTGATAAGTTTTTTTCCTGAAGATCTTTCAGAGCTTGTTCGAAATTTATTGTAGTAGTTGTTTGAATAGGTTTCTGAACATTTTTTAACTTAGATAAGGAAAGAAGAGTAGTATAGTGGTCAGAGATCGAAGTGTGTAAAATGGCGATAGCTGCCGAGAACTTGGTTTTATGTAATTTCAACATAAAATGGTCAAGACAGTTGCGTTCTCTAGTTGCCAGTAAATGTCCGGGAAGTATGCCAAATAATGAAAGCATATTAAGGTAGTTGACTCTATTTTTATAATCTTGGGACGATTCATTGTGCCCTGGCTTGATATTAATATTTATATCGCCAGCTATAATAATGTTTTTCTGCGATTTTTGAGTCTCTAGATGTGAACTAAGTGAGTCAATAAAACTGTCAGTATTTGTATTCGAGGGAGAGCGGTAGATACAGTACACAATGATGCCCAATAAATCCAATTTTAGGCAGGATGCCTGGGTAAGCTGTATTTCCTCTACTTTAGGTTTTAGGGAACTTTTGACATAAACAACTACTCCGTCATTTTGATTCAGCTGTCGAGACGTTATATAAGACTGATAATTATTCATTTGGGGAATAGCTTTATTGATATTTAATCTACATTCTGTTAGAATTATTATATCCGGATCGAAATCAATAGAAGATAAAGTGATTAGTAGGCTATCAAAATTACAGTATATACTACGAATATTTTGTGATACAATAGTAAGATCGTTTTTATTAATTTTTAAATGCTTGTGTAACTCTGAAGAATCGCATTCAACAGTTCGGGCTATTTTAATGCTATCGATGTCAGATATGGTTTGATGTGTATTATCCATTTATATAGTAAATTGGTAGAAATTTCATCGCAAGTAAGTAGGTGCATATATGAAGATGAATTGGTTTTAGAACTGCATATAGTTTAGTTGTAATCAGGCTTACATTGGAAGACTGTATTTTGTGGATTTTTAGCATAAGTACGCAAGTGTAAGTGAAATTGAGTGTTTGATTATGTTGTCTATAATGTGAAAATGTGTGAGGGTACATGATTGAGCTGTGTGTGCGAGAGTAGGTTAGTTTAATGTGTAAATAACTTAATTTTATAATGAGCAACAGAATACAACGATACAGAGTGGAAAAAAAATTAAAAAATAAATCAGAGACAGTTTGAAAATTCCACACGACAAAACACAGGTTTAGGGTTTTAACTGTTAAATTAAGGCAATCTAAAAAATCGAGAAAATATAGTCATTGATCTAGTAAAAGTTTTTGTACCTGTTCTTCAGATCTAATGTGAATAGTTTGACTAGATTCATTCTTTTTCACGTAAACTTTTCCGTATGCAGTCCAGCAAAACTTGTACAATCCAGATTTAGTTAGGTCTCTTGCCAGGAAGTGTAAACGAGTGCCCTTAGGTGTTAAATGCTCAGATACAAAGACTGGGGTGTCTTCTTGAACTTTCATTCCCATATGAATACAGCGCAATTTGTTTTGGTGTTTTATATTGTATGCTTTGGCCATTTTCAGGATCTCTGTTTTCATGATTGTGGAGCCAGTTTCTACAACGATAGGGGTGTTTTGTTTTTCAGCTGTTTTTCCACGTACTCTGTAGATATCCCTGATGTCGTGTTTCTTTACACTGCATTCAAGGTTTTGAAAGAGACACATAGTCATTTCAAGAAGATCCTCTTTAGTTTCATCTTTTTTTCTTGGTACATTTTTTATGACTAAATTACTTTTTCGCGCTCCCATCTGTGTTTCCTCAATCTTATTTTCCAGCATAGCGATACATTTCTTATCTTCCACAGACTGCTTCTCAAGGTGTATTATCTTCGCTTTAAGTTCTTCATTTTGAGCTGATAAAAATTCAATTGAATGTTGAATGGTAATGTTGGACTGGTGAATCTCTTTTAATGTTGCGTTAATTTTTTTAATCTCATTTCCCTGTTTTTCCGAGAAAATTGTTAGCATTTTCTTTATCTCCTCTTTAAATTCGTTTAATTGCGTAGTAACAGTGTCCTCCATATCGTCCCTGGTTCTCTTTACTCTTTGGAAAACAAAGTTTGGTGGTGTTTCAACAGTTCCCGCTATGTGAATTTCTGTGTCCGATACAGATCTGTCCATAGATGAGTCCATTACTACCAGGAGGTAAAAGCGTATAAGGAGTTAAACGTACACGTAATGCGCAAGCGACGGGGGACGTCCTTCGCAAATTATTAGCTAATGACTTTGCGGTGTGCGCTCGTGATTGGGCGTCCTTGGAATTCCTTTCACTTTTGGGCGGTGCTAATGTAACTGTTGTCGTCCAGTAGCGTAAGGAAGGCGAGTCCTTTTTGCACCAGCCCACTTTGAAAGCACCATACACGCTTTTAATTAATTAGTGTGAGTCTTCTTACGTGCTTGGGGGCAGGTCCGCAGGTCTCACGAAGTGGCGGTGGTAGTGGAGTAGGAGTGCGCTCCCGCGTAGTACCTTCTGCGCAGACACTCGCGTTTTTTCACCTCCTCAGTTCTATGTGATCCTATTTTATTCGATGGATTTAATTTGTATAAATTGAGTTTAAATATTTTAAATAAAACAATACAGCTCTGGGGCACGTTATCACCGTACGGCGGTCCGAGGGGAAGAGGAAACATTTGATTATAAATTGTAGGTAACGTTTTATTGCCACACTGCTAGGTCAGTCATAATACTCTGAACTACTGTTTGCGAAAACAGTTCTGCTGCTATAAGCGGACCCAACTCCAGGAGTTGGCTTGACAGATGCAGAACGCAGATCGAGTACAGATACAGAATGCGCGCGCCAAGTGACATTACTACCAAATGTCAAATGTTGTCATCTGTCAATTCATCAACTGTCAGTGACGATATTATTGCTCGATTCAAATAGCGCTTTCAATCGAGTTTTTTGATAAGCCGTATTATGGTTCCGCGACATCATAGCGGACTGTTTGTAACTAAAAATCATTATCGTTTATCAAGTGTTGAGAATACTGACGCTTGTCTGTGTCAAACTCTTATTAAGAGTGCTGTTACAAATACTTGGCTGTATGAGCTAATTACCTTTGCCTATTAAAAACCTCAAATTGAACCAAAAAATAACAGAAATATCACCGAGGATTATGACGGAAGCTAAGGACGGAAGTGAATACTTTTTAAAATGTTTTCGAAATTAAAAAGTGTCCGTTCTATTGAAATATTTGTAATGTATATTATTAAAAGAACTAGTAATTATAGTAAATGTTTGATGCGTGTTGATTCATAGGCCATTTTTTACAATGTCCTTTCGTGGTGCGCGTTTAGTCTTATTTATTTATTTAATACTTTAAGCACATAAGTGTACAGAGGCGGACTTAATGCCATAGGCATTTTCTACCAGTCAACCTTTGGGTGATGCAGAGACAAACAGTGGTAGGTGCAATTATGAAAATAGTAGGTGCAGGTGCCTTACAGTCTCAGGTCTTAACTCATAATATCCCAGACGAATACTCGGTTATAAATCATGATTAATAAAAACTGTCAGATTTGATATTACTTTCGACTCTAATCTAGTTTTAAAGCTAGATTGATGATGGATCATTCGTTCTAGACCTTAGGTTTTTAAAGCACGTAAATAATGAAATTTTCTTTTTGAAACGAATCTAAGCAACTATAATCCATTTTATAGAGGTAATAGGAATATCCCAGTATAGAAGTATGAGGAACAGGGTGTAAAGTTCACTCGTACTCCATAGAAAAGTGAGGATCCTCCGACCAGACAGGTGTTGTGTCTGGCGGGCAACTGCTCGATGATTCATCTCGGGCCGTTTTATATAATGCTAGTTGCGCGGTAAATGCTGCTTGTGAGATGCAGGATTTTGCGTGACGTCAGTATGACGCGTTGTTCGCACGTGGCGTTTGTAGATAAAGTCTACTACAACTGTCTCGTTAGTCTATTCGCACGCGTGACTGTCGTGCTTGGGTTCGATGTCCCGGTAGGACAAAGTGTTATTTAGCTTTCCTTCATGTAGTATGTCTCACCAGTAGTGTCTCGGAGTCCGGATTTGTGCTCTGTTGGTATCGCAACACCAAATGTTACTGAAATAACTAAATAATACGAACATCACTAGCGTGCGCGCTCTCGGTAGTTCTCAGTAGGTAATTCCTTTAGCTTTTTAAATGTTGCAGCATCACGCTGAGATAGGAGCCTTTTGGCCTCGTATAGGACGTTCTGTTTCATTTTTGTTTTTATTACTCTTTTTTTATATATAAATAATACAATAGACAATCTAATTAATTGGTTAAATAATAATAATTTATCTATTAATCTTAAAAAATCTGTATATATACAATTCAATCAATCTTATCAAAATCAATTAAATTTTAAAATGGACATACCGAAAATTACACATGTGACACAAACTAAGTTTTTAGGAGTAGTAATTGACGAACATTTAGACTGGAAAGCTCAGGTCGATTATGTATGCAATAAAATAAATAAATTTGTATACGCTCTCAGACAGATCAAGAAGGTAACAAATATAAAAACGGCTCTGATGTCATACCGTGCATATGTTGAGTCCTCGTTACGGTATGGATTAATTATGTGGGGAAATAGTACTGACCACAATAGAGCATTTATCGCCCAAAAAAAATGTTTACGAGCCATATACGGGATTCCATCTGATGAATCATGTCAACCAATATTTAAAAGGCTTGGTTTGCTACCGTTACCTTCAATATATTTGTACGAAGCATGTATATTTGTTAGAAAATACAAAGAATTGTTCAAAACAGCTGAGGAAATAAGTTCTCGAAGTCGCCGTGATCAATTCAGACTTGTACTAGATGAGCTCCCTAGGTTAGCAAAATATAATAAAAGCTGTCTGGCTATGTGTGTACGTGTTTACAATAAATTACCTAATGTATTAAAAATATTAAATTGTAGGTTATTTAAAATTAAATTATATAAATGGCTGAATGATAAGAACTTCTATAATATTAAGGATTTTTTTGAACACAAATTATAACGTTTGTAAATTCAAATTTGTTTATTCGTGAAGTTTGCATGCTTTAATTTTTAAGCAAAACATGTATGATCTGATATGTTTAATAACACCTATGTATACCATGTTTTACGCAAATAAACTATCTTATCTTATCTTATCTTTATATAACTTGGATTTTTATTTTTTACTGTGTTTAGTTTAGTTTGTGATCTTCCTATACGAGTCTAACTACTGATCCAAAAATTCTCATTAGTTCCTTCGAAGGAACTAGTGAGCACAAACGGTCATTTTTAGGGTTCCGTACCTCAAAAGGAAAAAACAGAACCCTTATAGGATCACTTAGTTGTCCGTTTGTCTGTCTGTCAAGCCCCTTTATCTCGGGAACGCGTGGAGGTATCGAGTTGAAGTTAAAACCATATTATTATACTTGGGTCTACAGTCCCTTGAAGCTGTGAAAAAACGTAAAAAAAAGATACGGCCGTTTATGCCGCAAAAAACGTATATTTCGACATTCTCAAGAGAATCAAACATTTTGGGCACTTCCCGTTGACCTAGAATCATGAAATTTGGCAAGAAGCAAGGTCATGTAGCACAAGTAAAGGAAAAAATCCGACAACCGTAAATTAGTAGTTACATAAAAAAAACCCGTGATAAAATATTTACATACCTACAAATTTTTATTTCAATGTCTCGTTCACTTTCCTCTCGGATCGGGCCGCGACCTCGCCTACTTGATTGATGGTGCTTATTGGTGATTGGTGAGAATATATCTCCTTTAGAAGAATTGCCAAACTTAAGTGGCAGTGGCCAGGGCACATTGCTCGCAGAACAGATGGCCGATGGAGCCGAAAGGTTCTGGAGTGGCGACCGCGTACCGGAAGACGTAGCGTTGGAAGGCCTCCCACAAGGTGGACCGACGATCTTGTAAAGGCCGCAGGAACCCGTTGGATGCGAGAAGCACAGAACCGGTGGAAGTGGAGGTGCTTGGGGGAGGCCTATGTCCAGCAGTGGATGTCTTTCGGTTGAAATGATGATGATGAAACCTACTTATTTTGAAGACCTAGCTGTTTCCTTACCTAAAAGACATCCACTATCACACAACCCCCACATGCTCTGTTTTTGGGGATGGGCTGACCCCCTGCTACATGGGCCTTAAACATAACTAGCGGAACGTGGATGTACTATAAGGCTCTGCCTGCCTCTTAGGCGAAAACAGGCGTGATGTTTCTGTTAAGTAAAATATTTACAAGGTAATATGTTTGGTCCCCAATGGATAAAAAGTTACTTATCATAACTAATCACAACAACAGGGCTAACAGGGCTTCCTCTCTCCTACCTTTTGCTGTGCCCTACAGGGTCCATAATGATCTAAATTATATAGTTACCACCTAAGTAGGTACACATTATGGTAAAGCAATAAAGATATTGAGTATTGAGTAATCGAAACTCTGTTAGAAATTGTTGTTGAAACCGTAAATTAATATTTTTGCAACAAAATCGTAACTTATACGTAAATATGTTTATGGACGAGATACATGCCTGTTCGAAATTTAAATCCATACTAATATTATAAATGCGAAAGTGTGTCTGTCTGTCTATTACCTCTTCACGCTTAAACAGCTGTACCAATTTAGATGTAATTTGGTATAGAGATAGTTTGAGTCCCGGGAAAGGACATAGGATAGTTTTTATCCCGATATTCCCACGGGAAACTTATGTGGGTGAAACCGCGGGGCGCTGCTAGTTTTGAATAAATTGAACATTGAAATAATTACAGAATTAATCATTAAAACCTTGTTAATTAATTTGAATAATTAGCAGAGGCCGAGGTTTTACGCGCGTCGGAAGTTTATTTTGGGGGGAGAAGAATCTAATCCCTTGAGTTTTAAAAGCCTACTTAACTCTCTGACTGACCAGTTAATCTGCTGTCAGATTCAAACTAAAATAATGATAATAGGGATGACGACGGGGTAAAGTAAACGAAATTCTATTTAGTCCGTCAGTTAGATTATCAAAAAATATTGGACACATATTTTTTCTTGTGTCAATCAATCAAAAAATTACAAAGATAAAGCGTGTCAAAGTTTGGGAGTGGGGGCTCGTGACGTCACGTGCAGGTAAAAATTGTACCAACACGTGACGTCATGCGACATTTCAAATCAATATATCTCTGTAATGTTTTGTTTATGTGAAAAAAGAAAAAATACGTGCCCAATACTTTTTAATAATCTACCTGATAGACGAAGAAAAACAAGTTAGTCGTCATCCCTATTAGTTGACAAAAATAACTACAGCTAATAAAGACAGCTTAAATAATATTGATTTTGAACTTATTAGACTATGTGAGGCTTCTCCTTTTTTTTCTTGCAATATAGAATTATGAACGCTTTCATACCTAATATTAAATCTTAAAATTTTCCTTAACAAAGGCAACAGTTATTAAAAAATATAGGTACCTTTAACAAACCCTGAAATATCTCGAAAACGTCCGTGAAAAATAAAATTTTGTTATCAATTTTATTTTGTAAAATAATATGAAATGGGTGTCGAAAAACATAACGTACCTAGCTGTTATGAAAGGAGCTGTCATAAGTAGGAAAATCGAGTCGGAAACGTTGGTATAAAAATATAACACCACAGTACAAACATAAAAGTTTCCAATTTAAAGAATACTGGCTGCAAAAATAATAAATATTTTTATCAACTTTTTTTAAGACAGGTTTTTTATTTGTTAAGTTTATATTGATTTGGGCTTTGTCCTTTTAGTGAAGCCCAGAACTTTGGACATGAACTCGAAAATTGGCAAAAGATTTTGCTGGGACCTTGTGCATTGTTATGACTGAGAAGAACAAGCATGTCAAAGTCAAAGTCAAATCATTTATTTCAAATAGGCACACTAAAGGCACTTTTGAACGTCAAAAATTATAATACAGCGAAATTGATTCTAGTCGCCCATTCCAAAAGGTAGTTATCGTATGGAGAAGAATGGGCAAGAAACTCCACCGTTACTCTTTTAAAATGTTTTACACGTTTTTGTGTACATTCATTTAATAATTATATGTGAAGACGATGCATCTAGAATCAAAATTAGTCTACCAACAAAAGGTAAATCAATTATTTGATAGATACATGGATAAGGATGTCCACTCCGTGATGGCAATTTCAGGCAAATAAAAGTCGTGGATTCTTCACGTTGTTGGTTCGATCCCTGGGTCATGCAAAGTGTTATTTGTTGTTTTCATTGGACATTTTCAGTAGATTCCTTAGTCAGGATTTATGCTCAGTTAATGGAAAGCGGTTCGCCCCAATGGGACTCCTCGAATAGAGGGAATATATTAATACACCTCTGCATACTCATATAGAGGTATGAGGAACAGGGTGTAAAGTTCACTCATACTCTATAAAAAAGGGAGGATCCTCCGACCAGACGGGTGTTGTGTCTGGCAGGCAACTGCCCGATGATTCATGTCGGGCCATTGTATCTATGCTAGTTGCGCGGTAAACTCTGCTTGCGAGATGTAGGATTTGCGTGACGTCAGTATGACGCGTTGTTCGCATGTGGCGTTGTAGATACCGCTACACTCCTACGGGAATTCGAGGCGCGTATTGTGTGACAGACAGACCAGACAGACGGAGAGTGGAGTCTTAGTAATAGGGTCCCGTTTTTATCCTTTGGGTACGGAACCCTAAAAACTACAATCCTTTTGAAACAAAACAGCTGCAATATGTATAAGCTTACCTGACTAAAAAACTGTATAAAAACACGTTCAGGAATTTCTAAACTGGGTTAAGTTTCTTACTTAATCCCTGCCTTAACTAACTTGAGCGGGTTCACTTAATCCTTTCACTAAGTTTGTCGTGAAATTGTGACCATACTATTGTTTTGGTTTTACCTTTTTTATCTACTTTGACTTAGTTAGCGACACCGATATATTATTTATCTACAATAGGTCACTAAGTTTATTTTTATGAGGGTATCTCTTCTTGTAACGTAAGGTGGGACGCCCTCCGGCTAGGTGGAGCGACGATCTTCGCAGGATGGCTGGTAGCAGCTGGATGAGAGTTGCCGAAAATCGAGTTGAATGGCGTGCAATAGGAGAGGCCTATGTCCAGCAGTGGACTGCTATAGGCTGATGATGATGATGTCGTCTTGTTGGGTTGGTGAGTTTGTGAGTTGGGTACGTTGTAATGTATGCAAGCTGTCTTGTATTAAATCATAATCAAATTATGATTAAATAAACATTTAATTTGGTAGGTAAATATTTTACATTTTTTTATAATATTGGAACAAAAATACAAAAAAATATCTATAGGATTCTAGACAACCCTTTTTTCAATTCCAATGGATTTTCACCGAGGCTGTTCGGGGTGCTTAATTATGGTGTAGCGGTATCTACAACGCCACATGCGACAACGCGTCATAATGACGTCACGCAAAAATCCTGCATCTCGCAAGCAGAGTTTACCGCGCAACTAGCATAGATACAACGGCCTGACATAACACCCGCCTGGTCGGCGGATCCTCCCTTTTCTATAGAGTATGAGCGAACTTTACGCCCTGTTCCTCATACCTCTATAGTGACAACACGTCGCACTCTCACGTCCTGGAAGGAATACGTCACTGTTTATACATTTTTGTGACCAGCGCACTATGTCTTCTTCGTCCATGCATCTCTATCGGCCTTCTATATAATATATCTGTCGCATACAACTGGTTAAATTAGCCGTTTAGTTAACCGCCTGGCCTTTGGAAGTAGTGCTCGCCTCGTTTCGCTCTCTCGGCTCGCACGCGGTTGATCACAGTTCTAACCTAACCTAACACATTTGGTCGGGGTGCCCTGACTTAGTTACTGCGCCCAATTCGGCTCGCGCGTGATTGGTTACAGTTCCAACCTAAACTATAATTCAGTATCATTTAAGCCGTTAGTTGAACGGCCGCCGTTTAGTTAAAAGGCTAGGCGGTTAACTGAACGGCATTGGCTGCGACATATACATTATATTATATTATGTTGATAAGCTTTGGTGTAACACTCGGCCATCGTAATTGTCATTCGGCAACCACCAAACTGCTAGTTGTGGGTAATATTTGTCTGCGAAGTAAACAAAAACACGTTT
Organism: Hydraecia micacea; assembly: GCA_914767645.1. Taxonomy (NCBI): domain Eukaryota; kingdom Metazoa; phylum Arthropoda; class Insecta; order Lepidoptera; family Noctuidae; genus Hydraecia; species Hydraecia micacea. The sequence goes on from OU611804.1 coordinate 3,467,683, forward strand.
AATATCATAACGACAGCGTCAAACTTTTGGTGGGAGAAAGTTTGTGAGAGGAAATCATAGGTCAGGCTTGGCAGGTCCTAGTAGGTTTTGCTGTTAGTTTATGCTTATTATAATATATTGATGGGATTTTCGATTACTATACTATCAATAACAAAAAAAAATATGAAATTTGGTTCTTGTTTAGAAATAGCACGCATTTTTTTGTGGCTATTTTTCCTATATAGAGTATTATACCATTTTGAAATCTTGGTTAGTAGCGTCAATTTAAAAAAAAAACTTGCCATTTTAGTGTCCATACTTTTTTTACACCACGATGACTGAAAGTGGACTGAAATTAAAAAACTTTGATAGTTTTAAGGAAAAATATCATTTTGATTGATTTCTGTATAAAAACTACAGGCATTCTTGGATTTTTTAGGATTGTGGTGGATAGCAGCGCTACTTAGGTTGCCGATACAAAAAAAAAAAAAAAGAATATTTGAAAAATTGTGATCATGGTAGTTAAAAATATCTTAAGGGGTGTCAATTTGGGTAGCGGGATCGTCCGAAAGGGTTACCGCTGCCCCGGAACATAAAGGGCTAAGGAAGGAACACGGGTGGGTTTTAGTCAGTAAGAGCCTGACACTCCCTTCCGCTCCACCCAGAGCGGGAGGAGTTATTAGATGATTTCCCATCCAAAAAAAAAAAAAAAAGGGGTGTTCTCTTCTGCACCATTGATGGTGCAGGTCAATGGTGCAAACGGTACAACGGGGTCGTCAATTTTCGAAGGACTTCAATGTAAAATGACTTCAAAAAAATTGTAGATTTTTTTTTGTCATTATTTTTTCTCGACTAGTCATGAGCAGGTCCACCCTCTGGTGCCCGCTTATCGTTGAATTTTGGGACACGTTTTTTTATAAAACAATATTATTTGTTCTAAAACGTAAAACATATCAAAATACAGACGCCAGCACATCAAGCTACTACAATCTGTCAAATTTATTTAATATCTAAATTTTCAACTTTATTACTAAATCATAAGGTTTAAAGTCGATTGGGAAAATTTGACAGTTTCGGGTAGCTTGATGTGCTGACGTCTGTACGTACTAGACTCGATTTGGTAGACCATTTAAATGTCCTCTCCTAAATAGTTTTAATATGTATTGTCTTCCTCAAATAAAATATCTTGGCAACTACCTACTGGTAATTTTAATGAAAATCAAACGATATTTTTCAAGTCTGTCGATTTTACAAGTTTTTTAAACTTCGTTGCTTTTATTAGACATGATAATGCCTCACCATAATTTATTTATATTCAACAAATTGAAAATAAATAAATAAATGAATTAGTTTGAACCGCAGTGCAACCCTAATTGGCTTATTATTAGCGTCTATCAAGAACAATGAAAATACTTAATAACCGACTAACCGAAGGGATTTACTTGACATCAATCTTCATTTAGATCGCGTAAACAATATAAAGTTATTATGGAAGAGGAAGAAACTTCCTGATTTAATATCGTCTGTCCTTTTTGTTATTGAGAACTTCTAGAATATTGTTTGGTTTAGATGTTCAATTAAATAATTAATTTTATTTTACCATTAATGTACACACATATACAAGAAAAAAAAAAAACAGAACAGAAAAATAGGTACAAAGGTTGATGCTTATTTCATAAGAAATCTCTTTCAGCATACCTGCGATAGGACAATAAATAGAGAGATGTAGACAGCGTGTGAAAGAGTAAAGAAGACAAAAAAAAAACATAAAATTATAAACAATTCACATAAAACTAAACAAATATTATGAGAATATATTTACATACATACAAATAAACATACATACTACTAAAATACTCGTAAATATTACTAGAATGTTAATAATTATAACTTAATCAAAACTAATAATTATACGTGGGACACAGAAAGTTTTGCGAAATAAAGTTTTTATGTATGAGAGACTGGCCAGTTATAACCTTTTTGACGACTTCAAAAAAAAAAAACTACAAAGTGATAAATAACTTTCTAATTTCGGAAGTCGGTGTCAAAAAACGAAAATAGTTTCGAAATAAAGTTATTTATCACTTTTTTGTTTTATTTTTTGAAGACGGTTGTTTTTTTTGTAAAAAAGTTTTTCTTGCAACATTTTTATTGGTTGAATCTTGTGTAGTCCTCTGTAGTTTATTTCTCTAAACATCACTTCACACAGCTTCCAAGTGAACTTTACAGAATAGCACTAGATATATGTGAGGTAGGTGTGTAAGTAAAACAACGTGTAGTTAATGACGCGGTTTATTCTGGCAGCCATGACAATACAATCCGCTGTGACAGCCCGCCATTATTGACAGTGACACTTGACATAAACAATATAAACTTACAATATCTGTGGTTGACGGAATGATTTTTTATCAGCATAGCTATTCACAATCAACCGACACGCTATCGTATCGAAAATGACACATTTCGATAACTTGATTTGCCTTGCCCCCGACAGAAAACAGCTGTCGGAAGAATAATGGCCGTCTATTTCATTTAAACTGACAATATTTTCGGGTTTTGGACTTGTGAATATCGTTTAGAGGACTCCTACGATAAAATTGATTGATGTTCGATACGCTTCCGTTCACATAGTCGACCTGTTAGCCCTACTTTTACAGCGATGTAAAAATATCTGCCTTCTTATCGTTATCCGGGCTATTACCTACCTGTGTGGTCCATTTTATAGCCGATCATAGGCACTACATTATAAATAATCGTTTAAAGATATCGGCACGAATATGTCGTTCTGAAGATGATTGTCATACCCCCTATTATGTTAGCTAAACGACCGACCATTCCGGTCAAATAAATTGATGATAAGTTTTATCTCTTCTTTAGGAAAAATAACTCTATATTAAGGCATCATTCAAGGCTTATTTTTCTATATCAGAGCTATTCTATAAAGTTTATTTGGAACCTCGCTCAAGTGAGCGCACACAATTCGAAAGCGAACTCATTTGTTTTTAATGTAAATCATCGCGGATTCACAACGAGACACCGTTTGAATTTCGAAGTGATGTTTAGATAATAACAGTACAGCATGAAATTTGTTTCATTATCCTGACTTTTCTTTACATAATTACGTAGCAGAGAAGCCTTCTTTATTCAGGATAAAGAAAAAGTTATAATTAGACTGAAAGTAATATACAATTCCCACAATAATTTGCTTTACAACGAACATGTTGAGTGAACTTCCATAGAATTTTTGTGTACTACGGAATACATACTTGGAAAACTTTTGTATTGTATATAATTATGTTGTTAGCTTCAAAAGCATTCTCATAAGTGATGCACGAGTGAAGTGAACACATAACTGAACTGGAGGATAACCTCCAGAGGTGTAGGCAGATATATAGTACGTGAATAGGTATGTATAGTAAAAAAATGAAACCCTGCCTCTCAAACTAGGAGACCTGTATCTTGAGAGGCAGTTGTTCGGCAAAACGTAAATAAATTAAGTTGAACCTTAAAGGATTTACCGGCCAACAAAAAGTTAGTAACACGTGCATACTTTGAAATTGAATCCAGGATCTGCTCAGCGTTTGGGCTTGCGACCACAAACTGACGAGGCAGCCGTCATGTAAACAACACGTAAAGAGTTATTATCTGTCAAGCCCAAATTTTCAAACTATAATAGGATCGGTTTCCAGTCTAACTGGATGCAGCTAAATATCAGTATTTTACATGGAGCGACTGTCTATCTGACTTCCACAACACGATACCCCTTGGAAAGACGGGTTGCTTTTTGGGCTTCTAACTACCCGTAATGACCGTCAAAGATTTACCTATGAATGACAGCCGGGACCAACTGCTTAGCACTTCCGAAGCATGGCGAGGTCTCGATATGTAATAGATGGTCATCCATCCACGAACTGACCGCGGCAAGCGTAGCTTAACTTGCGATCGACCCATACGGCTGTTATCATTTAGCCACGACCCCTCTGCCAATAAGGTCAGTGTATGTCATTTTAACTAGGGCGACCTCTTCTGGTGTTTCACCTGTAGTAATTAACCAAAGTTGGTAAGATACCATAATTAGCTCAGTAAACCTCGCTTTTCCATCATTTATTATCTATTAGGTCAATCAGAGGGGTCTGTTGGAAAGTTGTTCGGAATTAAGTTGTCCTTATTATGGACGTTGCCCTGAGGGTCCTTGAGTTATGGAAGTTTGGCGAAACAGTGGCGATGGTAGATATGGTTTGATATTTTGATAGTATTGTGATTTGGAGTGGACTCTGAGGAGCTTAAGGTCTTTGTGTGACTCCTCTATTCATTGTCATCTATACATAGTCTAAACTACCATTATAAAAGACAAAATATTTAGAAAGAAAGAAAAAACGTTTATTTGCGGTGAACATGACGCAAAAATAAGCATAAACACACAAATAAAATGAAAAAGAAGGTAAGGGAAACATGCGTCACATCCACGCAAAACGGCTATCGCTCAGCATTATGCTGCGACCCCATGCAAGACAGAGCCCTAGCGCTGGTTTTGATTTGATTATTTGTATGTTTGTTTGTAAGTTTTAACGCTAAAACGGCTGAATGGATTTGACACATTGGTAGACCATGACCTGGACAAGCATTTAAGCTACTTTTCAAGCTTGATCGTAGACGAAGTCGCGGGCAACAGCTAGTAGAAAGTAAAGTCACTTTTCGTGACTGCCTGTGTGATCGTTGGGTTCTAAACTACATAATGTATTTAGATGTTATTTTCGCCATCACTATTAGCATTTATTCTAGAAGATTTATAATATATTTATATAAATTTTCTGTTGTGTTTTTTGTTTATTTTAATATTTGACTGTATTAATAGTTAGCAGAAAAATATCAATGTTCTGACATGTGGCCATTATGCCCGTGCGAAGCAAGAACGAGCTTCTAGTTTTGACGTGAATACGTCTTTAAAATTGCTTCCATAGTGGGAGGCAAGTCAAAAAAAAAAAACAATGATAGCAAAATCGGGGGATACAGTTTGGTTTTGTAGCTTCATATCTATTATTCCCATCCTAAATACAATTACACCATTGGATAGCTAAATGATCAAAGAATTCATTACGTAAAGTGAGGATTGTGATGCATCGCGCAGTGGAGGGGTAAGGGCCGCCATTTTGAGGTCATTTTGCTGCGTATCGAGATTTCCACTTAGTATAGCTTTTGCCTCGGAAAAGCTACGTCGTTCGTTTAAGTTTCAATCATCAGCTCTCGTCAAAATCTATCGATTGTATACAAAACATTAGTGTAAAATAGTGACAGTGAATATAAAGTGTTAAAATAAAATGAAAAACAATATCAAAAATATACAATGTCGGCCTATACACGTCAAAAAGCCAAATCCAAATACAGAGATCGTATACGGTTGGAAAGGGCTTCTCAAGAGCAATCGAATGGTTCCAATAAAACACCATATAACCGAGTCAACCAGTGCCGGGAACGTAAAAGAATGAGTGCGGCCGAGCGGATCAACCTCGTTACGTAAACGTATTCACGACTTGACTTTCAAAAGTGCCTAATAAGTTAACAGACATAAATAAACTTTACTTAGGTAAGTATGTGATGAATATTTCGGCAGTTTTAGTCAAAGAACGTTTTTTGCTCGGGTTCCATTAGCAGTAAGGTCCTTACTGAGCAGTAGGCCGTGAGAAGTGGTAGCCCAGTGGTAACAGACTTACAAGTTGTAGGTCGTGGGTTCGAATCCAGGCAGGCACTTTACTTTTTGTATTTAATTTCATCACCACTGCTCTCAAAATGACGAGGAAAACATCGCGAGGAAACCGGCATGTCCTTGAACCAAACATCGAAGACGTCAAACCCACCAATCAAATTCCACAGCTCGTTTAATCTGCTTTTTTATTTGATTACGCTGTTTTCTATCAGGTATTTATTTTTATTTCGGGTGCTGGTTGCACGATAACTGATGTGAAGTCGGGCGGTTAAAAGGTTAACAACTTTTATCGATTCCTCGTGCCATAATTTGTCAAATCTAGCTCCAAAGTGGTTTGACACTAATTGCTAGATCGATTAACAAGCTGTCATGCTAGAAGTCGATTATCTAGATAATTGACATGAGTGGGTGACCTCGCGGACTTAAATTCACGAAGTGGACTAAATTACTGACATACTTTAAGGCCCGGACTCCTCTGAAGCGGAGCTGGGCGGAGCGGAGAGGAGACGTGCAGGAATCGACCAATCACAATGGTTGAAATCCTCATCGCGTCACTCGTCTCGTCTGTGATTGGTCGATTCCTGCACGTCTCCGCTCCGCTCCACCCAGCTCCGCTTCAGTGGAGTCCGGGCCTTAAGGATTTAAAATAAAACAGAATGCCTGCATTCCCCAAAGTTGTAGGCAGAGGTGAATGAATGAATACAGAATGGTATCTGTAATGATATTTTGCCAGTTTTGCTTAAGTCCCATGTTATAAGGAGCGGGCTTTTTGTGAGTCCCATGTAAATTAGAGCGATGCTCGGCGGTATTCCCATCAATCAGGCATAAATACAGTCTCCGGGCTTTTACTCAGAGTTTCCCAATGGAAATACTTAATTTTCACTGAAAGATTCAGGAATCGAAGCCAGAACCCCAGCCTCAGACGTCCCGGTAACGACACAAGTTTGGGAAAACATCGAGACGAAATTCGCACTAAATAAGTAGGTACTACCTTCCGCGGTATACTAACTGCGGTATGTTCGGTCAGTGGGTCATCTTAGGGGCGGATTTCAACTTCAAATCCCTTTGAGCAAGTCCTCATGTGACGACATCAACGAAATGTAGGTGCTAAGGGCATGAAAATAAGATTCAAAATCATTTCTGCTTACGAAAATCCGCCAAGTAAACGGCCGGCCTTAACATTGCAGTAGAAGAGTTTACAGACTTCTTTTACCAAAAATAATAATTCAGTTGGCAACTCGAACCGTTAAAAATATCTTTTCCAACACTTTGTAGCAATTTATGCAAAGAAAGTTGGTCTGCTTCAGAAACATGATACCCCAGAAAATCTTTATTGTTTTAACACGGTAACTTGTAACTATACCTAAGATTCTTAGAACAATTTTCCAAGTTATGAAAGCACTTTTAATACTAAGTGAGAGTACTTACACCAAAATGCGTGAGCCTTAGTGTAAAGTCTGACAAAAAAGTGATAATTATATTTTGTAGTGTAGTAGCACTCAGTGGCTATAAGTGCTTGGCCAGACTGGCAGCGCGGGCGTGAGGCGGGCGCGGGTGCGGGAACGCGCGCGGTCTGCCTGTCCGCAGTGGAGCGCGGCTGCGTTCTGCGTGTTGTCGTGTCCAGTGTTTGTCAAAATATAATATGGATGAAGAAGACTTATTTTTACTAGAAAAAAGCTCGAACTAGTTTGTGACTCCTCCCGCTCTGGGTGGAGCGGAAAGGAGTGTCAGACTCTTACTGACCAAAACCCACCCGTGTTCCTTCCTTAGCCCTTTATGTTCCGGGGCAGCGGTAACCCTTTCGGACGATCCCGCTACCCCGGCAGGCTTTGGCCCTGTATGAACGAGCCTATGGCGTGAGTTGCACGCGTGCTCCCCGCGCGCTCCCCGCACCGAGCAGCCTGCGCCGCTCACCGCGCCCGCGTGTGCCCACTGTGGACACTCAAAGGAAGTTCATATGTTGAGTATCATATATTATGTTTGAGTTCACCGCGCCGCGCTCGCCCCGCGCTCGCCCCGCGCCCGTGCTGCCAGTCTGGCCTAACACTAAAATATTCAGCTGCATGTGGTTAGTTTGGAAGCCGATCCAAACATATTTGGGAAATGGTTACTTATCAGATGATTAGCAGGTAGTCAGGTAAGTATCTACTCATGACCACGATACAATTTTGGTGTGGGACCAAATCTATCATAGACCTTTCCCAGTATAAAATAACTTATATCACAATAATTCAACAGTCAATTCCTTTTTAATTTCAAGAAACAAAATGCGCACAAACATTTTCCCCGAATGTTACCAACTTAAAATAACTTGCTCCAAAAACTTTTTAACTTGCAACCCCAAGACGGTTAAAGTTTGTGGCCTAGAATTTTCGTTTGTGGCAACTTCTCACATTACCTATCTCGTCTTCGCGGTCGTTAAGATAACTTACGATGTTCAAACTTGGAACGCATTATAATCAAAGGGGCGAATTATATTGATTTCGAGTGTATTTCCTATGCTGATTTTAGATGACATGGGATTTAAGAGGGAAGCGCTAAGGTAGCCCGCGAAATTCAAATTTTTTTACGTTTTTTGCAATTTGCTGGTCAGTATTAAGTTGTACGTTGATTATAATATGATTCGCGACCGTAACAAATATGTATTTACAGAATTATAATAATTAGAATCAGTAATACAACTTGTTAAGTTAGTATAGGGTGACTGGTAATTAGTGACCGATACCTAAACACGTGATTGTACTCATGATAACAAACAAATTTTACTATGGGACCAAACCTGAAATCGCCAAAAAAAAATGTGCTGTTCAGTACATTTTGACCAGTTAGGCGAACATAAACTACTAAACAGCAGATTTTTTTTCCAAATTTCAGGTTTGGTCCCATAGTAGAAGTTGTTTGTTATCATGAGTACAATCACGTGTTTAAGTATCGGTCACTAATTACCAGTCACCCTATATAATCCTAAAATGTCAAGATTTCATGAAATAGTCATTCAGTAGGATTATGGTCTTAGAGAGTTGTGTTGATGACTTTAATGATTATAATTCTGTAAATACATATTTGTTACAGTGTTTTTTACATTTCTATGGGCGTCACCCAGATTAGGTCTGCCCTCGGGACACCTAGATCCTACAAAGATGTTCTCAACAGACCCTGTGCCCGGTTTATCAAAACTTGCAAGTCTACAATTTACATTTTACAAGGAAGTTGTTACATAAGTTCTTGTAAATTACGTTTATCAAAATAAATCTAAAGGGATTGTAAAATTGAGCGCTTGTAGATTCTACGTATTAAGTTCTAAATTCAAAAAGGTATGCCGCCATATTCTTTTCCCGCCGTTTTTAGTACTTATGTTTGAATATTCTCTACTTATAATAGCCTCCCGACCGATTTCGGTCACGGTGGCCAATCTCAACGGAGATCAGCCAGGTACGCAGGAGATATTATAGTGCACAAGTGTGTGCGTAAACACAGGTGCACTCTCTGTTCCTTTACTCTCATAGTCCGATGGGACGGCAATCCGACACGACCGGGGAGAGATCAGGCGCAAGACCAACGGGTTTACTTACATGCTTTTCGAGGCACGGGGATACTTCCAAACTCCGGCCTGTTACTAAGAAATTTCTACTGGAAAACCAAATAACACTTTGTCCGACCCGGGAATCGAACCCAGGACTCCACACTCAGCAGATGCGCTTGCAACCAGTGGCAACTCATCGGTGTCAGTGAAAAATAAGCTTTGTTTTTAGTGTCATTAGGTGCTGTAGAACTATTCTGTAAAGTTCACTGCTCACCGGGTCAAGTGAGCGCACACAAATCGAAAGCGAACTCATTTGTTTTTTTAAATAAATCATCGCGGATTCACAACGAGACACCGTTCGAATTTCGAAGTGATGTTTAGAGAATGTTATGGCATTTTAAAAAGGTAGTTTAATTTTTTTCTGAAATTGGAATAATAAATATAATTCCGTTGACCACCATTCAACCATCAAAGGTATTAATTATAAAAGCATACTGGAATTATTTTTAATTAAAATAAATTACCTTCAGTTTCCCCATGCTAATTATTTCCCATTAATGAATATACTCGTATTACTGGGCGAATATTTTACGGTATAATTAAATCACCCCTCGGAATTCTTCGCGAGTTGAATAAATCAGAAAGATGTATAGTGATTAAAACGTGTGGAATAATAAATCAGTAGATAAGAAAGAATGGCTGAAATTAGTAGAAAAAATATTTAAAAAAACCAGCCACGAAGGGTTCCGTACCACCGTAGAATATTTAACACTACATATTAAAAAAAAATGAAGAGGTCCGCAGGAGAACCAAGTTGTTGGGTTTTCGAAGTGAAAACTTCTTTAGACGCACTTTGCACTCTTTCTGAACAGTGAACGAAACTGAACCGTCACGTTCGGATTGGTGACGCTGAATCGCGAATACTGGGCGCTGAATCGCGTATGCTCGGCGCTAAATCGCGTATGCTCGGCGCTGAATCGCGTATGCTCGGCGCTGAATCGCGTATACAGATAGCGCCATCCACGAAGACGCGCCCCACTCTTCGTTCTAATCGCTTACAGTACAAGTGTGCAACATTCCGCTAGTGTTTTAGTTTAGTCGATAGACGATACACAGTAATTACTTATTAGTGGGTAATTAGTGTGAATGTGTATCAAAAAACTAAAACACTGGCGATTACACTTGTAATTATAATGTTGTATGTATTTATACTATTTTTAATTTATAATAATATTGTATGTGATTTTATGGTCCTTGATGCCTGAAATAAATGGATAAAATAAAAAAATTGTAAGAAGAGTGGGGCGCTGAATCGCGTCTAGTCAGCGCTGAATCGCGTATGCTCGGCGCTGAATCGCGTATGCTCGGCGCTGAATCGCTTATACTCGGCGCTGAATCGCGTATACTCGTTGCTGAATCGCTTATACTCGGCGCTGAATCGCGTCTAGTCAGCGCTGAATCGCGTATGCTCGCCGCTGAATCGCGTATGCTCGGCTCCAGTCGTAAGTTTTCACTTCTATCGTATGGTATTTTACACGACCTCTGCCTAACCCTTAGGGAAATCAGACGTGATTCTTTGTATCACCAATTTCATTGCATAATAGATTTTGAGGTCTCCTTTTATAGGCCTTTAAAAATGGCTATTTTCGGCAGTCAGTAATAAAAGGTCTATAATAAAAAGCACGCCAGTCTACGTATGAATAAATAAGAAGACTTCAGCACTATTTCTTTCTCTTTGGAAATAGATTTGGGATTTCTCACGACACGTTCAGACTTGTACTTGAATATATTATACCTTTCACTCCGAACTCTCTCTGGGGAGACTGAATAAAAAATGTGACACTACTGTGATTCGAACGAAATCGTTTTTTTTATTAGAGGTCCATAGGGATAGCTTTTAGTTACGTAATGTTCCATCTGTCAAATATATCGAAATGTCATTTATAAAATAAATGAACATCAGCAGTGCTATTGTGTAAAGTTCACTCACAACCTCACTCAAGTGAGCTGCACACAATTCGAAAACGAACTCATTTGTTTTGGCACCGTTTGAATTTCGAAGTAATGTTTAGAGAATTGCCTTGCAAAACAAAATAAGTTACATTAAAAATGGTCGTATTATTCTTAAGTTTTCATATTTAAACGCTTAGAAAACTCAACAAAACTAATATCTAACTTCAAAGGGGTTTGAGTAATTTTGTATGAACCAGTGGCATGATTTTTTTTTTGAGCGGCCACGTAGTTTATTGTTGCTAACGTATAGTGGTATATATAATAATAATGACTCTTAAAAGAATTTTGTCCTAAGTAATATCGGAGCTGAAATATATGATATCGAAGTAGGTAGAATTTCAACATCATGTCGTCGAAATAAAGACGGAACCCCGTATATGTATTGTGAACAAATACAGCACGTATGACACAATACATACATTCATAAACTTACGCATGTTATTGGAGGAGTATGTATGGCATTATTATAAGATAATTAAATAAAAAACAATAATACTACAAAATCACTATATTTTTACACAAACTTTAATTATTTAAAACATTTAAACGACTTGTCGGGTGTTTTTAACCGACTTCAAAAAAGGTGGTTCTGTATTTGACCCGTATGTATGTTTGTAAGTCCGCGATTTTCTCAAAAACTAATGAAGTCATTTTGAATTTTGTTTTTTAAGTAATTCTTTCGTTGCGATCTACATACTTTCAAAAAGGTTTTAGTATATAATACATTAGTTAATTATTCGTATGTACGAAGTTATATGCATAAATGTACTGCATCGGAACGAGGATATCGGTGCTTTTGGTGGGCTCATGGGCGGCTTTTATGTTGTTGTTTATCGCTAATCACGAGTTACAGAGAGAAATAGAAGTAAAACTACAATGTAATGACGAAATAGACACTATTTAAAGCAAATGGCGATTTGATTTTATAGATTTTTCACATTAAATATCTCGGCTTCGATGAACGTGGGAAAGAAACGTTCATAGAAAAAAATGAATGTCTTAATGTGTTCTCTTTAACGAAACACTTTTCATAAGTGGCCGCGTATTTAAAAAATCATGCCACTTTTACTCAAACCCTTTTAGCCTTAAAAGATCCCATAACAACATTTCTTCAGAAATAAACCACTTAGAAATGGACAGACAGCCTTTCGTTCAACTGGCTATCAAGCGCCTAATGTAGTGGAAGAATACGACCGAGCGATCAAAAGTAATATCCATAGAATATACCTAGTATAAAAATACTTTCATACATCTATCATTCTTGAGAATTGGTATCGGTAACATCTGTTAGGTGGAGATGAGAAATGTGAGCATTGTGTTCGGTTCATAATAACGTTACATCATGCCTCGATTCCGCGAGGGATTGGGCAGAAGTTTGTCTAAAGTAACACCCACATTCCGTCAGTTATGTCGCCCCTATTGTACTTGTAATAGGGAGCGAACTTGTTGCGATCAACCGGGCACAAATCCAAATTAAACTTGTAACAGAAAATATTAACAATGGTAATCCAGCGGTGTCAATATTTTTAGATATGAGTAAGGCCTTTGATTTTGTTAATCACTCTAAGCTATTATACAAATTAGACTTTTACGGCATAAGGGGCAATGCCTATCAATGGATATCTAGTTATTTAAGAAATAGGAAGCAATATACAGAGATATCCAAAGTTATAAAGAAACGGGACAGAATATATTCTAAAGAGAAATTTAAATCAGTAGCTATAATAAATAAGTGTGGTGTGCCTCAGGGTAGCATCCTCGGTCCTTTGCTTTTCTTACTTTACATAAACGATCTTCCTGAGGCCACTCTGCAGAAATGTATTCTTTTTGCAGATGATACGACAGTTATTATAAAGTGCCAGGATAAAAACAATTACAAATCAGTTACCGAAGAGACCTTGTCAGCTATAATTAGTTGGATGGCAAATAATGACTTAAATATAAATGTTAGCAAGACCAAATTAATAGAATTTAACTCGTATAATACTAAACAACTAGCTTTAGATATTAGCTATAAAAATGAAAAAGTAGAACAAGTGGATGAAATAAAATTTTTAGGTATTAATATAGACAAAAATCTCAATTGGAAAAGCCATGTGGAACATATATGTCAAAAACTTGATAGATTTGTGTTTGCATTAAAAAAGCTACGGCAAAATGTTTCTGTAGAAGCTGCTCTTTCAGCTTACCATGGCTATGTGTCATCTGTCCTAAGCTATGGACTTATCATGTGGGGTAATTCGACCGATACCGACAGAGTTTTCAAGCTCCAGAAACGTTGCATCCGGGTAATATACAAGGCATGGTTTTTAGATAGCTGTAAACCTCTCTTTAAAAAGAGTAAAATTCTTCCACTACCCTGTATGTACATACGAGACATCTGCGTTTTTACAAAGAAACACATACATTACTTTAAGCAACATAGCGAAGTTGTGCCAAGACAAAAAAGGGCTAGGTTTCGAGACTTATTATATCATCCATCTGGTCATAAAGATATTTACAAGAAAAATGTGTATAATATGTGTATATTGATTTATAATAACATACCAAAAGAATTAAAATTATTACAGGGTAATGTTTTTAAAATCAAATTGACAGAGTGGCTACAAAATAGTTGCTTCTATAACCTTAAGGAATTTATAGAACATAGACATAGTTGTTAAATATTGAATTAATTATTATTTATGAGTAATTGGACAGATAATTGTAGGTATGGAATAGTAATTTTCATTAAATACTAATTGTTTTTTTTTTTTTATTGACATTTTTTTAATTACAGTTATTGACATTTAAATTTATTTGAATGACTTTCGATTTTAAGTTCTTATTGACATTTCATTTTATTTGATTGAAATTTTAATTATGAACATTCTATTGTATTGACATTTTTATTTATTAATTTTTGTTCATTTTTATAATAAGTTTTAAATGCTTCATTATTAATTTGGTTTGGTCTGTCTTTTTATATATATATATATTTTTAAATTTATCATAATAACGCTCAATTTGTATTTGGTCCGATATGAAAATGACTGACTATTATTAAATGTAATTTGCACGCTTGCTTGCAGGCAGAATACAATAACTTTTAGGCTGTAAGATCTTTCCTTGTTAAAAATGTATTTTTCTGGCAAATAAATATTTTGAATTTGAATTTGAATTTGAAAACCCGGGCTGCTAATGAGACAATTTGTTCGACTTTTGGTCATAAAAACATAGGGTGGGTTTCATCTGGCTTGTCCACTGGTTTGTTCTCCTACCCGCATTGGAAAATCAGTTGATCGCTCGGTGGGGTATGCTAGCTCTGCCCCGCGCGACTCCCGCGCCGCGCATCAAGGCTGAATCCTTGGTCTGTTCGCCCGGGATCGCGATTGAATGTGGTCAGTTTACGTGTTATAAACTCAAAATTGCCGTGCAATTAGTTACGTACGTTCATCGAGACATTTTTCTCACACGAGTGCTGAGCTGATTAGATATTTCCTGAAGCTGTGACCTGATGCTGTGGCATGGATAATTTCAGGTTAGTGGTCAAGCTTTTTTGTCTACCCTGTGTTGCCCTTTGTATTGAGCAAGATCTTTACTTCTTTAGGGGGTTTTTAGGTACAGCACTTCCCGCCAATAATAAGGTACTTCGATTTAATTTTATTTCACCCAGCGTCTTATTCAGATTCCACACAATTCCTTATGGAAAAATCTATTTATAATTATTAGAACCAGGAGTTCTGCCTACCCCATAAGTATATAAACCGTTATAATTAACACAAACGAAGCAGTCCCAAATAATATAATGAAAACAAATAACGTTTATCTAATCTATCTCATTTCTTATCACTAGGCTTTTGTCTTATCTCTGACGTCAGTGGACGGGTAGGCTTGACTGACTGACTGATTGACTGAAAGGCATAAAATATCTAGTCAAGTAGTACTATTTAGTACAGTTCACGTGGAACCTCACTCAAGTCAGTGCACACAAAGACTCGAAAGCGAGCGGATTCACCACGAGACACCGTTCGAATTTCGAAGTGATGTTTAGAGAATTTTCATACATACCGAGACCCCTCCGTGCCTCGGAAAGCACGTTAAGCCGTTGATCCCGGCTGTCATTCGTGGATCTTTGACAGTAGTTACGGGTAGTCAGAAGCCCTAAAGTCTGATAACCAGTCTTACCAAGGAGTATCGTATTACCCAGTAGCTGGGTTGTGGAGGTCAGATAGGCAGTCGCTTCATGTAAAATACTGGTATTCAGCTGCATCCGGTTAGACTGGAAGCAACAGTTGGTAAAAGGCTAGGCAGATGATGATGTGTTTAGAGAATTTTACAAAAGCGGTTCTTTCTCTCAGTCCGTCCTTCAATCAAAATTATGGAAACAAAAGAGACAAACATATTTACCTCAACATTTTGTGAACTTTATCACTAACATTTAAACGCTTGACAGCCATAAGATGTTTATTTTGGTTGCCTAAAACATCATTTATTATTATTTATTTATTCTCTCACTGGAACGCCATACAGCAATTACACCAACGGAGTAAAAAATCACTTAATCTGCTGCTTTCCATCCATGCTGTGCGCGGTGGACATCGAATTGGCAATGGATCACGCACGCTCACGCAGCGTCATGACATTTCTCCATAACCCCATCACTCCTTCTATAAATTGTACACATTCACTGCGAATTTTTTAAACACAATGATTTTTCAAAGTGAATACATTAACATTGAAAAAACGGAAAATTTTGAGGTATCATCATGACATGTCTATCTAGATTCGAGATATTCCTTTGTGCCAAATCTCTTTGTTTATGTATCAAAGGTAGACACAAAAATAAAATGTGAAGACAATAGTGTGTGCGGGCTTTGTTTGTGAGTGGGTTTATCGCTAGCCGTGTTTATGAACTTTCATTCCGAGTGGATCAAACTTAGAGGAGAAGAAGCATCTTGGCTAATTATTTTGCTGATAGTAGACCCTATTTCTTCGCCGATCTCATCTTGAATAGGAACTTTATAGGCCAAAGTGGAAATGGTATTTACATAGATAGATAGATAGATAAACCCATAGATATATGAAAGAAGATTTCTATGGATAAACCATTTTTTTGGCGCATACAAAAAGACAGCACAACACACAGAAGTACAATATTAGATGATATTCAATTACCCACATGAACCTAATATAAAAGAAGGTGCCGATATAAAAATAAAAAGAAAAAAAAACATACATAGGTATTGAAATAAAAGCGACACTATGATGAAAACTTAAAATTAAATTAAACTAATAATAACGAAATATACACAGTGCGGTGTGCGTCTCAAGGTTGCACCAAATGGGAGTCCAGCTCAGCATGTGTCAGGCAGACATCGTAACAGATCAATTCTGTTTTTCGGTAGGCATGGTGAAAATGCTTCTTTGATAGAGCTTTCTCATAGGAATTTCCTCTACTTCATCATCTGGTGATGAAGTAGAAAAATAAATAAAGAAAAATATTATCCAAGCGGCGAGGAGGTAGCGGGGTACCTCCTCGCCGCTTGGATAATATTTTTACTTCGGCTTAGTGTAACAAATAGCAATATTTCATTATCATCTGCCTAGCCTTTTCCCAACTATGTTGAGGTCGGTTTCCGGTCTGAATACCAGTATTTTACATGGAGCGACTGCCTATCTGACCTCCACAACCCAGTTACTGGGTAATACGATTCTCCTTGGTAAGACTGGTTATCAGACTTTCGGGCTTCTGACGACCCGTAAGGACTATCAAAGATCCACGAATGTTAGCCGAGACCAACGGCTTAATGTGCTTTCCGAGGCATGACGGTGTCTTGGTATGTATAGATCTGGTCACCCAACCACGGACCAACCGCGGCAAGCGTAGCTTAACCTGATCGATCGACCTGTGCGGCTGTTATTACTTAGCTACAAGCCCCCTTAATAGCAATATAGCTCCTTAATAGCCCCTATTAATAGCATATATTGATATATACTTTCACATACTTAGTTCACGCGGGATCCATGTTTTTCGCCATTACTTGGGCATTGATTGTACAGACGCCAGCACATCAAGCTACTACAATCTGCCAAATTTTCAACTTTATCGCCAAAGCATTATTAGGTTCAAAGTTGATTGGGACAATTTGACAGTTTCGGGTAGCTTGATGTGCTGGCATCCTGTACCTTGGTCTGGTACATCGAGTTTAACGAGTCATCACTCGTAGCTGTAAGACAGTCACATTCTAAAGCTCATAAATTGTAGTTTATTTTAATATAACCCTTTGCTTACTCCCCAAGGACACAAGTGTTATCGTAGCGTGAACTCAAGGTTATATAGCCAAGTGGATATTACATGTATGACGTGTGGATCGATAGAGATGGGCAAATAATACATATGTTTTTTGTTTAGTGGCGACTTTTTACCGTGCTAAAATATAAATGTTTTGTTAATTGGTAGAAGGCATGACATTGGGTTAGGGTGCAAATTACACATGACATCACGCCCGTATACTTCGACAGGTTAGGCAGATGTGTCCCTTAGGACACCCACATTTTGCAAGTTCGCAGTTTATTAAATTCCACATAATATTTTTTTTCTTTTTTTTTAAATGGACTTACTCTTGACTCTAGTCTAGGTCAAAGGTGACAGAGACAAAGTCGACGATGGAGCGAGCTTATCCAGAAGAAGCCTGTTCACTGTCACTTTTTATTTTATGAGAGCAGTGGTGGCCCAGTGGTAAAGACCTCGACTTACGAGATATAGGTCGTAGGTTCGAACCCTGACAGGCGCTTTGCTTTGTGTAAATTATTTCATCATCACTGCTCTCAAAACGGCGAAGGAAAACATCGTAAGGAAACCGGCATGTCCTAGAACCAAAAATTCAAAGACATGTGACATCTACCAACCCGCATAGCGCCCGCGTGGTTGATTACGGCCCACTCCCTCTCACAAAGAGGAGGCCTGTGTCGCAGCAGTGGGAACATTATAGGCTGATTATGTTATGTTATATGTATGTTTTTATTTTATATAATTAATATAAACAAAGTTGCTTTTCTTGTCTTTCTGTGGTTTTTTCCCTTCATTTAGACAGTTTATTCAAGAAGGTTTATGTGTTTAATACATTAGTATTAAACTTACGTAATAATATACACGATCTCAATTTTTTGTCGAATTGTAAAAACCGTGCGAAGAATGGGCGGGTCACCAGTTTAATTATATTTTAAGGTGAATGCGCAGTTATAGACCGCGAAATTCAATTTTTCTTAAGTTTTTAGCAATTTTCAGGTCAGTGTCACGTTCATCCAAAAAAAAAAAAGAGTCAGGTTGTAACTTGATCAAAATATGATTCGCGACTATAACAGGTACGTATTTACAGAATTATAATCGTTTGAATCATTACTACATCTTTCTAAGTTAGATTTGTACCATACCAACAAATCTCTTATGGAAAAGTGCTTAATGGTACAAATCTATCTTACAATGATGTATTAATTATTCTAATGATTATATATATACAAGATACAACCTGACACTGACCTGAAAATTGCTAAAAACGTAAGATAATTTGAATTTCGCGGGCTACCACTGAATGTTTTCATGAAAGAAAAATCTTAATTTTGGTCAATTATTCAGTAGAAGGCCTGTATCTTTGGAGCTTCTCTTAGCTCAGTAATTTGTTCAACACAATAGCTTCACAACAATGTCTCCTTCTGGCCAAAAACAAGCCTTAACAAAATATCAACATAAAGGAAAAAGAAAGCTGAAATAGTATTATTTTCAGCACTTTATGTTATGTAACTTGATCTAGGGTGAAAATAGTATTCCTTGAGGCGTGTTTACCAGAGAATTTATCTCGACGTGAAAAAGGTGTTGAGAAAATATTACCTACCTTTTTTGTACACTAAAAGGGTTCCGGCTTTTGGGAGCTGGTTTGGTAAATCGGATTAGATGTAAGTGAGTAGGTAAAGCCGTTTGTACTTGCTATAAACAGTCTTTTTTTTTGTGGATGGGAAATCATCAAATGACGCCACCCGCTCTGGGTGGAACGGAAGGGAGTGTCAGTCTTACTGACTAAAGCCCACCCGTGTTCCTTCCTTAGCCCTTTATGTTCCGGGGCAGCGGTAACCCTTTCGAACAATCCCGCTACCCCTATAAACGGTCTTGAGTTTATATTATCACAAATATATATCGTTTCCTTGACGATTATTTGTATTAAATTATCAACATAGGCATAAGCGGAAAACCGTTATCAAAATATTATTGCGCCGTGGTGAAATGTTATTGTAACAGCTGCTATTCTTTGACGTATTTTGCTATTATTGTTATTTTGGTCAAAGAGCTGTTACAATAATATTTGAACGCAGATTTACCGATAACAGACTTAAATCAAAGTAAAAGGAATATACGGAGCGTAGCTACAGGTGACGTTTCTAGTTTCTGCCTAGCCCCTTGGGGCAAAGTCCCAAGTGAGTTTATGTAAAGTCTATTAAAATTTGTTTCAAACTGATGTTATTTCAAGTTAAAGAAATATCAACTTTCTTTCAATAGTAATTAAGTTGATTTCAGAGTGACTAGCACTCTAGAAAAATTTATAAAAATGTTTGAAGTTGTAGCATAAACTGAACTTTATTGTATAGGGATTAAAGTTATTTTTCCATAAACTTATATTTTGTTTACATTTTTGGCAAATAAGTTGTGAATGAAGATTAAACTTAATTCAAAGAAGATGACATTAATAAATTATGATAAATTGAGACACAGCTAGTAGTGTGACGATTAGATCAGATTGTATTTTACCTCTACAAAAATAACATAGTAGGTAGTTGCTTCACATTTTAGGGCAAACATGTGGTGCCAAAATGACCTTGGAATGAAGTTTTTATGCCAACTAGTTAACTTTGCCCGTCTCTTGTTATTAAAACAGTTTGTGCCTCCAGGGACACAACATTTGAAGCCGACCTGACCTTGGAAATTATGAAAACAGTTGTGCATAATTTATTTATTTCAAGGTCATTTTGGCGCCTAGTTTGTGAATAAATATGGTGTATTACATGGCTTTCTTGTTGACATTCAGAATTTTTTCTTGGGTAAATTATATGGTTAATTTTCATGTGAGTAGGAAAAATTACACGATGCCGGGGGCTGAACGATTGACAGCTTTGGGATACTAGTTCGAATCTTGCTTGAAACGTGAGTCATAATTTTATTTAAAAATTATTTGACGCAAAGGCTAAGCCATTGACTGCTGGTCTTAGGGTCGAAGTTCGCTCCGAAAATATCTACTCAGGGCGAAAAACGGCGACGATTTCAAGCGACTAATCTTCCAAACAAAATGTAATAAGACAATATTGCTGAACATACTCGTCAACATGTGTATCCGGCCCATCCTAACCTATGGTGCCTGGTAGCTCACCGAGACGCAAAAGTTCCGCCTTGGCGTTTGCCAAAGAGCGATGGAGCGCAGCATCCTGGGTGTAAAAAGACAGGACAAAATTCGGAACACCATGCTGCGTTCCAAAACGGGTATAATAGACGTAGGCAAGAAAGCTGCCAGGCTCAAGTGGGTCTGGGCGGGTCACATCAGCCGCATGCAGGATGACCGCTGGGCAAAAATTTCCACACAGTGGGGCCCAGAAAGCGGTGGCGAGATGACCTGGACGCGTACCGCGAGGGCTGGTTTGAGGTGGCGCGGGAAAGGTGTCCCTGGAAGGACTTGGGGGAGGCCTTTTTCCAGCAGTGGGACACTATAGGCTAAACGAAAAAAAAAGGTAAGTAACATTCGGTTAAAAAGATTATCCACTAGTGGCAATTACCATAGATAGCCATAATTGATGAGACAGGTACTTACTCAAGTATATCCGCGCACCCTGGGCAGTCTGCTTTGCTACCAAACATTATTACTGACTGACTTATCGAACGACTCGCGCCCATACGAAATAATATGTAGCGGTATCTACAACTCCACATACAAACAACGTGTCATACTAACGTCACGCAAAATCCTGCATCTCGCAAGCAGAGTTTACCGCGCAATTAGCATATATACAACGGCCCGACATGAATCATTGGGCAGTTGCCCGCCAGACACGTCACCCTTTTGGTCGGAGGATCCTCCCTTTTCTATGGAGGATGAGTGAACTTTACATCCTGGTATGAGGAATACCTCTATAAATATAAAAATCACAATCAAAAAACCATGGGTTAGATATCTTTAATACATATTTCAAATCTAGCTAGATCCTCGTATTACATAATATAAAATAGAATCCGTTCTTCAATTCTTCCGACTCAAGTTCTAAAGCAAAGTAGAAAGTATAAGAATCCAGAAAATTCTTTTAGTACCGCAAAGTTCTGTAAGAATTCCGATCTCAATAGTTTTCGAGTATTACGTAGTGCGGTGACCATGTTTCTTGTATGTGTGATAATTTCAGTAAATTTTTGAAGTGAAAACTTCTTTAGGCGCGTTGGGCATTTTTTGAGATGGAAATAAACCTATTGAACTCGCGACACTCTTACCGACAACGCGCTACATTCGGATGTGTTCGGCTGTCCTCGGGATGTACTCGGTTTAATGTATTTTCGATATGTCAGTGAGTGATGACAAAGTATTCTGTTTGTGTTTTGTTTAATGACGATTCAAAAAGTACACACGTAATTGTTCAAGTTTTCACTTCTGTCGGCACTCCCGGAGTGCCACTGTTTTTTTACCTATTTGTTGTAAGTAGCCATAATTATTTATTTCTTTCTCCTCTGTCTATTAGTCACAAGTGCGACCTGCTGAGCGAGGAGTGCTGACTTAAATCCCAGTTTGAGGAATGTGTTTTTAATTAGGAAATACTTGGTAGCAGTCCGGGGTCTAGATTTGATCCCGGTTAAAGGTAATAGGGTCGCTTTCTATTACATGGGGTTTACTTTAATGGCGAAATGTGGGTGACATGGCTGCATACCCTAGTTTATTCTGGGACCTCAAATATTCTCCATATTTGAGGTTCCAGAAAAACCAACTATAAAGGGGTTGTCCCAAAAAAACGAAGCTTTGTCTTCTTATTTATTTATTTATATATACTTTATTGTACACCAGAAAAAAACATAACAAATAAAAAACGATTATTAACATAAAACATACAATGGGCGGCCTTATCACTTGCTGCGATCTCTTCCAGGCAACCTTGGAATGGACAGTGATTGCGTGGATATCATCTTCTGTCCTAAGTGAGGGTAATATTAGCATATTCTAAGTCATAGAAATAAAACTAAAAACTTCGGCTTTACTCTGTGACTGTACTGGTGATGAAATTGGGCAGGGTCGCGCCTGTTTGGTAACGCTCCCAAATGGTCCTGTCGACGGACAGTCCAATGGCGAATCGGTCTTAGGAGAACGGTTGCGGAATCGTTTGGTAACGCTACATAGTAGGTCCAGTCGACCTATTCAAAATTTGATTGAGTTGAGTGAGTTTTTATTAATATATGGGTCCAGCTGACCAAAGACTCAGGGTGCAGTTAAATGTCCCGACGATCGATCTCCGGCCGCTGAGGGTGATGGGGTCCGCATAGATTCATGCGGGCCAACACCTGGCCGGGGGAGCGTGACGAAATGCGCAAGCACTCCAGCACCCTGGCTAAAGGTAGCAGCAGACACCGTGTGGTTTTAGTCAGTAAGAGTCTGACAGACACCTCCAGCCACCCCAGGGTGGTGGACATTCATGAGGATTTCCACACGAAGAAAAAAAAAAAGGGTGTAGTGAAATGTAGTCAACGCATGAGCAGAGGCGTCACCCTGTCTGTTAATAATAATAACAGCAATTTCTCTTTAGTAGCTCATTGCTCATATTTACTAGTGTCATCACTTTAAAATTCGAACGGTGTCTCGTTGTGAATCCGCGATGATTTACTTTAAAAACAAATGAGTTCGCTTTCGAATTGTGTGCACTCACTTGAGTGAGGTGAGCAGTAAACTTTACAGAACACTACTTATAACATTTACGGTTTACTTTATGCTGTTAAGTAATTTGGCAAATGTTAATTAAAAAGGTTAATGAAACGACATCGTGGCAGGCCCAGACAGAGATGGCGGGATGAGCTGGACTCCTTCAACAAGAACTTTTTTTTTTATTAAGTTAATTACCGCGGATTTGGTGGTCCGCGCCCTTTTTTATTTTCTTTATATTGTTTACAATATTTTTTATTTATAAGGAACAGTTTCATTCTCCCGCATCGGACACATCCTTTATACACTAAAACTAAACTACTATTCTAGCTTAAATCTACGTGAGTCCATCTTATATATATATATTTTTTTTTTTGATAAATACACACATCAAAAGTGTCTAGGGATCAAGCATTTTTATGCGGATTTCTTGAGATTGAGATGTGGCTTTGTAATAAATTTATGATTTTATAAATTTATATGGATCCTTTTTGGTGCATTTCATAATTTGAATCAGGAACTGTGAATCAAATTCGAGTAAAAGATGAAAATCAGCTGTCAATATTTTCCCTATAAAAACATACAACGCATTGAAGACATTATTAGTGCTACTGTTTCCCTACTACTGATTAGAACCAACGTTATTATGGAGCGGCGACGTCATTTAAGCAGGGAAGAAATGCTCAGAGCCGTGGGAATGATAGAAGCTGGTTCCCGGCAACGTACTGTGGCTTTAGCTCTGAATACAAGTCAGAGTGTTATCAGTCGACTTTGGACACGTTACCGAAGCACTGGTACCGTGGCTGAGCGCCATGGAGGACGGTATCGCTGCACCACACGGAGACAAGACCGATACATTCAAATCTTAACTCGAAGAGCTCCAACAATAACCGCCATGATGTTAGCCGTGAGGCTTCATCACTCTTCAGGGAACTTAATTAGCGACCAAACAGTCAGAAACCACTTGCATGAAGTGAACCTTCATTCCCGAAGACCGCTACGGGTACCACCTATAGCAATGCACAATCGTAGGATTCGATATCAATGGGCTCTTCAACACAGAAATTGGGCAGAAGAACAATGGCGTTTCGTGTGCTTTTCTGATGAGTCTCGTTTTGGTATGAGACCGGATACAAGACGTAATACGACACTGGAGAACCCCTGGACGCCAACAGCGATTAAAATCCTGCCAGGAAGTCCATCCTTATAGTGGTGGAACCATCATGGTATGGGCGGGTATTTGGATCGGCGGAAGAACTGAGTTGATTTGGATCAGAGGCAACCTCAACGCTCAAATTTATGCTGAGACGATTGTATCAGACGTCATCGTTCCTCTACAAGTGCAAATCGGTCCCTTATTTCAGTTAATGCATGATAATGCACGAACGCACACCGCAAGAGTTGTAAGACAGACTCTCGCCGCAGCTAACATCAATGTCCTGCCCTGGCCTGCTCAGTCGCCAGACTTGAACCCGATTGAGCATGCATGGGATATGCTACAGAGAAGAGCTCTGCCGAATATGGAGGGTATCCAGTCGCAAGAAGACCTTTTTTTGTTGTTGCAACGAACATGGGCTGCCATTCCACAGCGTGATTTGGATGAACTCATTTTGAGTATGCCAAACCGATGTTCTTGTGTTGTTAGTGTTCGCGGTAGAAACACGGATTATTAATTTTTTTTTTTTTTTTTTTTTTTTTTTTTTTTTATTTTTTTTACACAACGCCATCTAGTCCCAAGCTAAGCAGAGCGAGAGAGAGAGAATTGTTTAAGTTACCCAATAAAATTTTAAAGAAAACTGTTATTTCAGTCTTTTTTTCGAACTTTTGTGTTAGTGGTTCAAATGTCAAAAATCCCTTTATTAGGAAAATGGCAAATTTCTTTATTAATGCAAAGGTGACTTGGTTTATCGTTACTGTGACAAACGAAAACACTTTATTTGATGAATCCTTAAAGAAAATTTTAATTAATATCAATCAGGAGAAAAGTTATTGCAAAAATATATGTTGATCCCTAGACACTTTTGATGTGTGTATATACAACAGGCATTACAATTTTCAATTTAATTATTTTTCAGGCATTTTAATTTAATTAATTTAATCTACAATACTATTTATTTCTTAACTTTTAACATATTCTATAATGTTATTATATATTTCAGAGTCTGTACATCTTATAATTATATGGGTTTAGGAAAAAATTTATACAATTACCTACACCTTCAACAAGAACTGGTCCTTAGTAGCTTTGAACAGAGAGAAGTGGAAAGAGAGTAGGGAGGCCTTTGCTCTGCAGTGGGACATCACAGGCTAATAATAATAATTAAAAAGGTAATATTTGAGTCGTTTTTGAAAATAACCTTCACTGGGTTTTTCTTAAACGCAAGAGGTTCCCAATTCACTTGAATTTACCAAATATGTTCTTGTAAAGTGAAGCTATTGGTCCCATGTGTTAATAAAAACTACGGCCCTTTTTTACTACTCATTTTCCAAATGAGAAAGGCTCAAAATTGTCTAGGTAGGAAGTTTATTTGTTGCCTTTGTCTTGTAAGTTTGGGGCCAAAGTTTTACTAACAAGTAAATTATTCATGATCGAGACAAGGTCATAAATTTTATAGATAGTCTAGCCGTCTGTGACCTACCCGACAGGAGTAAGTAACTTGGTGCGAAAACTATCTTTGAAAGGTAGTGAATTTTAAATTGCTTTTTACCATAGTTTGTTTATAATTTAATCTATACATGGAGGTTGAATACTAACCTAGTGTATGGACACTAAATTAGAATTCCTAAGCTCTTGAGAAAGCCGGAGAGCTTTTTTTTTTTTGGTTGGGAAATCATCTAATGACTCCTCCCGCTCTGGGTGGAGCGGAAGGGAGTGTCAGACTCTTACTGACTAAAACCCACCCGTGTTCCTTCCTTAGCCCTTTATGTTCCGGGGTAGCGGTAACCCTTTCGGACGATCCCGCTACCCAGCCGGAGAGCTTTGGAGCAAGTATTGATTAACTATACCTGCTGACTGTCATGGCATTTTCAGAAAATTACCCAATTGTGTTATTTTAGCGTCCTGCTCCCCGCGTGACGTTGCCTCCAATGTCCCACATTTTTGTCGGCGCGCCATGGGGCGCCTCGCCACTTATACATAAAAAAAATCTATGGACCTCCGTTAAACTAATGGCTGTTTCTTCAAGTGGACAGACCAGGGTACATTACACAGTTTGTTTCGTAACTATAGATGGCTTTGATTTTTTTCAATAATTGTTTATTTTATTGGCTTGTTTATATTACGCCAATAAAAAACAAAAAAATTATTATTTCAAAATCTAAAGCAATGAACCAATATTTTATTTACCTAAAAAATCGCCCCATTCATACTGAATTGAGTGACATGTAATACATACCATTGTTCTTCCAAAGTTTTGAAATACGATAACAATAACATCGCGCGAACGAACTGTCAAGCATGCGTCAGCGCGGCCATTTATTTCTTAATGATTTTCAACTACAGATAACTTTTTTCGTAATTCCGATACAACCTCATGGCCTTTGAGACAAATATACTACATCTAACCACTCGACTAAAGAACCTGGAATGCAAGCAATACTCCCATAGACAAAATTACTAAAAATAAAAGTCCGCCCAGACAATCTGTGGTTTTCGTTCGCTGTCTATTTTTGGCAACCGGACAATCTGTGGTTTTCGTTCGATGTCTATTTTTAGAGCCGGTCAGTTGAGTGACATCACTTTAAAATTTAAGAGTTGTCTCTTGTGAGTTCGTTATACAGTGAGCCGCAAGATTGCGGTAACCAAACCTGTAATAGTACTGAAAATCCATACTTCCATAGTACGTTAGGCCAGGTCAAGGTCAAAGTGCTACCGTTGACGTGCGGGTGAACTGTACCTGTGTGTGCACAAATAGACGGATTTGATTTAAAAACAATAATGACTTCGCTTTCGAATTGTATGCGTTCACTTAGGTGAGTTTTTTTTTTTTTAATAAAATGAGTAATTTTGACAATAATTTCAAATAAAAACTATTAAAAGAATTAGTAAGAAACCATAATTTTCTAAATTCTCACTCTAAGACAAAGAGCGCCTCAGATAAAAAAAATTAAGTTGTCCTAAATTAATTCTCGGATAATCCACAAAAAATACGAATGTAGGTATGGTCACATTACATTATATCCAGAAATATACCCGAGTATACAGGGTGTTCATTTTGCCGTAATCCCCGGAAATGAGAACGTATGGTCACATCAGAAACACGGGTCATCCCCTTTCGACCTCATTTCTGAGTCGGTTCTATAATACAGCATGTTGCTATATTGTATTATTATGAAGAATGAAGATCATAGTTTTTGCTGAGAGAAAGGAAATAAGAATTGATTATAAGTCTGGAATTTTTACCCGATTACGACAAAGTCAAAGATGGTTGTGATTTTAACAAGCTACGTATGATGTATGTATGCTTATGTGTTCCCGCATAACTCCTAAACTCCTCATCGTATTTTGACAAACGAGGTATCGTTGGAAGCGTTGTTTTGCGGGTTATTCTAAATGTTTGAGTTGGCTTACAGTATAGCCAATATATAGGGTGACTGGTAATTAGTGACAGATACTTAAACACGTGATTGTACTCATGTTAACTAACAACTTTTACTAGGGGCTAAACCTGAAATTGCGAAAAAAATCTGCTGTTTTCGTTTATCCACTGTATTGCCAATAAACGCATTTTTCTTTCTTTCTTTCTTTGTTTATGTTCGCCTAACTGGTCAAAATGTACTGAACAGCAGATTGTTTTTTTCGCGATTTCAGGTTTGGTCCCATAGTAAAAGTTGTTTGTTATCATGAGTACAATGACGTGTTTAGGTATCGGTCACTAATATTACCAGTCACCCTATATACAGGGTGTGTCGTAAATAGTGGTCCACCGTTAAGGATTCGATATACCAGCTAATTTACTATAACATATTACAATTTTAACCATTTTAGTAGTACATTTTTTTTACAAAAATCGCTCTTGAATTTGCATGATTATGTTAAAAATTAGGGTTAAAATAGAGAAGAATTAAGTTTTTCTTCAAAAGCTCTAAGTTTACATAAAAAAACATAATTTTATACGATACCTCTAGTATTCAGAAGTACTTAACAGAAATCAAAATGAAAAAATAATGGTATTTGTTGAAACTACAACCAAATTTGTAACAAAAGGTAGAAATTTCGTAAATAAAACACAAAAAAAATTTTTTTTCGGATCCCTTGGGTAAAATGGTTAAAATTGTAATATGTTATAGTAAATTATCTGGAATATCGAATCCTTAACGGTGGACCACTATTTACGACACACCCTGTATATATTTATTTTTTGTAAAACATAAACAGCTAAAGTGTGGAACTCTCTGCTGGCATCTGTGTTCCCTCCCACATTTAACCCGTCTGCCTTCAAATCAAGAGTGAACAGGCATCTTCTGGGCACTCTCGTTCCATCATAGACCTCATCTATCGCTTTCCATTAGGCGTGATCGGGGTCAAGAGCGCGCCCATTTAGCAATAAAAAAAAAACATCTTGCTTGTATTTCTATGGGAGTGGGTAAAGGTACTGTAGCGATATCTATAACGCCACATACGAACAACGCATCATATTACCGTCATGCAAAATCCTGCATCTCGCAAGCAGAGTTTACCGCGCAACTAACATGTCACAACGGACTTGAATCATTGGGCAGTTGCCCGCCAGACACGAAACCCGTCTGGTCAGAGGTTCCTCCCTTTTCTATGGAGGATGAGTGAACTGTACACCCTGTTCCTCATACTCCTATAGTACTGTTAGGTTTAAGTCCCATGTATTATGGAGCCATCCTATTGCTATTAACCGTCAATAAAATTCTGACTACGGGCTGCCACTGAAAATTTCCCAATGGAAAACAAAAGTAGCACTTTAACAGGCCTGGGAATCGAACCCAGGATCCTCATTAAGAAATACTGGCGCTTATTTTATAGCAGAAGTTAGTTATTCAGTTAATGATTATTTTAAATAACTAATTTTGTCGATCTCGCTTTGACGTCGTATTTTATACCAAAAGTATTAAAACGTTATTTTAATATTCAAAATGAAGTTAAGACCTTATTGCTTTCCTAGCAAATTCAATAAGCAGCATGCGCTGAAGATTAATATTAAAGCCTGTGATAACCAAAATTTCTCCTAAAGTTTGTTAATTTTAATTGAAACTCGACTCAAACTGAAACAATTTCATTTTAAGCTTATCGAGCGTCAGTTTAAAGTTGTAACTTAACTAAAAAGTCTTCAGACAGTTATTAATAGATTACCCTTTATCCATCTGCACTATTTATAACGATTATATAGTGAACAACTACAGCAGTACTGCTAGTCTGTAAAGTTCACTGCTCACCTCACTCAAGTGAGCGCACACAATTCGAAAGCGAACTCATTTGTTTTTAAAGTAAATCATCGCGTATTCACAACGAGACACCGTTCGAATTTCGAAGTGATGTTTATAGAATGCACATATAGTTATAATATCTTTTTTATCACATCTATTCAAAAAGAGCTAGTGTATTCTTGGTAAACAGGGACTGAAATAGCTCTTTAATCCCTAGGGACTAAAAGTGATTTGAAATGTGTATATTGTTCGTAAAAGTTCCAATCACCAAAGAGATCAATCACGAGCAGCAAGACAAATTAAAAAAAAGTTTGTGAAAAAATTCAAAACGCGCGAAAAGCATTCTAGCCTGCCTTCCGTCGTTCGTAATTGTTTACTCAAAAATTTGGATTTTGCTTAGTTTGTTAATAAAAAATGAGTATGTCTTCCTCAAGAAATTGTATGTAAATAAATAAACGTACTATTGTTATTCATAAGTTGCACTTACTTATTTTTTCATAGAGGGTGATAAAAAGTATAGTGTCCACCTCGGAAGCAACACTATTGTAAGCTCGACTCGAGTGACGTAACCTACTTTAAATCTCTCGCTGCGCTCAGGATTCAAAAAAACACTCTCGCCTTCAAAATAGTTGTTTGCTCCCTTGGCAAAAAATCTACTATTTAACACATTATAAATTAAATCGCTTTTCGTGTTTGTCTGTATCATCGGTGTATGATTTGAAACATCCAAAATACATACTGGATTTTGATGCGGTTTTAACCATAATTTTAGCTTTTACTCCGGAAGGTTTGTATGTATAATTAATTAATACTTAACTAAGCTATATCACAGAATTCTCGATATTTTAACATGTCGCCATTGCACTCATGAAAAGCAAGGGCGGGTCGTTAGTGAGCTATATTATGAGAATAGGTAGCCGAGCTAAGAACATTTGCCGGTTGGACGCTTGTATAAAGACCTTTTGTGCTGTAATTTGCAAAACACAGCTTTCCCTGTAAACTCATGAACAAACAAAAAAAAAAAACATAAAATTCCGGCAAATTCACCATTTTAATATCTAAACTAAGCTTGTTTTTTTCCTTAATTCACGCTATTTGAAGGAAGGAGCTCAGCGTACAATAGACTTAAAAGGGAGAAAGAATACAGACGATTCTTTTGTAGAATATTACTGTGTATTATGGATGGGAGGGAAAATTAATTATAGGATGGTTTTTTTTGATGTAGAAACAAAGTTATATGGATATGGCTTCTATAACGTAATTTTTGTAATTATTGACTTGGAGCACATTTTTTATGGTACGTGTGAACTTCAACCCAGCTGATGGAATTTTGTCACTCCCACCTATGGATGTCAGTCTTTATAAGAGGCCAAGGTGCGTGTGCATTAATTACCATTTAAGATAGATAGCAAGTCAGCGCTATCTTTCAGTCTAACTGCATACCTGTATTTTGCATTGAGCGACTGTCTCTCTGCTCCCACAAAACAGTTACTGGGTTGGTTGTCAGTTTTTCCGGCTTCTGACTACCCGTAACGACTGTTTAAGTTCTACGATTGTTAGTATGTGAAAGGTTTCATATACTTCCTTTCGGCCATATTAAAAGGAAATCATATCCAAATGACCCATTTCATCCTATATTCACGTAAAAGTAAATTGCTAGTACCAGTAACGGTCAGTAAGCACGCAATGTTTGGACAACAAAACAATAGTAATAATGCTTTGTTTTAATTGATATAACATAACGCTTGCATTCCCTGAATGAGTAGGCTGAGGTGAATGGTGAACCTACAATTTGCCAGATATGTTGTGATAATAGGGCGTGCTCCTTTCTATTAAGAGCGTTTACGACGTACGGCATTTCATACAAACTTTCAAGCCCTTGGTTTTGGAAATGAATAAACCGATTTTAATGAAACTTCATATACATAAGCAGCATAATATAGAGATACAGTGGTCTATAAAGTTAGTAAAGAACATTTTCGAAATGTCTTATTTAAAAAAAGATAACTGGAAATCTCTGTTTCTATGGAACATTTAAAATCGGTCTAATTTGGCGGTAACACTATTTTTCGAAAATGTTTTTAACCAAATTTTTAGACCTTTATATTCTGCTTATGCGTACGAAGTTTCATTAAAGTCAGTTCATTAATTTCGAAAAACAAGGGCTAGGACAAGTTTGTATGAAATGCCGTACGTCGTAAACGCTCTTAACCAGACACAAAAACCCTTTTAACACCTCGGATTAGAGGCAGGATTAACTTAGTAATGTTATTCTCTAAGCATTCACACACTTCAAAATTATTTATATTACAGGCAAGAAACGAGTTTGTAGTATATCAAAGCTGTTCATCACAATAAGTCGTAGGTAAGCCTGTTTCAGACAGAGCTATTGTCTTAACACCGCTTCGAAATTTGAACGGTGTCTCGTTCACAAAGAGACACCGTTCAAATTTCGAAGCAGTATACACAATATCCACATTCCAAAATCAAATCACTTTTAGTCCCTAGGGATTAAAGAGCTATTTTAGTTACTGTTAAAGAAGAATACACTAGCTCTTTTTTAATAGATGTGATAAAAAAACATTATAGTTATATTTGCATTCTTTAAACATCACTTCGAAATTCGAACGGTGGCTCGTTGTGAATCCGCGATGATTGACTTTAAAAACAAATGAGTTCGCTTTCGAAATGTGTGCGCTCATTTGAATGAGGTTCCAAGTGAACTTTACAGAATAGCACTACATTCGCGCTTGCGACCACTAAACTTACAAGGCAGTTTTATGTTAGCTCAATAAACAACACTGATAAAGTGTTTATTACAATGTTTCTTAGTTATTTCACGGTATTTTTACGGTAGGTTGAAATGCGGTGTTGATTGCTTTGGAGTGGTCGTTATTTTTTTTTTTGTAATTAATATTTTTAGGGTAGGGTTATTTATTATGACATATCACGCACGTAACTCGTTACTGCCGAAACTTAAGAAGCCTTTGTTTTACAAATTATTAATTTCCGCCGAAGTAATATTAATATTAACATGGTGAATTTTAAAAGTAGTTTTTGCCCGCGTTGATTTAGGCAATTTTCTCATGGGAACGTCACTACTACCGTTATAAAAAAAAAAAAACTTTTTTTGTGTAACTCGAGCTGATATGAGATAGAATAGTTAAATCATAAAAAGAGGAAGAGTCAATTGTAAATAAATAAACACGACCTTGAGGTCAAAACAAAATCCCCTGGTATATTCTGAAGCAATATTGCTTCAGAATATACCATATGATTTTTTTTACAGGTTCCAAATTTTTTACGAGTGTTCTACCCATGAATATGAACAACTTGTGTGAAAAATTTGGAACCGTTAAAAAAAATAATTATGTATTTCTCTTGTATCTTTGTTTGAATATGTTCGCCTTGTTACAATCTGAATTTGAAATTCAAATGTTCTTATAAAAGGGCCTATGTTATCTTAACTTCGGTCAAGGATAGATAATTATGTTAATGATTTGTTGGTTTTTTTGTGGTAACAGTACAGGGCCAAAAAGTAAAGTCATCACTCATCATTTATCAAGGATACCATCTGCCTAGCCTCTTCCCAACTATATTGGGGTAAACTCCCAGTCTAACATGATGCAGTTAAATACCAGTATTTTACATGGAGTGACTGCCTATCTGACCTCCACAACCCAGTTACTGGGTTGACTGGTAAGACTGGTTGTCAGGCTTTCGGGCTTCTGTCGTCCCGTAACGACTCAAAGATCCACGAATGACAGCCAGGACCAACGGCTTAACATGGTTTTTGAGGCACGGCGGGAACTCGATATGTAATGATGGTCACCTGCCCGATCGCGGCAAGCGTAGCTTAACCGGATCGATCGATCCGTGAGGCTGTTATTTCTTAGCCACGAGCCCCTCATCATTTATCAAGGATACGGATTATTAAAATTTTACATTTATATGAGGAACAGGGTGTAAAGTTCACTCATCCTCCATAGAAAAGGGAGGATCCTCCGACCAGACGGGTATTGTATCTGGTGGGCAACTGCCCTATGATTCATGTCGGGCGTTGTATCTATGCTAGTTGCGCGGTAAACTCTGCTTGCGAGATGCAGGGTTTTGCGTAACGTCAGTATGACGCGTTGTTCGCATGTGGCGTTGTAGATACCGCTACACATTGACCGTTGGACTTTGTTCAACAGTTGATGTGGACTGATTAAAAAGATAATTATAATGTATATCGACATTTGCAAAGCTACAATTTGAACCTTTATGGAAAATTGTTTAAAAACCAATTTCACGACCCATAACGATTTTGCTATTACATCTGTTAAGTGAGACGACATCATTCATGAACTTAATGTACACAGTTATGCAATAAATATATGTTTATCTTCAATTAACTTACGAAATGGTGATTGGATCTTTCCGATCTTTCAGTTTACTGAGAGCCTTCGCAAACCTCACCACTAGCGGCCATTACCGAACATCTGGTGACAACCTCCGTTGTCGACACATTGTTGCGATTTGCTTAAAAAAAAAAGGATGGATGATGGTTTATGAGTGTTCTCGTGCCACTAGCGACTAGACATTGCCAGTATGCCGACATCTTCAGCCTGTACAATGCATGGATTTTCTTTTTTTTTTTTATGGGTGGGATATCATCTAATGACTCCTCCCGCTCTGGGTGGAGCGGAAGGGAGTGTCAGACTCTTACTGACTAAAACCCACCCGTGTTCCTTCCTTAGCCCTTTATGTTCCGGGGCAGTGGTAACCCTTTCGGACAATCCCGCTACCCCTATAAACGGTCTTGAGTTTATATTATCACAATGCATGCCTGAGAGTGATTCAGGAACTGCTGAGGCTGACGATGACATATTCGACCACAGTTTTTGGCCACAAGTCGTCCAGCTATTGCTCACACCAGCAGCTCAATGTGCGCTAGTATTAAACAAATTAAAACTTTAGCCACGTTTTTCTTAGATTTAGATTAGAAAGGTAGCAATTGCTATGTAATTTTCTTAGCCTACAATTATATGGAAATTAGAAAAATTGCTTTCACTAATGTTCGAGTAATTGCTACTGTAGAATTGTATTAGTATTGGACTAACAATTGTGGAGGGAAAGCTGGGTTTTCTTTAGACTGGCTATTAGTAAATCGTTAAATACTTGCGTAGCTAAATAGCGTATCCAGACTGTTTTGTTCTTATATTAAAATGCATTTTTAATCTTGTAAGACTCGGTAATAACAGCCACACAGGTCGATCGATCAGGTGAAGCTACGCTTGCCGCGGTTGGTCTGTGGTTGGGTGACCATCTTTTCATACCAAAACCCCATCGTGCCTCGGAAAGCACGTTAAGCCGTTGGTCCCGGCTGTCATTCGTGGATCTTTGACATTCGTTACGGGTCGTCAGAAGCCCGAAAATCTGACAACCAGTCTTACCAAGGGGTATCGTATTACCCAGTAACTGGGTTGTGGACGTCAGATAGGCATCGCTCCATGTAAAATACTGATATTCAGCTGCATCTGGTTAGACTGGAAGCCGACCCCAACATAGTTGCGAAAAGGCTAGGCAGATGATGACTCAATGTATTCTATGTTTGTGTGAAAAACACTTCAAACACGGTTTTTGGAACGAAAGAACGGTTTTTACCGCGGATTGCGGTAGGAGTTGACTGGTAGAAATCGACACGTAAGGAAAATGCGTTATGCCCACTCGATGAGACTTTCTCTCTCTGTCTGTCTCTTGTTGTTATACCTATACAAGTATGTATGTGCGTGCAAGTATCGCGTGGAGCGGTGAATGCTTATGCGAATCCCGCACCCCCGGCCATAGGTAGAGGTGGAACACCGCGGTGGTTTAAGCCGGTAAGAGTCCGGCATGCCCCTCTGTCCCCCCCACGACGGAGGAAGTCCATGAGGATTTCCACCGCGCAAAAAAAAAAAAAAAAGTATCGCGTAAGGGATTTCGCTCATGACGGTTGACCGCACACTTTTGAAGTGGAAACTTCTTTAGGCGCGTTGGGCATTTTTTGAGGTGGGAAAAAACAATTGAACTCGTGACACTGTTACCGTAACCAACACCTCTGTATATAAGTATGTACACACGGCTACACTTCAAGCTATACATAACCAGTATAAGCTGACTTCTGATTGTACGAAAAACCTATACAATGCGAGGTCAGCGAAAACTGGAAATGTATAGCTTGATGTGTAGCCGTGTGTACATATATTGTGTATGTACTTACATAGATACACATGCATGTTGGCATTTTTTGAGGTCGGAAAAAACCATTGAACTCGCGACACTGTTACCGTAACCGACACCAAATAAATATTTCGAAATATTTCCTGAAGATTCAAAAAATACACACGTAAGTAATTGTTAAGTTTTCACTTCTGTCGGCACTCCCGGAGTGCCAGTTTTTTTTTTAATTATTGCTCAATCTCAAACGTTGCAGACTCTTCAGTCTTCAATGGCGATAATTATGACAGCCATTTTAGCTCGTGTTTAACATACATATTTATAATTACAAAATAGGATATTAAAACAATGCCAAAACGGGTTTTTATTTTCTGTAGGTACTCATAAGACGGCTCTATAAAAAGACCTAAACAAATACTCATAAGAATTTATCAAAAGAAAACTCAATATTGATTCTATCATAAAGGCAAAATTATCTATACTAGAAATATAATTCAGCCTGTATTAGTATATAGGGTGAATTTTCCAAGTGGGCGTGGATGGCCAAATCCGAAACTATGAGAAATAGCGAAAAGTACTCAAAGGTGTCCCAGGCTCGATTTTGATGAAAACTAAAACTGCATCAATGGATGTAAAAAAAAATCAATATTTCTAGCCAGGAATCGAACCTGTTGATTTTGAAAAATAAAATCACTGTATTATTACACCATCCGATAGTGTCACTGATAAGGATCGAATTCTGGGAAGTAATGACATATGGCAAACTAAAGAAAAGAGCTCACTTTTAACATAATACTTTTTTATTTTTCTTATGTTACGTACCTATTAAACCATCCTGTATATCTTAGAAACACGAAATTGTCTCTGTTTGTTCGTGTGTTTGTTTGTATTCACGCCTATAAACTAAGGTATGAATTCCCAGGTAAATAGGGAAGCCTGTACAAATGTATTCTTGAAGGAGTGGGCAAATGTGAATCGTATTTCACCAGTGACAGTGAGGCGAGACACCATGATCTCGTCCCCATATTGCATGGTATTTGTAGCTAAACATCCATTCAAAACCCGGGAATCAAACCCACCATTCTCAGTTCTCACGCTTACGACCACTAAACCAACGACAGGAATGATAATGACGTATTACGTAAAAAAAAAACCCTAATGGGCTGTTGAAGTTTGAATGGAAAAAATCGAAGCAGACAAAGTCGCGTTCAAAACCACTCCACCCAAATCCGAACGTCCTGAAAACTTAAATATTTGTGTCTGAAACTCATGAAAAAGTTCCTACGGAGTGAACGACGATAGAATGGAGTTTGAACGAATTGTTATTAGTTTGTTTGTTGCAGGAGGTTCTTTATGATTGTGTTTTTGGGTTCCGTTCAGAGAAAAGAGGTTTTTAAACTTGGTGTTTTGACGTGACAACGTCTTATAAATCGATGAACGCCGGCTGCACGCACGACAAAGCATGACTCATTGTCACGTTCCGCCTGAGTCGAGCGTGCAAGCGAGAGCGCGGAACAAGCGATAGAGAGGCATGCTTTCTTATGACGTTATCACACAAAATTGTCGTCCGTAAACCAACTTTACAGACAACTAATTTTTTTCAGTTGCATTTTTTCTTTCTTTTACTTTTTACATGACCAACTTAAGCATAATTTATTTTTAACTAGCGGCCTGCCCCAGCTTCGCACGGGTGCAATTTTTTTTCGAATTTCCGAAATTTTCTCTCATACAAACCTTGTCCTAGCAATACCGAACACAACACAAAACTAATTATCCAATTTGATGCAGTCATTCGGAAGTTATGCGCGTACATACATTTCAGCGACTTTGTTTTATACTATGTAAGGAAATTAAAACATTTTCTAAATTAACTTTTGGATTACTCGAAATGACGTATTAACAGTCACACTAAAACTTATCATACCGACCTAGAAAGTCTTTATCCAAAAAAAAAACTAATAATTTAATTAAAGCACACTTTTTAATAATAAAAACCAACATAGCTAAGCAGTGTTAATGGTTCGCCAGAACAATTACTTACAATGTTGTGAGCAATTCCATTAGTTCCATCGATCGCCTGGATAGCACATGACAGTACCGGGGTGGCACCCTAAATATAGATACAGAAGGTTTACTATCGTTACTATGGTTATTACAATAACCAACCTGCTCAGGTTGAGATTCTTAGTCTATGAATCACTAGCAGCGCCCCGCGGTTTCACCCGCATAACGGCCTGGCCACGACCTTGCCGCTATCAGCGGCAGCATAGCGCGGGGCGGCGAGCGGCAAAAACAAATATACAAACATGTATGAACCATGCCACGACGCACCGCTCGCGCAGCGTCAACGCTAGACAAAAGAAACCGCGCCGCTTGCCGCTAAGCCAAAAATCGTGGCCGGGCGGTATGTCTCGATCCCGTGGGAATATCGGGATAAAAACTATCCTATGTTCTTTCCCGGGACTCAAACTATCTCTATACCAAATTTCTAAATTACCATTAGTTAATTAGTTATTAGTTAGTTAGTTAGTTAATTTTTTTCTATCTAATCGGTTTAGCGGTTTAAGCGTAAAGAGGTAACAGACGGACACACTTTCGCATTTATAATATTAGTATGGATATAGTATGGATTTCCCAGCATTCCAAGGCGGAGTCATCTCTATGAATGAAAAAGAATGCTATGATGAATGAATGGTTTGTAGAACAGCACCACATTGGAATTTCAAGGCTGAGGCCCTTGAGTGCAAATGTGGTACTATTTCACAGTAGGTCATGGTGACAGATCCAAAAGAAAAAATTATTTGATTTTTTTACGCTTCTGCACTAATGTAGAAGCGTAGCCAGCTTCTGACCTTGAGGACGAGGCGCAAAGTATAATTAAGGTTATTATCATCATCAGCCTATCCACCCCACTTATCTTCCTCCTCCTGTACTATCCTAGTCCACTGCTGGACATAGGCCTCTCCTATTGCACGCAATTCAACTCGATTTTCGGCAACTCTCATCCAGCTGCTTCCAGCAAACCTGCGAAGATCGTCGCTCCACCTAGCCTGAGGGCGTCCCACGTTACGTTTACCGATTCGCGGTCACTCAAGAACACGACCATCGACCATCTATGCGACCATAATATATGTAAAAAATTAATTTTGTTTGACAGAACTCACAGATTTGATATCATGGAAATCATGATGTCACTCGAGCCGCCATGACAGAATGAATGACGTTTTAGCAAAATAATGAATAATTAAGTATTTTGGTATTTTGCTGAAAATTGACAAGAAGGAACAAACGGTTTCTAAAAGACTGTTAACTAGCCTGTCAATTGAGTGAGGTTCCAAGTGAACTTTACAGAATGGCACTACTGTTTTCTCCTGTTTATTGACGTACCCTGTGCTATCACCATGGATGACAAATTAGGCCAAAAAGGTCAAGGGAGCCTCGAACGAAAATCTAATACCACGGTGTAACTGACATCTGCCTTATGTTCCCATAGCGTGACCGACTTTTGCAATTTTGTTTGGTTTTGATGCAGTTATGTAGGTAGTAGGTGAGGCTACGATGTGAATATATTGGTAGTTCGTTATTTATAATGGTACTAGCTGCGCCCCGCGGTTTCACCCGCAAAGTGTCGATCCCGTGGGAATATCGGGATAAAAAGTATCCTATGTGTTATTCTGATGTATAAGCTATATTACTGTAAAGTTTCATCAAAATCCGTTCAGTAGTTTTTGCGTGAAAGAGTAACAAACATCCATCCATCTATCCATCCACACAAACTTTCGCGTTTATAATATTAGTAGGATTTATTTACTGGGTTATGTTCGACTATTGGATTTTTTTTGCGTTTGTTGTAAATGTCACTTTTAATTAGGTAGATGCTCCTTTATTTGTACCTACAGACGCCAGCACATCATGCTACCCGAAACTGTCAAAGTTTCCCAATCAACTTTGAACCTTATGCTTTAGCGATAAAGTTGAAAATCTATTAAAGAAATTTGACAGATTGTGGTAGCTTGTGCTTGCGTCTGTACACCAATTACATATACCACAACCCACCACACCATTCGTAGTCTCTTTTTGAGGTGCTTGTCGCTTATACCATTTCTTTCTTTGCACCTTTGGATGATGTCAAATGTAGGTTTATATCTCTTTTTCAGACAGGTATTCTTGTAATACCGTACTAAACAGGCTCCATTTTAAACAAAGAAGCGAAAACATTCGCGTCAAATAAACACGCCATTATGTTTTCATGTTGCTAGACTTTCAGATTTTTATATTAATAATGTTTTTATATAAGGTTTTGTGTTTATTTTTTTTTTGACCTTTCGTTTGATAGTAATTATAATAGACAGAGAATACCTAGCTTAATATACACCTAGAGGTTTACATAATTTAAACAGAAATCTGAGACATTTTTCCAGTAAACTTTGAGGTTCCTGTTATTTCAAGATTTTCCGAAAAAATTACCTTGGGGCTGATTTTTCCAACGCCATATAATTTTATCGGAGGAATAATTTTGAATTTTTGACAGTTCTTCCATACAAAAACTGCCAGACGTCAATTTTATTCTACGAATAAAAAATATCTGTCGATTGAAAAATTTGCCCTTAGTGTAGCGAATCTACCTATCTTATCAATCATCTACCGAAATTACATGACGAAAAGTCGGCGTTTACACCTGCAATGCGTTCTAAATTACCTATGACACATCAGACCGAAATTACGTTGCGGAGTTTTCAAAAAAAAAAAAAAATAAACACGCGGAATTTTCGTCGCATAATTTTCGCAGATGTGTTGCAGCGCTAAAACAATGGTTGAACAAGAAATCTGGTGTTATCAGTGCGTGTCCCAGGGGAAATTTGGAGTGGCCTAATTTCATAGATACGGCGGCATTATAAAGATAGCTGTAACTGGAATACTTGCCGAAATATGTGAAGCTGAATTTTGCGGGTCAGGGTCAATGGTTAGGTTTGTGTATAAATAACTGGACAGATTAAGAGCTCAATGCAGAATCTATTGAATGTCAAACTCAAACTCAAACTCAAAGCATTTATTTCAATTAAACCAATTACAGGCACTTTTGAATTGTCAAGGGGTCGGTCAGTCATAAAGATGAAGCTAGTTGACCATTCCAAAGCGTTGGTACTTATGGAGAAGAACGGGCAAGAAACTCCATGGACACTCTTATAAATCAAAATAATATGTTTACAAAGTCTTGATTACATCATTCATGTTAAAAATTATGCATGTGCGAACGATGCAGAACGTTAAAAGCGTCCATAATGAAAAGTCGAGAAAAAAAAAAACAAATCAAATATTAAATTAAATTAAAATAAGCCATGGCAGCAAAGAGATGACCAGTCCCCACTGACGGCGCCCGTTCACGAACATGACGCATGTATTAGCACCATTCAGCTCAACCATTTTGAAGGGAGCTAAATGATCCAACATGTAGATTGTCATATATAGTATACTGTGGTCATAATACGTTTTAACTTGCTATAGACAGTGCCATCCATGAAAACGCGTCCCACTCTTCTTACTAATCGCTAGTGGTTATCGCCAGTTAATTCTGCTAGTGTTTTAGTTTTTTGATACACACTAATTACCCACTAATAAGTTATTACTGTGTATCGACAAAACTAAAACACTAGCGGAATGTTGCACACTTGTACTGTAAGCGATTAGGAAGAAGAGTGGGGCGCGTCTTCGTGGATGGAGCTATCTGTAAGTGCAGAGGTATATTATG
This sequence comes from Hydraecia micacea, assembly GCA_914767645.1. Classification (NCBI taxonomy): domain Eukaryota; kingdom Metazoa; phylum Arthropoda; class Insecta; order Lepidoptera; family Noctuidae; genus Hydraecia; species Hydraecia micacea. The sequence goes on from OU611804.1 coordinate 3,509,157, forward strand.
ACCAAACGTAGCTGAGTGAAATCCGCGAATTACGAGTTGTAGGTCGTAGGTTCGAACCCAGACAGGCGCTTTACTTTTTGTAAATTATTTCATCACCACTGCACTCAAAACGGTGAAGGAAAACATCGTGAGGAAACCGGCATGTCCTAGAACCAAAAATTCGAAGACATGTGACATCAACCAACCCGAATTGGGCCCGCGTGGTGGATTACGGCCTACTCCTTCTCACAGAGAGGAAGCCTGTGTCCCAGCAGTGGGAAAATTATAGGCTGATTATGGTTATGTAGAGTGAAACAGTCTTGAGTTAAAACCAAAAGAGTAATTTTAATTCTTTGCTTTTCAAGTCGGTTATAAACTTAAGGACACTATCACATTTTGAACTCGCTCAAGTTTAGGTATCTGAATCGCAACACAGCAACATTACGCGCACGCACACATTGAAACCATTGTTCGCTCGATTTTTATACGTAACTTAACTAATCTTGGTACTTGAAGATATTTTTTTTTTATTTTGCTGGTATTTATTGAGTAAAGTTAGTTGTAAGTTCGCAATAGAATTTGGTAATTGTTATTAGTACTTACTATCTGCGTGATAATCATGTTTTTAGTATTGTTGAAGTTCATCAGTCAATACGTTCATTACTAGGTACCCAAAAACGACCTTAACATTTTAGTCATCATCTGCCTAGCCTTTTCCCAACTATGTTGGGGTCGGCTTCCAGTCTAACCGGATGCAGCTGAATACCAGTATTTTACATGGAGCGACTGCCTATCTGACCTCCACAACCCAGTTACTGGGTAATACGATACCCCTTGGTAAGACTGGTTGTCAGATTTTCGGGCTTCTGACGACCCGTAACGACTGTCAAAGATCCACGAATGACAGCCGGGACCAACGGCTTAACGTGCTTTCCGAGGCACGAAGGGGTCTTGGTATGTAAAGATGGTCACCCATCCACGGACCAACCGCGGCAAGCGTAGCTTAACCTGATCGATCGACCTGTGCGGCTGTTATTATTTAGCCACAAGCCCCTCTTAACATTTTAGTATTACAAGGAACATCCACATTTATACCACAGTCGGCTGTTAGTTTGAAAAGATGTACCTAAGTACTTTTAAATATTATTTTTGATGTCAATTGTTGGAGTATTTACTTAGTTTGAAAGTTCGTATTTACTTAGTTTGAAAATTAAAAAAATGAAAATCAATCAGATCATGTTATTTACTTGTTTATCTACACAGGTAAATCTCGCAACAAGCTTTTATATCATATAACTTGTGTACTTAATGACGTTATAAGTTGATAGTAAAAGTTTTAAAGGAAAATTTTCTTTTTTTCTTTTTAGCGCATTTAACTAAAAGCTTGTTTTTAAAAAAAGTTTTTACTTTTAATTTGTTTTTTACTTTTTAGTTATCGCTGAACAGGTTTTTTTGTGGAGTTTAACTCGCATACGTATTCTGAGCAAGACCTTTCATTAGATACCCATGTTGTAGGAAAGCATAAAAAACTTAGTCCGCTATCGTTAGAAGTCCGCCATATTGCATTTAGAGTAACGTCACATTGTTTTTTGAGTTATTCTCAGCAAGCCCTTTCATTTGATACCCATATTGTAGAAGTGCATTAAAAATAACTAGTCCGCCATTTTTGGTGTTCCGCCATATTGGATTTAGAATGCCGTCACTTTATTTTTCAAGTCATCCTCAGCAAGTAATTTAATTTGATACCCATATTGTTGCAGTGCATTAAAAATAACTAGTCCACCATCTTTAGATGACCGCCATATTAGATTTATAGTGACGTCACTTTATTTTTCGAGTTATTCTCAGCAATCCCTTTCATTTGATACCCATATTGTAGGAGTGCATTAAAAATAACTAGTCCACCATCTTTAGAAGTCCGCCATATTGGATTTAGAGTGACGTCATTTTATTTTTCGAGTTATTCTCAGCAATCCCTTTCATTTGATATCCATATTGTAGGAGTGCCTTAAAAATAAGTAGTCCGCCATCTTGGGCGTTCCGCCATTTTGGATTTAGAATAACGTCACTCAGCTAACCATGCATTGTCATACAAACTAAACGTGCATACAAAATTTGAGCTCAATCGGTTGAAGATGTCTGCTTCATTTAGTTGCAAGAGTACACCCGAACAAATATAGTTACATACATACATACATTACAAGTTAAATAAAAGCTTGTAAAAATTACAACTAAGTATTTGTTTCTGAAACAAATACCAATAATCGTACTTAATTTTATTTCGGTCCGAAAAAGTATCAACTTCGTCCGACCTCAGTACACAACTCGGAACTCGCTTTTTTACGTAATTATTTTTTGCGAGAAAGCGACACAGACGTGCTTCCACGAGCGCCTCTGAGCGCGGAATGACGAACCGCAAGTGTCCGCGGGTAGAAAATGTATGGAGAAATTTGAGAGTGTTTCTTATTTGTCTCATAAATGAAAAAGTTATTTATTTATCTAAAAAATATTTAGCTTGTCGTATAGAGGACTATATAAGCAACAATATCTTCTTATTTTTAAGTTAAAATATGCAGTGGATTTAGCTATATAGGTTCTTATTCAAACCCCTTTTTATTAAATTTTTTGCGATTACTGTGATTGTAAAAACGTATTTGTGTGAAAATTTTGTATGGGGCTATTTAATTGTTATGGAGCCATTCTGGAGATGAATATATTATCTTTAATTTGAAACCAAGATATCCTTGCAGTTGCGACTCCAAGTTCATTAAAATGGTACCTGAAAAGTACTGTTATTCGTGGAAAAATGTGATAGCGTCCTTAAGTCCGCGGTAGCGTATTTTTGGCCGTTTGGATCTTCAGTTCAATTTTTATCGTTTTTTCAATCAAGTATTTCTGGTCTTATAACGCAAGTCTTTTTAGTTAAGAGGTTTGGTTATTCATGCAAACTGCTTTGGTCTTTTAAGGACAAACCATTTTTATGTTCGTTTAATCTAGTCTGTGACTTTGTTGTTCTTATCTCATAGCCTTTTTGTCTAATCTCTTTTTGACTTTCAGTCAAATCTTTTTGTTCCTTCAGTTCAAGCGTTTCTGAGCATAGTTATATTTCAACCAACGCAAAACACAACAGGAAAACAATGTAACGTTATTAACAACTTAAAGTGGAAGCATTGCACTATCAATATCAAATGACATTGTTTTGAGTTCAACTTGTGATATCAGTGTAACGATTAGATTAGAGCCTACTAGATATGACTGGGTGACGTCGGGAACCGTTATTGGAAATGTGTTGGCACTGATATGGTAAGACTGTATTTATGTGATATTAGACAGTCGTTACGGGTCGGCAGAAGTTCAAATTCGAATTCTTTATTGCATTCATGTGTACATTTAGTTGTTACAATATAAGTAAGTTCCAACATGAAACCCGGTTAGGGCACGGCAACATAATAATAATAATTTTAAAATAATAATAAGAAGGGTACTATAATAAAAATATGTAATTATTTATCTAGCTATCATATTTACTAATTATTTTGTTCTAGGTATTCTGCGACCGAGTAAAAGCATTTTTGTGTTAGATATTCTCTTAAGTCAGAAAGTCAAATAACCATCAGTTTTAGCAAAGGGTATTGTGTTGCCAATGATGATGATGATGCGATCCGACCGATTTCGGCCAGGGCGATTGCTTCAATTCCGCAGTAGTGGTCGTTCGTGAGATCGCATGTGGCTTATGTAGCCAATCTTTTTCGAGAAAATCCTCGCGCATTGCGGGCACGTGAGCTCACCATCTATGTAATTATAGATAATTGCCGTAGGTAGTCGGGCTTTCAGTTGGTCACGATTGGCATCAAGCTCAAGGCGCCGGACATATGTCACGGAACTCACGGATGACAGCGCAGCGAGTGGCGAAGCGCATCTTTTATTGTGAACTTGAGGAGGTCAAGCGCAAGCATGGCGGACTGCTCCTCGTGTATAAGGATGTTACCCAATAATAGGGTTGTGGAGGTCAAAATTAATAAGCAGTGTCGCTCCATGTAAAGTGTTGGTATTCAGCTGCATCCGCATAGACTGGAAGACGACCTCGACGTAGTTGGGAAAAGGCTAGGCGAATATGATGTTTGTTCTACACTCATATCTGTAATATTTATTGTGTACATAATAAAGAATATTCTTTTCAATTCTATGCGATGTCTAGCAATAACCTTTTAAAAATGAGAAAATTGATTTATAGTGTTGTTGGCAATAAATATGCTAACAACAATGCACACACACAAACCTGCTCACACACTCACAAACATATACCTACACTCACACAAATATTGTATTCCTGCGGCCTTCACAAGGTCGTCGGTCCACCTTGTGGGAGGCCTTCCAACGCTACGTCTTCCGGTTGTACGCGGTCGCCACTCCAGAACCTTTAAACTTAAACTACTACTTTTAACATTAAACTTGATGTATTGAGAGTTTAATCCAATCATTTGTTATCAGCTTATAAACATCTATTCTAGCCTTTTACTATGAAATAGTCTTCAGGCAATATTGCCCTAATTACTCCTCTAGGATAGTACCGCTAGAAATTCCCATTAAAAGCCTAGTACATAGCGCATATTGCCTAGATCTAGATTAGATTAGAACTAACTAGAAATAGGGGTAATAAGACGGGCGGTCGGTATTAATAAAAGGAGATATTAAAAACAGCCGCACAGGGCGATCGATCAGGTTAAGCTACGCTTCAGTTACTGGGTAATACGATACCCTTTGGTAAGACAGGTTGTCAGACTTTCGGGTTTCTATCGACCCGTAACGACTGTAACAAAAAATTAAATAAAATCTTTCACATTAATTTGTAAACTAAAAAGCTGGAATTAAAAAAAGCAACAGCTTACCAGCCGGGACCTGTGGGTCCCGGCTGGTAAGCTGTTGCTTAACGTGCTTTCTGAGGCACGGAGGGGTCTCGGTATGTAGGTAAAGATAGTCACCCATCCACAGACCAACCGCGGCAAGCGTAGCTTAACTTGATCGATCGATCTGTGCGGCTGTTACGGCCACATCACTGAATGGACTTTTTGTGGTCTGCAATAAAGGTTTATACAGCTCTGCCAACCCTTTGCAGAAAGCAGACGTGATATTATGTCATGTTTACAGCTGTACAGTGGTAGGATCCGTCGTGGTAGTGCCGTAGTGGGGCTGGTCATCACTTAGCTGCCTCAGCTTATTTTTAATTATTTTATTTTTTGTTGTTTTGTTACTATTTGCTGTACCGCTTTTAACGCGTAAGTCTTTTTTTTTACATCGTTCTCACATTATAATTATAAATTCAACATAAATGATGTAACTAATAATTTTGTAAAAGTATAATTTAAAAGAGTGTCCATGGAGTTTCTTGCCCGTTCTTCTCCATAGGTACCTACGCTTTGGAATGGGCAACTAGCTTCATTTTTTTTGACTGACCGACTTCTTGACAATTCAAAAGTGCCTGTAAATGGTTTAATTGAAATAAATGCTTTGAGTTTGAGTAAGATCTCGAGGCTTCAACGAATGACATGAACATCAAACAGCCTGTATTCACAGTAGTACCAACCACAGAACAGTGGTACCAACACAGGAAGTCGGGCGGTATCAATTATTCATAATTTCCAGCAGGGCGTACGTGATACGAATTAGTTTGCGCCGACATAATCCTGCTAATATTATAAACGCGAAAGTTTGTGACGATGGATGGATGGATGGATGTTTGTTGCTCTTTCACGCAAAAACTACTGAACGGGTGTGGATGAAATTTGGCATACAGATAGTTTATAACTAGGATTAACACATAGGATACTTTTTATTTTTTAGAAGGAATTACTTACGTAAAACTGTGATAGGTACGGGAAGGAAAAGGTCCAATCGTTACCATAATACTTAGATTACTAAGCGCTGGTTTTGAGCTTCCCTTTACTCCTGCTTAAAAAAAAAACAGTGGCACTCCGGGAGTGCCGACAGAAGTGAAAACAAAACACAAACAGAATACTTTGCCATCACTCACTGACATATCTGATATACATTAAAACCGAGTACATCCCGAGGACAGCCGAACATATCCGAAGCGGTGTCGTTTACGGTAACAGTGGCGCGAATTCAATGGTTTATTCCCAGCTCAAAAAATGCCCAACGCGCCTAAAGAGGTTTTCACTTCAAAAAGACTTTTTATTCAAATCGTCCACCTAATAACCAAACAAGTTTAATCTTTCCTTCCTTTTATTTTGGACCCAAACCACATATTTTATTCAAGACTACAGGATCACAAGACTTGTACATAAGTAGGTAGGATAATACGTGGCTGAGAACGATCATAGGATGATAGGATTATAGGAGGCTTTGAAGGTCGTTTGAAGGTACTTACCAAGCGGTTTTGCGGGATTTCCCGGTTGGGAAATTATAGGACCTCTGGGACGACCTTTACACGTCTGGTGTTAGCTTTTCTGGGTTATCCTACTATCCTACTAATATTATAAATGCGAAAGTTTGTGAGGATGTTTGTTACTCTTTCACGCAAAAACTGATGAAAGGATTTTGATGAAACTTTACAGTAATATAGCTTATACATCAGAATAACACATAGGATACTTTTTATCCCGATATTCTTACGGGTTCGACATTTACGCAGGTGAAACCGCGGGGCGCAGCTAGTACATGTATATTATTACAGTATAGCATGGTAGCCAATATCGAAGCATAGTTTTCAAATGATCTAACTTCAGAGTAAAGCTAAAGTTCACTTGGAATCTCGCACAAGTGACCGCAAAAAAAAAACAAGACACAATTTGGAAGCGAACTCATTTGTTTTTAAAGTAATTTTTTTTAATCCCCGATCATTTGATCGGGGATTCGAGTTGCCGCCTAAGTCTTGACAACGACCCACCGTTCAAATTTCGAAGTGACATTTTTCAGCACAAGATGGTCATACTGCAAAAGTTATTTTCTCAAACATGCTTGGAGAGCATCACTTTGACAGCCTTTTTATAGAGATAAATCAAAATTGCTGTTCTGGTCATATGCCCTTCTTTCATATATCGATGGGTGCGCCGCTGTATACTTAGATCAACAACATTTCGTCAGTTATGTTAAGTTTCCGGTATCAAATCCCGACTGCGAGCTGGGGCCGTATTCTCCATGACACAATGAACGAAACCGCGCGAAATGAACGAGAGATTGGCGGGAAAGCTAAGGAATTGACGTGGTTTCGAAATAAGGAATCATTGAGTGGTCATAGTGACTTAGGGCCTTCATAATCAGCCTATAATGTTCCCACTGCTGGGACACAGGCCTCCTCTTTGTGAGAGGGAGTGGGCCGTAATCCAACACGCGGGCCCAGTACGGGTTGATAGATGTCACATAAAAAAAAACTTCAACTTAAACTTCACTCTGCACTTAACACCTGTCACAACACTAATTTATCTCGTCTGCTCAACGTCCGTGTGTCACTACAGGGATCCAGCAGAATATCAGCGTCAGGTACATCTGCCTGACACATGCTGAGCTGGACTCCCATTTGGTGCAACCTTGAGACGCACACCGCACTGTGCATATTTCGTTATTAATTTAATTTAATGTTAAGTTTTCATCATAGTGTCTTTTATTTCGATACCTATGTATGTTTTTTTTTTGTCTTTTTGTATTTATATCAGCACCGTTTTTTATATTAAGTTCATGTGGGTAATTGGTTATCATATTTTAATATTGTACTTTTGTGTGTTGTGCTGTCTTTTGTATGCGCCAAATAAATGGTTTATCTATCTATCTATCTATCTATCTACATGTCTTCGAATTTTTTGGTTCTAGGACATGCCGGTTTCCTCACGATGTTTTTCTTCACCGTTTTGAGAGCAGTGGTGATGAAATAATTTACACAAAGCGCCTGTCAGGGTACGAACCTACGACCTATATCTCTTAAGTCGCGGTCGTTACCACTGGGCCACCACTGCTCTCAGGATTATAAGTACTACGTAAAACAAAAGAATATCTAAGTAGGTACTACGTCCCCCATTTGTCAAGATTTGAATAAAAGCAAAGCCAAGATTACTAGCTAGAAATAATATTATTTAGATCCTCGTATTTACATAGTTGATCCGTTGAGTTGTGCTTTATATTGTTATTTCTTGTGGTCGGAGTTAGATAAGGAATTTTGACTAGGATTAAGGACTTAAACTGTAGTTTGTTTGTTTAATTACAGTTTTTGGTAAGTAGATATATTTTGTGTTCTAGAAAGGGTTTTTGCTAAACAATAAGAAAGGAGTAAGTGTATCCGGTTTAGAATTGTGTGCGGTCACTTGCATAATATGCATAATCCGCCTATAATGTTCCCACTGTTGGGACACAGGCCTCCTCTCTTCGAGAGGGAGTGGGCTATAATCTAACACGCGGGCCCAGTACGGGTTGGTGGATGTCACATTGTCTTCGAATTTTTGGTTTTAGGACGTGCCGGTATTATTTAGAACCTCGTATTTACATAGGTGTTACGTCGTGTTGTGGTTTATATTATTATTGTGGTGATCCATATCCGTGTGGTGATCAGAATTAGGTGGGGGATTTTGACTAGGATTATGGATTAAGAATGTAGTTTTGTTAATTAGTATGTTTATTTAATTTTAGTTTAAGTTTTGTAGGGAAATATAAAGCTTCTATACATAGCATAGATGTAGTATGTAGTATTCTGTTCATAGTATAAAACAGTGTCGATTATTGTGTCTGTACTTGCTTTCTTCTAAACTCCACAATGGATTACGATGCTGTTTTTATTTTACATTTAATTAATTAATCGCGGTTGTTTCAAATTAGATCATCATCTCCCTAGCCTTTTCCCAACTATGTTGGGGTCGGCTTCCAGTCTAACTGGATCCAGCAGAGTACCAGTATTTTAAATGGAGCGACTACCTATCTGACCTCCACAACCCAGTTTTTGAGTAAGACGAAACCCCTTGGTAAGACTGGTTGTCAGACTTTCGGGCTTCTGACGACCCGTAACGACTGTCAAAAATCCACGAATGACAGTTGGGACCAACGGTTTAGCTTGCTTTCCAAGGCACGGAGGGGTCTTGGTATGTAAAGATGGTCACCCATCCACTGACCAACCGCGGCAAGCATAGCTTAACCTGATCGATCGACCCGTGCAGCTGTTATTACTTAGCCACAAGTCCCTCATAGTTCAAATTAGATATATCACAGAAATCTAAATATATGCATACAATTTGAACAAAGCCTCCTTGCCCGAAGCATTTCTTTTATGTTATAAATATACAGTAAGTAATGTGCCTCAAAATAATTGGAAACAAGTTCAAAATGGGTACTTATTATTTTATGTTTGTTCGGGGATAAAATAAAGAGTTTGATGTAGGTTTTATGGTTTTGTGGGACTTTAAAACCTTTTTGTGTAGTATAGCTTTGCTTCCCTTGCAGTGGCGAAGGTACCATACAACTCGATTCCCACCGGCTTCCCTTCGAAAGTTCAGAACATAACCACTCTATAGTCAATTCATCATTGAAATTTTCTTTTGGTTTTTTTTTTGCTCCGGCTTACCTCTGTCATAAATTCACCCTTCGCCACTGTTCCCTTGTATCCACACGAGATTTCAAAAGGTAGCTCGAGTGGTCGTCGTGTGGTGGTCGGTGAGGGACATAATTTAAAAATGATAATAGTATCACTTGTCCCATGGGACTGGTGGGACACTTTTCCCATCATGGGACTGGGTCAAAGGGACTAGTGGGACGGATCGAAAATGTTAGCCCTTTTTTTGGAACACTATAGCTAAGCCATATGATTGTCCGTTTCTCACAAGATTCTATCCGGTTTCCTCACGACGTTTTCCTTCACCGTCTTGAGAGCAGTGGTGATGAAATAATTTACACAAAGTAAAGCGCCTGTCAGGGTTTGAACCTACGACCTATATCTCGTAAGTCGCAGTCGTTACCACTGGGCCACCACTGCTCTCTTATTTATTATTAATAACCTGCCCTAAATCTCCTTGTCTGGTAAATACAGTAAGAAGGCATCTTCTTATTACTGACGCAACTAATAAGTGGCTCTCTGTGAATATATGAATAAGAATGAAGAATAAACATTCAGATGAAACGGGATATACTGAGGTTATGTCTCGCCACAGAGGTTGTATTTTATAAAGATCTTAATTTATGAAACTTTGTTTTTAAATGCTTAACATGAAAAATGAGTCAGATCAACGATTTATTTTTGCATTCCTTACCCATACGGGAGTCAACGAGACTTATTAATAAACCTATGTCATCTATGTATGTATCTGACGATCAGTCTATCCATCTGTCCGTGTTTATAACAGGTCTGTATTTTTATAAAATCAGTTGCGCACCGCCTATCGAAATCAGTCTGCAGTATCAGAGGCAAAGCTGGAATGTATCATAATTAGGGTACGTATCAAAATCCCGAAAGTTCATAATACCTATGATTGAAATACCGACGTCCAAAACACCGAAATTCAAAATACCGAAAGTTTTAAATGCCGATAGTCGTTATATCGAAACACAAAATACCGATGTTCAAATGCTCGAGAGGACGAAATCCCGAATGGACGAAATCCCGAATAGACGAAAGATTAGGTTAATTATTTAAAAAAAAAAATTTTAGGTTAGGTTAGGTTAAAACTGTGAGCCCTACGCACGAGCCGAGCGAGCGAAGCGAGCGGTGCCGCGGCAGCGGCCGGCGAGTGCCAGAAACGACAGGATTATATAGAAAAAAATTACTTTTACACAAAATATGGGCGCCAGAAACGACTTGCGCTAATAGAAAAAAAGAGATTATTTTTAGTAGGCTACCTGGAACCGAACTAGTTAGAGAAGATTAATTATTAAAAAAAAATATTAGGCAACATTTAAGTGTTTTGAGGTTAGGTTTACAAAAAATAGTTTTTCTCGGAAACGGTGACAATTTCGGGATTTTGAACTTCGGGTTTTTAAACTTCGGGATTTTAAACTTTCGGGCAAATGAACTTTCGGGATTTTAAACTTTCGACCAAACAACCATTCGGCGTTTCAATTTTCGGGATTTCGTCCATCGGTATTTTAAAATTCGGTCTTTTAAAATTCGGGATTTTGATACGTACCCCATAATTATGCCTGTAATTACATCAGCACCATCCATACCTTTCAAACCAAAATACAGCAACAATGCTACGAAATCTTAAAACTGTGCTTTTTATCGAAGAGTTTACTCAACCATATACTTTGCTCTATTTCGTACTAATATTATAAACGCGAAGTGAGGATGGATGAATGTTTGTTACTCTTTCACGCAAAAACTACGGAACGGATTTTGACGAAACTTTATACTAATATAGCTTATATATCAGATAACACATAGGATACTTTTCATCCCGATATTCTCTCGGGATCGACACTTATATGGGTGAAACCGCGGGGCACTGCTAGTGTATACATACATACGTCAATCCTCCATCTACCATGTTACGTAAACGTCATTAGTTTCTGTATGGTAATAACACATCAATTATTTATATATACTTAGTACCAAATGAACTTGCTGAAGGCTATTCGTCTACATTTCTATTCACGTAACGATATTCATACTAGTACACAAAGAGGTTATAATAATTCATGCGGACGCTTATCCATTCAGGCCGTGGGCGTATTCATCCCTAATACCAAATATTTATGGAGTCGGCCTTCTGTACTATTCTGGATAATAGATAGGTAATCAAGTTACATACTATGAAGAGCAGTGATGGTCGAGTGGTAACAGTCTTGTCCCGGCACTTTACTTTATGTACTTTAATTCGTCATCAGTGTTCTCGAAACAGAAAACATCGAGAGGAAACGGGCATGTCCTGGAACCAAATATTTTAAGATATGTTACATAATATAGTATAATTATACAGAGTGGTTAAAAAGTCGTGAATCAAACGAAATAGGAAGAGATAAAGGAAGTCGTTTCCAACGCTTTTAAAGTGAGAAATAATTTATGGTAACGCTTCAAAATTTTTGGAAAAAAAATAATAGTGACACCGTCTGTTTTATATCACATTTCTTTTTAATTAGTCTAATTGTAAAAGAACTCGGTATACAAAAATATTTATAACTTTTAGGACAATTGAATTATGGCCATGCTGTAGAGAGATTTTTTTGTTGGAATTGACCTTTCGTTTTATTCACAACTTTTTGACTACCTTGTATATGTGACATATGTGACCACCAGCCCGCACTGTGTGTGGATGACGGCTCGCTCCCTATCACAGAGAGGAGGCCTGCATCCCAGCAGTAGGAACGCTATAGGCTGATTACGCTTTAAATGCTAAGCAACATATCCTGCCCTTACGTAATCTATAGCCTCTTGTGTCTTCTCGTAATGTCTAGACATACTTATTGGAGCAATTGAGCTGGTTAATTTAGCATAATTATATTCATATTTATTTATGTGTGTTCCCCACAAGGTAAAAACTTTTTTACAAAAAAAAAACAACCGACTTTTTTTTTTTTGAGTTTTTATTTTTCACTTTTTGGTTGTACCTACCCCATAAAAATTCAATTAACACTAGTGCATTGAAGAATAGAAGACACCGACTAGAAGAATCATAAAAAATCGCGAAGAAATGCCGGAGATGCAGTACATTTATGCATATAACTTCGTACATAAGAATAATTACCTAATCTATATATATAAAAGGAGAACTGACTGACTGTCATATCAACGCACAGCCCAAACCGCTGGGTCTAGAGATTCCAAATTTGGGACGTACGTTCCTTATGAGGTCTAGGGGTGCACTAAGAAAGGATTTTTCAAAATTCATCCCCTAAGGGGGTGAATGGGGGGGGGGGTGAAATTTCACGCGGACGAAGTCGCGGGAAGAAGCTAGTTTATTATATACTAAAACCTTCCTGAAACTATGTCGACAACATTAATGAACAAATTATCAAAGTTGGTTCATTAGTTTTTGAGAAAATCGCGGACATATAAAAACACATACATACATACGTGTCGAATAAAAAACCTCCTTTTTTGAAGTCGGTTAAAAAAAGCCCACGCCTGCACGTATATATAGCTTAAACAGACACAAGAGCGAAAAAAAAACATTTTTTACCTTCAAACCTTTGAAGCAACCTATGTTTGGCGGTTTGGCGTAACGTATGCTCAGTACATTATCGTCCCCAGTCGTCACTAGATTAACAACTTGGTTGGATCTAATTTAAATCACAAATGAGTAAAGTTTTTGAGAACGTCCATTTTAGCGGAATACGAACAGATGAACCGGGATACATAACATTACCCGAAGGGACACGGAGTTATATTTTATAGTCATGTTTTATTAAGGGGGGAATTACTTAACCTTCAAGCGGGCGCACGGTCATAATTTGTAACGCCAGCGGTCCCGCCCGAGCAACCTATGGGACTAGGGGATATTTCAGGGAATTATTTAATAATCATTTATTTATCACATTATCATTACGTTAGGACATAAAATAAAATTATATAACAAAAAAATTAAACCTCCGAAAAAACTGAAAAGCAAAAAATAATAAACCTTTTTTATTTAACCTTAATAAATAGTTATTAAACTAATGTAAATATACCTAAGTAATTCTAAGTCGGTTATCATGTCAATAAAGTACTTAACAAAAAAACAGGCTTTATATACCAACCTGGGTAGGCCTTTTTTATTTAACACAACTCAGCATTAAAATCTGTGTATGAACAATAAATCACCCCTATTTTCCCACTCTTAGAGTAGGATTTTTCTTTCCAAATTTATATGGGACCAACTTCGAGGTATGCATTATCTAATAAAAATATAATTATCAAAATCGGACTACTCTGTATAAAGTTATGCGTGGTTATACATAAAAAAAAAAACAAAATAATATTCTAATTTTCTTTGGATTAGTAAGCAATTTGGCATCATACATTTTCTTATATCTCCAACTTTCGTGCTTTCGATGCCTGCGCTGCGACTAATGTAAATGTGATCTATGCACTCCGGAGGATGCGGACAGTTTATTTTGTGCACAGTGAAACAATAACAGGCTACTAGAGATGGGAAATACATGCGACAAGAAATAACGATATTAAGAACGAAAATGCATCGAGTGCGGTCGATACGACGCCGCGCGCCAGCTTGAAGGTTAATGGAGGAACCTAATAGTAGTAGTAAAAGTTGCACACCTTTAAAGTAATACGGACAAGACATATGTATGAAAGTAAATGAAGTAAATGGAGTATGTATTGATCGTAGCAATGATAAATGATTTTATTTCTGTAAGTAGGTTTGCACAAACACTTTTACACGTCAATCATATTTTTTTAAGCTAGATGAGGTCGGCGTTTCCTATCTGACTACTCTGAGAAGAAAGGCCGAAACAAACTCAGAGGTCACAGTCTCTTTTAAAGTCCAGACAAAATCTTGGTCAGATTTGAAGACCTTGTAGATTGGTGTCTGAAATGGTGTTTTGAGGAAAGAACAACACAAATTGAGCGGACCTGTCCAGTCAGTGCACGCGTTTGTCAAAAATCGTGCAGCTCAACTCAGAACTTTAGGAGCTCAACGATTCGACGAACAATACCAAAGAAAGGACATTTGGGTAGGCCGCGTAAATTACTCAAACTGCCAGGTCATGATTTTAACTAACTAAGCAGGTGGCTTTCTGTAGTTTCTGCCTACCCCCATTTGAGCAACGCGTGAGTTTATGTATGTATGTCATCATCTGCCTAACCTTTTCCCAACTATGTTAGGGTCGGCTTCCAGTCTGACCGGATGCAGCTGAATACCAGTATTTTAAATGAAACGACTGCCTATCTGACCTCCTCAACCCAGTTACTGGGTAATACGATACCCCTTGGTAAGACTGGTTGTCAGACTTTCGGGCTTCTGAAGACCGTAACGACTGTCAAATATCTACGAATGACAGCCGGGACCAACGGCTTAACGTGCTTTCCGAGGCACGGAGGGGTCTTGGTATGTAAAGATGGTCACCCATCCACGGTCCAACCGCGGCAAGCGTAGCTTAACCTGATCGATCGAACCATGCGGCTGTTATTTCTTAGCCACAAGCCCCTCTCTGTTTATGTATGTACATATATGATACATTATTATTTGTCTACGAGTAAAACAATTCAGAACAGGGAGATTCTCTTGTTTCTTTCATTGTGCATTTCAATAGCTTCTTTCGCGCAAAAACCGGTTGTAAAAATAAATTCCACATTTTTATGAAAGTTTGAAGTAAATCGAGGTCGAGGTTTTAAGAGTAAAGTTTGCAAGATTCACATTCTTTGTGGAAGAAATGTGAGGAATATTTTTAATTTTAATCTCTTGTTGTAAATAGACATAATTTTATTTTAGTGACTATTGTGGGTTTTGTTTTTGATATCGGGAAAATTTGGTACGATTTTCAATTCCTCCCAGGTCAGCATAGACAGGCATGTTCTAGAACCAAAAAATTCGAAGACATGTGACATCTACCAACCTGCACTGGGCCCGCGTGGTGGATTACGGCGCACTCCGTCTCACAGAGAGGAGGCCTGTGTCCCAGCAGTGGGAACATTATAGGCTGTTTATGCTTATGCAGTACAGGCTATAAATGACTACCTCGAAAAATCATTCTGAAACTTGGCAGTATAGCTCCTTGTCAAAACCTCCTGAGGAAGTCCTTCCATCATACATAATCAGAAAGAAAGAAAAAGAAAGAAATTACATTTATTTGCGGCAAATATGACGCATAAAAAAAACAAAAACAAATATTAAAAATATAATATAAATATATTTCTGCTGCCAAACAACATTTATTTATTTATTTATATTTATATATACTTTATTGTACACCAAAAATATACACAACAAAAAGAATTATCGATAACTAAAAATATACAATGGGCGGCATATAACATATAACATTGTCGTTTGAAGTTTAAAGAGTCGGACGTCGAGATTACAGGCCTGTCTTCTGAACGTTATCTATAAAGTATTTGGCAATTCTTTTGGGGTTGGCAGGTGCCTGTTGACCATTGGGTACCATTGCAGCGGTATCTACAACGCCACATGCGAACAATGCATCATACTGACGTCACGCAAAATCCTGCATCTCGCAAGCAGAGTTTACCGCACAACTAGCATATATCATCGGGCAGTTGCGCGCCAGACACAACATCCGTCTGGTCGGAGGATCCTCCCCTTTCTATAGAGTACGAGTGAACTTTACACCCTGTTCTTCATAGTTCTATACAGGTGGTAGGCAGGAGTTGAAGATGTCCATAATAAATAAGTTCTCATTTTCCAGTACATAGCCTGTTTACCCATCTAAGTCATTAAAATAATTGTCTACGACTAGCGTTAGAAACAATCACTTATAAACTCATTAGATTAGAAGAGTCCCAGAAATTCTGAACGGAATGGGACAGCGGACAGAATTAAAGTTTAAAATGGCGCCCCTTTTCCGTTGATTAGATTCTAATTATAAAGTAATTAGTTCACGTCAAGCGTGAGTCGTGTAGGACAGCTCTGGGTAGGACGGCAAGAGATGGGATAAGTTTCGATTGTCACAGACTTGTTTGAGTTTGTGTGGTGGCAGTTGTGGCGATTGTCACAAACTTATTGGAGTGTGGCAGTGGCGTGCATTGCATATAGGCATATAAGCAGTGCCTACCTCGATATCAAGAAACTCCATGGACACTCTTTTAAATCAAGATATTACAAAATCCTGGGTACATTGTTCTTGTTGCTTCTATATGTGAGAACAATGTAAAAAAAAACACACACCAAGGAAGAAACAATTCAAAATACAAGATTAAAAATAAGCCTTAGCAGTTGAGACCAGTCTCAACCGACGGCGCTCCTTCACGAACATGCCATGAACATGCTTCATGAACCTAGACTAGAGTCAAGAGCAAGTCCATTAAAAAAAAAAAAAAAAAAAAACGTGACGCGTGGATCAGCACCGCCCAGCTCAACCATTTTGTAAGAAACCGAATGATCCAACACACGCGCCACCATCAGTGAGACATTTAAGTGAGCATGACACATTCTCAACTGCATGCTCTTTCAAGTCAACATCAAAAAATCATATACACCTCTGTCTACCCACTCGATAAATACGACCCTAGTAGCTTTAAAACTACAACACGCCATTTCTATTTCTTACACCACATTTGCTCCCAAGAGACGTATTTCCAACATCCACTTTTAACAACA
This sequence comes from Hydraecia micacea, assembly GCA_914767645.1. Classification (NCBI taxonomy): domain Eukaryota; kingdom Metazoa; phylum Arthropoda; class Insecta; order Lepidoptera; family Noctuidae; genus Hydraecia; species Hydraecia micacea. The sequence continues at coordinate 3,526,343 of OU611804.1, forward strand.
AGGCCCCTATACGACATGCGACGCCACTTGCCTCAAGCGACAAGCGCGCGCGTCAACTGTTTCCGTCCGTGACATTCTATAAACAACTGCTTTCATCTCTTTTCTCCGCAGTCGCCAGACGCGTGTCGCTTGAGCGTATATGAGCGCTTGGATGTCTGCGTTATGTAAGACGGTTATAGAGTAGCGAACCCAACGCGTAAACTCTGATTGGCCTTAATACAATTTGCAAGTACACCGCCCGGGATCGGCGATACAAATGTGTTTAATAATTCAATTAGGGCGCGGAGAGAAGGCAATTAAGTTTAATAGTGCATTAGGATAAGGGTAGTCGATATAAATGTGTTATATTGCTGTTTACCAAAATGATACAGAAAAATATTGAAGTTTAAATCAACATAATATAACCTATAACAGGCTGATCTCAATAAAATAAAATGTTATACGTACTTATTTAATGTTAATAGCATATTTTAAAAATTGCTTATTGTTAATTTGTGTCTTAAATCTATTTTAAGAATTAATTTTATACTTTTTGCTGTGCCCTACAGGGTTCATAATTGTACAGACACCAGCACATCAAGCTACCCGAAATTGTCAAATTTTCCCATTCAACTTTGAACCTTTGACACCAGCACATCAAGCTACTACAATCTGTCAAATTTCCTTAATAGATTTTCAACTTTATCGCTAAAGCATAAGGTTCAAAGTTGATTGGGAAAATTTGACAGTTTCGGGTAGCTTGATGTGCTGGCGTCTGTACATTTGTACGCAGATACCTGTCAGGTAAGTTAACAAAACCTTATCTAGAGGCGACGAAACAAGCCGTTAAATTATGTTCTTGTCTCATCAGCATCTCAAGAGACAATACTTAAGGGGAAGCTCTTATTAGAAGCGCTTTATTTATTGGCCCTTATAGTGTCGGAGTGTGTAAACAAATTAGAAGGCGTAGGCATACCCTTATGAGGAAATGCGGTCAGATGGTCGTTAGCGATCATTGTATGTCAGTGTACGTATTCCTCTGTTTTCTCCCTGGTTAATGATACTAGTACAAATATTTTTTTTACATTATAATGTATATCTACGACTACCATGTCATGTTTTGTTTTTTTGACGGGCCCGCTCTTGACCCCGATCAAGCCTGATGGAAAGCGATGGATGAGGTCTATAATGGAACGAGCGTGCCCAGAAGATGCCTGTTCACTCTTGATTTGAAGGCAGACGGGTCAAATGTGGGAGGGAACACAGATGCAAGCAGAGAGTTCCACACTTTGGCTGTGCGCATAATAAACGTGGAGGAGAAGCGCTGAGTACGACTCGTCGTGATAGCAACCAAGTGTGGATGGTACGCTGCAGTACCAACTTCTGGTTGTCCGATGGTACAGGGCGATGGTGGGTTCAGGTGGTGGAGCTCCTGCGCACACTTTCCGAAATACAGTCTGTAGAAGACCGACAAGCAAGCAACGTTACAACGATGAGCCAGGCTGTGAAGTGTAGCTACCAACATCTTGTCGCCTATAAGCCTTTTAGCTCTGCGTTCCACCGAGTCAAGTGCAGCAAGCTGGTATTTTACTGAACCATCTCGTAAGTGGCTGCAATACTCCATAGAGGAACGGACCTGTGGTATAGTAGTACACATTAACCAGAGAGTAAACAGAGGAATACGTTAGAACCTTTTTAGTATAAGAAAAAGAAACGATTAAAAAAGTTTTATCCTTAAGAAGTTTTTTATTGGTTTCGCTGTTAATTCTTTTTTCGCCAAACTCGTAGCCCAAAAGTAATTACTGCACTAAGAAGTTTTGTTTCTATTAATTTGGGTATTTGGTATAGTTAGATACTTTCTACACACTCATCATCTGCCAAGCCTTTTTCCAACTAAGTTAGGGTCGGCTTCTAGTCTAACCAGATGCAGCTGAATACCAGTATTTTACATTGAGCGACTGCCTATCTGACCTCCATAACCCAGTTACTGGGTAATACGATACCCCTTGTTAAGACTGGTGGTCAGACTTTCGGGCTTCTGACGACCCGTAACGACTGTCAAAGATCCACAAAGAGGCATGAAGTAGGTCAATTAAACAGTATATAAAGTTTCTTATATTATTCACGATATAAATTACCTCACATACGTGCGACAACGTTTCAGTTGAAAACTATACAGATTGAAATAATTAATATTTCATGAAATCTTGAGCGGCGTGTAGCTTTCCTGGTACATGGAACAATTTACATAATTCCGACGAGAACGATTTCGTTATGTTCATACCTGTACACTCGGGAGCAACTTTAATATGTATCTATACACCTCGGGAATTTCAATACCAATTTTATGTGGCGTTGTGTAGACAAATCTTACACATATCACACACGATATTATTTGGGTAATAGACTATGTTGCAATTAGTTAGTTTTTACCCGACTACGGCGAAGCAAAAAGGAGGGTTATGATTTTGACCGGTATGTATGTATGTTCATCTGTTCCCTCATAACTTCAAAAGTACTTATATAATTTGACAAAGAGGTATCGTTAGAAGCGTCTTGACCGTTCGCTGGTTATAGGCTATGTGACGTCACACTCAATTCAATATGGCGCCCTCCGAGGACATAAAGTAATTAATTTAAAATTAAATATTTTGGGATGGCGCCTTGTGGGCATTGATATAGTGGGGTATCAAATGAAAGGGCTTAATTAACACATTTCAAAAATATAAATATTACTGAAATAAAATTCAAAATAATTACCTAAATAAACGAAAAAGTATAAAAACTAAAACCCGACTACTGAAAAGGATGAAACAAGAAAGTATCTTCCCGTGGTCGCATGCTATTGCTACCATAGCTTATAATATGTTAGTACAGCGGCACGCGACCACGGGAAGGTACTTTCTTGATTCATCCTTTTCAGTAATCGGGTTTTAGTTTTTAAACTTTTTTTATTTTTGAAAAGCTTGCTCGCCTTTAAGGTTTATTAGTAGAAAAATGTAGCTGGCAACTTACAGGTCCGGAAATAAATTAAAAAGAAATCTCTTCATGTCATCTGCCTGGTTTTTCCAACTATGTTTGGGTTGGCTTCCAGTCTAACCGGATGCAGCTGAATACCAGTATTTTACTATCTGACCTCCACAACCCAGTTACTGGGTAATACAACACTCCTGGGTAAGACTGGTTGTCAGACTTTCGGGCTTCTGACTACCCGTAACGACTGTCAAAGATCCACGAATAACAGCCGGGACCAACGGATTAACGTTTAAGATTATATGACACTGAAACTGCTCGCCGCTTCGCTGCCATCTCGGTGTGATTTGAGCCTTAGCGGCTGAACGGATTTCGACGAAATTTGGCACACAGGTAGACCTTAGAATATAGGATAGTGTAATTATAAGACTTTTTATCCTGGTGGTAATTCCCGTGGAGTAATTTCCGACCTCCACACAGTCAAAACCGTGGATAAAAGCTAGTTTAAAATAACTCAGCCTGTCGCAGTTCAATGGCCGGACAAAGGTCTGTCCTAAGTTAGGCCACAATAGTTGATTTTCCGCTTTCCTATCTAGCTGGGTTATATCACGCTACGCTTGACGATTCACGGTCTCCACTTGAAGAGTCATCTGCTCCAACGGCCATCGGTCCTATGACAGATATGGCTGGCTCACTACAACTTCAGCTTTATAGCTCTGTAAGCTATGTCTTTTTATTACTTCGAAATTCGAACGGTGTCTCGTTGTGAATCCGCGATGATTTACTTTAAATTTTTAGTTTTTTTAATTACTTTTTTTATTTCCAGCTTTTTAGTTTACAAATCTGAAAGATTTAGCAGACGGTTTAGTTCTTGGTAGCTGTACGTGTTTTTTATGATTTGTCACTTCGATTTACTTTTAACCATATAAGTTGTTTACATTTTTCTAATCACCTTTTAAAACCCTTTATTTTGATACCCCACTCGATAGGTTTTGAGAAATAAGATTTTTTTGAAGACTTAATATGGCGCCAAAAATCGGCCATTTAAATTTTTTCTATTTTTATATACACGTTGTCACTCACAATTAAGACGAATCTAACAGCACCTCTCAAGCTGACATCGATCAATTCGTTAAGGCTACATATACATACATACACTCGAAAAACATAACCCTCCTTCGGCGCAGTCGGGTAAAAACAAATGAGTTCGCTTTCGAACTGTGTGCGCTCACTTGAGCGAGGAGAGCAGTGAGCCTTACAGAATAGCACCATAGATTTGGATTGTTGTTATTAGTCTTTAGAACTATTGTTTTAGGATTGAAAGCAATTCAACAGTTTTGATGTTTGCTTTCCCTTAAATGCAAGTCTTCAATTATGGTAAAGTCAACAAGTTATAACGGATGCTTTGTTTGATTAATTTTAGGTATGTTCCTAACAGTGTGTAGTTTTGATATCTTGGAGTCTATTTTGGGAGTGAACTATTGTTCAGGAATATTACTATGTATTTGTTGCAACCAATTGGTTTAAATAGCCGGCGGACGTTCAACTAACGGCCTGAATGATATTCAATTATAGTTTAGGTTGGAACTGTAACCAATCACGCGCGAGCCGAATTGGTCGCAGTAACTAAGCCAGGGCACCCCGACCAAATGGGTTAGGTTAGGTTAGAACTGTGATCAACCGCGTGCGAGCCGAGAGAGCGAAGCGAGGCGAGCACTACTTCCAAAGGCCAGGCGGTTAACTAAACGGCTAATTTAATCAGTTGGCTGCGACATATTTACTAAATAGTTAGTTATTATGTTGTTAACATTTACTAAGGAAATCATTACTCAAAAGCTTCTTTTAGTATGTCTCGTTGATGTAGACGTAGTAAATGCGACTGCTGAAAGTGAGGTTCTAGGTTCAATTCTCAGGTCGGCATACAAACATACAAAAAGGAAAGGACACTTATACGTCAAAGTACTCCTCCACAGTATCGCTGTCATCTGGAAACGAGCTCAGAAGACTGGCAGAATTGTCACATTGAATGAACAAGCTACAATGAACAAAATCCGATGTGAATATTTTGATGTTATCACCGCTGATTTTCCTAAAACACAATTTGTTTTATAAAGGTTACCTACATAATTTTCATAATAACGTAACTTTTTTAAATCCTTTTTCCCACAGGCTAAAATCTATTATTTAGTGTAAAATGCTTGTAAATAAAACGTGTTCACATATTTATAATTATAGCTCTGCTCACCCCAATGCTTACTGAGCGTGATTAATTCAACTCCGAGCATAAATATGGTATTACTGGCGAGCACAGAAGTGGTTTCTCATGTTAGAATATTAAATTAATGTTTTTTGTTTTTCTCGAGTTGTTCAATAATAATAAGTTTATTCATCAAAATGTAAAAATGACGGATTCGGTTATATTTTGATATGTTAATTTTTAAATGTGTAAGGTGTGATTTAATATCATGGCTTGCTTATGTTATCAATTTCATTAACGAAAATAGGCTAAAAAACTATTGACGTGATAACGTCTTATAAATCGATGAACGCCGGCTGCACGCACAAAAAAGCATGACTCATTGTCACGTTCCGCCTGAGCCGAGTAGTGCAAGCGAGAGCGCGGAACAATCGATAGAGAGGCACGATCGGATGTTTTCTTATGACATTATCACGTAAAATTATAGTCAATAAACCGACATTACAGACAACCAATGTTTTTTTAAAGTGATGTATGACTTTGCAATTTCATGTTGTGGTATTGTTTAAAAACAATTGGAAATGAAACAACTTTTCTATGGAGGGACATAGCTGAAATGTATCACTTGCTTGTAATTACACTGGCACCCAAGCCCATCCACAATACAGCAACGCTCTTTGGCAGAACAAATACGTATCTACTATTATCTACCAAACCAAAATCCTAGACATTACTAAAGCTTGAAATCTCAAATTATTTATCCATTTGATTCTCCAAGAGGGCATTATCTAAATCTGTCCCTCGAGAGTCTGGCAACACTGTTTAGTACTGAGCGCGATTCTCGTTAGTTTGCAAACATCATTAATATTAGGGTAGTGATAATAAACACTTGAAGTGGTGTATGTACAGACATATAAACACACACACACACTCCCAAACTTTCGCCTTTATAATATTAGTGTGATTAGCAACGATAACACCGTTGTGCATGCCTTTACTCTTAGCTGCGTACGTAGGCACCCGTGCGATAACTGACAAATTCTATAAACACAACTGGACTAGGTCCTTACATAATGAAAAAAAATGGCGTTTTGTCGAACTGGCCACTTTGATCTCAAACATCTGCCGTTTGGTTAGGAATTCCAAGTTCAAAATAGCTGACCCGGCGGCGAATTTCGTGCCGCTTACGAGTATGTATCATTATCGAAATCAGTTAATTCGTTCTCGGGGTATCATCAAAAAAGTCGTTCCATCCAACAAAAAATGTATGAGAAAATAAATCATCTTCTTTTTGTGTATTTTACCCATTATTCGGGACGAAGAGTCATAAAAATCGGTCCAGCCGTTCTTGAGTTTGTAGCGGTATCTACAACGCCACATGCGAACAACGCGTCATACTAACGTCACGCAAATCCTGCATCTCGCAAGCAGAGTTTACCGCGCAACTAATATATATAGTCCTCTTCACCGTATCCGGCGACAGCGACCCCGACTACTTCTCTTTCCTTTCATGTGCTATGTGCGCAACTAGCATAGATACAACGGCCCGACATGAATCATCGGGCAGTTTTCCGCCAGACACAACATCCGTCTGGTCGGAGGATCCTCCCTTTTCTATAGAGTATGAGTGAACTTTACACCCTGTTCTTCATACCTCTATAAGTTATAAATAGTGTAACTAACCCGACTTTGTTTTATGTATATAGATATAGGCTTACGTATTTGTGTTTTGAATTTAGTGATTCATTTGTTTTCTCGCCATTTGATTTTTCTTTGACATGCGGACGCTCATCACAATGGTTGAACCCAGGAAAACCGGCCAAATTCTGCCCCATGATTTAATTTTTTTTTGTTCGTTTTGCTTTTTCCATATAAAACGCCAATTTCACATGTAAGGACCACATATAAATTGTGTATGATACTTATTTACTAGTCTGTGGGATTTGTTGGAACACGTCTTTTTGCTTCGATATGTTCTTCTCTAGAGGACTTTTGTTTTAATTATAACTATACTTGTAAAGGCTAAAAATCCCAACCTTACCACTATGATGCATTTAATGAAAAAACAAAACCAGACTCATCACGAACACACTCTTGATTGCAATGAATGAATGAATGAATGAATTGCACCGATCCCAGCGTTGTTAAACCAGACTCGATTAATCGAATGAACCCCAAGATTCGCACTAGCTTCTGTAGCTTCATGTTCATGGTGCTACAGCTACCATTGCATATCAAGGAATAGACCGGGGGGCGCGGTAATGGTAGGGTAGACGTGCCCGAAGGATAGGTAAGGATTTAAGAGCCTACCGGATATGCATCCTAGAGCAAGCATTGGACTAGTGGAGAGATGGGTAATTATATCTATGGATGGTCACCATTCTCATCACGAACACACTCCTGATAGCAAACGTAAATATTGAAAAACCACAGTTTTCTTGATTGCTCAATGCTTTCAGAGCTAAATGTAAAAGGAAAAATGCTTGTGTCATTTGAAAATATTGATTTGAGACGTGAACGTTGCGTACAGAATATTTTTTTTATGATAAGAATTTCAAAACAATGTTATGAAAAGCCGGTCGTGTATTATCTTAGGATTGTGACTTTGTTATTTTTCGTAATACAGAACAAAACATGAATAAGGAAACAATGAAAATATCTGTGTCTTACTGCTATTCTATAAAGTTCACTGTTCACCTCACTCAAGTGAGCGCACACAATTAGAAAGCGAACTCATTTGTTTTTAAAGTAAATCATCGCGGATTCATAAAGAGACACCGTTCGAATTTCGAAGTGATGTGTAGGGAATAACACATTTTTGTTGTTAACTATGAAGGTACACACAATGATATATTATTATATTATATAAAATGTTGATATCTACACACACTCCTCCTTTTCGCTCACTGAGTCGCAAAAGTTACGCCTTAGCGTACCCAAAGGGTAAAAACGGGACCCTATTACTAAGACTTCGCTATCTGTCCGTCCGTCTGTCCGTCCGTCTGTCTGTCACCAGGCTGTATCTCAAGAACATCGATAGCTAGACAGTTGAAATTTTCACAAATTATGTGTTTCTGTTGCCGCTATAACAACTAATATTAAAAACAAAATAAAATAAATATTTAAGGGGGGCTCCCATACAACAAACGCGATTTTTTTGCCCTTTTTTTGCTTTACATTTACATTATATTATAACCTAATTTTCCCATAAGTAACTTAGTTTACAGATAACTCCAGACCTATTTGAGGTACAAACCTGAAATAGTTATAATCAGATCACAAAAGTTTACGCTTCAAATACTTTGAATATTAATGTTAAACTATTGTGTAGATAATAATAATTTTAAAGGTTTTCTAAGAAGTTTCTAAATAAAACACATTCCAAACCGTTTAATACAATTAGTTTAAAAGCGAAAATAGTCTAGGCGTCTAGCTGATAAGACTAGCGGGCGAGCGGTCGTGAGTTTGACTTTGAATTATTGACGTTAACACTACTTCGAAATTTGAATGTCGTGTCTCGTTGTGATTGGGCGATGATTTACTTTAAAAACAAATGAGTTCGCTTTCAAATTGTGTGCGCTCACTTGAGTGAGGTTTCAATTGAACTTTACAGAATAGCACTAGTTAGTGTCTTGGACAGAAAATAAATGTTATGATGCCCTTTATTTATTTATTTAATACTTTAAGCACATAAACGTACAGAGGCGGACTTAATGCCATAGGCATTTTCTACCAGTCAGCCTTGCCCTTCTTCCCTCTGCCCTTCAGTCTTTGCATCGCTTAACCTATAAAACCTAAAAAGCCTGTATTATCAGAAATTTCTTACAAACACGTTGATCAAATCTATTAAAATTTTCAAACAAAGTTCAGTCTTGTAGATTATCGCTCATCAAAATTTATTTTCGTCTGCAACTATCATTATAAATCAGCGTCGACTGTACCAGGCACGATTTTGAATGAATATCACTAGTTTAGTTTGGTGTATGGTTTTGCTTGTGTTGGAAGCAATTGATGAAGCACAGCCAATTTTTAGTACGGATTGAATATGGTCACACCGAAATATTAAATAGCTGTGCATGTTTAAATGTGACGGCGCAGAAACTGTCGCCATCAGTTTTGTTACGAAGTTACTGTTATCACCGAAGAGGTCGGATAGGAGTGACACTGGCTGGTGACTGTCCCTCTAGCAGAGCGTCGCATCGATGGTTGTGTGGCAGCTCAAGAAGCTTATAGGTAAAAAAAAAACAACCGACTTAAAAAAAAACTACGAAGTGATAAATAACTTTAATTTCGGAAGTCGTTGTCGTTGGTTCCGCATTTTCGTTTTTTGACACCGACTTCCGAAATTAAAGTTATTTATCACTTTGTAGTTTTATTTGAAGTCGGTTGTTTTTTTTTGTAAAAAAGTTTTTATTTTTCACTTTTTAGTTGTACCTACTCCACACAAATTCAAATAACACTAGTGCATTGAGGAATTGAAGACACTGACTAGAAGAATCATCAAAATTCGCATAGAAATGCCGGAGATGCAGTACATTTATGCATATAACATCGTACATAAGAATAATTATGTAATGTATTATATACTAAAACCTTCCTGAAAGTATGTAGATCACATTAGTGAAAGAATTATCAAAATCGGTTCATTAGTTTTTGAGAAAATCGCGGACAAACAAACATACATACAAACAAACATACATACATACATACATATACATACGGGTCGAATACAGAACCTCCTTTTTTGAAGTCGGTTAAACATGGAGACATCACTCTAAATACCTAAGTGAAACCGACTGTGGTCGGACGCTCTCTTTCTAAATACGTACATATGACAAAGAAAACATATATCACTGTCTCGTTCTTATGTGTGTATTTAGAAAGAGAGTGTCCGACCACAGTCGTTTTCACTTAGGTATTCAGAGTGTTGTTTCCACTTATACATAAGCTTCTTGGTGGCGGCTGTCTTCTGATGACAGATGATGTCAAGGGAGCCGCTGTCATACCACGTCCATGACGAACTGCTATATACCGGCACAATCCTGATGATACTGAAGTTGTTGAACCACCGATCACTACTTCTGTTAAAGGCTATCCTGCGCCATTGTTATATCGTTCATATGGAGAAACATCGACGTAACTAGTACTTTTTTTACGTCTTTGCTTTCGTAAGGTATACGCTTAAGTCATCATCTGCCTAGCCTTTTCCCAACCAAGTTAGGGTCAGCTTCCAGTCTAACCGGATGCAGCTTAATACCAGTATTTTACATGGAGCGACTGCCTATCTGACCTCCACAACCCAGTTACTAGGTATCACGATGCCCCTTGTTAGACTGGTTGTCAGACATTCGGGCTTCTGACGTCCCGTAACGACTGTCAAAGATCCACGAATGACAGCCGGGACCAACGGCTTAACGTGCTTTCCGAGACACGGAGGGGTCTTGGTATGTAAAGATGGTCACCCATCCACGGACCAACCGCGGCAAGCGTAACTTAACCTGATCAATCGACCCGTGCGGCTGTTATTACTTAGCCATAAGCGTATACGCTTAAGTGCTTCGGCGGCATATTTAACTCATTTTTGGGAAAAAATACATTTACGTCGATATTTCTCCAAATGAGCGATATGTATAAACTCAAACAGGCGACTCCGTTCATATTTAAATTGATGACTAGGTATCCTCAAACGCAGCGGGTTATGATTTATTATACAATGTTTATGATTTATTACCGAAACGAGTTGACATATTGAAAACGATTCAGCAGTTTATGAGTGTTTGAGCAGCATACGATTTCGACTTTATTGGTTTTATATGTCTTGTCAGTAGAATGGAATAGAATACTCTTTATTATGTACACCATATAAATTACAGACATAAATATAAAAACTTTACAATGGGAGACACAATGGGCGGTCTTATCGCTAAGAGCGATCTTTTAAAGACAACCTTTGGATGGATTAAAAAGAGGAAGGACAGATAAATACTGTAGGTAGTCTGTGGTGTACCATTTATTTTTGCAGAAGTTTAGGTACAGACGCCAGCACATCAAGCTATTCGAAACTGTCAAATTTTCCCAATCAACTTTGAACCTTATACTTCAGCGATAAAGTTGAAAATCTATTGAAGAAATTTTAGAGATTGTAGTAGCTTGATGTGCTGGCACTGAACTCTTAAACATGGTTTTTCGTCTAATATAAGGTGGATTTATTGCTACTAGAGCTAGACTTTTAAAATCAAAGATTTACTTAAAAGTCGTTAGGTATTACTTTATTGATTCCTTTATGCAATGCACTTAGGCATAAAACAACTTTATATTTAACCACTCACGTGTCCCGCTCCCCGCGTGACGTTGCCTCCAATGTCCCACATTTTAAGCTATTGCATAGCTTTTATCTTGGGCTTTGAGCGCGGCGATCGAATGAAGAAATTCCGTAACGAAATTAACCTAACACCCCCCACTCCGACCGGCACAGCGGTGCAGCGTTGAAAGCCGTGCATCGTCTAACGTCGTATCAGTTCGGCAGACTTCGGCACGGTGTTTGTGTGCGTGCGACTAGACGTATGCGTGTTTTGTTTTCTTATCGGTCACCACGCTAAAAAAGTGTAACTTGAATTAATATCAAAGAAAAAAAAAATATTGCATAAATATTATAATTGCATAAGTTGATAAAAATGCTATGCAATAGCTTTACCGCGGCAGTCCCCGAGTGCCACACGTATTTTTTTGTCGGCGCGCCACGGGGCGCCTCGCCACTTATACACGCCTCATACACAAACATTTTCTATGGACCGCCGTTAAACTAATGCCTATTTCTTCAAGTGGACAGACCAGGATACATTACACAGCTTGTTTCGTAACTATAAATGACTTTGATTTTTTCAATAATTGTTTATTTTATTTGTTTGTTTACATTGCGCGAAAACTAATTTTAAACTATCCTGAAGTCCTATAAATGAATAAAGCAATATTCTGCAACCAACTGCAAGGCAAAAATCATTGTTAATCTTCAAAAAAAACTCCAAAAAAACGAGTGTGCTTATGACCACACGACTGAAATGAAACTTCTTAGAATAGAATAGAATACTCTTTATTATGTACACCATATAAATTACAGACATAAAGAAACATACATACATTACATACATTACAGACATAGTGAAACTTCTTCTTAGATATACGGAACGTATTTGGCTATGAGAGGAAGAGAGAAAGAAAATGTGCGCGCGCACTGCTGTCTCTTGCTTATATCCCCCACTCAACTCCCGTTCGCCTCGCCCGATCACACTTTTCGTAACGCTTACGTCACGCGTTCGCCAGCTTACTCCCCAAGTCAAGCGTGCGTAAAGAAGTTTCACTTAAAAAAAAACATTTTCAGTGACCATGAAAGATAGATTTTACTTAGATCCCTTTCACAAATTGAAAAGAACCTTCAGCAAATTGAAAAGATTATAGATTATGGCTGGATGTAGAAAAATATTACCTATTATTAAAACATAAATCCTCATTAGCGATTAATTAAAAAAGGTCACCGACCCTCACTGAACCCGAGCTTATCTTCGTAACTGGTTTAGTAAGATGACTTTGAAGATGATAAAGGTCCGGTTAATTAACATTTCGTACCTAAAAAAAAGTGATTTTCTTTATATTCGTCCTTGTAGTCAGTCAGTACCACAGTCAGTACCTACCTACTTGTACAGTGACTGCCCTGTTGGTCTCGTGGTCAAGCGCGATTACTGAGCTTGGGGTCCTGTCCCATAGTAAAACTTGTTCATAATGATGAGTGCAATGACCTCTTAAGACGTTGTTAATGTTTTTCCAATAACCCTGCATACAACCCAAATCTCTTCAAAGTGAGAGTGAACAGGCTTTAACACCCTTTTTTTATGGATTGGAAATCATCTAATGACTCCTCCCGCTCTGGGTGGAGCGGAAGGGAGTGTCAGACTCTTACTGACTAAAACCCACCCGTGTTCCTTCCTTAGCCCTTTATGTTCCGGGCAGCGGTAACCCTTTCGGAAAATCCCGCTACCCCGGCAGGCTTCGGCCCTAACGGACTCCTTCCCTTATGCTGACATCTCTTTGAGGCGCGTGTGGAACACATACGCGCCGTCCGGCACGGGCCCGGTCCTGATCGAACGGTGAGCTACCCATTACTCTCCGTCCGCAGGCCCGCGCCTACGGTGGCCGGGAGCTTGAACACCCTTGACCTAGACTAGAGCCAAGAGCAAGTCCATTTCAAATAAAAAAAAACATTCCCTAACAACAAACGCTACATATCGGATTAAAGGCTCTCGCTCTCGTTTTTTATTTTCTTTTCATACTGTACACTCGGGTTCAGTATACAATAGGATTCCCTGTGGCGTGTCACTACACACATAGATCGCATTGATCCTTTTATTCTGAACAAACGTTGCCATGCTTTGTGGATTTTTCCTATGAATACATGAGGCGATATTGCAATAATAATTGTTTGTGAAATGAAAATAACAGTATTTTTATTGTTTTGGTTTTATTTTCTTGTGTTTTGTATTGTATTAAATATTGGTAAGGGGTTCCCTCTATCTGGCAGAATCTTGATGCTCCGAAATTTATTTGGCATAAAGGCTGTTGGAGTCAAATTCAATTTACGTATATTTTCGTGACAGAAACCATGCCTGCTGCATGTTGCATGCTCACTTGCATACAGCATGCTTGCTTGCATGCATGGCGTATGCTTGTTTGCATGCTGCATGCTTGCTGCATGCATGGTGTGTGTATGTTTGCATGCTGCATGCTTGCTGCATACATGGTGTATGTATGTTTGCATGCTGCATGCTTGATGCATACATGGTGTATGTATGTTTGCATGCTGCATGCTTGCTGCATACATGGTGTATGTATGTTTGCATGCTGCATGCTTGCTGCATACATTGTGTATGTATGTTTGCATGCTGCATGCTTGCTGCATACATGGTGTATGTATGTTTGCATGCTGCATGCTTGCTGCATACATGGTGTATGTATGTTTGCATGCTGCATGCTTGCTGCATACATGGTGTATGTATGTTTGCATGCATCTTACAGGAAATAAAAACCACATATGTTCGCAATCAACTGTTTCATTGAGTGATAATTATGATAGATGAGTCTTTCAATTATTATGAATATGAAATGTATGCCAAAAGATGATTCTAACTGTAGATTTTCTGAGATAATGATAGTTCTGCCTTTTAATGACTATCAATATGAAATGTTTGCCAAAAGACGATTCTCACTGTGAACTTTCTGCGATATGATGGTTCTAATTTTTGATTATTATGGATATGAAATTTATGCCTAAAGATGATTCCGACTTACAAAATTATGAGTTTTGAATGTATGATAAATGAGCCAATTGATTTTCTGCGAAATGAAGATTATGCTTTTAAGCAAAATAATATTATGACATAAAAAGTTCTGCTATAAACGGTGGACCCTTTTACGGTCTCATGATTTCAGACACATACCTAGAACTTTTATACAGCTTTTAGTCCACTCACGTTTGCTACTCAAAATAATTATCTTAACACGTCATGTAGTATTCTGTTTCACAACCAAACAAGGAATAATCAGCAGATTCACAGCCTCTGGATAAATTCGTGGGTACAAGGGAATATATTAATGTAAGGGTGAATTTGTGAGGAGAAATTAATGAGATTAACATTTAACGCAAGGGCCTGAATAATCTACAGACGCCAGCACATCAAGCTACCCGAAACTGTTAAATTTTCACACAGACAAGCCTTCCCTAATTCAAGTGACTCCTGTTCTTTTAAAATTAAATTGGGACTAAGGAAACTGGTCGCTAATTTAATTTATATTTTTTAATTTTTCTATGACATTATTTTTATATTCTGTGACTACAGTAACTCATACACTTGTTAAAATTATATGAAAATCATCTACTTTAACAATATTTGTAAATATGAGAACACCATGTATCCTATCACATAATTGATTTACCTGTCATTGCTTTATTTTTAATTCTTTTTACCTTTTGTAGGTAGTCTAATTTTATTCTAGATGCATCGTCTTCACATATAATTATATACTGAATGTATACAAAACCTTGTAAATCATTTTAAAAGAGTAACGGTGGAGTTTCTTGCCCATTCTTCTCCATACGAAAACTACCTTTTGGAAGGGGCGACTAGAATCAATTTCGTTTTATTGTAATTTTTGACGTTCAAAAGTGCCTTTAGTGTGCCTATTTGAAATAAATGATTTGACTTTGACTTGGCCTAAACGCAAAAAACGCAAGTTTTATAATGCCTCAAAGTATATGATCGACTACAGTAAATAAAATCAGAAAAATATATGATATTCTTCAGGATATATGCTAGTTAGATAGTGTGAACAGCACTTTTGTTCTTCATCTCTCAAAAGGCTATATTCATGAATGAGTTGCAAAGAAAGCAGTATAATTTGAATATTTAACAGAAATATGGCTTGTATAATTTAAGGCTTGAATTTAAATGAATGAAAGTTATATTTAAACAGTCAGTTACTGCTGGAAACTACTTAGAATGCAGATTTATGCATAGTTAATTCAGTTGCATTTGAAGATGAAGATTTTTAATGCAATCATGGTAATTTTAAATTGCAGAGTTTGTATTAAGAAAATATCAAGGAGAAGATAAAGATAGAGGAATATAATTATAATTATATTTTGCGGTCAGCTTCCAGTCTAGACTTATGCAGCTGAATATTTTTATTTTAAATGAAGTGACTGCTAATCTGACCTCCATAACTCAGTATCGGGGTAACACGACGCTCTTGGTGGTCAGACTTTCTGACTTCTAAGTACGGCCACGCGTAATGGGACAGAAAATATTGAAAAAAATATAAGTAAGCCGAATATATAAGTAAAGACTAATTTAGTTATTCATTTAAAAGTAAAGAAATAATCTGTCAACAAAATAAAACGGCTTTAGATTACTACGCCGTAGACCCTGCTACGCGCTACAAAATAAAACAGCTTTTAGATTACTACACCGTAGACCGTGCTACGCGCTACAAAATAAAACGCCTATAGATTACTACGTCGTAGACCCTGCTACGCGCTACAAAATAAAACAGCTTTTAGATTACTACGCCGTAGACACTGCTACGCGCTACAAAATAAAACAGCTTTAGATTACTACGCCGTAGACCCAGCTACGCGCTACAAAATAAAACGACTTTAGATTACTACGCCGTAGACCCTGCTACAAAATAAAACAGCTTTAGATTACTACGCCGTAGACACTGCTACGCTCTAAAAAATAAAGCAGCTTTGGATTACTACGCCGTAGACCCTGCTACGCGCTACAAAATAAAAAAGTTTTAGATTACTACGCCGTAGACCCTGCTACGCGCTACAAAATAAAACAGCTTTAGATTGCATGGTATAGCATGGTAGTAACAGCATTCTAAAAATGATCGCTGCCAGGGCGGACTGTCCCTTTCAGAAACACTGGGTTGGGGACAGTCCTAGGTGTGAATTAATCATTTTATTACAGTTTTGAAAACTAATAATACTAACCTATTTACATAAGCATTATTGTTACTAACACCAAAATACTAACAAAATTATGGACCTAGTCTGAAATAAAGTTTTATTTAATTTAATTTAATTACTACGCCGGAGACCCTGCTACGCGCTACATTGCTACGAATTCCGTAAACATTTGTAACATTGTTAGAAATACTTCCATTAGTTTTAGAATTAACTTCAATCGTAGTTACAAAAGGGAATTGGCACAGAATTGTTAATGTATTTGTAAGAATTAATTCTGGAATGAATACAGAGCGTCCTTATTTACGTGGTTGTAGATTATTGTTAACTTAAAATATTTAGCGCAATTGTAACTTAATTTGCACTTAGTTGAATTTGAGAAATTCGTTATTTAGTTGAAGTTATATTGGGCCTTTGTTCGAGTTTTCATTCGTAAGGCTTTAGTTTTCATCACAATTTGCAAGACAAAAACATCATAGAAATAATATTCTGAATAAAATATTATATATGCACAATAAAGTTATTATATTTTCGCCGCTTGAGGTTTTCCGCAGCCGCAGCAGCAGCGCCAGCACAGCATGCCGAGCCAGGAAGATGGGATGGCGCAAGAGTATCGACACACGTTGAGTCCCACACTAAAGGCCATTTTTACCATTTATGTACACACATATATAAACAGACAAGAAAAAAACAGAACAGAAAAATTGGTACAAAGGTGATGCTTATTTCATAAGAAATATCTTCCAAAAAAATGTTTACGAATTTCGTAACTTGACTGATTACATCATAACGTTACACGTGCCGTTTTATTTTAATAAAAAACAATACATAAAACCAAATTATTATTCAAACAAAGCTACATGTTATCCTTAAAAACACATTAATTTGTTATTGCTCACAAAAAATTACCTCCACATTTCATTTATTCAACAAAAACCGAACCTTTAATAAAACAAAAATGAAAAAGGGAAAATTAAACTGTAATATTTTGCTACAGCAAATATCATCTCTTGGAGATATTTATTTAACACATAATCTCCCATTTCGATGTCGGGTCACAGGTCCTATGTTAACAGTGCGATAATTTTGTGAAAAAATAATAACTATGAGGCCTAAACTAACAACGGTAGGATGAATTGGAGCGATCTTTAAATTTTATCGTTAGGAATCTCTATATCTTTACATAACATACATAATCAGCCTATAATGTTCCCACTGCTGGGACACAGGCCTCCTCTCAGTGAGAGGGAGTGGGCCGTAATCCACCACGCGGGCCTAGTGCGGGTTGGTAGATGTCATATGTCTTCGAATTTTTGGTTCTAGGACATGCCGGCTTCCTCACGATGTTTTCCTTCACCGTTTTGAGAGCAGTGGTGATGTAATAATTTACACAAAGTAAAGCGCCTGTCTGGGTTCAAATCTATGACCTACAACTCGTAAGTCACTGCTCGCCGCTTCTTTATATCTTTGGAAGTAGATTAATTAAAAAGCTTACTTTGATTATTAAAATAACGTCGGCATGTTACAATTTCAGTGTATGGGAAAATCCGCTTTTCAACAGAAAAGGTGCCTTCATGTCAAAGTCCTAATCTGCATTCGCGATTTATTTGCCAAAAATGTAAACAAATATGAATTTATGGAAAGATAACTTTAAATCGTACACAATAAAGTTCAGTTTACGCTACAACTTCAAACATTTTTTATAACTTTCTCGATAGAGCTAGTCACTCAGAAATCAACTTAATTACGATTAAAATTAAGTTGATATTTGTTTAACTTGAAATAATATTAATTTGAAACATACGTTTGAATAGACTTTAGTTATAGTCTTGTTTTCTAAACATCACTTCGAAATTCGAATGTTGTCTCGTTGTGAGTCCGCGATGATTTATTTTAAAAACAAATGAGTTCGATTTCGAATTGTGTACGTTCACTTGAGTGAGGTTGAACTACCAAGTGAACTTTAATTACTGAATAGCACTACAAGTCAAATCCTTTAATGTTACAATGAAGAACTTAGTGCACACACAATTGTGTATGCAGTGTTGCCAGCAACTTGACGGCTTTAACGACTTAAAAATATCTATTATGTTCTTATTCATTCAAGTGCAGTCAACAAAAGAGATAAGTATGCAGGATCGTCGGATATAGTTGAAGTTTAGTAAGAAACCGAGGGATGTTCTCGGATAAAATGTAATTTTATTAATAAAAAACAAACAGCTCATTGATCAAATTCAATTTCAGTCGACAACATTCATCGGTTCCTTCCTAAACTTCAACTATATCCGACGATCCTGCATACTTATCTCTTTTGCTGACTGTACATGTCTTGATGTTACCCAATATTAAAATAACAATGACAAACCCTGACATAATGTGACCCAGAAATAACCTAAGCTTGTCTCAAACAAATCGAATTAAGGCATTGTTTCTGAGACAAAAGATCGAAAAAATTACCATAATTAATTAAACCACATTAAAATTAAGCCCGCTGTCCTAGTGACCTAGTTTCCTGCTGATATACAAAACACAATGGGTACAAAAGCAGTACATACCTTTTGTCCCTTTAATTGTTTTCTATAGACCCCTTTTTTAGTTTAAGAGTGCGCCGAAAGATATCCCTTTGAGTTAGGATTTGTCAGGTCAAACAGAATAAATGGCCTTTGCTGTTTTGATAATGGGCTTGGCAAGTTGTTAAAAGTCAGAAAACCAAGCCCAAGTCCTATAAACATGGGATGGAATAAAATGAATAATTTTATGGAAGTCTGGGAATTTTAGATTTTTATTGACTTACCAACTGAATTTCGACAAACTGTAATACGACAAGATTTTATTTCGACAGTATGGAACTCCGACACGTCTTCATTTCGACAATGCTTTAGTTCGAAATACCTTAAGTCCGACACTACTGTACTCCGAAAAAGCGTTTCTTCGACATGACTTAACTAGGAAACGATACGACTTTTATTTATTACTGTTATGTGTTTTAGAATAACAGCATCGGCTAGATACGGATTCTGAAACAGAGCCTTACATACATAACATAATCAGCCTATAATGCTCCCACTGCTGGGACACAGGCCTCCTTTCTATGAGAGGGAGGCCGCAATACACCACGCGGGCCCAGTGCGGGTTGGTGGATGTCACATATCTTCAAATTTTTGGTTCTAGGACATGTCGGTTTCCTCACGATGTTTTCCGTCACCGTTTTGAGAGCAGTGGTGATGAAATAATTTACACAAAGTAAAGCGCCTGTCTGGGCTCGAACCTACGACCTACAACTCGTAAGTCGCGGCCGATACCACTGGGCCACCACTGCTCCGCAGACAACAGAGCCTTGTGACACACAAATTAGACTAAAGTTTCAGTACCGGGATGCGGCTACCATTTTACGTTATTTATGACTCAAAACGAATTGGATTTTGTTTTTTTTTTCATTGATGCTTTCTGATTACATTTTTGTCTCATCAAACTGCAAGAAACGATCACAATATAGTTAAAAACCAAACTCTTTTGTTTTTAAAGTAAATCATCGTGGATTCACAACGAGACAGCGTTCGAATTTCAAAGTGATATTTAGAGAATAATACTACTATAAGACTGCGTTTCCACCAGAGATGAGAGCGAGGGTGCGTAGCGAGGGATGTGTGTAAAACTAACCAATACCAACGCTATCTTAGTTCAAGCTATAAACTTGAAGCGATGTTATTGGCTGGTTTCACACACATCCCTCGCTACGTATCCTCGCTCATCTCTGGTGGAAACGCAGCCTTAGACTGATTAAGGTCGAACCCAACTTTCTAGAGTAAAGACTACATAAATTAAGAGCGTATACGCGGTCCGTGCGCTGTTTGGCTCAAAAACGTGATTTTTCAAATCAGATTGTGCATCAACCAATTATCTTACAAACATATGAATTACTAATAATTTTAGGAAATGTTGTTGTCTATGTCGTTAGTTAAAGGTTTTTTTCGATTAATACAGTATTTGTGAATACCATCAAGATAACTGGACAGAGGTTTACTTGATTTCACTTTCAGTGTCAATTTCGAAGCTAAAAATATCTGAAATTCCTGACAGATCTAACAAACAAAAATTTTTTACTAACTGCAAAGATCCTTAAGAAAATTATTAGTTAAAAGGATTTTTTGTTTTAGCTTCCTAACTTATGAAATTAAAATCCATACAATGTGAATTTTTTTAGAAATTATAGTCGATAAAATGATTTTTTTCACCAATATATCTTACTTGATTTAATATAATTTATATTTATTGTAATAGAAGAATGTCTTCTTTATAAGTTACAATTTAAAAAGTTAACTAAATTATCTCTATTATTTTTCTAAAAATATTTTAAAACTACTATAAAACTCTGCGTGCGAACCGATTCAAATCAGTCGGCAGCTAGCCCTTCCAGAGAGAGGACACGTCGCTGGGCGCTCTCCCTGACCCTTGGTGACCTTTACCGTGCGTAGTACAAGGATAGCGCAAGCTATAGCGTGATCGTCAAATCTTAGTACTTTGGTAAGTAAAATATTTTATTTTTGATGACCAAATATTTTATAGAGTGATCGTAAGTACTTCGGGTAAGTTTTTTTTTTTTGATAACCGACATTATTTGATAGTGACAACAAATTATGTTTCAGACGGAATGGGAAATAAAACGAAGCGACTTTTAGGAAAGAGAAAACGCAAAAATTTTGAAAGTATGGCTAAGGCAAGAGCTAAAAGGTTGGTATACCACCCGCGACTTTCACCCGCGTGAAATGTGCTTATTTTCGACTAGTCAAAAGCGGCTATACCTAATTAGGTCTACTTTAATAAAAAACAATTTGAATTTACGAGTAGGTTTATTCTTTCAGACATAAAAAGAATTCAATTGAAGAACAGTCCAGTAAACCCAATGATGGATTAAACTATGATGATACAGGTCAAGTAAGTATTTTAATTAGTTCGGTTGACTGTGCGTATTAGTTTAGACATTGATAGAAATGCATTTCATTTTTTTTTTCAGTCAAAAGAATGTTTCGTCTGTTTGCGGTGTGGACAAGACAGGAATTTGCAGTGAAGACCACAAAAATTACTAGAGACGATGTATTTTGGGCAACAAAAATGGAACCCAAATTATTGGAGTTCTATAATAAATGTATTTTGCCTGAAATGATCGACCCGAGAAAAAGTCGGTCAATGCCAATCAGAGATGTGCGATTTTAAAATTAAATAATTACTTTAAAGTTCGCTGTTTTAATTTATTAAAACAATTAGATTAAAAATATAAAATCATAAAACAGATCCTAAATAAATAAAAGTATCAAAATGATTCGTGCTAACTGTTCAGCGCTCACGCACACAGAGAAACCATTGTACTATTGTAGTGTGCCGCAGCGCGTACGCTTTTCGATAGATCGTGTAGATTTTGACTTGCGCTAAATCGAACGCGCGCTCTTAAGTCTTGTAAAGAAGTTAATTTACTGATACAACCCCCATTACATGCGGCTATAGACTCGCGTTGCGTTTCACAAACGTTTTTGACTACACAATAGAAGTTGGTTCCTTTGTTCATTTCATTGCTCCATGAGGTTTTGTATCCTAAATCTGAGTTTCCCGAATACAGCAAGCTTTTTAACCGACTTCAAAAAAGGAGGTTCTGTATTTAACCCGTCTGTATGTTTGTATGTCCGCGATTTTCTCAAAAACTAATGAACCAATTTTAATCATTCTTTCACTAATGTGATCTACATATTTTCAAGAAGATTTTAGTATACAATAATAAATTATGTAGTTATTCTTATGTACGATGTTATATGCATAAATGTACTGCATCTCCGGCATTTCTATGCGAATTTTGATGATTATTCTAGTCGGTGTCTTCAATTCTTTAATGCCTAGTGCATTTTTCATAATTTAATAGTCCACTAGTTTGATTGAAGAGCCAAACACACCATCACCAACAGTTGTTTTTTTTTTTTGTAAAAAAGTTTTTTAGATCATTGAAATTAGAATCGCACAAAAACCTCATTAAAACTAGACTAGAAATAGGAATTGAAACCTTTGCAGCTTGGGAATTTTCCCTGTGGACGCAGCAATCGAGTAATGGACGATTTTTATTTGAAAAGTGTTGTTTATTTATTTAGCTGATATTTATATTATTGAAGGCTATTAAATTTGCAGACGTTGATTTTTTTTTTTTAGAATAATACGTGTAGGTTCTGAATAACAGCAACGATATAATGTTGTAAATAAATTAATATCTATGATAGCCTTGTGTTTTAGGGAGGGGCCCGTGGCTAAATAATAACAGCCACACAGGTCGATCGATCAGGTTAAGCTACGCTTGCCACGGTTGGTCTGTGGATGGGTGACCATCTTTACATACCGAGACCCCTCCGTGCCTCGGAAAGCACGTTAAGCCGTTGGTCCCGGCTGTCATTCGTGGATCTTTGACAGTCGTTATGGGTAGTCAGTAACCGAAAGTCTGACAACCAGTCTTACCAAGGGGTATCGTATTACCCAGTAACTGGGTTGAGGAGGTCAGATAGATAGGCAGTCGCTCCATGTAAAATACTGGTTTCCAGCTGCATCCGGTTAGACTGGAAGCCGACCCCAACATAGTTGGAAAAAGTCAGGCAATGATGATGAACCTCGCGTTTTATCTCAGCGGACGGTAAGTCATAATGTAGTCGTCGATGGTGCATGTAACCTATTCACTCAAGACTTATACTATTGCTAATGGAAAACGCAGACAAGCCACTCCTAATTCAAGCGACCCCTGTTCTTTTAAAGTTAAATTATTAAAGCTTTTTGCATAAATTGTATTCAGCACAAAATGTTACTTAGTTTTTTTTATTGGTCATAACGTGGCACTTTATTTGAAGATAACATTGCTGCAGGTAGGTAGTAGCCACATAGATAGTCCCTATCTCTTCTACAGGATGACAAATCATTTTTCTACTAAAATGCCTTCATTTTTCATTTGATAATAAGTTTGAATGTGAAAAGGGGTACAAAGTTATTTAATAATTTAGTTTGTTTATGTAATAAAAGAATATTAAAATGTTGTGAACGGTGTGCGTTTCATTCTGCTTTGGAGTTGAAAAAGTTTTCTGGAACTTTTAACAATAAAGTTAACATAATAGAAACATCACGTGTCTATAAAAAATAATAGGTAAAGGTGAGATAGAGGACGAATAGAGCCTTCAACCTTCCTAGGACTGCAGCAGAGAATTTTTGCATGAAAAATAAACCAACAAATGGTCGACTCTGATATGTATCCCAAGACCTTTTGGGATTGGGATCACAAAATAAGGGAAAATTCAGGATTTATGATAAAATGAACATCTATTTTACTTAAAATCACTTCTTATAAAATATAAATGAACTTAAGAATAAAGAAATAATACTGATTTCTTCATTATCAATCTTGATTAGCTCTCCTAATTCCTTGAGCCTGTTTTAATTAAATAACATTAATTTATAATTTCTCAGAGGAGAGACAATGGAAGATAATCCACGGTATAAAGACGGAGTCGGAAGTTAATTTATATAGAACAAGGTGAATATTGTTGATTCGGTTCATTATTTTACATAATTAGACGTCTATTGTTAATTGAATAGGCGTGGAACAGAATGATTTGATTATAGTTACATTCGCTTCGCATTATAGTTACATTGTTGTGAATCCGCGATGATTTACCTAAAAAACAAATGAGTTCGATTTCAGACTGTGTGCGCTCAATTGAATGAGGTTCCAAGTGAATTTTATAGAATACCACTACTGGTTATTTAATGCAAATGCCAGTTTCTTTTTTAATAATAATCTAAATTAGGTACCTACCTACGAGAGCAATGGTGGCTCAATGGTATTGGCCCTGACTTACGAGTTGTAAGTCGTCGGTTCGAGCCCATTCAGGCGCTTTACTTTGTGTAATTTATTTTTATCACCACTGCTCTCAAAACGGTGAATAAAATCATACTGAGGAAACCGGTATGTCTAAGAACCAAAAGTTCGAAGACATGTGACATCTACCAACTCGTATTGGGCCTGCGTGGTGGATTACGGCCCACTCTCTCGCAAAAAAAGAGGAGGCCTGTGCCCCAGTAGTGGGAACATTATCTAGGCTGATTATGTAAGTACCACAGATATAGATAAACCTAGATAACGCAAGAGCAACTACTTCGCGTGCCCAGCTTACGTACAAAATCGTAAGCCGCCACTTTCGCGCTCAGTCCTGAGTACTGCTGGCTGGGTGAACGTGAGCGCTGGTGCAAGTCCCCAGGGGTGCAGCGAGACGGGTGTCGCACGCGGCGGCGTCTATGAATCGATTTGATTTTCCCATCACTAAATAGTGCTTGTGACGTCATAGTAGGTAGCCAAAAAATGGCACGCTTGGTTCTCGTACAGATCGTGATACTTGCGTTATCTAGGTCTATCTATATCTGTGGTAAGTACCTACCTACCTAGGGTAACTTGATAAAGTTATGACTTATCAGTAACGACTTTCTAACCTCTGAAGAGCACAAAATAGCAACATTGACGAACAATTAATATTTAACAACCCAATACTCTTGAATTTTAATTTCAAGCCGATTAAAACGTTTCCCTGGAGTGTTGCCAACAAGAAATATTATCGCACTTTATTTAATATCAAGAGGAAAGATTCATCTCGGCCTTAATTTCTGAAAGGTTTTCTGAAGCTTTCAAGTAATAATTGCTCTTTAATATTTTGCATTTATTACTTTAAAGGTAGTGGAATAATTTTGTTTCGGAGGGTAGTTAAGGTTTAGTATTGTGCAAAGTTTGAAGTTCGTTGATTGTTTTTTGTTGTTTTGAAGTTCAAACGCGAATCAATAGTTACTTTAAGGAGTTTGAAACACGCGTCACATATACGTTAATTATAAAGATAAACATCACTTCGAAATTCGAACGGTGTCTCGTTGTGAATCCGCTATGATTTACTTTAAAAACAAATGAGTTCGCTTTCGGATTGTGTGCACTCATTTGAGTGAGGTGAGCAGTGAACTTTGCAGAATAGCAGTACCATTTCCTCACCATCTTTCCTTCTCTTACCAAATCTTGAACCATACGTACATCTTACCAATTCTGTAGATACTGGATTTAACTCTCAACGAAGAGGAATTGCGGTCGGAGAGACTTGAAAAAAATACAAGTAAAAAATCATAATTCGAGGTTTGGCTCTCGCCTATTTCCTCCTCCAATATTGGACCAATTTAAAAGATATTTCATAAACTGATTATGAAGGATTTATACTGTGTCCCTATGTTTTTTTTTATTTTTATTAATTGAGCATTTTTTGAGGGTTCTAGTGCTTATAAAAATAATGTATCATCAAAAAGGAAAACATAGGGACATATAAGTACTTAATATTTATTATTCTGTGAAAAATCATTACTTTATGGTCATTAACCGGAAAGAAAACAGGCGAGAGCTTTGCTATGGAGAAAAGACCACCCGTATTTCCTCTTAAACAAACCGTTGTTTTCTAAATGGGCTGCTAAATCGTGGAATAATTTTAAAATCTTGTCCTAAACAAATATATCCTGTCTACCTCCTGGTCTATAGACAATCTGTTTGACATTCGCGATATCTCCCTTTCTCTCAAGTAATTTTCTTCTCTTGTTCTACAAATGTAGACGATTTTTCTAAAGAACAGCCGTTCTGTATTAGATTAGGTCTATTGTTTTATCAAGAGTATTGTTTTTGCTTCTTGAAACGGGGTTTGTTTAGAGTTAAATAAAGCTTGAAGAAAGTAATTGTATTTTCGACTCTGAAAGTCAAATTTGGTGTTTTGAAGGTACACCTGTGCCCAACCCTTCAGGGAAACGAGGCGTGATGACTTATGTAATCTGCACTCGCGACGTATTTGCCAAAAATGTAAACAAATATGAGTTTATGAAAAAGTAACTTTAATTCCTACACAATAAAGTGCAGTTTACGCTACAACTTCAAACAATTTTATAACTTTTTCAATAGTGCTAGTCACTCTGAAATCAACTTAATTACCATTAAAATAAAGTTGATATTTTTTTAACTTGAATTAACATCAATGCTCAGTCTGCAAAATAAATAATCCATACGGCAGCAGAAAGAGAACTAAAGTAAAATCCAGTAAATTCAGCTATAAAATTATGTTCCCAACCAACAAATCTTGCAAGAGTAACATTTTGTAAACCTACAGCGGACTAATTTTGTAAGTCAACACTAATTCCGACCATATTATTTTTTTCATAAAGTCCACAAGCGAAGGGCGAGCGTTTTGGGGGACTGTCTTATGTAATTTTGACGTTCGAAAAGTGCTGATTCTCAGCCTAATTTGAATAAATGACTTTTGATTTTTGAAACCTCGTGCACACTGTAAAAGGGATGTTATATTATACCTCGAAAATCTAAACTCCTCGAAAACCTACTAAGCGGCCGAAAGGGATGCAATTACTTTTGAAACGCAAAAGAAGAGTGATGGCTATAGTGTGCGTGCGCTCGGAATAAAACGACGTATGTGCCAAAACGAGTTTATTCCTTTTTTAACAAAATAAAGGAATAAAATTTAAAAATATTTTGAGTAAACTTTGATATGATAATTCTCTATGTTTTAATGTAAATTTCATTGAATAACTTAAAAGTCGAAAAAAGTAAAAAAAATAGATATAACTTAGCAACTTTTTTGTATCGAGAAAAATTTATTGAATCGTGTATTCCTTTTACATGATACTAGAACGAAGAGTCAAAAACATATACCAAAATGTTGAATCTCTATTCCACATAGGTACTTAACATGTTACACGAAATAGAAAAAAAACACATTTTTATTAATATATCACAACATTAAGGGTAAAAATACCATATTATATCCCTTGTGACCATTACCCAACTATGGTGAGGTTACGTTTTTTGAAAAGGGCTTGTGCGTATTATATCATACTAGCTATTGTTGCTGCCAGATAACAAAAAAAATTAAAGTCGTCGACACCCGTCCACCAATGTTTTTCAATATTTCTAAACGATACGAAAAAAATGTAAAGGCAGTCTCGCTAACACGATCAACACAAACGTATCGCGGTAAGGGGCGTCCTTGACGCTATTATGAAACTCGAACGAAGCAGTTTTAGCGGCAGTTTTGTATGACGAGCGATCTATATCGAATAAGTTTGGACTTTTAGGTACATGTCGGATCAATGAATTTTATTTTTTTGTTATCTGGTGGCAACCATAGAGCCCGCGGCACTTTGTCTGTAGGTATTTTCTGCTATATAAGAGACAAGAAGAAGTGTTCATTCTGTTCGTTATTGGCTAGTGTCTATTCTTCTTAGAACATCATCTGAGGCAATACCCGAATTTTTAAGAACGGTCGCATTATAATCTGTCTCAATCTGTCAAATATATACAGGGTGGTCAAAAAGTCGTGGATCAAATGAAATAGGGAGATAAAGGAGGTCATTTCCAACAAAAAATCTTTCTACAGCATGGCCATAATTCAATTGCCCTAAAAGTTATAAATATTTTTGTATTCCGAGTTCTTTTACAATTAGACTTATTAAAAAAAATGTGATTAAAACAATAAAACAAACGGTGTTGTATTATTACTAGATAATGTATCAGCACTACAAAAGTTCTATTGCGGCTCTTGGTACCACATTTCAAAAGCAATAATTTTTTTTCAAAAATTTTGACGACTTTTTGACCAACCTATACATTTAAGACTAATTTTCGCCATTGATTGACGCTCTGAGATTAGATTGCAACTAGATTTTGACAGTTTAATTACGGGAATCGGGCTTCTGTTACTCGAAACACGTTCATTTCATCTGTCGTCTGTCGAATCATCAGTGATCAGTGCTCTCCATCTATTCATACATCCATCTCTTTCACTAGATTACGTATCGATTTCAAAATGTTGTTTCATCTGAGGACATTTTCATTTGTTTGGATATACAGCGAATTCAATTTATCACTTATCGACTAGCTAAGGTCCGGCCGCGCTAAATTTGCCAGAGATGTAAACAACAATGGCCGCTCGAAATTGACGGCCATTGTTGTTTACATCTTTGGCAAATTTAGCGCGGCCGGACCTTAGCTAGGCTTACTAGTAGTACGGTACGATATGTTCAAACTTGTCGACTACTTTTGGACTTCTCGCTGCGGTCTTTAAGAGGTCATTATCACCCAAGAGTGGACTCTGGCGACGTTGTTTAACCTGTCAAAACAATTTACTACTACTCTTTTTCAGCAAGCTGACTGTTCAGGCTGCGCCAGATGTATTTTTAAGTATCGCCACTTACGGAGGCTATTTGAACGCACCCGAATATTTCAGTACCAGTAAACGTCAGTATTAATCTTAAGGTGAATGCGCAGTGGTAGACCGCGAAATTCAAATTTTCTTACGTTTTTTGCAATTTGCAGGCCAGTGTCAGGTTGTATCTTGATCAAAATTTGATTCGCGACAATAACAGGTACGTATTTATAGAATTATAATCATTAGAATCACACATACAACACATACACACACACTACATACACACCACACTTACATACACTTACATATTTCTAAGTTAGATTTGTACCACTAAGCAGTTTTCCGTAAGAGATTTGTTGTCGTGGTACAAATCTAACTTAGAAAGATGTAATAATGATTATTCTAATGATTATAATTCTGTAAATACGTACCTGTTATAGTCGCGAATCAAATTTTGATCAAAATACAACCTGACACTGATTTGAAAATTGCGAAAAACGTAAGTAAATTTGAATTTCGCGGTCTACCACTGCGCAATCACCTTAAAAACGTCGCATAGTCGTTAATCTTGAACAAGATGTCGTCTCCACGTGACTCATAAGATATTCCATTTTATATGCCTTTGTTCTTTCTGTTAGACTGCCACTATGTAGATTGGAACAGAAGGTTGTTTATAAGAGGGGCTCGTGGCTAAGTAATATCAGCCGCATGGGTCAACTAGTCAAGGTAAAGCAACGCTTGCGGATGAGTGACCATCCATAATTTTTTTTTTTCTTTTATTATGTATTAGGTATTTTATTTGTTATAGCTTAGTTGTTTATTTTATTGTGCATGCTGTGGTCTCCTGTAATTGAAAAAGTACACCTACCAAATACTTGGTCGTCCATCTTCTATCTATCTATATATATAAAAGGAGAACTGACTGACTGACATATCAACGCACAGCCCAAACCGCTGGGTCTAGAGATTCCAAATTTGGCACGTACGTTCCTTATGAGGTCTAGGGGTGCACTAAGAAAGGATTTTTCAAAATTCATCCCCTAAGGGGGTGAATGGGGGGGGGGGTGAAATTTCACGCGGACGAAGTCGCGGGAAGAAGCTAGTTAACTATATAATGTCTAGTGTATATCTTTTGTTGGAGATCCTAAAATAAATAAATAAATTACATACGGAGACCCCTCGTATCTCGGACAGCACGTTAAGCCGTTGGTCCTGGCTGTCTATCGTAGGTCTTTGACAGTCGTTACAGGTATTCCGAAACCCAAAAGTTTGACACCCAGCCTTACGAAGGGGGATTGTGTTAGAATAGAATAGAACACTCTTTCTCTTTTTCTACTTTTTCTCTTTTTTTTTTATTTCTTTTTTCTTTTTCTTTCTCTTTTCTGTTTTTTCTTTCTTTTTCTTTCTGTTTGTTTTATTTTTTTTTTCTTTGGTGTTACTCAGTAACTGGACTGTGAAGGTCAAATAGATAGTCGCTCCATGTAAAATACTGGTATTCAGCTGCAGTTTGTCTGGAAGCCGACCCCAACATAGTTGTGAAAGGGCTAGGCAGACGACTATGTGCTCACGCACCTGTTTTCACTCATTTTTATGGAACTGGTGGCCTACCATGATCTAATTAAAAACGATTCAAAAACAAGACATTTCAGTTTAGGTTCCTAAACTGCATCGCTTGAGCTGCTCTATGGACGTCATGGTACCAAACAAGTATGAATGAAACCAAAACTTGCGACTCAGTTTGGGACAATCGCTGTCAGCACATGGCACGGCCTAAACTGAATCGTTAAACTGACGTCATGGTACGAATTATAAGAACAGTTCAGTTTAGGTCCTAAAATGGATCGCTTTAAGTGCTTGTGGTAGGCCTCCTGGTCTTCTCTACACTTATCTGTATTGTGTCTGCTGCTGCATAAAAGAGGGTAGGGTAATGTTTTCGTGAATATTACATGGGTATTACGTAATTAGTTGGTTCAGAGGGATTATGAAATTATGACTATGCGAATGTGAAGTTGAGAAGGTAATCTTGTTGGACGAAAATAAACTCCTTTGATGGCGAGCAGTAATCATTTGTGGAGCGTCATTATGAATTCATGTAATTTCGTAGAAGCAGCTTACACGGCTTAAAAAAAAAGTGGCACTCCGGGAGTGCCGACAGAAGTGAAAACTTGAACAATTACGTGTGTATTTTTTGAATCGTCATATAAACAAAACACAAACAGAATACTTTGCCATCACTCACTGACATATATCGGAAATACATTAAAACCGAGTACATCTCGAAGACAGCCGAACACATCCGAAGCGGTGTCGGTTACGGTAACAGTGGCGCGAATTCAATGGTTTTTCCCATCTCATAAAATGCGCCTAAAGAAGTTTTCACTTCAAAAATACAGGCGTAATAACCTGTAACTAAAGAGTTGAGCAACGAAGGATTCATTATTCATTATCATTGTTTTTTAAATTTAAGTATTCAGTATTCACAGATTGTGTTATAAGGCATGTAAACTGGCAGTCTGTTAGTGAAAATTTTCAAGCTGAATGAGATTTTTGGGTAGGTAGACAAGGGGGTTTTCTTGACCTAGAGGCCTACCACAAGCTCATAACGCGATCCATTTTAGGATCTAAACTGAACTGTTCTTCTAATTCGTACCATGACGTCAGTTTAACGATTCAGTTTAGGCCGTGCCATCTGCTGACAGCGATTGTCCCAAACTGAGTCGCAAGTTTTGGTTTCAATCATACTTGTTTGGTACCATGACGTCCATAGAGCAGCTCAAGCGATGCAGTTTAGGAACCTAAACTGAAATGTCTTGTTTTTGAATCGCTTTTAATTAGTTCATGGTAGGCCACCTGGGAGCAAAACTCTGTGGGTATCCCAGGCTTTGTCTCTAGGATAGCCACGCGCCTGCGAAACCTTTAGGTTTACAGGTGTCCTCAGGCGGACTTAGTCTTCATCAAAAAAAAAAAAAAAGAGTTTTGAGAGCAGTGGTGATGAAATAATTTACACAAAGTAAATCGCCTGTCTGGGTTCGAACCTACGACCTACACCTCGTAAGTCACGGCCATTACCACTTGGCCGCCATTGCTCTTTTGCTGTACATATTTAAGTTTATTTAACAATTCCAGTTGCAGAAAGAAATTGTTGCAATGTCCGCAATTTTCTAGTTCATCAAGAATTCATCCCCTTAACAAAGTAAGAAATAAAAGAACAGTTCACTCCTTGAAATTCAATACAAACTGTGAAGCAAGTTCATTTGTCTTAAGCCTTTTTAAAAATACAATAGAGTGCACTTTCCTTTTTTATTTAACTTCTTTATTGAACCTTTTAAACGAGACATTGACATGCAATAAAATTGTTTTACTTTAGGAATCCTATACTAAACTGGCATGAAGAAAAATCTTTCAGTAACATTTAAAGCCAAAAACACTGATTAAAATATAACACATGGCGACACAAAAGTTAAAATCTGTCAGTCTCTGCCATAAGATATACCTATTTCCTATTTTGAAAGAATGAATCCAGAAAGTCTGAAAAATAAACAACTGGTTACCACAGTTGATACGATCTTAAAACCAAAATGGCTGCTTGTGTACTTTTGAAAGACTTCTAGCCAAACTGTGAGACTCTTTAACATTGGAAATGTGCGGTAAGAGAGCCTACAGTCATACTGTATCTTAGACAGATAAATATAAAATGTTCTCAATACGGCCTGCATTTTCTAGAACCAAAAATGCGAAGACTGAAGCCCGCCAAGCAGTTTCGGGCCCGCGTGGTGTGTGCGGCCCACTCCCTCTCACAAAGAGGTCTGAGTCACAGCAGTGGGAACATTATAGGCTGACTAGCTGACTCGGCGAACTTCGTACCGCCTCAGAATTAAATAGTGTGACAAAGTTCAATAGACACGTGGCGCCATCTATTATCATAATAACGTTATTGTTGTTTTCCTCGCGAACAGCACTTTTTTTCGGGATGAAAGGTACCCTATGTCCGTTTCTGTACACCTGAAAACGTATATGCAAAATTTTAGGATTATCGGTTCAGTGGTTTAGGCGTGAAAAGGTAACAAACAAACTTACTTTCACATTTATAATATTATAGTTAGGATTATGCTATGCTTATAAAATATGCTATAGAGAAACCTTGCGTTATGTATTTGTAACAAGAAAACCCTGAGCAGTATTTTAATCTTTACAATTGACTTCTTCAGCGAACATAAACAGCTCGGCATGTAAAATAAATTCGTCTCATTTTTCGTCTGTCTGTCTCCTAGAGGTCGGGAGATAGCGATCAATTGTTTGACTATTAAATTTCAGTTGCGTGTCACAAAATAGGGTAGGTTGGTACATTAACTTGGTGTCACCTTTTGTTTGGAACTCGGTTCGTGTTATGTATTTAAGTTAAAGTATTATCTATGTTTTATTCATTTATCAAATAGATGTTTTTGTGTTTTCCTTAGGGGAGAAAGGTAGACACGCAATGTTGTACACATAATATAGACATAGTTTTGTTCATTGACATTCGTACTTCATTAATTTGAAATATGAGTATCTATCTGATAAATGAGTCATATAATAATATGTTACTGATACTGCTAAGTTAGCTATCGATACTTGATGGATATCGGTTGATATTCATTGGTAATTTTGGTACTGTCCATTACGTTAACAATGGAGTATTCTAATAATTTATTTTTTAAGTGTTATTTAAAGCAACGATTGTTAAAAAAATAATATAACATCATACCTCTATTCCGGTGAAGGGCTGGGCAGAGGTGTGTGATACACCTGCACCAGTTATGTTAAACTCCCATGTAATGGCGCGAGCCTCAATAGCAGGCCCGACAAATCTAGACTTTAGGCTGCCAGTTAACAAACTACAAGCTTCCTTTTCTCCCATTTAGGTACAGACGCCAGCACATCAAGCTACTACAATCTGTAAAATTTATTTAATAGATTTTCAACTTTATCGCTAAAACATAAGGTTCAAAGTTGATTGGGAATATTTGACAGTTTCGGGTAGCTTGATGTGCTGACGTACCTACAATATACAAATTATTTTTACAAGATAAGTCTTATAAAGCAACCAGACCCAAAAAGACATTTAATTAAACATTGTTTGTTTTCACAGTCCACCCTCGCCAAACCAAATCTCTTAAAAAATAAACAGACTCTATTCTAAACACATCGAGCAGACTTGTTTTAAACTAATTACAATTTATTATGTAAAGTTTGCTAAAAAAATATGGCGCCCAACTGGGGCAACAGTTATACAAAAAAGAAAAATAGCGCCCGACGTGGGACGAATTTATGCTTTTATTTCGGTGTAATTTTTATTTCGCAGTAACTCATCTCAGCGAAATCTTATGATTGTAATCTGTTATAAGGCTAATCAGAGTTATAAATTAATGAAGGAATAAATGGTTTAGGTAAAAGTCACACACCGAGTATTTAGGTAATTTCAATGTTATAATGTTTTCGTCATGAATAGTAAAGTTTCCAGCATAGTACAAAATAGTCAAAACAAAAAAAACTTTTTCCCGAGAGCGATGTAAAAATCGACTAGAGAATATTTTAACAGGATCAACAGCAGCATCCTTTTCTGATCTATTTACTAACCTGTTATATTCCATTTTAGATCTCTAAATTTCGCTAGAAAATAGACTTCAATTTAATATTGTAATGACAAAGTCTAATAAAAAAACGTGTTAAAAAAAATTCAAGTCTAAATTACTTTAAGAATTCTCTAAGAAAAAAGACCCTGTTCATTTATTAAATCAATCATCTTTTCACATAATTTGTAATAAGATTTGGGACTTTTCATAGAAATAATGGATTCAATTATCGGTCCCGCGTTGGGCGCCAATAATGTTACACAGCTGTTGACTGCAGCCTCTTGATCTTATTATGACGACGATGATGAAAGTTATTATTTGGGCATTTTATTTAGTAATATTTGTTCTTACAGATTTTACCGTAGGTGTAGTAAAATAGTTACCTATAATAGGGATGACGACTACTTTTTTTTCTTCGTCTATCAGGTAGATTATTAAAAAGTATTGGGCACGTATTTTTTCTTTTTTCACATAATCAAAACATTACAGAGATATATTAATTTGAAATGTCGCATGACGTCACTTGTTGGTACAATTTTGACCTACAAGTGACGTCACGAGCCCCCCACTCCCAAACTTTAATGATAATGATAAATGATTTTATTTCTGTAAGTAGGTTTGCACAAACACTTTTACACGTCAATCATATTTTAAAAACTTTGACACGCTTTATCTTTGTAATTTTTTGGTTGATTGATACAAGAAAAAATATGTGTCCATTATTTTTTGATAATCTAACTGACGGACTAAATAGAATTTCGTTTACTTTACCCCGTCGTCATCCCTATTACTTTAATACCCTAGTTCTTATCAAAATAACTGAATCCTCTTAAGGGATCACTGGGAATTATGATCAACATTCTCTCTGGGCCAAAAATGAAATCGCAAAACAAAGTCAAAGCATTTACTTCAAATATGCACATAAAAGGCACTTTGGGATGTCAAAATTTTCAATAGAATAGAATTATTGTTTCTAATCGCGCCTTCCAAAACGTAGTTTTGGTATATACGGAGAAGAATGAGCAAGAAACTCCACCGAAACTCTTTTAATAGTTATTTATGCAACTGTTTTATAATAAGGGGTATTATTGTCACATGAGTGTTTTAATACCTAAGTAGGTATGTACAGTTGCATACAAGACTTTATCTACACCCATGATATGAATGCTCTAAAAAAAGGTTCTGAAACAGTTTTTTGCTATACTAATATCAAACAAAAATGGCGGCCGGTGGGATACGACGTGAATTCGAATAACCTATAAGTTCTTTTTTTAAATTACGGCGCTGTGGTAGTGAAACGCGCGTGCACGACAATGTTCTTTTTTGAAAAGGAGTTGCATAATTAAATTTAGTACAACATTATAACACACGTTTGGATGATATTATGGTTACTATGACACTAGTTGTTTTAATGTTGGCAATAAGTTAACTGTTTCAGAAACTTTTATAGAGGATATATAGCATGGGTGTAGATAAAATGTTTTACAATATTTTGTATCCATTAATTATATGTGAAGGCGATGCACTTAGAATAAAATAACTGTACCATAATTATATAAAAGTATTAAAAATCAAACCATGACCGATAAATTAATTATGTGATAGACGTATGGCGCTCAAATAGGTAATATAAAAACATTGCATTGTAAGAGTTTAGTGTAGATTTTCATACAAAATTTAGCGAGTAATAAGTCAGTGTGTGAGTTTTTTTTTAACTAATTACAGAATGTAGACAGATATAAGACACATAGAATTTTTGCAAGTTAGGTATTTCATGATTCCCCACATAGACGTGGAATACATTGTAAAGTTTTCCATTTCCATTTTGAAACAAACAAAAAATTCAATATTGTTTTGACCTTGTATCCTTAAAACCATCATCGGTCGTTGCTATACAACGTTATTTTTGGAGCTCCGATCTTTTTGACCGTTACCATTTCAGGAACGGTAAGTATAGAAACCTTTTGTCAAACCCCGATTCTTTTTGCCAAAAAAAAAAACGAAAATAGCCACAATTTTCCATTATCATGAATTCGTGATATGCCTTTTCATCCCAAATCGTATTTGACTTTATATTAGGTATTAGATGACACGCTTGGTAATATGGTAGATAGATAGATAAACCATTTATTTGGCGCATACAAAAGACAGCACAACACACAAAAGTACAATATTAAATGATAACCAATTACCCACATGAACCTAATATAAGAGAAGGTGCCGATATAAAAACAAAAAGAAAAAAACATACATAGGTATCGAAATAAAAGTGACACTATGATGAAAACTTAATAATAAATTAAATTAATAACGAAATATGCACAGTGCGGTGTGCGTCTCATATATGGCGTAATATGGTGGCAATTCCTGCGATTAGATAATTCTGGAACATGCAACTGCATGGTTTTCTCCAAAAAGTTGCTTGTTTGAGATATCTCATATGCCTAGCCTTTTCCCAACTACGTCGGGGTCGGTTTCTAGTCAGACCGTATGCAGCTGAATACCAGTATTTTACATGGAGTGACTGCCTATCTGACCTACACAACCCAGTTACTGGGTAATACGATACCCCTTGGTAAGACTGGTTGTCAGACTTTCGGGCTTCTGACTACCCGTAACTACTGTCAAAGATCTACGAA
The DNA here is from genome assembly GCA_914767645.1 of Hydraecia micacea. Classification (NCBI taxonomy): domain Eukaryota; kingdom Metazoa; phylum Arthropoda; class Insecta; order Lepidoptera; family Noctuidae; genus Hydraecia; species Hydraecia micacea. The sequence continues at coordinate 3,563,509 of OU611804.1, forward strand.
TGACAGCCGGGACCAACGGCTTAACGTGCTTTCCGAGGCACGGAGGGGTTTCGGTATGTAAAGATGGCCACCGATTCACAGACCAACCGCGGCAAGCGTAGCTTAACCTGATCGATCGACCTGTGCGGCTGTTATTATTTAGCCACGGGCCCCTCTATACGACTTGAGAACGTATAGATAAAAAATCGAGTTATTGACGCAAGTCCAGCAATTTCGCATGTTACTACTAGTGAGTCAATTAATTTGCAATGTTCCACGTTGAAGGAATATACAGTCAAGACTTGGTCGAGTGTAATATTCAAATATTTCTCAACCCTGTGGTCAAGCAGGTAGCAAGTGCTTGCGCGTTAAATATACAGAGGCCATTTGACCCAAAAGTTTTGCGTGACTCACACATTTTTTGTAAAACACGAGCTTTTCTGAGGATGCTCATAAAAAGTTGTATATATTTTCAGTTATGTAGTACCTAAAGTTTGTAATATTGTAGATTACTTTTCTCTACGGAGTGCGTGGAATTTATAAACATGGCGCATATTTTTTTGTCTTTGACGTGCTGAAAAATTGCTGGCAGAATATTATGGAAAGATGTCTTGGCATGATTTTTTAATGAGGCGGCTTCTTGTTTCGTATCATAACGAAATATATGAAAAAACCGGCCAAGTGCGAGTTGAACTCGCGTACCGAGGGTTCCGTACCAACGTACAATATTTAACACTACTTATATAAATACCATTTATTGATATCGAGCAAAAATAGGCAAAAAATTGCGTTTTTTGTATGGGAGCCCCCCTTAAATATTTATTTTATTTTAATTTTATTATTAAATTAAAAATACAACTGAGTATTTTGTGAATATTTCAAGTGTCTAACTGTTGCCATTATTGATATCGAGCAAAAAAAGGCAAGAAAATCCCGTTTGTTGTATGGGAGCCCCCTTAAATATTTATTTTATTTTGTTTTTAGGCAAAAAAAAGGCGATAATATAATTTCCTTGTCCAATCCAGTTATACCTTCTTCATGCAACAAGCTATTCCAGTTTGTTTTATTTACAACGTTGAAAACGACTGTTCAAGATTTGCAAATTATTTAATAGTTGCATCGATCGATGTTCAAGTACATGCTTTGTTTGCCACGGTTAAAACTATTGTGGGCGACCGTGTTACTAATGAATCGATATATGAACTATACATAGACATCTAATTTTACTGGTAGGTTAATTTCGCAGAAAGCTTTAGCTTTAGCTACATACTTCGTAAGATTACGTATAAACCTTATGAATAAATTTTCTAAATGATTATTCCGCTGTCATTAAAATTAAACATATTTCTATAATTTAAGATAACATATAAACTATAATAATATGTACATTTATATAAAAAAATAAGTAAAATAATCATAGGGCATCAAAGAATTCGTCCGCATCGCTGTCAACAGGAACAGTGCCCAAAAGGCTGGCAGCATTGCCACGTTGTATGGCAATGCTAATTCTTTGGCCAAGAAATAGGCCAGCCCTCTGGTCACGTGAAGAGTCGACTAACCGCTTGGCGATATCTCGAAAAACCAAGTGGGCACTCGGACCCCATGGCCCTAGTGTTTCAACCCCAAACGGCTCGAACATATAACTCCCAATTAGGTTGCAATATTTTCGCCGTTTGGAACAGCCGCCCCAGCACAGCCCACCGTACTAGGAAGATGGGATGGCGCAAGGGTGTCGACACATGTTGCATCCCACACCAAAGGTCTGCCTAAATGATTGTGAAAACTCATGAAATTATGTGCATCAAAAATCCATTGCGTAGTTTAGAAGAACAACGCACTCGCACAGACAGACACCAAAAGCGACTGACGACTTGTAATATGAATAGTTTTGTCTCGCTCTATTCTTACAGCTAGTATTAGTTATTTTTACATCGTTCTCACATATAATTATAATTTCAACATTAATGACGTAAAACGAAACGCAACGCTCTGTGACATCATCGTACCACCAATGAATCAGGCGAGTTGTGGAAGGGGTGGGCCTTTATAAGACGGAGCGCCGAGCGATGCGGTCATTCCGATATTAGCGAGCGCCCCGTCCACAACTTTAATTGTGACACGGATCACGCCTGAATTGAGATTTTTTTCTGTATAATATTTTTATTGCTATTTTATTACTTTATAATCATGTGAAATGAAATAGTATTAAAATTATTTTGTGTAAATGTTCTTTTAAAATGTATTAAAATCTTTTTTTTTTTTGGTTTGTAAACTAATTTATTTCTGTAAATATTTACATAATATAAGCTAACATATAATCTATAATAATATGTACATTTATATGAAAAAATAAGCAAAATAAAAATCTTGATTAAGAATTAATTTGTATTAACTGATTTGATTTTCGTTTGTGATTAAATTAATTGATTAAATAAATTTGGTTTTTGTTATTAGTTTAAAATTACGTTCTTTATTGAATAATTTCTATTTAATATTGATTTTGTTTTGAACAATAGCGAATGACAACCCTCAGGTCAACATGGACCCCGTAAAGGTGGATCCACACATTGCGAGCATGCGCTCCGCACGGCGCACAACGCATGCCTCGGCTTGAGGCGTGCGTGTTGACAAATTATACCAACATATGCTCGGGTCGAGCCATCGCGTGCGAAGCAAATGCTCGAGGCAAGTAGGCGCGCAGACTTGGCAAGGCATGCGCTCCGCACGGCGCACAACGCACAGCGCGTGTGCGCCGCACACGCGCTATTCGCTGTGCGCCGTGTGGCGGCCGGCTCATTGCGAGCAGTGCGTTGCGTTTGGATGGTTGTGTCCGCCTCGCTGCGGATGTACGCGCGCATTATGAACGACAAAGAAATGTTAAGAAAAGCAGTTTTATTATACGAAAGTAATAGATTATTATGGGATCCTAAACATAATCATTATTTTAATAAAAATAAAAAAGAAGACGTATGGCGTTTTCTTTCCTTTTCTTTTCAATAATTGAATTAATAATTATAAAAGCAGCAGCGGATACGCGCACGCGATGCAAAGGCGCCATCTTGACTGCTGCTGTGTGGGTTGGATCGGCCCGAGCATGCGCTGCGCGCTGTTTGGCCCGAGCAAACGCAGTTTCATTTTCGCAGTCGAGGCGTGCGTTGATATTCTACGCGGCGCACGCCTCGAACGTGCATGCGCGGCTACGTCCACACCTAACGTAATGCTCGCACTGAGGCACTTTGATCTTGAAGCATTTGCCGACATACGTTGGCTCGCCCTCGCGCGTGCGGAGCGCATGCCTCGCAATGTGTGGATCCACCTTAAGAAGTCGGTCTCCTTCACCAATTTATCCATCAAGCTTCTCTCGAGCCGAAAGGTACCCACTACGCTTTGGATTGTGTGACTAGCTTCAAATTTATTGAAATAAATGTTTTGAATTTGAGTTTAGTGATCACTGAGTACAGTGTTGAATCAAATTCGATCCCTCACTGTAATACGGTCTACAAGATCAATCTCGACAATAATAGGTTGTCAATCACTCCGTATCAGGAATTCCTCAGCCGAGGCACCGGGTATTTCGACGATGAAATGACAAGAACTCCTAACTGAAATTTTTGCAATTTTACTTTTTTTACGTAAGATAGACTTTACAAACGATTATTTAAAGTATCTACGTAAAAAAAGTAAAATTGCAAAAATGTCAGTTAGGAGTTCTTGTCACTTCATCGTCGATTTGCGGCTAGTTAACCACAGAGTAACTGCGATGTGCAGCAGGTCATCGCTTTCGGTATCAGCTATCTAGATATTGGTTGGCAATTTAATAATAGACTGTAGAATTTTAATTAAATCTGTTTTGGCTCCAATCAAGTGGTTTAAATTAAATAGTAACTTTTTTCTACTACTCCTATACTAGGAATGGCGAACCTCTGTACATCTACGTGCCATTTTTTCCAAATAAATATTTCATGCGGCCTGACATGCCAAGAAAAAATCTTGGCTTAGTGATTACTGAAAAAAAACGATATACTCTCGCATTGTTATTATTATTTTTAATCTCTCTTGACATTTCTCGAGACCCTGGGGTCCCACACCTTTGGAAAGTGTACGACTCTGAAACGGCTGAAAAGGTTTTAATTTTTTTGCGCGGAACCCTAATTATTTTTCTAAAATAAAAGTACATCAGCTATCTGCCAGTGAAAGTCCCGTCAAAATCGGTCCAGCCGTTTCAGAGATTAGCCGGAACAAACAGACAGACAATAATTGTAAAAAAATATTTTGGTATATGTACCGTGTATACATCCATATGTATTTAGTAAAAAGCGGTTATTTTAATATTACAAACAGACACTCCAATTTTATTTATTTGTATAGAATAGATTTTGTCGTTATAAGGTTCACGTATAAACAAAAACGTTCTTTACTTTTAAATTAAAACGTATCTACATTAATTTAAAACATTTGGCACACCTGAGCTGTAATACAGTTAGCCTGTGGTTAAGCCTTAACATTAGTCGCACAACCTGCCACTTTCACTATCGAAACTTATTTATAACGTTACACGTAAGAACTATTAGACCCAGAGGACCCAAAAACCCGGGTCTTTCGGACCCAAAAGTTTCTAGACAATTGAATCGTATCAAGGTCGATTAAATCCATTTGCTCTGGGACGGTAGATATAGTGGTTTCCGTTTAAGAAATCGCTTGATGTTGTCGTTATTTATTTTTATGGTATACGAAATATTTGGCTTTAGTTTTTGTGGATATCTTAATATCCACTTTGACTTATATAAGTTTGACGGTGCAGCAAGTGGCGCCGTCTCGTTTTGTTACGAAGTCGCTAGGAACTACCGAAGAGGTCGAATAAGAGTGACACTGGCTGATTACTGTCACTTTAGCAGAGCGTCGTATCGATGGTTGCGTGGTGGCTGTCTTCTAATGACAGATGATGTCAGAGGAGACGCTATCGTACCACGTCCAAGAAGAACTGCTATATTTGGGTACAGTTCTGATGATATTGAAGCTGCAGAACCACTAATTAGATGACCACTTCTGATAAAGGCTATCCTGAGACTCTACCATGAGTTTGCATAGGCAAAACTCGCTAGCGTCTCCGTAAATAATATGTATGAAATATTGTACAGCGCCCCTAGCGGTCACAGAAAGAATTAAAATCCGTACCATGAGCACTATAGTTTTCGATAGGTAAGAAACCTAACGTATTCTATTCGATAGTCACTAACGTTTTGCAGCTGTCGCCATACAAAACGGCACCATGAGTTACAAATTTGACAGACGCTATCGAAAAATACGCTTACGATAGTAGTTACGTAACTCACTAGCATTTTGACGTGTGAAACATATGTTTACATTAAAATTATATACGTTTTTGAGTATTTTGAGTCAAAATTATGCCTGGAACAGCTTATTTAGCATGGAATATGTTAACGGCCACTGAATTTGAAGACCAACGACATAAACAACGTGAATTTCAAGCCAAAATTACAGGAAAATGAAACTTCTAGCTTACCAATGGGCAGGACATTACGCAGCTAGCTAGGAGGCTTTCTGTGATGAATATTAACTTAAATTTAAATAAAAGACATTTTACTTAAACAACCTTTTCATTTATTGTATTAATATATGGGGAACATACAGCATTTATAACAAAATAAGGAACACAAACATTGACATAAAAACACGTACTTCTACACAATTATTTTATAACATTGCTCCACATTAGGATTTCCTCTGTACTGTGGGTGCATTTACAAACACAAATCGCACATACTTAAACACCCAGACCCGGAAGAACTAGGTATTATGTGGAAGAACGGATCACACAAATTTTTTCTTCATGCGGGAAATGAACCCGCGAATTTTAACACAGAAGCGACAAGGTTGGTGCAGTTTCGGGAAATTGTGCCACACTGGTCCTCATTGTATTATTATCTTGTGCTAAACTTATTTCACTGAATTTTATAAACGCAGAGAACGGCACAACGTAAATAAATTACAAATTGAAAACGACACTCGATGACACAATAGCAAGTTTCTATGGCAACAGTGACATATAAGGAATAAAAATGTAACAACCACTAAATACCTTAAGTAGTTCACTAACCGCCAACTTTTCTATTTAGTCGGACTATTGAGTGTCACAACATTTTTAGCATAGGCGATACTGGCGATAGCACTACAATTTGAGCATTATATGCCGTTATCTCTTCTTATTAGTGAGAAAAAAAGAAACAAAACTACGGAGTGAAGTTAGGTAGACGACACTATCTATCGAGTTTACCTTAGCGACTGCGTAAGACTCCGTAAAACTCATGGTGCAAGCATTGTCAAAATCTATTCGATCCACGTTAATACGCTAGCGAGTTTAACGCTAGCGAGCAAGTTTTCGATAACAACTCATGGTAGAGCTACTGTACCGTTAAGTTTATTGAACAATCCATACTAATATTATTAATTCGAAAGTAACTCTGTCTGTCTGCATGTTACCTTTTCACGCCTAAACCACTGAACGGATTTAGATGAAATTTGGTATAGAGATAGTTTGAGTCCCGGGAAAGGACATAGGATAGTTTTTATCCCGATATACCCACGGGATCGAATCTTTCGCGGGTGAAACCGCGGCGCGCTGCTAATAGTCCTAATAATTTATACAAAATCTGGTTATTCTGCGGAAAACAAACATCGTGACAATAATGTTTGGTGTTTATTGGCAATTTATCATTTTCGATACAATCAAACAGTTTATCTTTCACTTCAAATTGGCTTCTATGAAAGGTTTAATACAATATGCATAATTAAATTATTAATTTGCAGTTATGTATTTAAACAACAGCGATACAGTTGACATTGTATAGTGGTTACATATATGTTTATAACGTTTATTTGCTTCTTAAAACGTAAGCACTAGGCAAGGCTAATATTCTACGTCAATGCTTTTGATTTAGAACTTTGTTTGACAAACGTTTTGTCTAAAATCCTTCAGTTTTGACCAATGTTTAGTTTTAAATCTGTTTGACTAAATTTTAGTTCGAAATCTCTCAGTTTTGACCAAAATATCGCGTGGAAACTGATAATTTATTTTTAATTAGGATTCATGCTTGACTACATATCGTTCTAAAATACGATGCCATATTGTTACAATAAAAAATGTACGCTTTGATGACAATGGTATTAGGTATACTTAGTCAATGCAATTTGATTCTTCGTATGCCACAAGAAATCAGACGACACGACATCAAATTGGACATGCACTGACCTTTTCATATTGAACATTGCATATTTATGTACTGTCACATTGGAAATGCATTGTTACATTGCAAATGCATCAGATTTGTTTCCTGCACTACGTCCGTTATTGGGGAGTTGGGGACGTATTTACTACAGTCATGTGTAAAAATAGGTCCGTGAGTAAATGTGGAATTGAAATCAAAATAACATGATAATCTCGATGAGTTCAAGTACTTATAGAAATTAAGAAAAAAATAACATAATATCATGACGTGTTATTGTGATACTTTTGAAATGAAAACTTCTTTAGGCGTGTTGGGCATTTTTTGAGATGAGAAAAAAACTATTGAACTCGCGCCACTGTTACCATAATCGACACTGCTTCGGATGTGTTCGGCTCTCCTTGGGATGTACTCGGCTTTAATGTATATCCGATATGTCAGTGAGTGATGGAAAATTATTCTGTTTGTGTTTTGTTTTCACTTCTGTCGGCACTCCCGGAGTGTCACTGTTTTTAGCATTGAGCCTCATAATTACTTTAGAAAATTATTGAATTTCATTAGGTAGGTTTTCTCCCGCAGTGGTATTCAGATGTGTCCGGCTAGACTGAAAGCCGAATCCAACATGGTTGGGAAAAAGACGGGAGTCTCCTCCCGAGTTTTATAATCGATCTGTAATTTCCAATTATACGTCGGTTGGTAACAATACGTTGTCGGAATTCTAATATGTTAATTATCACTCATCCCATTGACAGCGATGCGGACGAATTTTTTGATGCCCAATGAGCTCCTGCCTTTTTTTTTTTTTATTTACTTGTATACTTATAAGGTGTTAAAAAATTAACCTTACAAACTTTAAGAGGTGCTTTAGACCATCGAACTGAACAACTTTCACTATGGGACCAACTCTGAAATCTGAAATCACCTACTTGACCAAAATGTATGAAACAGCTGATTTTTTTTTCGTTTTGATGATTTCAGAGTTGGTCCCATAGTGAAAGTTGTTCAGTTCGATGGTCTAAAGCACCTCTGGTTTTTAAGGTTAATTTTTTAACACTTTGTATAATATATAATTATATTTTAGTGTTATATTGAAGTGTGTTAAAAAATAAAACAAAAACATAACAAAACAATAAATGTTCGTGCACTGTGTAAGTAACAATTTTTTCATCTGCGAGCGTAACCTAGGCTTTCTTTTTGTACGGTCAAACTAAAATTAGCAGTAACGATTGAACTTATTTGAACTACAAATACTGGGGGTCTACTCCGAAGTGGTAAATTTATCGGATCGGCCGAATGTTCGGTCATTTCCTACTACGAAGTTCATTCTATTTGGTTCGGTAGGTTCGGATCCGACTGAACTTCATTCTGACACTTGTTGTATCGTAAACCCTACTCTGAACGAGAAAAGACTGACCGATAATTTGAGTTTGGCAAGAGTTACATCGTGAAATTAATGTCAAAATACACGACAGCAAAGTAGCTACCTTTTGAGTATCGTAACATATCGAATTTAATGAATTATTACAATTTTATGTTTGTTACTGTTTGTAATTAGTTTATCTAGCTTAGTTTTATTATTAGTTTTCATATCCTAATCCAGTAACACTGATTAAAGTAAGTTTGTAAGGCATTTTCTGGAATATGTGTAAGGATTGTCATATAGGTATAATTACGTAACTTGAAAATGTGATTTTTTGTTTATGTAGATATTGAAATAAATTTGGTCTCAAATGATAAAGTTGTGTATAAAACTAATATTTCAATTGGATTTATGTAAATCGGACCACGCATTCGGAAGATATTACAAGATTTGTGTAAGGAAATTGTACCAACCTATTTTTTTAAGGTTTATGCTCTAGATTTTTTTTATTGTAAACAGCGTGCCTGCTCCACCATTGAACACACATTTGGGATAGTCAAGGGTTGATGGTGGTTTCTCTTGGCAGCAAGAGACGTGCACTAGGATGCACATAGAGCAGGCAGAACAATGTTACCCTCCTGTGTTTTGCATAATATGTGCATATGTAAGTGCCGGAGTGAGTGATCCGGAGTTAACACAAGATGATTTTGAATCTGAGAACTCCCGGCAGGTGATATATCAGCCTGCTATATTTGCTGATGATTTGTCGCAGATGCTTTGAGGAGGGTACAAAGAGAGAGGGAAAGACTGATACAATCATTAGATAATAATGAATAATATATATTTTTACAATACTAAACAACTAGAACTAATCTTCAATTTGTCACAAGTAAGACTAAAAATAATATAGCATTCAGCGTGGTGCAAATTTCTTCCCACAGTCGATGATTCAGCGTAGGTACGACTGTCGATGCTCCTCAAGTTGCCTTGGGCCAAATCTCGATGAGGAGAGCATCCATTTGTGCCGCTGTCGGTCTGGACATGGTGACATGTTCTTGCAGAATGTTTGTTCATAACTTTCATTTCCAAACTTCCAAAACACGAACATGATAAACGATAAGCCCAAGGGTCACTTTATCACGCGTAAAGTGAATAATTTATGTAGTTTATAGTATATTTAGCTTGTTTTTTTGTATACATCTCATAACTTGACTTTTACACTTTACACTTCAGTCAGCACTTGACGATAAACGACCGAAATACGATTATCGCTATAGGGATAGCGACAGATGAGTTGGTTTGAGTTTAAAAGTACTTTTTCTAAATTTTTCAATAATAAAAATCACAATCTCTCCCTTTGTTTGTTTACATGTCATCCTTTGACTTTTATCCATTTTCTTTTTATTTTGACAATCGGCAAATCAATCTGTCTGCCAGCTACAAATATATTGTTTTTTCGAGAAATATTAAAATGTTCTTAGGAATAAATATTGAATTAAAAGCAAAGTTCTATTTTCTTACTATAAAAAATAATTTTACTCTGTAATTCAACAGTTCAATTATATCGAAATGAGTATTAATTACTATAAACACATATCGATAAAACGTTCACCTCTGGCACTACATTTCGTTCGTTCCGACACTCTTTTCGAACATTGACTATGGTCCCGACCAAGCTGAGCCAATCCGAACCTTTTTCGTAGTAGGGCAACAATATTCGCTTCGGCCGTGTGTCGGATCGTTCCGATTATTCGAATGTGTCACTTCGGAGTAGACCCCCTGCTCTTACTGCTACGAAATTAAGAAAATGTCAAATTGTAGATAATTATGGACGTGCAGTTGCCTGACTTTTCGTAATTCAAGTGTTACTCCTGACGCGTGACTGTACGTAACTGTACCTTCACGTGTTTGTAATTCGGGCAGGACTGTACTAACGCACCCAAGCACAGGTGAGCGGTCAGTGACTGCATTGCGTCACCATTTCCCTTGTACAGACGCCAGCACATCAACCTACCCGAAACTGTCAAATTTTCCCAATCAACTTTGAACCTTATGCTTTATCAATAAAGTTGAAAATCTATTAAAGACATTTGACAGTAGTAGCTTGATGTGCTGACGTCTGTTCCTCGAAATGGTCTCTGCATAGAACTGCCAGATGCAGAGATCCTGAATCGAACTATAATCTGAGAGGCATCGCGCAGTTAAGTTTATTCGTGGTTTTTATCCTGCATCAGAAAGGTTATGCGTTTCTTTACAGGAATCATAAATCTTGTTGTTCAAGTTTAAAGAACGCAATGTGATAATAATATAACATCACGTCTGTATTCCGCTAAAAGGTAGGCAGGGATACCCATTGGTGACTGTGAAATATGTAGGTACCAGTGGCGAAGGGTGAATTTATGACAGAGGTAGGCCGGAGCAAAAAAAAATTGCCAAAAGAAAATTTCAATGATGAATTGACTATAGAGTGGTTATGTTCTGAATTTTCGAAGGGAAGCCGGTGGGAATCGAGTTGTATGGTACCTTCGCCACTGGTAGGTACCATGTAAAGGATGATTTTCACCAAACGGCTCGTATCGCATCGGATCGGAAAGGATACGAACGATGTTGACTCATACGATCGTCTCCGTACGTCGCTTGCGAACGTATCCGTTTCTGCGCCTAGTCAAATAGTTTCATTCCTACCGTGTTGACGTGTTCTAAATTTTTAAAATGGTTGAAGTTGACGTAGTATTATGGGCATTGGCATTAGAAGAAGAAGAAAATAATCGTAAAACACAGAAGAGGAAAAGAAAAATTTGGACGACAGCCGAAAGGATTCGATCGGATATGACGACAGGCGAACGGAGCCATGAAGGCATTGAGGTATCGACCGCGATCGCGAGCATCTTCGTCATGTAATTACCCTAAGGAAAGGTCACATTTTTAGCTCATAAAACCTAACAAAAAGAAAGTATGCTACTCGCACTATTTTACATCAAGCACTGCCGTAAACCAGGACTAAATCCTTTATGCCCCAAGTACGAACCCTACATGTCGTTAAGGGTTGTTTTATAGATACTCGTAAAAACTTACGCGTCTTGACTTAATATTGTATTATGTATTCTGTTGAGTCGATTTATTTGCCATAACTTGGACTATAGCAGGGTTTTAAAGACTTGAAGATATAAAATTATTGAATAAAGGCTTGTGAAAGGGATAATTTATGTGAATAAGTTTACTTGCGGTGAGGGGCTTGTGGCTAAGTAATATCAGCCGCACGGGTCGATCGATCAGGTTAAGCTACGCTTGCCGCGGTTAGTCCGTGGATGGGTGATCATCTTTACATACCAAGATCCCTCCGTGCCTCGGAAAGCACGTTAAGCCGTTGGTCCCGGCTGTCATTCGTGGATCTTTGACAGTCGTTACGGGTCGTCAGAAGCCCGAAAATCTGACAACCAGTCTTACCAAAGGGTATCGTATTACCCAGTAACTGGGTTGTGGAGGTCAGATAGGCAGTCGCTCCATGTAAAATACTGGTATTCAGCTGCATCCGTTTAGACTGGAAGCCGACCCCAACATAAAAAGAAGAAAACTTTTTTACAAAAAAAACAACCGACTTCAAAAAAAACTACAAAGTGATAAATAACTTTAATTTCGGAAGTCGGTGTCGTTGGTTCCGCATTTTCGTTTTTTGACACCGACTTCCGAAATTAAAGTTATTTATCACTTTGTAGTTTTTTTTGAAGTCGGTTGTTTTTTTTGTAAAAAGTTTTTATTTTTCACTTTTTAGTTGTACCTACTCCACACAAATTCAAATAACACTAGTGCATTGAGGAATTGAAGACACCGACTAGAAGAATCATCAAAATTCGTATAGAAATGCCGGAGATGCAGTACATTTATGCATATAACATCGTACATAAGAATAATTATATAATGTATTATATACTAAAACCTTCCTGAAAGTATGTAGATTATATTCGTGAAAGAATTATCAAAATCGGTTCATTAGTTTTTGAGAAAATCGCGGACAAACAAACATACATACATACATACATACATACGGGTCGAATACAGAACCTCCTTTTTTGAAGTCTGTTAAAAAAGAAAAGGCAGGCAGATGATGAGGTTTACTTGCGGTATTGATCTGGTAATCTTAAGGCGGAGGTTTCTTGAAAACGGTCAAAAATGAACGGTTAAATTTATATTATTTTTCCGTTTCAGGTACGTGTGTTTCTCCAAAAACTGATTGGCAAGTTTCAAGATTAAGAACAGATGGTAAGAAGGTAGAACTATTAGCCACAATGCCTACCAAATGACGCCAGACCGTAACACACCCCATTACATGGGCTTATTACTTGACTGACCGCTGAGACAGACTCGGCTACGCTACATAATCCTCAATAGCTTACTGCTTTTATACTGTCATTTCTTCCGATGCTAGGGATTGACTCTATTGACAGCTTGTAACGTACTTGTTTTTTATTTTATTTTATTTATTTGGGAAAACCAATTATTTTGATTATTAAAAAGTATTGGGCACGTTTTTTTCTTTTTTCACATAATCAAAATATTACAGAGATATATTGATTTGAAATGTCGCATGACGTCACGTTTTGGTACAATTTTTATCTAAGCGTGACGTCACAAGCCCCCACTCCCAAACTTTGACACTCTTCATCTTTGTCATTTTTTGGTTGATTGACACAAGAAAAATATGTGTCCATTATTTTTTGATAATCTAACTGACGGACTAAATATAATTTCGTTTACTTTACCCCGTCGTCATCCCTATTGTACAATATGTTTTACAAAAAAGAAAAGAAAATATAGGAAATCTTACATAATTACACGGAATTTTGGTAGGATTTTTCATAAAGCTCTGTTTGTTTCAACATCTGCGAATGCAGATAAGATTGTTCGTTATAATTAGCAAAAAAAAAAAACTACTCCTAACCCCGCGTTGAGATACGTGATCGCGACAAGTGTTATAAAAGATTGGTCAAAACCATGGCGTGTACAAAACGTGTAGGTATCATACATGTATTGACGTTGTTTCAGATTGTTAACTATTTTGTTCCCCTTTTTGTTGTTTTTGACAGGTTTGTAGGAAACGATAAACGAAAGCCATGGTTTAAACGAGAGGTAAGTTGAGCACAGGGATTATATGATGGTAAGTTATAATCCCTGTGCTCGGGATTATAACTTACCATCATAACCACACCTGCATAGCTATTCAAAAACACTCGATACGCTTCCGTATCGTATCAAACATCGAACAATGTTATCGTAGGAGTCTTCTAAACGCTGTTCACAAGTCCAAAACCCGAAAATGTTGACAGTTTAAATCAAATAGACGCCCACTATTCTTTCAACAGCTATTTGCTGTCGGGGGCAAGTCAAATCAGGTTGCCGAAATGTGTCATTTTCGATACGATAGCCTGTCGTATGGTTGTGAATAGCTATGCAGGCATACATTTTCTACCGCCTGCGCATGTTATCACTCCATTACTTATTAAGGGGACTACATGTCGTAAAGCGCGGTCACTGTCGGACTGCATAGAAAATAAAGAGAAGCGCGATGACACAACGCTGGTAATTTATTGCAAAATATGAAGCAATTATCTATTTAAAAAAATCTGTTATTTGGACTAAAAAATTAAAACTCTAGTGATTTAGTATGTTGCTTGTTGAATAATCTGACAAAAAATCAGAATGATTGTATGTTTTTTTTTTTTTGTAAAAAGAAAGTTTTTCGAGGTATATTCATGGTTTTTTTCTATCGTATGCAAATTAGTTGTGTTATGTTTTCAATACCCTATCTGCCTAGCATAATTATATCCTGAAGAATATCATAATATTTTTCTAATTTTGTTTACTGTAGTCGATCTTAAACTGTTAGGCATTATAAAACTTGCGTATTTTGCGTTTAGGTCCTGTAGTCCCCTTAACAAAAAACTTAGGTAAAGAGAACTGTTTCTTTTATAAACTACACTTTATTCTACCTCGTTCCAAATAATTTACCCTAGATTGATTCTAAAACCTCTGTTCAAAGTTAAAAGCGAAGGAAACAAGCCACCATTAAACTAAATACAAATAATTGTTGTACTTTCAACAAAATTACCTTTAAACGTTACTACCCTTTAATCTATTGTAGAGTATCGATTTTTCTAAAAGAATGCTTGTAAATACTTCAGTTTTAAAACCTCCAAAGAAAACTGAACCTTATTTGTTTTGGTCTACGGTTGAAATTCAAGTATGTTTGGATTTAGAGTTCTTTAGTTTGAAATTGCACCCTAGTCCGATACGTGTAACAAGTCAAGTTGGAGGTAAGTATCCAAGTCTGTTACGAAAGGTCTTAGTGAGAACGAATTTTGTACGAAAATGTAGTTCTTTTTTAACCGACTTCAAAAAAGGAGGTTCTGTATTCGACCCGTATGTATGTTTGTATGTCCGCGATTTTCTCAAAAACTAATGAACTAATTTTGATAATTCTTTCACTAATGTGATCTACATACTTTCAGGAAGGTTTTAGTATTTAATACATTATGTAATTATTCTTATGTACGATGTTATATGCATAAATGTACTGCATCTCCGGCAATTCTATGCGAATTTTGATGATTCTCCTAGTCGGTGTCTTCAATTCTTCAATGCACTAGTGCTCTTTGAATTTGTGTGGAGTAGGTACAACTAAAAAGTGAAAAATAAAAACTTTCTTACAAAAAAAAAAATAACCGACTTTAAAAAAAAAACTACAAAGTGATAAATAACTTTAATTTCGAAATTCGGTGTCAAAAAACGAAAATGCGGTACCAACGACACCGACTTCCGAAATTAAAGTTATTTATCACTTTGCAGTTTATTTTTTTAAGTCGGTTGTTTTTTTTGTAAAGAAAGTTTTATTATTTTATTTTTAGCGTGAGAAAGGTAGTTCTGGTTGAAGCAATTTATAATATAAGGCCATTTTGAAATAACGTCAAAAATTATCTAGGTCTTTTTGGATTATGTGTCCTAGTATTTTGGATTTAACTTTAAACTAAGAGGAAATAGAATAAATTCCGCTAAAAACTGGATTACCAAATCTCATTATAAAATAAAAAAGCAACTTTTGGTAGCCCCGAAAATTATAATGAATTTTATTGCCACTCTTAAATCATTGTTCAACATAAATTTCAACGTTAAATCCGGACTTTTAAACTCTTCTTAAAGTATTACGCCAGTTTATTTAAAAGTTGAAGAAAAATTTAAAACAGTACAATATTGTATTAAGTTTCCCGGAGAAATTATACTCGTGGTCGATTAGATAACCGTCTTTAGTAACCATTTGTTTTAACTTTTAAACTTCTACTAAGAGCTGATTTTTCAATCATCTGATAACTTTATTCGAAGAATAATTTTAAAATTTTGACAGTAATAACTGTCAAAATTTTAAAATTATTCTTCGAATAAAGCTGCCAAATATGGCAGCTTTTAAAAGAGGAGTAAAAGAACACTATCTTTCCACTTTATCATAGTTGTGTATGTATTTATTATTTTGATTACCTTATATTTATTTTAGAAGTATGTATGTTTATTTGTATGTATGTAAGTATATTTTCTCATATTATTTGTTTACTTTTATTAAGTGAATGGTTTTTTAGATTTTATGTATTTTTTTTGTCTCCTTTACTCTTTTATACGCTGTCTACATCTCTCTATTTCTTGTCCTATCGCAGGTATGCTGGAAGAGATTTCTTATGAAATAAGCATCACCTTTGTACCTATTTTTCTATTCTGTTTTTTCTTGTCTGTTTATATATGTGTGTATATAAATGGTAAATAAATAATATAAAATCTGTCAAACGTCAATTTTATTCCTTGAATAAAAAAAAATTGTAATCTAGCGATTAAAAATCAGCCCTTACTCAATAAACTTTCTTTTTCTGTGTTTTTAAGTTTTCTGTTGTGACATAGTTATTAATTTATTTGAGAAAGGGTCAAATAGGTATTTTACAATCTAAAATATATATATATATATATTATATACAAGTGTATATAAAAAAAGACAAGAGCTCATAGGGCATCAAAAAATTCGTCCGCATCGCTGTCAATGGGATAAGTGCCCAAAAGGCTGGCAGCATTACCACGTTGGATGGCAATGCTTATTCTTTGGGCTAAAAATAGGCCAGCCCTCTGGTCACGTGTAGAGTCAACCAACTGCTTGGCGATGTCTCGAAACATTCGATGAGCACTCGGGCCCCAAGACCCTAGAGTTTCAACCCCAAACGGCTCAAACATATAACTCCCAAAAAGGTTGTTATATTTGCGTCGTTTGAGGTTTTCTGCTCCTGCAGCAGCCGCCCCAGCACAGCCCGCCGTGCTAGGAAGATGGGATATTAATGCAATTATACTACAGTGATAGAAGGTTTTTGACTTTTGAAGGATCGAATGATAATTATATTCTATAAGCCCACAAGTGTCAAACGTCAAACTCAACTTTTAACGAAACGTCATTCAACTGTCAACTTCAAGCGCAGAAAAAACAATTGGATATTAAGTTCAGTTGATTTTTCCTCCGCTTTTTCATGTCGACTTGACGCAATGCCCGCTGTTCTGCAATCGAAATGCCATCTTTTTCTAAGTACCTATTGAGCTTTACCACTCTAACCTAACTATAATTACTTTTGTAATTTACCCGTCAAAAAACACCAACAGATAGGTAGCCCCATTTTCGCGTTTGGTTGTTCTATAGTGTGTGCAACGTATCATCAAACTTAGGAATTTATTTTTAACCGACTGCAAAAAAGGGGAAGGTTCTCAAGTCCGTTGCATTAAAAAAAAAAAAAATGTTTGTTTCGATAAAAGTATATGTACAGAAGCCAGCACATCAAGCTACCTGAAACTGTAAAATTTTCCCAATCAACCTTGAACCTTATGCTGTAGCGATAAAGTTGAAAAACTACTAAATAAATTTGACAGATTGTGGTACCTTGATGTGCTGGCGTCTGTACAAGTTCCTGATACAGATCATCATCATCATCATCATCATCATCAGCCTATAGCAGTCCACTGCTGGACATAGGCCTCTCCTATTGCACGCCATTCAACTCGATTTTCGGCAACTCTCATCCAGCTGCTACCAGCCAGCCTGCGAAGATCGTCGCTCCACCTAGCCTGAGGGCGTCCCACGCTACATTTACCGATTCGCGGTCTCCACTCAAGAACACACACAGATACAGATAATTTGTCAGAATTATTTAACTATCATGCTAAAATAACTCGTACATCCTTCAACACAAATTAGGACCCTATCATCCCAAGACAGGCGTACCCCTACCAATTAACTGATTAACACAAGCTATGAAATTTAATTTGTCCCAATGGTCTGACTAGCAAAGATATGCAAACGAGACTTTGAGAGGAGGATTCTAACTAAAAATAATTCTGTCTAACTAGCCTGTATTGTCCCACTACAAGGCAAGGGCCTCCCTCTGCCTTGTCCTCACAATTCTGTTTTTTGGACAAAAACGCACGGGTGCAATTTTTTTTCGAATTTCCGATATTTTCTTTCATACAAACCTTGTCCGGGCAATACCAAACACAACAAAAAAAAAAAATCCAATTTGGTGCAGTCACTCGGAAGGAACAGATGGCCGATAGGGCCAAAAGATTCTGGAGGGCGACCGCGTACAGGAAGACGCAGCGTTGGAAGGCCTCCCACAAGGTGGTCCAACGGCCTTGTGAAGGCCGCGGGAACCCGTTGGATGCGAGAAGCACAGAACCGGTTGAAGTGGAGGTCCTTAGGGGAGGCATAGGCCACGTCGACTCCTGGGCATAGGTCCAGCAGTTATGAAGTTCCCTTAAAATTGTCTTCTTTGTGTTTTTCTAAAGGGCTTATTCCACTTGGCTGAATAAAGTCGTATTTTTAGGAAGGGTTAAATGATTACTGCCGCACCGGTCGGCCGAAGGTTAAGCTGCGCTTGTCGCGGTCAGTTTCTGGATCCATTACTTATCGAGATCACTCCGACCCTCCGTTTCTCGGAAAGCGCGTTAAGAAGTTGGTCCCGGCTGTCATTCGTAAATCTTTGACCGTCGTTACGGTTGAGCCCAAAATTCTGACAACCAGGCTTACCAACGGGTATACTGTCAGCCAGTTTATGGGCCAGAAAATCTATACAATATCTTTAGGTATTAAATTGATCCTTTGAAATAACTCTTACAGCACTACTTACAATAGCAATAAATTATTAACTTGAAAAGGAGCACTCGGCTGCATAGCATAGGATTCAGAAAAAAAAAAAGTATGCTTCAATGTTTTGTAAGGGTTATAAAAATATTAATGTACTAGCTGCCTGCGACTTCTTTCGCGTGCATGACGGAAAACGTTTTAATTTTTTTGCGCGGAACTCTTATTCTTTTTCTAAAATAAAAGTAGCCTAAGTTACTCCTTATTACATCAGCTATCTGCCAGTGAAAGTCCCGTCAAAATCGGACCAGCCGTTTCAGAGATTAGCCGAAACAAACAGACAGACAAAAATTGAAAAAAAAAATTTTATTTTGGTGTACTTATGTACCGTATATATGCATTTAGTAAAAAGCGGTTATTTTAATATCACAAACAGACACTCCAATTTTATTTATTTTGTATAGATATAGATGTATAGATTAATGAAGCTCCAAGAATAATAACAAATCCACACATTTTTATCATAATCCCAATAGTGTCTTATTGTACTTGATACTTACTGTAGCAATGATTCTCAGACGAGAAAAACTGTGCCATAATTTTCCTTAAAATATTATTAATAAACTCACTTTTTTGTGACTAAATCGGGATGGAAATAAAAACGGTTAAGTACAGACGCTGGCACATCAACTTACTACAATCTGTCAAATTTGTTTAATAGATTTTCAACTTTATTGCTAAATCATAAGATTCAATATTGATTGCGAAAATTTGACAGTTTCGGGTAGCTTGATGTGCTGGGATCTGTACAAACTGTGCTAACACATACTAACAGAGCAGACGTGGTCCAGTGGACTCAGCCGCTAATTATAAGTTGTAAGTCGTTGGTTTAAAACTCAGGCAGGCAACTTACTTAGTGTACATTTTTCATGACCACTGCTCTCATGATCTTGAAGTAAAATTACGAGGAAACCACATCGTTTCCTGGTACTGTGGTGAATTTTTGGTTTTAGGACATCCTAAAATCAAAAATCCGAAGACATGTGACATGCACCAATACGCACTATATCCGGCTAGTGGATTATGGCCTATTCCCTCTCACGGAGAGAAGTGCTGTGTCCTAGGAGGTAGAACATTTTGGGATGCATGAAGAAGCCTTCCTCGTGTAGCGCAGTTTGTTCCGCCAGTTACTCAACTGAACCGAGCGTTCGGCGCATCCTGGACAGTCACACCCAACACCTTATTTGACTGGCCAATTCTTCCTTTGCGGTTGTAAGGCTAACGCCCACCTGGTTTGCGACCACCCTACCACCGGAGTCCGGCGTCAAGCAGCCTGCTGTGTATCGTCGATGCGTGGGAGTTCCAGTGCCTTAGGCATCTTCTGGGCACGCTCATTCCATCATAGACCTCATCCATCACTTTCCATCAGGCGTGATCGAGTTCAAGAGCGAGCCCATTCAGAAATAAAAAAAAAATTATAGGCTACTTTATGCTTATGCTATTGTAGTATCACATAGCAGGTATAGAAGAAGGTAGGTAGAGAAGCCTTTTTAAAATATTCCTTTAACAAGAAGTATTACGTAAGGCTAGCTGCACTATAACCTATTTAACCTTGTTATTGGCGCCCAGAGGTCTTCCATCTGGGCGCCACCTACAAGATGGTTGATAATTAAAGTGTCTCTACTCTGCACTTAAGTAAATGGGAGTACATTGCTCAAACTACGTCCTTAGTTTGTCCGGGAATACTGTAACGATTTGGTTGAATAAGGTTGTTATATTCCGAAGCATTTTCTCGGGTTCCCTATCCATTTGCATACAATTTTAAGACCTAATATAACTTGGCATACTTTTGTTTCTCCTATATTTTTGCATAACAGCTTACGTATAATTTCTCTAATCATAATAATGATTAAGCATAATATTCTAAAGCATAGATTTAGCATGCTCGTTTTATTTCTAACGACGTCAGGTCGACGGAGGCCCGCTGCGCGGGGCTCCTATTTCTGTCTGCAGAGTTTAAATGAACCTAGCCAAACCGAACCTCGGGGTGCTCCTGACTAGTATTATGCGAATAAAATTTATGCCAAAACAAATTAGCCTTCAAGATAATTATGCCAACATGAACTGTATGACAAAAAAAAATGGCAAAGTATTATTATGGCAAAACAAATTATACCAAAATAGTTACGCCAAAGTATATTAGGAAAAAGAACATTATGCGAAAAGAAGGGATCCCATTTTCTCGTCATAATATTATTTTTACCCTAATGCAGCGGAGCCCAAAATGAGGATAAAGCTTTTGGTGTGGGTTTTAATAATATAAATTTTGTGAGCCTTAGTCAGAATATTAATGTTTGACGTTTATTTTACAGACAGATACAACAAGCGAATGGTGCCGTTTAGAGAGTTTGCCATTTTACACCTTTTCAGGTTAGTTCGATGAATTGTGACTTGGAACAGAGATAATACTCATAAACTGAGTAGACTCGAGTTAAAAATCTTTGTTCTAGAATGAAAGTAGCCTGGCATAACCCAAATAAGGAGTTATAAAAACAAATATAAATATCTTTAGTAGGTTTAGTTAATATCAAAAAAGATTACCTACGAAGCGATACGGAGAAAAATAGTCAAAGAAAATAGTTTTACGTGCCGCATAGGAAACCTTATAATAAATGGAAAAACTATTTATTGTTACATAATAATAACATACTAAATGAAAAACTCATTACCTCCAAACAAACAATTCTATCAAAATTATTAATTAAATGCTTATTGGCGCCCAACAGGGGCTGCGAGTCCCACATTGGGTGACAATAAGTATTTCTCAGAAATCTAATAGGTTCTTTATTGAAATCATTCCTTACGTAACAAGCTATTTCTCGGCTCTTTTATATAAAATCTCTCATCTCTGTATAACAATAGCCTTATGAAACTAATAAACTCATAATTTGATACCTCCATATTGTATTTTTGAATTATGAAATAAACGATGTTTACTTTACTTTAATTTGACGGTAGTAGGCTATTTCGTAATAGGAATCGAATATTATTATTATGAAGTACTTACGTATATTAATAACTTTTAAACTACTTTGTACAGACGCCAGCACATCAAAATACCCGAAACTGTAAAATTTTCCCAATCAACTTTGAACCTTATGCTTGATGTGCTGACGTCTGTACTTTAAAAGTATAGCTACTGCTTGATATTCATTTTTTGTAGCTGCCATGCCAAAGTTGTGGTCTTTGCCCAGCAGTGGGACAGTATAGGATAAGTAAAAGACTGGAGATCTTATTTTTCATCTCAATACTTTCAAATCTAGTAAAATGCACATGGCATTATAATTCCGCCTTACAGTACACTGCTTGTTTTATTTTGTGAAATAATTAAATTCCTTTGAAATACTTAATAGATAATGATATCATCTGCCTAGCCTATTCCCAACTTTGTTGAGGTCTGTTTCAAGTTTAACCGGATGCAGCCGAATACCAGTATTTTACTTGGAGCGACTGCCTACCCGACTTCCTAATAATGAGGTCGAAATGAAAATCCAAAATGGCGGCTGCGAAAAATTTACAATTTTTCGTCATGGGTGTTGTTTTCATGGTTTTCGAGGGTGGTCAAGCCGATAGAAAGGTCGAAAAACGTGAAAACGACACCTATGACGAAAAATTTGAAAATTTTCGCAGCAGAAATGTCTTTCGCGCAAGTGTCCCAGATCCATGATGACATACAGAGCTTAAATATAGTCTTTGTTGTAGGTTTTTGCTTCGGTCGTCTTGACAAAGTAAAGATAGAACAAATCCTTCGGGGACTGTAAAGATACAGCGCTTTTTGGCTCATTGAATTTTAAAATCTGCTTTGGGAGTACGCGAAATTCTTTTTGATGTAAGAGTCTTGTGTATTCGCAAAGACCGTGTTCCTTTGAGTTTTGATACCGGAGATGAATTATTTAATGAAGAGAGTTCGGAACTTTTCTTGTTCTGATTATCAGGGTCACTGCAAAAGCCTTTATAAGTGAAGTGTCATGTTACTCCGTAACTGGGATTGGGACGCCGACGGTAACAAGAGCTCGTCGGATGATGTCATTAATGTTCGCGTGCCGCGCTAAGCGACCTGCACTTCGGATGCATTAAATTAATTACTTCTCATTTAGGTCCAATTCAAATCAATTTATCATAACGTAGTCTGCAGCACACATCCCTGGGGATTCGGACCATCATTCAGGATAACAACAAATCAATTAGCCAGTAGGTATATTGGTTGCATGTTTCCAAAAGAAATATCAAATAAATTGCTCGCGAGTTTTGACAACTTTTGTCGCAATCATGTTGTGTTGGAACGAACGTGAATTGGGTTAGCAATATAAAGCAATTGATTGACACAGCTGTTTCATAGACTTTTCTTTTACTTTTTATTCCCAGTGAATCAATCATTCATGATTGTACTTATTGTATTATATAATTTGATTTATGTAATTGGTTTCTTAAGCCGTGTAAATAAAATAAAAAATAAAATGCGATTAAACGCTGCCTCAGTTTTTTTTATGCCAGTGATATTTTTTCCTAAAAATAGGAGTTGTAAAATTTTCATCATCTGCCTAGCCTTTTCCTAACTTTTTCTAACGTTTCCAGTCTAATTGGGAGCGGCTAAATACCAGTAGGTATTTTACATGGAGGGACTGCCTAGTTGAGCTCCAAAACGTAGTTACTGGGTGGGTTTTGGCATAACAGTATAACACAATATTTAATTCTCAAGGCCGTGTCAAAATTGTGTAGGTAAGAGACAAATTTCAAACTAAATATCTGGAACTAAAAAAAAACAGTTTTATGAAAACAAATCGAATAATAATGTCAGCCAGAATGCAATGGTGAATTTTTGTGTTACATTAATGGTAGTAAACTTATTTTTTATTTAATTATTTTGGGGCTTATTTCAGTAATATTTATATTTTTCATCATTTCAGCCGAAAGACGTCCACTGCTGGACATACGCTTCCCCCAAGCACCGCCACTTCGACCGGTTCTGTGTTTCTCGCATCCAACGGGTTCCTGCGGCCTTCACAAGGTCGTCGGTCCACCTTGTGGGAGGCCTTCCAACGCTACGTCTTTCGGTACACGGTCGCCACTCCAGAACCTTTCGGCCCCATCGGCCATCTGTTCTGCGAGCAATGTGCCCTGCCCACTGCAACTTAAGTTTGGCAATTCTTCAGGCTATGTCGGTTATCTTGGTTCTCCTGCGGATCTCCTCATTTATATGTTTGAAATGTGCTAATTAAGCCCTTTCATTTTATACTCGTACTCAACACGGCATGATTAAAAAAATATATTTTAGGTCATGACTTTATGTCCGCTAGAGGGCCGCCATATTCAATTTATTGTGACATCACATAGCCTCTAACTAGCAGACGATCAAGACGCTTCCAACGATACCTCATTTGTCCAATTAGACAAGTAGTTTAGAAGTTATGAGGGAACAGATGAACATACATACCGGTCAAAATCATAACCCTCCGTTTTGCTTCGCCGTAGTCAGGTAAAAATAGAAAATCCGTCGCAAACTGGACCCACCATTGAGTAGGGTCACATCAAGAATGACTACAATATAAGATCATTAATTTATGCTAAAGTGGGAATGGACGTGGACAGCCCTTAGTGTTAATCCCTAGAGTGACGAGAACAATGCGTGACCTCTATTATAATAATTATTAATAACAAGTTCGTAATGCCGCGTCATCGGCATAATAGTTATAATTTATTTGTCGTATGGAGTGTTACTAATTGTTATTGAGTGAAATGTGGAACTACTGTAAGATAATGAATGAGAATCTATCGTGATCAAAACTTGCCTTTAGATTTGAGTACTTACGTGCATCATCTGCCTAGCCTTTTTCCCGACTATGTTGCTAACCGTCTAACCGTATGCAGCTGAATATCAGTATTTTACTTGGAGCGACTGTCTATCTGACCTCCACAACCCAGTTACTGGGTAATACCACCGATACTCCTTGGTAAGACTGGTTGTCAGACTTTCGGGCTTCTGACTACCCGTAATGACTGTCAAAGATCCACGAATGACAGCCGGGACTAACGGCTTGACGTGCTTTCCGAGGCACGGAGGGGTCTCGGTATGTAAAGATGGTCAGCCATCACCACTGTATATATCCAACAATCACGCACAGACTTTTCGATCTGTAAACAACAGTCATTTATTTAAATAGGATCGGAATCCATTCACTGCTTCATTCAATTGTTATATATAACCATTAAAAGAACATCAATCAATTTACTGAAGTGGTTTTTCTTTTGATTTGCACGAAATGAATGTGAATACGAAGGTCTTTATATCTGTCTGCTGACATAATCAGCCTTCAATGTTCTTACTAGGGAGGGGCTTGTGGCTAAGGAGGGGCTTGTGGCTAAGTCATAACAGCCGCACAAGGGGTCACAAGGTTAAGCTACGCTTGCCGCGGTTTGTCCTTGGATGGGTCACCATCTTTACGTACCAAGACCCCTCCGTGCCTCGGAAGGCACCTTAAGCCGTGGATCTTTGACAGTCGTTACGGGTCTTCAGAAGCCCAAAAGTCTGACAACCAAGGGGTATCGTATTACCCAGTAACTGGGTTGTGGGGGTCAGATAGGCAGTCGCTCCATGTAAAATACTGGTATTCAGCTGCATCCGGTTAGACTGGAAGCCTTATACTCTACCTCGACCTCGACCTTATAAATCTATTAAAGAAATGTGACAGATTGTAGTAGCTTGATGTGCTGGCGTCTGTACAACAAAAGTCACACTAAACTAAACTATTTAGACAAAATTATAATCTAAAAGCTGAACTTTAATTTAAGTATGTTTATGCCAAAATTATGCGCGCGCCATGTTTTCGTGAAATTCTCTCGTGCTGAAAATTTAAGCTGTGTGTGAAAACAGTGAAGTTTATCCTGGTATGCAACCACAGAATTGTACAGAAGGTCAGCTCTATACAACGTACGAAAACGCACGCACACATAGACACGCTTCACGTACAGGGAGTGCAAGCGAACTCGGCGACCGGCATTTGTTTGAGATCGCCGTACGCACACGTCTAGTTCTTTTTATTTATTTTATATTGCTGAATGGATACGCTCTTGACCTCGATCACGCCTGATGTAAAGCAATGGATGAGGTCTGTGATGTAACGAGCGTGCCCAGAAGATGCCTAAGGCACTGTAACTCCCACGCATCGACGAAACACAGCAGGCTGCTTGACGCTGGACTCCGGTGGGAGGGTGGTCGCAAACCAGGCGGGCGTTAGCCCTACCACCGCAAGGGAAGAATTGGCCAGTCAAATAAGGTGTTGGGTGTGACTGTCCAGGATGCGCCGAGCGCTCGGTTCAGTTGAGTAACTGGTGGAAAAAACTGCGCTACACGAGGAGGCTTCTTCATGCATCGAAAAATGTCTATGAATGCGTAAGCCTGCTTTTGCTCATTATATAAAACCAAACTTCTGTAGGTACTGGCTGCATAGCCAGAATGTTACCTGCAGAAGGTTAACTGTTCGCATTAATTACTCGCGAGGATTCCTCATAAACATCTGTGAAGAGAGCGACATTAATTAAATTTATACCTACTTTGCAACTTAATTTTCTACGTGAGAGAAATGTTATGTAAATGTGTCTGTTCGAAACGAAGTTCATGTTGGCTAAGCGACCTAAAGCTGCGTCTACGCTAGACGAGCCGACAGTGGCGTGCATTGCATATTGGCATATAAGCAGTGCCTACCTCGATATATCAACATAATCTTGTCAATTACATTTTAGTGTGTGTGCCCCACAATTAAGAAACTCACGAAATTATCATACCTAACAAAAAATAAAGTCTTCATACAAACACGCGCGGCAGTAGGCAGTCGCCGGACGGCCTACTCGGCTCCCGTACTATTCGTACATTGTCATTGGTCTTTACTCGTTCAAGTTTATACGACAAAATTACAAATACGTACGTCTCACGCGTTATACCATGACGTTCGACCTTCGAAATTTATCACCCTTAAATAGACATACCGACTCAAATACCCACACTTTTGACCTCACTTTTTTTTCTGATTAGTGACCGCGTTTACCTAGACTAGACTCGGCCTAGTGCCTACTTATTCTGAAAACCTATGCACGCCACTGCGAGCCGAGCATGAGCCGAGCACGAGCCGAGCTCAAATTCGTGTAGTGTGGACCGACTTACGAGCCACGAACGAGCACGCCTCGCCATGTGAATTCGTGCTCCGCTCGTGCTCCACTAGTGCTCGGCTCGCCTAGCGTAGACGCAGCTTAGGCCCGGACTCCACTGAAGCGGAGCAGCGGTGCTATTCTGTAAAAATATCACCGTGATAACATAGGTGAAGTGAGCTCAAAGTGAGCTATCATTCCACCTGATGCTAGGGATTGACACTATTGACAGCTCACTTTAAGCTCACTTCACCTATGTTTTCACGGTGAGATTTTTACAGAATTGAGCGGCAGGAATCGACCAATCACAGACGAGACGAGTGACGCGATGAGGATTTCAACCATTGTGATTGGTCGATTCCTGCACGTCTCCGCTCCGCTCCGCCCAGCTCCGCTTCAGTGGAGTCCAGGCCTAAAGCTTGCGTTCAGACACGGCGGCTACAACGCGGTTACAAAACCGCGTAGATTCCGCGCGTTTTCTATTTACCTACGCGCGTGACCATCCTATATTCGAACAGTGACGTAACCGCACAGTTACCGCTAGAAATTACCGTCTAAACGAGGGCTTAAAATATGCAAACGTTGCAAGGTTCTACAAAGCGATTATCATTCTTATATTCGAACGACTTAAGATTGCATTTTTATTACAAATAACCCCAACTATCGCCCTGTTTCGTTTGATCCACGACTTTTGGGCCAACCTGTATAACAGGACACCATAAAATATTAACTGTTTACCTATTGACATTCGGTGACCCCGAATAGACCTCCATAATGAAGTATGAGATCCTAAATATTACCTCAGGATTTGAACACGTCATAAAAACTGATAAGGGCACCAACCGAGTTTTGTATGGTCCATGTCATAAGCGCCATTTTTGTTTTCAAAATATCTTAAAGTCAGAAAGTCAAGTGAAGTCAATTGTTAGTAAAAGTTTGGCTTCTACGGCCCAAACATACCCCAACCATAAAACACACAAGTATAACTACATATAGGCGTAATTTTTGAAGTGAAAACATCTTTAGGCGCATTGAGCATTTTTTGAGATGGAAAAAAACAATTGGATACGCGCCACTGTTACCGTAACCGACACCGCTGCGGATGTTTGGCTGTCCTCGGGATGTATTCGGTTTTAATGTATTTCCGATATGTCAATGAGTGATGGCAAAGTATTCTGTTAGTGTTTTGTTTATATGACGATTAAAAAAATACACACGTAATTGTTCAAGTTTTCACTTCTGTCGGCACTCCCGGAGTGCCACTTTTTTTTAAACCCTGTATAATTGCAAATATTTGCTGCAAGACATCTCATATTCCATTCCTTTATTCCAGGTCCATTCGTTCTTTTCTTACCACTCCGTCATGTTTTTGAATTTAAGAGGAAACGCGGGTGGTCTATTCTCCATAGAAACGCCTTCGCCTGTTTTCTTTCTGGTTAATGACCATAAAGCAATGATTTTTTACAGAATAATAAATATTAACTACTTCTATGTCCCCATGCTTTCTTTTTCGATGATACATTATTTTTATAAGCACTAGAACCCTCCCCTCAAAAAATTCCAATATAACCGCTGTCAACAGAGGCCTAGTGTACAAATTTGACAACTATTAATGAAAAAAATAAAACATACAGACACAGTACATATCCTTATTATTCAGTTTATGAAATATCTTTTAAATTGGTACAATATTGGAGGAGGAAATAGGCGAGAGCCAAACCTCGAATTATGACTTTTTACTTAGACTTTTTCAAAAGTCTCTCAGACCGCATTGCCTCTTAAAGACTAAAAGAAAGATTAATTTGTTTTACGTAGTAGCCATGACCTCAATCTTTACGATTCTCAAATCAATCTTTCCTTACTGGGTCAACCTTCCATTAAGTCCTACTATAATATGCAAATATTCTACACAAAATAATATTTTGTGTAGTATTTGTCCAAACCCTCTGTTCTTCTATTACTTAAGCCGGGAATTACCTTCACAGGAATTACGATAGGCTATTGGGAAACCTTTTTCGTACCCTATAATATAGTTGAATTAATATTTATTAGGAATTTAGTAGCATACAGGCTGACTGGTTAAACTAGGGACATTTTGAAGATGGGTATTTGCTTTTAAGTGGTTAAACTAGGGATATTTTGAAGATGGGCATTTAAGTTAGAATTATTTTTAACTAGCTGCGCCCCGCGGTTTCACCCGCATAAGTGTCGATCCCGTGGGAATATCGGGATAAAAAGTAGCCTATATATTAATCCAGGGTGTCAGCTACCTCCATATTTTTTTTTTTCAAAATTGGTCCAGCCGTTTGAGCGTGAAGAAGTAACAAACAAACGTTCGTCTCTATAATATTAGTGTGATTATTCATTTGAAACAAATAATATAACATAGCATAGCATGAAACCTGTATTACTCAAAGAGGTCAGTAGAGGTTTACACTCGCATCACATTAGTTCTGTCATGTAATTGGACGAGGCTATAGCCACCAAGAGGGTATGAATCCAGGGCTGCTGCCGGCGAGTCCGATCTTCTTTTTCTTCCGTACTTTTCAATTAGTCAACATGTCTGTAGTCACCCTCTTTCTAGCCAGACATCTTTGACACATCCCATCCATCGTGTCTTTGGTCTTCATCTACTTATAGCCATCCACATCCATACACAATACTTTAATGTGATGTTTTCAATCCTACACGTGTGAATGAAATTATAGAGGTATGAGGAACAGGGTGTAAAGTTCACTCATACTCTATAGAAAAGGGAGGATCCTCCGATCAGACGGGTGTTGTGTCTGACTGGCAACTGCCCGATGATTCATGTCGGGCCGTTGTATCTATGCTAGTTGCGCGGTAAACTCTGCTTGCGAGATGCAAGATTTCGTGACGTCAGTATGGCGTGTTGTTCGCACGTGGCGTTTTAGATACCGCTACAAAATAAAATGGCATGCAATTGGAGAGCGCTATGTCTAGTAATGGGCTGCTATAGCCTCAGCCTGATGTTGATGAATTAAACTCCCCACAATTGAGAATATCCCTAGTTTAACTAGTCACACTACGTAATAAGTTCTCCGACGATTAAGCTTATCGGATCCCTTTCCGAATTTCGATACAGAAAAATAAAATTTTCGATAGAATTAAAGGGGTATTTAGTTACTGTAATCTCTTTTTGCGGCGAGGGAAAGGTTGATTTTAAACATTTAACCTTCAACCTTGAGGGATAAATGGCTGTTGATCGGATAGGTTGACTTTTGCTTTAACCCTTGGATTGATTCGCATTTTTATTTATCGTTTAAATTTATATTTTCTTCTAAAGATTCTGCTTAGAAGTCTAGCACTGTTTTGCATTTTCGAATCAGTAATCTGGTTTTCATCTACCAACCCGCAGGTGGTCCGCGTGGTAGATTACTGCCCACTCCCTCTCACAGAGAGGAGGCCTGTGTCCCAGGAGCGCACTGGGCCCGCGTGGTAAATTACGGCCTACTCCCTCTCACAGAGAGGAGGCCTGTTTCCCTGCAATGGGAACATTATAGGCTGATTATGTGAATCTGGTTTACTTCAATAATTTAGATCCATACTAATATTATAAATGCGAAAGTGTCTGTCTGTTACCTCGAACCGATTTAGATGAAATTTAGTATAGAGATAGTTTGAGTCCCGGGAAATGACATATCTCGTAATAGTTTTTATCCCGATATTCCCACGGGATCGAAACGTATGCGGGTGAAAGTTCGGGGCACAGCTAGTAAGAAATAATTGTATCCTAGCACTTTGGCGGCACTTCGCCCGCCCCATGTTCCCGATCTCGAGGTATAAAATATGACGTCACACGGCACCTAGGAACATTAGTACAGTGCACTCAGACTAATATCCTGAATGTCGCTGGTGACATTAAGAAATATGAGGTTAGGGCTTGTTAGGTGTGGCGGTGGGAGTAAGTATCTATAAATAGATGCCATAATGTGTGGATGTGTCATTGGGGTAGGTCCAGTCAACAAAAAAGATAAATATGCAGGATCATCGGATATAGTTGACGTTTAGTAAGAAACCGATGGATGTTCTCGAATAAAATTTAATTTTATTAATAGAAAACAAAACGCTCATTTATCATAGATAGATATCAATCTATATCGTTCCCACTCTTCGGACATAGGCCTCCTCTCAGTCGGAGGGAATGGGCCGTAATCCACCACACGGGCCCGGTGCGGGTTGGTAGATTTCACATGTCCTCGAATTTTTGATTCTAGGAGATTTCACTTACTTGAGAAAAATTTTAAAACTTATATTATATTAACTTTGACACACAAACTAAACAGCTAATTTACCCTGCTTGTATTGTATTTTATGTCCTTCCCATCTTTCGAATTACGTCACAGATTAGTCCCATCTCAACAGTTGATGTGTTTATAACGAGCATTCAACGGACAGACTTAACAGATTGACTTTCGCATTTATATCATTAGTATGGGAGAATGGATTTATAATATTAGTCGGTTGAGACTGGTCATCTCTTTTCCCAACTATGTTAATTGCGGTCGGCTTCCAGTCTAACTGGATGCAGCTGAATTCCAGTATTTTACATGGAGCGACTGCCTATCTGACCTCCACAACCCAATTACTGGGTAATACGATACCCCTTGGTAAGACTGGTTGTCAGACTTTCGGGCTTCTGACTACCCGTAACGACTGTCGAAAATCCGCGAATGACAGCTGGGACCAACGGCTTAACGTGCTTTCTGAGGCACGGAGGGGTCTCGGTATGTAAAGATGGTCACCAATCCACAGACCAACCGCGGCAAGCGCAGCTTAACCTGATCGATCGACCTGTGCGGCTGTTATTATTTAGCCATATTCTTCACATAAATTCCATATTATGTATCGGGGTAGCCCATCTAGACATATATACGTCCTTTTAGTCTAAAAGCCTGGCTGGGTCTGCTCTCTCTCAATTCAATTGAAATCCTGCCTGCGAGTCTATAATCTATTCTATAATCTAGTCTATAATAGTCTATATGATCGTATTTTGTCTGCGGTTGTCCTTTTAGTGATTTATTATTTTTTTTTAGTCATATAATTTGACATTGTCGAGCAGGTGGTGTGAAAACATTTTTTTTTTGTTTCGTCCTACAACTACTCCTATACTATGTTCAATTATCGGCGAGGACGCTGGCACCCTAAACACAAGTTAAATCTTACTTTGGGTGCCAGCGTTCATCGAAATCACTCTATCCCTTAGTTGTAACGTTGCATAGTGTTTAGATAAGTGTTTTTGTACAACTGAAGTTAATAAAGAAACTTTTTTTTTTTTTTTTTTTAAAGTGGGTACCTATATTATACATTTTATAAGACGTTTTTGTAGCTGAATGTACATAAATACGTCAGATTTTCAAGATCGAGCGAGTTGACGACAAAAAAAGTTGGTAAAATCGGAAGGTGGCGTTGGCAGGTAAGTACAGTCAAGAGAAAATAAACGTTTCATATTTTAGTCACGGTAGTAAGTTAGGCACCAATTTAGCAAGGTTTGTGAGGTCATCAATATGCAAGTTGAGCTGTCCAGCATCGTATCGAAAATGACACATTTCGATAACCTGATTTGACTTGTACCGACAGCAGACAGCTGTCGGAAGAATATCGGGCGTCTATTCCGGGTTTTGGACTTGTGAACAGCGCTTAGAGGCCTTCTACGAAAACACTTATTGATGTTCGATACGGTACGGAAGCGTATCGAATGGTTGTGAATAGCTATGCTGGTCGGATTTTGAGAGTAGATTACGTAATGGACACTAGCTTGTATGACATTACATTGAATAGTTAGCCGTTAAAATATGTCACTCCTGTATGCAAGTTGGTCGGGTTAGACTGTTGTGAATTGATTTCCCGATAGATTTATTAAATGGAAACTTCCCATTAAGCACAAAATTGACACCAAATGATAATAATCATTGTTTATAGCCCTGAATTCCGATTCCGGTGTCGTATTTAAATACGTAGGTAATTTGTAATCGAACAAATAAATTGTGACGTATCCAGTTACCCGTGCGATGCTTCAATTATTGCGTCGGAAATCGATTTATGAAATGGAAAACGTGGGATGTTTTGGATTGAATTATCTAAATACCGATCTGTTTCCATGGTTTTTATTTACCTTGCTTAAGAGGAAATGTGGTCGCACAGACTTTTGAAAAAATCTAAGTAAAAAGTCATAATTCGAGGTTTGGCTTTCGCCTATTTCCTCCTCCTATATTGGACCAATTTAAAAGATATTTCATAAACTGAATAAAAAGAATATATACTGTGTTTTTCTTTTTTCATTAATAGTTGTCAAATTTGTACACTAGGCGTCTGTTGACAGCTCACCGTTCGACCAGGACCGGGCCCGTGCCGGACGGCGCGTATGTGTTCCACGCGCGCCTCAAAGAGATGTCAGCATAAGGGAAGGGGCCCGCTAGAGCCGAAGCCTGCCGGGGTAGCGGGATTTTCCGAAAGGGTTACCGCTGCCCGGAACATAAAGGGCTAAGGACGGGTGGGTTTTAGTCAGTAAGAGTCAGACACTCCCTTCCGCTCCACCCAGAGCGGGAGGAGTCATTAGATGATTTCCCATCCATAAAAAAAAGGCCTCTGTTGACAGCAGTTTAAATCGGATTGTTTTGAGGGTTCTAGTGCTTATAAAAATGTGTCTGCCAACAACGTAAATAACGCAATGAATGTTGTTGAACTGTCAAAATGAAACCCATTGGACTACTGATACTGTGTTACGCAATTTTCCCGCAGCAGGGCTACACAAAGGCGATGGCTCGATTGCCATAGAGACAGAGATTTTGGTCATCATCAAGGTCAAATTAAAGTAAACGAAGTTTAGACTATGAAACCGGTTTGTTAGTTTTTATAACAAACTGCCAGACGTAGCAGGAGGCCTAGGAGGAGTCATTAGATGATTTCCCATCAAAAAAAAAAAAATAGGCCTAGCCTAGTCTAGTGCATAGCTCATTTGTTAAATTCTTAGAAAACCTAAATGTTTTATCTGTGATGCGTATTCTGTAATACATATTCTTTTGTCCTCCATCAGCAGTTTAAACCCCAACAACAAACTATATGACATCATAAAGAAAAACGTTACTTATCCGTCATTAAGACAAAATCCAAGGAAAAACATTGCAGTTTTACTTGAGTGACGAAATGAATATACGAAGGTTTAGCACTAAAATATGATATAGCTAACAAAATATCGGACAAGGCCAGGCGTTCAAATAAATTGAGACTTGTTTGTCACAACGTAATCTCAAGGTGACACCGAATAGGAATTTGTGTGAAGATTTGAGCGGGTGTAAAGTTTTCGGGAATGTTATATGAAGGTGAATAATAATAATAACAAAACGTTTATTTCACATACAATCCATGAAGCATAATAGTAATAAAATAGTCAGCGTAAAAATATAAAATTAACAAAATAAAATAATTCAATAATTAGCAGATACAATAGAAATGAAGATCATCATCATCATCATCATTTCAGCCGAAAGACGTCCACTGCGGAACATAGGCCTCCCCAAGCACCTCCACTTCAACCGGATCTGTGCTTCTCGCATCCAACGAGTTCCTGCGGCCTTCACAAGGTCGTCGGTCAATTATATAGATTAAATTAAATAATCAATGTCAATATTATTATGTCAATCAATCAATTCAAAGCTTCACAGCTTGGCTCATCGCCGCAAGGTTGCCTGCCTGTTGGTCTTCTACAGACTGTACTTCGGTGAGTGTGCCCAAGAACTCCACGACCTCATTCCACCGGCCCCCTTCTACCTTCGGACATCCAGACGCACAGCATGTTACCATCCCTACCTGGTTGCTATTCCACCAATTCGCACTAAGCGTTTGCAAATGTCTTTTATAATGCGCACAGCAAAAGAGTGGAACTCTCTACCTGCGTCTGTTTTTCCGAGCGCATACAACCCGAATCTCTTCAAAGTGAGAGTGAACAGGCTTCTTCTGGATAAGCTCGCTCCATCGTCGACTTTGTCTCTGTCACCTTTGACCTAGACTAGAGTCAAGATAGTCAAGTAAAAATAAAAATAAATTAGAAATCACACATTCATAATACAATATTACAATTAAATAAAATAATTATGTCAGTATTGTCCTGTCGATATACACATCCGTTTATGTTCACTTCATTCACGACGTCAGCCTCTCCATATGTACGTTATTTAGCTCAATACTCGGCCATTCTAATCCAGCTTCTACCAGCCACCCTGCGAAGGTCATTGCTATACCATACCTGAGGACGTTTTATCCTTAATTTGTCGAGGCGTATGCAGTAGTAGAGTGCAGTTATAGGTTGATTAGGATTTTCAATACTCCTGTAATGTAACAGCTCCATAAAAAAGTGTTAAAAACATTTCTAAAATCTTTCTTATAACAATATGACTAAGAAGGTTTTACACACTCGAGCAACAAATCGGCTTTAGACGTAAATCTCAAGTAATTACGGAGGCTTCTCAAGGCACTTGAGCGCTAATCCTTTACGACGGAACTACACGTTGGTCCGTACGTTGGGGCCATCGCCACTCGTCCAATCTGGATCGAAAATAACATTGGCTAAAGACGGGCCCAATGGTATTTTTAACCGAATTCAAAAAAGGAGGGTCTGTATTTGACCCGTATGTATGTATGTATGTATGTTTGAATGTCCCCGATTTTCTCAAAAACTGATGAACCAATTTTAATAATTCTTTCATTATTGTGATCTACATACTTTCAGGAAGGTTTTAGTATATAATACATTAGCTAATTATTCTTATGTACGAAGTTATATGCATAAATGTACTGCATCTACGGCATTTCTATGCGAATTTTGACGATCCTTCTAGTCGGTGTCTTCAATTGTTCAATGCACTAGTGTTATTTGCATTTATGTGGAGTAGGTACAACTAAAAAGTGAAAAATAAATACTTTTTTACACATCATGTTGGACGAATAGCATTGGGGCCAAAGTTGGGACCAAAGCGAACGTGTGGAACCAACGTTAACTTGATACCTTGGCTTAGTGCCAAGAATGGAAGGCGTTTGTCACTTCAGGTAATAGTCGTTGAGACAACAGACAACTATGCTTTGGTAGATAATGTTCGGCCGCGAAAAATTTGCCAAAGATGTAAACAACAATTGAATAAAATCTATGTATCTATATCGATTTTGAAGAACATTTTTTTAAACTAATCTTTGTTTTCGTCTAAATCTCCGAGCTAACTAGATACTATACTAATAATAAATGTTCTTGTATATCGATTTTATTCAATTTTGAGCGGCCATTGTTGTTTACATCTTTGGCAAATTTGGCGCGGCCGGATTTTAGTGCGTTTGCAATGATTTACAATACTGAATGCTTCACCTGGGTCTCATCGGTTTACAAGAGCGTTCAGTAATATCGTACTATTAGTACATTATCTTTGTTTGAAGTTCAAAGTTGTCACGTCTTGTTTCTTGTAAATAAGAAACTAAGACATGCGAGAATATAACATGTTTTCCATAAAAATAAAAATATATTCTTCAAATAGAGAACATTATGCAATCGATACCTTTATCTCAACATGATATTTATGTTTTTGGCAAGCATTCTTATCCATCTCAAAGTTGTCATCAGAAATTACTTTTGAGGAAAAACCTTATGTACAATTTGGTGTATAAGATAAATTCACACATCTATCAATATGTACTACATAGTTGCTAACACAGAGCCTACTGCCTCCTAGATTGCGACACTCAGAACCGAGACAGTGTGTTAAATCTTTTATTATCTTAGCTTACTGCCAGCGCTGGTAAGATGTATATTGTCACTTGAGGTAATATTCTCCAGACTAAGATGTGCTAAACTGTATCAATGTCATCTCTCTCAGTGAATAGTAATAGTGTTATTCAAGTCCAAGTTATTTTTTTCATAACAAAAATTCATTTGTGTTGAAATATTTGCACAGTAGGTACAGAAAGTACTTGGTCAGACTGGCAATTATAATGTAAGTAACCTCGTTCCTCACCCATCATCGAAGTTAGAACATTGGGTCACAGATTGTAGTCAATCTGTCAAATTTCTTTAATAGGTTTTCCACTTTATGGCTACAGCATAAGGTTCAAGGTTGATTGGGAAAATTTGACAGTGTCGGGTAGCTTGATGTGTCGAGTCCTTAAATAAATAAAAATCAACCAACTAACTTAATCAAAGATAGCTCCATTTGACTAACAAAATTGAAGACAAGATATAAAACCAGAAGTTAAGTTCAAAAGGCCTATTGAGTCAAAATGCTCCTTTGTTAAATATAAATGCTATTCAGTTGTTGAAGTTATTGCTTCAAATGATTTCGTTCAAAATCGAGGTTAACTCTGCCTTCAATTTCAAACATAAAGACTTTTAACGAATTTCTGGAGTTTGGTTCCATTATTTTCTCTTAATTGCTAATCGTTAGCTAAATTTTAATCTACAACGTCGATGGCTGAATTTATTCAATTAATTGCGATGTTGCCTCGGAAGGTGGGTAGGCCTCTGGTGTGGGAGGCAACGTGTGTCGATACTCTTGCGCCATCTCATGTTCCTAGCACGGCGGGCTGTGCTGGCGCTGCTCCTGCGGCTGCTGAGACCCTCAAGCACAAATACTGTAACCTTATGGGCAACTACAGCTTTGAGCCGTTTGAGGTCGAAAAGCTCAGGTCATGGGGCCCGAGTGCGCGTCTCCTTTTTAAGGAAATTTCTCGCAGGCTGGTCGACACTTCACGTGACCAGAGGGCTGCGTCGTTCTTTGGCCAAAGAATTAGCATTGCCATTCAACGTGGCAATGCTGCCAGTCTTCTGGGCACGTTTCCAGATGACAGCGATGCGGACGAGTACTTTCGCAGCCTAAGTGTCTTTTGTTTCTTGTATTTATTTGCATAGTAAGTTAGTTAGTCATTTAATTTAGTATCTGGTGTAAATAGTTAGTTACATTTTCTGTAAATATTGGATTTATTATAATAAACACAGTAAATATTAGTGGGATAAACTTGATTTTCAATAGGTATCGTATTTATCTATCTCGTATATAGTATTACTAAAGCTGAAAAATTAATTGCGTCAAACAAATCTAATATTTCCAATTGATGGATAGTAGTATATATACTACATACTATCACAGAATACTTAATAGTACTACGTACAGAAGGGACACTCCCTTCCCCGCGCTCATATCAGATACCGCACCTCACTCCGCACTTCGAGGTATTCTTCTCCGACTCTTAAGCAAGGGCGCTCGCGAACCGCAGCACTGTACTGCTGACACGAACACAATGTTGCGATTTAAAAGTTTTATTTGAGTTTTAATCACGATGGTTGAATATTGTGATGCTTTTCCGAATTTGTA
Organism: Hydraecia micacea; assembly: GCA_914767645.1. Taxonomy (NCBI): domain Eukaryota; kingdom Metazoa; phylum Arthropoda; class Insecta; order Lepidoptera; family Noctuidae; genus Hydraecia; species Hydraecia micacea. Next base: position 3,601,816 of record OU611804.1, read on the forward strand.
TTTACATAAACTGTTTTTAAGATTTCGCATTTTTAATACCGTGCGATTTAATAACCGATTATTTAGAGATAAGTCAGTTAAAAGAAAATATTTTAGTGTTTTTATTTCATTATGAACTCGACCATGTAAATAAACAATTGAATTACAAGGTCACTTCATAATAATGCACACGTTCGGGCAGCGCCGTCGTCGTTCGGTTCGCCCGACGCTACGCACGAGAGCTGACCCTACTAGAGTTCACGCACACATTTGCACGTGTACAAACATCATTTGGTTATGTAATAGTAATAGGTAATTACTTTGCGAGCGTTGTATGGAGTGTCCGAGGTGTGACACTACTATCCATGTGCTAAATAAATTATCGGCACTCATGGAGGATAATTTAATAAACCTGAACCACCCTGAAACCCTTTTGTAGTACATTCCAGGCTTTAATGAATAGAAAGCCTCCCAATCCTTTACAAAATACGTCGTAATAATAGGCATAAAAGCTAATGACTTGTAAAAGGCAGAATTCTCATTAATTTAATAGCCCATTACAATACAATATGTAAATTAAGTTTTCATGGTGTAAAGTAATGACTGCTGTAATTGTTATAGGGGTGTCTCTTTCATTTGGTTAAGGTTGGTAGGATTACCAAACTAAGTGGCAATGGGCAGGGAACGTTGCTCGCAAAACAGATTCCCTAGAAAATGGTTGAGCTGGATGGTGGTTCGTGAACGGGCGCCATCGTCGGTTGAGACTGGTCACCTCTTAACTGCCAAGGCTTATTTTTAATCTTATATTTTGCATTGTTTCTTTATTTGTGTTTTTTTTACATTGTTCTCACATATAGAAGCAACAAGAACAATGTACCCAGGATTTTGTAATATCTTGATTTAAAAGAGTGTCCATGGAGTTTCTTGCCCGTCCTTCTCCATAGAGATCTACGTTTTGTAATGGGCAATGGCTTCAACTTTCTGACTGATTGACCGACTTTTTAATTTTGACAATTCAAAAGTGCCTGTACATGGTTTAATTGAAACAAATACTTTGAGTTTGAGTTTGAGATGGCTGGCGGGGCCGGCCAAAAGGTTCTGGAGTGGCGACCGCGTACCGGAAGACGTAGCGTTGTACGGCCCACAAGGTGGACCGATGACCTTGTAAGGACATTAATATTCAAATAATATGCATGGTTGGTTTAACGGGTTGTAAACGTAGTTTTTGGTTTCAATTGGAAAAACTAAGTGGCTTAGGTTTTGCACTTATTTGGCTGTTGATGAATAAACTACCAATATTTTCTGTATTTGACGGTTTTTTTTTTATTAGAAAACATTTGCTGATGCTGTGGATATTAAACTTAGTCTTTTTATCTTTATTAAGTTAGTACTTAAAATCACAAGCCTACTTTCAAAGCTCGTCAAAGTACCCGTAATTCATCGACTAAAATCAAAAGGATTGAACGTTGATGCCCATATCAAGTTGATGGTTCCGATCGTAAACATTTAATGTGATAATTAAAGACATTGTCAACGCTTTCTCGTCATTAATCTAATGGGAATTTATTGCGCACCGAATGGGAAAATTCGGAATGGGTGCGATGGGAATTTCCTAATTAATGGGTGACGTCAAAAGATTTATGATGTGATTTTTTTTGCTATACATATGTATACAGGTTGATTGGAAGATGGGTGCAAAGCTTTAAGGCGAAGATAAAACAGAAAATTTACAACCATTTAAGCCATGGTTGGCTTAGACGAAGTCTTACCAATTTTTTATGTCTAATGACATAGAGGCCTAAAACATGTTTTACTAGATTGCTTATACATTACTTTAATAAAATAAAAATAAATTCATTTATCATACAATTTGGCCATAAATAAGCAGTTTATTTAAAATTTCAAGATTTTCGAAAAAAAAAACAAACGTGTAAAAAAAATTGTTAAGACTTCGTCTAAGGCAACCATGGCTTAAATGGTTCTAAATTGTCTGTACTATAAACTCAACTTTTTCTTTACTATTTGTAATGTAGTTATTGTACATCTTTGTACCAGTACAACTGTCGATAATATCAAGGTCGCTTCTGCTCGTAAAATTCCTCTAATATGCAAACGGGTATTGGAAACCGCTTTACCTGTTTATTTATTCAAAAAGTTATATAGACAAGGGTATTGAAAAGAATGTGTAAATATGTAAACTGTCCATAGAAAGCAAATACTTAAACCTTGAAAGTAACGTAACCACCACATCATATTTTGAGCCTTCGGAAACTGAAAATAATATTAATATTTTAACGCGAGATACGTTTTTCGAACTTTCTCACATCCTTGCTTCCATACTTATTATTATAAATGCGAGAGTAACTATGTATGCTACTTATTCACATCATAGCGGCTAAATGGATTTCTGTGTTTGACACACGGGTAGGCAATGACTTGGGTTAGGACATTGCATACTTTTGACATGGGATAATTTCCAATCTCCACGCGGGTGAAGCCGCGAGCAAAAGTTGGTATGTCATAAACTTGGATAGGTATAACAGACGCCAGCATATCAAGCGAGTACAATCTGTCAAAATTTCTTTAATAGATTTTCAGCTTTATCGCTAAAGCATAAGGTTCAAAGTTGATTGGGAAAATTTAACAGTTTCGGGTAGCTTGATGTGTTGGCGTCTCGTCTGTACGATTCTGGCCTATAAAAGTTAAAACGAATGACTATTTAATTAGAAACAAGCCTTAAAAACAGTGGGTATAAATTCACCTTCTTGTCATTTGTTTCACATCACTTCGAAATTCGAATGTTGTCTCGTTGTGACTCCGCGATGATTTACTTTAAAAACAAATGAGTTCGCTTCAGAATTGTGTGCGCTCACTTGAGTGAGGATCCATGTGAACTTTACTGAATAGGACTACAGTTAAACGAACTCGATCTAGTTTACATAATTATGAGTGCTAACAAAGCACTCATAATTATGTAAACTAGATCGACCAGTCTACACGGTAGCCATCACTGCAATCACTGCTTGTTATTAATTCAAGAAGTCAATTAATTTGTTCGTGCACACGGTGTAAGGGTGTCGTGACCTATGTATTAGTGTTGGTTCTAACCTCAAGCTAGTGCTTTAAGGTTAGTTTTGGTGGCCAATGACCTGACCCGTCGCAGGTGGACCAAGGGTGCCCAGACACGGGGTCGTCTGGCGCCCATGTGCTGGTTTGATCCCTGGGGTGGTCACGGCGTATGTGTTCTGGTGCGCCGGTGATGGGGAATACTCATCAGAGGAGGGTCCGGTGACGGACAGCCGCGGCGGGTTCACGGATGAGTGCTAACGCGTGCCCGTGTTCCCGCCGTAAGCGGCAAAGGAGGACTCCGTGGAGTTTTAGTGGGTTAGAGTCCCACATAACTGCACTATCTCCCCGTGATAGTGCACCTCTGTCCAACCCTTCGAGGTAACAACACGTTAAGTTATCCCAACTAACAAATTAATGTTTTATAATAGTTAAGTTAACGTTTTACATTTTCAATTAGTTTTTTAAGATTGGTCGCATAAACGTAAATATAAACGTTCATAAAACGCGAAAAGGGCCCAAATTAAAAGACAATATAATCGTTTAGTAGTTATGTAGAAGTCAGCCAATGACCGTCGAATGTTATATACAAGTTAAGTAAAAGTACAAAAACCGACTTTTCGGTCCAATACTGGTTGTTATGAGACCCTAAAGTGACCGCTTATGTCACATAGCAGTTATAATGAGGTTTTCAAATGACTGCAACGTTGTACTTACTAGTGTCCAACAATACAACTCAACGACAACCGTTTTGATTCATCGTGTTATAAAAAAAAAAAAATATTTGAAAAAGGTAAGCGAAGTTAATTTCCATGATTACAAAATATCTTTAATGTTCATTATTTAAGCGAGTTTGATATAATAATAGGGGTTAATCTTTCAGGGAACTTTAGTTTTATGACAATGTATATATGTGTTGTTGTGAAGTTTTTAACGCCCTCCCATAATTCTTTGTATTTCAATAGTTTTAGTTAATTATCCAAAATATTTTTTCATAGTAAAGCTCCAACCATCTTGTTTACGTTACATAGCGACTTCTATATTACACTAATATAACAAAAACGTCGCGTACTTTTCCTTGAGACCATGACGCCGCGGCCATGTTTAGCCGACTTTAGGGTTCCCTGATCATTACTTGCATAGGATCTAATAAACATTGCTCAACTTGAACAGAAATCTAACGCGGCCCGTTATAATACATTCATCTTGTTTTCGTGTCGATGGCTATCTAATGAAATAGTACGTTTAACCCAGATTAATTTATATAAATGAAAAATTTAATTTATTTTCAGGTCCTACATAGGATATCAATGAAATATGGTAGTGTTCTTGGACATCGATAAATTTTTGACTCGAAATGATTTAAAACGTCTTAAAAGACGACAATGGCCTTGGAGAAGAACTCATTTTACCTTGTCAAGCAAATGCTATAATTGCCATAGTTCCACTGCTACTGATACCCTTAAACCGGTTCATTTTGTTATAGTCTTTTTGTTTCATTTTGTTATAGTCTTAATTCGAAGACATGTGACATCTGCCAACCCGCACCGGGCCCGCGTGGTGGATTACGGCCCACTCCCTCTCGAGAGGAGGCCTGTGTCCCAGCAGTGGGAACATTATAGGCTGATTATGTTATGTATGTTGATAATTTTTTAACCGAATGTATGTATCATATTAGTACCAGGATTTTTATTATATTTTGTTAAGCTAAGTTTTTATTAATAATAAGGTGATATAGAGGCTGTTGTTGGTTGTCAACACCAAAATTAGTCTTCAATTTTACTGTACTGTGATTTTTCTGGTGAATAAAAACAAATTACTACTTTAGATCTTTAATTCATTTCAATTTTTTCATTCACAATTCAATAAAGCAAACATTTTTAAAAACACCACACAATTAGAAATAATCTATAAAATTAAAAAATATAATAATATACGGAACCATTTTCTGAAACAATCGTTCGTTCTTGTACGTCATTTTTTGGGGGATCAGAAAACGAAGAGGTTATCGGCTCACATTTCAATGAATGGAACGTTTTCCTAACTTTTCGCTTGAAGGCCCCGCTTCTTTTAATATTTCTACATTTATTTGGATCCATATTTTTAATTAAATATATCACTGTTGTATTTGACAAAACTAAATGGGAATGGTTTAATTAAAGTGTGGGTTTGACCTTCAAATGATTTAAAAGCCTACTTAAAGTTATGTAACGGTTGAAATTCAATATTTTAGTCGCATACAAGTCTTAGTTAGTCCTTCATTCGACCAAAATTGTTTTGTTATATAAAGGTCATGTACAAACGTTTAAGCGTCGTTTTAATTATATAAAGGTTATATTAAGATTCACACACGACGACGTTTATTTTGCGAAAACCTTTTATGTAACCGAAACGTTTAAATGACCAATACATGGTCCAATAAACGTTATGGCTGGCATCATTATCCGACGTCGTAAGAGTTAGTCCTGAAAACGTCTACTCAACATATGCACTGACACCATTATCCGACGTTGTATTACTTAGTCCTAAAAACGTTTACTCAACATATGCTCTCACACCATTATATGACGTCATATAAGTTAGTCCTGAAAACGTTTACTCAACATATGTACTGACACCTTTGTACGACGTCGTATAAGTTAGTCCTGAAAACGTTTACTCAACTTTATATTAAGACATTACAGTCACGCGACTGAACCGTCGTAAGATAAACGTCTATATATCATAATAGTTAGCTACATACCACTATATAACTGTTACAAAGCATGAGTCTTATAAGACTGGAATTATACGACGTTTTTGCTAGTTGGGATCCTTTCTGGAATAATTAAAAAAAAAGTGTGGGTTCGGGGGACCCCGGCAGGAACGAGGTTCAAAATGAAAACCTTGGATTTTCATTTTGACCTCACAGTTGGCTTCAACACCCTCGAAAACCATTAAAACGATATCTATGACGAAATTTTTTGCAGCCGCCATCTTGGATTTTCATTTTGACCTCACTGTTGGCTTCAGCACCCTAGAAAACCATGAAAACGATACCTATGACGGAAAATTTGATATTTTTGCAGCCGCTATCTTGGATTTTCATTTTGACCTCACTGTTGGCTTCAGTATCCTCGAAAACCATGAAAACGATACCTATGACGAAAAATTTGAAATTGTTTACATCCGCCATCTTGGATTTTCATTTTGACCTCACTGTCGGCTTCAGCACCCTGAAACCATGAAAACTATCTCTCTCTCTCTGACTATTTCTATTATATGTAATAAAAAGTCGCATGGAGGGTACGTAACACTTTTTCGTAACGTGACAATTTTTCCCAGTTTACAAGCTCCATCCAAAAATATCATGACTGGAAATAACATTCCAACTAGCACTTCATCATCATCTGCCTAGCCTTTTCCCAACTATGTTGGGGTCAGCTTCCAGTCTAACCGGATGCAGCTGAATACCAGTATTTTACATGGAGCGACTGCCTATCTGACCTCCACAACCCAGTTACCTACTGGGTAATACGATACCCCTTGGTAAGACTGGTTGTCAGACTTTCGGGCTTCTAACTACCCGTAACGACTATAGCAACTGGCACTTCATCCGAGGCAAAATTGATATATACAGGATGGGCAAAAAATCGTGGATCAAACGAAACAGGGCGATAGTTGAAGTAACTTACAGTAAATAAAAAAAAATAAAAAATTGAAAAAAAAAAAGTATCATCACTACAACAGGGCATTTTCACTTTTAAGTGTAGGTACCCTAAAAAAATAAAAGTGACTGAAAATAAATGGACATTGTAGTGAAAATAGTGGTCAGTTTTGTGACGTGTATTTTCAGATAAATGTGTTTTAAACCTGTGTTATTGGAGTTTAAATTGTGCAAATTTGATTTTTGTGACGGGAGAAACTATACACTATTGTTGCACCAACACTTTTAAATGTATTCGTAGTACTATTTTAGTAATTTTGGCAAATTCAATGTTGGTAAGGGGAGGGACATGCCAGAAACAGTTACTCTGAATATTTAAAATACTCATAAATTAATAATTCAAACGTATTTTACCAGGATTGCAGATGGATTCGTCAATTGAATATATATTTTACCGTTTTATTCCAAAAATTAGACAGTATGTCCACTATTTATCTTGCTATACAATTTTGAATAAGTGGGACATCCTCAAAATGGCGGGTACACTTAAAAGTGAAAATGCCCAACAGTGCTTTTATGACAGTGGGTACCATGATTTATCAGTATTGGAACTTTTTTAAATATCCTTTAAGGCTCAAAAAAAATTATTTCTAACTTTAGAACCTTACTGTAAACACTCAAATTGTCATAACTTTTAAGGAGATCAAGTTAGGGCTCTCGCACAAACATTATTTTTTACTACAAATAACCCCAACTATCGCCCTGTTTCGTTTGATCCTAGATGTTTTGCCCACCCAGTACTAAAAATACAGAACTTAAACCACAACACAACTATTGATTTCTGTCCCGCTAATAGTTTGTTATACGGGGTCAAGTTAATGTTGTCCGAAGCGCTAAATTACACCGCTAATGCTTCAACAAACATGTTCTTTCTATATACAGGGTGTAACGAACTCGTAAACTTTAAAATTAAAACGATAAATCTGAATTATTGAACTCGAAACCGTCTGGGTTTTATCGGACATCTGTTTTGTGCATGCATGTGAGTTTAGCTTTGTTAGAACATAAAAATAATAAATAAATCACATTTGTGCATTTAAATAATAAACGTAAGGTTAGATTGGAGTCCACTGACTTGTGTAGACACGCAAGCTGTACATAGTTTATTGACAAGGCGCAATGAAAAAAAAAAATTTTTTTCATAGCTTTAAAATCTCAAAATTTATTTACAGTTTTACAGTCTGTTGGTAATTTGCTCTATGTAACTTTCATTGAAGCATATTCGTCTAGTTCAAACGACCAGTCAGCTAGAATGTTTTTATGGACGAGGCGTGTGTAAGTGGCGAGGTGCCCCGTGGCGCGCACAAAAGTTGTGGGACATTGGAGGCAAACGTCACGCGGGGAGCGGGACACGTGAGGGGTGACAAGTATTATCTAAGCATCGTTTTGTTAAAATAGTTTATTAGCTACTGCTAATATGTTGCTCATGAAATTCTTTCAGTTTTATGTATCATCTCTAACTTAGAGCGAGGCCACACGATCTTAATGGTGCGGTGCGGCACCGCACTGCAATTAATTCAAGCTATAGGATGCCACACGGGCGGTGCGGTACCGCAGTAGAACGCTGTACGATGCACTCCGGCGCGACGCCGCAGCGCATCACCCCTCCCCACCTCGTCTCGCAGGTCACAAGCGCGGCGCGCTTACGGTGCGACGTCGTCGCACGGCGGCCCAACGCATCGTGTGACATGGCATAGTGATTTGTATGTAGGATGACGTTGCGGCACCGCTCCGGCACCGCACCGCACCTTTAACGCATCGTGTGGCCTGACTCTTAAGCCCAAGGCTATCTGCCAGTAATAACTTTAATGACAGGCCAAGCTATACAATAGACTTGTTAAAACTTGTTCAAATTCAACCACCCTGCATAACAAACCATCGTATATAATAGACAACCTTGTATAATCCATGTCACTGGAAATCGGATAGCTTTTGTTTACATTAAAGCTGTTATGAACTGAACATTGATTATTGTCGGGTTTCGAACGAGAGTTTGTATTTCCATGGTTTCATTGGAGTTTATTTGATTTTATTGTGCGTATCCATTGCATTTGTTAACATATTGTGCACTAAATGTAAGCCTGTCGGTACGAGTAGAGAAAAAATAATGAAAAAACAAAATACATGAAAAATATGTCCCTAAAGTAACGGCTTTTAATTTCATCAGAGATCATAAACAGGCAAATAAACTAAAAAAAACTACGATCAAAGGGCAAACACGTAGCTTTTGTAGTGAATCCATGTGTTCGAGTCTAACCATATTTTTATCCGGGACCTTTTAAATAATTAATTTTACTTCTGCTTCGTTCATGTTCATTGACGAAGCAAACACGTTGCGAGTACTACACACGGGTCCATTTCAAGGAACAATAAAGTCATTATCACCTCTCTTGGCATTTCCATTTATTTGATCAATTATTTTTATAGTATGAAAAAAAATAGGGTAATATACAAACAATTTCTATATATTTTTATTGCGAGACAATAAAGGATGATTTCCACCAAACGGTTCGCATCGCATCGGATGGGAAAAAAAATCAGCTGTTTCATACAAAAGTTCAATACCTACTTGACCAAAATGTATGAAACAGCTGATTTTTTTTCGTGTTTTCAGAGTTGGTCCCATAGTGAAAGTTGTTCAGTTCGATGGTCTAAAGCACCTCAGTTTGTAAGGTTAATATTTTAACACCTTATATTGTCATTTCAAATTGGCCAATATAATTTATTTAGATGCTTCTCTTTGACGTCTGTAAGAACTACAATGGAATGAAAATGTTCAGCACACTAAGATTAGTTTTGCTTGCACTTTATTATTTTTCCGACAACGATGAAAATTATAGAACAAGAAAATTGATATGCAACCACTGGAATGTGAAATTGAAGGACCGTTTGCGCAGTGGTTAAGCGATAGACTTTTGCCTTGCGTGTCGCGGGTTCGATTCCCGCACGGAACAAATATTTGTATGACCTACAAGTAGTTGTTCCCGGTCTGGCTGTTTGTGTATGTGAGTTTCAATGTTTTTAAACGCATCCACAATACAGGAGAAATTGCTAGTGTGCGGCAACATTTCTAAAAAAAAAACAAAAATGTAAGTATTTGAAAATGATCTAACATTTTTGCTCCTTGACTGTATCTATAATTTATTTCCGTTCAAATGAATCAAACCTTCATAATATGTCAAAAAAAAAACAAACACGACATGAGAAAAATATATTTTTGGTATGTTTTCCTCACGGAAATTCAGAGTCTTCCGGAAATTTGCCCTCCCAATACATAATTTACAGAACAAAGAATGCCATCAAAGAAATGAAAGATATTCTTTTATCTACAGTACCTCATTTTCAGACAATAATCCAATCTATACGTACTGTAGTAACGTTGATTATATCGATAATAGGAAACGTGATATTGACACGAAAAAATGTTGTAAAGGTGAGGCCATACTTGTGTGGGATTCGAGTTTACGCGGTACTTGCAGGATTATAGGTCTACAAGAAACTCATGGCATTAAAAAATTTAGATTTTCATATATGGCAATGTCAATCCATATGAAAATAACATTTATTTTTTATTTTTGACCGACTTTAAAACAGGAGGTTCTGTATTCGCCCCGTATGTATGTATATATGTATGTATGTTTGTATGTCCGCGATTTTCTCAAAAACTAATGAACCAATTTTGTTTTTTTTTTAAGTCGGTTGTTTTTTTTTTGTAAAAAAGTTTTTATGCTATGAGATTCTGGTAGAAGTGTGAGCTTATGGCTAAGTAATAACAGCCCCACGGGTCGATCGATTAGGTTAAGTTACGATTGCCGCGGTTGCTCCGTGAATGGGTGACCATCTTTACATACCAAGACCCCTTCGTGCCTCGGAAAGGTCCCAGCTGTCAATCGTGGATCTTTGATAGTCGTTACGGGTCGTCAGAAGCCCGAAAATCTGACAGCCAGTATTACCAAGCGGTATCGTATTACCCGGTAACTGGGTTATGGAGGTCAGATAGGCAGTCGCTCCATGTAAAATACTGGTATTCAGCTGCATCCGGTTAGACTGGAAGCCGACCCCAACGTAGTTGGGAAAAGGCTAGGCAGGTGATGAGATTCTAGTAGATCTATAGTACCTACTTAGCTCGGCTTCGCCTCGTGTGATAAACCCACATTCGTGTTTTAATATCTCTTATTATACAACAGTTGCATTAAATAACTATAAGGCTCGTGTTTTTTTTAATAACTAGGTTGGTACCTACTACTACACTTAAGGCTCATGCTATTGTCAAATATTAGTCTATCAGCAAGATGAAAGCGAATCTAGGTTGTCACTTTAACAGCGCTAGCAAGAAGCTTATAGGTAAAAATGGAGACAACACTCTAAATACCTAAGTGAAACCGACTGTGGTCGGACGCTCTCTTTCTAAATACATACATATGACAAAGAGAACACATATCACTGTCTCGTTCTTAGGTGTGTATTTAGAAAGAGAGTGTCCGACCACAGTCGTCTTCACTTAGGCATTCAGTGTTGCCTCCACTTTTATCTATAAGCTTCTTGAGCGATAGTCTGTCTTCAGCTTTATAAATGACCAAGAATATTGTTTTGCGAACTTGACACGATAATTTATTTTGCGAGTTATTTTCTTTTTAGTTTTAACGAGAATATTCTGTCGTTAGTGATTTACTCTGAAATCTGAGCGAACTGATAATTAATTCTTGTGGCTTTTATCATTAACGTTAGTTTAGTCTTTTGAACAAAACAGCCTTTTAAAATCATATTATTTTAAAATACTTTATGAGTTTAATCTAAAATAAATGATAGTAAGATGTTTATGAGATAACATTTAAAACACTGTACCTACTTCTAAGTCATAAGCATATTGAAAATAAAATAATATAGATAATAAATAATTTATTTGCCTGAAATATGGTGGGTTACACAAGTAGTTAAATTAAATTATAGCACAGGACATATTTCACCCTCATTACGGGCATGCAAAATAATAGTTAATTTACAACAATAATTTGAATAAAATTATAATTATTAGAACTATTTATAAGATAATTTGAAAATTTGAATTACAATTATTACAATCATTTAAATTACAATTATTAGAATTACAGTGATTTAAATTACTTAAATTATTGAACCAGTATCTTAGTGGACACCAAACGTGCTTTTATTGAAAACATCTTTAACAGTGTAGAAGCTCTCAAGAAAAAAAATGGACTAACGGAACATGGAACACTCAAACTCAAAGCATTTATTTCAATTAAAACCATTTACAGGCACTTTTGAATTGTCAAGAAATCAGTCAGTCAGAAAATATGAAGCTAGTTGCCCATTCCAAAGCGTAGGTACCTATGGAGAAGAAAGGGCAAGAAACTCCATGGACACTCTTTTAAATTATATTTAAAAAAAATATTAGTTACATCATTAATGTTGAATTTATAATTATATGTGAGAACGATGTAAAAATAAAAAGGTGTACGCGTTAAAAGGTCATACTCATGACTGGAAGCTAAACACAGATCTATTTAGGATTTTAGTATAAAAAATAATGGTTTTGCCTTATAATAAACAAAACAATAATAATAAACGCCAAAAGAAGTAGAGCCTTTCTCCAAAATAAGCTTATAAAACAATACTTACAAAAAACATATATCCAAAAAGGCAAAATGTAATCCGCCATTTTTTTCTCACAATGTCCCGCCAAATCTTTTCCATTTGATTTCACTGACTTTAATTAATATTATCTGAGGTTCTAATCTACTCAAATTGTCCCCAATCACGAACAAGAGGGTCCAACGTTGACAAAAACCTTGAATATTTCGTAACTTAAGTAATTACTTATCATAATAACTTTTCTTGCTAATTGACAAGTGAAAATATGATTTTAGGTAGATTAGTTTGATATTGTGTAGAAATAAATAGAGCTTAATCATTTTTTAGATGAAAGAAGGAAAGGAAATATGTTTATTTGGCTCATGGCATAAAATTGTCGCAAAATTTAAACCAAAAAAATAAAATAAAAAACGAGATTCTTGTCTCCTTTCCTTTAAAAAAATTCATGTTTTTGCTCTAGCATTTTTCTTGTTTTGTTAGAAACATACACAAAAATATGTATTACGTGAAAAAATATGAAACACATCATCTGTAGAAGCTTGAATCGATCCCGCGACCTAAAACAACAAAACAGAATCTAATCGCTCAGCTACTGCACCTAATGATTTATGAATGACGTCTCTTAGAAGCCAATCCATATTTTGACCGACCCCTAAAACAGAAGGAGGTATGTAAGGTTATTCTTTTCTTAGGATTTTATTGGAAACGCGTTCAGGGCAGTGATAGGGCTGCCCTGCTACTGCAGCGCCTCGGGTATATTCGCGGATGCGCGCACCGACTGCTTTCACGCGATGATGCGCAAGCGGTGTACGTCTCTGGTGCGCAGAGTGCGGGGCAGCACCAACACCGTCCTGGCGATGAACGCCAATAGACTGGATTGCCCTTATATCCGGCAATGCTGCAGCAGACATATTGTTACATTGTGAGTGTTAGTTAGTTGTTGTCTGTATCCTTTTATGTATCTGTTTTTATATGAGTCTTGTTACTTGAATTAAACTAATTTTATTTATTTATTTACTTAGGAGGGGTCCCTTATAAATGTTGTCAATTTCGTAGAGTGGCTTTTGATTCAGCTTCGATAATACGTATTTAATCTACAGACGAAGCACATTATTGATGATTTTTTTGATTGCAACTTAGTGAATTTAGTAGTACTTATGCGAGTAGTTTACCGTATCGGCACAAGGTTTTCTTGTGAATTACTAGGAATATGGTTTATTTTCGATCGTATTTACAGACGTGTTCGCGTAACCTATTTGTGCCTGTCAGCGTTAATATGGCGGGTCGCGCGTCAACGAGCTTATGTAAGTTGACTCTGTACCATGTAGCGGTATCTACAACGCCACATGCGAACAACGCGTCATACTGACGTCACGCAAATCCTGCATCTCGCAAGCAGAGTTTACCGCGCAACTAGCATAGATACAACGGCCCGACATGAATCATTGGGCAGTTGCCCGCCAGACACAACACCCGTCTGGTCGGAGGATCCTCCCTTTTCTATAGAGTATGAGTGAACTTTACACCCTGTTCCTCATACCTCTATAACCAAAATATCGCTATGGTGACCGTTTGCATTCACAAACTAGCTTATAAATCATCATCATAATTATCATAATCAGCCTATAATGTTCCCACTGCTGGGACACAGGCCTCCTCTCTGTGAGAGGGAGTAGGCCGTAATTCATCACGCGGGCCCAGTGCGATTTGGTAGATGTCACATGTCTTCGAGTTTTTGGTTCTAGGACATGCCGGTTTCCTCACGATGTTTTCCTTCACCGTTTTGAGAGCAGTGGTGATGAAATAATTTACACAAAGTAAAGCGCCTGTCTGGGTTCGAACCTAAAAGCTACAACTTGTAAGTCACGGCCGATACCACTGGGCCACCACTGCTCAGCTTATTAATACTTGTTAATAATGCGGCCAATCTACACAATATTTAAAACTAGCTTCTGCCCGCGACTTCGTCCGCGTGAAATTTCACCCTCCCCACATTTACCCTCTTAGGGGTGGAATTTCGAAAAACCCTTTCCTAGTCCTTGGTTTTCGAAATGAATGAACCGATATTAATGAAACTTCGTACGCATAAGCAGGATACAAAAGGTCTTTAAATCAAAACTACACAAATGGCTTATTGATAATTGTTTTTATAGTGTAAAATAATTTTTTGAGAAAAAAATAGACGATAAATATAAGATATGATGCTGAGTTTTATAATTATATTAAGTACTTTATATACCTATTATTCTTCTGTATTCAAATAGATACGAAACCCTAATAACCAATGTTATTAAAAATGTATTAATTTTAACAAATTAATGCGTTAAATATTTGCATGCCAGTCCATGGCGAAACATGTAAGATCATCACTTTATTTATAAGACCTTAATGTACCATGTTTTAAAGCAAATAAATATATTCTATACTCTATTCTATTCTATTCTAAAAAGTTAGTTAAGACATTTTTGAAAACATAGTGTTACAGCCAAGTTAGACCGATTTTAATTTTTCCATAGAAACAGAGATTTTCAGATAAGACATTTCGAAAATGTTCTTTACTAACTTTTTAAACCGTTGTATCCTGCTTATGCGTACGAAGTTTAATTAAAATCGGTAATGCCGTTCGTCGTAAACGCTCTTAATTGTTGAAATTCGCTCTAAGTTCACGTAAAATTGTGCTCTATAGTCATGACCTCTCTCACTATTTCCCGACACACACACACACACTTAAGTCAAAGTTATGTCGTGAGAGCGTGTCAGTACGGCGATCATAGGTGATAGGTGAACGTGACCTGAGCTTTGGTTAGTACAACGAGCACAGAAAGTACGGACATGGTATAGTCGAGCTCGTAATTCCTTTATCGCCATACGTTTGAATGTCACTTGTACGTCATCAAGGACTGTATCAGTTGTCTACGTGACCCGACAACTTTGAAATAGCAAATTTATTATTTATTTATTGATATGAGAGAGCAGTGGTTTAAAAACGTTCACAGTCTAATCTCAGTCTCAATCTATCAAAAAATACCACTAATTTCCCTACATATTTGACGAAGTTTTTGACATTGATTGTCGCTGAGATGAGATCGCGACTAAATTTTAAACGTTTATTGGTCTTCTGGTCTTGAGATCACTAGCGATAAATCGGATGGTCAAATCTACGTTATTACCTGTTGTGTATGCAGTATTTATGGATAAACGTAGCCATAGACGCTATTGGTTATTATGTGACAACTGTCATGATGACATAAGCCTTGCGGGGTTGTCACTGGTTTTCGGAATAAAGCATCAGTGCGTAAACCGCTTCCTTGTGTGTATTACTGCCTACCTCCTACAAACATAATATTACCTAATAATGTATTGCTCTGTTCATTAATTAACTTCCAAATCGAATCCCGTCTGTTTTATGATCACCAACTAAAGGATAAAATAAAAACAAATTCACTATTACACTGATCACCGTAGTAGACGGAATGTTTCAGTTTCATAGTCATTCTGATCACCGCAGAAGACGAGATGTTTCAGATTCACTACTAGACTGATCACAGCAGTAAACGAGATGTTTCAGATTCACTACTAGACTTATCACCGCAGTAAACGGGATGTTTCAGATTCACTACTAGACTGATCACAGCAGTAAACGGGATGTGTCAGATTCACTACTAGACTGATCACAGCAGTAAACGAGATGTTTCAGATTCACTACTAGACTTATCACCGCAGTAAACGGGATGTTTCAGATTCACTACTAGACTGATCACAGCAGTAAACGGGATGTGTCAGATTCACTACTAGACTTATCACCGCAGTAAACGGGATGTGTCAGATTCACTACTAGACTTATCACCGCAGTAAACGGGATGTTTCAGATTCACTACTACACTGATCACCGCAGTAAACGGGATGTGTCAGATTCACTACTAGACTTATCACCGCAGTAAACGAGATGTTTCAGATTCACTACTACACTGATCACCGCAGTAAACGGGATGTTTCAGATTCACTACTACACTGATCACCGCAGTAAACGGGATGTTTCAGATTCACTACTACACTGATCACCGCAGTAAACGGGATGTCTCAGATTCACTACTAGACTCATCACCGCAGTAAATGAGAAGACGGGATGTTTCAGAAGGCCAATTCTTGTAATTTAAAACGTTCAAAATCTAGTCACACTATAGGTATTTTTGACAGATTGAGACTGAGATCAGACTGTGAGCGTTCATAAAATTACAATCATTGCCCCTCAGATCCACTACATCACTGATCATCGCAGTAGACGGCAGTGGCGAAGGGTGAATTTATGACAGAGGTAGGCCGGAGCAAAAAAAAAAATACCAGAAGAAAATTTCAACGATGAATTGACTATAGAGTGGTTATGTTCTGAATTTTCGAAGGGAAGCCGGTGGGAACCGAGTTGTATGGTACCTTTGCCACTGGTAGACGGTATGTTTCAGATTCACTACTTCACTGTTCACCGTATTAATAGACAGGATGTTAGGACAGGAGGCCACATTGACAAGAAAGTCACGTTGTAGTCATTAATAATTCAGGAAGTCACGTAACACCAGATATGATTGTCTCGTCTCTGGGACAAGGCTTTCAAAGGGATTGGCGGAATTTGAAGATGGATATTACCATTTCCACAATAGATAATGTTCCTTTATAGAATAGTTGATGCATTCGCTAGAGTAAGGCTTTTAAGGATATTGTTACAATGAAGATGGATTCGTTTACATGATAGATTATGTTTGCATTAGAGGATATTAAGATGACTGTTCATTGAAAAATAGTGTACTTTGTTGTTAAGACTTTACGACAGTGACAATATAATTAAGTCAGTAGTATTAAGTATGTAAAGTTCACTTGGAACCTCACTCAAGGGAGCGTTTACAATAGTCGAAAGCGAACTCATTTGTTTTAAAGAAAATCATTCGGCGGATTCACTACGAGACGCCGTTAGAATATTGAAGTGATTTTTAGATTAGAGAATAACTCTACAGTACCTTAATTTATCAGTTGCAGTGTCATCCGCAAGATATATCTTTATAAATTTGTTCACTTGTGACTGCTTGTCAGAAATGTTTTGTTGGTAGACTAATTTTTATTCTAGATGCATCGTCTCCACATATAATTAATGAATGTATACAAAACCTTGTAAAACATTGTAAAAGAGTAACGGTGGAGTTTCTTGCCCATTCTTCCCCATACGAAAACTACCTTTTGGAAGGGGCGACTAGAATCAATTTCGTTTTATTATAATTTTTGACGTTCAAAGGTGCCTTTAGTGTGCCTATTTGAAATAAATGATTTGACATTGACTTTGAAAAAAATACTATACCGTCATGTGGTTCTATTTTCAAGTGCCTACTATACACTGATATTCTATAAACGTCACTTCGAAATTCGAACACACCGCTCTGTCTTGTTTTGAATTCGCGATGATTTACTCATAGAGTAAGTAATGTTCATTATAATTATGTAAGAAGAGACGGGAGTCTCATAGAAAAAGATGAAAAACGGCGCTTGTATGAAACTTGCTCTAAAACTGAATACCAACATAGCAAAAATGACACAGACTATGCACAGATTGCAGATGTTAAAGCGAGACAGCGATAGCCGCCATTATGTTTAGTGCACGTTTCATAGTTTCTTTTTTTATTAGACAGTTGCGTCAGACTGGATTTACTTTAAAAACAAATGAGTTCGTTTTCGAATTGTGTGCGCTCACTTGAGAGAGGTTCCAAATTCAACTTTACAGAATTGTTCTACTGGTATTGCCGTCCTAAAAACGTCATTATCCCTTATTGCTGCAAGGTTCCTATTCAAATGCCATTACTCAACGATGCAGTTAATGTCATAGTCGACGTCTTATTCCATTATCGATCACTTCGTTTGCATAATTGTTAGCAGGTGAGATGAATGCAGTCTGGTGTAATTGGGTCAGAGGTTGATCATCTCGGTATTCTTTACGCAGTGCCTCTTTTATTTCACCTGAAGATGGGTCTGCCTTATGTTTTGTGATGGCAGTTAAGAGTGCAATTCTAAACAGATGAGAAGTAGGAGAGTAAAGTCAAAAATCAGGCGATATTTCTTTTATGCAAAAGTTTCTAAGTTCTAGCCATGAATATAAACTGTTTTTTTTATTTAAATATCCCATTAAAACTACTGTTGTATTCCTAATAGAGTTCAAAAGGGGTATTGTCAATATTATTTTATTAAAGGCTGTTCGATCGCGAGTTTTCCCTTAAGCTCGATAGATGGCGTTGTACCATTTGGGTATGTTTCTGAATCGCGGTGTCAAGATTCTCCGCGTATATCGTATAAGGTCTAGAACAAATTATTTTTATTTGTATTCGCTTTGGAAAGAAGTTGTATTATTTATACCAATCGTCCTCGGGAAGTTCTCAATCAAGTACCGGACAAAGGCAGTTGATGCACTAATACGGTAATGTAACAGCTGTGGATATAGCTTTAGATTTAAATTGTTTTATGTTACCCCTTTCAAAAACAAAATAACGCTCTCAACCTCTGCAGTGCCCGTGGAAATGTTATTGTAATCTAATTTTGTTATCGCTTTTAACTCTCAAAGGGACGGGAAGTGATAGGTTATCGAGGGATAACGTATTAATAAACGTAAATGCATTTATGTTTATAGGAGTAGCGCTATTGTGTGTCGAAATCATTGTGGACGTTCATGTCCATAAAATTTATTCGCTTTGCAACGATGGATTGTTAGAGTGCATTTTTGTCATCATCTTTAAATAAAAAATATTTTTATCCTATGCGTCAAAACAAAAAAAACCGGCCAAGTGCGAGTAGGACTCGCTCACGAAGGGTTCCGTACTACTGTACAATATTTAACACTACATATATAAAAAAATCACGTTTGTTGTATGGGAGCCCCCATTAAATATTTATTTTATTCTGTTTTTAGTATTTGTTGTTATAGCGGCAACAGAAATACATCATCTGTGAAAATTCAACTGTCTATGTTGAAAGAATAAGCTTAAAATGTAGAAATAATATGCTTAATAAAAAGAAAAGTATTGAATTTTTATTTGAACCAAAGCTTTTATATAAAGAAGTAATGAAGTGACAAGAATAGAGTAAAGAGTACAAAACCATAACTTTTTGTCACATAACTAAATAAGTATGAATATACAACATGCTCCCTCAAAAAGTTAACTACATTGCACTCATAACACAGACATTTTAAAAAAAAAAACCCATGCAATAGACTAGGATATACCAATCATTTGCAAACAACTGCGATGCTTTGTTGGACCCAATGGTTTCGTCAAAACATCTGCAGGTAACCTGTCGGTGGGCATATACCTAAGTTCAACGGTTTTATCATTCACTTTTTCTCTGACAAAATGGAACTTAACATCAATATGTTTTGTCCTGTTGTGGTGAACCGGATTCATGGCTATTTTTTGTGCACTCTGACTATCCGTATACAAAACTATGTTAAAAGATTTACCTGTAATATCGGATATCAGTCTTTTTAAGAAACACGCATCCTTTACTGCTGTAGCCAATGCCATATACTCAGCTTCAGCGGACGACAAAGCCACTGTGGGCTGTTTTTTAGCTTCCCACGAAATAGGGCCGCCTGCAAGTTCATAGTAGAACCCAGTGTAGGACCGTCTATCAATTGGACAATTTGCCCAGTCTGCATCTGAAAAACCCGTCAAAGTAGTAGTTTTACCTTTTTCTTTCTTGTACGTAATACCACTATCTTTTGTCGCTTTTAGATAACGTAGACATCGTTTAGCAATATTCCAATGTGACTGATCAAATTTGGAGTTAAACTGACTCAAGTAACTCACAGTGTAGGCTATATCTGGTCTGGTATTTACAGCCAAAAACATTAGACAGCCAATTAACTCTCTGTAAGGGTACTCACACTCACCTATACCAGGCTCAAGCTTTTTCTTGACCAGTGGGGTAGAAACACCCTTACAATCTTGCATGTTAAATCTTTTCAGCATCTTTTCAATATATGTACCCTGAGATAGCTTCATTCCATAACTATCATGGTGAATATTTATTCCCGTAAAGAAACTAATTTTTCCAAGATCTTTTGAAGTAAAGTATTTCACAAATTGACACTTAAAATTGTCAAACGTAGTTTCATTTTTATACAAGATTACTAGATCGTCGACGTATACGGCCAGAACCAAAGAGTCTAAGTTCGCATTGTTTTTAAAAATACACGGCTCAGATGTTTGCACAAAACCGAGAACTGACAGTCTGTTTTAACTTTGTATTCCAGGCTCTTGGTGCCTGCTTCAACCCATAAAGTGACCGTTTCAAAAGACACACTTTCGACTCTTCCCCTTCCTTTACAAAACCTTCTGGCTGTGTCATGTAGATTTCCTCTTCTAAACTGCCATTCAGAAAAGCAGTATCCACATCCATATGCCGGACATAATAATCTTCCTGCACTGCAAGAGCTAACAGGGTTCGCAACGACGAGTTGCGTACAACCGGAGAAAAAGTTTCGTGGTAGTCGACACCTTCTTTTTGTCGAAAACCTTTTGCTACTAGGCGCGCTTTATACCTAACAACGCCACCATTTGCATCTCGCTTTAATTTGAAGACCCACTTACTAGGAATACACGTTTTAAGAAGTGGCTTGTCTACCAAAACCCATGTGCCCTTTCTGACTAAGGCATTGTACTCATCTTTCATTGCTAAGATCCAATTATCTTTCTCATCGCTGTTAATCGCAGCCAGATAATTATTAGGATCATCAAACCCATCGTCTAGCAGGGTATTATATGAGAAGTAATCCGGTGGTTTGCGAACTCTTGAAGGATATCGACTAGATTCATTTGAGGAATCTGTAGCCTCACTTGACTGCTGATCATCAACATTGTTGACCTCTAAATTGACTGCTTCATCATTTTCAAAATCAGCATCCTCAGCATCCATGAAAGAAGTATCTATGCTAGGAGCATCTACCTCACATCTCCCAGATGAAGAGGAGGGTAAAACTTCTTGTCTTAAAACTGCTGGCGATGGTGACTGTGAGAGCAAATTGACAATATTTGAGTTCACAGTATCTATAGGCTTAATATTTTCCTTCAGTCCATTAAAGCTATTTTCAAAAAATGTAACATCTCTTGACTTTAGTAAGCGTCTAGGACTTGCCGCATTCCGGAAATAATAAGTACGAGGATCATCTGAATATCCTACAAAAATCTGTTCCTTAGCTTTCATTTCCAATTTACATCTCTGACTTGATGGAACATGAACAAGTGCTCTGCATCCAAAAACCTTCAGATGAGACAGGTCAGGTTTTTTATTAAACCACATTTCAAATGGTGTTTTACCGCAAAGCGCGCGATGTGGTGATCGATTTTTCAAGTAGATGCTCGTCTCTACTGCATCTTGCCAAAAAGCTTTTGAGAGAGAGCCATGTGACAATAGTGACCGAGCCTTTTCTACTATGCTACGATTACACCGTTCACTAACCCCATTTTGCTGAGGGCTGTAAGGTGCTGTCGTCTGCCAATCGATACCCAGTGATTGAACATAATCCATCAATTCCTTATTGATGAACTCAGTTCCATTATCAGACCGCAAAATCTTTATTTTTCCACCAAACTGTCTCTCGACATGAGAATGAAAAGAACAAAACTTAGTTTTGACTTCAGTTTTAGAAGACATAAAATACACAAAAATAAAACGTGTAAAGTCATCTACAAAAATAATAAAATATCTATTACCTGTAAACGAATTTGTAGAAAAAGGTCCACAAACATCAGTATGAATCAATTGAAGCGGCGATGTAGCCTTCCTGTATTTTAAGCTTTTGAAGGGCTTTCTAGACTGCTTACCCTCTATGCAAGGTATGCATGGTTCCTTGTCAACCTCAGTGTACTCCACGCCGATAGCCTGACCTTTTCTAAGTAGATCCATTCCAATTCGACATAGATGTCCTAACCTCTTATGCCAAAGCTGGAAGTTGGAACAATCAGAGTGCACAAGTTTAGCTGAAACATTATTGAACATTTTAACTGAACAATCGACAGTATACAGCCCATTACATAAAGAACCATACGCTAAAACATTTTTACTATTTACTACATCACACTTTGAGTCATAAATAGTGCAGCTTTCTTTATTGAAAACTACAGAGAAACCCTTCTCTACTACTTTCTTCACTGAAAGTAAACTGCAGTTCAAATCGGGAACATGAACTACATTCTCTATTCTGTTCGCCAAAGTATCCGTATCAATGGATACATCACCAATACCGACAGCCGTCATTTTTTGTCCATTAGCCACAGTAATCGTTCCACCTTGTACTGGCCGATAACTGCTGAACCACTCAAAATGCGGAGTCATGTGAATGGTTGCACCGGAATCAATTATCCATTTCCCATCATTTGCATCTGGCGCAGAAAGAGCCAATTCCTTCACAACAGCCTGTTCCACCTTTTCATTGTGATGGCAATCTGTACCTTTAAAAACCTTTCCCGACACACTCATAGCCGTCTTATCCTTCTTATTGGGACATTCGGGACTTTTGTGTCCTGGTTGTCTACACTTAAAGCAGATTATAGGCTTCTTCTTTTTGCTTGTAGAACCTGTTGAACGTAACGCAGCCACCTCGTTCTGGTGAGGGTCCTTCGAAAACTCGTTTAATAGCTTTGCCTTAACCAACTCACTGGTTACATCAACATTCGAGTTCTCTAAAGCCATTATAAGCGGTTCGTACCGTGATGTCAATCCTCCGAGAATAATCGCAGCCAGAGATCCATCGTCGATCTTCTTACCAATATCTTCAAGATCTTGAGCAGTACTCATAACGGCGTTGATATAAGATTCTATGTCTTGGAAATCGGTCAAGGTATATTTGTATAGTCTACGCTCTAGAGAGAGCCTTCGACCCATACCTTTATCCTCGTATGCCTTTTGTAAAGCACTCCAAGCCTCCTTAGCGTTTTTCGCATTTCGTACGTGCGAAATTGCACTTCCGTCTACCGTAAGGCATATTTTTGACAACGCCTTCTGGTCATTACGAGAGCGCACATGCTCCGCCGTTTTATCTGAATCATCGTACCCAATGATGGACGTCCACAGCTCCTCGTGAATGAGAAGCATCCTCATTTTGAACTTCCAGGTTGGGTATCCGTCTCGGTTTATTAACATCTGAATACCTTGAAAATTCATACTATTCCCTGACATTATCTACTTTTTAAGAAGAATGAGCTTCGTGCTGATAACGTGTTGAAAGAATAAGCTTAAAATGTAGAAATAATATGCTTAATAAAAAGAAAAGTATTGAATTTTTATTTGAACCAAAGCTTTTATATAAAGAAGTAATGAAGTGACAAGAATAGAGTAAAGAGTACAAAACCATAACTTTTTGTAACATAACTAAATAAGTATGAATATACAACAGTCTAGCTATCACGATTCATGAGATACAGCCTGGTGACAGACAGACGGACGGACAGACAGCGAAGTCTTAGTAATAGGGTCCCGTTTTTACCCTTTGAGTACGGAACCCTAAGAAGGGGATAGTAGTTCGGAACAATGCATTGTCATGAAATTTGAATGCGCAAAAGTTTCAGATAAATTACATACTTAAAATTTAATAATAATGGATATTTGCCTAACCCATTATTTTTATTTTTACAGGTAAATCCACCAGATCTTAAAACTCTTGGTCGGTAAGTCTTGCACTTTTGTCATCGTCAAAATGCGCTCCGTTTACATATTGGTTTAAATACTTGAAAAAAGTTTGAATTTTAAAAAGCTGCCAGTTACTTTTTACAAATCTTTTGAATATAGAACATGCAAGATACATAATTTAGACAACGCTGACAGTTTCACGAAATCCAGAACACGCCAATACGATATAAAATTTACATCCAGCTGACGTTAACGTACACGTTCATGTTCAGTAACAGACTCTGTATCAATTTCAAATGTGTTTACGTTACAGAAAGCGAGAACAGCACCCTAATTGCGTAACACACATCTGAATCATTTTGAAGGATATTGCTAATCCATTGCTTCATACGTTCGTAAAATTTGTCTGCTCAACACCTAAATAACGCAATGAATGTTGTAGAACTGTCGAAATGAAACCCATTGCTACTGATAGTGTGTTACGCAATTACCCCGCAGGTTGTTATGGATTCCTTTTGAAATCTCTTGTAGCTTATATGACGCGTTATGTTCGGTATGCGTAAAGTCCTTTTATGGCCTTATTGTATTTTGAAAATAATATGCTACTACATTTTGCCTTTTATGTTATACAACTCTGCATTTGAGGACAACACGCGATATAATAGACATTATACACTAGATTTATTTTATTTTAGGCATCGTTTAATATTTTCTTCATAATATTAATATGTAACTTTGTAATGATGTAACTTCTATGTAATTTATATGTGAACTTATGAATAAAAAATTATTCTATTCTATTCTATTTGATATAACTGATTGTCAACGCATAGCTTAAACTATTGAATATCGAGCTAGACCAAGATGAAAATGCAAGGACTGTATGAGCAATTATATGGCTAGCCATACTGAGATGACGTGTGATAGAGTTAGATGCATGGAAAAAAAGATATGCTGTGTCGACCACAATGGAGATCACATTATTTTGATTTAAAAGAGTGTCCATGGAGTTTCTTGTCCGTTCTTCTCCATAGGTACCTACGCTTTGGAATGGGCAACTAGCTTCATCTTTCTGACTGACCGACCCCTTTTTTTTTTTGTGGATGGGAAATCATCTAATGACTCCTCCCGCTCTGGGTGGAGCGGAAGGGAGTGTCAGACTCTTACTGACTAAAACCCACCCGTGTTCCTTCCTTAGCCCTTTATGTTCCGGGGCAGCGGTAACCCTTTCGGACGATCCCGCTACCCCGGCAGGCTTCGGCCCTGGCGGGCCACTTCCTTTATGCTGACATCTCTTTGAGGCGCGCGTGGAACACATACGCGCCGTCCGGCACGGGCCTGGTCCTGATCGGACGGAGAGCTACCCATTACTCTCCGTCCGCAGGCCCGCGCCTACGGTGGCCGGGAGTCGTCACGCGGCTCCCGACGCCCGTAGCGTCTCCCGCGGCGGCTGAGGCGTGAGGCTCTCTCTCTGAGCCGTCCCGCCACCTCCTTCGCTAGCATGACAGCTTCGCAGAAGGAGGTGACCGCCTCCCACTCCCTCTCGCCCCGGACCATGGCTTGAAACAGGGCCGGACGCGAGAGGTGACCGACCCCTTGACAATTCAAAAGTGCCTGTAATTGGTTTAATTGAAATAAATGCTTTGAGGTTGAGGCACTAAAAGCGACTTTGTTTTAAACTATGAATACGTAGATAGATTGGCGTGAAATAAGTTTATTACAAGGTCAACAGGAATAGGTGGTGATGGTGTGGATTTCCAAGTTTTTCTTACACATTTGTCCAGCCTTTTCGCAACTACGTTGCGGTCGGCTTCCAGTCTAACTGGATGTAGCTGAATACCAGTATTTTACATGGAGCGACTGCCTATCTGAGCTCCACAACCCAGTTACTGGGTGGTACCCCTTGGTGGGACTGGTTGTCAGAATGTCAGGCTCCTGACTACCAGTTACTACGAGTAGGTATATGTGATGTATAGGAAAGTAATCCTATTAAGCTTTAAGAGGAAATGCGGTCGGAGAGACTTTTGAAAAATCCTAAGTAAAAAGTCGTAATTCGAGGTTTGACTCTCGCCTATTTCCTCCTCCAATATTGGACCAATTTAAAAGATATTTCATTAACTGAATAAGAAGGATATATGTATACTGTGTCCCTATGTTGTTCTTTTTTTTGTACACTAGGCTTCTATTTACAGCGGTTTAAATCGGCATTTTTTGAGGATTCTAGTGCTTATAAAAATAATGTATCATCAAAAAGGAAAACAGGGACATACAAGTAGTTAATATTTAGTATTCTGTAAAAAAAAACATTGTTTTATGGTCATTAACCAGAAAGAAAACAGGCGAGAGCGTTTCTATGGAGAAACGACCACCCGCATTTCCTCTTAAGTGTTAAATAAAGTAAAAAAAAACAATAATGAAATGAGACACGTTCCCAAACCATGCAAATGAGGCTTTAATAATATCAGCCTAAAAAAGGCGAGGATGAAAAAAGTATAAAAATTGATGCTGACA
Organism: Hydraecia micacea; assembly: GCA_914767645.1. Classification (NCBI taxonomy): domain Eukaryota; kingdom Metazoa; phylum Arthropoda; class Insecta; order Lepidoptera; family Noctuidae; genus Hydraecia; species Hydraecia micacea. The sequence goes on from OU611804.1 coordinate 3,628,349, forward strand.
ATTAAGAACTTTTTAGGCTTAATGATACCCAAGGACCTTGAACTGGACGGTCAATTTTATAAAAGAATGACCAACATACATATAGCTGTCTCCCTCACTCCTGAATAAATTAATAATGTGCGACGGTTGCTTCATCTCTTTTGCGCCTAAAATCAAAATAGGGATCAGCGGTACAGAGTCACTAGTTCGTGACCAGAATTCGTATCAGGGGATAATGTAGGATTTATACTGCAGATAAATTACTGCAGAAGGCAAAGTTTTTATTCTTTGTTGGAATAAGGTCATAATCTGGGTCTGTATTAGCAAATACACTCCCAGACTCCTGGATCGAGCCAAGTGAAAAATAAAAGCTTTGTTACAAAAAAAAAACAGTTTTTTTACTTGTACCTACCCCACACAAACTCAATTAACACTAGTGCATTGAAGAATAATTGAAGACACCGACTACAAGAATCGTCAAAATTCGCATAGAAATGCCAGAGATGCAGTACATTTATGCATATAACTTCGTACATACGAATAATTACCTAATGCGTTATATACTAAAACCTTCCTGAAAGTATATCGATCACATTAATGAACAAATTATCAAAGTTGGTTCATTAGTTTTTGAGAAAATCGCGGACATAAAAACATACATACATACGGGTCGAATACAAAACCTCCTTTTTTGAAGTCGGTTAAAAAAAATCAAAATAATGATAAGTCAAAGAAAAATCTTTTATGCAGTTTTGATGACAACAAACTAGCCAATATTTTGGTGTCGTCATTGTTCAGTGTTTAAATTCACGACCGTTTAGAAAGCTATTGACTTCTATACAAAAATGCACGGTGGCTCGAAAACGGTGAGGCCTTAAAAGTGACAGTGCATTAGTCAAGGAGACGTGTTCTTTCGAATTTGAACTCTATTTGAATCATAATTAAGAACGTAGGTCAGTCTGAAAGAACACGTTTCCTTGACTGAATTTTCATGTTAAGGGCTTCACAGTTTTTCTGTCGCTCGATCTATCTGGAAAATAAATCGCCTCTGTTTTTAACCGACTTCAAAAAAGGAGGTTCTGTATTCGACCCCTATGTATGTATGTCCGCAATTTTCTCAAAAACTAATGAACCGATTTTGATCATTCTTTCATTAATGTGATCTACATACTTTTAGGAAGGTTTTAGTATGTAAAACATTATGTAATTATTCTTATGTACGATGTTATATGCATAAATGTACTGCATCTACGGCATTTCTATGCAAATTTTAATTATTCTTCTAGTCGGTGTCTTCAATTCTTCAATGCACTAGTGTTATTTGTATTTGTCTGGAGTAAGTACAACTAAAAAGTGAAAAATAAAAACTTTTTTACAAAAAAAACAACCGACTTCAAAAAAAAAACTGCAAAGTGATAAATAACTTTAATTTCGGAAGTCGGTGTCAAAAAACGAAAATGCGGAACCAACGACACCGACTTCCGAAATTGAAGTTATTTATCACTTTGTAGTTTTTTTTGATGTCGGTTGTTTTTTTTTGTAAAAAAGTTTTTTTAGATAAAATATCTTTCTACGCCAGTCTGCTTTGAGCTCGTTGAGTATCAACCTTCTTCCATTATCTCTATCATGATGTCCCTAAGCAATAAGAATTAGGCTTACTTAGCAAGTTGCTGAAGTTAGCGCAAGACAAAGAGTATTGTGCTGCCGATGAAGTAAGTAATCTTCTTTCTATGTGGTGTGGGCAGAATTACAAGTGGCATCTAGTGGGTATTGGAGATGTTTTTATCGTGTGAACTTTTATTATACAGAATGATTTTTTTTCTAGTGCCAAATTTTTACAGAGTGTTCTATCCATGAATATGAACAACTGTCACTATGGGACTAACTCCAAAATCACGAGAAAAAAAAAAGATGTTTAATACAAAAGTTCAATACCTACTTGATCAAAATGTATGACGGAAACATGTAATTTTCCCCATAGACCAAATTGGTCAAAGGAAATGGGAAATCCTGGGCCCAGCAGTTAACTAGTTGAAATGGGTACTTATTAAAAAAACCGTTATATTTTTCTAAAGGAAATCACAAAATACAGTACCATGTTTCTATCTAGGAAGCGAGAAAAGTTAAATTAAGTTATGAAACTAAATAATCGATTAAATACATGCCTGACTTCTTAGTAATCGATAATGAATAAATCGGTAAAATCTCAGAATAATGTATGAAAGCCGAGTGACAAATGCTTATCAATCGTTTCGTGGAATCGATTCATATCGAATCGAGTTCCTTTAATTTTTCTTCAGTTAGCAACACTGGTCATCAGTATAGTCTAAAATACTTTGTGCAGAGGTCACCAACTGACAGATGACAGGCAGAAAAAATCCGGCACTCGTTCGTTTTCTTTCGTTGTGAGTACGCGCGTATTTTCCATGTTATATTGAATAGCTCCAAGACCTCGACTTCGCATATTATAAAGGACTATTCGACGCATCTTGCTACGTTGAATTACCTGGCTCTCTATTTTGGACCACTGATTACGCCTATCGATCGGATATTGACGACATGGATCGCTGTGTGAATTGTACCATTGCTACTTCATACAACTATATTCATATAACTTGATTCCTGGATAGCAAAATTTCACCAAATTTTCAGTGAGGTCTTGTTATTATATCCTCTTACAAATAAGTCTAGGTTGATTGAGTTAACACCTGGGCCCAGGAAACTATGGAGTCTTTCCCTTCTCCTTTCAATTGGTCCATGGAGTTCCGTACCTCAAAAGGAAAAAACGGAACCCTTAATAGGATCACTTTGTTGTCCGTCTGTCTGTCTGTCTGTCGAGGAGGTATCGAGTTGATTTTAAAACCATATAATCAAATTTATAATCCCTTAACTCTGTGAAAAAATCAAACTTCTAAGTTAACGTAAAAGAAAGATACGGCTGTTTATGCCGCAAAAAACGTATATTTCGACACTCTCAAGGGAAACAAAATTTATAGGGTACTTCCCGTTGACCCAGAATCATGAAATTTGGCAAGAAGCAAGGTCATGTAGCACAAGTAAAGGAAAAAATCCGAAAACCGTAAGTTTTGTAGTAACAATAAAAAAAATCCCGTGATAAACTATTTACATAGCTACAAATTTGTATGGAACCCTCAGTGCGCGAGGCCATCTTGCACTTGACCGGTTTTTTTCTCTTTAAAACTACACTACCTTCTACCCTCTATCCTCCACAACACTGTGACCACACCCTACCATTAAGGGTCTAGCAATAAGACTTCTTACGCTCAAGAGGCACCCGCATCATTGTGTGGGATGATTGATGACCCCATTGTGGTGATAGACTGCAGATTTTCAAACGGATGGAGAAGATTTGGGGAGTGATAAATGTGGGTCTAAGGTTAGATGCAAGTTTTGGAAGATGTTTTTGTAATTAAGGTAATTAGGTAGGGGCCCGTGGCTAAATAATAACAGCCGCACAGGTCGATCGATCAGGTTAAGCTACGCTTGTCGCGGTTGGTCTGTGGATGGGTGACCATCTTTACATACCGAGACCCCTCCGTGCCTCGGAAAGCACGTTAAGCCATTGGTCCCGGCTGTCATTCGTGGATCTTTGACAGTCGTTACGGGTAGTCAGAAGCCCGAAAGTCTGACAACCAGTCTTACCAAGGGGTATCGTATTACCCAGTAACTGGGTTGAGGAGACCAGATAGGCAGTCGCTCCATGTAAAATATTGGTATTCAGCTGCATCCGGTTAGACTGGAAGCCGACCCTAATATAGTTGGGAAAAGGCTAGGTAGATGAGGTAATTAGGTAGCTTAGAAAAACCATTTCTAGTATTTATTGATTATGTTTTATTTAATGGTGCCCAATATATAGGCCATGCCTGTCTGTCCAATTGGTTATTACTTTTATAAATGGTTCAACTGCTGAAGAAAATGTAATGGAATGGACACGATTTGACTTCATCATCAGCCTTGGTCCATTGGCCTCCTTTTGTGCCAGTTTCCCTGGTCTGTTCGAGTTCGTATGTAGGTCGTCCTCCCACGATATGACTTATCAAAATTACATCCTAACTAAAATATCATTTTACTAACACAATCCTCGAGGCATTGTTCCAACTTCAGACTAAAGCAACGCCCACCGGTGTCATTTGGGAGACTGTTTACCGCTTCAACAGTACGCCGTTATGTTAATGTAAGGGAGAAACTTTAAATGTCACCCAAGTGAGCCTATTTCTAGTATAAAAAACCTTGGGAACGTGAGGAAGTTAAGAACTAAAGGTATCTACAGTTAATTACTATGAATGTGAATTTAGTTTTTTTTAAATTGCTGAATTTCCCACTCTTGACCTCGATCACGCCTGATGGAAACGGATAGATGAGGTCTATGATGGAACGAGCGTGCCCAGAATAAACACAGCAGGCTGCTTGACGCCGGACTCCGGTGGGAGGGTGGTCGCAAACCAGGCGGGCGTTAGCCCTACCATCGCAAGGGAAGAATTGGCCAGTCAGATAGTGTTGGGTGTGACTGTCCAGGATGCGCCGAGCGCTCGGTTCAATTGAGTAACTGGCGGAAAAAACTGCGCTACACGAAGAGGCTTCTTCATGCATCCCGACGACCACGACAACGACAAATACGACCGATTTCATTACGTACAATGTAAATCGGTTAATAACGTCTAACTTTGAAGTCAGTCTGTCATAGTCAGGACGGTCAGTCGCGCTACCAACAACACCTGGCTATGAACTATTCCCGTATATCTCGAGTCCACACGAGAGACAAAGCAAATAATTTCGTAGTTACCATCATCATCTGCCTAGCCTTTTCCCAATTATGTTGGGGTCGGTTTCCAGTCTAACCGGATGCAGCTGAATACCAGTATTTTACATGGATCAACTACCTATCTGACCTCCACAACCCAGTTACTGGGTAATACGATACCCCTTGGTAAGACTGGTTGTCAGACTTTCGGGCTTCTGACTACCCGTAACGACTGTCAAAGATCCACGAATGACAGCCGGGACCAATGGCTTAACGTGCTTTCCGAGGCACGGAGGGGTCTCGGTATGTAAAGATGGTCACCCATCCACAAACCAACCGCGGCAAGCGTAGCTTAACCTGATCAATCGACCTGTGCGGCTGTTATTATTTAGCCACGGTCCTCGGGTAACTCTCAGTACCGACTTTAAAATAAACCTCACACTTACAGAAATCACTGTTGTTATTAAAAAACAAAGTTACTTGAGTAAAGTGCCAACAAATGCCGAATTGTATCTACAAAGTGCTATTGAGCGCAGATTTGAATATATTAAGCCATGTTCAGATGGCCGATTATTTGCTTCGGAGTTGCTTTTCTTGTCATTACGTGTTTAAGTGAGGCTTTGTGTTTTGAATAAGAAAGTGTCTGGAAACTGTATTGTTCTTGTATAAACATTGAATGGTTGTAGCTAAAAAAATGTAGTTGGAAAGTGTAATTTTTTAAAAGCTGCTTTAAGCGTTATATTCAATGCAGTGTTGACTGTTAGGGATGCATGAAGAAGCCTCCTCGTGTAGCGCAGTTAGTTCCGCCAGTTACTCAACTGAACCGAGCTCTTGGCGCATCCTGGACAGTCACACCCAACACCTTATTTGACTGGCCAATTCTTCGGTTTGCGACTAATCTCCCACCGGAGTCCGGCGTCAAGCAGCCTGCTGTGTTTCATCAATGCGTTGGAGTTCCAATGCCTTAGGCATCTTCTGGGCATGCTCGTTCCATCATAGACCTCATCCATCGCTTTCCATCAGGCGTGATCGAGGCCATTCAGCAATAAAAAAAAAGGAGAATGTCTTGATCCTAGTAGACCCTAAAATTATGTTTTGAGTGCTTCGAGTCAAACTTGAAAAAAAAAACAAAAAAATATGCATGCCAGACCATAGGTGCCCGTGATACTGACCAAGAAGTTTACAGATTTGTTGCTAACATTGAGGTAAAGTAAAAATCCTTATTATTAACTCTGCTCTGCCTGTTCGTCCGCAAAGAACCAGCTGAAATTTTAGTATAGCATTGTGTTTATAGGCGGCAAGGATCTAATTTTAACTGACTAAAAAAAGGAGAACGTTCTCATTTTTGTTACCTTCGAACTCCGTTATGGATAAGCTAATTCAGTTTGGTTTTTAAACCAGAATTACTGGGAAACATTAAAGTAAAAGAAATTGATTGCGTCGGTTGCTTTCCTATGACTTTTCAGTTGTGATATAGTTTTTTAATTTTTTTTATTGCTAAATGGGCCTGCTCTTGACCTAGATCACGCCTGATTTAAAGCGATGGAATTTGAAATTAGTGGAATTTTCATGGGATGCATTGTTGCTCACCTAAGTCTAAGTGCCATGTCTGTACATAATTAGCCGACTTTAAAAAGGAAGAAGTTCTCTTTTCGACTGTATTTTTGTTGTATGTATGTTACGATTCAAACGATTTCAAACATTCTTTTAATGGATAGGGGTCTGTCTAAACCTCAGGAGTGGTCCCGTATAAAGTTTACTAACTTTGCTTGGGTAGTTTTTGAGTTAACTTCAATAATACGTATTTTTGCCACTTAGTTTATATTGATGATGTTACAATAACTTCCTGTAACTGATATTTACATGGCAAGTAGTGTTATACGAATTTGTGTGGGGTAAGTACAACTTAAAAGTAAAAAATAAAAAAGGTAGCAAAAATGTCCTGTGTTTGTCGACGCGAAGTGTTTTAAAACGCCAAGTCTAAACCCAGTCTTACATCACACGCATCACAAAACTTGGTAATCGTGGGTTTTCAGTTGTTTTGTCACATGTTAGGGACATTTCTAATATCGTTTGAAGCTCGGTGACATCACTAGACGAGGTGAGAAGAGCTTAAAGAAAAATTATGAAAATCAAGTAAGTGAAACATCGGGATTCCGGCCCATTCCCTCTCACAGTGAGGAGGCCTGTGTCCCATCACCAGGAACATAATCAAACAAACTTTGAATCAGATTTATAATGCGATCTCGACATTTAAATGACATTTGCATGTCAAAGGGAGAGGGCTCCTCTCAATTAATGTTAATTAACTTATTGTATAGAATATTAAACAGATTAATTTGAGAAAGGTTTTTGGGATGCATGAAGAAGCCTCCTCGTGTAGCGCAGTTTGTTCCGCCAGTTACTCAACTGAACCGAGCGCTCGGCGCATCCTGGACAGTCACACGCAACACCTTATTTGACTGGCCAATTCTTCCCTTACGGTGGTAGGGCTAACGCCCGCCGGGTATGCAACCACCGGAGTCCAGCGTCAAGCAGCCTGCTGTATTTCGTCGATGCGTAGGAGTTCCAGTGCCTTAGGCATCTTCTGGGCACGCTCGTTCCATCATAGACCTCATCCATCGCTTTCCATCAGGCGTGATCTAGGTCAAGAGCGGGACCATTCAGAAATAAAAAAAAGGTGGCATTTTATACAGGATGAAAAAAAAAATGGCACGTGTTAATTTTACTAGGGGGCATTTTAACAGTAGGTATACATTACAAGAGCATTGATATAATAACCTTCTTTTTTTTTTTTGTTGCGCGTTGGAAATCCTCATGGACTTCCTCCATCGTGGGGGGGACAGAGGGGCATGCCGGACTCTTACCGGCTAAAACCAACGCGGTGTTCCACCTCTACCTATGGCCGTAGTTAAAGTAAAAAAAGGCAATAGTGAAAATATATATATATATATATTTAATAAAATATTATGATTATTTTCGCTAATCCTAAAAACACAGGCGTGAATTTATATTATGATTGTGTTAATTATGAAAAAATGGTTTTCATTATACACATTTAACTTTGGTTTTGTCAGTAATTAGACTTTTTGACGAAACTAACGCCAACAACGTAATAAATAAAAATAAAAAACCTTTTTAAACAATATTTTGATGTTTCAATGTATGTTTTTATGAAAACATTCTGATATACTTTCATACTTAAACCAATAAATAAAAAAAACAGTTATTTACGCACTCCAAAATCAATAACTTTTAAAATCGAACGCAAATAAAATGGCTAAAAGCTTGCTCACAAACCAATAAATAGATAGCATTGCAAAGTGAAATACAGAAGGTTTACATCAACATCGTCATCTGTCAGCCTTTTACCAACTATGTTGGGGTCAGCTTCCAGTCTAATCGAATGCAGCTGAATACCAATATTCTACATAGAGAGCGAATGCCTATCTGACCTCCTCAACCCATTTGCTCAGTAACACGATATCCCCTGATAAAGCTGGTAATCAGACTTTCTGGCTTCTGAATACCTGTAGAGACTGTCAAAAATTTATGAATGATTAACAGGACTGGCATAACATGCTTCACGAAGCACGGAGGGTTCTAGGTATGAAATGGAGGGTCTACGAACCACAGACCAAGTTATGCAAGCGTTTTTTAACGTTCATCGATCGATTCGTACGGCTTTTACTTGGCCACCAGCTCCTTTTGTCCGTACTAGACATTCTATTCTCACTTTTATTATGTCAATAACTTCGTTTGCTATCATTTTGACGTTCGAGCTAGCTAATCGAGTTTCGTGTTTGGTTTTTACGTCGTCCTCAAGTGAGGTGATCTGTGATGTAGGTTATACGGGCTTGTGTGTGTTGAGAAGATGTTCGTGTGTGTGAGATGTGTGTCTAAACAATTATCGGGATTTTGGCAATAAAGGCATGGAAGAGGAGAACAGGGAATGGGGAACAAAGGAAGATTGTTAACAATTTGTTAGCGATTTTTATCGACGTAGGGCGATTTTTCAATCATCAGATAGCATAATCAGCCTATAATGTTCCCACTGCTGGGACACAGGCCTCCTCTTAGTGCGAGGGAGTGGGTCGTAATCTTCCACGCGGGCCCGGCGCGGGTGGGTAGATGTCACATGTCTTCGAATTTTCGGTTCTACGACCTCACGATGTTTTCCTTCACCGTTTTGTGGTGATGAAATAATTTACACAAAGTAAAGCACCCGTCAGGGTTCGAACCTACGACCTAAAACTCGTAAGCCGCGGCCGTCACCACTGGGCCACCACTGTCTATCTTTTGTCAGTTATCTAATATTTAAAGAATAAATATGGCGGTTTGACATATTTTCGATACGAAAACTGTTTATTCCTTAGATAAAAGTTATCTGAAGATCGAACAATAGGCCCTTATTAACGTAGACACGGCCTGTAGTAATTAATTAATTAGTAATTTGATTAAATTACTAATTAATTCATTCACACAGGTTTGTGACCTGCAAATTGTCTCAGTGGCGCCCTCATCGTTTGTTTGGTTATTTCTTTTATTTTAGAATGAAAATGCAGAAAATAAGTTCGTTAAGTTGTGCTCCATGAGATCATACGTTAATATTATTACAAACGTTAGTTTTACATTGTTTAGTTTTATTATAATCACTAAAACTGATAAAAGTGACCACTATTATCCGTTTTAGTGATTATAATGGAAAAACGGAACGGATAAAAGTGGCCACTATTATCCGTTTAAGATAGATAAGTAACTAATATGTAAATGATACAATAAATTGTACAGAATAAATTATTCTTTTGACTTGAACAAACCGAATCCCTTACCTGTGTAGTGTGTAGTTATCAGGACATTTATTTGTGTACAGAGGCCAGCACATCAAGCTACCCCAATCTGTCAAAATTTCCCAATTGAATATGAACCTTATTTCTTTGTAGTAAAGTTGAAAATCTATCAAAGAAATTTGACAGATTGGAGTAGCTTGATGTGCTGGCCTCTGTACAAGAAAATCCGTAACATACCAAAACAAAAGCTTGTCCTATATCGGCGTTTATTATTTCAACGACAGTTACCAGAATTTGTTTTGTTTTCCGCACCAATTTTTATGACAAGTAAAATAAAATAAAAGAGGAACGGCTTTTTACGACTGTGAGTGACATTTGGACGTTTGCAAACGACTTATCTCTAAGGGAAATATTGCCTTTGTAGGAATTTATTTGAGTTTGATACATTGACTGACAGTCTATGGAGTTACGTACCTACTTATTGGATCTGAAAGCCAATTTTCGTAACTTAAAACGTTCAAAATCTAATTGCAATCTCATCTCGGCGACAAACGAATGTCAAAAACTTGTCAAATTTTAGGGAAATTAAGTAGAGGTATTTTTGACAGATTGAGATTGAGATCAGACTGTGGACGTTCTTAAAATTACGAGAATTACCCCTCTGTTGTGTACTGTAGAGTAATATTGTTTTCTTAAAATCGAAACTGCTGTACTGGCCAAATACGTGCGAGCAGCGGCCGGCAAAAGTTGTATGAAAATCCATAGCTGTCGTAGTTTAGCGGCCAAATAAATTACATAGTAAACTCATATCTGTCGTGTAATTTAAAAATGGAACTATCTTTTACTTCGAAACATGGCGACCAAGGAGGTAACTTATCAAAGGTTTTATTTAAATTTCGAACTTGCTTGCAAATAGAAAGCTGTTTATTGAAAAAAAAAAATTAAATGAACACTGTAACGCGGGAAAAATTATTGTTGTTCGTTGTTCGTCATTGATTTTGAAAAGCAATAATAATTGTACTTGACAAAAAACTTCTGCCTAGGTATACTACATAGTTTTAATTTCCGCGCATTATTTGAGAAAAGTACTATACAAGCCTTGGCCACAACTAGGCATTGATGGACTTACGTATGTGTGCCTCGGCTTCGCCTCGGCCCACTTTTACATGTTCGACCGTCTATGCCTCTTTTGCTGGCCGCTGCAGTAAAGTACTTACTAGATATGACATAAATTGTTCCAAATATCTAATGCTATAAAAATGGGAATACTTATTTGTTAATTATAATGTACTTTGCCCAGCAGTGGGAAATCACATCCAGGAATCTCTTATATAACCGCTTACTTACTATTAAGTTCTATTCTTATTCTGGGCACGCTCGTTCTATCATAAATCTTATATATCGCTTTCCATCAGGCGTGATCGAGGTCAAGAGCACGCCCATTTAGCAACAAAAAAAAAAATAGTTCGCGAACACATTCGCAAGAAGCTGGCAATATCATCACAACGGTAATATTTTCACATTGTTTGTCTTATTTCTTTTTAGTTAGTTAGGAAGTATATTCATGGATTTATGTATATTTATTTGTGCTTATATTTATATGTAATGAGGTATATATTATATTCATAGTTTTATTAGGTTTATGCGTATCTTTATATTTAAAATATTTATTCCTCAAATTTTCATGATTGCACCTACCACTGTTTGTCTCTGCATCACCCAAAGGTTGACTGATAGAAAATGCCTATGGCATTAAGTCCACCTCTGTACATTTATGTGCTTGAAGTATTAAATAAATAAATAGTATGAAAAAAATCACTTCCACCCAAAAACCCCTTCTTTTACTGACTATGACAAACTCCCATATCTGCCTGACCTATCACATGACGTAATCAGTCAGTACCCACTGCCCGCAGTTATAGACGAGGGTCGACAGTACAGTAAGGGATGACAATACCCTTGTAACTGGCAAGGTGTGGTTAACAATAAATTCAGCCTTGTTTTGTAGTTCTCAATTATTCTACTGCCCATATCCCATTATACAGGATGTTTGAAGCTGAGTGCAAAGCTTTAAGGGAGTAATAGGTGACACCATTTACAGCATTTTGAGCCATACATGTCTTAGACGAAGTATGTTTTTTTTTTTTTTTATAGGTTGACTAAAAGTTTGCAGTTAAAAAATAACATACTTCGTCTAAGACATGTACGGCTCAAAATGCTGTAAATGGTGTCAACTATCACCCCCTTAAGGCTTTGCATCCAGCTTCCAAACACCCTATATATTAAGCTCTTGATAATTGTTGTAAAGAATTCGGTTTTGGTGAAAAATAATACTTCAATGCTATATTTTAGTACCTACCTATATTCTTGTATTTATGTATATTTATTTATGCTTATATTTATATGTAATTAGGTATATATAATATTTATCGTTTTAATAGGTTTGTGTTTCTTTTATATAAAATATTTATTCCTCAATTTTCATGATTGCACCTACCACTGTTTGTCTCTGCATCACCCGAAGGTTGACTGGTAGAAAATGCCTATGGCATTAAGTCCGCCTCTGTACATTTATGTGTTTGAAGTATTAAATAAATAATACATAAATAAATTCGAGTCGTTTCAAACTTATTTAATCACAATAACTATGTAATAACTTAATACTTCACAAATACCATGAAAATAATAACATCACAATGACAAATCACTTAAAAATATACAAATGTGTGCATAGTTCGTCGTCGTAGAACATAATCTTAAGCTACGCAACATGCTACGGCGTAGCACGCATTACGCATTGCTACGCCGCGCCGCGTAGTCTAGAGCTACGCGATTTCAAAAAGTTCTCTTTTGCCCGATTACCTCAAAGCAACTCAATTGTACGTCGCTGTTACGTCTCTTTTGTAATAATAATAACTTTCATATTAAAAATATTTTTAAGTCTCACGCTGTACCTGAAATCTATTACAGAAATTAGAGAAGAAGGATCAGTCCAGATTTACCGGGTATCGTGTTGTCTTGTGAAGGCCGCAGGAACCCGTTGGATGCGAGAAGCACAGAACCGGTCGAATTGGAGGTGCTTGGGGCAGGCCTATATCCAGCAGTGGACGTCTTTCGGCTGAAATGATGATGATGATCATGTTACCCAGTAACTGGTATATGGAAGTCAGATAGGCAGTCGATAAATTTAAAATACTGGTATTCAAGCTGCATACGATTAGACTGGAGGCTGACCCCAACATTGTTTAAAAAGCCTAAGCCTCAAGGTTCTTTCAACCTAATCTGTCCTTATCCTATATTAAAAAATACTCTTGGGAAACTGCAATTAGGTACCTTTCATTCCGCTCATAAATATCAAAAGGCTTTCCAATAGGGCGTTTAACGCAATTTATGGAAATGGTAGCTAGTTCATTTTCAGTGCGATCCGAGCACAGATGACAGAAAAAATAGATATGGCGAAGAAATAAAAATATCACCTCAATACGAAGATTTATCTTCGCTCAAGGTTATCTCATCATAGTAGAGGAGATCTTTGTAAAGGAATTCGTCAAGAAGATTTTTTTTTTTTTTTAATGGGAAATCATCCAATGACTTCTCCCGCTCTAGGTGGAGCGGAAGGGAGTGTCAGACTCTTACTGACTAAAACCCACCCGTGTTCCTTCCTTAGCCCTTTATGTTCCGGGGCAGCGGTAACCCTTTCGGACGATCCCGCTACCCCGGCAGGCTTCGGCCCTAGCGGGCCCCTTCCTTTATGCTGACATCTCTTTGACGCGCGCGTGGAACACATACGCGCCGTCATATCAATATATAATATATACATACATATCGGACGGTGAGCTACCCATTACTCTCCGTCCGCAGGCCCGGTCCAGAAGACCTTAAATCATACTAATTTTTGCTACTAAGCAGCCTTGCTGTGTTCAAAATTTGAAGTTGTAGCGGTATCTACAACGCCACATGCGAACAACGCGTCATACTGACGTCACACAAAATCCTGCATCTCGCAAGCAGAGTTTACCGCGCAATTAGCATATATACAACGGCCCGACATGAATCATCGGGCAGTCGCCCGCCAGACACGACACCCGTCTGGTCGGAGGATCCTCCCTTTTCTCTGGAGGATGAGTGAACTTTACACCCTGTTCCTCATACCTCTATAAAGGGTATGGCTGCCGGTGAATTACGGTACACGAACGTGAAAATTTAGCTTTATCTCTGGTATGGCAACGTTTCTGATATTGCAGCATATACCGGTAATACCTTGAAGATCAAACTGTGCCGCTGTTACTACATAGTTAGCCACGAGCCCCGCGTAGGCTTTTGGAAGTATTCTAAAAAACAGTTGGTCCTCAGTTTATCCGCCTTGTTTCTTCAATCTAGGTACTCGACCCACTCGTAACAGCTGTGCTATCATTGTGTTCTGACCGCCGAGTGCCAGCTCCAATGATTATTGTGGTACCATAACTATATTGCCCTACTGAGCGGAATTTCATGATTGCATTCATTAATATCGACAAATTAATCAGAACAGCGAAATACTATTATTTGACAGTTAGTTACCTACGATGTTACCAATTTTCAGAATGCACCCTCCTAAAACGTGTTTAATTAATTTCCGCGATTAATCTTTAGGTTCGAACCCAGACAGGCGCATTACGTTGTGTAAATTATTTCATCACCACTGCTCTCAAAACGGTGAAGGAAAACATCGTGAGGAAACCGGCATGTCTTAGAACCAAAAATTTGAAAACATGTGACATCCACCAACCCGCACTGTGCCCGCGTGGTAGATTACGGTCCACTCCCTCTCACAGAAAGGAGGCCTGTGTCCCAGCAGTGGGAACATTATAAGCTGATTATGTTATAATCTTTATCAGTAACAGGTAATTCTATTATAAGTAGGTAGTAGTTTTATTTGTGTAATACACCATACCTTATGACTTACACCCGATGTCTATTTACACCGTATCATCAAAAATAAACCATATACCCCACCATAGCAAAAATACCATCACACAAAGGCGAAAGTTTGTGAATGTGTGAGTGTTTATATGTTTGTTACTTCTTCACGCTCAAACGGCTGAACCAATGATGATAAAATTTTGTATGGAGGTAGCTGACATTTTGGATTAACATATGGGCTACTTTTCATCCCGATATTCCCACGGGATCGACATTTACGCGGGTGAAACCGCGGGGCGCAGCTAGTAGTATATAAAAGAATAAATTCGCTTTGCTTGCCTGCTTGTAATAATAAATATATATATTTTTTTTAATTAGAATTGTGTTTGTATGTTTAATTTATAAGTTTTCATTTTTGCTGTGCCCCACAGGGTCCATAATTGTACCTAGCTATAAGCATTATTATTTTAAGATCTGTATTATTAACATTATGGAATGCAAATAAAGATATGAATATGAATATGAATAATACCGTTTAGAGAACTTATTTACCTACTTTATTTAACACATTCATATTAAACTTTAACATAATAAAGAGATTTTGATGTTTTCTCAAGTCGTAAAAACTATACAAAGCAGGCACGGGTAGCTAGTTTTTTATATAAAATAATAAACTATTTAACTATAATAACTATTTTTGTCATGCATGAAGAAGCCTCCTCGTGTAGCGCAGTTTGTTCCACCAGCTACTCAACTGAACCGAGCGCTCAGCGCATCCTGGACAGTTACACCCAACACCATATTTGACTGGCCAATACTTCCCTTGCAGTGGTAGTGCTAACGCCCACCTGGTTTGCGACCACCCTCCCACCGGAACCCGGCGTCAAGCAGCCTGCTGTGTTTCGTCGATGCATGGGTGTTCCAGTGCCTTAGGCATCTTCTGGGCACGCTCGTTCCATCATAGACCTCATCCTTCGCTTTCCATCAGGCGTGATCGAGGTCAAGAGCGGGACAACTAAGCAAAAAAAAAAAAAAAACTTTTACACCTGCCGTACAAAATCCTACAGATCAGAATAATAAACTACATAGGAATACGTCGAAATATTCAATAACAATCAACTACTACATGCTCTCATATTTGCACGCCCAATCACGGAACATTTTTCCACATTCCAAATACAACCCTCATTTTTTTAATCCTGCCACTCCGTCACGGTATACTGTCAAATCAATATCTGAAACGTTTTTTTTGCCGTTTTTATTACGGTTTTTGCGTTGTTTATTAAAAAAGGAAGCCGCGTCGTCAGTTTTGACGGGTAGCGTCAACTTGTAGCGGTTGGTACAGTTAATATTGGTTTTGATGATTGAAATGTGCTTGTATTTTTATTTACTTTCTGGTTATTCACGACTGAGTAGTGGAGCTATAGGTTGAGTTTCTAATACTTCACAAATCTTCAATTATGACTTTTAACTTAGGCTTTTTAAAAAGTCTCTTCGACCGCATTTCCTCTTAACCTTTTAACCGCTTACCAGACAAATATGTTCGTGTCCATTCCGCCAGAGTCGTATATATACGACCAAATAACACAGCTCGTTTAATCTGTATTATTATTACATCATTACAGCTCGTTTCATTTTTCGTTTTTTTTTTTTGGGCGCTGGGGCACGAAAACTCATATACTTAAAGTCGGGCGGTTAAAAGGGTAACATCCAATCATCCATACCGACCCATACAGGGTAAAGTAGTTAGTCGTAAAGCATATTGTTATATTTTCAGACGTATCAGTGAAATTCTTCACACTTCATATACCTAAGTTAATTTCTGAAGAATTTCCAACACCATGTTCTCAAGATCGATACAAAGCCAGATACAAGGCCTTTTGTGCCCCTCATTTATGGACCTACCCTCTTTTATATTAAAATCAACACAATAGAGACATGCCTCGAAGTTTGACTTTGTAAAGGAAGATGTCTTCTGTTCTGTTCCGTGTAATTTTTTCTGATTGAGTTCGTTATACATGCTTCAATACTTTGGGTGTGGTGGAGCAAGTTTGAGACGAAAATGAAATGATGTTCGTTAGTAAGCGCATCATCATCTGCCTAGCTTTTTCCCAACTATGTTGGGTTCGGCTTCTAGTCTAACCAGATGCAGCTGAATACCAGTATTTTACATGGAGCGACTGCCTATCTGACCACCACAACCCAGTTACTGCGTGATACGATACCCCTTGGTGGGACTGGTTATTAGAATGTCGGGCTTCTGACTACCTGTTACGGACCCCTCAACCGGTTCCGGATAACGGTTCGTTGGTAAGCGCATCACTTGAAAATGGCTGCACCGCTTGGATTTCCCCACTTGTCTATTTTTTGTTTTAAACTGTCCGTTATAGTCCGGATTAGGATTTTTTAGAAGGAAACATTTGAAGAGTTTCCCGGAAAATTTTCAATTTTCTCTGGGATATCTGGAACTTGTAAGTCGTGGCCGATACCACTGGGCCACCACTGCTCCTAATATGAAATCTAAACTCAATATTTTTAAAAGGTCTAAACGGTCCTTAAACATATAAAATCTTGAGATCCGAGATTTATACCGCTATAAACCACTCGAGCCACAATTTGAACTCAGGTGTGAATAACTTAAGTACCTATGTAATATCGTCGCCTTCATATAAAACACTTTGTCACATAAATGATAATTATTTTTATACTTAGTGTGAAAGAATTTTTTGATAAATAAATAGGCGATAAATATAAGATACGAGTATGATGTTTTAATTATATTACTTTATATACCTATTATTCTTATGTGTTCAAATAGATACGAAACCCTAATAACCAATGTTATTAAAATGTTTTAATTTTAACAAATTAATGCGTTAAAGTTACATTCAGTATGTTTAAATATTTGCATGCCAGTCCATGGCGAAACATGTAAGATCATCACTTTATTTATAAGACCTTAATGTACCATGTTTTAAAGCAAATAAATATATTCTATTCTATTCTATGTCAGTTTCCATAAATTAACAGTTTTGCTAGCCTTGTAAGCCAGTGCTAATCTGTAAAGTTCACTTGGGACCTCACTTAAGTGAGCGCACACAATTCGAAAGCGAACTCATTTGTTTTTAAGGGGATTAATGACCTAAAGCGCGGTCACTGTCGGACTGCATAGAAAAGAAAGAGAAGCGCGATAACACAACAATTGATTGCAAAATATGAAGCAATTATCTATTTACAAAAAATCTATTGTTTGGACTAAAAAATTAAAACATTAGTGCTTTAGTATGTTGCTTGTAGAATAATCTGACAAAAAATCATAATTATTTTATGTACTAGTATGGTTTTTATTGTAAAAAGAAAGTTTTTAGAGGTATTTTCATGATTTTTTTCTATCGTATCAAGTTAGTTGTATTATGTCTTCAAAACACTATCTACCTAGCATATATCCTGAAGAATATCATATATTTATTCTGATTTTGTTTACTGTAGTCGATCATATACTTTTAGTGCTTCTAAAACTTGCGTTTTTTGCGTTTAGGTTCTGTGATCCCCTTAAAGTCATTCATCACGGATTTACAACGAGATACTGTTCTTCCGAAGTGATGTTCAGAGAATAATACTATTCAGATATTGTGCAGTAATTGGAAAGAGGTCTGCTGTTGTGTTGTATTATTTTTGAAAAGTTTGATGAACTTGGATATAAAAAAAAAAAAAGAAAAGAGCCGTAAAATGAGCCGCCGATAATTAAATTACGTTGCATTCGGTTGTATATACAGTATTGTTGTTTTCGCGATATTCAAGGCAAAATGATTCCAATAAAAAATTGAGGTCGAAAGGTTTATTCGTAGATTTTTAGCGACTCAAATTACGCCGGATATTTTCTTTACAGTACACTTATATAGAGTGACTGGTAATTAGTGACCAATACCTAAACACGTGATTGTACTCATGATAACAAACAACTTTTACTATGGAACCAAACCTGAAATCGCGAAAAAAAAATCTGCTGTTCAGTACATTTTGACCAGTTAGGCGAACATAAACGGTAAAACAGCAGATTTTTTTTCGCAATTTCAGGTTTGGTTCCATAGTAAAAGTTGTTTGTTATCATGAGTAGGTACAATCACGTGTTTAAGTATCGGTCACTAATTACCAGTCACCCTATATAAGTACCCTTCCTAGTACAAAATATAAAATGTAAATTCAATATCTACACCCCGGATGGCATGATGTATAAATTATTGCCATTACAAGGAAACTTGCCACTTTGCAGGTTCAATCATGTTAATAAGGGAAGTTTGAGAACCGATACTGGCAACTTTATACAGTTTGAGAGCCTCTGATAGTGTTATGTAATGAGTTTAAAAGTAGTTTGAGTTAGATTTTATGTGTTGAGAATAGAACGAAAAGGGTATTATCTTTTGAAGATTTTTTTTTTATTTTTTTTCGTTTTCGGAGTTTTAAGGAAAAATTTGACAAAAAAGCCCACGTGCGACAGCCTAATCGAAAATTAATTTTATCAGCTGCAAATTGATTTTTATTTTGAAAACTGCAAAGCGGCAGACAGACTAACTTCTCCATGGTTTATCATCATCATCATCTGCCTAGCCTTAGAATATGGCGCCTTCTAGCGGACATAAAGTCATGATCTAAAAAAACATTTTTTTTTGTTCATGCCGTGTTAGGTATCAAATGAAAGGGCTTAATTGGCACATTTAAAAAGTATAAATATTACTCAAATAAGCCCCAAAATAATTAAATAAAAAATAATTTTAAAAACTCTAACCTGACTGCTGAAAATGATAAAACAAGAAAGTATCTTCCTGTGGTTGCATGCTACCATAGCTTATAAGTATGATAGTACAGCGGCATGCGACCACGGGAAGGTACTTTCTTGTTTCATCCTTTTCAGTAGTCGGGTTTTAGTTTTTAAACTTATTAAAGCTTGTTGTATAGTTTATGCAGGTGCCAAAACAGAGTGGGAATAGTAGATTGTTATACGAGGGTCGAAAGGAATCTATTCCCATACGAGGTATTTAGACTATAGTCCGAGTAGGAATTGATGACTTTCACCCGTGTTAAACACTCTACTTCTCATTTCGAATATAAGGAAAGTAAAAAATTGTGTTTTTTCTAAAATATTTAAGTATTGATAATAATAACATGAATAATAGGTACCTATTTAAAATGAATTGAGATGTTAGAACAGTTTGTGTACTATTTTAAATATGAAACACACCGCGTCACCGCCGCGACCCGTCCAGGTATTCTTTTTTTAATTCACACTGGCTGTTTATACACTCACAAGACCGCAATTTTTTTCTTAAATATGAAAAAAAAACGTAGCTGACTACCAAACTAATTTAGTTCTATTTTTAAAATGCATTCCCGCCCTTGAGAGGGAAGCAATTACTATGAGTCTTTCCCGCCCTAAGGTGAGAAGCAGCGTCTTCCACCCGCTATTCGGATCAAACAAACACTACTTTCCGAGTATGAGACATGAAAAATCATTACCCGCACTCTCTCATAACTTGCACCATACATTAACCCCAGTTTCAACTCGCTCTCGTAAGCTCCACAAATTGCTACATCTAGATAAAGGAGACCCTTTATTGCCTTATTGTAAGCGTGTTAAGGAGATAATTCTCGTTTTATTCCTTTTGATTTTACTTTTACTTCTGTCAGCCTTTTATTTAGTAAGGTTCTATGCGTGTTGAGAAATTGATTGATTGGATGTAGGACAATGGATTTTTATGAGCTTATAAGAAATGAATTGGTTGGCATAATTCAGTTTAATAAGCTTAAGTTACATTCACAAAGGAGATCATTCATTTTGTAACTACAAATTAAAGTGCCGGAAAAGCGTTATTGTACCGAAATATAACAATAAATGTTTTAAAAAACAATAAAACATTACTCTAAATCTTTTTGTCATTATATTTTTATACCTATTATACACCGTGATCTTCACGTTATCCATAAAGTTTTTCAAATGCTTCTATAGCTTTTACAAATTAAATCTAACAAAGGAACTAGTACTTAAAAGGCTTCGTTACAAATATATTTGTAATTTCCGCCGCCGACTTATTTTTTGTATCGCAAGTCGCCGAACAAAATGGATGGGTGATCTTCTTTTACAAAGTGACTGCCATTAAACTCATAATCAGTCTAAACATGTCTCACTGCAGGCAGTTGTTTTAGTTTCTTTTGTTTTTGTAATGATATTTTCTTGATTAAGTACTAGTTTATTTATTTATTTTAGTAGTATGTATTAGGTATGTTGAAACTGTATGTACTCCCCGTCACTTTTCCCTAAAGGTTCATTAGAAAACCAGCGTCAGACAGCATCTGTCTGGCATTAATGCTGAAATGAACCTTGTTGGCGCAGCCGTGAGCCACACTATTGTTGTTTGAAACATTTTTTTTTTGATAATTTTGTATTTTGTGTTTCACGGACTGTGTCCAAATAAACTTTTTTTTTCTTTCTTTCAGGCCAAACGCCTCATTTCACACAGGATTTAACGAGCTTTGATCACTACCATTCGATGGCAGTTATACACCATTTGAAATAACATTAGAAATTTAAACAAACATTTTTACCGTCCGTTCAATAAATTTTGACTTCTATTCCGTAGGCTGTAGTCTAGTCTGTAGACCATTTTTTATTTTATCAAGTACCTGGTACTTGTTGACAGGCCTACGCTGTCCTCCCATATCTACTGTAATTTGAAAACATTGTAAAAGCCAATTATTTTAAAAAGAGTAACCGTGGAGTTTCTTGCCGGTTCTTCTCCATAAGAAACGACCAATTGGAACCGTGCACCTAGTTTCTGACGTTTCATAAGTGCCCATGTCGGTTTATGTGAATTTTTTTTTTTGATTTTGAACTTAAAAAGTATAGAATTTAAAGACAAAAATATCACAAAAATAATATAGAATCATATCAAAAAATTTAGGATTCCGATTTTACCTTTTCTTGACCAATGGGCTTGCCAACATTTAAACAAAGAGAAATAAAGTGAAAACAAAATAAACAGAAGAACAGTACAGAGACAAAATAATCTTGAATTTCCTCTCTTTCGGTTGGAAAGCTTAAAATGTAACAAAATATTTGTACAATTTTGCCTCCCTCTTTTCACAATTTTAGGAGATAAACTGTGGAATTGGGGTCTACGAAAACCATGAAATTCTAATGGCTTTCTCTGGTGAGCTGTTCTTTAAGATTAAGCATTATGACAAATTTTAAAGGTTTCATTTAGTTTGACAGAGGTCTTAGATGTCACTTTATTTTATTTTCATTTCGTAAAATTCACTTTTAATGATCGTGTACTTTGTTCACTAATGTAATGCCAGGCACAAACTCATTAATAGGCATTTTTAGGGTTTAAGAGTCTTTAAGGAATATAAACAATTATCTACATGAGGCAATAGAGGCTTAGGTCAGAGAAAAATAATCAAATATAATATTTTATTTTCCAATTTCTAAAATTTCCTATCGTCCACACAGAAAATCCTTACTTCTTTATTTTCCAAGCATTTTACAATTCCAGCGCGAAAATGTGTCAGCAATAAATCTAGAATATTGCTCAGACAAGTGCTCAAGACAAGGCAACAACTATCCTATCGTAAACAAATTGTGTGGATACTCTTGAGAATACAAATCGGATCCCTTCTGTTATCCCACTGTAAGCAGATTTGTTACCAAGAGGATAGCTTTCGCAAAGCTACAGAAAAACAGTAGTGCTATTCTGTAAAGTTTAATAACTAACTACTAACTAACTATAACTATTTTATTTGTTATAACATTTATGTGTCAATCAAAACTACCAGAGATACATATATTATAAAGGACATTGGGCAAAAATGTATGGGGCATAGTCTAAATGTCCACCACTAAAGAGATTAATTATTAGAGTAATTATTAAGAGCAATTATTTAAAATGAGTCAGTTTCACTAAGAATCCCATACTAAAAAATATGTCAGTGAAAAGATATAACTAAGAAAAAAAAGTAATTAAAAAACTAAAAAACCTCATTCAAGTTAAATTCACACAATTCGAAAGCGAACTCATTTGTTTTTAAAGTAAATCATCGTGGATTCACAACGAGACACCTTTCGAATTTTGAAGTAATGTTTAGAAATTAACTACACTGGAGCATACTAAATGTCTTGCTGAATATTTTAAAGCAATTTATCCGCTTTGCAGTGTCAACGCACAGCCTAAACCGCTGGTCCTAGAGACATGAAATTTGGAGGGTGTGTTCTTTGTGAAGAGTAAATATCCACTAAAACAGGGTTTTTCGAAATTCCACCCCTAAGAGGGTGAATGGGGGGAGGGTGAAATTTCACGCGGACGAAGTCGCGGGCAGAAGCTAGTGGATCCATAAAGTGCATCTTTTTTGGTTATCCTAAATAAAAAATATTGCTATCCACTGCGTCATAATATGCAACCAAAAATATATGGCAAATGATCTAGACCCCCTAGCGTAGAAATCAGCTGTTTTATAGAAAAGCGCAATAACTACGCGATCAAAATGTATGGAAAAGATATTTTTGACGCGATAACGTCTTGTAAATCGATGAACGCCAGCTGCACGCACGTAAAAGCCTGACTCATTGTCACGTTACGCCTGAGCCGAGTGTGCAAGCGAGAGCGCGGAACAAGCGATAGAGAGGCACGATCGGATATTTTCTAATGACGTTATCACGTAAAATTATCGTCCGTAAACCGACTTTACAGACAACCAATGTTTTTAATAGCCGACAATAATTTAGACTCCCCTTGCATTGAATTTTTTCAGAATTAGGTATTGAATCCATATGGTAACGGTTGTGGGTCAATGTCCCTGCAACCCTGTATCATCATTCTCCTGCCCTTATCCCAATTTATTTGGGGTCGGCGCAACATATCTTTTTCTTCCATACTTCTCTATTAGACGTCATCTCGGTAGTCGCCCCCTTTCTAATCATATCATCATTCACACATTCCATCCATCGTTTTTTTGGTCTTCCCCTACGCTTATAGCCATCGACATTCATACTCAAAACTCTCCTCACGAAATTTTCCTCATTCCTCCGCATCACATGCCCATACCATGACAACCGATTTCCACACAACCCAACCTGCAACCCTGCATGTAAGGTTAAAATTAAATGCAATTAAAGGAACGGTTGTGATGAGACTGTACTTACCTTTTTTTTTTTCTTTTACAGGTAATTAATCACCAATGCCTAGTTTGGAATATATCGGTCGGTAAGCCCACAACGGAGATTGGATTTCTGAGATGTTATAGAAGTACACTAAAAGGTTTATGGAAACTCGACACCTGAGCGGATCAAACAGGGTTAAAGTTGTTATGAATCCAGACAGGCGCTTTACTTTGTGTAAATTATTTCATCACCACTGCTCTCAAAATCGGGGAAGGAAAACATCGTGAGGAAACCGGCATGTCCTAGAACCAAAACTTCCAAGACATGTGACATCTACCAATCCGCACTGGGCCCGCGTGGTGGATTATGGCCCACTCCCTCTCACTGAGAGGAGGCCTGTGTCCCAGCAATGGGAACAATATAGGCTGATTATGATGTTACATAATGTTTCCAAAATTATGCATTGTGGGCTGATTATGTATGTTATGTAATGATGATGAGATAGAGATTATCCAGATAGAAAAAAGAAAGAAAATACGTTTATTTAGCACAGACTAAAAGACAGACAATACACCAGATATAAAAAATAAAGATCAAATAAAAGTGTTAGTCCGATGTAAGAAATTATCAAGAGAGTGTGCCTCACGGCTGCGCCAAAAAGGTCCAGTTCACCAAAAAATGCCAGACAACTAGTGCCTGATGCTGGTTATCAACTGGACCTGATACTCATAAAAATGTCCTAAAAGTCATGTTTCAACCAGAAATTCTTAGAAATACAGTTTATTCTACCACAAAATCTTGAATTTTTCAGCTTATTTCTACACAAATAAATGAGGTGCCCTTTATAACGTCCCGGACAGCGTCATAAGATACGTGAGGTCATAACAAATCCAATATGGCCGACTTTGAAACACATTTTACTTTAGTACAGAAGTGAAATATTTTAAGTAGCCCTTGGCGACAACTTTGTTTGCACACAAACTTCAACTCTTTGTTGGGACAGGGTTGAGTTTCGAGATATTTATATCCTTACTTAGTCCACGCTATTGTCCGAAATTAAGTAGCATAGGAAAAGCCCAACGGTCAAAGAATCGACTGTTGAACGAGAGATTGTGAGTTTGTTCCTCTATCTTCATTTTACAATGGGCTACCCCGTTGGTCTCGTGGTCGCAAGCGCGATTACTGAGCGTGGGGTCCTGGGTTCGATTCCCAGGTCAGGCAAAGTGTTATTAGCTGGATCCACACCATACGATCTAGTGCGTCGCAAGAATAATGCGCGGTCGATGTGGAGGTGCCGCGCGCGATTGGAGCGCACGGTTTTTTCATTACGAATTTCTTAGTAACAGCCCAGAGTTTGGAAGTTGGCAGTGTGATACCCCCGTGCCTCGGAAAGCATGTGGTCCTGCGCCTGATATCTCTCCGGTCGTGTCGGGGATCCGTCGCATCGGACTATGAGAGAGTGACACTATAATATAATACGCGCCGAAGGCTAGTCTCAGTCCGGGGTAGCGGGATTGTCCGAAAGGGTTACCGCTGCCCCGGAACATAAAGGGCTAAGGAAGGAACACGGGTGGGTTTTAGTCAGTAAGAGTCTGAAACTCCCTTCCGCTCCACCCAGAGCGGGAGCGGTCATTTGATGAATCCCATCCACAAAAAAAAAGGCTAGTCTTAGTTGAGATTGGCCGCGATGGCCGAATTACGGTCAGAACCATAAGTCTGTACGGTAGTTATTAGTCCTCATGTATTCTGACCACGTGCAAACCACGTACGGTTGTCAAGCGTGGCATTTTGACAGTTCGAACCATGTCAACATACGTTATTAGCAAATGTCGTGATTAGCTAAGGAATTGATGTGATTTCGAAATAAGGAATCATTAAGACTATACCATTGATTTGAACTTATTCATAACATGAACAAAATTATTCTTTTAAGGGGTTTACAGGGCCCAAACGCAAAAAACGCAAGTTTTAGAAACAATAAAAGTGTACGATCGACTACAGTAAACAAAATAAAAAAAATATGTGATATTTTTCAGGATATGTGCTAGATAGATAGTGTGTTGAAAATATAATACAATTAATTTGGTACGATGGAAAACAATCCTGAAGATACCTCTAAAAACGTTCTTTTTATAATAAAAACCATACTAGTATACATAAAATCATTATCATTTTCTGTCAGATTACAAGCACCATACTAAAACTCTAGTGTTTTAATTTTTTATTCCAAATAATAGATTTTTCGTAAATAGATAATTGCTTCATATTTTGCAATAAATTACCAGCGTTGTGTCATCGCGCTTCTCTTTCTTTTCTATGCCCGACTGTGACCGCGCTTTAAGGTCATGTAGTCCTCTTAAATTAGATGGATTAATAGACGCGGCCATAGTTTTAATAATCTTTCCGATCAAACTTTCACACTGCATGTTATTCACCGTAAATCTTTGTTTTAGGATAATTAATTTTAAAAACGGAATGACTTTCAAAATCTATTCAGATATTTAGGACACTCTTAAAATAGGCCCTCTTACTTTATGTAGATTAAAACGACCGCAACTACGTAAGAAACCACAAAAAATATCTTGAATCAGCTGAAAAAGAGGCAGCTACTTATTAAACACTCCTTAAATATGTCCTTGAAACGACCTTGACTCACTCAAAAGCCACCAAAATATCACGACTCAGCCGAACAAATGATCACTTGAAAAAAAAAATGCTAAAATTATTATATACAGGTCGACTTCTTAACGTCTCATGAATGACGAGAGGGATCTCCCTAAGAGGCTGTGGAGGATCAGAAGAGGTCTGTAATGACTTCCTTATGATATTACATGTCGGTGGATACGAGAAATTAGGTCTTACGTGGAATGGAGTATGAATATTGCAGCTCGTATGATGGGTAATTTTTTATGGCCTGTATTGAAGTAGCTTATAGGTGGTTGAAGTAATTTATACCCGGTTGATCAGTTGCTCCATGTAAAATACTCGTATTCAGCTGCATATGGTAGGACTAGAAGCTGATCCCAACATAGTTGGGAAAAGGCTGGGTAGAAGCGATAACGGTAACATTACAGGCTCGCTCCCTATTTTGTATAGTCGGCATTGTACCTTACAACTTTGACAAAAACTCTCAGTCAATTGAAACTTCACTTGAAACTATCTAACTGTAAAAAGGAAGAAAAAGAAAAAGGCAGGAGCTCATTGGGCAACAAAAAATTCGTCCGCATGAAAAAAAAAATGTCGTTTGACTCTTCACGTGGCCAGAGGGCTGGCCTATTTTTCGCCCAAATAATCAGCATTGCCATCCAACGTGGCAATGCTGCCAGCCTTTTGGGCACTTATCCAATTGACAGCGATGCGGACGAATTTTTTGACGCCCAAGATATCCAATGAGCTCCTGCCTTTTTCTTATTCGTCTTTTTTTATTATATACTTAAATATAATATATAAGGCCCCTTAAAAAATAGATGGACATTTTTTTAGAAATCGTTCAGACCACCAAAATAAGAACGATGGTAAAAAAATATGTATATAAGAAAAACGCATTAGACACTAACAAGAAAAATAGTCAGCTAACGAAAATATACTAATGTGCCAGAAATTTATTATTTTAGGTCATAATCACTTTAATTGGTGTTTTTTTTTTTTGCTTGGACATCTTTGGTTAGACGTACTGAGCGCTGTGTTAAAATTTGTCCATCTACGATTATTTTAATGGGAACCTGTATATAATATATTTTAGTGTTAGTTTGTAAATTGTAATTGTTGTGTCTTTGTGAATAAATTCTAACTGTCAGATTGGTCTTTAAAAAAAATAGATTTTGACGTTTAATGACGTGCAAGCGACATTGGACCGAGGTCAACTTTACATGGCACTGAAAACATAACTGCCGAAATATATGTAATAATGCAACTCAACCTACCTTTCCGAGGAATACAGACATGATGATAAATGATTTTATTTCTGTAAGTAGGTTTGCACAAACACTTTTACACGTCAATCATATTTTAAAACTAGATGAGGTCGGCGTTTCCTATCTGACTACTCTGAGAAGAAAGGCCGAAACAAACTCAGAGGTCACAGTCTCTTTTAAAGTCCAGACATAATCTTGGTCAGGTTATATGAAGACCATGTAGATCGAAGTCCGAGATGGTCTTTTGAAGAAAGAACCACACAGATTGAGTGGACCTGTCCAGTCAGTGCACGCATTTGTCAGAGTTCATGCAGCTCAACTCAAAACTTAAGGAGCTCAACGATTCGACGAACAATACCAAAGAAAGGACATTTTTGTATTGTTTTTTTTTTTTGTTATGTGTATATCATAAAAGCTGATTTAATCAAAAGCTCGGTCGAAATAACAGCAAGCAATCAAAACACTTGACACGGGAGAATGGATAACCGATTGATTCGGGAACCGGATAGACAATAGACTAATTTATTATAGGATTGCAAGCAATGGGAGATCAACAACATTCATTGCGTTATTTACGATGTCGAGCAGACACATTTTTCGAACAATATGAAGCAATGGATTAGCAATATCTATCCTGCAAAATGTTTCAGATGATACTATTTTATTTGTCACTAACTATTTACACTAGATACTAAATTAATAGACTAACTAACTTACTATACAAATAGATACAAAAACAAAGGACACTTAGGCGTCGAAGTACTCGTCCGCATCGCTGTCATTTTCATGAGAGTTTGTGTTTCATTGAAAAAACTAGTTTAATTTTCAAACGAATAGCTAAATGAAAAGCGGGACGTCCTCTAGACACCAGCAACACCAAGGGATTTGCCGATGCGTGACCGGCTTTGGGAACAAAATTGAAATGTTTTATTTGTCTGTAATATTACTAGCATCCATCTTTGAAAAAACGTAAAAGTTCACTTTCATCGAAGAATTGCTAAACTTAAGTGGCAGTGGGCAGGGCACATTGCTCGCAGAACAGATGGCCGATGAGGCCGAAAGGTTCTGGAGTGGCGACCGCGTATCGGAAGACGAAGCGTTGGAAGGCCTCCCACAAGGTGGACCGACGATCTTGTGAAGGCCGCAGGAACCCGTTGGATGCGAGAAGCACAGAACCATTCTAAGTGGAGGTACTTAGGGAAGGCCTACGTCATTTAGCTGAAATGATGATGATGAAAGTTCACTGCTCACCTCACTCAAGTGAGCGCACACATTTCGAAAGCGAACTCATTTGTTTTTAAAGTAAATCATCACGGAGTCACAACGAGACACCGTTCGAATTTCAAAGTGATGTTTAGAGAATAAAACTGCAATGAAAGCAGCATTGCAGTTTGCATTGGCGGAAAAAATAAACAATGTGATACTTCTTTCTATAAACTGTTTTACAAAGAATTACCAAAAATAGAATTTATAATAAAGGTAAGCTTTTCCTTTGAACAAGTGAAACCTCTTTAGACAAGGATTAAAACAATGCTCTTTAATTAACAATTAGGACCCTTTTGGATAACCAAGACCCGAGTTAACTAGTTCGTTTTTTCCTTAACAATCTTTTCTAATTTAGAGGAAATTGCTAACAATCTTTTATTGAGATAAGCTCTTTTATGCCAAGTCTATTAAATGTTACAATCACTCGAAATAGTTATCAGTATAATGATTGTGTCAAAATTAAAATAATGTTAAACTTCAGATAACCAAAAACTCTAGGCAGTTCATCATCTACCGAGCCTTTTCCCAACTATGTAGGGGCCGGCTTTTTTTTTTTTTGTATGGAAAATCATCTAATGACTCCTCCCGCTCTAGGTGGAGCGGAAGGGAGTGTCAGACTCTTACTGACTAAAACCCACCCGTGTTCATTCCTTAGTCCTTTATGTTCCGGGGCAGCGGTAACCCTTTCGGACGATCCCGCTACCTATGTAGGGGTCGGCTTCGGTAAGCGACTGCCTAACAGACCTCCACAACCCAGTTCCTGGGAAATACGATACCCCTGGTAAGACTGGTTGTCAGACTTTCGGGCTTCTGACGACCCGTAACGCCAAAGATTCACGAATGACAGCTGAGACCAACGGCTTAACGTGCTATCCGAGGCACGGAGGGATCTTGATATGTAAAGATGGTCACCCATCCACGGACCAACCGCGGCAATCGTAGCTTAACCTGATCGATCGACCCGTGCGGCTGTTACTCTAGCACCTGCTTAATATAACAATAATGAAGTGAATTATGAATTATAGTATATGTTTTTCTCATTTTAAACTCGAATGGAATATAATTAGAGGCTCTCAACCTCGGCGTGTATTGAACACAGAATCTTTGAGTTCGAAATATATCAAATATCAAAATCAAAATATTTTTATTTCACATAAACCAACATGGGCACTTATGAAACGTCAGAAGCTAGGTGCACGGTTCCAATTGGTCGTTTCCTATGGAGAAGAACCGGCAAGAAATTCCATGGTTACTCTTTTAAAAATAATTGGCTTTTACAATGTTTTCGAGTTACAGTAGGTATGGGAGGACAGCGTAGGCCTGTCAACAAGTACCAGGTACTTGATAAAATGAAAAATGGTCTACAGATCTAAAGTCTACAAGGCTTACAAAGTCCTCACATTTACAAAATAAGGATGTATCAAAAGGATAAACAAAATATAAAAATCTACTAAAACCAAGAGATATGATTGCCATTTCAACTAAGAAATATATGTCGTGTAAACTCGAAGTACGTGATAAAGTCGTGAGTTAAACTGTAAAGGCCTATTCAAACCTAAACGGTATTCGCTGCCGCTGTGGGTGGGTAGAGTTACATACCGCGCGGGTTTTGCTCAGGTATTTAGTATTAAGTTCCGCGGCTCTAGAGCGTGAAATCCACTTTGGAGTGAACAGTAATATTACCGCATATACTCACTCGGTTTTCTCTACCGCAGACGGTAGCGAACACCGCTTAGGTTTGAATAGGCCTTTAACATAAATTATAACTAGCTGCACCCCGCGGTTTCACCCGCGTACATGTCGATCCCGTGAGAATATCGGGATAAAAAGTATCCTACGTGTTATTCTGATGTATAAGCTTTATTACTGTAAAGTTTCATCAAAATCCGTTCATTAGTTTTTGCGTGAAAGAGTAACAAACATCCTCACAAACTTTCGCATTTATAATATTAGTAGGATAGGATAAACGTGTACCTACAAAGCTTTTGTAACAACAAGAAGAGAGTGAAATTCCAATATCAGTCAGGTAATAATTTTCTACATAGTTTCAGGTCAAGCTATTACAAAAACCTACAATTACCATAAACTTAATTACAGAAAACGTAACAAAAAACTGCAGCGTTTCATGTAAAGCGATAATATCACGATCAATTGCACTTTGTACCCTATAAAAGGAGTAAAAAAGGGGGGAAAAAACGGGTTGAAAGTTGAAGCGTTCATGCGAACTGAGCTATATCGGGTCAGTATGCAAATCCCGTCAATTTGCCCTACTGTTCGTGTTTTCAGACTACGTGAGGCGAATTTTGAGTTGACTTAGGTTATTGATGTTTTGTTTTATTTATGAAAGTTTTTCTATACAGTATGGAAACCACATATAAGTAGATGCACATACTTGTTATCGCATTTTTGACGATATACAAAAAAATTCACGAAATAGGTCGCGAGAAAAAAATCTGCTGTTCCCTATTTTGACGAGTTATGCGAAAATAAAGATACAACTGATTTTTTTCGCGATCTGTGCGAAATGATTTATATAATTTCTTAAATGATAATTTTTTGTAATATCTTTATTAACTTTGTATTATAATAGCTATAGGTAATATTTTTAAGCTACTGATATTGTCTTAACTTGCTGTTAACCATTAAACCTGCTTATAGTATTACCTGGACAATAAATATTTTCTATTTCTATTTTCTATTACATTTGCAAGCTATAATTAAGGCAGAATGTACAGACGCCAGCACATGAAGCTACTAAAATCTGTCAAATTCCTCAACTCTGAATGGAGACAAAACTGACTTAAAATTCGTGGAGGGTTTGAAGGTAAAGAATTTTGTCACGCATTGGGCACGTACCTTTGCTGCAAATGAACTTTAGGCCTTACCTAACACTTTGAGAGAACCCTGTCATATTTCACAATGTGCTAAAAACTATCACTAAGGAAATCCCTTAGTATACAAAAGGTTTTCTTGGAAGCTTGTTGACAGACACGCTTTTTCTAACGAGCGGTTTATATACCGTATCGTAAAGAAAACGTGCTGCAAAGGGCCTAAGGGTGGTTCAGGCCGAAAAACTCCTTTTACTTTCTCCAGAGAAAGACATTTAAAAGATAACAAGGAACAATGTGTTTCTTCGAACGTAAATCTTCTAAAAGAAACTCCAGAATTCCATAATGCGAAGATATTACTACACATTGAGTTCCGTCATAACCGATACCCCAATGAAAATATAAATTCACTCACTCGTTCAAAAGCGAATGTGCTTTGAAAATGAACTGAATGGATTCGGCCATGTTTGAAATTAGAGTCGCTCGTTTTTGTTCACTCCGGTAACCTTGAAAAGGCGGTGGTCGTTCTATGCATTTGATAAGTTATAGCGCAGAAATGGCGAACCCCTATAACATCTACGTGCCACTTTTTCTAAATAAATGTTTCATGCGGCCATGACGTGCCAACAAACAATGTTGGCTTAGTGATTACTAAAAGAAAACTGTATACATTTGCATTATTATTATTATTTTTGAACTCCCTCTTGACATTTCTCTGGTCCTGGACCTTTGTAATTTTTGACGTTCAAAAGTGCATTTTATGTGCCTATTTGAAATAAATGCTTTGACTTTTTTTTGGAAGGCGTACGAGGGGCCGAAGCCAACTCGCAGAGGCTCGTTCTAAGACGTTTTTAATGAAATGAGACACCAACCGAGCGATGGCGACGATTATCCCTGTTCGCACTATACAAGTGCACCTAAGAACAATACCACGGTTGGTGTAGGACTAATGTTGATATTAACAGTTTTAATTATTTTATTTTTGGATTGTTGTTTTTTTTTTATTATTTACTATTTGCTGTACTCTGGACGCTTTTAACGCATATGTCTTTTTTTACATCGTTCTCACATATTATTATAAATTCAACATTAATGATGTAACTAATATTTTTGTAAAAATATAATTTAAAAGAGTGTCCATGGAGTTTCTTGCCCGTTCTTCTCCATAGGTACCTACGCTTTGGAATGGGCAACTAGCTTCATTTTATTTTTGACTGACCGACTTCTTGACAGTTCAAAAGTGCCTGTAAATGGTTTAATTGAAATAAATGCTTTGAGTTTGAGTTTATATTTATTTAAATAAAATGACAAATTACTGCGACTTCTGCTGTTGCAAACTTAGGTACCTAAATTCCTGAAATGATGCCGTGCCATTGGTTCGCCATCCCTGTTATAGCGGAACCTATGTGGTATCAGTGATCACCATCAAGTTTATGTCTGTATAAAAACGTCCACTGCTGAATCATGCCTCGCAATTTCCGTTCTACATAATTAAGTTCAGAACCTATTATTGTGAACATCAGCACCATTCTTCGCAGATATGATTATGATTGATGTATATAATTTTAAACAGGAAGATTTGCTTAAAAATGTTGGTAAATGGCCGACTGGCTATTCTGATAAAATTTCCTCAACGGTCTTTTTAATAAAGAACAAGTGAATGACTCGACGACGCAGAACCGAAACATCTGGCGATGAATGACGAGGAGAGTCGACCCTAAGTGTTTGGCCAAACTGGCAGCGCGGGCGGGGGCGGGCGCGGCGCGGCGTACTCAAACATAAGAACTTCATTTGAGTGTCCATAGTAGGCACGCGGGCGCGGTGAGCGGCGCGGGCAACTCACGCTATAGCTCGTTCATACAAGTGGCCGCAGTGAGGGCGCGGGCGGCCCGCGCGGGGACTGGGATTTTCAAACTAGTTCGAGCTTTTTTCTAGTAAAAACAAGTCTTCTTCACCCATATTATATTTTGACAAACACTGGACACGACAACACGCAGAACGCAGCCGCACTCGACTGCGGAGAGGCAGATCGCGCGCGTTCCCGCACCCGCGCCGCTCCCCGCCCCGCGCTGCCAGTCTGGCGAAGCACTAAATGAAATGGGATAAGGCTAGGCAAAGAGAGATAGTTCTTTTCGATAACTATAACCACAGTTACAGTCCGGGTGACTTTCAATTTTTAACTTCCAAATCATCAATGGTTTGGTAGTTAAGAGCGTTTACGACGTACGGCATTTCATACAAACTTTTAAGCCCTTGTTTTTCGAAATGAATGAACCGATTTTAATGAAACTTCGTACGCATAACCGATATGCATACGCGAACCGATATAATTTGTAACGCATAACCAGGATACAAAGGTCTAAAAAGTTAGTAAAGAACATTTTCGAAATGTGTTATTTAAAAAAAGATAACTGGAAATCTCTGTTTCTTTAGGAAAATTTAAAATCGGTCTAATTTGGCTGTAACACTATATTTCAAAAATGTTTTTAGACTTTTATATCCTGCTTATGCGTACGAAGTTTCATTAAAATCGGTTCATTCGTTTAGAAAAACAATGGCTTGAAAGTTTGCATGAAATGCCGTACATCGTAAACGCTCTTAAAAGCAACCATAGATAGATTTCTTTCTCCGTCAAAACCAACAGAAAAGTTGAAACTGCAGTCATTATACTTTTGTAAATAGGAGCAAAGGAATACAGTACCGGGCAACTTTTCAAATGTACAATTTTAATCAAACTTTCTTCAAAAGTTTTTCAATATTCTTTTATTGAGTTTTATTTATGTAAACGGAAAAGATTTTAGGGACAAGGATAATTAAACGGTAGACTGTTTCCGTGTCGGTCAAAGTGTGCCAAGAATTGCAAAGAGTAGTAATAGATTGGATTAATCACCAGAATTGGCAGATGGATAGTTGGTCACTGTCAAATAAGATGCTCCTATCTAATGAAAAAATTAAAAATGCATGCATTAAATTTGGTTGCCGACAGAACAGATCTTTACTATCTATCACTTAGCGCAAGGCTAACTTTAGACGTGTTGTGTTTTTAATTTGTAATCTTGTATGCCATGGGTATTAACGTGTTGTAAATTATTTCATGAATAGTATCTGCAACTTATTTAATTCAATATTACAAACAGGTGTTTTTCCAAGTAGTTTCTGCCACTCAAATGTTATCCTCCTTCATAAAAAAGGTGATAAGACTGACATCGGCAATTACCGCCCCATCAGCCTCATCTCACACCTTTACAAAATATTCATTAAAATTCTTGAGAATCGCATTTCTGGCCAATTAGATCAACATCAACCTCCCGAACAAGCCGGGTTCCGCCGTGGCCTCTCCACTACCGACCATTTACAGTCCCTTAATCAGGTTATAGAAAAACATCTAGAATTCAACCTACCCTTATACCTCGCATTTGTTGACTACTCTAAAGCATTTGACAGTTTATCGCACAACGCCATATTTGAATCTCTTCAAAACCAAGATATCGAACCTACATACATTAAATTACTGCAAAAAATATACCAAAATAGCACAGCAGCCATAAAAATAAACACCACAGGTCCATCATTCCCTATCCAAAAAGGGGTTAAACAGGGCGACCCTCTTTCTCCAAAGCTCTTCACAGCCACGCTTGAAGAAGTCTTTAGAAAACTAAATAGCAATTGGAGGGACAAGGGCATCATCGTGGGCGATAGAAGATTAACAAATCTCCGCTTCGCCGACGATATTGTTCTTTTCTCCTCCACGGCAGCCGAGTTAGGCCTAATGCTCGACCAACTGAGCAGTGCCAGCCTCGAGGTCGGACTCGCGATGAATATGACGAAGACCAAGGTGATGACCAACAGCACCAAGCGCAACATAGGAATTGGGGGTGTGAGGATTGAATATGTCCATGAGTACATATACCTCGGCCAAATAGTCTCCTTCCAGGCAAGACACGAAAAAGAAGTTGCTCGACGCACCGAGAACGCCTGGAAGAGCTATTGGTCGATGAAACAAATAATGAAGGGAACTCTCCCTCTCTCACTAAAGAGAAAACTCATGGACATGTGCATTCTTCCTACCCTCACCTATGGAGCGCAGACATGGTCATTAACTAATCGTCAAAAGTCCGCACTCGGGGTCTGTCAGCGAGCAATGGAGCGCAGTATCCTTGGAATTAAACTTACTGATCGTATAAGGAACTCGATACTGCGTTCAAAAACTCAAATTGCCGATGTAGGTCACACGGCTGCCAAGCTAAAATGGAACTGGGCTGGTCACATCTGTCGCATGCCGGAGGAGCTATGGGCTAAAGCAACCACAGAATGGGTCCCAAACAGCAGCAAACGGCAACGCGGCAGGCCCAGAATGAGATGGCGGGACGAACTCGACTCTTACCAAAAGGATTGGCGTATAACAGCACAGGATAGAGACAAGTGGAAGGAGGGAAGGGAGGCCTTTGCCCTGCAGTGGGACAGAAATGGCTGATAATAATAATAATAAAATAAGTTGATTAACTACACTACCAAGTCAAGTCAAGTCAAACCATTTATTCCAAATAGGCACACTAAAGGCACTTTTGAACGTCAAAGATTATAATAAAACGAAATTGATTCTAGTCGCCCATTCCAAAAGGTAGTTTTCGTATGGAGAAGAATGGGCAAGAAACTCCACCGTTACTCTTTTAAAATGTTTTACAAGGTTTACCGATTTGGGACACTGTAATGGTGGCGTTTGTATGTAAATAAATAAATTTAAAAAATACATATTTTTTCCCTTGAAATAATCCCTAGCTAGCAGCCTATGGCAAGATCATTGTTTCAGATATTTCTCAAGTGAGGGTTGGCTTCCGTTCTAACCAGATGCAGCTGAATACCTATATTTTAACATTTATTATTTAACACAACATTTTCACAGTTACCATTTGTGAGTGGGCGATGTGCACTTAACCTCTGACGTTTCTTACTTATTTAAAATCAAAATTTTAATATATGATTTTGTAATAATTCAGAGAAGCTCGTGGCTAATGGCAAATAATATACTTAATGCAATAAAAACAAGCAAAACGACAAGTAAAAATAAGTCCTAAAACCTTGAACTGACAGCCCTTTATAAGGTTGCGCACACACGAGCGAGCCCTTTGATCTCAGACTGTATTTAGATACGACCGTGTATGTACGTATCTTTTGTGGACGCCCTAAGGCCTAAGATTAGATTATATGTTTTGTTAGAAAGGCCAACTCGGCATGATAATAGCAGAACCTTTTGCAAAATATACCGTCTGTTTGAGGTAGCTACCATAATATATACCTACCAGCGAGGTAATTGCGTAACACATTATCAGTAGCAATGGGTCTCATTTTGACAGTTCAACAACATTCATTGCGTTGTTTACATTGTTGAGCTGACACATTTTTCGAACATAATGT
Organism: Hydraecia micacea; assembly: GCA_914767645.1. Taxonomy (NCBI): domain Eukaryota; kingdom Metazoa; phylum Arthropoda; class Insecta; order Lepidoptera; family Noctuidae; genus Hydraecia; species Hydraecia micacea. The sequence goes on from OU611804.1 coordinate 3,665,356, forward strand.
AGCAATGGATTAGCAATATCCTTCAAAATGATTCAGATTGAGAGCAGTGGCGGCCCATCGATATCTGCTCCGTTATAATCTAGCCTAAAAGTCTAATAAGCGATTTAACTGCGACTTATTTTATGTGATAGATTACGTTATAATATTAAAATGAAAATGAAAAGTCATTTATTCAAATTAGGCTGAGAATCAGCACTTATCCAACGTCAAAATTACATAAGACAGTCCCCCAAAACGCCCGCCCTTCACCAATTCCTAGTGCTTTTGCTGGCAAGAAGAAGTGGCGCCACAAACTCCCCAGCAGCACAGCTGTCTGTTCAGATAGAAAAACTTGCTTCTTAGATACAATAATAGGTCATCATCATCATCTGCCTAGCCTTTTCCCAACTATATTGGTCGGGTTCCAGTCTATAACCGAATGTAACTGAATACCAGTATTTTACACGGAGCGACTGCCTATCTGACCTCCACAACCCAGTTACTGGGTAATACGATACCCCCTTGGTAAGACTCGTAGTCAGACTTTCGGGCTTCTGACGACCCGCAACGACTGTCAAAGATCCACGAATGACAGCCGGGACCAACGGCTTAACGTGCTTTTCGAGGCACGTAGGGGTCTTGGTATGTAAAGATGGTCACCCATCCACGGACCAACCGCGGCAAGAGTCGCTTAACCTGATCGATCGACCCGTGCGGCTGATATTACTTAGTCACAAGCCCCTCCCTTAGCCACAAGCCCCTCCTCAAGATACAATTATAGGTATGCAAGTTAATTTCTTGAGCATTGGTGGCCCAGTGGTAAAAAAAGTGACTTATGAATTGTAGGTCGTAGTTTCGAACCCAGACAGGCGCTTTCATCACCACTGCCTTGACTCAAACGGTGACACTGGCATGTGCCGATTTTCTCACGATGTTTTCCTTCACTGTTTAGATGGTAGATGTGGTGAGTGTGTGTGTGTGGTAGATATTGTAGCGGTATCTACAACGCCACATGCGAACAACGCGTCATACTGACGTCACGAAATCCTGCATCTCGCAAGCAGAGTTTACCGCGTAACTAGCATAGATACAACGGTCCGACATGAATAAAAGGACAGTTGCCCGCAAGACACAACACCCGTCTGGTCGGAGGATCGTCCCTTTTCTATAGAGTACTAGCTTCTTCCCGCGACTTCGTCCGCGTGAAATTTCACCCTCCCCCATTCACCCCCTTAGGGTGTGAATTTTGAAAAATCCTTTCTTAGTGCACCCCTAGACCTCATAAGGAACGTACGTGCTAAATTTGGAATCTCTAGACCCAGCGGTTTGGGCTGTGCGTTGATATGTCAGTCAGTCAGTTCTCCTTTTATATATATAGATGAGTGAACTTTACACCCTGTTCCTCATACCTCTATAATATCACATGTCGAATTTTCGGTTATAGGATATCCTATAACCGGAAATTCGAAGATATGTGACATCTACCAACCCGAGGTAGGTTACAATTCACTGCCTCTCACCGAGAGGAGGCCTGTGTCCCAGCAGTGGACACATTAAAGTCTGGCTATACTCTATTAATTTCTTTGGATCTTAAAAGTTATTAGCATACGCAAATGTGTGAAAATTAGATGTAAATTCACGATGTTTTTATAATTTTTCACCTGTATGATGTGTACATTATGGATTGCAATAAACATTATTTTAATTGAATTAAACAATAATACATTGATAAAACAATAACATTATAATGTTTCTACGAGAATTCTCGTGAAAGCGGACAAACTAGCGCCATCTATGCGACTTCAGTTGAAGCTCAAGCAAGAAAGCGCTGTAACAAAGGAGAGCCAACTTTATATTGATACTTAAAATGTACATTTAATATTTTTTACTTACATTAATCAATCATTCCACGTTTTTAACACAAAAAATAAAAGTACCTACGTACCTATACGATTTTTTTTTTATTTATAAAAATCCACAATCCATGATATCGGTCAAACTATTATTAAAAAACATTAATTTGTGTTGTAAAATAAAGTAAATCAACTTGTTTGCAAAAATTAGTATTAGACGAACTCTTTTGTCAAGAAACTCCTCAACAACATCAGAATTAATTATAAAAAATAATAGACAAGCGATCTAAATCTAAAACTTGTATTTCAAAGTTAAATAAGGTTTTATCTACATCATCTATAACTGTCAAACCTATATAGTACTTCGTAAATCACTGAGGAGACTTAGATTATCTGAAAATCGATTGGTATTATTTTTGGAGCGAGTCCGTTTATCTATCTTTGTCGGCGTGGCGCGTTTGAACCGGAGAGTTCTCTTGCTCGGTTACTGGCTAGCTAACTTTCCTGTAGAAGCGTGTTAATTTATTTATCGACAATCACGTCAATCATGGAGTTTCTATCTTTGTAGGATATTATAGTGCCCTGAAATGTGTGAAAAAAGGAAAAAAGTTATTTTGAAAATTTGTATGCAAGTGAGTTCAAGATACAATTTCGATAGTAATCAACTATTTTTTATTTAATTACGCGGATATTGTAAAAGGGGCTTTAAATATTATAACGCGTCTCCAGAAAAAATAATCTCTGTCAGCAAATTCAAGCGTGACCGTTATATCAGACCAGAGGACTGAGGTTTCTTAATAAAAAGCCAGTAGCCATTATTAAGTTATTTTCAATTTTTTTGCGAGTCCTCTGTAATATTTATTTGCTGTTTTATTACATTAGTAATTAGCTAGTAGTTTCCACGTGTGTATTTCGTTACGTACTTGCCTCTATTTTCCAAAAGGTTCAGTCAATCAATCGCTAAATTGCTAATAAATATAAGACTTCGTATTGGATATAATGAATAATAGTCCCTCAGATCGAATTTCGGCCATGGCAGCCAATCTCAGCGGAGACTACCCACCTACGCAGGAGACATTGCGCAGACACAGATGGTGGTGAGACATTTAAATACCCTGCACTCTTCTGCAGTTGTATAGTTCAATCAGCTCTTTTTTTTTTTTACCGTTGGAAAGTAGCCATTTTGAACGACGGATATCGGTTATTATTTAAGTCTTTCAATGCGCTGCATCTTACCAAAAAAACACGGCGACTTATTAAAACAAGGATTCCAGTGGAGAAGGATCAAATAAATATTTTTTAATAGGTAATAAAGAAAAACTACATTTTTATGTGTAAGCCCAATGGTGTACATAATTTTAGAGATTATTCTATTATATTATTTATTTCCAGGCAAGTTGATGTAACTACTCGCGCGAGTCGACTGGCTCGTTCAAACACACTTGGGTCGATGACGGCTCCGCAGCACCGCATCGAAATCCGCATAGGATGGGGCCAAGAGACAAGCTTTAGTTGAACTTTTTAGAATATCTTTATTAGTTTTTATTTTAATGATATTCTTTCGTTTTGATTTTGTTTTTTGACGTATCTGTCAAAGGTTTGTTTCTCCAGTTATTCTTTTTTTAATCACTAAAATCCTTTTAATACAAAGCTTTAGTTTTATTTTATTCCACCAGCCATTAATACGTACAGTCCATTTATATTGCCTTCAGTACGTTTGCGTGTGTTTAATCAATCGTTTTTAATTTAGGTTTAGTGAATAAATATTGGGAAAGCTATTAATGTGGTTGGTTTTAACCGGTTGAATGCCGTTTTTAGAGAAACAATTAGGAAGCCATTGTGTCTCGCGTGGATTCACGTTCTAAGATATGAAGGGTTAAGAAAAAACGACTAGCTAATAGACACTACATAGGTACTTTTATTTGTTTTAATGTTCATTCCATTTCATGCAATTTCTATTGTATGTTGTATAGACGCCAGCACATCAAGCTACTACAATCTGTTAAATTTCTTTAATAGATTTTGAACTTTATCGCTAGAGCATAAGGTTCAAAGTTAATTGGGAAAATTTGACAGCTTCGGGTAGCTTGATGTGCTGGCGTCTGTACATAGGTGTTTTGGGGGACTGTCTTATGCAATTTTGACGTTCAAAAGTGCTTCGCAGCCTAGTTTTAGTATTTTTTTACTATTTTGTTCACATACACCAAATAATTATTTTAGGTCAAAAAGTGTCAACCGTATAATAATAATAATAATAATAATAATAATATTCCACAACTATCACACAACGCCATCTAGCCCCAAGCTAAGCAGAGCTTGTGTTATGGGTACTAGACAACTGATAAACATACTTATATATTTCTAAATACATACATATTATAGATAAATTACAACCAGACACAGAACAAATGATCGTGCTCATCACACAAACATTTGTCCTGGGTGGGAATCGAACCCACGACCTCCGGCATAGCAGTCAGGGTCACTAACCACTAGACCATCAGGCCTGTCAAATATAATATATAAGCTTTAGAAACTTGCAATAATCGCTGATTTTATAGCCATACAGGCAAACCTTTTCTGTTTTTGCCCCTGCAATTTAGCGTGAACCATTCCTCCTGGGTTCGAGTCTGGATTGACGTAAAAGGGTTTTTGCGCTCCATTTCTGAAAAAATAGCCATCGTCATGCCAGCCCTTTTTCTGATTTGCTGTTCCCAACGTAATCAAAAGAATATTATTGTAGTTTTTTTTTGTTTTTGTAGTTCAGTAACTAACGGAACAAACTGCGCTACACGAGGAGGCATTCATACATCCCAAAAATAATAATTATATTCAATACTAGCTGCGCCCCGCGGTTTCACGCGCATATGTGTCGATCCCGTGGGAATATCGGGAAAAAAAACTATCCTACGTCCTTCCCCGGGATGCAATCTATCTTTCTGCCAAATTTTATCGAAATCCTTTTAGTGGTTTAGGCGTGAAAAGGTAACATACAGACAGACAGACGTACAGACAGACAGAGTTACTTTCGAATTTATAATATTAGTACGGATTCAATATAAGTCTGGGATCGCCAATCCACCTTAAGCAAGCGTGTTCAATGCTCATGTAAGCCTTTGTGCTTGCAGCCCTGCAGTGGGACACTAAAATTCTTGTCATCATCATCTGCCTAGCCTTTTCCCAACTATGTTGGGGTCGGCTTCCAGTCTAACCGGATGCAGCTGAATACCAGTATTTTACATGGAGCGACTGCCTATCTGACCTCCACAACCCAGTTACTGGGTAATACGATACCCCTTGGTAAGACTGGTTGTCAGACTTTCGGGCTTCTGACTACCCGTAACGACTGTCAAAGATCCACGAATGACAGCCGGGACCAATGGCTTAACGTGCTTTCCGAGGCACGGAGGGTTATGTAAAGATGGTCACCCATCCACAGACCAACCGCGGCAAGCGTAGCTTAACCTGATCGATCGACCTGTGCGGCTGTTATTATTTAGCCACGGGCCCCTAAAACACGGACACTAAAATTCTTGTATCACTATTATCTTTCTGTGTGCTAATAACATTAAACCTGGTACCAATCTGTTTCATCCACTTACTGCCTTTTCCTAATTAGACGTGGGACGGCTTCCAGTCTAACCAGATTTAGCCTTATAACAATATTTTACCTAGAATCAGCATCTGTCTAGCCTTTGCACAACTATGTTGGGATCGGCTTCCAGTCTAACCGGATGCTGCAGCTGAATACGGTCTGTATTTTACTTGGAGCGACTGCCATCTGACCTTCGAAACTAATTACAGAGCCATCTAAAGTTAGACTAGCGGCCTTTCAGACTTCAGACTATTCGCAAAGTTTATAGTAGATATGCTATGACGATCGGGGTCGATGATTCATTTTGTGGTCACCCATCCACGGGCTATCGCTGACAAGTGCAACTTACGCCCAGATTCTGGAATGAGAATGATCGTCGCTTTTTTTTTTTTGTTTTGATGGGAAATCTAATTACTTCTCCCGCTCTGGGTGGGTTAAATTAATATATTTTGTTGCTAAATGGCTGGTTGATACTTCCCGTGATGCAAGGGCTGGTTTTCACCTTGGCCTGAAGCTAATCATTGTCATAGAATGTGGCAATGCCGCCAGTCTCTTGGGTACAATACCAGCTGACAGCGATGCGGATGAATTTTTCGACGCTATATTTTAGTTTGTGAATATTTTAAGTTAAGTTAGGATATGATTTTGTTATTTTTATTAATTGGTTAGGTATGAGTTGTTGTAAAATTTAATAGATTTGCTTTATCAATAAAGCATAAGGTTCAAAGCTCATTGGGAATATTTGACAGTTTCGGGTAGCTTGATGTGCTGGTCTGTACAAGTGCTCAAGGCCAAGGCTCAAGGGCCGTATGTCATATCGCTCGCGGTCGTAAACGGGTCTTATCGTGTTCGATTCTTACTCGGAACAATTATTTGTATGACCAGCAGCTGCAGATGTGTTTAGCTGTGTTTTTTCACATGTACCTAAGGGATTTGTCCGGTCAGCGGGATTGTCCGACATTGTTACTGCTGCCCCGGAACGTAAAGGGCTAAGAAAGGAACACGGGTGGGTTTTAGTCAGTAAGAGTCTGACATTCCCTTCCGCTCCACCCAGAATGGGAGGAGTCATTTGATGATTGATGACCCTAAAAAAAAAATGGATACAAAATTCCTAGTAAGGGTCTAAACAGACGGACTGCATTTGAACGATTCGAACAGTTTTCGTTGCAACCACTAGACAACCCAAAAAATAAATACATTTTGAAAAATTTTGGATTTCCTGAATCTTGCATTAGACGTGAACTTCGGTGTGAATATGAGACCACACTGCACACCATGTCCCAAAAAGACAAAATTGGCAATATCCGTCCCACGCAGTCATTCCGGATACTCAAGTGTAAAAGGGAACGTAATAGCCGTATTTAACCGCTGGGTTTCAGCCAAAATCTGGTTAAAACTGTGGTAAAGTTGTATTTCTAGATAAAAAGGGATTTTCACTTATTGCGAAAGTTTCAACTTAATCCGTAAGAAAGTTACTTGGGAGTCCATTTTCATTAAATCGTTGGTAATTAGTAAAGCGCTAAGGAGTTTTTAATTCTAGACTAGATTGATGCCTAGGCCAGAACTGGGTGTGACCTAGTTATGAAATTGCACGAATGTTTTGGAAACTTTACCCCTTAAGGTCTAAACAGACGGCCTGCATTTCAGCTGCAACATCGCAGTTTGGATGCAGTTGACTTAACTGCTTCGAAACCTAGTTATGTCAACTGCATCCAAACTGCGATGTTGCAGCTGGCATGCAGTTCAAATGCAGTCCGTCTGTTTAGACCCTAAGTCTTGAAATCGCTTTAATGTGGTGTAGTAAGAAATTATTGTTTCAGTGCAGGCCTGTATGTTTAGTAGCAATTTGTGTGGCCTAATAATGACATACCTAGAACGACAAATTCCGACACTTTCCATAGCATTTCTGCCGCTTTTTAAGCAATCGCATTTTAAAGCGAATTACATGCACGCTGCGTTTTATTACCATAACTATGTTTTGGCAAATTTCCAGAAATTCTGGGTGAATTGCTATGCCAATGGAAACTTTGCGCTTTCGCTGGACCTTATTACTCTTTTTATAATGTTGGGAATTGTATGAAACTTGTATGGTTTGTTTTTGTGGTCAAGCTATATCCGTTGCTATGTTTTTTTAAGTAGGTATTGGGTTTAAATATTTGGTGAAATGGATTCAATTATTTTTCCGTATCCTGTGTAATTGTCAACTATTTACCCATAACAGTTAAAACTGTGAAAGGGGGCGTAAGCTTAGTAACGGGTCCCGTAGGTAGGCACCCTTTGGGTACCCTAAAAAACAATGCGCAGGCTATGATCTTAATTTCTGAAAACAATAAACGTTCTCCCTTCTTCAACAGATCACAATGAAGACACGTACAGTAGTGCTGGTGATAATCCTGGGATGCGGAGCGGCTGCCATCCTGTTTGCCGTGGCCGCCTACCTGTACATACGGCGGAGGAGGAAAAAGAGGGAAGATGAGGAGGACGGCACTAGTTGTGCCATCAGGTTAGTGCCGTTGTAGTTTTTAGTAATGGCTTTCGAGAGCAACATATACTATGTGTTACGTGACGTTTCGAGTAGTAGTGGCTCAGTGGTAATGGCCACGACTTACGAGTTGCAGGTCGTAGGTTCGAACCCAGAAAGTCTCCTTACTTAGTATAAATTAATTCATCACCATTGCTCTCAAAACGGCGAAGGAAAACAACGTGAGGAAACCAGCATGCCCTAGAACCAAAAATTCGAAGACATGTGACATCTACCAACCCGCGCTGGGCCCGCGGAGCGGATTACAGCCTACTTCCTCTCATAGAGAGGAGGCCTGTGTCCCAGCAGTGGGAACATTATAGGCTGATTATGGTATGTGACATTTCAGTTAACATCAGTGATCGCAAAGCAAACACGACAGTAAAACAATGCACACGTCGTTAAACAATGCAGAAGCCCTGTCACCTGCACACTTGGGGACCTAATGGCTAAGTCAGCGAATGGTATTCGCTTTGCTAAATTTTGGGACAAACAAATTTAAAAACAGACATTATATTTTTTTAGCTTTGTTATTTGTTAAGCACTTGTAAGGTGACTTAAGTACTTGAGAGGTAAGGTGTAGGTAGGATCTAGAGTAGACGTTGGGCCTCAAGAGCCAGATAAACATACCTCATCATCATCTGCCTAGCCTTTTCCCAACTATGTTGGGGTCGGCTTCCAGTCTAATCGGATGCAGCAGAATACCAGTATTTTACACGGAACCTCCCTGACCTCCACAACCCAGTTACTGGTTAATACAATACCCCTTGGTAAGACTCGTAGTCAGACTTTCGGGCTTCTGACGACCCGTAACGACTGTCAAAGATCCATGAATGACAGCCGGGACCAACGGCTTAACGTGCTTTCCGAGGCACGGAGGGGGCTTGGTATGTAAAGATGGTCACCCATCCACGGACCCACCGCGGCAAGCGTAGCTTAACCTGACTTTTATTGTTATTTCTCAGCCAGAAGCCCCTTAACCAAAGTAAACGAGTAACAACAAATCTATCTACCACAAATGAAAGTGCTAACCAATTTAATATGTGTAGGATATTCAAAATAGTTGAAAGTAGTAAACACTATTGGAAACTATCGCGTTTGGTTGCCAAGGAATGCTGAGCCAAGCCGATTTGACCAAGTTATCTATGCAAAATAATAAAATAAAGGTTATTGAATATGAACATCTTATTTATTGAACCAAATCGGTTGTGGATACATAAAATCTGCGAGGTTAAGCTACGCTTGTTGCTGTCAATTCGTCGATGATTTACATCGTTCTCACATATAATTCTAAATTCAACATTAATGATGTAACTAATATTTTTGTAAAAATATAATTTAAAAGAGTGTTCATGAAGTTTCTTGCCCGTTCTTCTCCATAGGTATCTACGCTTTGGAATGGGCAATTAGCTTCATATTTTCTGACTGACCGACTTCTTGACAATTCAAAAGTGGCTGTAAATGGTTTAATTGAAATAAATGCTTTGAGTTTGAGTTTTGAATTTGATGGGGTATCATTTTTAAACGTGCTGGTATCCATGCCATGCATTGGGATTACCCTTTTGGTATCGTAAAAATTGTTTTCAGGTCTTAATATTTTAAGTTTTTTTTTTGCTGTAATGCATTTTTTTTTCTTTTCCCACATAGCGTGAAAAGCACCATCCATTTTTACCAAAGGATCAGTCATGATTTTGGCACCACAACAGGTTCGGTCAAAGTTTATCATACGAAGATGACATTACGTGTAACTTCCTTGCCACCCAATAACATAAAAATGGTTTATTTTTATTTTATTGTATTTATTCGGAAGAACAAACAATTACACATTATATATTAGAAGTAAATAGAACATAAGGAGTTATACAAATGTGCAACCAACAATGTTCTCCACAGATACACAAAAAGTTAAAGATTATGTTGATAAAGTTAGTCGGACAAAATAGATAAGTACACAAAATAAAAAAGGTATATGTATATAAATAACAGCTACCAAGGAACGCTAAAGATTAAATATTCAATATTTTTCACATAGATTTTTATATGGGTCAAGCAATAATATGTTTCTAAATTTTCTAACGGATAAAGCAAATACTATATCCAAGTTAGAGAAAAACTTATTGATATTGTCTGTAAGGCGACGACGTAGAGCTGCCCTGGTTTAGGCGCAAAATGCCTAATTCTTCAAATGGCAAGTGAGTCTTAATGGACTAATTTTCGAAACAGCTAATTATATAAACGGATGATTCTCAAAAGGGCAAATTTTTCAATGACTATCGTTATAGTATCTAGAAATCTCATTTATAAACCAACCCGATCTAAAAATATCAATCAGTAATTGGGCTGTGGAGGTCAGATGGCAAACGTTTCATGTTACATATTCATATTCAACCGAATTTGCTGAAAGCCGAACCCAACCAACATCCTTGGTAATAAATATCTGGGAGAATAAAAACACAGTGCGAATCGAACGAGAAATTATAAAAGGTATGTAAACGTTTTTTTTTCTACACAAAAACTAGTCCTCTAGTTTATTTATCACAAGAAATCTTTTTCTGCAATACCCCTAATATTTTTCGCTTGAATATCCAGAAACATTTTGAAAAGATAGGAACGTTCTATGAACTATACGAAATCTTTCATAACGGCTATCAAATGTGGCGCCCAGCCAGCCTCATATTTTAAAACGACACTCCCCTGCCATGCAGTTTTTGAAAATATTAAAAGAAGAAATATTTAGAAGAAATATTTCATAGGGAATGGCCAGTTAGCTTAGATTGTAGAACGTTTTGAATCTTTCCGTTGTGATATTCTGTAAAGTTTACATGGAACCTCGCTCAAGTGAGCGCACACAATTCGAAAGCGTACTCATTTGTTTTTAAAGTAAATCATCGCGGAATCACAACGAGACACCGTTCGAATTTCGAAGTGATGTTTAGAGAATAACATTACTGTCTTGAGTTAACTACATAATATAAACAAATATTCCAGATTTTATTTAAATAAAAAGTAATTTAAAAAAATTAAATTGGCTTCACAAGGAAATTCACTGAAAATTATGACATAACTTGAATTGCGGAAGTCGGTGGTAAAAAACTAAAATACAGATCCTAAGACACCGACTTTCGGAATTTAAAATATTTAATAATTTTGAGTGAATTTCCTTTTGAAGTCGATTTAATTTTTTTTTAATTACTTTTTATTAGGATTTATTCCGGTCTGATCCCCCTCCACCCCCCTCGATCCTCTGCTAGTTTTTCTTCTATTTTAATCTCTGCAAAACTGTAATTTTCACCAGTATTTGACATTAACGTGCCAAAAAAAGCTCTGTATTTGAATAGTGTGACCGTTCACTGTTTTTTTTGGAAATCAAAACTTAAAATCTATTGTTCACTTCGCTACTCAAAAGAAGCGTAGACTAGCTTCGTGGAAGATAGCCGTAACTTTTTGATACAGGTCATAAGCCCCCCAAAAAAAACGCTTAAGAACTTTCAGTCCTTCCAAGTTTTGCAACCACAAGGTCGAAGACTTAAGCGGTGGCAAAATAAACGTCCAAAACTATATCGAAGTCATTAATCAGCTTTCTCACTCTTGCGGTTTCTTCGCAAAACTTGATACGCAAAAAATAGACGAACATAGATTGAAAGTGGCATTCTTTTTTTAATTTTCTTTGAATTGGGAAACTGACGTTTGTTGTTCAAGATGGCTGCCAAATCATCGGTTTATCCCACAGAAATCTTAATAATAAGGCAATAGAAGTCGCATAGACGCGTGACCTTGTCGCCGCGCTTATGTGTTGGAGTACACAAGTGCACGCGGAGCATTTGTTGCGGTTTCTTGTGTTATTTGAGAAGCGGAGAGGTAAACATGGTGTTTTGCAGCATATCCAACTGCGGAAACTCGTCCAAAACTTGTAACTTAACAAATAAAGGAATAACATTTCATATGTAAGTACTTAATTTTTGAAATATTGTCGTTTTTTAGCAAATATAGACAAATCAAATATTTTCACTATCACTACTACGATTTATCACAAAAAACGATTTTTTTGTCAAATCAATAACCATTAACGCTTTAGCTTATTCATGTCTACTATTACTACTGCTAAAAGCAGCAATGAAATTATAGTCATACGCAATAAACAAAAATCGCCGTTTGCGTAAATTCTAGGTACAAGCCGCATGAGTTGGCCGCAATTTAGTGACGTGCTACTACTATTCTGTATCGATAATTATTTACGTTCAGCTTAATACTTCGTTTTACCAAATTGGAATGTGTCATGTTTTAGTTTAGTTTATTAAGTATTTATAGTCCACCACTACACTAACTACCTCCCCCTTTTATTCTAAGTTCATACACAATCCATCCTATTTGATTTGGTCATTGTTTTTACACGACTGTTTTTTACTGTAAGGTGAAGTATTGGAGAGCCTTTAAGATTTGTATAATTATATAATAAACTAAATGTACGTACACTTATTGTTTTATTGTATTCCATTTCCTCATAAATAAATCGTCTAAAAGGGCGTTGACGAAAGAAATACTTTCAATAAAATTAATTATGTATTATTGCTGGACTCCTTGGAGATTATTAACACTCAACGGAAAAATATAATTTATCGATATGAGCTCGTAATAGTTTGCACTGCACTATTCTTAAGTGAGAGTGAGCACGCAATATCATTTTTTGCTTTTCGCACACGTTTCTTATTGGCTGCAGGAGTCGCGCCCCCTGACATTATGCGTTTATAAAAAATATTGCGTAATGTCATCGCATAAAGTTTAATTTTGTAGCAGTAATGCAAAGTGCATTTGTAGGTGTAATTGTGTATCTATTTTTTGTTTATGTAGTAGTAGCTGTGACCCGGCGACACTCGTCCCGATATAAAATTTAGTACTATAGCATTTCTATTGCCTTATTATTAAGATTTCTGTGGTTTATCCCGATATTCGCACGGGATCGACATTTACGCGGGTGAAACCGCGAGCGTATATATAATATTATAAATGCGAAAGTGTGTCTGTCTGTCTGTTACCTCTTCACGCTTCAACCGCTGAACCGACTTGAATGAAATTTGGTATAGAGACAGTTTCAGTTCCAGGAAAGGACATAGGATAGTTTTTATCCCGATATTCCCACGGGATCTTAACTTATGCGGGTGAAACCGTGGGGCGCTGCTAGTTACACATAATTTCATCAATAAAGTTATCAAACTCAAACTTATTCCTAACTTAACTCTTTGGCAACAACACTGCTTCTATTCTTACAAAACTTAACGTCTAAGTTATTAAGTAAGGTGAAAACGAAAGACTTGTTCATTTCCAAGTTATAACTTAAGCTTCTTAACTGCTTATTTCCGTGGTTAAGTTAGAACTTAAAAAAATGTTAGGAACTTGTTAATACTAAGAAGTTTTGTAAGTTTCTAAGAAATAATTTAAGTTACTCATTGTTTAGTAACAATAATTTATTGTAATGGACGGGCTCGTGGCTATACATATAATAAAAGCCACACGGGTCGATCGATCAGAAGGCCAATTCTTGTACTTCAAAAACGTTCAAGTTCAAGTTACAATCTCAACTCAGCGACATTATTGATTGTCAAAAACCTTTCAAAAAATTAATTGATAGTATTTTTGACAGATTGCGACTGAGATTATAATGGGAACGTTCTTGAAAATACTGGAATTGCCCCTACGCTTGCCGCGGCCGCTCAGCGTATGGGTGACCATCTTTCATAACAAGACCCCTCCGTGCCTCGGAAAGCACGTTAAAGGATAATATTTTATGCCACACCGTGCCGGGAGAGAATCGTGCTATGGACGCGCGGGCGAGGCGCGGATCTAAAACTTCAAGAACATTTTATATGAAGAAGTACATGCTACACCGTGCAGCGTCTTTGTCTCGTCTCAGTCTTAGTCCCTGTAGACGGTATATCAACATAAGATCATAATTGTATGTGTGGGTGTCTGTAAATAAATCAGTGTTTAACTAACATATGCGCGTTTCAGTCCTTAGATGTTGAGCAGCTTGGCTTACACCAGTATAGCATCTAGCATAAATCATCCCAAATATGTTGGTCCCGGCTGTCATTCATGGATCTTTGAGAGTCGTTACGGGTAGTCAGAAGCCCGAAAGTCTGACAACCAGTCTTACAAACTTATGTCGAAGCACGGGGGAGCCCTATGTCCACAAGTGGACGTCTTTTGGCTAAGTGATGACGACTAGAAGAAGGAAACCCTTTCACAAATTAAAGTTTCTCTCATAATATAATTTCATTCATTGTTCACATTATTGTGTTAAGTTCATTATTTTTAGCTGTGTTGTAGAAAAACTTAGCTGGTTTTCCAACAAAAAAATATACACAAAAGTTTTTTTAATTTAGCTTCTATCTGTGTTCGAATTAAGTTAGGATGTTGCTTTGCCAAAAAGTATCCATATAATTTGGTTTTCATGAAAAACAAGTGAATTCGAATCGATGTACGTACAAATACGTGATTAGATTTTTATTTACTCTTGAAACTTGAATCAAAGAGTTCGCAGAAGTAATGGAGGATTCGTTATCAATATCAATCGGCCTAGCTATTTCCCGTGGGGTCAGCTTCCAGTCTAATCGCAAGCAGCTTAATACCAATATTTTACATGGAGCGACTGCCTATCTGACCTCCACAACCCAGTTACTGGGTAATACGATACCCCTTGGTAAGACTGGTTGTCAGACTTTTGGGATTCTGACGCGGCAAGCATAGCTTAATCTTCGACCGACCCATGCGGATGTTATTATTTAGCCACGAGCCACTCCACCCACAGCCACTTAAGTTTAGCAATTCTTCGGGCTTTGTAATGTCAGTGACCTTGATTCTTCTAAGAATCTCCTCATTTCTGATTCGATCACGTAGAGAAACTCCGCGCAAAGCGCTTTTCAAGTTTTCATTTCCCTTAGGTACCAAAGGCATACTAATATTTTTCTTCCAAGAATCTAAACCTCACTATAACAATGATAATCTGATTTTCCCACAAATAGGTCTACACTAGCTTCTGCTGGCGACATCGTCCGCTTGAAATTTCAACATTAAATCACACTAATATTATAAAGGCGAAAGTTTGTGTTTGTGTGTCTGTGTGTTTACATGTTTGTATGTTTGTTACTTCTTCACGCTGAAACGGCTGGACCAATTTTGATGAAATTTTGTATGGATGCAGCTGACACCCTGGATTAACATATAGGCTACTTTTTATCCCGATATTCCCATGGGATCGACACTTATGCGGGTGAAACCGCGGGGCGCAGCTAGTCTATCATAAAGCCGTGCCGGGCCGTACTTCGTACCAGTTTAGCATTATTTCTGACTTTTTTTTCTTTTTGTTTGGCCCCAAGGGGTAGCGGTAGCTATAACTTCCTCAAGAATTAGCCTAACAAAGGCAAAAAGATTTTTTCAAATCCAATTGGTGGTTCCAAAGATTAGCATGTTTAAACAAACAAACAAACTCTTTAGCTTTATTATCCATACTAATAAAATAGAATAGAATACTCTTTATTGTGTACAGTCACGAGCATAAATATGTATACACTTGGCTTTATTAAAAAAAAATCGCAATTGAAACTTGCCAAGTGTTGACATAATAGTGCTCGTGACTGTACGTCATATAAATACAAACATAAATACAGGGTGAAATTTTAATCACCGTTTTCCTCTTAAGGGTCATTGTACTCATCATTATGAACAACTTTTACTACGGGACCAAACATGAAATCGCAAAAAAAAAATCAGCTATTCCCTAAATTTTGTGAGGAAGGATATAGGCTTTTTGTCCCGATAGCACGTTCCCGTGTGAAAAATTCTGACATCCACGCGAGCGAAACCACGGGAAGAAGCTAGTATTATAATTTATTAGTAAACATTTTAGGCATGTTTTTCCCAACTTATTTTCTAAGAAACAAACAGTTCTATAAATCTTGTTGCCAACACTCCAAACGGTACGTGATGAAACTTTGGACCAATGTTTGGCTACCCAGAGATGTTTTTGTAAGTTGGCGGTAGTCGTAAAATACTAAACAGACTTAATGTAAGGTATTGTTATAGATTTATTGATCTCAGCCTAAAGCGTCATCTGCCTGCTTTTCCCAAGTTTGTTGGAGTCAGCTTTCGGTCTAACCGGATGCAGCTGATTACCAGTATTTAACATGGAGCGACTGCCTATCTGACCTCCACAACCCAGTTACTGCGTAATACGATACCCCTTGGTAAGACTGGTTGACAGACTTTCGGGCTTCTAACGACTCGTGACGACTGTCAAATATCCAAGAATGACAATAACCGGGACCAACGGTTTAATTTGCTTTCCGAGGCACGCATGGATCTCGGTATGTAAAGGTGGTCACCCATCCACGGACCGACCGCGGCAAGTGTTGCTTAACCTGATCGATCGACCTGTGCGGCTGTTATTACTTAGCCATGAGCCCAATAATAAAACAAATTTTACTATGGAACCAAACCCGAAATCGCGAAAAAAAATCAGCTGTTCCCTACATTTTGACTAGTTATACGAACATAAATGTAGGGAACAGCTGATTTTTTTTTCGCGATTTCAGGTTTGGTCCCATAGTAAAAGTTGTTCATAATGATGAGTACAATGACCTCAAGTCCTAACTGACTGGTATATCAACGCACAGCCTAAACCGCTGGTCCTAGAGACATGAAATTTGGAGGGTGTATTCTTTGTGAAAATTTGGTATCCACTTAGAAAGGGTTTTTCAAATTTCCACCCCTAAGAGGGAGAAATTTCACGCGAACGAAGTCGCGGCCAGAAGCCAGTGTTAGCATAATAATAACTATTTGAATGAGTCAGTAAAAACCCCAGAATTGATGGTCAATCAGCGTTCCAACTCATATCTTAACGACATTCCACTTCAAGAGCAGACAAAAAACTTTTTTTTATTTGTTTGTTTAGAACAAGTTGTTATCCGACGAAAACATCGTTAAGATCCATGGTTTATTGTTTTTTGGGGTTCCGCAGCTGATTCGAGTGACGGGAAATTGTTCTTTTATTTCTTTTGGGAATCGAGTTTAGATTTTTGTTGATACGTGTCAGCAATTGCATTAGTACTTGATACGATTTTATTTTTATTAAGGGTCCTTTATTTTGGTTCATTTTATCCGTTCGTAGATTATTTTGATCGCAATTACTTGGACGTTATAAGATCAAAAGTTGGACTGAAAAGGTTATAGTCAATGAAACTTGGGTAAGTGTTCTTTGTAAGGTTCTGAAGCTTTAATAAAAACCGGCCAAGTGCGTGAAGGGTTCCATTGGAATGAATTTATTCCAAGAACAAACTTAACATTGTAGTTGCAAATCATGTTGTCCCAGACATTGCAACTGCAAATGTAAGTTGGTCGAATATTACTCGTTAACATGTAAATCCTACTTAGCTGTGATAGTTTTCCTTTTAACTTGGTTATACATATATACTACAACCGTTTTTTTTTTTTTACATATCCAAAAACAACCATTTACCTGGCATGATACGTGACTCTAACAAAAATTAGCACTTTAATGCTTAATATTTCACAAACGGATCCCTGAATTTTTGACAGTTCTTCTCTATAAAATCTGTCATACGTCAATTTTATTCCACGAATAAAAATTATCTGTCGATTGGAAAATCAACCCTTTTTTTTTTTGGATGGGAAATCATCTAATGACCCGTCCCGCTCTGGGTGGAGCGGAAGGGAGTGTCAGACTCTTACTGACTAAAACCCACTCGTGTTCCTTCAGTTGCCAGTGCCAGGGGCCACGGTATCTCAACCCTTAGCGTGATATTAATTACCTCAAAACAGTTCAGGCAATTAAAAAAAACCCCAACAAATTATTTCACTTATCACATACTTAAATATTTCGACATTTACCGCATAGTAAAATAGGTACAAAAAACATTAACATATTTACCGATAAAATTTATACAGGCAGTTGACATAATTCACAATTTCCGTTACAGGGTGTTAATTTTCACGGTAGGTTTTGGGGCAAAAAAAAGCGAGCCGAGTTTTTAGGGTTCCGTACCCAAAGAGTAAAAACGGAACCCTATTACTAAGACTCCACTGTCCGTCTGTCACCAGGCTGTATCTCATGAACTGTGATAGCTAGACAGTTGAAATATTCACAGATGATGTATTTCTGTTGCCACTATAACAACAAATAACAAAAACAGAATAAAATAAATATTTAAGGAGGGCTCCCATACAACAAACGTAAGTTTTTGGCGTTATTTGCTCGATATTAATAACGGCAACAGGTAGACGCTTGAAATATTCACAGAATATTTAGTTGTGTATTCACTTTAAAAATAAATAATTAAATTAAAATAAAATAAATTAATGGGGGCTCCCATACAAAAAACGTGATTTTTTTATATAATATGTAGTGTTAAATATTGTACGGTGGTACGGAACCCTTCGTGTGCGAGTCCGACTCGCCCTTGGCCAGTTTTTTATGATTTTATTATCGTCGCTCGCCGCAAAGCCGGGAATAGTGCCAATTATCGGATCGTTTTCAACACGCAATGCCAGAGAACCTAAAATCGTATTCTAATATAAATTGGGATTACTGGGGAAAAGTATATTACTTCTTGCCTCATTTTTTATGCACAACGCCATCTCTCTCTCAATATTGGTCTTAAGATTGGGCCAACATTGGTTTAAGATGACTGATAGAAAGCCGTGTATCTGTCGCAGGCAACTGGGTAAATTAGCCGTTTAGTTAAACGCCTAGCCTTCAGTGGCGAAGGCACCATACAACTCGATTCCCACCGGCTTCCCTTCGAAAATTCAGAACATAACCACTCTATAGTCAATTCATCATTGATTTTTTTTTGCTGCGGCCTACCTCTATCATAAATTCACCCTTCGCCACTGCTAGCCTTTTAACTAAACGGCGCGGCGGTCGTTCAACTAACGGCCTGAATGATATTCAATATTATAGTTTAGGTTGGAACTGTAACCAATCACGCGAGAGCCAAATTGGTCGCAGTAACTAAGCCATGGCACCTCAACCAAATGGGTTAGGTTAGGTTAGAAATGTGATCAACCGCGTGCGAGCAAAGAGAGCGAAGCGAGGCGAGCACTACTTGCAAAGGTCAGGCGGTTAACTAAACGACTACTTTAACCAGTTGCCTGCGACATATCTACGTTCCATGCTTGCTTCAACTGTTTCGGCCAACTTTTGGAGCAAACGTCGTCGCTCGCATGACTAACTGTCGTATCTCATTTTTTTTAATTTTTTGGCTGATCCGAGTCCGGACGGCTACGCTCGTCTCGTGATTCGTGATTCGTCTATTCGTGATTCTTTACACTTTTCACTAACCTTTATGTTATTTGGATCTGAAAATATGTAATAACCATTTTGAAAGATACGGCTGGTTGACACTTCCCGTGACCCAAGGGCTGGCTTTTACCTTGGCCAAAGGCTAAGCATTGCCATACAATGTGGTAATGCTGCCAGTCTCTTGGGAACATTACCAGTCGACAGCGATGCGGATGAATTTTTCGACGCTATATTTTAGTTTCTGTATAGTTTTAGTTAAGTTAGGATTTCATTTTGTTATTTTTAGTATTAGATATACATAGATATTATATTTGTATAGCTTATATTCGCCGCGACTTACGAGTTGTAGGTCGTAGGTTCCAATCCAGACAGGCGCTTTACTTTGTGAAAATTATTTCATCACCACTGCTCTCAAAATGGTGAAGGAAAATATCGTGAGGCAACCGGCATGTCCTAGAGTCAACAATTCGAAGACATGTGACATCTGCCAACCCGCACTGGGCCCGCGTGGTGGATTACGGCCCACTCCCTCTCACTGAGAGGAGGCCTGTGTCCCAGCAGTGGGAACATTATAGACTGATTATGATAGCTTATATTATGTAAATACTTAATTAAAAGAGATGGCTAAATAGAAGTATGGACGGATACTCCAGCAATGTATAAACATGGTACCTAGCAATATGTAATGCTGAATAGCTGAATATTAGTATTTCATGTAAAAAAAGTTTCAGGAACTTTTCATATCTGTACAATCCTGAAAATAAAATCGTGTTACTCCTACGTCATAGGCATTAAGAAAACTGCAAAAAAATGCCATTGCTATAAACTTTTACTTAGGCGTTTGGATATATTATTATCTGCGATGATATTTATAAGATTAATTGTAATTTCCCCTAGCGACCCACCCCGATTTCGTACGTGGTGGTACTTTAGTATATATCTACAAAGGGGTAATTACACCAAAAAACGTCATACAACGGGCATTCTACAATTCGCGCAAAAATCACTCCCGCGTGTATTTAAGTATTAAACTCTTGTAAATCCTAAACTACTTGTCCAAATGAGTTGAAATAAAGTCAGTTTTCACAGACAATAAGTAATATAAATAAGTGGTTGAATAACTGAAGCTAACCTACGGTGCTCAGACGGTCGCTCACCGAGTCGCAAAAGTTCCGCCTTGGAGTTTGCCAAAGAGCAATGGAACCACAGATATAGATACACCTAAATAACGCAAGAGCAACTACTTCGCGTGCCAAAAATCGCACCAGCTTACGTACAAAAATCGTAAGCCGCCATTTTCGCAGTCAATCCTGTGTACTACTGGCTGGGTGAGCGTGAGCGCTGGCGCTAGGCCCCGGGGGTGGGGCGAGACGGGTGCCGCACGCGGCGGCGTCTTTGAATCGATTTGATTTTCCTGTCACTAAATAGTGCATGTGACGTCATAGTGGGTAGTTAAAAAAATGGCACGATTGGTTTTCATACAGATCGTGATACTTGCGTTATCTAGGTCTGTCTATATCTGTGGATAGAACGCAGCATTCTGGGTATAAAAAGATAGGACAGAGTTCGAAACACCACGCTGCGTTCCAAAACGGGCATACTGGATGTAGGAAAGAAGGCGGCAAGGCTCAAATGTGATTGGGCGGGTCACGTCAGCCGTATCATTAGTAATCTGTGGCCGTATGCACGATGACCGCTAGGCAAAAGCCTCCACTCAACGACTGAATATCTGAAGAGGAATCTTCCTCTTCAGATATTCAGTCAGTCTGGTAGCATGGATCATCTGATCCATGCTACCAGATGGGCATGTAGATATAAAAGAACACACTGTGCTTAAAAATCATTTTATTTAACTGATGGAAAGTTGGATGTGACGTTGGTAAATTCTGCAATATTGAATAGTTTCTTTCCACTACATGGCGTTGTATACCTATTTCTCACAGAAGGGCCACAAGTTATGCACACCATCGTATAGTCAAATAAACGAACATCACTACATGCTTCTGTTTTCAGCAGTTCATAACAAGGATGACAAAATGTTGGCATCCTTTGGAACCTAGAACAAACATAATTACCTTAGTATCCACATGAATTAACTATAATACTGCACATTTAAACATTATGACATCTAAAGCAACCAGTCTGTTGTAGTCAGGACGTGTTGTGGTCGTGATGAGACGGGATGAGTCTTTCTGATTCATTGCCATTGAGTTCATTATGTATTTTGAGAAATACGGTAAACAACTTGAAGTCACATTTGTTCGATGTTTCTTATATTTATTACTTCTAGAATGATTCTAGCTGTGGATGACTTACCTCAATTGTTAACCATCGTATTAAGATACTTAAGATAGTGAGTAGAACAGGCAATGAAGAGGTGATATTCCACCGCAGTCTTTGCGTGGCTACACCGTAGTTTATGCATCGCATGATGCAAGTCAAGTCCGTGTCGAGTAGCGAGAGGTCAGTAGGTAGGCGAGCACACACAATAAATCCATTACACAAGTGAGAGTCAATGAAAATCCAAAATAAAAAAGCACAACAAACAAGCAAACGGCAGAGCGTTCAAACGAAACGACGTCTGACATCTGACGTTTGTTTTTTTGATAGAGATGGGATTGAACGTCAAGTGGAACAGAATCGATAAAATAATTGAAAGGGTTGAAAGATAATAAAAATAGAATTAGTTTTTGTCGACCACTATTCAGTTAATATTTTTCGGCACAAATAGGTAGTAAGATTAAAATATGTATAAGCACATTCCGAAGCTTTCAGTTATTTTTATTTGATTTTGATTAGCAAAAAATGGAACTGAGTAGAGTCGATTATCACTTTAAAAACAAACCCATTTTCTGAATTAAAACTCTGTAAAAGACAATAACAAGCAACTAATAAACAGGACACCGAATTGAACGCCGACGACTCCCGCCGAAAACTCTGATTATGATTTATTTCAGAAAATAAATCGTTTTGATACTCGTTATCAAAAATCGATATAAGTACAGTTTCAATTTGACATTCTGGAAAAGCGATATGACGCCTCCCTAGCTTGCAGTACTGTATTATTTCCCCTTGAACTTGTCATTTCAATCAAAAAAAGCAACTAAGATACTTTTATTATGTTTAATAGTTCACGAAAGTTCTAGGACATTATTAAACGCTAAATAATTCATGAATGAATATTTAAATATTACGAGTTAATGTGAGATTACTATACTTGCTTGGGGCAGTAATTTAGCCATCTCCTTTTCTATATGATGACCATTTTGAAAGACAACAAAATGTAAAGAATCATGAACAGAAGAGTGTTAGTCGTTCCAACCCAAATTAGCTAAAAAATGAGATACGACACGTAGTCATGCGAGCGACGACGTATGCGTCCGGGTTATTTATTTATTTATTTACTAGCTTCTACTCGCGACTTCATCCGCGTGAAACTTGTTCCCCCACCCACGCCGATGCATCACATCGCCTGCCCGCGCTTTATCTTCGTTTTCGTTTTTTTTTTGTTTTTTTTTTTAGCCTCTTGAATTGAGCTATCAAATGCAAAAGGAATCTTTCAAATCCGACTGATAGTTCCAGAGATTAGTGCGTTTCAACAAACAAAGAAACTCTTTCGTTTTATTATTAGTAAGTATAGATAATTATAATATACTTTTCACTTCTCATGCTCTAAAAGTTCGTCTTTATGCGGTGCTTTTTTTTTTGGATAGGAAATCATCTAAATGACTCCTCCCGCTCTGGGTGGAGCGGAAGGGAGTGTCAGACTCTTACTGACTAAAACCCACCCGTGCTCCTTTCGGACGATCCCGCTACCCCGGCAGGCTTCGGCCCTGGCGGGCCCCTTCCTTAGTGTTTATGCGGTGCTTAGGCGACATAAAATCGCTTATTATGTTCTAGTGCAAAAGTATTTTTTTTTTCTAAGACTAAGATAATCAGGCCCAACAGCCACAGGCACAATAAAACTTCGCAGATTAAAGTCATTATTTTATTTCATTTGCTTTAATTTATACCATTTCCGTGTTTTCTATCGTTAATTTAATAAAATCAGATAAAATAGTTGTCATTTATAATTTAAAAACGCAAAGAAACGTTTTTATGACTTGGCAGTATGAAGTAGGTACCCAAGTCCAATGACACAATCATGTTGAAAATTAAAAAAAAAACTTAATAAGTTTTGTGACGGGAATTCGCTATTCTCTTCGTCTTGCAACATTTTTGAACAGTGAAATTACTGTTATATACTTTATGCCTGTTTCATTTTCTCGCAATCGAAGTGAAAAGTAGAGTGTATAACTCAGGCATAAACGAGCCATTTTACCCCTCGACTTAAATAATTATGTAAACGTCTCAGGGTAAAATGGCTTCTTTTATGCACTAGTTGTACAATCGACTATTATTGTACACCAGAAAATAACAAAAAAAAATCTTGTTATTTTTGTGTTCTTTTTCTGCGCCATGCTTACTGCAAATGGAAGTATTTTCTTTTATATGTCCCTACCTGAAGTATTTTTTCGGGTCATAAAATTTCCCCTTTCGTAGAAATTGTCGAGCAACTCGACAGCATTCAGGAGTTATGATAATGGAGTTGAGTAGGAGTAGGTAGAGTGGCTTTATGTACACAACATAACATTTTATCATTAAATAAAGTAATATTACGAGTACACACATTCATATAAGCCTGTAATTTGTAAGTCAGTATTATTTTATTAAAATAACAATAACAAAAGTGTATTCACGATTGTATCACACACTTTGAATAATTACTTTAAGTACACTCGAACAAGTTATGTGGTATATAGACATACATATTTTAGGGGGGCTTGTGGCTAAGTAATAACAGCCGCATTGAGATTGGCAGTGTGTTACGTATAACACACTACCAATCTCAAACTGAATAATTTTGAAGGATATTCTTAATCCATTGCTTCGTACGTTTGAAAAATGTGTCTGCAACAATGTAAATAACGCAATGAATGTTGTTGAACTGTCAAAATGAAACCTATTGCTACTGATAGTCTGTTACGCAATTACCCCGCGGGTTCGACTGTACATACAATGCATAATGTATGAGTTATCAAGGTTAAACTAGTAATTTATCAAAAGCATAATAACTAGCGTACCTACAAATATTTAAACGCTATGACAAATTGGCCTAAAATACCCGACTTTAGACTCCATAGCATTTACCAACGATTTTATGTAAATTAAGAATTTTCGGGGCCCTGCCAAAATAATACCTTTTTGCTTATCTTTGGCGATCAAGGCCGCTAATATTAAACTAGAAACAGAAATTAGAATTAACGAGGGCCTCGTGGTTAAATAATAACAATCAAAGGTTAAGCTACGCTTGGCGCGGTCGGTTTGTGGATGGGTGGCTATCCATTACTCATATCGGGACCAGTCTGTGCCTCAGAAAGTCCCAGCCGTCATCTACAAAGCTACACAGCTACCTAAAAAGTAAAAAATAACAATTTGTAGGTTCAGATGTCAGTGGACATTTGGGAATATAAAAAGAAAAACGAAAGCCGGCGAAAAGCTTCCGAAACTAAAATAATTTTTCACTTTGTAGTCGCTATTTTAGAGAGCAGTGGTAGCCAAGTGGTAACGGCCGCGACGTACGAGTTGTAGGTCGTAGGTTCAAATCCAGACAGGCGCTTTACTTTGTGTAAATAATTTCATCGCAACTGCTCTCAGAACGGTGAAGGAAAACATCGTGAGGAAACCGGCATGTCCTAGAACCAAAAATTCGAAGACATGTGACATCTGCCAACCCGCACTGGGCCCGCATGGTGGATTACGGCCCACTCCATCTCACAGAGAGGAGGCCTGTGTCCCAGCACTGGGAACATTATAGGCTGATTATGTTATGCAGTCGCTATTTTAAGACAGGTATTTTTTTTTTAGAATCTAATTTTTTTAATAACAATAATATTTACCTATACAATCACAAAACTAGAAAGAAACTCAAGTAGGTTGATGAAATTAAAATACTGTAGGCTGGGAGCCCTATCGCGTGTTTACGTACCGCGCGGCTGTAGGTAATTCAAACTCAAAGCATTTATTTCCATTAAACCATGTGCGGGCACTTTTGAATTGTCAAAATTAAAAAGTCAGTCAGTTATTCAGAAAGTTGAAGCTAGTTGCCCATTCCAAAACGTAGATTTCTATGGAGAAGAACGGGCTAGAAACTCCATGGACACTCTTTTAAATCAAGATATTACAAAACCCTGGGTACATTATTCTTGTTGCTTCTATATGTGAGAACAATGTAAAAAAAAAACACACAAATGAAGAAACAACTCAAAATATAAGATTAAAAATAAGCCTTGGCAGTTAAGAGATGACCAGTCTCAACCGACGGCGCCCGTTCACGAACATGACGCGTGGATCAGCACCGTCCAGCTCAACCATTTTGTAGGGAACCGAATGATCCAACACACGCGCCACCGTCAGTGAGACATTTAAGTGAGCATGAATTATTTCTAAAACAGGGTCGTGTCGCAATACTGTATAGATAATATTACTGTGACTGATCGGTCTTGTTCTGTATAAGAAAATAAAATACAACAACAAATGTATGGAATACACAAAACGAATCAACTCGCCATCGCAGCACTACAGGACAATTAATAGTGACAACACAAAGGAGACCCCTATCTTTGAGTGGAAATTGATTGTTTGGGATTTTTCAAGAACTTTGTTAAGGGGCTTACAGGACCTAAACGCAAAAAAAACAAGTTTTAGAAACAATAAAAGTATATGATCGACTACAGTAAACAAAATCAAAAAAATATATAATATTCTTCAGGATTTATGCTAGGTAGATAGTGTGTTGAAAACATAATGCAACTTATTTGGTACGATATAAAAAATCATGAAGATACCTCTAAAAACTTTCTTTTTACAATAAAAACCATACTAATATACATACAATCATTATGATTTTTTGTCAGATTATTCTACAAGCAACATACTAAAACTCTCGTGTTTAAATTTTTTAGTCCAAACAATAGATTTTTCGTAAATAGATAATTGCTTCATATTTTGCAACAAATTACCAGCGTTATGTCATCGCGCTTCTCTTTCTTTTCTATGCAGTCCGACAGTGACCACGCTTTAGGTCATGTAGTCCTCTTAACGGAGAAATAAGAATTATGAGTGGTTTTAAAAAGTGATTGTATTCAGGCTTTGGACTGACAAGCGGGAGGTTGTGAGTGTCGTTTTTAGTCACAAATCAATCAGACTGCTTAGTCTTTTCCCAAATATGTTGGGGCCGGCTTCCAGTCTAACTGGATGCAGCTGAATACCAGTGTTTTACATGGAGCGACTGTCTATCTGACCTCCACAACCCAGTTACTAGGTAACATGATACCTCTTGGTAAGACTGGTTGTCAGACTTTCAGGCTTATGATGACCCGTAACAACTGTCAAATATCCAAGAATGACAGCTGATGTTTATAGTCATAAATCTCGAGTCCAATGTATGTACACTTTGGGCGAATTTCACTAATGAAACTAAACGCGATCACTGGACCAAACCGGAATTAGAAAGCCTATAGTGGATAAGACAAAGTTTAAAACAGAAGACGAACTAGCAGGGGATCGAGGGGGGTAGGGGGGGGGTTCAGGGGATCAGACCGGAATAAATCCATCTGCATAGCTATTCACAACCACTCGATACGCTTCCGTACCGTATCGAACATCAATCAATGTTTTCGTAGGAGTCCTCCAAGCGCTGTTCACAAGTCCAAAACCCGAAAATTTTGTCAGTTTAAATCAAATAGACGCCCGCTATTCTTCCGACAGCTGTTGTTTGCTATCGGGGCAAGTCAAATCAGGTTATCGAAAGTGTAATTTTCGATACGATAGCCTGTCGTATGGTTATGAATAGCTATCCTGAGCTGCACTAATAGCTGTCAGTTTCATCATTTTTGTAGTGCATAATTATGTCTAGGATATAAAAATGTAATATAATACCTAAATGTAATATAGTACCTTTGTACTCAAATCTTAATTATCTTATATCTCTATGTATTTTACTGTGTGTACATATATAATAAAATAATTAAATCTCAGCATTATTATTATTTTATATTTATCTGCTACTTTTTTTTTATCAAAAATCTATTTTACACTATTCAAGAATTTTAAAAAGCCTTTTTTTTGGCGTTTTTGGAGGACTGTCTTATGAAATTTTGAAGTTTAAAACGTCCTGATTCTCAGCCGTTTTTTTTGTGGATGGGAAATCATCAAATGAGCCGCTCCCGCTCTGGGTGGAGTGGAAGGGAGTGTCAGACTCTTACTGACTAAAACCCACCCGTGTTCCTTCCTTAGCCCTTTATGTTCCGGGGCAGCGGTAACCCTTTCGGACGATCTCGCTACCCTGGTTCTCAGCCTTGTTTGAATAAATGAGGATAGATAACTATTGATTTTGATTGTCACTTCATAAAA
This sequence comes from Hydraecia micacea, assembly GCA_914767645.1. Taxonomy (NCBI): domain Eukaryota; kingdom Metazoa; phylum Arthropoda; class Insecta; order Lepidoptera; family Noctuidae; genus Hydraecia; species Hydraecia micacea. The sequence continues at coordinate 3,693,075 of OU611804.1, forward strand.
GTGGCTTGTCTACAGGCTTAAGAAGATAAGATTAGCTACTGCGTTAAAACAATAAGCCATTCATCTAATTTAATACAAAAACACTCTTCACACTACTAGATTAATACAATGAATTAGCCTAAAAATCAGAGAGGGCCGCCTTTGACAAAACTTTACCATTTAAATAAACCCAATTTTAGTTACAATGTAAATCAACCAACTTTCAACCTAAAACCAATAGCCATAAAGCTTAAAACATGCACGTAATATACTTGATACAGCTGAAGTCAATTTTAGAGGATTAGAACGCCAAACGATTTTCAATTCTATACTGGAAAAGTTAAGGTATAAATTGTATTGAGCTCTTAATGTACATACACAAATAAATAGTAACTAACTAAGAAAGTACAGTGTTAGTTTGTATGTTGAGAGCGAAGTTATTTGAAGTTGTACTGGAGTTTGGGTTTGTCGGCTTTTCATTGAAGTCTGTCCGTGGTTTAGTTTTGTTATCAATGTATCCTTTAACGGGATTAATTTATAACTTCAAACTATCGTGGATTAGAAATGATCTAAAGAGAGGCTGAGTCGTTTAATTATAAGGTCCCATTAAAATATATGGACAAACTTTTAGAAGTCATTCAGACCACCAAAATAAGAACGATGGTAAAAAAAATATATAAGAAAAACGCATTAGATACTTACAAGAAAAATAATCAGTTAACGAAAATACACTAATATGCCGGCAATTTATTATTTTAGGTCAAAATGAAATCACTTTAATTAGTGTTTTTTTTTTGCTTGGATATCTTTGGTTAGACGTAAAGAGCGCTCTGTTAAAATGTGTCCATCTATTTTAATGGGAACCTGTATAAATGAGAATAGTGGAATATCTAACTTACATGATTACATTTTACGAATTCATTAATATTATCACGCCTTTATTACTCACAGGTGTAAGCAGAGGTGTATTATATTAGGTTATCGTTATTAGTTGCTACGTATACAACTTTTGACAATAACTCACGGTAAACTGAAACTTCATTAAAAAAGAAAGAAAGAAAAAGTATTTATTGCGACTCGTACAGGAGGATCACAAACTAAACTAAACAAAGTAAAAAATAAAAAATCAGGTTATACAATAAAAAAAAAGTAACAAAAAGAAAAATGAAACAGAAAATCCTATACGAGGCCAAAAGGCTCCTATCTCAGCATGATGCTGATAGGGTCTCTGTATTCTGATAGGGCCTGCCGCTGTGATGTCACGGGCAGTTACAGAAATAAATAAATATTAATATAGATTTAATATCATGTAAAATATTAGCAAATAAAATAAAATATTAATTTTTATCCGCGCCAGACGTAACCTCATTACTTGTCTATGCTTTGGGTTAATTAAGGTTGAAACTATTTAACTATCACATAAACAAATGGGCTTTGACGTTCTGTGACGTGCAAGTCATCATCTGCCTAGCCTTTTCCCAACTATGTTGGGGTCGGCTTTCAGTCTAACCGGATGCAGCTGAGTACTAGTATTTTACATGGAGCGACTGCCTATCTGACCTCCACAACCCAGTTACTGGGTAATACGAAGCCCCTTGGTAAGACTGGTTGTCAGACTTTCGGGATTCAAGCATTACCTGCATGCACTGTTGCAAAAACAAATTGATTTTCTTCCCACTATAAACATTTTAAAACTAGAGATTATTCAATTCAATCATTTAATTCGGAAATCATCCATATTGTATTAGTTAGCATTAGAACTTAAAAACTATGTTTAAAATTAACTTAAAATTAAAATTTACTGAAATTAAATCAGCATTAGATCAAATCAAATCAATTAAATCAAAATCAAATTAACTCAAAATCAAAATTAAAAATAAAATAACTTATCATCTACATAAAATATTAATTCAAATATCTTTCCTTTCAGTCTGGCCTCTCCATAATAGCCTTCAGGATGCTATTGGAGCTTCCACGTATCCTACGCATTAGGGATGCCGTTCTTTTGCGCATGATAGCCTCAAAACATAACAGCAAGTTTCCAGTGCTCCCAGTCCCACCCACTAATACTTAGGTAGTTTTCTACAAACCCCTTTCTCTAGATGTTTGAAGTGAACAATTATTTTCATTTTCACCTCTCCCGACCAAGTTGGAGTGTTCCTGCTAAGGTTTTGAACAAGTAGCTAGGTCTTGTGTTGTACTCGTGTAATCCTAACCTAACTATATAATATTATAAATGCAAAAATAAGTTTGTTTGTTACCTTTTCACGTTCGTTTTTTAGTCGTAAAACGCTCTATAAAGAAAGAAAGAATGAAAATTTGTTTATTTTGCACAAACAAAACGCACATTACAAATAAAAAAAAGACATAAAATATACACATACACCGTAGTCAAAAGCCTCGTACTCAAGCTTAAATTTTTTTTGACAATTTTGACTATTGCTTGATGTTAGGGCCAGGGACCAAAGACAACACACAATAGTTGACATTGACAAAGACAACAACAAACATAACAAAGCCGTATCTACACAAAATAATTTTCATGAAACAACTGCCATATTTGTCACCAAAGCAAAATGGCGGCAAAAAAAGTTGCCCATTCTGTATAACTAATAGATGTTATTCGTAAGCATACGTTAGATAGATGTTCTAAGCTTAACATGAGCGTTCGCTAGGGCCTATAAATCACCGCGTACCATCTCAGAAGAAAATTACTGTAACTTTTCCAAGTTTATGTATAAGAGCCTCTTACATTTCGGTACCGAGCACGCATCTTTTTTTTTTAGGGTTCCGTACCTAAAAAGGAAAAAACTGAATCCTTATAGGATCACTCGTGTGTCTGTCTGTCCGTCCGTCTGTCACAGCCAATTTGATCCGAATCTAATGGACCGATTAAGTTGAAAGTTCGTACACATATGAATCCCTGTGACCCAAATACAGACGTGTAACGTAAATAAATGAATTTTGAATATGGAGGTAATTTCTGGGGGGCAAATAGAAAATTAAAAAAAAGTTTCTCAATTTGTACCGTATGACATACCAAAAGAAAGGGCTTATTGTGGGGATCTCAAATATATTTTTTTCATAATTTTAAAGTAAACTATCTTAAAGTTATTTAAGAAAATAGGCGAAAATTGACCATTCCCCCCCTTATCTCCGAAACTACTGAGCTGAAAAAATACAGAAAATAGTTCTATACCTATAGATTACTGGAAAACCTATAAGAAGTCTGTGGTCTTAAAACAACATGGTAAATCTCCTAATATTGTGCGTACAAACTGATATTTTCAGTTGGAATCTATAGGGGAACATGTTTTTAAACTATAATGTTAAGTTTGTTCTTCGGATAAATTCATTCCAACTACGGAACCTTTTATTGTGCGTGGTCCGACACGCACTTGGCCGTTTTTTTTTTATATGGTATCTCGCTGTTCAACCTATAAGGTTGTCGTCTGCTTAACCGGGCTTGCCTGTGGATGCCTCAATAAATTAAGGCTTCCAGCCAGGGCGAGCGCGCATCGCCGGCGCAGTGAAATATATAGTACCTACTTGTATTTTTTATTTACTAAAAATCAAAGTCAGTTTTTTTTTATTGATATTATTTAAGCAATTATCGAAGACTATTTTGGTATATATACTACGTGAACATAATCTAGAAGTTCGGAGATATTTAGACTTGTTTCCAGTAGAAAATTGAATTAGGTCCAGTCGTTTTTTTCTATATTTATAAGGCACTAGCTGTCCCCGCGTGCAAAAAAAAAAGGGGTATCGTATTACCCAGTAACTGGGTTGTGGAGGTCAGACAAGCAGTCGCTCCATGTAAAATACTGGTATTCAGCTGCATCCGGTTAGACAGGAAGCCGACCCCAACATAGTTAGGAAAAGGCTAGGCATGATGATGACCAACCAACGAATAGTATTCTTCTTATTTTGTAATACTCCTCTTAGCCTAGTTTCAGTTTTACTTTTCTTTCATTTGTAAGCCAATTCATCATCATTCTCCCTGTCCTTATCCCAATTTATTTAGAGTCGGCGCAACATGTAATTTTTTTCCATATTTCTCTATTAATCGTTATCTCGGTAGGCCATCTATCATTGTAAAAAGTCTACATTTTGTTTCGATGTAATCGCAATGTCAGAAATATAATTTCATTTGCGTGCCTCGGAAAGTACAGACGCCAGCACATCAAGCTACTACAATCTGTCACATTTCTTTAATATATTATCAACTTTATCGCTACAGTATAAGGTTCAAGATTGATTGGGAAAATTTTACAGTTTCGGGTAGCTTGATTTATTGACGTCTGTACTTTAAACCGTTGGTCCCGGCTGTTATTCGCAGATCTTTGATAGTCGTTACGGGTAGTAAGCTCAAAAGCCCAAAAGTCTGATAATCAGTTTGTCGCTGAAAACCAGCGCTAGGGCTCTGTCTCGTATAGGGTCTTAGCATTATGCTGAGCGATGGCCGTTTTGCGATGTAACGCATGTTTTCCCCCAACTTGTTTTTTTTTTATTGCGTTTGTGTTCTTTTTGTGCGTCGTGTTTACAGCAAATAGACGTATTTTCTAAAATTTTCTTTCTTACTATTCTTATTTTTTTCTTACCAAGGGGTATCGTATTACTCACCAACTGGGTTGTGGAGGTCAGAGGGGCAATTCTCGTAATTTTAACAACGTTCACAGTCTGTGATCTCAGTCGCAATCTGTCAAAAATGCCTCTAACTTCCCTACATTTTCGACAAGTTTTGACATTGCTGGTCGCTGAGATGAGATTGCGACTAGATTTTGAACGTTTTCAATTTCGAGAACTGTACTTCTGGTAGGCAGTCGCTCTATGTAAAATACTGGTATTCAGCGGCATCGGGCTCGACTGGAAGCCGATCCCAAAATAGTTGGGAAAAAGCTAGACAGATTAATTTCCTGTTGTGGCAGGGCACATTGCTCGCAGAACAGATGGCCAATGGGGCCGAAAGGTTCTGCGTACTGCGTGCCGGAAGACGTAGCGTTGGAAGGCCTCCCACAAGGTGGACCGACGACTTTGTGAAGGCCGCAGGAACTCGTTGGATGCGAGAAGCACAAAACCGGTCGAAGTGGAGGTGCTTGGGGGAGGCCTAAATCCTGCAGTGGACGTTTTTCGGCTGAAATGATGATGATGATGATGATATTATGTTTTACCTACAAAACGTTCCAAATAATAACAGTAACGTGTCAGTTTATTAATGTGCTATTGTTTGTGACCAACAATAACACCGCTATGTCTGTTTGATCTGTAACTAGAATTCGTAGTTCGACACAGGAATACATCTATCTTGGGCATCAATCCTTTGGTCATTTATCTCAATAAATTGATGGATATCGGTAGTTTGTATCAAACTATGGCCTAGTCTTTGTGAAACTAGACAATGTATTTAGAACTAAGATCTTGGGCCATTGTATTCTGAAGGCCTGTAAATGGGCTATGGAAATTATGTTTCTCAGTGGCAGCCCGGAGTTTGGATTTGCGGCCGGTTCATGATCACAGCCGCCTCTAACGAGTTATACGTCGTAGGTTCGAACCCAGATAGGTGCTTTTTTTTTTGTTAGCCTATTTTGTGTCCCACTGTTTTCTTCCAAACCTCCCTGTGTTGTGCGATCTCTGGCCATGTTGGCTCTGCAAATGATATTAGATCGTCACGCCACCTTCGCCTTGGTCTACCTCGACGGCGATGTCCTGCCTCAGGCGTCCAGACGATCTTTGCCCATCTCTCCGGGTGCATTCGTGAGACGTGTCCGGCCCACTCCCACTTCTGCCTGTCTGTTTTTTCTCCAACGTCCGCTACTTGAGTTATGGAGCGCAACGTGGTGTTTCTAACTCGATCTGTACGCGTTTTTAGAAACCGGTGTTAGAGAGAGAAAGATGTGTATAAATAAATACTTAGTTAGCTGTTAAAGATATTGTTTTCTCTTTCTAACATGTTAACGAAATAGGGTATCGAATTATGCAAATAAAAAAGTACTTATAAAAAACATTATAACAAGCAAAACCACAATCGAAATCTAGTCAAGCCTCTAGCTAATTTTGTGTTGTACTGCAATTGCGTTTCCACACTAGGAAAACAACCCTAATTCTATCAAGTTTAAGTTCACATTTCTTTGAACGGACTCATCCAAACGAATAAGGGTGACTTGTAAGTTGGTTACAGCAGAGGAATTTCGGCTGTATGTTGTGGAAGTTAAGGTTTATTTTCATTTGAAGCAGTTTTCAGGGGTAGGTTCTGAAATCGTACATGATTTCAGTTCGCCGGTGTGTTTCGGGCATCATAGTTGTTTCGGTCGAATTCGGTAAAAAATACGAACAGTCATTATACAGTGTGTTTATGTTTGTCTTATTTTGTATACATGGTGGTTTGATATTGTGAATGAAGTGTTTTTTTTTGCTGTGTAAAAAAGGTTTTTTTTTATTATTTTGTTGTTGAATTGTACTTTGTTTATGCACAACAAACATTTAATTTTGATTAAACAAAAAGTTGAACCGTTGGAAGTTAGAGTTGGTCGTATTTTCCGCTGAAAGTATTCATACTTTCAGCGGAAAATACGACCAACTCTAATCAACTAATTTATCATTCAGAGGTTTTATTCATAAAACCTCTGAATGATAAATTAGTTGATTATAATAAAAAATAAATAAGTAAAATACTTAGGTTATTAATTGAACAAATAGTTTATAAAGATACTATAAAAACAATAAAATAATGCACTCGCATAAATATATCTAGACAAAATAATAATACAATCTTTCAGATTTTTACTATCTTGTTTTCTATAAATGGTGGGCAGAATTCCAAAGATTATTTCACTAAGTACTGCTAGTCTGGAACCTCGTCCAATAGTACCCAATTTATTACGTGAGAGATATCTACCGATAAAAAAGTAGCATTTCGACGATGAAATGACAAGAACTCCTAACTGACATTTTTGCAATTTTACTTTTTTTACGTAAGATAGACTTTACAAACGATTATTTAAAGTATCTTCGTAAAAAAAGTAAAATTGCAAAAATGTCAGTTAGGAGTTCTTGTCACTTCATCGTCGATTTGTATATTGGTAATAGTTTTTACAACTAAACATTAAAAAGGTTATTATAATCAGAGGGGTAATTCTCGTAATTTTAAGAACGTTCACAGTCTGATCTCAGTCTCAATCTGTCAAAAATACCTCTAATTTCCCTATATTTTTGACAAGTTTTTGACATGGATTGTCGCTGAGATGAGATTGCGACTAGATTTTGAACGTTCTTGATTTTTTTTTTTTAAACCTGTCGATCAAATCATCAAAGTTCTTACCGGCTAATTTCGATTTGTTAACTGCCCATACGTAACTGCCCATTAAACCATTTTACTGCTTAATATTTATTTAATTACACATTTAAATATTTGTTAAAACTAATTTATGTTTAGTGTAGGTACTGCTCAGTTTTTACTGCCGAGCTTGTTAATATGCATTTTGTAATTTTTAACTTACCAAAACTACAATAAACAACTGCCGACTTAAATCAGTGCCTTTGTGAATATAGTTTGTTTTAAAATAATGTCCCTCTCTTGTCCTTAGATGAGGGGCTCGTGGCTAACTAATAACAGCCTCGCATGTCGTTTATCGAGGGTTAAGCTACGATTTCCGCGTTTGGCTCGTGGATGGGTGCCCATCCATTACATATCTAACCCGTCCATGCCTCGGAAAGTACGTTAAGGCGGCTGTTATTCGAACATCTTTGACAGTCGTTACGGGTAGTTAGAAGCCCGAAAATCTGACAACCAGTCTTACCAAGGGGTATCGTATTACCCAGTAACTGGGTTGTGGAGGTCAGATAGGCAGCCGCTCCATGTAAAATACTGGTATTCAGCTGCATCTGGTTAGACTGGAAGCCGACCCCAACATAGTTGGGAAAAGGCTGGGCAGATGATGTAGGTCACATGTAATAAGGGACGAACCTATTGCCATTAAACTTTACAGATGAACACCATTCATCCTTTTTACTTTCACAACGCCATCTGCTGCGATCTTTACATACATCTTTTGCTTCGTTTACATTCATACATCTTGTCACACACACACACCGATTATTTATTATTACAGGGAATTTATACATGGTGAAATTTTAAGCACCGTTTTTCTCGTAAGAGGCCATTCTCATCATTATTCATGAACAACTTTTACTATGGGACCAAAAATATAAAATCGCGAAAAAAAAAAAATCAACTGTTCCCTACATTTTGACGAGTTATACGAACATACGTAAATGTAGGGAACAGCTGATTTTTTTACTTGCTATGTAAATATCAGTGACAGGAAGTTATTATAACATCATCAATATAAACTAAGTGGAAAAAATACGTATTATTGAAGCTAACTCAAAAACTACTCAAGCAAAGCTAATAAAATTCATGCGACCACCCCTGAGGCATACCCTATCCAATAAAAAATTATTTTTTGGAATCGATTTACAATTTCCGGTGATATCGCGTAACAAACATACAAAAAAAAAAACAGTCGAATTGAGAACCTCCTCCTTTTTTGATGTCCGTTAAAAATAGGTTGACTTCGCACCTGACCTTTCTGGAAAAAATCATTAATAAGGTCGCTATAATTATGTCCTAGCTTTTAGGGCGTCCCCTTCTGGCGTTTCCATTCATATCCGCCTTGTAAAGACCTTTTGTTAGTCACCTTTCATGCTCTCGACATGATTAAGCCATCTAAGTACACATCACAAACATCGTCCTCACATTTAATAAGGGTCGAACCTATTGCGGAGCAGTGGTGGCCCAGTGGTCACGGCACGGCCGCGACTTACGAGTTGTAGGTCTTAGTTTCGAACCTGGACAGGCTGGTGATGAAATAATTTACACAAAGTAAAGCACTTTGTGTAAATTATTTCATCACCACTGCTCTCAAAACGGTGAAGGAAAACATCGTGAGGCAACCGGCATGTCCTAGAACCAAAAACTCGAAGACATGTGACATCTACCAACCCGCACTGGGCCCGCGTGGTGGATTACGGCCCATTCCCTCTCACAGAGAGGAGGCCTGTGTCCCAGCAATGGGAACATTGTAGGCTGATTATGGGAACCTATTGCCTTTATACTGAGGATGAGTAAAATAGTTTATTTAAATCAGTTTAAAAGATTTTCCTCGCGACTTAGTGGTGCCGATTCTCTTGTACACCGAACTAAACTAACTAAACTATCACCCATTTTTTTTTATAAACCCAGGGGTTGATTAACAACAAATACTTTCCAACTGCATTCTTCCCTCTTAACGAAACCATTCATAATTTCAATAAATATTGAATATCACACTATAATATTATAAAGGCGAAAGTTTGTGCGTGTGTTTGCATGTTTGTTACTTCTTCACGCGCAAACGGCTGAACGGATTTGGATGAAATTTGGCACACAGACAGTTTATAACCAGGATTAAAACATAGGCTACTTTCTATCCCGATATTCCTAAGGGATCAATACTTATGCGGGTGAAACTACGAGGTGCAGCTAGTGCTGCTATATTTTGAAAAGAAACTGCCTCGTCCGTCTAGTGGTCGCAAGCGCTACTAATGATCGTGAGGTCCCGAGGGTTTGCTCCCAGGTCGGGCAAAGCGTTATCAGGTTATTCTGTCTATAATTTCTCAGTAGCGGCCCGGAGTCTGGATTTCTACCAGGTTGATGGCAATAGGCTCGCCCCCTATTACATGGGACTTAATCATAACTGGCGAAATGTTGGTGCACTAATAGATACACCTCTGCCAAACCCCCAGAGAAACGAGGCGTGATATTATGAAAACAGTAACTTTGTCTACTGGATAACCAATAGGTAGATATTTCTAGAACAAATTGGTGACTATTGAACGAATCTAGACAGCGCTATCTATATTGAGAAACTTCCGCGGATACCTGCAGCTTCCAAGAATATATAAGGTCCCATTAAAATAGATGGACAAACTTTTAGATATAATTCAGACCACCAAAATAAGGACGATGGTAAAAAAATATATAAGAAAAACGCTAGATATTTACATGAAAAATAATCAGCTAACGAAAATACACTAAATTGTCGGCGAAATTTATTATTTTAGGTCAAAATAAAATCACTTTCATCAGTGTTTTTTTTGCTTGGTTAGGTGTTAAAATTTGTCTATCTATTTTAATGGGGCCCTGTATATTTTTAGAAGATTTATAATAGCATGAATATAAAAACATTGTGCCTGTAAATATATCTTATATAGGAAACCTATCTTGCATTCAAAGGAAACCCGTTCTCAGATCCTTATCTTAGATAAATAGATAGGATAGCGTTTATGTATAGTCGACACGTCATTACTAGATCGGCTTTTCGTATACTAATATACCTATGTTTTCACAGTAAGAGAGACAAAATAGACTAGCTTCTGCCCGCGACTTCGTCCGCGTAAAATTTGCTGATGAAGCGTTATGTTAAGTAGCCTATGGCCTTCCTTAAGGGGCTTAGAGGACCTAAACACAAAAAACGCAAGTTTTACAAACAATAAAAGTATAATGATCGACTACAGTAAACAAAATCAGAAGAATATATGATATTCTTCAGGATATATGCTAGGTAGATAGTGTGCTGAAAACATAATACAACTAATTTGGTACGATAGAAAAAAATCATGAAGATGCCTCTAAAAAAATTATTTTTACAATAAAAACCATACTTATATACATACAATCATAATGATTTTTTGTCAGATTATTCTACAAGCAACATACTAAAACTCTAGTGTTTTAATTTTTTAGTCCAAACAATAGATTTTTCGTAAATAGATAATTGCTTCATATTTTGCAATAAATTACCAGCGTTGTGTCATCGCGCTTCTCTTTCTTTTCTATGCAGTCCGACAGTGACCGCGCTTTAAGTCATGTAGTCCTCTTAAGGGGGATGCGCTAAGGCAGCCCGCGAAATTCAATTTTTTTTACGTTTTTTGCAATTTGCTGGTCAGTATTAAGTTGTACGTTGATTAAAATATGATTCGCGACCGTAACAAATATGTATTTACAGAATTATAATCATTAGAATCAGTAATACAACTTGTTAAGTTAGTATAATCCTAAAATGACAAGATTTCATGAAATAGTAATTCAGTAGGATTACTTGGTCTTAGAGAGTTGTGTTGATGACTTTAATGATTATAATTATGTAAATACATATTTGTTACGGTCGCGAATCATATTTAAACCAACGTACAGACGCCAGCACATCAACCTACTACAATCTGTCAAATTTCTTTAATAAATTTTCAACTTTATTGCTAAAGCATAAGGTTCAAAATCAGACTAGCAAATTGCAAAAAACGTAAAAAACATTGAAATTCGCGGGCTACCCTGGCGCTTTCGCCTTAAGAATTTGTCTATGAAATGCAAAAAGAGTTTTTTCAAATCCGACGGCTAGTTCCATGGATTAGATTCCATAGATTAGTTCAAACGAACAAACAAACTCTTCAGTTTTATTATAGAAGAAGATAGATCGTCAGTTTTTTTTTAATTGCAAGAGGTGGAAACAAAACACTACGGTTTTTTTTTACAGTGCTTCTAAATAAATGCTACCTACAGATATTTTGTGAGTGGGAGTGCTTTTAAAAGCCATTCGATGTTCGTGTAACGGTTGGTGCTTAACAAAAAGTGACGGCTAACTGTGACTAAAAAGTGATTTTGTGGATTTTAAAAGTATCGGAGTGTCAACATGAGTTTACGGAGGTAAGATTATTAGTTTAGATTATTTTTATTATGTTAAGGCTATGAAGGAAATGAGGAAAACAATGTTTCTTTTGAGGCGGACGAAAAACATCATCAATACACTAGAGGGGCAATTCCAGTAATTTTAAGAACGTTCACAGTCTCATCTCAGTCTCAAATCTGTAAAAAATACGTCCAATTTCCCTAAATTTTTAACAAGTTTTTGACATTGATGGTCGCTGAGATGAGACTGCGACTAGATTTTGAACGTTTTTGATTACGAGAATTGTCCCTTTCTCTCATGCACTCTTGTTTTTCCAGCTCACTTTAGACATTGGCAGAATAGTCGACATCGGCTTTGCTTGCCATTTATTAAAAATAGAATAGAATAGAGAATTGTCCCTCAGAGCAGCTATTGTAGTATGCCAATGCCAAATAAGTGTAAAACTTATAATATCATTGAAGTATGATGTAGTGTTATTTTCTAAACTTCACTTCAAAATTCAAACGGTGTCTCGTTGTAAATCCGCGATGATTTACTTTATAAACAAATGAGTTCGCTTTCAAATTATGTGCGCTCACTTATGTGAGGTTCCAAGTGAACTTTACAGAAAAGCACTACTGTTTTTCTTAGCTTTGTGAACGTTATCCTCTTTGTAACAAATCTGCTTTGGCCTTTAAATGGCTAGACACGATGTATTTTTTTAAATATCTAGTACTAGCTTCTGCCCGGGATTTTGTCAGCGTGAAATTTCACCCTCCCCCCATTCACCCTTTTAGGGGTGGAATTTCGAAAAACCCTTTCTTAGTGGATACCTACTCTTCACAAAGAACACACCCTGCAAATTTCATGTCTCTAGGACCAGCGGTTTCGGCTGTGCGTTGATATATCAGTCAGTCAGTACTTTGAATTTTATATTTAGGTATATAGATTCTAGATTAAATTATGAAATGTGTTTAAAAGATGAATTATTTATTCTTGTGTCATTTTATCTCGTAGAAAAGCCACTTTCCTCCCACATTAGCTTAAACTTATAATATAAAAAAAACACATTACAAAAGAACAATTTAAAATTGCACACTGCATTAATTTATAGTTTTAATTAGATAGAGAAACGAAACAAAAGCAACTGAAATAAACGGCCACTTAAATTAGGTGGAAGGAGTACAAATGCAGCTCCCGAAACATTTGGTTGTGGAGATAATTGTATTGAAGCAGGAGGACTACAACACTGGGTGCGGAGAAGTTACAAAATAAAATAAATGTAACTATGTTAGTTTTAAATGCTCCTTTTTCTACTGTTTGTATTTCGTATGCGTGTCCCAATTAAAATATTTGTCTTTCATTCTTTCTTGAATGTGTGTATAACATCACACATCACAGGCTGTTTGCTGTGCCTCCATGTCGCACTGTTACGCGTGCTAAAGCCGGATTTACATTACTGTGTTGTGTCGTGTCATGACGCCATTTGACGCAATTTTAGCCAATCAAAACTCGTTGTGATTTGACGTAGTCTTGAACAGATTAGTTTGATTGGTGTATTCCGCGTCACAACACAACACGACACAGTAATGTAAATCCGACTTTAGTCCCCAGTACCACGTACTCTGGGCGCACTTAATGGTCTCTTGGACTCTACTAGTCTACTCCAATAAATGATCTAATGGCGGAGGAATGGGCATTCGGCAATTCAAGATTCGGCATTTCAGAAGTACTGTGAGAGGGATGTATGAAAGTGTTGTTAACTTTTTACTTGACGACTCTTTTTTTATTTTATCTTTTGTATATACAAACTGTGTCTTTAATTTCTGTAATTAGATTTAAACCGTTTTAAAATGAAATAAATAAATGTATGAAACTGATGAAGAAGGGTTTTAGCAATGCGGTGCGTCACGGTTCGGCCCGCACCAAGCTGTTTAGACCTGATGTTGATGGAATGTAGTAGATTATGCCATGATATTACACTTTGAGTGACGCTAATCCAAGGTGTTGCGGTTCCAATTAATTCTCAGGCTTTGGGATTATAATTTAATACCTAGTTCCAATGTCCAATAAAGAACCCTGGTAATTAAATAGTGTGATCAATTCGGATGTATATTTGTTTATACTTTGTATACATTATAATCAGCCTATAATGTTCCCACTGCTGGGACACAGGCGTCCTCTCGGTGAGAGGGAGTCGGCCGTAATCCACCACGCGGGCCCAGTGCGTGTTGGTAGATGTCACATGTCTTCGAATTTATTATTCTAGGACATACCGGTTTCCTCACAATGTTTTCTTTCACCCTTTTAAGAGCAGTGATGATAAAATAATTTTCATTGCTTTTATCATCTTTTTCACCCTCTTTTAGAAATATTAATTTTATTGTTGTAATACCATCCTATTCACTGTCAAACTCAATAGAATTTTCTTTCAAAAACATACACATTAACTGACATCCATTACAATATAAATATTCATTCAATTTGTCCAATTCGAACATACAAAGACATCGCATCGAGTTACTATAACAAAATCAACAATATTTGCGAGCGAAATAGTTGTTTTGATGGCGCAGAGAAAAGCTTTTATGTTACCATGGAAGAGGCGAATATTTAATTTATTTTATAGGTACTGAATTATTAATATTTTTGTCCAGGCGGTGTGAAAAATAATATTTTATTCTCCTTCCACTATTCCAATTTATTTTTGATACGTAGTGGGTGTGTGTGACCAAAGACACGATAAATGGACTATGTGAAAGATGATCCATCATCATCTGTCAAGCCTTTTCCCAACTATGTTGGGGTCGGCTTCCAGTCTAACCAGATGCAGCTGAATACCAGTATTCTACATGGAGCGACTGCCTATCTGACCTCCACAACCCAGTTACTGGGTATTACGATACCCCTTGGGTTAGTCCAGTTTTGCTTTGTATATTGTTAATTTGAATGTGAAATCAGGGAGAGGGAAGTTTAGGGTATAATATAAGTGGTAATAATTAAAAAAATAAACCATTATTTCAAAAAGTTTTTGGTTTATTTACACAAATATTATATTATTACACATTAATCAATAAAAAGAACATACCTCCCCATACATTTTTTTCCCCCACAAGCTTTACAAAAACATGCCTCATTTAGGTGACCCGAGCGCAAGAACAAAAAATTGCGTAAGTTTCTACTTCAATTTGTGTTTGAGAGACTTGACAAGTGACGGTATGCCATCCTTGTTCTTTCCCCTACACTTTGTGCAAGTTAGAGCATTTTAGATACAGTTTATGAGAACAAAAACGGTCACTACATAAGTCACGGGCCGCGACATCTCGAGGAGATTTCACGACAGCCGACGACGCACAAAGTGGTCTCGGTATGTAAAGATGATCACCCATTCACTGACCGTCCGCGGCAAGCGTAGCTTAACCTGATCGATCAACCCGTGCGGCTGTTATTACTTAGCCACGAGCCCCTCAGGTATGATGTTTTACTCGCATCACCATCCCACCTGAATAACATTAAATTGAAAAAGTAAATTTTTGGGATGCATGAAGAAGCCTCCTCGTATAGCGCAGTTTGTTCCGCCAGTTACCCAACTGAACCGAGCTCTCGGCGCATCCTGGTTAGTCACACCCAACACCTTATTGGACTGGCCAATTTTTCCCTTGCAGTGGTAGGGCTAACGCCCGCCTGGTTTGCGACCACCCTCCCACCGGAGTCCGGCGTCAATCAGCCTGCTGCGTTTCGTCAATGCGTGGGAGTTCCAGTGCCTTAGGCATCTTCTGGGCACGCTCGTTCCATCATAGACCTCATTCATCGCTTTCCATTAGGCGTGATCGAGGTCAAGAGCGGGCCCATTCAGCAATAAAAAAAAAAATTGAATATTAGATACGTTTTCCGTAAACTTCCACCAAGACAAGACGTCTCTTTTATCATTGGTTACGCAGATGCCAGTACTAATAATATTCAAGCCCGGGCAATTAGCGCTGAGCACAAATATTAGCTGTCACAGGCGTTGTCAGAATTGTCAAGGGCCGTCAGATTCTAACCCCATTGCTAATAAACGTTGTATAGCGTCTGTACAGTTACACAACGCTTTATCTTCTTCTTTCGAAAGTCAAATTACTGACGACTGAAAGAGAGAAATCGATGTGTAACTATTCATCTGATATAATACGTTAATTAGTAAGGGGGAACCCCCTTACTAATAAACGTTGTATAGCGTCTGTACAGTTACACAACGCTTTATCTTCTTCTTTCGAAAGTCAAATTACTGACGACTGAAAGAGAGAAATCGGTGTGTAACTATTCATCCGATATAATACGTTTGTTAGTAAGGGAGTAAGTCTACGGTGTAAACGGTGACACTCAGTGACAAGCTTGGTTTGTATGGAAAGTGTTGATAACGCCGTCTTTAGCAGCAGCCACCGAGGCGACTATTTATTTAATAATTTATTTATTGTTTAAATATCAATACCCATCACGTCTGCAGAGTTTTTCTAGCTAATTTAGTTTAACTCACAACATTTTCTCAGCGAAAATTTGTATCTCAAATAGAGATCGAATTGATAAACGCTGGGTACAGTCAACAAAAGAGATAAGTATGCAGGATCGTCGGATATAGTTGAAGTTTAGCAAGAAACCGATGGATGTTGTCGACTGAAATTTAATTGGATAAATGAGTTGTTTGTATTCTATCAATAAAATTAAATTTTATTCGAGAACACCCATCGGTTTCTTATTAAACTTTTAACTATACCCGACGATCCTCCATACTTATCTCTTTTTTTGACTGTACATTAGTGCCACACGAATAACTCTACATACATCGTCAGGAATTCAAGATGTTACATACAAATACATATATATAGAAATACATTCATTATCCATACATTTATGTAAGAGGTAGACAGGGATAGATCTTTTACCGATTTCAAAGAAAATTCAAGTGTTTTTTGAAGTGAAAACTTCTTTAGGCGCGTCGAGCATTTTTTGAGATGGGATAAAACCATTGAATTCGCGCCACTGTTACCGTAAGCGACACCGCTTCGGATGTGTTCGGCTGTCCTCAGAATGTACTCGGTTTTAATGTATATCAGATATGTCAGTGAGTGATGGCAAAGTATTCTGTTTGTGTTTTGTTTTCACTTCTGTCGGCACTCCCGGAGTGCTACTGTTTTTTTTTAATATGCTTGTTGTTCGGCTGTATCGTGATCATGTTAGAAATCTATTACACCCAAGAGCTGCCATTTCTTTTAAATGATATAGTGGTAATTCATATTTCCGATAATTCCCAATACAGTTCCGACATTTCAGTTATTTGAAATATTTATGATAAAATGTAACTTCTAGCAATACTTCATTCGTATTTCTCATGAATATGAATGGAATGAACAAATGATAATTATGGGAATATGGGAATTAATCGAGTAGGTAAAAAGAATTTGTGTTATCAAAATATTTATATTATAGAAGCAAAAAGAGTAGGTACTTTAGAGGCTATGTAGGTATGTAGTCTTACCTTTTATAGTGCAGGCTGACTATAATTTTGCGCGGGTTCCATTCGAACATTCAAGCAAGTCAATCGACTCAGCCTATCGCAGTCCACTGCTGGACATAGGCCTCTCCCAGACTGCGCCACAGCACCCTGTCCTCCGCCTTCCGCATCCAGTCTACCCCAACCACCTTCTTGAAGTCGTCCGTCCGGCTGGGGGGCGTCACACACTACGCTTACCGATACGCGGTCTCCACTCCAGGAGTCGTCTGCTCCACCGGTCATCGGTCCTTCGACAGATATGGCCCAGCACACTGCCACTTCAGTTTGCTGACTCTGCAAGATATGTCGGTAACTCAGGTTCTTTTCCGGATAATTTCATTCCTGATTTTATCCTTCAAAAAGACCCCGAGCATAGCTCGCTCCATAGCGCGCTGAGCGACCTTGAATTTGTGGACCAGCCCGATCGTCAGTGTCCACGTTTCAGCACCGTATGTCATGACTGGCATGATGCACTGGTTGAAGACCTTAGTCTTCAAACGTTGCGGGATAGGCGACGAGAAGACTTGACGGAGTTTTACAAATGCTGCCCAACCCAACTGGATCCTTCTGTCGGCCTCTTTCTCAAAGTTGTGTCTATCGAGCTGGATGACTTGCCCTAGATAGACATAATCTTTCACAACTTCGAGAAGCAAGCTTCAAGCAAGTGTTATATGTATATTTTTATTAGGTATTTTTGTTGTTTTAAGATGGGAATGTAAAGTCTTTCTATCAATATAATTTGAAGAAATCCTATCGCTGTTTTTAATTAATTTATGGGAGTCTTCTAGCCTCTTAAATTACCTATGTAAATTTGTGGTGGATTTTGTAAACAGTGCAAATATCTGTGAATAATGACAAATTAATTTGATGGTTATTGAGCTTATTTTCCAAAAACAAAAACTAGAACTACCTTTCACAACTTGAAAACAGAATCCTGGATGCTTTCGGGGGTAATGATCGCGAAAATTTAAACATTTGAATAGGAATAAGATTATGAATAATTTATTAGTAGAAAATATAGGTGTTACCAGTTGTAACAGTTGGTTGATTAATGTACGGTACATATTTTGCCTGTTTAGGACATGCTGACTACTTAATCAGCCTATAACGTTCCCACTGCTGAGACACAGGCCTCCTCTCAGTGAGAGGGAGTGGGCTGTGATCCACCACGCGGGCCCAGTGCGGGTTGGTAGGATATGTCACATGTCTTCGAATTTTTGGTTCTAGGACATGTCGGTTTCCTCACGATGATGATTTCCGCAAGGGAAGAATTGGTCAGTCAAATAATGACTAAGGCCCCCTGGTTTGCGACCACCCTCCCACCGGAGTCGTCAAGCAGCCTGCTGTGTTACGTCGATGCGTGGGAGTTCCAGTGCCTTAGGCATCTTCTGAGCACGTTCGTTACGTCATAGACCTCATCCATCGCTTTCCAACAGGCGTGATCGAGGTCAAGAGTGGGCCCATTCAGCAATAAAGAAAGGACTCTCCAGCTCGGCCCGCCATCTCCAAAATAACATCTACGTGTAAATAACTCGCCTATGTTTGCAGTTTCATGTAAATTCATAACGTCTCGCGTCCCAATTATCGAATATGACTTAACAACATAACGAGATACTATGGAGGTAGTTCACACAAAGAACTAAGACTTAGTTTAATGTGTATAGAATTTGTGTAGGAGCTTAGACTTTACTCGGGTATAACTATTAAATATACATCACAGCCACAGAATACTCAATGGTACTACGTACAGAAGGGACACTCCCTTCCCCGCGCTCATATCAGATACCGCACCTCACCCCGCACTTCGAGGTATTCTTCGCCGACTCTTTAGCAAGGGCGCTCGCGAACTGCAGCGCTGCCGATGTACTGCTGACACGAACACACAATTTTTCGATTTAAAAGTTTTATTTGAGTTTTAATCACGATGGTTGGATATTGTGATGCTTTTCCGAATTTGTATTTACATAAACTGTTTGTAAGATTTCGCATTTTTAATACCATGCGATTTAATAACTGATTATTTAGAGACTAGCTTCTTCCCGCGACTTCGTCCGCGTGAAATTTCACCCCCCCCATTCACCCCCTTAGGGGTTGAATTTTGAAAAATCCTTTCTTAGTGCACCCCTAGACCTCATAAGGAACGTACGTGCCAAATTTGGAATCTCTAGACCCAGCGGTTTGGGCTGTGCGTTGATATGTCAGTCAGTCAGTTCTCCTTTTATATATATAGATAGATAAGTTATTTAAACGAAAATATTTTATTGTTTTTGTTTCATTATGAACCCGACTATATAAATAAACAATTGAACTACAAGGTCACTTCATAATAATGCACACGTTCGGGCAGCGCCGTCTCGTCGTTCGGTTCGCCCGACGCAAATCGCTTTCCGCGCCATTTTTTACGCTACGCACGACAGCCAATGAGCCAACCCTACTAGAGTTCACGCACACATTTGCACGTGTATAAACGTCATTGTAGTAGTAATAGGAAATTATTTTGCAAGCGTTGTATGGTGTGTCCGAAGTGTGTGATACTAAGCATATTTTTACCATAATTTAAAAGCTAACAGTCTTAAAATAATAATATGTACAAGTATATAAAAAACTTTTTTACAAAAAAAACAACCGACTTCAAAAAAAACTACAAAGTGATAAATAACTTTAATTTCGGAAGTCGGTGTCGTTGGTTCCGCATTTTCGTTTTTTGTTTGACACCGACTTCCGAAATTAAAGTTATTTATCACTTTGTAGTTTTTTTTGAAGTCGGTTGTTTTTTTTGTAAAAAAGTTTTTATTTTTCACTTTTTAGTTGTACCTACTCCACACAAATCAAATAACACTAGTGCATTGAGGAATTGAAGACACCGACTAGAAGAATCATCAAAATTCGCATAGAAATGCCGGAGATGCAGTACATTTATGCATATAACATCGTACATAAGAATAATTATATAATGTATTATATACTAAAACCTTTCTGAAAGTATGTAGATCACATTAGTGAAAGAATTATCAAAATCGGTTCATTAGTTTTTGAGAAAATCGCGGACAAACAAATATACATACATACATACATACATACATACATACGGGTCGAATACAGAACCTCCTTTTTTGAAGTCGGTTAATAAAAAGGAGGGAAAATAATCAAAGGGCATTAAAAAGTTCGTCCGCATCGCTGTCAACAGGAAACGTGTCCAGAAGGCAGCATTGCCACGTTGTATGGCAATGCTGATTCGTTGGCCAAAAAATAGGCCAGCCCTCTGGTCACGTGAAGAGTCGACCAACCGCTTGGTGATGTCTCGAAATACTAAGTGGGTAAAAGTCTGACACGAAGAGCGGGAGAAGTTATTTGATAATTTCCCACCCCAAAAAAAGCAGTTACTCCATAGAAAATACTGGTAATCAGCTGCATCCGGTAATACTTGAAGCCAACCCCAAAATTGTTTGAAAAAGATCATGATGAGGCTCACTCTTACCTTACGGATAGATAAAACCCGTTATTTGTCACCGAAAAGAAAAGCCCTACCATTTAAATATGTACTCTAGAATTATTTTATTCATATAGAAATAATTTACCGGTCGATTCCATACCGGAAGTTTTTATGGCGTTTATCGAACTAATCGTACTTTAATCGTTCCGAATTGACGTTATTACAGCCATTTGTAATCGATTTGATTCGTCGAGTTCTAAATGTGGGCTGTGTGGGGCGAACTGAGGCGATGTTTATATAATCTGCATTCGCGATTTATTTGCCTAAAATAAAAACAAATATGACTATGGAAAAACAACTTTAAGGGTCGGTTCACATCTGACGGAAGATGCGTCGAGCGTAACTTCGATTGCCTCTATTTATTCGCTCGATGCACTAACGCATCATCGGTTAAGTGTGAAAGGTTGAATGTTTTATCACATAATTGTCTGTTCTGGCGTTACGCGACCGATAATACGCGACGCATCTTCCGTCAGATGTGAACCGACCCTAAATCTTACTCAGTAAACGGTACCAGTTTGAGACTATTTTTATCGAAAACAAACTGAATTATCAAAGTAAACTCGTAAATATACATACACTAGCTGCGCCCCGCGGTTTCACCCTCATAAGTCTCGATCCCGTGGGAATATCGGGATAAAAACTACCCTATGTCCTTTCTCGGGACTCAAACAATCTCTATGTCAAATTTCATCTAAATCGGTTCAGCGGTTTAAGCGTGAAGAGGTAACACACAGACAGACAGATACACTTTCACATTTATAATATTAGTATGGATATAACTTTAAGTCTCCAATTCGATTTTCCTATTTCCGTGCGACAAACAAAGTAGGGTAGAGCACCTAATTATAGGCCGAGCTACTGTTATTTTCCGTTGATTCAGCAAAATTGGTATATTTTTAGTGAAGGCTAAAATAATTAAGATACATAATGAAAGTTAGGAAGGTAACTTAAGTTGCCCGTTGGAACTAAGTTAAAGTATAAAATTGTTACAAATTATAAACTGTTTAAAGTAATAATTAATTTAAAATGAGGGCCATAAATTACAGGAGAGCTTAATTTTGTGAAAACATTAATTATTTGTCGTCACCTGGCTTTGGTGTAGTCAGCTGGAATTGAAAAGGGTTTGGGATTGGTTCCTCGGTAAGGAAAAATATATAAGATAATTAAGTAAGAACGGTAATTATAAAGGTTAGATTTTCTGCCTCTGTCATCTATACTTATAATTAATATCTTACTAATTAATATCCTACATATCATCATATTCTTATTGTACTTACAGCCGTTGGTCCCGGCTGTAAGTCATGGATCTTTGACAGTCGTTATGGGTCGTCACAAGCTCGAAAGTCTGACAACCAGTCTTACCAAGGCGTACCATATTACCCAATACCTGGGTTGTGGAAGTCAGATAGGAAGTCGCTCCATGTAAAATACTGGTATTCTGCTGCATCCGGTTAGACTGGAAGCCGACCCCAACATAGTTGGGAAAAGGCAGACCGATGATGATGGTACTTTTAAATAATAATAAAGCTGTCGAGTCTGTTCAATTGTTTGTTTGTTGTAACTGCCAGTTGGATTTGATAAAATCTTTTTGGCATTTCATAGCCTTTAAATATCACCCATCATAAATATCTTAGAGCCTGAGCAAAAAAGAACGCTTGACAAAACATTAATAATAACTTCGGGCGATCTAATGCGACGTCACCAACCAAAAGGAGTTTTATAAAAATGTAGCTGTCATTTTTGTAGATTATAAATTGGCGACGATAAAATCTTTATTCTTTGCCCTAAAAATCTAGAAAAAATATATGTTTAGGTATCAAAGAGGCTTTCAAAGCTAATAATGTCTGTAAATAAAATCCTAGCAACTACTTCAAAAAGAAACTATTTTGTTACTTATCTCTAGGGTAATGCATAATGTGATTACTTCAAATATTGCTCACCCTACCACAATATGTATCAAAAACAAATAAAACCCACATCAAACATCAAAATTCAATAATAATTTCCTGAACGGACGATAACAGGTGCCTTCGCCCTATATTATTTCCCGCACGCGATGATCAGACGTACCTACCTTACGGAGTAAATCGACATTTTATTATCCATTGTAGGACCTTAAATTTTACCTTGTATGATACTCAAATACTCGTCAAATAGAATTTACTTGATTCAATATATCGTTTTTCGTCGGGGATTTTGAGGTTTAGAAACAACTTTTATATTATTAAAATCAGCTGTTCCCTACATTTTATGTTCGTATAACTCGTCAAAATGTAGGGAACAGCTGATTTTTTTTTCGCGATTTCAGGTTTGGTCCCATAGTAAAAGTTGTTTGTTATCATGAGTACAATCACGTGTTTAAGTATCGGTCACTAATTACCAGTCACCCTATATATTTACCTTCTTCCATACTAAAATCAGGCA
The DNA here is from genome assembly GCA_914767645.1 of Hydraecia micacea. NCBI lineage: Eukaryota > Metazoa > Arthropoda > Insecta > Lepidoptera > Noctuidae > Hydraecia > Hydraecia micacea. Next base: position 3,716,209 of record OU611804.1, read on the forward strand.
TATAATCAGCCTATAATGTTCGCACTGCTGGGACTCAGGCGTCCTCTCGATGAGAGGTAGGCCGTAATCCACCACGCGAGCCCAGTGCGGGTTAGTAGATGTCACATGTCTTCGAATTTTTGGTTCTAGAACATGCTGGTTTCCTCACGATATTTTCCTTCGCAGTTTTGAGAACAGTGGTGATGAAATAATTTACAGAAAGTAAAGCGCCTGTCTGGGTTTAAACCTACGACCTACAACTCGTAAGTCGCGGCAGTAAAACAATGAATATAAGTACCAACAAAGTCTATACCACAATATTGTTGAGTTACGTGTTCATGCTTGCACAGCGGTTTACAATCATGCAAGCAACTTTATGTATATTGTTGTGAAATTACACGCCGACTTTGTGATAATTCATTTTTTTAAACACGCACAGGAAAATTGTGCAGGTTAGTGATATTTTTATGAGTTTTCGAATAATACTTCTTTTTATGATTGTTGTAAAAGGCTCTTAGTATCAATACGGGGTGGCAGGGCCATCGACTATTATTGTATTGCCTATCAGGAGACCGCGTATCGGCAAGCCTAGTGTGGGACGCACCCAGCTATCTAGCCATCCATCCGCTATCATCCGCATCAGCTATCTAGACTCCATCTGGAGGGACGACCTAAAGAAGGTGGCTGGGGTAGACTGGATGCGGAAGGCGGAGGACAGGGTGCTGTGGCGCAGTCTGGGAGAGGCCTATGTCCAGCAGTGGACTGCGATAGGCTGAGTTGATTGATTGAGGTATAACACTTTTCTATGAAACAGTAGATTTTTTAAGTGAAACTTCTTTACGCACGCTTGACTTGGGGAGTAAGCTGGCGAACGCGTGACGTAAGCGTTACGAAAAGTGTGATCGGGCGAGGCGAACGGGAGTTGAGTGGGGGATATAAACAAGAGACAGCAGTGCGCGCGCACATTTTCTTTCTCTCTTCCTCTCATAGCCAAATACGCAATACTGAAGTTTCACTTCAGTCGTGTGGTCATAAGCACTCTCGTTTTTTTTATAACTCACGAAAAATTTCACAGCGGGTTTGTACAGTTACTTTTTTTTTTTTGGATGTGAAATCATCTAATGGCTCCTCCCTCTGTGGGTGGAGCGGAAAGGAGTGTCAGACTCTTACTGACTAAAACCCACCCGTGTTCCTTCCTTAGCCTTTTATGTTCCGGGGCAGCGGTAACCCTTTCGGACGATCCCGCTACCCCGGCAGGCTTCGGCCCTAGCAGGCCCCTTCCTTTATGCTGACATCTCTTTGAGGCGCGCGTGGAACACATACGCGCCGTCCGGCATGTTCCTGGTTTCGATCGGACGGTGAGCTACCCATTCCTCTACAACTACAACACTACTAGCACAGTTACTTACCACAAGTAAAGCGCGCTTCGCTCCGTGAGATAAAAATATTGTACAAAAGTTGACGACAAATATGTTTTTAAAGGCACAGACGACAGCCAGACCTTGGGGCGCCCGCTATCCGAAAACAATATGACCTCAATTTGATATTGGGCCATCCGGCACATAATTCCAAATGAACCTAATTACCAGAATTTGAAATTAATGCTTACAATAAGCAAGTCCTATTGAATGTTTGTGCCATTGAAGACTTCAATATGTAGCTTCGAAATTATTGAAGAGAAATAGTTTAGATTAGACCATAATATAATACATTACTAGCAGGGCGTCGCGGTTTCACCGGGATAAGAACTATCCTATGTCCTTTCCCGGGACTCCTATCTCTATACCAAATTTCATCTAAATCGGTTCAGCGGTTTAAGCGTGAAGAGGTAACAGATAGACAGACAGACACACTTTCGCATTTATAATATTAGTATGGATTAGACTTGCCTCCTTACTAATAAACGTTGTATAGCGTCTGTATAGTTACACAACGCTTTGTCTTCTTCTTTCGAAAGTCAAATTACTAACAACTGAAAGAGGGAAATCGGTGTGTAACTATTCATCTGATATAATACGTTTATTAGTAAGGGGGTTATAGTAAAAGTACACATACATAAACTAACGAATTCTTCCCACAGTGGTATGCAAAAACTATTGTTATTATATTATTTTGAGATATTATAATAATGCTACGCCACATGCACGAAGCAGAGCTAACTGTACTGGTTTGGCTCCCCGTGGCTTGTGTTCGAGCATTCGCGCATAGCATAAGCATGTCATAACCCCTCAAGCGTCAAATGTACACCAAGTGTACATAAGAGAAATAGCGCGAAACGTCAATGGTACACCAAGTGTACACAACTGTTGTCATTGTTCTATTGTCATAGTCATTCTTAAGACAATGACTTCACTGCGTCCATTCAACTACTCCGACGCGTGGGGTGTTTCGACAGGTAGGCGCGCAAATTTTTGAGAGGATAAGCAGCCTATAATTTTCCCACTGCTGGGATAAAAGTCTCCTCTTTTTAAGAGGGAAGTGTGCAGTAATCCACCACGCGTGCCTAGTGCGCATGTCACATGTCTTCGAATTTTTGGTTCAAGGGCACGCCTGGTTCCTTGTTTTCCTTCACCGTTTTGAGAGCAGTGTGGTAATGAAATAAATTGCACAAAGTAATGTTCACGCCAGCCCGGGTGCGAACCAACGACCTACATCCTCCTACCTACTCGAGCATAGTTTCACTCAAGTCTTGACTGCAAAGAACTAATCTGTCTGCGCTTACCCTAAAAAGTGGGGGAGTAAGAAGAAAACTTGTGAGTTATGGCCAAAGTTTGGCCCAATATTTTTGGCCAAGGAATAAAAGTGTAACGACAGTTCTGAAGTCTTATTTTGTTAGTAAAAGTAAATCGCTGGAGAAAATATTATGTGTGACTGTTTTGTGTTCTTAGAAGTAAATAATATAATAATGTATTATCTAATTTTCTTATGTGCTTCTAGGTCCTGTGACTTTGTTCAAATAAACGCTAGACAGTGTCGTCGGGTTCGCATTTTCGTTGTTTGCCACCGACTTCCGAAATTAAAGCTGTTTTTCACTTTGTAGTGTCTTTATTGGAAGACAGTCGTTTTTTTTTTTTTTTTTGTAAAAAAGTTTTTATTTTTTTCTTTAAAGTTGTACTTACCCCGCACAAATTCGTATAACACTACTTGCTATGTAAATATCCGTGACAGGAAGTCGTTATAACATCATCAATATAAACTAAGTAGCAATAAAAAAGGAATTATTGAAGCTAACTCAAAAACTACCCAACCAAAGTTAGTAAAATGTATATGTGACCACTCCTGAGGCATACCCAATCCATTAATAAAATTCTTTTTAAATCGTTTTACTATTTCCGGAGAAATCGCGTAAAAAACGTACAAAAAAAAATAACAGTGGCACTCCGGGAGTGCCGACAGAAGTAAAAAAACAAAACACAAACAGAATACTTTGCCATCACTCACTGACATATATCGAATATACATTAAAACCGAATACCTACATCCCGAGGACAGCCGAACACATCCGAAGCGGTGCTGGTCACGGTAACAGTGGCGCGAATGCAATGGTTTCTTCCCATCTCAAAAAATGCCCAACGCGCCTTAAGAAGTTTTCACTTCAAAAAAACATTCAGCCGAATTGAGAACCTCCTACTTTTTTGAAGTAGGTTAAAAAGGAAAGGTAGGTCTTTGCCCTGGAGTGGGACAACAAAGGCTGATTAATATTATTATTATTTCAAGTGTCTTTGACATATCTCGGGACCCTGGGGTACCAGACCTTTGGAAGGCGTACGAGGGGCCGAATCCAACTCACAGAGGCCCTTTAGGCGCTTTTAACGAAATGTGGTATCTACCGACAATTATCCTAGCTAAATTTTGATCTTTAAGTATACATAGTCAGTCTATAATGTTCCCACTGCTGGGACACAGGCATCCTCTTGGTGAGAGGGAGTAGGCCGTAATCCACTACGCGGGCCCAGTGCGGGTTGGTAGATGTCACATGTCTTCGAATTTTTGGTTCTAGAACATGCCGGTGAACTCACGAGGTTTTCTTTCACCGTTTTGAGAGCAGTGGTGATGAAATAATTCCCATCTCTCCAGGTGCATTCGTGAGACGTGTCCGGCCTATTCACTTCAGCCTGGCTTCTATTATACAACTAAAAATTCGAAGACATGTGACATCTACCACCCCGAACTGTACGGCACACACACTGATACATAGGATACTTTTTATCCCGGTAGCATTTTTCCGTGGGATAATTTGAGGGGCCTTCACGTGGGTGAAGTCGCGGAAAAATGTAATAAAGAATATAAGAATAAGATATTCGCGCTACGCTACATACGCTATGTAAGCAACGTCGTAGTAACAGCTGCATTTATTATATTTTACGGTCTAAAATTTTTGTAGTTCCAGTGGTTCCGAGACTCTGTGTTTTGGATTTGCGTTTGCACTCAGAATATAAGAGAGGACTCAACTAATCTGCATTCGCAATTTATTTCAATCTAATATTGAAATATTTGCAAAATGATTTCACTAAATATCACTAAAATTCTGAGCTACATCCTGTATCTGTTTGCTTTGGGTTTTTTTTCATACTTGTTGAGCATTCTCCTTTGAAAATAAATTGGTCGTTTAATTTCCCACCAGAAGTGAGATCGAAAATAATAAATATATTTAAAGTATAAAATCATATAAATCTAGTTAAGCATCTGGAGCGTAAATTTCCCGCATGGAATTGGGTGCTACACCTAGGGTTGACACTTCCATTTTAGAAGTTAATGCAGCTATAAATTCTGAAGATTTATTTTTCAGAACTTTTGGTGAGTAATAAATTATGTCTATTTCTTTTGTCGGACGATGAATGAATAACATACTTACCTATTGAAGGTCGAGGGTTGCCGCTGGATGTGAGCAGAGCATGGGGGGTCGTTGAGGGTATGATTGGGGAGATCAATGTCCAGTAGTAGACACCTTTTGACTTAAAAGATTATGTCACAAGCTTCTGAGGGTTCTAGGTTCGATCTTCGGGTCAGGCGAATGCGTTTTATTGGCTTTTTCACTAGACAATTTTTATTAGCAGCCAGATCGTAAAGATCCTGGTTTACCTATGGCAACTGGCTCACCCCTGTTGCCATAGATAAAAAGAAAAATCGTTTAAAAATCAATCAAAAGTCATTTATTCATATTAGGCTGGGAATAAGCACTTTTTGAATTATAATAGATGTCCATAGGTGTGTCCGAGGCATCACAGCTGGCCCTATCAGAAAACCAGCGCTGCTGTATTTACTTTTTAAATATCGCAGCATTATTTATTTATTTATTTTAACTTTATTTTACTTTTACTTTTTTTATAAATAGATTTTACCCCATTTTCTAACACACGAGTAAAAAAAAACTGTACAAAGGCGAATGCCTGAGGCATTTTCTACCATTCAACCAACCATTATGCTGAGATAGGAGCCTTTTTGGCTTCGCACAGGTCTATTTTTTTGGTTGTTTTTAATGTAAATTTGTTAGTTTTGAATGCTCGTTTTTTTACTATTTTTATTTTCTGTGTGTCCTAAATAAAAATAAAACTTTCTTTTCTTTACAAAACTTATCCAATTTCTTTTTCAGAAATAAAACATCTGCCACCCCTAAATACTTAATACTTACACGAACTCAATTTTATACCTCTTCCCTCCCCTCCTGTACATAAACTGGCTATTAAGGACATCTAGCGGTCAAGTCTGGTATTAATGGCCTTTCAGCGTGTCTGTGTGGAAAGTCGAACTATTATCAAGATAAATTGGAGTGTTATTGACCAGGAAGTTCGGTTTTTTGTGGTGAGGGCAAATTTTTTGTTGGTAAGAAGCTATGATGAGATGTGCGCTTTTATAATTTAACTAGCTTCTGCCCGCGACTTCGTCCGCGTGAAATTTCACCCTCCCCCATTCACCCTCTTAGGGGTGAAATTTCGAAAAACCCTTTCTTAGTGGATACCTATTCTTCACAAAGAACACACCAACCAAATTTCATGTCTCTAGGATTTAGCGGTTTAGGCTGTGCGTTGATAATATATCTGTCAGTCAGGACTTTGAATTTTATATCAAACTAAACGATCACTATTTCAATAATAGGTATGACCATATTACTTTAAAACGGGAATGATGGAGAACAGTGGTAGCCCAGAAAATATATTGGTATATATTACATCGTTTTTTATATTTGATTGGCCCAAAATTCAGCAATGCGAATACCGTTCGTTTACGCAGCCATTAGGTCCCCACATACGCAGGTGACAAGACATGCGATACAGGATTGGGGGTGAACTATTATGCCGGAACGCTAAGAATAAGAACTTGTGATAAGGGACTACGTTCCAACGATAATAATCTATCAATAGCTGAAAAGGGCAATGGAGAGGGTTATCAGAAATTAGGAGATCCGCAGGAGAACCAAGGTAACTGACATAGCCCGAAGAATTGCCGAACTTAAGTGGCAGTGGGCAGGACACATTGCTCGCAGAACAGATGGCCGATGGGGCCGAAATTTTCTGGAGTGGCGACCGCGTAACGGGAGACGTAGCGTTGGAAGGCCTCCCACTAGGTGGACCGACGACCTTGTGAAGGCTACAAGAACCCGTAGGATGCGTTGGACCCGTTGAAAGCACAGAACTGGTCGAAGTGGAGGTGCTTGAGGGAGGCCTATGTCCAGCAGTGGACGTCTTCCGGCTGAAATAATGATGATGATGATGAGCTAAAAATAACCCGATGTGTTTAGTATATCTAAGTAGACCCATGTCAAAATAAATGAGACGGCAGACTGGCAACATCACGAGTTAAGATTTAAATCCTTCTCAAATAAAACGCGCAAATAGAGTAGAAAGTGATATCTATCGAATCCTGCGTTCGAATCTGATGGTTCTAAAGATAATATTTGGATTGCTACGTGTTTTAGTTATACTAGTGTGGATTTCATATTCATTGTTTTCCTGTTATTTGCTAGGAGTGGGTTCAAATGTAGGTCATACTAGGATCATTATAACATTTAACCATTGGGCTATCATCATCATCATTTCAGCCGAAAGACGTCCACTGCTGGACATAGGCCTCCCCCAAGCACCTCCACTTCGACCGGTTTTGTGCTTCTCGCATCCAACGAGTTCCTGCGGCATTGGGCTATAATCTCTTTAAAATAAGCTATTATTAAAATGTCTGCCGTCCTGTCTTACTAAAATCGAATCCGGCTGGAAACATCTACCGCATGTCAGATGACCAATGGTCCAAATTCAAGACCCTCTTAATGGCAAGTGACATTGATGGCAGGCCCAGACCGAGATGGGGGGATGAGCTGGACTCCTTCGACGCTAGAAAGGCATATTGTATGAACGACCACTTTGGTTAAAATTGAGTTGTTTATATCGTTGGAAACGGCAGATTTTTTTCTTTCGAATGGTCTATGTTCCAGTTAAATCCGAGCAAAAGCCTCTATCAACATCTTTCGATGCTGTCGTTAGACGGTTGGATCAAGGGCCTGATTTAGAAGGCAGAACACCTTGATAGGGCTCGTACTGTGAGGAGGTTCCTGTCTCTGGAGCCCTGACCGCTGCACCGCCGCCGATAGATTGGACCCTATTCCCGATACCGGCGGGCTATTATTTTTAACCGACTTAAAAAAAAAGGAGGTTATCAATTTGACACGTATGTAGTGCAATAAAAAAAAAATAAAGGACATAATATACATTCTAAAGGAAACCTTCAGTGAGGCGGTAAACAAACACATTATCTGGGCGTTTATTACACAATTTATCAATAATAATATAACGCATATTATCTCAAATAAGTATCTGTAAGTACGTCATTCACCTTGACCTTCAAAGTTGTTATGTTCAGAGATATATATTTTCTTGTTTATGGGGTATGAACACAGTGAAAACAAGGGGCACTAATTCTGTTTTTATCCTCCTTTCTTAGGGCAAGATTGACAGGCCGAACTTTCAACTTTACTTTGGCAAGTAATTAAGTAACTCGAGTTCCGTGAGGGGCTCGTGGCTAAATAATAACTCGCACGAGTTTAATCATAGGTTAAGCTACGCTTACCAAGGTCGGTCCGTCGATGTGTGACCGTACATTACATATCGAGACCCCTCCGTGCCTCGGAAACCGCGTTCAACCGTTTGTTCCGGCTGTCATTTGTAGATCTTTGGCAGTCGTTTCGGGTAGTCAGGAGCCCGAAAGTCAACCATCAGTCTTACCAAGGGGTACAGTATTACCCGGGTTATGGAGGTCAGAAACGCAGACGTTCCATTCAAAATACAGGTATTTAGCTGTATCTGGTAAGTTGGGCAGGAACTGGAAAGGACTGGTCGAGCACAGGCAGGCGCTATACTTTGTGTAAATTATTTCATCACCACTGCTCTCAAAACGATGAAGGAAAACATCGTGAGGAAACTGGCATGTCCTAGAACCAAAAATTCGAAGACATGTGACATCTACCAACCCACGGGTAGTTATACACACAAAAAGTGGGAATGGCTTTCACTTTGACAGTTCAACAACATTGATTGCGTAATTTACGTTGTTGAGCAGACAATTTTTTCGACCATAATAATATGAAGCAATGAATTCGCAATATCCTTCAAAATGATTCTGATTTTGATAGTCTGTTACGCAATCAGGGTGCTAGTCCAGGCCCGCGTGGTAGAATATAGCCCACTCCCTCTCGAAGAGAGGAGGCCTGAGTTTTACATTAAAGAGATACGAAAATCACGTTTTTAACCTTAAACTATAAAGCAAAACATATTCTCATTACTTTTTCAATTTCCACATTTACATAGAGACATACTTCAACGTTAAAAACTCATCTTAATATTTCTTCTTGAATGGCCGAAGCGGAAATTTTCGAGAAAATTCTTCAGAAAATGCAACCATGTCGGGGTTTCTACAATTTCTGTACGAAACGAGTTTATGAAATATACATTTGCTTATATTTAAAATGGTGTGCCGTTCTCTGCAGTTAAAGTCTAATGTGCTAGCTATAAAACGCATAAGGTCAGAGAGAGTTGGTGTTCCGATCCAGCCTGTCCCTTGCTGCCCTCCCCCAGCAACGCCCTAAGCCGAGGTCCGTACCCCACAGGGGGTGCCCTTAGCGTGTAGTCGCTTAGCTTTTAAGTTTTTAAGCCCTGGCTGGAGGCCTTAATTTTGAGGCATCCTCAGGCAAGTCCGGTTAAGCAGACGACAACCTCATAGGTTGAACTGCGAGATGACATTACAAAAAAAAAAAAAAGAGAGTTGGTGTTGAATGTAGTTCATAGCCGTTTTTTTGTCCTGCTGATAGTTACTATAACGTGTTACCAAAAGAAAGCTATCCAAAGGACTTTCGGTTTTTCGGCAATAATAATTATAAAAATATATTGTAATGGTGCCGCATTTCATTAAAATTTCCCAAGGGGCCTCTGCGAGTTGGCTTCGGCCCCTCGTACGCCTTCCAAAGGACCGGGACTCCACGGTCCCGAGATAATTATGTAAAATGAAGTTAAGTAAAAACTTAACTAAACAGCGAGGTAATAACTTAACTAACTTGCAGAAACTTAGTTACGAGTAATAGAAAATAAAAACGGAAGAAAGAAACCGCCAGCACGTAAATGCAATGTGAAAAATGCGCGATGATCTACATAAGGTGTTAAAAAATTAACCTGACAAACTTTAGGAGATGCTTTAGACCATCGAACTGAACAACTTTTACTATCGGACCAACTCTGAAATCACGAAAAAAATATGCTGTTTAATACAAACTTTCAATACCTACTTGACCAAAAGGAGACGGATACGCTTTCATACAATTATGGGCCTGGATGTAAAAAGATGAAATTGGTGTCAATTGATAGCTACTACATTATAAAACAATCACTGAAAATTTTGCAGATTTTGGCAATCTGAGAGCCGAGGTAAAAGAGATTTAGGAAAAGTGAGGTTACGTAATAATCTGTACTTAACAGCCGATTTTTGAAGTGCGATTGTCATTTTTTACCCGACTGCCGAAGTAGACCGAGTAGGGTAATGGGTTTATCAGTATACGTATTTATATTTGTATGTATTTATGTTTGTTCCTCTGTAGCGTTCTAGAGACCAAACGCGTAAGCCGATTTTGATGATTCTTACGTCAATCGATTCGTCTTAACCATGTGAGTGTCGCTAGCTACATTAAAATTGAAAAAAATGGCGGATTTTGGTCGCCATAGGATTGTGGGGGGCCCATTTTTTTTTAAAACTGATCGTGTGCGGTGTCAAAATAAATGGTTTAAAAATAAAATGGTTGCCACAATTTACACAACGATCCATGTGTCAATCAATATCCAATCGGTAGGTCGTTCGTAGAATCCAAAATAACAAGTCCAAGTTCAACGTTTATGCGGGGTTCTCCGTGTCCGGTATAGTAGCAAGGCAAGGGTCGTACAAGAAGGAAGATTACAATTCTGTAGGAAAGCAGGGGTCGAGGAAAATATCAATAAAAGTATGGGAGGAAACACAGTCAAAACGCACACGCACTAGACGATTACTAAGGCTTTTTCAAAAGTCTCTCCGACCGCATTTCCTCCTGAAAGAACTCATCTATGAAAATATACTCTAGGGTACTTTTCTATTATCTCTCCAAGATTTCTTTTTCTGTTTCATTGGGAAACGAGTGTCGATGTCATGTCATGCATGTCAAGTCAGAGCACAGAGTACTTTTTGATTGAGTCAGAATTAGCAGTCTATCAAAAAGTACTCTGTGGAGTTAAAACAGGTTAAAAATACAATAATCGATCAGTAAACGTGAATTGATTTATCTTAATTATGTAGATATTTAATTAGTTTAAAGTCTTAATACTTTAATTGTAAGAGATTTAATTATTTTAATTGAATTAATCATCTGGTGAAAGCATTTTCCTAAATAGTATGAACTCTGTAACGGTAATCGATTATAATTGAATCGATATTCCAATTACTTCGTAACCCCAACTTAATTATTGGATATCTCATTTTCCAGATTGTAAATTGAGTTGATTTTTCACACTTTGAAATAGAAAAATATAACCTTTTTTTTAAGCCATACCTCAACTTATTACAATCAGGCCCAGAAATCCCCGTCTCCTTATGAAACAGCAGATTTTTTTTTCGCGTTTTCGGAGTTGGTCCCATAGTGAAAGTTGTTCAGTTCGATGGTCTAAAGCACCTCTTAAAGTTTTTCGGGTTATTTTTTTTATACTTTGTATAAATAAAAATCAATTGCTAAATGTACATACGCGTATCACTTCAGAACGGTTGCACCTATTTGGCTAATTATTTTTTTGTGCGGTATTGCCAGGACAAGGTTTGTAAGTAAGAAAAGGAGACGGATACGCTTTCATACAATTTTGGGCCTGGATGTAAAAATATGAAATTGGTGTCAATTGATAGCTACTACATTAAAAAACAATCACTGAAAATTTTGCAGATTTTGGCAATCTGAGAGCCGAGGTAAAAGAGATTTAGGAAAAGTGAGGTTACGTAATAATCTGTACTTAACAGCCGATTTTTGAAGTGCGATTGTCATTTTTTACCCGACTGCCGAAGTAGAGTAATGGGTTTATCAGTATACGTATTTATATTTGTATGTATTTATGTTTGTTCCTCTGTAGCGTTCTAGAAACCAAACGCGTAAGCCGATTTTGATGATTCTTACGTCAATCGATTCGTCTTAACCACGTGAGTGTCGCTGGCTACATTAAAAATGAAAAAAATGGCGGCTTTTGGTCGCCATAGGATTGTGGGGGGCCCATTTTTTTTTCAAACTGATCGTGTGCGGTGTCAAAATAAATGGTTTAAAAAAAAATGGTTGCCACAATTTACACAAGGATCCATGTGTCAATCAATATCCAATCGGTAGGTCGTTCGTAGAATCCAAAATAACAAGTCCAAGTTCAACGTTTATGCGGGGTTCTCCGTGTCCGGTATAGTAGCAAGGCGAGGGTCGTACAAGGAAGATTAGAATTCCGTAGGAAAGCAGGGGTCGAGGAAAATATCAATAAAAGTATGGGAGGAAACACAGTCAAAACGCACACGCACTAGACGATTACTAAGGCTTTTTCAAAAGTCTCTCCGACCGCATTTCCTCCTGAAAGAACTCATCTATGAAAATATACTCTAGGGTACTTTTCTATTATTTCTCCAAGATTTATTTTTCTGTTTCATTGAGAAACGAGTGTCGATGTCATGTCATGCATGTCAAGTCAGAGCACAGAGTACTTTTTGATTGAGTCAGAATTAGCAGTCTATCAAAAAATACTCTGTGGAGTTAGCACAGGTTAAAAATGCAATAATCGATTAGTAAACGTGAATTGATTTATCTTAATTATGTAGATATTTAATTAGTTTAAACTCTTAATACTTTAATTGTAAGAGATTTAATTATTTTAATTGAATTAATCATCTGGTGAAAGCATTTTCCTAAATAGTATGAACTCTGTAACGGTAATCGATTATAATTGAATCGATATTCCAATTACTTCGTAACCCCAACTTAATTATTGGATATCTTATTTTCCAGATTGTAAATTGAGTTGATTTTTCACATTTTGAAATAGAAAAATATAACCTTTTTTTTAAGCCATACCTCAACTTATTACAATCAGGCCCAGAAATCCCCGTCTCCTTTCGGAAATTCGAAAAAAAAATTACCTGTGCGAAGCTGGGACGGGCCGGTAGTTTACATTAAAAACAAATGAGTTCGTTTTAGAATTGTGTGCGGTACTGTACCTACACACCTAGTCTGTTATAGTATAAACAACTGTCTAAAATGATAGTGGCTATTACTTCAGACGTCGCTTCAGACCATTTGTCGTGGACAGCCATAACGAATGGTCTAGTCTAGATATTGCAGGCCATGTTGTTGTGACAAGGATGATGCAGCATTATATGGCGTTAGTTGTTCTAAGGAATTACAGTACGAGGGTTTTTACCTGCGGGGTAGTTGCGTTCCCGTAGTCATTAACATATTATAATAATCCTGTGGTCTCTTTTATCGTTAGGAAACACAATGTTCTTTAGTTTAAGCGATTGTTATGGTTGGTGGTTGGCATGCATTATAAGTGCTTAAGACATGGCGCAAACTATGCGATATGCGACTGCGACTAGACGCAACGACAGGCTGCGGCCGATAATTTTCATTCTGAATGATTTTTTTGATCAAAATGTATGACACAGCAGATTTTTTTTCGTGATGTCAGAGTTGGTCGCATAGTGAAAGTTGTTATGGGTAGAACAACCTGTAAAAATTTGGAACCGGCAAATAAAATCATCCTGTATATTTTGTTCAAAGCTCCGCACACATGGCGTCGCGTTGCAGAGTCGCAACGACAGGCTAAGGGAATCAGGCTCTCGTTTTGTAGTGCATTTATAATCCCAAAGCCGCATGTCGCATGTCGCATAGTGTGCGAGGTGGTTAGTTGTTTTTTTTAAGAGTCACAACTATAATTTGTGCAAAATGGTGAACTTGACGTCTAAAATATCGCCACTGTCTAAATACGCCTCTGTTATATTACTCGAACGGTACCAACACAGCTCTTGGCACCATTTAGAGATGTTATCTTCATTTTAAACAATAGACTGTCTGCTACGCTTACAGTGCCAATTTTACACCTAATCAGTAAAGTTTATCTTAGTTAGACCTAAATAAATAAAAACAAAGTCTTTTTAATAAGTTTACGGACGATCATTTTACGCGATAACGTCATATGAAAACATCCGATCGTGCCTCTCTATCGCTTGTTCCACGCTCTCGCTTGCATACTCGGCTCAGGGGGACGTGACAATGAATCATGGTTCATCGATTTATAAGACGTTATGACGTCAAAGCTACTATACAGGCTTTAATTTAGTTCATCGCTATTCTACAAAGTTCACTGCTCACCTCCATCAGGTGAGCGCACACACTTCGAAAGCGAACTCATTTGTTTTTAAAGTAAATCATCGCGGAATCACAACGAGACACCGTTCTAATTTCGAAGTGATGTTTAGAGAATCACTAATTCTTAATTCGAACGATTGTATAATTGAAAATACTCGTTCCGCACATAATATTAGTTTAGTTGTAAGACTTTATTCAAATCTATTGGTGATACTTACTTAGTTTTGTTGTTGAACTACAATGCTACAGGATAGTCTGTTGTCAAATCAAATCAAATCATTTATTTCAATTAAACCATGTACAGGCACTTTTGAATTGTCAAAATTAAATAGTCAGTCAGTTAGTCAGAAAGTTGAAGCTAGTTGCCCATTCCAAAACGTAGACGTAAACGTAGTTGTATTTTCGATACAAATACGTTTGAGGTTCGGGCCAGGCCCTCAGTAAAGTACCTATCCATAACTCTCTCACCGATAGACTAATGAAGTTTGTTGAACTGGTAATTAATATTTAACTAAATTACTCAAAGTGCACTTAACAGTACCTAGTAATTAAGCGAAGCCATAAATAGGCATTTACGGTAGCTAATAAGGTTAATATTATGTACTAGCAGCGCCCCGCGGTTTTACCTGCATAAGTTTCGATCCTTTGGGAATATCGGGATAAGAACTATCCTATTTCCTTTCCCGGGACTCAAACTATCTCTATACCAAATTACATTTAAATCGGTTCAGCGGTTTAAGCGTGAAGAGGTAACAGACAGACACACTCTCGCATTTATAATGTATGGACAGTATGGATTAATTAGCCTGTAATTATTGTCCCACTGAAGGTTCTGAGAGAGAAGAATCGTCTTCACCACGCTTGCTCACTGGCATACTTGTGAATTCAAACCAGATTTTCTCATTAAACTTAGACTCCTTCTACATAATATTATGTAGGTCATATCTAGTAATATTTAATACCACACTGCATAAACTTTTGTGACCCACTATGCTACGAAGAAATCAAATAACCCAAAAAAAACTATAAAAGTAAAAAAAAAATCGACGGTAATTTTGCCAACAAAAAAAATCTGCTATCCTTTTTCGTTTAAAAGACAGTCGTTACAAATTGGCTCACACTTAACCCCTGAAGCGTTCACAGAGAACATTGCATTTTACAAATGTAAATAACCAACGGAACAATGAGTAGTTAATATACCTACTACAGGATTATTCTGAACCTGTTATTTTCTGTAAAAAATACTAATGGTCTTTTAATGCATTGATACTGTAGATTGTTATTAGGAGTAAATTGTATTTAAAAAACGCAGTCTGCACTAAAAAAGGCTTCATTTACTTATTCAAGTGACAGTTCTGCAACTTCTGATTCAATCAGTTCATATTGTTAACCATACTTACAAAAAAAATGAGTTATCTTTAAAAATATTCACACAAAAAAAAACATCACGACGTGCTTCCTAAGAATCAATTTTCTCTACGATTCATAAACATACCTACTTTCAGATTTGTCCATTCTGACCCAACCCAACGGGGTCATCCTATACACCTACGGACTACGCCGCGTAGTGTGAAATTGGCGTGCTCACTTCAAAGGTCTGGATTGTCTGGGGAATTTATATTCTGTCTGTAAAATTGAATTCAGTTCATTTAGCAGCTCGCTTTTGTACATTTTGCTGCTTCCTAGAGCGAACTGATCATTTACGAAAATGAATCGTTTGAAGATTAAGGTGTATCCGTATCCAAGAATCATTCAATCGGAAGTGCTATAGTGTTGTTGTAAAGACGCCAGCACATCAAGCTACTACAATCTGTCAAATTTCTTTAATAGGTTTTCAACTTTATCGCTAAAGCATAAGGTTCAAAGTTGATTGGGATAATTTTACAGTTTCGGGTAGTTTAATGTGCTGGCGTCTGTACATTTATGTAATTGGTTATAGAAAATGATTTGGGTTAAAAAATATTGTTGGAAAATTCTCAATTTAAAATAAAAATTCATACTTAATAAAAATGAAAAATATAATAATTTTATGCCAGCAAATGACATCCCCAATCCCTCAATTCGGTCCTTCTACCAAACATGCTGTATTTTTTTTTGTTAGTCTATGCTGTACCACTGGTGGGCAAAGGCCTTCTCAAATCCTTCCAGGAACTTTTTTCACGCACTACACCGAACAAGGATACGAACATGGATACCTATAATATTATAAATTCGAAAGTAATTCTGTCTTTCTGTCTGTCTGTCTGTTACCTCTTCACGCTTAAACCGCTGAACCGATTTAGTTGAAATTTAGTATAGAGTTTGAGTCTCGGGAAAGGACATAGGATAGTTTTTATCCTGATATTCCCACAGGATCGAAACAAACGCGGGTGAAACCACGGGCCGCTGCTTCTTCGTAATTGGCGAAAATAAGAGATTCTAAGCATTATCAGCGTCGTTACGACATGAGAAATGTTTTAATAGTCCAAAATAAACGACTGTCCGACAGAAGTGCTGATTACAGAATAAACAATGTGAAAACAAACTCGTTAATATTGTTCTGGTCCCGCCCGTCTCGAGGGGATATATTATTTTCGTCCCTGCAGTTTTCCCTATCTTATATAAAATAAATGGTTCAGATAAATAAAGAGAAGAAAGAGGAAAGAAAAATATTTTATCTGGCTCACGCACTGGAATCATAAACAGTAAAAAGGAGTATTTGAAACTAACACAATTTGAAACAAAAATATGAAAAGAAAGTAATTATAATGTTATATGTTTATACCGTGTTCCGGACGATATACATAAACATCGACCAGATGTTCAGACTATGGAAATAAGCATCTTTCATTATGGACACATTCATGAAATTTTTATTTTTTGTTTCTAATGAGATAATTTTATTTGATAAAAGAGACAACAATATTTAAGTTATTGTCTATTTATATCTATAATTTAAGATAACATATAAACTATAATAATATGTACATTTATAATATGTATATTTTTTGTTAATTTTTATACAAACTAAATACCTTGTCGTAAATTACCCGATATGCATGCTTCTTTATCCAGATTAGCAACGACGTATTTTCGTTCATTAAATTTGGCGGGCTGAAACTTGTCAAAACTAAGTTAAGACCCTTTTTTACTGCATAGCTCAATTAAATTTCTTTAAATGATATTACAAATATCCTTGTAACAAAGCCTTTTTAAGTACTAATTCCTTTGTTAGATTTAATTTGTAAAAGCTATAGAAGCGTTTGACAAAGTTTATAGATAACGTGAAGGACACGATATATAATGTATGTATGTGTATATAACCTATTTATGTATTTGTGTACCTAGTTTTCATAGTTTTTTTTTTTAATTTAAATTAGCGACCAGTTTGATTTTGTTTAGACTCTAGATTGTCCTATGGAGCAGGACCAGCATAACTTTTATATATGATAACTTCAGTTATCATTATTATGATCCCAAAACCTGTCCTACACTATTACTATAATACATGGAACCGCCTGTCCCAATTACATCAGGAAGTTGATAGTGTTGGAACTGTTCAATTTGCAAATTGCATTAACTCCTCCGTTGGGACGATCGTTAATATACCCGACATTCAGGCGCGTTGGAATTCTGCTGAAAAGTGGTCAAATAGGTGATGACTATATTTTCATGGTACCTATTAAGAGTCCCTATCAATTTCGCTGTCTAAAAACAGAAAATTCCATTTTTTTCAGCGCAATTTTCTCAATATCCTTAAGTTATCTACTTTTTTTTTAAATGCACAGTTATTTATCATCTATTTATCTAGTAAGTCTACAAATTAAAATTTTGATAACTACTTAATATAAATTAAGAAAAATAAAAATCTAACACACGTTTTTACGTAAACACGAAACACCATGTTTTTCAATTGCTTTTTTAGCTTACTGGTAGCAAATAACAATCTGAAAAAAATCCCAAATATTGGGAACATAGTATATTAGTAAGTCTACAATTTATTTTTTAAAAGTTTAATGAATTAGTACTTGTAAAAAAATGTTGACTACGCTGAAAAACTCCAATAAAATCATGTGCAAAACCGTCGTCTATGTGTAAGAATTGATTGAAAATAACAATAAGTGTTAAATATTTTAAAATTTGAGGTGTTTATCTACCAAACTCAATTTTTATATTTTAATTTAGACTACTTATTTAATTGTAGTAAAATATTTAAATAATGCCTTATAAACCGATGCGCCATGCGCTCGCTCGATGCATTCAGTCGCGCCCGAGGGCTTCTCGACGACGGACCCGTGTCGCCTGTGACGTTCGCCGCTCCCGACGTAACTAGCGAATCGCGCATGATTTTGTACTACGCCTGACCAGTTTTGAGACTAAGTATATTTATTTTTTTATTTTAATAGTGTGACTTATTAATGTTTTGTATTGTACTATTAGTAATATGGTGAATATATTTTTAGAAAATGGGTCGAAAAAGTGAACTTTATTATCATGGAAAAATCAAAGGTAAAAAGAATAAAGTTGAAAAAACACGAAAGGCACGTGCAGTTCTTAGGTAAATAATAATTGTTGCAATCACCTTAATTAAGAAAATTGTAATATTTACTATTATTTATATAGTCTAAAAATATTTTAATTGTATTTGTAGAGAATTACATGGCAGAAATCTACCAAAAATCAAATATTACTTGGAACATCATCAATGAGCAAAAACACAAATACAAACACACAAACAAGACAAATTATAAAGTAACAGTGTACTCATTGTTGAAAAGCCTAATAAATAAATAAAATAAATAAGACAAAATGGCTCGCTATACTATACTCTCATGGTATGCGGTCTTATAGCGAGGGAAATACTACAGACCCCTTCGTTCTGTATTAGGTAAACAATAACACGTGTAATTCGTTTCAGACGTACCTTGTATACGCTGGTCACACTTTGTAATTTGCTTTTGCTATAGTGAATACTAGGTTAAGATGTTTTTATTTCAACGATATTTATTGTATTTAGGGGACCTAAACATAACATGTCATAATCACAATAAAATCCATCCAGTATTACGGAATCTTAGTAAAAACTATGGAGTACTAATAATAGCGGTTCCGGACCAAGATTATTTGTTCCCGCTTCATCGTACGCTTCAACGCACACTACGATTATCAGCTATAGTTCGAACGCACACAGACACATTGCGCTCCTATAATTACCTAATCTAGTAGCGCGCAGAAATTGATAGGGACTCTTAATATTAATAATAATAAAACATTATCGATCGATCCATCATCACTGACAGGACTATTGTTGCCAATAAGCCTGATATAGTGGTGATGGATCGATTAGAGAGGCGCGCAATGATTGTTGACAAAACCATCCCGCATGACGAAAACCTCGTGAAAGCCGAGAAAGATAAACAAATCAAGTATCTTGACTTGGCTCGCGAGGTTGTCGACATGTGGGATGTTGACTCAGCAATCATTGTGCCAATAGTCGTTACAGCCAATGGATTGATAGCCAAGAGCCTCGACCAACATCTGAGGAGGCTCTCGTTGGCCAGCTGGATCAAGGGCTTGATTCAAAAAGCAGTACTTCTGGACACGGCTCGCATTGTCAGGAGGTTCCTCTCTCTGGAGCCCTGACCACCGGTAGCTTGGACCCTGTTCCCGATACCGGTGGCTTACTATTTTTTATATTTTTGAATGTTTTTATATATTTTTTTTATATTCTAATATTTAAAAATATAAATTATATGTATATAGACGAATAAAGGAAAATAAAACATTGATCAGGCAGGGGTCATAGTTCTTCCATAGTTCTTGGTAACCAGTCCACTTCAGCCACCCAAACTTAAAGGGCCTCTGCGAGATGGCTTCGGCCCCTCGTACGCCTTCCAAAGGATCGGGACCCCATTGTCCCGAGATATATAAATAAATAAAAATATAATAGTAAATAATTTATTTGCTTGAAATATGGTGGGTACACAACATAACAAAATTGAATTATAGCACAGGAAATATTTCACCCTCATTACAGGCTTGCAAAATTATAGTTAATTTACAACAATCATTTGAATAAAATTACAATTATTAAAACTATTTTTACGAAAATTTTCCCAAAAAATTTTCCGCCCATTGTGTCACCCATTGTAAAGTTTCTATATTTAGGAAAACCAGCGTCAGGCACTAGTTGTCTGGCATTTTTGCTGAACTGGGACCTTTTTAGCGCGGCCGTGAGGCACACTTTCCTGGTTTTTTTTTATTATCTTTTATAATTATTATTATTTTTTTTATTGTTTTTTTTATTTTTTTCTTGTTTGTTTTTATCTGATGTATGTATCTGGTGTTTTGTGTGTCTTTTGGTCTGTGCTAAATAAATATATTTCTTTCTTTCTTTCTTTCTTTATTTATGTCTGTAATTTATATGGTGTTCATAATAAAGAGTATTCTATTCTATTCTAAAATTTGAATTACAAATTATTACAATCATTTAAATTACAATTATTAGAACTACAGTGATTTCAATAACGTAAATTATTGAACCAGTATCTTGGTGGACAGAAATCGGCATAAAGCTGAAGAATTTGATTGTTGGCTGAGATTTCACATATAATAATTATTATTACACTACTATTATAAATGCTAAAGTTTGTGAGCGTGTGTGTGTTTATACACACATCAAAAGTGTCTAGGGATCAACATATATTTTTGCAATAACTTTTCTCCTGATTGATATTAATTAAAATTTTCTTTAAGGATTCATCAAATAAAGTGTTTTCGTTTGTCACAGTAACGATAAACCAAGTCACCTTTGCATTAATAAAGAAATTTGCCATTTTCCTAATAAAGGGATTTTTGACATTTGAACCACTAACACAAAAGTTCGAAAAAAAGACTGAAATAACAGTTTTCTTTAAAATTTTATTGGGTAACTTAAACAATTAATAATCCGTGTTTCTACCGCGAACACTAACAACACAAGAACATCGGTTTGGCATACTCAAAATGAGTTCATCCAAATCACGCTGTGGAATGGCAGCCCATGTTCGTTGCAACAACAAAAAAAGGTCTTCTTGCGACTGGATACCCTCCATATTCGGCAGAGCTCTTCTCTGTAGCATATCCCATGCATGCTCAATCGGGTTCAAGTCTGGCGACTGAGCAGGCCAGGGCAGGACATTGATGTTAGCTGCGGCGAGAGTCTGTCTTACAACTCTTGCGGTGTGCGGTCGTGCATTATCATGCATTAACTGAAATAAGGGACCGATTTGCACTTGTAGAGGAACGATGACGTCTGATACAATCGTCTCAGCATAAATTTGAGCGTTGAGGTTGCCTCTGATCCAAATCAACTCAGTTCTTCCGCCGATCCAAATACCCGCCCATACCATGATGGTTCCACCACTATAAGGATGGACTTCCTGGCAGGATTTTAATCGCTGTTGGCGTCCAGGGGTTCTCCAGTGTCGTATACGTCTTGTATCCGGTCTCATACCAAAACGAGACTCATCAGAAAAGCACACGAAACGCCATTGTTCTTCTGCCCAATTTCTGTGTTCAAGAGCCCATTGATATCGAATCCTACGATTGTGCATTGCTATAGGTGGTACCCGTAGTGGTCTTCGGGAATGAAGGTTCACTTCATGCAAGCGGTTTCTGACTGTTTGGTCGCTAATTAAGTTCCCTGAAGAGTGATGAAGCCTCACGGCTAACATCATGGCGGTTATTGTTGGAGCTCTTCGAGTTAAGATTTGAATGTATCGGTCTTGTCTCCGTGTGGTGCAGCGATACCGTCCTCCATGGCGCTCAGCCACGGTACCAGTGCTTCGGTAACGTGTCCAAAGTCGACTGATAACACTCTGACTTGTATTCAGAGCTAAAGCCACAGTACGTTGCCGGGAACCAGCTTCTATCATTCCCACGGCTCTGAGCATTTCTTCCCTGCTTAAATGACGTCGCCGCTCCATAATAACGTTGGTTTTAATCAGTAGTAGGGAAACAGTAGCACTAATAATGTCTTCAATGCGTTGTATGTTTTTATAGGGAAAATATTGACAGCTGATTTTCATCTTTTACTCGAATTTGATTCACAGTTCCTGATTCAAATTATGAAATGCACCAAAAAGGATCCATATAAATTTATAAAATCATAAATTTATTACAAAGCCACATCTCAATCTCAAGAAATCCGCATAAAAATGCTTGATCCCTAGACACTTTTGATGTGTGTATATTTGACACTTCTTCACGCTCAAACGGCTGGACCAATTTTAAGGGCCTATACTACCTCAAATGGCTTAGCATGATCCTCCGTTATGTCGAAAGTAATGCACCATTAATTTTGAAATAAATATATGGTAAAGTTGAGGATTAATGCTAAGTCCTATGTTAGCCGAAAACACGATTCCATAAAATTTTCTCGATAGAAAAAAAATCCAAAGTTACCTCTAAACCGAACAATAAACCGCTGGTATTAAAAAAATACTTCAAATTAGATTATGAAACTTTGCATACTAACTGAACTTAGTTTAAAGCAGGTCTTATGTTATTTATTTTTTTATAATTACCATTATTTTCACCGTAAAAAGAAATTACCTAAACTATTGGCGTCTTGAAGTTCGTTCCCTGATGCCCGACACCCCCGCTCAGTCTCGCTTCGGCGTTCGAACGGGGTAGCTGTGTCGCTTGCGCTCAGAACACAAATTACGCAACAGGACGACGTAAAATTAAAATATTGACGTACTTAGGTTTATATTGTTGGCGCAATGGGAAATAACCGTAATAAAAATAAGAAGCGAGCGAGTTGGCGTAAAGAAACAGGCACCCATAATTATGATAAACGTAATGAAGTAAGTATCTACTTACAGTATTAGTGATTACAAACATGTAGGTAGAGCACACGACACGTTTGGTGGTTGCAGTGGCTAAGCGCTTTGCTGCTGCACTACGGGTCGCGGGTTCGATTCCCGCACGGAACAAATATTGATAGTTGTGCTGTGTCTGGGCGTTTGTGAATGTGAACATTTTTGTTTGTAAACGCACCGTCCACGATTCAGAAGAAATCCAGTGTGGGGAACTTTTATAAAAAATAAGAAAGTGACCTAAATAGGTTTGTTTTTGTTTTTACAATGCAGGCTTATTTTTTTATCACCATCCAAATTTTTACAGGGTGTTCTACCCATGAATATGAACAACTTTCACTATGGGACCAACTATAATCACGAAAAAAAATCAGCTGTTTCATACATTTTGGTCAAGTAGGTATTGAACTTTTGTATGAAACAGCAGATTTTTTTTTCGTGATTTCAGAGTTGGTCCCATAGTGAAACTTGTTCATATTCATGGGTAGAACACCCTGTAAAAATTTGGATGGTGATAAAAAATAAGCCTGTAAGTATAAGAATGCCTAATAAAAAAAATATAGGTATTTATGTGCTTATTGTTTTTTTTATAATGTTGCCCCACTCCAGGATTTCTCCTGAATCGGGGGCCGGTGAGATTACACACACAAATCTTCACATTCACAAACGCCCAGACCCGGCCTATCTTTAGGCCATAAAAATATTTGTTCCGTGCGGGAATCGAACCCGCGACCCGTAGTGCAGCAGCCAAGCGCTTAGAAAGTAATAAAAAAATATAAGTATGTTCGGTAAGTATCTACTTACCTATCTACGAGAAACAAAACTGTAACTTATTCGACTGTAGTGCTACCTACCACCTCATAAAAATTATGAACCTACTGACGTACCTACCTTGGTAGTTTAGCTAAATAATATTATAATGTATGTTCCTAGAAGACGTCGATTACACACTTTAGACAGTACTGAAGCCAATGGTGATAAAGAGAATATTTCGGTAAATTCGTGAGTATCTTCTACCTACCTAAACATGTAACTGATCTGTTATTAGTACACACGGCTACATAATTATCAAGCTATACTTTTCCAGTATATGCTGATCTCACATTGTATAGGCATTCTGTACAATGGGAGGTCAGCTTATACTGGAAAAGTATAGCTTGATAAGTAGCCACGCGTACCTGTACCAAATTTGTATTTCCATAATAAACATAGATTATTCATGCGGCAAGTCTGCTTTTATGGATGATTTCGTCTTCTTTAGTATATTTTTAGGGTTCCATATCCAAATGATAAATTAAAATATGTAAGGTCTAGGTAGGTATTATTAACTTGCCACGTGTGATTGTTATGATTGTTACAGGACCCAAATACCTTCGAAAGATGTAGAAATAAATTCGGACGAAACAAATGTTCATATATTACATTACAAAATATAGAATTGTAAGTATCATACGTATTTGATGTGGCAGATATTTTTATAGCACCTTATATATCCAAATCAAATCAAATCAATCTTATATATCCAAAGAATCTAAGCCATGTGCCATCTTTGAAACATGGTATAGAGCATGAAGCAACAGCTACAGAACAGATAGCATCACAATTATAAATTAAAATAGAGCCTTGTGGTCTCTTCATAGATAAAAAGCTGCCTTTTCTAGGTGCAACTCCAGACGGAATAGTGGGAGAAGACACAATCATTGAAATCAAGTGTCCAATTACAGCATTTAAAACATCTTTGAACGAAGCTATAGATAAGAAAAAAGTGAATTTTTGGAGGAAAACTAAAAATGAACTTATCATAAATAAAAACATCCTTGGTATATACAAGTGCAGGGACATTACACATCACCGGCAGTCGAAAATGTATTTTCGGTGTATGGTCTGGATGCGACAAAGACATCAAAGTTGAAATTATAGAGAGAGATGACCAATATTGGAGAAATAAAACCAAAATTAGAACATTTTTATATAACATGCATGATGCCTGAGCTATGCGATCCTAGACATGTTCGAAATATGCCAATTAGAGATTTAAGCGAACTAAAATAAATATTGTATAATTTTGAAGATGTTTAATTACTTTCCAAAAACTTATAGTATATACCATACCTATCTACCCTACCCTACCTACCTACTTTATATACATTTCGGCGATTTTTTTTAATGTAGATGCATAATAACTGAGAAAGTACTAATACAAGGCGAAAACTATATTATAAGATTGTACCTAAAATCGCAAAGTGTAAACTTAATACCAAGGCAATGTACCTACAGAACCCTTAGTGCAATGGTGACTCGCACTTGACTAGTTTTTCGTAGCTTTAGGATTTATGCAGTGGTTTAAAATCGGTTTGCAAAATTTCTAATCTTATGTATGTATTATTAGGTACTTGCATAAACCTACTATCTACATAATTACATACGCAAACGGCTGTCACATTACATACATACACGGCGAAAACTATAAAACGCAAACTTACTACTAAAGCAATGGGCGGAACCCTCAGCGCAAAGTTGGTTCGCACTTGACTAGTATTTTGTAGCAGTAGGTAAAATAGTGCGCACAGCTACACATCAAGGTATTACTTTCCAGTATAAGCTGATCTCGCATTGTATAGGCTTTCCGTACAATGAGAAGTCAGCTTATACTGGAAAATATAGCTTGATGAGTAGCCGTTATTAGGTACATTGAAATTAAATTTGCGATGTATTATTTTATGTTCATAATATATAATTATAATGAAAAGTTAATATTAAAATATGATTGATACATTTTATTCCATAATACTCGTCCGATAATAGTGTAGGTAGTTTAACAAAATCACTCTGACCTTGTGTGCCCGCGTGACCGCGAGCAGTAGTGTGCGAGCGAGATAAAGAGTGAGGCGGCGCGGGGTAGTGGGGGCGAAATTACGATTTGAGCTGAGGTTGTATAGGCTCTTAATAAAAATTGTATGGAAATGGCCGACGCCCTGGATTAACATATAGGCACTTTTTATCCCGGATATTCCCACGGGATCGACACTTATGCGGGTGAAATCGCGGGGTGCAGCTAGTCATTTATATATTAAAAATGTATCATGAAAACAGTGATATTATTCTCTCACGTAAGCTTTGCAAGAAATTTCCTTAAAATTACTTACATAATATCTCATTAGGCTGAGGTTTCACACAACAATATTATTCACATAAATCTACAGTAGCAATCTGGAGAGCAGTGGTGGCCAAGTGGTAGTAGAGTAGTAGGTCGTAGAGAGGTAGAGTTTTAGGTCGTAGGTTCGACTCCAGACAGGCGCTTTACTTTGTGTAAACTATTTCATCACCACTGCTCTCAAAACGGTGAAGGAAAACATCGTAAGGAAACCGGCATGTCCTTGAACTAAAAATTCGAAGACATGTGACATCTGCCAACCGGAACTGGGCCCCGTGGTGGATTACGGCCCACTCCCTCTCACATAGAGGAGGCCTGTGTCCCAGCAGTAGGAACATTATAGGCTGATTATGCTTATGCTAAGTAGGTTTGCACAAACACTTTTACACGTCAATCATATTTTTTAAAACTATAGATGAGGTCGGCGTTTCCTATCTGACTACTCTGAGAAGAAAAGCCGAAACAAACTCAGAGGTCACAGTCTCTTTTAAAGTCCAGACATACATTTCTTTAGCGGCTGGCGTTAGGAAAATTTTGGGTCAATTTTGACCAGTCTTCTCTTTAAAATTACTTACATAATATCTCATTAGGCTGAGATTTCACAAATAATATTATTCACATAATATCTACAGCACAGAATTGAATTCGCCCCATTGCGCCTATCATCGTTAAGTGGGCACTGCTCCAATTTCAGCCTGTACCACAGTAGTAAGGTATATGTACTAATGTAGTTAGTTCTGTCATACGGTTTGCATTATATGGACATCTGTATTCCGTCTTGTGATAGCGAGAGAATTGTAATATGAATAATAATATTGGAAAGAGATGGCGAGATGAACTGGACGCGTATCACGAGGGCTGGTTCGAGGTGGCGCGGGAAAAGAGTTCCTGAAAGGACTTGGGGGAGGCAGTGTCAACTCCAGTCCTTTGGCACTGCCCAGCAGTAGGACAGTTAGGTTAACAAAAGAAAAAAAAAAAATTGGGTAATTATTATCGCAATTGAGAGGGTCGTCAGAAGCCCGAAAGTCTGACAACCAGTCTTACCAAGGGGTTTCGTATTACTCAGAAACTGGGTTGTGGAGGTCAGATAGGCAGTGGCTCTATGTAAAATACTGGTACTCAGCTGCATCCGGTTAGACTGGCAGCCGACCCCGACATAGTTGGGAAAAGGCTAGACAGATGATGATGATATTATCGCAATTGAGCTGTAGTGGTCCAGTGGTAAGGGCCAATGACTTAAGAGTTGTAGGTCGTGGGTTCGAACCCAGCCGGTTTACTTTGTGTAAATATTTTCATCACTCTCAAAACGATGAAGGAAAACATCGTGAAGAAACTGGTATGTCCCTGAACCACAAGTTCAAAGACATGTGACATCTACCAACCCACAAATGGACCCGCGTGGTAGATTACGGCCCAGTCCCTCTCAAAAAGAGCGGAGGCCTGTGTCCCAGCAGTGGGAAGATTATAGGCTGATTATTATCGCAACCGTAACTCTCCAAGCCATTAGTTAAACTATGGCATAGCTCGCACTATGCTACCACATATCTTGTATACAGGAAGATTTTTTATCATCATCCAAATGTTTACAGGGTGTTCTACCCATGAATATGAACAACTTTCACTATGGCACCAACTCTGAAATGACGAAAAAAAAATCAGCTGTTTAATACAAAAGTTCAATAAATACCTACTTGACCAAAATGTATGAAACAGCAAAATTTTTTTTTCGTGATTTCAGTGTAGGTCCCATAGTGAAAGTTTTTTCATATTCATGGGTAGAACACCCTGTAAAAATTTCATTTGGATGGCGACAAAAAAATCTTCCTGTATATGGCGGAGCTTACACTATGCTGAAGCATAGCTCTTGCTAATGTGTGGCTCGCTATTTGCTACGATATAGCTCGCAACATGCTACGGCATAGTTCGCACTACGCTACGGCGTAGCTCTCATTACGCAACGTCATAGCTTGTACTATGCTACGGCGTAGCTCTTATTACGCTACGGCGTAGCTCGCACTATATAAAAAGTTTTAAAAAATTGCAAACCTTGCAAACTTTAAGAGGTGCTTTAGACCATCGAACTGAACAACTTTCACTATGGGACCAACTCTGAAAACACGAAAAAAAAATCAGCTGTTTCATACAAAAGTTCAATACCTACTTGACCAAAATGTATGAAACAGCAGATTTTTTTTTCGTGATTTCATAGTTGTTCCCACAGTGAAAGTTGTTCTGTTTGATGGTCTAAAACACCTCTTAAAGTTTGTAAGGTTAATTTTTTAGCACCTGTATACTACGGCTTAGCTCACACCAAGCCATGGCAATTGTTTCATATTTTATTTACTTTGCTTAAGTAAATAATATATAAAAGAATTATAAAATTCTATCGAATCGTATTCTAAAAAATCTCAACCAGCTTATTGCTATAACTGACTGTACATGGTTCAAAAAACGTACACGTTAAAAGCGTCCGGAGCACAACAAAAAGTAAAAAAAAAAAAAAAAAACAATTCCCAACTACGGCGCACGTTTACGAACATGATGTATGGATCAGCACCATTCAGCTCAACCATTTTCATGGTCTCTCTAAAGGCACTTATTAACAGACCGTAATTAACTAAATCATCCCTTTCGGCTTCGCATCAAAGATGAAGTGCCGAGCTGTCAATACAACTACATAGTATAATTTGTAAATTAGGTTTAAAGCAATAAACGAGGCGTGTGTCGACAAATACGCTGCCGTTAAACGTAATTCACGATGTTTGGTGTAAGTCTTAAACTTTTTGTTCAATAAAATATTATTAACTATAATTAGAATGTAACTATACACACTACTAAAATAAAAGACTAACTAACTTACTACACAAAAAATAAAAAAATACCAAAGGACACTTAGGCGTCGAAGTACTCGTCCGCAGCGCTGTCATCCGGAAACGTGCCCAGAAGACTGGCAGCATTGCCACGTTGAATGGCAATGCTAATTCTTTGGCCAAAGAACGACCCAGCCCTCTGATCACGTGAACTATCGACCACCCGGCTAGAAATTTCCTTAAAAAGGAAATATATTAATATTAAAATATATTAATTTTAATAAAAAACGATGAGAACTGGAGTTGGTATTGAAAGTTTATAGTGGACTAGCTGCTGCCCGCGACTTCGTCCGCGTGAAATCCTATCCTAACCAAAAGTAAGTTTGTTTGTTTGTTACCTTTTCACGCCTAAACCACTAAACCGATCATCCTGAAATTTTGCATATACGTTGTCAGGTGTACAGAAACGGACATAGGGTACTATTCATCTCGAAAAAAAGTGCTGTTCCTGAGAAAAACAACAATAGACGTGGCGCCATCTATTATCATAATAACTTTATTGTTGTTTTCCTCGGGAACAGCACTGTTTTTCCGGATGAAAGGTACCCTATATCCGTTTCTGTACTCCTGACAACGTATATGCTTCAGGATGACCGGTTTAGTGGTTTAGGCGTGAAGAGGTAACAAAGAAACTTACTTTCGCATTTATAATTGTACTAGCTGCGCCGCACCCCGCACCCGCATAAGTTTTGATCTCGTGGAAATATCGAGATAAAAACTATCCTATGTCCTTTCCCGGAACTCAAACTATCTCTATACGAAATTTCATCTAAATCGGTTCTGTGGTTTAGGCGTGAAAAGGTAACATACAGACAGACAGACAGATTTACTTTCGAATTTATAATATAGTATGGATAAATTATAGTTAGGATAAGACAGATTTGAGAACATAATAATAAGCACAGGAGATCAGTTCAGGGTATCCGACCGGAATAACTCATCTCGATTCTCGGCAACTCTCATCCAGCTGCTACCAGCCACCTTGCGAAGATCATCGCTCCACCTAGCCTGAGATCCTACCTTACGTCTACTACTCCGCGGTCTCCACTCAAGAACACGTCTACCTGGCCTGCGGACGGAGAGTAATGGGTAGCTCACCGTCCGATCAGGACCAGGCCCGTGCCGGACGGCGCGTATGTGTTCCACGCGCGCCTCAAAGAGATGTCAACATAAAGGAAGGGGCCCGTCAGGGCCGAAGCCTGCCGGGGTAGCGGGATTATCCGAAAGGGTTACCGCTGCCCCGGAACATAAAGGGCTAAGAAAGGAACGCGGGTGGGTTTTAGTCAGTAAGAGTCTGACACTCCCTTCCGCTCCATCCAGAGCGGGAGGGGTCATTTGATGATTTCCCATCCATAAAAAAAAAAAGAACACGTCTACCTCAACGGTCATCGGTAACCTGTCAACGTTATCCCTAACGTATAAAAAAAATAGCAGGACCCGACATTATCTCATAACTTGGACCTCACAGTTAATATAGTCGGCGCTAAGCGGCGCGACATCTGTCGGTGACGTACTCAACTAACAAACAACCCGGTGCCGCTTGCCTTGTGCAGTATGAGTTTACAAAGTAGGATATATGAGTTGGTTGCTTTGTCTTTGCGTTGTGCATAAAGTTTGCATTAAAATCTTTTTAAGTCGGGGCCACCCATTGATTTTATTTATCTTATCTTCCCTACGGTTTGGATAGAGGCTATCTGGATCTAGTAGCTATTTACTTACATCCATACTAATGTTATAAATGCAAAAGTGTGTCTGTCTGTCTGTTACCTCTTCACGCTTAAACCGCTGAACCGATTTAGATGAAATTTGGTATAGAGATAGTTTGAGTCCCGGGAAAGGACATAGGATACTTTTTATCCCGATATTCCCACAGGATCGAGACTTATGCGGGTGAAATCGCGGGGTGCTGCTAGGCTATAATATTTACTTCTAATAGACAGTTTTTAATTGTCTTTACAGGTAGATGGAAGCCTGAAAGTATGACAACCAGTCTTGCCAAGGGTATCGTGTTATTCAGTCAATGGGTTGTGAAGGTCAGATAGGCAGTTACTCTATGTAAAATACTGGTATTCAGCTGCATCTGGTTAGGGACGCCGACGGTGCTGGGGAGTTTGTTCCGCCATTTCTTCTCCCCAGCGAAAGCAATAGGAAGTGACGAAGGGCGGGCGTTTTGGGGTACTGTCTTGTCTTATGTAATTTTGACGTTCGAAAAGTGCTGATTCTCAGCCTAGTTTGAATAAATGACTTTTGATTTTGATTTGGTAACATAGTTGGGTAAAGATGATGTAGATGCTAGATAAAATGCTAAATGAAATGACTACCTAACTTACTATACAAATAAATAAAAATAAAAAAAAACCAAAAGACACTTAGGCGTCGAAGTCCTTGTCCACATCGCTATTATCCGGAAACGTGCCCAGAAGACTGGCAGCATTGCCACGTTGAATGGCAATGCTAATTCTTTGGCCAAAGAACGACACAGCCCTCTGGTCACGTGAAGTGACGACCAGCCTGCGAGAAATTTCCTTAAAAAGGAGACGCGCACTCGGGCCCCATGACCCGAGCGTTGAGCCCAAACGGCTCAAAGCTGTAGTTGCCCATAAGGTTACAGTATTTGCGCCGCTTGAGGGTCTCAGCAGCCACAGCTGCGGCGCCAGCACAGCCCGCCGTGCTAGGAACATGAGATGGCGCAAGAGTATCGACACACGTTGCGTCCCACACGTATGTCTTCCCACTTGGTTAAGTAATTCTGATGTTTTTTCTGCAAATATCAGCTCGATTTTGAACGCACGATATACGCGGGCTGATGTCACACGGTTATCTTGTAGACTCGTCGAGTGTAGACGCGCTTATAAGCTCGTATCAAGTCCTTATTACTACTACACAACCTACTAAGCCCCACTGTCTATTCCTACAGAAAATACTGCGTAATGTTATTTTATTGCGATTTCCACATATTCTGACACGTATCCAAGAACGTTAGAATATGCAAATTGCCTTCACCAGTACAGTGTGAAGGTATTATTGAATTATACAAGTCTGAGTGTCATGTACGCCCTTAATGGAGTGTCCTAGGGAATATGTAACGTATGTAAGTGAAATTTAGGAGTAACGGAGTCGAAAGGAGTGTGTTTCGTTTGCTTGAGACATCTTTTTTAACCCCCTACGCAAAAACGACGAGGTGTTATTAAATTTGACGTGTCTGTGTGTGTGTCTGTCTGTAGCATCGTAGCTCCCGAACGGATGAAACGATTTTGATTTTGTTTGAAAGGTGAATTAGTCGGGAGTGTTGTTAGCTATGTTTGATGAAAATCGGTCAAAGATGGCCGCTGCCACAAAATGGCGGATTACATATTTTTACTAGACAGTTCATTTTATCTAAACTAATATTATAAAGAGAACATATTTGAATTATAGAATGTTGTTTTTTACGCTTTCACGCTAAAACGGCTGAACGGATTTCGATGAAATGTGTATATGAGTAGCACCATGATCTGTAAAAAGACATAGGCTACTTTTCATCCTGGATCGCGGGCGAAGTCGCGGGGAACAGCTAGTATTATAATAAAGAGAAGAAAAAAAAAGATTTTTGTTCGTTTGTTTTTTACGTTTTCACGCTAAAACGGCTGAACAGATGTAGATAAAATTTGTACATGAATAGACCATGACCTAGATTAGGACATAGAATACTTTTTATCCTGATATTAACTCAGGATCTAGACTTATGTGGGTGAAACCGCTAGATGTAGGTAGTGTACATTAAAAAGGCATTTATTCAACATCTTTTACTTCAAGTGAAATACATAATCCGCCTATAATGTTCCCACTGCTGGGACACAGGCCTCCTCTCTGTGACAGGGAGTGGGCCGTAATCCAACACGCGGGCCCAGTGCGGATTGTTAGATGTCACATGTCTTCGAATTTTTGGTTCTAGGACATGCCGGTTTCCTCACGATATTTTCCTTCACCGTTTTGAGAGCAGTGGTGATGAAATAATTTACACAAAATAAAGCGCCTGTCTGGATTCGAACCTACGACCTACAACTTGTAAGTCGCGGCCGCTACCACTTGGCCACCACTACTCCCAAGTGATATGTCTGAACACAAAATAAGTCAAAAGTGGAATTATTAACCCCCTTACTAATAAACGTATTATATCAGATGAATAGTTACACACCGATTTCTCTCTTTCAGTCGTCAGTAATTTGACTTTCGAAAGAAGAAGACAAAGCGTTGAATGTGTAACTATTCAGACGCTATACAACGTTTATTAGTCCTTACTAATAAACGTTGTATAGCGTCTGTATAGGGTATTCATTAGTGAACCGATCTAACGATGTTGTATTTCGATACTCGGCATCTTTCGCTCGCTTTCCGATTGACCGAAAAATATAAAATAATGAGATAAACAAATGAACGTTCATTTATATATATTATTTTGTCGATGTAATTTGAACTTGGAATTAAAGAATAATGAACCATTCCTCGAGTGGATCATTAACTCGAGGGAAGCGATCAGAAGGTTGCGTGTTCGTCGGAATCACCAGTATAGAGGTATAGAGGTATGAGGAACAAGGTGTAAAGTTCACTCATAGGTTACCGCTGCCCCGGAACATAAAGGGCTAAGGAAGGAACACGGGTGGGTTTTAGTCAGTAAGAGTCTGACACTCCCTTCCGCTCCACCCAGAGCAGGAGGAGTCATTAGATGATTTCCCATCAAAAAAAAAAAGACCATAGACTTCTTATGTCTTTATGTGTAGTACTTACTATTTTCAGTATTTTTATTTTATTTTAGGCATAATAATTTCGGAGATAATGGGGGGAGTAGTATCGTAGATATAAATGGGGGGTTGGTAAATTTTCATCTATTTAAGTAGGGTATCTTTAAAACTATTTATTTTAAAATTAAATATAAAAATAAACCCTCACAATAAGCCTTTTCATTTGATAATGTCACACGGTATAGTTACTAAACTTTTTTAAATTTTCTTATTTGCCTCCCAAAAGTGACCCCTTATTCAAAATTCATTTATTTACGTTACACGCTCGTGTTTGGGTCACAGAAATCCATAGGTGTACCCTATTTCAACTCAATCAGTCCATTCCATTCGGAGAAAATTGGCTGTGACAGACGGAGTCACAAACACACGAGTGATCCTATTAGGGTTCCGTTTTTTCATTTAACCGTATGGAACCCTAAAAAGTCTAGGAAAATTTTCAGTTTTCATACGTCCCTCCAAACAGAACTATATTGTATATCTATGGTATATGGTAGGTATATAACCTCGACTCCATATCTGTTACGTATCTCCATCATGATGTAACGAGATTAGTGACTGGCAGATACGGGTTTGATTGTGCGGTTGAGTATGATTTAGCTGTAGAACGCGTTAACCTCTCACACGTTTGCCCGCCTACGTCCTCTCGAAACATCCCACGCGGCGGAGTAATTGAATGGACTGGCAATATGACAATGTTGTGTCCACTTGGTGTTCCGTTGACGTTTCGAGCACTTCCTCTTATGTACACTTGACGCTTGAGGGGTTAATAAAATTAAATTTTATCCGAGAACATCCATCAGTTTCTTACTAAACTTCAACTATATCCGACAATCCTGCATACTTCTTTTTTTGACTGCACATAAGGTACTATACATTACATTGACACTCTATAGCTTGTCATATTAATACTCTAACGTTCTGTGCCCTATGCATATGCCTGGACATGGTTTTTCACTTACAGACGAGTGAAGCTTCAGGCAATACTAATAGACAGTGATTTGCCGCCGTTTTAACTTTTACAGAAGTGCTGTAAATGATGGAAATGTCGATGGTTGTCAATACAATGTTGAATGTACTGTGAAAATCCTAATATAATAAAATTTTATAAATGTGAAAGTTTGTGAAGATGTTTGGATGTTTGTTACTCAATCACGCAAAAACTACTAAACGGATTTGGATGAAATTTGGCACACATATAAAATATAACCGGGATTAACACATAGCATAATTTTATCCTGATATTCCCACGGGATCGACACTTACGCGGGTGAAACCGCGGGGAAAAAAAATTGCAAGTTAAAAATCAAAAATGAAAATAGTATAAAACAAGAAAAACATATTTAAGTTCACTATAACGAACTGGTATATATGTGTACAACAAGAGGCAGGAATTTATATCAGCTCGTCCCTGAAAGGGTAATAAGATTATAAAATTAATTTGAGCAGTTTTTATGTGTATTATTGACTACTTTATCAACTACAAAAACGACAATACAGCGTGTCATGTTATAATAACAGCCGCACAGGTCTATCAGGTTAAGCTATGCTTGCCACGGTTGGCCCGTGGATGGGTGACTATCTTTACATACCAAGACCCCTCTGTGCCTCGGAAAGCACGTTAAGCCGTTGCGTTGGTCCCGCTGTCATTCGTGGGTCTTTGACAGTCGTTACGGGTCGTCAGAAGCCCGAAAATCAGACAACCAGTCTTACCAAGGGGTATCGTATTACCCAGTAACTGGGTTGTGGAGGTCAGATAGGCAGCCGCTCCATGTAAAATACTGGTATTCAGCTGCATCTGGTTAGACTGGAAGCCGACCCCAACATAGTTGGGAAAAGGCAAGTAAATGACGACATTTGAACCACGTTCGTATTGCAATTTTCTATGAAAAAGTCGTTGTGTTTTTTTTTTTGTTAATCTACTAAATTTTCTACGCTGGGCTATTCAGGATCATGTACTAAATCCATGTTAACAGGCTGCGCGGCGATAACCCTCTGTATAGGTACATAATCTTCCACTTTCCCCGTTATTTTCAGATATCGAAAAAAAAAACCTGACCCAAAAAACCCTCCTTTCAAATAACGATCCACCATTAAAAGTCCCTCAATTCAAAAGAAAAATCCACCGTCACATCATGACGAGCCTAAAAATCTAAAGAAACGTTACAACACGATAATATTTTACTCCAAAGGAAACGGCTGTTACAGGCCTAATACAAATACCATGACAAAGTGGCCTGGCCTTGATATTTAATGGTAGCTATACAGCTATGGGTTTTGTAGAACACGGAGCAGGAGACGCCTTGGCTGCTGCTGTTAGAGGCGGTAAAGTCAAAGTCAAAGCGTTAATTTCAAATCATAATTCCTACTAATCCTATCCTACTAATATCCTAAATTAATTATAATAATTAATATTATTTCGTTTATTTACATATTAAATTACATTTTTAAATATTTCTTAAAATATAAAAAATAAGTATAAAAAACATTAAAAAAAAATAGTAGTCCGCCGGTGTCGAAAACAGGGTCCAAGCGACCGGTGGTTAGGGCTCCAGAGACAGGAACCTCCTCACAATGCGAGCCGTATCGAGGAGTACTGCCTTCTGAATCAGGTTCTTGATCCAACCGCCTAAGGAAAGCCTTCTTTACGAGGAGGCTTCTTCACGCATCCCAAAACACTGTCGGAGCTACGTCTTCTATTAGCAGGTACCTACCTACTGCAAAAGCAAGCACGGAGATTCCGTATCCTATTGTAATTACAAAGGGATATAGTAGGTAGTAGACCAATAGATTGTGATTAATATTCGTCACGTCAACTGGAATTTTAGTGAGGTAATTAAAGGTATAATTTTAGTTGGTAAATGAAAAGATATTCTTTGACAGTAGTTTCCAAACACGTAAACAAATATAAATTTTTGAAAAAAAAAATATTTATTACAGACGCCAGCACATCAAGCTACTACAATCTGTCAAATTTCTTTAATAGATTTTCAACTTTATCGCTAAAATATAAGTTTCAAAGTTGATTGAGAAAATTTTGCAGTTTCGGGTAGCGTGATGTGCTGGCGTCTGTACATACAAAAGGAAAATCTAAACAAAAAAATGGTTGCCCAATATTTACCAAGTTTCCAGGGCGATTGCGAATAACGGAAATTATTAATTTAAAAACCCATTGAAAATGCGAAATGAAAAGATATTATTTTCTGAAATTATTGTGTTGTTTTATAAAACTGTTTTCGATATACTTGAAAGCGCCATCTGTTAAACGGAAACGGAATTTTTCTACTGTCTACTTCTTAAGCGACAAATTTTCGTCGTGTTTCTAATTTTTAACGATAGATGGCAGTATTTGCATTATTCTTGCAGAACTTGTTTTGATGCTGGATATTTTTTAATTTTTCCCGAAATAATCATATTTTGGATTAATTACAGCACTCAGATCGTTTGTATTTTTAACTGTTATTTTCTTTTGTCTCCAGGCCTGATCAGTCTTCCTCCGATGGAGGTAGGGAGAAGAACACGAGCAGGTTGAATGGTTTCCTCAACCTGAAGACACCCCTGATCAGCACAAAGACTCTTGGGTAAGTTTAGATCTAAACAATAATATTGTATTTCGACGCTCACAGTGTCTTCAGGTCTTACACTTTGTTAATTTATTGTTGCTGATTCCTTTTGAAGACGACTGCAAATAAAAACAATTATTTAATTTATTCAATTAAATATGCTACTTTTGGCGATGGTTGCAGTAAAGACACATTTTTTTACGGATGATAGTCTAGTACACGGAGTATTACTGCGTGGTCTAGTACGATGCCACCAATGTAAGAAACTTGTTCTTATGTTGAGCGCCATCTAGATTTGAAAAGTCAAACTAGTTCACAAGCTTGGTTCTGAATTAGTTTAGGTCGTAAAGCATAGATGGCGTTTTGTTGGC
The DNA here is from genome assembly GCA_914767645.1 of Hydraecia micacea. NCBI lineage: Eukaryota > Metazoa > Arthropoda > Insecta > Lepidoptera > Noctuidae > Hydraecia > Hydraecia micacea. The sequence continues at coordinate 3,753,649 of OU611804.1, forward strand.
TTAACGCGTTTTCGCGTTCTCCTGTAAACTTCTATTTTGTTAGATAAGTAGGGAATCTATTAATTTATTTAGAAAACCATAGCACCGACTTGTTATAATCAAATATTTGTCTTAAATTTTTTCAATATACAGTATCAAATCGTAGGCAGGTCTGGTTTAAGGTAACTGCTTTTTATCATTGTAAATGCAGATTAATACGAATCCGAGCTGTTGCGTAACATAAGCAGCCTTGTATCCGGAGGGGCCAATTGCGTAACACATTATCAATCGGAATCGGTTTCATTTTAACAGTTCAACAACATTCATTGCGTTATTTACGCTGTTGAGCAGACAAATTTTTCGAACTTATGAAGCAATGGATTAGCAATTTGCTTCAAAATGATTCAGATTCCGATCGAATGTTACGCAATTAGGGTGCTGGATATGCGATTAGGTAGGCCTACATTAATTTATTATTTATCCATTTTACTGTTAAATGTAATAGAAAGATGGGATTTTGTAATGATCTATAAGTTGATAAGCAAAATAGGTAAACAGCTAATGTTTTATTTTTTTCAACAAGCGAATAAAATCTTCTAAGAAATCTACAATAAAAAATTACAATTGAAATTAATAAAAAAAATATATTAAGTAGTTATTGACTTATGGCTTCTTTTTCACGCCTCAACGTACAGGGGACTCATAAGGTAATTTATGTTTGTCTTGTGGCCCGAAAACACAGCCCTACTCATAAAATAAACCCCAATTAAACACTTACCCGATTGAAGCCCGAACACCGAACCCGAACGAACCCGAACCAAAATATTTAAATCAAAATTCACGACTCTGTCTAAAATACGAGCCTCTATTTTGATTTTTTAATAATCAAACTACTGTTCTAGTATTCGAACCTCACAAAATCAGCCAATCACATCATCACGCGTTCGCAGACGCCATGTTCTGACGTCATCATTCCATAATTACAATAAAACACCCTTAGAAGACCCTTCTCAACTCCCAAAGGAGCGATCCTCATAAAACTGTAATCGGATACTTATTACCCATTTTATTACATTACCTTTTTTTTATTTGACCAGTTCCATTAAAAAACGGCTTATATTTACCCAGTGCCGGCTTTAGGGAGGGGGCGACCGAGGCGGTTGCCCGGGGCGCCAGATACTACAGGAGGCCTACCACAAGCTCAACGCGATCCATTTTAGGACCTAAACTGAACTGTTCTTCTAATTCGTACCATGACGTCAGTTTAACGATTCAGTTTAGGCCGTGCCATCTGTTGACAGCGATTGTCCCAAACTGAGTCGCAAGTTTCATTCATACTTGTTTGGTACCATGACGTCCATAGAGCAGCTCAAGCGATGCAGTTTAGGAACCTAAACTGAAATGTCTTGTTTTTGAATCGTTTTAGGTAGTAGGCCACCAGGTCGATCGATCAGGTTAAGTTGCCCTTGCCGCGGTTGGTCTGTGGATGTGTGACCATTTTTACGTACCGAGACCCCTCCGTGCCTCGGAAAGCACGTTAAGCCGTTGGTCCCGGCTGTCATTTGTGGATCGTTGACAGTTGTTACGGGTAGTCTGAGCCCGAAAGTCTAACAACCAGTCTTCACAAGGGGTATCGTATTACCCAGTAGCTGGATTGTTGATGGCTACATTGACAGAAGCAGTTCTGTTTTTAATGTATTGGACACACTGGGTTCACATGGTTCGATTTTAGTTTATCAACTGCTAAGTCGAAAGCGATTTAGCCCGTCTGAACAGACTTTCAAATTCAAAGCATTTTTTCTTGAACAAAAAAAGTTGTTCAACTAAAATCAAACCGTGTGAACCCGCACCCTAATTGAATATCACACTAAAAACCACAATCTGAATCATTTTGAAGGATATTGCTGGAAAGAGACATCATCGTTATAGCTTATATAATACAGTATGTTAACTAACAGAGGGCGTTCCCGTTAACCCGCAATAGTATAGCATCCATACATGCTAAAAAAAATATTACCATTCGAAAATAAAATGTTTTTATATTTTTTTATATTAAAATATTCACTAAAAATGTTAAATTGATACGTAAAAGAAACACTCTGTACACGCGTACTTGAAGGACGGCAACGTCGCAATTTATTTATTAATGACGGGCCGCGTGTGCAGCGATCTTTTACGTATCAATTTAACATATTTTTTAGTGAATATTTTAATATAAAAAAAAAACATTTTATTTTCGAATGGTAATATTTTTTTAGCATGTATGGATGCTATACTATTGCGGGTTAACGGGAACGCCCTCTGTTAGTTAACATACTGTATAACTTTGTCTAGGTTCCACGTATGAGTCCTTGGAACCTAGGAGCTGCTCCGAGGGCCATCACTCCTTTGACAAACACTGGCAAGTGGCAGCGTTTGGGCTTGTTAAGTAAGCAAATTTAAAGTCAACTTGCTTACTTAACAAGCCCCGATGTATTTCAAGTTTTTTCCGGGTAATTTAATTCCGTACCAATATGAAAGAGGGTAAACACGACATTGTCATGATAACGCTTTAAAAAGGACGTATAGGGTACACGTTATTAAGAAATGCCTCCATTTATCGTAACACACTGTATATACGTATAAATATTTCAGAGGAATATGTCGGAAGTGCTCGCGACATGGGAGCAAGAGTAAGGGGCATGGTTCAGTACATTTGGGTGAGGGTTTATTGACAGGCGGTAGCGGGGGCGGTTTAAATAGAAGAGCTTTCATTTATTTACTAATATACACACTTAATAATAATAATACCAGGTCCCTAATTGCATAACATACTATCAATCGGAATCTGAATCATTTTGAAGCAAATTGCTAATCCATTGCTTCATAAGTTCGAAAATATTGTCTGCTCAACACGTAAATAACGCAATGAATGTTGTTGAACTGTCAAAATGAAACCGATTCCGATTGATAATGTGTTACGCTTGCCCCGCAGGTTATTATTGTCCTCTTGCAGGACAAAGGATTCTTTACATACTGCAAAGGCACGAGCATTGATGACCATGCTTGCTCAAGACGGGTTGGCGATTTCAGACGTATATTAACACTAAACACTTACTACAGAAATATAGAGAACTAGCTGAGCCGGCGAACTTCGTACCGCTTCAGAATTATTTTTTGTTAAGACACGTGGCGCCATCTATTATCATAATAACGTTATTGTTGTTTTCCTCGGGAACAGCACTATTTTTCGGGATGAAAGGTACCCTATATCCGTTTTTGTACACCTGAGAACGTATATGCAAAATTTCAGGATGATCGTTTCAGTGGTTTAGGCGTGAAAAGGTAACAAACAAACTTACTTTTGCATTTATAATATTACTAGCTTTTGCCCGCGACTTCGTTCGCGTGGAATAGTGACTTCCGGCAGATTTTTGGTTTTACCCACATAGTTCCCGATCTCGCGGGATCTCTTCAAAAATGAAATGTGGAACCCAACCAAATGCGTGTAACGAAACCATAACGCGATCAATTTCGATCCCAACGCCATCTATCGAGCATAGTGACAACTCGGATTATTTATCAATACTCCGTTCGGGCATTTTCTTTGTACTAAAAGTTTTATTATATTGATATTATTTTTTCATACCTTTTTACTATTTATTTACTTTTTCCCGATGAATTAAAACAATAACATGAACCGAACTCGTGTAACGATCGACACCATTGCGCGATCACCAACTCGACATAATATAGTACTAATAGAATTATCTATACTCCGTTAGAGCATTTTCTTTGTACTAAAAGTTGTATTATATTATATTTTCATACCTTTTTACTATTTATTTACATTTTTCCGATGAATTTTCAGTACTGAATTGATGCCGACTCTTGACCAATAGATGGCGCTGTATGTCCGGAATAAATTTTATTTTATTTTTTGTAATAAAAACTATCCTATGTCCTTTCTCAAGTTCCAAACTATGTCTGTACCAAATTTCACACAAATCGGTTCAGTAGTTTAGGCGTGAAGCAAAGACAGACAGACAGAAAGACAAACAGACAGAGTAGTTAGGATAGTTAGGATTAGGACTAGTTAGGATAAGTTAGGATTAGGATATACATAAAGATTGAACAAAGGTATGAATGTAAGTTAACAGAATATGTCTGGAGAGTATGAAATGGAGACTGCACAAAATATTCAGACTATTCAGTAAGTTAGCCATAAATGCTTTAAAAAAACAGTGGCACTCCGGGAGTGCCGACAGAAGTGAAAACAAAACACAAACAGAATACTTTGCCATCACTCACTGACATATCGGATATACATTAAACCCGAGTACATCCCGAGGACAGCCGAACGCATCCGAAGCGGTGTCGGTTACGGTAACAATGGCGCGAATTCAATGGTTTTTTCCCGTCTCAAAAAATGCCCAACGCGCCTGAAGAAGTTTTCACTTGAAAAATAAAATTATTCTTCTTTCACTAAGTTTAATTTGCCAGGAACGGTTATGTGTTCCTACGCTCCTGCCTCTACCATTCTCAATCCCCGACCTTATGGCAAGGCCAAACAAAAAGCAGAATTTATTTGGACCCAAAACGTACTCTATGATTGCCAAGCGAGACCGAGATGATTCTATTTTCGCTCAGATTCATATTATTGCTAGCGTTTCGTCCGTGACTTTGTCTGCGTGGCTTTCAGACTTTTCGTACAGAATTCGACAGCCTTTCTTTGAATCTTTCTTTGTTTTTCTCTCCTTTCTTTCTTTGGGGTTGATTTTAATAATAGAACATACTATGTTGTAAGCCCCGAGTTACGAGTTGTAGGTCGCGGGTTCGAACCTACACAGACGGGCAATTTACTATGTGTAATTTATTTTATTACTATACTGCTCTCAAAACGGTCATGGAAAACATCGTGAGGAAACCGGCCATATATTCTAGAACCTAGAAGACGAAGACATATTATATCCACGTACCCGGACTGGGCCCGCGTGGTGGATTACAGCCTACTCTCTCCACAGAGAGGAGGTCTGTGTCTCAGCAGTTCAAACAGACTGAGCATTCCGGAAAATATTACTAATACTGGCTATCATTTTGACAGTTGAACAACATTCATTGTGTTATTTAAGTTGATGAGCAGACAATTTTTTCGAACATATGAAGCAATGGATTAGCAATATCCTTCAAAATGATTCAGGATGTGGTTTTTAGTGTGATATCCAATTAGGGTGCGGATTCACACGGTTTGATTTTAGTTAAACAACTTTTGTTGCTCAAGAAAAAATACTTTAAATTTGAAAGTCTGTTCAGACGGGCTAAATTGCTTTCGACTTAGCAGTTGATAAACTAAAATGGAACCGTGTGAACCCAGTGAAACAGACAGACGGAAAAGATACTGTCGCGTTTTTGATAAAAGTATAGATAATAGAATTTTCTATATTTCTTGCTTTGAGTAACATTTCTGGGGCTCCTGTTACCATTTTATTGTTTATTACATTACATATTCGTATTGGGTTTCTTCATGTATTGTGTTGTTTGATATAGACGTACATATAGCTTACATAGCGGCCAAATGAGGTATAAAACATATAAGGAAAAGAATTTGTTATTGTAGGGTTACCTTGAAAGAAAAACAGAACTGTTCGGTATAAGATTACTCGTGCATAAGACCGTTTGTCACAGACGTTTTTCTCATTAACTAGTGCAAAGAGCAGGGTTTGAATTCACGATCTTTTTTTTTTCTTTAATTCTGTGCCCTCCAGCATAAGCATAATCAGCCTACAATGTTCCCACTGCTGGTACACAGGCCTCCTCTCTTTGAAAGGGAGAGGGTATAATCCACCACAGGGGTCAGTGCAGGTTGGTAGACATCACGTCTTTGAATTTTTGATTTTAGGACAGGCTGGTTAGCCCTCTAGTAGGAAAATTTTATTTTATTTCTCTTGATTGCATTTTGTTTATTTTACAACTGTTATTGTATTGTTTTGTTTTTTATTTTGTTATTTTCTCGTAGTGTTTAGATGTTTTAAAATTGTATTTTACCTACCAAGCTTGAATATGTATGTGTATCACTTTTCGGTTTGTAAATTGCTCTGTACAACGGCTTGGGGTGCTAGTCTGTAACGTTGTGCATGTAAACATAAATAAATAAATATAACTAGCCGACCGCCCCTGCTTTGCACGGGTGCAATTTCCTAATGTGGCTATAACATATAAGGTACTATAACAATATCTACCACGGCTTCAATGGGAGACATTATTCTGTATATAGATTACAATAGTAAAGATACAATAATGATCTTATGTCATAATTTTTTTCAAACAAAAAAATGTGCGTATATTGAATTGATTTAGTTGCATGAAACCGTCCCATAGTAATTAGCTGTTGCCGCACCGTCATTTCATTTCGCAAAATGTGACGAAGCGACAGATCGCGCGTAGTTTGTGAATGACGTTATGCAGAATAGAGTAAATGTTTATGTAATTACTTTATTTTCTCAAATTGATTTAACTATTCCGGGGTACAAAATTCATTCACTACTGTAATCTATATACAAAATACTGTCTCCCAATGAAGCCGCGGCAGATGGCAGTTGTTTTTATAGCACCTTATATATATGTGAAATCGTCGAGAATTTCGTCCTTTGTGCTATATCTTTGTAGATTAAATATTAATGTATAACACAACTCTGCGATAAGTTTTATAAACGGTGACAACGACTGGCTTTTAACGACATGACAAAACATCGCGGTTACGTTGTTTTATGAAAGTTGAATATAAATGTCTTACTTATCTATATTAATAATAAAGCTGACGAGTTTATTTGTTTGGACGCGTTGATCTCTGGAACTACCAGTCGGATTAGAATAGTACATTACTGCAGCGGCCAGAAAAAGAGGCATTGCCGGACGATAGTGTCAACGTGGGCCGAGGTGAAGCTGAGGCACACATACGTAAGTCCATCAATGACTAGGTGTGGCCAAGGCTTGTATAGTACTTTTCTCAAATAATGCGCGGAAATTAAAACTAAGTTAGGCAGAACTTTTTTGTCAAATACAACTACTTTTCAAAATCAATGACGAACAACGAACAACAATATTTTTTCCGCGTTAAAGTGTTCATTTGTTTTTTTTTTTCAATAAACAGCTTTCTATTTGCAAGCCAGTTCGTCTTTTAAATAAAACCTTTGATAAGTTTACCTCCTTGGTTGCCATGTTTCGGAGTAAAAGATCGTTCCATTTTTAAATTACAAGACAGATATGAGTTTACTATATAATTTTTTGGCCGCTAAACCACGACAGATATTGATTTTCATACAACTTTTTCCGGCCGCTGATTGTATGTATTTGGCTAGTACAGCAATTTCGATTTATCTGGAAGAAGGTTGTCAAAATAATGCTCAAATTTTCAAGCATGTTTGAGAAAAAAATATTTTTGCATTTGACAGCCTAGTTTTTGAGGATGGCTGGCTTTATTTAACATCACGCTAGGACCCTGGAGCCGAGCAGGAACAAAGAACGCTAAGCGAAAATAAAGTGACAGCGCGGGCAGACGATGCGATGCGACGGTGTAGGTCGGGGGAACAAAATTTCCCGCGGGTGAAGTCGCGGACAGAAGTTAGTAGAAAATAATTATAGAAGGCATAAAGATAAGCTTCACAGATATATCAAAGTTGTAAGCCTTAGAGCAAGATTAGTTAAATCCCTGATTAGATGACAAGGTAAGATTATGTAAGATTACAGTAACTTTCTGTCTAAGTTTATATTTATCTACGAGTAGGATTATTTAATAGAGATAGATGTTTATCAGGTGTTCAGATGGCTGATGGTAATTTATAAAATTATGGTTTCATTTTCTAGGCTAGCTTCTTGTGAATGGACTCGGTAAACTACAGTATTTTCAAGGTACCTTTAAAGCTGATATCATGGAGGCTACACTATAAATCCTCGAGTGAATGTTCATTTTTCATCTACGGTAAAGAGAAAGATCTGCACAAACAAGAGGCACGTTACAAAATAAAAACTTTTTTTACAAAAAAAAACAACCGACTTCAGAAAAAAACTACAAAATGATAAATAACTTTAATTTTAGAACTCGGTGTCGTTGGTTCCGCATTTTCGTTTTTTGAAACCGACTTCCGAAATTAAAGTTATTTATCGCTTTGTAGTTTTTTTTTTGAAGTCGGTTGGTTTTTTTTGTAAAAAAGTTTTTATTTTTCACTTTTTAGTTGTACCTACTCCACACAAATTCAAATAACACTAGTGCATTGAAGAATTGAAGACACCGACTAGAAGAATCATCAAAATTCGCATAGAAATGCCGGATGCCGTACATTTATGCACATAATATCGTACATAAGAATAATTACATAATGTATTATATACTAAAACCTTCCTGAAAGTATGTAGATCACATTAGTGATAGAATTATCAAAATTGGTTCATAAGTTTTTGAGAAAACCGCAATGAATGAACCGATTTTAATGAAACTTCATATGCATAAGCAGAATACAAAGGTCTAAAAAGTTAGTAAAGAACATTTTCGAAATACATTATTTAAAAAAAGATAACTAGACATCTCTGTTTCTATGGAAAATTTAAAATCAGTCTAATTTGGCTGTAACATTATTGTTCGAAAATGTGCTTAACGAATTCTGCTAAGAAATGTTTGAGTAGCGGAACATCATGAAAGTCAGTTGGATTGTAGCAATCGGAGCAAAGTGTCATCGCTTTTGACTTAGTAAATACAGTATAGGCTTACTACAAACCTCTTTTTTTGTAAAACCAACAAACACTTATTGTCGACTGCCACAGATATATGCGAAACAAACGCGGCACCGCACCGCAACAAAATAGTGGACTGAGCGCGGAGGTGTAACAGAATTCCGAGCAGATCGACGAAATCATTCGGGAAAGAGACTCAAACTCAAAGCATTTATTTCAATTAAACCATTTACAGGCATGAATTGTCAAGAAGTTGGACAGTTAAAAAAAAAATGAAGCTAGTTGCCCATTCCAAAGCGTAGGTACCTATGGGGAATAACGGGCAAGAAACTCCATGGACACTCTTTTAAAATATATTTTTACAAAAATAAAAGATAAATCATATCACAAAGATAATTAATTATAATCATAATCAAATCTGTACGTTAGAACAGACAGCCTCGCTTCTTTTTCGCTTGTCCTACAACCGATAAGTCATGGCAGAACTACCGCGGTTTCACTGCTATGGTTTCCCGACGGAGATGTGATACCAGCCCGAAGCCTCATACTAAAACAATAATTAATTCCAATAATGCTAATATCAAAATGTCTTTCTTACCCACAACGGGCTGTTAATTTAACACGTTCGCGCGCGGTGCTCACTTTTTCGAAACTTCTGATGGAGCACTGTTTTCTCCCATACATTTATTTTGACGTTTATAAACGTTCTTTAGTACCTCTATTTATTTGAGTAATCAACTATGATTAGAACGACATTATACGTCGACGTATGTATGGTGACGTTGCGCAACATTTAATCATTTTTCAGAACATGGTTCTGATGGATCCTTGCTTGTTTTGTCACCTTTTTTATTAGTTTTCTTTCTTCTCACTCGCTTTGTTTTGTTCATCTAAAACAATGGAATTTCTATAATAAGAACTAAAATAAAACTACTCAGGTTGCTCAAATATGAAAATAATTATTGTATTCTATATAATACACACTATTATTTAAATCCAGTACAAAATATGTGATAACTTACGATTTAAAAGTTTCGTAACTCGGGAGCTTACTTCACTGTACACATGCGTCGCGTAACGGTGCACAGCCCGACTGACAGTATGGCGGCGCATACTCCAGTTGACGTCTGTGCACGTTCTGCGTTTGTGGGTAGGTGTCTTTGTATGTGTGAGAAGCACCCACAAAACGCTTAAAATGACGATGCTGTGTGACACTACGAAATCAAAATTTTGATATGTTGTGGCACTGTGACGTCACTATAGGAGCATTATATGAGAAACGGACGTTTCCTTACGTTCTGGTTGATAGAGAAACATAAAATTTGACGTATCGATACGTTGTGCGACATCGTATCTCGATTTTTTTACGTATCCATACGTTCTGCACGCGAATGTGTTAAATTCCTATCAACTACAATCTACATCAAACCTGATGCCTTATTAACTGTGACTTACCCTACTTTTGCGAAGATCAAAAAAAGGGAAAGAACGAGTTTGTTCCAGTCAAGTTAATTAGAAGAGGTCTAAGGAGATTAATTACAAGAAAACGGATAAAAGAGTAGTTAAATAGTCCGCTACGAAATAAAGGGTTTCCTACCTCGGTTTGTTTACATTTTGTTTTAAAATTAAACAGGAACCCCTGTTTCATTTGTATTAAACCAAAAGGTTTTGCTGCTATGCTCGCGGGCTCCTGGCTTAAGGCGCTACCTCGAAAATTTAAAATCCTCGACAACCTTCTAAGCAAGCGAAAGTGATGCAATTACTTTTGAAACGCAAAAGAAGAGCGATGGCTTCAATGTGCGTGCGCTCGGCATAAATGACGTATGTGCCAAAACGAATTTACTCCTTTTTTTTAACAAAATAAATGAATTAAATTTAAAACTACTTTGAGTAAACTATAATATGATAGTTCTCTGTTTTAAAGTAAATTCCATTGAATAACTCTTCTGCGTTCTGCCGTGATGTCGAAAAAAGTTAAAAAAAAATTGTACCGAGAAAAATTAATTGAATCGTGTATTCCTTTTACATGATACTAGACCAAAAAGTCAAAAAACATAATACACATATATTAAAATGTTAAATCCCTATTCCACATACCTAACAAGTTACACGAAATTGAAAAGACAAATTCTTTTCAATATATCACCTTAATAACAACAGCCGCACAGGGTTAAACTACGCTTGCCGCGGTCGGTTCGTGGATGGGTGACCCTCCATTATATCTACTTTTATCACCGGCTGGTCGACACTTCACGTGACCAGAGGGCTGGGTCGTTCTTTGGCCAAATAATTAGCATTGCCATTCGACGTGGCAATGCTGCCAGTCTTCTGGGCACGTTTCCGGATGACAGCGATGCGGACGAGTACTTCGACGCCTAAGTGTCCTTTGGTATTGTATTTATTTGTATAGTAAGTTAGTCAGTCACAATGAGATTGTAGATATCTGTGTAATACGGTTAACTGTTACATGGCGCTAATGATTTGATACGGGATTTCTTTTCGTAATGGTGTTTAAATATATTTATGTACCTAGTGTAAATAGTTAGTTACATTTTCTCAAAATATAATAGAAAAAAAAATTATCCACGAATAAAAGTTATGTCTTTTATTGCTATACTTATTAGATTCGACTATTACTTTGATTATTTAAATAAAGTCTATTATTAATTTTATTACTTGCTACACTCTTGCTTCGTACTGGTGCAATCCGTGCAATGTCAAATCAAAACGTGAAGATTTCTGTGATAAATTAATTAGGTATTAATGTTTTATACACATAAACTTTCCAAACAAATGTTCTAAAAAAATCCATCTGATACCAATCCGAGACTTAACCATCCTTTCAATAATCCAGGGTAAAACAAAAGACAGTCTGATAGACAAATAAAATACATCAACCCCCTACGAAGTGTAGGTACTTGGTAGGCCCTCGAATAAGTCATTTTGTCTCTTTTCCTGGGGCTCATCTCCCGCATGGCAATATCCTCCTAAACCGGTCCGTGTAGCAGTTTACGATAAGGGTGCATATTGAACGGCTGTAGACTTTGTTACGATGATTGATTTTCTTGTGACGAATGTGTATGAAATCGTGTGAAATCATAAGTATGTGTATTGTTGAAGATGAGCGCAATTAAAAAAAAAGGTTTTTAAAATGAGCTAGCACTGGGATGAAATAAATTAAAACTGCTGTTTCATTAACGAAGTTATTCTCAAAGATATACTCCGTTCGTGGTAGCGAAAGCTTTGTATACTTACTTATGTCAAATTATCTATCCTCAAGTGTCCATTAGAATAGAATAGAATACTCTTTATTATGTACACCATATAAATTACAGACATAAATATAGAAACTTTACAATGGGTGACACAATGGGCGGTCTTATCGCTAAAAGCGATCTTTTAAAGACAACCTTTGGATGGATTAAAAAGAGGAAGGACAGACAAGTACTGTACGTAGGCTGTGGTGTACCATTTACAAAATACCATAAATACATACATAAAGCCATTAAACGTGACTGAAGCTGCGTTCTCACACACTACCAAAGCGATAAATAACTTTAATTTCGGAAGTCGGTGTCGTTGGTTCCACATTTTCGTTTTTTGACACCGACCTTCGAAATTAACGTTATTTATCACTCTTACATATTATTATTTTAAACCTTATTTTCGCATGATTAACGATCACTGTAATATTGACAGTGATCCAAAATCAGAAGTAAAATAACTGTGAAAAATCTGCGTGATCAATCGTGAGCCGGTTTAGTATAGGAAAACTGTTTTTGACAAATATACGTGTAATTATTCACGATCCGTGAACGTGTTATCACACGGTCGATTGAGTTTCCACTGACTCAAAGCGACCCCTATACGTAATGCCTAAATTAAAGCTCATAACTTTTGAATTTTCAACGTTCGGTTCAGCGCCTAGAGTTGAAAATCCAAAGGTGCCATTCCATCACATTTAGGTCACCTAGTGTAAGTGAAAAACCGGTCAAGTGCGAGTCGGACTCGCACACGAAGGGTTCCGTACCACCGTACAATATTTAACACTACATATATACAAAAAATCAAGTTTGTTGTATGGGAGCCCCCTTAAATATTTATTTTATTCTGTTTCTAGTATTTGTTGTTATAGCGGCAACAGAAATACATCATCTGTGAAAATTTCAACTGTCTAGCTATTACAGTTCATGAGATACAGCCTGGTGACAGACAGACGGACAGACAGACAGCAAAGTCTTAGTAATAGGGTCCTGTTTTTACCCTTTGGGTACGGAACCCTAAAAAGACATAAGAACCTCAATAAAAAATAGATTTTTCAAAAGTGTTCGGGAAAAATGACGATTCATCCGTGTATGATTCTCTTGGGTTTTAACCAGGCAAATCCAATCCTTGGAGAGTTAGACTTAGCACAGAAAATTCAAGTTCTCTTCAACCATAGGTAACTTCGGTAGCACTTGGAACTTGTTCAAACTGCAAGCGAACTGTGCACTGCGCTGTCGGCACATAAACAGTTTAAACGAAGTTATGTCAACTGCACGAGAACTGAAACGGCTATTTTGGAGCCAGTTGCTAGCAATTCAAATGCAGACCAATTATGTATACTATTAGGCTATTATTCAACCAAGACTAACGTTTAAGGCGCTACCTGGAAAGGCTAAAATCCTCGAAAACCTACTAAGCGAGCGAAAATTGATGTAATTACTTTTGAAACGCAAAAGAAGAGTGATGGCTATAGTGTGCGTGCGCTCGGAATAAAATGACGTATGTGCCAAAACGAATTTACTCCTTTTTTAACAAAATAAATGAATTTAATTGAAAACTCTCTATGTTTTAAAGTAAATTCCATTGAATAACTCTTAAGCGTTACGCCGTGATGTCGAAAAAAATACAAATAACTTTGCAATTTTTTTGTATCGAGAAAAATTCATTGAACCGTACACGGTTCAAGTATGTGGAAAGGAATACATTCCTTTTACATGATATTCCACATACTTAACAAGTTACACGAAAAAGAAAAACCACATTTTATTCAACATTTATCACCTTAACGTGCGCTGCGTTACCCTTTCTGACATGTTTGAAACATCATCTATTTGTTGTAGGTGTTGTTCCGATTCTCCTATATCTTTCATCATTGCAGTGTATTTAAAACAATTATATTTTTCCTGTATTCTATTGGTATTAAAGACAATTCTGCAACAGCTGCAGCACGGAGTATTCTCTGCAGCTGTGGCCGAACTTTCTTTCGGAAAAAACCCTTTTTTTTTTTCGAGACGCAAACCTCAATTTGCGCTCTTGGTATATAAAATTTGCTCATCCCATTACCTAGCACCTTAATACAGTACTGATAACTAGCGAAATGTGGGTATAGCTACTATACATCCCAGCCTACCCCTTACAGCTTCCTCAAAACTATATTATCTTCCATTATTTTCCTTAAAGATCTAGAAGCTTAACAGAATAGCGCTACTTCGTAAAGACTTCGGATCATATAAGCTTAACTCAATTCTTATTTTTAAAACAAAAATCTTGGCAAACACTTGAAATGTAATGTCCTACAAAAATACTCCATCCTTCCTTTAAATCTAATGGTATAAGATTACAAAGTCATAGGTTGTTGAATAATTCATTGCGAACATCGCTTGTGCGATGCAGCCGTTACAGCGCCATCTGTTGGCGGGTGAACGCAACTCTTGACCTACATGAATTTGATGTTAAATTCATTGGGTAAGATTATCGGGGAGATGTTTGAAGGGATAGGGATTTGGTGGTATCGGTATAGAAATAGAAATGAACGAAAACAAACTGAGTGTTTTTAGTACCCACAAACTGAGAGGTTCAATAGAAAAACGTCTAGGATACCTAATATTACGCTATTTATTTTTATTAATATATACTTTATTGTACACCAGAAAAAACAGCAAAAAAAAAACGATTATTAATACAAAACATACAATGGGCGGCCTTCCGATAATTATCGCCATTTTATTTATGGACGAGTTCATATTTTGTAGTCGATTTTGCTTGTATTAATTTTTACGTAATTTGTTTTTGTTTCATCATACATCGCTTCGGACAGTTTCTGACGCTAGTTTACTCAGACAAATACTTTATACCTTTATCTTTTATAAAAACCACCAAAAAAAACCCTCCAAAACATAGCTTTGAACAATAAAAAGATATACGTTTATTTAACTGTTAGGCTATACAAATATAATATCTATGTATATCTAATACTAAAAATAACAAAATTAAATCCTAACTTAACTAAAACTATAGGTACAGAAACTAAAATATAGCGTCGAAAAAATCATCCACATCGCTGTCGACTGGTAATGTTCCCAAGAGACTGGCGGCATTGCCACGTTGTATGGCAATGCATAGCCTTTGGCCAAGGTAAAAGCCAGCCTTTGGGTCACGGGAAGTGTCAACCAGCCGTTTTGAAATTTCTTTAAAAAGACCATGAGCACTCGAACCCCACGGCCCGTGGGTGCCGATACAATAAATAGTTTTCCCTGAAAAACAGCTTAGCTCCCTGTTGATCTGGTGAAATACTTTTAGATTTAAAAAGATCATCAATGAAATGAGAAAACAAGCGGCCTCCTTATTCCACCGTATCCGAGCAAGCTCCAACAGCATTCTGAAAGTAATAGCGGACTGTATAAACTAAGTATTCCCGTTTGAGCACCTATTTTTAGACCACCAAAGGTATTCCAATTTGAGCACCAATTAATATTTTACCGTGGTGCTCAAAGGGGAACAATAAAAAATATTCAAACGGTCTTTTTCTTGAGACACCAGATCTCCACTTGTCTATTTAATTTCGTTTGTTTGGTTTTATTTGTGGTTTACTAAATTAGTTCTTAAGTAATTACTAACACGAATATGGAAGTTGCTCTGAAATAAAGTCACTATAAATGCTTTTATTCCGAAGCATCATCAGAGGTATCGGCTTTCAAAGGTTCCAATATTTATGAGGATATCTGTTGAGTCTAGGTTATAAATAAAATATTAAAAAGGATATCTACAGGTCAGTGCTTTTATTAGTTTTCCATCGGACGTGTTTAATGAAAATTTTTATTATTGGAGTTTCTAGGAATAATTTAATTGCATTATAGCACAAGGTATTTTATTGTAACATTTAACACAGTACCCCATAAAAGATGTATGTTTGGCTAATCTGAAAAATGGTTGATGTATTTTATCTTTATTTCTAGTATTAAAATTATCGCTTATTTTATTAAAAAGTTGTAGATTTTTTCTCCTTTCATGTTTAAATAGTTCAGATGAAACAAAATTGAAAGTAACGTCATCCGAGACGGCGCAACAGAACAAAATGCAATACGTCATAATAAAAACGATTTCTTTTTTTTTTTCTCTTTTTATTAAAGGCTTAGGCCGCCAAGATACAGGCGCCGCGCCGCCGCCACCTAGTTTGGGATCCACTGTTTCAATAACTATGTTTTATATTCTAGTTACAGTAAGCATACAATATTGTTATTTTTTAAATTTATTTCGTAACAACTTAATTATTTTATTTCGTTTACTTTTGATTATGAATGAGAAATTGCTAATTTATGTTAAATAATTTATGTATTCAGCATATTATGATGGTGTAATAAAACATAATATCATGCCTCTTTCCCAGAAGGGTATAGGCAGAGGTGTACAGTACACACACATTTCACAACTTATGTGTAAAACCCTTTGTCCTGTTAGCAGAAAATGATTTACTCGTCTCATTTTACCGTGAAAGTTCTGCCTACAATTTCAGTAACAAACATAACACTACAATTTAAACTGCCACTGAAACTTTACATAATTCATAGCGCCCTCTATAATTCCGTTGTGAAACTAACAGATTGAATCGTCATGCAAATTCCAATCTTAGTAGATTGAATTAAGGTTCAAACTTTGTTGATTGGATTCGTGAATCAGCAACTCTTGTGATACACTGCGTCTTTGATTGGTTGAGCATTTTGCCGAGTCATTATTTTGACAGGATTCTATTAGTAACAGTGGAGAAGCAGTGATGACGGCCCCGACTTAAGAGTTGTAGGACGTAGGTTCAAACCCTGATAGGCGCTTTACTTTGTGTAAATAATTTCATCACCATTGCTCTCAAAATGGTGAAGGAAAACATCGTGAGGAAGCCGGCATGTCTTAGAACCAAAAACTCGAAGACATGTGACATATACTAACAAGAAACTCCACGGTTACTCGACAGCGACAATCAATTTCAAAAACTTGTCAAAAATGTAGGGAAATTAGAGGTATTTTTGACAGATTTAGACTAAGATCAGGCTGAACGTTTTTAAAATTACAAGAATTGCCCTTCTAATGTCGCTTGTCAGCTAAACTGACTCCTTCAATTATTTCTTCTGTTATGTCAGGTTACAGCCTCTACATTGCCACGTTTTGTAATATACCCGATAATATTATTAAAATCATGTTATAAAGTTAAGTGTTGTTTGATCTTCACAAATAAAAATAAGTCGTGCGAAGGCTGAGCTGTCAGACGCGTTGTCAACTTGCCAACTAATGGTTAATATTTTTGCCACGACAAGAACAGACTATTTTCGCAAGCTCGTAATAATTAAAAAAAAAAAAGAGATTAAGATCAATAAGTACAGTACGGTACCCTAATTGCGTAACAGACTATAAATCACAGTCTGAGTCATTTAAAGGGTACAGCTAATCCATTGCTTCATGTGTTCAAAAAATTTGTCTGTCTGTCAACGTAAATAAGGCCCCTCGCCTACGGCGACTTTTCTTAGCGATGTTGTCGCGCGTTTCGTGAACGTGCGACAGCATCGCTACTAACGCGCGTAAGTCGCATTTGCAACGCGCAACAGCATCGCGACTGTATCGATGCGAACGCGCGACCGTGTCGGACGACACCAGGGAGAGAACGGAGGGTGGCGCGTGAGTGGAGAACCGAGCATCAGTGCAGCACAATCGCGTTTGCATCGCGACAGAAGCGCGACAGTATCGCGTTTGCATCGCGACCGCGAATTGTGGTGTGGGCGAGGGCAAACAGCTAGCGACGGCATCGCGACTGTATCGATGCAAACGTGCGACAGCATCGCTACTGCATCGCTACAAAAAGTCGCGGTGGGCGAGGGGCCTAACTCAATGAATATGGTTGAACTGTAACAAAATGAAAGTCATTACTATTTACAAACTTTTCGGTGACAAATGACGATATGCAATCGTAGTAGGTTACTTGACAGAAAACTTCATACGAACACACAATGACAGGTGCACTTTACACTGCCAAGCACCGCAGTAAAAAACTAAGAAGCCTTGTGCCACTTGAAACGTCATGCCACAGAGGCGTGACGTTCGTACTAATTCGGATCACGAAAATTACCGAAGCGCATAACTTTTTTGGTTTACCTGTACTAGATACTTTTCTACCAATAACGAAGCTAAATAAATCCAGCATCTATCGATCCCGACAAATTGTAAGTCAACTGAAGAAAACCAGGTTATTTTTACGAGTGTGTGTGCCCCGCAAACTGTTTACAGAATAAATATTTTCGTTAAGGTACAGACGCCAGCACATCAAGCTACCCCAATCTGTCAAATTTCATTGATAGATTTTCAACTTTACCACAAAGGAATAAGGTTCATATTCAATTGGGAAAATTTGACAGATTGGGGTAGCTTGATGTGCTGGCGTCTGTACCTGCCACAAATGCTTTAGTTCAAGTTCGTTTGCTATCCTTAGTAAGAAATAGGTTGAGAGTTTACCTTACTAGTTGTTTTACCTACTGCAGAGAATTACTCTCAAAACGGCGAAGAAAAATATCTTGAGAAAACCAACAGATCCAGTCCTAGAACGAAAAATTCGCAATGAAATGACATGTTTATTACTGTAAGTATATTTTTTTTAAGACACATTTCTGTTTCGGTCAATATTTTAAAACTAGATGGCGCCTGCATTTCTTAGCTGACTCATCCGTGAGAAGAAACGCCACAACAAACTCGGCGCCATAGTCTATTTTAAAGTCCAAACATTACATTATTAAGATTTAAACAGGTTAAAATTGAAAACATGCGACAAATCGAAATAGGAGATTATACTCATCACTATGAACAACTTTTACTATGAGACGAAACTTGAAATCACAAAAAAAAATCAGCTGTTTCTCTACATTATGACGAGTTATGCGACCATAAATGTAGGGAACAGCTGATTTTCTTTTGCGATTTCAGGTTTGGTCCCATAGTAAAAGTTGTTCATAATGATGAGTACAATCTCCTATTTCGATTTGTCGCATGTTTTCAATTTCACCCTATATGAGTCTAACAATGCAGGGCCATGTCTAGGTGGGCCTTTTGTAGAAAGAGCCATTGCAGAATTAAGTTGACCTGTCGCCACAGTCGGCATCAGTCATCGTGTAGCTCAACCCTATTTTAGGGAGCTCAACACCTCGTCGTACAGGTTCTAAATACAGGTGGCCTACCATGATCTAATTAAAAACGATTCAAAAACAAGACATTTCAGTTTAGGTTCCTAAACTGCATCGCTTGAGCTACTCTATGGACGTCATGGTACCAAACAAGTATGAATGAAACCAAAACTTGCGACTCAGTTTGGGACAATCGCTGTTAGCAGATGGCACGGCCTAAACATAATCGTTAAACTGACGTCATGGTACGAATTAGAAAAACAGTTCAGTTTAGGTCCTAAAATGGATCGCGTTAAGAGCTTGTGGTAGGCCTCCAGGTCTAATCGAAGACATGTGATTCCAGCAACCCGCACTGAAAGAAAAAAGAAAGAAAAATGGTTTATTCTGCACAAACAAAACGCACATTACAAATAAAATAAAATAAAAAAAAGACATAAAATATACACATACAACGTAGTCAAAAGCCTCGTACTCAAGCTTAATAATAGTAAAAATGTTGACAATTTTGTCTATTGCTTGCCCGCGTGGTGTATTATGTCCCGATCTCTCTCACATCAGGAGACTTGTCTCCCAGCAGTCACTTATGTAGGCAACGTTTAAAAATAAACGCCAAAATGCCTTAAATAAATAACCTATTCAGAACCTGTCAAAGACATTGTTATGAACATGAATACCTGCGTTTATGTTTATCTTCGTTTGACGTTTACCTTTAAGATATTTTTGGCCGCGTTTTTCGCAACAATTTGCCTGACACTACTGTATTCTTTAAGTTATGATGAATCTGTAAACAACAATCATTTGTGGTGAGTTCTTACTCAATAGGGATTTACTAACTTTACTGACTGACTACTTATTAATTTAACCACGTTTTCAGGTATTTCTGAGGGCTTAGACATAGTGACCCTCTTATCATTGATAATGACGATGGTAAAGTAAGTCAGTCTTAAAAAAAAAGGGACTTCATGATCCAAAGCGCGGTCACTGTCGGACTGCATAGAAAAGAAAGAGAAGCGCGATGACACAACGCTGGTAATTTATTGCAAAATGTGAAGCAATTATCTGTTTACTTAAAATCTATTACTTGGACTAAAAAATTAAACTAGTAGTATGTTGCTTGTAGAATAATCTGACAAAAAATCAGAATGATTCTATGTATATTAGTATGGTTTTTATTGTAAAAAGAAAGTTCTTAAAAGTATCTTCATGATTTTTTTCTTTCGTATCAAATTAGTTCTGTTATGTTTTCAACACGCTATCTACCTAGCATATATCCTGAAGAATATCATATATTTTTCTGATTTTGTTTACTTTAGTCGATCATATACTTTTAGGCATTATAAAACTTGCGTCATTGTAGAAATACGAAATGTTCTGAATGCGATTGTCACTTGACTAGGTCCTCTGGTAGACCGAACATAATTCCCCATTTCTGGAAGTCAATTCAATTGAGAGTAACTCATGCTGTGGAGTACTCATGAGCAACCTGTAGCCATGATTTACATCAGAAAAGCTGCATATGGTTAGACTGGAAGCCGACTTCAAAATAGTTGGGAAAATGCTCGGCATATGATGTTGTTTCGCTTTTCAATCTGTCCATCTGTATGTCCCATCATCCAAACCCCAGCTATACGTCTTAGTAATCTCTAAATAGTGACGTCTAAAATAAATGTCTGGTTCCACAATTTGATTCTGCAGAGATAACAAGACAGACCCGACATGACCAAGCGACGGAGTTTTATTACTGACTCCGGGTTTTAATCACCGACGTCGAGTAACGTTGTAGTACATCGAGATGGATGATACAATTATGAAGCTTAAAAGTTGGTAGTTCTTTTAGTTTTTTAGCATTTACAATATTTCGTATTGGTGACATTTGTGGAAGCTGTAAATGCGCAAAGTTCCACGCATCGACGAAACACAGCAGGCTGTTTGACGCCGGACTCCGGTGGGAGGGTGGTCGCAAACCAGGCGGGCGTTAGCCCTACCACCGCAAGGAAAGAATTGATCAGTCAAATAAGATGTTGGGTGTGACTGTCCAGGATGCGCCGAGCGCTCGGTTCAGTTGAGTAACTGGCGGAACAAACTGCGCTACACGAGGAGGCTTCTTCATGCATCCCAAAATGAAATGTAGTCTAGTCTATTTTAGCTGCCTTCCAAAGGTCCTTAGGAATTCCGAGACTATTATAGGATCAAAGACTCCCAAAATATGATATCGATGCTCACTATAATATCAAAACTCTCTATTTAAAAAAATATCTTGTATAACTTGTCTTTACCTCAAACTATTAATCCAAAATAATAAACAAAAAGAAAACATTTATTCAGAAGCACATAACTATTGCATGTAGCGCGAAGTGGTCCCGACTTAATTCTTAATCTGCTTGAAGTGACCTCTCAGTGGCGAACTCAAAGATAAATTGGATCGTATTTATACACTTCAAAAGGAACATTTCTGTACGTTTAGTTCTGGGGATAAAAATAAAAATACAAGATTTCTACCATATTTGTGGGTGTCGCTAAGATCTATTTTGATCATGCACTGTGGCGGCATAATGTTTTGGAATGGCGTTGCAATAAGCGAGAGAGCAGTGCATTGTTGGCCAAATGGTCGTAGGTTCGAACCCAGACAGGCATTTTACTTAATTTAATTTAGGCTCATCGCCGCAAGGTTGCCTGCCTGTCGGTCTTCTACAGACTGTACTTCGGTGAGTGTGCCCAAGAACTCAACGACCTCATTCCACTGGCCCCCTGCTACCTTCGGACATCCGGACGCACAGCATGTTACCATCCCTACCTGGTTGCTATTCCACCAATTCGCACTAAGCGTTTGCAAATGTCTTTTATAATGCGCACAGCAAAAGAGTGGAACTCTCTACCTGCGTCTGTTTTTCCGAGCGCATACAACCCAAATCTCTTCAAAGTGAGAGTGAACAGGCTTCTTCTGGATAAGCTTGCTCCATCGTCGACTTTGTCTCTGTCACCTTTGACCTAGACTAGAGTCAAGAGCAAGTCCATTTCAAATAAAAAAATTTAATTATCTCTATTCTCAATATAAGGCCTATTCAAACCTAAGCGGTATTCGCTGTAGCGGTAGCCTATAATGTTCCCACTGCTGGGACACTGGCCTCCTCTCAGTGAGAGGGAGTGGGCCGTAATCCACCACGCGGGCCCAGTGCGGGTTGGCAGATGGCACATGTCTTCGAATTTTTGGTTCTAGGACATGCCGGTTTACTCACGATGTTTTCCTACACCGTTTTGAGCGCAGTGCTGATGAAATAATGTGCACAAAGTAAAGCGCCTGTCTGGATTCGAACCTACGACCTACAACTCGTAAGTCGAACCGTTACCACTTGGCCAACACTGCTCTCTCATCATGATTATATGGTGCCGAAACGTGGACACTGACGGAATAAATAGATTAATTATGAATGAAAAATGTAAAAAAAAAACCAGTACAAGTCAATAGGTAGCTATATACATACACACACTCTTATTTTATTGAAACTCCGTACTAAGCTACGCTGGGTTAAAAAGTTGCCATTCACGTGCTGTCAACTGTGCCTAGCAGATCATCAAAACACTTGCTTGAATGAGTTGGCAATCCTATTTCTTTACAATTTTCCTCTACTAGCTTTTGCCTGCGGCTACGAGGTGGGGGTTGAAAATTATCCCACGAGATCATACTTACGGGATAAAAAGTATAACGTCCTAACCCAGGTCATGGTGTATCATATGTAATGGAAATCCGTTCACCTGTTAAGATGTGGACATTTTTGTTAGACAGAAAGAGTACAGATTGTGAGGAGCCCGTGGCTAAATAATAACAGCCGCACAAGTCGATCAATCAGGTTAAGCTACGCTTGCCGCGGTTGGTCTGTGGATGGCTGACCATCTTTACATACCGAGACCCCTCCGTGGCTCGGAAAGCTCGTTAAGCCGTTGGTCCCGGCTGTCATTCATGGATCTTTGACAGTCGTTGCAGGTAGTCAGAAGCCCGAAAGTCTGACAACCAGTCTTACCAAGGGGTATCGTATTACCCAGTAACTGGGTTGTGGAGGTCAGATAGGCAGTCACTCCATGTAAAATACTGGTATTCAGCTGCATCCGGTTAAACTGGAAGCCGACTCCAACGTAGTTGGCAAAAGGTTAGGCAAATGATGAGAAAGACATAGAGTTACTTTTAATACTTACAACATTCATTAATGATAAATGATTTTATTTCTGTAAGTAGGTTTGCACAAACACTTTTACACGTCAATCATATTTTAAAAACTAGATGAGGTCGGCGTTTCCTATCTGACTACTCTGAGAAGAAAGGCCGAAACAAACTCAGAGGTCACAATCACAATTTCATCATCAATTTCCAATTTCGTCATTCGCAATTATAACATTAAAACATGGAGTTTATTAAGTGTTGCTACTGAAGGCTGCCAGTTTCAAATTTTCGACCTCAGGATGAGATGCCTTTCACACGGACAACTGTATGTCGCTTGCTCCCGCGTCACCAAGTCTGCTGAGACCACAGATATCGTTGAGACCAAAACTACAAACGTAGCGTACAGGTAGATTTTATAAAATGTGAAGCTAATTCTGAATAAACTACAAACTGGCCCTAATTAGCTACTCTATTAGTACGTACATAAAAAGCAGCCATTTTATTTCGTGATGACGTAAACAGTTCGGCTTTCTGTCAAAACAAGATTATTGATCGCTCCAATCGCCTGCAGATGTGTTAGTAAAGTAATTGAAGATTAGAACGAATAAACTGTCAATAGCAGGCTTATTGTTTTTAGATAAACTGGTATAATAAAGAGATTAAAGAATTATTGGGTAATTAAATTATAAGATACTAGCAGCGCCCCGCGGTTTCACTCGCATAAGTTTCGATTCCGTTGGAATATCGGGATAAAAACTATACTATGTCCTTACCCGGGACTCAAACTATCTCTATACCAAATTTTATTTAAATCGGTTCAGCGGTTTAAGCGTGAAGAGGTAACAGACAGACAGACACACTTTCGCATTTATAATATTAGTATGATGAATGTGACATCTACCAATCCACACTGGGCCCGCGTAAATTACAGCCCACTCTCTCTTGAAGAGACGAGGCCTGTGTCCCAGCAGTGGGAACATTATAGGCTGATTATGTATATGCCACGGCTAATAACCGAAGTGCGGCTACACCTAGGTTTAGCCGGGTACAACTAGGTGTAGCCGGCCACATGCGGTTCGTGTGTACTTCTGGTGACATCGGTTGCATGGTTGCGGTCGATCGATAGGTGACGTAGGATGCAAGAGCGAGCGAAGGGCACCCCGAGGTTAGGTTTGGTTAGGTCACTTTAAACCCATTACACAGAAATAGGAGCCCCGCGAAGCAGGGCTTCGTCGAAGTAGGATGCACCTAGTTGTACCCGGCTAAAGCTAGGTGTAGCCGCACTTCGGTTATTAGCCGTAACATAATTTATATATGTTTCATTCTAGATTATCTATTCCGTTTTAAAAACCATTTCCCTAGCCTTTTCACTGCGACAAAGACGGCATTTATCCTGCCAGGGTCGCGGGTTGTTCGAAAGAAATACCGTGTCCCCTGGCACAGGCAACTGAAGGAACACGGGTGGGTTTTAGTCAGTAAAAGTCTGACACGCCCTCCCGCTCCGCCCAGAGCGGGAGAAGTTATTTGATAATTTCCCACCCAAAAAAAAAAGACGGCATTTATTATTATAACTTTCTCAGAAATTCAGAGATCTCTCGAATAAATACTTTTCTTAACCATAGACTATGTAGCAGGAAATTGCTCACCTAACCAGAATTTTGTACGTTTCGAAAGCTGTTTTTCGTATCCGATTAAAATGGAACCCTGATCCTCTTACTGCGAGTATAAGCAATCTGAAACGCGGAATTGATCAGAAAATTAAAGTGCAACAGAACAGCTTTTGAAACTCATCCGCGCTTTCGAGTTGGCGAAGTCAATAAAAGATACAGTTGCTAGTTGTGTAGTGTTTGGGTAAAGGAAACTATACAGGCTGATTTTTTTTTACCGGTTCCTTTTTACAGCGTGTTCTACCCATGAATATGAATATGATCTATGGGACCAACTCTGAAATCACAAAAAAAAATCAGCTGTTTAATACAAAAGTTTAATACTTATTTTGGTCAAGTAAGTATACTTGACCAAAATGTATGAAACAGCAGATTATTTTTTCGTAATTTCAGAGTTGGTCCCATAGTGAAAGTTGTTCATATTCATGGGTAGAACATCCTGTAAAAAATTAGAAACTAAAAAAAATCATCCTGTATATGTTTTTGCATAACTGTATATTAACATCAAATTCAGCTTTATATACGGTCTCTCTATTTATACACGAAATATTTGAAGAGAAACATCTATATATGTGGTAAAGTGATGTGCGCACAGGTCGATCGATCAGGTTAAGCTACGCTTGCCGCGGTTGGTCTGTGGATGGGTGACCATCTTTACATACCGAGACCCCTGCGTGCTCGGAAAGCATATTAAACCGTTGGTCCCGGCTGGAAAAAGTCTATAATAGCTTCTCGGAATAGTCCTATAATAGTACCTAATAGTAAAAAAACAAGTCACCTTTCAAACAAAAAAAAAATACCTAATCAAAATCGGTTCAACCGTTTGGGAGCTACGATGGCACAAACAGACACACAGATACACACGTCAAACTTATAACACCCCTCTGTTTTTATCGGGGGTTAAAAATAGAATAGACAAATTATCATCAAGAAAGGAGAATATTTTTTGAAGCCCGAAAGTCTGACAACCAGTCTTACCAAGGGGTATCGTATTACCCAGTAACTGGGTTGTGGAGGTCAGATAGGCAGTCGCTCCATGTAAAATACTGGTATTCAGCTGCATCCGGTTAGACTGGAAGCCGACCCCAACATAGTTGGGAAAAGGCTAGGCAGATGATGATGATGAAAGGAAAATATTTTTTGGTTGATTAGAAGAAAATCTAGTAGGTAATCAAACAAAAATAACCCAGTATGATGAAAAAAAAAATGCACTTCTCCTTTGCAAAATCAGCCAGAATAATATGGTGGTTAAGCCCTTTGAGCTTAAAGGTATCGATATTTTACGTGTCTGATATTCTACGGGCTACGGACTTAGCTTGAATAAGAAATGATTATCTAAAACGCTGCCGTGAGGTCTCAATTACGTATTCCAGTTATCTTTACCTGCCTTTCGAATAATTAATGGACTGGCTCGTAGATTAGGCGATATGGCGGGTTTTGGCAAGAGAGGAGTTAGAAGCGAAATCTATTTGAGTAGGTGGTGGTTGGTTCTCATCTAAAAATAGACACGTACAGACGCCAGCACATCAACCTACTACAATCTGTCAGATTTCTGTAATAGATTTTCAACTTTATCGCTAAAGCATAAGGTTCAATGTAGATTGGGAAAATTTGACAGTTAGGGGTAGCTTGATGTGCTGGCGTCTGTACATATTATAGGAACAGTTCACTCATACTTTTTGAAAAAGGAGGAACCTCCAACCAGACGGGTGTCGTGTCTGGCGAGCAACTGCCCGATGATTCATGTCGGGCCGTTGTATCTATGCTAGTTGCGCGGTAAACTCTGCTTGCGAGATGCAGGATTTTGCGTGACGTCAGTATGACGCGTTGTTCGCATGTGGCGTTGTAGATACCGCTACACATTTAGATATACCTGTCTATTTAAGAACCCTTTTGAGAGTTGTCAACCGATTGACCAATTTTTTTACTAGATTTCTTCATCGCGGTTTTTTGAAGATAGACGAAGATTGCGGATGCGCATATTTTTGCTTGGGCACCTACACGATTCGGTTACCTTGGTAAAATAGCTAAATAGCAGCTATTATAAAGTTTCAGCTAATTACCTAAGTAGCTAAAACTTTCAAAATATTTGCATTTATCTATCGAGAAAGACGCCGACGAATATTTCGTAAAATAATTAGGTTTAATCATTTTTATTACTAGACCTACGTCCATCAATAGTAGTATTAAGAGTTCAGTGGTAGTTAGAGAGCAACTGACAGCTGAAAATAGTGGCTGGCCAGTACAGTATGGAACAGAGACTTGGATCTTTTTTAATCGACTTCAAAAAAAAGGAGGAGGTTCTCAGTTCGTCGGTTTTTTTTTATGTATGTGTGTTCCCCGATTACTCGAACACGATTGGACCGATTTCAAAAATTCTTCTTTTGTTTACAAGGGTATACTTTCCAGGTGGTCCCACTGTCATGAGGTCAGGATCTGATGATGGGATCCTGAAGAAATCGAAGGAACTCTTGAAATATTATGGGCAAACTAGAACGAACGTTTATATTAAAAACAAGGCTTAAAACTATTTCAGGTTCAGTACCTTCTTACATAAAGTTGTTTGAATTATTCATTTCATCTTGTTTTTATTCCCAACTTGTTAGAAAAATATACAGTAGGTACTTTTTTAATCTATAAACTGTATTTTCACTTAATATTTGCATAATTTCAATTTGATTATTCATTCAATTTCAATGTTGACGGGATCATGAATATAAATAGGTACATGTTTTTTTTTGTAATAATATTTATTTTATATCTACTTTACAATTTAGTCGGCATTCTTGCTCTATTAAAGACTATTCAAACTTATGTTTCAAATTAATATTATTTCAAGTTAAACAAATATCAACTTTATTTTAATCACAAATAGAGGCGCAATCATTATATTAGAGGGTCTAATAACGTTGCCCAGCAGTGGGACACAAAATAAGCTAACAAAAAAAAGTTATTTCAAATTCAGATAACGCCACTAGAATATTAGCTATTACCTAAGCTTCGCTTATTTTTAATTCAATTACAAACTTCACATTAATGAAACAAAGCATTGTTGTTTTCAGCCCAATTCGTGGCTAATAAAAGCAGGTAGTTTACCGGCCATTTTGATTCAGAGCACGTTCTGTTAGTTTAACGAGGCAATCCTATGAATGACCGAATGGCTGTGTCAATCGTGTTGTTATTTTAGGAAACTGCTGTTTGGAAGCTTTGCTATCTTATTAGGGACAATAAAATCGTAGCCTGTATCTATAACTGTGTATATTATTATGTTCTTGTTTTCATCAATATTCTCCTGCCCTTATACCAAACTAGCTATTGCCCGCCACTTCGTACACGTGGCGCCATCTATTATCATAATAACGTTATTGTTGTTTTCCTCGGGAACAGCACTTTTTTTCGAGATAAAAAGTACCCTATGTCCGTTTCTGTACACCTGCCAACGTATATGCAAAATTTCAGGATGATGGTTCAGTGGTTTAAGCGTGAAAAGGTAACAAACAAACAAGCAAACTCACTTTCGCATTTATAATATTAGTTACAATTAATTTCTCCCCTTTTGTTTCTCCTTATTTTTTAGATTAGTAACAGTCCTATATAAAGTAGGATCATGTTACGTAGTATCTAACATATCGAGACCTTCCTTCGTGCCTCGGAAAGCACGTTAAGCCGTTGGTCCCGGCTGCCATTTGTAAATCTTTGAGAGTCGTTACGGGTAGTTAGAAATCCGAAAGTCTTATCAAGAGGTATCGTATTACCCAGTAACTGGGATGTGATGTGAAGGACAAAAAGCAACAAATTTGATTTCTAAAAGCGTAATATTTCTCGTATCTTGATAAAACTCTTGACGAGTTACAGAGTATTCAACGGATATGCCTCCGCCACTTAAATAATCACTCAGAATTCTGTCATGCATTAAGATACGCTCGGATAAGAAAATCTCGTTTTATGGCAGAAAAAAAATCATAAAATCTTTATCCGCCATATTCTAAGTAGGTATCTTATTCCTAATGTCTCCGTACGTTTTTTGCTCGATGTTTTATCACGAACACTCGACCTATCTGATTCAATCAGCGATAACTATGATGGAAAACTCAAAGACGTACCGGGAAGCTTTATGTCAATCCTTTGGAATGTCGTTGAAGAAATACGATACTTTTTGAATTCGTTTGTCACTTGTCTAGGCATTTTTTTATTTTATCATTTTTAATTTGGGATTGTCCGAAAGGGTTACCGCTGCCCCGGAACATAAAAGGCTAAGGAAGGATCACGGGTGGGTTTTAGTCAGTAAGAGTCTGACACTCCCTTGCGCTCCACCCAGAGCGGGAGGAGTCATTAGATGATTTCTCATCCAAAAAAAAATAAAAAGGGTTACATAATATTTGATTCTGTTATCAATTCAATATGTATGTAACACTTATATTTTGTAACCTTTATGAAGGTGTTTTTAAGGTCCTGGATGCGAAGTAGCTTCTCTATTCACTAAAATAACTACTTGGCATTTATTCTCCTGAAAAAATCCAAAAAAATAAGTTGAGTTTGTTCACAAATTCTCGATTAGGACTCAGCATTTACTGCCGGTGAGCAAATTAAAAACCGGCCAAGTGCGAGTCGGACTCGCACATCAAGTTTCCGTACCACCATACAATATTTAACACTACATATAAAAAAAATCACGTTTGTTGTATGTAATGGGAGCCCCCTTAATTTATTTTATTTTAATTATTATTTTTAGAATGAATAATTATACAACTAATTACCTATTCTGTAAATATTTCAAGCGTCTACCTGTTATCGAGCAAAAACGGCAAAAAAATCACGTCTGGTGTATGGGAGCCCCCTTGAATATTTATTTTATTCTGTTTTTAGTATTTGTTGTTATAGCGGCAACAGAAATACATAATCTGTGAAAATTTCAACTGTCAGCTATCACGGTTCATGAGTTACAGCCTAGTGACAGACAGACAGACGGACAGTAGACTCTTAGTAATAGGGTACCGTTTTTACCCTTTGGGTACGGAACCCTAAAATGATCTTACCTAATAATTAATAAAAGTGAGCAAGTTCAATTAATCCAGCCCTAACTCCTAACTCACTAATAAACTGACCTTTAATTTAATACAATTATTTTAATTAATAAATTTCTATCGAAAATTGAGAGTATTTTTTCCGTTCCTAGCAGAGAGAGGCAAGATGGATGCTGTGTCGAAGCGATGTGTTGCTAGTACAGTTAGTTATTTACTGCAAAGCTTCACCGTATTGCATGCTATAAATTTTGTGGGTAGTTCTAAAAAGAGATTTTTTTTTCGTAAGACAGGTCGGTGTCTGGTTAGGAAGGACAGATTGGCTAACAGCCAGTCCTGAAATAAATATAAAATATGTTCTACTATTTTCTCGTCTTTTGCTACGTGAATTTTGTATATTTAAATAACATAACATAATCAGCCTATAATGTTCCCACTGCTGGGACACAGGCCTCCTCTCAGTGAGCGGGAGTGGGCCGTAATCCACCACGCGGGCCCAGTGCGGGTTGGTAGATGCCACATGTCTTCGAATTTTTGGTTCTAGGACATGCCGGTTTCCTCACGAAGTTTTCCTTCACCGTTTTGAGAGCAGTGGTGATGAAATAATTTACACAAAGTAAAGCGCCTGTCTGGATTCAAACCTACGACCAACAACTCGTAAGTCGCGGCCGTTACCACTTGGCCACCACTGCTCCTCATCTTTTATTTTTTACAAAAATCCAAGATGAAAGTAGCCTTTGTCCTTTTCCAGGTCCCAGGCTGCGTATCTGTCAAGTTACGTTTGATTGGTTCAATGGTTTTCCCTGAACCCATCATGATGATTTTCACGCCTATATGGCGTTGAAATGTAACATACAGACTGCCAGAGTTACTTTCACATTTATCTATATCCTTTGAAAATTACCCATATTTTCTTGTTTATTGTCTGTTAAAATCTACGTTAGCTCTTTACGTAATTCAAATTCAAATATGTTATTTCAGATATAATTAAATCCATATAATGTTAAGATAATTTAGCCTAATGTTAGTAATAATTTAAATTAACAATAATAAACAACTAATGAACCATAGAACTGTTCGTTCAATGGCACACCAGTTTATTTGGACAAGTGTGTCTGAACTCTTACCCACCTTCGTAAGAGGGGAGAGTCCTACCGGTCTGAAAACACAATAAAAAAGAATGTAATATAAAAAGTAAGGTAGACTGGTAGAAAATGCCCAAGGCATTAAGTCCGCCTTTGTACAGTTTTTACTTGTGCATAAAGATTTAATAAAAAAGAATGTAATATATTTAACCATTTTTTTAAGGGGCTACATCGAAAATCTAAAATCCTCGAAAACCTACTAAGCGAGCGAAAGTGATGCAATTACTTTTGAAACGCAAAAGAAGAGTGATGGCTATAGTCTGCGTGCGCTCGGAGTAAAACGACGTATGTGACAAAACGAACTTACTCCTTTTTTAACGAAATTATTCATTAAATTTAAAACTACCTTAAGTAAACTTTGATATGATGATTCTCTATATGTTAAAGTAAATTCCATTGAATAACTCTTAAGCGTTACGCCGTGATGTCGAAAAAAGTAAAAATATAAAAATATATAACTTTAAAACTTTGCAATTTTTTGTATCGAGAAAACATTGAATCGTGTATTCCTTTTACACGATACTAGACCAAAAAGTAAAAAAAACATATACCAAAATGTTAAATCCCTGTTCCACATACTTAACAAGTTACACGAAATAGCAAAACCAAATTTTTTCAACATAATATCACCAGCTATATAATGTTTTCTCTTGTCGACTAACAACATAAAAGCTAGGTACGACTATAAAATATTTAGTATTTCAATTTATTTAGTTAGGGTGACAATTTGTCGGGTACCCTAGCGGTTAAAGGGTTAACACTGACGAATTACATGCAAGCAGAAGTAGTTTGTTGTGTGAGGATTTAAATGTCTAAGGCTAACCTTATTTTTATACTTACTACTAGCTTCTGCCCGCGAGTTCGTCCTCGTGAAATTCTGTGGTTTCAAAGTAAAAGGGGATGAGTCAATAAACACAACTTTTCACCAGGAACGAATAAAGAAAACGCTCTTTGTTTTCAAAAGATAAATGTATTTTTTGTTATTATAATAACAAATTTTAGTTTGTACCTTTTATATTCTTAATTAGAATACATTTATCTTTTGAAAACAAAGAGGTTTTTCTTTATTCGTTCCTAGTGAAAAGTTGTGTTTATTAATGTGTTTATTAACCCATCCCCTTTTACTTTGACACCACATAATTTTACCCCCCCCCCATTCACCCTCTTACGGGTGGAATTTCGAAAAACCCTTTCTTAGTATCCACAAAAGTGTAGGTAGGTATCCAACTACTCTTCACAAAGAACACACCCTCCAAATTTCATGTCTCTAGGACCAGCGGTTTAGGCTGTGCGTTGATATATCAGTCAGTCAGGACTTTGAATTTTATATATACAGGCTGGTCAAAACGTCGTGGATCAAACGAAATAGGGAGATAAAGGAGGCCAGTCCACCTTGAGCAAGCGATGATGGAAAGCAACTTGGGACACTAATAGGCTTGGTATTATTAACTGCTTAGCTGCAAACTATCTGCCAGGGTCGCGGGTTGTTCGAAAGAGATACCGTGGCCCCTGGCATAGGCAACTGAAGGAACACGGGTGGGTTTTAGTCAGTAAAAGTCTGACACGCCCTCCCGCTGCGACCAGAGCGGGAGAAGTTATTTGATAATTTCCCTACTAAAAAATAAATAAAAAAGCCATAACTGCTAACTGCTAACCAAATTTCTCCTTCTTATCCGACTTCTCTTTGTCAATATTTATGCTCTGCACACAGCAAGAATCTTCCGTCCGAGAATAATCGTCTTCTTCGTTGTCCTTCTCATTGCTCTGGTTTTATAAAGTCTTCTTTCTTTGTCCAGGCGGTTTTCCTCTGGAATGCGCTCCCTCAGAATATCAGGACGGTAACCAATCAGTTCACGTTTAAAGTGAAAGCTCGAGAACACATACACAAGAAGTTGGCAGATTCGTCTCAGAATTAAGTTGTTGTAAGTTTCTTGTTTATGTCTCATAACTTTTTTTTCTATATTTTGTTGTATGTATGTATAATATATCTAATTCTTATATCTTAGTTATAAATATTTTCTTATATATTTTTTTTCTGTTATTGCACCTACTGTGTATTGTCTCTGCATCACCCTAAGGTAGACTGGTAGAAAATGCCCAAGGCATTAAGTCCGCCTTTGTACAGTTTTTACTTGTGCATAAAGTTTTAATAAAAAAAAAAAAAACTATTATTATCACCATCATTTCAGCCGAAAGACGTATTCACTGCTGGACATAGGCCTCCCCCGAGCACCTCCACTTCGAACGGTTCTGTGCTTCTCGCATCCAACGGGGTCCTGCGGTCTTCACAAGGTCAACGGTTCACCATGTTCCGAAGCTAACATGACCTAAAGCGCGGTCACTGTCGGACTGCATAGAAAAGAAAGAGAAGCGCGATGACACAGCGCCGGTAATTTATTGCAAAATATGAAGCAATTATCTATTTACAAAAAATCTATTGTTTGGAATAAAAAATTAAAACACTAGTACTTTAGTATGTTGCTTGTAGAATAATCTGACAAAAAATCATAATGATTGTATGTATATTAGTATGGTTTTTATTGTAAAAAGAAAGTTTTTAGAGGTATCTTCATGATTTTTTTTCTATCGTATCAAATTACCTAGCATATATCCTGAAGAATATTAGTAGTTGGTCATTATAATATACTTTTAGGCATTATAAAACTTGCTTGTTTTGAGTTTAGGTCCTGTAGTCCACTTAAGTTACAAAATATATATAAAAAAAAACCTTCAGGATTTTCTCCACATCTTCACTAAGTAACTTGCTCAGAAACCTCCTCCATCAAGGTAATCTATCGTATTTCTAATCGGGTCTGTGACTTAATCGTTAATCCCTTTGGTCTTGTACGGAACATTTAATAAAATGGATAGGGGACTCAATTGTAATGGTTTAGTTAGTTCTGTAGGTAAGATTTAGAGCCTGTGCACACCACGTTTTTTAAACGCGCCGTCGACGCGCGTTTTAGAAACGCGCGTCGACGGCGCGCTTTTATCCTACAGAGCAGTTTGTTGTCGTTTGTATCGATACAAACGCGTATTTTAATTTATACAGTTGTGCAAAGGTCTACAGGCTACGTCTGACTTGCGTGCGTATCGCGTCTGTATCGCTACAAACGCGCATCAACGGCGCGTTAAAAAAACATGGTGTCTGTTGACGAGGTTCTGCTTAAAAACGCAAAATGCCAGCGCGTTTGTATCGATACACACGCGCGTTTGCATCGAGTCTGTATCGCTACACACGCGCGTCTGTATCGCTACACACGCGAGTCGGTATCGATTCAAACGCGTATTTGAATTTATACAGGTGTGCAAAGGTTTACAGGCTGCGTCTGACTTGCGTGCGTATCGCGTCTGTATCGCTACAAGCGCGCATCAACGGCGCGTTTAAAAAACGTGGTGTGCACAGGTCCTTTTTTAATTGGGATGTCTTTTGATGTTTCAGAAATGTAGTGTTCAAACTGTTCATTTGATAATCAAACTATCTTCTGGCCATCAGAAATAAATGCCCATCAAAATACTTTCAACCACCTTCATCTCGTAAAAGTTCAGTCCAAAATATTATGGGGACTACAGGACCTAAACGCAAAAAAACGCAAGTTTTATAATGCCTAAAAGTAAGTGCCTCTAAAAACTTTCTTTTCACAATAAAAACCATACTAATATACATACAATCATTTTGATTTTTTGTCAGATTATTCTACAAGCAACATACTAAAGCACTAGTGTTTTAATTTTTTAGTCCAAACAATAGAGTTTTTGTAAATAGATAATTGCTTCATATTTTGCAATAAATTACCAGCGTTGTGACATCGCGCTTCTCTTTCTTTTCTATGCAGTCTGACAGTGACCGCGCTTTAGGTCACGTAGTCCCCTTAAAGAAACTACATTTAAAATTACATAAAACGCCAAAAGTCAACTCGATACACAAAAAAATCCTACACTAGCTTAGCATAATCTGCAACGCTGACCGCTTTTTATTTGCATATAAAAATAGTCTAAGAGCGCATATTGTTTTGCTTTATATATGTAAATAGGTGGGGCTAGACAAAGAGCTAGGTTCACACGTAACTGCCGAGATATGAATGCAGAACTTAACACTGGAGAGGAGGGTTCGCAAAAAAAGTAATTAAAAATTAAAAAAAAAAAACAGTGTTAGTTTAAAAATTTTAACTATTGTTCAAATAAAAAGTCGAGGCATAAAATGGTTCTTTAGTAAATTCTTTCATGCAAAGTCTCGAGAGCAATTTCAGCAAAAATCTAAATGAAAATAATTGCAAAAAGTTTGGATTTCAAGACAAAGAAAAACCTGCTTAGGAGTACCTTGCATTAGAACAATTAGCATAAACAATAAGATAGCTTATTTATTTATTTATGCATAGATACTTTATTGAAAATACAATTAAAGCGACTAAATGTCCTAAAGCGCTGTCATAGCGCGGTCTTTGTCGAACTGTAGGTATAGAAAATTGCAAAATATGAAGCAATTATGTATTTACAAAAAAATCTACTGTTTGGAAAAAAATAATCTGACAAAAAATCATAACGATTGTATGTATATTAGTATGGTTTTTAATGTAAAAAGAAAGTTTTTAGAGGTATCTTCATGATTTTTTTATATAGTATCAAATTAGTTGTATTATGTTCTCAACACACTATCTACCTAGCATATATCCTGAAGAATATCATATATTTTTCTAATTTTGTTTACTAAAAATTTTTGTTTACTTTTGTTTTGTTAAAAGTATATGATCGACTACAGAGTCTATCATATACTTTTGTTGTTTCTAAAACTTGCGTTTGTTTTGTTTAGGTCCTGTAAGCCCCTTAACACTACATAACATATTATAAATAGGTAGAAGCCACACAGCTAAGCCGCGGGTATGCGAATGCTCTCGGTGAGAGAGCGCCTTAAATCGCAATTGGAATGTGCATTATTTGACCATAAAGTCGTCGCCATTTTACCTCAGTTCAACGCCCTCTTTATGTCCAATAATAATAATAGCTGTCTTGGAAATTATTGACACTTAACACAATTTATGTTCGATGGACTATCTAAGATACGAACTTACTCAAGTTTAGATAGTTTTGAGTGTACTCCTCTATAGTTGAAATGAGCACAATACAGTGTCCGATATAGCTATGTACTCAATTTATTACTCGATGCGATTCCCGTTGAGAATTTGTTGGTTGTAGTAAGGTAGTAAATACTGCAAGTATTAAACTCCGGACAGAGCTGGGCAATGCCCCTCAATCTTAAAACATAGTCTCTATAGTCACGTAGTATGGAGACCCCTTGGCAGCTCTCGACTCTCTTGGCTCCCGCACCGTCGCTGTCGCTGACAATAGTCAGCGACAGCGATATCGTCAAAGAAGAACAGTAAATAAAGGTAAAGGTTGACTGGTAGAAAATGCCTATGGCATTAAGTCCGCCTCTGTACATTTTTGTGCTTGAAGTATTAAATAAATAAATAAATAAATTGTACCCAGATTAAGGTACAGCAAGTGTGAGTCAGACTCGCGCACCGAGAGTTCTGTATAAACGGTTGCAGATATGTATGACTTTATCACGGGATTTTTTTTTTGTATTGTAACTACTACGGTTTTCGGATTTTTTCCTTAATTGTGCTACATGACATCATACTGTGTAATGTTGTGCGGTAGCATAGATACAACGGCCCGACATGAATCATCGGGCAGTTGCCCGCCAGACACAACACCCGTCTGGTCGGAGGATCCTCTGTGTGTGTTACTTTTATCTGTTTCTGATAGGTTAATAATTTCCAATGATTATACCGCATAATTCTGAGTTAGTTCCCTCACTCAAGAAAAAATCGGTAGGTTCTTATTTTATACACAGTTCTTCTAATAAAATGTCAACGATTTCACTTCATGAATTTCTTACAAAAAAAAGCTAAAAAAAAGGCTCAAATAAAATATTAATTTTACACATCCACCTTTTTTGCCAACTCTACCCGATGACGTCACAGCCGGTGTCTCAGTTTATTCCGGCTGAATATTTCAGGCCGTAATTACAGCCTCTTTTCAGCCATTCACGGTCGTGGCTTGCCCTTAATTCGAGCCCAGGACAGACAGTGTAAAATATTCAGTAGATCAGCGCTGCGACACAGAATATTTTTTATGAAATTTGTTGCGATTTTATAAGGTTATGTCTAATTTTATTTGTTGCTTCTTATTCTTATTTTTTTATTGCTGAATATTATTTATCAGACCTGTAAGTAAGTCGTGGTACAGATGGGTTCAGTCAGGAAATTAATTGTAAAGCAAATTGACCAGCTACGTCAATTCAAGCCGTGCTACAGCCATTTCGTACAGCTGTCAAAAAATAACAATTGTGATTTTGAATATACGGACAATTTAATTAGGCAGTCAATTTGCAGAGCACTGAATTCTCGTGACTTTACAATATGTACCTATATCAGACTTAATTACCTCAACGCTTTTAAATCTAATTGATGTGACTCAATTACACAATTTCACCTAAGCTTTAAAAGCCCTCTTACATTTTGGTACTGAGCGCGCATCTTTTTTTTTGGTTATAAATGGCATCTCGCAGTTCTACTTATGAGTTTGTCGTCTTCTTAACCAGGATTGCCTGTAGATGCCTGCAACATTCTGATCCATACAAGACAGCAGGTCTAATCATGGTTTTATATATCTTCCCCTTAAATTTAAGGGGAATGCGGGAGTCGCAGATTGTTCCCATGACCTGCCACCATTTCATCCATCCAGTGTTAATTCTGTGCTTAACCGTCCGATCTACTTCGCCATCGCTTTGCACAAGTGAACCGAGATACCGAAAGTCAGAGCAGACTGGGAGAAGTGCGCCATCAAGCGCTTATGACTCCAGAACTGGAGAGAAAGTGAAACCCACACACGCTTTATTTTGTGTAAATAATTACTACATTGCATATCTACAATGTCTAACAATAAAATCGTAATAAGCACATAAATTAGACCAATAGGGATGATGACTAACTTTTTTTTCTTCGTCTATCAGGTAGATTATTAAAAAGTATTGGGCACGTATTTTTTCTTTTTTCACATAATCAAAACATTACAGAGATATATTGATTTGAAATGTCGCATGACGTCACGTTTTGGTACAACTTTTACCTAAACGTGACGTCACGAGCCCTCACTCCCAAACTTTGACACGCTTTATCTTTGTAATTTTTTGGTTGATTGACGCAAGAAAAAATATGTGTCCATTATTTTTTGATAATCTAACTGACGGACTAAATAGAATTTCGTTTAATTTACCCCGTCGTCATCCCTATTAAATTCCCTCAAAAAATAATAGATAATGTCCACTACACTAACATTTTCAATACCTATACACACTCTCTTAATACTACTAAAGGTAAACGATCAAAACAAAATACTGCCAATTTAGTCTCACAGATGAAATAACATTGTTCCGACGTCTAGTAATAGGCTAGTTAAATAAAGGCTGTTGATCTACCTCGCCTGCAAACGAAGGAAAGATAAATATTAGGGTCGTCCTTCAGATATAAGTTAACGTAGGTATGTAGGTGTATATGTTAACGATAGAACACGGAATTACGTTAA
Organism: Hydraecia micacea; assembly: GCA_914767645.1. Taxonomy (NCBI): domain Eukaryota; kingdom Metazoa; phylum Arthropoda; class Insecta; order Lepidoptera; family Noctuidae; genus Hydraecia; species Hydraecia micacea. The sequence continues at coordinate 3,792,334 of OU611804.1, forward strand.
TATGCGCATTAACTAGGTAATCTGCAAATTACCGAGTATATCCGTTAACGTGTGAAATATTTTACCGGCCAAACTCGATTTTAGGATGAACTAGTTTCGCCTAGGCCAAACCAGTTCTCATTCGCTCGCTCTTGCATCCTATGTCGACTGAGATCAGACTGTGAACGTTCTTAAAATTACGAGAATTGTCGCTCTGACAACATAACAAGAACAACAACATAATCAACCTATAATGTTCCCACTGCTGGGACACAGGCCTCCTCTTTGTAAGAAGGAGTGGGCCGTAATCCACCACGCGGGCCCTGTGCTGGTTGGTAGATGTCACATATCTTCGAATGTTTGGTTCTAGGACATGCCGGTTTCCTCACGATGTTTTCCTTCACCATTTAGGCTCTAGACAGACGGACCGCATTTCAACTGCAATCCAACCGCAAATTGCAGTTCGGATGCAGTTTGAATGAGTTGAGTTCTATTGCAGTCGTGTCAACTGCATTCAAACTGCATCCGAACTGCAATTTGCAGTTGGATTGCAGTCCGTCTGTCTAGAGCCTTAGTGAGCAGTGGTGATGAAATAATTTACACAAAGTAAAGCGCCTGTCAGAGTTCGAACCTACGACCTATATCTGGTAAGTCGCGGTCGTTACTATTGGGCTACCATTGGTCTTTCTTGTGAGTAGTACCTGACCTTTATGAAGAACTTCACCAATAAGTTCACACTATGTCCTTTTAGGGCATCTCCTCGCAACGTTTCCTCTCACATCTGCCTTGTAAATACGTACGTCAGTCGCCTTTCATAGACCCGTATATTTTATTGCACATCAATTCGTTGATCCGTTACGATAGTTTTAGGCTGAAAAAAAAATAAAAAACATACTGACTTGACCTCATCATCTGCCTAGTCTTTTCCCAACTATGTTGGGGTCGGCTTCCAGTCTAACCGGATGCAGCTGAATACCAGTATTTTACATGGAGCGACTGCCTATCTGACCTCCACAACCCAGTCACTGGGTAAACCGATACCCCTTGGTAAGGCTGGTTGTCAGACTTTCGGGCTTCTGACTACCCGTAACGACTGTCAAAGATCCACGAATGACAGCCGGGACCAAAGGCTTAACGTGCTTTCCGAGGCACGGACACACATTCTGACTTGACCTACTGTTTAAAAATATACTGTAAAACCGACTTTTATAAACTTCAATTCAGTGTGATTTTCACTCATTGACTATCTGTCGTTTTTAATTAATCTTAGATTGGAAAAACATGGAGATAGTAAAAAAAATTGCTAATATTAAAAATAAAAACTTTTATGTTAGTAATTATTTTTATTACCACTTAACCATCGTTTCAGTGGTGGTGGCCCAGTAAGAGCAGTGATGGTCCAGCCCCGATTCACGTGTTGTGGGTCGTGGGTTCAAACCCAGGCAGGTGATTTACTTTGTTTTATTAATTTCATAACCACTGCACCTCAACATCGAAACTATGGAGGTCGTGCTTAGGGAGTAGACTCCATTGTCTAACTATTAATTCTCAGAAACACAAAATTCCTACACAGAAATCCACTCGATTCCATCCTTTTATTGAACAACAAGACGCCGTCCTAACACAATTTAACGGGTAGCATTCTTCCAATTTTCAAGGGTCGTATCGATTTGAACCCCAAAGCGTTACCTTAAAGAGGTCAATTTTTGGGACCCTGAAGGTCCCAATAGATTCTATGATTGCTCAAATTTATTTCGTGATCGTTCGATGATAATACAATTTCATTTACGTTCGGATTATCGTTTAGATATACCTGGGCTTTGTTTTATTAGGTATGATATTTTTGGAGTATTAACATACACATAAATAAACTCACATGAGTTACTCCTGGACACGAGTTACCTTGGGTAAACTGGAAGTTTTTAAACAGACTCCGGACCCAGGTTGGCTGGAGCAAGAAAAACCTGTTCAGGTGGAGATTCATAGACGACTCTACCTGGAGTGTAAATGTGGTGCTGTTCTACAAACGATGGGACAATTAATAACGTGTCCTGCGTGTCCTGTCAGCTGCACGTTACAGGAACTGATGGACGCGGGTGATGACGCCAAACAAGTAGCCGAATTCTGGGCAGAGTCTGTTTAGATTGCTATCGACAGGCTGAGAATAAGAATAAACCCATGCCTTCTTCCCATGTAGGTAGGCAGCTAGTATAGAACGCTACCTGCTATGATCCTTACTCCTTTTGCTTCGTTTAACTATTGACATGTCCGGCGGAAGAGTTTGACAGCGATCGAAAACCGCAGAATGTCCGAACGGACGGCAATAACCGCGAACAAGAATGTCCGAACGCCCGAAAGTTACCGCGAACAATTTTTTTTTTTAATTTTGTCAATTTGAGACATAACTTGCGTTCGAGGTTTTTTGTAAAGTGGATATATGTAGCATATTTACGCATAGGCCGTATATTTGATCATAAACAAGAGAGTTATTACGTATTCAATTTCAAAATATTATGGTTTGAATCGATAACAAATGTGGTAGAAACAGAGTCAACAATTAAATTTAAAAAACATTTTGAGGCGAGGCTGTTCGCAAAAAAACAAGCATAATTATTTTGTTGCTGTTTCTTCTTTGTAATTACTTCACAACTTTTGGCAATAATAAACACAAAATTGAAACTTCACTACATAATCAGCCTATAATGTTCCCACTGCTGGGACACAGGCCTCTTCTCAGTGAGAGGGAGTGGGCCGTAATCCACTAGGCGGGCCCAGTGCGGGTTGGCAGATGTCATTATGTCATCGAATTTTTGGTTCTAGGACATGCTGGTTTCCTCACTCCCTCTCACTGAGAAGAGGCTTGTGTCCCAGCAGTGGGAACATTGTAGGCTGATAAAGCTTAAGCTGATGTGTTTTTCGCGAATTGTTGTAAAAATAAATGTTATTATTTCTCTTTTTCTCTTCAGTCTTATTTTTAAAAATTAAGAATATCATTTTTCATGCTTATTTTGCATAAAATCCCTGAAAATATACTCCTTGAATTTTTGGAGTAAGTAAAATGAGTTAAAGGGATCAAATTAAATTCGGGTAATTTATTTTCATGCTCCGTTGTCCTTGGGAAAAAAGATAATTTTACTTACAGCAGAGTACAGACGCCAGCACATCAAGCTACGCGAAACTGTCAAATTTTCCCAATCAACTTTGAACCTTATACTTTAGCGATAGAGTTGAAAATCTATTAAAGAAATTTGACAGATTGTAGTAGCTTGATGTGCTGGCGTCTGTACCTTTGTTATCAAACTATGAAAGTAAAGGCAAAGAGTATTATCAGTTGCAGCTAATGTACAGACGCCAGCACATCAAGCTACCCGAGACTATCAAATTTTCCCAATCAACTTTGAACCTAATGCTTTAGCGATAAAGTTGAAAATCTATTAAAGAAATTTGACAGATTGTAGTAGCTTGATGTGCTGGCGTCCGTCTGTAATTTTTTTTCTTTGTCCTACATAAATCAAATCAAAGCATTTATTTCAATTAAACCATGTACAGGCACTTTTGAATTGTCAAAAAGTTAGAAAGTCAGAAAGTTGAAGCTAGTTGCCCATCCATACTATCCATACTAATATTATAAATGAAGAAAGTGTGTCTGTCCCTTACCTCTTCACGTTTGAACCGCTTTAGATGAATTTTGGTACAGAGATAGTTTGAGTCCCGGCAAAGGACATAGGATAGTTTTTATCCCGATATTCCCATGGCATTGAAACTTCTGCGGGTGAAACTGCGGGGCGTTGCTACTCCATCCATACAAATATTGTAATTGTGAAAGTGTGTCTGTCTGTCCGTCTGTCTGTCTGTTACCTCTTCACGCTTAAACCGCTGAACCGATTTAGATAAAATTTGGTATAGAGATAGTTTGGGTCCCGGCAAAGGACATAGGATAGTTTATATCCCGATATTCCCATGGCATTGAAATTTATGCGGGTGAAACTGCGGGGCCTACTAGTTTTTTTTTAATAAAATACCCTTTGTTATCGAATATAACCTTTTCAAAATTTTCTATTACTCGCCAACTCTCCCGTAAAACAATATTATACATCCCTTTCACAGTTTCTGAAGCGGAACGAGAAAGGAAAAAAATAATAAATTATTATCTTTCCTTGACTTGAAATATTAGAAGTAAGTAAGAGCATTCATTTTAAAAGAACATTCGTAACAGCATCTGTTACTGCCGGCTCGAATAACAGTGAAGACTTAAAATAATTATGCTAGATAAAAAGAATATCGCTCATTTGTAGAAACATCGACGTAATTGCTACTTATTATTCTTAAGTCTTTGTATTCCTAACGTGAATACGCATTCTATGTCCTTTGTCATATTTAACTCATTTTTGCGTTACGCCGCCGATGACAAAGTGATATCTATTTTTTATAGAAAAATTCATTAAAATGTTACATCTCTATTCCACATACTTAACAAGTTACACGACATAGAAAAACCACATTTTTTTCTGAATCATCAAAATTCGCATAGAAATGCCGGAGATGCAGTACATTTATGCATACAACATCGTACATAAGAATAATTACATAATGTATTATAATATACTAAAACCTTCCTGAAAGTATGAAGATCACATTAGTGAAAGTACTATCAAAATTGGTTCAATTGTTTTTGAGAACATCGCGGACATACAAACATACATACATACGGGTCGAATGCAGAACCTCCTTTTTTGAAGTCGGTTAAAAAACCACATTTTTATCAATATTATCACCTTAAGCTCTCTTTACTTTCACTTTAAAGTTTTCACGTTGAGATTTTTACAAAATGGATATCAGTAGATGTAAGTTTGTTAAACTCAGCTTTCCTAGACCTAAGTATGATATCCAAGTACCAATACATAGGTACCAAACGACATTGATAACCCGAAGTACATGCCGATAACACCTTTTCACCTAAAAGGGAGCTAACAGAAAGATAAGAAGTGAAAATATACGATATTCTTAAACTGAATCGTATTTTAGAAGACGTTGCTCTCAGCCAATGGTGTCAAGATAAAAATAACGGTCTTCCGACGCCATTTTGGATACGTGTGACGTAAATAGTTTGAGAATATTATGTGAGAAGTGTTAGGTGGTTGTGATCTATTTTTATACTAGCTGCGCCCCGCGATTTCACCCGCGTGAATGTCAATCCCGTGGGAATGTCGGGATAAAAGGTATTCTATGTGTTAATCCTGGTTATATTCTATATGTGTGCCAAATTTCATCCAAATCCGTTTAGTGGTTTTTGCGTGATTGAATAACAAACCTCCAAACATCTTCACAAACTTTCACATGATTGCTATCGACACGCTAAGAAGAAGACATTTATAATATTAGTACCTATATGTTTTTTGAACAAAACGATATTTTTTTTAGTGTGGGTGATTTCTTTAATTTTAAACTCCGCATTTACAACCTTTTCAAGTTGTGATACCTACTTATTCTAAATGGAGGGCTATTTTCGTAAAACACATACAATGCCAATCGATCCCAATATATTTAATTTTGACATACCTACATACTACATTGCTTCAAAAGTTTAGAAATGTTGTCTATACAGACGCCAGCCGAGGCCTAGGCTGGCGCGGCCTGTGAGAAAGTGGGAACCCGCATCTTTATGCAAGCAACCTAATGTTCTCGGTAAACACAAGTCGGTACCAATCGGTGCAGGTAAACAACCCCATATTAACATATGCGCTCAGGCATAAAATACAGGTAAAACATATACTTATTGGTATCGTTTTCTGCAGTGATCTGTACCGTAAAAACCACTAGTTTATCGAAGTTTCCTATTGCATGTTTCATACATGTATTGACGTTGTTTCAGACATGTTTTTTGTTATCTTTGTGTTCAAGTTTTTAAAAAAAATTCATACAAGTACTCCTTACAACTTGTTTTAGGTGCAAAAGATAAACGAAAACAAAAGACAAAACATTTTTTAATACATGTTTTATACCTATGTAAAAACGCGGAGTAAGACGCGTGAATACATAATCAGCCTATAATGTTCCCACTGCTGGGACACAGGCTTCCTCTCTGTGAGAGCGAGTGGGCCGTAAACCACCACGCGGGCCCAGTGCGGGTTGATAGATGCCACATGTCTTCGAATTTTTGGTTCTAGGACATGCCGGTTTCCTCACGATGTTTTCCTTCACCGTTTTGAGAGCAGTGGTGATGAAATAATTTACTCAAAGTATAGCGCCTGTTTGGGTTTGAACCTACTCGTAAAGTCGCGGCCGATACCACTGGGCCACCACTGCTCTCAACGGAACGTGAATATTGTTTTCTAAATTACTAATCGTTTATTACCTAATATATAATTATTATCTCATAATAACCTACTATATTTTATCGATAAAAGTATATTTACAGACGCCAGCACATCAAGCTACCCGAAACTGTAAAATTTTCTCAATCAACCTTGAACCTAATGCTTTAGCGATAAAGTTGAAAATCTATTAAAGAAATTTGACAGATTGTAGTAGCTTGATATGCTGGCGTCTGTACAAGGTATTATTCAAAATGTAATGGGAATGTTCAAAGGAAAATAATATGTAGTCATGTAACTTTAATTAAATTCCAGTGATATTAATGTATCGTTACTAATGAAATCTCATACATACCGATCGAGTATGTATTTCTTCTTCAGACATTTTCAACATACAGAAAGATCCACGAATAACAGCCGGGACCAACGGCTTAACGTGCTTTTTGAGGCACGGCGGGGTCTTGGTATGTGAAGTTGGTCACCCATCCATGGACAAACCACGGAAAGCGTAACTTAACCTGATCGATCGACCCTTCTGGCTGTTATTACTTAGCCACAAGCCCCTCTCGATAATAAAATCTCTATATAATAAATAAATAAACTTATGTATAAATATATACCTGAATATGAAATGTGGTTCTTTTGCCCATTTATTTCATTATGTAAGTTCACTTATATTTACATAATAGATACAAGTCCTTCTGCCTGACATACTTATGAGGAAAAACGTAGGAAAACATTTTCGGTTCCATTATTCATATCATTGTCTCTTTAGAAGGACAGCGATAATAATAGGAAATATATTAAATGTTATTTAGCACTTGATTTTATTTATAATTATCTTAGTAATACAGGCAAGGACATCGCCGCGAAAACTGTAACCTTCAATTCAGCATAATATAATTCTAGACGTAACGTAGGAATTTTACGTCATGAAAAAACTTGACAAATGCGAGTCAAACTAGCACACGAAGGGTTCCGTACCACCGCACAATATTTAAAAAAAATCACGTCTGTTGTATGTGAGCCCCCCTTAAATATTTATTATTGTTAATTTAATTATTTATCTTTAAAGTGAATATACAACTAAATTTACTGATCTCGAGGCTAAATAATAACAGCTGCAATGGTTGATCAAAAGTTAAGCAATGCTTGCCACGATAGCTTCGTGGATGGGTGACCATCCATTTCATATCGAGACCCCTCCGTGCTTCAGAAAGCACGTTAAGACGTTGGTCCCGGCTGTCATTCGTAGATCTTTCACAGTCGTTACGGGTAGTCAGAAGCCGGAAAGTCTGACAACCAGTCTTACCAAGGGGTATCGTATTACCCAGTAACTGGAGTCGCCCCATGTAAAATACTGGTATTCAGCTGCATCCGGCTAGACTGGAAGCCGACACCAACATGTTGGGGAAAGGCTGAGCAGATGATGATTTCTGGTATTCATATTGTATTCTATTCTCTGCGTCATGTATACCGCAAAGACAATCTTTCTTTCTTCCTACTTAATCAGTAAAAATCGTCATGCTGCGATTGCTATCAAAACTGTAAAAGAAACTCAAAACAGGCAATCGAACAGAAAAACATTACAGGCAACAAGGGTCCCATTAGCACCCTCCAAAAAAACAAAAGCAACTCGGCTCAATGCTCAAAGCGGCGTCGTTATTACATAGTACAAACTGACTCGACCCGCATTTGTCATAGTCACTGGGGACACTGCCGGTTGATCCTGTAAAAATCTTACCGTCAAAACTTGCTTGGAGAGCTGTCAATGTCATCCCACTGATGCTAGGGATTGACCAAGCAAAAATTTGCAATCATAATCGAGATTTTAGTAATCTTTTTTATGCTAATTCTATTGATTATTTTATATAATTTCAAAGCTAGTATTTTAGTTGTCAAAACATTGCTATTTTGACGGGTTTTCAAATAAAATAGCAAAACAGAAACTTAGTCGGAATCTCAATGTTGTTTTTTTTCTTTTATTTATTGTTCGTGCGTGTGCGTGCGCACGTTCGTTCCAGCATAGACCGCATCCATCGTTTTCCATCAGGCGTGATCGAGGTCAAGAGCGGGCCCATTCAGCAATAAAAAAAATAGCAGCTGTCATAAAAATACAACTGGAGAAACAGATTTTAATTCAATTTCTCAAGTAAAATAAGTCCCTTATAAAAATAAGCCCTTTGGGAGAGTCGGAAGAATTAAATTGACTGAGAATATTATTTGTGTCATTAACTAGTTTAATTTCGTTTTATTTAGTCGACCTTTGTATCCTAAGGGATCATGGGTCGACAGTTATAATTTCAGGTTTATTTTTGTATTATTTATGACGTATCATAACGCTAGAATACCCTAAAGAATAAAGGTCATAGCACACATGCCAACTCGGAAAGGGATCGTCACCGTATCGCCTTTCGCCTCGCCGTCAAACAGTTTTCAACCTAACGTAAGCAGCTCCGATACGTCGAGTCGGCTACGGCTAGACAACGCTGCGCTTACGGCTCGCCGACCGCTGGTTGATGGTGCTGTAGACAGGCCGCGGGAGGGGTGAGAGGGGCAAGGGTGGAAGAAGAGACGTAAGCGCGGGGACGACCAGCCGTAAGCGTGGCTGCAAGTTGACCACGCACCGCAACGCGGTTCGTGAGCTTGTCCCGAGGCGAGGCGATTACGTTACGATTTCGATTAATGTGCGTTGCAGTAGGGAGTTTCGTACAAAGAATGACTCGAGTTGATACGGTGATGATCTCTTTCCGAGTTGATATGTGTGCTATGACCTTTAGACAGATGTGAACAATAAACCCATATTTCGCCAGTTTTGTTTAAGTCCCATGTTGGTTCCTGAGGGGATTATGGGTTGACAGCTATAATGTCAGGTTTATTTTTGTATTATTTTATAATATAATATCACGTCTGTGTTATTATTATTTTATCTAATTTGATCAAATACCGGTGCCACTTAACTTTAGTTTAGCTTAAAAAACTTAAATTTAGTTTAGTTTGTAAACAAGGGAATCCCTAGTACACAAACTAAACTAAATTTAAGTTCAGTGCATCTTTTTCTTTCTATTTCATTAAGAAAAGGACAAAAGATACATTTTAGCTTAGTCCTTTTAAATTGATCAGCGCCTGACACTACTCAATACAAGTTTAGACGTGATTAAAAACATGCCTACTAAAATTACGTCAGTTTACCCAGTATCTGGGTTGTGGAGGTCAGATAGGCAGTCGCTCCATGTAAAGTACTGGTATTCAGCTGCATCCGGTTAGACTGGAAGCCGACCCCAACATAGTTGGGAAAAGGCTAGGCAGATGATGGTGACACTCTAGATGAGGCAAATCGTAGGACGTCGTGAGTATCGTGTTCAGTATGGAAGCAGGTTCTCGATGTAAAATACTGGTATTCAGCTTCATTCAGTAAGACTGGAAGCCGATTTCAACATAGTAGAACACGTATAAAGGCTAGGAGAACACGGTCTCATGATGAAACAAAAGAAAAATCTACAGACGCCAGCACATCAAGCTACTACAATCTGTCAAATTTCTTTTATAGATTTTCAACTTTATCGCTAAAGCATAAGGTACAAAGTTGATTGGGAACACTTGACAGTTTCGGGTAGCTGGATGTGATGCTGGCGTCTGTACGTAGTGTGGTTGAGGCAAGAAAATGCCTGAATCTCCACGTTTAGTATTCTTATTGGCGATTAGTTTAATAACTGCTTGAGCTGAATGGTGCTGGTCTATGCGTCATGTTCGTGAACCGTCAGTTGGGGCTGGTCATCACTTAGCTGCCTCGGCTTTTTAATTATTTTATTTTGGATTGTTGTTTTGTTACTATTTGCTGTACTCTGGACGCTTTTAACGCGTAAGTTTTTTTTTTTTTTACATCGTTCTCACATATTATTATAAATTCAAAATAAATGATGTAGTTGATATTTTTTGTAAAAATATAAATTAAAAGAGTGTCCATGGAGTTTTTGCCCGTTCTTCTCCGTAGGTACCTATGCTTTGGAATGGGCAACTAGCTTCATATTTTCTGACTGACCGACTTCTTGACAATTCAAAAGTGCCTGTAAATGGTTTAATTGAAATAAATGCTTTGAGTTTGAGTTTGAACTAATGTGCACACAAGTGTCATCGTACACTAAACATCAATAAAAATTAACTTAGCTGTAAGGTGAAATCTTTTGCTCATTTATTTTTAGCTGTCAATGTCCCACTGCTGGGCAAAGGCTTCTCTAGTCTCTTTCCACCTCTCTGTCCAGAGCTGCCAAGGACCAACCTTTATCAAAGGAGTCCAGTGAATTCTTTTATTATATTATAAGAGTAAATAATGTGCATTTGTTTGTCCCGGTCAAAAACTTATAATTAAGTCAGAAATTTAAGCAAATTATTCGTTATCAAACAGCAATTTAACTTCCTATCTTAAATTTATACAAATTGTAACATAATTAACGCAAGACGTCATACACTCGTCGAACATTTTCGACGTTTGGCCCCCAAACTGGAACGGACCGGGGCCGCCTTCAAGCGGCTCTTGCCCAACCTGAGGGGGCCAAACGCCTCCTGCCGGAGGCTTTACGCGGCGGTCGTGCGGTCCATAGCCCTATATGGGGCCCCGGTGTGGGCGCGTTCACTGCGGCTGCGAGCCGCCCACTACCTGAACGCGCCCCAAAAGGTGGTAGCCGTAAGGCTGATCCGGGGATACCGCACGATCTCGGGCGAGGCGGCAAGCCTCCTTGCCGGAATGCCGCCATGGGATCTGGAGGCGAAAGTCCTTGCGCGCCTGTACGAGTGGCGCGCGGAGGCACTACGCCGGGGGGAAACTCCGCTTCCGCGGCAAATAGCGGCGGAGCGGACAGACCTCCGGCGTGATCTCATGGTGGCATGGAGAGAGCGACTATCGCAACCCAGCGCAGGGCACGCCACGATAGTGGCGATAAGACCCCTCTTTGAGGAGTGGCTAGAGAGGCGTCACGGCGTTCTCACCTACCGCCTGACGCAGGTCCTCACCGGACACGGATGTTTCGGGAGGTTCCTGCACATCATCAGGCGGGAGGAGACGCCCGGGTGTCACCACTGCGAGGATCGCCCAGAGGACACGGTGGAGCATACGGTGGAGGTCTGCCCCGCTTGGGCGGAGCACCGCCGTGTCCTCGTAGAGGCGATCGGCAACGGCGGCGACCTCTCGCGTCCGGCCCTGGTTCAAGCCATGGTCCGGGGCGAGAGGGAGTGGGAGGCGGTCACCTCCTTCTGCGAAGCAGTCATGCTAGCGAAGGAGGTGGCGGGACGGCTCAGGGAGAGAGCCGCACGCCTCAGCCGCCGCGGGAGACGCTACGGGCGTCGGGAGCCGCGTGACGACTCCCGGCCACCGTAGGCGCGGGCCTGCGGACGGAGAGTAATGGGTAGCTCTCTGTCCGATCAGGACCAGGCCCGTGCCGGACGGCGCGTATGTGTTCCACGCGCGCCTCAAAGAGATGTCAGCATTAAGGAAGGGGCCCGCCAGGGCCGAAGCCTGCCGGGGTAGCGGGATCGTCCGAAAGGGTTACCGCTGCCCCGGAACATAAAGGGCTAAGGAAGGAACACGGGTGGGTTTTAGTCAGTAAGAGTCTGACACTCCCTTCCGCTCCACCCAGAGCGGGAGGAGTCATTAGATGATTTCCCATCCAAAAAAAAAAAAAAAAAAAAAAAAGACGTCATACACCCCAATTATAGTATTGAGTTAAAAGCATAATACAATGACCAAAAGTTTTAATTTTAAAGCTAACTAGTATTATCAAGAAAATCGTGTTGTCCTTAGCAATACTTTACGCATTTAAAATTGAGTCTTATTGCCTTGAAATAAGATTTAATTTTCTTTGGCGCAATCGGCGATCAGTACGACAAAATACATAATTTTTGAAAAACATACCTATACAAAAAAGTTACTGAAATCGATTCAGTAGTAAATTATGAACAAAGTATTTTCAGGACTTGCGTTTATTCTGTTTCATCTTGTATATACTTTACAATACACTAGAAAATACATACCAAAAAAAGTATGATTATTAATACAAAACATACAATCGGCAATGGGCTTTTATCTAATTAAAATGACAATACAATTCGAATTTCATAATAAAAACTTGCTATATAATACGAAAATACTATTCCAACACTCATAAAAATCAAAGTGGCTCTTACACAATGCAAATTCAACCCCTAAAATATCAAGAGACATCACACGAAATTGTCGTAGCGCCTCTACGTGGTTTCGTAGCGCCTCTACGAGACTTCGTAGCGTCTCGTAGCATCCCGCTACGCGCATCTACAGGCTTTAGTTACATTCTGAGTGTCGAAGCGACAGGGTGTTCCCGTTTTTTCTCTCGCTTTCAAAACTCTTCTTGTGAAAAAAAAACCTTTCTCTATTAATCTTGAAGCAAAAAATCGAGTTCGTTGTTCAGTGTCGTTTGTGCTATTTTTTTTTTATATTTTGTAAAGCGTTTGTTATCGTGCCTCCGTTTGTTATGTAATGAGTAAGTATATAAGTTTTGTTTATGTAAAATAACTTGGTGGCTCGTTTCATGTATGAAATGATGAGTATGTCCAGGTTATTTTTTTGTGTAGCGGAAGTTTTTGCCCAAAAGTACTTCGTTTGATTAAATATTTAGGAGTAAGATTTAAATTTTTCGGGTGCCAGTTTTAATTATTTTTTTGGGTGTTTAACTCGTTTGACGGATTTCATCAATGTAGTGTTATAATACAGATTGTTGTATTCAGGATGGTAAAAATATTTTCGAGCATTTAATTTAGAAAATTCAACTCGCACATAATTTGGTGAATAAGTAATTAGCGTTTAAATAAATTAATTCAACAATTTAAATGAAGTATTGCAACAACAATTCCGAATATAATTTGGAATTATTAATGGTGTCTGCGGTGTATCCCTTAGGGACGCATCCGTTGAAATGCTTGCGTACAGCGATATGCCAAATTACAAAATTAAAAAGTTTAATTTTCGAATTCACATCTGTCATAGTTAACTTTTGTTTTTTTTAATTCAGTAAATATTTTGTTCCAAATCCAATTAGGGAATTTGGCGGTATCTGCGATACTGGCCAGTATTTTGTCCTGATTGGGAACAAAGGCTATACTTATTCTATACTTATAGCTACTATTATTACCACATGTGACTACTCCAAAAATACCCCAGGCTGATAAAATTTTCGTTTTTTTTCTAATTAAGTACACACATCAAAAGTGTCTAGGGATCAACATATATTTTTGCAATAACTTTTCTCCTGATTGATATTAATTAAAATTTTCTTTAAGGATTCATCAAATAAAGTGTTTTCGTTTGTCACAGTAACGATAAACCAAGTCACCTTTGCATTAATAAAGAAATTTGCCATTTTCCTAATAAAGGGATTTTCGACATTTGAACCACTAACACAAAAGTTCGAAAAAAAGACTGAAATAACAGTTTTCTTTAAAATTTTATTGGGTAACTTAAACAATTAATAATCCGTGTTTCTACCGCGAACACTAACAACACAAGAACATCGGTTTGGCATACTCAAAATGAGTTCATCCAAATCACGCTGTGGAATGGCAGCCCATGTTCGTTGCAACAACAAAAAAAGGTCTTCTTGCGACTGGATACCCTCCATATTCGGCAGAGCTCTTCTCTGTAGCATATCCCATGCATGCTCAATCGGGTTCAAGTCAGGCGACTGAGCAGGCCAGGGCAGGACATTGATGTTAGCTGCGGCGAGAGTCTGTCTTACAACTCTTGCGGTGTGCGGTCGTGCATTATCATGCATTAACTGAAATAAGGGACCGATTTGCACTTGTAGAGGAACGATGACGTCTGATACAATCGTCTCAGCATAAATTTGAGCGTTGAGGTTGCCTCTGATCCAAATCAACTCAGTTCTTCCGCCGATCCAAATACCCGCCCATACCATGATGGTTCCACCACTATAAGGATGGACTTCCTGGCAGGATTTTAATCGCTGTTGGCGTCCAGGGGTTCTCCAGTGTCGTATACGTCTTGTATCCGGTCTCATACCAAAACGAGACTCATCAGAAAAGCACACGAAACGCCATTGTTCTTCTGCCCAATTTCTGTGTTCAAGAGCCCATTGATATCGAATCCTACGATTGTGCATTGCTATAGGTGGTACCCGTAGCGGTCTTCGGGAATGAAGGTTCACTTCATGCAAGCGGTTTCTGACTGTTTGGTCGCTAATTAAGTTCCCTGAAGAGTGATGAAGCCTCACGGCTAACATCATGGCGGTTATTGTTGGAGCTCTTCGAGTTAAGATTTGAATGTATCGGTCTTGTCTCCGTGTGGTGCAGCGATACCGTCCTCCATGGCGCTCAGCCACGGTACCAGTGCTTCGGTAACGTGTCCAAAGTCGACTGATAACACTCTGACTTGTATTCAGAGCTAAAGCCACAGTACGTTGCCGGGAACCAGCTTCTATCATTCCCACGGCTCTGAGCATTTCTTCCCTGCTTAAATGACGTCGCCGCTCCATAATAACGTTGGTTTTAATCAGTAGTAGGGAAAAAGTAGCACTAATAATGTCTTCAATGCGTTGTATGTTTTTATAGGGAAAATATTGACAGCTGATTTTCATCTTTTACTCGAATTTGATTCACAGTTCCTGATTCAAATTATGAAATGCACCAAAAAGGATCCATATAAATTTATAAAATCATAAATTTATTACAAAGCCACATCTCAATCTCAAGAAATCCGCATAAAAATGCTTGATCCCTAGACACTTTTGATGTGTGTATTTAGCTCAATTCCCCCTTTTAATATAAATTTATAGTATAATACTTTGTCCATCTTTAACAACTATTAAAATAAAATTTTAAAACTAACCCTCTATATATTTAATTTTATTTAAAACAGCAGCATAAACATTAAAAACTAATACTGTATCAAAAATTATTTAAGAAAGTAAAATACTTTTTACTATGTACACTTTATGAATTACAGATAATTATATTTATATAATTTTGAAATTGATTAGAGTGGTGCGTTCGGTTGATGGCAATAGGCTCGCTCCCAATTATTACGTGGGACTTAAACACAATTGAGTATAGGTACACTTCTCCATTCGTCCATTATTTGTCCAACCTGCATATTTACTAACATAGTTATTTAAGGTTAATGTTTTACTAACAAATTATGGATGAATAATTCTGAAATAAAATGATTATTATTATTATTACTTCTCTGCCCATGCCTTCAGGGATTACACGCGTGATGTTACATTATTAAAGAGCGTTAACGACGTTCGGCATTTCATACAAACTTTCAAAAGCCCTTGATTTTCGAAACGAATGAACCGATTTTAAATTAAACTTCGTACGCATAAGCAAGATACAAAGGTCTAAAGAGTTAGTAAAGAACAGACTGGATAAACACTTATGCGGCTAAAACCGAGGGCGCAGCTAGTTCCCAGTAAAGTGAAACTTCACGAAGGTTGAAGATAAGTATTATACAATAGAAAAATAATCACATGACTTTCTGGAGGTTTTTCATCAATATGTATAAAATGCTTAAATTATAGGGCTCGTGGCTAAGTAATAACAGCCGCACAGGTCGATCGATCAAGTTAAGCTTCGCTTGCCACAGTTGGTCTGTGGATGGGTGACCAACTTTACATACCGAGACCCGTCCGTGCCTAGGAAAGCACGTTAAGCCGTTGGTCCCGGCTGTCATTCGTGGATCTTTGACAGTCGTTACGGGTAGTCAGAAGGCCGAAAGTCTGACAACCAGTCTTACCAAGGGGATCGTATTACCCAGTAACTGGGTTGTGGAGGTCAGATAGGCAGTCGCTCCATGTAAAATACTGGTATTCAGCTGCATCCGGTTAGACTGGAAGCCGACCCCAAGATAGTTGGGAGAAAAGGCTAGACTGATGGATGTCAATCGTCATCATCATCTCCCTAGCCTTTTCTTACTATGTTGGGGTTAGTGTCTAGTCTAACCAGACGCTGCTGAATACCAATAACTTTACATGAAGCGACTGCCTATCTGACTTACACGAACCTATAACTGTTACACTCGATAAAACTATAAAAAGTTTTATAAATACATCTCTTCTTTAGCCCAAATTCTACATTATTAACACCTGCGACAAACACGGTACTTATCCAAATCCCTCCACAAAAAAAGAATTGCCTACAGTAATATCCTTCAACAAATCGTTGGCAAATAAATGTATGAATATTTTATTATCCCTTGTAAGTGATTGTAAGAGTAGCAAATACAAAATCGGCTTATTCTAGCTTGTTTTTGTAACAATATTCTTTGTTTTTTATTTTGAGAAATACCGATAACTTATGAATACTTATGATATTTTGAGGCTGGCTTCCAGTTTGTGGTCGACTTCAAGTCTAGCTGGATACAGCTGAATACCAGTATTTTACATGGAGCGACTGCCTATCTGACTTCCACAACCCAGTTATTGGGTAATACGATATCCTAGGTAAGACTGATTGTCTTCTGACGACCCGTAACGACTTCCAAAGATCCACAAATGGCAGCTCGGACAAACGGCTTAACGTGCTTTCCGAGGCACGGAGGGTCTTGGTATGTAAAGATGATCTAAGGACCAATCGCGGCAAATGTAGCTTAACCTGATAGATCGACCCTTGCGGCTGTCATTACTTAGCCACAAGCCACTCATTTACTGTTGTTTTATTCATAATATCGTCCTGTAAAACATTATTGTGGAATATTATGCGGGTTTATCATTATTTTCCCTAGATATGCTTATTGGAACAATGTTGTTTATCGCACACTTCGCGAATGAGACCTAGACCGAAAAAAACACGACACTTTTGCATATTTATTGAAGAGAAAACTTCTTTAGGCGCATTGGGCATTTTTCGAGATGGGAAAAAACCATTGAACTCGCGACACTGTTACCGTAACCGACACCTCTGTATATAAGTATGTACATATATTGTGCATATACGTACATAAATACACATGCATGTTGGCATTTTTTTGGGATGGGAAAAAACCGTTGAACTCGCGACACTGTTACCGTTAGCGTAACACCAAATAAATATTTCGAAATATTTCCTGATGATTAAAAAAATACACACGTAATTGTTCAAGTCTTCACTTCTGTCGACACTCAAGGAGTGCCACTGTTTTTTTTTTTTAATTTGGTTGCTTTGAAAATGAAAGCTTTAATTATGAATGTTGGCTATGGCTAATTGCTATAACAGTAGGGGAATACCAAAGAAACGATTTATGGACTATGTGAATGATGATATGGTTAGAAAGGGGGTGACTACCGAGATGACGTCTAATAGAAGAAAAAGATATGTTGCGTCGACCACGAATAAATTGGGATAGGGCTAGAGAATGATGGCGACTCTCAAACGATGTTAATTTATTTAATTGTGTCGTTAATTTAAGTGGATTAGAGGATCTAAACGCAAAAAACGCAAGTTTTAGAAGCAGTAATAGTATATGATGGACTACAGTAAACTAAATCAGAAAAATATATGATATCCTTCAGGACATATGCTTGGTAGATACTGTATTGAAAATAGAATACAACTAATTTCATACGATAGAAAAAAATCATGAAGATACCTCTAAAAACTTTCTTTTTACAATAAAAACCATACTAATATAAATACAATCATTTTGATTTTTTGTCAGATTATTCTACAAGCAACATACTAAAGCGCTAGTGTTTTAATTTTTAGTCCAAACAATAGATTTTTTGTAAATAGATAATTACTTCATATTTTGCAATAAATTACCAGCGTTGTGTCATCGCCCTTCTCTTTGTTTTCTATGCAGTCCGACAGTGACCGCGCTTTAGGTAATGTAGCCCCCCTAATACATAATGTACAGCTTAAGGAACATTGTTCCAACCGGGTGTCCCAAGACAGCTCTCGACATTTTAGATTGTTTATTTTTGGCACACTAAGGCTCGTCTTTTACTTTCATACATCTCCATAATGTCGTAATATCAGTTTTCATTTCCCCGGGATGATTGCATACACACTATCAGTAGCAATGGGTTTCATTTTGACAGTTCAACAACATTCATTGCGTTATTTACGTTGTTGAGCAGACACATTTTTCGTTCATATGAAGCAATGGATTAGCAATATCCTTCAAAATAATTCAGATTGAGATTGATAGTGTGTTATGCAAATAGGGTGCCCAGTGCCTACCTTACCATCCAATCACATTAATATTATTAAGGCGAAAGTTTGTGAATGAGGGTGTGTGTGTGTGTTTATATGTTTGTTACTTCTTTACGCTCAAACGGCTGAACCAATTTTGATAAAATTTTGTATGGAGGTAGCTGACACCCTGGATTAAGGGGCTTACAGGACCTAAACGCAAAAAACGCAAATTTTAGAAACAATAAAAGTAAATGATCGCCTACAGTAAAAAAAACCAAAAAAATATATGATATTCTTCAGGATAAATGCTAGGATGATAGTGTGTTGAAAACATAATACAACTTATTTGGTACGATAGAAAAAAATCATGAAGATACCTCTAAAAAATTTTTATTTACAACAAAATTCATACTAATATACATACAATCATTATGATTTTTTGTCAGATTATTCTACAAGCAACATACTAAAACTATAGTGTTTTAGTTTTTTTGTCCAAAGACTAGATTTTTCGTAAATCGATAATTGCTTCATATTTTGCAATAAATTACCAGCGTTGTGGCATCGCGCTTCTCTTTCTTTTCTATGCAGACCGACAAAGACCGCGCTTTAGGTCATGTAGTCCTCTTAACATATAGGCCACTATTTATCCCGATATACCCACGGGATCGAAACTTATGCGGGTAAAACCGCGGAGCGCAGCTAATGAGAAATAAAAAGTGGAAATTGCCATAATC
Organism: Hydraecia micacea; assembly: GCA_914767645.1. Taxonomy (NCBI): domain Eukaryota; kingdom Metazoa; phylum Arthropoda; class Insecta; order Lepidoptera; family Noctuidae; genus Hydraecia; species Hydraecia micacea. Next base: position 3,811,523 of record OU611804.1, read on the forward strand.
TCGCGAGTTACAGTCAACAAAAGAGATAAGTATGCAGGATCGTCGGATATAGTTGAAGATTAGTAAGAAACCGATGGATGTTTTCGAATAAAATTTAATTTTATTAATAGAAAACAAACAGCTCATTTATCAAATTAAATTTCAGTCGACAACATCCATCGGTTTCTTACTAAACTTCAACTATATCCGACAATCCTGCATACTTATCTCTTTTGTTGACTGTACATAAATTGATGTCCGCATATTATGTAGCAGACAGGAGGACGCTGTTGTTCATCTTTGTGACATAATCACTTAGTCACGTCGTACAACACCAAGAGATGGGGCAACAGTGTCGGGAAACCCGGCAGTATAACGTTTCAATGAGCCATATTATTATGTTCAAGACTTTTCTGTAGATTTTATTCTCTAAGCATTACTTTGAAATGCGAACGGTGTCTCGTCGTGAATCTGCGATGATACAGTTTTTAAAAAACTTTTTTACAAAAAAAAAACAACCGACTTCAAAAATAAACTACAAATTGATAAATAACTTTAATTTCGGAAGTCGGTGTCGTTGGTTCCGCATTTTCGTTTTTTGTTTGACACCGACTTCCGAAATTAAAGTTATTTATCACTTTGTAGTTTATTTTTGAAGTCGGTTGTATTTTTTTTGTAAAAAAGTTTTTATTTTTCACTTTTTAGTTGTACCTACTCACACAAATTCAAATAACACTAGTGCATTGAAGAATTGAAGACACCGACTAGAAGAATCATCAAAATTCGCATAGAAATGCCGGGATGCAGTACATTTATACATATAACATCGTACATAAGAATAATTACATAATGTATTATATACTAAAACCTTCCTGAAAGTATGTAGATCACATTAGTGAAAGAATTATCAAAATTGGTTCATTCGTTTTTGAAAAAATCGCGGATATGCTAACATACATACATACTCCTTTTTTGAAGTCGGTTAAAAATAAATGAGTCCGCTTTTGAATTCTGTGTGCTCACTTGAGTGAGGTTCCAAGTACACTAGCACTATTGAATTGGCCCACGATTATTTCTACCTGGACCTAAATAGTCTGAAATCGCCATTAAACGGAGCAAGCGTGGTGATTAATGTTCGGTCCATCTATGAGAACCAAGCCTGTCTGGAACAACTACTTACAGTTTGATAAACAAAAGACTACTTTAAAAACAAATGAGTTCGCTTTTGAGTAGTGTGTGTATGTGTGTACTGTAGAGGGGGCGCTATAGCCGTGGAAGCTTAAGACATATAATTTAAAGAGCGTAAAGCTTTAATAGAATAGAATAGAATAGAATAGAATACTCTTTATTATGTACACCATATAAATTACAGACATAGGTAAATATAGAAATTTTATAATGGGTGACACAATGGGCGGTCTTAATTAGCATTTATTTAATATATTTAATAGAAGTACATTGTATCAAGGTAAAACTAGCACTGCTTCTATATAGGAAAAAACACTACCATCATATTTGACACACGCTTGAATGCCCGAATGGAACACGTCATCAAATTATTACCAGCCTGTCTCAGGAAGGAGGTCTCAGTCTCTACAGTACCCACTTGTGTGAGGTCCCAAGTGAACTTTACAGAATACCGTTCTATTTTAATTTAAGGACTAAATTTTCGTCTCATATACTAATGAAAGGCGTGCATCGAGAATGATTCATATCCCCACGTGATAGTAGGCAGTCATCAAAAATGTACTGTTTTTTATTATGTATGCGTGCTCGCGAGCCTATCTGTGGATATACATTCGAAATGGGCTTGGGACCCGCCACGGAATCGTTAGGGGTTTTGGTATAAAAGTCGGTTAAACCTGCAATAATTTTACCTTTGTAACTGGATTACTTTGAAACCGGAAAAGAGGATTTGATAAATTATATTTTTATTTCTGTAAGTAGGTTTGCACAAACACTTTTACACGTCAATCATATTGTTACGAGCTTGGGGTTCGTGACAATAAAAACTGCCGATTAAATAACCAAAAATAAACACTTTAATTAACAACACCAATAAAAACACAAATACACTAATTATAAAACACAATCGCACTACTGATCACTCTTAAGTCGCACTTGAAGATCGCTTCGAATGTTATCGCTTGTATCGCAGAACCAATACTGACTCGGTCGCAGCCCATACCGGCCTTATATAGGGCCTCAGATAGTTCCAGAACCTTCTACTGTAGAAACATCTAGAATGTTCGAGTACATACCGGTCCCGACTGACCCGATGTCGATAGTTCTAGAATGTTCTAGTATCGGAAGTTCTGGAAGCATCTCGACCTACTAGTTCTGCTACTCGATACTAGATGGCGCTAGTGGTAGCTAATGGCGCCATCAATCGTGGCGCGCAACAATATTAAGATGTTATGTGTAATATCTAGTTTTAATTCCGTGTAATAAAAACCCAGGCTTGGATGCTGGAAGCAATCTCACCTTCCCACGCTCATGCATATGCTGATGCAAGAAAGGTCCCACCCTCCCGCCCTCATGCAAATGCAAACATGCAGGAAAATGAATGAAAAAAAAATGAATGAGCGTGGGAAGGTGAGATTGCTTCCAGCATCCAAGCCTGGGTTTTTATTACACGGAATTAAAACTAGATATTACACATAACATCTTAATGTCATGGATTTCCGTAAAGTAACGCCTGATTCCATAATATACGTCAATCATATTTTTTTAAAACTAGATGAGGTCGGCGTTTTCTATCTGACTAGTCTGAGAAGAAAGGCCGAAACAAACTCAGAGGTCACAATCTCTTTAAATTTTTAAAAATTAATTATTTCAGTTCAAACTCCACCCTTACAAATGACTTGAAAAAAAAAACTTTTAGGTATACCACAATTATAACAACGATTTATTATAATAATTAACTGGCATAGTTAAACAGGATGCCACAGACATAAAAAAAAAAACTGATTCCATTTCCCGTTAATCAACGGTTTATTCCATTGCGGAGCCACCATACCACTCGCCATACCCCTGGTGGTATGGTGGGTCTAAAACTATATCACTGAGAAAATAGTGTTGCCAGAGTTCCACGCTTTTCCTCCTCTTTATTAAATGCAAGGTGCTTTACAATAAAGATTTCATAATTACGTTTTTTTTTTCTTTTCTTTTCTTTCTTTCTTTATAATCTTCTTTATTCAAAAAATTCACATAACTTAGTATCACCCACGGTAGACACCGCAACTTTTCTTTTTATAGTTAGATAAGTGGGAAGGCCAAAGTAAAGGGATCGTTTGAACTCAAGGTCAAGTTTGAGCTGTTTAGATAAACATTCGTTTGACCTATAGATGCCTTTTCTGCATGGGGAATTTTTCTATTGTTAGCCGCAAACGTAGTTTTGCAAAAAAAAAAAATAGTCTACGAACTATTCTCAGACCTACCAAATAAATACACAAAAAAATTCATAAAAATCGGTTAAGCCGTTTCGGAGGAGTTCCATGACAAACACTGTGACACAAGATTTTTATATATTAGAAGATATAGACTTTAAATTCATTCATTCATTCACTCACTCACTCACTGACAGACAACCCACGGCCTGAATCGCTGAGTCCAAGAGATCCTTATAATAATAAATTGATTTATTTCAGGTAAATAACACCCATTGCCACACAACATAAATAAACACACAAACACATAAATTAATAGAAAACATAATAAATAAATAAAATAAAATAAAAAAAAAATGTAACGAAAGTGAGAACTAAGAAAAAATCATTACCTGCTACTAAATCTTACGATACAATTTATTATAACTATGCAGCTTCACTTTTAACTTTACACAAATTCTTTTACACCTCGTTGAACTTTAACACTTTGCGGGGACACTTAACGCCCCTCGACGTAATAACAATATAACTTTTATTGTGTCTCCTTCAGTGTCTTTCAATGTGTTAAAATGTAAATTATTTGCGCACCAAGAGTCTTGAAAATTTGAGCGAGAACTAAATGGCGTGCGTCTTATGACTACGTTGTTAATAAAATATGAAGATTTTGAGTTGTGACATGAGTAGGGCAATATGTTTGAAGTATTTACATATAAGATGAGCAGAATAATAAGTTGTTGTTTCATGAAAGAAAATGCTTTGAATATTTTAGCGATGACATTTTTATTTAACTAACTATAAGCTGACAGCTTAACTGAGACGTTACCTGAGGTAGCTGCGCGGTGCGGGAGGGGTGATAGTTGTCACAAGTTGACGAATCACTGAGCTTTGATTTGATTTTCCCATCAATAAATATTTATAGTGCTTGTGACGTCATAGTAGGTAGTCAAAAAATGGCACGCTTGATTTTCATACAGATCGTGATACTTGCGTTATCTAGGTCTATCTATATCTGTGATACTGCCAGTGATGATGATTGTTTCACAGATAAACAAACTTTCATTTTATATTAGGAAGATAAGAATTTAGAACGTAGGTTTTTGTCTGTATTTAATTAAAATGGTCATGTTAGCACTTGCTAAGTTTTGTACCCGCAAGTTTGTTTAAATAGAAATTAATAACAGAAAGCGTAGGACCAGTTGCTTCCAAACGACATAGATGTTGGCGTTAAGCCAGACCTTTAATCATTTGATATCTGCCTGTTATTCTCTCACTATTACAGCTTTATGCCTTTGTAAAAATAGTTTAGTAGATATGTTGGACGCATCCTATTCTTTCAAGCCATTTACCAAAATCGCTGATTAGCTACCTACTCTTTTCACCTGAATTTGAACCAATTTTGAGTAAGTAGCGTGGACCCGAGCTCAAAAAAGTCCATACTTAATATTATAAATGCGAAAGTGTGTCTGTCTGTCTGTTACGTCTTTGCGCTTAAGCCGCTGAACCGATTTAGATGAAATTTTGTATAGAGATAGTTTGAGCCCCGGGAAAGGACATAGGGTAGTTTTTATCCCGATGTTTCCACGGGATCGAAACATATGCGGGTGAAAACGCGGGGTGCTGCTAGCGTCCCAATAATTTTACCTTGGCACGTGACGGACGGATGTAAGTACGTATCGTCACTAGCGTAGGCTATACACTTATTACTTATTCGTAGGCTATATACATATATACCCAGTTTAATAAAAATTAAGTTCACGATTCAAGTGTGGCCAAATTCATACAAATAGTTTTTACTATAAATTCTTTTTATATCAGAATTTTACTGGCATGTATCCAAACTTGTGATATTGTGGTTACGCTCCACCTGGTGGTATCAGCAGCAGGTGGCTAGTTTTAGTGGATTTAGGTTCCTACTACCTACATCTAAATACAGAGTCAAATAAAATTAGCTAGCGAAACTCTGCAGACGTTTTGGGTATCGATCGATAAAACAAAAAATTAATTACTTTAATTATTTTTTGTGGGGTCATCTACCGCAGTGAGTGTAAACTTTTATTACTTTATGTGTAAACTTCATAGAAGTGATTGGTTCCGATATTTAAACACGATTAAACATATTAACAGCACTTCAATTAAAACACTGTCTAGCAGCGGTCGTTGACTCCTAGAAAAAAAATCAAATCTTCGGGTTTTGGAAGTCCAAAACCGACATTTTTTGTTATTTTGAAATCATTTTCAGGTCCTAAGACGGCATTGATTGTTGTTTAATGTTCGATACGGTACGATAGCGTAGCAGTGGCGAAGGGTGAATTTATGACAGAGGTAGGCCGGAGCAAAGAAAATTCCAAAAGAAAATTTCAATGATGAATTGACTATAGAGTGGTTATGTTCTGAACTTTCGAAGGGAAGCCGGTGGGAATCGAGTTGTATGGTACCTTCGCCACTGTAGCGTAGGCCAATATTTGATATTTTTCTGGGGTTTTGCCTCTGCCAAATTCAATAAGAAGTCTTTATGCAAGGTTGATGCTAACAAAACAAAAACTTGTAAATAACTTTTCAGACGTTGACATATTTTAAATAACATTTTAGATGAATAAATCTATTATTTTCAATTAAAAATAAACCTACTGCGCATTTATGAAAACACATTACTTCCAAATCCTCAAAACTCGAAAGTACTTACCATTTCAATCTCACTGCGTAGGCATCAAAAGATTGATTACACAAAAAACATTATCATTTTCCGTTCTAAATGCGATTAGATTCGCAAATACATAGGGTACAAAATAGATTGGTACAGAAGGTTTACTTCATACAACGAGCGAAAACGCAGGCACATATAAAAGAAAAGAAAATAAAAATTGTTTTTTGTGCACAAACAAAACGCACATTGTAAAAAAAGGCACAAAAAATATTCACATACAAAATAGTCAAAAGCCTCGCACTCCAGCATATAAAAAGTTGTCAATTTTGTCCATTGCTTGATTTTAGGGCCAGGGACCAAAGACCACACACATTAATTGATTATTTAGGCACGCTTCACGAACGGCGAGTGCGAGCGTCGTTGGTCATGTGGTCTTGAGCGCGAATGCTGAGCCTATTCCCAGGTCGAGAAAAGTATTTTTGGGTTTTTACATTTTGAATTTCTCAGTACCTGGAGTTAGAAAGTTGGGAAGATACCCTCGTGCCTCGGAAAGCACGTTAAACGCAAACGTTAAGCACGTTTGTCCTGCACCTATGATCTCTCTCCGGTCGTGTCGGATTGCGTACCGTCCTATCGGAGCAATTTGCTTCTTCTCCGTGTCGCTGGTACAACTGTATTTTAAATCTTGTTTTCCCAAAACTTTGCCACTTCCATGGCGGACTATGAGAGCGAGGGAAGAGAGAGTGCACCTGTGTCTGTGCTTTTTTTATTTTTTTTTATGGATGGGAAATCATCAAATGACCCCTCCCGCTCTGGGTGGAGCGGAAGAGAGTGTCAGACTCTTTCTGACTAAAACCCACCCGTGTTCCTTCCTTAGCCCTTTATGTTCCGGGGCAGCGGTAAACCTTTCGGACAATCCCGCTACCCCAGCAGGCTTCGGCCCTAACGGGCCCCTTCCTTTACCTGTGTCTGTGCTCACACTTGTGCACAGTAATATCTCCCGCGTCGATGGCTAGTCGCCGGATGGCCACACTGACCAAAATTCGGTCTGGAGGAGGATTATTATGGAGCGGACCTTCTGGACTGTACTATTCTGTGGTTCGTATTTTCTATTCTCCTAAAAGATTTGCCCGTCACTCACAGACTACTTTTGTGGTAGACGTAAAAATTAATGGCACTATCTGCATTTTGGTAAGTGATTAATTAGGGCTTGTAAGAGCTTGAGGTGTAGAGAGAAAAGTAAATGATGTAGATAAGAGTAAAATTGTAACATAAATGTTTAATTAATTTGTTATTCATGCAAATAAAAATGTAACTGCCGCACTAATTGACATTTTTTATATATCACAATAATCTAATATATAAAAAAACTCGTGTCACAGTGTTTGTTATCGAACTCCTCCGAAACGGCTTGACCGATTTTTATGAAATTTGTGTATATTTGGTAGGTCTGAGAATAGGTCGTAGGCTATTATTTTTTTTTTTGCAGAACAACGTTTGCGTGGTCAGCTAGTAATATTAGAAAGGCGATAGTTTGTGAGTGTGTTTGTATGTTTGTTACTTCTTCACGCAAAAACTACGGAACGGATTTGGATTAAATTTGTAACACAGATAGTTTAGGATACTTTTAATCCCGATATTTCCACGGGATCGACACTTTTGCGGGTGAAACCGCGGGGCACTGCTAGATCAATAACTCTGTACCGGTATCTACAAAGCCACATGCGAATAACGCGTCATACTGACGTCACGAAATCCTGCATCTCGCAAGCAGGGGTGCGTCTCATAACGTATAAACTCATTTGGTCTAATTTCATTTTATTATCGTTTATAAGATATAATCAACGTGAGATATACCAACTGTTGATATAATTTCTTTACATATAACATTTATTTATTCTAAAACTTAATTAGTATAACGTTGTTTGACATAACGTTTATGTAATCGAAAATCATTTGGTCTAACGTTTAATATGTATATTGTTTATTAAACAAAATACAAAGTTATTGTTTTTTAAAGTAACCCGTGTCTATGCAATTTTGCTTTGTGTTTTTAAGTAGGCGTTTTCATCATATTAGACCAAATAAGTTTTATATCTTTTGAGTGGTATGTCAAACGATGTTATTTTTAATGAATGTTATGCTTATAAAAATTAGTTATTTTAAAATTATATCAATCGTTCATTATATTAACTAATCGTTATATTAAATAAAATTATAGGTTCCGTTGTTCATCATCTGCCTAGCCTTTTCCCAACTATGTTGGGGTCGGCTTCCAGTCTTACCGGATGCAGCTGAATACCAGTATTTTACATGGAGCGACTGCCTATCTGACCTCCACAACCCAGTTACTGGGTAATACGATACCCCTTGGTAAGACTGGTTGTCAGACTTTCGGGCTTCTGACTACCCGTAACGACTGTCAAAGATCCACGAATGACAGCCGGGACCAACGGCTTAACGTGCTTTCCGAGGCACGGAGGGGTCTCGGTATGTAAAGATGGTCACCCATCCACAGACCAACCGCGGCAAGCGTAGCTTAACCTGATCGATCGACCTGTGCGGCTGTTATTATTTAGCCACGGGAATAATGTTAATATTAGAGATTTTGTTGTTATATCATCTATTACTTACCCCGCAAGCAGAGTTTACCGCGCAACTAGCATAGATACAACGGCCCGACATGAATCATCGGACATTTGCCCGCCAGACACAACACCCGTCTGGTCGGAGGATCCTCCCTTTTCTATAAAGTATGAGTGAACTTTACACCCTGTTCCTCATACCTCTATAACCCTACTTACATTATAAACGCGAAAGTTTGTGAGGATGGATGAATGGATGTTTGTTACTCTTTCAGGCAAAAACTACTGAACGGATGTTGTTGAAAGTTTACAGTAATATAGCTTATACATTAGAATAACACATAGGATACTTTTTATTCAGATATTCCACAGGGATCGACACTTATACGGGTGAAACCGTGGGACGCTGCTAGTTTAATATAAAGAGTAGCATACATTGAAAGGTTTTAGACAAAATGATGACAGGTTTAGCACTATTCATGTTTGTTGACATGCTAGTAAATTACCTATAATAATGATTGTTTATATTGATGTCATCATCTGCCTAGCATTTTCCCAAACATTTGTTTGAGATCGCCATACGTACGTGTCTTTGTATGCAATCTGCCTAGCCTTTTTCCAACTACATATATTGGGGTCTGCGTCCAGTTCAAATGGATGCAGCTGAATACCAGTATTTTACATGGAGCGACTGTCTTTCAACGAAAAAATTAAAGAAAAAAAGTACGTTTATTTGCGGTAATCGTGGGCCAAAGGACGAACACAAACACAAAAAAGGAAAGTTGTGGAAAATATGTGTCATATCCATACAAAACAGCCATCGCTCAGCATAATGTTGCAACCCTGTGTGAGACAGAGTCCCAGCACCTCCACCTGGACAACCCAGTAACTGGGTAACACGATACCCTTTGGTAAGGCTGGTTGTCAGGATAGCCGGATTGTCCGAAAGTGTTACCGCTGCCCCGGAACATAAAGGGCTAAGGAAGGAACATGGGTGGGTTTTAGTCAGTAAGAGTTTGACACTCCCTTCCGCTCCACCCAGAGCGGGGGATCATTTGATAATTTCCCATCGAAAAAAAAAAAGGCTGGTTGTCAGTCTTTTTTTTTATTGCCGAATGGGTCCGCTCTTGATCTCGATCACGCCTGATGGAAAGCGATGGATGAGGTCTATGATGGAACGAGCGTGCCCTGAAGATGCCTAAGGCACTGGAACTCCCACGCATCGACGAAACGCAGCACTTTCGAGCTTCTGATTACCCGTAACAACTGTCCAAGATCCATTATTCAAATTAAGGCAAACTATCTTAACAACAATACACAATTTTAACAATAGATTTCATTAGGCACAATTAATCTGCGATTGTCACTTAATAGAACATAATAACTGTAACTATTCTATTGTTGTTTTTACACCAAGCTGCCTTTATCAGTATTGTTCTCGAGATAATCACTCATGACAGGCTAAGGCCTCGTTTAGGGTGAGAAGCTTCCGCGGTTACTGAAGCGGGCGAACTACGAACTAATAAACACTAAGCTTTCGTCCACGTGGAAATCAACTGGGCGCCACCACCACCGCTACCGCAGTATTCACCGCGCATTCAAACTGAAACTAAAAGCTTTTGTTTCAATTGAACCAAATACAGCCACTTTTCATTTGTCGTTGAGTCGAAAAAGATGAAGTTAGTTGCCCATTCCAAAGTTTAGTAGGTTCCTATGAAGAAGAATGGGCTAGACCTCCATGGACACTCTTATAAATCAAACTGTGACAGGTGATCCTAACCGCGCCCGCAACCGCGACAGCACTGCCACCGAACGTTTACCCTGGACGATGCTTAACCCCGTAGCTACATGCTCAAACGACTTGCGTCTTTCGACAGTTACTGCAAAAAAAACAAATGAAAGAGGTGGTTTAGAGCATACTTAGAGTCCCTTTGATGTTCGAGTGGGTCCATATGACCAAAGACTCCGACTTGCGGAGTGACGGACGGAAACATGTGACGCGCGCGCGTGTCTCTTGACGCAAATCGCGTCGCTTGTGGCCGTGACCAAGGCCTAAGCGATAGATCCCTTGAACAAAGGACTGCAAAGACTTGTAGGAAGGTCGAGGGACCAGAGGGTATTGTTTAGGCTCAAGTAAGATTACGTTAATAGTTGATTAACTTCCCTTAGACTAGGGGTGTGTCTTGGGGTTGCTTGTTGATGAAAAAAGGGCCAAGTGCGCGCTGAGGGTTCCGTATTTGGAAAGAAAACTATTCGTCCATTTGCAAACTTAAATCCTTTTTTTGGGATCGCATAACTAAGATTTTTTGTAACGAATATTTGCTGATTTCTCCAATACCTCCTTCGTTAGTGGCGGCCATTTATGCGATTTCTCATGTAAGATTAACCTCTGTCAGCTCCATTTTAATACAACAACTGAACAAATATGATTGAGCAGTAGTGGCCCACTGGTAGCGGCCGCGACTTCACCGGTTCGAACCCAGACAGGCGCTTTACTTGGTGTAAATTATTTCATCACCACTCCTCTCAAACGGTGAAAGAAAAAATCCTGAGGAAACCAGTATATCCAAGGAACCAAAAATTTTATGACATGTGACAGGAACAACTAACCCGTACTAGGCCCGCGTGGTGGATTACGGCCCACTCCCTCTCACCGAGAGGAGGTATGTGTCCCAGCAGTGGGAACTTTATATGCTGATTATGTATCATGATACTCGACTATAGATTTACTAATTCATAACCTGGCCAGAGTGTCAAAAGCCGGATATAGAACTCTGCTGTTTGTGTATCAAAAATTGTGATGCATAATTTATCCATATCCCACACAAAATCACAACGAAAACTACCAATATTTAACAAATCTTTAAATTTCCGTACACCAAGCTGACGCCCTCGACACTCCGGATAGTCGCGACACTTCCTTCATTACTTTATAATATCAAAAGCATCTGACAAAATGTTTCATCATGAAATTTAAAATTTTCATCCGAGATTTTCATATCGACGTCAAGTTTTAATAATATATGGAAAACTCAGTAAGTGGGATATGAAATATGAAATAGCAGGGATCTTTTCATTGTGAAGATCTCATCAAATTGCAATAATGTAAAAATCTGTAGGTATGTTTGTCCATTCGGATAATTTATCCTAGAGAACTGCCTCGTTGTTTCAGTGGTTGCAAGCGCTACTGTTGAGCATGTAACGGTATCTACAACGCCACATGCAAACAACGCGTCATACTGACGTCACGCAAAATCCTGCATCTCGCAAGCAGAGTTTACCGCGCAATTAGCATATAATTATACAACAGTCCGACATGAATCATGGGGCAGTTGCCCGCCAGACACAACACCCGTCTGTTCGGAGGATCCTCCCTTTTCTATAGAGTGAACTTTCCACCCTGTTCCACCTCTATAAGAATACTGTACGGTGCTGGGTTCGATTCCCAGATCGGGCAAAGTTTTATTGGGATTTTTCATCTGTAATTTCTTAGTAGCAGCCCGGAGTCTGGATTTGTGCCAGGTTTATGGCAATAGGCTCGCCCCTTGTTTCATGGGACTTAAACATAACTAGTGAAAAATGGGCGTACACTTTTACCTACCCCATCGGGGATACAGGCGTGATCTTATGTTATGCAATCCCAAAGACTAAGGTCTTCATCAGTGCGTTAGGACGCAGAGGTAGGCCTCTTATTATTTACTGAGCCGAAACGTGGACACTCACAGTACGGCTGGTCCATAAATTCAAGGTCGCTCAGCGAGCTATGGAACGGGCTATGCTTGGGGTCTCTCTGAGGGATCGAATCCCGAACGAGATAATTCGGCAGAATACCAAAGTCGTAGATATAGCTCACAGAATAAGCTAGCTGAAGCATACGAGCCGTAGAACCACAGAAATCTTAATATATTAAGATTTCTGTGCGTAGAACCGATGACCGTTGGGGTAGAAGTGTTCTTGATTGGAGACCGCGAAGCGGCAAACGTAAGGTAGGACGACTTCTAGCTAGTTGGAGCGACGATCTTAGCAGGGGGAGTGGTAGCAGCTGGATGAGAGTTGCTGAGAATCGAGATGAATGGCATTAAATTGGAGAAGCCTATGTCTAACAGTGGACTGCTGTAGGCTGATGATGTGAATCAAGCATTTGGATTGAAAGGCACACGGGTAGACCTTGTGTTTTTGTGTGGGATATGAGCACAGCATGACCTGAATTAGGACGTGGGATATTTTTTATTCCGATATATAAATACGTTTTTTTGTGGGATAACTTAAACGTTATTTTTGCCGATTTCCAACCACAACGCGAACAAAGCCGGAGGCATAAGCTTGTTATAATATATCTCTTTTGAGTTCATCTTTAAGATGAAGTGGAGTATTAATATTAAGATGTATTGTATATTTGTTGAGGTTTCACAAAGCGATATAAATATCGGTTCTTGAATACCGAGTTAAGGGAGGCGAAAAATTGCGGGTTTGGAACGATCTTTTTTTTTATAATGAAACAGATAAGATATTTTATTTCGGTGAATTTGTTTTAAATTGGTGTTTGTTTAGCAATGTTCGGTAAAGTTCACTTAGAGCCTCACTTAAGCGACTGCGAAAGCGAACCCATTTATTTTTAAAGTAAATCATCGCGGATTCATAACGTGACACACGAAGTGATGTTTGGAGAATAACAGCACGTTTTTTTAATTAATTACTCGAAGATTAGTGCTCGAACAGCTCACAGATCCATCTGAAGCTAAGTTCTTAATCATTTCTGGCTAAAATATATCTTTTTTTTAACAAGATTTTAGTCTAGTTTAACCTCTCACCTGACACCCCCCCCCCCCCCATGACTTCATCTCGAATGACCCAGAAGCCCGGAACACTTTATTTCGGCGCGTTATGGGGCGCCTCGCCACTTAAAGACGACTCATACACAAAAAAAATCTATGGACCGCTGTTAAACTAATGAGTGGTTAAGTTTAGTTTTTCCTCTATAAGTTTTAGCTGAAAACCTATAGAGGACCTAAGCATAATGCTAACGCTTAAACCTTTTGCTTCCGGTATTATAGTTGTGTGTATGTACCTAATACTAGCTGTAATACTGGAGACAATAAACGTGTATCTCTTTCTGTTACATTCCATCCTAATCGAACATGGATTTCATTGGAAAACACCCGAATGATAAATGACTTTATTTCTGTACTAGCAGCGCCCGGCCCCGCGGTTTCATCCGCGTAAGTGTCGATCCCATAGGAATATCGGGTAAAAAGTATCCTATGTGTTATTCTAATATATAAGCTATATTACTGTAAAGTTTCATCAAAATCCGATCAGTAGTTTTTGCGTGAATGAGTAACAAACATCCATCCATCCATCCTCAAAAACTGTTGCGTTTATAGTATTAAGTAGGAAGTATGGTTTGTACAAACAATTTTACACGTCATTTTTAAAAATTTGATGAGGTCGGCGTTTCTTATCTGACTACTCTGAGAAGAAAGGCCGAAACAAACTCAGAGGTTTGCGAAACACACTCAATCGTTTTGAAGGATATTGCTAATCCATTGCTTCATAAGTTAGTCTGCTCAACAACGTACCTAAATAACCTAATAATATAAATAATAATAATAATAATGAGCCAAAAGCTAAACTACACGAATAAACCACTATACAGGTCGAAGTACTAGGCGCACATACATAGCTGGGAGATGCAGTGAACTGGTTTAATTATTCATGCATAAACTGGCTTGCATATTGACGGATTGTTGACACACAATTTTGTGCTAGACTTGTGCTTTGCAATCGGGTTATGCTGCTCTAGTACTTTATACATTTAGATTGTTTTGTGTACCATTGTCAACGTAAAGTTGACTGAATAATATCTACTGCTGAATTCAGGCCGGGCGGCGAATCGTAACTTATTAATATTATAAATGAGAAAGTAAGTTTGTTTGTTATCTTTTCACGCCTAAACCGATCATCCTGAAATTTTGCATTATAAGTTGTCAGGTGTACAGAAACGGACATAAGGTACCTTTTATCCCGAAAAAAAGTGCTGTTCCCGAGGAAAACAACAATAACGTTATTATGATAATAGATGGCGCCACGTGTCTATTGAACTTTTTAATTCTGAGGCGGTACGAAGTTCGCCGGGTCAGCTAGTTTAAAATATAAACTAATAACAAAGAGGTCAAATTAATTGCTTGTTTATAAAAGAGGTGGAAATATTGACCCGATTTAAAAAAAAAACTGATTGGAAACTACTAACTAGGTACTGTTGTAGAGATTAATGACCTGCGTGTTTCTAATATGTAACCTTTTCTAGTAATATAGATTAATGACGTTATTGGCGGGCACTACTGCCCCAGCTTTCAACGCTAGAACTGTATGGAGATTGAGCATTTTTTATTAAATTCCGTCAGCTGCTTTGCAAAATCCTTTTCTTTGTTTTCCAAATTACACAATTAAGACTCATGCTGGTCAAAAATAAATAAATAGTCGTTAATATTCTCATTTAAATTCATCTTCCACAACGAAAACAATACTCCTTTGTCAAAATGAATCCCTTCCTATTGGAAGCTTGTATTCAAGCTAATATTCCCCTCAAATCCATTTAAATATTAAGAATCTTTTCGCTTGAGACCGCTACTCCTCCATTTTCACAATTGTCTTCGACGTCAAAAGTGTAAACAGTCATTAATTTTGCACAGAAGATTATATTGACTCGATCCTGTTAAAGAATCATCCGTCTTGGCTCTGTTTTGAATTTCAAAAGCATTTGGCTTTTACTACTTTCGGCAGCCTTGATTTTTTATTTCGGCATGATCATTTCGCAAATTTTAATGTTCAGTTGTGAACTTTTATACATTTTTTTTATTATTATTTGATTTATTAGTTTGCTCTTGACTCAAGTCTAGGTCAGAGGTAACAGAGACAAAGTCGACGATGGAGTGAGCTTACCCAGAAAAAGCCTGTTCACTCTCACTTTGAAGAGATTCGGGTTGTATGCGCTCGGAAACACAGACGCAGGTAGAGAGTTCCACACTTTCTAATGCGACGATCGTGGACGTCCACGTCAATAAAATGTATGGAAATAGGTGGACGAAAATTCAAAAGCATCTGTATATATTTCCAAATATTTTACTTCTCTGTGTTATCGTAATGACGTGATGTTGCTACGTTAGAATTTTTAAAAGCACACATTCTACTCGTATTAATGATAAAACATCACTTCGAAATTCGAACGGTGTCTCGTTGTGAATCCTCGATATTTTACTTTAAAAACAAATGAGTTTGCTTTCGAATTGTGTGCGCTCATGTATGCTTGGTTCCTATAAACAAAAACGAATCGTTTTGCTTACCGAAGGTAGAATTTTTTAATAACAAACTGCGCATATAAATAAATTCGTAAGCTAATTCTACCTGTGATAGCTACTTCCATATGCAAAGCTTCATGCTTCATTATTGATCAAGATACAAGAGTCTTTATTTTAACCAATACCGATCCGTAAGTTATAAGAATCGGCCATAAGTGAGGTTCCAAGTGAACTTTTACTCTGTTGAATTAACCCAGGATTTTTTCCGGATTTTTTCCTCCGAAATCATGAACGCACACAGAGCAAGCGTGGTGATCAATAGAATAGAATACTCTTTATTATGTACACCATATAAATTACAGACATAAATATAGAAACTTTACAATGGGTGACACAATGGGGGGTCTTATCGCTAAGAGCGATCGTTTAAAGACAACCTTTGGATGGATTAAAAAGGGGGAGGAGAGACAAATACTGTAGGTAGTATGTCACCACATACCATTCACATAATACAATAAATACATACATAAATTATATTATACTAATCTAAATAAATATGTATAAATAACATAACCGTCCCGCATGATGAGAACCTCGTGAAAGCCGAGAAAGATAAACAAATCAAGTATCTTGACTTGGCACACGAGGTTGTCGACATGTGGGATGTGGACTCAGCGATCATTGTGCCGATAGTCGTGACAGCTAATGGTTTAATAGCCCAGAGCCTCGACCAACACCTGAGGAGGATCTCGTTGGGCAGCTGGATCAAGGGCTTGATTCAGAAAGCGGTACTTCTGGACACGGCCCACATTGTTAGGAGGTTCCTCTCTCTGGAGCCCTGACCGCCGCCGGTAGCTTGGACCCTGTTCCCGATACCGGTGGGCTACTATTTTTTAATGTTTTATATTTTTTTTATATCCTAATATTTAAAAATATAATTTATATGTGTATAATGAAGGACTAATAATAAATATGAAACAGGAGCAAAGAAAAATATAATGATGATGTTTAAGGAGAGGCTTTTTTAATGCTCGTTCGATTTCTGTATGAGAACAAGCCATTGTTCTGCTGTGGAACAGTTACGTCAAGGGTGATATTGTTGTATGAATATTAAACTCTGCCTGAAGCTGAGTTCGAAATAAAAGGCTAATGAAGCATACTGAGCTATCAAAAAGACCAATTTATTAAAAATATTTCGTCGACAATCGAAAATGTATTGGCAATATTGAATACTGTATTAAAATGTGACCCACATATTTTAAAGATATTTTGATATTATGAATTCCTATAATAATTTATAGGAATTTTATTTCAGTCTACCGACTGAAATAAAAATTACGAGTTCACGATTTAACAATCGTGAACTCGTATTTTTTTTATTTGCTTTTATGCTTGTTTTTAAGTGACATCAAAAAAAAAGATGGTTATAAATATGTTCGTCTCTATGTCTTTTTTATGTATGTTCATCGATATTTTCGTGTTTTTTTTTTGTGAATTTTAAAACAATATTTTTTATTATTGTCCCAACTTATTGTGTAACTATAATTACAATGTAACTATATACACTAGATACTAAAATAAAAGACTAACTAACTTACTATACAAATAAAAAAAAAATAAAAAACAAAGGACACTTAGGCATCGAAGTACTCGTCCGCATCGCTGTCATCTGGAAACGTGCCCAGAAGACTGGCAGCATTGCCACGTCGAATGGCAATGCTAAATTCTTTGACCAAAGAACGACCCAGCCCTCTGGTCACGTGAAGTATCGACCAGCCGGCGAGAAATTTCCTCAAAAAGGAAATTTTCGTCAATTGTGGACCGATTTTGAAAATTATTTTTTCATAAGTTTGCGCGGTAGTTTCATATTTATTAACTTTGCTTGGGTAGTTTTTGATTTAACTGCATTTCTTCCACTTTGTGTGTCTTGATGATTTTATAATACTTCCTGTTATCATCCTCTAAACTGTTCCACCGAACCGCACGTTACAAAATTTTGTTTCAGTGCGGTTAGTGGAAGTGCTCAGGTGCGGTTCGTCCAAGTGCGGTTGAAATCAGTGCTCTGAGTGGAATACCTCTCATTTTTCAGTTTCATCTGCCTAGCGTCTTCCCAACTTTGTTTGCGTCGGCTTCCAGTCTAGCTGGATACAGCCGAATACCAGTATTTATATGTAACAACTGCCTATCTGACCTTCACAACCCAGTAACTGTCTAAAACGATAGACTGGTTGCCAGACTTTACCGGGCTTCTGGCTAGATTTTAAGTGAATCTCAATGTAAATACTCGACGTGAACCTGTTAACTTATGTACTTATGTTAGTACGAATACGAGAATTCCTACTAACTTACATTTCGTAGTTCGAAATGAACTTTCATGATAGTTGAATTGAGTTCACGATTTGCATGCAATTTTCATCCGTAACTCGTTGTAATGGTGGCAATCAAGTGTCAATTTTCTCTGCATGCTGTGCATTGAATTCTTGTCTTTTGAGGCTTTGAAAAGGCACATTTTGGCTGTATGCATTATAAAGGTTGAGGAGAAACCCTTATTGCAATTTGTCGGGATATCAACTGCGGATGGTAAATGAGTACTGTGGTCGGGGTGGGTCAGGTTATTGAAAAGGCCTTAAAGGTTAAACTGTTTTAGTCATCCATTTTGTAGCACAACGTGCCCATGTAAGGGCCTCTTGGCAAGGTCATGACATAGGTGCCAATCTGTCAGGCTGCCCCGTTAGTGACAGGCTGACAGTCCGCCATGGAGGTCTGTATGGAAGGAAGAGTTCATGTACTGCTACAGTTTAGTCAAACTCAAACTCAAAGCATTTATATCAAATAAACCTATTACTCTCCGAGGGGCCCGTGGCTAAATAATAACAGCCGCACAGGTCGATCGATCAGGTTAAGCTACGCTTGCCGCGGTTGGTCTGTGGATGGGTGACAATCTTTACATACCGAGACCCCTCCGTGCCTCGGAAAGCACGTTAAGCCGTTGGTCCCGGCTGTCATTCGTTGATCTTTGATAGTCGTTACGGGTAGTCAGAAGCCCGAAAGTCTGGCAACCAGTCTTACCAAGGGGTATCGTATTACCCAGTTACTGGATTGTGGAGGTCAGACAGGCAGTCGCTCCATGTAAAATACTGGTATTCAGCTGCATCCGGTTAGACTGGAAGCCGACCCCAACATAGTTGGGAAAAGGCTAGGCAGATGATGATCCCTCTCACAGAGAGGAGGTCTGTATCCCAGCAGTGGGAACATTAAAGGCTTATTATTATGCTTATGTTTATGCTAGTGTCTCGGTATGTAAAGATGGTCACCCATCCACAGGCCAACCGCGGCAAGCGTAGCTTAACCTGATCGATCGACCTGTGCGGCTGTTATTATTTAGCCACGAACCCCTCTCTCTGTGAGAGAGAGTGGGCCGTAATCCGTCACACGGGCCCAGTGCGGGTTGATAGATGTAATATTATGTCTTTGAATTTAACTAAAACACTATACAGAAATAAAGACATAAAACCTAAACTTACCTTTATACCTACTTTTTTATGACCCCATAACGAACTTTGGACTCCGACAAAAGTCCTTACACTAGCCCTAACTATGGTCATTATACCCTTGTGTCTGAAACACAATAAAACGAAAACAAGGCAGTGCCGGGGTCAATTAGACCCGACAACGTTGCGTAACTGCCATTGGGTACGTGGGCTGGTCGTTGGTGACATGGACGAGATAGTGGTTGGAGTGCTTACGTTAGTTATTAAATTGGCTTGCAGTAAAAAAATTAGATGCGGCCAGAACGAAAAGTGTCTCTTGAGGATCAACAAAAAAAAAAAACAGTTTTTTTAACTAAATAACTTTCGTCTGTAATATAAGTATTTAAAGGTGGGAAACAATGAATACTTAAATAAAACGTAATGAACCATAAGAACGGTCTAGTGGCTTTTCGGTTTCTGGAACGAATTTTGCTAAACGAAAGCCAGAAGATTTCATCATCATCATCACTTCAGCAAAAAAAGGTCCACTGCTGGACATAGGCCTCCCCAAAGTACTTCCACTTCGACCGGTTCCTTGCTTCTCGCATCCAACGGGTTCCTGCGGCCTTCATAAGGTCGTCGGAAGAAGAAGAAGTTTCAGAAGATTTAAAAACAATTTTTTACTTCAAGACACGAGTGAATCTGATTTAATTATCATTGATCACTCAGTAGTTTGACATTTATATATGTAATGGTTTATATGGACGACAAATTAATCATCATAATCGTAATCAGCCTATACTGTTTCCACTTCTGGGATACAGGTGTCCTCTCTGTGAGAGGGAGATACCACAGCACAATTTTAAGTCTGTCAAAATAAAGTTGAAAATCTATTAAATAAATTTGACAGATTGTAGTACCTTGATATGCTGGCGTCTGTACGTATCACTCCATTCGCTCACTACTCTGTGCTCCTCGACCATTAAGCAGGATTAAGGGAAATACAATGGCCGTACACCAAAATATATTTTTATCCAAGTTAAAGTTAATGTTTTGCTTTCATTAAATGAAGCGAAAAGAAAAATATAAGTGAGATTAGTATTCTACGAGTGTCGCTCGAGTTTGGGCAAGAGTGTCTGAAAGTGGATGGGATTTAGGTTCCGTTGGAAATGGTATAGGGATTATTACGTTTATGGATATAGAAGGTCAAGCAGGATTTTTTTAATACGCTACGATTATGAAGATACTATTGGACTAATACTGGAATACATTTTAGAATAACGCAATTGATACTAACTTTGTTAATAAAATGTTACAAGGTTGTTTTGTTGGATCACACACGACAACGCGTCACGCGACGGGACGCAAGTAACGCGCCTCCGTGCGTGGTTTTTTACATGCAAATTCCATAAAACGCGTTTCCGCGCGGGGAATTTGGCTCCGTTTCTCGCGACACGACCTTATAGTGAGTTATCTGCACAATTATGGACCCTGTAGAGTACAGCAAAAAGTAAGGATAAAAAATTGAAAAAAAGAAACAATGAACAATTTTTAGATGATAATCATTATTAGCAATAATTAAGTACTCAATCGGTACTCAAAAAGGTGAAGGAAAACATCATGAGGAAACAGGCATTTCTCAGAACCAAAAAAAAAATCGGAGTCATGTTAGATCTACCAACCCGCACTAGGTCCGGGTGGAAAATTACGGCCCACTCCCTCTTACCGGGAGGCGGCCTGTGTTTGTTCCCAGCAGTGGGAATATTACAGGCTTTTTATGCTAAGTACTTAATTAAAGTCATGATTTAATTAACACTTTCATTACTGCTTGAATACTAAATTAACTCTATTTAGCTTTAATTAGTCCTCGGAAATTATGTGAAAATCGGTCTAGATATTATCATTCATAACTTCATTATTTAGTTCAAGCGTTTGATATAAAACCGTCTTATTTAAATATGGATCTAATTTTCTAAATGACGACTATAATTAGCTTAACTGTGACACAATTACTTTTTCTATTGTTACCTATCTTGAGGAGATTTCGTGACAACGGAACGTTTAAGAGCTAAAAGTGCTATTCTTTAAAAATCACTGCTCACCTCACTTAAGTGAGCGCTCACAATTCGAAAGCGAACTCATTTGTTTTTAAACGACTTCAAAAAAGGAGGTTCTGTATTCGACCCGCATGTATGTTTGTATGTACGCGATTTTCTCAAAAACTAATGAATCAATTTTAATAATTCTTTCACTAATATGATCTAAATATTTTCAGGAAGGTTTAAGTATATAATACATTAGGTAATTATTTTTATGTACGAAGTTATATGCATAAATGTAATGCATCTCCGGCATTTCTATGCGAATTTTGATGATTCTTCTAGTCGGTGTCTTCAATTCTTTAATGCATTAGTGTTAATTGAATTTGTGTGGGGTAGGTATAACTAAAAGGCGAAAAATAAAAACTTTTTTTTACAAAAAAAAACAATCGACTTCAAAAAAAAAACAAAGTGATAAATAACTTTATTTTCGGAAGTCGGTGTCAAAAAACGAAAATGCGGAACCAACGACACCGACTTCTGAAATTAAAGTTATTTAACACTGTAGTGTTTTTTTTTAAGTCGGTTGTTTGTTTTGTAAAAAAGTCTTTTAAAGTAAATCGTCGCGGATTCACAACGAGACATCGTTAGAATTTTGCTTTGACGTTTATAGAGCTGCAACCTAATTTAAGGTGCCAATATCCCCGGGGTAGCGGGATCGTCCGAAAGGGTTACCGCTGCCCCGGAACATAAAGGGCTAAGGAAGGAACACGGGTGGGTTTTAGTCAGTAAGAGTCTGACACTCCCTTCCGCTCCACCCAGAGCGGGAGGAGTCATTAGATGATTTCCCATCCAAAAAAAAAAAAAGGTGCCAATATCTTAAATGAATCTTTGCTATAAATGTTGCCGTTGGCTTATCGCCAATTAACCGACATTTAGCTTTTAGAACGAATTTCTGGTTGATTCATTAGCAAGTCTTATCACGTTTGGGCATAGCTCTAAAACGTTAAATTAATAATTAGGCAATTGAATAATATTAATTAAATTAAATGAAGGCGGCTTCGTTGGTCTATTGGTCGCGTTACTGGCGAGTATGAGGACCTGGGTTCGCTTCCCGGGTTGGGTAAAATGTTATTGGGTTTTTCCATCTGGAATTTCTCGGTAGCAATCCGGAGTCTGGATTTGTTTGTTGATGGCAATGGGCTTGCCCATGTTGCCTATCTATTTAAAAAAAAAGTGGCACTTCGGGAGTGCCGACAGAAATGAAAACAAAACACAAACAGAATACTTTGCCATCACTCACTGACATATCGGATAGGTATACATTAAAACCGAGTACATCCCGAGGACAGCCGAACACATCCGAAGCGGTGTCGGTTACGGTAACAGCGGCACGAATTCAATGGTTTTTTCTCCCTTCTCCAAAAATGCCCAACGCGCCTAAATAAGTTTTCACTTCAAAAAAAACACGCATCATCATTTCTATAATTATTTATGACTGTAATTTATATGGTGTACATAATAAAGAGTATTCTATTCTATTCTATGTCCGGAACGAAGTCTTAAGGCTATACTAATTAGGTTTTTATTAAGGTCACAATCAATCCACGGAACCCGAGAAATCTCTGGCTGGAAGGTTCGATACCATATCAAAAGCGTGATGTTATATTGTTTTTATTATGTTTATACTCGTCCACTCATTAGTTAATCCTTCCACGTCTGGGGGCTCTGAAACGTTAAATGAGTAATTGAATTCTATTCAATAAATTAAATGAAAAAAGGTATTCAATTTATTTTATTAGCTTTTTTTTAGCCTTTTCATTCATAAAACTAATTACAAACGCGTTTGGTGACTTATTAACTACGTGCTATGGGTTTAATATAAATATTAATTGAAAGACAACAAAGATATTCATAATAATTAATAAAGGCAATTACAAATGTATGATTAAAATCTGTAGGTATTCATGCCACGTAGAAATAATAATTCATAATACTGTGGATTACAGCCCACTCCCTCTCACTGAGAGGAGGCCTGTGTCCCAGCAGTGGGAACATTATAGGCTGATTATGTTATGTTTAATACTGTTGCTTTTGTAACCGTCCCACTGTAAGTGCTTGGTCAAACTGGCAGCTAGGGGCGGGGAGCGGCGCGGGTGCGAGAACGCGCGCGATCTGCCTGTCCGTAGTCGAGCGCAGTTGCGTTCTGCGTGTTGTCGTGTCCAGTGTTTTTCAAAATATAATATGGATGAAAAAGACTTATTTTTACTAGAAAAAAGCTCGAACTACACACATCAAAAGTGTCTAGGGATCAACATATATTTTTGCAATAACTTTTCTCCTGATTGATATTAATTAAAATTTTCTTTAAGGATTCATCAAATAAAGTGTTTTCGTTTGTCACAGTAACGATAAACCAAGTCACCTTTGCATTAATAAAGAAATTTGCCATTTTCCTAATAAAGGGATTTTTGACATTTGAACCACTAACACAAAAGTTCGAAAAAAAGACTGAAATAACAGTTTTCTTTAAAATTTTATTGGGTAACTTAAACAATTAATAATCCGTGTTTCTACCGCGAACACTAACAACACAAGAACATCGGTTTGGCATACTCAAAATGAGTTCATCCAAATCACGCTGTGGAATGGCAGCCCATGTTCGTTGCAACAACAAAAAAAGGTCTTCTTGCGACTGGATACCCTCCATATTCGGCAGAGCTCTTCTCTGTAGCATATCCCATGCATGCTCAATCGGGTTCAAGTCTGGCGACTGAGCAGGCCAGGGCAGGACATTGATGTTAGCTGCGGCGAGAGTCTGTCTTACAACTCTTGCGGTGTGCGGTCGTGCATTATCATGCATTAACTGAAATATGGGACCGATTTGCACTTGTAGAGGAACGATGACGTCTGATACAATCGTCTCAGCATAAATTTGAGCGTTGAGGTTGCCTCTGATCCAAATCAACTCAGTTCTTCCGCCGATCCAAATACCCGCCCATACCATGATGGTTCCACCACTATAAGGATGGACTTCCTGGCAGGATTTTAATCGCTGTTGGCGTCCAGGGGTTCTCCAGTGTCGTATACGTCTTGTATCCGGTCTCATACCAAAACGAGACTCATCAGAAAAGCACACGAAACGCCATTGTTCTTCTGCCCAATTTCTGTGTTCAAGAGCCCATTGATATCGAATCCTACGATTGTGCATTGCTATAGGTGGTACCCGTAGCAGTCTTCGGGAATGAAGGTTCACTTCATGCAAGCGGTTTCTGACTGTTTGGTCGCTAATTAAGTTCCCTGAAGAGTGATGAAGCCTCACGGCTAACATCATGGCGGTTATTGTTGGAGCTCTTCGAGTTAAGATTTGAATGTATCGGTCTTGTCTCCGTGTGGTGCAGCGATACCGTCCTCCATGGCGCTCAGCCACGGTACCAGTGCTTCGGTAACGTGTCCAAAGTCGACTGATAACACTCTGACTTGTATTTAGAGCTAAAGCCACAGTACGTTGCCGGGAACCAGCTTCTATCATTCCCACGGCTCTGAGCATTTCTTCCCTGCTTAAATGACGTCGCCGCTCCATAATAACGTTGGTTTTAATCAGTAGTAGGGAAACAGTAGCACTAATAATGTCTTCAATGCGTTGTATGTTTTTATAGGGAAAATATTGACAGCTGATTTTCATCTTTTACTCGAATTTGATTCACAGTTCCTGATTCAAATTATGAAATGCACCAAAAAGGATCCATATAAATTTATAAAATCATAAATTTATTACAAAGCCACATCTCAATCTCAAGAAATCCGCATAAAAATGCTTGATCCCTAGACACTTTTGATGTGTGTATTTCACGCGGGCAGAAGCTAGTAGTGTTATAGTATGACAACAGATATAAGTTATAGTTCCTACCGTGACAGTGTGTAACAGGCCTTTAGCAGGTACCTAGCCACAGATACACCTAGATAACGCAAGAGCAATTACTTTGCGTGCCCAGCTTACGTACAAAAATCGTAAGCCCCCACTTTCGCGCTGTCTTGTGTACTGTTGGCTGGGTGAGCGTGAGCGCTGGCGCGGCGTCTTTGAATCTATTTGATTTTCCCATCACTAAATAGTACTTGTGACGTCATAGTAGGTAGTCAAAAAATGGCACGTTTGGTTTTCATACAGATCGTGGTACTTGGGCATTTTCACTTTTAAGTGTACTTACCCTAAAAAAATAAAAGTGACTGAAAATAAATGGACATTGTAGTGAAAATAGTAGTCAGTTTTGTGACGTGTATTTTCAGATAAATGTGTTTTAAACCTGTGTTATTGGAGTTTAAATTGTGCAAATTTGATTTTTGTGACGGGAGAAACTATACACTATTGTTGCACCAACACTTTTAAATGTATTCGTAGTACTATTTTAGTAATTATGGCAAATTCAATGTTGGTAAGGGGAGGGACATGCCAGAAACAGTTACTCTGAATATTTAAAATACTCATAAATTAATAATTCAAACGTATTTTACCAGGATTGCAGATGGATTCGTCAATTGAATATAAATATTTTACCGTTTTATTCCAAAAATTAGACAATATGTCCACTATTTATCTTGCTATAAAATTTTGAATAAGTGGGACATCCTCAAAATGGCGGGTACACTTAAAAGTGAAAATGCCCACTTACGTTATCTAGGTCTATCTATATCTGTGTACATAGCCCATAACTTTTGGTGTGCCTGGCCCAGCACCCTTAAACATTATTCTGTATGCTAATTTAATTTTGACCATAACTTTTGCTGTAAATCAAACCTAATAGGGTTTTAAATTTCAGAAACCTTACGACGCAAAAAGGATTAGGTTTTATGTCAAAGCAGATATTTATTTTACTCTCGTCCTGAGTAAATATTTATATTTTGGCATCTAAATTTAAATAATAATAATAATAATGTTTTATAGGGTTTTTAAACGCTAAGACTCTCCACAATCGCGAGATATGCAGTCTCAGGGAATATTTCCTTGAAACCGACGTGGGGATGCACCGAGATGTAGTCGTGGTGGACAATGGCCTCACCCCGCTCTCCTTATGTAAAGAGAACTGGCGCAAACCAGTAGTGCTTGACACTAATGATCGCATGGAGGTATGGCAGAGTAAGGAGCTTTACGGACGCTTTTTCCGGGCCCTACATGGACCCGATGTAGATTTACTAGCGTCCGTAGCCTGGCTGCGTTTCGGTGATCTTTTTGGAGAAACCGAAGGTTTTGTCTGTGCAATTATGGACGAAGTTATGATGACGAACAATTACCGGAGATTTATTGTGAAAGACGGCACGGTTGACATCTGTCGGGCATGCCACCGGCCGGGAGAATCAATCAGGCATATTATCTCCGGGTGTTCTCGTCTAGCTAACGGGGAGTACTTGCATAGACACAACCTTGTAGCCAGGATAATCCATCAGCAACTTGCTCTGAAATACAGCCTTGTGGAATCGGAGGTGCCGTACTATAGGTATGTGCCCGACCCAGTTCTCGAAAATGGAAATATCACATTGTACTGGGATCGATCCATCATCACTGACAGGACTATTGTTGCCAATAAGCCTGATATAGTGGTGATGGATCGATTAGAGAGGCGCGCAATGATTGTTGACATAACCATCCCGCATGATGAAAACCTCGTGAAAGCCGAGAAAGATAAACAAATCAAGTATCTTGACTTGGCTCGCGAGGTTGTCGACATGTGGGATGTTGACTCAGCAATCATTGTGCCAATAGTCGTTACAGCCAATGGATTGATAGCCTAGAGCCTCGACCAACACCTGAGGAGGCTCTCGTTGGCCAGCTGGATCAAGGGCTTGATTCAGAAAGCAGTACTTCTGGACACGGCTCGCATTGTCAGGAGGTTCCTCTCTCTGGAGCCCTGACCACCGGTAGCTTGGACCCTGTTCCCGATACCGGTGGGCTACTATTTTTTATATTTTTGAATGTTTTTATATATTTTTTTTATATTCTAATATTTAAAAATATATATTATATGTATATCGACGAATAAAGGAAATAATAATGTTATATGTTATTGTGATTTCTGTAAATTTAGCGGTGTGAACTTCTGGTTGTTGTAACACTTAGTTACATATAATTTACTTGTATAGTAATCTGTGGAAACTGTTTCTGGATTGTGGTGAACTAATTTTATACTTATGTTTATTATTGCATCTGTTGCAACCAGTCATACCAAGGGATATCGTGTTACCCAGTAACTGGGTTGTGGAGGTCAGATAGGCAGTCTTCCTATGTAAAATACTGGTTTTCAGCTGCATCCGGTAAAACTGGAAGCCGACCCCAACATAGTTGGGAAAAGACTAGGCAGATTGATTGCGATAGGTAGTAGAAAAATATTTCGTAAGTGTAAAATATAAAACAACATAGGGTAGGTCCAATAGTATATAGGCAAACTCGTAATTAGTTTATATATGAGTAATTCCGCGTTAAAGGAATAGAAGCTCTAAACTGCCTATAGATAGCGCCACAAAAGATGAGACTTGACCCCCCCTCCCGCGCTCTTTCCGCCGCCCCTAAGACGCCCGGTCCCGTCCCGCGCTCAGACCTCATACCGCTAAAGAGACCTAAAATCGTGTACTGCGCAAGTCAAACCACGTGGTGTGTCAAGTCTCGTCTTTCGTGGCACGCATTGTACAGACGCCAGCACATCAACCTACTACAATCTGTCAAATTTCTTTAATATATTTTCAACCTTACCACTAAAGCATAAGGTTGTAAGAAACTTGAGACGTCGGAGTGCTCGCAACTTCGCGGGCGGCCGCGCAACCTTTCAAGTTTCTCAAGCGATACTATGTATTTTAGTAATGAAGATAAAGTTTAAAATTATATGACGCTGAAACTGCTCGCCGCTTCGCTGCCATCTCGGTGTGATTTGAGCCTTAGGCGATAACTTGGGTGATGGTATGTTTTGAGATCAAAGAGATTTACCGCGAGAATTATTGCCAACGTTGAAGCGGCCATACTTGTGTTTGTCATTGGGTACCGTGAGCGCGAGTTTATTTTGTCCAGACGCCAGCACATCAAGCTACTACAATCTGTCAAATTTCTTTAATAGATTTTCAACATTATCGCTAAAGCATAAGGTTCAAAATTGTTTGAAAAAATTTGACAGTTTCGGGTAGCTTGATGTGCTGGCGGCTGGTGGCTGGTACAGTGCAGCAGCGTCAACGTCCATCTTCAAATTCAAGGGGAAAATTTGCGCCAATTTTATTGCCAATTGACGTTGACCGTTCAAGTGTGGCCACACAATTTATTGCGTTAATTATCGGAATAATTACGATGATGGGCATTGCCGTTTCCCGTTGGTGTGGCCCCGGCATAACAAAGGCGATGCGACTCCATGACCGTTTTTTTTTTACGTTCGCTCTAAATGTAGGTAGATTTACAACGAATCTCATTCAGTACAAGAAGTTCATTTGCATTTTAGTTATATTGCAGGTCTGTCAAAGTGAAAATTTATTTTTTATCAATGTTGTAGTTTGTTACAATCTTAAAAATAGTTTAATATGTTTTATATAGTGCATTTGTGTCTAACCATCGCGCTGAAGAATACAATATTTAATTAACGTAAGTAATATGATAACAAGAAGTTTTTTACATTATACAATTTATATATACGTAAATCCATACTAATATTATAAATGCAAGTGTGTCTGTCTATCTGTTACCTCTTCACGCTTAAACCGCTGAACCGATTTAGATGAAATTTGGTATAGCGATACTTTGAGGCCCGAGAAAGGACATAGGATACTTTTTATCCCGATATTCCCACGGTATCGAAACTTATGTGGGTGAAACCACGGGGCATGTAGTCATCATCGCGTTCCATTCCTGCACGTATTTGGTACCTGCCTTTTCTAATTCCACAAGTCAGAACGTACTTGCATTTCGACCCTACCTACCTACTTCTCTTGAATTTTTATACTGCAGGAATGACTACACATTTTTATAAACTCTTAAACCGCTTTAGTTAAAAGTGTATTATCATCGCTAGATCCATTATGGTGGAGTGAAGATACTTCATCATAAAATATAAAATCACGCCTGTTCTCTTTGATGGGGTAGCCAGAAGTGACGGTATATTTTGTCAGTTAAAAATGCCATGTAAAAGAGGCAAGTGTTATTAACTGAATCATCATCTGCCTAGCCTTTTCCCAACTATGTCGGGGTCGACTTAGGTGGACTTAGGTGGTGGTTGCCTGGAAGAGATCAAAGAAAGCGATAAGGCCGCCCATTGTATGTTTTATGTTAATAAATCGTTTTTATTGTTATGTTTTTTTCTGGTGTACAGACGCCAGCACATCAAGCTACTACAATCTGTCTTCCTTTAATAGTTTTTCAACTTTATTGCTAAAGTATAAGGTTCATAGTTGATTGGGAAAATTTTACGGTTTCGGGTAGCTTGATGTGCTGGCGTCTGTACATTAAAGTATATATAAATAAATAAATAAATATAAGATCTACCGATCTTTACAGTCAATTCGATAATGCTCATTACAAAATCCAATTGAATTCTCCAAATGTATCTCAAAGTGCCTTTTAAAGCTAAAACACCATAAAACGGCGGAATACAATACCTACAATAAAATTTAACGTTTATTCTCTAAAGATTCATTTAAAGATAAAGTATGGAATTTCACACAAAATTATCATTATTGTATTGTGTTATCTATACGATTAATACTTATACGGTTTAAAAAACTCTTTTGTTTGGAGCAGACCGGATAATTTCAACATGATAATAAAATTATTAGAGAGGCTTGTGGCTAAGCAATAACAGCCCCACGGGTCAATCGATCAGGTTAAGCTACGCTTGCCGCGGTTGGTTCGTGGATGGGTGACCATCTTTATATACCAACACCTCTCCGTGCCTCGGAAAGCACGTTAAGCCGTTGGTCCCGGCTGTCATTCGCGGATCTTTGACAGTCGTTACGGGTCGTCAGAAGCCCGAAAGTCTGACAACCAGTCTTACCAAGGGGTATCGTATTACCCAGTAAATGAGCTGTGGAGGTCAGATAGGCATTCGCTCCATGTAAAATACTGGTATTCAGCTGCATCCGGTTGGACTAGAAACCAACCCCAACATAGTTGGGAAAAGGCTAGGCAGATGATGTTGATTAATTACTATCCTACTGCAAGCCAACCCGCTCTGTGTTCGCGTGGTGGATCCCACTCCCTCCCATATAGAGAAGGCCTGTGTCCCAGCTATTGGAACGTTGTAGGCTGATTATGTCATATGTGTCTAGGGCAAAAGAGACACAGAGAATGAACGAGCTTTGATCACCAAGCTTGCTCACAGCGTTTTGGCGATTTTAGACAGTTTGAAAAAGTTTCATCATAATTCATTCTCATTCTTTAAAAATCACTTCGAAATTCGAACGGTGTCTCGTTCTGAATCCGCGATGATTTACTTTAAAAACAAATGAGTTCGCTTTCGAATTGTGTGCACTCACTTGAATGAGATTCCAAGTGAACTTTACAATGATGCAGTAACCTATTCTATCGTTTCTTTGTGTCCTAGATTTTCACTTCCAAACTGTAATTTTACGACACTAGTTTCGTGAGCTAACGTTAACTTCATTTGTAGACAGTTACACAGTCTCAAGAGGTTTCCTCATCCTTTGCGACACATTTTGAATCTGCGTACATACATAGAGCGTAGTCACAAAACAGATAGGAACAGAAGGTCAGGTCTATACAGCGAGTGAGAGCGCACGCACACATAAACACGCTTCACGTACAACGCGTGCAAGCGCAGTCGCGACAGGCATTTGTTTCAGGTCGCCGTATGGCTCATTTTCATTTAGTCGATAACTAGGTCGATTTACAGCATGCGGGGACTCCCCCGCAGGCGTTGTAATGACTAATGAAAGTCATAAGTCGATAACGCGGTTGGTACCGCCTGCGGGGAATCCCTGTGAATCAATAAAATTCATCGGTCGGTAAAAAGCGTGCGGAGACTCACAACCAATGAAAATGAGCATTCAAAGAAACTACCAAACAACTAATGAAAACGGACCCAATGGCATGCGTTAAAAAAATCTCCCAAACAACCAACCAAAGAAAATGAGCCTGTACGTATTAAAATCCACGTTCAACCCCTGGAGTTGAACGTGGACAACATTTAGGGGTTCAACATGGCCGGGGGTAGAGATTGTGAGGCTTCAACAAGGACTAAACCGTACATTTCTATGTGTGCGTGCATTTGTTTTCACTCGTTGCATGGCGCCAACCTTCTATCATTATTCTGTGACATAACTCTGCGTGTTCTAAATACAGACATACATAATAAAGTAGGTACCTATGTAGGACACAAGCTTGCGACGGCAGTAAGTTATTTATGCGATGCGTGTTGTTACCTGCAAGATGGAGAATGTTTCGTATAAAGCTAGCTTTTATAGTATTATTTATGGGGATTCCTTACACAAGGCATCCATTCCTACATCAAGCAGGCACAAGGCATTCTTACATCAGGCAGGTCGTTATTGTATTCATTAGGCCTTTAACCAATTTACAAAGTGTTAAAAAATTAACCCGACAAACTTTAAGAGGTGCTTTAGACCATCGAACTGAACAACTTTCACTATGGGACTAACTCTGAAATCACGAAAAAAAATCTGCTGATTCATACAAATTTTGGTCAAGTAGGTATGGAACTTTTGTATTAAACAGCTGTTTTTTTTTCGTGATTTCAGAGTTGGTCCCATATTAAAAGTTGTTCAGTTCGATGGTCTAAAGCATCTCCCAAAGTTTGTCAGGTAAATTTTTTAAAACATTTATAAGTTATCACTAGATTTATTTTAGGCATACTTAGTTTAATACTCTTCATAATATTAATATGTAACTTTGTAATTATGTAACTTCTATGTAATTTATTTACGTGAACTTATGAATAAAATTATTATTCTATTCTATTCTAAGATTTGTAGCTTGAACACTTTCGTCTGCCAACCCTTTTTGCAACTATGTTGGGGTCAAACTCAAACTCACTCAAACTCAAACTCAAAGCATTTATTTCAATTAAACCATTTACAGGCACTTTTGAATTGTCAAGAAGTCGGTCAGTCAAAAATAAAATGAAGCTAGTTGCCCATTCCAAAGCGTAGGTACCTATGGAGAAGAACGGGCAAGAAACTCCATGGACACTCTTTTAAATTATATTTTTACAAAAATATTAGTTACATCATTAATGTTGAATTTATAATAATATGTGAGAACGATGTAAAAAAAGATGTATGCGTTAAAAGCGTCCAGAGTACAGCAAATATTAAATAATAAAAAAAAAAAAACAACAATCCAAAAATAAAATAATTAAAAATAAAAATAAGCCGAGGCAGCCGAGTGATGACCAGCCCCAACTGACGGCGCCCGTTCACGAACATGACGCATAGATCAGCACCATTCAGCTCAACCATTTTGAAGGGAGCTAAATGATCCAACACACACGCCACCGTCAGCGAGACATTTGTGTGAGCATGACATACTATCAGCTGCCAGGGCACATTCAAGTCAATGAAAGACATATTACCCGGTAAATGGTAGCTCTACAGTACATAGAACTCACATCTGTGCTATGCAATTATACAATACAAAGGAAATTGAGTTTATACAATGCAAAGATAGTCTTACAATCTTCAGCAGCTCCAACAGTATTTTCAAGTGTTAATCGATTAGTTGTGGTTGTGGAGCAGGACCAGCAATCGATCGATTTCCAGTCTAATAGGATACAGCTGAAGACTCGTATTTTACATGGACCGATTGCCTATCTGGCCTGTACAACCCAGTTACTGAGTAACACGATACCCCTTGATAAGACTGTTTGTCAGACTATCGGGCTTCTGATTATCCTTAATGACTGGCGAGCCGGAACCGACGGCTCGAAGTGGATTTTCATGTTATATTATAGGATAATATTATATCTTTTATCCGGAAACATTTTTATTAGTAACCCTGGGATGTGAGTGAAAACGCGGGCAAAAGCTAGTCTATAATTAAACTAAACTAGACAGTGTGTTAGCAGATACAGTGGCCTCCAAGAGTTAGTTGAAATTTTTCCACTTCAAACGGTCAACAAAACGGTGAAGGAAAACATCGTGAGGAAACCGGCAAGTCTCAAGACCAGAAATTCGAAGACATGTGACATCTACCAAACCCGCACTGGGCCCGCGTGGAGGTTAAGGCCCACTCCCGCTCATTGAGAGGAGGCCTGTGTCCCAGCTGTGGGAACATCATAGACTGATTTTGATGACTGCCTATCTGACCTCACAACTCCTCTTCACAACCCGACAAAGCCAAAAATAATCCAATATTGAATGCATACGATTGTCTCATTTCATGAATTCACTTAGCGAACAACACCGGAACAAATAATTGCATTTTGCAATAAAGCTTGACCCAAATTAATTCGATACGAGGTAAATGACCTCTATTGTTTCGGAATGGATATTATTGGACGGTATTTATTACTAACGTCATGGATACGGCTTCATTTTTTAATGCAGTGTGGTAATTGCATAACATATTAAATGTAGCAATGGCTTCCATTTTGACAGTTCGACAACATTCATTGCGTTATTTACGTTGTAGACAAATTTTTCGAACATATGGAGCAATGGATTAGCAATATCATGTAGATTTTGATAGAAAATGTGTTACGCAATCAGGGTGCAGGTCTAGTAGCCATTAGCGCGACTGCTAAGCAGAGGTTCCTGGGTTTGATCTCCAGGTCGGGCAAACTGAAGCGTTTGGCCAGACTGGCAGCTCGGGCGCGGGGCGGGCGCGGCGCGGCGAACTCGAAACATATGAACTTCATTTGAGTGTCCATAATGAGCATGCGGGCGCGGTGAGCGGCGCGGGCTGCTGGGCGCGGGGAGCGCGCGGGCAACTCCCGCCATAGCTCGTTCATACAAGGGGCCGCAGTGGGTGAGCGGGCGATCCGCGCGGGGACCGGGGTTCTCAAACTAGTTCTAGCTTTTTTTCCAGTAAAAATAAGTCTTGTTCATCCATATTTTATTTTGACAAACGCTAGACACGACGGCACGCAGAACGCAGCCGCGCTCCACTGCGGACAGGCAGACCGCGCGCGTTCCCGCACCCGCGCTGCTCCCCGCCCCGCGCTGCCAGTCTGCCCAAGCACTGGTTGATGGCAAGCTACCATCCTATAAAATATTTTTTTGTGTACCCTATAAGTACTGTCCCACTGGTGAGCAAAGGCCTCCCCAAGTCCTTCCAGGGATTCTTCTCTCGCGCCCCACCTCGAATTACGCGTCCAGGTCATCTCACCACCGCTTTCTGGGCCGACCTTGGCGTCGTTATGGCGAAATGTAGGTGTACAATAGAAATGTAAAAAAAACAGGGGTGTACAGTCATGAGCATAACTATGTATACACTTGGCTTTATTCAAAGGCGATTTTCTCCTTTATTTTCGAATGAAATTTTATGTTATTGCGAACATAGTATTTTCGAACCTTAGACTTATGTAAAGTGTAGTATTTCAACTTTGCATTCGTTATTTCAAAAAAAAAAATTGCAATTGAAAGTTGCCAAGTGTTGACATATTGGTGCTCGTGACTGTACAATGCGTGCCACGAAAGATGAGACTTGACACTCTTCGTGGTTTGACTTGCGCAGTACACGATTTTAGGTCTCTTTAGCGGTATGAGGTCTGAGCGCGGGACGGGACCGGCCGTCATAGGGGCGGTGGAAAGAGCGCGGGAGGCGGGGTTCAGTCTCATCTTTCGTAGAGCTAACTATACTACACCTCTCTTTCACAGACAGAAGCAAGTAATATTATAGGTAAATGCGAGTGAGTTTGTATGTTACGCATTCACGCTAAAACGGCTTTCAATGAAATTTGGCACAAAGGTAGATCATACGGGTCGAAGCCTGCCGGGGTAGCGGGATTGTCCGAAAGGGTTACCGCTGCCCCGGAACATAAAGGGCTAAGGAAGGAACACGGGTGGGTTTTAGTCAGTAAGAGTCTGACACTCCCTTCCGCTCCAGCCAGAGCGGGAAGAGTCATTTGATGATTTCCCATCCATAAAAAAAAGGGTAGATCATACAAAGCGGGTAACTTCGGTAGACAAAAGTAGCTGCCTGTCTGTCTGTCTGTTACCTTTTTACGCTTTTACGGCTGAACGGAGGTAAATGGAATGCGGCACAAGGGTAAACCATGACCTGAAGGAGGATATATGATGCGTTTTATCCGTGCAGGATGTTCTCGTCAGTAATACCCGATCACCACGCGGGTGAAGCCGCGGCAAGGTCTATTTTTGAAGTGAACATTTCTTTAGTTTAGGCGCGTTGGGCATTTTTTGAGATGGGAAAAAACCATCGAATTCGCGCCACTGTTACCGTAACCGACACCGCTTCGGATGTGTTCGGCTGTCTTTGGGATGTACTCGGTTTTAATGTATATCCGATATGTCAGTGAGTGATGGCAAAGTATTCTGTTTGTGTTTTGTTTTCACTTCTGTCGGCACTCGCGGAATGTTTTTTATTTTTTATTAAATTGAACTTTATGGCTTTTTAACAACAGAAAGTCAAGAAGTTATATATCTTATCTACATACGGATTTGAGCCTTTCAATAAAGTAAAACGAAACCCAAATATTTTCGCAATACAACACCACGTCACTTGACTTTTAAATCGAAAATAAAATGAAATTGCGATATACACCGCTAACCTCTCGATCTGACGTCACTTCAATGACGGCACACATCCTGACGGGTACTGCAATAACTGACCAATAAGCACTCGACCCATATACAGCGTGTTCCGAAACAGACGCATATACAGCGCGTTCACTTAGAGCATGTCGCATCAATTTGGGTCACGCTTTTGTTGCAGAATGCAATTAAATGGTACAGTGGGATGTTAGACTATGAATGTATAGGGTGTAGTAAAGTTTAGTGAGTTGTAAATGGAGGAATGTGTGATTTATTCTATCATACCTATAAATACTTCCCAACTTATGGGTGGCTTGGATTACCAATCTCAGACAAAAGAGTTGTCGATAGTACTGTGGCGACATCTACATCGCCACATGCAAACTACCCTGACGTCACGCAAAATCCTGCATCGCGCAAGCAGAGTTTACAGCGCACCTAGCATGTTATACAGTGTGTCCCTGGAATTATGGATTTACTCGAATAGGGGCGTGGGCAAGGTCATTTTCAAGCTTTTTAACCCCGAGAATGTCGGTGCAGTTTTTTACGGTACAAAAGTTATGACAGATTTTTGTTTCTTTCAATCACTTCGCATAGTGCTCAAAGAAAAAAATCATTAAAAAAATTATCAGGGCTGTTAATTTAATTTTTTTTAGATAGCTTGTTTGGTACCATGACGTCCATAGAGCAGCTCAAGCGATGCAGTTTAGGAACCTAAACTGAAATGTCTTGTTTTTGAATCGTTTTTAATTAGATCATGGTAGGCCACCTGTAATTTATTATAATCTGCAATCTCCTATTACTGTGCACATTAATAGCAAGTCCGTCGATCCAATTTTGGTTAAACAACGGTTTAGTTAAACGGACAGATTCAACGGTGCGTTCGGGCTGTGGTTGGCAACCCGTTTACCAGAGCTGTGACTAGTGATGGTAAGCTCCCAAGAATGTTCTCCTACCGAGAACTTTGCTGTTAAGTTCTCGAGAATGTTCTTTTGGAAGAGAATGTACGAGAATTTAAAAATTGGTTGTCTCAATTGTATCGATATTTTTTTTATAGTAACAGTTATGAATGCGTGAACGTTTTAAAAAGTTGACGTCGAAATAATTTACGCCATAACTTAAATTCTCAGTAAAGTCGCCATAGTGAGAACATTTTCAGAAATATTTCCAAAAAAATCTCTAAAATTTCGTATGGTGTTGTTAATGTTAAATTAGCTTATGGCTAAGTAATATCAGAGGCACGGGTCGATCGATCAGGTTAAGCTACGCTTGCCGCGGTTGCTATGTGGATGGGTGACCATATTTACATATCGAGAACCCTCCGTGCCTCGGAAAGCACGTTAAGTCGTTGGTCCCAGCTGTCATTCGTGGATCTTTGTCAGTCGTTACGGGTCGTCAGAAGCCCGAAAATCTGAAAACTAGTCTTACCACGGAGTATCGTATTACCCAGTAACTGGGTTGTGGAGATCAGATAGGCAGTCGCTCCATGTAAAATACTCGTATTCTGCTGCATCCGGTTAGACTGGAAACCGACCCCAATATAGTTGGGAAAAGGCTAAATTAAGATATCTCTTTTACAAAAAACTTTATGATTTACAAATAATCTGCTTTCATGAATCGTATATAACAAAAATATCATAGGAAAGGTAAATAATTAAAACCAAAATCGATAACAATAACAATTTCTTTGGAACAGACTGATTTTGTAATTCAAAAAGTTTTCAAAACGTTACTTGGTTTTGAAAACAGCGTGGTGATCAAGCTCAATCCTTCTCTATATGAGAAGAGGCCTTAGCCCGAAACCCGGGACATTACAGGCAAACAAAACAAAAAAACTTGGTTTTGGCAGTGACATTGATTGTCCATCATAATTTTACTTCCTCCTACCCGTCATGATTAACTACTAATTTTAAATTATTAAAAAATAAAATTATCCGAGATTATTTTTTTATTTTGCGCATGTAAAAAAAATACTGAATTAAAGCCTGAGGCATATTATACCACTCAACCTTAGGATAATGCAGAGACGAAACATGGCAGGACCTTCCTGAGAACATTCTCCGTCGATATGAATATTGCAGAATATTCTCGATCGGCGAACATTCTTCGCTAGAGAATGCTCTCGACCCATCACTAGCTGTGACTATAGCAGGCTATACTATTTGTATTGCCTGTGATTTTCCCACTAGCTGTAACAGAGGCGTATAAATCAGTTTCTGATTATCGAACCCATATTTTTATTTCCATTAAGTCTTTTAGTAGCAGCCCGCGGCGTTTGGATTTCTGTTCGGTTGACTGCAATTTTATGTTAGCCCCTTGCTACATCTTTATCAATCTAATCTGCATTCGCAATGTATTTGCCAAAAATGTAAACAAATATGAGTTTATGAAAAAATTACTTTAAATCCTACACAATAAAGTTCAGTTACCCTACAACTTCAAGCATTTTTATAACTTTTTCAATAGTGCGTCGCTCTGAAATCAACTTAATTGTCATTGAAATAAAGTTGATATTTGTGTAACTTGAAATAGGGCACATTTACTACAGGTTGTACTGCCACTACTGCCTACCCTCTCGCCAAATACAGGAGTGATGTTATGTTACATACAAGCTAAATCTCTGACTTAGTTCCCTAACTACCCTTATATAAGTAATTATGCATTCCCAGGTACGAGTTAATTAAGTTTTCATACAAACTTGTTAATTAAGTTGTTGTAAGTACTTATGTACAGTCAACAAAAGAGATAAGTATGCAGGATCGTCGGATATAGTTGAAGTTTAGTAAGAAACCGATGGATGTTGTCGACTGAAATTTAATTTGATAAATGAGCTGTTTATTTTGTATTAATAAAATAAAATTATATTTGAGAACGTCCATCGGTTTCTTACTAAACTTCAACTATATCCGACGATCCTGCATACTTACCTCTTTTGTTGACTGTACTACGAGTAGGTATGTAAGTAAATACACAATGGTCCTGCATTGCGTAATATTATATGTGTATAGGGCAAAGTTTGGGGCAAAAAAGTGAGGGGCTCGTGGCTAAGTAATAATAACCGCAGTGATCGATCGATCAGGTTAAGTTACACTTGCCGCGGTCAGTCCATGGATGGGTGACCATCTTTACATACCGAGACTCTTACGTGTCTCGGAAAGCACGTTAAGCCATTGGTCCCGGTTGTCATTTGTGGATTTTGACAGTATGGATGGCCTGAAAGTTTGACAACCAGTCTCATCAAAGGGCAGCGTGTTACATAGTAACTGGATTTTGGAGGTCAGGCAGTCGCTCCATCTACACTACTGGTATTCAGTACCATCCGGTTAGACTGGAAGCTTGCGGTCAGCTTCCAGTCTTTACAGAATAGCATAGTTTACAGGTAAGTAATTGTAGTTTCGAAAAAGGCTATATTATTACCTACTTAGAACCAAAAATTCGACGAGATGTGACATCTGCCAACCCGCACTGGGCCCGCGTGGTGGATTACGGCCTACTCTCTCTCACTGAGAGGAGGCCTGTGTCCCAGCAGTGGGAACATTATAGGCTGATTATGTAATGATCTATAGGTGCAAAACCAATGTCCTTGTACCACAAACTAATATCACAGGCGTCGGACGCAAAACCACACAGCTCGGTCAGACAAGCTGTTACCTAGTGTTTATGTCTATAACAACTGGTAAACGCGTTCTGTTTAATCGATTAGTGGTTTGGCTATATTTACTAGGTATCTACAAAGAGTTGAGTTGGTTAAATTCGATGAATTGAGCAGAAATTAGGAAGGAACTGACCACTACATGTTTTTATAATATACTAGCTGCCCGGCGCGACTTCGTTCGCGTGGTGTCCTACTAATACCCCCTACCCTACTCCTACCAATCCTACCCCTGCCCTTCTCTTACCTTACTCCTACCCCTTCCCTACCCCTTACTCCTACCCTACTCCTACCCTACTCCTAACCTACTCCTACCGTACCCCTACCCTACTCCTACCCTACCCCTTCCCTACTCCTACCGTACCCCTACCCTACTCCTACCCTAACCCTTCCCTACTCCTACTGTACCCCTACCCCTACCCTACTCCTACCGTACCCCTACCCTACTCCTACCCTACCCCTACTCCTACTCTACCCCTACTCCTACCCTACTCCTGCCCTACCCCGAGCCTACTCCTAGCCCTGTCATTTGCGTTTTGTTATTCCAAGTCTGATTCTTTTTTTTTTTTTTCTGATTTTTTTTAGTATCTTATGTCCGTCTCCTGGCTCTAAGCTACC
This sequence comes from Hydraecia micacea, assembly GCA_914767645.1. NCBI lineage: Eukaryota > Metazoa > Arthropoda > Insecta > Lepidoptera > Noctuidae > Hydraecia > Hydraecia micacea. The sequence continues at coordinate 3,851,909 of OU611804.1, forward strand.
TCCCTACCAATTTTCACCCAAATCTGTTCTGCCGTTCTTGAGTTATAAGTGGTGTAACTAACACGACTTTCTTTTATATATATAGATAATTACTTACATTATACAGAATTATTTTTTTAGCGGTTCCAAATTTTATAGGGTATTCTACCCATGAATATTAACAAGTTTCACTTTGGGACCAGCTCTGAAATCACATTTTTTTTCAGAGTTGGTTCCATAGCAAAAGTGGGTAGAACACCCTGTAAAAATTTGGAACCTGTAAAAAAATCATCCGGTATAATATTATAGCCTTCTTCTTCATCGTGTCGATGATACGACAATGTATTAAATTTTGTTGGTCCAAAACATTGCCACTTCCACTTCATCGGCGGTGGCAGCGCAGAGGTCGCTATGGCTGCATTTTTGGGGCACATAGGGCAGGATATGAGGTGGGATAGTATAACTGTCGCAGATGGATTGCCAAAACCACTCTTTTAAATAACCGCTAGCTGTTTTACATAACCGCTGGCTGTATTACAAAACCGCTAGCTGTTTTACAAAACAGGTCCGTTATGTAAAACAGCGAACGAAATTGAACGACTTTTCATAATTACCTACAGAACTTTAACACTCAGAATTGCATAAAAGTTTTGCATTTCCCAACGCAGTGGGTCAATGATTAGACAAGAGCGTGAAATAAAACGTCCGATCGTAGATTTTAGTCCTAAATTTTGTTGTTCGTGGCTCTGTGTGTCATAACAATAACAATGGCGTGCGAAGCAGAAAGTAGTCAAATGAAAACTTCCTTCCAAATGAAAAAATAGTTTGAGGATAGCGGAAAATTAATAGAGCAATGTTGTTTAATATTACCCGGGGTTAATTGACAGGGATAGTGGAGAAATTAGCAGAGCAATTTAATGCAATTCCTATTAAAACTACTTCAATTGTTTCGGCAATGGCCCTAATTTCTCTACATATATCCGTAAGCGATCGATCTTGAGGCCATAACAGCTACACACGGTACGGGTGTCGGTCAGACGAATCTGAAGATAGAATTGACCATGTATGGTAGCCGTTAGATTTACAGACCACCATCATTATTTGCCAAGCCTTTTCCCAACTTATATTGGAGTCAGCTTCCAGTCTAACCGAACGCAGCTGAATACTAGTCTCTTACTTGGAACGACTGCCAATCTGACCTCATAAACCCAGTTACTGGATAACGCGACACCCCTTGGTAAGACTGGTCTAATCTTACTGGCCGTTATGGGCTCATACTCATTTTCCAGTGCATGGAACCACAGAAAAATATTATGTCATTGCAATTACTTAATGAAGTATTTCCTTCGTTATTTCTTACTTTCTCCGAAAAAGTTGGGTTGCTCCACTAGGCCCTTCGTCCACGACGCTACACAAAAGTAACGTGCTAAAATCTCAGGTCACCAAAAAGTAGACAGAATTTCACAGTGAATGTATTCTATGTATTCCAAAAAAACGATGGATGGAATGTGTGAATGATGATATGATTAGAAAGGGGGTGACTACCGAGATGACGTCTAATAGAGAACTATGGAAGAAAAAGATATGTTGCGCCGACCACGAATAAATTGGGATAAGGGCAGGAGAAGGATGACTATGTATTCGGGGTATTCCTCGAAACGCACCAAATGAAACGTCTATCGATATCATTTATTATCTACGGATCCTTCATGCTCTTCTCTATGTTTCATCGTTGATGCATTTCGAGGATTTATTTTTATTAATATTTTTTTTTTTTTTCGAGGAATACTTTTGGTGCGTTTCAAAGTCGGTGCGTTTCGAGGAACACCCCATTTATTCTCATTCTTTCGTATCGATGGTACGTCCTGTTAAATTACTTGGACCCAGTAGGTGTCCTTGTTAATCCCGGTACGGCGATGGCGTTTTATATGTCGTCTTAAGTGCATCTATAAATAAGTATAAATAGTAACCGGGCCACCGTTTCGTCGGGAGCACTAATACACGACGCCATTAACTTGTAGCGGTATCTACAACGCCACATGCGAACAACGCGTCATACTGACGTCACGCAAAATCCTGCATCTCGCAAGCAGAGTTCACCGCGCAACTAGCATTATACAACGGCCCGACATGAATCATCAGGCAGTTGCTTGCCAGACACAACACCCGTTTGGTCGGAGGATCCTCCCTTTCCTATAGAGTATCAGTAATCTTTACACCGTTCCTCATACCTCTATAAACTAATGCATTATTTACCATTTTGTGATTGTTTGTGTCGTGGACGAGCCGCGTTGAAATACTAGTGTTATGGCATTCTGGCTACTCATTCGTGTTTTGAGTTTGTAACACGATAGTTTTAAGTAGTGCAGCGTCGTATACGAAGGGCTTTACCATTTCAAGAAAGAGTGACGTCAGCTAAAACAATTGAATGTAATAACGAGTTTTCTGTACATTGGTTTTTATTATTTGTTTACGTACAAGGCTCTTGTTTTTATTGTCTGAGTTAAGGATAGGTCGGGTCGTAAGCGGAGCGGGGAGCGGGAGTGGTAATATATATAACACGGAGCTTATGGTGGGTGTAACAAACCCTGCTAGAGATCGTGTGAATTTAATAGAGTAATGTGTTTTTTACTATCCTAACTTCCTAACTAATAATATTATAAATGCGAAAGTAAGTTGTTTTGTTACCTTTTCACGGCTAAACCACCTGAACCGATCAACCTGAAATTTTGCATATACGTTGTCAGGTGCACAGAAACGGACATAGGGTATCTTTCATCTCGAAAAAAAGTGCTGTTCCCAAGGAAAACAACAATAACGTTATTATGATAATAATAGATGGCGCCACGTGTCTGTTGAACTTTGTCACATTATTTAATTCTGAGGCGGTACGAAATTCTCCGGGCCAGCTAGCGAAATGTCTTATTTAAAAAAGATAACTGGAAATCTCTGTTTCTATGGAAAATTTAAAATCGGTCTAATTTGGCTGTACCAATATTTTTCAAAAATGTTCTTAACTAACTTTTTAGACCTTTGTAACCTGCTTATGCGTACGAAGTTTCGTTAAGATCGGTTCATTCATTTCGAAAAACAAGGGCTTGAAAGTTTGTATGAAATGCCGTACGTCGTAAACGCTCTTAATTGTGTACAACACACTATCAATAGCAACGGCTTTCATTTTGACAGTTCAACAACATTCATTGCGTTATTTACGTTGTTGAGCAGACAATTTATTCGAACATTTGAAGCAATGGATTAGCAATATCCTTCAAAATGATGGAGGCGATAGAGTGCTGTTCTCCACTATCGTGTCCGCTTACAATATAGCTCTGGCCCAAAAGTAAAAGATTTGCGGAGGTCACTTACTTTTATTGTAAGAAAATGTGTGTCAATGGGCGCTATTGTTTTCTATTATATTCCCGTGTTTAGCCTGGGGGCGAAGTCCTATAACAAAACGTTGTTTACTTTTTATTTGTACAGTTGGAATCTCGGCTGCAAATAGTTTGGCGTAGTTTTTTTGTACCTTTTTCTTGTTTTTGTGTTGACGTTAAGATTAAATGGGTTTGTTTTGCAGAGCCGTTTTATAAATAAACACTGATGAAGATTATTTTTTTCTTTTTTGCTCTTTGTAGAACAATTTTATGAAATCACAGGCTAAATTGGTTGTTGTATTGTGTAAATGGTACACCACAGACTACCTACAGTATTCGTCTGTCCTTCCCCTTTTTAATCCATCCAAAGGTTGTTTTTAAAAGATCGCTCTTAGCGATAAGACCGCCAATGGTGTCACCCATTGTAGTTTCTATATTTATGTCTGTAATTTATATGGTGTACATAATAAAGGGTAATTCTATTCTAAATTGGAATGAACGATTTTTAAAGGCATGTACATACTTAAATTTTTACGCGGGCAGAAGCTAGTTTATTAAAAGATGAACTTATAACCAAATGCTTTGTTCAAAACTAACAATATTCTAAAAAAAGAACCTAAAGGATGTATAAAACTAGACCCAATTAAGTTTCTATTTTTGACAATAAGACCAACTTCTCAGAACACGAAAGGGATCTAATAATAAATTGGCTTAAAGTAAACGATTCTGATCGTGAAATAGATGTGAGTGACCTCGAAAAGCCTTTGGATAGTAACTTCTGTATAAATATTTCTGGTTGGCTTCTTTCATTTTTATTGTGAAACTAGCAGCGCCCCGCGGTTTTGCCCGCATACATTTTGACCTTGTGGAAATATCAAGATTAAAAGTATGTATAGATACATAATACTATGTGTTAATCCTGGTTATGAACTATCTGTGTGCCAATTTTCATCCAAATCCGTTCAGTAGTTTGTGCGTGAAGAAGTAACAAACATACAAACACACTCACAAACTTTCGCCTTTATAAGATTACTAGCAGCGCCCGGCGGTTTCACCCGCATAAGTTTCGAAAGACACGTGGCGCCATCTATTATCATATTAACGTTATTATTGTTTTCCTCGGGAACAGCACTTTTTTCGGGATGAAAGGTACCCTATCTCCGTTTCTGTACACCTGACAACGTATATGCAAAATTTTAGGATGATCGGTTCAGTGGTTTAGGCGTGAAAACGTAACAAACAAACTTACTTTCGCATTTATAATATTAGTTAGGATTAGTGTGATAGTGTGATTATAATAAGTAACTGCAGGGCTATTCTGTTAAAATTTTACCGCGAAAACTAAACTGAAGTGAGCTGTCATTCCACGTAAGCGCTCATACACACGAGCGACACGCGTCAGCGGCTGAGGAAACTGCACCCGTCGACAACATGTCGCTCGTGTATTGGAGCACCGTACTCAAATACACGAACGGCATGTTGTCGACGGCAGCCGCTGACGCGTTGACGGCGGTCGTCGATAGGTGTCGACGACTGCAGTTGCCTTTGCTGTTGACGCGTGTCACTCATGTGTATTCATACTAAATATTCTCGGTGAAAGCCATACGGCCGCCATATTGAATTAAAAAAAAAATGTAGCCAGTGTCACTCAGGATGATGTAAGGATTCTAACGATACCCCCATACATCCAAATCTGTCCAGGCATTTAAAAGTTATGGTGGAATAAAGAAACACACATACATACAAACATACATCAACCCTGAATACATTACACTCCTTTTTGGGCAGTCGTGTAATTACATTTTATTACCGAATAGCTTATGTCAGTCTCGTTAAAACGTCCAGTAAAAAATATAAAATTTTAAATTAAGAATTTTTGTTTGATGTCTTTATGTTTTGTTTAGCGGCAGTAATAATGTATGATGGTCGTAGGTACAGACGCCAGCACATCAAGTTACTACAATCTGTCAAATTTCTGTAATAGATTTTCAACTTTATCGCTAAAGCATAAGGTTCAAAGTTGATTGGGAAAACTTGACAGTTTCGGGTAACTTGATGTGCTGGCGTCTGTACTACCTCAAACTGTCTCTTTCAGTAAAACCTCAATTGCTACAAATATTAAGTTTTTAAAAGAATTCGACCCTTCATACAAACTACAAATCAAAATATTTACAATATTTAAAAGCTGTCTTAAAATAATAATATGTACAAGTATATAAAAAGGGAGGGGAAATAATCAAAGGGCATCAAAAAATTCGTCCGCATCGCTGTCAATAGGAAACGTGCCCACAACTACAAATGAAAAATGTGGTCTCCATTTTCTAAAGAAATTCCAAGTAATTTTTATCTATGTTAATAACGCTACGGGTAACAAAATGTTGTTTCAAATTCCTCTTTACATAACTGCGGTCATGTTTTCGGAAGCGAAACCTTTAAGGGCTGACGCAGACTTGGCGAAGCAAAATAAATGATATAAGCGAAAAAGAATAAATTATGGGTATTTATTTCTGTAAATTAAGTATTTTAAAGCAATCAAAACTATAACTTTTTGCTATCATAAAAGGAGAACTGACTGACTGACATATCAACGCACAGCCCAAACCGCTGGGTCTAGAGATTCCAAATTTGGCACGTACGTTCCTTATGAGGTCTAGGGGTGCACTAAGAAAGGATTTTTCAAAATTCATCCCCTAAGGGGGTGAATGGGGGGGTGAAATTTCACGCGGACGAAGTCGCGGGAAGAAGCTAGTCTCTATATATTTGCATAATTTAAAAGCTAACAGTCTTAAAATAATAACCATAATATGTACAAGTATATAAAATAGAAAGAACCTTTGAGTATCGAAAAAATCGCCGGCATCGATGCTAATAGGGCAAGTGCCCAAAAGACTGGCAGCATTGCCACGTTGCATGGCAATGCTGATTCTTTGGCCCTCTGGTGACGTGAACAGCTGAAGAGTTGACCAACCGCTTGGCAATGTCTCGAAAAACTGTTTAAAAAAATACTTTTAGACGTGAAAAATAAATTAAGTTTTAAAACAAGATGAGTTTGGAACTGTCTATCCAACAACTCTGAGAAGAATGACCGAAACACACTCAGAGGATAGTCAAAACCAAAATCAAAATATTTTATTTCACATAAACCTACATGGGCACTTATGAAACGCCCGCTCGCGTGCTCTTAGTCTCTATTAAACTCCACATATTATCTTGATCAAGCCATACTATGAGGTCGATGCAGATTAGTGTCTGAGATGGTCTTTTGATGAAAGAACCACACAGATCTGCAGTGGGCCTGTCCAGCACAGCAACGTTTTCCCTGCCATACAGATATCGACATTGTGTCTTTCGAAATAAATTAGACAATAATACCTAAACCACGGTACCTCTCTCTGCGTTGGTGCTCTTTCAGATTCTAATGGAAGTTGATTTACAGGGTCAAATGAAATGAGCCAGCGAAACTCCACACACGAGTTTGGAACAGATATGATAAAACAGAAAAAAAAAAACTGAACTCTCTTCAAGCAACAAATCTACTTAAAAGGTCGTTTACACCCTAAAAAAAGAACACATGTTTTATCGTGTTCAGATATCCACATACCTATCACGTTTGTGGAGTTTTTACTAGCAAATATTTGACCTAGTAATTTTAATTCTAATCATAAGGTTAACGTTTGCTTGTGTAATGAAAGCCGCGCTGTTCTTCGCTTCGCCAGGTCTGCATTTACCCTTAGTAGAATTGAGAATTTATGTTGTTTTCAGGGACCGTAAATTTTGTGGTTTGGACCGGCAGAGCTTCAAGTACGGAGCTCTGAAGGAGGGCAAAATAAATTATCGTTTAAAAATGATTCTGGCAGTATTTGGGTAGGATGATGCATCTGGATATAAGAGCTTTTTAATTTAGACGGTTTTAGGGTTCACTTTCGGAATCGTAAAGGGTTATTGCTGACCATTTTGGCTATTGGTTATCAGTCCGTCAAAGACTTCAAGATTAAAATTTTGAAGTCTTTTCTTTGGATATCAAAACATGTTGAAAGTTCAATGAGAATCTAAGTAATATAATATGCCGCACGGGTCGACCAATCAGGTTAAGCTACGCTTGCCGCGGTTGGTCCGTGGATGGGTGACCATCTTTACATACCAAGACCCCTCCGTGCCTTGGAAAGCACGTGAAGCCCGCGTTGGTCCCGGCTATCATTCGTGGATCTTTGACAGTCGTTACGGGTCGTCAAAAGCCCGAAAGTCTGACAACCAGTCTTACCAAGGAGTATCGTATTATCCAGTAACTGGGTTGCGGAGCTCAGATAGGCAGTCGCTCCATGTAAAATACTGGTATTCAGCTGCATCTGGTTAGACTGGAAGCCGACCCCAATATAGTTGGGAAAAGGCTAGGCTGATGATGATTGTATAAACAGTCAAGAATTCTGTTACGCTATAGGTAGTGTGTTTTGATTGTCAAAAATTTTAAATTTATCAAAGTATGGAACCCTCGGCTTATTTTTCGCAGCCCAATTTTGTAACATATCCCACATGGCAACCCATATCACAATTTAGGTAATCGTGTTTGAAAACATTGGCAAAGGTTCTCACAAGCTAAAGGACTTATGTAAATATTATTATACCAGTAAAAAGTCGCAAAAGGGTTCTACTTCAGTATGGATCTTGATCTGACACCCTTTTAGAATAACATGAAAGAATTTATCTGTGGTCACGATTCTGCTTGTGTTTCGAATTTTGATTTTTCTAGGTCTATTAGAGAAAGGTCTCCGAGAGAGGTCTATTTGTAGCGGTATCTACAACGCCACACGCGAACAACGCGTCATATTGACTTCACGCAAAATCCTGCATCTCGCAAGCAGAGTTTACCGCGCAATTAGCATATATTTATTTATTTTCTTTACTCTGCAGTGGGTCATCACAGGCTTCTTAATAATTATTTTAGGTCTTGATTGCCCGCTTTCATTAAAATTCGGCGTCACCAAAATACCTAAGTAAAAGCGCGCTGTTGGATTATCAAGTTTCGACAGGGAGCCGAGTGTCGAAAACGTAATAACGCACTTTTTGTCTTTTTCTAAAATATTTAGCTACATAATCAGCCTATAATAATGGTCCCACTGCTGGCTGGGACACCGGCCTCCTCTCTTTATGAGAGGGCGTGGGCCGTAATCCACCACGCGGGCCCAATTCGAGGTGGCTAGATGCCACATGTCTTCAAACTTTTGGGTCTAGGACACATTGGGTACCTCACGATGTTTCCCATCACCGTTTTGAGAGCAGTGGTGATGAAATAAATTACACAAGGTAACGCGCCTGACTGGGTTCGATAACACAACCTACAACTTGGCCATCACTGTTCTCGCACATATTTAGCTACGTTCCTGCCAAATACTATAACAATATTAAGTTGATAAGCTATGAACAGAGAGAAGTCTCCCACTTTCACATTTTTTTATTTTTTCTTAAGCTATCATGTCCCACTGCTAAACAAAGGTCTCACCAATACTTTTCCAGTCATCTCAGTCTGCTGCCCTTTCATGCCAATCCTTCAAGAACGCGTCTAGGTCGTCACGCCAGTTTTTCTTAGGCCTGCCTCGGTGACGACGCCCGTCACCAGGCACCCATGACTGCGTGACGACGCCAGCCCATCTGTCTTGATGCATCCTGCACGTGTGGCCCGCCCAGTCCCATTTCAGCCTTACGGTCTTATCGCCAACATCGACATTGGCTATCTTCGAGCGTATCATTGCTGTGTTGCGAATGCGATCGACCGACACCTCGTCTTCCAGTTTTTGGACGCCACTCGGTTACTGCCTTACTCCACCTGCCATCACTGCACCTTGCCAGGTATCCTGCCCAACTCCATTTGAGTTCCATAACTCATCCTCTGACTCGTCGCCCCAATTTTAGCTTGCCTTAAATAATAAAACAGTGCGCTGAAACGTTAGTCCTTATACATTCATTTGTTTTTAGCTTTTATGAGAGCTTGCAATATAATCTGTACGATTCCCTCACGGAGCTGGGGGGGGGGGGGGGGGGGGAATGACATTCATTTTGACAGTTCACCGACATTCATTGCGTAGTTTATTAATTTGTCGAACAGACGAATTTTTAAGCATGATAGAAAGTAGGTTACGTAATTAGGGTGACGAATATTCAAAACATGAATTCAGCATAATATTATGATTCTAGACATTATTAACTAAGTATTACCAAATGTTGTAAAAAAAAATATAAGCTAAGCTCTAGGGGGTCTAGAATCATAATTATGCTGAATTCATGGTTACATCAATCAATCAACTTTATTTTTGCCACTTAGTTTACATTGATGATGTTATAATGACTCCCAAGTCGCTCATATTTACATAGCAAGTAGTGTTAAACGAATTTGTGTGGGTTAAAAGTACAATTTAAAAGTGAAAAATTAAAACATTTTTACAAAAAAAATACAACCGACTTCCAAAAAAGACACTACAAAGTGAAAAATAATTTTAATTTAAAAAGTCGGTCTCAAACAACGAAAATGCGGACTTTTAAAATTATTTTTCACTTTGTGGTGTCTTTTTTGGAAGTCTGTTGTTTTTTTTTTTTGTAAAAAAGTTTTATAAATAATGTACAGTTTGCGTACTGGTTAAAAATGTTTCCTGTAAAATACAGAAATCTCGATAATTTGTCACATCGCAAAACGAAGCAAGGGCGAGTCGCAAGTTTAGGTATCAAAACTATAACAGAGAACCAGTCCCTACGTTACCTCTATCAGATTCCTACTGCGGATTCAATTGGGTCTCCAGAGACTCATAATACCAACCATTACTTCAATTCATATCAGACTATAACGTTAAGCCTAACTGTACGTTGTTATAACTAGGGCCTCCAGGCCTGAAATATGGCTTAATCATAGCTAGTTGTTGGCCCATTGTCGATTTAGATGAAAAGTAGGTTTTTCCTGTGTCTTTGTGTGAGTGGATATCTATACAAATAAATAAAATTGAAGTGTCTATTTGTAATGTCAAAATAACAGGTTTTATAACAAAAAAACTGGTCAAGTGCGAGTCGGACTCGAGTTCCGAGGGTTCTGTACAAATGTTTGTGTATGTAACAAAAAATTTACGGTTTTCGGATTTTTTCCTTTACTTGTGCTGCATGACATTGCTTCTTGCCAAACATTATTCTAGGACAACGGGAAGTACCCTATACGTTTTGATTCCGGAACATAAACGCCCGTATCTTTTGATTGCGTTGACTTAAAAGCTTGAGTTTTTCAATGCTATAAGGGATTGCAGCCTTGGGTACTTATTTGATATAAATTTCAACTTGATAACTCCACGCGTTCCTGAGAAAAGGGGTCTTAACAGATGGACATCGAAGTGATCTTATAAGGGTTCAGCTGATGATGAAAAGGCCTATTTATACTGGTTTTATTTTAATATATAAACCTGTTCTACTGCTGTTTGCAACCGTATGACCTTTAGCTAACCAAGTTATGTATCCTAGGTTTTTATATCAGTAAATATTTTTATTTTTTATTAAGTATTTCAACTCACGAGCCGCGTACCGCAACCACGTAACTAGGTTATAAGTTCTAGGGTGTGAAATATGGCTCAATTGTACCACTGAGTGAGCTCATTGTCTATTTTCATATAAAGGAACACGTATTTCAAACGATGCTCACGTTTTTACGTACGTGACGATTTTGTTATTTTTTCTTGACTTTAGATATTGTTTCATAATGTTACTTTTGTGTGATATTTTTGTTCTTTTAGTTGTTATTAAAGGCCTGTTGTTTGAGTTGTGGGTTAAGCGAATTTGGTCTTTATTTACTTGTCAACATTTATCAAAAAGAATGATTTATCTGCGAACGTCGGTTACTTACACCTATTCAATAACAGCATGTTGTATTTATTTTGAAACCAGGACATATTTCGGATCACTTAGAAACACAAATTCTCTATTCAATTGGAAATAAACCAAGCATAAGTAAAGGCAGACGTGTCGAATGCAATAATTGAAGAAATTCTAAAGAAACTATTTAAATATCCGATTTCTAATCTTGACTCACGATACTAGTGCCTCATCTGGCCACCAGAAGTGACGCAATACTCAAACAAACCCTTAAAATAATTAAGAAATTGTACAAAAATAGTCACATAATGAGAGCAGTGGTGGCCTTTAAATTTTCTCTCTTAAGTAACCTCTTGATCTTGCACTTTAAACCAGTATAAAATTATTTATTTATTGAGGATCTCCAACAAAGGATACACATATACAATAGAAATTTACAATAATAAAAAAGGTTCTTTTAAGTGTGCTCCTTCAATTACAGGAGACCACAGCATGCACATAATATAACTAGGTGAAAGCACGATAAAAAGTATAATAAAAATTATAAAAATAGAAGGAAAATAGTAAAATTAACATACCAAGATTGAGTATTCATATTACAAATGGTGTAAACAGGATAAAAATAAAAATTAAGGATTAACATTGAATAAATTTAAGGAAAATAATAATGATTAAAAATTAATTTGTCAAGATTGAGCAGTAATATTAGAATTGTATGGTTTAATTATAATTAATTCACATTTCAGAGAGAAGTAACATAGTTATATACTTAGTTATTTTGCGGTGGCTAAATTCTTTTTGTATTTTGAAATGAGCAGGGTTATATCCATCGCGAGCAGCGCCCGGCAGTTTCACCGGCAAAAGTTTCCCGTGGGAATATCGGGATAAAAACTATCCTATGTCCTTTCCCGGGACTCAAACTATATACCTTTCTCTTTAAATTTCATCCCCTTTTAAAGTTATGCCTTCAATGTAAACTCCGTACAATATAAGTCCCTATTACCCATTAAAATCAATTCCATCCAATAGAAACTCCGCCATTTCTACAGTAATTGTCAATTTATTACTTCAAACTGAAAGACGTGAGAAGCTGGCGTCCATTTACTGCGAAAACAAGAGCATTTGCTTTGAAAACATTAGCTTTAGGGCTTTAAGTGACGTTGAGATGCGGTTGGTTGGAACTGTGTAATTAAATCTTTTGTGTATTTTACGATAAATCAGAATTAATGCAGGTTCCTTTTCTATGTAGACATAGATGCTATTTCTCTGCAGTGTATGATTAAAAGCTGACTTAGGAAAAGAGCAAATATAATATTATGTTTGTTTTCATACCGAATTTTAACCTCCAGACCGATTTCGGTCACGGTGGAGCACTCCAGCACCCCGGCGGTAGCAGCAGGACAACGTGTGGTTTTAGTCAGTAAGAGTCTGACAGACCCCTCCACCCACCCCAGGGTGGGCAGGGTGGACATCCATGAGGATTTCCACACGATAAAAAAAAAAAAAAAAGGTACGCAGGAGATATTATAGTGCACAAGTGTGTGCGTAAACACAGGTACACTCTCTGTTCCTTTCTCGTTCCTTGATCGATTGAACCATGCAGTTTTCATTTGGCAATTAAGTCCCTAATTTGAGTACCTACTGACCAACATTTGTACAAACGCCAGCACATCAAGCTACCTGAAACTGTCAAATTTTGCCAATAAACTTTGAACCTTATGCTTTAGCGATAAAGTTGAAAATCTATTAAAGAAACTTGACAGATTGTAGTAGCTTGATATGCTGGCGTCTGTACCACCTACACCTAACCTCATACCAATTATGCATACCCAGGTGCAAAGTTTTCACCTAAACTTGTAAAGTAGGTCAACAACGAAGTCGACGTTTTAGTTCAAAAACACTTGGTTTCTAATTTATATTGAATACGAGGTGGAGCTACATAGTTTGTGCTGACTTGCTGAAACTTGCTCTTTAGTATTGAACGGGATTGGTCACACGTGTGAGTTATTTTGGATCGTAAATTCTGAATTGCTCTAATGTTGTTGTTGTTTTTGGGATGCATGAAGAAGCCTCCTCGTGTAGCGCAGTTTGTTCCGCCAGTTACTCAACTGGACCGAGCGCTCGGCGTATCCTGGACAGTCACACCCAACACCTTATTTGACTGGCCAATTCGTCTCTTGCGGTAGTAGGGCTAACGGCGTCAGGCAGCCTGCTGTGTTCCGTCAATGCGTGGGAGTTCCAGTGCCTTAGGCATCTTCTGTGCACATTCGTTCCATCATGGACCTCATCTATCGCTTTCCATCAGGTGTGATCGAGGTCAAGAGCGGATCCATTCAGCAATAAAAAAAAATTAAAAAATATATTAATTTGAAGTGACCATTGTGAAGTTTGATAGGCTACATAGAGGCACATGACTTAATCATCCCGGTCAATCTGTGAAGATAAGCAGGGGTTGACACGGTAGACCTGCTGATACCAGTCGTGGGCGAATGTACAAGTATCTCCCGGCCCCGACTTATGTACTTTTTTTTTTTTTTTTTGGATGGGAAATCATCTAATGACTCCTCCCGCTCTGGGTGGAGCGGAAGGGAGTGTCAGACTCTTACTGACTAAAACCCACCCGTGTTCCTTCCTTAGCCCTTTATGTTCCGGGGCAGCGGTAACCCTTTCGGACGATCCCGCTACCCCGGCAGGACCGACTTATGTACTAGAAGGAATCGTGGGGTTTTAGTCGGTAGAAGTCCGACGTAACCCTCCGTTTTTCCTAGACGGATTAGACGGGTATCCATGAGGATTTCCCCAAGAAAAAAAAAAAAAGCAAGACTTGTGAATGGGTGATCGTTTCCTCGAAACCCTGTTCACACTAATATTAAAAAGGCGAATGTTTGTGAGTGTGTTTGTATGTTTGTTACTTCTTCACGCACAAACGGCTTGACCAATTATAAAATTTGGTATGGAGGTAGCTGACACCCCAATATACTTTTTATCCCGATATTCTCACGGGATCGAGATTTATGCGGGTGAAACCGCGGGGCGCAGCTAGTGTCATACTAAAACATACATAATACCACGCCTAGCTTTTCTCTAAGATTTAGGCACAAATGTACCTTTAGTTCATACAGGTTTTGCCAGTTATGTTTATGTTTAATGTAATGGGGAGCGAGCCTATTGCCATCAATCTGGCACAAATCCAGACTACGGGCTGCTACTGAAAAATGTCTGATGGAAAAGCCCATTAACAAATTGCCTTACCTAGGAATCGACCTGATGACTTCATGCTTTGCAGTAGCTCTTGCGACCACTAGACGAACGAGGCAATCAGCGTATATTGAGTGCTTTGGTAAGCACGTCATACGGCTTAATTTTTAACAAACTACAATCAACATCATCATCATTTCAGCCAAAAGACGTCCACTGCTGGACATATGGCTCTTCCAAGCACCTCCACTTCGACCGGATCTATGTTTCCCGCGTCCAGCGGATTCCTGCGGCCTTCACAAGGTGTGTCGTAAATAGTGGTCCACCGTTAAGGAGTCGATATACCAGATAATTAAGGCATTAAGTCCGCCTTTGTACAGTTTTTACTTGTGCATAAAGATTTAATAAATAAATAATTTACTATAACATATTACAATTTTATCCATTTTTAACCAAGGGTTCCGAAAATATATTTTTTTTTTGTTTTTTATTTACGTAATTTGTACCTTTTGTTACAAATATGGTTGTAGTTTCAACAAAAACCATTATTTTTTCATTTTGATGTCTGTTAATTAATGCTGAATACTATAGAGCTATCGTGTAAAATTATATATTTTTTTAATGTAAATTTAGAGCTTTTGAAGAAAAAGTTAGTTCTTCTCTATTTTAACCATAATTCTTAACATAATCGTGCAAATTGAAGAGCGATTTTTGTAAAATAACATGTATTACTAAAATGCTTAAAATTGTAATATGTTATAGTAAATTATCTCAAATCAAATCAAAGGTCATTTATTCAAACTAGGCTGAGAATCAGCACTTTTTGAACGTCAAAATTACAAAAGACAGTCGCCCAAAACGCCCGCCCCTCGCCACTTCCTAGTGCTTTCGCTGGGGAGAAGAAGTGGCGGAACAGACTCCCTAGCATATCGAATCCCTAACGGTGGATCACTATTTACGCCACAGCCTGTATATACTACAATATCGTAATTAAAGATTCCAGATTCTCATAGAATCATCACAAAATAAAAACAACACTGGAAAACGAATATCTCTTGACATTTCCCTCGTACTGTAATTAAAAATAAAACATAAAGGTTAAAATATAATTAATATCAGCACAAAAATGTTGTTTGTATAACTTTTACGTCGAAAGCGTACAACCACTGAGTATGTGACATCATTTTAGTAATTATGCCAAGCTTATGTCACATGAGTGGGGGAGTGGTTTTAGTAATAAGCGATAGCGGGTGCGGTTTGAGAGATAGCGAGAAACGAATACTCGTTTTCTGAATTGAAAAAGAGAGCGGGAAACAAATGTACGGGGTCACCCTTCAATAGTAACATTTGATATACCTGACGGAGAAGGTATGTATGTGTCGTTGTCATCAGCCATATTTTAATTACTGTGGGCGTACTGTGTCGGGTAGTGTTGGTTATTGCGCAATAGAAAAACCGTTTACAGTTCAAATCAAATTATAGTTTCACGAACAAATTAATCACACCAGCGAATCACACACTGTAGGTACACGACGCAACCAGATACTAACGCGGAACGCGGAACGCGGGACAGTTGTTCGTACGATGTCCAATATTCAAGAGCTCCACATCGTTCTGTCACGCTGTCGTCGACCCCCCACGAACTCAGGCTAGACTCTGTTAGCGCCACCAGCATAGCTATTCACAACCATCCGACAGGCTATCGTATCGAAAATCACACATTTGGATAAACTGATTTGCCTTGCCCCCGAGAGCAAACAGCCGTCGGAAGAAAAGCGGTCGTCTATTTGATTTAAACTGGCAAAATTTTCGGGTTTTGGACTTGTGAATAGCGTTTAGAGGACTTCTACGATAACATTGATTGATGTTCGATACGGTACGGAAGCGTATCGAGTGGTTGTGAATAGCTATGCTGTTGGCGCTCGCGTTCCGAATAGTCAAACGAATGATTCGACATACAGTTGGATAGGGCTTTTTAAGCGGAACATTAGTTACTAATAAAACTATGGTAAAATTTTAGCACTTTCGGAGATACAACGTCTTAAAGTCGTCTCAGTCTAACATATTCTTTATGGATATTTTTAAGGTAGAATAGTAATAATACATGTATTTCACTTTAATACAAATAAGATTTATTATTCTTCCTGGACGTCAATGACAATTACAACATTTAAAAAACCCGCAGGGGCCACGAATGGTAATTGATATCTCTCAACTCCTAGTTACAGACGCCAGCACGTCAAGCTACCCGAAACGGTCAAATTTTCCCAATCAACCTTGAACCTTATGCTTTAGCGATAAAGTTGAAAATCTATTAAAGAAATTTGACAAATTGTAGTAGCTTGATGTGCTGGCGTCTGTACCAAATCAAAGATATGCTGGGAGCGCAAGTTCCTACAGTTCGCCGTCCGGTCAAGCAAAATAATGTGTTATAGCGTTTCTTCCAACTTGGTTTCGATCAATTATAATATAAAGCGGCCAGGTGCGAGTCGGACTCGCAAATGAAGGGATCCGTACCACAAGGCAAAAACACCGAAAAAAAACACGTGTCTTGTTTATGACCTCTTTAATTTTTAACTTTATTTTATTTCTTGTTATTATAGCGGCAATGGAAAGACAAACACTGTGAAAATTTTAACTGTCTACCTAATACGGTTTATGAGATACATCTCGCTGACAGACAGACAGACGGACGGGCGGACGGACGGACAGCGACGGCTTAGTAATAGGGTCCCCTATTACTACGCCTTCGCTGTCCGTCTGTTGAACTCCTATAGGTACGGGACCCCAAAAACCAAAGAAAATACAAAAAATAGGTCTTTTAAACAAATTGTCAACACGACGTCAACACCTTCCAACGTCCATTAATTTATTTCAAAGCAGGCACCAGAGATTCATCTCCATAAAATAATCAAACGAAGTACTTTAGGGAAATATCCAAGACTGAGTAAATGAACAAGAAAACCTTCTTTTTCAGGTCTGTGAGAACATTCAGCCAACTGTTAGAAAGCTGTATTTTAAAACAAAAACATCGAGATACCGTGTCTGTGATAAAAAGAGAGAATTCTTTAAAGCAAATACCTTTTTGTTGACAATATAAAGAAAAAAAAAACGTTTTTTCGCGTGTTATCTGTTGCGATTTAAAAAAAAAATTACGTTCGATGTTGGGTTCTCAATTTAAAAAGTAAGTGTTGCTATTCCAATTACAAATAATTCCTCATTCAAATCAGTGTTCTTTTTTGGAGTGAAATAAAAACTCTTTAGGTTTCCTTGTTGGAATATTGTTAGTTGTTGTTATATAAAAAGGTGTTGCCAGTGTTTTTAATTTAATTTGTGTGTGGTTTTGTGTGACAATAGTGACGTCACAAGAATCGACAATGACGAAGAACTTTTTGACCGTGACCAACATTGTGAACGAAGGTATTAAAGGAAGCAAGATCTCTAAACTTGGGCTGTCCAAGTATCTATCTCAGTCTCTGTAAGTACCTAGGATAAGTTTGTTACTATCTTCAGATTAAAAATAAGTAATTATTTCATATGAAAGGCATTTACTTCAAAGTGTGATCGACAAATTATAATCTATAGGGTGACTGGTAATTAGTGACCGATACCTAAACACGTGATTGTACTCATGATAACAAACAACTTTTACTATGGGACCAAACCTGAAATCGCGAAAAAAAAAAATTTGCTGTTCAGTACATTTTGACCAGTTACAAGTTATTTTAGGCGAACATAAACGACTAACCAGCAGTTATTTTTTCGCAATTTCAGGTTTGGTCCCATAGTAAAAGTTGTTTGTTATCATGAGTACAATCACGTGTTTAAGTATCGGTCACTAATTACCAGTCACCCTATATACATATAAAAGTCGAAAGTCCTGACTGACTGATATGTCAACGCACAGCTTAAACCGCTGGTCCTAGAGACATGAAATTCTCAGGGTGTGTTCTTTGTGAAGGGTAGGTATCCACTAAGATAGGGTTTTTCGAAATTCCACCCCTAAGAGGGTGAATGGTGAAATTTCACGCGGTCGAAGTCGCGGGCAGAAGCAAGTAGCGTTATAAAATAATCAAAGTTATCCGCCCCTAAGACGACCCACTGACCAAAAAACCTTTAATGAATTAATTTTAACGTTTAGCAAGTCTTAAGGGTCTTAACAATATTAAAACAGAGTGTAGTGCTGGTATACAATCGGATACTGAGGGTCAATCCTTTCAAAGAGATGTCCAGCATAAAGGAAGGGGCCCGCTTGGGCCGAAGCCTGCCGGGGTAGCGGGATCGTCCGAAAGGGTTACCGCTGCCCCGGAACATAAAGGGTTTTAGTCAGTAAGAGTCTGACACTCCCTCCCGCTCCACCCAGAGCGGGAGGAGTCATTAGATGATTTCCCATCCAAAAAAAATTTATTCAAACTCAAAGCATTTATTTCAATTAAACCATTTATAGGCACTTTTGAATTGTCAAGAAGTTGGTCAGTCAGAAAATATGAAGCTAGTTGCCCATTCCAAAGCGTAGGTACCTATGGAGAAGAACGGGCAAGAAACTCCATGGACACTCTTTTAAATTATATTTTTACAAAAAATATTAGTTAAGTACATCATTTATTTTGAATTTATAATTATATGTGAGAACGATGTAAAAAAAAACTTACGCCTTAAAAACGTCCAGAGTACAGCAAATAGTAACAACAATCCAAAATAAAATAATTAAAAATAAGCCGAGGCAGCTAAGTGATGACTAGCCCCAACTGACGGCGCCCGTTCACGAACATGACGCATAGATCAGCACCATTCAGCTCAACCATTTTGAAGGGAGCTAAACTATTATTTGTGAAAACACACAACTGTCATGGTTTCGGAGAAAGAATCATGTTTCAGACAAACATTCAGATTGTTATTTTGTTTCTTAGTGTAAACTTTGTCTTGTCTATATTAAAGTTTCTTAGATATTTAATTTTCATGGTGCCTTCCATTCATACTTATACTCAAATAATTATTATCCTAATTAAAAAAGCCAATAACGAAAACTCATTTAACTATTCTAAAAATCCACTATAAATTCTAGTTAATAAACCCATAATTTACTAACCGAATCAAACTATCTGTACCAGAAATGGAACCTTTACGTCAAAAACATTTTTGTAACAATTCGTTCGACGTAAAAATATCGACGATTCGATATAGTTGCAGGAAATAGTGGCCTCGATACTTTCAACGATAAATCTAAAGTAGAATGTTGGAGTTACAAAATATTAAGGTTGTTAGTATGTCACTCACCGAGCCGCAAAAGTTCCGCCTTGGAATTTGCCTAAGAGCGATGGAATGCAGCATTCTGGGTGTTAAAAAACAGGACAGAATTCGGAACACCACGCTGCGTTCCAAAACGGGCATACTGGATGTAGGAAAGAAGGCTGCCAGGCTCAGGTATTTACATCATATCATCATCATCATAATTAGCCTATAATGTTCCCACTGCTGGGACACAGGCCTCCTCTTGGTGAGAGGGAGTGGGCCGTAATCCACCACGCGGGCCCAGTGCGAGTTGGCAGATTTTCCATTGGCCATTTTTCCTCCAGACAGATGCATCTACCTAACTCCTAACTATTCCAAAAGACAATTTCACAAATCATTAGATTGCTATCTTTTTAGGGCTCCGTAGCCGAATGACAAATCGGCACCCTTATAGCAAAAAAGTATGCACATAAGCGCGTTGGGTATTGTTGGATCAGAATTTCAGAGATTATGATGTTTCTAAGCGGTTGCTATTTTAGTCAATAGCTTTTGAGATAAGTTTAATATTTATGTGATATTTTCTTTGTTTTTCATATTGTTTTCGAGAAATACTATGAAATACACACTTATTTTTGCGGTAAATGAAATTAATACTGTGCATGAGTAAATATTCATCTCAACTACGGAACTCTTCACTGAGCGTGGTCCGACACGTGCTTGGCCGGTTTATCTACTATTTCCAAAAGTTTGTCCTTTGCGTGTGTCCCAGTAAATTGGTAGCCATTTTCTTTAATTGGATGCAATTTGCGTTGAAAATGTTTGGTAAATAGTTTCATTACAACTGTAAGTATTTGAAGGCTTGATCATTTAAGTTTTATAGTGATTACAATGGTTGATTTGAAACTCGATTAAAATAAAAATGACAGTTATTAAGGGGCCTGTCCTATCGACGAGCAAGCGACTTGCTATCAACGATTTTCTCGCTCAAGAAACGTACAAAAGAAAGAAAGGAAATATATTTATTTAGCACAGACTAAAAGGCACACAATATGATTATGGTATATCAGATAAAACGTATGACTTCTCTTTGTCAATATTTATGCTCTGCACACAGCAAGAATCTTCGGTCCGAGAATAATCGTCTTCTTCGTTGTCCTTCTCATTGCTCTGGTTTTATATAGTCTTCTTTCTTTGTCCAGGCGGTTTTCCTTTGGAATGCGCTCCCTCAGAATATCAGGACGGTAACCAACCTTTTGGGCACTGTTCCTGTTGACAGCGATGCGGACGAATTCTTTGATGCCCTGTGATTATTTTACTTATTTTTTTTATATAAATGTACATATTATTATAGTTTATATGTTATCTTAAATTAAATTAATGTAAAATCTAATAAGTAAATATGTATAGAAATAATATTAAAGTAGCAATTTTTTCCGGTATTTCGGTCAACCCTTTCACATGAAACCAGGCCGGAAACGATACCCCGGTAGGTGTTAACCGACTTCCAAGATAGCAGTTACGTTGAGGCGGGAACTAACCACGCCTGGTCGTATTAATTACTTGGCCTAATTGTTTTACCTCTTCATCATAGCTTGTTGAGGCTTAAAGTATGGGTGACAGCGATTTAAGCTAGAATTGGATATTAGAATATTAAAAAATAAGAGTTCCTTGCCTATAGTATTGTTAATCATCTGCAGCTGCATTAAACAATATTCTATTATGTTTCATTCAGTGCATAAATACACTCACGCCGTTTTCCTTTGAGGGTAGGCAGAAACTACAGCATCTGTTACGAACCTTATATACTCCTTTTTCATCGTTTACGTGCATACATATATGGTAGACGCACCCTGGTTGCGATTTCATTCTATTCATCTCCAAAAATTCGATAATATATTGATTACATAACATACATAATCAGCCTATAATGTTCCCACTGCTGGGACACAGGCCTCCTCTCTGTGAGAGGGAGTGGGCCGTAATCCACCACGCGGGCCCAGTGCGGGTTGGTAGATATCACATGTCTTCCAATTCTGTCTGCTTCAAGCTGTCCTTATATGGCTGGCCTTATAGGAACTCGGAACTTCTTATAAGCCAATTGTTTGTGGGTTCAAATATCCTTGAGGGCGATACCACGTGGTTATTCTGGAGAATCGCTCCCTCCTCCTCACTTGCACCACACACAACTTAAAGGTCCCCCATGAATCGCTCTTATTTTAATGAAGTTGGGGGCCGGGCAGCGGTGGTGCTACCTGAGGGCTTATTAATGACTGAACTTTGACTTATTATTCATATGGACCTTTTAATTTGGTACCAGGAAAGGTTGCTTCCGACAATTTACTAAGTGTTGGAGATGGCACACATTTTTGGATGGCCCTTGAGACTGTGAGCAATTTAATATTATACTAAGACAAATCCTTACCTCTGCTACGTTTTCATCATTTTCTATTAAAATTGGGAATGACAAGTAAGTCTGTATTTTTACAAGTGATATGTCATCTATGACTTCTGCTACCATCTACTGGACAAAGCTTAAATGCATAAGTATAGCATAATGTTCCCACTGCTGGGACACAGGCCTCCTCTCTGTGAGAGTGTGGCCCGTAATCCACCACGCGGGCCCAGTGCGGGTAGGCAGATGTCACATGTCTTCGAATTTTTGGTTCTAGGACATGCCCGTTTCCTCACGATGTTTTCCTTCACCGTTTTGAGAGCAGTGGTGATGAAATATCATAAAGTCTCATTAATAGTTACTAGGTAGGTACACCCAGAAGCTTAGCTAAAAAAATAAATTAGACCTTATATCCACTAAATTACCGCAAAAATAAACGGCTATAATTCACGACATTCCATTAACTTGAGTAAACATTTACCTACCATTATTAAAATTATAAAATATTACGTTTAACAAGCGGCAAAGACATGAAACTGTATTCCTTATTTATTAGCCTCTTCGAACATTGAATAAACTCGTGTAAAAACAGGCCCAAGCTACTAGAATATAAAAAAAAGTCAAACATTCTCAGGACACCTATTTAAAATAACGGCACAGCCTCTTCTCAGCCTAGATCTTCTTAAGACTGAACTACAATAAGTACCTAAGTACCTGAATTCAAGGTCCTTAACTCAACGCTTACACTCGGGCCTTGTTAATTATGTATTATGCTTCAGCTTTTCAGCATAGTTGGTGCTCTAATGGGAATACCTTTGGTGCTCTAAAAAAAAGGTGCTCAAACGGGAATACTTCGTAATTTTCAAGGCAGTTTTGTTAAAAGTTACAAAACTGTGTGCGTTCCACAGAGTAATGAAAAGTATAGATGATCTCGGCTCATTCTCATCTCATTCTCACGTTGTGAAAAAAGTAAAGGATTCTTTTCATTTAGGAATGGATCTGAGGTAAACCTAGCATTACATAATTTAAGGTGACAGGAACATTCACGCGCAATCTGTTACATGATTCTGAGCGCCCTGCGTTGAAATTTTTGGTCAGTTAATTAAAAAAAAAATGCTATTGCATACATTATGACCGCGAGCTCACGAAGGCTAATGTAGCCTATTCACGGTCCATCCGGCTGTACGTCCCGCCAAAGTCATGAACGATGCACGACGAAAAACGAGAGTGATTAGTTTCGACGTACGTTGATAATTATTATTAATTGCTTACTGGATTTGCACGACCAATTTTGCATCAAGCCACCGTCCCCAACACCGCGAACGTCGTACAGATAGACAGTGAATAACACGGACGTGCAGTCAACAAAAGAGATAAGTATGCAGAATCGTCGAATATAGTTGAAGTTTAGTATGAAACCGATGGATGTTCTCGAATAAATTTAATTTCATTTATAGAAAACAAACAGCTCATTTATCAAATTAAATTTCAGTCAACAACTTCAACTATAGCCGTCGGTCCTGCATACTTTTCCCTTTTGTTGACTGTTCGTCAGAGCGATCGTGCGTCGTGCGTGCTTGATCGTGTATAATCTTGCTGTACAGCAGATTCACGTCATTTGCGTGATTTCTAATATTTCACTGTCCACTCTAAGATAAGTAAAACATCACAACGGAGTTAAAATTGAGTTCATTCGTGATCCATACTCCAGTTGGTATATCCGACGGATTTTGGGTTGTCCCGCTATCAATTTATTCGCCACGTGATGAGCTGTTCTAGTTTATTTCGAGGAAACACGACAGAAATATAAAAACGTGAATGAACGTCTATCTTTTTAGTCAATCTATGGGACATTCACAATTTTGTATCTCCTACTTATTTCTTTAAGAGGCGACTTGCGAGATCTTTGTATGCAAATTCAGCCATTTTGTGGAATAAAAGGAACATTTTTTTGTTTTTTTTCGTTTAGCTTGCCTTTTTTCCTTTTGTCGAAGGCTTGAAGTCACGGAGTATGGTAATGGCTATAATATTGTGGTTTTTGCACATGAGAGATCGTGGCTGTATATTTTCTAGGGTTGAAAAAGTCTGAGTAACCTTTTTTCATAGGTTCCGACCAAACTAGAAGAAGGTCGCGAGGGCTTGCGATTTATGGAAGGAATTGAGGTCTTTTTCGAGGAATGAGACAGCGCAGGCTGAAAAAAAAGACTTTTTAGGGTGTTTTGGAGACGAAGTAAGCGATTTTGAGAAAAATAGGTAGCAGCGTTGGGCGAAGGGGCTTGTGGCTAAGTAATAACAGCCGCACGGGTAGATCGAGCAGGTTAAGCTACGCTAGCCCTGGTTGGTCTGTGGATGGGTGACCATCTTCACATACCAAGACCCCTCCGTGCCTCGGAAAGCACGTCAAGCCGTTGGTCCCGGCTGTCATTCGTGGATCTTTGACAGTCAGACAGAAAATCTGACAACCAGTCTTACCAAGTGTTATCGTATTACCTAGTAACTGGGTTTTGGAGGTCAGATAGGCAGTCGCCTCATGAAAATACTGGTATTCAGCTGCATCCGGTTAGACTGGAAGCCGACCCCATCATATAGTTGGGAAAAGGCTAGGCAGATGATGAGGTAGCAGCGTTCTCAAATGTTATTTAACATACCATCATGCCTGTTGTCCTTGAAGGCTTAGGCAGGAATGTATATTACACCCACATTGCGTCTGTTATGTGTAAGTCCTATTTCATCTGGGGTAGCGGGATCGTCCGAAAGGGTTACCGCTGCCCCGGAACATAAAGGGCTAAGGAAGGAACACGGGTGGGTTTTAGTCAGTAAGAGTCTGACACTCCCTTCCGCTCCACCCAGAGCGGGAGGAGTCATTAGATGATTTCCCATCCAAAAAAAAAAAAGTCCCATTTCATATGGGGCGAGCTTTTTCCCATAATTATGCCGAATTCGGGCTGGTACTGAGATATTCTTTAAACCCAATAACTATAGTCCGCGCGGAACTAGTTGGCCGCGCCTTAGGTATATGAGCGGTGGGACTGAGGGGCGGGGGCGCATTACTCAGTACGTGCGTTGCGAACCGTCGCCTCACCCCTGTCCCCACCTCAACGGCCAGCTAGTTCCGCGCGGAACTATAGTTAAGGTTTTGTCGGCGGAGTGGCATTTGGGCAGAAAGACGTCCATTGCTGGACATAAGCCTCCTCCAAGCACCTCCACTTTCACCGGTTCTGTGCTTCCCGCATCCAGCGGATTCCTGTTGCCTTCACAAGGTCCTGCGGGAATCCACCTTGCTCAGGCCTTCCATCGCTACGTATCCTGGTACGCGATCACTGTTTCAGAACCATCAGCCTGCATAAAAATAATAAAACCAAAACATATTACCTACATACTCGTATAATCTCTTCCCAAAATTCATCATACTGTATATTTTATATCGGCAAACTTGTTGACTCTGGCAATTTGCCAGTCGTTGGCAAATTACGTCGGCCATATTTCACGGCATTTGACTTGTGTAGTGTTACTAATGGGATGTAGATCCCATTAGTAACACGGACTTACTAAGGACTTACACGGTTTGACTACGGAACCCTAAAAATAAGTAGTTATTTTTAGGGTTCCGTAGTCAAATGGCAAAAAACGGAACCCTTATGGATTCGCCATGTCTGTCTGTCTGTCCGTCCGTATGTCACAGCCACTTTTTTCCGAAACTATAAGAACTATACTGTTGAGTAAATACTTGTAACTGTACTTGGTAAGTACTCGTAGATCTATTCTGTGAACCGCATTAAGATTTTCACACAAAAATAGAAAAAAAAACAATAAATTTTGGGGGTTCCCCATACTTAGAACTGAAACTCATTTTTTTTTTCATCAAACCCATACTTGTGGAGTATCTATGGATAGGTCTTCAAAAATTATATTGAGGTTACTAATATAATTTTTTTTCTAAACTGAATAGTTTGCGCGAGAGACACTTCCAAAATGGTAAAATGTCCCCCCCCCCCCCCTGTAACTTCTAAAATAAGAGAATGATACAACTAAAAAATATATATGATGTACATTACCATGTAAACTTCCACCGAAAATTGGTTTGAACGAGATCTAGTAAGTAGTTTTTTTTTAACACGTCATAAATCGTATTATATAATGTAGTGTTAAATTACAATATTAACACGGTATTACGGAACCCTTCGTGTGCGAGTCCGACTCGCACTTGGCCGGTTTTTTTTTATGGTTCAGTGGGTTTTAGGACATCATATCACATATTGCGAACATATCTATTTAATTATGGAAGCAGCTTCTCATCTGACTATATGTCCGAATTCGGCTTATTGATCGGGTATCACTGATGACGAATTCTGAGATAATCGGTTTCCATGCATTGAATGTGATATATTGAGAAACTAGCAGCGCCCCGCGGTTTCACCCGCACCCGTGGGAATATCGGCATAAAAAGTATCCTATGTCCTTTCCCGGGACTCAAACTATAGGTATCTATACCAAATTTCATCTAAATCTGTTCAGCGGTTTAAGCGTGAACAGGTAACAGACAGACAGACACACTTTCGCGTTTATAATATTAGTATGGATTTTAAACAACCTCATTTTTCTAAGGCTTATCATATCTTAAAGCTATAAAGAAAATATTAAAGTTCTTGCTTAAGCTAGGTCGAAAGCAAAGCCACCAGCCTTGTAGTTCCTGTATACTTTTTGGTGGAAATATTTAATGGTGTACGTCAGCAGTCCTAATAAGCATCTTAATTTATAGAATAACAATTTATTTCCATCAAATTTAGAGTTGCCTACTATAAGTCTGATGGGAGCAAAAAAAAGTGGCACTCCAGGAGTGCCGACAGAAGTGAAAACAAAACACAAACAGAATACTTTGCCATCACTCACTGACATATCGGACATACATTAAAACCGAGTACATCCAGAGGACAGCCGAACACATCCGAAGCGGTGTCGGTTACGGTAACAGTGGTGCGAATTCAATTTTTTTTTCCCTTTTCAAAAAAACCCAACGCGCCTAAAGAAGTTTTCACTTGAAAAATTCTGATATCTGTGACTAGAATAAACATAGAACGACGAAATTGACCTGAAGACGTTCGTTTATCACAGAACTATGTAGAAAAACAAAATACTATTATATTATCACTTTGACCTCGAGAAGAAGTGCTGCAAAAGCACACTATTTTAACGTTAATAGGTGTCTACAAAATACAACACAATTTGTATTTTCTGCTACAAGTTCTGAACCCAGAAAATTGAGCACCTCCCCTGAGAACATTTGGGAGCAGTGTTGCCTTCACAATAGATTGTTCTTAGAGCTTGCACGTGTTTCAATATAAAAGCTATTACGAGTAGAAGGCAAAATAATACCAAAACTGTCCTCTTTTCATATCATAACATGATGATGATGCGATCCGACCGATTTCGGCCAGGGCAATTGGTTCAACTCCGCAGTAGTTGTCGTTCGCGAGCTCGTATGTTGCTTATGTAGCCAATCTTAAGCATACCGTGGAGGTTAGACCCGGTACGGTTACATATAGGTAACGGGGGTGAGTCTATTGCCATCAACTGGGCACAAATCCACGGACATTCGAGAAACAAAATATTAAAAATAAATTAGTAAGCTCATAGAGGTATTCGAGGAACAGGGCGTAAAGTTCACTCATACTCTATAGAAAAGGGAGGATCCTCCGACCAGACGGGTGTTGTGTCTGGCGGGCAACTGCCCGATGATTCATGTCGGGCCGTTGCATCTATGCTAGTTACGCGGTAAACTCTGCTTGCGAGATGCAGGATTTTGCGTGACGTTAGTCATCATCATCTGCCTAGCCTTTTCCCAACTATGTTGGGGTCGGCTTCCAGTCTTACCGGATGCAGCTGAATACCAGTATTTTACATGGAGCGACTGCCTATCTGACCTCCACAACCCAGTTACTGGGTAATACGATACCCCTTGGTAAGACTGGTTGTCAGACTTTCGGGCTTCTGACTACCCGTAACGACTGTCAAAGATCCACGAATGACAGCCGGGACCAACGGCTTAACGTGCTTTCCGAGGCACGGAGGGGTCTCGGTATGTAAAGATGGTCACCCATCCACAGACCAACCGCGGCAAGCGTAGCTTAACCTGATCGATCGACCTGTGCGGCTGTTATTATTTAGCCACGGGCCCCTTGCGTGACGTTAGTATGACGCGTTTTTCGCATGTGGCCGCTAAAAGCTCATAAATATAATTCTCTAATATTCCTACTGCTGGTACACAAGCCTCCTCTCTGTGTGAGGGAGTGGGCCGTCATCCACCACGCGGGTTCGGTGCGGGTTATCAATCAGTCTACCTAACCTTTGCTCAACTATGCTGCCGTCCTTTAACTAGAAGGCCGTTAAGCCCAAAAAGTTGTTTCGGAGTAAATGCCAAAAAACGTGGGAATCGTTGTTTCATAAAAACTATGATACTTAGGATAATGATTGTTGGACACATAAATTGATATTTCTTTCTGTTTATCGTAGATAACCCTTTTTGTCCAATAACTATTATTAATTAATTTTAAAATTCATTTTTCTCATTTTGTTAAGCATGTAATCTAGTTATTGCATCTTATTACTGTACTAAAAGGCCGTTATCCATACCTTAGCGGCTTTTTAGTCAAGTAATTTATTTAAAATGTTAAGCTTCATAATGTTTGTTATATTTTGTTTAGAAATACTTAACTAAAAAGTTGTTAAGTGACATAACTGCTTTATAGTCATGACATCGCTTTAATTTCAATTTCAATAACTTTCCTAATGAGCAGTTACGGGGCTTTAGATGCTTTTTAGCTAATTGTTGGCAATGTTATATGAAATTTTTGTAAACTCTTAACTACTTTACTTAACTAAAAGGTGGCTAAAAATATTTCGTTTGTGGTTAACTTCTGTATAGTGTAGCATTCATATGGAAATATGTGAGTAATTAATTAAATACTTACATCATGTTCTTTTAAAAATCAAAAGTATAATTCAACATTTAAAAGATAAAAGAATTACTTATAATTTTAATACGCAATAATAATCAACTTATAACGAATTATGATCTAACAGATCATGAGCTCATTATTTGGCATGGACAATATTCTTAATCCATGTTCTTTATTCCATTGATTCAACCATTGATTTAATAGAAAACTTCTAACCCAGTTATTTTAATAAACTAAGGCTACATTATATCAGACATGAGGCAACTTCAGTCCTAAATTATTTAAATATTATAACAAATAAAAGTACCTAATAAAATATGTAGTAAAATTGCACACTAAATAAATTATAAAACATAAGCTGGAATAAAACATTGAATACTTTTTATACCGGTAGTTCATTCCCGTGGGTTAATTATTCGAAATGATATCGTTTACCAACCTCCACGCGGACGGATCCATAAGCAAAAGCTTGTAGCTTTAAGTATTTAGGAACATAACAATATCTAAATTAAACACAGTCATCAATATACTCAGCCTATCGCAGTCCACTGCTAGACAAAGGTCTCTCCCAGGCTGCGCCATAACACCCTGTCCTCTACCTTCCGCATCCTGTTTATCCTAGCCACCTTATTTAGGCCGTCGATCCATCTAGTTGGGGGGAGGCTCACTCGACACTTGCCGATACGCGGTCTCCACTCCAGGACTCGTCTGCTCCACCGGCCATCGGTCCTTCGACAAACATGGCCAGCCCACTGCGACTTCAGTTTGCTTACTCTGCAAGCTATGTCGGTAACTGCGGTTCTTTTCCTGATATTTTCATTCCTGATTTTATACTTCAAAGAGACTCTGAGCATAGCTCGCTCTATAGCGCGCTGAGCGGCCTTGAATTGTGTACCAGCCCGACCGTCAATGTCTTCGTTTCGGCAACGTATATCATGACAGACAGGACGCACTGACCTTAGTCTTCAAACACTGCGGGATAGGCGACGAGACGACTTGACGAAGTTTTCCAAATGCTGCCCAGCCCAACTGGATCCTTCAGTCGGCTTTTTTCTCAATGTTGTGTCTACTGAGCTGGTTGACTTGCCCTAGGTAGACATAATCCTTCAAAACTTTGGTTGGACTCGTTAAGATGTGCGAATTGTACATGAATTTTGTCTTGTCCAAATTTAAGCTGAAGCCAACCCACCGAGAGGCTCCATTTCGGCTGGAGAGATTTAGTCAATATGACGATGTCATCGGCAAATCGAACAAGATGAACAGACGCTGAAACAGTTAGACCAGATGTTGCACAACCTAAATGGAGCCTCCGTTTAGGCTATGTGCAGCATCTGGTCTAACTGTTTCAGCGTCTCTGCCATTAGGACGATATCATCGGCAAATCGTAGATGTGAAATGTACTCGCCATTCACGTTGATACCCTGTCCAGTCCACTCAGCCAGGGATATTACCTACATTCCCCTGTCTCACCCCTCTAAGCAGTTGGATGGGGTTGTTTTCTGATCCTGGATCTGAAAAGTCATTGTGGCAGCGTCGTACAAATATCTCAAAGCCCGCACGCGCGCGCGCGCGCTCTCTCTATCTTTCTCTCTCTCTCGTCTCTTCGATGTAGCGTCAGTCAATTCGACATCGTTGCAGAAAGGCCAGAACTGCCCATATTTTGACGGAGTCGCATCGTTTCTCGTAGTCCACAAAATATACACAGGGACTGGTTATACTCCGCGGTATTCTGTATAATTTGCCGAACATAGATGTGGTCTATGGTACTGAAGCCTTTTCGAAAACCGGCTTGATTTGGCGGCTGGAACTCGACATGTCTCTTCGCGAGACGGTCCGTGACGACCCTCGGGAGCAGCTTGTATAAGTGTTTCAGCAGTGAGATGGGTCTATAGTTCTTCAGCGAGGATTTGTCACCTTTTTTGAAGAACAGAACCACCGCATCTCTGCTCCACGCCTCGGGCGTTGTACCCTCTTAGATGACGGAATTAAAGAGACTCGCTAGCTCTTTGATATTATTGTATTTATTTTTTTGGATCGTAAGTAAGCACTAGGAAGTGGTGAAGGGCGGGCGTTTTGGGGACTGTCTTTTGTAATTTTGACGTTCGAAAAGTGCTGATTCTCAGCCTAGTCTGAATAAATGACTTTTGATTTTGTTTTCTTGTCGTTTTGGGTTTTTCTGTTTCAATATCTTCATCTGTATCGTCACTTCTTCGATCTTAGTTAGATCTCGTAGTTCATATCTTTGACAGAGTCAGTGTCAGTGTCCTCCGGGTGGAAAGATTTAGTCCGACGGGACGGCGGATGGCTTGAGCAGGGCACCCGCACCCCACTCAACCCCGGAGTGAACGCGGCGCGAGAGTCGGCTAACTGCCTTTTAGCTAAGTAATGAGGCTTAGCTGCTTTTTAGTTAAGTATTCTGGGAAATGTGCAGAATTACATGCTTAACTAAAACAGCGTTAAGGGCTGGTAACTGCAAATAAGTAAATTTTTTCACATAAACTGTTCTTTAAATGCTAACTATAAAGAATTTATAGTCCGTTAGCGTCTTTATAGTCAAGAAAAATCAGATAACGTGCTTGTAGTTAAGTAGAAGGCTAGAAAATAATCATCACATCGGGCAGTTAAGGTATTTTAAAGTACATTAAGCTAAGAAGTGTGGGTTAGACGCTTTCAAGTGATGGAATCATCAAAAATTATGTTACTTAACGGCCTAAAAGATGTCCATATCTTTGGAACTATTTATGTTATAAAAATGTTTCTTAGACAGAAAGATAGAGAATTTTAAACTCTATCACTTTCTATTAAAAAGTAAAAATTGACCATTTGAGGGTTAACGGCTTTTTAGTTAAAGGACGGCAGTATGGTGGAGTTGGCTTCCAGTCGAACCGGCTGCAGCTGAATACCAGATTTTACACAAAGGGACTGCCTATCTGACCTCCACAACCCAGTTACTGGGTAACACGATACCCATTTGTAAGACTGGTTGTCAGACTTTCAGGCTTCTGACTGCCCGTAACGACTGCGATAGACAGCCGTGACCAACGTCTTAACGTGCTTTCTGAAGCACGGAGGGGTCTCGATATGAAATGGATGGTCACCCATCCACGAAGCTACCGTGGAAAGCATTGCTTAAATTTTGATCAACCCTTGCGGCTGTTATTATTTAGCCACGAGATCAGTAAAGGCAATTTCTCACCTCCTAAGATCTTACATAAACTTTCAGTCCTATAAAACTTGGTACTACAACAGGCTACAAACTTCGACACGATACAAGGATACCAAATGACACTTCTTTCTTGGTGGGTACTTTGAAAGAAAGACTTTGAAATTGTTTACGTCATTTATATTATAAATAGGTTGCTGTTATTATAATTTTCTAGGGTTCCGTTTTTACCCTTAGGGTACGCTGAACACATAATATTATAAGCTATGGTAGCATGCGACCACGGGAAGGTACTTTCTTGTTTCATCCTTTTTGGTAGTCGGGTTTTAGGTTTTAAACTTTTTTTTTGTTTATTTATTTTGTGGCTTATTTCGGTAATATTTATATTTTTGAAATGTGCTCATTAAGCCCTTTCATTTGATACCCCACAAGGCACAATACCATAATATTAATTTTTAAATTCATTACTTTATGTCCTCTAGAGGGCGCCATATTAAATTTAGTGTGACGTCACATAGCCTATAATCAGCGGACGGTCAAAACGCTTCTAACGATACCTCGTTTGTCAAATTATTATAAGAACTTTTGAAGTTATGAGGGAATAGATGAACATACATACATACATACCGGTCAAAATCATAGCCCTCCTTTTTGCTTCGCTGTAGTCGGGTAAAAAGAGACTGTCACACGTGTATGAGTGACAGAGACGACGCTCTTTGTTCGAATTTCGAACTTTTTGTAAAACTCGATGTACCAAAGCCGCGTATGTAGGTACTTATAGGATGATGGCGTGGTTAAA
Source organism: Hydraecia micacea (assembly GCA_914767645.1). Classification (NCBI taxonomy): domain Eukaryota; kingdom Metazoa; phylum Arthropoda; class Insecta; order Lepidoptera; family Noctuidae; genus Hydraecia; species Hydraecia micacea. The sequence goes on from OU611804.1 coordinate 3,884,838, forward strand.
TGCTTGCCCAGGATTCGCCATTATTGAAGTCTCTTTTTGAGGTCCAGAAATAAAGTAGCGCGCTTGTAAGAAGTATTTGAGTCTCTCATGCTAAATTTTAAGGTCTAAAGTCGAGTGGATTTCGCTTTTCAGTCGTAATATTTGAAAGGTGTTCGCAAAATTAAATACATAGGTTCTTTTGGAAAAAAATTCACGTATAATTTATTGAAAGACGTCTTTCTTAGTCAAATATTTATTTTTCTTTTATAACATTTATATCAACAAAATGATGAAATACTTAAATAGAAACTTAAAAGTCTTGTCAGAAAGAAAACACTTCGCAATAATAATTGTGAAAATATTTTCCTTTAAAAAATAACGTCCAATTATATTCAGTCGCAAAAGAGTGACTTTAAACTTGAAAATTACAAAATTTACATTCATTTTAACTGAAAATGTTTTACAGTATTGTGTCTGAAAATATTCTTAAAAATATACCCATTTTGTTGAGCTACGAAAGAAGTTAAGTTTCTTTTTTATACAAAAAAAAACTAGTTTTTCTGCAAAGAGTTTTTATCGTTTTACTGCCTTACAAAATTTTAATGAAAACTGTAAAAAAGTGGCCAAGTGCGAGTCGGACACAAAGGGTTCCGTTCCACCGTAGCAATCAAATTGCTACCTATTACAGTTCAAAAAATACAGCCCTGTGACAGAGACCGACAGAAAGCGGAGTCTTAGTGTTTGGCCAGACTGGTAGCGCGGGCGCGGGGCAAACATTATAATATGAACTTCCTTTGAGTGTCCATATAGCGGGCACGCGGGCGCGGTAAGCGGCGCGGGCTGCTCGGCGCGGGGAGCGCGCGGGCAACTCACGTCATGTTATGTAAGTGGCCACAGTGAGTGCGCGGCGTGGGCGATCCTCACCGCGGTTCTCAAACTATTTCGAGCTTTTTTCGAGTAAAAATAAGTCTTCTTCATCCATATTTGACAAATACTGGACACGACAACACACAGAGCGCAGCCGCATTCCAGTGTGGAAAGGCATACCCGCGCGCGTTCTCGCACCCGCGCCCGTCCCGCGCCCGCGCCTCAGTCTGGCCAAACACTTAGTAATAGGGGTTAGCACCCGTTGGGTAAGGAACCCTAAAAATTGGTATAAAAAGTTCAGCTTACTTTTAAAATTTTTCTTGAGAGGTTGAGCAAAAATGTCTGTCATTTGTCAAACATTATTTGCCCATTAAAATATGCTATGAAAGAATTTAAAAATAAACTGGTACTTTACTAGATGCCAAGTCGTGTTTGCCCAGAAATTTCTTGAGCTCGCTTTTTAAGGATCACGTTTTGGGTTATAAGAGCAATTACAATTTGTGTGACTTTTTCTGCCACAACTTAGATTTTTAGAACTACCTTTCTGACCTCCACAACCCAGTTACTGGGTAATACAATACCCCTTGGTAAGACTGGTTGTCAGATTTTCGGGCTTCTGACTACCCGTAACGACTGTCAAAGATCCACGAATGACAGCCGGGACCAACAGCTTAACGTACTTTCCGAGGCACGGACGGGTCTTGGTATGTAAAGATGATCACCCATCCACAGACCAACCGTGGCAAGCGTAGCTTAACCTGATCGATCGACCCGTGCGGCTGTTATTATTTAGCCACGGGCCCGTCTATGTTATGTTAGATAACACATGTTATGTTATGTAAAGATTCATTAAAAAGTTTGTAAGTAAAATAGACAGACTATAAACAATCCCATCTCTCAGTACCCTCGTGCATTGTCACAGATTTGATACCATAATACCGAGATACTGGTTTAATTCCCAAAGGCACCAACTTTACACTAAGTTACAAGCGGTAAGCAGACTTGTCTACTTGGCAATACTTGGCAATATGCCCGCCACTTGGCAAGAATTAATTGCCAAGTCGGCCAAGCTTGGCAAGTTTGTGTTCAAGATGTTTCCTATTGTATTTTCTTGATGTGTTGTTTTAATTAGATTTGAATAAATTTCGAGAGCAGTGGTGGCAGGAGAGCAGTGGTGGCCAAGTGGTAACGGCCGCGACGTACGAGTTGTAGGTCGTAGGTTCGAATCCAGACAGGCGCTTTACTTTGTGTAAATTATTTCATCACCACTGCTCTCAAAACGGTGAAGGAAAACATCGTGAGTAAACGGCATGTCCTAGAACCAAAAATTCGAAGACATGTGACATCTGCCAACCCGCACTGGGCCCGCGTGGTAGATTACGGCCCACTCCCTCTCACTGAGAGAAGGCCTGTGTCCCAGTAGTGGGAACATTATAGGCTAATTATGTTATGTTATGTAAAGTTCGAAGATATTTGAGGCTAGAAAAGTATAAATAAATTAAGTAGGTTCTGTGTACTAGCAGGAGTATAACAACTTTATAGAAACAGTTGCAGAAAGGAGGCAATTTTTTTTAAATCGTGTATAATGACATGTAGATGATATGTGGCTAAATAAAAAACAGCCGAACAGGTCGAGCGATCAGGTTAAGCTAAGCTTGCCGCGATTGGTCTGTGGATGGGGGTGACCATATTTACTTACTGAGACCCCTCCGTGCCTCGGAAAGCACGTTAAGCCGTTGGTCTCGGCTGTCATTCGTGGATCTTTGACAGTCGTTACAGGTAGTCAGAAGCCCGAAAATCTGACAATCAGTCTTACCAAGGGGTATCGTATTACCAGTAACTGGGTTGTAGAGGTCAGATAGGCAGTCGCTCCATGTAAAATATTGGTATTCAGCTGCATCTGGTTAGACTGGAAGCCGACCCCAACATAGTTGGGAAAAGGCTAGGCAGATGATGATAGATGACATGTTATAAGAGGCCGGAGCTTTACTTTTCTTACAATAATTTCTCTTGTGATGGAAGACCCACATTGTTGACCATGTTTTTTACCACTTCTAAAAATGGCCCTGGCGTGACCCTTGATACTAATTCATTCCTGCCTTTGTAACAGTGTCCAAATTAATCAGAAGCGGAAAAGGTGCACCTTTTTCTTGGTGCGACTTTTTCCTTTGAGTAAAAAAAAAAACAACAAAATATTGTCTGCGACACAGGTAAGGTACAGACGCCAGCACATCAAGCTACCCCAATCTGTAAAATTTTCCCAATCAACTATGAACCTTATGCTTCAGCGATAAAGTTGAAAATCTATTAAGCAAATTTGACAGATTGTAGTAACTTGATGTGCTGGCGTCTGTACAAAGTATTAATATTAACAACAAAAAAAGGTATTCAGAATCGCAATACACAGCGTATGTAACTTGATTCTGAACTCACTGCGATGACATTTTTCATCGGTAATTTTTAAAAAAAGTTGCTCGGCCATACATTTTGCTCTAGTAGGTTTTTTTTTGTAACAGCAGAATTTTTTTTTTTGATAACCCATTAATTTGTTACTGCGCAGCGACTCGTCTCATGTTTCGAGCCGCCATAAAGTTTGAATCGGACTGTATCTGGTTTCCGCATAATTATAATGCCTTATCTGGACGTATGCTCTCAGGTTATCTGGATTAAATTTCTTATTATCGAACAGACAGACGTGTTTCCCCTAGGGAATTTACTCCGCCACTTTTTCTTCCCAGCTATTACGCTAGGAAGTGATAATGGTTGGGCGTTTTGAGGGACTACGTTATGTAATTTTTTACGTGTAAAATTTTATGATTTATCAGTCTTGTTTGAATAAAAGATTTTGGTTTTTAATTATGGTTATTTTATTAGGTTTCCAAGGTCAAAACTATTGAAACGCTCAACTTCTGTAATTGCATTGAATGCTTGAATTACTGGAGTTTTGCTAAATATTTTTCGAAGGTATTTCAATATAGTAGGTACTTCAACTCGATTTCCAATAACGGAAAAAATCGTGGAAACATACAACATACACTAAATAAAACTACTTCATGCGTACATACAGTTATCCTGCAAAAAATTCAATTCACAGCTTTCCAGCTTTCAGTACTGAAATTTTTACTGAAAAACCTGAACATTGCCTACATTGCAAACTGTTAATCAAACATTCCTGAATCGCTGAATTTTACTTTTTCAGTAGTGTTTCGAATATTACTCTTTTATTTGTTAACTAAATGTTCCCTGTAAGTTAGATTCTCATTTTGATCGACGCCCCGTTTGACATAGGAGTTACGAAAAAACTCTTTTTAATTTCTGCATAGTCTGAGGGATAAAATTATCTTCAAAATGTCAAGTTTCTATCTTAAAAGTTTAGCTAGGTAGTATGATGTCTGTCTATCATTCAACAAATCTTAATAATTCCGTTTTTTTAACGAAAATTCCCGCTGATTTAACAGGTTTAAAAAAGTTGTGAAACGTTTTTGTTTTTTTACAATAATTAAAGTAGAATTTACAGAGTAGTGTCGATATTATTGAGGGGCTTGTGGCTATGTCATAACAGCCACACGGATCGATCGATCAGGTTAAGCTACGCATGCCGCGGTTGGTCCGTGGACGTGTGACCATCTTTACATACCAAGACCACTCCGTGCCTCGGGGCTGTCATTCGTGGATCTTTGACAGTCGTTACGGGTCGTCAGAAGCCCAAAAGTCTGACAATCAGTCTCACCAAGGGGTATCGTATTAACCAGTAACTGGGTTGTGGAGGTCAGATAGGCAGTCGCTTCATGTAAAATACTGGTATCCAGCTGCATCCGGTTAGGCTGGAAGCCGACTCCAACATAGTTGGGAAAAGGTTAGGTAGATGATGTCGATATTACTACTGAATTGTAGTTCAATAATTATGAAGAAAAAATGGTTGTCAATGTTTTTGGTTTCCTGAAAAGTTAGCATTTTACACATCCGACACGATGCTTCTGATGTCGAGACTTATAAAAAGAAAAGTCCTGATTCACTCTCTGATTGACTCATCAACACACAGCCCAAACTCTTAGGCACAGAAATTTTGCATAGATGTTCCCTTTACGACGTAAACAAAGGAATAAAGGATTTTTCGAAATTCTTACAGCATAGGAAGATTTTATTCTTCGTTCGTCCCGAAGTTTTGTCCCACATTCCAAAAAAAACAAATATAAGGCGGACAAAGTCTCTGGAATAGTTGGCATTTTGCCAGTAACCTTGAAACTAGCGTTTAGGTATAAAGTATAAACCCTGAAAATCACAACAATATTTATTATATAAAACGCCAAAAAAAAAAACAGTTTTCTGCCAACAATATCCTCCTAAACGAGACTTCTTCATATTCTAAGCAATTTTCGTCAATCTAACTTGTTGATAGCTTGGCTCTCTGTCAACACCAATAACCGTTGGAGGATGTTGATAGTGGAAGATGGTGAGTTTGCGTTAGAATTGGGGGGGTTTTGGGGAGCTTGGAATTGGGAGTGCGGGAATGGTTAGCTCTTACGTATTCAAATTAATCTTAAAGTCTGAATGTAACTCTGTATGTCTATCATGGCTAAACCGATTTTGGTGAAAGTTGATATGAAGATAGTTTAAGCCCTGAGAATTGACAGTAGGCATTCTTATCAAAACAAACTATGTAGTTAAAGATGCAAAGTTTAGGTTTTCATAGGAAAAGTCGTAGTTGCCGGCAAAAAGCTAGGCTTCTTAGTTTTTATTTATTTGTACTGCTGACTGTTGTAGGTACGTTGTTCAGGACAAAAACACAAACAAGTCTTGTTTATCATAAGGGACGCGTCATGATCATGAACGAGCACCGTCAGTTGGGACTAGTCATCTCTTAACTGCAACGGCTTATTTTGATTTTTGAATTGGTTTATTTAATATTTTTATTACATAATCAGCCTATAAAATTCCCACTGCTGGGACACAGGCCTCCTTTTAGTGAGAGGGAGTGGGCCGTAATCCATCACGCGGGCCCGGTGCGGGTTGGCAGATGTCACATGTCTTCGAATTTTTGGTTCTAGGACATGCCGGTTTCCTCACAATGTTTTCCTTCATCGTTTTGAGAGCAGTGGTGATGAAATAATTTACACAAAGTAAAGCGCCTGTCTGGATTCAATCCTACGACTTACAACTCGTAAGTCGCGGCCGTTACCACTTGGCCACTGCTGTTCTCCATTCTCTCAATCTTTTTATTACGGAAGCTTTTTAGGTGGATATGTTTCATGTACAATTTCAAAAATGTCTAATATTTTGTAACAATATTCTGATTTGAAATAGTGTCCGTGGGGTTTCTTGCCCGTTCTTCTCCATAAGAAACTGCTACGCTTTAGAATGGGTGTCTTGCTTCATCTTTCTGACTGGCCGACCCCTTGTCAATTCAAAAATGCCTGTAATATTCGTTTATTTGAAATGAATTCTTTGAGTTTGAGTTTGACGCTTGCTCATTGCGATTTTATTCCAAAGCTAGATGTTCTTTCTGAGAAAATGAATAAAAGTCTTAGATTAACTTATAAAATTGCAAAGCCTAAATCTAAGAAATAGTTTTCGCATTGTTTCCTAAAACGGCCCAATTGGGAGAATAGTTAGATTGTTCAGGTTTGAATGTAATGTCGTAGTTTTACGGAATGTCGTAAAAACAAATGAGACTTTCGTTAATGATTAGACTCTAGTCCTTTGTTAACAAATGAAGTCAGAAATAGTTTTTGTAAGAAAAAGTATAGGTACTTTCTTCTATCTTTTTGAGTTACGTACATGCCTCAAAAGGAAAAAACGGAACCCTTATAGGATCACTTTGTTGTCCGTATATCTGTCTGTCAAGACCCTTTATCTCGGGAACGCGTGGAAGTATCGATTTGAAATTAAAACCATATACTTAAGTCTACAGATCCTTGAAGATGTGAAAAAAACAAACTTCTAAGATAAGGTAAAAAAAAGATACGGCTCTTTATGCCACAAAAAACGTATATTTCGACACTCAAGGGAATGAAAATCTATAGGATACTTCCCGTTGACTTAGAATAATGAAATTTGGCAAGCAGCAATGTCATGTAGCACAAGTAAAGGAAAAAATTCGAAAACCGTAAATTTGTACTTGGACGGACTTTGTGTTTGGAACCCTCAGTGCGCGAGTCCGACTCGCACTTGACCGGTTTTTTTCCTTTATATACTTATACAAAATATTTATATATTAGAGATTGTATTTAAAATTTCCAAATATTTTTATCTATAATTTTATGCAGTTAGAATCCTCATCAAAACAACAACATTAACAAAATTAATAAATAATAATTTTATTATGACTTAATGAAACGCACCCATAAATTATTTCCCGGCACTTTGATCACATTGCCACGAAACATAATTTAAAATTAATTGCAGACAGCGGAAACGTTAATTATTATTTTTGGAACAAACTTTCATTAGTACCAGTCAATTTGACTTGAATTACGAGCGTGGCAAGCAAAACTTTTTGAATTAATTAAGCATTATAAGCTTCTCGTGAGCGTCCGAAAGCCAACGGACCGATTTTCGGCATTGGATTTTTTTGAAATCTATGGTGTCATTCTCAAACCATCACTTCGAAATTCGAACGGTGTCTCGTTGTGAATCCGCGATGCTTTACTTTAAAAACAAATGAGTTCGCTTTCGAATTGTGTACGCTCACTTGAGTGAGGTGAGCAGTGAACTTTACAGAATAGCACTAAAGTTATTTGACCTTTTCATTTCAGTGGAAAAGGTACATGTGTTTATTATTCTCAGCAATGAAGATTAAAACTGTGGCTTCTCAAACATCCCCCTCCAGCTGACTATGTCGTACAGTATAGAGGTGTGAGGGACAGGGTGTAAAGTTCACTCATCCTCCATAGAAAATGAAGGATTGGGTTTTTGTTGTTTTTTTCAGTAAATAGTATGTTCAATCATTAAAAGTTACTGTTTTTTCTTTTACTGTTTTACAAACATTTCTTCTTACTGTATAAAGTCAGTAAGTCTTAATGAAATGCTTTAATGTGTTGTAGTAAAAAATTAGTTTTTTCAGTGATCTGCATAGCTTTTTCCCAAACATTTACTTATACGAGTTATTTTGTAATCTGCTTCCAGTCTAGTCTAACAGGATGGAGTTGAAGACCAGTATTTTACATGGACATTCCATACAACGCTCGCAAAATAATTACCTATTACTACTACATAACCAAATGACGTTTGTACACGTGCAAATGTGTGCGTGAACTCTAGTAGGGTTGGCAGTCGTGCGTAGCGTAAAAAATGGCGCGGAAAGCGATTTGCGTCGGGCGAACTGAACGACGACGGCGCTGCCCGAACGTGTGCATTATTATGAAGTGACCTCGTAGTTCAATTGTTTATTTATATAGTCGGGTTCGTAATGAAATAAAAACACTAAATAAACTATTTTCGTTTAAATGACTTATCTCTAAATAATCGGTTATTAAATCGCATGGTATTAAAAATGCGAAACAGTTATGCAAATACAAATTCGGAAAAGCATCACAATATCCAACCATCGGATGAACTTGGACAAAACCCAGGTTATGTTCAACGAACACGTAACCCCGGGACCGACTGCTGTCAATGGCGGTGCTCTCAAGGCTGTTCAAGAATACGTTTACCTCGGGCAAACTCTGAAGTTTGGTAAGAATAACTTTGAGAGGGAGGCTAGCAGAAGGATTCAGCTGGGCTGGGCAGCGTTTGGGAAGCTTCGTCGAGTCTTCTCGTCGCGTATTCCACAGAGCATAAAGACTAAGGTCTTCAATCAGTGCGTCCTGCCAGTTATGACTTACGGAGCCGAAACGTGGACTCTCACGGTACGGCTGGTCCATAAATTCAAGGTCGCTCAGCGAGCTATGGAACGGGCTATGCTTGGGGTCTCTCTGAGGGATCGAATCCGCAACGAGGTGATCCGGCAGAGAACCAAAGTTGTCGACATAGCTCACAGAATAAGCAAGCTGAAGTGGCAATGGGCCGGCCATATTAGCCGTAGAACCGATGACCGCTGGGGTAGACGTGTTCTTGAGTGGAGACCGCGAATCGGTAAACGTAGCGTGGGACGCCCTCAGGCTAGGTGGAGCGACGATCTTCGCAGGCTGGCTGGTAGCAGCTGGATGAGAGTTGCCGAAAATCGAGTTGAATGGCGTGCAATAGGAGAGGCCTATGTCCAGCAGTGGACTGCTATAGGCTGATGATGATGATGATGATCCAACCATCGGGATTAAAACTCAAATAAAACTTTTAAATCGAAAAATTGTGTGTTCGTGTCAGCAGTACAGTGCTGCGGTTCATACGATTACTCGAGCGCCCTTGCTAAAGATTCGGCGACGAATACCTCGAAGTGCGGGGTGAGGTGCGGTATCTGATATGAGCGCGGGGAAGGGAGTGTCCCTTCTGTACGTAGTACTATTAAGTGTTCTATGACGATACCCTGGTAGGTTACATAATAAAGTATAAATCAATTTCGTGCAATAATTCAAGGCTCACTCCATCTCTCGTTGGCGCCATAAATTGGAGCAGGAAATTGATATTTTATTGCGCAAGCGAAGGAAATTGATAACACGACTTGTTATTCTGGTGGTGGAATAAAATATTTATGTGATTATATATAACATAAGATCATGTCTGTTTTCTCGAAGAGTCAGGCAGATAGTATGCACATATCGTCCATATTGTCATCAACCGGGCAAAAATCAAGCTTTCACGCTGTTACTTCGAAATTCCTAATAAAAAATAATAGATTATTAGGTTTTATTATAGACTAGCTTTTGCGCGCGGCTTCACCCGCATAGGCGAAGAGCTGAGCGAATTTCATTCAAATCCGCCGTTTTTGCGTAATTGAGTAACAAGCATCTAAACATACAAACATTCACATTTATAATATTGGTAAGATAATAAGATTGATTTAGAGAAATTAAATTACTTATAACTAAATTAAATTACTTTTAGTTTGGATACACTTAATTAATAACTTTGTGACTTAAACCAGAATTTATAATAATCTAATAATTATATTGGTACTTTGAAGTTTCATAATGAATAGTTTCTAAGCTAATAATTACAATAGATTCTAGCTCCAGTGACTTCACAAAAGTTTGTCGCGCGCACAAACTGTTACCATGAAGTCGACACATGATTTTTATTAATCATCATCTGCCTAGCCTTTTCCTTTTCCTAACTATGTTGAGGTCGGCTTCCAGTCTAAACCGGATGCAGCTGAATACCAGTATTTTACATGGAGCGATTGTCTATCTGACCTCCACAACCCAGTTACTGGGTAATACGATAACCCTTGGTAAGACTGGTTGTCAGACTTTCGGGCTTCTGACTACCCGTAACGACTGTCAAAGATCCACGAATGACAGCCGGGACCAACGGCTTAACGTGCTTTCCGAGGCATGGAGGGGTCTCAGTATGTAAAGATGGTCACCTATCCACAGATAAACCGCGGCAAGGCTAGGCAGATGATGATCACATTATCATCTACATCTTATATTTATCACATAATTCCTCAGTCTATAATTCTTAGTCACACCTCACATGCTTCGCAAGTAAAAATTATAAGCCAAAAAAAGCTAATTGTAACATTAGTTTTACGAACATAATTATTATTGCAATCTCCAAACCACTTTGCTAAGATAGTCATTATGCCATAATTACCTCACGAAGCCCAATCACTTCATTAGGAAGCTAATAAAGTTAATAGTCTGAGAATAACATAACCTTGTGTGGTTATAGGTAGGTAACATTGTTGAATAATTCATAGACTGACCTACTCAATGAATAAAGGAGTATTGTATTTTTTTGTTCTGTATTTTCTGGTGTACAATAAAATATATATAAATATAGGTTACGTATTATAATATCTAAAGTCCACGCACAACGGACCAAATGGGAGTCTAAGTGCGGAAAAGAGAGCCCCATCATCAATATCTAAAGTTATTCTAACTATTTTCGAGATAACTACGGTCAAAACACCTACTCTTTAAAATACCTAAAGATCGTTTCACAGATTTTTGTAATAACTAATGAACGAAATACATAAAGAAAAATTCACCTGCGGTTAATTCAGCTACAATTCATAAACCTAAGGTTGATTGAATTAACGGACGATTCATCTACTGTTGGTTTTTAAAAAAAAACCTGATTTTGTCTGTTTTTGTGCTTTTGAACCAGAACAAGGCGGTCGACGTCAGGGGCACTTCGAGGTTCGGTTTGGTTACAGACAGAAATAGGAGCCCGTCGACCTGACGTCGTTAGAAATAAAACAATAGACGAGTCGTCTTAAAAAAAAGCATTAGATTAATCGTTCGTTAGTGCAATTAATTTTAGTTTAATCAAAATTATGTAAGAAAAACAGTAGTTCAGTCGAGCAATAAATGTCTTATGAACATATATTATTATGTGCATCAACCGTAGTTATATCGAAAATAGTTTGAATAACTTTAGATATTATAATAATACGTAACCATAAATAAATAAAGGAGATTTAATAGCAAGCATGAACTAGGCCTTCAATTTCACCTCATCCATCTACTCTGTAGCAATATTCTGTAAAGTTCACTGCTCAAAAAAAGTGCTGTTCCCGAGGAAAACAACAATAACGTTTTTATGATAAATAGATCGCGCCACGTGTATTATTGTTTTCCTCGGGAACGGACCTTTTTTTCGGGATGAAAGGTAACCTAGGTCCGTTTTCGTACACCTGACAACGTATATGCAAAATTTCAGGATGATCGGTTCAGTGGTTTAGGCGTGAAAAGGTAACAAACAAACTTACTTTCGCATAGATAGGATTAGGATATTGGTTGGTATGATGAATAATACTATCTAATGACAAGATAGAACGTTCACTATAAATTCAATTCAGAAAAATCCGCTTATTTACAAACATTATTCATATAACAAAATTCAAAACCACAAAAAGTCCAACCAAAGTTAGATATCACCTCACAAAGCCTACTTGACGTAACAAGTAGAATATCACAAAAAAAAATCTCGGTTGACGTCGATCGCAAAGTTACGGCTAAGTTATCGTAATAGCCGTTCGGAATCGATAGGAAACTTGCCGATCGTGCGAATTCAGCTCTAATATATCAGTGTTGTTTATAGGGCACCGGAAAAAAGTATCGATAACTGAATAGCATCGATACTTTTGTTACGATACATTGCATTTATTGGTATATTGGCGTGGCTAGCTGACATATGGCAAATAGTTTAATTTAATGTACAGAGGCCAGCACATCGAGTTACCCCAATCTGTCAAAATTTCCCAATTGAATATGAACCTTATTCCTTGGTAGTAAAGTTGAAAATCTATCAAAGGAATTTGTCAGATTGGGGTAGCTTGATGTGCTGGCCTCTGTACGTGTTTAATGTTTATTGACGTAAACACTAGTACATGTCTCTGTTCTCTGTTATTTGTAAATGTTTGTGTTGTTGATGTGCCTTAATAATAAATAAATAATTAATATATAAGTATGTTTATCAGTTGTCTAGTACCCATAACACAAGCTCTGCTTAGCTTGGGACTAGATGGCGTTGTGTGATAGTTGTGGAATATTATTAAAAAAAAAAAAAATGTTCTGTGTCTCGTAATGTTAATTACTTTGCGTACCTACATTGTATAGGAGGGGTTTGTGGCTAACTAATAACAGCCACACAGGTCGATCAAACATGTTAAGCTACGCTTGCCGCCGTTGGTCCGTGGATAGGTGCCCATCTTTACATACCAAGACCCCTCCAAGCCTCAGAAAGCACGTTAAGCCGTTGGTCTCGGCTGTCATTCTAAGATTTTTGACGTCGTGCCTTACAAAAAATTTGACTCTCGTAAGTCAACCTAAATATTCCCAAGGTATAAAAATTGGTTAGTAAAAACTCGATTCGTAGGTAGTTATCGATACATTTATTCCGATCCTAATGCGTATATCGATACTATACCTTATCCCTAGTTATTGGAAGGCTTGACGCCAGACCCGATTTGACCTTAAATAATATTCATGAAGATTTTCAGGAGATTCCTGAAGGAATGAATTTGACAAGATGTTGACTTTTCTTTGATATTAGATTACTAATGTAGTTTGGTTGGTGAAGTGTTAAATTAGCAAGTTTATGAATGAAAATGGATTCTGTCAAAAGGAAAAATGAAACTTTTATAACTATAATAATATTATCACTTGCCTGCCCCGTTGGTCTCGGGGTTGCAAGCGCGACTGCTGAGCGGGGGTCCTGGGTTCGATGCCCAGGTCGGACAAAGTGTTACTGGGTTTTTCATTAGGAATTTCTTAGTATCAGCCCGGAGTTTAGTACCGTGGCTTAGTTGTTGCTGTTGGACAAACTAAGTGTCGCTTACATATAATGATGATGATGCAGTGGCGTGCATTGGTTTTCAGAATAGGTAGGCACTAAGCTGGGTCTAGTCTAGGCAAACGCGGTCACTAATCAGAAAAAAAAAGTGCGGTCAAAAGCGTGGTTATTTGAGTAGGCATGCCTACTTAAGGGTGATAAATTGCGAAGGTCAAACGTCATGGTATTGCGCGTGAGACGTACGTATTTTTAATTTTGTCGTAGGAACTTGAACGAGGAAAGACCAATGACAATGTGCGAATAGTACGGGGGCCGAGTAGGTCGTCCGGCGACTGCCTACTGCCGCGTGTGTTTGTATGAAGATTTTGTTTTTTGTTAGGACGGTATGATAATTTAGCGTTGATATATCGAGGTAGGCACTGCTTATATGCCTATATGCAATGCACGCCACTGTGATGATGATGACCTTTTTAGCAATTCATCGTCCTTTAAAGCCCGACTTCATCCATTGCGGACCATAGGCTACTGTTTTCTTGTGCCAATCTCCACGCGCCAGCCTCATCCAGATTCTATATTTATGTCTGTAATTTATATGGTGTACAGGCGCCAGCACATCAACCTACCCGAAACTGTCAAATTTTCCCAAGCACTTTTGAACCTTATGCTTTAACAATAAAGTTGGAAATCTATTAAAGAAATCTGACGTCCAAAAGTGCCTTTTATGTGCCTATTATTTTGAAATAAATGCTTTGACTATGACTTTAAAAACAAAAAAAATATATTCAGAAATGAAAATATGGCGGCTAAGAAATGTCCAGTCCTTTGACGGCGCCCTTTCACGATCATGACGTATGGATCAGCACCATTTAGCTCAACCATTTTGAAGGGAACTTATTACAATCTTACGTATCGCATCAGAAACAAAGAAACATCAATTTCCACTAAATTCCAATATCCATAAAGTTCGTAAACACAAAGATAACTTTTCGTTAAGAAAACAGTTTTGGAACTCATTTGAGATTCACGAGTACTATAACCAAAGTTAGACCTTATTATAAAGGACTTTTAACATAAAAGTATCAGTATCTTTAGAGTAAGAAAGAAATTATCTTCGTACGTTTCAAGGTCAAGTCGCCCTATTCTGTAAAGTTCACTTGGAACCTCACTCAAGTGAGCGCACACAGATCGAATGCGAACTTTTTCTTATCATCGCGGTTTTGCAACAAGACACCGTTTGAATTGAAGTACATACATACATAATCAGCCTATAATGTTCCCACTGCTAGGACACAGGCCTCCTCTCAGTGAGAGGGAGTGGGCCGTAACCACGCGGGCACAGTGCGGGTTGGCAGATGCCACATGTCTTCGAATTTTTGGTTCTAGGACATGCCTGTTTCCTCACGATGTTTTCCTTCACCGTTTGAAGTGATGTTTGTAAAATAACACTTTTATAATTTGCAACACGAGTGTCTATATAACCGTGATGTTTGAACGTAAGTAGGTAAGTGCCTGAGGCAAATGGGTAAATATTGAGCATAGAGACGCAAATGTTTGCGTGTCTATGATCCGTTGCGAATGGTTGGCTGGTTGGAGTTTCTACATGTTCTAGGTATTACACTTGACGGAGATGGTACGTGTTTCCTTATTATCAGCCATATTTTAATTACTGTGGGCGTACTATGGGTAGCCTTGGTTATTGCGCACATTTGCACGTGTACAAAGGCCATTTGGTTATGTAGTAGTATAATTATTTTACGAGCGTTGTATGGTGTCCGAGGTGTGTCCACAGGTACGTTCTTTACATTGTTTACATTTTTGTCAAAAACTTTTGAAACAGATTATAGCTTGATATATCGTAGTGTGTACACACGGCTACACATCAAGCTATACATTTCCAGTTTTAGCTGAGCTCGCATTGTATAGGTTTTACTTACAATCAGAAGTCAGCTTATACTGGTTATGTATAGCTTGATGTGTAGCCGTGTGTACGTACAATGTAGAACTATGTCAGCTCATCCCTTTGTGATACTGAGGCAAAGTTGGCGTGCTAATACAAAATGAAGTTGTTCACGCCCGGTCTAACTAGCTGAGTTGCGGTGTTGTCAGCAGTTTTGTAGGATAGTTTTGGTGGTTATTTTTTTAACTGAAAGTTGTAGGTAGATAGTATCGTATTTTTGTTGGTTTTTAACGAGAACGTATTTTTGTTGGTTTCTAAACGAGAACACGTGGAGTTTTGGAACCTGTTAATCAAATCATTTATTTCAGATGAATATCCAATATATATTTTATTACTATTGTTGTTTGAAACATTATTTTTTTATTTTGTGTATCGAACAGACGGTTTTTAGGGTTCCGTACCCAAAAGTTAAAAACGGGACCCTATTACTAAGACTCCACTGTCCGTCTGTCTGTCTATCTGTCACCAGGCTTTATCTCATGAAACGTGATAGCTAGATAGTTGCAATTTTCACAGATGATGTATTTCTGTTGCCGCTATAACAACAAGTATTAAAAACGGAATAAATTAAATATTTAAGGGGGGCTCCCATACAACAAACGATGATGATGATTTTTTTTGCCGTTATTTGCTCGATATCAATAACGGCAACAGGTAGACACTTGAAATATTCACAGAATATTAATTAGTTGTATATTCACTTTAAAAATAAATAATTAAATTAAAATAAAATAAATTAAGGGGGGCTCCCATACAACAAACGTGATATTTTTATATATGTATTGTTAAATATTGTACGGTGGTACGGAACCCTTCGTGTGTGAGTCCGACTCGCACTTGGCCGATTCTTTTTTAAAAACCGACTGGATAATTTCAACGCCCTCTGCGTTGAAATTTTCTGGTCAGAATCATCTACTGAATCCATGGCAACTCGTATGTGTTTACCACGTGTTTATAACCATGATAAACATAAACGAAATATTACATTCACACAATAAACACACCTATTTTAGTACTGTACCCACAGTCCCACAATTAATTATGCTTTGAACTGGGAGTGGCTGATGATACAAACATACATAGATACCTGCACAGTTTACAGAGATATCACAATAAACAGACGCGTTTGTTAGCCACCTAGCTGTTGTTTAATTAGTTGCCTTACATGTAATCTGCATGATACAGAGTCTGTGTAGGTATAGTTAAATGATAAATGATTTTATTTCTGTAAGTAGGTTTGCACAAACACTTTTACACGTCAATCATATTTTTAAAAACTAGATGAGGTCGGCGTTTCCTATCTGACTACTCTGAGAAGAAAGGCCGAAACAAACTCAGAGGTCACAGTCTCTTTTAAAGTCCAGACATAATCTTGGTCAGGTTATAAAATATGAAGACCATGTAGATTGATGTCCGAGATGGTATTTTATTTGGGAAACAAACAGATGCAATAACAAATATAAGTATAAAAATTAGTTTAACACAATCCAGAAACAGTTTCCACAGATTACTATGACAAGTACAGTATATGTAACTAAGTGTAACAACTACCAGAAGGAAGAACCATACAGATTGAGTGGACCTGTTTAGTCAGTGCACGCATTTGTCAGAAATCGTGCAGCTCAACTCAAAACTTAAGGAGCTCAAGTTCATCTCGTTATTGGTTAATCACGGCTTAAGTTTAACGTATCACCAGATAACGTAAATTAATATCGCCAAAATTAAAACTCCTCCATTTTATTGTAAAATACCTAGGAAAAGGTATTTGTGTTCTCATTTGCTCGCTCTTGCATCCTATGTCGACGGAGCTCCTATTTCTGTGTAAAGGGTTTAAAGTAATCTAACCAAACCTAACCTCGGGGTCCCCAGCTAGAACTATTGTTATTTTAGACTTAATTTTTTGGGTGTTTAGTATATTTTTTTTTTTTGTCATTATATATAACCCTGTTTATCACTCTCGGGTTGAACGTCACTGCCACGACATAATACGACAAAGTTGACACCATACTCTGTGGTTGACACTTGTCTATGTGACAGTCCTCCATAGATGAAGGCTTGTGGCTAAGTAATAACAGCCGCACGGGTTGATCGATCAGGTTAAACTACGCTTGCCGCGGTTGGTCCGGTGATGGGTGACCATCTTTACATACCAATACCCCTCCGTGCTTCGGAAGGCACGTTAAGCCGATGGTCCCGGCTGTCATTCATGCATCTTTGGCAGTCGTTACGGGTCGTCAGACGCCCGAAAGTCTGACAACCAGTCTTACCAAGGGGTATCGTATTACCCAGAAACTAGGTTGTGGAGGTCGGATAGGCAGTCGCTCCATTTATAATACTGGTATTCAGCTGCATCCAGTTAGACTGGAAGCCGACCCCAACATAGTTGGGAAATGGCTAGGCAGATGTTGAGGTCGGCAGGTTGTTATTTTACCAACTCTATCTCTCTCTCTCTATGCCACCAGAGATAAGAGATGGCATAGCAACAAAAATAAATTCTCCCGAAAACTTCCCGCTAGACTTGTGATTTATTTAATATTCCAGCGAAGAAAAACGTTCTACCTTTCCCGTGCCTTGCCCCTGCAAGCCCCTTTTGTTAGCAGAACACCCCTATTCGCCATATTTGAGGAGTAAACATGCTGTATAAACAGCTTAATGAGACGTGTAAGTGCAGGTATAACTATAGGTAGTTACTATGTGATAGTTAGAAGCAGTGGTGGTCCAGTGGTAATGGCCGCGACTTACGAGGTGTAGGTCGTACGTTCGAAACCAGACAGGCGCTTTACTTTGTGTAAATTGTTTCATCCCATCGTGAGTAAACCGCCATGTCCTAAAACCAAAATGATTTTAGCGCTAAGCATTATTTAAAACATCTTTTTGTCTCAGACGGGGGATGGAGGACTATCATAATCATCCTAGCCTTTTCCAAACTATGTTGGGGTCGGCTTCCAGTCTAACCAGATGCAGCTGAATACCAGTATTTTGCATGGAGCGACTGCCTATCTGACCTCCACAACCCAGTTACTGGGTAATACGATACCCCTTGGTAAGACTGGCTGTCAGATTTTCGGACTTCTGACGACCCGTAATTACTGCCAAAGATGCATGAACGACAGCCGGGACCATCGGCGTAACGTGCTTTCCGAAACACGGACGGGTCATGGTATGTAAAGATGGTCACCCATCCACGGACCAACCGCGGCATGCCTTGCTTAACCTGATCAGGCCGGAATAAATCATAGAAACGATAGGAGTGGAGTTTCTTGTCGGTTCTTTTCCATAGGAAACGACCAATTGGAACCGTGCACCTAGCTTCCGACGTTTCATACGTGCCCATGTCGGTTTATGTGAAATAAAATATTTTGATTTTGATATTTGGCCAGGAGATTTTCCAGCAAGATTTGAGCCCCTTTATTCTAATTTAATGGTAGGTTCGAATCCAGACAGGCGCTTTACTTTGTGTAAATTATTTCATCACCACTGCTCTCAAAACGGTGAAGGAAAACATCGTGAGGAAACCGGCATGTCCTAGAACCAAAAATTCGAAGACATGTGACATCTGCCAACCCGCACTGGGCCCGCGTGGTGAATTAGGGCCGACTCCCTCTCACTGTGAGGAGGCCTGTGTCCCAGCAGTAGGAACATTATAGGCTGATTATGTTATGTTATGTTATTCTAATTTAAACTAAACTGTTTTCTTGTTATTTAAATATTAAACAAAGCATATTGTATAACAAAAGCCAGTCGATTAAACATGGAAACAACTAAAGCAACGGTCAGTCCTTTGCAAATCTTTAGGGAAATTAAACCTTATGTACTTAACGAAAGGTTAAAATTACCCAGACGGACTTCAAGGGTCGTATTGCCCTATTTAGCTTGTATTCTCGTACGTGTTCATTATCAAAGGAGTTCCTAGAGCAAATATTTAGCTCTGGGTATAGCCAGTGCTATTTATTTAGGTAGTTCGCCTAAAGGGCGCTTCAACACCTATAAGATGTTTCTTTTAAGGAAAGTCATGTCACATTATAAAATATTTGCCGTTGATCAACTGAATGATTTTTCTTAGGTTCGGTTTTTTTACCTTAGGTTTTTTTTTTCATAACAATTTATCGTGTCTTCAGGACCGTGTGACTAATACGTTGAGGGCAAAATAATCTAGCGATTTAAATATTTGGGCAGCGGGGTTTGACTTTACGATGTCAAAAACGCTGTCTAGGAAAACACACCAACTTACTTTCATATGTCATTCACCGGTAAATTCCGGACGCTATGTGGGCAGGCTTTGTGGAGCATGGGTGGCCAAGTGGTAACGGCCGCGACTTACGAGTTGTAGGTTGTAGGTTCGAATCCAGACAGGCGCTTTACTTTGTGTAAATTATTTCATCACCACTGCTCTCAAAACGGTGAAGGAAAACATCGTGAGGAAACCGGCATGTCCTAGAACCAAAAATTCGAAGACATGTGACATCTGCCAACCCGCACTGGGATCGCGTGGTGGATTACGTCCCACTCCCTCTCACTGAGAGGAGGCCTGTGTCCCAGCAGTGGGAACATTATAGACTGATGATGTATGTGTGTGTACGTATGTGGGCGGTCACCGCTCTTTCAGCAAAACGTAGCTTTTAACTCCACACTGGACCGCTCCAATGGATAAGCAGGCTAATGCTCCCGAAGTATGCAAAAACTTTATCGGGAACTGACCTCGAATTTGAAACATTTGAGTAACATTGTGGCGAGAAATTTTATCTTTTACTTTAAGATTCCCGTAAGGTGTGAAATTATTGGCCGAAGTTTCTTTTGTTAGACGGATTTGGAGTTTTTTAAGACGAGTTTTCGGTAGTTATAAATTCTTTTAAAACTTTAGTCTAAAAGAACGTCTAAAAGACTTCAGTTTTAATGTTGAAAAACTTCTTTCAGCAGTTGCGGTTGTAACTGAAAGGGTCAAGAATAAAAAGCATGCTGTTATTACCTCCGGAAAACTGGATGTAAGACTATTGAATTTTATCAGCAATAATTCAATGAGTTCCGTAATGGAATGAATTTTTCTAAAATGTTAATTATATTTTAACGCACGTTGGGGGCCCCCGTGGTATGGCGGGCCCCGTATAATTGATACGGCAGATACGGCAGTAGCTACGCCCCTGAACAGGGTGTAAAGCTCACTAAACTCCATAGAAAAGGGAGGATCCTCCACCAGACGGGTGTTGTATCTATGCTAGTTGCGCGGTAAACTCTGCTTGCGAGATGCAGGATTTTGCGTGACGTCAGTATGACGAGTTGTTCGCATGTGGCGTTGTAGATACCTCTACAGTGCTACCTCTGGTTTTGCAGAAAACCAAAGGTGACGGTAAATACTTTCCGTCAGTCTCCATCTGCTTGATAACATTTTGCCCGACACAGGATCGAACCCAGGGTCGCATGACCAGCAAGAGCGCTTGCAACCACTACACTAATGAAGCATACGATACTTCAAAATAAAATGATTACCTAAAAATTTAAGTTAATTATCTCTCTTAATAACTTGAACTAACTTAACAGATGTCTGGAATAGTTAAGAATTAAATGGATTAATTAAAATAATCCCTGAGCTCAGAATAAAGACAAGTTACATTAATTAAGTTTATACGCATCGCTTAAGGTCTTAAGTTAAATTAATTTATTTACTAATGGATATTACTTTAGTATTTATTTGAATTGTTAAAATAGGCGAGGTGAGGGCTTAGTAATAGGTTGTCACTCTTTCAGTACGGAACACTTTATTTATTTGGGATTTCCAAAAAAGGATCACCATAATCAGCTTATAATATTCCCACTGCTGGGACACAGGCCTCCTCTCTGTGAGAGAGACTGGGCCGTAATCCTCCACGTGGGCCCAGTGTTCGTTGGTGCATTTCATAGTCATGTCTTCAACGTTTTTGGTTCTAGGTTAGGTATTGCAAGTTTCTCACGATGTGTGGTGTCACCTCTTGTGTCTTGTGTTGTCTTGTGTGTGTTTAGCTGTGTTTTAGGAAATAATACAGACTTTAATAATCGTTTTAATCCATCATCAGCTTGCATGGTTGCGAAATCATAGGGCTCGGCTTCCAGTCTATCCGGATGCAGCTGAATACCAGTATTTCACATGGTGCGACTGCACTTTACAACCTAGTGTTTGGGTTGCAGCCCAACTATGACAACCAGTCTTACCAAAAGGTTTCGCGTAAGAAACCCCTTGCTAAGACTGGTTATCGAATTTTCGGGCTTCTGACTACCCGTAACGACTGTTAAAGATCTACGAACGATAGCCCGGACCAACGGCATAACGTACGTACCAAGGCACGGAGGGATATCCAATAATAGAAATTGACTTTTAAAAATCACAAGATTTTATGCATTTAGAAACTGCCTTTAACTGTGCCAATAAGTAGAACAATAACAATAATACACACATCAAAAGTGTCTAGGGATCAAGCATTTTTATGCGGATTTCTTGAGATTGAGATGTGGCTTTGTAATAAATTTATGATTTTATAAATTTATATGGATCCTTTTTGGTGCATTTCATAATTTGAATCAGGAACTGTGAATCAAATTCGAGTAAAAGATGAAAATCAGCTGTCAATATTTTCCCTATAAAAACATACAACGCGTTGAAGACATTATTAGTGCTACTGTTTCCCTACTACTGATTAAAACCAACGTTATTATGGAGCGGCGACGTCATTTAAGCAGGGAAGAAATGCTCAGAGCCGTGGGAATGATAGAAGCTGGTTCCCGGCAACGTACTGTGGCTTTAGCTCTGAATACAAGTCAGAGTGTTATCAGTCGACTTTGGACACGTTACCGAAGCACTGGTACCGTGGCTGAGCGCCATGGAGGACGGTATCGCTGCACCACACGGAGACAAGACCGATACATTCAAATCTTAACTCGAAGAGCTCCAACAATAACCGCCATGATGTTAGCCGTGAGGCTTCATCACTCTTCAGGGAACTTAATTAACGACCAAACAGTCAGAAACCGCTTGCATGAAGTGAACCTTCATTCCCGAAGACCGCTACGGGTACCACCTATAGCAATGCACAATCGTAGGATTCGATATCAATGGGCTCTTGAACACAGAAATTGGGCAGAAGAACAATGGCGTTTCGTGTGCTTTTCTGATGAGTCTCGTTTTGGTATGAGACCGGATACAAGACGTATACGACACTGGAGAACCCCTGGACGCCAACAGCGATTAAAATCCTGCCAGGAAGTCCATCCTTATAGTGGTGGAACCATCATGGTATGGGCGGGTATTTGGATCGGCGGAAGAACTGAGTTGATTTGGATCAGAGGCAACCTCAACGCTCAAATTTATGCTGAGACGATTGTATCAGACGTCATCGTTCCTCTACAAGTGCAAATCGGTCCCTTATTTCAGTTAATGCATGATAATGCACGACCGCACACCGCAAGAGTTGTAAGACAGACTCTCGCCGCAGCTAACATCAATGTCCTGCCCTGGCCTGCTCAGTCGCCAGACTTGAACCCGATTGAGCATGCATGGGATATGCTACAGAGAAGAGCTCTGCCGAATATGGAGGGTATCCAGTCGCAAGAAGACCTTTTTTTGTTGTTGCAACGAACATGGGCTGCCATTCCACAGCGTGATTTGGATGAACTCATTTTGAGTATGCCAAACCGATGTTCTTGTGTTGTTAGTGTTCGCGGTAGAAACACGGATTATTAATTGTTTAAGTTACCCAATAAAATTTTAAAGAAAACTGTTATTTCAGTCTTTTTTTCGAACTTTTGTGTTAGTGGTTCAAATGTCAAAAATCCCTTTATTAGGAAAATGGCAAATTTCTTTATTAATGCAAAGGTGACTTGGTTTATCGTTACTGTGACAAACGAAAACACTTTATTTGATGAATCCTTAAAGAAAATTTTAATTAATATCAATCAGGAGAAAAGTTATTGCAAAAATATATGTTGATCCCTAGACACTTTTGATGTGTGTATGTAATTAGGCTTTTTCGAAGTAATAGTTGCCAAGTATGATGCAAACGCAAGTGAACTTTAAAATAATATTCCTAAAATTTATAAAAAAAATGTCTGCATTTCTTCAGTGTGTATACAATGCTTTTATTGTGTGATAATGGTCTATTTTTTATACATAGTTTCTGGCAGCTGTCCACCAGATTATCGAAGTGATTTGGCAACCAGAAACGGAGTGTTACGGAGTCTGGAATCTAGATTAAGAAATCTGGGTGACGATTTATTAAGTCTGTTTTAAAGCTTTGTTTAAGTGACCCAGTTACCGACAAAAACATCATCTTCTTCCTCAAGCTATTCCAATTTATTTGAGGTTGGAGCAGCATGTCTTCTTCTGTCATACATCTCTCTCAACCGTCATGTCAATATTCACCGCCTTTCTAGCCGTAACATCTTTCATACTTGTCATTTGTCAATGTCAACTAATATGTGTTGTCTTTGGTCCCTGGCCCTAACATCAAGCAATGGACAAAATTGTCAACATTTTTATTATTAAGCTTGAGTACGAGGCTTTTAACTACGTTGTATGTGTATATTTTATGTCTTTTTTTTAATTTTATTTGTAATGTGCGTTTTGTTTGTGCAGAATAAACCATTTTTCTTTCTTTTCTTTTCTTTCTTTCTTTCATACTATCTACTCTCCGTTTCTTTCTGATGTTAATGAAATGACTTCATGCAGGTGTTAGTTAGTCAGGAGTGATTCATTTCATCCGGTGAATGTATCTAAATATTGTTTTTCTGGTAGCTTAGTACTTAGTTTTTTTGTACCTATCTAACTAACATTTTAAAGATCATTGTTGTCTAAGTGCTTGGCCAGACTGGCAGCGCGGGGCGGGGAGCGGCGCGGGTGCGTGAACGCGCGCGATCTGCTTGTCCGCAGTCGAGTGCGGCTGCGTTCTGCGTGTTGTCGTGTCCAGTGTTTGTCAAAATATAATACGGATGGAGATGACGTATATTTACTGGAAAAAAGCTCGAACTAGTTTGAGAACCCCGGTCTCTGCGCGGGCTACCCGCGCACCCACTGCGGCCACTTGTATGAACGAGCTATGGCGTGAGTTGCCCGCGCCGCTCACCGCGCCCGCGTGCCTACTATGGAATTGGACACTCAAATGAAGTTCTTACGTTTGAGATCGCGGCGCTGCGCCCGCCCCGTTTTAAAGCTAAATGACAATCATGTGAAAAGTTTAATCAGCCCACCACGTACGAGTATGTATCCTTACAAGCGGTAATCTCAGAAAGCGTTGAACAGGTTTTATTAAGGTTTTGATAGAGTAACTCTTGGAGAAGGTTTTATGTGTATAATTAACACATGTTGTTGAGTTTATTAGCAAAGCTGTAAAGGTTTATGTCAAGGTAGTAATAAAACTGGGCCGTGTGAAGCCGGGGCGGGTAAACTAGGTAAATAAAACCGACTAAGTGCGAGTCGGACTCGCACAGGAAAGGTTCCGTACCACGGTAAAATATTTACCACTACATATTAAAAAAATCACATTTGTTGTATGGGAACCCCCCTTAAATATTTATTTTATTCTGTTTTTAGTATTTGTTGTTATAGCGGCAACAGAAATACATAATCTGTGAAAATTTTAACTGTCTAGCTATCACGCTGGTGACAGACGGACACTGGAGTCTTTGTAATAGGGTTCCCTTTTTACCCTTTGGGTACGGAACCCTAAAAACTAATCATGTTAATTCTACAAAGTAACATGTTTACTTTTAATTTTCTAGTTTACCTGGCCTGGCTATGTTTGAATTAAGCGATAGTTTTAAAGTTATGGTTCAAACAGAGACACATACAGTTCAAATTCAAATGTTCAAATGTTTGTCTTCGTCTAAAGCTCCGAGCTAACTAGATGACTGAAAATAAAATGTTCTTGTATATCGATTTTATTCAATTTCGACCGGATAAATATACCGGACATATTTCTAAGTTAGATTTGTACCATTAAGCACTCTTCCATAAGAGATTTGTTATGGTACAAATCTAACTTAGAAAGATGTATTAATGATTCTAATGATTATAATTCTGTAAATACGTACCTGCTATAGTCGCGAATCAAATTTTGTTCAAGATAAAACCTGACACTGACCTGAAAATTCCAAAAAACGTAAGAATTGAATTTCGCGGTCTACCACTGCGCAGAAGGATTCCCACAAGGTGGACCGATGACCTTGTGAAGGCCGCAGAAATCCGCTAGAAGCGGGTAGCACAGACACTGTCGAAGTGAATGTGCTTGGGGGAGGCCTATGTCTAGCAGTGTCTTTTGGCTGAAATGATGATGAAACGTGTGGACAGCTAGTAAATATAAACGAATTATATGTTTGATTCTAAAATATTGAGTTTAGAAATTAAGGTACGGAGCAAATATTTCTTTCACTGAAATATTTTCATTTATTTTCGCAATCACATTTAATTATTTAAATTTTTCCTCAAGGCTCCTTCCAATTTTCCCGTAATGCAGTTTTCAAAATTTCCATTTTCCTTAAGGTACCTACTTTAGCTTAAATAGCTTCCTTACTTTCGTAAAAACAGATCTTACAAAGCGGTTTTCCTCAGTGGTCCCAAAAATATGGAGGTATTATATCATATCGAATTTTTTTTTAACCGACTTTAATAAAGGAGGAGGTTCTCAATTCGACTGTGTTTTTTTTTTTGAAGTGAAAACTTCTTTAGGCGCGTTGAGCATTTTTTGAGATGGGAAAAAACTATTGAACTTGCGCCACTGTTACTGTAATCGACACCACTTTGGATGTCTTCGGCTTTCCTCGGGTGTACTCGATTTTAATGTACATTATATCCGATATGTCAGTGAGTGATGGCAAAGTATTCTGTTTGTGTTTTGTTTTCACTTCTGTCGGCACTCCCGGAGTGCCATTGTTTTTTTTTTTGATCTCCGGCAAATTGTAAATCGATTTCAATTATTATTTTTTAAATGGATAGGGTATGCCTCAGGGGTGGTCACATATACATTTTAATAAATTTTGGGTAGTTTTTGAGTTAGCTTCAATAATACGTATTTTTGCCACTTAGATTTTGATATTTACATAGCAAGTAGTGCTATACGAATTTATGTGGGGTAAGTAAAACTTAAAAAGGATTTTTTTTTTTCAAAAAAAATGAACAGCCGACTTCCAAATACTACAAAGTGAAAAATAATTTTATTTTCGGAAGTTGGTAGCAAAAAGTAAATCATCGCGGATTCACAACGAGACACCGTTCGAATTTTGAAGTGATGTTTAGAGAATAACATTGTTGGATCGTTTTATTTAACCATGAAGGTTGTCTGTTTATATTGGACTTGTTTGCGTAAAAATCATCAATTTCAACAGGGTCGGGTCGACCGCAGTCTTCTTTCTATAAGTAAGAAAATAGAAATGGTAATGTGAACCCATTGTCCAAAGGATGAGAATTGCTACTAAAAAGAGCGAAAACTACCTTTTTGTGGATATTTTTCTAGAAAAATATGAGTTTTTCTTGTATTTGCAATCTTTTTTCCTAATAATGTCAGCAAGTCCCTCTTATTTGATTTATTTTAGGCTTTTGTGGTTATTATAAGTAAACCTGGATATGATTGCCAGAAGTATTTATGTAAACGAAGCAAAAGGAGTATGTAAGGATCATTGCAGGTGGCGTTCTGTTGTGTCTGCCTACCCCCATAGTAAAAAGGCGTGAGTTTATGTATAGTAAAAGTGCGCAGTGCTGCACCCCCCCCCCCCCCTATTTCAAGTTAAACAAATATCAACTTTATTTCAATGACAATTAAGTTGATTTCAGAGTGACTAGCACTATTGAAAAAGTTATAAAAATGTTTGAAGTCGTAGCGTAAACTGAACTTTATTGTGTAGGAGTTAAAGTTGTTTTTCCATAAACTCATATTTGTTTACATTTTTGGCAAATAAATCGCGAATGTATTTTTATTTATTATAAATTATCGTGTATTTTTTAATTACCTAATCATGTTTTTTTCTTGTTACAGGTAAGTTTCTACACAATTTTATTCCGGTGTCATAAGGTAATTTAAGATAAACACAAAAACAAAATTGTTTTAATACATATTTTTGAAATCATCTGACTACAAAATATTGTACCAAAGCTATTTATTTTCAAGCTTGAGCTAGTTTAGGCTTTTAAATATTTTACACTTGGATAAACAAACAAGAATATATTTAGACTAAGATTTTAAGTAGAAGCGATTTTAAGTCGAGTCGCGCTTTTGTAATAATTTAAACCAGCAAGTTTTATTTATTCTTGAAAAAAACCTTTCCAATTTACTCGTACTTACAAGAAGATAATTTTGTTTCAATGAAAATAATTATTTTATTCAACGTGCAAAATTAATACAAAGCAGAACCTCTATTCAGGAAACTTCTCAAGCCGTCTAAGGATAAAAAGACATAAAATAAAATAAAAATTATTTCAGAAAACGCTGTGACCTATTCATCACTATAAAAAGTAAGCGAGACGAAAACAGTAAAAGATTTTAGACGTAATTAGGGCCTGCAAATAAAGTGTTGGCCTCGCTTAAATTTGGAGGCCGGGCCTCCAATTATAAAAGCTATAAAAACAAAATTAAGAGTAACGCAATTCGGAGAAATAACCGAATTAGGAGAAATATATAACTGAATTAGGAGAAAATATTTTGGAGGCCTTTTCAGTAACATTTACATGTATTTCTGTTTTTATTGGGAGAAAGGGGACTGTATTGACCCTTAAATTTTTGGGAGTAGGTAATAAATTTTGTTGATGACAGATGGTCGTAAAATTATCAACTAGATTCTTGATAGCAACTGATACTTCATCTATAAAATGTGTATTTTTAGACGTCTTTTAGCGCACCTTTTTAGGCCTATTTTATCTTAAAATACCACTTCGACATTCGAAGAGCTCGTGGTTAAATAATAACAGCCACACCGGTTGAGGGAAGGTTAAGCTACGCTTGTCGAGGTTGGTCCGTGGATGGGTGACCATTCATAACATATCGAAACCCCTCCGTGCTTTGGTCCCTTCTGTTATTCGTTAATATTTTAGTCAAGAGCCCAAAAATTTGTCAACGAGTCATTTCGAGGAGTTCGTGTTATCCAGTAACGAGGTTTTAAAGGTCAGATACGCAGTTGCTCCATGTAAAATACTGGTATTCAGCTGCATCTGGTTAGACTAGAAGCCAACCCCAACATACTTGGGAAAATACTGGGTAGATTGACATCCCAACTATCCTAAGTATATTTATAATATTATAAATGCGAAAATAAGTTTATTTGTTACCTTTTCACGCCTAAACCACTGAACCGATTATCCTGAAATTTTGCATATACGTTGTCAGGTGTACAGAAACGGACATAGGGTACCTTTCATCCCGAAAAAAAATTCTGTCCCCGAAGAAAACAACAATAACGTTATTATGATAATAGATGGCGCCACGTGTCTTTCGAAACATATGCGGGTGAAACCGCGGGGCGCTGCTAGTAATAATATACATATTGATTCACAGACAGTCAGCTCAAATATTGATCTTCACACAAGTCTGCTTACCTGCGTCTTACAAGAAGTCGCTTTCTATAAAAGATAAGATGACAAACCGTCGCTATCCAGAAAAAGAATAAAACTTTTAAATTAAAAGTTAAAAACTAAATACTTCTTCTTTCTCCTCGAGATAAATATGTAAATACGTACCGAAACGCTCCCTACAATATAGATTGGAACAAATTGAAACGACTTTACAAACGACTATTGAAAGTGGAGCTCTCTTTTAAATGTTCTCGTTAAAACTCTGGGTGCCTTTTTAAAAGCTCGCCGCTTGCCGTGACCATGGTTTGAGTTTTAAATTTTAATTCAATATGGATTTTAAATTTTAAACTTCGGTTTTCGACATTGTTTTTTTAAAAGGCAGATATTATTTTTGCAAGCTTCATGTAGTTTTATTTTGTGAAAACATTTTGATAGGTTTTCTAAAACACTTTTGAGGTAGAAAATAATTATTAGGGAACAAAATATTTTCAATGAAGCTTGAAACTACTGTTTGACCATTTTTTGACACAAAAGACTTTAAGGATCGCTACGTAGGTGTTTTTTTGAAGTGTAGATTGTTTATTTTTCTTCTGTTCCTATGTGATAACACAATTTACATTGAGAGCAGTGGTGGCCAAGTGGTAACGGCTTTACTTTGTGTAAATTATTTCATCACCACTGCTCTCAAAACGGTGAAGGAAAACATCGTGAGGAAACCGGCATGTCCTAGAACCAATAATTCGAAGACATGTGACATCTACCAACCCGCACTGGGCCCGCGTGATGGAGTATAGCCCACTCCCTCTCACTGAGAGGAGGCGCCCTGTGTCCAAGCAGTGGGAACATTATAGGCTAATTAGTTACCTTTCAAATAATACAATACATTCGTTATAGGTTTAAAGATAGCTTTATTATCACTGAAAACATAACATGTCACTTACTTGAGAACAATACAATATAATTTTTATTAGCCCCGAAACACGCAACATAAGGCAATCAATTACATTCCCAAAATCTCTCTCATTTAATGAACACGACACAATCTCTTATAATCAAGTCAAGTCATAAAATAACACTAGCGCACGATTTCTCCACCTACACTAATAATATTAGGCTGGTAGTCCATTGTACCAAAGTAATTAAGCGGAAGAGCGGAAGGAGGCTCTGTATCCACCAAAGCCGAGATATGTGGAAGGGGGTCGAAAAAAAATCAATAGGATTTCAATAGCTTTGCTTTAGTGGACTCGGGTCAAAAGCGAGAGGAAAGGCGAGCGGTGTTCAACTAACCAAAACACATCTCCGCTCGGCTTTGATGGATACAGCCTTGTTGTTCGCCTTAAGCCTCCTCTCTTCTCTTCCCTCCACTTAAGAGGTACCGGGCTGGCTCCACCCAGATTGCGAAGCAGGTAAGCAGAGAAGAGCGAAATAGCAATACAGTGGAGTGTTTTTATCCACTGAAGCGGAGCGGCACGAACAGATACCTTTGGAGCGGAGAAATCAAGCGGAAAAAGCTTTGCAAACATTTCTCAGTTGAAATTAAAAATAATTTCCACTTCACTTTAATCATGACCACTCAAGCATGGTAAAGAGGAACACGTGAATTTAGTGTGCATACACACGAGCGGCAAGCTCCGGAGGGGCCCGTAGCTAAATAATAACAGCCGCACAGGTCGATCGATCAGGTTAAGCTACGCTTGCCGCGGTTGGTCTGTGGATGGGTGACCATATTTACATACCGAGACCCCTCCGTGCCTCGGAAAGCACGTTAAGCCGTTGGTCCCGGCTGTCATTCGTGGATCTTTGACAGTCGTTACGGGTAGTCAGAAGCCCGAAAGTCTGACAACCAGTCTTACCAAGTGGTATCGTATTACCCAGTAAATGGGTTGTGGAGGTCAGATCGGCAGTCGCTCTATGTAAAATACTGGTATTCAGCTGCATCCGGTTAGACTGGAAGCCGACCCCAACATAGTTGGGAAAAGGCTAGGCAGATGATGATGACACACGAGCGGCAAGCGTGGACGACAAAGGCATCTCAACCGTCGACAACAAATCGCTCGTGTATTTTAGGACCGCACTCAAAAACATAAGCGACACGTTGTCTACCGCCGACACGCGTTGACAGCTGTCGCCGACACGCGTGTGACAGTTTCTTGTGAATGCACATTTAGTGGTATTTTTTATGTTTTCCTAGCTCATCAAATCTCTGTTCTAATGGACAGGCCGCCTTACCTACGTCATTTTCTTTATCACCGAACAAAGTTACCATTAGTAATAAAATCTAATAAACGACTGAGTTTCTCGAACTAGTTTCCCGAAGTTATTTCTTATGACAATATTTATAGGGTTATGTCCGAGAATAATCATAGGTTACTGTCGTCCTACTAGGGTATTATAATGTTAGACGATTATTACAATTGACGATCTTGAAGTCTTGGAGACTTCTTTACATACATACATTTTGTTCGATATATTTTTGTGTATTATTGAACACGGTTGTATTCATCATCATCATTTTTCAGTTAGTTAATATGTAGTTTTACTAAGGTATTATTTTTTTATGATTTTACATATCTCGGGACCATGGGGTCCCGGTCCTTTGGAAGGCGTACGAGGGGCCGAAGCCAACTCGTGGAGGCCCCTTAGGAAATTTTAATGAAATGTGGCACCAACCGACGATTATCCCTGGATGCACTATGCAAGTGCACCCAAGGATAACCCCCGGTTCGTGTAGGACTATTGCGGGATATAGAAAAATAAAAAAGTTGGATTATGGGTTTGGGTGGCTATAGTGGACTGGTTACCAAGAACTAAGGTATTATTATTATTATTTTAATAAAATATATTTTTTTTTCCCGAAAAGACTTTTATTTAATTTAAGATAACATATAAACTATAATAATATGTACATTTATATAAAAAAATACCTAAGTAAAATAATCATAGGGCATAAAATAATTCCACTAAAATAATTCAAATAACTTAATCCTCACCTCAGATATTCCTCCGTATAATATTCTGTCCAAGAAGATAATAAATCAATGTCACCCCACTATTTGCGTGTGAAATTAAATTCTTTTCCCAACACGGCTCAGCGTTATGTAAAAATACTACGGTATCATATTTATACGTTAAGAGATCTCTCTCGGTAAAATGTTTGTAGTTTTTTGGTTTTTGTTTTAGTTCCGTTATCACTAAACGCGCATAAAAATATATATTTTTCTTACTCTATTATCAAAAATACAGGTAAATACATGTCGTTCGAACGATGAACATGTACTAATTACCATTTTATTTCAAATAATTGCAACATTTGAAACTCACGGATGCTAATCAAAATAAAACAAACAAATTATTACTCTTCTAAATTGATATTTTCCCACAAACCTATGCGGAGAAATGAAAGTCATGATAGAAATTCAAGTAGGTATTATAACTTTTTTTTTTTAACATTCTTAAGTCTTTGTCCGTGCAGGGCCACACATTATCCATGTCCTTTGTGTTCCTACACACAAATTTACCAAAAACAACACAAACGTTTAACGGATAAATTGGTACGATTAAACTTGCTGTCATTGTGAATAATTTATTTTCTTGGTCGAAAGCGTAGGCCTGTTTTACAGTGTCCTTATGAGCACCAGAAAATTCATAGGAAAAATTAAAAAGTAAACATTATTTGTATGAAATTAACCTGCACTCTCAATTGCGTAACACGCTATCAATGACTGTCTCAATCATTTTGAAGGATATTGCTAATCCATTGCTTTTTTTTTAAGGATGGGAAATCATCTAATGACTCCTCCCGCTCTGGGTGGAGCGGAAGGGAGTGTCAGACTCTTACTGACTAAAACCCATCCGTGTTCCTTCCTTAGCCCTTTATGTTCCGGGGCAGCGGTAACCCTTTCGGACGATCCCGCTATCCCTAATCCATTGCTTCATTTATGTTCGAAAAATTTGTCTGCTCAACAACGTAAATAACGCAATGAATGTTGTTGAACTGTCAAAATGAAAGCCATTCCAACTGTTAGTTGGTTACGCAATTACCCCGCTGATAAGTAAATTAACTGAAATCTATACACAGGCGGTGAAGCAGGCCTTGAAAATATAAACAATCTTTCTTTCTTTCTTTCGTGTCGTTTTCTTTCCTTTAAAGTCGAGTTGTCAAGTCTTTCTGCTAATAACAGTCAATTTGCTATCACCAAGCTTGAGCATCCCTTTGACTGCAGTTCGCTATAGAAATCTTAAATCTTAGAATTTTCTTAATAGAAATTATTTTCCTGTCCAATTCCATCAGGCAAGCCATATAAAATACAACGCCATTTTAACAGCAATTTCAACGAAGCGAGTCAGAACTCGACACGCCGACATACGGTTTTCAATTTATTTTGCAATCTCTAATTTTGTTTTAAGGCTTCACTAACTTATAGTAAAGGAATATGTCGTGTAGTGCTATTTTTAGAACCTCAATCAAATGACACAATTCGAAAGCGAACTCATTTGTTTTTAAAGTAAATCATCGCGGATTCACAACGAGACACCGTTCGAATTTCGAAGTCATGTTCGAAATTCGATGCATCTGGACTTAATAGCTGGCCGATGGGGCCGAAAGGTTCTGGAGTGGCGACCACGTCCAAAGACGTGGCGTTGGAATACCTCCTAGAAGGTGGATCAACGAACTTGTGAAGGCCGCAGGAACCCGCTAGATGCGAGAAATACAGAATGGCACTCTAATTGCGTAACACAGTATCAATCATTTTGAAGCAAATTGCTAATACATTGCTTCAAAATTAGTGTGCTCAACACGTAAATAACGCAATGAATGTTGTTGAACTGTCAAAATGAAACCGATTCCGATGGATAATGTGTTACGCAATTCCCCCGCCGGTTGAAGTGACGATGCTTGCTAGGCTTATGTCCAGCAGTGGACGTCTTTCAGCTGAAATGGATGATGATTATGGACTTAATAGGTAGTATGTTATTGCTAACATGATATGAGCAAGCTGGGCGATCAAAACTCGATCCTTTTCTGTTTGAGAAGGGCAAGATGAAAAACGGTTTTGCTTGCGAAGGGAAAAATAAATTTTATTTACATGCTGACTTTGAGTTCATTCTCAATCTTTATGAGGGTAAAAATATTATGGGACCAACTCTGAAATAGCCAAAAAAGCATTTCTGCTTCATTCAGTTTGGCTGAAATAGCAGATAATATTTTAGATACCTAGTAAATGGCTACATAATAATAATATAATGTATTGCATAATTAAGAACATGCATAAACGAGATAATAGTGACTTTATTTTCAGGCAAATAAGGCCCATAATTAAAATAATCTTACAAAATGTAGGTACAGATGCCAGCACATCAAGCTACCCGAAACTGTAAAATTTTCCCAATCAACGTTGAACCTAATGCTTTAGCGATAAAGGTGAAAATCTATTAAAGTAATTTGACAGATTCGGCATCCTATTGACCGCGCATCACACGTCTACACCTATAGATTTTTGCTCATAAACTATACTCCATTTGAAATAAGATTAGACATTTAAACAAACCTTTTTTACAGTCCGTTCAACCGATTTTGACTTCTATACCGTAGGCATAAGGATGGTATTAAAAGCAAAAAAGTGGTTACAATACCAACTGTTTACTGCAGCTGCCATATGTCATGCCTCCGACGCAATAGAATTCAAAATCGGTTGAACGGACTGTAAAAAAGATTTATTTAAATGTCTAATCTTATTTCAAATGGAGTATAGATGTTTCGTCTTGCTCTCCACTCGAAGTGGGGAATACGGCAACATGTTTAATAAACAATGATTCATCACCTTTGTTTATAAATTATTTATAAACAGTGCTTATTAACTAATGTTACCTAATAATACGGGGTTAACGTGCTCTCCGAGGCACGGGGCCGCGGGGGTATCACACCGCTAACTTCTAAACACCGGGTTGTTACCAAGACCCAACAAAAACCAGCCAAAAACCCATAATCATAATCCGCCTATAATGTTCCCAAAGCTGGGACACAGGCCTCCTCTCTGTGAGAGGGAGTGGGCCGTAATCCACCACGCGGGCCCAGTGCGGGTTGGTAGATGTCACATGTCTTCGAATTTTTGGTTCTAGGACATGCCGGTTTCCTCACGATGTTTTCCTTCACCGTTTTGAGAGCAGTGGTGATGATATAATTTACACAAAGTAAAGCGTCTGTTTGGGTTCGAATCTACGACCTACAACTCGTAAGTCGCTGCTGATACCGCTGGGCCACCACTGCTCCGCTGCTCCAAAAACCCAACTATGTTTCAATCTAATCGCATCCAGCTAAATACTGGTATTTTACATGAATATAAAATTTTACGGCCTATCTGACTTCCACAATCTCAATTACTGGGTTTCTCACCTTGATAGGACTGTTTTGTTGGTTGTATAATTGAATCCGGTTAATCTGGAAGCCCACCCCAATATAGTTGGAAAAAGGCTACTCAGATGATGAGGATATTACTTAATATAAGTTTCGTGACACCGCTACATCTTTTTTTTCTTTCGCTGCTCTTAGACCACAGCTTTAGTCTACCTAAAGCGTCGAACAAAATGCCTCAAGTTCCTGACTCCTCTACAAAAATATTTCAAGAACTGTTTACAAAGAAAACTTTTTAAAGTTCCCCTCTGTTGAGCAAAGACGGTTGGAATAAGTTAAATTGGTAATAAGTTACGGATAACAGTATTGAATGCTTGGTCGTTTAAAGTATTTTTTAGGAGATTGAAGGAAAATAGCTGTTTTTCTTTCTCTAGTGGGGTTGAAAACTGGCAATATTTTATAATGATTATGCGGGCTATCCATTCCCAAAAAACAATGGAGAGGGCTATGCTTGGAGGTTCCCTGCGTGATCGAATCAGAAATGAGGAGGTCCGCAGGAGAACCAAGGCAAACGACATAGCCCGAAGAATTGCCAAACCGGAAGACGAAGCATTGGGAGGCCTCCCACAAGGTGGACCGACAACCTTTGAAGGCCGCAGGAACCCATTGGTTCCGAGAAGCACAGAACCCTACAGAGAGGTGCTTGGGGGAGGCCTATGACAAGCACTGGACGTCTTTCGGCTGAATAATGATGATGAATGATGATACGGGCTTTAGTGGGACCCAATCAGTGGTTCTCTTAGTCCATTTGTTATCTGACATGCACCAGACATGTTCAGCCCAGTCCCACTTAAGTTCGGGGTAGGCTGAAACGAAGATGGCTGGACGAGCTTGACTCCTACAGAAAGGACTGCCCGGCAAAAGACAGAATTGTGTGGAAATAGAAGAGGGAGACCTTTGCCCTCCCTCTCCCCAACACACTGTCTAAATGTCTATTCGGCAAGGCCGCAGGTGACTAAAATCTCAAGTTCCAAAGTAAAGTAGTTGCTTTTGTCGTGGGGCGATAGGTCGCATATGGCGGGTGGCTAAAATCGACCGTGAAATTGCTCAGTCGCAGACGATCGCCCGCGGCATGAAGGGAGACATATTGATGCAAAATGAAGTAGTCACCGGCGATTTTTATCGACCTGTTTGGGGGGCGATTCGGCTTGTGTGGCGATTTGGTAAGCGACCAGCCGCACGGCGAAAATTGACCTAGTGTAATTCCCCATTAGCTTATGACCGTCTATGAGGTACCCAATTGTGTTGTAGACTCAAAAGGTTGAGGTTGTGTCAAAAGAGGTTGGCTGTTTTTTAGTAGAAATTCTCACCCTTTGGACAATTGGTTGACATTTCCATTTATATTTTGTTACGTATAAAATAATGTGCCTTGTTTAAATTGATGATTTTTACGCAAACATGCCCTTATAAACAGAAAACCTTCATGGTTAGAATTCTAGCTAGCAGTGTCATTCTCTAAACATCACTTTGAAATTTGAACGGTGTCTCGTTGTGAATCCGCGATGATTTACTTTAAAAACAAATGAGTTCGCTTTCGAATTTTGTGCGCTCACTTGAGTGAGGTGAGCAGTGAACTTCATTCATAGATTATTTTAGACAGTGGACAAACTTAACTTTAACTTAAGTCATGACATTATTCTAAGTTACATAACAATACTAACTTAGAAATGCACTTGCTGTATTTAATTAAGTGAACCTGTAACTCAGTTACTGCTATGCTGCGGTTAAACCAGGTGGCAGAGAGTTATAAATAACCACAGTTAAGCCCCCACCGGCTAAAACAAACGGTTTAAACGATTTGAATACGGCTTTGGGCACACAAATGGGAGGAATATAATTTGATTAATTATGGCGGATGTGATAAATTTAAAATAATTACAGCAAATGAGATACTTATTTTGTTTAATAATATAAATCATTATATCCTCATCCTCACTCCTAGCAATACCTCTCTGTCTGTCAGTCCATTAATGACCATAGATAATATAACTGATGATTTCTTTTTCATTTGTACATTATACCGACGATAAACACTTTTTTGTAATTATATTTTTTTAACTAGCTTATGCCCGCGGCTTCGCTCGCGTTAAGTATTATTATTAATTAGGTATATTTTTTGCGGTTTTACTCTTAATTTATTCGTTCCATTAGGTACTGATAGTTCAAATTAATACATTTACATCCTCCATCAGCCCTTATTTTATCCCCATGGGGGTTGAATTTATCAAAATCCTATTTAAGCGGACGTCTTCATCATAGTAGCTCCAATCTTTAATTTCAGTTCAATCAGTCGAAAATCTAAGATGATTTATACAAACTTTCATCCCCTTGGGGGTAGAATTTATCAAAAGCTTTTCTTAGGGGATTCCTACGTCATAGTAGCTATATGCATGCAAAGTCTCAGCCCGATAGGTTTAAAATTGACAAAGTTTCATACAAACTTTCAACCCCTATTTTATCCCCTTGGGGGTAGAATTTATCCAAATCCTTTCTTAGGGGATGCCTACGTCATAACATCTACCTGCATGCCAAATTTCAGCCCGATCACTCCAGTGGTTTGGTCTGTGCGTTGATAGATCACTATGTCAGTCAGTCACCTTTGAGTTTTATATATTTAGATGAAAAATTGTTTCTATGTAATCTGTGTTTTTCTGAAAATAAATTTATTTATAAACTTATTATTTATACTCAGAAACAACTGAAAACAAATTTATTTTGGTAAGTATATACTTATTATTTATAACTCGGAAACAAAACAAAAATTATTTCCATTTAGGTACTTGTTTCATTTTATTCAAAGGACTGTAGTCACTAAGTCACTGTGGCAGATATACAAACCGTTCAAATATGGGGTTTTGGTGTTAGAATCCCACCAGAGAATCTCAAAAATATAAAAAAAACTGTTTTTTAAATGAATCTGGAAAATAATTATTTTTGAAAAAATTTCGTAACTATCTTTTTAGACCTTTGTATCCTGCTTATGCATACGATGTTTCATTAAAATCGGTTCATTCATTTCGACAAACAAGGGCTTGAAAATATGTATGAAATGCCGTACGTCGTAAACGCTCTTAAATACGGGATCAGCAGGATGCTACACTACCTTTCAAAATTCACTTAAAGGTAGTGTTCTAGGGGTAGTTATAGACGCTATACATCAACTAGTACCAAGAGAAAAAAACAGCCATAATTTTAATCACCGTCCACAAATTAATTGGCGTTTTAATTGATTTTACGGTTCTCAGTTGAGCTCTTGTCACTGACAGGTTAACGTCAAGTGAAATGAATTACCCTACGTCCTTATTTTTTTTATTATTATGGTTTATGAGCTTTTAAATTTATTACCAATTGGAACCGTGCATCTAGCTTGTGACGTTTCATAAGTGCCCATGTAGGTTTATGTGAAATAAAATATTTTTATTTGATTACCCGACTACTGAAAAATCACGCTCTAGAAAGTCATTATCTGCCTTTCGAACTATCCTTTTTCGAACTATGTTGGGGTTGGCTTCCAGTCTTACAGGATGCATCTGAATACCAGTATTTTACATGGAGTGACTGCCTACCTGACCTCCACAACCCAGTTACTGGGTAATAAGATATCCCTTGGTAAGACTGGTTGTCAGACTTTCGAGATTCTGACGACCCGTAACGACTGTCAATGATCTACGAATGACAGCCAGAACCAACGGCTTTACGTGCTTTCCGAGGCACGGAGGGGTCTTGGCTTGTAAAGATGGTCACCCATCCACGGACCATAGCTTAACCTGATCGATTGAACCGTGCGACTGTTATTACTTAGCTGCAGCTCTTCAAGTATTCAGGCAGTCGCTTCATGTAAAATACTGGTATTCAGCTGCATCCAGTTAGACTGAAAGCCGACCTCAACATAGTTGAGAAAAGGCTAGGCAGATGATGATACTGGCAATACCTGTGAAGATCGTATTACGCCAAGTGAAGTGTGGGACGCCCCCATGATCGACCGATGACCTTAAAAAGGCGGCTGGGACAGACTGGATGTGGCAGGCGAAGGACAGGGTGCTGTGCCGCAAAAATCTGGTAGAAACTGTATATTTTTTTAAATCAGTAAATTACTAACCACTAATTCGAAGAGGCGCGGGAATAGAGTTCCTGGAAAGATTTGGGAGAATCCTATGTCCAGCAGTAGACTGCGATAGGCTGAGATGATTGTTTGCTCATTGATCAATACGTGTTCAAAGTAAATTGCTATTATTCAATGCAAAAATCCTGCCAAAAATATTAGCGAGAATTTCTGTCATAAAAAACGCCACTTCATATTTTTCATAAACAATTTATTCTTATTGTTCCAGACAGATCTCGAAAGGGATAATTGTTTATTCGTAATTATTGCTGTTTAGTCATTAATTAGCGAATCAAAAACCATAAATTTAAGCGAGGTACGTAATTCACAAACAAATACAAATTAATTAGTATTTGTGCGTTGATTACAATATGAGGCTGAGCGCTGAGATGCGAAAGCGATATTATTATTAAAATTGTCCCAAAATACAAAATGTTTTATTCAAGTTTGTTACAACAATAAGTGGTTGTGTTTGGGGACTCCTTTTAAGCAAATTTTTGCCTGTGTTAGGAGACCCCGCTCTTCCATAGCAAAATAAATACAAAAGTAACAAATATGTGGGTATTTAAACTAATACTTAATAACTTATATCTATTGATAATATTTTTATTTTTAACAAAAATATATATAATTTGGGGTTATTTCAAGACCAAGTTATAAAGTTTCTTACCTCTTTTTTAACCGAGTCCAAAAAAAGAGATAGCTGCTTTTTCTGTGATGTCTTGGCCCTTGGCCTCTTTACATGATTATTTTTTAGCTGGGTAGAGAAAGCTCTCGAGTTGGACTGAAATAACAAAAGTTGCGTTGTCTTTGACATCGCCCATCTAAGTGTATATTTAGGGCAGACCTTTTCTCTTACATAGATAGATAGAATACTCTTTATTATGTACGCTACAAATTAATATTACAGATATAAATGTAGAATAAATAAAATCTCTTCAAAGTGAGAGTGAACAGGCTTTTTCTGGGTAAGCTCACTCCATCGTCGACTTTGTCTCTGTCACCTCAGACCTAGAATAGAGTCAAGAGCAAATCCATTTCAAATAAAAAAAAAATAAACTATAATTACAATGTAACTATAAAAATGTCGGTATACTTCACGTGATCAGAGGGCTGGGTCGTTCTTTGGTCAAAGAATTAGCATTGCCATTCAACGTGGCAATGCTGCCAGTCAGTATTGGACCTACACGACCAAAGCCCTAGCCTCAAATGTTAATCCTAAGTTACCTGAATTCTACAAATCCGCTTTCCGCTACCGCCCGTACAATAATCACAACCGAATCTTAATGATCCTTCGTATAATTTCCTAGGTATTACCAGCTTTATCCTTATAATCCTATCGTTTGCCATCGAGTCCCTCGAGTCTTCTGTCTCGCTTTAACTCGTTCTATCTCTTTCTTACTTGAACTTTTGAGGTATGTAGGTCAGAAGGGTAAAGTTATGAACTTGGTAAGAATAGAGTAGGTAGATATATAGGGAGTCAGCATATTAGAAAATGACGGTGCAGTTATTGCAAGGTAGGCACGGATCGTTGGAGGTATAACAAGAACGGCTGGACCAATTTTAATGATCTTTTATTTGTTGGATTAATTTGTCTTCGCCCCGAATAGCAGAATAACTTAATAACAGGTTACTGACAAATGCGTGCATTGACTGGACAGGTCCACTCAATCTGTGTGGTTCTTTCCTCAAGAGACCATTTCAGACACCAATCTACATGGTCTTCACATCATCTGACCAAGATTTTGTCTGGACTTTAAAAGAGACTGTGACCTCTGACTTTGTTTCGGTCTTTCTTCTCAGAGTAGTCAGATAGGAAACGCCGACCTCAACTAGCTTAAAAAAATATGATTGACGTGTAAAAGTGTTTGTACAAACCTACTTACAGAAAATAAATCATTCATCATTTAACGATTAAATCATGGGGAAATTCACGAAAAAAAAATAATGAAGATACCTAATTCATTTTTTCATTCATCATTCGTTCTTATTGATTCGGAGGCGGTATGAAGTTCGCCGGGTCAACTAGTTGTATATAATCCGTTTCTGACAAGTTGCGAGTCTATCCTGAGAGAGATGACGAAATGCGTATTTGACCACTTGAAAAAAAGAAAAGAAAGAATAATAGTTTATTCTGCACAAACAAAACGCACATTACAAATAAAAATAAAAAAAGACATAAAATATACACATACAACGTAGTCAAAAGCTTAGTAATAAAAATGTTGACAATTTTGTCCATTGCTTGCGTTTCTGACGACATGCAAGTAATCCAAAAGTTCTTTAAAATTACATAATAAGATCGTTATCGGGATAAGCTAAATAAAACATGTTGCCTAATAAATAAATTCGTGATTCTATCTAGACGACATTTAATAGCTTTGTCTATAAATGGAAATGTTCAGTAATAACAAAGATTTACTAATCAAAATGACAGTCGCAAAAACTTTTATATTACGTACTTACACAAACAAAATAACTAGAACAAACAATCATCTTTTTATTACTCTTCTCCCCAAATATCATAAAAAACTTCAAACGTCAATTTGTGAATGTTTGGTTACACTTCCTTATCTTATAGCAGTCGAAAAATCTATAAAAACTTCATCATCATCATAATCAGCCTATATTGTTCCCACTGCTGGGACGCAGGCCTCCTCTCTTCGAGAGGGAGTGGGCTATAATCTACCACGCGGGCCCAGTGCGGGTTGGTAGATGTCACCTGTCTTCGAGTTTTTGGTTCTAGGACATGCCGATTTCCTCACGATGTTTTCCTTCTTTTTGAGAGCAGTGGTGATGAAATAATTTACACAAAGTAAAGCGCCTGTCTGGGTTCGAACCTACGACCTACAACTCGTAAGTCGCGGCCATTACCACTTGGCCACCATTGCCCTCTTTACAAAGACTTGCCAATCCCTTATATATCTCATCATCTGCCTAGCCTTTTCCCAACTACGAGTATGTTGGGGTCAGCTTCCAGTCTAACCAGATGCAGCTGAGTACCAGTATTAACATGGAGCGACTGCCTATCTGACCTCCACAACCCAGTTACTGGGTTATACGAAACCCTTTGGTCAGACTGGTTGTCAGATTGTCAAAGATCCACGGATGACAGCCGGGAACAACGGCTTAAAGTGCTTTCCAAGGCACGGAGGGGTCTTGGTATGTAAAGATGGTCACCCATCCACGGACCAACCGCGGCAAGCGTAGCTTAACGTAATTGATCGACTCGTGCTGCTGTTATTACTTAGCCACTAGCCCCACAATCCCTTATGTAACATCTATAATGCCAAAATGTATGGGACAGGGAAAACATTTCCCGAAACCAAACTCATACAAATATATACCATATTCTCTGAACAATTAAGTGTATTTTTCAATGTCAACAAGATCGACATTGGTGTTTACAATTTTATTCCTAATGTAAACCTTAACGTTCTATAAATAAGGTGTATTTTTTAATAACGTCAACGTCACGTTCAATCTAAAAAATCTTCATTGAGCAGTTACGTAATAATCAACGTTCACACTTTCACGTCAAATATAAACCTTAATTCTCTCTAGGTAAGGTGTATATTTAATTAAAGTTAATCACAATTTCAGTATTCAAAACTTTCCTTTTAATTATTATGAGCCTTATTTAGTGTTAAGTTAAGGTATGTTTTCCTATGTAATGCGGTTTTCTTTATGTTTGCATGGCAATCAGGGGGAGTGAGAACACTTCAATTATATGGTGGTGCTTGCCATTCAATGCAGGTTGAGTTAACTAAGTAAGGGATTACGAATCTCTAAAATAATTGATAAAGTTTGGAGGTCGGAAGGTTCCTTTTGATCAGATTGTTACCAAGGTAACCGACATAGCCCGAAGAATTGCCAAACTTAAGTGGCAGTGAGCAGGGCACATTGCGCGCAGAACAGAGGGGCAATTCTCGTAATTTTAAGAACGTTCACAGTCTGATCTCAGTCTCAATCCGTCAAAAACACCTCTAATTTTCCTACATTTTGACAAGTTTCTGACATTTGTTTTTCATCAAAGGAGAATGACCACCAATGGGCCCCTTAGTTTCGGTACCATGTCAAGACTATTTACTTCTCAAAAATTAAGTAGTATTTTTACATGTTTAAGTTATTTTTATCAACATTTCTTTTACCCTAGCATTGGAAAACAAAATTAATATTTATTTT
The DNA here is from genome assembly GCA_914767645.1 of Hydraecia micacea. Taxonomy (NCBI): domain Eukaryota; kingdom Metazoa; phylum Arthropoda; class Insecta; order Lepidoptera; family Noctuidae; genus Hydraecia; species Hydraecia micacea. The sequence goes on from OU611804.1 coordinate 3,928,195, forward strand.
ATTGAATTTATGTCAGTTCCGCCATAAAACTTAACCGGAATGTTGCCATACGACAGACTATGTCAATTAAATATTTGTAATCGATTGAAAATATCGATATTTTACTAATCCGCCGACTAAAATGATCGGAGATAGGCTACAATATAGCTTTTCTCCTGACACTCTCATGTAACTGATTAGGCGCGAAGTAGACGATGGGCGGGCTCAAATAAAGAAAATAGAAGTAGTAAATAAACTAAAAAAAATATTATCATAGGTATCATGGTATTTCCTACCGTCAGAAATATTACGCTACATTCATGCCTGATTAGTTTCTAAACAAAAGTTGGTACCACAGACATTATTGTGGTTAGTACTCAGGTTAGTACCTCCTATACATACCTAAATAGCGTTTATAATTATCTTTTTAATTAATTATGTAAATAATATTATGAATAACAAATCGATTTGGTAAATCGATTACCAAAATATTTAATAACATGGTCACACTTGACAGATCAACTGTCAAATCAATGCATCAATCAAATTGCTTCGTGCTGTTCGTTTTGTGTCGAGTTGAATTTATTCCTCCGTATTTAATTCTGTTCGTTTATTCGTTACAATTTAAAGCTGTCTAGTTGAGCGTTTACGTTTCTCCAGTGGATTTGTTTTGAGATACTGGACTCCTGTTTTAGTGACAAATGAGCTTTGGACTCTTGTTTTAGTGATAAGTGAACAAATTGACTCTATTCTAGTTTTTAAGTGAGCCTTGGACTCTTATTTTACCCCTGATGTAGAGGTCGGGTAAACCGCCCTCTCTCTCGCCGATGTGTCAATTGCTCCCTACGTTTGGCGCCTAATCTTCGTAGACGTCAAATCGAAGAATTAGATGAACCAATGCTTATCCTTCTGAGATCCTGGGTAACACCTATACACCGGTAGGTAAGTGTATAATGTGTCATTTACAAGACTTATACGAACATTTAGGATGCCTGTGTTTGGTCAATCAAGGGGTCATCGTCAACGTAAATCTATTATTTTCACTATAACAAAAATTAACGTTTTAGGCAGTGTATGGTGATCTGTTAGAAAACCTAGACCATTACAATGAGCACATGAATAAATGTACGTATTATCTATTTAGGAATTCACTGATTTACTTTTGTTATCTTTTCAGATATCCTCTGATGACATCCTGTGTGTTGAATGTTTTGTATTATTACAAAACCGGACATCATCAACCACAACTCTATCCCTTGTATCCCCTGCTCTTGGACACCTCAACATATGTTTTGCGTGTGGCATGTCAATTGCAAGTCGCAGAACTCATAGGGTTAGTCAAGACTGTCCTCAAAGGAACTTTATACTAAGATGGACACCAGCTCATCACGTAAGTGTTTTAATCATGGCATTATAATTATGATTGAACTAATTGAACAAAAATAAGTAGTATTTATATATAATATTTTCTTATTTTTAGGTTTTGAATTTGGAACGAGTTTGTTGTGCTTGTTGGGAGTCTGCATCGAGAGGAATACAGAGCCAGGCCATTGGTGGTGTTAACAAACCCACTGTGGAGTCTGCGCCAGTGACTGATAACGTGGACGATAACATCGCAGATGCTGTGATTCCTATACCACACCCACTACCACTGCTGGTTCCACCACCTCAGGAACAACAATTGCCTCGAACATTTTCAAAAATTAATTAACTAAAGTACAAACGGGTTTCGGCAAGTTAACGACATTGCCTGTTCCTTGGTTGTGCGAACACTGAACGTCTGTTAGTACCAGGCACTATAAAAGAAGTTTTGTTGTTACATCAAAAAGTATATATTCCCTTCACTGCAAGAATCTGCAGATATCATTTACATAGCAATCGTTAGGATGAACTAGAAGCCCCATATTCAGATTTTACTGGATTTTAAGTAGGTAGATGATATTTTCACAAAACTTGAAAAAGCGACTGAGAAACAGTTAGACTTCAATGACATGTCAAAACAATTATCTAGTTAGGGCTAGAATTATATCAAGACATGTGAGTAGCAGGATTTATTATACATATTTATTTATATGTATTTTCTAACTGAACAGACAGCTGTGCTGCTGGGGAGTTTGTTGCGCCACTTCTTCTCCCCAGCGAAAGCACCAGGAAGTGCTGAAGGGCGGACGTTTTGGCGGGACTGTCTTCTGTAATTTTGATGTTCGAAAAGTGCTGATTCTCAGCCTAGTTTGAATAAATGACTTTTGATTTTGATGAGTAGAGAGCAAGATAGGGCAAATTCTTTAGAGAGTATCATTGCTTATTATTTTAGTTGCTTAGTGTTAAATCGTACAGTAGGGTGCTACGCTCGTACTATGACCGTATTTTCGTAATTAAGCTGGGCTTGTTTTAATGATATAAGCGCCCCAGCGCAATTTCTAGACCATATATTCCTTGAAGAATAAATGTTATACCTACTATTTATTGTTGTTTTTTTTTAAAGTAAGCAGCCATAGAGCATCTTAGGTTAACTTGAGATGGATCCGTGCGGTTGTTGTAACCTAGCCATGAGCTCTTCTAACCTAAGGCTTTAGTCGTAGGTAAGTATTTATTTTAAAAAACACTACCTATTAGTGGTGAGGGCACAGCCTGCCGGCACGGAATGGCAAGGGATATTTGTAAGCGCAAGTACTTAGCCTTTATAATATCTAGCAAGAGAAGTTATGTAGTAAGTATTTTCTAAATTCAGGAATCAATATTAATACTTAACCTTTTAAGCGCTTGGCTAAATATCAATTGCCGTGCCCCCACCGCGCGGCTACAAAGTACAAATCGATAAAATAATACCTACAATATATAAGGGGAAATTGTATCAATTAAATAATTATCAAAGACTTTTAATTTGCGTGGTACAACTAAAAGCATTATTAAATAATAATGGTTTTAGTTGTACCACGCAGTTAATAGAACGAAAAAAACATGCATGTTCTCTGTCGCAGAAATACGACACGAGCGGTAGGGACACGGTATATGTGTCGCATAAATGCAACACAAGCGGTCATGAGCTTAACAATATTATTATTTTAATTTCAAATATGTTTAAAACAAAAAAAAACTTGTTTTATAACCTCAATTTCAGCATCCGAAAAAAATTAGATTTCTCTTAAACTAGGGTGAAAAATTGAAAATCGATTTCAGGATATGAAAAGGTAATTCCAGGTCTACAAAACCAAGTTAAAACCACCGTGACATGCGAAGTTTTTTAGGGGCCCAAAACTCCTAACAAAATGGGCATTGTCCTTTGAAAGTTTTCAAACTCAAAGCATTTATTTCAATTAAACCATTTACAGGCACTTTTGAATTGTCAAGAAGTCGGTCAGTCAGAAAATATGAAGCTAGTTGCCCATTCCAAAGCGTAGGTACCTATGGAGAAGAACGGGCAAGAAACTCCATGGACACTCTTTTAAATTAGTTATATTTTTACAAAAATATTAATTACATCATTTATTTTGAATTTATAATTATCTACGAGTATATTATATATATAAAAGGAGAACTGACTGACTGACATATCAACGCACAGCCCAAACGGCTGGGTCTAGAGATTCCAAATTTGGCACGTACGTTCCTTGTGAGGTCTAGGGGTGCACTAAGAAAGGATTTTTCAAAATTCATCCCCTAAGGGGGTGAATGGGGGGGTGAAATTTCACGCGGACGAAGTCGCGGGAAGAAGCTAGTAATATATGTGAGAACGATGTAAAAAAAGACGTATGCGTAGAGTACAGCAAATAGTAATTAAAAAAAAACAACAATCCAAAAATAAAATAATTAAAAATAAGCCGAGGCAGCTAACTGATGACCAGCCCCAACTGACGGCGCCCGTTCACGAACATGACGCATAGATCAGCACCATCAGTTAATTGTATACCTTAAAAACCTAAGCAGTAAACAGTTAATAATTGTTGATACATTTAATAAAAGCACAAACATCACATTGTTCATAAATTTAATAAAAGCACCAACTAGTCTATATTTTGGCGTAGCTTGCATGTTGTATTTGCGTAGCACTATTGGCTACGGCGTAGCAAATAGCTACGGCGTAGCACGCGCTTAGTTACCGCGCGCGGCGTAGCGCTAGTTTGCTAAAGCCCTAGTTTATTACTCTTTTTGCGATTAATATGGTCTTCTTTCCTTCAGAACTTATTTCTGTGATGAATTCTCACTGTTTAGTCAAACATTTCTAGGCATCTTCAAACACCAATCTATCATTCCATCCAAATATATAGACGCCTACTATGCATGTTCGTATGTTTGCACAGTCAGCGATACATCACCGTCAGAAGACGTAGCACTGCCCTAAATTAACCTAACTGACCTACATTCAAATACACACACACACACACACAGGGTGAGATTTTGAACAGTAGTGTCATTCTCTAAACATCACTTCGAAATTCGAACGGTAACTCGTTGTGAATCCACGATGATTTACTTTAAAAAACAAATGAGTTCGCTTTCAAATTAATTGTGTGCACTCACTTGAGTGAGGTGAGCAGTGAACTTTACAGAATATAGGGGGATCTTTAGTTTATCTACAACTTTTATATTGATAAACGCGGAAACCTATGTACAATTTTTTTTTTCAAACCGTAAACTAGTACTTATTAAAATCAAAAGCTTTTCTTCAATATCTATTTTTTTTAAGTTTTAAAAATCTTTTTAAAACTTAAAAAAAAATAGATTTAAGAAAAAGTTTATCTATCTATTCTGATCTATTTTTGAAAAAGATTTTAAATCATTTAATTTAAAAAAAAATTAAAAATAAGAAAAGCTTTTGATTTTAATACTATACGGTTTGAAACAAAAAACTGTACATAGTTTTCTAACCTCATATTATTGTCCTATTGGAATAGCTGCCATAGATCTCCTTTCATAACCTATTTACATATTTATCACATTTTGGCACACAAAGTGTCACTTAACGTCAAAAACTTATGCCAAGTTAAGTTGTTATGTGCCAAAGTTTAAACATTAACGCCTTATCTTTTCTCATTGGTAGTAACGGTAATATAAATATCAAACATAAAACACTAACCCCCTTACTATTATATCAGACTAGCTTTGCCCCGCGGTTTCACCCGCGATAAAAGTATTATAGTCCTTTTTCATTGTTTCCCTTTACAAATCTCCACCCCCTTTTTACACTCTTAAGGGATAATTTCGGGGTTAAAAACTATTATATATCCTTCCCCACAACTCAAACTACCTCCATACCAAATTTCATCTAAATCGGTTCAGCGGTTATTGATTCCCCATACAAATTTCCACCCCCCTTTACACCCCCTTAAAAGATGATTTCTGGGATAAAAACTATGCTATGTCCTTCACCGGGATGCAATCTATCTCTCTACCAAATTTCATCTAAATCCGTTTAGTGGTTTAGGCGTGAAAAGGTAACATACAGACAGACAGACAGAGTTACTTTCGAATTTATAATATTAGTATGGATGAATAACACCTATTTCTCTCTTTCAGTCGTCAGTAATTTGACTTTCGAAAGAAGAAGACAAAGCGTTGTGTAACTATACAGACGTTATACAACGTTTATAAGGGGGTTAGGATTTTAATAATAATAAAAAACCATATCAAAATTCAGTGTGTAGTTTAAAAGAAAAAAAAACGGTCACACAGACAGTCATGAAACGTTTTTAATATATACTATTTTGTAGGTACTGTTTAGGGTTCCGTACTCAAAGGGTGCCAACGGAACCCTATTACTAAGGCTCCGCTGTCCGTCCGTCCGTCTGTCTGTCAGCGGGCTCTATGTCATTTGCCGTAATAGGTAGACAATTGAAATTTTCAAAAAAGTGTGTATTTTTATTGACGATATAACAATAAATCACCATTGCCTGCCTTTTTCCAACTATGTTGGGGATGGCTTCCAGTCTAATCGGATGCAGCTGAATACCAATATTACGAGCGACTGCCTATCTGACCTCCACAACCTAGTAACTGGGTAATACTATATCCCTTGGTAAGACAGGTTGTCAGATTTTCAAGCTTCTGATGACCCCTAACGACTGCCAAAAATCCACGAATGACAGCCAGGACCAACGGCTTAACGTGCTTTTCGAGGCACGGAGGGGTCTTGGTATGTAAATATGGTCACCCATCCACGGAAAAACTGCGGTAAGCGTAGCTTAACCTGATAAATCGACCCGTGCGGCTGTTATAACTTAGCCACAAGCCCCTCTAGCCACCCAATCAATACGAGATTGAAGTAGTTTATTAGTCAATTAACTATGAATAGTTCTGTAAACTCATTGATGAAGGATGCGCGGCAATAGGAGTATAATTATGTCTGATTTAATTGATTCCTCGACGGTTTGAGTCGTAACTTGGCGTGCCGTTTGTGTTTTGAGAAGGGTGGGTAGATATAATATTATTATGTATTTATATGCCTTAAGAGGAAATGCGAGATTTCGGTCGCTAGAGAATTTTGAAAAATCCTAAGTAAAAAGTCGTAATTCGAGGTTTGGATATCGCCTATTTCCTCCTCCAATATTGGACTTAAACTGAATAATCAGGATATATACTGTGTCCTTATGTTTTTCTTTTTTCATTAATAGTTGTTGTTGTTGTTGCGTGCCTCGGAAAGCACGTTAAGCCGTTGGTCCCGGCTGTCATTCGTGGATCTTTGGCAGTCGTTACGGGTCGTCAGAAGCCCGAAAATCTGACAACCAGTCTTGCCAAGGGGTTTCGTATTACCCAGTAACTGGGTTGTGGAGGTCAGATAGGCAGTCGCTCCATGTAAAATACTGGTACTCAGCTGCATCCGGTTAGACTGGAAGCCGACCCCAACGTAGTTGGGAAAAGGCAAGGCAGATGATGAGTTGCTAAATTCGTACACTTGGCCTCTTTTGACAGCGATTTAAATCGGCATTTTTTGAGGGCTCTAGTGCTTATAAAAATAATGTATTATCAAAAAGGAAAACATAGATACATGCAAGTAGGTAATATTTATTATTCTGAAAAAAAATCATTGCTCTATGGTCATTAACCAGAAAGAAAACGGACGAGAGCGTTTCTATGGGGAAACGACTACCCACATTTCCTCTTATGGAATGACTTTCGGAAAGCTGCCACGCTTAAATGGAATTTGGCTGGACACATCTGCCGCATGTCAGACGGTCAATCAATGGACCAAACTTACGAGTGGGTCCCGCTTAATGACAAATGACATCGCGACAGACCCAGCTGGAGATGGCGGTATGAGCTGGACTCCTTAGACGTGGAAAAATTACTATCTTTCCACTTCCTTCGCTAAGACTAAATCACTCGCTAGATGTTTCCCGATTAGTACAACGTTGCGGTCTAGGGGTTCCGCTCCCAGTAAACCAACGCACGATATAACTATTGCAATGGCCACCCTGCCGCTTCATGCTCTTGATCTTGATGAAGCATAAGCAGCCTATAATGTTCCCACTGCTGGTACGCAGGCCACTCTTTGAGAGGGAGTGGGCTGTAATCTACCTCGCGAATCCCATGCGGGTTGGTAGATGTCATATGTCTTCGAATTTTTGGTTCTAGGACATGACGGGTGTCGTGTCTAATGGGCAACTGTCCGACGATTGATGTGGGACGTTGTATATATGCTAGTTGCGCGGTAAACGCGATAATTTTGCGTGACGTCAGTTAGATGAGCAGTGTGGCGGTGTAGATGCCTTCACAATACAACGTGTCTCGCTTCAACACTGCCAATGACTCACAAGAAATACGCAAAAGATTCGCAATATAAAAGAGATACGTCTGAATTTAAATTTCCAGTTCAAAAGAAACTAAGTACATTATCCTAACTTGTAAGTAACATAAGTTTAAGTTAACCGTGTGAGCGTGTACTGTAAACATTGTTTGAACTCTTTACAAAGGCGAAAGTTTTGTGGGGCTCAAATATGTACAGGCATTATGCAGGAAGATGAAGAAGTTTCACGGTTAGAGTTAATAGTTGTCTAAACCCAGCGGAAATATGCACCTAGCTTCTGACATTTCATTAGTGCCCATACTGCTCATGTACTCGTAGCTTTATGTGAACTGAAATATTTTAAAATTGAATTTGAAATAGAGCACATGAATTTATTGATTTAATACTTCAAGCGCATAAATGTACAGAGGCGGACTTAATGCCATAGGCATTTTCTAATAGTCAAACTTAGGGTGATGCAGAGACAAACAGTCACAATACACACAATCATAGTTTTCAATACGAAGACATCCCACTCAAAATCGGTTCTGCTTAAATTTGAGCGAATTATTACCAATCCAGGCCGATTTGATAAGTAAGCCGTTTTCTGTCGTCAGCCAAATGTAATGATAAAAATTGCCACTGACAAAAATAATGACAACGTTCAAATTCCATTGTTATGACTAAATAATAGTTTTAGGACTTTTTTTTACAGGTCACTCAAAAATCAACTTAGAATACATTCAACTCAAGTAGATAGGTAGTTTAGTTCAGTAAATGGTAATGGACTGTTAATTATCTGAGGGGAAATTCTCGTAATTTTATTAACGTTTATAGTATGATCTCAGTCTCAATCTGTCAAAAATACCTCTAATTTCCCTACATTTTTGACATTTGTTTGTCACCTAGATGAGACTGCGACTAGATTTTGAACGTTCTAAATTACGAGAATTGGCCTTCTGAGATTATGAATTCATGTTTCACATCTTCCAGGGTAAAAACAAATTACGATTACCAATCAAATTATTTACTTTGGCCAAGTACAAAGGCTTAGTAAAATGGAGCTTTTTTTTTATGGATGGGAAATCATCTAATGGCTCCTCCCGCTCTGGGTTTAGCGGAAGGGAGTGTCAGACTCTTACTGACTAAAACCCACCCGTGTTCCTTCCTTAGCCCTTTATGTTCCGGGCAGCGGTAACCCTTTCGGACAATCCCGCTGCCCCGGCAGGCTTCGGCCCTAACGGGCCCCTTCGTAAAATGGAGCTTCTGTATTCAACTGTTTCGTGACACTACGCCACGGGGTATGCAGATTGCAGAGTACGTCGTACGAAAATACGTTCTGTGGGGAATCGCGACGAATTTCACGTGATGAAATACTAGTTTCATTTGAGCAGTAACAGTTGTGGTTTTTGGGCAGTGTGAAATGCAGTAGTTTAAAATAAGATCGTGTGTATTCACAGCTAAGGACAAACCGATTGAACGTTTGGCGATGTTAGATGGTTATGCAATTGAGTTGGTAAATGTGCTGGGAATTCAATTGGTTTGTTTATTGGCTATATTTATTTCTTCATTTATTTTTCGTTTGAATTTTCTCATCATAATAATTATCAGGCTATATTGTTCCCACTGCTGGGACACTGGCCTCCTCTCTTCGAGAGGGAGTGGGCTATAATGTAACACGCGGGCCCAGTTGATCTTGTGAAAAATCGGAGTCCAGACTCTGAAAGAGGTATCAAATCTCTGATCAATGAATATATTTCTCGCTTAATCCTGTGTTAGCTGTTGACATCGACTGACCAAAGCGGCAACAAATAATCCATCATACAGGTTGACATGAGAATACATTAGTTGTATTATTAAACATAATATTCTGTAAAGTTCACTTGGAACCTCACTCAACTGACCACAGACAATGTCAAAGCGAACTCATTTGTTTATACATTAAATCATCTCGAATTCAGAACGCGATGCCGCCATTCAAAATCAGAAGTGATGGATTGAGAATACCGCTATAATTACGCATTATACTGCCAGCAATTAGCTCATCCTACCCCGACGTACACTTCCACAGTCTTCAGTATTGAATCTAACCATGATAAAATTATATAAATATATATATATATATATATATTAAATAGGGCAGTGGTGGCCCAGTGGTAAAGGCCGTGACTTACGAGTTGTAGGTTCGAACCCAGACAGGCGCTTTACTTTGTGTAAATTATTTCATCACCACTGCTCTCAAAACGGTGCAGGAAAACATCGTGAGGAAACCGGCATGTCCTAGAACCAAAAATTCGAAGACATGTGACATCTGCCAACCCGCACTGGGCCCGCGTGGTGGATTACGGCCCACTCCCTCTCACTGAGAGGAGGCCTGTGTCCCAGCAGTGGGAACATTATAGGCTGATTATGTATGTTATGTATACATGTCAGTGATTCATTTTTATTTTATAAACAGATAGATCTTCATAGAAGTTCTTGACTACTTACCATTTATTAGGTGGGCCGCTTGCTTGATTGGAATCCAAAAACAAAAGAACCCTTGTAAATACGCATTTCTTTTATTTTTGTTTAATATTAGCTAACATATAAACTATAATAATATGTGAGTGGTTGACCAAAAAGGGACCTCAAGGGAAAATAATTGATTTCGAGTAAATCGCGTTTGAAATTTCGTGTAGAAACAAATTGCGGCTTGTTTTATGTCAGTATGCGACTTCGTTAGTGAGTGTCAACACGTGTTTGCGGTTACTACGTTATTGGCGACTTATTTAGTGTCAGTTTCTTGTCTTTATGTGCGTCTGACATCACAAAAACTAGTGTAAGGTGTAATTTTTCCAAAACTGCCTCGGCTCACAAAAAAAATCATAAAAAAAACACTACAGCACCTAAAAATATTCTGGTTAGACCAAAACAAAGCTAAAAGACCACCGATTAAAAAATTCAAAAAAAATAAATACCGGTTTCCAATCCCTCCAGGTCCCTTTTTGGTCAACCACTCACATATGTACATTTATATAAAAAAAATAAGTAAAATAATCATAGGGCATCAAAGAATTCGTCCGCATCGCTTTCAACAGGAACAGTGCCCAAAAGGCTGGCAGCATTGCCACGTTGTATGGCAATGCTAATTCTTTGGCCAAGAATTAAGCGAGCCCTCTGGTCACGTGAAGAGTCGACTAATCGCTTGGCGATATCTCGAAAAACCAAGTGGGCACTCGGACCCCATGGCCCTAGTGTTTCAACCCCAAACGGCTCGAACATATAACTCCGAATTAGGTTGTAAGTTTTTGCTTTGATCTACATACCTAATCTTTTTTGCTTTTCCAACGTGCCATAACTTGTCTGTACAAATATTTACCTACCACTACTTCTGCCCATCCCCTTCCTATATATCCATGACGACAATACAGTCGAGTATGCTCACAAAACAAAACTGTGTGCTATTGACAGTGAATTCGACCCAGTTTCGGACAAAGACCGTCGAATGCTAGCTCTATCTGCATTATTGGAGGAATTTGTAAATACTAGACGGTATTTAGGTTTCAAGCTGAATAAATATTAGGCTAATTTTGCTAGTGCATACTGAGAAATACATCCCAATATGGTTGTCGTAGTAAAATTCGATAAAGATTAATTAGATACATTGAAAATCACTTAAAACTGTTGGTCCTGACTGTTATTTGTAGATCTTTGACAGTCGTTACGGATACTCAGACTCTTGGGCTTCTGACGACCCGTAACGTCTGTCAAAGATCCACGAATGACATCCGAGACCGACGGCTTGACGTGCTTTCCGAGGCACGGAGTAGTCTCGGTATGTAAAGATGGTCACCCATCCACGGACCAACCGCGGCAAGCGTAGCTTAGCCTGACCGTTCTACCCGTGCGGCTGTTATTACTTACAAAATGAATTCGAATCTTTAAAAAGTTTAATAGAATAAAGTATCTCAAAACAATCGACTTATTTTCTTCCTATTTTTGAAGCTACTAAAACAACCGTAAGGAAGTACCGTATTTGTGAACTGAAGTAGAAAGACTCACCCATTGGATCAGATGTTTCCCATTGGAGGCTATAAAAATCAATGAGGGGTGAAACAAGAATAGGAAAGGAATTCTAAAGGCATTTGGAAATACGTATTTTTCATTGTAATGGCATAAAATAGTTACAAACAAAATTGATCGAAAAGGAGGGTTCAGAGAGTGTGCTATTCTATAAAGTTCATTTGAAACCTAACTCAAGTGACCGCACACAATTCGAAAGCGAACTCATTTGTTTCTAATGCAAATCATCGCGGATTCACAACGAAACGCCATTCGATTTTCAAAGTGATTTATATAATAGTTTGAAAAATCCATTAAAATTCTTTTGTTTTTAGAAGATATTAAATAAAGCAATTTTGTTCTTGACTTTCTATACAAAAACATGATGCCAGAGACAGCAACATTATGCAATTTGAACAACCTGTAACCATGTATCTGTTGTTTATGGCTCCCCTATGAATGTCAAGCAGACGAGGGTCAGAGTGACCCGCACTTGTGACCCGCAATTTGTCAATGTCCGCGGACATGTTAAAGTGATCCGCTGGGAGATTGCCCTTGGGCGACAATACTTTGAGAACAACAAAAGTTTATAATAACGCAATACCTATCACCATAATAGGTCCCTATTACATGGGACTTAAACATAACGGGCGAAATGTGGGTCTTTTGGTGCCTTGGTATAGTTACAATACGTAAGATTCAAAAGCCATTCATACCTATACACTGTGTTCTTCACGTTATCCATAAACTTTGTCAAACGCTTCTATAGCTTTTACAAATTAAATCTTACAAAGTACTTAAAAACGCTTCGTTACAAATATACTTGTAATTTCATTAAATGAAATTTATTTGAGTTATTCAGTAAGAAAGGGTCTTAACTTAATTTTGACAAGTTTCAGCCCGCCAAATCATATGAATGAAAATACGTCGTTGGCAATTGGGATAAAGAGGCATTCATATCGTGTGATTTACGTCAAGGTATTTAGTTTGTATGAAAATTAACAAAAAATTTAAAATAAGAATTAATTAATGTGTCCATAATGAAAAATGCTTATTTCCATGATCTCAACGTCTGGTCGAAGTTTATGTATATCGTCCGGAACACGGTGTATATAAAAATTCAAAGTCCTGACTGACCGATATATCAACGCACAGCCTAAACCGCTGGTCCTAGAGACATGAAATTTGGAGGGTGTGTTCTTTGTGAAGAGTAGGTATCCACTAAGAAAAGGTTTTTCGAAATTTCAACCCTAAGAGGGTGAGTGGGGGGAGGGTGTTTCACGCGGACGAAGTCGCGGACAGAAGCTAGTTAATTTATAAGTCAGTTTTCCTCATGACGCTTTTCATTGATGAGTTCAGTGATGTCAAAGATAAACTAAGAAATACATATAACTTTTTCATTGTTGAAGCTAGTTTTCTTCGATATTTTACGATGTTACGAATATGTAGTATTATTGAAACCATAGTCAATATTCAACCAATAATTTTCCCACTGCTGGGACAGTGGAACAGGCCTCCTCTTTGTAAGAGGGAGTGGACTGTAATCTACCACGCGGGCCCAGTGCGGGTTGGCAGTTGTCACATGTCTTCGAATTTTTGGTTCTAGGGCATGCCGGTTTCCTCACGATGTTTTCCTTCACCGTCTTGAGAGCAATGGTGATAAAATTATTCACTCAAAGTAAAAACGCGTAATTGAAACCATTTTAAGCATGCATAAAACGATATACCTGCTAGCAAGGTAAGTAACGGACTGACTGTAGATTTTAGATCTGTAGACCATTTTTTATTTTATCAAGTACCTGGTACTTGTTGACAGGCCTACGCTATCCTCCCATACCTACTGTAATTTGAAAACATTGTAAAAGCCAATTATTTTTAAAAGAGTAACCATGGAGTTTCTTGCCGGTTCTTCTCCATAGGAAACGACCAATTGGAACCGTGCACCTAGCTTCTGACGTTTCATAAGTGCCCATGTTGGTTTATGTGAAATATAAATATTACGATTTGATTTGATTTGATTGAATGTAGTTAGAAGGACCACTGGCCCTACATGCGCACTGAAAAAAATTAATTTCTTACTACATCACATTCAAGCGATTTCATTAAGACTTACTGACTTTATACTGCAAGAAGAAATGTTTGTAAAACAGTAAAAAAGACAAAACAGTAACTTTTAATGATTGAACATACTATTTACTGAAAAAAAGAAAAAAAGAAAAAAGGAAAACCACCATTACTGTAATGTAAGTAAATTTCATTGGTTTGAACGATATCACCAAATGAATAAACCAGTTAATTTTGTGACCGTTTAGCTACTTAAATCGTTAAAGTTTACTGTCATGACGGTAACATTTTGCCTCAAGCTTTAACCGTTTTCGAAACAGTTAAAAATACTGTTTCGAACGTTAGGCTCATAAATGGAACTGTTTAAAGCAGTTCAGATCAATGTGTTTTCATTTTTATTTACTGCTTATTTCTTTCAGTGCGTAACCGAAGACTCTTTTAATAAGCTAACAGTGGCGAAGGTACCAACCATACAACTCGATTCCCACCGGCTTCCCTTCGAAAATTCAGAACATAACCACTCTATAGTCATTTCATCATTGAAATTTTCTTTTGGATTTTTTTTTGCTCCGGCCTACCTCTGTCATGAATCCACCCTTCGCCACTGTAAGCTTATAAACTTATCTACTATCAGAGTGAATTAGGCTTCAAACACCATCACAACTCAAAAAAGACATAATCGTAAAAAAAAATTGCAAAACAAAACACTGCCTCTGCTCCCCTCAACAAAGTTATGAAGTTTATGATACAGGCACTCCCCTGTTGTTTGAGGGCGCGGCCCATTATCATTTCTAACCATTCCGTCAAGGTAGGGACAGTATTGGCGTATTGAGGAAGGAAATTCCGCTTTCTAGGTATTTTCTTCCTCTTAATACAATTTTGAAGTAGGAAAGTCGAGCACTTTGTGAAGGAGCTCATCCATAGAAATACACAACCATACCAAAATGCAGCATTGCAATTACACGAACATGAAATATTTAAACTTTGTTTCAGAGTCAAAGCATTTACTTCAAATAGACACATAAAAGACACTTTTGAACGTCATGACAATTTTTTTTTTAAGTGAAATCTCTTTTAGGCGCGTTGGGCATATTTTGAGATGGGAAAAAACCATTGAATTCGCGCCACTGTTACCGTAACCGACACCGCTTCGGATGTGTTCGGCTGTCCTTGCGATGTACTCGGTTTTAATGTATATCCGATATGTCAGTGAGTGATGGCAAAGTATTCTGTTTGTGTTTTGTTTATATGACGATTTAAAAAATACACACGTAATTGTTCAAGTTTTCACTTCTGTCGGCACTCATCGAAAAACAGGTTTTGCCGAGACTTTGATGTATTGTTTTTTTTTTTTTTTTTTCTCTTATTTGTAATGATATGTACGTGATTACTAGTTTATTTATTTATTTATAAGTATGTATTAGGTATGTTGAGACTGTGTGTACTCCCCGTCACTTTTCCCTAAAGGTTCATTTGAAAACCAGCGTCAGACAGCATCTGTCTGGCATTAATGCTGAAATGAGCCTTTTTTGGCGCAGCCGTGAGGCACACACTATTGTTGTTTGAAACCTCTTTATTTTATTTTTGTATTTTGTGTTTCACGAACTGTGACCAAATAAACTTTTTTTCTTTCTTTTTTCTTTCTTTCTTTTCTTTTCACTCCCGGAGTGCCACTTTTTTTTTACAATAAAATGGAATTGATTCTAATCGCCCCTTCCAAAAGGTAGCTTCGAAACAAATTAATGGACAAGAAACTTCACAGTTACTCTTTTAAAATGGTTCACAATATTTTGTAATTATATGTGAAGACTATGTGTACAAACAATTTATTGTGTGTAAATACCTACCTATAAAAAATCAGCTGTTCCCTACATTTATGTTCGCATAACTCGTCAAAAAGTAGGAAACTGCCGATTCTTTTTCGCGATTTCAGGTTTGGTACCATAGTGATAGCTGGTCATAATGATACATTCAATGACCCCTGAAGAGGTTATCTATTAATTACCGGATAACCTGTATAATTATGCAAAACGGTGACCAGACGGGCCAACAGTTTGCTCGCCATATAATTTAGAAAAAATAAAATCCTTTAAAATTCGAACGGTGTCTCGTTGTGAATCCGCGATGATTTACTTTAAAAACAAATGAGATCGCTTTCGAATTGTGTGCACTCACTTCAGTGAGGTGAGCAGTGAACTTTACAGACTAGTACTACAGATTTTATTTGATTATAAGGTGGTGAATGTTTCTCACCTAAATAGCACGCTATTCTATAGTTATCTCGTGAACCAACAATAACATTTAATCTTCATTCCTTCTCGCCTCAATGGTTAAAAACTACCATAGTAAATCTATCCTCCGTAATAAACCCTTGGGTTTTATGGTCCGTCCGACTTTGTGGGCGTGGGTAGAGAATCCGATATCCTTTTGATAGTGATATTTGGATGCTACCAAACCATTTTTAACCGATTTTATTAGAAATCAGCTTCAACTATTGTTCGATTCTAATCTAATACCTATATAAAAACCTCGTGTCATAGTTTTTGTTATCGAACTCCTCCGAAACGGTTTAAACCGATTTTTATGATTTTTTTTGTGTATATTTGGTAGGTTTGAGAATAGGTCGTAGGCAATTTTTTTTTTTTTTTTGTAAAACCATGTTTGCGGGGTCAGCTAGTAATAATATATATTTGAATCTGTTTTTTTCAAATAAAATAAATAGCTTAAAAATTTGCACGAAACAAACCACACTTGATAATAAAGTACTAGACACGCTCGGGGCGATGGTATCATCACAAACTTTAGGGTATTGTTACAAAAAAAACCGGTCAAGTGCGAGTCGGACTCACGCACCGAGGGTTCCGTACTTTGTAGGTATGTAACTACTTTACGGTATTCGGATTTTTTACTTTGCTTGTGCTGCATGACATTGCTTCTTGCCAAATTTCATGATTCTAGGTCAACGGGAAGTACCCTATAGGTTTCAATTACCTTGAGAGTGTCAAAATATGCGGCATAAACGGAACATAAACGCCCGTATCTTTTGATTGCGTTGACTTGGAAGTGTGATTTTTTTCACTGCTTCAAGGGATTGCAGCCCTGAGTACTTATTTGGTATTAATTTCAACTTGATAACTCCACGCGTTTCTAAGAAAAAGGGTCTTGACAGATGGACAACGAAGTGATCTTATAACTCCCTTCCGCTCCACCCAGAGCGGGAGGAGTCATTTGATGACTTCCCACACTCAAAAAAAGAAAAGGGGTTCCATTTTTCCTTTTGAGGTACGGAAAATCACAAATTAAGTTTAATGTTGTTAAAAAAAGTTCCCACGGCTTAAATGATGATTGTTATTAATTATTTTAACTGTGTATGTTTGAAATACGAAATGTAGAATACATGGTTTCAATGTGATAACCTAATCGGCACACTATACAGGATGGTCAAAAAGTCGTGGATCAAACGAAATGGGGAGATAAAGCAGGTCATTTCCAACAAAAAATCTTTCTACAGCATGGCCATAATTCAATTAAAAATATATAATTAATATTTTATACAAAATCTAAACTTCATGTCAGTTTGTCTCAGTTAATTTGGTGGACGTAAAATATAATATCACAAACGAAAACATTTCTCTCAACGAACGTTAAATACCCGCCGCTTTGAAAAAGCTCCAAGTCTTGTCTCTGTACTTACCAACATAACTAGGTAGGCGTGTCTATGACACTCATCCAAGATATTTTTCAGCTTTCACACGATGACGTAACAACCATTGAGAATACAGAAAGAAAGAAAAAGTAGTTATTGCGACAGGACGTCTTCTTATTAATGTCGCTGCATTTGATGCCGAAAAACTACAGAAACTTTATTAGCCAACTAGCTTCTACATAAATATCGAAAAACCCATTCTTAGTGGATCCCTACTCTTCACAAAGAACACACCCTCCGAATTTCATGTCTCTAGGACAAGCGGTTTAGGCTGATTTTCCACCAGAGATGAGCGAGGATGCGTAGCGAGGGATGTGTGTGACATCGCTTCATTTTTATAGCCTGAACTAAGTTAGCGTTGGTATTGGTTAGTTTAGACATCTAGGTACCAGGAACCCATATACGCTAGAAGTGTTAAGATAATCCTATATCTCCAATTACTCCCCAGGCCGACGAGGCAGGCAAGCGTATAAACCAATAGCCAGCAAATTGACAAATTCAATGTACCTCCAGGCATGTCAGGGGATATTGGATTTGATGTGAAACTTACCAGGAATTTCTGGATCAATCGGGTTAGTGAAATTTACCTATATTAGAAATGACAACAGTACCTACGACTAAATGGAAGGTTTGCAAAGCAATTTTTTTTTCCTAATTTGTTAATGTATTTTACGAGCTACGGTAAGAATCATGCGATTCTTAATGCATATAAAAAAACAGCAAATCCAGACAGGATACCTGTTTTTTTTAGGGTTCCGTACCCAAAGGGTAAAACGGGACCCTATTACTAAGACTCCACTGTCTGTCTGTCTGTCACCAGGCTGTGTCTCATGAACCGTGATAGCTAGACAGTTGAAATTTTCACAGATGATGTATTTCTATTGCTGCTATAACAACAAATACTAAAAACAGAATAAATAAATAATTAAGGGGGGCTCCCATTCAACAGACGTGATTTTTTTGCCATTTTTGGCTCGATATTAATAACGGCAACAGGTAGATGCTTGAAATATGTACAGAATAGGTAGTTATATATTCACTTTAAAAATAAATAATTACAATGAAATAAATTAAGGGGGGTTCCCATACAACAAACGTGATTTTTTAATATATGTATTGTACAGTGGTACGGAACCCTTCGTGTGTGAGTCCGACTCGCACTTGGCCGGTTTTTTTTATTTATTGTTAGTTTATTTTAATTAACATACATAGTGATCCATTGAGGTGGTTCAGTATGGATAAATCAGAAATTATTATCGCTGATTTTAGAGTTATGAAAAATTTATTTCAAACGTTGGATTACTTTCCATCATGATAGATTACGATTTTTCTTATTATAAGCCGTCAAAGATTTTCATTAAAAAAAAGTGGAAGAAAAAGATCACTGTCATTCTGTTTTACTGGTTTAACGAATTTTACTTCGATGAAAACTCCTTAACTTTTTTCGTTGGTAACTCAGTTTTCCGGGGTCAATTTATTATTGGTACCTATCTAAGTACCTTTTTTACCCTACATTTGAGCAGATGAGACAATCTAGTCTAGAAAACGGGTAGTTTTTTAGACAAAAGAATTGAAATTAACGGGCAGGTAACTAGGGGTATAGATAAATATAACATAAGATGATAATTCTACATTATGAAGTTCAAAAGTACCTTCTTTTTCTGGGGATACCTTGAAAATGTGCCCGGGCTTTGGGGATAAGTCTAAGAAGTGTCGGATTTTTACCTCAGTAAAACCACTCATGGGCCAAAACTACCACCATGTGGGCCCCAGAAAACGTCCGGTGACAGGCAGACAGACAACGAGAGAAGGAGATGATAGCGGGACGAGCTTGACGTCTGCAGACAGGATTGGTCCACATTAGCTCGAGATAGATAGGAGTGGAAACCAATCAATTAACCACCCCCGTGAGCATCACCTGCATATATATGGAAGGGAGCAACGCTACCGAAAAGACCAGTCCGAGAGGCCTTCTATGCAACGCCTGTTAGGGTACATCTCTGGGGCACTGTAAAGAGAAGATAAGAAAGAAAGAAAAGGCTAAGGAAAGAAAGAAAGAAAGAAAAAAATAAGGAAAAGAAAGAAAGGATAAGCCCGCCCGTTGTATGTTTTGTATTAATAATCGTATTTTTTTGGTATTATTTTCTGGTGTACAGTCAACAAAAGAGATAGTTGAAGTTTAGTAAGAAGCCGATGGATTTTTTCGAATAAAATTTAATTTAATTACTTAATAGAAACCAAAAAGCTCATTTGTCAAATTAAATTTCATTCGAAAACATCCATCGGTTTCTCATTAAACTTCAACTATACAAGACGATCCTGCATACTTATCTCTTTTGCTGACTGTACAATAAAGTATATATAAATAATTAAATAAATTAAGGTGTCTCCACAAAATCTAGCTGTGAAGTCAGCACGTGACTACTGTGCGCCTCTTTCTCCACTCTTAACGCAGGTGACCCCACAAAAAATTCCTAATAGCATAAGTTATGCTTATGCTATTAGAAATTTTCGGCCTGTAATGTTCCAACATATCCAGTCTAACCAAATGCAGCTAAATACCACATCCGAGTTGCTGGTTCTATACCCCTTGGTATGCCTGATTGACTAGACTTTCAGGCTACAGACTACCCGTAACGACTGTCTAATCTACATTAAAGAGCCATACAAGAATAATATACATTTATAAAAAGCAAAACCCTCTTGCTAAAAAAGCTAAAGAGACTTTTTCACAAACAATGTAATAAGGTATTAAATACGCCGCTCGTCACGGGAGGACCGGATGACGGAAAGAGCCGAACGGCTCCGAAGTTAGCCGAAACAAAATCAATATAAATACACGTTCGTAACTTGTAGACTTTGTGTCTGTTTGTTGAGTAGGGATGTGATCGTGTGATGTGGTTGGGGGACAGGTTTGGTTGGACAACCAGATTGGGTGCCCAAATAAAAACAAAACGTTTTCTCCTTTGCCTGGTTTCTAAAGCTTTTCCTTTTAAGTAAAATTTAATGAGGCTTTTAACGAAAAAGTTTGTCCATTTTTTTTGCACGACCTACTGCAGGTTTGCTTTTTATGATCTGTTTTTTCTCCCGGATGGTTTTTGGGATCATATAAAAAAAAAACGATAAAAAAAAGATACATATTATCATTTCGTTTTCTTTTCACATCGACAGTTCATCTGTATTAAACTGTTTGGACCCACACGGTGACCACGTTTATTGCAGCATCAGAGGCGTTGTCACTGAAAAAAAAAAACTAATCATAAAAGCAACATCATGTAAGAGCTCTTTTGTTAAGTAGAAAAAAGTATGATAGTCGTAATTCCCAGGATACGCGTCCGGGACTTACTACTACCATACTTTTTTTGCCGCCAAGCAGCATTGTATTTCTTAATTTAAAAATTATAAAGCCCAGCAAAATGGAGAAGGACAATGGTTATATGAACTTATAATCACTGCCATCATTTCGCACAGCGCTTCTAGCATCATGAAAATCTCTTGTATAAACTATGTAACAATAGCAAACACATGAATAATGTCGTTCACCCTTCAAAAGGGTCCTAGATTAACGATCTTACAAGCTGACAGACTAACTTGAACTACAGCTGAACTTTGTACTGTCTAAGTTAATATTTGTATGGTCTTTGGCAGAAGTTGGATTGATTTATGCTTTTAGTGAAATCATAATGTAATGTACGTGTGGCAATTAATTAGTAGTATTATTCCTATGACGATGAAACGTGGACACTCACGGTACGGCTGGTCCATAAATTCAAGGTCGCTCAGCGAGCTATGGAACGGGCTATGCTTGGGGTCTCTCTGAGGGATCGAATCCGCAACGAGGTGATCCGGCAGAGAACCAAAGTTGTCAACATAGCTCACAGAATAAGTAAGCTGAAGTGGCAATGGGCCGGCCATATTAGCCGTAGAACCGATGATCGCTGGGGTAGACGTGTTCTTGAGTGGAGACCGTGAATCGGTAAACGTAACGTGGGACGCCCTCAGGCTAGGTGGAGCGACGATCTTCGCAGGCTGGTTGGTAGCAGCTGGATGAGAGTTGCCGAAAATCGAGTTGAATGGCGTGCAATAGGAGAGGCCTATGTCCAGCAGTGGACTGCTATAGGCTGATGATGATGCTGATGATTACTCCTATGTGATAGGACACAAACTTATAGAAAATTATTACCATAGATACTAGTCGTGCTATTCTTTATACTTCAATTGGAACCTCATTCAAGTGAACGCACACATTTCGAAAGCGAACTCATTTGTTTTTAAAGTAAATCATCGCGGATTCACAACGAGACACCGTTCGAAATTCGAAGTGATATTTGAGGGCCAAAGCACACACGCTACTTTAACATCGGCGATCGGCGATTAATTAGCCGCTTTTTAGAAGCTAAATGCAGCGACCAAGCATTAAACACTTCACACTTAAAAACGCCAAACACGGCGATTCAATCGCTTTTCGGAAGCTCGACACAGCGGCTGAATGCTACATTCCGCACACATTCAGATGCCGGTCGCAGCGATTTGGCATCTGCGCCAGCATCGGAGCAGTCGCTAAGACGCGCGATTCCGATACCGCGTCCGAACACCGGAAGTCGCGAAATAGCGATGCAGCATCGATTCAGCATCAGAGCAGTCGCTAATACGCGCGATTCCGATACCGCGTCCGAACGCAGAGAGTCGCCAAAACGCGATGCAGCATCGATACAGCCGCAAAATCGTCGATCGCCAATGCTAAAAGTAGCGTGTGTTTTTGGCCCTAAAGGATGACACTACAGAAAGAAATAAAGGAAAAAAATGAACCACGAGAAAACAACTGAACGTCAAAAGTAGCATGTACAGGCTGAACGAGAACATTTCACATGGCGCGGTAAAAACATAGCCAAGTATCAGTAGCGAAGGGTGAATTTATGACAGAGGTAGGCCGGAGCAAAAAAAATGCCAAAAGAAAACTTCAATGATGAATTGACTATAGAGTGGTTATGTTCTGAATTTTCGAAGGGAAGCCGGTGGGAATCGAGTTGTATGGTGCCTTCGCCACTGCCAAGTATCGTCACTCATTGAAGCTGAATTTAAATACCTTTGGACGCATTATGTCCAATTCGCAAAATGTCCAGTGGGCTCAAAATGTCCAAACCTCACAACGTCCAATTCGCAATGTTAACATAATTAACGCCAGACCTCATACACCCCAATTAGAGTATTGAGTTAAAATCAATCTTTGAAGCTATAGTAACGAAACTCATCATCTGCCTAGCCTTTTCCCAACTATGTTGGGGTCGGCTTCCAGTCTAACCGGATGCAGCTGAATACCAGTATTTTACATGGAGCGACTGCCTATCTGACCTCCACAACCCAGTTACTGGGTAATACGATACCCCTTGGTAAGGACTGGTTGTCAGATTTTCGGGCTTCTGACGACCCGTAACGACTGTCAAAGATCCACGAATGACAGCCGGGACCAACGGCTTAACGTGCTTTCCGAGGCACGGAGGGGTCTTGGTATGTAAAGATGGTCACCCATCCACAGACCAATCGCGGCAAGCGTAGCTTAACCTGATCGATCGACCTGTGCGGCTGTTATTATTTAGCCCCAATTAGAGTATTGAGTTAAAATCAATCTTTGAAGCTATAGTAACGAAACTATTTGATATTTATTTGGTTGTATTTTTTATGCAGACTGGGAACGTCATTAGGTATACGAAGTTTAGTTTTAATTGTTGTCACCACCTTGTTGTTTTTCGAGATATCGCCAAGCGGTTAGTCGACTCTTCACGTGACCAGAGGGCTGGCCTATTTCTTGGCCAAAGAATTAGCATTGCCATACAACGTGGCAATGCTGCCAGCCTTTTGGGCACTGTTCCTGTTGACAGCGATGCGGACGAATTCTTTGATGCCCTATGATTATTTTACTTATTTTTTTATATAAATGTACATATTATTATAGTTTATATTATGTTATCTTAAATTAAATAAATATTCCTTGTATATGTTTACAAAATTCACACCACCACAAAGTAGGTGCTGGTTCTTAAAGCCCGGTCTCCCATTACATAATGAATTCTGACTTTTATCGCAAAGTGGAACTCATGAGCAGTTTGGGAGTTGAAAACAGTTTTGTTAGGGTGTGCACATACTTGCGTCTGGTTGGCTTATGCGTAAGTACTTTTACGAACTTGTAACAGACAAGAAACTTAAAAAAAAAAATAAGAAGCAGCTTCTCGTATCAGAAGCCAAGTCCAATTTTGAGACACTGCACCATACTTGTCCCAAGGTATTTCGTTGATGGGTCTTAGTGTATATAGGGTGACTGGCAATTAGTGACCGATACTTAAACACGTGATTGTACTCATGATAACAAACAACTTTTACTATGGGACCAAACCTGAAATCGCGAAAAAAAAATCTGCTGTTCAGTACATTTTTACCAGTTAGGCGAACATAAGCGACTAAACAGCGGATTTTTGGATGTATTATATCCGCATCTTCAAGCGCAGAAAGCCAAGGTTTTACCCACTCCCTCTCACTGAGAGGAGGCCTGTGTCCCAGCAGTGGGAACATTATAGGCTGATTATGATAGGGATGACGACTAACTTTTTTTTCTTCGTCTATCAGGTAGATTATTAAAAAGTATTGGGCACGTATTTTTTCTTTTTTCACATAATCAAAACATTACAGAGATATATTGATTTGAAATGTCGCATGACGTCACGTTTTGGTACCTTTATCCTTTCTACATCCATTTCTGGTCTTTCTGTACGACAGATCTCGAATAGGTCTTTCCGTTCCACAATTTTTCGTCTATTCCCGTTGTCCCCATTAACGCTGTCCCCATTATGGGGACAACGGGAAGTCATAAAATATCCTTCCTGTTGTCCCCATTGATGATTTCACGTTATGGGGACAACGGGAAGTCATAAAATACCCTTCCCGTTGTCCCCATTGATGTTTTCACGTTATGGGGACAACGGGAAGTCATAAAATATCCTTCCCGTTGTCCCCATTGACGTAGGCATAGTTTACATAGATACAAATGAAACAAATTATTTAAACATAATAGGTTTTTTAATTAAACGTGACGTCACAAGCCCCCACTCCCAAACTTTGACACGCTTTATCTTTGTAATTTTTTGGTTGATTGACACAAGAAAAAATATGTGTCCAAAATTTTTTGATAATCTAACTGACGGACTAAATAGTTTCGTTTACTTTACCCCGTCGTCATCCCTATTATGATCATTCTAGCCACCATTTTATTCGTCATTAAATTGCACGTAGCTAATATGAACCAACCCTTACAGAGGCAGTGAAGTAATATTTTTTTATGAGACAAAAGAGCTGTCTTGTTTAGAAGACGTGTAAGGGAGGGGCCATGAAACGAGCGAACAATGTTCTTTTTATATTTCGAGATCAGCTTTTTGACAAGGAAATATGTTTTTGTCTACACCTTGCCGGTTGTTTGATGATAAATGTAGCTTGAATGAACGGTTTTAAAGGAGAAATCAGTTTCATCTAAATTGCTATCAAATAGATTGTTTTTCGGAAATCCTAATAGCTTTTATTGATTTCTATTCAGCTTGGAAATTGGACCAGAATTGAGGGCTCCAACAGTGGACCACCACACCCGTTCATCCGAAGCTTCACAATTTTAATAGCTATACATGTCGTTATGTTACACTTTCGCAAAATCTCGCATTTTGAAAACACATAGTTTTTGAGAAAAAAAATCTTAAAGTTACGGAAAATTGAACATATTATTTTCATTATAAAATTTACATTTTACCATAAATAATGTATGAATTTCACTTCTAGATCGTTCCGTTTACGTTCAGACATAGTGACAGCGGATTTTAGTGATTTTTATTATCAATACTGTAAGTTTTTTAACATTAATTAATTTTTGTAACTACGTACCTACAGCCACTATGAAAAAAAACACCGAAATGAAGAAAACAAAATTTCTCAGAATTTTTTGTAAAAGTTCCGAAATGAAAAGAAACCATTTTTCAACAAAATCACTGTTAATATAGTGACGATCCGTTACACAAACATTCATCTCCGATCCTCTCAAACAAAACAACCATTTTTCACTTTTCAACAAACATTTTGTGAACACACAAAGGACCTTTTTTATAACAACGAAAGCAACAAATGTGTCCATCAGTATTTATTTATTTAATACTTTAAGCACAAATGTACAGAGGCGGACTTAATGCCATAGGCATTTTCTACCAGTCAACCTTTGGGTGATGCAGAGACAAACAGTGGTAGGCGCAATCCTGAACATTGAGGAATAAATATTTTAAATATAAAGATACACATAAACATATTAAAACTATGAATATAATATATACCTACACACTACATATAAATCATCATCATCTGCCTAGCCTTTTCCCAACTATGTTGGGGTCGGCTTCCAGTCTAACCGGATGCAGCTGAATGACCAGTATTTTACATGGAGCGACTGCCTATCTGACCCAGTTACTGGGTAATACGATACCCCTTGGTAAGACTGGTTGTCAGACTTTCGGGCTTCTGACTACCCGTAACGACTGTCAAAGATCCACGAATGACAGCCGGGACCAACGGCTTAACGTGCTTTCCGAGGCACGGAGGGGTATCAGTATGTAAAGATGGTCACCCATCCACAGACCAACCCCGGCAAGCGTAGCTTAACCTGATCAATCGACCTGTGCGGCTGTTATTATTTAGCCACGGACCCCTTACTACATATAAACTACATATAAATATAAGCATAAATAAATAAACATAAATACACAGTATGCTAAATAAAATACAGTAACAAATTGTTTGTTCCGTTACACGGCTTGTCTGGTTAATCGATCATGCAGTGAATGATACGACATATAATCCCATAAGTAGAATAAACAAAAGGGATAAATTTATAGGCAGGTAAGAATTATTAATGGTTTTTGTTCGGGTAAACTACAAAGCCTTTATAAACCGTTTTTGGGGGTGCTGTTATGTACAGATGCCAGCACATCAAGCTACCCGAAACTGTCAAATTTTCACAATCAACTTTGAACCTTATGCTTTAGCGATAAGGTTGAAAATCTATTAAAGAAATTTGACAGATTGTAGTAGCTTGATGTGCTGGCGTCTGTACTATGGCGGACACCAGCGGTGAACCGTTTATCTAACAAAATGCTTTGAACTGCGCAACATGCGTATGAGCAGTCGAGTCCTGTGATTCGCCAAAATAATTAGTGGGCGGTGCCCACAAATAATTTTGGCTAATCACAGGAAGCGCCCAAAACGATACGTATCTATTTGTTTTACACTCCCACTCAGTTGCAATTTGCATTCGCTTGTTGTCAACACGTCTTTCTGCGCTTTTACGATCCCTATAAACAAAGAGTGACCCGTGCCGTGATTTTTGGACTGATTTTTGCTTTTCTGGTGACCTGTGCATTGTTTTATTGGACTATTGATTGCCTTCCTGCTGACCCGTGCTGTGTTTTCTGGACTTGAACGATGCCGCGAAACTTATTAAGGGAAGAACGAAACCAAATTTTGGTTTTATACAATCAAGGGTTGAACTTTACGCAAATATCGCAAGAATTAAATGTTACGGTAAGTCGATGTCACATTTAATATTTGAAGAGTTAAATACATTGCTATAAATCGACGAACTTAATTATTATTATTATTTTCAAATGCACACTTTTAAATTATTTCAGTTTAGACGTCTTTAATTCACTTTCATAATTGAAATGACTTATATACTTATAACTTCATTCTTCATCACTTCTTATCAACTTTATTAAGTTAGAAGTATGTTTAACTATGTATTCAGATCACAATGTAAACCTTCATATTATTGCGACTTTAATTTATAAAATGAAATCAAATAATCGTGTATCAAGCGACTTCATACATCCAAACATTTAGGTAATATTATATTCTAATAATTATATATATGAGGGACCCTGTTAGGCACCAAATTAAATCCAGGTAAGGTGCAGTTGAGTATAATAAATATAATCACAAGAATAATTAACAAAAGGTAAAAAAACACGTAAGCCGCCCGGTCGCTAGCCAACCAACAATAATAATAATCCCCTAGCAACCGGGTTGCTAGATCTGTTGCAAACAGTCCCATTAAAATAGATGGACAAACTTTTAGAAATCATTCAGACCACCAAAATAAGGACGATGGTAAAAAAATATATAAGAAATACGCATTAGATACTTACAAGAAAAATAAATCAGCTAACGAAAATACATTAATGTACCGATACGATTCGAAATTGGTAATATTTAAATAACTTGTAATTTGAACATATTTCCATACTCAACACAATATTTATTTCGATTCCTACATCATTGTTTCCAAAATACTTGTTTAAAACGAAATGTAGGTAAGTTATCTAATAAAATCTCGCACATTTTTATTATTTTTACATTTTTATAATACTGATATCATGATATGCATTGCGTTACAAACATTTTAATTCTTATCTGTTTTTTATTAGAAACCAGTGAGTGTTCTGAATTATGGGTAGTTTCATTTAGTGTCAACAACCGTAAGCATTAGGCAGGTAATAGTATGGATAAAAAAAACCCGGGATTTTTCAAAAAAAATCCCGGATTTTTTATAGTTTCTTTTAACCTGCTAGCCGCAAAATTCATGTTTCGTTAGTTATTTGCAAATTGCAGCTCTATTTTACGTAGCCTATGTTGTTTGAAATACTGCTTGCGAACGTAATCAGTGATGTATTCATTAGTAGGTAGGCAATCATTAATGAAAGCATATCAATCGTCAAACATTCACAAGTAATGCTAATTTAGGGTGTCACGTTAGGCATTACATTTTGATTAAATGAAATGTGCAATTTTGCGAGCAACCTCCATACCCGGCCCTTTGACAGGTTGTGACAAGTGGCGCAATTGTCGAATCGTTATACATTTAGGTTTTTCTTAATTGGGAACGACTTAATAAATTAGATACATTAAGACAAAACATGAGCCGAGCGTGCAAGCGAGAGCGCGGAACAAGCGATAAAGACACGATCGGCCTAAGCGTTCGGCTTGTGACGCATTGTTTTCTTATGACGTACGTTATCACGTAAAATTATCGTCCGTAAACCGACTTTATAGACAACCAATTTTTTTTTACAGAGAAATACTGTTCGTCGCTGGATCAACCGTGATGCTGCTGAGGGTTCGATTGATGATCAACCTCGTGCCCCTCGTCCGCGCATTCTTACGGAGAGTCGAGTGTCGCACATGGTTAACGTTTACCAACAAGATCCATTTACCAAGACCTCAAGATTCGCTGCGGAGTATGAATGCAGTGTCAGAACTATAAGGAGAGCGCTACATGCCGCTGAAGTTCACCACAGACGACCCGCCAAAAAAATTGTGCTCAACGACGCGCAAAAACAAACAAGAGTGCGCTTCGCTCGAGATTATAGGGACTTTGACTTCTCACACGCCATATTTTCCGATGAAAAGTCATTTAAATCCAGCCAACATGGTCGTCGGAATTTATGGCGTGTTAATAACACACGTTACGAGCCTCGAAACGTGAGTTCCAACCACGAGTCTGGACGACTTATTGTTAACATGTGGGGTTGGATGAGTGTTGACGGGCCAGGTGAACTGGCATTTATCGACCGGAGGGCTAATGGCCAGTCATATGCTGAGCTGCTGGAGCAAGTGATGTTGCCTACTGTCCGCACGGTGTATCCGAGGGATGAGGTCCCTCAATTTTATTTCTTTCAGGACAACTGTCCGATACACCGTGCACGAGTAGTGCAAAATTGGCTCCTCCAGCAACCAGACATTAGGACAGTCGCTTGGCCCTCTAGGTCTCCAGACCTAAATCCCATCGAACACCTATGGGCCATGATGGTTCAAAGATGGGATTTTAGGAACGAAAGGACTAAACCTGCGCTCGTCTCACATTGTGAAGAGGTTTGGAATTCCCTTCGAGGTTCGGACTTGTGTCAAGTCCTCGTGAGCTCGATGCGGAGTCGCCTCGACGCTGTTATAGACGCGGACGGAGCCATGACCAAATATTAAATATTTTTAAAATTTTAAAAGATATTTACATTATTATATTTAGAATTTAGCAAAATTATAATAATTTTATTGATTAATAGTAACATTATTTATTTTATTCATTTTAAGGGCAATAAGCCAAATTGGCCGCTTATTTCACTTATATTTCTAAGCAAAATCAATATTATTACAAAACGGATTCTGTCATACTATTCTAATTATGTTGATTTTTTAAATTATATAACTGTTCAAAGCGAAGGAGGCTAATCTTAGTCTTATTTTTGTCGCTTTCAATTTAAATGTGTAATGGGTATTTGGATGTCTTCTGATGAGATATTTTTTCGTATATTTTGTTTAAAACCATTTTCAATAAGTGGTTATATATTGACTACAGTTAAGTAGGTGATAGTCGACTTGAACCTAACTTGCTGAATGACGAAGTTAGCAGATTAGCTGAACATCACTGTCAGCGGTTTATTTATAGTTATGATCAGGAATTCAGGACCATCAGAATCATTGCTCTATCAAAATAAGAATCGGAACAACTGCATCCAATATACAATTTTGCGCCGACTTTCCGTGATAATAAACAAATTAACAAACGAATACGTTTGTGCAATCATTTAATCTGCACCCGCCACTAGACGGCTTATGCTATTGTTCTATTATTTAAACGTAGGAGCCAGTTCGGCGAAACCAATTAGCGGTGATAAAAGCAATCCTATGTCAAAGCAATAAAACCGAGTTTTAAATGTATATTGCTAACTTAGATCAATAATGTATTCTTCGAATTGAAAAGCATAATTGCCCATACTGGTAATAATGTTTCTTTATGAGTAATAATGTAAGATGTTATGTAAAACTACTTGTTTTGAAATTGTGATTTATTGATTTCATTATTATGATAGAACTAAGATTCTTAATTATGTCTGGAGTTTCATAAAGCCAATTCATTTTGATCTTTTTTCAATTAACACGATAGGTGACGATACTTTTGTTTTTTTATTAGCATGTAAACATGTTCTTCATCTAGTTTAAGAACCTATTATTATTGATATGGCGCATTTTATGTTTTAACCTTAAAATAAACAAAAAAGTATCTGTTTTAGTTGCTGCTGACTGTTCATTGATATCTAATCTGCATTCGCGACTTATTTGCCAAAATTGAAACAAACATGAGTTTATGGAAAAATAACTTTATTTCCTACACAATAAAATGCATTTTACGCTACAACTTCAAACATTTTTATGACTTTTTCAATAGTGCTAGTCACTCTGAAATCAATTTAATTTCCATTAAAATAAAGTTGATACCTATTTGTTTAAGTTGAAATAACATCTATTTGTAACATGAATAGACTTTATGTTTTAATTTGGATATTTTGTTGGCTATTAATCGAGCTGTTTCCTCCCTCAATTTAGTGACCTCATTGTTATTATTTTATGTTTACCTGGTCTAACTTACCTATTGATTACGAAGTTATATTGCTAATAAATGAATTACCAATTTACTTGCTAGTTACTGGTTTAAAAATGTGATAGGTACTAATATGGAATGTATGGCTGTCTGAATAGAAAGTAGGTAGATATTTATTTGTTCGATCTACAGCTTTTATTCCTGATCCCATTTGATCTCAATATAAACTATAAGATAGAAATAAGAATAATAAAGAATTAGATATTGTAAAATGTAATTGTTGAATAGTGGTTAAAAAGTAAAAGCCATCCATTCGTCCATTTAATCGTTTGTAAATTATGTGCAATAACATTAAATATAATTATAATTTTAACACAGTGGTTTTATTTATAACCATAATAAAAAAGATTTGCTACGCAATATTTAAAACTATTCTAAGTTATAAGTTTTTATTCCTGAGACTTACGGGGAACGGACAATAAACAAATTAACAAACGAATACTTTTTTTGTAATAAGTAGTTAAATCTGTTTCCGTCACTAGGCGGCTTCACCTATTGTTCTATTATTCAAAAGTAGGAGCCAGTTCGGCGAAACCAATTAGTGGAGATAAAAGCAATCCTATATATCCTCAGAAAGATAAGACCGAGTTTTAAACGTAAATGGGAAATACTTAAGCCATTTATTTATTTGGATAATACTTATAAATCAGAGCAATTAGTAATCTAGCAGTTTTAACTCTTCTTCCGAGAGAAACTTCTAAATTAGTTATAGGTACTAGTTTATCGTCCAGACTACAAAATAAAAACCACTATTCAGATAATTATGTAACTTATTTGCGATTTTAACGTAATTGTGTAATTATTAAATATACTTACTTACAAATACCTACTAAATGTTTTGTATTATAATTTACAAAAAGAATTCTTTTTTTTTTGTTCCACTTATTTTATCAGAGAACCTCACACCTACAATCAGTAATGCACTTAATTAAATAAATATAAATATCTGTTTCAAGTATAAAGTATGGCTTCAATCCGATCCATATTAAAATAATTGCAAAGTAATTGTTTAATCATAATATATCTACTCAAGATAAATCAAAGAAACAAATAAACTGTAATTATTTTCTAGAAAAACCATTTAAGATCGTACGTGAGATCCCAAATTACCAAAACATTCTCGAGTCATGGCATATCGACTCTCATAGCATTAAGAAAAATAAAAAAGAATATGAATGACTAACCGACAGTAAAACTCACGCACACAAATACAACTAAGCTGGTTACAGTAGCAACACAGGTATTTGTGCGTGTGTTCGTAGGGGGCGGGGCTAACTCTGCATTGAGACGCCGCGCCGCGCGCCGGGTGCAAGCGATAATCGCCTTAAGGGTGATTCACCGGAACTGTCCGCGACTGTACCTATTGCTATTCAGTAAAGTTAGTTAAGTTCACTTGGAACCTCACTCAAGTGAGCGCACACAATTCGAAAGCGAACTCATTTGTTTTTAAAGTAAGTATTTAGTTTTTTTTTGTTTTCAAAACGAGACACCTTCGAATTTCCAAGTGATGTTTGAGAATAACAAGACTTTTCTGGTCTTTTCGTGGCAAATAAAAAAGTTCTAAGAAATTATCAGTACTAGCCTGGAGTCTGATTTTATGTCCAGTTGAAGACCTCGCCTTCGTTTACATAGGATAATTGTTTAGTCAACGCCAGCAAATCAAACTACCCGAAACTGTCAAATTTTCAACTTTGAACCTTATGCTTTAGCGATAAGGTTGAAAATCTATTAAAGAAATTTGACAGATTGTAGTAGCTTGATGTACTGGCGTCTGTACTATTTTACTGACACTTGGTCTATCGGTTAAGATAACTTTATTAGTTTAGCAGTAATAGTCGTTGAACTTGGGTGTTGGATAATTTTTTGTTATTACGAGTATAACCATTAACTCCTCATATCTTTACCATTACTTATATTCAAAATAAAGTACAACAGAATCGTACTATATTGTGATAACGGGCTACTACGGAACCCTACACTGTGCGTGGCCCGACACGCACTTGGCCGGTTTTTCTTTTTACCCACAACACTAGAAGAAATAGTAGATTGTTTTTAGGCTTTGTGTATCAAGTAATAAGATTACATGATACACAAATTATAAAGACCTATTTCGTACGACATATTTCTCATGGTTAGTGAATTGTATTCTTTATGAGAAATAAATGTTTTAAACCGTAATAAACTAAACAGTGTGTACTTTGTTAAAAACTGTTATAACGTTAGTGAAATCGACAGCAATTTTCTTTAACTCAAACTCAATCTCAAAGCATTTATTTCAATTAAACCATTTACAATCGTCAAAAGTCCACACTCGGGGTCTGTCAGCGAGCAATGGAGCGCAGTATCCTTGGAGTTAAACTTACTGATCGTATAAGGAACTCGATACTGCGTTCAAAAACTCGAATTGCCGATGCAGGTCACACGGCTGCCAAGCTAAAATTGAACTGGGCTGGTCACATCTGTCGCATGCCGGAGGAGCTATGAGCTAAAGTACCACACAATGGGTCCCAAACAACAGCAAACGGCAACGCGGCAGGCCCAGAATGAAATGGCCAGATGAACTAGACTCTTTCCACAAGGATTGGCGTGTAACAGCACTGGATAGAGATAATTGGAAGGAGGGAAGCGAGGCCTTTGCCCTGCAGTGGGACAGAAATGGCTGATAATAAAAATAAATAATAATAATAAACCATTTACAGTCATTTTTGAATTGTCAAGGGGTCGTTCCGTCAGAAAGATGAAGCGAGTTGCCCATTCCAAACCGTCGTAGGTCCCTATAAAGAAGAACGGGCAAGAAACTCCACGGACAGTCTTTCTACAATCAAACCTATATTCAAAACCACTTCATACCTACGATAAAAACCGCAGTTTTAATAAAGACTATTTTAACTATTTTCTTACGTAGCTTTACGTAAGTAAGATAGCATGTCGTATCCACTCGGCAATCGGCATTGATTACGTAATCCGCAGTAAGCAGTGTCTTCAGCTCGGTTGACATTGAGACACTGATTAATCCTAGATAATCCTCAGTTCGACCACAATCTACCTTTTTTAGCCTTTTGCAGTCCATCGCGTAGGAGCTTTTAATTTTATTGAGTGGCGTTCAATGAAAAACGAAGACAAATGATTTTTATATCCGAAAATTGGTTCAAAAAACAGTTTTATACGTCAAAAATAAATTATGAAATAGAAATTATTTATTTGCTTATAGTGTAGGTATACAGATAAGATGGAATTTATAATAAATGTATGTATTAAAACTAGCATGACTCTGAGAAGAAAGGATGAAACAAACTCAGAGATCACAGTCTCTTTTAAAGTTTATATTAAGTATATAATCTTGGTTAGGCCTTATGAGGAGGTAATTGTGGAGTTTCTTGCCGGCTCTTCTTCATAGGAAACGACCTATTGGAACCGTGCACCTAGCTTCTGACGTTTCATAAGAGCCCATGTAGGTTTATGTGAAATAAAATATTTTGATTTTGTAATTCTTCGCCGGACGAGGTCTTTCACGAGGGTTTGCAATTTTGCACTATGAACAAGATAATTGTGTTACAAGCTTGCTTCGTCGTATCCAGCAGTATTGATTACACAGTGTCCTCAGCTTAGTTGACATTGAGACTCCGATTAATCCTAGATAACGCTCAGTTCGACACAGTCTATCTAGTTTAGCCGTTTGCAGTCTTTCACGACCTGCTAGAAACCATTCCAAAAAAAAAACAGTCTTCGGGCAGTAGCCCACCAGACACAACACCCTTCTGGTCGGATCCTCCCTTTTCTATGGAGGATGAGTGAGCTTTACAACCTGTTCCTCATACCTCTATATCCCTTTTTGTGTGGCGGCCATTTTGCGCAAATCGCCACAATGTACTTCCGATATCGGCGCATATGATTAAAATGACGATATCTCTAAAGTTTTGTATGGGAGCTGTATATAAAAGCTATGTCGTTGCAATCGTTATGAAACAAGCTAACATTAATCACAGTTTAGGATAGTACAGTAAGTCCTGATCACACTTTAGTGGAATGCACATTATTTTAAACATAAACGGTATAATTAATTTCAACGCTAAGCTCCATCGATGCATGCCACATTTAACACACTCGCGACTGATTAACGGCTTTATTGAAATGTCAGTTCACTAATTTGTGACACTTCAGCTTAATGCGCCCGCCTGCATCTGATTGGTCTATTGACTGGTATATAATTTATGATTTATGTAATCAAAATTATCAGTGTGTATTAAATACAGTGAGAGGGCATATTAAAATAGCCTACACGAGTGCCAAATTAAAATACAAGAAGCAATACATGAAGGGTAGATATCTTTTAGAAAACCGCTTGTCTTCTGACCACACTTTCAAGTTTATGACAAATCGCCCGTCCACTATATTGGAAAAGCAGTAAGTATCTGTCCCTAGCTTACATGCTATAGTTTCAGTAAAATATGCACGTCTACTTGAAATAAATTATGTCGATGAATTTATGGAATGGAAGTGAAAAAGTTGTGTCAAATCGAATAGAAATGATTTGGTCGTTTAGTAATAGTGTCTTTGAGAAATTAAGTGTCTGGTTCGACATTAATAACATTCTTGATAGTAAAATTACGTATGTAATCCCCGAAGGGAAAGGCAGAGAGGGGTATTATGGGAGCAGCTTTCATCTATCCACATTTCAACAGTAACATACAAGTAAATCCAAGGTGGCAGTGGACAGGGCAAATTTCTCGGTGAATAGAAAGCCGATGTGGCCAAAAGTTTCTGGATAGGCGACCGCGAAGACTCCGTTGGAAGGCAAGGTGGACCAATGACTTGGTGATGACCGAAGGAATCCGGGGATGCGAAAAGCACAGAACCGGTCGAAGTTTTCGATTAAAATAATGATGAGGAAATTCAAGGCCTGAACTCAGAAGTCGTGACTGCTAAGGTCAAACTTTACAAGCGTGCTTGGGATTACTAGACCAGAGGGTCAGGCAGGTTGGTCTGGCACAGAGGGTTTCTTAAGTCCTCCATGTCATTGTACCAGTGTTTACCACGAGGGTAGCTTTAGTGAGGTGAGAATTCCAAGACCGTAGTTGACATACCAATAACCAGAATAGAATAGAATACTCTTTATTATGTACTCCATATAAATTACAGACATAAATATAAGAATAGAAACAGTGGACAGCAGCAGGTTTGGTGGATGACTCACAGAAGATTGAAAGTAAGACCTGGATGAGTTTGGCACAGAACAGGCAAAAGAGAGAAGACCTAAGCTCAGTAGTAGATAGACCAAAGCTGCTAACGACGATGATGAAGAACTCCACACTCCCAGGTCTTATCCCGAAAGGTCAGGCGCCTTTTGACAGTTTCCCCCCGAAAACGAAAAGGTGTTTTGTACTGCAAAGTATAATTTCCTATTCAATTACCGGATCATTCCCATATGTTACAAATGGTAACGTTTGTCGGTGTTTTCCGGCGCCAGATAAACATATTTCACGGCTCATACCGGCAGATAGCTGACGCAACAACTCATGACGCCTATATACGTCCGCTCAATGATTTATATAACAAATGTTTTGGATATTCCTTTGTTTATTTCTAGTAGGTGCTCAAAAGAGAATAAAGTTGTATATATTTTATTGTTCCCCTTTGAGCACCACGGTAAAATATTGATTGGTGCTCAAATGGGAATAACTTTGGTGCTCTAAATTTTATTGTACCCCTTTGAGCAGCACGGTAAAATATTGATTGGTGCTCAAATGGGAATAACTTTGGTGCTCTAAAAATAGGTGTTCAAACAGGAATACTTCAATGAATGGCCGAGAAGAATGTGTAGAGTGTATGAGCAGGGACCTAAGTGATTCTTTCGGAAACTTGTCCAGGGTGCTTAGGAAGTGAACATACTAAAAGTGTTGGAAAAGGCTAAGTCTAGGCAGATGATGACATGGGACTCAAACATAAATTGCAAACTGTAAGTGTTGATACTTTAGCTATCGCATTTTAGCATGGAACGGTAAGTAAGTAAGTAAGTATTTATTTGCATAAAACATGGTATACATGGTGTTACAATGATTTACAATAAAGATCTTACATGTTTTGCCAGAATTGTACTTAGCATGCATATGTTCACTTAATACTAACATGAGAATTTGTTATCCATAAATTCTTTAAGACTATAGAAATTTTTCGAGTTTAACCAGTCAAACAATTTTCCCTTAAATAATCTGGAGTTTAAGTTTTTTATGCTACTCGGTATGTTATTATATATACTAACACAATTATATAAGCAGCTTTTATTATATTTAGCAAGCTTGGGAAGATCATGCAGAACGAGTCTCTGTGGATCACGCCGGCTCCTTGGATTAATATCATTGGCTGATATAAACAGGTCTTTATGTTTATTAACGAAAATACATATTTCAAATATATAAAGCGACGGCAACGGTAACAAACCTAGTTTCTTAAATATGGGTTTACAAGATTCCTCCAAGTGCATGCCGTAAATTGCCCTAATGCACTTTTTTTGAGCAACAAATGCTCGGTTTATATCGGTACTATTTCCCCATATTATAAGCCCGTAACGTAGTACCGATTCTACATATGCATGGTAGGTCATGAGAGCTGTTTTTAAGTTTGTAATATTTTTGATTTGTTTAAGAGCATATACAAATTTATTTATTCTCTTTGCAGCGTTATCCACATGCTCTTTCCAATTCAAATTCTCATCAATAATTACTCCTAGAAACTTCGTTTGTGCTACTTCTTTAATTTTTGATACATTTAGTTTAATATTATATTTAGGATTATTACATTTATTGAAATTAATATAAACAGATTTATTAAGATTTATTTTTAAATTATTTATGTCAAGCCATTGTATTAATTTATCTATAGTATTATTAATGTCAGTCTCATGATTATTTCTAAAATTGTTACATTTTTCTGTCGCTATAATAATAGCTATGTCATCAGCAAATAATATACATCGGTGGTCAGTTATATTAATAATATCATTTATGTACAGCAAGAACAGGACAGGCCCCAGCACACTTCCTTGTGGTACACCACATGTATTGTGCTTGTATTCTGATGAAAAAGGCACCTTAACTTGATTTTCATCAATTTTATCAATAATGACTCGTTGTTGTCGGTTACTGAGATATGATTTTATCCACTGAAGTGTAGGACCCCTGATACCTACAAGTTCAAGTTTTTTCAGCAACAGATTGTGGGAAACTAAATCGAAGGCTTTTGAGACATCAAAAAATAGCCCAGTGGTCAGATTTTTATTATTGATATTAGTAACTACAGCCTTTATCAGGGAGAATATTGCCAAAGTAGTGGACTTGTTTTTCTGAAAGCCATATTGTTCTTTGCTAATTATATGAAATTTATCACAATAGTCAATTATTCTTCCATACATGCACTTTTCATATATTTTGGACAATATGGGTATTAACGTTATAGGACGATAGTTATTAATATCGGATTTTTCTCCTTTTTTATATAAAGGCTTGACTATCGAGTATTTCAGGGCATCAGGAAAAGTTCCCGATGCAAACGATAAATTAATTAAATATGTCAGAACAGCAGTTAGTTGATTGGTACACTCTTTAATAATTTTAGTGTTGATTTCATCATAGCCCACAGAATTGGAATTAGACAATAACAGTATTTCTCTTCTAACCTCGCTTTCCTCCATAGGTTTTAAAAACATCGAGTTAACGGATGCACTAATACGAGGTTTTATGCTTTCCTGACTGCTCGTTTGTGATAAATTAATATAATTATTATTAAAGGCGGTGGCAATTTCAGTAGGATTTGTTAGTGTTGTATTGTTAACTGTAATTTTCTCCATATTTCCTATGCAATTTGTATCGTGCATTTCATTTTTAATTACTGCCCACGTGGCCCTACATTTGTTTTCACTCTTGTTTATATATTTAATATTTGCGCATTTTTTTGAATTATTTATACATTTTTTTAGAATATTGGAATATGTCATATAATTAATTTTGCTATTTGTATTTTTATTTTTATAGTATTTATATCTTAGTACACGTTTTTTTTTACAAGATTTCTTTAAGCCTTTACTTATCCAATTTTTTTTATTTGAATTATTGTTATTTATTTTTACTTTTACTTTTGGGAAGCAAAGATTGTAGAATAAGCATAGCAGTTCATGAAACTCACTAAATATATTTGCATCATTTGAGATGTATATGTGTGACCAAGATAAATTATTTAAACATTCCTTGAACTTACGAATATTGTCCGAACTGTAATCTCTTTTGTATATATAATAAGATGAGCATTTCTGAATCTTTTCATTTATAGGAAAACTCAACATTTGGGCCGTGTCATGGTCAGAGAGATAGAGAGGCAAAACTGAAGCGGAAGCATTTGGAATATTGCTTAGAATATGGTCTATGCAAGATGACTTGCGCGTAGGCACATCAATGTGAATTTTCAAGTTATAGTTGTAGGATATGTCTCGTAGGTGATTAGTAACGTTACCTTTTTTCAACGTATTTATATTCAAGTCACCGGTTATTACTAGACGAAATTTGGACTTGTATTTATTAGTTAGGTAGTTCAAAAGATTATTTAATTTACATAAGAACTGAGTAGGATCTGAGTTTGGAGTTCTATAGACGC
Organism: Hydraecia micacea; assembly: GCA_914767645.1. Lineage (NCBI taxonomy): Eukaryota > Metazoa > Arthropoda > Insecta > Lepidoptera > Noctuidae > Hydraecia > Hydraecia micacea. The sequence goes on from OU611804.1 coordinate 3,967,867, forward strand.
AAACAACAAGCAACTTATAACACTCAAGCTCTATGCCACAAGCTTCAAATGTGTTTTGGGTAGCATAATTTTGTATATAAGATAAATCTTTGAAAGGAATGCCTTTTTTTACTAAGATACAGGTTCCTCCTCTTTGTTTTTCTCTACAAAAACTTGAACCTAACTGATAGTTACATATTTTGATATAGCTCTCATAGCCTTTCTTTATAAAAGTTTCCGACAAGCAAATTACGTTAGGCTCTTTTTGTGCTACTCGTAACTCCTCGATTGTTATTTCTAACAGTTCCCGTTTTGATAGAATACTAGCAATATTTTGATGCAGAATATTGAACATATGGGCTTTAGGCACGAAAAAAATCGTCTTTATTTCTTAATACAGGGAAGTAAAAAGGTATTGTACCTCGGCATACATTCCCGACAGATACGGCTGGGTTTACGTTTTGTTTATTTTTATTACAATATTGTTTATTAAAATAAAAAGGGATCGTTCCCTTTTTAGGCGTGTTGTTACAAATGGCTACATTAACGGTCGGAACGAACGGTCACTACATTACTAAATTCTTCAAGTCTGTTAACGTCCTGAATCAACATCAATCGTGATTTTCAACATGTGAGTTCATTGTTTGGCTTTCTACGGAGAGATATTAGAGGAAGGGCAATGATCGCTATTGCCAAGCTAACACGCGATCCTTTGGGCAGTACTTACGTGATGATACATAAGTACGAGTATATTATCTATATATTCAAACTAATTTTATAAATGCGAAAGTGTGTCCGTCTGTCTGTCTGTTACCTCTTCACGCTTAAACCGCTGAACCGATTTAGATGAAATTTGGTATAAGTAGAGATAGTTTGAGTCCCGGGAAAGGACATAGAATCATCCCGATATTCCCACGGGATCGAGACTTATGCGGGTGAAACCGCGGGGCGCTGCTAGTATTATATAAAATTCAAAGTCCTGACTGACTGATATATCAACACACAGCCTAAACCGCTAGTCCTAGAGACATATTTGGAGGGTGTGTTCTTTGTGAATAGTAGGCATCCACCAAGAAAGGGTTTTTCGAAATTCCACCTCTAAGAGGGTGAATGGGGGGAGGGTGAAATTTCACGCGGACGAAGTCGCGGGCAGAAGCTAGTTTTTCTATAAAACTGTTTCATTTGTACATTCTCGCTATTTCGACCACAAGCGTGAAATATATCCGCACGTGAACAGATAGCCTCGTTCACATTAATGACGCATGATGCCTATGTGGTGTCCGCTCAATGATTTGTATGGTGGTTTGTTTTACGTGGATTGAAAATAATCCTACTATAATATTATAAATGCAAAAGTTTGTGAGGATGTTTGTTACTCATTCACGCAAAAACTAATGAACGGATTTTGATGAAACTTTACAGTAACATAGCTTATACTCGTACATCAGAATAACACATAGGCTACTTTTTATCCCGATATTCTCACGGGATCGACATTTACGCGGGTGAAACCGCGGGGCGCAGCTAGTTTGAAATAAGGTCGTGGTTTCATGGTTTTGATCGTTGGTTATATAGTTATTCCCACTGCTGGGACACAGGCCTCCTCTCTTGGAGAGGGAGTGGGATATAGTCGACCACACGGGCTCATTGCGGTGGTAGATGTCACAAGTCTTAAAATGTTTAGTTCTAGAACATGCCGGTTACCTCACGATGTTTTCCTTCACCGCAGTCGTGTATGCAGATGAAATGGGTGCTCAACGTTATTTTTATTGTTATTACTTCTAAAATTGCCATATTCAGACCCAGAATCCTGACATATAATAATACCCATAAGATATAACGCTTGACGATACGCGGTCTTCGCTCCAGGGCTCCATCGGTCCTGTGTGGGATGCCCCCCAGCTAGATGGAAAGACGACAATGTTGTGACACCACGTGGATGGCTCACCGGTTTGTCCCTCTGTGCGAAGGACTCGGCGATCAACCGCGCCACGTCTTGGTGCTGGAGGCCCTCCACGCGGTGTCCATCCACCGCGAGGATCAACTGGCCTACCTCCAACCCGCCAGCTTCATAAGCAGCCCCGTGCTCCTGGAATCCTAAAGAAGGTGGCTGGGACGGACTGGATGCGAAAGGCGGAGGACAGGGTGCTATGGCGCAGCCTGGGAGAGGCCTATGTCCAGCAGTGGACTGCAGTAGGCTGAGTTGATTGATCCATACTATATCCATATCACTATATCCATACTTTTAATATTATAAATGCGAAAGTGTGTCTGTCTGTGTGTCTGTTACTTCTTCACGCTTAAACCGCTGAACCGATTTAGATGAAATTTGGTATAGAGATAGTTAGAGTTCCGGGAAAGGACATAGGATAGTTTTTATCCCGATATTCCCACGGGAAACTTATGCGGGTGAAATCGCGGGGCGCTGCTAGTAAAATATAAAGATAACATTTTATCAAAGCAATAAAAACCTCCACCAATGATTTTTATGCGCAACGGCGCTGTTACGCAATTGTTGAAACAAACCTTTATTCAAAAAAATTGAATACAAAAGGCTTTTTTCCAATTAGGATAATGTTTTTGTTTTTCCCAATTTGAAGTATGCGTTAATTAAAAACGGGGTAGACAAACAACGTCTATTTTTGTTCACAAAAGCAATGTTGGTTATCAGAAAATATGATACTGAATTTGTTGAAAAAGTGTTACCAGTTTTATTTGTTTTTCTTTATAGGAATATGTGCTTTGGAACAGGCTACATATTTTTCTGAAAATCAACTTTATTGGAGTACATTTTCTAGCTTAGAAATAAACCTGAAAGTCGAAATCTAATTCGGGTTCTCTAATTCTGAAAGTCGATATCAAATAACCAAATGTTGGGGTCGGCTTCCAGTTTAGCCGGTTGCAGCTGAAAACGGTAAATGATTTTACTTCTGTAAGCAAACAATTTTACACGTCAATCATATTTTAAAAACAAGATGAGGTCGGCGTTCCTATCTGACTACTCTGAGAAGAAAGGCCGAAACAAACTCAGAGGTCACAGTCTCTTTTAAAGGCCAAATATAATCGTTGTTAGATCATGTAGATTATTGTCTGGAATGGTCTTTTATGGAAAGAACCACACAAATGGAGTGGACCTGTCTAGTCAGTGCACGCATATCGTGCAGCTCAACACAGAATTACGAGTTATTCCGGTCTGATCCCATAAAACCCCTCAACCCCCCCAAGATCCCCTGCTAGTTCTTCTTCTGTTTTAATCTCTATCTTATCCACTATAAACTTTCGCATTCCAGTCTGCTTCAGTTTTTCTATGGGAATTAACATTTTAATTTGTCAAGAAAATAATCGTTATAAACAGGCATAGATTAGAAACTGGAATAATTTCAACATTCACAGTAAAATATATTGTCATTTAAAGCAACGTCTAACTTAGCCCAGATGACAGGCAAAGTTAGTCAATATTTCATTACCATATCCAAACTCTAACTGTTATTGTAAATTACTTGAAATTATCTTTGAGAAACAGGTAATACGGACAAAAGGAAATAGTGGTGTACGTTAATCCAGCTCGGATATCTCCGCCGCTGGATTATCCGAATATCCGCTAAAGAACTGAAACGGATTTATGCTTAGCTTTTCTGGATTAAGAGATTTTTGTACCGTGTAAATGTACTAGGTGAAGTACATACAGACCTAATGTATATAGAATACGTGAGCTATTTTACGATGTAAGAAAGAAGGATCTTGACGTTGTAATGTTAGGATGGGGTTTGCGCAATGCGTCTTTTTGCGTACGTGAATTTTGATAACGTGCTGGTCGTAAACTATGACAGTTTTAGAATATTAACGGCATCTTTTTAATCGAACATGTTGCGCTGCTAAAAATATTATTGAACAATCGAATATAATGATTGCCTCTTTTTGTGAACCCCAAATAATTCCTGTGGTCTTAAATAAATAAATAATTTAGCCAAGTAACTGCGACCAACTTGTGTGTATACGGTTGATCACACAGTTCTAACTTAACCTCAACCGTTTGGTCAGGGTACCCTAACTTAATAACTGCAACCAACTGTGTAAAGAGGACAGAAAGTTTAAAAGAGGCACAAATTATAAAAAAAAAGTGTGCATCATTAAAACGTCACTAAGTTTTTGGAGGATCAGTCAAATATATTCTTATTCTTTCTGTTTCATTTTTCTTTTTGTAACTTTTTTGTATATAACTTGGATTTTTTTTTACTGTGTTTAGTTTAGTTACAAAGTTAGTAAACACTTTTTCTTTCTTTCTTTCTTTATATATCCCATATAATATTATTAACTAACTGTGTTCAATATTTGTGACTACTATTTTTAAGCAGTAGTTGTATTGTAAAATTCAGTAAAAATTGTGGGTCACATATAAATTTCAGCGTTTTCAAAATTAAATATGATAGATGATTTGTTAATTGTATTAAATCGTGTATCTTTAACATAGCATCACACCTGCGTGCCTTGAATGGTTAGGCAGAAATATACCTTTAAAACACCCTGATTTGGCAGTTATGTTTAAGTCCCATGTAGTTGCCAGGGGGCGACCCTAGTGCCATCAACGGGGAAAACTGGTACTGAGAAAATTCCAGATGGAAAAACCGAATACCATTTTGCCCAACCCGGGAATCGAACCCAATACCTCATACTCAGCAGCAACTCTAGACCTGCAAAGAGACAGACTATCCTTATGGGGCTTACAGGACCTAAACGCAAAAAACGCAAGTTTTAGAAACAATAAAAGTATATGATCGACTACAGTAAACAAAATCAGAAAAATATATGATATTCTTCAGGATATACTAGATAGATAGTGTGTAGATAACATAATATAAATAATTTTATACGATAGAAAAAAATCATGAAGATACCTCTAAAAACTTTCTTTTTACAATAAAAACCATACTAATATACATACAATCATTATGATTTTTTGTCAGATTATTCTACAAGCAACATTAGTACGTTGCACTAGTGTTTTAATTTTTTATTCTAAACAATAGATTTTTTGTAAACAGATAATTGCTTCATATTTTGCAATCAATTACCGGCGTGGTATCATCGCGCTTCTCTTTCTTTTCTATGCAGTTCGACAGTGACCGCGCTTTAGGTCATGTAGACCCTAAAACCTTTTCCATAAATCACGACAAATAAGATTTGGGCAAGTTATTGTGAAGTATAATCACGGCTAGCTCGGAAATTGACACTATTAACCCAGCTTTCGATTCTCATTACACAAACGACACCTCATTCTTCGGATCAGTATCCGACTTCAACGGATACAATTCCCATCACAGACTTTAAATCCCAGCAAATCTCAACATCCTATTTTAGCGTCCGTATCCGCATTTCAAAGTCGATATCCGCGGCTTTCGAAGCTTATATCCGCCAAAGCACATCACTATTACTGACAATGCAAGATAATCGCGTTAACGAGTGTTGGTTCCTAAAGGGAGGAGAGAGAGGGAGAAAGCAGCTATTTTCCCATCTCCCTTTTATAGTTCCTCTTTTGTTTTGAGAGATAGATTGTTGTTGTTTAGGTGATTCAGAAATTGTTCACGCGGATTTTGAGAGTCCGATATTTGAGTTGGTTTCGGATACAAAACGCTTTGTTTACACCACTTATCGGGCTTTATCAAGTTATTATGATAAAGGATTCCATTGAAAGTAAATACCACTTGAATTTCACAGGCTGTATCTAAAGGACCAGCGTGGCAATTGCGTAACACATTATCAATCGGAATCGGTTTCATTTTGACAGTTCAAAAACATTCTTTCGGTATTTACGTGTTGAGCTGACAAATTTTTCCAACTTATGAAGCAATGGATTAGCAATTTGATTCAAAATGATTCAGATTCCGACTGATAGTGTATTACGCAATTAGGTTGCAGGGTATATTTTAAAGTAAAAAATTCTTTAGGCGCCTTGTGCGATTTTTGGTTGGGAAAAATCTTACGGGTTTGTGTCACCGACATGCTAATGATAAACTCTGTCATTTTGCCCCTGATTCCTTTTCAAAGACACATCAGCCCATATCATTAAAACCTTTTCTAAGAAACCATCACAGCATAATAACTTCTAAACGCTTTAATATCACCGAGAATGGCCTCTCGAGAACAATAATTAAGCTAACGACTCAACCGGAACTGACGCCATCTTGCGGCGCGCCGCGTAAACACTCATTTCCGGGGCCAACTGACAATAGACTTAATTCTTTGGACTTTTTTTATTGTATTTGAACTCGGAACTTATATTTAATGGCTTGAAAGCTAATTAGTGCTATATGGAATTAGAACTCATTAGAGTTAGTTGAAGTTTTCATTGTTTTCAATTACTTCTGCTGAAAATTAGGGTTTCTACATACATATAATTATATTTATTTATTTATATATACTTTATTGTACACCAGAAAAGACATAACAAAAAAAAAAATACGATTATATACAAACCATACAATGGGCGGCCTTATCGCTTTCTGCGATCTCTTCCAGGCAACCTTGGAATGGACAGTGATTGCGTGGGTATAAAAACATGGGGATGTCAGTGGTGCAAAATAATATACTATAACAGATGCATAGATATGATAGATGCATATATAATGCTGTATTAATAAATACATATTAAATATACATATAAACAACCAAAAAAAAAAATTAAAAAAAAAAAAATAATAATAATAAAAAAATAACAAAATAAATAAAAAAATAAATGATGACTACAGATTATTTTCTTCTTTTTGTGTCGATTGTAGTCTTCTTCTCTGTTTTTTATAGTGTTTGAGCCCAGTAGGTTGCTGCGTTTGTTGTGGCATCAGTGGCATTATTTTGGTCATCAAAGAAGCAAGTGCACTTAGAACATTGGTAGATGGATGATTTGTTTTGAAGTGAGAGAGAGAAACGGAGCTAAACGTTATCGATAGCACCATCTCTTTTTCTCAACGGAATCATGTAGACACTATACTTTATAACGCGGCGGCTCCTGTGACGAGTTAGGTCACAGATATAGATAGATCTAAATAACGCAAGTATCACGATCTGTATGGAAAGCAAGCGTGTCATTTTGTGACTACCTACTATGACGTCACAAGCACTATTTAGTGATGGGAAAATCAAATCGAATCAAAGACGCCGCCGCGTGCGGCACCCGTCTCGCCCCACCCACGGGGCCTAGCGCCAGCGCTCACGCTCACCCAGCCAGCAGTACACAGGACTGAGCGCGAAAGTGGCGACTTACGATTTTTGTACGTAAGCTGGTGCGATTTTTGGCAAGCGAAGTAGTTGCTCCTGCGTTATCTAGGTGCATCTATATCTTTGGGTTAATGGCAATTGGCACCCCTGACCTAAATATACAGCTTAAATGCAAAATCATCATTCTCCTGCCCTTAACCTAATTTATTAGGGGTCGGCGCAAATTTATTTTCCATACTGTCATATCTCGGTAGTCACCAGGAGGTGGTTCCGGCCAAAACATCTTTCACAAACTCAAACTCAAAGCATTTATTTCAATTAAACCATGTACAGACACTTTTGAATTGTCAAAATTAAATAGTAGTCGGTCAGTTAGAAAGTTGAAGCTAGTTGCCCATTCCAAAACATAGATATCTATGGAAAAGAACGAGCAAGAAACTCCATGGACACTCTTTTAAATCAAGATATTACAAAATCCTTGGTACCATTATTCTTGTTGTTATGTGAGAACAATGTAAAAAAAACACACACAAATGAAGAAACAATTCAAAATATAAGATTAAAAAAATACACACAGTCCATCCATCGTTTCTTTGGTCTTCTCCTACTCTTAAAGTACATTCATACTCAAAATTTTCCTCATGACATTTTCCTCATTTACATGCTGATCATATACGCACACCTGTCACCCCGGTTGCGAGTGCGACCAGTTAAAAATAAAACCACAAACGATATTCACGCAATATTAAACCCATGTCAATACAGACCAAGCAAAACCGCACAAATATATCTATATCTATATAGTACAGATTAATGCGCACTACAGATGCCTCAAATGGGCGGCAACCACAACGGCCGCCTCTGCATCTGTAATTACTCTGTGTTCCATTTGGATTGCCGGAGTAGAGGCTCGCTTTAGCCTGCGTTTCAGCCTGTGTTTTAGAGGTTTAGACGTTTAGGCGATTATCTTTGATGTGTTTAAAGCGGAAGTGGCTTTTGAGGGGTGTCTTTCGTTGTGTTCGTTAACGCTACTAACTTCTGGAGGTAGTGCGGGTTGATAGATGTCACTTGTTTTCGAATTTTTGGTTCTAGGACATGCCGGTTTTCTCACGATGTTTTCCTTCACCGTTTTGAGAGCAGCGGTGATAAAATTATTTACACAAAGTAAAGCTCTTAAAGATGTTTAAATAACACTTAAGAAGATGAACAGCAGTGTCCTCCAGACTATCAATAACAAGTAAAATTGCGATCATCGATCTGCTTGCAAAGTGATTATGGTTTATTGAACAACAACAGTGCAAATAAAGTAATCACATGATAAGCACCTTGTTGTTGGACAGACAACTTTGATAAACAAAAGACGGTCATTGTTCTGTGCCATAATATTTATCATTTTCTGGTGAACGGTGTCATTGAGTACTTCCCAAGGGATTTATTTAAGAGTTCATTGAAATTAACTTCTTTCTTTCTTGTAGTTTACTATACTAGACTAGTGGCTTAGGAGTCGGAAACCTCCTTAATTCATGCCTACTAATGGATAGACTTCTGTTGAATATGATAACTGTTTAGATTGGATTAATTAGATAACTCAAATGTAAAAAAATGATAAATGATTTTATTTCTGCAAGTAAGTTTATACAAACACACGTCAATCATATTTCAAAAACAAGTTGAGGTCGCCGTTTCCTATCTGACTACTCTGAGAAGAATGGCCGAAACAAACGCAGAGGTCACAGTCCCTTTTAAGATCCAGACATGGTCAGATCATGTGAAGACCATGTAGATTGATGTCTGAAATGGTATGTTGAGGAAAGAACCATAAAAACTGAGCAGACCTGTCTAGTCAGTGCACGCATTGGTCATCGTTCAGCTCAACTCGAAACTTATTCATGACTTTGTTACCAATCAATCCCCGTTTTTTTTTTATGAACTATTTTTTTGTACACTACTAATCAACCAACCAACCAATAGCATAATGTAACGTAGCATTAGGCTCATTACACAATTGACATTAAGTTCATTATCCCATGTACAATCTTGTTAAAAAATCGCGCTTCTATTCCTCTTTCGCAATAATGTAATTGAACCTTCGAATCAATCGTTTTCGACAAAAACAAGTTTGGCCAAAGAAGCTAGCTTTGCGTAGGCCAACTGTACTATAAGTCCTCATCTGTCTAGCCTTTTCCCAACTATGTTGGGGTCGGCTTCCAGTCTAACCGGATGCAGCTGAATACCAGTACTTTACATGGAGCGGCTGCCTATCTGACCTCCACAACCCAGTTACTTGGTAACACGATACCCCTTGGTAAGACTGGTTGTCAGACTTTCGGGCTACTGACTACCCGTAACGACTGTCAAAGATCCACGAATGACAGCCGGGACCAACGGCCTAACGTGCTTTCCGAGACACGGACCAACTGTACCAACTGTACTATAAGTTTTATCCGAAAATCATATTTGATCAGTAACATAATCCCTGCCAACCTGTATATTTACGTAACCCCAAGATAATTATAATTTACTCATCTTCTATCACTAAAAAACTAATCAACTTAGACCACATTTAAGAGCAGAGAACACGTCTTAACATACAAAGTGCCGGGCGCTAAATAAGAGCTAAATATAAAACCCTTTATTCTTAAAATATGTGTCTACTTCCCGAATCCGACCCACAGAATTTTTAAGAAGAAACTAACACACTTGGATTTGCTAAAACTACCCTTATTGTTTCGTTCATAACGTTGGTGTGAGGTGAAAATGTAAATTTGTAATTCAAAACCATATATCATCTGTATCCCGCTCCATAAATTGTTAGTAAATGCCAAAAATAGAATAATTTTGCCCATAAACAACAGCTATTTGGCAAATTTGGAGAAAATTCTTGGTTAAATTTTCATTATCTTGGAAGTCGAAACAATTTGAGAATAGAAGGAAACGAATAAAATAGAAAGTAGTTTATTTCAATTGACCGAACGCTTTCACGATTTTTGGGGACTTGAAACTTCAATCTTTCCAATTGAATTTATATAAGACTCTTAGCTGGTTATTCAGATTTTGATGGGATTGAAAACGTAATGAGGTGATCTTTGCATGGCCTCTTAAAAATACCTTAGACTACAATCAGTGGTGCGTTTCTGAAGCCTATCTCCAGCAGCAAACTGCTCTAGCCTGATGATGATGAGAGGTTTAACCATACAGCTCAATTTGTGTGATTTTGCTGTCATAACGGTACCAAAAAAAACGGCCAAGTGCAAGTAGGACTCGCTCACGAAGGGTTCCGTACCACCGTACAATATTTAACACTACATATATAAAAAAATCAAGTTTGTTGTATGGGAGCCCCCCTTAAATATTTATTTTATTTTAATTTTATTATTTATTATTAAAGTAAAAATACAACTTGAGTATTTTGTGAATATTGCAAGTGCCTACCTGTTGCCATTATTGATATCGAGCAAAAAAGGGCAAAAAAATCGCGTTTGTTGTTGTAAAAAAAACAATTAAAAAATTAAAAAAAACTATGGGGCCTGAGTAAATTTTTTTTGGGCTGGGTAGGTAGCAGACGACCCCATCTATCTGCCATTTTCGTGTGTTCAACGTTCTGCCGAACACCTTGTATGTTAGCGTGTGTTTTACTGAATATAATGCTAATGAAAATCCAAAAACATTCAAACCAGTAAGCCTTAACATTTTCCTCCCAAAAGTAATAATATTTCCTGTAACTCAGCAGGAACTCTCCCAATATCTGTAGACAGCATTAATTCTGTCCACGGAGTCAATTTGGTGTGAAACACAACCTTTTCTGACAATCCTGCGTGTATTACGCACTCAATATTGTGAAAAGATACATTGTAAAGACGCAGGAAAATTTGTAAGAAGTATTTTGCAGTTTTGTTGTCGTTTTGGTGGAGGTAAACGTGCAGAAGTTGTGGATTTTGAAACTAAAGAGAACCTTAGCATGGGGTGTTAATCCTGTGAAGGAGTAAACGCTGCGTAAACCTTGCGTTGACTGCGCGCAGACGCTGCGTAGACGCCACGTAAACGTTGGGTGACTTAGCGATATTTATAATAGTGACGACAAAGTTTGAAAAACTAAATATGATTTAATGTTATAGTCACAAGTTCATGACAGTTGTCTGTTACAATAATTATAAACCTCCAAAACTAGTTCTTCCATATAGCTTTTTATTCATTTTATTTATTTCAGTGTGCAAAAACCCTTTGTGACGAACGTGCGTGTGCTACGCACTTAATATTGGGAAGAGATAGATTGTAAAGACGCGGAAAAAATTGTAAGAAGAATTTTAATTGAATATTGGTGGTAAAAGACCAAGAAGATATACGTATAGTGCTATTCTGTAAAGTTCACGTGCAACTTCACTCAAGTGAGCGCACACAATTCAAAAGTGAATTCATTTGTTTTTAACCTTTCACACGTTTTCCCGCCTACCTGTCGAAACACCCGACGCGTCGGAGTAGTAGATTGGACGCAGTGAAGTCATTGTTAAAACAACGACAATAAAACAATGACAATATTTGTGTACACTTAGTGTACCGTTGACGTTTTGAGCACTTTCTCTTATGTACCCTTTTTTTATGGGAAATCATCTACTGACTCCTGCCGCTCTGGGTGGAGCGGAAGGGAGTGTCAGACTCTTACTGACTAAAACCCACCTGTGTTCCTTCCTTAGCCCTTTATGTTCTGGAGCAGCAGTAACCCTTTCGGACGATCCCTCTTATGTACCCTTAGTGTACACTTGCTCTTGCTTGAGGGGCACATCGAGACAACGTTCGAATTTTGAAGTGATGTTTAGAGAATAATGCTAAAGAGCTTTAAATGTTGATGAGACATGATATCGCTCATTTGGAGAACCATCAACGTAAATGCTGCTTATTTTTTTTAAGTCTTTGCCTAACGCAAATACGCTTTCTAAGTGCTTGGCATATTTAACTCATTTTTGGGAAAAAAAAAAATACATTTACGTCGATGTTTCTCCAAATGAGCGATATTATTATGATGATAGACATCATGATTTATGATAGACTTCCTAAAAATGATGAACACAATTTTTGCTTACCTAATAACTACCCGACTATCAAAATGTGGTAGGTATTACCTACCAATTTTTAAGGTAATCTTTATGACATGTGCCTTTTATTGTCCTGTAGATAATCATCATTTCAGCCGAAAAACGTCCACTGCTGGACATAGGCCTCCCCCAAGCACCTCCACTTCGAGACCGGATCTGTGCTTCGCGCATCCAACGGGTTCCTGCGGCCTTCACAAGGTCGTCGGTCCACCTTGTGGGAGGCCTTCCAACGCTACGTCTTCCAGTACGCGGTCGCCACTCCAGAACCTTTCGGCCCCATCGGCCATCTGTTTTGCGAGCAATGTGCCCTGCCCATCTGCCACTTAAGTTTGGTAATTCTTCGGGCTATGGACGCCTTGGTCCTCCTGCGGATTTCCTCATTTCTGATTCGATCACGCAGGGAAACTCCAAGCATAGCCCTCTCCATTGTCCTTTGGGTGACTATTAGCCTTCTAAAAAGGCCCATTGTGAGCGACCACGTTTCAGTGCCATATGTCATCGCTGGCAGAACTGTAGATAATACTCATGGAATATTTGAACTTTTGCCCTGAAGTTTCAGGTTTTCAACAATGAAAATTTCACCACACGTGATTGCAACCACAATTAACCGACAGACTGCGAATACATAATTTATTTAAAAGTTAAACACAGGTCACGCTCAGCTCCACAAACTGTGGTTAAAATTTTGATAAATACTTTTAAAAAAATACCTTTTACCTCCCACACATTCACTAATTAAGCATTCACACAACACACACAGGTTCACAAAAAAATAAAAAAGTGTAAACAAAAAAAATAAACAATTGTAAACAATGGTGGATAACTTTTTTACAAAACGCCCTCTGAATGCCGTGAAGTGGGCTTAATCGGAAATCGTCGCTTGTTACCGGAAGCCGACAATCATCCCCCCTTCCCCCTCCACTGGCCACCCAGTTTCCGGTTCAGATAACTCGCCTCTTTGTGCTCATAATTTCTGCGTTGATACAAATATTATGTGTGTCGGGAATTTTTAATACTGACGCAAATGGATAAAAGAGCAGTGGTGGCCAAGTGGTAATGGCCACGAATTACGAGTTCTAGGTTACGACCTACGAATCCAGACAGGCGCTTTACTTTGTGTAAATTATTTCATCACCACTGCTCTCAAAACAGTGAAGGAAAACATCGTGAGGAGTTTGACGAGTTATACGAACATAAATGTAGGGAACAGCTGATTTTTTTTCGAGATTTCAGCTGGTTTGTTCCCATTAGTAAAAGTTGTTCATAATGATGAGGACAATGACCTCTTAAGAGGTTGTTGGTGTTTTTCCAATAACCCTGTATATGAGGTAGTTATGCCCGAACATACATTAAACAAATATAAGTATATAAACATCCGAATTGAGAACCTCCTCCTTTTTGAAGTCGGTTAAAAATGTTTATAAAATACTTTGGCCTCATTTACGTAGTCAGGTAGATCCAATATTTCGTCGTGAAATCGAGTGTGTACATAACCTTAATTGTCTTGCTCGTTAGTGCCATTTATTTACGTTTGCAGTATTTAGGAAAGCGACACAAGACGACTGTTTATTTTTCAGATAATGACGCTAATATTAGAAGTTATTAATTAATAAGCGCTGTTATTTTATTATGAGTATTTTAATCATTAAGAATAATGGTATAACTGTGATGTACTAATAAATGTAGACTCAACTCTCTGGCAACACAGGCGAGCTGTCATGCTTTAGCCCGCGCGGCGACTGGATGTTCTCTGAGAGTTGTTGTGTACTTACTGATAATTCGGTGGTTTTATTTCTAAACCCTAAGCCCCTAATATGAGATTATAGTGAACACCACAAATGGCGACGAGTAAAAGCGCAGTAAGTAAAATTATCGCTCAAATTATGTGCCTACGGAAATGGGTCACCAACAAGTAAAATTTCAAAAAAAAAAAAAAAAAAGAGGTAATATTAGTGAACCTAAGCGAAAATCACTAACTAAACGTGTTTGTTATACTTACTTAATTTCGATTTACATTCATGTGTGTTTTACTTGCCTACCTATCTATGAACAAGCTGCGTTGGCGAACAGCTGACCAGCATAGATCGATGAAATGAGGCACTAAATACATCAACTCGTAAATAAAATCCTGAGTTGAAATATGGTTACGATATCTTAATTTTATTAGTATATGCCCAAATACCCACATCAAATATGTATTGTTGACCAAATCCGTATGTAAACAATATAATACCTTCGGAAAATATTATTCAATCAAATAATGAAATGTTCCAACGAAAATAATAATTTACCCACAAAATTTTGATTTGTTTCGCACGAATCTTTTGCTACTTACGACCTTTAAATGTCTTGTTATGTACCTACTTTAAATTATTGTTGTCTTCTTTTAATATTTGTGTGGGTCCATACTAGTTTTGCTCATGAATGTCATCACTAAATATAGTCAAAATATTTGTCATGAAGTGAAATTTATAGTAAATTTCTTTTGAGTGAATAAATATTCTCTAACTACAAATATGGTCAATATAAGTAACAGTTTAAAGAAGTTCCACTTCGGTAAAATCGGAGTAAAAGGAGAAATTATTATCTTACTGTTAAAACTAGTGTTATTCACTTCGATAAAATCTAAGAAAAGTAACTAGTGTCATAAAATCTGACAAGTTTGAATGATTGAAATAATTTTAGTGAAATCAAATGCAATTTGCACTTGCAATCAACACAAGAATTAATAGAATTCATTACAGTATTGTAATATCAAGTGACCGTTTGTTTTGAGCACCTAGCACACGCCATCAAAGGACTTTTATACGACTTGCTACCTAGTTTGTTTATTTAAATGTCATATAAACAATACCCACAGAGCTCTCGGGTACGGTCAATTGAAAAAAAAAAAGAGTGCAATGCTATGGCATGGTACACCAGGACATATTTAACGTACCCAGACCTCACATCTCGACGCAACACAAATAAAAGTTGAAAAAGTATTCCCCGAAAAGTACTTTATTTGAAAGGTACATTTAGAAACAAGAATCGGACGAACGAAAAGTTTGGAAATTCTTGATTAAGATAAAGTGTGGCTTGAGAAACTTAAGAAATAATATTTTCAACAGCAACAATAAAAATAAAAAAAAAATAAAGTAGCAGAAGCAAACTCAAAAAAAAAAAAAAAAAAAAAAATCTGCAGAACGGCATTTTAGCCAGAGCACAAGTGAACTAAGTTCCAAACTTGAAAACGAAAGCAATGTTACAATACTTATTTGCTATACTCGATAAATTATCGTATTTAATTCAAGTAAACAGGCTGATGGCTTCGGTCAGGTTAGCCTTTATAAACAGTTCCAGTTAACGCTTACCAATATAAAGGTTCCATTGTTGTGTAGTTGGTTGATTGTACCTAATAAAAATACCTACACATGTTCTACTAATACTGCACACTCACAGTAAGCGATGGTAAACCAGTTGATGGATTTAAATATAAGCATTTTGTGAGTAAATGGTAAATACCAACCGTTTATGTAAAATAATTTCATAGTATGTATGCAATAAATGGGTGAAAACTCATCAAGTTCATACATTGGTATAACCAACGAGTGTATGCATGTAACAAAATAATACAGAGTTACTTGTAATGTGCAAACACATACAAGTACATAACTATATGTATATCCAAAATACTATGTAACAACATGCTAACATGTAATAACATACTATGTAAAAAAAAAAAAAAAAAGAGATACAGGAATGTGTGGTGTACACGAAAGTAGTCAGCAGTGAAAGTACTATTAGTGAGGAAAAATAGTGCTGACATCAAGTTTAATGTGAGTGTGAAAATATATATATAAAAAAAGAAAAAAAAATGCTAATGTTTAGCATCGAGTACTAAATTGAAAAACTAAATATGTGTTGAGGCATAAATAGTCTGCAGTTAGTGCTGACATCAAGTGTGAACTATCAAAATTGTGCCAAAAATATGCTAATGTTTAGCAGCGAGTACTAAATTGAAAAACTAAATATGTGTTGAAGCATAAATAGTCTGCAGTTAGTGCTGACATCAAGAAGTGTGAACTATCAAAATTGTGCCAAAATATGCTAATGTTTAGCAGCGAGAACTGTGAAAAAAAAAAAAAAAAAAAAAAAAAAGCTAATATTTAGCAGCGTGATAAAACAGGGTAGCGTGATAAACCGTTTCAAGTCCTTGCCTGAAACACTACAGAAGAAGGGCAAATAAAAGAAAACCTCAAACGTCTCATTAAAGTTTGTCAAGTTAATGATGTTCAATAAGATATCACTTTTGATAAATCCATTCCTCCAGTTAGTCAGCCTAATAGCAAGTCCCCAATCCTGTGGAACCAAAGATAAATAAGAGATTAGACGAACTTATAGTAATGGACATAATTGAACCTGTAAATAAACCATCCTCTTGTATTTCTCCGATGGTACCGGTTCTAAAGTAAAAGTAAAATAGTTTGGAAATATAAATACATAGGTAATCGGATAGACTATAATTCTAACTTTACCACAAGGAAAGTTAATAAAGCGCTCTTCCTCTCTCTACTTATTTAAAAATTTGCTGTGCCCGACAGGGTCCATAATTGTTTCTGTTATTTTTATTTAACACCTGTAATTGTACATTATGGATTGCAATAAACAATTTGAGATTTGAGTTTATTTCATAATTCAGAAATACAATATGGAGGTATCATTGGTCCCAAACTAGGCACAGCCTGTGTCTTGGGCACCATTACATAGGTACTCAAACATTATGATAATTTTAGACAAAATAAGTATAGTTAAAGTTGAGATTGGCTACAGTTAAGCTAGTTAGCCTCATCGGGAATTTGGGACTACAAGTCTAAATGTACAAACAAATAGACTTACAAATAATTAAGGGAAAGTTGAAAAAAAAAAAAAAAAAAAAGAGATTTTGATGATAAAATAACCTGATGATGATATTCGTACTTGTTTGAACAATCATGCGTACTGCCAATAAAGCATTATTACCTGAGATAATATCAATCAAAAGAGCTCAGTGAGTTGATCATTTTTCGTTATGGTTATTGTCATGCTCACTCTTTGTGACATGACGCCAGGTGTTTAAAAAAAAAAAAACGTATTATTAACAGAGCTCGAAGGCAACATGTTTTACTAAACAAAGAATAAATGTTTATCAAAAAACTATTTATTTTCTACGTTACTAGTTTTCGTCATCAGGCATTAAACTACTTGACAAATACATCAAAGCAATTGAGATATGTAGACCACCAGAAACCATCGAATAAATTCAAAGTTTTCTGGGGTCAATTTCGTTTAAAAGTGTGTCCCTAATTCTGCAGGGCCCATACGACAATTACTTATTTCAATAATAAAGCACAAGAATGCCAATCATGGCATGGTGGCAAAGAGAAAAACAGGAGCCTCAGCCTCTACATGTAATGTTTGGCACGAAATCATGGTTTCGCACGCAAATCAAGTGTTGAATCCTTCGATTACAAACATATAATTATCTGTCAAGCTCCGCTAATGAGACACAATTGATTTTCTATTGTTTCATCGACGATAGACCGGTGACGCGCGGAGCTAGGCCGGTTAAGGATACCTTTTGAATAGGGGTAGTACCTAATATCTATTTTATACAAGTTTCGCAGTAGAATGACGCGGTTTGACCGACCTCAGCATATAGTCAAAGATGTTTGCCACAAAGTTATTGTACAAAATAGGCGCGGTAACACATTTTTCTTAATAATTTCGAATGCTGAAAGTTGATGTAAATTCCGGAAAATAATGACGTAATTCGCAACATCCCGTCGAGTCAGCTGATGAGTCACGTGTCGAGCAGAGAGGTTAATATTATTGTAATCGATCCAAAGAGATTGGAATCATGGAATGTATCTGTACGCAAGACAAAATAAAGTTGAAGATCCTTATACTGTTGTTTATCTTATGTTATAAGTACTTAGTATATTAAATTGTAAATAAGTTAATTTTGAGACCGAGCTGCTCTATCGCATTAGGAACCTACTGGTAATGATAGTTGTAAGGGAGATTTTTAAATAAATAAATATTATCGCAGGACAATTATTAACTATTTTGTTTCTCGAGATCAAATTCCAAAAATGAAATATAATATTCAATATCCTTATGATTTGTTGAATAAAGTCATTTTCGTGTAGTAAATAAAATGGTTTAACCGATCTCGGAAAAAAAAAAAAAAATGGAAAATTGGAACGTTAAAGATAACGAAGTTCAAGTATAGAAGTTTAGTATAAACGCTGTTACTGTATTTTACTTAAAAATGTAAATGTGAGGACTTGGTAGGCCTTGTAGATTTCAGATCGGTAGATCATTTCCTTCATCAAGTACGGTACTGTTGATAGGCCTACGCTGTCCTCATACCTATTGTAATTTGAAAACATTGTAAAAGCCAATTATTTTCAAAAGAGTAACCATGGAGTTTCTTGCCGGTTCTTCTCCATAGGAAACGACCATTTGGAACCGTGCACCTAACTTCTGACGTTTCATAAGTAAACATCTAAATTACTTAAATTTAACTTATAAAAAGGAAGAGATGTGATGTACTAATAAATGTAGACTCAACTCTCTGGCAACACAGGCGAGCTGTCATGCTTTAGCCCGCGCGGCGACTGGATGTTCTCTGAGAGTTGTTGTGTACTTACTGATAATTCGGTGGTTTTATTTCTAAACCCTAAGCCCCTAATATGAGATTATAGTGAACACCACAATAACTATGGCTTTTTATGGAGAGAAGTACCAAGGGGCTCGTGGCAAAGCATCAGGTGCATGAGTCGAAACGTTTGCAGAGGGAACCTCGGTATACACGTTAAACCGTTGAGCTTGGCTGTCATTCGTAGATTTTTGGCAGCCGTTAGGTCAAAGACTCTCATTTGTTAATTAATAACATTCATAAATAACTGGAAGGTTATACCTTAATGTTGGAATTTATACTATTTAATTTAAACGTTTAAAAGGAACAGTACTGGGTTTATCTCCAACTCCCCACGACCATAACTCTTTCTGCTGAAATTTTAGCTGGCTGGCAATATTATAATATAACTATATATAGTCACCTACCTAATTTATATGTAATAAGGTAAATTAGTTCTTAATGTTTCACCTTTTAATGCGGTAGACCCGTAATGGCTACCGAATGTGTTAATGTTGAGTAGACTTATTTTTAACCGACTTCAAAAAAGGAGGTTCTGTATTCGACCCGTATTTACGTATGTATGTACATACATACATACATACGCGGGTGCGGGTTGGTATGTATGTATGTTTATATGTATGTATGTTTGTATGACCGCGATTTTCTCAAAAACTAATGAACCAATTTTGATAATTATTTCACTAATGTGATCTACATACTTTAAGAAAGGTTTTAGTATATAATACATTATGTAATTTATTCTTATGTACGATGTTATATGCATAAATGTACTGCATCTCCGGCATTTCTATGCGAATTTTGATGATTCTTCTAGTCAGTGTCTTCAATTCCTCAATGCACTAGTGTTATTTGAATTTGTGTGGAGTAGGTACAACTAAAAAGTGAAAATAGAAACTTTTTTTACAAAAAAAACAACCGACTTCAAAAAAAACTACAAAGTGATAATAAATAACTTTAATTTCGGAAGTCGATGTCAAAAAACAAAAATGCGGAACCGGCGACACCGACTTCCGAAATTAAAGTTATTTATCACTTTGTAGTTTTTTTTGAAGTCGTTTGTTTTTTTTTGTAAAAAAGTTTTTATAATTATGCAGTGTTTGAGATAGTTTGTTGTTTCCTTATCTTTCGATACCAAACCATAGAGAACAATTATTAAATTGTAGCATTGGTCGTTAGGTAGACAGAAGCCCGAAAGTCTGGCAACCAGTCTTAACAAGGGCCCACCCACCACCACAAGCGTTGCGGAGGTCAGATAGGCAGTCGCTCCATGTAAAATACTGGTATTCAGCTGCATCCAGTGAGACTGACAACTGAACCCAACATAATTATATATAGCTGGGAAAAGGCATATAACGATTTACTAAGTAATTTATGCATTTATTTTTTAAATAAAAAAATTGCTTTAAAAAAAAACACACTTTCATGACATTTTCTGAAAATTTAATTAAAGTGTGTGCACTGAAACAAATAATTTCTTACTACAACACATTAAAGCGATTTCATTAAGACTTGCTGACTTTATACAGTAAGAAGAAATGTTTGTAAAACAGTAAAAGACAAAACAGTAACTTTTAATGATTGAACATACTATTTACTGAAAAAAAAAACAACAAAACAAAAAGTAAAACCACCATTACTGTAGTGTAAGTAAACAATGGTTTGAACGATATCACCAAATGAATAAAACATTTAATTTTATGACCTTTTAGCTACTTAAAACGTTAAAGTTTACTGTCATGACGGTAACATTTTGCCTCAAGCTTTAACTGTTTTCGTATCAATAAAAAGACTGTTTTGAACGCTAGGCTTCCTTAAACAGGGTTATTGGAAAAACACTAACAACCTCTTAAGAGGTCATTGTACTCATCATTATGAACAACTTTTACTATGGGACCAAACCAGAAATCGCGAAAAAAAAAAATCAGCTGTTCCCTACATTTATGTTCGTATAACTCGTCAGAATGTAGGGAACAGCTGATATTTTTTTCGCGATTTCAGATTTGGTCCCATGGTAAAAGTTGTTCATAATGATGAGTACAATGATCTCTTAGAATAGAATAGAATAGAATAATATTTATTTGCTTAAAAACATGGTATAAAAAGATGTTAAAAAATACAAAATAACAAGAGCATACATGTTTTTGCTTAACAGTTATAAGCGTACAAATTTTCACAAGCATAGGTATTTAACATTTGTTGTCAAAGAAGTCTTTGACACTATAAAAACTATGACTACACAACCATTCATACAATTTATTTTTGAATAATCTCATATTTAGGGCTTTGAGATTACTTGGTATCTTATTATATATACGTACACACATAAATATACAACTTTTATTATATTTAGCTAGTCTCGGAAGGATATCCAGTACGAGCCTGTGGGGGTCTCGTCGGTTACGAGGATATAAATCATCTGCATTACTAAACAATTCCCTATGCTTCCTCACAAACATACACGTTTCATATATGTAGAGAGACGATAGCGGCAACAAGCCAAGTTTTTTAAATATCGGCCTACAGGATTCGTCAGGTCGAAGCCCATTTATTGCTCTAATGCATTTTTTTTGCGCAATAAATGCTCTATAGTGATCTGTGCTATTACCCCAAATTATCAAGCCATAGCGGAGCACAGATTCAACGTATGCATGGTAGGACGTTATTGCCGTTTTTACGTTTGTTATATTTCTGACTTTTTGACCTTAAGAGGTTGTTGGTGTTTTTCCAATAACCCTGTATAAATCAGGAACTGTTTAAAGTAGTTCAGATAAATGTCTTTTCATTTTTATTTACTGCTTATTTCTTGCAGTGTGCTTTAAAAAAAAAGGTTTATTATTAATTAAAAAGGTCGCTATATTACTTTACAGATGTGATAGAGAAATGTTACGACCTTTTTCATTGAAAAATTGCTTCCATTATAACATAGTTCTTCCTCATTTCTCGCTCGGTACGACTTCCTACATATTTTTCGCGTCACTGAAGCAAACCCTTCTATTTAAAACTCGGAGCTAAAGAATGGAATGGTCCTAAGAATTTCTCATGCAGTCTGCTAGAGTATTTTAGTTTTTATCTCACATTATACTTTTTTACATTATTTTAAGAGATAGGATTATTTTTGTTGTACAGTGTGTTTTCTTCGAGCTTCTTTTTGGGAAGATCCACAGAAAAAAAAAACAGTGGCACTCCGGGAGTGCCTACAGAAGTGAAAACAAAACACAAACAGAATACTTTGCCATCACTCACTGACATATCGGATATATGTAGGTACAGACGCCAGCACATCAAGCTACTACAATCTGTCAAATTTCTTTAATCAAATTTCAACTTTATTGCTAAAGCGTAAGGTTCAAAATTGATTGGAAAAATTTGACAATTTCGGGTATTTTGATGTGCAACCGAGTACATCCCGAGGACAGCCGAACACATCCGAAGCGGTGTCATTACAGTAACAGTGGCGCGAATTCAATGATTTTTTCCCATCTCAAAAAATGCCCAACGCGCCTAAAAAAGTTTTCACTTCAAAAAGTAGGTTACCTACTATAATTTATTTCACAATACCTACTAGAACACAAGTTTGTTTTTAATTTGTTGTAAGATGTTTATAATATTATTTCCTAACCGATTGGACGGAGATGGCATAGGACAAAGAAAAGGTGAAAAATATGGGGGATACCTTTGCCCAACAGTGGGACAATATAGGATAACAGAAGAAAAAAAATTGCGGTGTACATTTTTTGTACTTCTATAGAAGTATGAAGAACAGGGTGTAAAGTTCACTCATAGTCTATAGAAAAGGAAGGATCCTCCGACCAGACGGGTGTTGTGTCTGGCGGGCAACTACCCGAGGATTCATGTCGGGTCGTTGTATCTATGCTAGTTGAGCGGTAAACTCTGCTTGCGAGATGCAGGATTTCGTGACGTCAGTTCGCATGTGGCGTTGTAGATGCCGCTACAAAACGCTTTCCTAAAAGTAACATATTCACTCGAGACTTGAAGATTCCCAAGTTATGTCTACCAGGAAACACAGAATTTTTATAGTTCTCACTAGTCTTACAAATAGATGTCCTTTTATACGAGGACAATAAGGTCATTGTGGCCAGCTGAAGTCCAATATACCATTTTATTAATCCTAAATCTTATGGTACTCTTGGCATTCATACCGCCCGCCATTTCCTGCCTTTATGGTCTACCACACTAAAAGCTGACCTTAATGATACCTTTAACAAAACATCGCGTTTTTATATTTATTATTTAATAAACGGACTATGAAAGGTGTAATTTTGAGCAAAATGGATGTTTTATTTTGGTAATAGAAAATAAGGGATCGTAAATGTGTTGAAAGCTACTTAATTGAAACTGATTTACATCCATCACCTCACACATCAGGAGTGATATTCTGTAAAAATCTCACCGTGATAATTTGGGTGAAGTGAGCTTAAAGTGAGCTGTCATTAGTGACAATCCCTAGCATCAGATGGATTGACAGCTCACTTCACCTAACTTCTCACAGTGAGAATATAACAGAATCGACCGGCTGGTCCAGTTGAAGACTATAAGCGTCAGGCAATAGTTGTCTGGCATTTTTGCTGAACTGGGCCTTTTTGGCGCAGCCGTGAGGCACACTTTCCTGGTAATTTCTTACATAGGACTAACACTTTTTATTTGTTTTTATCTGATGGATACAGTATCTGGTGTATTATGTGTCTTTTAGTATTTGTTAAATAAATGTATTTTCTTTCTTTAATTGTCCGATTCCTATTTCTTACCGATCGTTGTTAATAAGTTTATTAAAATAAATAAAATTTATTTGGTCCTTTTACAAAGTAATACATTTACAAACTTATAAATACTTAGTAGTACTCATACCAAGTTCTTAACAGATTGGCTTATGGTACCTACTTTTATGGGTAGTAGCAGGATTGTCCGAAAGGGTTACCGCTGCCCCGGAACATAAAGGGCTAAGGAAGGAACACGGGTGGGTTTTAGTCAGTAAGAGTCTGACTCTCCCTTCCGCTCCACCCAGAGCGGGAGGGTCATTTGGTGACTAACTATCCACAAAAAAAAATGGTACTTATATAAAAGCTAGTTTAATTTACACGTTTTTAATTTCCTATGAAAGGTGCGTTGGTACTGACATTATAACTTGTGGCGACCTGCCTGAGCTAGGTTGATAAAAACCTGTGTTTAGATAATAATGTTCCAAAAATAGTGTCACAGTTATTTTCCTACCAGTTATGGATAAGCAATAACTTTGCAGTACAATACAGTGTACTGTAAAGGTGGACTAAGCTACAGATGGGAGCATTTATTAAATCAAACTCTGATATGATTTATGCCCGGTTTCTGAGGTTTTTAAACGGAATTTATCCATTCGATAGTGATTATAGGTTCGATACCGTGTTTCTGAACACGTCATTAAGGAAGAAAAGTCGAGTGAATTATTATCGAGGGTTTATCTGAGAACCTCAAAAACTGAGCATAAGGACGGAATTCGCTTAAATAGATAAATATGTCGAATCAACAGCTATTGAAAGTTTAAACTCCGTTTAAGAATTCTTCAGAAACCGGGCATTAGTTAGCTATTATTTGGATTAGCCCTTCTTACTTTACAAGTCAAACCCAATCTCTTTGACATACGATTGAACGGTCGAACAGCAGATGCCATCAATTATGACTGGCCTGCATTACAAAAGAGGTCTAGCCTCTACAGTCCGTAACATTAGTGGATACGACCACCTTTACCTTGTACAAGTTGCCAACTACATCGCAGGAGACAGGGCCTTCTGTTCAAAATGAAGCATTATACTCTTGTATCTGCACTCGGGGTCATTAAAATACACTCCATAGATGACGATACTTCTTTAGCCTTACCAAGGAGTATCGTGTTACTACGTAAATGGGTTGTGGAGGTCAGTTACGCGGTCGCTCCATATAAAATACTGGTATTTGATACATCCGGTTAGACTGGAATCTGACCCCGACATAACATACTTTGGAAACGGCTAGGCTAAAGTGATGATACTACATTGGGTACCTACTTTTTGCTTACCCTGGGCAATCTACCAGGATAGCGGTGTGCTGCCGCCTTCAAACTCAAAGGATTTATTTCAATTAAACCATTTAAAGGCACTTATGAATTTCAAGAAGTCGGTCAGTCTAAAAAAAATTAAGCTAGTTGCCCATTCCAAAGCGTAGGTACCTATGGAGAAGAACGGGCAAGAAACTCCATGGACACTCTTTTAAATTATATTTTTACAAAAATATTAGTTACATCATTAATGTTGAATTTATAATAATAGGTATGTGAGAACGATATAAAAAAAGACGTACACGTTAAAAGCGTCCAGAGTACAGCAAATAGTAAATAAAAAAAAAACAACAATCCAAAAATAAAATATGATGACTAACTAATCTTTATGCCATTGTATGAGATTTTCATTCTTTGTGGAGGTATAGGTAGAGGCTTTTCTTCCCTGTAAAAGTTTATTTTTATCGAATGTACAGACGCCAGCACATCAAGCTACCCGAAAATGGCAATTATTTTTCCCAATCAACTTCGAACCTTATGCTTTAGCGATAGACTTGAAAATCTATTAAAAATATTTGACAGATTTTAGTAGCTTGATGTGCTGGCGTCTGTACAGAAAAACTGGCAGCTATCGTACTGAAAACTTCATAAATCATCAAGCATTACCTACTGTCAGTCAATTAGGTAGGCAGGATTAAACGAGAGGATTATCGCACGCGAAGAAGCGGTGTGTGCGATATATTTTAATACATACAGATTACTTGAATGGAAATTAGAAAAGCGATTTGTTAAAAAATACGACTGTTAAAATGTAGATTTACTTTTGAAAAACTTAATTTCATTGCAGAGTTTGCCCAACGATGATCTGATATATGATGGGGAAATTATATCTGATTCAATTTAGTATTGTATTGTGAAATATTTCATACTAATAACGTTTTGTTTTTATTGTTTCAGGTAAGTTTGAAAACCGTATTTTCACCGTAACTCGTAAGTTGAATCGTCAAAGTAACATAACGATTATAAAAAAAATAAAGAACCTACTACTAAAAAGTCAAAGATAAAATTAAACATAAATATTTTCTCGATAACCTCGCTTAAAACATCTTCTAATAAACGAATGCTCAAAAAATAATTGTTATGTTTTTGTAATGATGATTTAAAAGCTACACCCATGCTATAAACCCTCTATAAAAGTTTCTGAAACAGTTAGCTTATTGCCAACATTAAAACAACCAGTGTCATAGTAACTATAATATCATCCAATCGAGTGTTATAATGTTGTACAAAATTTGATTATGCAACTCCTTTTCAGAAAAAGAACATTGTCGTGCACGCGCGTTTCATTACCACAGCGCAGCGCCGTAATTAAAAAAAAAGAACTTATAGGTTATTCGAATTCATGTCGTATCCCGCCGGCCGCCATTTTTGTTCGATATTAGTATTGCCAAAAACTGTTTCAGAACCTTTTTTTAGAGGATTCATATCATGGGTGTAGATAAAGTCTTGTATGCAACTGTACATAATGAGGTATTAAAAAACAGTTGTATAAATAACTATTAAAATAACTTTTTATACAATGTTTTATGCATACAAATATTATTTATATTTCTAAAAACCAGTCACAAGAAACAAAAGACAAAAGTAAAGGAGCTGCCAAAGTTCGTATAACTTCTTACTTCAGAAACCAGTTTGAAAGTTAGTTCTATCTGTTTTGACAGATCTTTTCTGTCATCTCTTTCTTGATTTATCCGCTAGAAAAGGATAGAACTATTTATCGAGAATTAAGCCTATTATTTCCCCTAAAATGACAACATAATACCGCCTGTGTGTCTCATGAAGGAATCGTCAACAGAAATATTATAAGCTGCCTCAAATGAAGCTCGGATTATCCTGCTTAAATTTACATGCGATATAAATGAATACGAGGGAAATATGTTGATTTTTTCTCGTAATTTATTTTGCTTTTTTATTTGGTTTTAAAAGTTTTAAGAGTTTGAGTAGAATTAAGCTACGGATGGACTAAGGTAGAATGGTAGAAATTTACTACGCTATGGTAGAATGGTAGAATTTCAACTCGATACCTCTACGCGTTTCTTAGATAAAGGGTCTTGACAGACAGATGGCCAACAAAGTGATCCTATAAAGGTTCCGTTTTTTTCCTTTTGAGGTACGGAACCCTAAAAAAAACTTATTCTAAGAAAACCTCTGAACTACCCACCAACCAACATAAGTTACGTCCCTAATAACATAAACATAACATAAGTAACATTATCCCTCGACGTTCACTAAGTAAGTTAACACAAACAGCCACTCGCAGTATTACTAACGTGAACAAACTAGTAACTTTACCCGTCTTCACCTATTAGACAAGCTGTTTAATAAAACTGTCTTAGGTACTTTACCGGCTTAGTAAAGTAAAAGGCGGAAAATTTGTGGTAAAGTCTTTATAAGTTACGGCGAACTTCGTACCGCCTCAGTCAGAATCAATAAGAATCTATGTATGAGAAAATGAATTATCTTACATACATAATCAGCCTATAATGTTCCCACTGCTGGGACACAGGCCTCCTCTCGGTAAGAGGGAGTGGGCCGTAATCCACCACGCGGGCCCAGTACGGGTTGGCGGATGTCACATGTCTTCGAATTTTTGTAGTTCTAGGACATGCCGTTTCCCCACGATGTTTTCCTTCGCCGATTTGAGAACAGTGGTGACGAAACTAATACACAAAGTAAAGTGCCTGCCTGGGTTCGAACTTACGACTCGTAAAAGTCATAGCACACATATCAACTCTGAAAAGGATCGTCACCGTATCGCCTTTCGCCTCGGCGTCAAACAGGCGTCAACCTAACGTAAGCACGTAACCAAAGCCGATCAGAAACTCCGATACGTCGACTCGGCTACGGCTAGGCGACCGACGCCGCGCTTACGGCTCGCCGACCGCTGGTTGATGGTGCTGCAGGCAGGCTGGAGAGGGTGGACGAAAAGTACGGAGAGACGTAAGCGCGGGGACGACTAGCCGCAACGCGCCGCGGTTCGTGAGCTTGTCCCGAGGCGAGGCGATTACGTTACGATTCCGGTTAGTGTGCGTTGCAGTAGGGAGTTTCATACAAAAAATACTGAACGGCTCGAGTTGATACGGTAACGTTTCCTTTCCGATTTGATACCTTAAAGGTCATAGCACACTTAAACGACTCTGCTCCAACACCGCTCCCACCCAACACCGCCCTAAACTAAGACGACTGCTCGCAGTCCACGCGGCAACAGCTAGCAGGCACCCAGCAGTCCACGCGGCGACAGCTAGCAGACGGCCAGCTGTCCACCCGCCGACCGCTCTCGCTTTTCGCGATAGACACAGTTCGCGATCGGTTTCCATTGAAGCAACTCGTATTTTTTACTATGTCCCAATTCACAACGCGCGAACTAGCAATTATTGCTATTGCACTTGAGGATGAAGAGAGAAGCGCAAGAAATAACAGACGAAGATTTTGGGTGCATAAAATGCTGAAAGCAAGACATGGCGCGGCGACTGCTAGCAGGGAGGGAGCGCGCGGACACCGCGCCGACCGCTCGTCTACAACGTGCGGCCAGCGAGGCATCAACTACCGAGCAGTCTGACGGCGGTAAGCTCGCTGAAAGCGAGCTGTCTGCTAATTTATGATGCCAATGCAAAATATATCTAAAGAGCAATATTTAAAGCCCATATTTGAATTATATTAATTTTGCCGGGTGGGAGCAGAGTGGTGTAAGTGGGCTATGACCTTAAGTCGGAGCCGATATCTACCACTTGGCCACCTCTGCTCTGCTGATATTAAGTTACCTACTTCTGATTCCGGGAAGCTACTCAAGCTAAATTCAAAGGTTTTAAGTCAACTTAGAACGTGAAAAATAATCAGAAATTATCTTTCAAACAAAACTCGTAAATAAGTAATTGAATTATTTAATATCAAAAGAAGTCGCTAACTCAATTAATATATTAAAACTTGGTAACAAGATGTCAAAGTTTCATGGAAGTTGATTTAATGAAAATAATATTGTAGGTAGGCAATCTATTTATTGCCACAATTTTATATTAAAACCTGCCAAGTGCGAGTCGGACTCGCACACGAAGGGTCCCGTACCACCGTACAAGTTTTAACACTACATAATATAAATACCATTTATTGATATCGAGCAAAAATAGACAACAAATGGCGTTTTTTGTATGGGAGCCCCCTTAAATATTTAATTTATTTAAATTTTATTATTCCTTTATTTCATTATTTACATATAAATTATATTTTTAAATATTAGCATATAAAATATAGAAAAACATTTAAAAATATAAAAAAAAGTATTATTAATTAATTATAATTTCCTTTATTCGTCTATATACATATAATTTATACTTTTAAATATTAGAATATAAAAAAAATATATAAAAACATTCAAAAATATAAAAAATAGTAGCCCACCGGTATCGGGAACAGGGTCCAAGCTACCGGTGGTCAGGGCTCCAGAGAGAGGAACCTCCTGACAATGCGAGCCGTGTCCAGAAGTACTGCTTTCTGAATCAAGCCCTTGATCCAGCTGGCCAACGAGAGCCTCCTCAGGTGTTGGTCGAGGCTCTTGGCTATCAATCCATTGGCTGTAACGACTATTGGCACAATGATTGCTGAGTCAACATCCCACATGTCGACAACCTCGCGAGCCAAGTCAAGATACTTGATTTGTTTATCTTTCTCGGCTTTCACGAGGTTCTCATCATGCGGGACGGTTATGTCAACAATCATTGCGCGCCGCTCTAATCGATCCATCACCACTATATCAGGCTTATTGGCAACAATAGTCCTGTCAGTGATGATGGATCGATCCCAGTACAATGTGATATTTCCATTTTCGAGAACTGGGTCGGGCACATACCTATAGTACGGCACCTCAGATTCCACAAGGCTGTATTTCAGAGCAAGTTGCTGATGGGTTATCCTGGCTACAAGGTTGTGTCTATGCAAGTACTCCCCGTTAGCTAGACGAGAACACCCGGAGATAATATGCCTGATTGATTCTCCCGGCCGGTGGCATGCCCGACAGATGTCAACCGTGCCGTCTTTCACAATAAATCTCCGGTAATTGTTCGTCTTCATAACTTCGTCCATAATTGCACAGACAAAACCTTCGGTTTCTCCAAAAAGATCACCGAAACGCAGCCAGGCTACGGACGCTAGTAAATCTACATCGGGTCCATGTAGGGCCCGGAAAAAGCGTCCGTGAAGCTCCTTACTCTGCCATACCTCCATGCGATCATTAGTGTCAAGCACTACTGGTTTGCGCCAGTTCTCTTTACCTAAGGAGAGCGGGGTGAGGCCATTGTCCACCACGACTACATCTCGGTGCATCCCCACGTCGGTTTCAAGGAAATATTCCCTGAGACTGCATATCTCGCGATTGTGGAGAGTCTTAGCGTTTAAAAACCCTCGACCTCCACACTTTCGCGGAATATACAGCCTCATTACCGATGACCGTGGGTGATGCATTCGATTTGCAGTCAGCAGCGTACGGACCTTCCTATCCAGGGCTTCAAGTTCGGTCTGAGTCCATTTGAGTATGCCAAAAGAGTACATCAAAACCGGCATGACCCAATCGTTGAAGGCACGCACCTTGTTTCCGCCTGAAAGAAGACTATTAAATACTTTTTTCAGGCGACCAAAGAAGCGCTCCTTCAACGATTGCTTCATGTCAGTAACATTGATGCCCAACGCTTCTGACATACCCAAATACTTATAGGTATCGGATGCGGAGAGGGCCCTAAGATTTGTGGAATCCGAGAGTTGGTTTCCCACGGATTCCACAATCTCCCCTCGCTTAACATGCATGACCGCACATTTGTCCACACCAAATTCCATCCTGATGGCGCTACTAAAAGTTTCAGTAATTTTCAGTAGCTCCATCAGTTGCAAATTGTTGGGGGCAAAGAGTTTTAGGTCATCCATGTAAAGGAGGTGAGATATAACCTGACCACCTCTCCTCAGCCGATAGCCTAGACCTGAATCCTCCAGCAGTGTGCTTAGAGGATTCAAGGCCAAGCAGAACCAAAGCGGACTCAAACTGTCGCCCTGGAATATGCCTCGCTCGATCCTTATCGGCTCGCTATTCCTCTGGATATTTTGACATCCTGGATAGCGAAGGACCGTCCTCCATTGCCCCATACACGACATCAGGAAGGTGCACAGAGTTGTATCTACTTTATACAACTCCAACACCCTCATGAGCCATGTATGTGGCACGGAGTCATAGGCCTTCTTATAATCTATCCAACATGTCGACAGATCCTTTCGGGAACGACGAACCTGTTGGTTAATGGTCATATCAATGAGGAGCAGCTCCTTAGTACCCCGGGACCCATTCTTACATCCATTTTGAGAGACAGACATGATGGACATTATAATTATTATTAATATTATTTATTATTAAAGTAAAAATACAACTGAGTATTTTGTGAATATTTCATTGTGTAACTATACAGACGCTATACAACGTTTATTAGTAAGGGGGTTAAGGTACAAGTCAAGTATTCTTGCCAGCACATCAAGCTACTACAATCTGTCAAATTTCTTTAATAGATTTTCAACTTTATCGCTAAAGCATAAGGTTCAAAGTTGATTGGGAAAAATTGATAGTTCCGCGTAGCTTGATGTGCTGGCGTCTGTACATTTTTTAAACTGATGTCTTTTTAGTCATAATTATACTTTTTAGCGTTACAGTAGGAAACGATAAGATTTATTTTCAAGTTTTATTGCAATACGGTTTCTCTGACTGCAATAAGTTGCAATATGACAAAACTGGCTGTTAGCAATAAGACCAACTCATTGAACTCATGCCACAGTAAGCATCTTTGCAAGAAAAAAAAACAAATAATTCCTTTGACACAAATCTAGCTTGCAATAAAGCGAATTCAATATTCCATTCTATTTTCTCTCAGACGATATCAACTCCATCTACCGCTAGCAAGTCTTAAATCTATAGCAACTTCAAAAGCACGAAAGTGGGTGTCTAGCCACGGAATAAATTGGTACAGAAGGTTAGCTTCATACAACGAGTGTAAACGCGAGCAAACATACATACGTTTCACGTGCAGCGAGTATGAGCGAACTTGCGGCTGGCATTTGCAAACAAATGAGAAATGAGATGTGGTTACACAGAACGAGCTGCTGATTCGACAGTAGACAGCTACTGAGCTGTCTACCCTTTTTTTTATAGATGGGAAATCATCTAATGACTCCTCCCGCTCTGGGTGGAGCGGAAGGGAGTGTCAGACTCTTACTGACTAAAACCCACCCGTGTTCCTTCCTTAGCCCTTTATGTTCCGGGCAGCGGTAACCCTTTCGGACAATCCCGCTACCCCGGCAGGCTTCGGCCCTAACGGGCCCCTTCCTATATGCTGACATCTCTTTGAGGCGCGCGTGGAACACATACGCGCCGTCCGGCACGGGCCTGGTCCTGATCGAACGGTGAGCTACCCATTACTCTCCGTCCGCAGGCCCACGCCTACGGTGGCCGGGAGTCGTCACGCAGCTCCCGACACCCGGAGCGTCTGACGCGGTGGCTGAGACGTGTGGCTCTCTCCCTCAGTCGTCCCGCCACCTCCTTCGCTAGCATGACTGCTTCGCAGAAGGAGGTGACTGTCTCCCACTCCCTGTCTAGTCTAGAAGTCTAGTCTCTGTTGAGAATGGCCGCCGTTACCGAAATACGGTCTGGAGGACTTTATCATTTGAGATCTTTGTACGTACGTCGCTGGTGTGCTTCTCTCGTTGTATGAAGCCGACCTTCTGTACCACTATCTACTCTGTGGTCTAGCGAATACGAAGTACAGTCACACACAAAGTCAAAGTAGGTCAACTGTGGTACACTCATTATGCGAGGCGATGCCGCTGTTTTTAATTTTCTAGACTAAGATATTTTTATGCAAGTTTCGATTTTTTACTTGGCTGTCCTTTTAGTTTGTAAGCGAATAGAGGGTAGGTGTTTCAACACGTTGTAAAATTTTATTAAGCAACTGTGGTTACAATACAGGTTGGCCTAAAAGTCGTGGATCAAACGAAACAGGGCGATAGTTGGGGTTATTTGTAGTAAAAAAAAAAAATTGTGCGAGAGCCCTAACTTGATCTCCTTAAAAGTTATGACAATTTGAGTGTTTACAGTAAGGTACGAGTGTTAGAAATAAATTTATTTGAGCCTTAAAAGATATTGAAAAAAGTGCCAATACTGATAAATCATGGTACCACTGTCATAAAAGCACTGTTGTAGTGATGATACTTTTTTTATTTATTTTTTTTCTTTTTTTTTTTACTGTAAATAACCTCAACTATCGCCCTATTTCGTTTGATCCACGACTTTTGGGCCAACCTGTATATTGATTGGGTGACTGAAAGGTTACTAGTTTCTATCTAATGCCTATTAATATTTAACATACATAACATAATCATAATTAGCCTATAATGTTCCCACTGCTGGGACACAGGCCTCATCTCGGTGAGAGGGAGTGGGCCGTAATCCACCACGCGGGCCCAGTGCGGGTTGGCAGATGTCACATGTCGTTGAATTTTTGGTTCTAGGACATGCCGGTTTCCTCACGATGTTGTCATTCACCGTTTTGAGAGCAGTGGTGATGAAATAATTTACACAAAGTAAAGCGCCTGTCTGGGTTCGAACCTACGACCTACAACTCGTAAGTCGCGGCCGTTACCACTTGGCCACCACTGCTCTCTCTCTATTAATATTTACTAGATTGAAATAGACAGCCAGATGTTTTTTTCAGGAACTCTTTCAGATAGGGTGCATAATATGGAGTATTCCCGTTTGATTATCAAGTACTTATGGCAAGCACATTTTATTTTACTGGTAGTCTTTCAGTGATTTGAATTTTTATCAGAGCTGAAATTGTGTCTTTATATTATTATTAATCAATTTATTTCAGATAAAATCAATCCATACAATTACAAATTATACATACAGGAAATTAAATAAAACACAGAGAAATAAATTATTACGATTACAGGTACCAATGGTGTTAGTAAAATCTTTATGCACTATGTTAGTCAACACCCATCATTATGCATCCATTTGTTCTGAATAGGGCAATCCGCACGAGATACAACCATCTGCAGGATTCTGTTGCTACTGCCTCGCACACGATGCAACAAGGAGGCTATCTTCTTCCGTAAAAGCGCATGAAAACCTATATATATATAATATAGTAAACTAACTAACCCGGCGAAATTCGTACCGCGTCAATTTTTTTTTTTTGTATTTTTTCCCATGTTTTAATCATTAGGAACCCTCACGGGCGTCCCCAGAACACCCTACCAAAGTTTCATCACAATTTGACCAATGGTTTCGGAACGCTTAGAGGACAAACATACAAACATTGAATAGAATAGAATACTATCTTTATTATGTCATCATCTGCCTAGCCTTTTCCCAACTATGTTGGGGTCGGCTTCCAGTCTAACCGGATGCAGCTGAATACCAGTATTTAACATGGAGCGACTGCCTATCTGACCTCCACAACCCAGATACTGGGTAATACGATACCCCTTGGTAAGACTGGTTGTCAGACTTTCGGGCTTCTGACTACCCGTAACGACTGTCAAAGATCCACGAATGACAGCCGGGACCAACGGCTTAACGTGCTTTCCGAGGCACGGAGGGGTCTCAGTATGTAAAGATGGTCACCCATCCACAGACCAACCGCGGCAAGCGTAGCTTAACCTGATCGATCGACCTGTGCGGCTGTTATTATTTAGCCACGGACCCCTCGGACTATCTTTATTATGTACACCATATAAATTACAGACATAAATATATATTTTTATTCATATAGATAGTAGTCTAAATATTTCGAACCTACAACCTCCGGCAATAATATTAATAAACCCAACTGAAATAGTTTAACAAAGAAATCTTTCCAAAGCCGCGATAATCTTTAGTTACCAAGTTAACTGACTAGTTAGTAAACAGTTCTGAATAATAATGTTAAACTGGTCGTGAAGCGGATAACCGGACATGTTTGAACTTATCACAAACAAAGTTATAGAATGTCTGCGTTGGAGTTTCAACCTTTAATAGTTTGCGGAAGTTAAACCTTTTAGTTACAGAGATTAATGACTTGAACTTAGGGAATTTTGTATCCTTCTGTCCACTGGCGCCGACTCCATAGGACCTTGGGGTGCCCGAGTCCATCCAATACACAAGACACATTTTTATTAAAACTTGCGTTTTTTGAGCATATACACACATCAAAAGTGTCTAGGGATCAACATATATTTTTGCAATAACTTTTCTCCTGATTGATATTAATTAAAATTTTCTTTAAGGATTCATCAAATAAAGTGTTTTCGTTTGTCACAGTAACGATAAACCAAGTCGCCTTTGCATTAATAAAGAAATTTGCCATTTTCCTAATAAAGGGATTTTTGACATTTGAACCACTAACACAAAAGTTCGAAAAAAAGACTGAAATAACAGTTTTCTTTAAAATTTTATTGGGTAACTTAAACAATTAATAATCCGTGTTTCTACCGCGAACACTAACAACACAAGAACATCGGTTTGGCATACTCAAAATGAGTTCATCCAAATCACGCTGTGGAATGGCAGCCCATGTTCGTTGCAACAACAAAAAAAGGTCTTCTTGCGACTAGATACCCTCCATATTCGGCAGAGCTCTTCTCTGTAGCATATCCCATGCATGCTCAATCGGGTTCAAGTCTGGCGACTGAGCAGGCCAGGGCAGGACATTGATGTTAGCTGCGGCGAGAGTCTGTCTTACAACTCTTGCGGTGTGCGGTCGTGCATTATCATGCATTAACTGAAATAAGGGACCGATTTGCACTTGTAGAGGAACGATGACGTCTGATACAATCGTCTCAGCATAAATTTGAGCGTTGAGGTTGCCTCTGATCCAAATCAACTCAGTTCTTCCGCCGATCCAAATACCCGCCCATACCATGATGGTTCCACCACTATAAGGATGGACTTCCTGGCAGGATTTTAATCGCTGTTGGCGTCCAGGGGTTCTCCAGTGTCGTATACGTCTTGTATCCGGTCTCATACCAAAACGAGACTCATCAGAAAAGCACACGAAACGCCATTGTTCTTCTGCCCAATTTCTGTGTTCAAGAGCCCATTGATATCGAATCCTACGATTGTGCATTGCTATAGGTGGTACCCGTAGCGGTCTTCGAGAATGAAGGTTCACTTCATGCAAGCGGTTTCTGACTGTTTGGTCGCTAATTAAGTTCCCTGAAGAGTGATGAAGCCTCACGGCTAACATCATGGCGGTTATTGTTGGAGCTCTTCGAGTTAAGATTTGAATGTATCGGTCTTGTCTCCGTGTGGTGCAGCGATACCGTCCTCCATGGCGCTCAGCCACGGTACCAGTGCTTCGGTAACGTGTCCAAAGTCGACTGATAACACTCTGACTTGTATTCAGAGCTAAAGCCACAGTACGTTGCCGGGAACCAGCTTCTATCATTCCCACGGCTCTGAGCATTTCTTCCCTGCTTAAATGACGTCGCCGCTCCATAATAACGTTGGTTTTAATCAGTAGTAGGGAAACAGTAGCACTAATAATGTCTTCAATGCGTTGTATGTTTTTATAGGGAAAATATTGACAGCTGATTTTCATCTTTTAGGTACTCGAATTTGATTCACAGTTCCTGATTCAAATTATGAAATGCACCAAAAAGGATCCATATAAATTTATAAAATCATAAATTTATTACAAAGCCACATCTCAATCTCAAGAAATCCGCATAAAAATGCTTGATCCCTAGACACTTTTGATGTGTGTACATTTTATATGGTGTGTGGCATACTTAATATAGTGTTAGCTACAGCTCAGAAATGAAAGGGTTCGCAACAAAAAAAACTAAACACATACATGATATTTATTTCCTTTCCACAATATCTGTAAAAACACTCGTGTATCTCCAAAACAAATAAATCCTGTACTTATTTGCAACGACTTGTTACACTGAAACTAATGCATCGATGTGTTCACCGCTTGACGTCTCGAACAAGAAGGCCGTCTGTCAGTTGTCTCCCATCGAGGATGACAGTGTATGTCTATTCTATTCTATTTTTAATAAATGGCAAGCAAAGCCGATGTCGACTATTCTGCCAATGTCTAAAGTGAGCTGGAAGAACAAGTGTGCACGAGAGGAAAAAAAAAAGTTTTAAACGAATACAATTATTTGATTGATCCAGTTGATACAATGTAGATCTTGCGACATCATGAACGAATAATAGATTGAGTGACATACGAATATTAGTCGATTTAATAAGTAGGGTTACCAGATGCAAGCTAACAATAGCCTGCCCGCAATACTGAGGCGCGGAAAGCCTAATACAATATGAAATTTCATTTAGCTAAGAGGGTGAAACCCTTCAAAGAATAGAAAAGTACCTTTTAAAGCCACACAAAAAATTCTACGACCTAATTAAGTATCAGGGGACTGAAAGTACTCAGTCAGTTATGGGTGTGCTTCTGAAATTCCCTGAATAATATAATACGGAAAAAGTGCTTAGAAGCAGAAATACATAATAGAAAGAAAGAAAAGGTATTTATTGCGACTCGTACAGGACGATAGAGCAGTGGTGGCCCAGTGGTAAAGGCCGCGACTTACGAGTTGTAGGTCGTAGGTTCGAACCCAGACAGGTGCTTTACTTTGTGTAGGTAAATTATTTCATCACCACTGCTCTCAAAACGGTGAAGGAAAACATCGTGAAGGAAGTTCTGTCGCAAGTTTCGTAAATATGCTGTCGCACGTTTACGAAACTTGCGACAGAATCGCTACAAAAAGTCGCCGTGGGCGAGGGGCCTTACAGCTTAAAACCTTTTTACCTCAATAAAAAAAACCTATCAAACGAAACTAAATTAAATACGAAAGACTAATAAAATACTGACATAAAACGGGGCATTTAAGAACACGTGATCTTAAACTAGCCTATAATTCGGTTGCGGTTCGGTTCCGGGGGCCGGTTCGGCCGGCGGCCATCTTGTATCCGGTCCGGCCCTCATATCCGTTGAGAGGGGATGTGATGTAATAATCGAGTGGATGGGATTTGATGTCTTTTTTTTTGGAGCAAAGTAGGTAAGTATATAAAAAGTTCATAGCTTTGTTTTGGTTTGGGCAAAGTTTCGGTAAACGAATCTTTAAGCAAACATAACTCTACTATGAAACAACATTTGCAAAGTTATCTTCTAATTAAAACTTAAAAGAAATTAATGAATTAATGTACAAACGCCAGCACATCAAGCTGCTACAATCTGTCAAAATTCTTTAATAGAATTTCAACTTTATCGCTAAAGCATAAGGTTCAAAGTTGATTGGGAACATTTGACAGCTTCGGGTAGCTTGATGTGCTGGCGCCTGTACACAGGACAAACATAGCAGTAGGATTATTATAGGCTGATTATTTTTATACTTTAAGCTAAACAACCCTTAATTTCTACCCATACCAACTTTTATGAGTCTTTGGTCAACTGGACCCACAAAAAATAGACCCACGGGTCCAGTCGACTAAATCAAATTTTGAATAGGTCGACTGGACCCACTGCCAAATTTCGTCATTAGTACAGTCAAAGTGTAAAGCCGAATCTTTTATTTTCATTTCTATGACTTAAAATATACATAATATTATTCAATTAGGTACACACGGCTACACATCAAGCTATACATTTCCAGCTTTAGCTGACCCCGCATTGTATAGGTTTTTCTTACAATCAAAAGTCAGCTTATACTGGCTATGTATAACTTGATGTGTAGCCGTGTGTACATTTACTTTTTATTTCCATATTCATATCAGCTGCATGTCCTTATCATAAAACGTACAAAAATGGAGCTTCTGTCCTTATCGAGCTCACCTTGCTACATAATAGAAAAGATAAGGCATAAGGATTATGTTGATGTGATCCTATGGAAGCGATCAATTGTCGCTTAGCGTTAGCTTATGATCGCCTTTTAACTGACTTCAAAAAAAGGAGGAGGTTCTCAATTCGGTTGAATTTTTTTTTTGTGTTAGTTTACTTTAGAACTCCGTTGTTTATAAGCCGATTACCAAAATTATTTTTTTGTTTGAAATGATAAACTTTCAGATCGGTCCCTTAGAAATATCATCAAAATCGTGGTTTTTAAACCAAAATTACTGGTAAAAATTCAAGTAAATGAAATCGCGTCGTTTGCTTTCATATGACTATTCAGTGGTGGCTTAGTAGAATTGTCATGGAAAAAAATTTTTTCTTTCTTTCTATTTTTTCAAGAAAGAAAGGAAGAAAATACTTTTGTTTAATATACGGACATTTTAAATTGGTAGGTCAATTTGCTTACCAATTATTTTCGCTTACTTTACTATGTAATGGTTTTTAATATCCGTCGAGGATGTTTATAGTGCCCATCTTCGTACGTAACAAAAAGATAAGGCAAACGGATTATGTTGATGTGATCCTCTGGAAGCTATCAATTGTCGCTTAGCGCTAACTTGTGATCGCTTTTTGTAGTCAAATAATGTAGCTGTAAAAGATGCGGTTTGAAGGTTGATGGGCGTTTTATTTTAGACTCACGCTCCGCGGTTTCACCCGCATAAGTGTCGATCCCGTGGGAATATCGGGATAAAAAGTAGCCTATATGTTAATGCAATTTGTCAGCTACCTCCATACAAAATTTAATCAAAATTGGTTCAGCCGTTTGAGCGTGAAGAAGTAACAAACATATAAACCGTTCTGTTTCATTTTCTTTTTTTTTATATAAGTAACTTGGTTCTTTATTTTTTACTGTGTTCAGTTTGTGAACTTCCTGTACGAGTCGAAATAAATATTTTTTCTTTCTTTTAAACACACACACTCACAAACTTTCGCCTTTACTCGTATAATATTAGTGTGATTATAATGGTTATGTTTTAAAAGATGTTGATGTCTAACTTCTTTATAATGGTTCGTCTTTTGGCTGGCGCATTTATATAATTATTTACATATATTTTTTGGTTGCCTATACACAACTTCATTCAGAACTTAGCTTCCTGAGTGAAGCTATGATTTCTTACCAGTTTTTATGACATAATTAATGTGTGGATAGGTTTGTTTTAAACATGAAATCTAATTTAAAATATAATGAAGCATTTTTTTTCTATTCAACCTATTACGGTTCATGAGATACAGCCGACAGACAGACTGACGGACAACGGAGGCTTAGTAATAGAGTTCTGTTGACGGAACCCTAAAAAGGACTATGGCACCTCTTTTATCTGTTCTGTGTATGGCACTGAGCGACGTAAGATGCGGAAAAAAAAAACAAATGATATTCGAAATGCCTGACCAATAAAATCTTCGCATAGCATGATCATAGCTTTATATACCCATAATCGTTATATCCATATCAACTCACTTGAGGGTGTAAGGGGAGCGCCATTATTTCTTCTTGATGAGTTATGAGGAAACTATCGGGGTGAAATGTAGATAAGAGCCATTTTCGAGGGATGACGCGAATTCTGATACGCGGCGTATTAGGGTTTTAGGTCAGTGTACGCCGCGGTTCTTTCTATATGAAAAGGTTACGAAAAAACCTTTTTTCTTCCGTACTTTTAAAAATTTTGAGGTGAAAACTTCTTTAGAATTGGGCATTTTTTGAGATGGAAAAAAACCGTTGAATTCGCGCCACTGTTACCGTA
Source organism: Hydraecia micacea (assembly GCA_914767645.1). Taxonomy (NCBI): domain Eukaryota; kingdom Metazoa; phylum Arthropoda; class Insecta; order Lepidoptera; family Noctuidae; genus Hydraecia; species Hydraecia micacea. Next base: position 4,008,567 of record OU611804.1, read on the forward strand.
ACCGACACCGCTTTTTTATGGATGGGAAATCATCTAATCACTCCTCCCGCTCTGGGTGGAGCGGAAGAGAGTGTCAGACTCTTACTGACTAAAACCCACTCATGTTCCTTCCTTAGCCCTTTATGTTCCGGGGCAGCGGTAACCCTTTCGGACAATCCCGCTACCAACCGACACCGCTTCGGATGTGTTCGGTTGTCCTCGGGATGTACTCGGTTTTAATGTATATCCGATATGTCAGTGAGTGATGGCAAAGTATTCTGTTTGTGTTTTGTTTTCACTTCTGTCGGCACTCCCGGAGTGCCACTGTTTTTTTTTTATTTATCTTTTATAATTATGTAAGTAACAACAACTAATACCTAATTAATTAATAAAAATAACAAAATTAACACCTAACTTAACTAAAACTATTCACAAACTGAAATACACCGTCGAAAAATTCATTCGCATCGCTGTCGACTGGTAATGTACCCAAGAGACTGGCGGCATTACCACATTGTATAGCCATGCTTAGCCTTTGGCAAACGTAAAAGCCAGCCCTTGGGTCACGGGAAGTGTCAACTAGCCGTTTCAAAATTTCGTTAAAAAGACCACGAGCACTCGGACCCCACGGCCTAAGGGTTTCAACCCTCGAAAAAACCTGCCATGAAAGTGTTCAAAGTGAAACGGTTTAAGTGTATGGGGAGCATATCATCATCTGCCTACCTTTTACCAAACATCTTGTGGACGACTTCCATAAGAGATTTGTTCTTATGGTACAAAATTAAATCTAACTTAGAAAGATGTATTAATGGTTCTAATGATTATAATTCTATAAATACGTACCTGTTAAAGTCGCGAATCATATTTTGATCAATATACAACCTGACACTGACCGGAAAATTGCAAAAAACGTAAGAAAAATTTAATTTTGCGGGCTAAAACTGCGCAATCGCCATAAGAGTCACTATTATAAATACTGGAGTAATTGTATAACTTAGTGCATCTTTAAATTTTTTAGCTTTTAGTACCACATTACTTAAAAACTAACCCCCTTACTAATAAACGTATTATCTATATCTATATATATAAAAGAAAGTCGTGTTAGTTACACCACTTATAACTCAAGAACGGCAGAACAGATTTGGGTGAAAATTGGTAGGGAGGTAGCTTAGAGCCAGGAGACGGACATAAGATACTAAAAAAAATCAGAAAAAAAAAAAAAAAAGAATCAGACTTGGAATAACAAAACGCAAATGACAGGGCTAGGAGTAGGCTCGGGGTAGGGCAGGAGTAGGGTAGGAGTAGGGGTAGAGTAGGAGTAGGGGTAGGGTAGGAGTAGGGTAGGGGTACGGTAGGAGTAGGGTAGGGGTAGGGGTACAGTAGGAGTAGGGAAGGGTTAGGGTAGGAGTAGGGTAGGGGTACGGTAGGAGTAGGGAAGGGGTAGGGTAGGAGTAGGGTAGGGGTACGGTAGGAGTAGGGTAGGGGTAGGGGTACAGTAGGAGTAGGGAAGGGTTAGGGTAGGAGTAGGGTAGGGGTACGGTAGGAGTAGGGAAGGGGTAGGGTAGGAGTAGGGTAGGGGTACGGTAGGAGTAGGTTAGGAGTAGGGTAGGAGTAGGGTAGGAGTAAGGGGCAGGGAAGGGGTAGGAGTAAGGTAGGAGAAGGGCAGGGGTAGGATTGGTAGGAGTAGGGTAGGGGGTATTAGTAGGACACCACGCGAACGAAGTCGCGCCGGGCAGCTAGTATATGTATAAAAGGAGAACTGACTGACTGACATATCAACGCACAGCCCAAACCGCTGGGTCTAGAGATCCCAAATTTGGCACGTACGTTCCTTATGAGGTCTAGGGGTGCACTAAGAAAGGATTTTTCAAAATTCATCCCCTAAGGGGGTGAATGGGGGGGGGGGTGAAATTTCACGCGGACGAAGTCGCGGGAAGAAGCTAGTATCACATAAATAGTTACACACCGATTTCTCTCTTTCAGTCGTCTGTAATTTGAATTTTCGAAAGAAGAAGACAAAGCGTTGTGTAACTATACAGACGCTATACAACGTTTATTAGTAAGGGGTATAAGAGCAGACTAAGTAGAGATAAGTTTCCTTTCAACTTACTTTGTGTTTAATAGGAAATAAGTTAAGTAGCAAAGTTAGTTTAGCTAGATAGTAACTTATCTAAAGGTTTAGATAAGTTTATGTTGTGCATCTTACTAAGGTAACATAAAGGTGCTTTACACTAAAAAGCAGCGAGAAATAGTTAAGTTCTTTCCCAGGAACAAATACAGTAATTTTTACATTATTACAGATTATTATATACTTTATGTATGTATTTATTGTATTGTGTAAATGGTACACCACATACTACCTACAGTATTTGTCTCTCCTCCCCGTTTTTAATCCGTCCAAAGGTTGTCTTTAAAAGATCGCTCTTAGCGATAAGACCGCCCATTGTGTCACCCATTGTAAAATTTCTATATTTATGTCTGTAATTTATGTGGTGTACATAATAAAGAGTATTCTGTTCTATTAAAAAAAATCTGCTGTTTAATACAAAACTTCAATACCTACTTGACCAACATATATGAAACAGCTAATTTTTTTTTCGTGATTTCAGAGTTGGTCCCATAGTGAAAGTTATTCATATTCATGGGTAGAACACCCTGTAAAATTTGGAATTGGTAAAAAAATCAGCTTGTATGTCCTTCTGGTGCATCCCCTCCTGTGGTTTCCGTTCCCATCTACCTTTTGTTAGTCCTCTTCATTCATCCTCTCAACATGACCAACTGCATTCACGAATTATTTGCCAAAAATGTAAACAAATATGAGTTTATGGAAAAATAACTTTAATTCCTACACAATAAAGTTCAGTTTACGCTACAACTTCAAACATTTTTATAACTTTTTCAATTGCGCTAGTCACTCTGACATCAACTTAATTACCTACCATAAAAATAAAGTTGATATTTGTTTAACTTGAAGAAACATCATTTTGAAACATGACATAGGTACTATTTACAATTTTTGTCACTACAACTTTTTTATCAAAATCCCCACAAAAAACTGGCCTCTAAGATAAAGGCTTTAAAAAGCTAAGGGAGGGCCCTTCACACTACTCAATACTCTCTTCAGCATCTCTTAAGTACCATTTAGTGCCACTTGGGCCCGTCTGGCTTTCTTACTTACAAACACTTTGTTGGGAACCCACTTTGTTTGGTTATGAGCTAAATGTTACAACCTTTTTGGGTGAAAGAACGAGTTTTTTATGACTATGCTGATTAGATTTTTTTCTGGATAAACCAGTAACAGGGCTGTGAAAGTCAGATAGTCAGTCGCTCCCCACGCACAACGGGCCAAATGGGAGTCTATGTGCGGAAAAGGGAGCCCCTTCATCATCAACATCATAGTCAGTCGCTCCATGTAAAATACTAGTGTTCAGCTGCCTCCGGTTGGACTGAAATTGACAACTATTGTGCACAAACTTGTGCATCCATCCATACTTTATTTTACTTAATATTATAAATTCGAAAGTAACTCTGTCTGTCTGTATGTATGTTACCTTTTCACACCTAAACCACTGAACGGATTTAGATGAAATTTGGCAGAGAGATAGATTGCATCCCGGGGAAGGACATAGGATAGTTTTTATCCCAGAAATCATCATTTAAGGGGGAGAAAAGGTGGGGGGAGAGTTTGTATGGGGAATCAATAATCGCTGAACCGATTTAGATGTAATTTGGTATGGAGATAGTTTAAGTTGTGGGGAAATTATCCCTTAAGGGTGTAAAAGGGCCGGGGTAGCGGGATCGTCCGAAAGGGTTACCGCTGCCCCGGAACATAAAGGGCTAAGGAAGGAACACGGGTGGGTTTTAGTCAGTAAGAGTCTGACACTCCCTTCCGCTCCACCCAGAGCGGGAGGAGTCATTAGATGATTTCCCATCCAAAAAAAGGGGGGTAGAGATTTGTAAAGGGAATCAATAAAAAAGGACTGTAATACTTTTATCGCGGGTAAAACCGCGGGGCAAAGCTAGTTATAATATATCCCGTGCCGAAGGCTGGTCTCCGGTGAGATTGGTCGCTATGGTCGACACCTCCTCGGTCTGGAGGGCCATTCTATTACATATTTCCACTGCTATATTGTATAAACAGACTCTCTCTCTCTCGTTTGGCACAACGTAAACAATTTATTTTTCTGAATAATATTTTGTAATGCCAACGACATTTTAATTCGGTACGTGACCCTTCTCTCCGTGACGTCATTAACATAAAATGTAAACATATTTTCAGTAATTTCTTGAGAGAAACATTCACAAATTGGATTGTCAGGAAAGATTTTGTTTTTGATGTGGAAATAAGCAGTTTTCTTTTAAGGTAGAAAATAATTATTTTGTGGACTTAGTAGAAATTAGGTGTTAAACTTCGTTTGTATAATCAAGACTTTTACATCATCGTCAGTGTTCAAATTCTTTCCCAATTATCAAGTCAGGACACACGATACCTTTTGAAGCTATTGAGCAAACTATTGCATATAAATCTGTATTTAATTACTTGATAATAAAGATCAAAATAACATGTTTTTTAAGTACTTTCCCTTTTCATTATTCTCCAGCCCTTATCCCAATTTATTTGTGGTTGACGCAACATGTCTTTTTCTTCCATACTTCTCTATTAGACGTCATCTCGGTAGTCACCCCCTTTCTAACCATAATATATCATCATTCACACAGTCCATCCATCGTTTCTTTGGTCTACCACGCGGGCCCAGTGCGGGTTGGTAGATGTCACATGTCTTCGAATTTTTGGTTATAGGACATGCTGGTTTCCTCACGATGTTTTCCTTCACCGTTTTGAGAGCAGTGGTGATGATATAATTTACACAAAATAAAGCGCCTGACTGGGTTCGAACCTACGACCTACAACTCGAAGTCGCGGCCGTGACTACTTTGCCACCACCGCTCCTCCTGCTGCACTGGTCATCGAGAACATTATATGATTATAATTCAAATACATCAAGGGTCATATATCACTGAGAAAGAAAGAAAGAAAAAGTATTTATTGCGACTCGCATAGGATGATCACAAACTAATCTAAACACAGTAAAAAATATAAATAAAAAATCCAAGTTATATAAACAAAGTAATAAAAAGAAAAATAAAATAAAAAGTCCTATACGAGGCCAAAAGGCTCCTATCTCAGCATGATGTTGCAACATTTAAAAAATAAATGTCACAACGCTGGTATTCTGATAGGGCCCGCTGTGATGTCACGGGCAGTTACCGAAATAAATAAATAAATTATAAAATAGATGTAATGTAAAATATTAGGAAATAACGATAAAATATTAATCCGCGCCAGACGTAACCTCATTACTTGTCTATGCCTTGAGTCTCAGAGGCACTCTTGTGTGTCTGTGGCATTCCTGTGACAAGTAAGGGGTCGCAGGCGCCGACCATAGATTAATATTGGCGCCGACCTTCCGGCATCATGAACACAGAGTACGTTATATTATAATTGTATATCATGAATAAAATAAATAACATTACGGCTGTCCGGTGGAACAGCACTACAGTGGAAAGTGTAAATCGATTAACGGTATGGATGAAATGGAGAAATAAAGTAATGATGAGTGTTACGGAGTTACAAATTTTACAAGAAACAAGTGAACGAAACAAAACATTGTGTAGGGCAGCATCAACAATTTGTCTGATGCCGCCATTAAAAGTACGGAATAAACATTAAAATTAATTAATAATCGAACATGTACTTATTGGACATAAAACAAAAACAAGATGCGAAACAACTGCTGCACCTGTCCAGTGAAAAATCCGCTGCCAAGCGCTCGAACCACCATTGCTAGCTGCGTGCACATCAAGGGTAAGTTCAAAGTTTGGTATACTGCTTTGTCATCTTCCATACATATGTATATGTCGCAGCCAACTGGTTTAATTAGCCGTTTAGTTAACCGCCTAGCCTTTTAACTAAACGGCGGCCGTTCAACTAACGACCTGAATGATATTCTTGATATAGTTTAGGTTGGCAGTTTGTAACCAATCACCCGCGAGCCGAATGGGTCGCAGAAACTAAGCCAGGGCACCTCGACCAAATAGGTTAGAACTGTTATATCAACCGCCTGCGAGCCGAAAGAGCGAAGCGAGGCGAGCACCCAAAGGCCAGGCGGTTAACTAAACGGCTAATTTAACCAGTTGGTTGCGACATTTATACATTACTATAAATAAATAAAATTAAAGTGTATGTTTGTAATGTAAAAATAACAGCTTTTTACTAAATGCATATGAAACTATTAGATACTTCTAACAAAAAAACAATTTTATTAAGAAATAATAATGTCACTGTGGCTAAGTAATAACAGCCGCACAGGTCGATCGATCAGGTTAAACTACGCTTGCCGCGGTTGGTCCGTGGATGGGTCACCATATTTACATACCGAGACCCCTCCGTGCCTCGGAAAGCACGTTAAGCCGTTGGCCCCGGCTGTAATTCGTGGATCTATCTTTGACAGTCGTTACGGGTCGTCAAAAGCCCGAAAATCTGACAACCAGTCTTACCAAGGGGTATCGTATTACGCAGTAACTGGGTTGTAGAGGTCAGATAGGCAGTCGCTCCATGTAAAATAATGGTATTCAGCTGCATACGGTTAGACTGGAAGCGGACCCCAACATAGTTGGGAAAAGGCTAACCAGATGATGAATAAAGTCACTATACCCCCAGTCCCTCAGTCAATCGTATTATCAGAATAATATGCAAAATATTTACTTACAATGCAAATACAACCTTCAAAATCTGCGTACTCGGCTAAGCCAAGCTAAACCAGTATATCAACCTGTCATCCCGAACTATTTATAAAAGTCACCTAAAGAAAAGGGTTTCGCAATTTATTGCACAACCACAATAGCCTAGACTGGGCTAGGACGTTTGAGGTTGTAGATTAAAATGGTAGGTCATCCTAGGTCACATAATTTATTGGCCAAATGTGAGTAGTCAGAAAATGTATGCAATCAGTGCTGTGCTGTGTTATGCGCAGGCGCGGGGATACAGGGATCCCCTGGGATTCGACCAAACTGAGTATTAGACAAAAATTTATTTTTACATTGTATACAGTTGATTACCAAGACATAGATAAGTCGTCCTCGAAAAGGGGAAAATAGGCGGTGAAGGTTTTTTTAAAAGAGTTTTTACAGTCTGAGACAGGGGAGTACCCAGCCGAGGTCTAAGTCAGCTGGTGTGAACCCCCCCAGGTCGTTGGTTATTAAAAAGTTGGAAAAGAAAACAAAAGGGACATTTTTAGGGTTCCGTATCTCAAAAGGAAAAAAACGGAACCCTTATACGATCACCTTGTTGTTCGTCTGTCTGTCTGTCAAGACCCTTTATCTCGGGAACGCGTGAAGGTATCGAGTTGAAATTAAAACCATTTATACTCAGGTGTGCGGTCCCTTGAAGCTGTGAAAAAATTAAACTTCTAAGTTAACGTAAAAAAAGATACAGCCGTTTATGCCGCAAAAAACGTATCTTTCGACACTCAAGGGAATCAAAATGTATAGGGTACTTTCCGTTGACCTAGTATCATGAAACTTGGCAAGAAGCAAGGTCATGTAGCACAAGTAAAGGAAAAAATCCAAAAACCGTAAATGGTTAGTTACAATTAAAAAAAATCGTGATATTCTATTTACATACTTACAAAGTACGGAACCCTCGGTGCGAGAATCCGACTCGGTCTTGACCGGTTTTTAAAGATATATAACAATGAAGAAAATGTGTGTGATGGTTGTTGTGAGAGAGATCCATTTTAGCCTAACTTCGAGCAGTGAGTTATAAAAAGCTTAGCACCAATACATTTTAAACCAACGTTGCATTATTTTTACTGATCAACCAATTTAACGACTTTTTCAGTACGTTACTAGTTTATGTAACGGTATCGGGTAAATTGCGATCCTTTGTTATCTTTTTAATTTGGGATGAACCGTTTCTATTAGCGGGGAATGAATTTAATCTAATCATGTGAAACTTCACGATCCTTTTTTTATTACGATAAACCGATTTTGTCAGAGAGGACGCTCTTGAGATGATTAAAATCGACACTGGATTTAATATAATCATGTGAAACCTAGCAAGTTCCGATATGATTTGAATGAGCTAATCTAAGAAGTTACTGACTTACTTACGATGTAGGCTGTAAATCGTGAAGAAACTGGAATCAATGATATAAAATTGTCCACAAGCAGTGAACAAGAGAGTGACGATTAACGCTCATAAGGAACGAGCGTTAATCTGCCTTGCCTTTTCAAAACTATGTTGTGGTCGCCTTCCAGTCTAACCGGATGCAGCTGAATACCAGTATTTTACATGGAGCGACTGCCTATCTGACCTCCAAAACCCAGTTACTGGGTAATACGATACCCCTTGGTAAGACTGGGTGCCAGACTTTCGGGCTTCTGACTACCCGTAACAAATGTCAAAGATCCACGAAAGACAGCCGGGATCAAAGGCTTATCGTGCTTTCCGAGGCACGGAGGGGTCTCGGTATGAAAAGATGGTCACCCATCCACAGACCAACCGCGGCAAGCGTAGCTTAACCTGATCGATCGACCTGTGCGGCTGTTATTATTTAGCCAGATCCGAAAAGTATATTTAGCTAAATAGCAGAGCAAAAGAGAGTCCACTTTAAAATAACATCTAACATAGCATAATATTTCACCACACAGAGACTTTGTTATAACTTGTTCAGGAAATGTAGAGTGTGAAAACTTTGAAACATGTTTGCTTGAGAAATAAGTTTAGACCGCGTTATCTCTGTGAACTTCTGGATTTTCATCGTTGGGTTGGTCTCTATGTAGAATTTAAAGTTTGTCTGTAGTTTAATGAAAATGTCTACGTGATGTTGGCTAATCAAGTTAATTTATCATCACGGTTGTGTGGCCTGGGGTCGGCAGAGGTGTGAGGTACAGCCATTTAGATGTGTTTAAGTCCTGTGTAATAGGGATGCCCAATACTTAACGTCCTACCGGCCGTATTTCGGCCATGGCGGCCAATCTCAACGGAGACTAGCCTTCGGCGCGGGAGATATTATAGTGCATAAGTGTAGGCGAAGATACAGGTGCATTCTCTCTTCCTTCACTCTCATAGTCCGATGGGACGGCAATCCGAAACGACCGGAGAGAGATCAGGAGGCCTACCACAAGCTCTTAAAGCGATCCATTTTAGGACCTAAACTGAACTGTTCTTCTAATTCGTACCATGACGTCAGTTTAACCATTCAGTTTAGGCCGTGCCATCTGCTGACAGCGATTGTCAGAAACTGAGTCGCAAGTTTTAATTTCATTCATACTTGTTTGGTACCTTGACGTCCACAGAGCAGCTCAAGCGATGCAGTTTAGGAACCTAAACCGAAATGTCTTGTTTTAGAATCGTTTTTAATTAGATCATGGTAGGCCACCAGGCGCAGGACTCGGAGCCACGGCTATTGTACCACCAACTTCAAAACTCCGGGCTGTTACTGAGAAATGTCCAATGGAAAACCCAATAACATTTTGCCTGACCTGGAAATCGAACCCAGGAGTCGTGTTTGCGACCCCGAGACCAGCGGGGCAGTTGTACTTAACATCACACTAATATTGTAGTTTGTCGAATGTTTGTGAGTGTGTGTTTATATGTGTGAGTGGTTGACCAGAAAGGGACCTCAAGGGAAAATAATTGATTTCGAGTAAATCGCGTTTGAAATTTCGTGTAAAAACAAGTTTCGACTCGTAAGCAAACTGAAATGTAAGTAAGCATACCGAGATATTTATAGGCTAAACACATTTAAAATAATAGCTAACCCATCAAGTTAAATCTTGCATAATGAAAAACCCATTTTTCAACACGATTTAACGCGAAAAAACAAACTGAACTACCCACATTGATAGGTACAGCCAACCGTCAATGGCAACATTAAAATACCAATTTGATCCTCACAGCGCCTTTATTTCGTACCAATAGAGGCGGTTTTCGTAGTTCAATTGCTAATTCTGACATGTGGTTGACTGTACCTACATTGTTGGATATTTTTTATGGTCAAACTTTTACGTTTATAGCCGGATGTAAAATTTATTGATAGCCATTGGTTTTGATAACTGTTGCAGTAATTGGGAACTTTTATAGGGATCTATAAAACCTTATTGCATCATGGGTTAAGAGTATAACCGCAAAATACTTAAAACGACTCTTAAACAAAGTACTTGGGCTTGTGGCTAAGTAATAACAGCCGCACGGGTCGATCGATCAGGTTAAGCTACGCTTGCCGCGGTTGGTCCGTGGATGGGTGACCATCAGTACATACCAAGACCCCTCCGTGCCTCGGAAAGCACGTTATGCCGTTGATCCCGGCTGACATTCGTGGATCTTTGACAGTCGTTACGGGTAGTCAGAAGCCCGAAAGTCTGACAACTAGCCTTACCAAGGGGTATCGTATTATCCAGTAACTGGGTTGTGGAGGTCAGATAGGCAATCGCTCCATGTAAAATACTGGTAATCAGCTGCATCCGGTTAGACTGGAAGCCGACCCCAGCATAGGAAAAGGCTAGGCAGATGATGATGAGGTCAACGAATAGTTGGTTGAATTGCTGCTCTCCTAGCTAGATTATTGAGTAGTGTATTTTGTCTATATTTTTTTTTTTGTAATGTGCCTCTTGTTTGTTATGCAGAATAAAAAAAACCTTTCTTTTTTATTTCTGTTATCGCTTAGTATTTAAAAGTATTTTCTAATAAAATACACAGTCACACCCAACACCTTATTTGACTTGCCAATTCTTCCCTTGTGGTGGTAGGGCTAACGCCCGCCTGGTTTGCGACCACCCTCCCACCGGAGTTCAGCGTCAAGCAGCCTGCTGTGTTTCGTCGATGCGTGGCAGTTCCAGTGCCTTAGGCATCTTCTGGGCACGCTCGTTCCATCATAGATCTCATCCATCGCTTTCCATCAGGCGTGATCGAGGTCAGGAGCGAGCTCATTATGCAATAAAAACAAAATATTGCTCTATGTATTTTCCCATGATTCCGTCATCTATGCAAGTTAGGTAATAGGTAATACGGTCTGGTGTCCGCAACTCCACGTCAATGCGCGTATTTTGCGTAGGAGTGGGAAAATCGATTACATATTGGATCCACCCCAGCTACTCAAGAAAGGCCAGCAACGCCTTGATGTCACTGACCGTCTCACGTAGGGTACCTGGGTTACCGAAGTATTTTGCCCTGTACAGACGCCAGCACATCAAGCTACCCGAAACTGTCAAATTTTCGCAATCAACTTTGAACCTTATGCTTCAGCGATATAGTTGAAAATCTATTAAAGAAATTTGACAGATTGTAGTAACTTGATGTGCTGGCGTCTGTACGTGGCGAGCCTAGTATGCAAGTTACAATTACTGAGACAGTTGTCACACCGCCGGCGATGAACGAGTAACGAGTAGAACTAGCAACTGAAAACGAGTTGGCGAGCAGCGAGCAGCGAGTGTGTAGTTCCGATAGTTTTGCCGCTGGGCTATCAGCGAGTGTCCTAGTGCGACGGGCGCTTACTCGCATCACTCGCTAGGGGCGGTTAGTCCCACAGGGGTTTCAGTCGGTCGGTTGGTCTCTCAGCGTGAGCTCTGACCGCCAAGCGAGCATCGCTGAGCGAGTATTATCTTTGATAGCTCTTGTCGCTCGGCGACAAACCAGTGGAGCGAGTCCTCGCCGGCAGTGTGAACAGTCAGCGCAACGGGGAGTAATGGGTAGCTCACCGTTCGATCAGGACCAGGCCCGTGCCGGACGGCGCGTATGTGTTCCACGCGCGCCTCAAAGAGATGTCAGCATAAGGGAAGAGGCCCGTTAGGGCCGAAGCCTGCCGGGGTAGCGGGATTGTCCGAAAGGGTTACCGCTGCCCGGAACATAAAGGGCTAAGGAAGGAACACGGGTGACATAGTCTGACACTCCCTTCCGCTCCACCCAGAGCGGGAGCTCAGCTCCAACCATAAAAAAAAAAACTGTCAGCTATTAACTATTAATATATGCATCTCTTTTGTTTACACGGAATTCATACCTATTGTACGTTTGTTGAGCGAGAAAATAGCCGATAGTTAGTCGCTTCCTCGCTGGCTGTGGGAAAACTGCTTAACAAATTGAGTACCCAGTCACCTTTGATATGTGCCGTCATAACGTTACTATTATATCAAACCTTTGGGGTTTCCGATACCCCATATCATATGACGATCCCTGCTCAAATACAGGGGAGTTATTTCTCAAACAATTTTCCTATTGTTTTCCTTCAAAAGGCAATATTATTATTTGCTTTGTGTGTATTATTGTTTGCGTGTGTGTGTTTCTATACTTATTTTACATTAATTAAAGTCGTTTTTCGTTGTATGTCTGTGAGATCATTTTGCGTCGACCTCAAATAAATTCGGATACGGGCAGGAGAGTCATCACTCTCCTGCCCAACATAACATAGTGTTACCAACGTCAATAGATCGTTTAGTGGTACAAGGACAAATAGCAGGACAAACACTCCTGAGGTCATGTCTAACGAGACCGACTGATCTCGTAGTATTTGTCACTAAAGGTGCCATTAGGGAACCTCTTAGTGGCATGCGACAGATGGAGGATAATCGGGTAAGCGTTAGTGATTAAGAAAATGGTGGAAGACTTGTTGGACATCTTTCAAGTTTGAATCTCTCAAACATTTGGGGTTAGATGTTTGTCTATTCTAGTCTAGTATTTCTTTTTTAATTTTGTCTTTGACAGGCGACCATTGAATCAAAAGTTTCTGTCAGTTTTCTGTACCGGTTTGCCTGTGGAGTATGCGAGACGTCTGCCACAGGCACCTGTCCAAGATGGGAGCATACAGATATATCCAAAAGTTATTCCTTCAAACTTCTCAGTATGTCACTCAGTTGTTAATGACCATTTTAAATTCGGTCAGCATATAACGTATTATAATCTATAACAAACCTAAGTTAAGAGTAATTCTGAATTAACATAATCAGCCTATAATGTTACCATTGCTGGGACACAGGCCTCCTCTCATTGAGAGGGAGTGGGCCGTAATCTACAACGCGGGCCCAATGCGGGTTGGTAGAAGTCACATGTCTTAGAATATTTGGTTCTAGGATATGCCGGTTTTCTCACGATATTTTCCTTCACCATTTTTGACTTTGATTCTCGTCCTTACCATAAATAAGAACTTTCAACTCCTCTCACCCGTAAAAATCTCTTATTCCAAACATAAAAATATGTTCTCATTGTCCAGTTCCCATTTTGATATTCATTCATCCTGAGTTGTTGAAAAGCCCCACTTTTAATAATCATCTACACAATTATTAATTTCCCATTTATTTCGAGAACTTGTGAGTTACAACGGCCTTTCATATGAAAAGCTATGAAAAAGGTCTGAAGTCAGAAAGGTCAGAACTTCTGAAGTTCTAACAATGGAGCGTATGAGTTTGTTTTTATTCGGAATTTAATTGAAATTATGATTTAATTTTTTGACTAGGGCGAAAATATGAAACTAGGTACCTACAATTTTCTGAACTGTGGATGTTGGAAAATTTTACATATTGAGTGATCGGCAGAGGGATTTGAAATTCGGGGGAGGGGTTTGAAATTATAGGTTTTGCTAATTTCCTAGGCTTAGTGTAGGTGTACCATATCCGTGGTAGGTACTGATAATAAAGGGTCAAAATTAAATAAGCTAGTGAAATTCCGCAGACGTGGTGGGATCCGGTATCTAAACATATATGATAGGTGAAACAATAAAAAGATGATTAAATTATATTATTTTTTGGGGTGAACGTGACGGCTGGTTTTTTTTTCTTACAAATACTTTTTTTTCCTATTCAAAGAATTTGATAAGTTATTTTTCACAAAAAAAAGTTGGCAACCCTATCTGTACAACATGTCATTCGGTTCCCGTTTCTCGATAAATGGTAAATAGGTAATTTGCATTCCTTGAGGTTAAGCAAAATATTATTGTTGTTGGTTTTGGTAGAGTTGACTTTTTTTAGTATAAAGAGACACACCTAATATTTTTTAGTATAAAGAGACACACCTAATATTTTCTGCTAGTGGATTGCGGTCATTACGGAAACATACTTGTATATATATATTTTAATTTCAACCTAATATTGGAGATATTTGTGAGAATATCAGGTTAAGCTACGCTTGCCACGGTTGGTCTGTGGATGGGTGACCATCTTTACATAGCGAGACCTCTCCGTGCCTCAGTGAATCTTTGACAGTCGTTACGGGTAGTCCGAAAGTCTAACAATCAGTCTTACCAAGGGGTATCGGTATCGTATTACCAGTAACTGGGTTGTGGAGGTCAGATAGGCAGTCGCTCCATGTAAAATACTGATATTCAGCTGCATCCGGTTAGACTGGAAGCCGACCCTAACATAGTTGGGAAAAGGCTAGGCAGATAATTATATATATGTAAGTAGTATGTGCAAGCTGAAGTGGCAATGGGCCGGCCATATTAGCCGCAAAACCGATGACCGTTGGGGTAGACTTGTTCTTGATTAGAGATCGCGAATCGGTAAAAGTAACGTGGGACGCCCTCAGGCTAGGTGGAGCGACGATCTTCGCAGGATGGCTGGTAGCAGCTGGATGAGAGTTGCCGAAAATCGAGTTGAATGGCGTGCAATAGGAGAGGCCTATGTCCAGCAGTGGACTGCTATAGGCTGATGATGAAGCAGTATCATGGACTTTTGCTTGATCACCAAAGATTGGCAAAGTTATTTAATTGGTGATCGTAGTTTGCTGGTATCCTCTTATTTATTTGTCAGTCACGTAGACTCGTGAAATCTTTAATAAAAACTTTAAAAATCTTGACGTATCTGTGGAGCCTAATAAATATTCAAAAGGCCCTAAAAATCTAAAAACCACAGATAAGTATCTTTTAACAACCCACATTCTTCCTTTTTTAGTATCTTAAAGTCCCAACGTCAAACATTCTCTTTTGAAACCGGTTTACGGCCCCTAAACCGGTTCGTTTCGGTTTACGACCGTAACGTTACAGGGAATAGGTAAACGGGACTTATTTGACCGAGATGTTGTACGTGTAAGAATCTTAGATCTTACTTAGATAGTCGTTGAGAGGAAAAAGTTTAAGGTTTTTGGGTACTAAGTAATAAAAAAAAAGTAATAAAAAGATAACTGAAGGCCAATTCTCGTAAAATCTAGTCGCAGTCTCATCTCAGCGACAAACAAATGTCAAAAACTTGTCAAAATGTAGGGAAATTAGAGGTATTTTTTGACAGATTGAGACTGAGATCAGACTGTGAACGGACGGAGAGTAATGGGTAGCTCACCGTCCGATCAGGACCAGGCCCGTGCCGGACGGCGAGTATGTGTTCCACGCGCGCCTCAAAGAAATGTCTGCATAAAGGAAGGGGCCCGCTAGGGCTGAAGCCTGCCGGGGAAGCGGGATCGTCCGAAACGGTTACCGCTGCCCCGGAACATAAAGGGCTAAGGAAGGAACACGGGTGGGTTTTAGTCAGTAAGAGTCTGACACTCCCTTCCGCTCCACCCAGAGCGGGAGGAGTCATTAGATGATTTCCCATCAAAAAAAAAAAAAAAAAGACAAATCAGACTGTGGACGTTTTTAAAATTACGAGAATTGCACCTCTGATGTCACTTGGAAAGCTGCCACGCTAAAATGGAACTGGGCTGGACCGGACACATCTGCCGCATGTTAGACGACAAATAGGCCAAACTTACGACCCAATGGGTCCCTCTTAATGGCAAGCGACATCGCGGCAGGCCCAGACGGAGATAGCGGGATGAGCTGGACTCCTTCAACAAGAACTGGTCCTTAGCAGGTTTGAACAGAAAGAAGTGGGAAGAGAGTAGGGAGGCATTTGCCCTGCAATTGGACATTATCATCAATCATAATAAATAATATGTTAAGTAGAATTTCTCAGTCACAGTTCCAGAGTCTGGATATGTGCTCGATTGATGGCAATAGGCTCGCCCCCTATTACATGGTTCTTAATCATAACTGGCGAAATGTGGGTGAACTATGGGTACACCTCTTCTTTTTTTTTTGGATGGGAAATCATCTAATGACTCCTCCCGCTCTGGGTGGAGCGGAAGGGAGTATCAGACTCTTACTGACTAAAACCCACCCGTGTTCCTTCCTTAGCCCTTTATGTTCCGGGGCAGCGGTAACCCTTTCGGACGATCCCGCTACCAGATGCTACCAATGGGTACACCTCTGACTTACCTTTCGGGGATTACAGGCAATTGGCATGATGTTATGTTATGATGTTTAGATTTTTTTTATTGTTTTTTGAAGACAAGTGAAAACTTCTTAGGCGCGTTGGGAATTTTTTGAGATGGGGAAAAAACAATTGAATTCGCGCTTCTGTTACTACCGTAACCGACACCGCTTCGGATGTGTTCGGCTGTCCTCGGGATGTTCGAGTACTCGGTTTTAATGTATTTCCGATATGTCAGTGAGAGATAGCAAAGTATTCTGTTTGTGTTTTGTTTATATGATGATTCAAAAAATACACACGTAATTGTTCAAGTTTTCACTTCTGTCGGCACTCCCGGAGTGCCACTTTATTATTTTTGTTTTTTGTCCCACGTATTTACCAACGTTACAGTTGTAATTTTATACTTTCTTAAACGTTTTTCACTAGTTAAGATAAAAGTTAAATTTAATAGGGGTCGAGGCTATTACCATCAACCCGGAACAAAATCAAACGCCCGACCCGGCAATCAAACCTACCCAGGACAAGTAGGTACTATTATTTATTCTGTGCCTTTGCCAGGACGCTACGGTCGCCCGTTGTGCTTGCTATAACTACACCAATGAAGCAGTACCTTTTACTATAACGACACTATATAATATCTCTGAAAACAAATCTTCAATGAAATGTCAAATACTTCAAAATAGTCTCACAATTTCTCAACATCCAATATTCACAATCTTTTATTTATTCCACAATCTTTTATTGTTTTAAAATGGCGCGAAATATATAAAAATAAGAAACAAAGGAGTCACGTCTGTCGATATAGAGCGATAGGGAAATAATTCCAAATTAAAAACGAGGAGCCACTTATCATTGTCGAACAATAGCTGATAGAGGAAATATGTTTAGGTTACGCTAAGTTAAGAATGTTAAATACAAATAAGTACTTAAAACGTAGGCAGAAGAAAATAATATTAATTATTATTGAAACACTACCTAATAATACATATTACTTCCTTTTAGCATCATGCTGAGTCTAAGGAAGAGAAGAGAGGAAGCCTTTTTGTCACAGTCATGATGTGCAGCCTTCGACTATTTCTATTTTGTGCTTGTGATTATAGATATTATATTTTGTTTTTATTTTTCCTTTATTTCAGTAAGTTAATACATATAAATTATGTTTTTAAATATTAGAATACTTACATTATTTTTCCTTAATATTAGAATTAATTATCTTTTTGTATGCACATGTTTCTGTAACAAATAAACCTCTTTTTCTTTCTTTTATCTTGTGTTTTACCAATTACTAATAAAACATTACCTAATAGACTAATCACTTACATCAGCTATAATCATTATTCCTTCGTCTTACACCGAAATCAAAACAAATACACCCACATTTATACAGCTTTACCTATCAATTACGTTCAGAATACACTCCCCATCCACCCTCCCTCAGCAGATCGACGACGCTCCATTACTGCGTTGAGCGTAAACCCTCATTAGTATCGAGCTGTATAATTAAGTTATTAGCCGTCGTCGGTACGCGTTAATTACGATATTGTCTCATGCAGATAGCGGCAAATTACGTAAAATGTTACGGACGTAATATCATAATGTCATGTATTATTTAGTGAGAGTATAAGTTATGGCCCAGTGATAACAGCCGCGACTTATGAGTGTAGGTCGTAGGATCGTACCTAGTCAGGCAGTTTACTTCGTGTAAA
This sequence comes from Hydraecia micacea, assembly GCA_914767645.1. Classification (NCBI taxonomy): domain Eukaryota; kingdom Metazoa; phylum Arthropoda; class Insecta; order Lepidoptera; family Noctuidae; genus Hydraecia; species Hydraecia micacea. The sequence continues at coordinate 4,026,485 of OU611804.1, forward strand.
TAATTTCATCACCACTGCTCTTAAAACGGTGATGGAAAACATCGTGAGGAAACCGGCAGGTTAAGAACCAAAAATTTGAAGACATGTAAGATCTACCAACCCGCACTGGGCCCGCGTGGTGGATTACGGCCCACTCCCTCTCACTGAAAGAAAGCCTGTATCCCAGCAGTGAGAACACTATAGGCTGATTAACACATGACATTCAGAAATAAAAATACAATAAAAAATGGTGTATTCTGTGCACCGCTAAACGCACAATAGTGTATGTTTCCCAGACTACTAAACATAAGAAAATCCATCGTAGACTTTGACTCTGTCACCTCTGACCTAGACTAGATTCAAGAGCAACCCCATTTCAAATAAAAAAAAAACAGTGGCACTCCGGGAGTGCCGACAGAAGTGAAAACAAAATACAAACAGCATACTTTGCCATCACTCACTGACATATCGGATATACATTAAAACCGAGTACATTCCGAATACAGCCGAACAAATCCGAAGCGGTGTCGGTAACGGTGACAGGAGCGCGAATTCAATGGGTTTTCCCATCTCAAAAAATGCTCAACGCGCCTAAAGAAGTTTTCACTTCAAAAAAATCTTTTACAAGATTAAACCCATGGTATCCTAAGTATTTCATTGGCATTCGCCCCGTTTATTTCAGCTCACTATTGGGTTAAACTCTCCCAAGTTGTTGCCATAACTCTCGGTTTTCCGCCTCACCGAAACAGTTAACTAAAACAGATAGTGCTAGTTTTTAACTGCGGCTATTCTTAATAATTTATTTTTCTATCTCACTTCCCACATTTTGCCATTTAAACTTTATTTTTATATGTTTTCAAAAGGGGGTTTTTGTTCATACGGATATGCCAGCCTCATCATCCCTTATACACTATTTAACTTTAGTTGAAATAAAAAATCAAAAAAATATACTATATTTCTGGTTTTTGTAATTGCATGTACAATACCTTAGAATAGGTACAGACGCCTGCATTAATTAATTGGCTATCTCATTAAGCATCCCTACGTTTACACAAAAACGTACTGACATGACGTGTAGTATTGTGTAATAATATTAGTCTTCGCCTAAAATCATTTGCCGTCCAATACCGTTGTTGGTCAGAGCCGGCCAAAATGCACCCGTCCGTACATCCAGCCTACGTAACACAACGCAACGTAAGCTAGGAATGTCATCAATGCATCGGTACCTTCAGTTCGAAATACAAACTCGAGGAACAATCTGACGATTTGAATTCTGGGAACGTTCGAAATACTGGCAGCCGGTACCATGGAGTTTTAAGTCGAGCGTCCTTACAATTTTTTTTTACCTCTGACTTTACATCACTGTCCAAATCACAGTGAGCTTTCTTCTCATTCGAATAAAGTTGCTATTTGGGTTGCTGACAAGTCTGTCAAAATAATTGTGATCTTTATTTTTTTTACAATAAGGTCGCTGTTAGGTTGTTGCTGTCAGACGGAAAATAACTGTGAACGGACGGGCTGTTTCTCCCGTGGCATCATGGTAGATGATTTGAAACAAAAAAAAAACTGTTCCATTTTTGTATAAGGTGTGTCCAGTTGACCAAAGACTCGTAATGGCTATTATCGTGAAATAACTATAAGGTTATTTCACGATAATAGCCATTACGAGTCTAGAATTTTGGATAGGTTTTGAATTATAATTTGCCTTAAATGTTTCCACTGCTGGGACACAGGCCGCTGTAATCTACGGACAAATGACGGGCGGTTACTGCGGTTTATTATAAGTAGTGATGAACTTTACATCACAAGGAAGCAAAAAAGTTTCGTCTATTTTGCACAGAACGCTTAATTACTCGAAACTCCTTTCAAATTGTGAGTCTACCAACACCAAAGTGAGTTTCAAAAGTAACCTCAGTCTATTGATGGTCTATTGCTATTCCGCAGACTGCAATATACGGAAGTTTGAGCCGCGAAGCGAAAACCAACTGGAGAGATACTAGATACCTGGTTTTATTGGAATCTGACACTAGGGGCTGATTTTGTGGTGTAGGTATATAGAGTGGGCTAAAATAAGAATAGCTGCTATTTTTTCTCAGGTCGAATCAAATATGAATGGGTTTTTCTTTGCATAACAGAAGGCCAAATTCTCGTAATCTAAAATTTTCAAAATCTAGTCGCAGTCTCAACTCGGCGACAAACAAATTTCAAAAACTTGTCAAAATGTAGGGAAATTAGAGGTATTTTTAACAGATTGAGACTGAGATCAGGCTCTCAAACCGGTGAAGGAAAACATCGTGAGGAAACCGGCATGTCCTAGAACAAAAAATTCGAAGACATGTGACATCTACCAACCCGCACTGGGCCCGCGTGGTGGATTACGGCCCACTCCCTCTCACAGAGAGGAGGTCTGTGTCCCAGTAGTGGGAACATTATAGGCTGATTATGTTTATCAACCAATTCATAACCACAGCGAGTTTGAAAGTAAAATAATCGATCTCAATCTCGAAATAGATAACTCAAACTTGCGTCTGGCAACACCGACTGAGTTTAGCCTGCTTTATTGGTATCGGACAGTTTGAATAGCAGCTATTGGTAGTTCGGTTGGTAGAATTAGACGCTAGTTTCAATTTGTAGGTTGGTAGTTAGGATTTGAGTTTGGAAGGATTTTGAGTTGGTCGCGTGTACTTCAACTGAGAATGAGGTACAGGCGTGGCCAGCACGACAAGCTACTACGATCTGTCAAATTTCTTTTACAGATTTTCAATTTTATCGCTAAAGCATAAGGTTCAAAGTTGGGAAAATTTGACAGGCTCTGTACAATACGGTACAGTACCCGACCCACAACCTATTATTATAATGACAAGACACTGACCTCTCAGAACCGACCTAAAGTCTATTCAAACTTATGTTTCAAATTAATATTATTTGAAGTTAAACAAATATCAACTTTGTTTTAATGGTAATTAAGTTGATTTCAGAGTGACTTAGAACTATTTAAGCAGTTATAAAAATATTTGAAGTTGTAGCGTAAACTGACCTTTATTATGTAGGATTTAAAGTTACTTTTCCATAAACTCATATTTGTTTACATTTTTGGCAAATAAATCGCGTAACTATGCAGATTACCTAGTATAGGACACGAAAGTGATAACATAAAATGACGCCTGTTTTCCCTGATAGGTCGGGCAGAGGTGTACGACTTGTGATATAATAACAAGCCATTGGAAACCTGCATCCTAATTGCGTAAAACACTATCAATCTCAATCTGAATAATTTTGAAAGATATTGCTAATCCATTGATTCATATGTTCGAAAACTTTGTCTGCTCAACAACGTAAATAACGCAATGAATGTTGTTGAACTGTCAAAATGAAAGCCATTCCTACTGTTAGTGTATTACGAAATTACCCCGAAGGACCTGTTATTCATAACAATTTGTTCTGTTCTGTAAATATTTTATTTTGTATATGAAAACAACTTTGAACTTTACTGGTAAAAATAATTATGTAATTTCGAGTATTATGATTTATGATAGACCCACCATGTAATAAGGGGCGAGCCTATTGCCATCAACCGGGCAAAGCTCCAGACTCCGGGCTGCTACTGAGAAATTCCAGACTTGCCCGACTCGGGAATCAATCCCAGGACCTCATGCTCTCTGCAATAGCGCTAGGGAAAACTACACCAACGAGGCGGTCGAAAGTGATGTAGGAGGATTTTTGCATTGCGGTGCGGCCCGCCCAAATCTACGTCAGCCATTACGTCAGAAACACCAACTTCCGTACGCCAATAGCATGATAAGCCAAAACGTATAACATAATTACAAATTCGTACGTATCATCCATTTGCGAAATCACTTAACCTGATTTTCGCTTCGGCCATCTTCGTGGTAATTCGGGCCCAATCGGGGTTCATGGCCGCCCGCTTAGGTATGCGAATATTCGAATAATAACCGTTGAGATATACGGAATGCATTCCGGAATATCGGATGCCGGAACTTCGGTATATAGCGGAATAAATACCGGTTTGAGTTTAAAGGTATTGGTGATCAATATTTGAGCGAAATGGAAGAAAAATGTCGGTATTATTTTATACGTTGTCATTTCCGTGGAGTTCTGCTATTCACCATTGAAGCTAAAAATGTCAATAGGAAAAGATTACCTATTCAGCATTTGGTACGTTTTCCGTGGATATAAGCTTTCAAATTGTGTTTTTTTTTTAAAACAGCAATTTATTGTTCTAGTCATTTTTTGTTTTTAATTTATCGAGGATTTTCTTTAAATGTAACCGATACACAATGAACCACATTGGATTTCAATGGAAACTAAACGGCAAAAAGAAAAACTACAAAAAAGCTTCAACATTCAAATTTTATTATTTAGTTCCAAAAAATGTTTTTTTTTTGCTTCTTTTTGCTGTCATTGTGTTAGGTCTTCCATAATACTCATGTTGTTCCTGGTCACAAATAATGGAAAACTCGACAGCCATTTAATATTGTAAAAAATATTAATAATAAAAAGAAATGTTTATGGCATCTTTGTTTTTTTTTTACAGACTACGGCTATACATAACATCATTGGGTTACGGACATCAATTTTACATTTTAGGTCTTAAATAATTTCATTTCATTTGATCGAAAAGTACAAAATATTTGATGGTTTTTGTTAACAAAATATTTACCGTACCTACAGAATTATTGTTATTAAAAATAGCGGGGTAATTGCGTAACACGCTAACAGTAGGAAAGGCGACTTTGACAGTTCAACAACATTCATTGCGTCATTTACGTTGTTGAGTAAAGTTTTCGAACATATGAAGCAATGGTTTAGCAATATCCTTCAAAATTATTCAGATTGAGATAGATAGTGTGTTACCTACGTAAATTAAGGTGCAGGTTTCCAATGGCCTGTTATTAACTTATTATATCACAAGTCGAAGAATAAAAACAATGTCGGTCTTCCACTTTCCGTTTCAAAAGCAAATGTCATCGTAACGAAAAGAGTTTTCCCGCGCTCCGGATAAAACTAGCTTATATGCCTCGCTGTGACAATGGCTTTCTGTCCAGATATCTAGTCTAGCGTAGACTTTTCTTTAAAAATATTATTTCTGTACAAATACTCGGCATTAGATAGGTACCTTTTGGGGTTTTCTTTAGGATCAAACCATCTGCCTAGCGTTTTGCAAACTATGTTGGAGTCGGCTTTCAGTATAACTGGATGCGGCTGGATACCAGTATTTTAAATGGAGCGACTGCCTATCTGACCTCCATAACCCAGTTACTGGGTAATACGATACCCCTTGGTAAGACTGGTTTTCAGACTTTCGGGCTTCTGACGACACGTAACGCGTGTCAAAAATCCACGAACTACAGCCGGGACCAACGGCTTAACGTGCTTTCCGAGGCACGGAGGGGTCTTGGTATGTAAAGATGGTCACCCATCCACGGACCAATTGCGGAAAGCGTAGCTTAACCTGATCAGTCGACCCGTGTGGCTGTTATTACTTAGCCACAAGCTTCTTTAGGATCAATCTGTGTTTAAAGTGGAAAGACTTAGCCACAAGCTTCTTTAGGATCGTGGAAAGCTGTAATATTTTGTCGTTGACCGTATTAATACTGTTATACTTAAAACAAGTTATTAGAAAACTTCGAGGTGTTAAATTGGACATCCATCTATCGACTGACCTCGGCAAGTTCAGCTTAACCTCGTAATTCGTTCGAACATCTTGTTTAGCCACACGCCCACGCACGAAGCATGACCTTTATGATTTAGGAAAAAACTAAACATGGCACCTGACTGCCGTTTCAAAACACACATTAAAATAGGCACTTGAAGGCGTTATAATATTCATAATACACCACTTAATTTAATACCGTAAAACGGGATGAATAGGGATGCAGGGGTGAATCGGGACGAAACTTTAAAATGGATTTTAACATTGAACTTATTGTTTTTTTTTTTGCCAAAAAGGACTCTAATGTGTTTATTATATTATTATTAACGATTAAGTGTCCTTGTTGGCAATAAACTTTATCACATCAACGTTAAAATACATTTTAAAGTTTCGTCCCGATTGACCCCTGCATCCCTATTCACCCCGTTTTACCGGCAATGATTTACCTACATATCTCAAAATAAATTACTTAGCAATCTTCACGGCTTCGACCTACCAAAAATAAAATTTCCTTTTACAAAAATCCGTAGGAGCGAAACTGCAAAATCATCGGAAACCGGTGAGGCTCACAAAATGTCGGTGTTCCAGCGAATGGAACGAATATTAGGTGTTAGTTGGACTCCTCCTGACACAGAGTAGTACAGAACAGAAGGTCGGCTGCATACATTACCTGCTGGGAATGTGAGGATATAATTCCCTTTCAGTGCAGAGCCAGAGATCAGATTCTAATAGCCATAAAAATCTTAAGGAGCATGGTTCATACCCCAGAGCTACACAAGACTTTGTGTACACTTTATGTACAGAGGCCAGCACATCAAGCTACCCCAATCTGTCAAATTTCTTTGATAAATTTTCAACTTAACTACAAAGGGATAAGGTTGATATTCAATTGGGAAAATTTGACAGATTGGGGTAGCTTGCTGGCCTCTGTACCTGACAACTACCCTGAGCCAGGCCTACTCGACGACATCGACTGTTCGCCACATCCCATTGCCGCACTATGTCGCACGCGCAGTCCCCGCTGTGTCGCATGCACGGTGCTATAAACTCCTTAATGGAGGCAGTCCCGGAATGTGACATCTTTAATGACACACTCAGGGTGATCATGTCAAATTGTCTCATGTGAAGCTATGTTTGTTAGGTAAATAAGTTGTATGTTGTTATTACTTTATTCGATTTTATTTTATTTTCTCTTTTTAAAGTTATTGTTAAGTATGTTTTATCTCTGACTTGTTATTTGATTTTGAATTAGGTAATATGTTTATTTTTACGTTTAGTTTTACCTGTTAATTACTGTCATTGGTAATGAATTATAAATAAATAAATACAGCGAGCGAAAACAGGCGTGCGCACACATGGACGCGTATCTACGTACAGCGATCTCAAACAAATGCCGGTCGCGATTTCGCTTGGCGTGGGGCTTGTTGCTGAATAATGACAGCCGTACAGCTCGATCGATCAGGTTATCTATACTTGCCGCGGTCGGTTCGTGAATGGGTGACCAATTGACCATCCATTACATATCGAGACCCCATTTTTCCTTGGAAACCACGTTAAGCTGTTGGTCCCGGCTGTCATTCGTACATTTTTGACAGTCGTTACGGGTGATCAGAAGCCCAAAAGTCTAACAACCAGTCTTACCAGGGGCTATCATGTGTTATCCAGTAACTGGGTTGTGGAGGTCAGACAGGCATTCGCTCCATTTAAATTATTGATATTCAGCTGCATCTGGTCAGACTGGAAGCCGATCCTAACATAGCTGGGATAAGGCTAGGCAGATGTTTTGATTGATTAAGTTCGCTGGGACTCGCTGTAACGTGAAGCGTGTCTATGTGTGCGTGTGTTATCACTTGTTTTATGGAGCCGGCCTTCTGTTCCCTATCTATTCTGTGATCCTGTGCTGCGGAAATAGGTCAGGGATATTCCGGTAAAGTCTTTTTGTGACGTCAAAATAGAATTACTTGGGATGCGGAGACATTTCAAACTGGATTCAAAGTTTTTCTTGAAATGCTTGTCTAAGCTATAGTTTGTTTTAGTTTTATAGTTCTGTGCCTCATTCGGTTAAAGCTTAGGGTTCCTAAGAAAGTGGTGAACGGTCACACAATAACGTCATAATAACTGGACAGGTCCACTCAATCTGTGTGGTTCTTTCCTCAAAAGACCACCTCAGACATCGATCTACATGGTCTTCATATAACCTGACCAAGATTATGTCTGGACTTTAAAAGAGACTGTGACCTCTGAGTTTGTTTCGGCCTTTCTTCTCAGAGTAGTCAGATAGATAACGCCCACCTCATTTTAAAAAATATGATTGACGTGTAAAAGTGTTTGTGCAAACCTACTTACAGAAATAAAATCATTTATCGTTTATTTATCATTTAACGGATGTCAAAACACAGAGCGTTTCTTGTCACCTTAATCTATACTTTTAACAAAGCTGAAGAGTTCGTTTTCTTGTTTGAACGCACTTACCTCTGGAACTGCCATTCGGTTAAAAAAAGGATCTTTTCACATGGAATTTATTCCTCACTCAAAGTATCTAATAAATAAGGTCAAGCCAATGCATAGTCTCCGCTGGATAGATTGCTTGTTCTAGCTATATCTCTCGGGCATTTCTTACAGGCGGCCATGACAGGTGCCTTATTGTCATGCATTGCAATACGGACATAGTGCGGGCTCTTATTTATTGAGAAGGAAGTGAGCGTTTGACCCCTTTTTTTTTTGGATGGGAAATCATCTAATGACTCCTCCCGCTCTGGGTGGAGCGGAAGGGAGTGTCAGACTCTTACTGACTAAAACCCACCCATGTTCCTTCCCTCGCTTTTTATGTTCCGGGGTAGCGGTAACCCTTAAGCAATTAAAGTTTGACAATTTTGTCCATTGCTTGATGTAAGAGACCAAAGACAATATACATCGCGAAAATGTTATGACACTGGCAAATAACAGCAAATAAACAATCAAAACAAAAACAAGATGCCGATTGCAGAAAGGAAAAATAACTACTTCTGTAACAAACAACATTATCAAGAACAATAATTAATTCTTGCGTCGCATCTGTGTAAGACAAAGGTACCTAACTAAGGTAACTTTGTTCAACAAACAGAGGGGCAATTTCCGTAATTTTAAGAACGTTCATAGTCTGATCTCAGTCTATCGAAAATACCTCTAATATCCCTACATTTTTGACAAGTTTTTGACATTTATTTTCGCTGAGATGAGATTACGACTAGACTTTGAACGTGTTTAATTTCGGGAATTGGTCTTTTGATCTCAGTCGAATTTGTAAAAAACACAATCAATTTCCCTATATTTTTGGCCAGTTTTTGACATGGATTGTCGCTTAGATGAGATTGCGACCAGATTTTGAACGTTTTTAATCCAGGGAATTGGCCTTCTGCTGTGATTTCGGACGAACCTCAACAGCGCTGAATTTCAGCAACTACCTCTCTCCACCGGAGGGGTGTTCGTTCCACCCGCTGAAGACCTCCCAACTAGACATGAGTTACCTTGGGTAACCTGGAAGTCTTTAAACAGACTCCGGACTCAGGTTGGCCGAAGCAAGGAAAACCTGTTCAGGTGGAGATTTATAGACGACTCCGCCTTGAAGTGTAAATGTGGTGCAGTTCCACAAACGATGAGACACTTAATATCGTGCCCTGCGTGTCCTGTCAGCTGCACGTTACAGGAATTGATGGACGCTAGTGATGGCGCCAAACAAGTAGCCGAATTCTGGGCCGAGTACATTTAGATTGCTATCGACACGCTAAGAAGAAGACCGGGGGACCACATGGCCACATGGCTTTTCCATGAAAACCCGTTTTCAGTAATCAAGGACTACTTTTAGACGTTTTTAAGCTACATTGTGACTAAACCAGGGACACAGACCTCCTGTCTGTGAAAGTGGACATTCCACCACCACTCCACCACTCGGGCACAGTGCGGGTTGGTAGATGTAACTGTGTCTTGGAGCGGTGAATGCTAAGCAAATCCCGCACCCCGGCCATACGCAGAGGTGGAACACAGTGGTGGTTTTAGCCGGTAAGAGTCCGGCATGCCCCTCTGTCAACCCCACGATGGAGGAAGTCCATAAAGACTACAACGGCGCACCAAAAAAAAAAAGATGTCACTTTGTCTATGAATTTTGATTTTCTATGGCATGCCGGTTTCCTCACTATGTTTTCCTTCGCCGTTTTGAAAGCAGTGCACAGTGGTGGTAAAATATTATATCACACAAAGTAAAGTATCTGCCTAAGTTCAAACCCAAGACTGACAACTCATAATTCGTTGCCGTATGGGGTCACTGCTCTAAAAATGAAGTTGTGTTCGATGAATAGACAAAAAGATCAAGAGCTACATATTGAAGACTACATAATAATATAAACTATAATAATATGTACATTTATATAAAAAAATAAGTAAATAATAAGGGCATCAAAGAATTCGTCCGCATCGCTGTCAACAGGAACAGTGCCCAAAAGCTGGTAGCATTGCGACGTTGTATGGCAATGCTAATTCTTTGGCCAAGAAATTGGCCAGCCCTCTGGTCACGTGAAGAGTCGACTAAGTTGAAGACTTGAAAAGAAGTAAGAAAGAAAGAAAATACATTTATTTAGCGCAGACTAAAAGACACACAGCACACCAGAGACATACATCAGATAAAAACAAATAAAAAAGTGTAAAGTCCGATGTAAGAAATTAGCAGGAAAGTGGACCTCACGGCTGCGCCAAAAAGACCCAGTTCAGCAAAAATGCCAGACAACTAGTGCCTGACGCTGGCTTTCAACTGGACCTTATGTGTAAGGTGACGGACTTTACCCCAGTGTGTTAGATCATTCTACCAACATGATTGATCTAACCTTGAGTCCTACTAACGTATCAATACCTTTACAAATACTACAAAGAAATATAATCAAAAAAATCGCCACAATAAATCATCCAAAAGGACCCAACAGTACATAACGCTATTGTGTCCGCACCGTTTTATAACAATATTGACATCCTTCAATATTGTATGAGACTTCATAAAACGCTTCGCTACCCATGGACAATATCGATAAAGACATCAGTCAACGTTTAAAAACCGGACAATGAGCCACAAAAAAAAATTGAAACAGAATGTCTCTTTACAACGAGCTTAAACAGGCGCACGTACACATAGACACGTTTATTTATTTATTTATTTATTTATATATACTTTATTGTACACCAGAAAAAACATTACAATAAAACGATGGTTGGATGGACGTTTTACGTATTTAGAACTTGTTTTGTGTAGGTTTATATTTATTTTGCTTTTTGTATCAGATTTTAATGCTGGGCGCGGTCCTTTATTAGGGAAAGACAGTAGAATTTTTCATACAAAATCACAATACTGACACAACCGTACCAACAATATCACGGAAAATTAAATCGTTTACCTAGGGCGGTAGACGGCTATAACCGTATCCGTATATAGCATTGTGGATGAAATCTGTTTACGTGTGGGTGTAGCACATACCTATTGAGAGCACGTACACCACTTATTTTTTTACAGTAAATCAACGTGACCTCAGCTTTATTGCTTTAAGCATAGTCTATAAAATAAGCAAATACATTTTACACTGCGGTAGCCATGTTTGACGTAAAGAAAGTACCAAGTTATACAGCTGTCACCGTACTGTCTTTCCATGAACTTTTAAAATACGGTCACAGCCGTTACCGCGCCGGATGGTGTTAAACTGGCTCTGTTTCCCATAGTGCTCATACACACAAGCGGTTGGCATCAACGGCAGAGCAACTGCAGCCATCGACAACGTGTCGCTCGTGTCTTTGAGCATCGCATCGTACACACGAGCGGCGCGTTAAAGCAGCTGCACTTGCCTTTGACGCGTGCCGCTCATGCATGCACACATAGGTTCACAGCATTATACTGATCCATAGCCGTTTTGCGTTGATGTGACGCATATTATTCCTCAATTGGTTTTCTTTGCGTCACTATTTCCGCGAATAAACGTATTTCTCTTCTTTACGTACGGCGACTTCAAACAAATGACGGTCGCAAGTGTAAGCGTCCGCCCTGTAACGTAAAGTTTTTTTAAGTATAAACAACCATGAAACAACTTGCAAAGAATTTTAAGCAGCGTCAACAAACTCCATAATAATAATACAAATGTTTTTATATATTTTATATGCTAATATTTAAAAATATAATTTACCTATATGTAAATAATGAAATAAAGGAAATACAAATAAAACGGTCACATTGTCAGGAGGTTCCTCTCTCTGGAGCCCTGACCGCCGGTAGCTTGGACCCTGTTCCCGATACCGGTGGGCTACTATTTTTTATATTTTTAAATGTTTTTATATATTTTTTTTATGTTCTAATATTTAAAAATATAATTTATATGTATTTAGACGAATAAAGGAAATACAAATAAAACCTATTTAATAGTTTTATAACCTCTTCGTATTCAACACCTACTTTACTAAATTACGAGCTGATCTGACCAACGGGAAAAAAATTCCCGTTGGAAAGACTAGTCGGACCACCAATCTGACCACTGGGAAAAACCCAGCGTGTCTATGGCTGCGTGTGTTTTCGCTCGTTGTTTGGAGCTGACCTGCTATTCGATGACAATGGGTTCTCGAACGTACAAATGTTGTGTATTTACGGTTGAAATCTTTTGTTAGGTGACGTGTGAAAGATATCGTTCCTTGGTATATTTTATAACTTGTTTATATTATTTTATTTACAAGTCATCCTAAATTCCGTAACCAACCTAACACTTAAATATGCATATTATGTACAAGATATAAAAAGGGGAAGGGCTCATTGGGCATCAAAAAATTCTTCCGCTGTCAATGGGAAAAGTGCCCAAAAGGGTGGCAGCATGCCACGTTGGATGACTGGATTTTGTGGCCCAAAAATAGGCTTGCCCGCTGGTCACATGAAGAGTCAACCAACTGCTTGACGATACGAATACGCGCCGCGACTAACGAGTTAGGTCATAGGTTCGAACCCAGACAGGCGCTTTACTTTGTGTAAATTATTTCTACACCACTGCTCTCAAAACGGTGAAGGAAAACATCTTGAGGATACATATCCTAGAACCAATTCAAAGACATGTGACATCTACCAACCCGCACTATGCCCGCGTGGTTGATTACGTCCCACCCCCTCTGTGTCCCAGCAGTGGGAACGTTACAGACTGGACACTTTTGATAACATTGATTTATGTTCGATTCGGCACGGAAACATATCGACCGATTGTGAATAGCTTGCCGATTACCAACAGCAAAAGAAAATAATCGTAAAAACATTTTGCATACAGAGAAGTTTCTATACCATCGTCGAGTGCTTTAGTAATTTTCAGTTCCAATTTTGCAAACGTCTTTTACGACTGAAAAAAGGTAAAACTGTGCATATTTTAATTCCATTTCGTTGGTTTAGCGGAGAAATGCTTTTTCATAACTTTTCCGTTTTTAGAGGTTTTGTGTGTTAAAAATAAAATCGTGGGGCGTAGCTTAAAGTGAGAAAATAATGTAAAAAATGTAAATAGCATTTATAATGATATGAGCGGTTGACTGTTCCGGAATAACTCGAAATTTCACGCGCCCCACGATTTTATTTTTTTTGTCTGATCAATGCCCTAGATTGACAAGGAAAGTGTTGTCATGACTGGTACGGTCAGCAACAAACAGTTTTATTAATCATAGTTAAAGTTACGTGGTTGACGCCTATTTGACGGCGCGGCGAAGCAAAAGGCGATACGGTAACGATCCCTTTCCGAGTTGATATGTGTGCTACCTTTATAACTACATATTTAGTAATCTGTGTCTTTACTCGCCATGCTTGTTCGCAGTAAGCAAGCATGTTGATTAATGTTCTTTCCTTCTCTGAACGAAAAGGGGCACCATCTTATCCCTATAACAAAAAAAAAATACTTTCGTCATCGCTAGTTAATGGTCCATTAACATGTTGTGAATGCGCCAATAAGCCCTTTTACAACATCCAGCAATGAATGGAAAAGCAATAAGAAAGCTACTTTCAACCGGAATCAACGCTGAGTTGATCCAAACATTTCAGAGCTCATTTTGCTTAAGAATACTCCAAGCATTTGAAATCCTAGCGGAATAAATTTTAAACAAATGCTTAAAAGCACTCAAGAGTTTCAAAGAGGTCTTAGATAGAATAATTTAAGGAACATTTAATTTTGTTGCCTTTTATTTTACAAGACAACCACTGAAATTCTGAAGGTCAGTCTGCAATCTGCCTAGCCTTTTCCCAACTATGTTGGGGTCGGCTTCCAGTCTAACCGGGTGCAGCTGAATACCAGTATTTTACATGAATCGACTGCCTATCTGACCTCCACAACCCATTTACTGGGTAACACGATACCCCTTGGTAAGACTGGTTGTCAGACTTCCGGGCTTCTGACTACCCGTATCGACTGTCAAAGATCCACGAATGACAGCCGGGACCAACGGCTTAACGTGCTTTCCGAGACACGGAGGAGTCTCGGTACGTAAAGTTACCCATCCACAGACCAACCGCGGCAAGAGTAGCTTAACCTGATCGATCGACCCGTGCGGCTGTTATTATTTAGCTAGTTACTTAATAAAATCAAAAATGAACTATAGATCTAAAGTCTACAAGGCTTACAAAGTCCTTACATTTACAAAATATAAAAGAATCTATCAAAAAGATACCTAAATAAAATATAAAAACCTATTAAAACCAAATTATATTTTATGATTGCCATTACAACCACTAATAAAGAGTTGAAATTAGAATTTTCTTTATAAAACGATTCTGCAATGCCTCTAGTATTGCAGTTGTCCATAATAGGACCACTAACCATTCAAGCCAGCAAATTGGTGGAGGCCTTTGTCCAGCAGTGGACGTCTTTCGGCTGAAATGATGATGATACATCCTTTTTCCCATGGGGTAAGGAATCCCTACATACTCCTTTTGCTGATGATGATTATGATGATGATGAACACCCAGCAGTTGGCATGTTTGCCATGCTATAACCTAAACAAATCGAAGAAGAAAAAGTCAAATATCTGCTTGATTTTCGTAAAATAAAGTAGTCTTTTTTATTTGTAGGATATTCGACTCCAGACGCCAAAAGCCTCTAGTAAGGATATTGTAATAAAGTATCCAAATTCTATTTTCTCACCCGGTTATACATATAAGCTTCTTAGGTTTGATATAAAAATATCCACTTAGGCTTTTCCTAAATGCGCTGAAGCCGGATTCTAGCCTAACTCTATATGGCTAAATATTAGTACCTACCTATTTTACATGTAGTAGTTTTTAATGACATACAAGGGGTATCGTGTTACCCAATGGTGTTGGTTGTGGTGGTCAGATAGGCAGTTACTGGTTGGCTTTGAATAAAACGATCATCACTGGTTGCCTAATACAGCCCCCGGTTGCCCTGGTTGCCTACTCCGGAACATAAAGGGCTAAGGAAGGAACACGGGTGGGTTTTAGTTAGTAAGAGTCTGACACTCCCTTCCGCTCCACCCAGAGCGGGAGGAGTCATTTGATGATTCCCCATCCACAAAAAAAAATGGGAACGTGTTACCCAATAGAGTTGGTTATGGTGGTCAGATAGGCAGTTACTGCTTGGCTTTGAATGAAACGATTATCACTGGTTGCCTAAAACCGACCCCGGTACAAACGCTGTATCCACTAGTATCCACTAGTAGGAATAGCGCCACCAGTGGTTCGCAGAGCGGTAGCAAGCTCCAGCGAAAGAGCCAAAATAGTCTCCGACACGCGACGAAAACCCGAAAGCAGTTTTTTAAAGTGTGTAATCTCACTCACTGGCGAGAAGTCACAAGAAAGACTGAAGCTGTGGCGAGACAGTGCTTCCTTACCCAAACCATTCGTTCCACCCGCTGAAGACCTCCCACCTGGACATGAGTTACCTTGGGTAACCTGGAAGTCTTTAAACAGACTCCGGACCCAGGTTGGCCGAAACAAGGAAAACCTGTTCAGGTGGAGATTCATGGGCGACTCCGCCTTGGACTGTAAATGTGGATCTGTTCCACAAACGATGGGACACTTAATATCATGTCCTTCGTATCCTGTCAGCTGCACGTTACAGGAACTGATGGACGCTGGTGATGGCGCTAAACAAGTAGCCGAATTCTGAGCCGAGTCCACTTAGATTGCTATCGACACACTAAGAAGAAGACTGGTATTCAACAGCACCTGGGTTCAAGGACAGCTCAGATCTCAATTGCGTCTGCGGACCTCCCCACAGACAATGTACCACCTTTCATCAAGCGCCACATACCCTGTCACCTGTGCACTTGATGATCTTATGTATTTTGATGTATTTTGGACCAAAGATATTTGAACTTTTTGCCTTCGATACACTAAGATCAAGAACATCTCCTGGTTAAACCGGAGGCAACCACAACTGTGATGGACCGGTGTTATGAAAGTCAGAATTTCTGGGTTCTGACTACCTGTAACGGTTTTCATAGCATAGGGTATTAGTTCATGTTACAACTTGGCCGGTTAGAGCCGTCTGATGCCTATGAGTTAGCAAACGTGATGCTTACCGTCAAAAACAGTATACAGGGTCAAATTAAATCAGCTAGCGAAACTCCGCAGACGTGATAGTCAATATCAATACACGATAAAGCACAAAAGGAATTTGTTTGATGATTTTTTTTTGTGGGGTTATCAACTTCAAAATTAAGAATATAGATTATCTCAACTCATACTTCCAGTAGCAACACAACCAGAGGTCATAACATACGTAACATAATCAGCCTATAATGTTCCCACTGCTGGGACACAGGCCTCTAGTGTAGTGGACCACTATTTACGCCACACCCTGTATAAGCAGCATGTAATCTTTAAAATCCGGTTCAAAACACACAGTTTTCAACTGTAACAAATTGAGGTTCTCCAAATGTGAACCTCATTGACACTGTATACCTACTTGAGCACAGTTATTTGACCAACCACACAGAAAAACTGATTCAACGAGGTTTTATTTCAACGGGTTCCTTTATCCTACACAGTAGGGGTTTAAAAAAATATCTATTCTGGTTTTTATAACGGGAGCAAAGACAACTAGTTTTTTTTTTTACAGCAAAACATCGTATTCAATTGACCATCTGCTCATTTCTTTGCTTCTAAAGAAACTTCAGAAAAAAACAAAAGCCGCATTTTTAACAAACCCGAGAAATGTGCTGCAGAACTTTTAGCTTTTAAAACAAAGATTTTTATCTAAAGCAAAATACTAAATTGTGCCATAACCGAGACTCGGGTAAAAGCGGCCACAAATATAGCCCGGGATCGTTGGAATTCATAGCCCGTTTCCCGGGGGAGGGCAATGTCAAAGCCTCTTTATAAATGCCGTTGGAAAAGTCGAAATATTCCGGTACGAAATTACCTAAACGTATCTTTAGGTATATTTCAACTGTTTGTGTCATCTGTAGAGGCAGAATTTGGAACGACTAGAGTTTGAAATAACGCCATCTGTTGCTGTTTTATAAAGCAACTGTTGGTTGAGAAACGAAACTGTGACACACTTCAGCGTTTGACATGAAATTTCCCTAGATGGCGGCTCTCTGTAACAAACCATTTCGTTCTATAACTATCCGTTAGATGTCGCTGCTAGTACTTGGAACTTTGTTTTAATTCGTTAAGTTATAGACAGATGGCGTTGGGTTCTTGAACGTTTCAATACATGTCAACAATTTTCTGAACAGGCGCTTTTCACTTCGCACGATTTTCCCCGCTAATTAGTTAGTAACTAGTTTCTTCAAACTCCCACTAGATGGCAGCATATGATGCTTAGAATGTGCAAAGCCTTCACAACTAGCGCTTTTCTTTCTGTAATATTCCGTCAGTTTTCATTTAGTAAACGATAGATAGCAGCGATTAAAGTCCGGGGTGCTACAAATTGGCAACACGCTGTTTCCTTATCGCCCGTGCAATATTATTTATTGGTATTTTGTATTGAAATACCTTTAAAGAAAACACTTCAAGTAAATTGGTTTATAATTATTTTCCTTACTTTGCGATATTAGTTTTCAGTGCCACTTTGTTTTGTTAACAAATCTTTAAACATGTCCTTTGATATTATTATTTACTAGTCTATGTCTGTAACTTTTCTGTGTTTTTTCTCTGTGTCATGTCATGTTTGCCGCAACTAAACGTATTTTCTTTCTTTCTAGTAGGCACAGATTATAATGCGGATATTTTGACAACGTGGCTTTGGTATTTCAGGCTGCCTACTTTTAGCCAGTAATGAGGTATTTATTATTAGGTTAGGTAGTAGGAATAAAAAAATTGGTTACAGAGAAAATGTCATAGCGTGGTAAAATGAGCAACTTGTTTTTGGATGATATGGCTAGGGCGATAGGTGTTTTAAATATAATGATTACGGAGACATTTTAATAATCACCAAGCTCAGTCAGAGATGACACACACTATCAGTAGCAACGGGTTTCATTTTGACAGTTCAACAACATTCATTGCGTTATTTACGTTGTTGAGCAAACACATTTTTCGATCATACGAAGCAATGGATTAGCAATATCCTTCAAAATGATTCAGATTGAGATTGATAGTGTGTTACGCAATTAGGGTGCATTACCTAATTAGGTCTTTGGTAACTATTTCCCTAAACAACAAACCGTTAGGTACACACGCCAGCACATCAACCTACCCGAAACTGTCAAATTTTCCCAATCACCTTTGAACCTTATGCTTTAGTGATAAGGTTGAAAATCTATTAAAGAAATTTGACAGATTGTAGTAGGTTGATGTGCTGGCGTCTGTACGTAAACTTGTCATATTTTGTTATTGTTATTTCAAGCACCCTGTTTACAAAAAACGAAAACAAACAGCATTTACTTACAAAAATGTTGTTTCACGAAAAATGAGGTCACGACCAAGACAAGCTATATCTACCTATACTCCATGTGTTTAGGTAATAAAATAAAAGTAAACAAAAAAACCACGTGACGTGGTTAACCAACTAAACGTAATACCAGTCTATTCAATTGTCATGCTACGTCACAGATTGTACTCTTCAATTTAGTAACGTTATGAACGAATAGGGATGACGACGGGGTAAAGTAAACGAAATTCTATTTAGTCCGTCAGTTAGATTATTAAAAAATAATGGACACATATTTTTTCTTGTGTCAATCAACCAAAAACTTACAAAGATAAAGCGTGTACGTGTGCGTGTACGTGTAGGTAAAAATTGTACCAACACGTGACGTCATGCGACATTTCAAATCAATATATCTCTGCAATGTTTTGATTATGTGAAAAAAGAAAATATACGTGCCCAATACTGTTTAATAATCTACCCGAAGAAAAAAAAGTTAGTCGTCATCCCTAAAGTTGACTGTACTGGCCATAGATAGGTAATCTGTGTTTTTATATTCATACCTACTGGCTGACGGCACACTAATTAAAAACATGTGTGTCATAATCTCATTTTAAATAAAAATTTCAAGCCCATAAATTACTCCAATTAATAACCGCAATACTTTACCGTAGCATGTAGGTCATGTATGTTTTTAAATACTTATATTAATTAACTAGCAACACAAAAGTTCTGTAACAGGAAATTGCCAGTTAAAAATAAATTGGTGTATTACGACTGTTAAAATGACCACTCCATATTTTGTACTGGACATTTTATGATCCATTTTGTGTGATGTTATTTCGTTTTAAGGTTTATTTCTTGTTTTTATTGTATTACTTCAAGCCATCGTTTGCCTAGCCTTTTCTCAACCATGTTGGGGTCGGCTTCCAGTCTAGCCAGGTGCAGCGGAATGATGCAGCTGAATACCAGTATTTTACATGGAGCGACTGGCCATCTGACCTCCACAACCCAGTTACTGGGTAATATGATACCCCTTGATAAGAGTCATGGTTGTCAGACTTTCGGGCTTCTGACGACCCGTAACGACTGTTAAAGGTTCACGAATGACAGCCGGGACAAACGGCTTCACGTGCTTTTCGAGACACGGAGAGGTGATACGTAAAGATGGTCTCTCATCTACCGACCAACCGCGGCAAGCATAGCCTAACCTGTCGATCCACCTGTGCGGCTATATTTATAATTTTATTTAAGTACTTTGTATTTTACTGAAGTTGTGGTGGCCAAGTGGTAACGGCCGCGACTTACGAGTAGGTTAGTAGGTTCGAATCCAGACAGGCGCTTTACTTTGTGTAAATTATTTCATCACCACTGCTCTCAAAACGGTGAAGGAAAACATCGTGAGGAAACCGGCATGTCCTAGAACCAAAAATTCGAAGACATGTGACATCTGCCAACCCGCACTGGGTCCGCTTGTTGGATTACGGCCCACTCCCTCTCACAGAGAGGAGGCCTGTGTCCCAGCAGTGGGAACATTATAGCCTGATTATGTATTATGTTTTACTGAAGATTGTGCTAATAATCTTTTTCTTTATTTCAGGTAAGTTAAATTGAATTATTCTGCGTACCGGAATCATCTTTTAACAAGTAAGACAAAAATAATGTACCTATGACTCCTCTACTTTTTAAAGGGCTTGAAGTTCCGTGACATACCTATCTGTCCGCCATTTTGTTTTTTTTTTATGGCGGCCACGCTTGAACCCTATTATAAATCGATAGCTGACATCAATGCAAACAGAAAACATAATAAGACCAAACCCCTTAAAGTGTCACTTTATATGTATAGGACGGATTGGCGTGGCCGCCATATTGAAAAAGGTATGCCAGGCTCCAAAAAAGTTCAATCTTCTTTAACTTCACGTCCTGATGTGCCTAGGTATCAAGATGCCTAGGCACATAGTCGCTCCCACTGAGTGACCTCAGGGAAGGCGGCGCACAGTGGTCATGTACTGCCTTGCACACTTGCACAGCTAGGTTCCGGGGAGACCCTTTACAGTCTCCCCAGAGATGTGCACAGAGGGGGCTCCGGATTGGTATTTTGAGAGGTAACGGTGCCCCTTCCATAGTGCATATGGTGACCGCCGGGGTGGTTTTAGTGAGGTAAAAATCCCACACTCCCTGGTTTTATCCCTAAAGACCAGGCACCTTTTGAAGGTTTCCCCCCGAAAAAAAAAGGCACATAGTCGTTGGGTAAGAAAGCGTTCCTGGAATACAACGCTAGAGCAGTTTGAGGCTTATTACGAGGAAATACGGTCGGAGACTCTTTTGAAAATTCCTAAGTAAAAAGTCATAATTTCAGGTTTGGCTCTCGTCTATTTCCTCCTCCAATATTGGACTAAAAGATATTTACTGTGCCTCTACGTTTTTCTTTTTTCATTAATAGTTGACTTTGTACACTATAAGCCTCTGTTGAGTTGACAGCGGTTTAAGTCGGCATTTTTTTAGGGTCATTATAAATATAATGTATCATTAAAAAGGAAAACATAGAGACATACAAGTAGTTAATATTTATTATTCTGTAAAAAATCAAACAGAAAGAAAACAGGCGAGAGCGTTTCTATGTAGAAACGACAACCCGCGTTTCCTCAACGTTCGCGTTGAACAAATCGAACAATTGAATTCGACTGTTCCGCATTGAATTCGAAGCTATACGAAAAGCACTAGGTATTTACCTATCGAAACTCCACTCAAACAATACCTCTGTATTGTATTCACTAAAATTCAACAGATATTAAAATTACTCCGTGTATAAAGTCACTAATATTTAAACAATTCCAATTTAAACTACCCAAACAGTAAAACTGCATTATTAAAATAAATAAAATTACGAGGAAATATCAAGAAACTCCGCCTATAACCAGTTTATTAACCACTATTATTTATGTAACCCCATAATTTCGAAGGGCGGTCATCCCAAGGGAAATCATCTTTTACATAGCTGCCATAATATTTAATAGTTATTATTTATAGTATTATTGTTATGAGGGGCCGGCTTACTAACAATGGTACACCTAGATAACTCAAACTCAAAGCATGACATGTAATTAAACTATAGGCACTTCGGTTTGTTAATCAGAAAGATGAGGCTAGTTGCCCATTCCAAAAATTCCAAAACGTAGAACACTGGGCAGGAAACTCTAAAGACACCCTGAAAAATCATTAAGATACTCGTACTTATTATAAAATCCTGTTTTTATGACTTTTTTAGGGTTCGCTGTGTCCGTCTGTCCGTCCGTCCATCAGTCCGCAGCTTAGCTCAGAGACTCTTAGTACTAGAATATATAAAATATATAAAATGGGTCCTCGCGAGTCTCTTAGAAACAAATTTAAAGAAATTGATATACTAACTCTGCCTTCTCTTTACATTTTAGAAAGTATTTTGTATGTTCGCAAAAACTTAGGACTTTTCAAAATAAGAAGCGATTTCCATAATATAAATACACGCAGTAAAAATGAAATTGTGATACCTAAATTTAGACTAACTAAAACTAGCAAGTCATTTCTTGTAAACAGCATCCGTTTTTATAACAAGTTGCCAAAGTCGGTTACAGAACTTAGCGATGGAAAGTTCAAAACCCTCATCAAACGAGTCCTTATCAAAAAAGCATATTATAAGATTAAAGACTACGTTGAAGACAAGGTAGTTTGGCAATAATTCCTTCTGCACATGTGGCTTCCCTGGCACCTCTTTGACGGCATAAGTTCTACGTAAATGTCTATTAACTGCTCTCAAATTACGATGTTTATTTTTTATTTGTACATACTTCTATGACATAATCTTTTTATTATTTGACATTATATACAGACAATTTTAATTTTTCACCTCTTTCTTAGTTGAAATGGCAATCATATCTCTTGGTTTTAGTAGATTTTTATATTTTGTTTATCCTTTTGATACATCCTTATTTTGTAAATGTGAGGACTTTGTAAGCCTTGTAGACTAGATCTGTAGACCATTTTTTATTTTTATCAAGTACCTGGTACTTGTTGACAGGCCTACGCTGTCCTCCCATACCTACTGTAACTCGAAAACATTGTAAAAGCCAATTATTTTTAAAAGAGTAACCATGGAGTTTCTTGCCGGTTCTTCTCCATAGGAAACGACCAATTGGAACCGTGCACCTAGCTTCTGACGTTTCATAAGTGCCCATGTTGGTTTATGTGAAATAAAAATATTTTGATTTGATTTGATTTGAGAAAGCTATAATTTACAGGTTGACCAGCAATCTTAGAAATAGGTGATAACACATAATAAACACATACAACGTAGCCTCTTACTCAAGCAAATAAAAAGTTGACATTAAAAAATATTTTTCTCATGACATGCTTGGAAATTTGAGCATTATTTTGACAACCTTCTTCGAGATAAATCGAAATTGCTGTACTGGCCAAATACATGCGAGCAGCGGCCGGCAGAAGTTGTATGAAAATCCATATCTGTCGTGGTTCAGCGGCCAAATAAATTACATAGTAAATTCATATCTGTCGTGTAATTTAAAAGTGGAACAATCTTTTGCTCCGAAACATGGCCACCAAGGAGGTAACTTATCAAAGGTTTTATTTAAATTTCGTACTGGCTTGCAAATAGAAAGCTGTTTATTGAAAAATAAAACAAATGAACACTTTAATGCGGGAAAAATGATTGTGGTTCGTCATTGATTTTGAAAAGTAATAGTATTTAACAAAAAGTTCTGCCTAGGTCATCATCATCTGCCTAGCCTTTTCCTAACTAAGTTAGGGCTTCCAGTCTAACCGGATGCAGCTGAATACCAGTATTTTACATTGAGCGACTGCCTATCTGACCTCCACAACCCGGTTACTGGGTAATACGATACCCCTTGGTAAGACTGGTTGTCAGACTTTCATTCTGCCTAGGTACTACATAGTTTTAATTTCCGCGCATTATTTGAGAAAAGTACTATACAAGCCTTGGCCACAACTAGGACTTACGTATGCGTGCCTCGGCTTCGCCTTCGCCCACATTAACACGATCGTCCATCAATGCCTCTTTTGCTGGCCGCTGCAGTAATGTACTATTATTTCACACTTATGAAACGTCAGAAGCTAGGTGCACGGTCGTTTCCTGTGGAGAAGAGCCGGCACGAAACTCCACTGTTACTATATTAAAAACGTTGTACTGAACTTTTTCTCTCTTTTACCTAGGTCGACATGAAAATGACAGTCAATTACTATCTGTCTTATATCCGACAATCGTACGACAGTCGGATAAATGGAAAGGTCAGAACTTTGATTGGCATTAAGTTTATCTTTGAAGAGGTTGACCTATAGAGTCAAGTACGGCACATTTCTCCAGGGTTTAGTAGCGGTATCGACCTATAAAATGTTCTCCTTCGTAAAAGGAAGGAAGGCGCATTGATCACAAGCCGTTCCATTCTGTAAAGTTCACGTGGAACATCATACAAGTGAGTGCACACAATTCGAAAGCGAACTCATTTGTTTTTAAAGTAAATCATCGCGGATTCACAACGAGACACCGTTCGAATTTCGAAGTGATGTTTGAGGGTGACAAAATTGGTCCAGTCCCTGTCTTAAGAACATATTTATCATGATAGGCAGATCAGTCAGCCGGAGCTAATTGTCAAGTGGGTATAAGCTATTGTACAGACGCTAGCACATCAAGCTACCCGAAACTGTCAAATTTTCCCAATCAATTTTAAACCTTATGCTTTAGCGATAAAGTTGAAAATCTATTAAAGAAAGTTGACAGATTGTAGTAGTTTTATGTGCTGGAGTTTGTACATTCGGTTGGGTTACTAAGTTGTAGGTGTCCTAGTTGATGCACAGACATTACGGTTACTAGGTGAAATTAATACACATGTTTACGTATCCATCTATTGTAAAGGGGAAGACATTGCAATATTTTATTAGGTACTCGGATTGTATCTGGAGACATAGTAAAAAAAGCGGTCAAGTGCGAGTCGGACTCGCGCACCGAGGGTTTCGTACAAATTCGTAGATAGCTATGTAAATAGTTTATCACGAGTTTTTTTTTTTATGTAACTAAAAAATCACGTTTGTTGTATGGGAGCCCCCTTAAATACTTATTTTATTCTGTTTTTAGTATTTGTTGTTATAGCGGCAACAGAAATACATCATCTGTGGAAATTTCAACTGTCTAGCTATCACGGTTCATGAAATACAGCCTGGTGACAGACAGAAGGACAGTGGAGTCTTAGTAATAGGGTCCCGTTGTTACCCTTTGGGTACGGAATCATATGATTATGATATGATTCTGTAAAAAATCTCACTTCCACTTCCTGATTTTATCCTTCTAAGAGACGTCGAGCATAGCTCGATCTGTAGCGCGCTGAGCGACCTTGAATTTGTGGACCAGCCCAATCATAGAAATGTAAAAAACAGAGCCCGACCGTCAGTGTCCACGTTTTGGCACCATTTATTATAACGGGCAGGACAGTGTTGCAACCAGCGCCAGTGGCAACCAGTGCTGGTTGAAGACCTTAGTCTTCAAACATCACACACACGGACATCCAGACGCACAGCATGTTACCATCCCTACCTGGTTGCTATTCCACCAATTCGCACCAAGCGTTTGCAAATGTCTTTTATAATGCGCACTGCAAAAGAGTGGAACTCTCTACCTGCGTCTGTTTTTCCGAGCACATACAACCCAAATCTCTTCAAAGTGAGAGTGAACAGGCTTCTTCTGGATAAGCTCGCTCCATCGTCGACTTTGTCTCTGTCACCTTTGACCTAGACTAGAGTCAAGAGCAAGTCCATTTCAAATAAAAAAAAAAAAAAAAAAAAAAAAAAACACTGCGGGATAGGCGACGAGAAGACTTGACGGAGTTTTCCGAATGCTGCCCAACCCAACTGGATCCTTATGTCGGCTTCTTTCTCAAAGTTGTGTCTACCGAGCTTGATTACTTGCCCTAGGTAGACATAATCCTTCACAACTTTGAGAAGCGACCCTTCGATGTGGATTATTTTCCTTTAAGTAAGTACAACAAAAGCAATGATGAAAAAAATAGACAAAAGATTGGGAAAACAAAAGAAAGGGAAAACCATTATTATCCTGTCTTATTGTATGTGCAGTATGAAAGTAGATTGATAAAACAGGTTCAAAAGGGGAGGTTCCGTCAATTAATCAAATGCTATTGTTGAATTGGGAAATCTAACTGATTAATAGTCTCGTCAAAGGATTTGTAATTTAGACTCAGAGAGCGGAGTAATTGCGTAACAAACTAACAGTAGCAATGGCTTTCATTTTGACAGTTCAACAACATTCATTGCGTTATCTACGTTCTTGAGCAGACAATTTTTTCGAACATATGAAGCAATGGATTAGCAATATCCTTCAAAATTACTCAGATTGTGTTTGAAAGAGTGTTAGGCATTTAGGGTGCTTGAAATACTGACACTTGTAAAGCATCACCAGTATAAGTGGTTATCATTTGCCTAGCCCTTTCCTAACTATGTTGGGGTCGGCTTCCAGTTTAACCAGATGCAGCTGAATACCAGTATTTTACATGGAGCGACTGCCTATCTGACCTCCACAACCCAGTTACTGGGTAATACGATACCCCTTGGTAAGACTGGTTGGCAGACTTTCGGGCTTCTGACTACCCGTAACGACTGTCAAAGATCGACGAATGACAGCCGGGACCAACGGCTTGACGTGCTTTCCGAGGCACGGAGGGGTCTCGGAATGTAAAGATGGTCATACATCCACAGACCAACCGCGGCAAGCATAGCTTAACCTGATCGATCGACCTGTGCGGCTGTTATTATTTAGCCACGGGCCCCTCTCCTGGTATAAATAGGTATTGATTTGATATTCAGACGGATCAGTAGGTCATTCTCTAAACATCACTTCAAAATTCGAACGGTGTCTCGTTGTGAATCCGCGATGATTTACTTTTAAAAACAAATGAGTTCGCTTTCGAATTGTGTGCGCTCACTTGAGTGAGGTGAGCAGTGAACTATACAGAATAAAAATACTGCATTGAAACTTGACCTCTATTCCATTGATTGTCTTAGATTATTGTATTCCCTTGTCTCACATAATGTATAGATATATGCTAGAAGTTAATTGGAGCAGGTTAACTTGCTCAGTCAACCGTAGCTCGCTGTGATTGACTGTTAGCTCAGCCAATCAGCGCCAACTATTCTGATTAGTCACGTTTTCTAGATTTTGATGAAGGCTCTCTATCTATGATATTATGTACTAAAATTTCGAAAAACCCTTTCTTAGTGGATATTGGTCCCGTCACGTAAAAAGAACGCTGGCGTTTAGCGCAGGCCACACCGCCAGCTAGCGGGCGGGCGGGCTAAGCGGGCGAACATCGTTTCACCTCTTTACATACTTCGGTTCACACCGCGAGCTACCGACTAACCTAACGAGCTAAGCTAACGAAATATCCGACGATTCCAGCGAAGCTACTCGCTCACCTCGTTGGCGCGCCCGCGCTTCGCTAGCTTAGCTCGCCCGCCAGCCCGCTCGCCCGGTTCGTTCGCCGACAATGGACAGATAGAACGCTAACCTCTCGCTCTCCCATCCGCGCCCTCCGCTTCGCCCGCTTAGCCCGCTTCGCCCGCTCCGCCCGTCGTCTGTCCGTAGTTTTCGGTGTGAACCCCATAGTTTAGCTCGCCAATATTTCGCGTAGTTTGTAGGTATAGTTTCCTTCGTTCGCTTCGCCCGCCCGTCAGCTGGCGGTGTGGCCTGCGCTTTTACCTGCGCACTGAGCGATTCAACGATCAAATTGGTGATATGAAGGGAGCGCGACTTTAGTAAAGTAACTATTATGATTCTACAATAAAACAATTACACTTATATATATGAAACAATATCCTAGTACTTTGGGACAAGACTGTACCCGTGCGCAGACACACCCCCTCCATTGTCCCTCGGCGTTCTTTTTACGTGACGACAGCTGTACCTACTCTTTACAAAGAACACACCCTCCAAATTTCATGTCACTAGGACCAGCGGTTTAGGCTGTGCGTTGATATATCAGTCAGTCAAGATTTTTAATTTTATATATTATAGATTATTATTCCCCGCGTAATCTTACGACGCACTGTGGGCTGGATTTCGGGTTTCATAGACATCCGATCAGTAACCTCGAAAGTGATGACTTTTATGCCTGAATATCTTTCGGAAGACCACATACATACTTTAAAATTGTATCATTATAGTATAGACTCATAAACGGCTCATTGAGAATTTTTTATTCAAAAATTTGTATGAAGCTGAAAGAATAAAAAGACATATCTCCGGTCTCGCACAATTGGCCCTAATTATTTTTCAGGGAGTCAATCTACGAATTATTTGCAATTTTTTGATATATTGCATTATAAGGCCAGAGGTGCGAAACATTTTTTTTTAATTATTGAACATTTTTATTGTATTTTATCAAAAGTTTAAGTTAGTTAGTTAATTATTTGCAAATTTCACAGTATAGATTTAGGTCGTTAATGATTAATGTTAGAATTATTTCTCGATATAATTAGCTAAAGCTAATTAAATAACTAGCCTAAAAGCCATACTGTGAAATTTGTGTCATACTCATATATACATATTATATTACTATACTCATATACATGTCATACTGATATAAAAATAAATTTTAAATACAAAAATACTTACCGAATAATTAAAAGAAAAGTTCAATAACTGTCACTAAAATATATATTTATCATATATTCATATATTTTCATGGCCCTATTATTTTTATTGCGCTAGCTATAGACGCCAAGCTGGACTAAACTTAAACTTTTGATAAAGTACAAAAAAAATGTTTAATAATTAAAAAAAAATGTTTCGCACCTCTGGCCTTATAATGCAATATATCAAAAAATTGCAAATAATTCGTAGATTGACTCCCTGAAAAATAATTAGGGCCAATTGTGCGAGACCGGAGATATGTCTTTTTATTCTTTCAGCTTCATACAAATTTTTGAATAAAAAATTCTCAATGAGCCGTTTATGAGTCTATACTATAATGATACAATTTTAAAGTATGTATGTGGTCTTCCGAAAGATATTCAGGCATAAAAGTCATCACTTTCGAGGTTACTGATCGGATGTCTATGAAACCCGAAATCCAGCCCACAGTGCGACGTACGGTTGTCAATCAAACAAACAATATTATGACAGTTCAGACCAGGGATGTTGCGAACATTCGCATCCGCATCCGCAAATGCGGATCATCCGCATAGATTTGGACATCTGCATCTGCATCCGCATCCGCATTAATCAGTGCGGATGTTCATGCGGATGCGAATATCATGCAAGTAGCGACAAGAAAGCATTGGGCGGGGCCCGGCGATTGGCGCCTGCCGGTCGCACGTGGCAATGTCCAATGGGAGCAAAGAAATTGGTGACAAGATTCGACACGTTTGTTGTGGTGCATCATTTGTTTCTTGTAAATAAATCATTACGTTTTTGTTTGCGCTGCGGAATACTTATCGTATAAATAGATATTTTAAACCAGTAGGTGTTTTATATAAAAATAAGTACTTACTCGTATGTTTGATTTGATTACAATAAAAATATTAAAAATTAAGTTATCATTGTTTTAATTCTTCATTAACAGACTTTATTTACATAATATCTTAAACATCCGCATCCGCATCCGCATCCGCATCCGCGGATGTGAGCCTTCAAAACTCCGCATCCGCATTCGCATCCGCGGATGTGAAAAAATCAGCATCCGCAACATCCCTAGTTCAGACCAAGCAATTCTTAAGCAACTTCCAGTTCATTTCGTGCAGTTTCTTTCTTTGTGTCATAGAGAATAGGTGCGTTATAAGCAGATGTCGTGATAAGCTAAGGAATTGACGTGGTTTTTAAGTAGTAGTAGCTATTCTGTAAAGTTCACTCGGCACCTCACTCAAGTGAGCGCACACAATTCGAAAGCGAACTCATTTGTTTTTAAAGTGAATCATCGCGGATTCACAACGAGTCACCGTTCGAATTTTGAAGTAATTTTTAGAGAATACGTCAATACAACTTTTCCTTTTCGTAGATGTCAATGGCGCTAACGGTAAAGACATTTAGACAACTTGTCATTTTTATCTCTTTTTTTTTTACAACAAAGCGAAAAGGATCTTCAATTTCATGCTTCCTTTACGAAATATTTGATACAAGGTCGTGTAACAAACGGCGGAATTAAAATGAGTAAAAATTCAAAAGGTTCACAAATAACTTTCTTTTGAAATATACCCTTGTAGGTCCAATTTGATCCTTTTTACAGCATTTTTTTTTATCATCATTTTACGGTCGAACTTGAAGAAATTGGTCCTGCTTAAGTAGTAAACGGGACTGTTGCTAGGTCAGTTTGAATTTTATTCATAGGTAGTTTATTTTTCTTTATCAGGAAAATGTTTGATGCTGATCTGCTACACCTATCGATGATCGTGCATTTACAAAATAAAAATCAACCATACACAAAGAGATACCTTAAAGAGTTATTTTCTGAACATCACTTCGAAATTCGAACGGTGTCTCGTTGTGAATCCGCGATGATTTACTTTAAAAACAAATGAGTTCGCTTTCGAATTGTGTGCGCTCGCTTGAGTGAGCTGCCGAATGAACTTTACAGAATAGCTACTACTACTTAGAAACCACGTCAATTCCTTAACTTATCACGACATCTGCTAATAACGCACCTATTCTCTATGACACAAAGAAAGAAACTGTACGAAATGAAGTTTCACGAAAACCACTGTAGCGGTTTTCGAGTTCTGCATGAACAAACAGACAAAGCTTTTGTTGTGGCGGTTAAACAATCTCAAACAAAGTACCTATGTGGATTTAGTGAAATAAATTTCTTGGTACACGATACCTTTTACTTAATAAAATAATATGAAGTGCACTTTCAACCGTCGTCGGTAGTAAGATCCATTGATAAGCGTGGCGTCCTGCACGCTAATTGCGTAACACACTGTCAATCTCTATCTGAATCATTACGAAGAATATTGCTAATCCATTGCTTCATATGTTTGAAAAGGGTGTCTGCACAACGACATAAATAACGCAATGAATATTGTTGAACTGTCAAAATGAAACCCATTGCTACTGATAGTGTGTTACGCAATTACCTCGCTGGGTCTGATTCTTGGATATTGCAGGAAAATCTCAGCAGCAGACAGCGGGGTAATGTCATTCATTTTGTCAAATCAACAACATTCATTGTATTTTTGTCGAGCAGACGAATTTTTCAAACTTATAAATCAGCCAATCAGGAATTTCACTCAAAATCTTTCAGATTCTGATTGAGTGTTTTACGTAATTGGACTTGTGGAATCATCCTCTCTATAGAACACCCTTATAAAAAGACGTTTTTAAGCTATTGCATAGCTTTTATCTTGGGCTTTGAGCGCGGCGACCGAATGAAGAAATTCCGTAACGAAAATAAACCTAAGCATCGTCTAACGTCGTAACAGTTCGGCAGACTTCGGCACGGTGTTTGTGTGCGTTGCTATGCAATGGCTTTACCGCGGCAGTCCCCGAGTGCCACACGTATTTTTTTTTATTAGGAAGCGTGTCTTCACTCTCTATGAGTGTTTAGTCCACGTCACGGCATCACGATAACTCGATCAATCAATAAACTTTTATTATTTTACATTGGGCAGATTTGACAATGACACATAGTTCAGGTAAGTATATATTGTGGGAGACTGGTGTCTAAGCTAGGCTCGTGGCCTGTGTTTCAGGACACCGGGATCCCACCCCTTTACATTATCATTTTATAAATTATGTACTAACAACTAGAAGAAAGTAAAATCTTTGGATGCTTTTAAATTTTCGTCCACGATAACGTTACAAACGTGCACGTATTTCCAAAAATGTTCACATTAACTTGATAATTATTTTAACCATGTAATCTCTAATGCTACATCACATAAACACAAGTATAGACCAAATCTTACATAACCCATGCAGGGCTTGAACGCTTTCACCAATATGCGACCACCGTAATTCCGGCACGACTCATCTCAATTTATCATTGTGCCAAACTCCGGCCAGTCCTAATCTGTAGTCCGT
The DNA here is from genome assembly GCA_914767645.1 of Hydraecia micacea. NCBI lineage: Eukaryota > Metazoa > Arthropoda > Insecta > Lepidoptera > Noctuidae > Hydraecia > Hydraecia micacea. The sequence continues at coordinate 4,058,082 of OU611804.1, forward strand.
CCCTAAGACCAGCTCTTAAGTGCACTTTGTTAATTTGACAGTTCTCCACTGTCTGTTAACCAAGGGAGGATTGACAGGTGATTATAGGATGGTCCGTTTAAAGTGAAAAAAGTTTAACGAGAAATGAAATGGAAACCTTTAAAAAAATTGTTATACTCCCGGCCTCTCGTGTATATTGCTTTTCCTTTATCTAAATTAGTGCAATGCTCATTATCAAACTACTTTTCAGCAGAAAGTACTGCAGCTTTGACCTCTCTGTGGATTCTCTAAACATCAATTTGAACTTCGACGGTGTCTCGTTGTTAATCCGCGATGATTTACTTTAAAAACAAATGAGTTCATTTTCGAATTGTGTGCGCTCACTTGAGTGAAACTCCAAGTGAATTTTACAGAATAGCTCACATAGAAAAAAATATTGAAGATTTTTTTTAAATGTAATTTTCAGAATCACTCGGAAGTTTTTAATGAACACTTATGGCAAAGAAACCTACATACAGGTTCCAATATTCACCCCAATAAAGAGGTATACCTTTCAGTTTCACACAGGTAGTCGAATAAAATATAACCCTCGTAACACTTATATGTTTCACACCCAATAAGACACAAATTGCCTCAATACCTGTAATATAGAGAAATTTATTATCGGTTACTGGTGTTATTTTATTTTTTTGCTGTCGGCTGACTGTGGTTCTTTTTTATGTTGGGTAATACTTACAATATTGCAGGTTGTATTTTTGTCAGAAGCATTTCCATTATTAAATAAATGGCTATTGCAAATAGAAATATTACTTGCGGTAGGCAACTAATATACGCTCGGTAAGGTTTCGATATAATAATCGTAACTTCCTCACTTAATATAATATTATAAATGCAAAAGTAAGTTTGTTTGTTACCTTTTTACGCCTAAACCACTGAACCGATCATCCTGAAATTTTGCATATACGAGTACGTTGTCAGGTGTACAGAAACGGACATAGGGTACCTTTCATCTCGAAAAAAGTGCTGTTCCCGAGGAAAACAACACGTGTCTATTGAACTTTGTCACATTATTTAATTCTGAGGCGGTACGAAGTTCGCCGGGTCAGCTAGTAATACATATAATATATCTTTATTATTCTCTCTTTACAAAGGTTCATATAGTTAGGTATACTTAAACAATAGCGTTTTGACAAAAATGCACAAAATAATATGATCCTTTGTGAGAGACGGATCATCAGGCTTTCACTCCGGATTAAAACTAATTAACATCACAGTGGTCAATTTTCAAACTCTAAACAAATTAGTTATTACTATGATATAAGAAGTAAGGTCATCCACGCATAGACTGAACTCCGGCCTCTTTGGTGCAGCTGTGAGGCACTCTTTCCTGCTAATTTCTTATATCGGACTTTTCACTTTTTTTTGGTTAATGATACCTACCTAGTTTTTATTTCATGTATAATATATTGTGTGCCTTTTAATCTGTGCTAAATAAATGTATTTTCTTTCTTTCATGGACTGACTGCGTCAAGCGCAGCGTAACTTCACATGTCAATTGTCAGGTTACTTAGCCATGAGCCCCTTTGTGTAGTATAGACGCCAGCACATCAAGCTACTACAATCTGTCAAATTTCTTTAATAGATTTTCAACTTTATCACTAAAGCATAAGGTTCAAAGTTGATTGGGAAAATTTGACAGTTTCGGGTAGCTTGATGTGCTGGCGTCTGTACCTACGCCTAAAAATAAGAACTAGAAAAGGAAATGGAAGCTTTTAAAAACCAAAAAAGAACAGCAGGGCAATTGCGTAACACACTATCAGTAGCAATGGGTTTCATTTTGACAGTTCAACAACATTCATTGCGTTATTTACGTTGTTGAGCAGACACATTTTTCGAACATATGAAGCAATGGATTAGCAATATCCTTCAAAATGATTCAGATTTGAGATTGATAGTGTGTTACGCAATTTGGGTAAACCCCAAAAAAGCCCTGAAAAGCTGTTAACTTTATTTTATTCCTGAAAAATGATTTAAGCAAAAATAAAATTATCTTTTATGATTATGGTTTGGCTCTAAATCATCTGGAATAAATTGGGATGAAAATTGTATGTTATTTATTACTCTGGGGTTGAGTTTCATTTAATTTATAGGATATCACTTCAGCTTTATATTAAATCCAGAGGCTTTTTAAATCATTGTATATTTTAAATAGATTATTATTTAAAAAAATTAAACAAAATATGAACATTAGTAAAAAGTCAAATTGGCTATTACAATTTCGATATTATGTGAGGTTAAACGTTCGTAATTTTTCTTGGTCTATCTACTTATCAATTAATTTAAAAATCCATTAACAAATTAATAATTTTATTATTGAAGCAGCCCTTGACCATTCAAAATATTAATTGTTCGTGCACCGCACTAATTGAGATGCCTTGAAGCGATTCAAGCAAGCAAACCATTCATTCGTCCATACGTTCTTCATAGACCACTCATTCGTTCATACGTTCGTTATAGATTCATTCAATCACTCATATTCATCATGGTAGCTTTTAGCTTGTGAAACCATCTTTCTTGTAAGAAAATTATAATAAACGCATTTTAAAGTTGGAGTCAGATTTTATCATTCATCGAACCCTGGGTCGAAACATGGTGACCACGACGTGATTAAGCCAAAATCAAGAAGATTCTGCGCAGCTATCGGCATATTTCAAATTGCATCGGCGGATTTTGTACTCGACGAACACTGATTGGAAATACGTTGCCCAGCCGTTGAATTTCATCTTCAATTTGAACATCGTTGAAGAAACAAAAGAGATCGGTTTCTGTAACCTGAGGAGAAACCGCTAGATAATCTCGATATTGTGGACAGTCAATCTAATAGTGCCAAGGAAATACGATTGCGAGTGGAGCTTAAACTCATCGCCAGGAGATCATTCCAGAGACAGCTTGTAGCCCAGCCGGTCAGCCATATTGTGAATTGGGAGCGCCGCAGCCAGGGAAGCCAGACAGGGAAGTGATCCATCCTTTATTTCCTCTATTATTTTCCCATATTTCCTGTCCTCTATTTGGTTGAAAATTGTGCTAATTTTCTTCATTATTCAACTTTTATACGAATGTCAAGCTAAACAGCTCATACTTACATCATTTATAAATCGCAACTCGCAAGCCGTGCAGCTCATTGTTTTCACAGCCACGTGCGCATGCGCAAATTGCCAGTTCAAAGCTTAATCGCACATCATTTTAAAGATCTAAACCGCTATATTTCTTATAAATAACTAATGCTTGTGTAATTACACATTCCAGTGCATTCTGTGTGTGAGTGAAGTGTGTCCTTGATAAACGGAGCGACTGACGCTCGACGCCCATTGTTTTACTCGGCGCGTTATCTATCGCCAGACGCCAGCCGCACCATCAGCTGATTTGTCCCGTTACCTGTGATTGTGACTTCCAATCCTCGACGCATACGCTGGAGTGCGATTAAGTATTATTCATTACTTCATTATTATATTGGTACGTTCAATTGTGTATTGCTGAAGTTGTAACTATGTCGCATACAAGTGCACGTGATACGCATTCTAAAACACATGTAGAAGGTGTTAAACTTCAGGTTCCTACTGCTAATTATTCAAAAAATGATTTAAAAGATTTGATTACAAAGCGTAGCTCAGTCAAAGGTCGCGTAACTAAGTTTAATAACTTTTTGAAAGAATTAACTTTATTAGAAAACCCTACCGATGCTGAAGTGCAAACTTTAGAAAATAGATACGAAAGGTTTCGTGAATTGTTTATTTATTTCGAAGATCTACAGTCAGACATAGAATTATTAAACTCCTCTGAGCTGGAAAATGAACTTGACATTAGAGATGCCATAGAAGGTGATTTTAGTTCGCTGTTTGCAAAGGCTAAATTATTTTTAGATGCTAATCTTCCGAAACCTAGTAGAAGTCCCGATTCTTCTCATTCTTCTAAATGCTGCAGTAAAAAACCTATGGGTTTCAAATTGCCTTTGATTAAAATAGCTAAGTTTGATGGTAATTTCTTTAAATGGATGGAATTCCGTGATACATTTGTTTCCTTAATTCACAGCAATGACATAATTGAACCTATACACAAGTTTCATTACTTGAACTCTTACCTTGAGGGGGAGGCTGCCAATGTAATCAGCAACTTGTCGGTTTGTTCTGCAAATTACGAAGATGCCTGGAATCTCCTCTGCGATAGGTATAACAATACTAAACAGTTGAAAAGGAATCATTTTAATTCATTCTGTAATTTTCCACCTACCTCTCGAGATTCTGCCAAGTCTCTGCGATATCTGATAGACCATGTCTCTAAAGGCTTACGTGCTTTAAAGACTCTGGGTGAGCCTACAGAGTCGTGGGGCAGTCTAGTTGTGCATTTGGCCTCAGCGAAGCTTGATAGCAGCACTATGTTCAAGTGGGAGGAATATACAAACACAATTGAAAATTCTCCTACATTACAGGAATTCTTTCAATTTCTCAAGAATCGAGCTAATATTTTAGAGGCTGTTCAAAGTAATAAATCTAATTTGAAGGGTGAAACAAATTCTTCTCCTTCTCATAAAGGTGCTAAGTCTCACACTAAGTCTTTTGCTATTTCAGCTGATTCTGATGCATCCTCTGACGCGTGCCTCCTGTGCAAGGGTAGTCATCGTTTGTATGATTGTGCAACTTTTTTGGACAAGTCACCAGCAGACCGAGCCTCGGAGGTGTTGAGATTGAAGCTGTGCCTAAATTGCTTGCGTAAGGGACACTCATCACGCCAATGCAGGTTAGGTCCATGTTCTACTTGTAATAGAAGACACAACACCTTGTTGCATAGGGAACCGTCTCAGCCTGCAGGCACATCAAATGTTCACACGTCTGAATCCTCGACTGAATCTCCAGTCGAGCAAGTTTCAAGTGTTGCTACTGAGGACGTAGTTAGCATGTCGGTCAAAGCCGACCATAGCGTGTTGCTGTCAACAGCTCTGTTTGATGTTTTTAATCCAGTGACAAATCAATACACAACAATTCGAGCTCTGCTAGACAGCGGGAGTCAGTCTTCTTTAATCTCTGATAGTTTGAGACATAAACTTCAGTTGACTCCTCAGCCAATCCAGGTCGATATTGTAGGAATAGGAAACATATCTACTGCTCAATCACTACAGAGATGTGTAGTGCAAATTAAGTCAAAACACAATGACTTTAAAGTAAATGTATCATGCTTGGTATTGCCTCAGTTAACAGGTAATTTACCTAAGAAAACATTTGATATTTCGCAAATCAACTTACCTCCTAATATTAAATTAGCCGATCCCACATTCAACCAATGTGCTAAGGTTGATATGTTGATAGGTGTCGATTTGTTTTGGTCGGTTATAGAGGGTGAACAAATATCTCTTGGTCCCAACCAACCTATAATGCGTAGGTCGAAGTTAGGTTGGATTTTGGCAGGCCCATTGTATGTTCAAGATATTAGTAAGTTGCGAAACAAATCTATTAATTGTAATCATGTTGCCATTGATAGTACAGATAATTGTGTGTCAAATGAATCATTAGACAAAAGGTTAACCAAGTTTTGGGAGTTGGAACAAATTCCTCACTCAAACAATTTTGAGACTGAGGAGGAGATAGCATGTGAGAATCATTTTGTTACCAATACCACCCGAAATACTGAAGGTAGGTTTATGGTTAAGTTGCCCCTTCATACGGAACCCAACTGTCTAGGCAATTCGTTCATAATGGCTAAAAGGCAATTTATCGCGTTAGAAAAACGTTTTAATAAAAAACCGGAACTGAAGGACATGTATTCAAAATTTATTCAGGAATATTCTGACCTAGGGCATTTATCGGAATCTAGTGTTTTAATTCCACAACAGTCTTACTTTATTCCGCATCATGCAGTGTTAAAACCGACTAGCGAGTCGACAAAATTACGTGTGGTATTCAATGGTAGTGCACCTACAACGTCAGGATATTCCATTAATGATCTGCAGTTAACCGGTCCAAATATACAAGATTCATTGTTAAATATTTTGCTTAGATTTCGCCAATACGCGTATGTTTTATCAGGCGATATAGAAAAAATGTACAGGCAGGTGCTAATTCACGAAGATCATCGTGATTTGCAAATAATTTTATGGCGTAATTGTGACACTGAGCCATTGAAATCACTCAGATTGAACACGGTTACGTATGGATACACTAGTTCTAGTTTTTTAACTACTCGTTGTTTATGGCAATTAGGCGAGGAAAGTAGTGACCCTGAAATAAGGGCCATAATACAAAATGATTTTCTTGTCGATGATTTGTTGACAGGTTGCGATAGTGAAGCTGAATTGATTAAAATTAGGGATGCAATAGAAAATGCTTTGTCTGCTGGTTGTTTTGCATTGCGTAAATACAGGTCGAATTCACGCACCTTAATTTCAGAATCACAAAGTGTACAACGCAATCTGATAATCAGCTCATCATCACACACGTTAGGAGTGGGGTGGAACCCTAATGAGGACTACATTCATTTTCCCACAAATTATGAAAATAGAAGTGACAGCCCCACTAAAAGATCCATATTATCTGATTCATGTAAAGTTTTCGATCCTCTCGGTCTATTAAGTTTGTTCACTATCAAACCTAAAATATTAATACAACAGTTATGGGTGCAAAAAATAAACTGGGATGAACCAGTTCCTAACAATATACTTAAATCATGGCAATCTTTCATAAATAATATGTCTAATATTCGCAATCTATTCATTCCCCGTCATGTGTTATGTAACAATCCTGTTTTAATAGAAATGCATTGTTATTGTGATGCGTCTACGACCGCCTATGCCGCATGTGTTTACTTGAGATCAACAGATAGCCAAGGTGACGTCACAGTGCGATTGTTGTGTGCTAAGGCTCGTGTTGCGTCGGTGAAGCCGACTACGGTGCCCAGGCTTGAGTTGTGTGCGTGCTTGCTGGGAGCTCAGCTCGCCGCGGCCGCATGTCGCGCACTGCGATGTTATCTCTCGAAAGATATTTTGGACTGACTCATCCATCGCGCTAGCATGGTTAGGGGCCAGGTACGATAAATTAAAAACCTTTGTTGCTAACAGAGTGTGCAGTATCTTAGAGCTTACCGAAGGCTCGGAATGGCGTCATGTGCCTACCACGCTCAACCCGGCAGACTTGGCATCAAGGGGAGTAGATGCAAATAAAACTAATAACTTAGGCTTATGGTGGAACGGTCCTTCGTATTTACTTATGTCGGATACGGTTTGGCCTGCAAATAACAAAATGATAAACAATATTAGTGACTTACCTGAGATAAAATCAAATGTATGTACAAATAATGATAATGAAACAAATAAAGTAATCATTTTCGATAAATACTCTAAGTTTTCTAGATTACAACGTTCTTTTGCTTATGTACTTCGATTTATACATAATTGCAAACAATTTAATAATAAAATTAAGGGTGTTTTACAGCCTGATGAACTTAAGGCTTCGTTAGAAGGGCTAGTGCGTCTTGTTCAAGAGGAACTTTATAGTTCAGAACTGAAAATGCTTCGTTCTCAACAGACACTAAGTCCTAAAAATCCATTGTTAGCTTTAAGTCCGTTCTTAGATAGTAAAAATATTATGAGAGTTGGAGGCCGTCTGAAATATTCTTCTTACTCATTTGAGAAGCGTCATCCAATGTTGGTGCATGCTAAGCATAAACTAGTGAAATTATTGTTTCAGCATGAGCATTTACGTCTTCTCCATGCTGGTCCACAGCTACTTCTTGCATCCATTCGTGAATTCATCTGGCCCCTTGCTGGCAGAGATCTCGCGCGGACCACTGCGAGGCAGTGCTTTGTTTGTAGGAAGGCTAGCGGGAAAACGTTAACTCCTATAATGGGTTCCTTACCTGAACAGCGTGTGAATCCAGACTTCCCATTTGCTAGCACTGGTGTCGACTTCGCAGGCCCGTTTTTGATAACAGATAGGAAGGGGAGAGGATGTAAAATTACAAAATGTTATCTTTGCATTTTTGTCTGTCTACGACTTAAATGCTTACATCTCGAAGCTGTAAGTGAGCTTTCGAAAGATGCTTTTGTGCTTTCGTTGCGACGCTTTATCGCTCGCAGAGGAAAACCTACAGAAATATTCTGCGACAATGGCCGCAATTTCGTTGCTGCGGACAAGGAACTTAAGGACTTGATCTCAAGGCATGCTGATGATATTGCAGGCTTTGCTTCGGGTGAGGGTATCAAGTTTAAATTTCAACCAGCGTATGCACCCCATTTCGGAGGCTTATGGGAGGCTGGCGTGAAATCTGCCAAGTTTCACTTGAAAAGGGTTTTAGGTAATGCACATTTGACATTTGAGGAGTTAGCCACTTTGTTCAGCCAAATCGAGGCTATCCTCAACAGCCGCCCTTTATATCCTTTATCCTCCTGTCCTGATGATCCTCAGTCCTTATCTCCGGGTCACTTCCTGATCGGACGACCGCTGACTTCGATGCCGTCCCCTAATCTGGACAACTTAAATTTCAACAGATTGGATCGTTTTCAGCGACTGGAACAGCTGCGCCAAGGTTTTTGGAGACGCTGGCAGCTAGAGTACTTAGCTGAGCTGCAACAGAGGCAGAAGTGGAGAGTTCCAACTCGACCACTACAAGCTGGCGATTTGGTATTGCTGAAGGAAGAAAATGCTCCACCCATGTCTTGGAAATTAGGTCGTATTCAGTCTCTGTTCCCAGGAAAGGACGGAGTCGCTCGAGTTGCCGAAATCAAGACGACTTCTGGCACTTACCGAAGAGGTGTGAAGTACCTATGTCCCCTGCTGGATGCTACAGAGGATGCTTCATTGGAGTCAGGAGCTTCCAAGGCCCCGGAGGATGTTCGTGCACCGCACTAATTGAGATGCCTTGAAGCGATTCAAGCAAGCAAACCATTCATTCGTCCATACGTTCTTCATAGACCACTCATTCGTTCATACGTTCGTTATAGATTCATTCAATCACTCATATTCATCATGGTAGCTTTTAGCTTGTGAAACCATCTTTCTTGTAAGAAAATTATAATAAACGCATTTTAAAGTTGGAGTCAGATTTTATCATTCATCGAACCCTGGGTCGAAACATTAATATAAAAGCATCTCATAAATACCACAAAGAAAGCAGTCAAAAATCCACAACACACAATATCAAAAGTGCTTTTCAATTTAAAAACAATAAAAAAAAAACCACTTTGCAAGCACCATTTCGAAGAATAACCGTGCGAAGAGGACAGACTTACACGCCTACAATAAAGTGCAAGCGAGAGAGGCATAGCTGTATCATCAATCGATCAGGTTGCCATGGTTACCATACAGCTTACAACACAAGTCCTACGCTAGATACAGTCGGTAGCAAATGTTTTACAGGCGAAATCTTAACGATAGGTTGTATAGTAATCGAGGTGATTTATAGCACTCGGATTTGAATGTGGCTTCACCCGTATTTTCCCTGAAATATGACAATACTTAGGTACATTATTTTACTTGAAATATGAATTCAATGAAGGAAATAATTGACATTATTTTGTGGACATTGAATTTTCAGGATAATGATAATGGCAATTGTGATTGATTATTGTGATTTTTATGTAATAAGGTGGTAAGCACGTTAAGCTGTCGGCTGTCATTATAGATCTTTGACAATATTTACGGGTAGTTAGAAGCCTAAAAGTCATCGTCATCTGCTAAACCTTTTCCCAACTATGTTGGGGTCGACTTCCAGTCTAACTGGATGCAGCTGAATACCAGTATTTTACATGGAGCGACTGCCTATCTGACTTCCACAACCCAGTGACTGGGTAATACGATACCCCTTGGTAAGACTGGCCGTCAGATTTTTGGGCTTCTGACGACCCGTAACGACTGTCAAAGGTCCACGAATGACAGCCGGGACCAACAGCTTAACGTGCTTTCCGAGGCAAGGATATGTAAAGATGGTCACCCATCCACGGACCAACCGCGGCAAGCGTAGCTTAACCTGATCGATCGACCTGTGCGGCTGTTATTATTTAGCCTGTTGTTATTACTGTTAATAATCTATTAATAGCAATTAAGGCTTTATTTAAAACTAGCTTAATTCCTATCTTAACTGCGAAGTTATCAAAGACTTTGAAAGACAACTTTTGGTAGAACCTGTAGACAATTAGTTGCCTTTTGTTAAAGTAGCGAGAGATTTCGAAACTTCTGTAAACAATTTTAAGTTTGAATTAAACGCTTATTTATGTTTCGATTTTAATGGCGATGAAGTCTTCGTTAAGGTCAAAGTAATTTTAAGATACTAGCAGCGCCCCGCGGTTTCACCCGCATACATTCCGTGGGAATATCGGGACAAAAAGTATCATAATATGTGTTAATCCTGGTTATAAACGATCTGTGTCCTTTTCATCCAAATCCGTTCAGTAGTTTTTGCGTGAAAGAGTAACAAACATCCATCCATCCATCCATCCTTGTGAGGATTATAATATTAGTAGGATTTTACGTACAGTCAACAAAAGAGATAAGTGTGCAGGATCATCGGATATAGTTGAAATTTAGTAAGAAACCGATGGATGTTCTCGAATAAAATTTATTTTTAGTAATAGAAAACAAACAGCTCATTTATCAAATTAAATTTCAGTCGACAACATCCATCGGTTACTTACTAAACTTCAACTATATCCGACGATCCTGCATACTTATCTCTTTTGTTGACTGTACCTAACATAACATCACGCCTGTTTTCTTTGAAGGGTTTGACAGAGGTGTACAGTCAGCAAAAGAGATAAGTATGCAGCATCGTCGGATATAGTTGAAGTTTAGTAAGAAACCGATGGATGTTCTCGAATAAAATTTAATTTTATTAATATAAAACAAACAGCTCATTTCAATTCACACTCATTACAATTTCAGTCGATAACATCCATCGGTTTCTTACTAAACTTCAACTATATCCTTACTTATCTCTCTTGTTGACTGTACCTATAATACCTACAAATCCCCATTTCACCAGTTATGTTTAAGTCCCATGTACTAGGGAGCGAGCCTATTGCTATCAACCAGGCACAAATGCAGACTCCGGGCTGCCTCTAAGCTGTTTTAAAAGTTCTTAGTATATAATTAAGCGAGTGAAATAATTTATTGCTAAACTTGGACCTTCTAGCGACCGCTATAATTTTCTGTTAAAACTAAAGTGAAGGAAAACATCGTAAAAACCCATTAGTACTATTCTGTAAAGTTCACTGCTCACCTCATTGAAGTGAGCGCACACAATTCGAAAGCGAACTCATTTGTTTTTAAAGTAAATCATTGCGGATTCACAACGAGACACCGTTCGAATTTCAAAGTGATGTTTAGAGAATGACATTGGACTCTGTGGTCTGAATAATCAACATGCAGTGATCAAGCAGGATGATAAGCAGTGTTCCTTGATTTTCTGTATGAAAAGAGTAATCTTTTGCCCTTCAGCGGGATTATTTCCTAATTCTCCTGCCCCTATCCCAATTTATTTGGGATTGGCGCATCATGTCGTCATCTCGGTAGTCACCCCCTTTCTAACCATATCATCAATCACACAGTCCATCCATCGTTTCTTTGGTCTTCCCCTACTCTTATAGCCATCGACGTTTATACTCAAAACTTTCGTCACGACATTTGTCATACCCATATACCACGACAACCGATTTCCAAACAACTTATAACGGATTATACTAGGTTGATGTTATACGCAAACATCCCCGGCATAAAATTAGGTACAAAACGCTTAAGAGTATTATCTAGGGACAGATTTTGATATACCGTCAATTTTCAAGCTGATCGGTTTAATATGGAAGTAGAGGTGCGAATTTGCCGATAAAATATTTTGATCGTGTAATAAAATGTTATCTCAAATAGGTGTCGATGATTTTATTATCAATTTGGGGTGGTTGAAAATTGATGGGGGATTTGAGCTAAAAATATGTTTTTGCCGGAATTATTAAGCTAGATGAGTTTTTAGGATGAACACACATTCAATCACAATCTGAATCATTTTGAAGGATATTGCTAAACTTTCATAATGTTTGAAACATATTTCTGCTAAAAAAATTGGTTGTCTGTAAAGTCGGTTTACGGACGATAATTTTACGTGATAACGTCATAAGAAAATATCCGATAGATGCGTCACAAGCTGAACGCTTAGGCTGATCGTGCCTCTCTATCGCTTGTTCCGCGCTCTCTCTTGCACGCTCGGCTCAGGCGGAACGTGACAATGAGTCATGCTTTTTCGTGCGTACAGCCGGCGTTCATCGATTTATAAGACGTTATCACTTCAAAAACGTAAATAACGCAATGAATATTGTTGAACTAAAATTAAAGCCATTAATTGCTACTGATAGTGTGTTACGCAATTACCTCGCTGCTACATCATTCTCTAAGCATCACTTCAAAATTCGAACGATGTCTCGTTGTGAATCCACGATGATTTACTTTAAAAACAAATGAGTTCGCTTTCGAATTGGGTGCGCTCACTTGAGTGAGGTGAGCAGTGAACTATACAGGACAGCACTACAGGGTTAATCTCTGGGCAGCGGGATTGTCCGAAATGGTTACCGCTGCCCGGAACATAAAGGGCTAAGGAAGGAACACGGGTGGGTTTTAGTCAGTAAGAGTCTGACACACAGAGCGGGAGGAGTCATTAGATGATTTCCCATCCATAAAAAAAAAAGGTTAATCTCTAGTTCCATATAAGGCGGGAGGAAACGAATAATTTTGACATTGCTAATCCATTGCTTCGTAATAATATGTTCGAAAAGTCTGCTCAACAACGTGAATAACGCAATGAATGTTTTTGAACTGTCAAAATGAAACCCATTGCTACTGATAGTATCCAATTGTCCCGCTAAAATGTCTCATGTGCCTGTAACTACACTACACCGGCATCCATAACCTTCAAAACCAATAGATATGACATTTACGGCAACCCCGTCAATTGCTCCTGGCTAAATGATGAAAGCCGCATTTGATCGAAGGTTAAGCTACGCTTACCGCGGTCGGTTCGTGGATGGGTGACCATCCATTACATATCGAGACCCGTTGGTGCCTCGAAAAGCACGTTAAGTCGTTGGGCCCGGCTGTCATTCGTAGATCTTTGACAGTCGTTACCGGTCGTCAATAGCCCGAAACTCTGACAACCAGTCTTACCAAGGGGTATCGTGTTACCCAGTAACTAGGTTGTGGAGGTCAGATAAGTCTCTCCATGTAAAATACTGGTATTCAGCTGCATCTGGCTAGACTGGAAGCCGATCCCAACATAGTTGGGAAAAGGCTAGGCAGATTGATTTATGGCAACCCCAAATTTGGCGAAGAAAGTTATAAAGATTTAAGTACAAGCAGGTGGAACTCAGAGAAAAGTAAGTAAAATAAATAAATAATTCCTCAAAGCAAATCACCCTCTATTGACAAAAAAGGTATTCGGAGACGGCTGTCCATTATACAAAGTTTCTTTGAAAAACTTTTCATAACTTGAAAATAGCAATTTTATTTAATTTTATTTTTCTTTTATGAAACACCCAACAATAAACCTTCACGCCTGTATCCATCAAGGGGGACAACTGTGTATAGTATCAACAGTACACAAAAGAAAATAGGTTGCGATATTGGAAAAACGTCGCAGGACGGACCGAAATAATAAACAATAGTAGATAAACAAAAGAAGGAGACACAATCAAATCTTGATTAAATGGTTCTTATTATAATAATAATATTTTCTTTTGTTTGAGTTTCTGATGGTTGACTAAGTTTCTTATTACTTACACTTTTATTACAATCTGACGCGACTGAAGTTATCTTGCCCAAATTTCAATAATTTTTAGAAAAAAAGATATTTAGTTTTTCCCGGATTTGAAGATTTTCTGGGACACTTCTTTGATTTTTATTTCCATAAAAACGTTATTTGGACTATTACGAACGGTTTAAAACAAAACATTCCCAGTCGTTCTCCAGCATTTCGCCTATCAACGAACAGCATTTCATTTTTTTATTAAATAGATAGATGTAGATAATAGAACTGAATAAAAATGCGTTTATTGGCAAAAAAATGCACCGAATTTTTCAATAATTTTATTCATATAATATCTTTATTTATCAATGGAACAATAAACAAAATGCACTTACCATAAGAGTGAATCAACTTTAAAAGCTTATGACAGATAATATATATAGTTTTAACCCCTCAAGCGTCACGTGTACACCAAGTGTACATAAGATAAAGTGCTCGAAACGTCAACGGTACACCAAGTGTACACAACAATGTCATTGTTCTATTGTTATTGTCATTGTTAAAACAATGACTTTACTGCGCCCATTCAACTACTCCGACGCGTGGGGTGTTTCGACGTTTGGGCGCGCAAACGTAAGATACGCTTTACACACAATAATCATAGGTAATGATGACAATTATGCAAATTATGACAATTATATAAAGTTATAATTTACTGATTGCAAGGTATAACAAAAATTATTTAAGTAATTTGCTGATCGCACAGTGTACGTATTTTTCAATCGATGTTCCCTTAGGCATTCAAAACTGACGCAAAACTTTTGGATCAAAATCAAAGCCCCAGAAAATTAGTTCCCATCTTAACGAAAGTAGGCAAAAAAAACTATAAAACCAACTAGCTACAAAAGAATCGTTGGAACTGAGTGCTAATGAGTATCCGACTGCTTCGAACAAAAGCAGCCATGATGGCTAAAATAGATCTAGACACGTCTAAAGACTGAAACATAGCATAAGGAATTAGTAGATTATAATAAATTAGTGAAACGTACAGTCGAACAAACTATTTGGCATACAGAGAGCTAATTTGCAACTTCTTTTAAACAATTTTGTGATTGTGCTGAGTGGTAATTTCTTTTGTAATGCGTCTGGAGTGAAAGGAAAATTAATTTAAGTATTTGCCATAGAATGACGTGCATACAAAGAGATAAGTTAACTCGTAAGAAAAAAAACAGTGGCACTCCGGGAGTGCCGACAGAAGTGAAAACAAAACACAAACAGAATACTTTGCCATCACTCACTGATATATCGAATATACATTAAAACCGAGTACATCCCGAGGACAGCCGAACACATCCGAAGCGGTGTCGATTACGGTAACAGTGGCGAAAGTTAAATAGTTTTTCCCCATCTCAAAATATGCCCAACGCGCCTAAAGAAGTTTTCACTTCAAAAATAAAAAATAGATTTATAATCATGAAAACAGAACAGAAATAGCCGGCAGCTGCATTTCGTGACTGTGAGAAAAAGGCTTCCACTAAGCATAATGCTGTGCTATAAGAGACCCACAGCACAGCACTAATTCCCATCTTTTCTTGAAATTCCCCTTCTACATGAATATGTAGAAGGGGAATTTAGACTAAGAATTTAGTCTATGGCCCAGACAAGATAAATTAAACTGCCTATCTTTCTTTAGGCTGTCAGACTGTATTCAACAAGTATTGTTCGTAATATATTTAAGTTAAAGTCAGAGGCTAAGCATTTCCATACAACGCGGTAATGCCGCCAGTCTCTTGGGTACATTACCAGTTGATAGCGATGTGGATGAATTTTTACCCGACTACGGCGAACGGTTACACTATGAGCTATTTGAACTTATTAGAACACTGTCAATTTTAGCAATCGTATGAACCGCCCAAGGTTATACATAATTAGAAAGCGATATGTTTTTATTTCGCTCGACACCAGTGTATAAATTCTGAGGTGTGCGTTCTGTGTTAATACACTTATACACACATATTAGGTACGGGTATTGTACTGCGCGTTCACAGCAAAACCATCCTTACCGTGCTACTCCACTTTTGACCGTCACCGTACCGTGTATACATCCATATGCATTTAGTAAATAGCAGTTATTTTAATATTACAAACAGACACTCCAATTTTATTTATTTGTATAGATGTATAGATTGTGGTGAGAAATAAATAAAAAAATATTATACGTAGGTAACAACGTTTACCCAGTATCAAGAAAGGCTATAATAAGATAGACAGACGCGAACAGTGTCAAGAATGTAAACACTCCTTGGAAGGACGCCAAGTGATTGTTTAGCTCGAGACAAATCCCTATTTCTTGAAAACAAGGCGGTTTATTGTTGGTTCTTTCATCCTACTTGTGTTGCTTGCTCAACAAGTGTCTCTAAAAGGCAATGTATTTGTTGTAATACGGTTTTACGTTAAATAGGTAGGTATACTTATTAAGGCGCGGTAAGAAGCAAATTTTTTAGGTAATTGACAATAGCGTATCGCGTCCACAAATGAGGTTCTAAACAAAAATGCGTTGAATCCGAATGACCACTAAAATAATTTTGCAGTTTTAATTAGAAAATAAATGCACGGCTCAGTGGAATATTTTTTAGGTATTTCTTTACATACATACATACATAATCAGCCTATAATTTTCCCGCTGCTGGGACACAGGCCTCGTCTCTGTGAGAGGGAGTGGGCCGTAATCCACCACGCGGGCCCAGTGCGGGTTGCCAGATGTCACATGTCTTCAAATTTTTGGTTCTAGGACATGCCGGTTTCCTCACGGTGTTATCTTCACCGTTTTGAGAGCAGTGGTGATGAAATAATTTACACAAAGTAAAGCGCCTGTCTGGGTTCGAACCTACTAACCTACTCGTAAGTCGCGGCCGTTACCACTGGGCCACCACTGCTCTCGGTATTATTAGGTAGGCATTTCTTTAGTTGATTGAATTCCCTTTATTATCATTATTACATAAAATAATATAATATGATAGTTTACGCTATGAGACGAATAATATTTTTTGAGTTCTGTTTTACGATTGTTTTATCATGACACTATTTTATTTTTATGAAATATTTTTAAATAAGTATTTTCTTTGAACATTTGACAATAAACTAAATTTTTTGCCGCCTAACTGCGCGATAAAAAACAGGTCTACCACAAGCTCTTAACGCAATCCATTTTAGGACCTAAACTGAACTGTTCTTTTAATTCGTACCATGACGTCAGTTTAACGATTCAGTTTAGGCCGTACCATCTGCTGACAGCAATTGTCCCAAACTGAGTCGCAAGTTTTGGTTTCATTCATACTTGTTTGGTGCCATGACGTCCATAGAGCAGCTCAAGCGATGCAGCTTAGGAACCTAAACTGAAATGTCTTGTTTTTGAATCGTTTTTAATTACTTCATGGTAGGCCACCAGAGCGTTTTACGGTTGAGAAGCGCCTTAAAGTAGATAATTTATTGTGCTCATCACAAGTAATCAATTTCATCGCAGAGTCTAATTTCCTTAACCAACGATATCTTTCGAAATTGCAAAAGTAATAACAAAGGGAGTTTATAACTCGTTAATTATAAAAGAAAAACGACTGGCCATTATTATAATTAAGTGTCACAGACTACTTGCCTTGAAAGTTTGTTGCCGAGCGGTTAGCTTGAAAGACGAACGTAATTATACATGTTTACGTTGTTGGAAACAACATGGCGGCTTATGTTCACTGTTTTCAGAGGCCCTAGCACGAACACGAGGAGGAAACGTAACGTTAATTAGATCATCATCATCTGCCTAGCCTTTTCCCAACTATGTTGGGGTCGGCTTCCAGTCTAACCTGATGCGGCTGAATACGAGTATTTTACATGGAGCGATGGAGAGGGCTATGCTTGGAGTTTCTCTGCGTGATCGAATCAGATATGAAGAGATCCGCAGGAGAATCAATGTAACCGACATAGCCCGAAGAATTGCCAAACTTAAGTGGCAGTGGGCAGGGCACATTGTTCGCAGAACAGATGGCCGATTTTTCGGGTGAAACCGCGGGAAATATTTTTACCCAACACAGAGCGATATATCATAATTTCATTTAGTCCACAATCAGCCTATAATGTCCCCACTGCTGGGACACAGACCTCTTCTCTCGTAGAATGAGTGGGCTATAATCTACCACGCGGGCCCAGTGCGGATTGGTAGATGTCGCATGTCTTCGAATTTTTGGTTCTGGATGTTTTCCTTCACCGTTTTCATTTAGTAACATTGATAAATTAATCAAAACAGTGAAATATTTGACAACTATTTGCGACGTTGCCAACTTTTAGAATCATATCACTCTCATATAACTGTTTTCGATTATTAACATAACCTCATCTATCACTTTTATCCCTCCTACTACATCACTGTCAAAAAGAACTATTCGGTTTTGACGTTTCACCTGCCAAACTCAAAGAGAAAATAAGGGTACCTATAGCCAATAATAGTTTCGTCGAAACGTAGCTCGTTGATGGATGTGACAGAATGACAGTTACTGAAGCATTCCGTTTTTAATGGCGCTCGCTGGCAGAGCAAAAAGTTTTATTTTCGCAGGGAAGTGAGGTTATTTATGGAACAATCCCAATGGATTGTTTTAATTACCGTTTTTGTCTTAAGAGATCATTGTACTCATCATTATATCATTCTAGACAAAATCAAACTGGTCGCTCTAGACAAAATCAAACTGGTCGCTAATTTAATTTATATATTTTTTTATGACATTAGTTTAACTTTTTGTGGCTACAGTAACTCACACACTTGTTAAAATTATATAAAAATAATCTACTTTAACAATAGTTGTAAATATGTGAGCACCATGTATCTATCACATAATTGATTTACCTGTCATTGCTTTTTTTTTAATTCTCTTTACCTTTTGTTGGCAGACTAATTTTTATTCAAGATACATCGTCGTCACATAATTATAATTATATAATTAATGTATACAAAACTTGTAAAACATTTTAAAAGAGTAACGGTGGAGTTTCTTGCCCATTCTTCTCCATACGAAAACTACCTTTTGGAATGGGCGACTAGAATCAATTCTTTTTATTATAATTTTTGACGTTCAAAAGTGCCTTTAGTGTGCCTAATTGAAATAAATGATTTGACTTTGACTTTGACATTATGAAAAACTTTTAGTATAGGACCAAAACTGAAATCGTAAAAAAAAACAATTGTTCCCTACATTTTGATGAGTTATGCAAACATAAATGTAGGGAATAAGTAGCTGATTTTTTTTCACGATTCAAGTTTGGTTCCATAGTAAAAGTTTTTCATAATGATGAGTACAATGACCACATAAGAGGAAAACGGTGATTAAAATTTCAACCTGTATGTCCTCCTAAGACCCTCTCAGCGGTGTTTCCAGCCTTGTGCCTGCTCTCAACATGACCAAACTATAAAACAAAGTGTAAAATAACAATAATGTGATATTGTAAACCTAAAGCCATATTTATTTCAAGTTTCCATAAGAAGGTTTTAAAGTCAAATGCAAAGAACACGCTCCATATTTTCATAGCCCTGCGGCATCAACACACAAACATTCTCTTTGTTTTTAAATCCCAATACTTTTGCTCGTGCAATACCATATACTTTCTAAACTTACGGGAAATAAAAGAAAAATGGCTAAGTGCGAGTCGGACTCGCACACGAAGGGTTCCGTATCACCGTACAATATTTATCACTACATATTTCTAACAAATATGGCGATGTAGCGGTATCTACAACGCCACATGCGAACAACGCGTCATACTGACGTCACGAAATCCTGCATCTCGCAAGCAGAGTTTACCGCGCAACTAGCATAGATACAACGGTCCGACATGCATTATCGGGCAGTTGCCCGCCAGACACTACACCCGTCTGGTCGGAGGATCCTCCCTTTTCCATAGAGTACGAGTGAACTTGACACCCTGTTCCTCATACTTCTATAGCGATGTTATATTGCCGTAAGCTCACGTTTGCGTGGATGGTAAAACTCGCGGCGGGATTTTATCGAGTATGTACTGGATTTTCAACTCTCAGTGTCGAGCCGAGCATTGAGAGTTCAACAGAGTGCATCCCAGCGCGTCAAAAATACATATCAAATCAAATCACTTCTATTTGTTAACACAGGTAAAGAAATACAGATCTTGAGTTTGGTGAACAGAACGCTATGTTATGCCAGGAGGCGTACAAATATGGTGTGCATCTAGCTCAATATTACGAATTTAAATTTTAAAAAAAGATGCTTGAAAATCATGCATAATTAAAATTTTAAAAATAAATGACAACAATTATATAATATTATTTAAAAATCGAATGATGTCAGATTTAAATGAGGAATTATTTAGTTAAAAATACTGTTGGATTTTCGATCTCGGCGCTAAGCGGTGCATTGAAAATCCAATGCGCGAGGAAAAACACGCCGCGGGAAAAACGCATCCGTGCGTCGGCTGTGTATTCTTTTTAGGGTTCCGTACCTCAATAGAAAAACACGGAACCCTTATAGCATCACTTTGTTGTCCATCTGTCTGTCAAGACCCTTTATGTCGGGAACGCTTGGAGGTATTAAGTTGAAATTAAAACCATATACTCAGGTCTACAGTCCCTTGAAGCGGTGAAAAAATCAAACTTCTAAGTTAACGTAAAAAAAGGTACGGCCGTTTATGTCGCAAAAAACGTATATTTCGACACTCTCAAGGGAATCAAAATTTATTTTAAATATGACATGGATGTCCTCTTAACTTAATGTGCTTATGCAACATAGTTGAAATGAACAAGATATACTTCGCATTTTGAAATTATATTTACTTCAAAAACAAATGAGTTCGGTTTTTCTTTCATATCATTCCTCACACAATCCATCCATCTTCCCTTTGGCTTTCCTCTCCCTCTTCATCCATCAACGGTTGTATGGTTTTTAATAAAAGAGGTGAACTTAATTATATTCGGTTTAATGAGTACAAAAAAAAAAACAATATGGCGACCATTAGCAGATGACGTAAGTATTTATTTTCTTTTAATTTATAGGACATCGATGTGCTATTCGGACCATAGAGTCTAATGTCATTTTCTAAATATCACTTCGAAATTCGAACGGTGTCTCGTTGTGAATCCGCGATGACTGACTTTAAAAACAAATGAGTTCGCTTTCGAATTGTGTGCGCTCACTTGAGCGAGGTGAGCAGTGAACTTTACAGAATAGCTATATACGAAGTACAATTTCATGATTACAACGTTGGTATAAATGACACGTGTAGCCTTTCACGTGCTGAAGCGATTAATTTTTAATCGATTGCAAATGAGAGCGTTCTGGATTAATTTTTCATTCCCATTTGCCGGACTTTCTATCTTTGTCAAAGGTTATCATGTTTATAAGGCATAAAACTAGCTTTATGGTGCAGACCATTCGAGACATGAATCTACATGGTCCTCAAATGTTCTAACCAAGGTTATGTCCGGAATTTAAAAGAGACTGTGACCTCTGAGTTTGTTCCGACCTTTCTTCTACAAAAAAATACGAAACGCCGACCACATCTAGTTTTTAAAATACGATTGACGTGTAAAAGTGTTTCTACAAACCTACTTACAGAAATAAAATAATTTGTCATTTATGGTTTCCTAACAAAGTGACATCCTCACGCCTATAAACCCAGAAGTGGTCGGCAGACATGTGGACCTATGGAAATTCCACATTTCGCCAGTTACGCCCATGGAGTTGAGGGCAAATCTATTGCTATTAACCGAAGGAAAACCACTGCCACTAACCGGACACTGATCTAGACTTCGACCTACTAAGAATGTCTAAATGAAAAAACCCAATAACTTTTCTCCCGACATAGAAATCAAACCTAGGACCACACTGGGCAGTCGCGTTTTGCGATCACTATACCAACGAGGAGTCTAAGAAAGTGACTTTCTCTTATAACTCGAGAGGAAACTATGATAATCACAAGAAGCCAGTAATTGGGTCAATAAAGACCACACAACAGTGTGAATGGTAGGTCGTGGGTTCGAACCCAGCCAGGCTTACTTTGTGTAAATATTTTCATCACCACTGCTCTCAAAACGATGAAGGAAAACATCGTGAGGAAACCGGCATGTCCTAGAACCAAAAATTCGAAGACATGTGACATCTACATACCCGCATTGGGCCCGCGTGGATTATAGCCTATTTCCCTCTCACTGAGAGGAGACCTGTGTCCCAGCAGTGGGAACATTATAGGCTGATTATGCTTATGCATCTAACTTAGAATTTATATTTTGAGGAACGTTGTATTTCTTTTACAAAATGTTTTTTTCTAAACATCACTTCGAAATTCGAACAGCATCTCGTTACAAATCTGCGATGATTTACTTTAAAAACAAATGAGTTCGCTTTCGAATTGTGTGCTATACGACTACATTTGAACTCAATAAATATAAAATTGCTTACGAAAAGGATTTCCACGGATTACGTTCAATAGTTCATTCGTTACGTTCATTTAAGTCTGAAATAAAAACAGGAACAAATTGGAAACACGTTTCAGCAGGAAACACAGATGAAAAGCAAAATGAACTAAAAAGATTTTCAAATGAAACACGTAACTCGGATCGCACGTGTTTCAATGTAAACAAGAATTAAAGAAGGATTAAATATTGTAGTTTAATCAAAAGCTTAAAGGAATAAGCGGCCAAGTGCAAGTCGGACTCGCACACGAAGGGGCCTTTACCACCGTATAGGGAGTGGGCCTTAATCCACCACTCGGGCTCAGTGCGGGTTGGTAGATGTCCCACATCTTCGAATGTTTGGTTCTGGGACATGCCGGTTTCCTCACGATGTGTTTCTTCACAGTTTTGAGAGCTGTGGTGATGAATTAATTTAAGTACACAAAGTAAAACGCCTGTCTGGCTCCGAACCTACGACCTACAACTCGTAAGTCGCGGCCGTTACCACTTCCTCTTGAAGAGAGGCCTGTGTCCCAGCAGTGGGAACATTATAGGCTGATTACGCGAAGCTACCGTTTCACGGCACTAGTTTCATAATGTAAACCCCGCTGTATGTATGTATGTAACACATATCTCCTTACCACAGCATAACTCATAATATTTTCCCTATACCACGTCACTATCGCCTCCCCACACAAAATAATAAAAGGGAACCATCTTACTAACAAAACATTTTCGCCAACTATCTTACATAACAGACAAATAAAAGACCCGTATAATATGGCCACGAAAAATACACAAAACCAACTGTAGCTTCACATACCTGCTAACATTTCTATACGACCGGGATGCCCAGTTCAACTTGACCCCTCATTTTGTTCCTTTCTTCTCTGCAAAGCTCTAAGATTGTATGGAACAGGAGAGGGGTCAGAGGTCTTCTGTACTGGTTACTGTCTATACAATTTTGTAGGGCACATGCGCACAGATCTCCCGTAAGGCCAGTTGCTGTAAACCGGTTCTACAGCCTGAACGCTTATCGCTGTGCCCGGGAACTACAAAAAAAAAATATTGAGAGAGAAAATAATCGTGAGTGAAAAAAAAACTGAAAGTGTTAGTTTAAAAAATTGTTAATTTGTAAAGTGTTATGTTATTTTGTGTAAGTGGGTCAATGCACCTGTTGACTACGGCGTAGCTGCGTAGGCGTGTAGCGTACTACGGCGTGAAAAAAAAAAGTTACAATTTCGTAGCGGCTTAGGCTTAACCGCGGTAAAGGCTCTTCATGTGAATAATAAAGGTGTTGAAAAGCACATAGATATCCCTTTATTTTGTTTTATATTTTTGGGCGTAATGTGACACTGTTTTTGGCTTTATTTTGATACAAAAAGGGCAAATTCAATTCATGATTGGTGTCTTTAAAACCATCTATAGAGTAATGGCCAATTCTATTAATGACAGAAAATTAAAAAAAAATGTTTTTAATTTATTACAAAACATACCAAATTTTGTTGAAGAAAAAACGTATTTCTTTGCTAATATTATGCTTTTACTATCGATGATAGTTAAAATCATCAGTATAAAATCGAAAATTATATAAATTATTATGAGACCCTTATACCATATTATGTGATTGTTGTGTATTTGTGTTTCTCAATACATACAACAAAACTAAAGCGTAATCACTAGATATTAACTTCGCCCGGCTTTGCCAATGTTCAGGTAATTAAGTAAATTACATCATTTAGATAGACACGAACATAAATTAAATGCACTATGAAAAGCATGCAATAACAGAATTAATAACACTAAAAACACGTTCATATTTCACGTGAAAAAACATGACATTTTCATTAAAAAAAAAAAACGGTTAAAGAAAGAAAATTAGCTTATTTGAGCCAGGATAAGTAAGGTGCACAATATTCACATAAAAACAAAAGAAAGTACAGAAAAAAAACTTAAAATAGTATTGTGTAACTTGTGGAGCGGCTAAGTAATAACAGCCGCACGGGTCGATCGATCAGGTTAAGCTACGCTTGTCGCGGTTGGTCCGTGGATGGGTGACCATCTTTACATACCAAGACCCCTCCGTGCCTCGGAAAGCACGTTAAACCGTTGGTCCCGGCTGTCATTCGTGGATCTTTGACAGTCGTTACGGGTCGTCAGAAGCCCGAAAGTCTGACAACCAGTCCTACCCAGGGATTTTGTATTACCCAGTAACTGGGTTGTGGAGGTCAGATAGGCAGTCGCTCCATGTAAAATACTGGTACTCAGCTGCATCCGGTTAGACTGGAAGCCGACCCTAACATAGTTGGGAAAAGGTTAGGCAGATGATTATGAGTATTGTGTGCCTCACGGCTTCGCCAAATAGGCCCAATTCAGTTCGGTAATATATTTTTTTCCGTTAACCCTTTTTGTCGCCAATGCTGGGCAAAGGCCTCCTCTATATTCGTCCACCTTTCTTTGAGCTGTGCCTTCTACGTCCAATCGGTTAGAATCGAGTCCAAATCGTAACGTCAGTAATAATATTAATGTTTCATAAAAACAAACTTGGCGTAATTATTTCAATTAAAAAGTGACACTATTTTTATCCAATTAAAATGTCCTGGATGTCAGTATGTTTACGCAGCTTTTTCAGCACTTAAATCAGGAGTTTAAACTGCCATGAGAATAGAATAAAATACTCTTTGTATGTACACCATATAAACAAGAGAAAGAGAGATGTGAGATTCTTAACCTTATTATACAGGCTGGGCAAAAAATTGTGGATCAAACGAAACAGGGCGATAGTTGAGGTTATATATAGTAAAAAAAAAAAAAAAGTATCATCACTAAAACAGTGCTTTTATGACAGTGGGTACCATGATTTATCAGTATTGGCACTTTTTTCAATATATTTTAAGGCTCACGAAAAATTATTTGTAACTTTAGAACCTTACTGTAAACACTCAAATTGTCATAACTTTTAAGGAGATCAAGTTAGGGCTCTCGCACAAACATATTTTTTACTACAAATAACCCTAACAATCGCCCTGTTTCGTTTGATCCACGATTTTTTGCCCAACCTGTATTGATTTGAAAGAGTGTCCATGGAGTTTCTTGCTCGCTTTTCTCCACGGGAACATACGAGTACTACGCTTTGGAATGGCTTCATATTTTTGATCGATCCCTTGACAATTCAAAAGTGCCTGTTGGAAAGATACTTAATTGGTGGGCTGGTTTTACCAAAGTCAGTTATTTTTTATCTAGGGAATTAAATTTACAAAGTATCTAGTTATCTTTTATCCGCGGAATTAAATTGACGTCTGGATTTTGAATTTTTGAAAGTTTTTCCATACAAAAACTGTCAAAAATTCAAGATAAGACTTATTTAAAAAGAAGTTTGGATAAATATTATACAAATTCGCCCTTAATAAATAAAATAAAATAGGGTAGGGGAGGCCTTTGGCCTGCAGTGGGACAATAAAGGCTAGTATTTTTTTTTACTTTTAACGTCTTATAAATCGATGAACGCTGGCTGCACGCATTCTCACTGTCACGTTCCGCCTGAGCCGAGTGGGCAAGCAAGAGCGCGGAACAAGCGATAGAGAGGAACAATCGGATGTTTTCTTATGACATTATTACGTAAAATTATCGTCCGTAAGCCGACTTTACAGACAACCAATGTTTTTTTTTTAATAAACGCTTTGAATTTTATAAATATTTTCTAAGTTGATCTTTTGCATCAATAACTTAAATTAGCATGTCAGTCCGTGGAAGTTAAATGATAAAATATTACCCATGTAAACCTACAACAAACTACCCACTGAAAATATCGTAAATTATTACCGTAAGCAAACAACATTGTTATATCCACATTATTAATAGTTACAAGCTCATTAATACTTAGTAATAGTTTCGTTATTAATAATGATGACATATCACGACAAAGACAATGTGTGTTCTAGGCTAATAAATGACGTACGATGAACAAAAACACCGTGAAACATACTAAAGTCCGACCGCGGCAGATTTGCCAAAGATGTAAACAACAATGGCCGCTCGAAATTGAATAAAATCGATAAACAAGAGTATTTTTTATTTGAAGATATTTTTCATTGTGTAAAATTTTCAGTAAGGGATTAATTACTTTGATCCGAATAACCTTGAAAACGGTGACAAAAGGTTTTCCTTAAAAACAGTAATAAAATGCGTAATTTTTCTTGCCTTTTGGTTTTATTAACCAACTTTGACATAGGATAACGTTCTCAATTACTTTTTGTTGGTATTCTATTACATTGTTTATCTAGCGTTTTTCATAGATATTTAATTACAAGACCTTCTTTTGATCAGTGATAAAAAAGACTATGTAAACACTGTAAATTTATTATTAAAATCAACACCACCATTTCTTATGTCTATAGTCAACTATGTTAATAAGTGTCTATCATGCAACTGCCCTTCAAAAAAAAAAAATTAAAAGTAGTGCTATTCTGTATAGTTCACTGCTCACCTCACTCAAGTAAGCGCACACAATTCGAAAGCGAACTCATTTGTTTTTAAAGTAAATCATCGCGGATTCACAACGAGACACCGTTCGAATTTCGAAGTGATGCTTAGAGAATACTGTCCGTTGACAGTTATTTTACCTTTGAGGGCAGCAACCTTATATTAACGACAATAAAGATCACAGTGAATTCTTATTAAAATGAGAATAAAGATCACTTTGAAAGGACTGTACCGTTGCTTATTGGCATCCATGGAAAATGATGCTGTATAAAACTCAGAACAGTCTCTTCTTAATGTTAAATTTTGCATACGTTTTGATCCCCTGGGAATATCGGGATAAAAAGTATCCTATGTATTAATCCTGGTTATAAACTATCTGTTTCCCAAATTTAATCCAAATCCCTGTATTAGGTTTTGCGTGAAAGAGTAACAAACATCCATCCATCCTCACAAACTTTCGCGTTTATAATATTACTAGCAGCATCCCGCGGTTTCACCCGAATAACCGTGGGAATACCGGGATAAAAACTATCTCTTCATCAAATTTCATCTAAATCGGTTCAGCAGGCAGACAGACAGACACACATTCGTATTTATAACATTAGTATGGATAGTTTGCCTTTTTCTATCTCTTTCAGTATTTTATAACGGTGCATTCTTTTGCCCGAGGCGAGTTTTTTATGTTCTTCCACTGTTTGCAAAACTTGCAGGAATTTAAGGAAGAATTTACTTACTACAAGTATTTTCTGAACAGTGGTGGCCCAGTGGTAACGACCGCGACTTACGAGATTAGGTCGTAGGTTCGAACCCTGACAGGCGGTTTACTTTGTGTAAATTATTTCATCACCACTGCTCACAAAACGGTGAAGGAAAACATCGTGAGGAAACCGGCATGTCCTAGAACCAAAAATTCGAAGACACGTGACATCTACCAACCCGCACTGGGCCCACGTGGTGGATTACGGCCCACTCCCTCTCACAGAGAGGAGGCCTGCGTCCCAGCAGTGGGAACATTATAGGCTGATTATGTTATGTTATGTAAGTATTTTCTTCTTTGAAAGGTTTATTGGTGTAGTGGTTGCAACCGCAACTGCTTAGCCTGGGTTCGATCCTCGAGGAGAGCTAAATTATATTTGCTTTTTTCATGAGATCAGGTGCTGGATTCGATCCCATAACCGAATTAAAAAAAAAAGGAGGAAGTTATCAATTTGGATATTTATATATATATTTTTATGTATTTTCGAGCATAACTCCATCATATATAGACGGATTTTGAAAATTCTTTTTGTAATGGATAAGGTATGTCTCTGGGGTGGTCCCATATAAATTTGATTAACTTTGCTTGGGTAGTTTTTGAGTTAGCTTCAATAATACGATTTTTTTCCACTTAGTTTATTGATTATGTTTTAATAACTTCCTGTCACTGATATTAACGTAGTGTTATATGAATTTTTGTGGAGTAGTTACAACTAAAAAGTATAAACTTTTTTACAAAAAAAAAAACAACCGACTGAAAAAGTTCTATTAGAAATTTCTTTGTACGAGCCCGAAGTCTGGAGCTTTGTTGTATAATGTCAAATGGTTTGCTCCCTATTACATGGGACTACATATTATTTGGGACTATACATAACTGGCGACACGAAATGTGGGTGTATCTATTCATATATATATGTACATTTCTGCTTTCCCCTTCAGGGCATATAGTCTTGATGTTACATTAGATTAGTTCTGTTCTTGGCAAAACCTTGTCCAAACTTTAAATTACAAGTTGCCACGCTAAAAAAATACAGTATAAAGTTTCATTAAAAATTACCTAGTGACGTTTCCACCTGACGAATTTCATCTATTAAAGAAAACTAAAGTTTTTAATTAATTTATGGGAGCCGTGTCACAGTGGGGAGAATTTATAATGGTGTAGCCCTGGAGCGACACACGCGAATATTTTTTTGTAAATATGACATCACGCTAATAAATCCCTAAAGTGTGTAACACCCAAATTTCGCTAGTTATGTGAATATGGGACGAGCCTACTGCCAATAACATTACAGGACACAGACCTGGGTATGTGTAATGTAATATACGTAGTCCAAAGTCTGGACTCTGGACTGCTGCTGAAAAATTCGTGAGGAAAAACCCATTTTATAATTTTCTCGATCAGGGAATCGAATCCAGGACATTACGTTCACCAGTCGTACCTCTTTCTCACTGCTAGGACACAGGCCTCCTCTAGGTGAGAGGGATTGGACCATAATCCACCACGTGAGCCAATTTCAGGTTGTTGGATGTCACATGTCTTCGAATTTTTGGTTCTAGGACATGCCTTCACCGTTTTGGGAGCAGTGGTTATGAAATTAAATACAGTAAGTAAGTAAAGTGCCCGCCTGGGTTCGAACGACCTACAACTCGTAAGTCGGGGCCGATATCACTGGCTGCCACGGCTCTAACTAATTTTATTACAGAGGGTCTCGTGGCTAAATAATAACATAGCCGCACAGATCGATCGATCAGGTTAAGCTACGCTTGCCGCGGTTGGTCCGTGGATGGGTGACCATCTTTACATACCGAGACCCCTCCGTGCCTCGGAAAGCACGTTAAGCCGTTGGTCCCGGTTGCCATTCGTGAATCTTTGACAGTCGTTACGGGTAGTCAGAAGCCCGAAAGTCTGATAACCAGTCTTACCAAGGTGTGTCGTATTACCCAGTAACTGGGTTATGGAGGTCAGATAGGCAGTCGCTCCATGTAAAATACAGGTATTCAGCTCCATTCGGTTAGATTGCAAGCCGACCCCAACACAGTTGGGAAAAGGCTAGGCAGATATGGCTACTTATTCCGCTGATTTTTCTCAAACTACAACAAAATATCATAAGTCTCTTGAAGATACGTCTCATGAAATATTTTCCCGATACTCGATAAAGCATTGGGATTAAGAGGATTACCCACTTTTTCCGGCACGATATTTTCTTATCTTAGATACTTACGTCTTTACGTCTTTTGTGTACTACTTGGAAAATATTTTCCTTTATATCTTTCCGTGTGATCACGTAATTATGTAAAAAAGATTCTGTTACGTATTTCTTATTTCTCGTTTTGTTAGTGAACATTCTGAACTTGAAGGATTAGATTGCCAGATAAAATCTATCTAGGTTCTAGTTAGATTTTTCTGTTGTCAAATCCCTAGGACTGCGTACGAGTAATGTATCGTACCTACCTTTTTTTTTTTTATCAAGTGGAAATCCTCGTGGATGTCCACCACCCTGGGGTGGGAAGTGGAATGTATCGTACCTGGCACGCAGAGGCCAGCACATCAAGCTACTACAATCTGTCAAATTTCTTTAATAGATTTTCAACTTTATCGCTACAGCATAAGGTTCAAGGTTGATTGGGAAAATTTGTCAGTTTGGAGTAGCTTGATGTGCTGGACTGCTGGCGTCTGTACATCTAAGTGAGTGTGTGAAGGATCACGCAACATTCATATAATATCATTAGTTACGAGGTAGCTAAGTATCATTTCTACTTCTATCATGTTTGTTACTTCTTCATGCACAAACGGCTAGACCAATTTTGATAAAATTTTGTATGGAAGTAGCTGACACCCGGGATTAACACATAGGCTACTTTTTATCCCGATATTAGCACGGGATCGAGTCTTATGCGGGTGAAACCGCGGGGCGCAACTAGTATAATATTATAAACGCGAAAGTTTGTGAGGCTGGATGGATGTTTGTTACTCTTTCACGTAAAAACTCCTGCACGGATTTGGATGAAATTTGGCACACAGATAAATTATATACCGAATTAACAAATACTCGTAGGATACTTTTTATCCCGTTATTCCTACGAGATCGAACTTATGGGGGTGAGACCGCGGGGCGCTGCAAGTATTCAGTAAACCATCATCTATGGCTATCCGTGAGTTATCATTCAAGCTAACAACTACGGTGTATGCGACCCATTCAGCAGCAAGGCTGATTTTTCAGTAGTCAGATAATTTTATCTGAAGAATTTACAGTTTGACATATTCATCATCATCTGCCTAGCCTTTTCCCAACTATGTTGGGGTCGACTTCCAGTCTAACCGGATGCAGCTGAATACCAGTATTTTATATGGAGCGACTGCCTATCTGACCTCCACAACCCAGTTACTGGGTAATACGTAACCCCTTGGTAAGACTGGTTGTCAGACTTTCGGGCTTCTGACTACCCGTAACGACTGTCAAAGATCCACGAATGACAGCCGGGACCAACCGCTTAACGTGCTTTCCGAAGCACGAAAGGGTCTCGGTATGTAAAGATGGTCACCCATCCACAGACCAACCGCGGCAGTGTAGCTTAACCTGATCGATCAACCTGTGCGGCAGTTATTACTTAGCCACGGGCCCCTCACATATTCTCTATGCAAAAACTGTAAAACCTCGATACTCTTTTTTCAGATAAAAAATTAGACTATTGAAAAACAGCCCTTAGTGTTCCAGATATTAACCACTTTTCATTAAATGTTGGTAATAAATATGTTTACCAATCTATTACACAAAAACGTTGCCCTTTTATTTGAGAAAAAGTAAAAAGTTTTAACAGTGATGAGTTTGATTCCCAGGTAGAACATCTAATTGTACGGTTTTTATGTAACACAATAAAATCCTTCTCGATAAATTGAAAGGTTTACTACGGGGTATAATTTCCGACCAATCGATACCTACTTTTTGCCTTCTTTAGAGATAATCGTCCAAAGATTTCAGGAAAATAGTTTTATGATACCAATATGAATGAAATTACTAAATCAAATTGTTGTTGTCTGAAGTGGTTTTAACTAGCGGTTGGACCAGAGGGCTGGCCTATTTTTTGGCCAAAGAATCAGCATTGCCATACAACGTGGCAATGCGACAAAAAACTGATTTAGGCCGAGGACAAGCGAGCGTAAGTTTTGGAGCTGTGAGTCGCGTAAAATGAGTCGCGGAATTTACGCTGCATTCGGTTTCATAACAAAGTCCTGTTTGTAACACATGGCGACACAAAATTAGTTGTCTGCTGACTCACGCGCGTTATTTCAACTGAATTGCGCTCGGGGTGAGGGAGGGGAGCGAGGCAAGCGACAGTTAAGTTAGTCCGTCCGTCTGGCAGCCTAACCGAATTTCAGTTGAACGTAAATTGCGATACTCAAAATACGCGACTCACAGCTCAAAAAATTACGCTCGTTTTGCCTCTGCCTTACGGTGTCCTAAGTTTGGGTGGACCTTTAACAATGTGTTCATTAGTCAGTGATATAACCTAAACTGTCTATTCAGTGTTCTCTGTAGCTGTTTCCAAATTAAACGTTTTATTTGTCTAGTTTCTGTTTACAAAGTGTGTTCTTCTAGTTTCCGGATAGTTCTGTTATTCTACAAAGGCAAACATTTTCGTCTGTGTAGGAGGAAGTTTCGATTTAAAGGAGATGTTTCAAAATGGGCCAGGTCTGTGTACAAAAAAAAAGAGAAAAATCCGTAGAATTCGGGAAAAATACAGATAATTAAATTAAATGTATACTGTTGTGGTAGTGAATTGATATTTATCAATTATTTTTATCAACTTTCAATATGGCGTCTCACCGATTTAGTTACTCTGTGCTTAAAAACAATGACAGTAAACCATTGATCATAGAAAGAGACCTGTCAGCTGTCACAACAGTGTCACTTCACTTCAGAAATAATCATGTCAAACGTCATTAATCAATCAAAATGACAGCTTACCGCCATGACGGGTTTTTGTTGTGTGTTGCAATTTCAAGTGTAATTTCTTGTGTTTACCAGCGAACCAAGCCATTTTAAAGTAATTGGACAGTTGAGAACTGTTTTAAATGAATTTCCTTATTTTTAAGTATAGTGTACAAGGACCTGGCCCAGGCTCCATACATTTTGAAACATCTCCTTTAGTGGGTTTCCACTGGGAGTTTTTAGTTTTCCAATAAACGTTTGAAAGTTGATATTTCAGTGTTCTACGAGTATATTAGAGGGTTTTGGTTTCCGCACTTAGTCCTTCAAGTAGGTCATTGTGCGTGGGCCATGCGGCCGTCGGTGGTTATTCAACCAGCCCGGTGTGGTGTATTTCGATATTTTGAAATAATGTAACTGTAGAAGACCTACTATTGTTCTTCTGAACCAGAAAATCGAAGACATGTGACATATACCAATCTGCACTGGGCCCGCGTGGTGAATTACGGCCCACTTCCTCACACTGAGAGGAGGCCTGTGTCCCAGCAGTGGGAACATTATTAACAAATAAGTCTAAATCTGTACTAGAATAGGAACGTATTTGAACCTGTGCCTATTTATTAATTTCTCACATACCTACATTACATAAATGTCGCTCACCAAAATTATACACATAACACATAATCAGCCTATAATGTTCCCACTGCCGCAACACAGGCCTCCTCTTTCTTTGAAAGAAAGAGGGCCATAATCCACTTGTCTGTCTTTGAATTTTACATTATGTAAATTATTTATCACCACAAAACAGTGAAGGAAAACATCTTGGGGAAACCGGCATGTGCTAGAAACATTAAGACAAACATTTTATCAATGTTAGAAAACACAAAGCAAGTCTTTGTTCCTATCATTATATCCTTACGTACAGACGCCAGCACATCAACCTACACCTAACTGTCAAATTTTCCCAATCATCATTGAACCTTATGCTCTAGCGATAAAGTTGAAAATCTATTACAGAAATCTGACAGATTGTAGTAGGTTGATGTGCTGGCGTCTGTACAATATGTAATCAGTACATACCTCTGTCGACCACATAACCACCAACCTTCGAATTTGGGCTTGCGGTTGTGGTTTACGCTGCTCTATATAATATACTACCTGCGCCCCGCGGTTTCACCCGCGTAAGTTTCGAGTTTCTAATATAATTCAATCATGATTCGAAAGACACGTGGCGCCATCTATTATCATAATAACGTTATTGTTGTTTTCCTCGGGAACAGCACTTTTTTCGGGATGAAAGGTACCCTATGTCCGTTTCTGTACATCTGACAACGTATATTTAAAATTGCAGGATGATCTTACTTTCGCATTTATAATATTACTAGTTAGGATTTCATCTCTCCGATTTTGAACAATCGACTAGCACATTAAATACAGGCCTTTGACAGTTATTTTATCTCCAGTTTTGTATCACTATCAACGTCACAGTGACCTTTATACTCATTACAATAAGGTTTCTATTGGGTTGCTGCTGTCAAAGGAAAACATGACACTTTACAGAGTTTGGTATTAAATGTTTTCTGTTTACATTGATGTCAGCTATCAATTCGTACAAGGTGTAACAGAATAAACGAAAATCCTGAAAGTAGTATGTTCATAATCGCCTACTGAATCGATTTCAGTAACTTTTGATATAGGTATTTTTTTTAATTATGTATTTGCCATACTGACCGCCGATTGAGCCAAAAAAAAATTAAATCTTATTTCAAGGTAATAAGACTCAATTTTAAATGCATAAAGTAATGCTGGGATCAACACGATTTTCTTTATAATACAAGGTAGCTTTAAAAAAAAAAAGTTTTGGTCATTGTATTATGCTTTTAACTCAATACTCTAATTTGGGTGTATGAGGTCTTGCGTTGATTATGTTACATATTGTATAGCCTTCATGCGTGGATGCCATTTTGAAAGAAAATCAAAATGGCGCCGTTGTAGGTATACCACGGATCTTCACAGCCCTTTCTATATTTTCGGTAGGTAGTGAGGTTTACATGTGGGAAATATTGTATCATCTAACTTACACTGACATTGTAATTTTAGTTAGATCTATTCAAAGCATTTATTTCAATTAAACCAATTTTCTTTCTAATAGGCACTTTTGAATTGCCAAGGGGTCGGTCATAAATATAAAAAAAGCCATTCCAAAGCGTAATAGATTCCCATGGCGAAGAACGGGCAAGAAACTCCATGGACACTCTTTCAAAACAAGAGACGAGCGAAATCAACATGTTCATCATCATCATTTCAGCCGAAAGACGTCCAAAAAAAATAAAAGAAAAAGAAAGAAAAATAGTTTATTCCACGTCCACTGCTGGACATAGGCGTCCCACAAGCACCTCCACTTCGACCGGTTCTGTGCTTCCCGCATCCAGCGGATTCCTGCGGCCTTCACAAATTCACAAGGTCATCGGTCCATCTTGTGGGGAGGCCTTCCAACGCTACGTCTTCCGGTACTCGGTGGCTACTCCAAAACCTTTCGGCTTCATCGGCCATCTGTTCTGCGAGCATTGCGCCTGCCCTGACCACTACCACTTTAGATTGGCAATTCTTCGGGCTATGTCGATTACCATGGTTCTCCACCGAATCTCTTAATTCCTTAACATGTGGTTTCTTTCATAATCATTTAACTGTTTCAGTTAAACAAACCTCAATAAATCTCTTTCTACCCGCAAACAAAATAAATAAATGTATTAAACCTCTGTAGATATACATCATGCATCGTTTTTCCACATGGTGACAAATTAACATCGTAATCAGAACGACAAGGTGGGGCGAAAAGTAATAAATAAACGTCGGAAAACATCTGATACAGCCCGTTTATTCCAACATCCTGTATCCATTGAATTATTGATAAGGGAGACAGTGAAACCCTTTTTAAACTGCCTTCTGACGTCATCAAATATTTAAAAGGAAAAAGGGATTTTAAATTTGGAATTGGGATGTTTTGAAATGGTTTGGAACGATTTTCTGATGTTGATCGGGTTCGGATTTAAATGCTTTAATTGTTTTTGATAAACCATCCATACAGACAAACATTCCCCGTTTAAGGACTGTCTGAAAAATACCAGGTGTGCAATGCATGCAGTTCTATAGAAGCAAGTTATTCTAACTTAACAGACAGCTGTGCTGCTCAGGAGTTTGTTGCGCCACTTCTTCTTCCCAGCGAAAGCACTAGGAAGTTGTGAATGGTGGACGTTTTAGTTAGGTATCTTCTTTAGTGAAATGTATTCTATGTTGATTTTTAAGTGACTATTTGTAACAAAAAGTTTCTAATATATGTTTTAGTTGCAATGGAATTTGAGCTTTGTTAAGTATGACATCCAGTTCACTGTTCCGTAACTTGACAATTATCTCAAACTTCTGGCTCTAACATTACGTAGAATTTTTTGCAGCTATTTCATAGAAAAGTGAAGTACCTACGTGGTCAGAATGAATAGAACAGCAAACTTTGTTTTTTATTTACCGACGAAAATTTACAACTCAGGGGGTTTTTTGGCATATTTGTATGCAAGAGGTGTAGCCAATTTATGCAGGCACGTGGCGTTGGATTTGCGGACGTTGGTCATGCAAAAACCTGTGGCTAGGTAAATGTAAGTTGCAAAGTGACAAACTAAGTTGTATGCGGGTCGATTTTGCCTGTCCTCGGGATTTGGAACCAATCAACAGTTATTGTTTTGTGTAGCATAATCAGCCTTTAATGTTCACACTGCTGGGACACGGGCCTCGTCTCTTCACGAGGGAGCGGGGTGTAATTTTCCACGCGGGCTCAGTGCGGGTTGGTAGATGTCACATGTCTTCGAAGTTTTGGTTCTAAGATATGCCGATTTCCTCACGATGTTTTCCTTCACCGTTTTGAGAGCAGTTGTGATGAAATTATTTACACAAAGTAAAGCGCCTGTCTGAGTTCGAAGCCGGGCCGTTACCACTGAGCCACTACTGCTTGTGCGTATAAAAGAAGTCAACTCGTGCAATGATCCATGATTTAAATAATTGACAATTTTTTATTAGTGTTAATATTTTTTTACTAAATGTTTTGTAACAGCGTCTAAAAATCAAAAGTTTATTTTACCAATTTAATTTACAGAATAAAGTATAAAAAATCCTATAATTTAAAAACAAAAACAAACAAAAGTGACAACAAAAAAAAAAAACAAGTGAAGTGATCATCCAATATATGTAGTATTTAACTATTTTTTGTGCCTAAAAATTATGTAAGAACTTAGTGCTAAATGTCTGAGGGGCCGTCTCGACTACCGTCTGCGCTGACCCCAAAATGCAAGCCGCACGAAATGTGGGCTGCGATGACGAGGTCCATTGAAATACTGGTCGCTTTCTTCGAGTATTATGCGCAGAGGTAAGATTAGTGCTAAGTTTTTTTTGTAGTATTTAAAGGATTCAATCAAGTTATCCACTGATTTGCAGGTTTTATTTTGATTAAAACATGATTCCTGACCGTAACAAATACATTGTAAATATTTACAATTTTTTAACGTGATGATGTCTTATAAATCGATGAACGCCGGCTGCACGCACGAAAAAGCATGACTCATTGTCAGCCAAGTGTGCAAGCGAGAGCGCGGAACAAGCGATAGAGAGACACGATCGGATATTTTCTTATGACGTTATCACGTAAAATTATCGTCTGTAAACCGACTTTACAGACACCCAATGTTTTGTTTTGTTAGCCTTTTTTGTGTCCTACTGCTGGGCAAAGACCTCCCCTTTTTTCTTCCAAACCTGCCTGTCTTGTGCGATCTCTGGCCATGAAGGCCCTGCAAATGATATTAGATCGTCACACTACCTTGGCCTTGGTCTACCTCAACGGCGATGTCCTGCCTCAGGCGTCCAGTGAGTGAAGATCTTTGCCCATCTATCCGGGTGCATTCGTGAGACGACATTTACAATTAATAATAATTAAAAGTAATTAAGAAAACCGTAGTGTTTACCAAAAAAAAAAAACAAGTAAAGAGCATCCAATGATCATCAATACTTCAAACTATTTTTGTGCCTAAAATTATGTGACAACGGTAGTCTAGCTAGGCGGCCCCTTTTTTTTTTTTTTGGATGGGAAATCATCTAATGACTCCTCCCGCTCTGGATGGAGCGGAAGGGAGTGTCAGACTCTTACTGAATAAAACCCACCCGTGCTCCTTCCTTAGCCCTTTATGTTCCGGGGCAGCGGTAACCCTTTCGGACGATCCCGCTACCCCGGCAGGGGCTAGGCGGCCCCTCAGATATTATTGACTAAATGTCCGAGGGGCCGTCTCGAACTCTCGACTACCGTCTGCGCTGACCCCAAAATCCATGACACCGTTAATTCTTGTTTTATTTGTTTTGATTGGATATAGCAAAAGGACATCAACCAATCAAATTGACTTGAGATTTGATAACAGATATGTTTGTTAGTCATCTCGCATCACTGACTGATGAAAATTATGTATAGTAACGGTTTCAATCAAATTGCGAGCGAGTACCAGCAGTCCAACAATCCTAACTAATATTATAAATGCGACAGTAAGTTTGTTTGTTACCTATTTACGTAAAACCACTGAACCGATCATCCCGAAATTTTGCATATACGTTGTCAGGTGTACAGAAACGAGGATACCTTTCATCCCGAAAACAAGTCCTGTTCCCGGGGAAAACAACGTTTAACGTTATTATGATAATAGATGGCGCCACGTGGGTCAGTGGGTCGTGTATATACTTAAAACATAGCCAGACAGAACACAGATCTAATTTTAACACCTTTTAGATAAACACGGCCATAATTCCACAGAAGTGTCTTCGTAGCAAGCGAATAAACATCGTTATACTGTCAAGAATAAACATACTCGTAGCTACATTGTTTTAATACGAAGCTTTACCTGCGGAGTTAAGTTTACTTAAGGAGTGCAAAGTGTGTTTCAGGCTTTATAATTAAAAGAAAGATCAGACGTTTCGTAGAACTTAAAAGAAAAAAAAAAGAAAATGCATGGTCTTTGAAAAACTGTAATGTCATTCTCTAAACATCACTTCGAAATTCGAACGGTGTCTCGTTGTGAATCCGCGATGATTTACTTTTAAAAACAAATGAGTTCGCTTTCGAATTGTGTGCGCTCGCTTGAGTGAGGTTACATTTGTGAACTTTATTGAATAACACCATCGCTTTTGTCACAATTACAACTGCTAGACGGGCCTTAGTTTGCTTACAAACTTGTCAAACGTTCCTCTGAGTGTTGTCTTGTGACATTCCTGTTTTATGCAGCCGCTCGTTTAACCTTCACGACCCATAGGGAAATCAGTTAGGTACGCAATATGTTAGCATTATGCAATACAGGTGTGGCGGGTATAAATCCTTTTGACATTTTTTACGACGTTTAGGTACGGAAATGTTTCGGGAGTGACTTTTTTGGTAGACAAGTGGAGATGTAGGATATTACGTCAAATAGAAATGCCCTATTGAATGAAAATGTCATGAAATCTTGACATTTGAGGCCAATTCTTACTTAGAGTTGTCATACATAATGATTGTAATAATCATAATTCTGTAAATGAAGAATTTACAGAATGTAAATTGAAGGGCCAGTGGCTAAATAACAACAGCTGCACATGTCGATCGAACAGGTTAAGAAGAGAATTCCTTCCTTATGCTCGGTTTTTGAGGTCCTCAGATAAACTCTCGATAATAATTCACTCGACTTTTAAGCTAAATTCTTGCTTAATGACGTGTTCAGAAACACGATATCGAACCAATAATCACTATCGAATGGATAAACTCCGTTTAAAAACCTCAGAAACCGGGCATAAGTAAGTGGTTGCTAAACAAAGAAACACCAATTCTTTTTTCCAGTTACACGGTTAAAAGAAACACATAATAGTAACTATCTACAAGAGCACCCATTTAGAGCACAAAAGAAAAATTCATAACCCAATTACGATGAAATATCGCCACTTATTAACAAAATACAGTGCTATTATGTTTCCACATAATAAAACCATTATACAATAAGCTTCTTATTCTAAAACCTGATTTATGTATTAACTTTGAAACTAGACTTAAAGTCCAGTTCAAAAGTTAGACTGGAAAATCCGTCCGTGTGAAAAATCCATTAAATGGTTTCGGGTATAGTAGAATAAGGCCGCGTGTCCATTGTAGCAGAGCTGAGAATCGAAATCCATAAATAAAATTGTAGGTCTACGCTTCGCTCCGCGTCAGTGGACGTGGCTACAGTGGAGTGGAAATTGGAGTCGGTAGTCAGTTTTATACAATCAAAATTGATCGCCAACGTCTGCCAAAGCGATTCGTATAATAAAAGAAGAAAAAAGAAAGAAATACGTTTTTAGAAATAGAATTACAAAAAAAAACTTAAACTGTCGGATTGTCATCTGTCTCCTGTCGGTCTGACCGATAATTGACATAAAGTCTAATTATTAATTCACTGGAGTAATCTGACGTTTACGGTGTTACCATTTTCTGATGAAAAGAAAATAGTGTTGTGACAAGAAGATTGACATCAATCACTCGCTCATTCATTCTTTACGTTCTAAATCTTTGTATTCTTTTAACACGCTGTATACAGTGGCTGAGCTAATGCCTAAGATTACAGCCGTTTTAGACACACATTCTGTTTTTTTCGGAGATTCACACTGTGTTTGTAACAAGGCTGATTTCTCCTCAAAAACGTATTTGTAGACATTGCGCAACATAAGTTTTTCGTTGGCGCTAAGAGCAACCTTTGTTCTCTTTTTCTTTGGAGACAGAAAGTCTTGCTGGCGTGATGTTCCTGGTTGAGGATTCATAACTTTCGTATTGATAACGAAACAACACAAAGACAGGTTATGTTAAGTTGTTTTAAGTTGTGTTTGTTGTTATTGTTAAGTTCAAAACAAAACTTAACAATAACAACAAACACAACTTAAAACAACTTAACAATGAACAGCGCGTGGGCAAAAGAAACATTCGTGCACTCAGACCAGAGGTTAGAAGCTGAATGAAAGACAAGCAAAAGAAGATATAATGCAATAATGCCCGACCCAATAATGTCCAGCCCAATAATTCGTGTACATCGTCTCTGATAGAATTTATGATTATAATTAATTACTTTTTATAATAAATGTTCCTACTGACTTTGTGTGAATGAGCTGAATCACAACGAACGGAACGCATCACTATTACAATAAATGTGGCAACATTATTTTACAAAGTGACATTAGCATCTTAGCATCTGTCAGTTTACTCCAGTGAATTAATAATTATACTTTAGCCACCTTTTACCATGTAGTCTATGTGTGTGTGGGTGCCAGCCATAACCTTTTAACTACAGAATGTATTCAAAGCGGTGACCACTCACACCACACGGTTCGCCTTTTCGCTCTTGCACCGCGCCTTCGCTCCGCTTCAGTGAACAGGCAGCCTAAAGCCGCCATATTGTTACGAGTTCCATTTTAGAATCAGTCGTGCGAAACTTTCGTATGAATAAAGCTATCCCCTTTTTCTTATTGAGCGCATTGGAAATAGCGAAGATTTTATTTATCGAATTGTATTTAAATTGTCTTGGGTGACCATCTTTACATACCAAGACCCCTCCGTGCCTCGGAAAGCACGTTAAGCCGTTGGTCCCGGCTGTCATTCGTGGATCTTTGACAGCCGTTACGGGTAGTCAGAAGCCCGAAAGTCTGACAACCAGTCTTACCAAGGGGTATCGTATTACCCAGTAACTGGGTTGTGGATGTCAGATAGGCAGTCGCTCCATGTAAAATACTGGTATTCAGCTGCATCCGGTAAGACTGGAAGCCGACCCCAACATAGTTGGGAAAAGGCTAGGCAGATGATGTTGATTTACAAAATCGTAGCTCGGATGAAAATCTTTTCTAGTAATAAATTGTTGCTCTCGTGGTAAACCATGAGATGGTGTAAAAAAAAACCCCGCGAAAAAAAAAATTACGATGTCCCAAAATTTTTTTTTTTTTTTGCATTTCTTTGCTTCTCATAGTGCCCCTAAGCGTATACTTCAACTCCAACAAATCCACCCCTAAGATGACCCACTGACCGGCAGCTCCTATAGACAATGGCCTACCTTCCATCCTGGTCTCTAAATGATGTTATGACTGACACAGTGAGTGGATTTGGCGCAGCTGATTTTTGGGCCAAAGACGTTTGAACTTTTTGCCATCGATATGCTAAGAATAAGAATTCGAGGCCACTACTCTATTCAAGATTATCTTAGTGATTATGCAAGTGAAAAAGTTAAACTGGTAGACCGCATGTTTTTCTAAGATCATTTTTATCTAGGTACTAACTATCAAATTGGCAATAACCTCACATGACATGTTATCCTAAA
Source organism: Hydraecia micacea (assembly GCA_914767645.1). Classification (NCBI taxonomy): domain Eukaryota; kingdom Metazoa; phylum Arthropoda; class Insecta; order Lepidoptera; family Noctuidae; genus Hydraecia; species Hydraecia micacea. Next base: position 4,099,835 of record OU611804.1, read on the forward strand.
ACTAAATCCGAAATCTTGACACAAACAGATTTGCAATGTAGGTAAGTGACAATCGATGAAACTCGATTTAGAGAAATGTGCTATTTCTGCTAACAACATCATTTGTTTTTGTCTACTCACCAAATCGCTTCGTGCATTGGAGAGCAAGATAAACCGTCGCTCCCGGTTGTCATTCGAATATCTATGACAGTTGTTATCTGCTGGCATTCCGAAAGTCGGACGACTTTAGTGCTATTCTGTAAAGTTTACGTTTTAAGTTTGGAACCTCACTCAAATGAGCGCACACAATTCGAATGCGAACTCATTTGTTTTTAAAGTAAATCAACGCGGACCTATATTGTACCTACATGTATGCTGGACTTCATTACAAAACGAATAAATTTGATTTTCGTCATTTTTGCGCTGATAGCAACGTGAGCGTCCGTATAACTAATATTTTTGATAGCGAGTTTTACAAAACACGCATCATACTCTCATGATGAAAATGTTCTTAATATCTTGTAGTAAATACACAAAAAAGTCTTATTCCACAATTTAGACATAAATCATCAGAGACGTACCAAAACAACATGACGGCCATTTGCAACAATGTGTCAGTTTTAGTTCCTGAGACGCTCGTGCGGGGGCGCTTTGGATCGGCACAAAAACAATACTGTCATTTCGAAATAGTATAATAATAGATAGAAGATAGAGGTTGGATAGTAGTATAATAATTATTTAGTTCAGCGCACTTGTAAATGGCGCGACACTAGGTCCAAGCTCCAATATAAAAAGCTTCAAACCCCTTTGAATTTCGCAGGCTTCCCCGCAGCCCCCGTATTACATTGCGCGCTACCGTAAAAAGCGAGTTTTCACACCAAAAACGAAAGTAATTTCCTAGCAATTTTATTTTTGCACAAAGTTACTTAGTTTGATGTATGTACAGAATGCGTAGAAGATAGCTTCGTGATGGGTCTTTTTAACCGACTTCAAAAAAGGAGGTTCTGTATTCGACCCGTATGTATGTATGTATGTATGATTGTTTGTCCGCGATTTTCTCAAAAATTAATGAACCGATTTTGATAATTCTTTCACTAATGTGATCTACATACTTTCAGGAAGGTTTTAGTATATAATACATTATATAATTATACTTATGTACGATGTTATATGCATAAGTGTACTGCATCTCCGGCATTTCTATGCGAATTTTGATGATTCTTCTAGTCGGCATCTTCAATTCCTCAATGCACTAGTGTTATTTGAATTTGTGTGGAGTAGGTACAACTAAAAAGTGAAAAATAAAAACGTTTTTACAAAAAAAACAACCGACTTAAAAAAAAAAGTCTACAAAGTGATAAATAGCTTTAATTTCGGAAGTCGGTGTCAAAAAACGAAAATGCGGAACCAACGACACCGACTTCCGAAATTAAAGTTATTTATCACTTTGTAGGTTTTTTTTTAAGTCGGTTGTTTTTTTTGTAAAAAAGTTTTTTACACCCTGTGTACCTACTTGAGAGACTTCCCTCATCATGTACTCATCGCCGATTGTATGTATAATTAATACCACTGTTCTGATCACTGGTTTAATATTTATGGTACACCCTTATACCGAGGGAGATAAACGATCCTATTATAGCTTAACGTGGGTGCTACATAGGGGTTGGTAGGTTGGTAAGCTGGTTGGGGCGTTTTATTTATATCGTAGTAACTTTTTGAAATTTGTTGATTTATAATAGCTAAGTTGAATCTTTCCACTGCCTCCTTATTTCAGCAAACCAGTTTAGTTTTTGTCGTTTAAAATATTTTTTTCCATACCTGTTATAGTGGTATGAGGAACAGGGTGTAAAGTTCACTCATACTCTATAGAAAAGGGAGGATCCTCCGACCAGACGGGTGTCGTGTCTAGCGGGCCACTGCCCCATGATTCATGTCGGGCCGTTGTATATGCTAGTTTCGCGGTAAACTCTGCTTGCGAGATGCAGGATTTCGTGTGACGTCAGTATGACGCATAGTTTGCATGTGGCGTTTGTACATGCCGCTACGCTGTCTACTGGTATTGAACACATATATCATAACCTGCCTAGTCTTTTTCCAACTATGTTGGGGTCGGCTTCCAGTATCACCGATGCAGGTGAATACCAATATTTTACATGGAGCGACTGCCTTTCTGACCTCCACAACCCAGTTACCAGTTAGTTATAGAAAAATAGATAAAATATACCTACTTATATTCAGTCAGATATCCATATTCTTCTTATAATTTTTAATTTTGCCATAATGTTTTTCCATACAAAATGTTCCTCATCCCACTGATCCGTGAGTCAAAATAATCCTTCGCCACGGAACCCTAATGCGGAACAAAATATATTCTACACAAGATTACATAAGACGCGATAACTTCACAAGCGGCTGGGTTCCGTACAATAAGATATTACAAATGTTATGTACTGCTATTTATCTTTTCCTAAGGTAATAAGGCTTTATTTTATTGTAGGCATTTTTTCTGCTCCCTTGTCGGTAAAAGGAATACTTAGGTAGCGAAGATTTGTATCTTTTATGACTGTACTTTTACGTATCGGTTTGTTTGTGGTCGATTGCTATCTCTTCTATAGCTATACTGTAAAGTTCACTGCTCACCTCACTCAAGTGAGTGCACACAATTCGAAAGCGAACTCATTTGTTTTTAAAGTAAATCATCGCGGATTCACAACGAGACACCGTTCGAATTTCAAAGTGATGTTTAGAGGATAACATCTTGTCGTTTTAACTTAAAAGTAGCTGTTTCAAAATACAAATACTGCTCTCTGTGAGAGGGAGTGGGCCGTAATTCACCACGCGGACCCAGTGCTGGTTGGTATATATGTCACATGTCTTCGAAAAGTTTTGAAGTGAAAACTTCTTTAGGCGCGTTGGGCATTTTTTGAGATGGGAAAAAAAAACTATTGAACTCGCGCCACTGTTACCGTAATCGACACCGCTTCGGATTTGTTTTAAATCCGATATGTCAGTGAGTGATGGCAAAGTATTCTGTTTGTGTTTTGTTTTCACTTCTCTCGGCACTCCCGGAGTGCCACTGTTATATTTTTGGTTCATGCCGGTTTTCTCGCGAAATTTTCCTTCGCTGTTTTTAGAGCAATGGCGATGAAATAATTTACACAAAGTAAAGCGTCTGTCGGGTTTCGAACCTACGACTTACAACTCGTAAGTCGCGACTGTTTCCATTGGGGCACTGCTCTCAAAATACACGCCTAGGTCCTTTCATAACTCCATTCCCGATTTTTATCATCCAATTTAACGCAACTTACTCCAAAGTTCAAACAACGCGCAAAACTCATTACCTATATTTTATCCAAAGTAGGTATAATATAAAGATAAGATCACACTTGAACGTTTTGCGCATAAACTCGCCCTTATCGTATATAGTCTTTTAACGATAGATTATAATCTTTTGGATACCTAGTGATTACCCGGTTCCGATAAAAGATTGGCCGTATATAAAAACAGCCCTTATCTGAGAGGACCCTCATCATCATCTGCCTAGCCTTTTCCCAACTATGTTGGGGTCGGCTTCCATTCTAAACAGAAACAGTTGAATACCATTACTTTACATGGAGCGACTGCCTATCTGACCTCCACAACACAGTTACTGGGTAACACGATACCCCTTGGTTAGACTGGTTGTCAGACTTTCGGGCTTCTGACGACCCGTAACGACTGTCAAAAATCCAAGAATGATAGCCAGGACCCGTGGGCTTCGTCCCAACTCTCACCGATCCTGACCCTATCCGATTTAATATTACATAACAAAAAGTCCCAACACTACACGAAACGAGGCACAGAGGGGTTTCGGTATGTAAAGATCGTCACCCATCCACGGAAGGACCGCAGCAAGCGTAGCTTATCCTGCTTGATTGACCCGTGTGGCTCTTATTACGAGCCCCTCCCCTCCGCCCCTCTTGCAAAAAGTTCTACTATTCCCATATTTCAACCTGATAAAGAATTCTACTTTCCTACTTCGATGCGAAGTCGCAATACTGACACGGAAACTTCATGATAGTGAGTTTTCCAAGATGGCGGCTACCAGGAAATAGAAACGTCAAACGGTCGCGCCACCGAGGCGGAATCGTTTTTAATTAAGTTGATTCAATATAGGTATGTATAGTGTTGAATGGTTGCAGGTGTGTTGTATCTAATAAGGGTTTATCCGACGACAGAAAAGGAAGGGTAATGAGTTTTATATTGAGGTGCTTAGGTCAGTTAGTGGCTTATCTGCTGGCTCAGTTTATAGATCGTAAGTTGATACACTTTATAAATCTTTCTTTTTAAAGAGCTAGATAAAAAAGTCGTTATTAAAGAACATTTCAATATTTTCAATCGTTGCAGATTTAGAGGGAATGTACAGTCAACAAAAGAGATAAGTATGCAGGATCGTCGGATATAGTTGAAGTTTAGTAAGAAACCGATGGAAGTGGTCGACTGCAATTTAATTTGATAAATGAGCCGTTTGTTTTCTATCAATAAAATTTAATTTTATTCGAGAACATCCATCAGTCTCTTACTTAACTTCAACTATATCCGACGATCCTGCATACTTATCTCTTTTGTTGACTGTACAAAGGTAGGTATCGTACCGACTCAAAAAACATATGGAGGCACCTACACATGTCACATCAAAAACAAAAATCGTTTTTTCTTAGTGGAGCTGGGAAGAAGCGGTATAAAATTCCCAACAACAACATTGAAACAAAACCCCATTTTACTTGAAGTCGGTTAAAAATACGTGAGAGACATGAGTTCCAAATTAAATGCCATTGATGTAATAAAAACAGGGATGATGTCATAATTTAATGTCACAAATAGCGTCATTAGTGAATTGTCGTGTTGAGCCGAACAATTCAGTAAATTCGCCTCGTTTGATCCAAATTGTTCTAATTACGTAGATTAAACGCCATTTTCCCGCTGTGAGGCGAGTATTATAAGTATACATACTGTCAAGCTTATGTAATTATAGAAATTGTTCTCATTTGGGGTTTGTTCTTAGACAGATGTCAAAAAGTTAACTCCATCTGAGTTTCGTACACCTGACGCTACAATAAACCTCTTTTTTTCCTTATTAAAATTTACGGCCTTAGTTGGGCTTGGGTTGGCAGAGGTCAGATGAGCAGTCGCTCCATGTAAAATACGGCTTATGTTTAACTTATCACCAGATAAAGTAAAATATAACATCAAAAAAACACTTTTTACTGCCAAAAATAGTAAATGATCACCAAAATTAAAACTCCATTTTATTGTAAAATACCTAGTTAAAGGTATTTGTATTCTCATTTGTTCGCTCTTGCAACCTATGTCGTCCTATTTCTGTGTAAAAGGTTTTCAGTAACCTAACCAAACCTAACCTCGGGCGCCCAGCTAGAACTATTGTAATTTTAGACTTAATTTTTTGGTGTTTATTTTGGTAGTCATTATATTTTAATCCCGTAAAGTACAGCTATTCAGCTGTATCCAGTTAGACAGAAAATCGACCCCAACATAGTTAGGAAAATGCTAGACAGATTGATTGATTTTGAGTTTGGCTTGAGTTCTCTCACACTCACCGCGTGGTTCATTTTAAAGCATCACCATAATTGGCCTATGATCTTCCCATTGCTGGTACACAGGCCTCCTCTCTGTGACTCCCTCTGACATAGAGGTTATCTATGTAGCCTTTTTTTTTTTGGATCAATCATCTAATGACTCCTCCCGCTCTGGGTGGAGCGGAAGGGAGTGTCAGACTCTTACTGACTAAAACCCACCCGTGTTCCTTCCTTAGCCCTTTATGTTCCGGGGCAGCGGTAACCCTTTCGGACGATCCCGCTACCCCGGCAGGCTTCGGCCGTAGCGGGCCCCTTCCATTATGCTGAGATCTCTTTGAGGCGCGAGCGGAACACATACGCGCCGTCCGGCATGGGCCTGGTCCTGATCGGACGGAGAGCTACCCATTACTCTCCGTCCGCAGGCCCGCGCCTACGGTGGCCGGGAGTCGTCACGCGGCTCCCGACGCCCGTAGCGTCTCCCGCGGCGGCTGAGACGTGAGGCTCTCTCCCTCAGCCGTCCCGCCACCTCCTTCGCTAGCATGACTGCTTCGCAGAAGGATGTGACTGCCTCCCACTCCCTCTCGCTCTGGACCATGGCTTGAACTAGGGCCGGACGCGAGATCTATGTAGCCTTACCTCTTATAATGCAGGCTGGTTAGAATTGAGGGCGTGTTCCATTCGAACGTTCCAGCAGGTGTCATATATTTTTAAGTGCTAGAAATAACATGTTAATGTAAAGTCTTTCTAAGATATATCCAAGTCAAATCCTATCGCTGTTTAATTACTTAAAGGGACTCTTTTCTAGCGTAGCCGTAATTCGCCACGCGAGCACAGTGCGGGTTAATGGAGCCGCGTGATGAGATGAGCTCATGACCAAAATCTACATCAGTGGCGAAGGTACATACAACTCGATTCTCACCGGCTTCCCTTCGAAAATTCAGAACATAACCACTCTATAGTCAATTCGTCATTCAAATTTTCTTTTGGCTTTTTTTTTGCTTCGGCCTATCTCTGTCATAAATTCACCCTTCGCTACTGATCTACATACAAATTTGAAACTAGTCGTGCAAATTATAATATAAATGTGGATGGCCTCGCATCTAAAATGCACTATAAAAATAATTAATCTAATTTCCCACTAGAAGCCGCTTTACCTCGACCCCTTGCGACCACAAACATAAATTGAATATAATACACATTTTCTATGCTGGCAACCTATTTTCATTCTAACCTCTGTCGACAGGCCTTCACCATAAATTAATAGTGAGGCGCCTTCAATATATTTTGCTATCGATAGTCGATGCGGTGACCCGTATAAAATGACGTTAGGTGGGGGTCATCGTGTAGGGGTGACAGGGCTTTATAAATTATCGATAAACACACATTAAGCGTGTTTTGTCAGCCGTATGAAGACTTATTTCTTAAGTAATGTTACTTTTTTACATATTTTGACCTATCTGTCAGCGCCAGACATGGCATCAAATATTCGATTATTTATTTGGATGTGTGGCACGGATGTTTAAGCCGGTTTTAGTGGTGCGGTTTTGGTCGTTTGCGATTCTTTACAGATTATGAATTTGTTTTGGACTGCACTGCCATATGGTGAATGAAAACTTCGTAAGGAAACTTGGACCTAGCAGGGCAGGCGTTGCGATGCGACAGGGTAGGTCGGGGAAACCATACCTTTCACGCAGACGGGAAAAGCTAGTTTTACAAAATTCCTTAGACAATTTGCCCGACCACCACTTATAAAAAACTCTATTCTAAACACGAACACTAAAATATAAAGGGGAACCTTTATATTTTAGTAAGACCTAATATAACTTGGCATACTTTTGTTTCTCCTAATTATATTTTCGCATAAGATTATTTACGCATAACAGCTTACACATAATTTTTTAAGCATAATTTCTCTAATCATAATAATGATTAAGCATAACATTATATAGCATAAATTTAGCATGCTCGTTTTATTTCTAACGACGTCAGGTCGATAGATTAGCCTTAAAGATAATTATGCCAGCATAAACTGTATGCCAAAAAAAACATGGCAAAGTATTATTATGCCAAAACAAATTATGCCAAAATAATTATGCCAAAGTATATTAGGAAAAAGAACATTATGCGAAAAGAATGGACCCCCTAAATAAACGATCGACACTTATCTTCAACAAAATTCTGAATAATAGCCTGTCCTTTAAAATAATGAAACTCCATCGTTCAGAAAAACCAATGACCTAAAACATCGAAGATTATCTTTGAAAAACTCATCAATCATTTGTCTTTAATATTTTTACAAGATTCCTAATACCCGTAAGGAATCCGCTGAATAAAAATATAAAGTCTTCAAAATCTTCTGTAATACTGAGCTGTCCTTAATTTGTTGAGAACTGTCAACTGTCATCTGGCGAGCCTTTTCCCAACTATGTTGGGGTCGGCTTCCAGTCTAACCGGATGCAGCTGAGTACCAGTATTTTACATGGAACGACTGCCTATCTGACCTCCACAACCCAATTACTAGGTAATACAATACCCCATGACAAGACTAGTTGTCAGACTTTCGGGCATCTGACGACTGTCAAAGATCCACGAATAACAGCCGGGACCAACGGCTTATCGTGCTTTCAGAGGTACGGAGGGGTCTTGGTATGTGAGTATGGTCACCCATCCATGGACCAACCGCGGCAAGCGTAGCTTAACCTGATCGATCGACCTACCCCTAAAGTGAATACAACCGTGATGTTATGTTAAGCGGAGTACGTTTGACACATTTATTGTAACCACAACAAACACTATTTCTAATTCAGGGCCATGGATTTGACAGCGGCCATCGTAAATAAATTTTCTAAACCAGGCCCTGCCGTGTCGCTGAATAAATTATAAGTTTGACCTGTCATTAATATTGGATTAAACAGTAATTTACTGATGGCGTTCTTGTTGCGGTAAACTACTAAACTAGTTGCCAAGGATCGTAGTTGTAATTTTGGGGTATTCCTCGAAACGCACCAACTTTGAAAAGCACCAAAAGTATTCCTCGAAAAAAAATTAAATATTAATAAAAATAAAAATATTATAATTGTATTCCTCGACATGAAACATAGAGAAGAGCATGAAGGATTCGTAATAAATGAATATCGATAGACGTTTCATTTGGTGCGTTTCGAGGAATATCCCGTAATTTTGATAACCGTGGCTGACGGTTGAAATAATAGGTAAGTCTGGAACAATGAGTTTTTCCTATGTTTAAACGGGCGTTGATAGCTGCGACACAGTTTTTTAAACTCTTGTAGCCGTCATCGTCTCCATTTTAATAAGGTATGCCCCTTTTTTTTTCATATAAATAAACTTCTGTTTTTTACTTTTATAACTGTTGGAAAAAGTGATGAAATATAAAGTTAAAACCTTCTAAGCTAATGATACATTATTTATATCATCTGAAATCAGTCTCTTTCAAAGTCCAGACAAAATCTTGGTCAGGCCATAAGCACCATTCAGATTAGTATCTGAGATGGTCTTTTGAGGAAGGAACCACACTTATTTCAGTCATTTGTCACAAGGCTCGAGTAAGAAATCTAGCACAGTATGAAATAACATCATATATTCAACGTTATATTAAGTAAAATTCGCTAGGTAATATATTCTGATCAAGTATAAAATAACAATCAACTAAGTAACCACATAAATTAGGATAAACTTGTTATAAGTATGTAGCGGTATCTACAACGCCACATGCGAGCAACGCGTCATACTGACGTCACGTAAAATCCTGCATCTCGCAAGCAGAGTTTACCGTGCAACTAGCATATACATATACAACGGCCCGACATTAATCAACTGGCAGTTGCCCACCAGACGCAAGACCCGTCTGGTCGAAGGACCCTCCCTTTTCTATGGAGGATGAGCGAACTAAACTATTAACAAACTAAAATAAGGCGTCGAAAATTCCTCCGCATCGCTGTCGAGTGTACAGTCAACAAAAGATACAAGTATGCAGGATCGTCGGATATAGTTGAAGTTTAGTAAGAACCGATGGATGTTGTCGACTGAAATTTAATTTGATAAATGAGCTGTTGGTTTTCGATTAATAAAATTAAATTAATAGAGTAAACGCACTTTTGTTTATGTTCTCGAACAAAATTTAATTCTGTGTATGGTAACGTACCCAAGAGACTGGCGGCATTGCCACGTTGTATGGCAATACTTAGCCTCTGCCAAGGTAAAAGCCAGCCCTTGGGTCAGGTTTGCCCCGCTTGGGCAGAGCACCGCCGTGTCCTCGTAGAGGCGATCGGCAACGGCGGCGACCTCTCGCGTCCGGCCCTGGTTCAAGCCATGGTCCGGGGCGAGAGGGAGTGGGAGGCGGTCACCTCCTTCTGCGAAGCAGTCATACTAGCGAAAGAGGTGGCGGGACGGCTCAGGGAGAGAGCCGCACGCCTCAGCCGCCGCGGGAGACGCTACGGGCGTCGGGGGCCGCGTGACGACTCCCGGCCACCGTAGGCGCGGGCCTGCGGACGGAGAGTAATGGGTAGCTCTCCGTCCGATCAGGACCAGGCCCGTGCCGGACGGCGCGTATGTGTTCCACGCGCGCCTCAAAGAGATGTCAGCATAAAGGAAGGGGCCCGCCAGGGCCGAAGCCTGCCGGGGTAGCGGGATCGTCCGAAAGGGTTACCGCTGCCCCGGAACATAAAGGGCTAAGGAAGGAACACGGGTGGGTTTTAGTCAGTAAGAGTCTGACACTCCCTTCCGCTCCACCCAGAGCGGGAGGAGTCATTAGATGATTTCCCATCCACAAAAAAAAAAAAAAAAAAAGCCCTTGGGTCACGGGAACTGTCAAACAGCCGTTTGGAGATTTCTTTGTTGACCGCTTTCTAATGTCCAAAACTGCTAACTCATTACCAAAACCTTTAGTTTTGATGGTGTCTATGCACAATGGCGACCACTTTTCAACAGTCTGCATTTCAGTGACTTCCAAATCAGCACCGAATTAAAATGAATGGATACTATGAATACTTAAAATTCCGCCAACATACATTTAGAGTGCTTTTATAGCTTTCATAATTTATAAACTATTTTGCATTTATAAATCTGAAACACGCGGATGAAATCTTAATGAGAGCAGTTGAAAACGGTCAAGAGTATATTGTTATAGACGATAACATAAAAATGAAATGTTATTGACGCACCAGACAGTTATAGTCTCTTCTCTCTTCTTCTTCATCAGCCTTTCGCCAACCAATGCTGAGTAAATGCATCCTGCAATGTACGCCACTCTTTTCTGTCTCTAGCCTTCCTAAACCAGAGTCATCCAACAATCTTGACCAGAGACCTAACTAATTGTGTAACACACTATCAATCGGAATCTCAATCATTTTGAAGCAAATTGCTAATCCATTGCTTCATAAGTTCGAAAAAATTATCTGCTCAACACGTAAATAACGCAATGAATGTTGTTGAACTGTCAAAATGAAACCGATTCAGATTGATAATGTGTTACGCAATTGCCACGCTGGTCGTCGGTCCACCTCATCGGCTGTCTGCCCGTACTTCTACTACCAGGTCTCGGGCTCCAGTCCAGCACTGCTTACCCCATCTGCCATCTGTTCTATTACCCTATGTGCAGTTATAGTGTTGTTATGCAAAGTTCACTTGGCGCCTCACTCGGGTCAGCGCAGACAGAGAGGAATAATCCCCGCGCGGTCTCGGGCATTTTCTTTACGGATCGCGTATGCTCGAGCTCGCGAGGACGCGTCTTCGAGGACACGCGAGCATTTTTTGTCAGATTCAAGCATTTATGCACTTTACTTTGACCTCTTCTCGGTGATAGGAGAGTGGGGGGGGCCGTAATCCACCACGCGGGCCCAGTGCGGGTTGGTAAATGTCACATCTCTTCGAATTTTTGTACAGGCGCGGACTACACTGCACAAATGCGTCATGACATTTGTTAGAAACCAACTGGATTCACTGTGACAATCTATGTTCCTGTATTTATTACTACACCTGCGGCTAACGTAAACATTGCATTTGGCAACTGCGCCATTATGTACAAACAAAATACGGGAACTGAAAATCAATTTCCTGCAGACTTTTCAATTAAAATTCGGTTCTTGCTCTTTGCTCAATTAATTGAATTTCTCTAGTCGATATAATCGCTTATAAACATCTTATTACAATAATACATATTAAATTTTTGCTTTTCAATTTCAACAATAGATTTCATTTCTGTGTTTTTTAACTAAACTGAATCATTTTGGTTGAACCGTGTAACCATAGCCATTATAAGACAAACTATTAATCAATCAATCTGCCTAGCCTTTTCCCAACTATGTTGGGGTCGGCTTCTAGTCTAACCAGATGCAGCTGAATACCAGTATTTTACATGGAGCGACAGCCTATCTGACCTCCACAACCCAGTTACTGGACTTACTGGGTAATACGAAACCCCTTGGTAAGACTGGTTGTCAGACTTTCGGGCTTCTGACTACCCGTAACGACTGTCAAAGATCCACGAATGACAACCGGAACCAACGGCTTAACGTAATTACCGAGGCATGGAGGGGTCTCGGTATGTAAAGATGGTCACCCATCCACAGACAACCGCGGCAAGCGTAACTTAACCTGATCTATCGACCTGTGCGGCTGTTATTATTTAGCAACGGGCCCCTCACGAACCCCTAACTACAAATTAATAATATTAAGTATGTAACTAGATACTGTGGCTCAGCATTGCCATACAACGTGGTAATGCCGCCAGTCTCTTGGGTACATTACCAGTCGACAGCGATGCGGAGAAATATTTCGACGCAATATTTTATTTTTTAATAGTTTTAGTTAGATTAGAATATTATATTTTTATTTTAATAATAATTTGTAGTTTATTTAATATAATTTGTAGTTTATTTAATATTAGAAGTTTGTACAACATATTAGATAATAATTTATAAGGTGTTAAAAAATTAACCTGACAAACTTTAAGAGATGCTTTAGACCATCGAACTGAACAGCTTTTACTATGGGACCAACTCTGAAATCACGAAAAAAAAATCAGCTGTTTAATACAAAAGTTTCAGTACCTACTCGTACTTGACCAAAATGTATGTAACAAAAGATTTTTTTTTCGTGATTTCAGAGTTAGTCCCATAGTGAAAGCTGTTCAGTTCGATGGTCTAAAGCACCTCTTAAAGTTTGTTGGGTTAATTTTTTAACACTTTGTATAAGTATTATAAATGGTTAAAGAAATACACGAAACTAGGATAGGTGATGGCTTCAATAAAATACTTGCGAAGAAAATTTATTTTGAATTTTACAGTGTGTTTAAAACCATTTCTGAAAACTGACTATTCTCTTGAATAAGTAAGACTAAAGTGTGCCAAACTAATAATATTTTCTTTTCTTTTTTCAGGTAAGTTTCACAATCTTCTTGAGTTGGGTAAGACAAAACGGCTTCTAGACTATATTTATAATACATTTAATATGTCAATTCAGCTTGAATGATTTACAAAAATGACAATGTTTGGACCTTTTGGATTCTAGGTACACTTCATTACTCGTAATATTTGAAAGATATCGGTTTTTATTATTGCATCTTTAGTTTGAACCTAACTTTTAGTCTCCGCAAGACCGAAAAAACAGAAGATTTTTTATTGACAATGAATAATAAAATCAATTTTAAGTAACATAAAGTGCAAAGTAGCATGAACATGAAATGACTTCGCGGGAATTCTCGAGCGCGCAGTGACGTTCTACTTTAAGGTGTTAATAATAAAGTTTACAATTGCATGTCATCACAAAATCCTGTGATACACACTCCTGTAGGCAGGTACCACAGATTGTCCGAGAAAGAAAGAAAGAAAATACGTTTATTTGCGGTGAACATGACGCAAAAATGAACATCATCTGCCTAGCCTATTCCCAACTATGTTGGGGTCGGCTTCCACTCTAACCGGATGCAGCTGAATACCAGTATTTTACATGGAGCGACTGCCTATCTGACCTCCACAACCCAGTTACTGGGTAATACGATACCCCTTGGTAAGACTGGTTGTCAGATTTTCGGGCTTCTGACGACCCGTAACGACTGTCAAAGATCCACGAATGACAGCCGGGACCAACGGCTTAACGTGCTTTCCGAGGCACGGAGGGGTCTTGATATGTAAAGATGGTCACCCATCCACGGACCAACCGCGGCAAGCGTAGCTTAACCTGATCGATCGACCCGTGCGGCTGATATTACTTAGCCACAAGCCCCTCAATGACGCAAATAATAAAATGACGCAAAAATGAACATAAATAAAAAATAAAATTAAAAAGAAGGTAAGGGAAACATGCGTCACATCCACGCAAAACGGCTATCGCTCAGCATTATGCTGCGACCCTATGCAAGACAGAGCCCCAGCGCTGGTTTTCAGCGATAGCCGGCGCTGACGTAATGACGTCGTCCGGTGCAGCAGACTCTATCTTGTACCGGTTTCTACGATTTGTTTGCAAACCAATGTGACACTTATGACTGATCAGACTGGCTGATTAACAAGATAAAGAAATAAAAAGATACAAAATAAACAAAAGCCTAGCCGTACCTAATCTTTATCACCAAAGTACCTAAAGAAAATATCGAGGAGAACACGAAATTCACAATAAATAGTAATAAATTTTGTTATGTTTCGGCGACATAACTCACGATGTATGGCGACATGTGTCACTTTACCATGAGATATTGTCGGGACGTGAAAACTCAGGTGCAAAAATATGCTATTTTACAGTAAGAGATAAGTAAAAGATGAGACAACCGAACCTAAGCAGTCGTTTCACTGCTAATACAGCGTGGCAGGGACATCGATTATTTTTGGATGCATGAAGAAGCCTCCTCGTGTAGCGCAGCTTAACGTGCTTTCCGAGGCACGGAGGGGTCTTGGTATGTGGAGATGGTCACCGATCCACCAGCTTAACCTACGGGGCAATTGCGTAACACATTATTAATCGGAATCGGTTTCATTTTGACAGTTCAACAACATTCATTGCGTTATTTACGTGTGGAGCAGACACATTTTTCGAACTTATGAAGCAATGGATTAGCAATTTGCTTCAAAATGATGCAGATTCCGATTGATAGTGTGTTACGCAATTAGGGTGCTGATCGATCGACCCGTGCGGTTATTATTATTTAGCCACGAGCCCGTCCACAGTCCACCCATCGTATCTGAAACGTGAAAAACAAACTGTCACATTCCAAACCCGCCATTTCTCTAATCGGGTATAAACGACCGGCTTTTTCCTCTACCCGTCAAACTGACAGTCCATTCCGTTTGGCATGATCTAAATGATGACTCTTAATCCGCTTCATTAATCAAATTTACTCTCTGGTAATGACTAAGCTTTTTGCGGACATTCGTGGAAATGGACTGTTTGAAATACTTGCGTAAGGCTTCCTGTCCATTGAAGCGGAGAATTGCAGAACTAAGATAACAAAGCTGGGGCCCTAATTGCGTAAAACACTATCAATAATTTTGCAGGATAATTGCTAATCCATTGCTTCATCTGTTCGAAAAATTTGTCAGCTCAACAACGTAAATAACGCAATGAATGTTGTTGAACTGTCAAAATTACAGTCATTGCTACTGATAGTGTGTGACGCTATTACCCCGCAGTAGTATTCTACAAAATAATGCTTATCTCAGCTGCTGCTTTAGTAAACATGGCTAAAGCAGAGATGATAAATTTGTTTTATTCCTACACTGCCCCGCGGATTTTTTTCCAGTGTATACTATACTAGACTTTCAGGCTACTGACAACCCGTAACGACTGTCAAAGAACGACGACATCCACGAATGACAGCCGGGACTAACAGCTTAACGTGCTTTCCGAGGCACGGAAGAATTTTGGTATGCAAAGATGGTCACCCATTCACGGGCCAGCCGCGGCAAGCTTAGCTTTACCTGACCGATTGGTCCGTGCGGCTGTTATTGCTTAACCACAAGCTATAACGGTGCTTGTACAAACGCCAGCACATCAAACTACTACAATCTGTCAAATTTCTTTAATAGATTTTAAAATTTATCGCTAAGTTTCGGGTAGCTTGATGTGCTGGCGTCTGTACGTATCCCACTTAATATTTTCCCGATTCCGCATCGCTCCGCTCATCTCCGCTCCAATAGACAAGCACCCTAATCTAACCGACGAAGCAGAAAAAGGGTTAGGATTTATTATTACAATTGATTTGAGTGATAAATGGCTATCGGTGAAGCTCTAATGGATTAATGTAATTGAATTATATTTGTGTCAATTAAATTGAATTGAGTTATGAATTTTCAGTTAGTTTCAAGAACGTACTTCATTCTGTAAATTCACAAAGGGTTCTTAATTTCACGCTACCGGTCTTTTCAATTTTCTTGGCAAACACTTTGAACTTATTCCTTTATTTTAGTTGTAAAATTGACATAGAAAAACTGGAAATCGGTTTACGTAGTGTAACTTTTGATAAAGTAATTTTAGGACTAGGCTAGGTTTGGCTGATTCAATTAATTTTTATATTAAATGGAAAGTTTGTAAATATTAGAGTGGCCATTTTCAGGTTTACGTATTAATCATCTTGGACCGTTTTTTAACCGACTTCAAAAAAGGAGGAGGTTCTCCATACGGATGTTTGTATATTTTTTTAAATGTATTTTCGAGCATAACTCCGTCATATATAGACGGATTTACAGAATTATTATTTTTTTCGACAGAGGTTTATTCCGAAATGGTCCCATTTTAAATTCGTAAAGATCTGATGATGACTTTCGGAGACAGACAACGGAACTCTTCAATAAATGCCAGCAAATCAACCGCGATTGCTGCTATTGCATATGTATGCATTGTTTAAGCAATCACACACAGATAGAAAAGGGATGATAAAGTAGACGATCTTATCGCTAAAAAAGAATCGTCAAAAACGGACTAATCTTTAAAAAGTTATGCGTGGTCATACCTAAACAAAATATACGCGTCGACTTGAGAAACTCTTTCCTTTTTATCATCGGTTAAAAAGCGATATTACTACTTGATACTATTCTATTATTTGCTAAAAATGCAACGAGTAGATTTGAATCTATAACCTTTCGATGCGGTTGCTTCTCTAATACTCCGTTACATCAAGCTCCGTCATCGGCTATAAAATAATACTGTTATGTGAAGCCGCTGTAGCCGATATCGGCTATAATGAAGTTTAGTCTAACGGCCATGATCGGTTTTCATTATTATTTCGTTACCTAGGTGTTGCTGTGGTGTGGTGTGGTGGTGTTGTGGGGTTGCTTGGTAAATTAAGGGTAGGTTTTTGGTAAATAGGTATTGACTGAAAACATGATTAGTAAGTAAGTAACGAGGTTTTTATAGATGAGTAGGTATGGTTTGTTGACCTGAATTCATAGCATATCGAGACCCCTCCGTGCCTCGGAAAGCACGCTAAGCCGTTGATAGATAGATAGATAGATAAACCGTTTATTCAGTGCAACAAAAGACACAATACAGGCATTAAAAAAAACATCAAAAAAGGAGAGAGAAAAAAAAAAAACAAAGATTAAAAAAATAAATTGACCCGTAGACACCTCGCATGACATTTATAACGGTCGATCACTACTGGGCGGTGTGTGTCCCATAGTTGCACCAAATGGGAGTCCAGCTCAGCATATGCCAGGTACAATACCTGACGCTGGTATTCTGCTGCATCCCGTTAGTGACACACGGATGTCGAGAAGACACATCTAAGTTTCAACAAAATGGTACCTACATAGTGCGGCGCGTATATTATAAAGGTGGTAAGTACCCACATCTTAATTGACTCGCTTGGCCGTTGGTCCCGGCTGTCATTCGTAGATGTTTAAGAGGACATAATAGTATCAAGCTCCTTATTTTATTGTATGATTTAAAAGAGTAGTATTTAAAAAAGGGGCCCGCTGGCTGGACGTTTGTCTAAGTAACGAATAGCTTCTAAAGTATAGCTCACAGAAAGTCGAAATTTTGGATTTGTAAGGTATATAATAGCTTCTAACTCCAAGCACTACTGGGCGATCTGAAAGTATAATAACAATAAAAATAATCATAAGGGGCCCGCTAGCAAGACACTTCATAGAAACGACATTTAATCAAAAACTGTCGAGGTGCAAAATATATCTTATTTACTTTCTTTTGGTACAAAATAATGTCTTTATGAAAAGCTATCACCTTTTGATAAATCTCGTTGGGGCCTGCCAGATAGACTCGCACATATTGGAGGAGGAAACAGGCGAGAGCCAAACCTCGAACTAC
Source organism: Hydraecia micacea (assembly GCA_914767645.1). Classification (NCBI taxonomy): domain Eukaryota; kingdom Metazoa; phylum Arthropoda; class Insecta; order Lepidoptera; family Noctuidae; genus Hydraecia; species Hydraecia micacea. The sequence continues at coordinate 4,117,663 of OU611804.1, forward strand.
GACTTTTTACTTAGGATTTTTCAAAAGTCTCTCCGACCGCATTTCCTCTTAACAGTCGTTACGGGTCGTCAGAAGCCAATAAGTCTGACGACCAGTCTTGCCGGGTTAGGGGGCAACTCGTCCACTTCAAAACCACCCTTTGTAAGATTTATATCTGTAATTTATATGGTGTAAAGAGTATTAAATTCTATTCTATTACTTAATAATTTAACCTGAACAGGGTTTGCATACACTTTCATAGACATTATAGTGATAATAGTGATTTGTTCATGATAGAGTGAAAAGCTAGATTAAATCTGCGTAATAAAGTCAAAAGGACAATGCCAACATGTTAGAACAACCGTGGCCTACAGTGAACACTGATAAATAGTTTATGCAATTATAGTTTAAGTTGTTATGAACATCTTCTAGTACTTATCAGTTAAGAAAATAAGTCGCCATTTGGAAATAAAACAGTTTTAATTTTTTTTATAACATTTATTTTTTCATAAGCACAGACATATTATATACACTTACAATAACTTTTGAATGGTAAGTACAGACAACAGTTTTGAATTTATACAAGTGTGGTTCTGATATTTGATACTGATACATAATTCTTAGTCCGTAGGCTTAACCATACAAAATATTATATGGTTGTAGAGACTGGGGTACATGTACACTATAATTACATCTCTCTAATAATGAAATGGAATCCCTAAAGCCCCTATCCAGTATAAACACATCTCCACTTTGGAAAAACTGCCTATATGGACCATTTTCATTAGAAAATTCATTTCGTATAATATCGGCATCTGATGTTGTAGCTGGATAGGGGCCTAGCACATCTATAATGTACCCATCTGAGCAAACAAGTAAAAATGGTTTGACCAAGTTGCGATATTTATGTAGAGAATAGGTGTTTTTCTGGTATAAATAATTAGACCTTTTTTCTATATAAATGTAAGTCCCATCGGCAATAACAATTGGATGACGTTCCTCTGTTCCAAATAGACCATTTGGTATAAGTAAGTTTCTCTGAGAGATGTCTGTCCTAGTCAAATGATTTAATCCCAGGTTTCGGGGCACAAAATCTTGGTGTAGTATCTCTCGGGCCATGTTCATTAAACGTTCCAAAGTACTCCATGGTACACTTAACAAAGAAGAAATACGTTCATCGCTTTCTCCAGTTCTTAATTTGATAAAATGTGCCGCTAGAGCAAACCTTCCTTTATACTTGTTTGACAGACTGGGGACTTCAGCAAGTAGTTGGTTAAATTGTGCTTTTGTTATCCTAAGATAATAGTGCACCATATGTTCTGGGATTTCGTCTATATTTTGAAAATCTAAATGTGCATACATATTCTGCTGCAGCAGAGTAGCAAACTCTTCAACATGGGCCGAACTAAAAGTTTGTATTGGGTTTTGTGTAAAGTCCCCTAATAGGTCCCATGAGTTGCTTATTAGGTGAAAATTGCAAATTCTGCATTATGCAGGTACATAATATTTATAATCACAGAAAAGTCTTACTCGTAGTGATTCCGGAACGGTAAGGCGAGGGCGATCAGTACCTGTACATCCAGGGAAAAAGCAGCAACGCTGAGTATCAGGTGCTCTTACGTAATTTGGCAAAAATACTGTGGATTCTATCCCTTGTGTAGACTCATTTGTTTGAGTACTGTCAAGGTCTACAGTCTCTTCTTCTAAATCCACTGACTGGTTACTAGAGCTGATAGAACGGGACCGTGTAATTGCTCTATCACATCTCTGCCAGCAAGGGTGGCAGATGCGAGACGAGCTCAGCAACTGAAACAAAGAAATAAAAGTAATATAATATCTTCTGTCTTTTAAGTACAGCTTCCAGCCAACTTAAAATGTGTACATACTTTTTTATAATATTTTTTGCTTTTTTAATAATAATGTTTGTCCAGGGAGAGAATGAAGCTATACATCTTAGTCGAGTAAGTAAGAGCACTACAGACTAGACCAATGAATTATTGAATAATATTATAAATCTAAATATTTCACGCTATAAACTGAAATATAAGAATTATTAATTATTTAGAACTTTACCTGACGTGGAGCAATTTGTCTAGAAATATTTTCTCTTATATGATTTTCTCGTGGAGAATCCTGAGACAAGAGGTGACTTCTTTGTCTACGGAGTGAGCGACCATAGCCAACACAAATGAGGCGAGCAGCGGAAGGTGAGACACTTTCTGCTGGATGTCTTATTTCATTCCATGCTGCAGTCCAACATGAATGACAAACAAAATCATTGCTTGAGATATGCACCTGAAAATGCAATTGATTATTATTTAATATTAATTACATAGTAAATGATGAGGAAAACCGCCCCTAAGACGACCCACTGACCGAAGAATGAAATAAGTAGCATAAAATAGTACATAATTATGCTGTACGATTTTGTTAGTTTCTCATTAAAATAAAAGTACTTATTTAAACATATTTTTACTATGACAATGTAATTACTAAAAGCTTGCTTATGTACTGGCTATTGTTATCAGTTTTTTAAAGGCATTGTTTGTAATATAGGTGAATAATGTAATATAAGGTTTAGGTACCTGTTGTGGCAGAAGCCATTGCTGTACAATTGATCGTACTTCCACAATTTCCAATTGATGAGATCGCAAGCGCCTTATATCCACTCTACAATTCGCACAGCGAACGTTGCTTGCGCCGGTTAATCCCCGCAACGACGTGCTCGGGACAGCAGAGCTGCTCAGAATCTGAGCAGCTCTGCTGTCCCGAGATCCATAGCGGGGCGGGAGTCCAAATGCGTGCAAGGGTCGTCATTAGATGCGGGGCCAGAAGTTTCCACATTCACATCAGGGTTGTCATTCAAAGAGGAGCCAGGGTCCAAGTTCGCGCGAGGGTCATCATTCGGGGGAGGTAGATCGGAGTCCATTGTCGTAAAAAGGGTCACAAAAGAGCACAAACCACGGCAAAAGAAAACTACGATAGCGATACACAAACCACGATAGCGAGCGCGCTAATGAGTTACTCATTATTTAAAATTCAAACTACTCATTATGAGTAGTTTGAATTTTGATTACAGTTTGCTGTCAAATCTATCATTCTGTCAAAGAATAATGTTGCCATATTTTAAAATATAATCGATAAGTTGCATCGATTGTTGGTCTTGATCAATTAATTTTTTATCTAACTACGGCAAAGCCTTAAAGAATTCAGCGACTTTACCTTTTTATGTTTATGTATGTGTGGACTATCTCTGGTCTGAGGTGTTTATGAACATAATTGTTTTGTCATAAGGTCGAGTACGTTTCGTTTAAAGAAACTAAAATGACCATGACATCAGAAAATCTTTTTGCTTACCATAGAAATACATAAAATCATTTCTATGGTAAGAAAAAACTGAAATCCAACTAACGTATTTAGTAATAGTTCCAGCTTCCCGAAGTCAAGAGCATAAATGCCCAAGTTTGACAAGTAGCTTTATTTTTCCCTGTTGGGTTTTAGGTTTTAAGTGATTATATTTAATTTTTTTATACCAGTATTTTATATTATTATTAATTAATCCGTAATCGATTAGATTTATTAAATATATAAATTGAAGTAAACTGTCCATATAATGGCAACCCTAAACTTCGTTTGACAGTGAAACTCGCATTGATATAATAGTTAAATTACTTATTAATTTGCTAAAATCACGGCGTCTTTGTTAGAGATAGAACTTAAATGGAAATTTCCTATTTAAAATACTTATAATTTTTGATTATCGTTCTAAATGTGTTTGACGTGGGCCATATCTGGGCATTATCCTTTCTACAATCTACAAGCTAGAGCTGTAATCTTGTAGCTTTGTATGTACACAATGTAAAACAGTCGCGCTACATCAAATTTGTAGCTTGTAGACAAGGCGCTGTAGGTACCCGGCAGCAAGCCTAATTACTGTTGCAATTACATTATTCCAGTTAATTATTACTAAGCGTGATAATTAGGCTTGCGTTTAATATGTGTGGAAGATAATTCGATGTAGGTCTTCTAACTAGAATTGATTTCCTTGAGATCTCAATGCGGCTTCCCTTACTAGCTTGATTTGATTTCCAGGTCAAATTGTACAGTGAGGTCACATTAATTGAACCACATTACGTATTTAAACATACACAATTTAAAAAAAAAGTGGCACTCCGGGAGTGCCGACAGAAGTGAAAACGGGAACAATTAGGTGTGTTATTTTTTGAATCGTCATATAAACAAAACACAAACAGAATAGTTTGCCATCACTCACTGACATATCGGAAATACATTAAAACCGAGTACATCCCGAGGACAGCCGAACGCATCCGAATGTAGCGCGGTGTTGGTAACAGTGTCGCGAGTTCAATGGTTTTCTCCCATCTCAAAAAATGCCCAACGCGCCTAAAGAAGTTTTCACTTCAATAATTATTACCCGCGTCTCACGAGTTGTAGGTCGTAGATTCGAACCCAGACAGGCGCTTTACTTTGTGTGACTTATTTCATCACCACTGCTCTCAAAATGGGGAAGGAAAACATCGTGAGGAAACCGGCATTTCCTAGAACCAAAAATTCGAAGACCCGCACTGGGCCCGCGTGGGAGATTACGGCTCGCTCCCTCTCACAGAGAGGAGGCCTGGAACATTATAAGCTGATTATTATAACATTCTAGCCATAGGATCTTTAACAGACTGATAACAACTTGTAATAACCACTGTAAAATTTAATGTGATAACCTAATCGGCTTTCTGTATGGCTGGTTTATTATTCCGTTTTCAGTCCATAATTACCTACAAAGGATTTCAAGGTTTTGTAAAAGGCTTTTCAATACAAATGTCCCGAATTCGACTTCTACATAATATTTTGCTGACTTTTTTAAAGATTTTTTAATGATGTCGTTCCATAGATATTATGAATATGTGTCGTTCAAATGTATCTTGTAGGTAATTGGACTCATTTTTTGTCGTTTTGTCGTCGATTATGTTTGTATTAACAATACACCTCTTCTTACCTCCTTTAATCAACATCTGCCACCCGAGGCAGCTTCACAATGTAATGAGAAATCAAAGGTATAAATTGTTAGATTTGCTGTCACAGTATGGTCACGCCAAAAGGTGTCCACTCAGGAGAGTGAGCTCACGCCAAAAGGAGCTCACGCCAAAAGGTGTCCACTCAGGAGAGTGAGCTCACGCCAAAAGGAGCTCACGCCAAAAGGTGTCCACTCAGGAGAGTGAGCTCACGCCAAAAGGAGCTCACGCCAAAAGGTGTCCACTCAGGAGAGTGAGCTCACGCCAAAAGGAGCTCACGCCAAAAGGTGTCCACTCAGGAGAGTGAGCTCACGCCAAAAGGAGCTCACGCCAAAAGGTGTCCACTCAGGAGAGTGAGCTCACGCCAAAAGGAGCTCACGCCAAAAGGTGTCCACTCAGGAGAGTGAGCTCACGCCAAAAGGAGCTCACGCCAAAAGGTGTCCACTCAGGAGAGTGAGCTCACGCCAAAAGGAGCTCACGCCAAAAGATGTCCACTCAGGAGAGTGAGCTCACGCCAAAAGGAGCTCACGCCAAAAGGTGTCCACTCAGGAGAGTGAGCTCACGCCAAAAGGAGCTCACGCCAAAAGGTGTCCACTCAGGAGAGTGAGCTCACGCCAAAAGGTGTCCACTCAGGAGAGTGAGCTCACACATGCCTTAAGGAACGATAGATCCAGTTTTCAGTATGAGTGAGCGAGACAATACTATTCAAATGAAATCGAAACAGACACGTAGGTAATCATCTTTAGACGCGGTCGAGCGAATCTAACGTTTAAAAGCTTTGTGAAAATTTAAAAACTTTGCAAGAAAATAGCTAAATTTAGGAACAAGCGAATATTTAAGGCAATGAAAATGAATGAATAAATTATTATTCCCAAACAAAATATGTTAATTTCCTCGTTTACCGGGGTGAATTTGTTCAAGAAGCGAATTACGTTAAAATTGAACAATCAGGCTTATGGACAAAGTTACCGAAAAGCAGCCACCTAAATGTCCCCCTTCCTTAAATATTTATGCTGGGAAATATTTTAAAATCAACTCTATTTGGAAGTCGCACAATCAGCCCATAGCGTTCCCACTGCTGGGACACAGGCCTCTCTTAAAGAGGGAGTGAGCTGTAATCTACCACGCGGGCCCAGTGCGGCTTGGTAAATGTCACATGTATTCCAAATTCGGTTCTAGAACGTTCCGGTTCGACGACGATGTTTCCCTCCACTGTTTTGAGAGCAGTGGTGATGAAATTATTTAGAAGTAAAGCGCCTGCTTGGTTTTGAACTCACAACCTAGTAGGTAGCTTTTTCGTAAGCCGCCGCGCCGCTATCACTGGGTCCCCAGTGCTCACTGGGCCCCCACTGCTCACTGGGCCCCACTGCTCACTGGGCCCCCACTGCTCAATGGGCCACACTACTCTCTGGACCCCACTGCTCACTGGGCCCCCTGCTCACTGGGCCACCACTGCTGGCAAAGTTACGGTGATACATAATTATTAGCCTATAATGTTCCCACTGTTAACTGTGCTGTTTCTGTTTTTTGCAGTGAAAACTTCTTTAGGCTCGTTGGGCATTTTTTGAGATGGGAAAAAACCATTGAATTCGCGCCAATGTTATCGTAGCCGACACCGCTTCGGATGTGTTCGGCTGTCCTCGGGATGTACTCGGTTTTAATGTATTTCCGATATGTCAGTGAGTGATGACAAAGTATTCTGTTTGTGTTTTGTTTATATGACGAATCAAAAAATACACACGTAATTGTTCAAGTTGTCACTTCTGTCGGCACTCCCGGAGTGCCACTTATTTTTTTTTTTCTAATGATGCCCAGAGAAAGACACGGGGTAGTCTATCTCCAAAATACAACTACGTATTGAATCTCATCATTAAAAGTCCTTAATGCAAAAATAGAGTTCAAACACCCAACACAGTTACATCAGTCAACTAAATTAAACTTTTTACATTCCGAGCGAAGCAATTGAACATTTGAAAGTGCTCAAACGGTTTTCGGGCGCGCAATAGTGCAATAAAATCATGGAAACTAGTTTCCAAAGTCAAATCGCTCGTTCAATGCTTTCTAGGAATTGAACGAAAGTCACTGAACAATTTTCTGTGTTTTCCAATCGAATAGACAATTGAATGACTTGGTGAAATGGTTCGATAAATGTTGACGCTTCGTTGTGACTTCTAATGAATGACGTAAGAAGGGCCGCCATTTTGTTTTGGAATACTTTTGCTTTACTCATTTGTTTAATTTATTTTCGATTTCTAGAATCCGATATTTTTTAAAGTAGGTAGGTACTTACTAATAGCCAGCATCATCATTAGATGATGTAACTAATATTGTGTAGAAATATAATTTAAGAATTTAGATTTTTTATTTTTATTTATTTATTTAATTAAAACGGTTTAAAACCAATTACAGTAATTAAATACAAAAAGATACACAAAAGAAACATAAAAGATTAAATGTAAAGTCATCAAGTAAAAAAAGTGTTCGTGGAGTTTCTTGCCCGTTCTTCTCCATAGAAACCTACCACACGAATGAGCAACTAGCCTTTGATTATATAATGTCTAGATAGAGCATCAATTGCGCGCAAACGTGTCAAAAAATACCAGCCAACTGTTGGACTGTAAGTACTTACCCGCCGATTAGTGCCGATCGTACCGCTTTGGTGTCACTACGTATTACGCGCGCTAAGTAATAAACAAATAACAGCGATAAAATGACGGTATGTGCTATTAAACTGTGTCGAAATTATAAAGGAAGGGTAAAAAACACCAAACACATCACATATCATCAGTAAGTAACCAAAAAAACTACGTATTTGTTTTTTGTTTTTATATTTACCAAATTACGCCATATTACGCCATATTTTATCAGTGTTGCCAGTTTCTTTTTCCATTCTCCCAACTTAACGTCCTTTTTTTGTGGGTATATTCGTCGCTTTATGGTTACGTTTATATTATTTAGTTGATGTACTTTTATTATTCGATTTCAAAAAAGGTGAAGTTTTTCAATTCGTCGGTACTTTTTTATAATAATATAATGTTCGCGTATAACTTTTTTGTTTATGAGCCCATTTTAATGATTATTGTTGCATTGGGTCCAATAAACTGATTTCAAAGGTGCCAAGAGTAATTTTAATAAGATTAATTTATTCCATTCGTATTGTTACGCGCCACAATTAATGCCTGCCCTTTGTTACCACTAGCGCCATCTAGTATCGAGTAGCAGAACTAGAGCTCTCGAGGCTTCTAGAAATTTCGATGGTAGAACTTTCTAGAACTATCGACATCTGGTCAGTCGGGGCCGGTATGTACTCGAACATTCTAGATGTTTCTACAGTAGAATGTTCTCGAACTGTCTGAGGCCCTATATAAGGCCGGCATGGTCCGCGACTGGGTCAGTATTGGTTCTGCGATACAAGCGATAACATTCGAAGCGATCTTCAAGTGCGACTTAAGAGTGATCAGTAGTGCGATTGTGTTTTATAATTAGTGTGTTTGTGTTTTATTGGTGTTATTTAATTAAAGTGTTTATTTTTGGTAATTAAATCGGCAGTTTTTATTGTCACGAACCCCAAGCTCGTAACAGTATTATCTGTGATCTTTCATTTGAAATTTCCAAATACAAACTGCCTAAAAAGTTAAATATTCTAATTGAATTAACTTAGCTGATTTAATATAACACAACATTCACACACACAACTCTAATTCAATTAAATAGTGTTTTTTATTTATAAATACAAGTAAATAAAGACACTACTAAAACTGAATAATACTACAAACATACACCTAAAACTTACTTATATTATTTGTATAGTCAATTTTTTTAATATGTGATTTATGGGAGAATTGTAGTAGCTGGTATCATTATTCACGCACACAGAGACATAGATGCACAGTGTAAAACACCGCCCGCACGCACACATGTTTGAAATTGTTGCCTCGTTTTCTTTGTTTTGATTGTAGGGCGACGCTCTATCTAGACATTATATAATCAAAGCAACTAGCTTCATTTTTTTTTAAGTCATCCCACAGCTGGGCAAAGCTTACCTACCAATAATTTTGCTAAGAAATTACACCTTCAGTCCGTTAGTAAATACACGTACACACGGCTACACATCAAGCTATACATAACCAGTATAAGCTGACTTCTGATTGTATGAAAAACCTATACAGTGCGAGGTCAGCTCAAACTGGAAATGTATAGCTTGATGTGTAGCCGTGTGTACCTACCTATACCTAGTCGTCAAAAATTTTATAAAAAAGAAATAGCTTGCCATACTTAAAAATCATACAAAATTTCTTGTATAACGTTTTAAAAGTTAATACCTAATTAATTTGAATGTGATTACCTGTACAAAATATCTTCCAATTCCATTTGACGAAACAATTTATTCAACGTCATGATGTAGTCGTCTGATTATTATTGATGGTTTTGCCCAAATTGGAATTAAACGACGAACCAATACAACGCAGAAATTATAAACTAAAGGAGATGATTTTAGAAGGAATTTGACAGCTGTCAACTTGACGTTGACGTACCGAGGCGGTGGCGCGCCAAAATGAAGTTCGAGGAGATCGATCGAAAAGCATTGAGTTATTGTGAGTGTGATAATATTTGGTGACTAATGTGTGACTACCCCAGTGATTGATTGATTTGCGCTCACGCTTCACGTAATTGGATGACCGACCTTTACATTATTGTTCATTCCCTAATGATCAGACACTTGTGATTATCTATATATATAAAAGGAGAACTGACTGACTGACATATCAACGCACAGCCCAAACCGCTGGGTCTAGAGATTCCAAATTTGGCACGTACGTTCCTTATGAGGTCTAGGGGTGCACTAAGAAAGGATTTTTCAAAATTCATCCCCTAAGGGGGTGAATGGGGGGGGTGAAATTTCATGCGGACGAAGTCGCGGGAAGAAGCTAGTCTATATATATAAAAGGAGAACTGACTGACTGACATATCAACGCACAGCCCAAACCGCTGGGTCTAGAGATTCCAAATTTGGCACGTACGTTCCTTATGAGGTCTAGGGGTGCACTAAGAAAGGATTTTTCAAAATTCATCCCCTAAGGGGGTGAATGGGGGGGGTGAAATTTCATGCGGACGAAGTCGCGGGAAGAAGCTAGTTCAGAATATTATTGTCTTTCATTTACGAATACTTACATACATCTCGCGTGTAATAGATTATCCTAATTATAGGTATTGTTATCATGAATATTCCTTTTAAGTACTGTTAAAACTTGATAAAATAAGTAGTAATGTTTTGCATAACCTAAAACATGTATCAAGTATGTAATACCTAATTAACATTATTCAATAATTCTTTCATTATTTCAGTATGTCTGTAAAAGTAGACTAGTAAAAATATTAATGAATAATGTAGCAAAACAGAAAATATTTCACCTTTTATGTCGTTGATATTTTGGATGACGGTAGATAGAAACGTCAAAGTTGTTTGTTCACGACTATAAAAGGGGGAGCTCCGAGTGGCGGGGATCATTCTTGTTCGAGACATCGACCAGAACGGAGCTCCGCCCTACAGGTAAAATTTAAGTTATTTTATTGCTGTGATTGCGTATTACCCAGTAACTGGGTTGTGGAGGTCAGATAGGCAGTCGCTCCATGTAAAATACTGGTTTTCAGCTGCATCCGGTTATACTGGAAGCCGACCCCAACATAGTTGGGAAAAGGCTAGGCAGATGATGATTTATTGCTGTGATTGTGATTATTCCGAGTTCTCTTGGACCATTGTTCAAGAAAAATATCGAAATAACGATTTTTTTTTTTTAGATAGTTGATAAAATACTTTAATACTGTTTCCATGGAGTTTATTTTCCGTCTTCTCCTTGATGACCTAGATTTGGAACGAACGACTAGTTTACTGATTAAACACTGGCAAGCCTAAATTGAAATAAATGTCTAGCGTTGTCTTTCTGTGATTTATTTCATAAATTCCTTTCCCTACATACCATATTCATACTCATTCTAAATAACTAGTAACCATTCCGATATTCAAAGCTTTATATTTGAGTAATATAGGTATATATAAGGTGCTATAAAAATATCTGCCACGGCTTCCGTGGGTGAAAGTATTCTGTATAGATTACAATAGTAAAGATACATTATTGATCTTATGTTATAAGTTTGTTCATACAAAAAAATATGCGTATTAATTTGAATTGATTTAGTTGCATGAAACCTAGTAATTAGCTGTTGCCGCGCCGTCATTTCATTTCGCAAAATGTGACGAAGCGACACAACGCGCGTAGTTTGTGAACCACATTATGCAGAATAGAGTAAATGTTTATTTCATTACTTTATTTTCTAAAATTGATTTAACTATTCCGGGGTACAAAATTTCTTCACTACTGTAATCTATATACAAAACACTGTCTCCCATTGAAGCCGTGGCAGATATTTTTATAGCACCTTCTATATACTTATAAATAGATTCTACCTCATTTTCTAACACACGCATATAGGGTAAATTCGTTAGAGATGGCCGTACGGAAGAGTTGGCCAATCAATATAATTTGCTCATTTATCACAAGGTGGCGCTGTATTTAGCTCAGTACGCTTCGTGCGCCGCCACGGAACAACACGAGAACAAAAACTTGCGCAAAAATAAATAAAAAAAGTAAATAAATTGGCCTTCATTTCATTAAGTAGTGGTGAAATTTTATAGTAGGTTCGTATACCAACCGGAAATACTAATAATGTTATTACTTCCTTGTGTTTTTGTGAGTGTTTTGTGTTTCATGTATATTTTACTTCATTCTAACCTAAAAATGGTAAAGCACTTGTTATTCGTAAGTTTAAAATTTGTAGTGGCCATCTCACCCGGAAAAAAAGGAGAGATGGCCATATAAAGTCAGGTAAAGATTACCATATTATTTAATGCTTTTTTACACTATTTTAACGCTTGTATTTTTTGATAAAGATGCCAAACCGATACTAAAGAAAAGCTGTAGCTACTAGAGGGAACTGGAGCGAACATTCATTGAAAGCCGCTATAAATTGTTTAAAAAATGAAGATTGGCTTCAATGTTTAATCTGTAATATGTGGGTACATGAGAATTGTACACCTTTTGATGACATGTGCTCTAAATGTGGACAGAAGAAGAAAAAGGACCTCCAGGAAGCAGAAATCAAAGGAAAGGGGAAATGCAGAGGCAAATCCAGTACCGGCCGTCTGTCCCGTACTACTACGGCCATCACTCCCGAATGTGCCGGGTGAGACGGCCAGTTCTGTTTTTTTTTTTAATTAAAATTTTATGTGTGTTCGTAATATTATAAACATATCTTTATGCTGATTTTTTAAAGACTGATTGTTGTTGATTTTCTTAAAAATAAAAGTTTAATTATAATCTCAATATTTTCAGTTTTATTTAAGCCTAAAAAAACTATGGCCATCTCTAACGAATTTACCCTACCCACGCACAAGAGATAATAAGACCTATTCTGATAAAAACGACATAAAATGCCTTTCTATTACTTTCTCGTTTGCCAACTAAAAACATTAATCAAACATAACTTACGAAAATTTTCACGATAAATTTTCGTTAAAATAACCTGTGAAACATTATCTAAACGCGTGAAAGGTCTTCTAACCTCTAATCGGATAAAACTAAATCGAATTTCACCTGGACGTTATAATCCCTAAATAATTTGAAGGACCCCTTTATTTATACCTCCGGGGTCCGTGGCTATATAATAAAAGCCGCACAGGTCGATCGATCTGGTTAAGCTACTCTTGCCGCGGTTGGTCTGTGGATGGGTGACAATCTTTACATACTGAGACCCCTCCGTGCCTCGGAAAGCACGTTAAGCCGTTGGTCCCGGCTGTCATTCGTGGATCTTTGTCAGTCGTTACGGGTAGTCAGAAGCCCGAAAGTCTGACAACCAGTCTTACCAATTATTATCCAGTAACTGGGTTGTGGAGGTCAGATAGGCAGTCGCTCCATGTAAAATACTGGCATTCAGCTGCATTCGGTTAGACTGGAAGCCGACCCCAACATAGTTGGGAAAAGGCTAAGCAGATGATGATTATTTATACCTCGAGACTACGGGCGAAGAATAAATGTGTGTGCGTGCGATTTAACTCGTTGAATGTGACTTCATTATACATAGACATACTTCATATACAATCAGTCAGTCAGTACAAATTGCTATACAATGTGTAACTGAATTACTGCACAATTTATGAAAGTACATTGCTCAGAATTGTTTGCTGGATGGAATTCTATCATTTTTAATGTGGGTACCCACTTCGACAAATTATGTCAAATTGTGATCGCCGTACGTACGTGTTTACACAATGTGTACGTGCGCCTGTTTTCGCTCGTCGTATAGAGCCGACCTTCTGTACCTAAATATTTTATGGTAAAGGGGCATGAGGAGCAATAATAAATTAAAATGGCGTCGTCCCTTTGTCCCTACCAAATCGGAGTTTCTGGGCCAAAATTGTGAAAGTTAAGCCGTTTTGCGACTACAACTTGAAATGGCTTTGGAAGAAGACTGATTGTGTTTGGGTGGCGTGTCAATGGTATTAAAAAGCAATTGTTTAGAGGTCAGGTTGGGTAAAGTAAAGACGTATTGAGATTCGCAGTTTGAAAATTCGAGTTCAAGAGGTGAACAACTTGAAGGTAACTGTCATATTATCCGTCCAGTATTGCTATTCTGCAAAAAAGATTGGAAAAATGTTAACACAACATAGAAAGCAACATGCTAAATATTATATAAAGAAAAAAGACAAATTAATCCTTTATCTTATAAGAAGATAAACAAACGTAGCAGACGTGACTTATACAATTAAAAAACTAAAAAGAAAGTGCGCAGGTCATGTCATCAAGAGTAAAAACGGAAGATTAGCCAGAGAAGTAACGGAATAGTATCACAGAGAAGAATGAGGAAGAACTGTTCAAAGATGGGCAGATGACTTGAACTGGACGACGCGACGTCCAAACCTTTTAAGGCGAAAGCGCCAGGGTAACCCGCGAAATTCAATTTTTTTTTAGTTTTTTGCAATTTGCTGGTCAGTATTAAGTTGTAAGTTGATTAAAATATGATTCGCGACCGTAACAAATATGTATTTACAGATTTATAATCATTAAAGTCATCAACGCAACTCTCTAAGACCAAGTAATCCTACTGAAAGACTATTTCAAGAAATCTTGACATTTTAGGATTATAATAACTTAACAAGTTGTATTACTAATTCTAATGATTATAATTCATCGCGAATTCACAACGAGACACTGTTCGAATTTCAAAGTGATGAGAGAAGTAACTTCTGATTGGCTAAAACAACTGGGTTAGTAAGTCCTTGGTTTGATAGTTTCGGTAAAATATCAAATTCAAAGTTTGCCATAGGGTGATAGAGCGTAGCGCGCTAAGTATGAAATTCAGTGAATCTGAAGTATTAATACACGTAATAAATACTTAAGCATTGAAGACAGACATTAGTCCAACTAGGCTATAAGTTTCTTTAACCGTGGAGTTACTTGCCGGCTCTTCTCCATAGGTAAAAATAAGAAAAGATATATTTTATTTTATCAAAAAGTTCAATTAGGTACATTTACATAATATTAGCTAACATATAAACTATAATAATATGTATATTTATATGAAAAAATAATCATAGGGCATCAAACAATTCGTCCGCATCGCTGTCAACAGGAACAGTGCCCAAAAGGCTGGCAGCATTGCCACGTTGTATGGCAATGCTAATTCTTTGGCCAAGAAATAGGCCAGCCCTCTGGTCACGTGAAGAGTCGACTAACCGCTTGGCGATATCTCGAAAAACCAAGTGGGCACTCGGACCCCATGGCCCTAGTGTTTCAACCCCAAACGGCTCGAACATATAACTCCCAATCAGGTTGCAATATTTTCGCCGTTTGAGGTTTTCTGCACCTGCAGCAGCCGCCCCAGCACAGCCCACCGTGCTAGGAAGACGGGATGGCGCAAGGGTGTCGACACACGTGGCCAGCCCAGTCCCACTTCAGCTTAGCGGCTTTTTGAGCAACGTCAGTAATCTGCGTTTTGGAGCGCAATGTGCGAATATGGTCTGTCAATTTGACGCCTAGAATACTGCGCTCCATTGCACGTTGAGTTTGGGATTTTGAATATTTGTCAAAGACCAATTCTGGGATCCATAGGTCAGAATGGGAAGGATGCACATGATGTCATAATTTTTCGCTAACTTTAGTTTTTTTTCTTCGCCGGTACCCATGTCATATTCATGAAAATATGAGTTGTGTACCTGAGATCGGATACAGTATAAGAACCGTCATTGTAGGAGGATAAAAGATGGCTGTATTTTATGACGTAACTAGGAATAAGTGGTCCCACACAAAACTACCCTCGTCCCTACCTTTTTACTGAAGGTCACGTTAACCAGTATAAAATATGAAAACCTCGTATGCGTAGTTTAAGCTGGAACGTCTTCCGGAGACCGGACTCGAACCCACGGATTCGACCCTTATTTTAAATGTAACAATAAGGTCGGGTCGCGAACTTTTATAATGTAATAATGACATGAATAAAACAGAATTTTTAGAGGATTATTTTTACATGTTAAAACTTATTTTAAATTAATGTCGTGAGGAAAGTTTTAGATGGGTAGCGGGGTCGTCCGAAAGGGTTACCGCTGAGCCGGAACATAAAGGGTTAAGGAAGGTACACGGGTGGGTTTTAGTCAGTAAGAGTCTGACCTCCCTTCCGCTCCACACAGAGCGGGAGGAGTCATTAGATGATTTCCCATCCAAAAAAAAAAAAAAAAAAAAGAGGCAAAGTTTTAGGTACGAATGAGGGATGGCTATAAGACTAGAGGGTCTTGACCAAAGCCGAGATGACGACTAATAGAGAAGTATGAAGGAAAAAAAAAGTGGGTCCCATCTGCTTCCAACTTTTATTTCATTTAAAATGTGCTTGTTTTTAGCTTTTCAGTTTTTTTAACTTAAATTTTTACCGCAGTCGAGTTTTTAAATTTTTTTAATTACTTTCTTTTTTATTTCCAGCTTTTTAGTATACAAATGTGAAAGATTTCGCAGGCGATTTAGTTCTTGGTAGGTACGTGTTTTTTACGATTTGTCACTTCGAATTACTTTTAACCATATAAGTTGTATATATTTTTGTAATCACCTTTTAAAACCTTTTATTTTGATACCACACTCGAAAGGTTTTGAGAAAAAATAATTTTTTTGAAGACATAATATTGAGCCAAAAATCGGCCATTTTTTTTCGATCTTTATATACCCAGTGTCACTCTCACAGTCAATACGAATCTAACGACACCTCTCAAGCTAAAATCCATCGAGCCGTTCAGGCCGCAGAGCGTGCCAAACAATTATACATACTTACATACTCTTGAAAAACATAACCCTCCTTCTGGCGCAGTCGGGTAAAAAGACATATTGCGCCGACCCCAAATGAATTGGGATACTTAAGGGCAAGAAAATGATGAAAGCTTATTTCAAATTGCTTTTTATTTCGTACTTTTTTGTGATAGAGGCAATCTATGGATAGAGGTCATTAGACTGCAATACAAGCAATAGATAAACCACCGATCTCATCTACATCATCATTTGCCTAGCCTTGTCTCAACTATGTTGCGGTCGGCTTCCAGTCTAATCGAATGTTGAACATTTTATATGCAGTGACTGCCTATCTGACCTCTACAACTCAGTTATTATATTAACACGGTACCCCTTGGTAAGACTGTTTGTCAGACTTTCGGGCTTCTGACTACCCGGAATGCCTCAAAGATCTTTTAAATGAATATCAAAGGAACAATAAAAATTACCAACACTTTTTACCAATATTTTTATCTTTCGTAAAGGTTCAGGTGGTTATTCAAATTATCTTTTAAAAGAAAGATATAAAGTTGTATTTATTGCGTCTAGGTGTGTCTATACATTGGCCAAATGTGTCGTGTTATTGGTATTTTTTAATAATATGGAGTTTATGCTAATTTATTTATTTATTTATTAAAACTTTATGCACAAGTAAAAACTGTACAAAGGCGGACTTAATGCCTTGGGCATAACATATCATATCATAGTGGCTAATGTATCAAACTTAGAGATTTATCTTCAGGAACTGTTACAATTTGCGTTTTACATTTTTTATGCCTTATTTGTGGTCGTGTGTAGGTTGAAACATGGGGCCTGAGTAAATATAATGTTATTTAGGTACTATATATTGGGTGAAAGGGACACTGTAACAAATGATTCTAGACGTTTCTAGCGTAGAAATCGCTCGTCGGTTTTCTTATTTTCTATGTGTTTTCTGTATGAAACCCAATTCTTTGTATATGAAGGTCAGAACTATCCCTATCATCGCCTGGAAACCTTACTTCAGTCCTAACACAATGTAACCCTATATTTTCTCTCACAAATTCCAAGCAACACGGGTCTACATACGCCATTAAATATACTTACACCAACTTTTGCGATCCCCGACGTAATAACAACGTCATTACATTCTGTCTCACTCCAACAACAAGAACATAACAACGTCGTTATGTCCTGTTTCTTTCTAACACTTGGCGTAATGGAAATTCTTAAGTAAGGGCGCGGTTTGAGAAAGTTTCCTTTTCTTTTTGACGTTTTTCAAAAATTCTGATTGGATAAATAGACTTGGCTTGTGCATGCCGCTGAACTAACATACATAATAAGCTATGGTAGTATGGAGAGGAACAGGGTGTAAAGTTCACTCATACTCTATAGAAAAGGGAGGATCCGCTGACCAGACGAGTGTTGTCTGGCCAGCAACTGCCCTATGATTCATGTCGGGCCGTTGTATATTATGCTAGTTGCGCGGTACACTCTGTTGCGAGATGCAGGATTTGCGTGACGTCAGTATGACGCGTTGTTCGCATGTGGCGTTGTAGATACCGCTACAGTAGCATGTGACCACGGGAAGGTACTTTCTTGTTTCATCCTTTTCAGTAGACGGGTTTTAGTTTAGGTATAAACTTTTTTTTAATTAATTATTTTGGGGGCTTATTTCAGTAATGTTTATATTTTTGAAATGTGCTAATTAAGCCCTTTAATTTGATACCCCACAAGGCACCATCCCAAAATATTTATTTTTCCTTTGTTGTCCGTCTGTCTGTCTGTCAACACCCTTTATCTCGGGAACGCTTGGAGGTATCGAGTTAAAATTAAAACCATAATATACTCAGATATACAGTTCCTTAAAGCTGTGAAAAAATTAAACTTCTAAGTTAACGTAAAAAAAGATACGGCCGTTTATGCCGCAAAAAACGTATATTTCGACACTCTCAAGTGAATCAAAATGTATAGAGTACTTCCCGTTGACCTAGTATCATGAAATTTGGCAAGAAGCAAGGTCATGTAGCACAATTACAGGAAAAAATCCGAAAACCGTAAATGTGTAGTTACATACCTACAAATTTGTATGTCGAACCCAAGGTGCGCGAGTCCGATTCGCACTTAACCGGATTTTTTTCTTTAGCTTTGATAATTCTGTCCGTATTTTCTGCTTCAATCGTTTTAGACCTATAAATACACAAACTAATGCTCACCGAGTTAATTGAACACAAACTACCAACAATGGTACTTAGACCCCACTATCTAGCCATTTGTACTTCAAACCCAATCCTGTTAAGTGTACCTATACAAATATAGTGATATGCTGTAACTATCTGAACTGCCTATTAGGTACAGAGGCCAGCACATCAAGTTACTACAATCTGTCAAATTTCTTTAATAGATTTTCAACTTTATCGCTGAAGCATAAGGTTCAAAGTTGATTGGGAAAATTTGACAGATTGGGGTAGCTTGATGTGCTGGCCTCTGTACCTATGAAACTACTGTTTGTTTTGGCGTTTGGTTGGGTTTCTATATAAATGGAACTGTTTGTTGTTAGTAATACGATTAGTTTTCGAATTAATGTCACTTGAGGCTCCATGGAATTACTTGCCCGTTCTTCTCCATAGGAACCTAATACGCTTTGGAATGGGCAACTTCAACTTTCAGACTGATGTCGGTATTCCGACCAATGTTTTCCGTCATCGTGTTGAGAGCTGTGGTGATGAAATTATTTACACAAAGTTAAACATCGCGAGTAAACCGGCATGTCCTAGAACCAATAATTCGAAGACATGTAACACGACATTTACCAACCCGCAATGGGCCCGCGAGGTAGATTACGGCTTACTCTCTCTCACCGAGAGGAGGCCTGTGTTTGCATTGGGAACTGAATAGACTGATTATGTTAATATGTTGTAAGCACCTGTCTGGGTTCGAACCTACGACCTACAACTTGTAAGTCAGGTCATTCCCACTGGGCCACCGCTGCTTTCTACTGTTGCTATGTCAAAAGCCACATATAATATAATACGAAAAGGATTTTTACTAGTATAGAAGAAAATAAAGTCAAATGAATCTAAGTTTTGCTCTTTAAATATTTCTCTTACCGTATGAAAAGTTATATTCTTTTTTTACTTCAACGAATTTATTAGCCTTTTTCACGATAACGCTAAAAGCCCTAGGGTGTGAATATATTAATATAAGAAATATTTTTGGATTTATTTTTAGTAGAACTTGTAAAAGTACTCTTTCATACCTACTTATTTCTAAAGCAATCATTTGTATTCAAGTTTGAATGGAAAAGGCATATATATGGGACATTTCAACTTAGTAGGCAGGCTAGGACATCACCTATTCTGGGATATTTTTTTTTGGCGGCCATCAGTAGTAATTTACAAATTTTTAAAGTACCTACACATATAACTCATTATTTTTTAAGGCGTCAAATTTGAGAAAAAATTGGACTCAGAGATATTATAATAGTAGCTGCGCCCCGCGGTTTCACCTGCGTAAATGTCGATCCCGTGAGAATATCGGGATAAAGAGTATCCTTTGTATTATTCTGATGTATGAGCTATATTACTGTAAAGTTTCATCAAAATCCGTTCATTAGTTTTTGCGTGAAAGAGTAACAAACATCCTCACAAACTTTCGCATTTATAATATTAAGTAAGATTTGAAGGGGGATCGAAAAATAAGATCGTTGTATAATCTTTGTTCTCAAATGCGCCATACAAATAACTTTTTCTAGTACTGCGACCATTCAAATAAAATGTAATTCATTCCTGGTCGCTGACTTTTTATTTTTTATCCCAAGTCGCCGAACAAAATGGGTGATCTCTTTTGGCACTGCATCGGCAAAACTCTTGGTATTTTTAAGCCAGAGTAGTAACCATTTTCCATTAAATATTCCGCTTGTTTATCAACCAATTAATTGATTAATGTATTTAATTTAAAACAACTTTGAATAAACCAATACAATAGATAATTATATGGGAGTTTAAGAGGACATGCGGTCGGAGAGACTTTTGAAAAAGCCTAAGTAAAAAGTCATAATTCGAGGTTTGACTCTCGCCTATTTCCTCCTCCAATAATGGACGAATTTAAAACATATTTTATAAACTGAATAAGAAGGATATATACTGTGTCCCTATGTTTTTCGTTTTTCAAGGCCTCTGTTGACAGCGGCAATTTTGAGCATTCTTTGAGGGTTCTAGCGCTTATAAAAATAATGTATCATCAAAAAGGAAAACATAGGGATATACAAGTAGTTATTATTTATTATTTTGTAAAAAATCATTGCTTTATGGTCGTTAACCAGAAAGAAAACAGGCGAGAGCGTTGTTATGGAGAAAAGACCACCCGCATTTCCTCTTAACTACTGGCCAAAGTAGGTGTACTATAGGTACTGTTCTGCTCAACCCATCGGAGTAAACAGGCGTGATGTTATGTTATGTTAAATAAATCTATGATTGCCTATTTTGCAACCTCCAGGTATATCCCAGTTAATTTATCTGGCAGATAAAATAGTGTTACACTTTTCAATTTACCTGCTCTCTGGACAAGATGAACCGGACTTTTTTATTTTTAGAAAATTTTTACAGATACAAAATAAAATCCAAGCTCCTTGAATATCAATAAAAAGTAACAATCCATATCGCTATACACCCAAGTAAAAACACCCATTTAACCTACCTGAAATAATCTTATAATCGCCTTTTAAGAAACCTATAAAAAGAAAAGGGATCGTTTTCCCCCAAGGGAAAAAATCTATTACACACTTATAGCAGGCACATTATCCTTCCTTTCAAAATTACAGATACATTAAAATAGATGAGTATGCTTAGATGGTTCGGTCATGTTGAGAGGATGAATGAAAAGCGACTGACAAAAGGTATTTACAAAGCAGATGTGAGTGAGTGGGACACCCTAAAAGGATACAATGATCTTATTAATGATGTTCTTCAGAAAGTGCCAGGTGCGTAACACTCGCAACCTTCTTGAGTGTATCACCAGCTGGGAAATTGCGTAACACAGGAGCAATGACTTTCATTTTGACAGTTCAACAATCCATTGTTTTTTCGCAGCTATGAATGAAAGGACTAGGAAGTGGCGAAGGTCGGGCGTTTTGGGGGACTGTCTTTTGTAATTTTGACGTTCGAAAAGTGCTGATTCTCAGCCTATTTTGAATAAATGACTTTTCATTTTGAATGGATTAAAAATATCCTTCAAAAAAAAAAAAACAACCGGCTGTCGAAAAAGACACTACAAAGTGAAAAAATAACTTAATTTCGGAAGTCGGTGTCGTTGGGTTTGCATTTTCGTTGTTTGCCACCGACTTCGGGAATTAAAGATATTTTTCACTTTGTCGGGTCTTTTTTGGAAGTCGGTTGTTTTTTTTTGTTAAAAGTTTTATTTTTCACTTTTAAGTTGTACTTACCCCTCACAAATTCGTATAACACTACTTGCTCTATAAATATCAGTGGCAGGACGTCATTATAACATCATGAATATAAACTAAGAGGCAAAAATACATATTATTGAAGCTAACTCAAAAACTACCCAAGCAAAGTTAATAATATTTATTTGGGACCCATGAGACATATCCTATCCATTAAAAAATAATTTTTGAAATCAATTTACAATTGCCGGAGATATCGCGTAACAAACATACAAAAAAAAACATACAGTCGAATTGAGAACCACCTCCTTTTTGAAGTCGGTTAAAAAAATTATTCATATTCTGATTGATAGTGTGTTACGCAATTAGTCTCACGAATAAAAATATTTTAAACACTTGCATAACAACTGTTGTCTTAGTTCTTCAATTTGGTACTTTTCTCCGCTTCAAAGGACAGGAAAGCTTACGCAAGCATTTAAGACAGTCCATTCCCACGAATGCCCGCAAAAGCTTAGTCATTACCAGGGAGTTAAATTGATTAATGAAGCAGATCATTTAGATCATGCCGAATGGAATGGACTGTCAAATTGACGGGGAGAGGGAAAAAAATGGTCGTTTATACCCAATTAGAGAAATGGCGGGTTTGGAATGTGTAAGTAAACGAAGCATAAGGAGTATTCGTATGTAAGAATCGTAGCAGGTGGCGATCTATGATTTTTGCCTTGAGAGGAAGGTAAGTTTATGTATTAAAAAATAGACCCAAGATTAAAACAAAAAGTCCTCCAGACCGATTTCGGCCATGGCGACCAATCTCAGCGAAGACTAGCCTTCGGCGCGGGAGATGACACAGGTGCACTCCCTTCCCTCACTCTCATTAAACATACCTACATAGCAGGATTACAATTCCTTTCAAAATTATAGGTACATTAAAACGGGGCGAACAATAAGGAACAAAGCTGCGCCGTATTCTAAGAGAATGTTTTATGCTTTTCTGTACAATTGAAGACAAAATAATTGGGTTATGTTTGTGAAGACTTTTGAACTGAGTGTTCGCCCCCACAGTTCGCCCCTCTTTAAAGTTGACTGTTTAATGTAAAAATGAATGGAAGATGAGGTGCTATTAATAAAATTAGGTACTAGTAAAGTGGGGCTTTTTTCTGCGTTCATAAGACCTTCTAAATATCTCTTGGAAGGCCAACGGTTCTTCTGCGGTCACTTTACGTTCATAAGACCTTCTAAATATCCCTTGGAAGGCCATCGGTTCTTCTGCGGTCACTTTAAGTTCATAAGGCCTTCTAAATATCTCGGTAGTCGCCCACTTTCTAACAATATCATCTTTCACACAGTCCATCCATCGTTTCTTGGGTCTTCCTTAACTCTTATAGCCATCTATTCATCCTCAAAACTTTCCTCACGACATTTTCCTCATTCCTCCGCATCGCATGTCCATACCGTGACAACAAATTTCCACACAACTTTTCAGTTACCGGTGCCACTTTCAAGCTTCCTCTTATGTACTCATTTCTTATTCTATCCATTCGCGCAACCTTCAAATGAGATCTCTTTAGAGCCACTGCAAAAAGATGCCTTAAACCCGTGACATCTGTGAATGACACGAGTGAGTTATAAAGCTGTGCTAAGTTAGATGTTTTTCTGCTATCTGCAATCCATTTCCCGAGTCAGACCTGTCAGGAGCAGTGTAAGGCACGTGCATTCAAGATTGTTGTGTGTGCGAGGGTGAGGGGGTGTGTGTGTGTGTCTATGCGGTGCACGTTCTAGCACAGGTTTCTTTTTAAACAAATATTTTATCATGAACTTCGTAGTAGCTCAACTGTTACCAATGAGACGCAATTAATTTGTCTACTGTTCCCGATCTTTAGGAGATTTCGCGACATCGGAGCGGTAGTCAACTTTTTTTGCTTTCGAACAATATGCACACACCGTCATATTAAGGAACGTTGTACATTTTAATAAAGTTTGCTGATTTTAGGTTTTGGCCTTTTTTGTTGAAATCTTACGGTTAAGTGATTGCCTGTTATAATGACTTTAAATTTTTTGTAGGGACAAGGGACAAGGGATGTCTTCTTCATGCTGTAGTAGTCTTATGCTTGCACTGCAAGGCTAGCCTTCTTCTAAAGCAGTCAATAAGTCAAAGATTGTCTGTTGCTCTTTCATGAAAATAATTATATTGAACGGTAAAGCTGTTTAGAAATTCTGTAATATCTATATTTTTTATTCATTAGAGTCTCAGTTGGACTATTCTGTAAAGTTCACTGTTCACCTCGCTCAAGTGAGCGCACACATTAAATTTTCGAAAGCGAACTCATTTGTTTTTAATTGTGCTTGCAAGCAGAACAAGCTTTGTAAACAGTCCGTTCCTAACTAGTGGGTCGTCAGCCAGGAAGTGCCTTTTTCATGTAGTTCATTTTGTTATGATGGTTGTTATGCAGTGCGAGCAACATAGTAATTATGCTGTAGTAGGTAGTAACTAGGTGTGAATGCCCTTAGAATTTACTTTTCTTCTCTGTATTTTATAAGATAAATTAAATTAATTAAAGTAAATCATCGCGGATTCACAACGAGACACAGCAGCAGGCCTACCACAAGCTCTTAACGCGATCCATTTTAGGACCTAAACTGAACTGTTCTTCTAATTCGTACCATGACGTCAGTTTAACGATTCAGTTTAGGCCGTGCCATCTGCTGACAGCGATTGTCCCAAACTGAGTCGTAAGTTTTGGTTTCATTCATACTTATTTGGTACCATGACGTCCATAGAGCAGCTGAAGCGATGCAGTTTAGGAACCTAAACTGGAATGTCTTGTTTTTTAATGGTAGGCTACCTGTTCGAATTTTCAAGAGATGTTTAGAGAAGTACAATTAGAAAGCGGGACAATGTTGGTTTGGTAATCAAACAAGAGTATGTTTCAGTTAATTACCGTGACAATGTTAATTAAAGAAAAGAAAGAAAGAAAAAGTATTTATTGCGACTCGCATAGGATGATCACAAACTAAACTAAACACAGTTAAAAATATACATAAAAAATCCAAGTTATATAACTAAAACAAAGTAATAAAAAGAAAAATAAAATAAAAAGTCCTATACGAGGCCAAAAGGCTCCTATCTCAGCATGATGTTGCAACATTTAAAAAATAAATGTCACAACGCTATAATTATGACGTTGTTCCCAGTCTATAGCCATTAGTGCTAATGTTCAATTACAAGTGACGAAATTACGTCATTCGCCACCATTTATACTGACATTGATGACTAAAGTACTCGTATGATAGTGAGCGATAACCGTTTTGCATGGATGTGACGCATGTTTCCCCCTACCTATATATATGACCTTTGCACATTTGTATTTAAAATATAAATCTATATATATATATGACCTTTGCACATTTGTATTTAAAAATAGCAACATTTTTCCAAAAACTAAAGATATCCATAACATAAACACACGCCATAAAAATAGACTACATCTTCCACCCTCTCGGATCAAAATGCTTTACCATAGCCCATATTACATGGCAATAAAAATTTTCAACAAATTACCAGAACAAATAAAAGAAGAAACTAAATTTAATCAATTTAACAGGAAATTAAGAGAATACCTAACACAAAAATGCTTTTACTCGGTCGCAGAATACTTAGAACAAAATAATTAGTAAATAAATGATAGCTAGATAAATAATTACATATTTTATTATAGTCATAAAAAAAAAAAAACGCACACATACATACTATTATTATTATTATGTTAAAATTATTATTTGAATTTATATATCTATATGTATATATTTATATATTTATTTTGAAATTATTATTAATATTATGTTGCCGTGCCCTAACCGGGTTTCATGTTGGAACTTACTAATATTGTAACAACTAAATAATGTACACATGAATGCAATAAAGAATTTGAATTTGAAAATTTGAATTTGAACCTTTTTTTTTTTTTTTAAATATACCCCAGAATCGTTTCGTTGCTTCTATTAAGCACACCATTTCTTATAAAGTATTGAAACAACAGAAAAATCATTTAGTTGTCGGTACTCCCTCGTTTCCCTTTCTCGTTATAATGATATCTCTGCCCCTCTCATTAGTCTGGTCACGCACGACCACTTACTCTTTTATTATAACTGATTTCTCTGAGATTGTGTGTGGTACGTTTTTCTTTGATTGAATTCATTATTAGATATTGTAGGGAGGGGTCCGTGGCTAAATAATAACAGCCGCACAGGTCGATTAATCAGGTTAAGCTACGCTTGCCGCGGTTGGTCAGTGGATGGGTGATCTTTACATACCGAGACCCCTCCGTGCCTCGGAAAGCACGTTAACACGTTGGTCCCGGCTATCATTCGTGGATCTTTGACAGTCGTTACGGGTAGTCAGAAGCCCGAAAGTCTGACAACCAGTCTTACCAAGGGGTATCGTATTACCCAGTAACTGGGTTGTGGAGGTCAAATAGGCAGTCGCTCCATGTAAAATACTGGTATTCAGCTGCATCCGGTTAGACTGGAAGCCGACCCCAACATTGTTGGGAAAAGGCTAGGTAGAAGAGTGTAGATGATATTGTAGGGATGGGAATTTTATTTCTGCGATTATTGAAAAAAAAGCTTGACTGTGAGCCACACATAATTATAGGTCAAACTCAAAGCATTTATTTCAAACTGCTGCCCGCTACTTCGACCGCGTGAAATCCTATCCTAACAAATGCGAAAGTAAGTTTGTTTGTTACCTTTTCACGCCTAAACCACTGAACCGATCGTCCTGAACTTTTGCATACACGTTGTCAGGTGTACAGAAACGGACATAGGGTACCTTACCACCTTATACACGTGGCGCCATCTATTATCATAATAACGTTATTGTTGTTTTCCTCGGGAACAGCACTTTTTTTCGGGATGAAAGGTACCCTATGTCCGTTTCTGTACACCTGATAACGTATATGCAAAATTTCAGGACGATCGTGTAGCGGTATCTACAATGCCACATGCGAACAACGCGTCATACTGACGTCACGCAAATCCTGCATCTCGCAAGCAGAGTTTACCGCGCAACTAGCATAGATACAACGGCCCGAAATGAATCATTGGGCAGTTGCCCGCCAGACACAACACCCGTCTGGTAGGAGGATCCTCCCTTTTCTATAGAGTATGAGTGAACTTTACACCCTGTTCCTCATACCTCTATACTGGTGACCCCGAACATGAACGTCAGCGCAGCCTTCGTGCAAATACTTCAGCGTGACGTCATCATCATCACTCCCGCAAGCTTTAGAGCGGCGAGTCACCCAGCCAGCCCAGCACCCACGGCTTCAACGGGTATCCTGACCACCAGCATGCAGCGACCGCGCATACCTGGTCATCACCCTCAGCCTCATCAGCAACCTTGGCACAGCACACTGCACCTTCGGCCGGTCTACAAGCAGAGCCCTTAATAAGCCTCTCCTGGTCGACGCCAGCAGTCAGCCTCAACCCGACGCTGTATCAAATCCGACGCACTGGAACATAACGCAGCGCCACCCCGACTCACTGGGGACATCTTCGCAGACAGTTCCGACTCACCGTGAACTATGCGGCAACCGGTTCCGACTCACTGGAACCTCAGCTGGCCTGGCAAGCATCGCAAGATACAAGACTCAGCCCACTATCGACCTCCGGTCTCCGGGGGGGAGTGATGTAGCGGTATCTACAACGCCACATGCGAACAACGCGTCATACTGACGTCACGCATATCCTGCATCTCGCAAGCAGAGTTTACCGCGCAACTAGCATAGATACAACGGCCCGACATGAATCATCGGGCAGTTGCCCGCCAGACACAACACCCGTCTGGTCGGAGGATCCTCCCTTTTCTATAGAGTATGAGTGAACTTTACACCCTGTTCCTCATACCTCTATAATCGGTTCAGTGGTTTAGGCGGGAAAATGTAACAAACAAACAAACTTACTTTAGATAATACTAGCTTTTGCCCGCGACTTCGTTCGCGTGGAATAGTGACTTCCGGCAGATTTTTGGTTTTACCCACATAGTTCCCGATCTCGCGGGATCTCTTCAAAAATGAAATGTGGAACCCAACCAAATGCGTGTAACGAAAGCATAGCGCGATCTATTTCGATCCCAACGCCATCTATCGAGCATAGTGACAACTCGGATTATTTATCTATACTCCGTTCGGGCATTTTCTTTGTACTAAAAGTTTTATTATATTGATATTATTTTTTTCATACCTTTTTACTATTTATTTACTTTTTTCCGATGAATTAAAACAATAACATGAACCGAACTCTTGTAACGATCGACACCATTGCGCGATCACCAACTCGACATATAGTACTAATAGAATTATCTATACTCCGTTAGAGCATTTTCTTTGTACTAAAAGTTGTATTATATTATATTTTCATACCTTTTTACTATTTATTTACATTTTTCCGATGAATTTTCAGTATACTGAATTGATGCCGACTCTTGACCAATAGATGGCGCTGTATGTCCGGAATAAATTTTATTTTTTATTTTATTTTTTGTAATAAAAAGTATCCTATGTCCTTTCTCAAGTTCCAAACTATGTCTGTACCAAATTTCACACAAATCGGTTCAGTAGTTTAGGCGTGAAGCAAAGACAGACAGACAGAAAGACAGACAGACAGAAAGACAGACAGACAGAGTTACTTTCGCATTTATAATATTAGTTAGGATTAGTTAGGATAAGATTAGGATAGTTAGAATAGTTAGGATTAGGAAGTTAGGATAAACCAATTACAGGCACTTTTGAATTTTCAAGGGGTCCGTCAGTCAGAAAGATGAAACTAGTTGCCCATTGGTACCTATGGAGAAGAACGGGCTAGAAACTCCATGGACTCTCCTTAAGATTATACAGGGTTATTTTAAATTGACTAGCTAAACTTCGCAGACGCGACGGGTACCTATCAATAGCTGGCCAATTTAAATTATAGAAAGAAAGAAAGAAAAAACGTTTATTAGCGGTGAACATGACGCAAAAATTAACATAAACACAAAAATAAAATAAAAAAGAAAGTAAGGGAAACATGCTTCACATCCACGCAAAACGGCTATCGCTCAGCATTATGCTGCGACCCTATGCAAGACAGAGCCCCAGCGCTGGTTTTCAGCGACAGCCGGCAAATCATTCATCATCAAATTATCCCTGTATTGTTACAAAATATTGGTAACATCAATTCATGTCGCAGAACTGTTTCAGAATCGCCCGAACCCAGGTGGCCGTCAAGTAATAGTTCAACAAAAACGTACCAAGGAACTCAACCCACCCAATGTCACTTACAACAACTAATAAATTGTAGTTCCATAAAGTTAAAGGCAACACTTTGTAGAACAAAACTCTTCCAACTTCATACTCTCAATGTAGAAGACCGGACCTAGTCTTTTTTTTTACAAGATGGCAGCCGGAAGCCTCTAGGCGGCCATTTGCTTGTCCCATCTTTTTGAAATGTTCGCGGTACGGTGAACAGCACAAGGGTGACTACCGGTGCAGTCTAGCGCAATAATTTGTGCCTCGTGTGTAGACCACGGTTATTAAGTGTCTAGCTTTTTAGACTTAGTAACAGTGTTTTAGTGCTTGGCCAGACTGGCAGCGCGGGGCGGGGAGCGGCGCGGGTGCGGGAACGCGCGCGAACTGCCTATCCGCAGTCGAGTGCGGCTTCGTTCTGAGTGTTGTCGTGTCCAGTGTTTGTCAAAATATAATATGGATGAAGAAGACTTAGTTTTAATAGAAAAAAGCTCGAACTAGTTTGAGGACGCCAGTCCCCGCGCGGGCCGCCCGTGCACTCACCGCGGCCACTTGTATGAACGAGCTATGGCGTGAGTTGCCCGCGCGCTCCCCGCGCCAAGAAGCCCGCGCCACCCGCGTGCCCACTATGGACGCTCAAATGAAGTTCTTATGTTTGAGTACGCCGAGCCGCGCCCGCCCCGCGCCCGCGTTTGTAGTCTGGCCAAGCACTTATAATTTTGAGACCAGAAGGGTGAAGTGCCCAAGATGTTCTGTCAAGTGTGGTTAATAATGGCAACTTTTCTTTGTTTTCCTTTTAGAGGATCGAACGTTACTGCAGCTCATGGTTTCTCAACGTGGGCGATAGCGAACCCTCGTGAGCGTTTGAGACTTTCTGGGGGGCAATAGAAGACCCAGAGAAAATTATAATATATCCTATCTTACGACTATAATAATATTACACGTTTAAATATAATCGTGGTAATAGCTAGTCTAGATTCGCGACAGACGGTAAGTAAAAAAAATGGGGGCCCTAGAAAAAAAATAATTCTCAAAGTCGGCGGTGGGCATAATAAGGTTGAGAACATGCTAGACTTCAAAGAAAATTAATTCGTTTGGAAAAAACAGATTATCAGGATTAAGGGCGGAGGAAAAATACCGGAGAGTGAGCAAATTGGGAAGTCTGAAACGCCACGAGGGAGCGTTCTCGCACACGGTGCGAATAGAACCTACTAGGCTAAAACTAAACAATATCTTATTAAAAACAACACAGCATCTCAAGCCGTGTTTGGCTTACAAAATTGTATCATCACACGCCTGCTAACCTCATTGGCAAGCGTCAAATGTACGGGAGAACAGCCCTAGCATAAAGTGGATAAGACAAAGTTTAAAACAGAAGACGAGCTGGCAGGGGATCGAGGAGGGGGGGGGGGGGTGGAGGGGGAGCTCTGGGGGTCAGACCAGAATAAATCCCTCGGACACGGATCGAGGACGTGACAGGTTTGGTAACATTTTTCCTCGACATTTTTAACAATTTTCAGCAGCTATAATATAGACTAACTTTTGTCCACGTGAAATTTTTTGTTCCCCGACCCACCCCACTCCGTCGCATCGCATCGCATTACCTGCCCGCGTTCTTCGTTTTCGCTTAGCGAGCTGCGTCGGTATGAGCTTCGCGAGGTCCTGGTGGCGGAATGGCGGGACAGGCTTTAGAATATAATAATTAGTTTATTTGCACAGAAAGTAGGTACAAAAAAATGCAGATGTTTTTATTGTTAGAGATCCTTATAAATTCTAAACATTTAGCACAAGTGTTTAATAGTCTAAAATACTGTCAACATGAAAATTCTTATAATATGGTCAATAAAATAAAAAAAAGAATTAAAGATGTCAGGATTAATTAGGTACTTAACTGTAAAGTTTTATCATTTAGAAATTCACAAATGGAGTTAAAACATTTATCAATTAATAAGACTGACAATTTCTTTTTTAATAGTGGAATGGTCTTTCACGCCCTACCACCGGCCTCGTCACCATCGAGGCGGTCCGGCCGGTACTCGAGCGCTGGCTCGGGAGGCACGGCTCCCTGTCGTTTCGGGAGACGAACATATTTGACAGAAGGAGGACAGTTTTGCCCTAAAATAACGAACTGTTTCTAACCGCATATTATTATATTACTGTGCAAATACTAAGAGCATATTATTATAAACTTTAGGCTTTACTTGTAAGAAACAAGGTTCTTCTGTCCCATTTAGAAGAGCTTACTACAGTTGAGGGAAATTGTACCTCCACCTCAAGTTTGGCATTCAATTTGGGGAAAATTCAATTTATACTTTCGCTTCATTTGCTAAACCAGGAAGGTAGGTAGAAAATTTTTCGAGGGACAGAAAACTATACATTTACACGAGCAGTTTTCGATTTGGTTTGAGTTTTTTTTTCATTGCGAAATATAAATAAAATTAAGTGACAGTAAGCAAAAAGTTTGTTATGCTGGCAGGAAATAAAGATTTTTTTTACTAGACAACCAATTTACCAAAAGACACATTCAGACATCAAAAAACTAGTCTGCTTAGCCTTTTCACAACTATGTTGGGGTCGGCTTCCAGTCTAACCCGACGCAGCTGAATACCAGTATTTTACATGGAGCGACGGGCTATCTGACCTCCACAACCCAGTTACTGGGTAATACTATAACCCCTTGGTAAGACTGGTTGTAAGACTTTCGGGCTTCTGACGACCCGTAACGACTGTCAAAGATCAAGGTCGCAATCAAGAGAAATACTACTCAAAATATTTCATACTTCAAACAGAATATTGTTAAAACATAGTTCTCCAATGTATTTCAGCATTTTCCAAAAACTAGTGCCCATTAAAGAGTACTTTATTATCTGCTCAACAACTTTTAATTTGTTCTGGCTCCAAGCTGTTAACTTTCTACGTTTCAAAACTAAGATGATTGGTACAAACTAGCGGCAATTTTCCAGAATTTAAAGAGAATAGCAAAAAGAGTTACTTTTAGTTAATATAACTACTTAGCTTTTACCTGCAGCCTGGCCCGCGTGGATGTCGGGAAATATCTCACGGTCACGTAGATACTACCGGGATTAAAAGTAGATACCCTATGTGTTTACCTCTTATGGAGAAGCGCACAAGGAAAAAGAAACAGAGGATGACCACTGACACGTTGGGATGACGAGATAAATCATCCCACCGGCTCAAACTGGAGCCAAATAGCAGAAGACCGTGACAAATGGGCATCTTTGGAGGAGGCCTTCGCCCAAACTGGGGTCCAGCTGAAGAAGAAGGCCTTCTTGATTTATTATGTGCTAATCCAAGTTATAAACTACATGTGTGCCAAATTACATCCAAATCTGTTCAGCCGTTTTTGCGCCAATCCGAAACATACAAACGGATAAATATTCTTCGTTGCTATTTTATTATATGTTTAGATATAGATTCTCATTGGAAACTGAATCCATACTTCAAATCAATCAGCCTAGCCTTTTCCCAGTTATATTGAGGTCGGCTGCCTCGGTAGGAGTCTGAGATAACCCCCCGTTCGTCCCAGACGAAGGGTATCCATGAGGATTTACCCAGGGAAAAAGAAAAGCTAGCCGAATGCAGCTGAATACAAGTGTTTAACACGGAACTACTGCCTATCTGAAATTCACTGAAATCATGCGACCTAGTATTGATGTTTTTATTTTCTGTTAAATAAAAAAAATTAAAATATTTATCTGACCTCCACAATCCAGTAAATGGGTATCACGATACCCCGTGGTAAGACTGGTCTGGCGGTCAGATTTTTGGGCTTCTGACTACCGTAACGACCATAGAAATGTACGACTGTCAAAGATCTACGAAGACGGCCAACGGCTTATCGTGATTTCCATGGCACAGAGAGATCTCGAAGCTTAACTTTCAATCGATCCGTGCAGCTGTTTATATTTAGTCACAAGTCCCTCACATTTGAAACAAAATAATCTATATTAAACCTTATCCAATTACCTAAAAATTGTCAAAAACACGAGGTCACAGAAACTGTCGTTCCACTGTCAATCAATTTCACCCCCGGGAACCCTTCGTATTTTCGCATAATTAATTTATCTACATTTTGACTCGCAAACAGCCTTAAAATGATATTAGCACAACATAGGCACATTTACATAAGTAATAAATTATTTTAAGTGGTTCGCCATTAATATCGCCCTCAAGTGTAAATGATGCTCTTTGTAAAATTAAAAGGAAATGGGGAATAGGGCGAACGTGGGAACAAAAGATGTGCGTTGCGTGAGCGTGACGGATGCGTGGCGATTGCGGGGCGTTTGTTAAACGACTTTATGTCAGATGATTTACGATAATGTAGGAGGTTCCCGCTGAAATTCGCTGTCTGATAGGTGCTATTATAACTTCGGGTAAGTTCGGAAAGATTCGTGTTCGTTCGGAACTTTTTATATCTTTCGGCCAAGGTGGTAAATGGAAAGGTAAGTAGAGCAGCTTGTCTTTTGTTACACCATGTCTT
This sequence comes from Hydraecia micacea, assembly GCA_914767645.1. Classification (NCBI taxonomy): domain Eukaryota; kingdom Metazoa; phylum Arthropoda; class Insecta; order Lepidoptera; family Noctuidae; genus Hydraecia; species Hydraecia micacea. Next base: position 4,151,196 of record OU611804.1, read on the forward strand.
GCGGCCAGGTTCTTCATCCACAACAACAGTAATCAGTAACAGTTTGACTTTTACTTGACCTTTACTGGTACAGACGCCAGCACATCAAGTTACTACAATCTGTCAAATTTCTTTTATAGATTTTCAACTTTAAAGTTGATTGAGAAAATTTGACAGATTGGGGTAGGTTGATGTGCTGGCGTCTGTACTACGGCAAATGTGTTTCTTCATTCAAGTAACAGCTAAATTAAGAGTTGCCATTACACAAACGTCGTAATTTCCCCAAAAAATGGTAAGGAGCTTTTTTTACTCATGGCAGCACCATAGTTTCACTGTCAAGTGGTGCCAAATGTCAAAGAGAATGTTCTTACCTTGAGTTACTTCGTAACACAACTTTGTAAATTCAAACTTCTGTATTGTTTTTATTGAAATTAGATTGAAATACTGTATTACGTTGAATTAATTATCTAAAGTAAAATTGTTATTTATTTATTTATTATTTTATTTTACTATTTATGTACATACATAATTATAAACAGACAAGAAAGAACAGAACAGAAAAATAGGTACAAAGGTGATGCTTATTTCATAAGAAATCTCTTCCAGCATACCTGCGATAGGACAAGAAATAAAGAGATGTAGACAGCGTGTAAAAGAATAAAGGAGACAAAAAAAAAATACATAAAAACTAAAAACAATTCACTAAATAAAACTACACAAATAATATGAGAATATACTTACATACATACAAATAAACATACATACTTCTAAAATACATAATATATAAAGTAATCAAAATAATAAATACATACACAACTATGATAAAGTGTTTCTAACCCCATGGACTATGTATGACCTCGGATGCTAAAAATAGCTCCGACAAAAAAATAAAAATTGTCCTTACTCAAAATATTAAATCTACGGCCTAAAATACTAACTTTCCGACTACTTTTGTCCGAATAAAAATGACGAAACGACCGAATAAAAGATACTGAAATCTTCGAAAAATAAACATGACAGTTTATTGCAGGCTATAATACTTTTCTACCAGTTAAAATTACGTTTTAATATATACCTAGGTAAAGGTATTTGTATTTTCATTCGCTCGCTCTTGCATCCTAAGTCGACGCCCCGCGTATATATTTAATATGATTACTTATTTTGACAAAACCTCTGCTGTCGGTAACTTAGTAATTTTGTCGGAAGTTCAGTATTTTATTCGGAAGTTTAGTTTTGTTATTCGAAGATCCATTTTTTTTAGTCGGCCTTAGATCGATGGAGATTAATTTGTTTTTCGAAACCATTATTATTTCCCTATGTCCTCCTAGAACATCCTCTCCCGTTGTTTCCACTTACATCTGCCTTGTAACCTATGTCACCTTTCATTCATCCTCTCAACATGACCAAAACCATCTAAGCATACTCTTTTAAATGTCAAAGTCAAATCATTTATTTCAATTAGGCACACTAAAGGCACTTTTGAACGTCAAAAATTATAATAAAAAGAATTGATTCTAGTCGCCCATTCCAAAAGGTAGTTTTCGTATGGAGAAGAATGGGCAAGAAACTCCACCGTTACTCTTTTAAAATGTTTTACAAGTTTTGTATAAGTACATTAATTATATATTTATATGTGAAGACGATGCACCTAGAATAAAAATGAGTCTGCCAACAAAAGGTAAAAAGAATTAAAAATAAAGCAATGACAGGTAAATCAATTATGTGATAGATACATGGTGCTCACATATTTACAACTATTGTTAAAGTAGATTATTTTTATATAATTTTAACAAGTGTGTGAGTTACTGTAGCCACAAAAAGTAAAACTAATGTCATAAAAAATATATATAAATTAAATTAGCGACCAGTTTGATTTTGTCTTGTGTTGTTTATGTTTGTCATAAAAGATATTAATAGTGCACAAAAAATTAGTTGTTGCATAAAAAATACGCCTGTGAAATACATGCCACTGCTAATTAACTACCCCGTCCAGGTTTTAAATGTCCAAACATTGTCGTGTCCACGTCAATCAACATTGAAAACAAAAACCACCAATGTTTTCCATCCCTGTTTGCCGATAGCTGAAAAATGACAATAGGTTTTGAGGGTTGGAATTGAAAATAAACAGGGGTTGAAAGCTGAAACGTTCAGTAATATTGGAGGCACAAAGGGGTGGCTTTTGTGACATTGCGAGTTCGTCCCTTTGGGGCACAGTTTCAGTTGAAATTACTGAAATATTTGTTTTGTTTTTTTTTGTTGCATATTTTTGTTAACTTTAGAGTGGACCGTGGCTAAAAAAGAACAGCCGCACAGGTCGATCTATCAGGTTAAACTACGTTTGCCGCGGTTGGTCTGTGGATGGGTGAATGTATTTACATATCGAGCACGGAGGGGTCTTCTTGCCTCGGAAAGCACGTTAAACCGTTGGTCCTAGCTATCATTCGTGGATCTTTGACAGTCGTTACAGGTAGTCAGAAGCCCGAAAGTCTGACAACCAGTCTTACCATGGGGTATCGTATTACCCAGTAACTGGGTTGTGAACGTCAAATAGGCAGTCGTTCCATGTAAAATACTGGTGTTCAGCTGCATCCGGTTAGACTAGAAGCCGACCCCAACATAGTTGGGAAAAGGCTAGGCAGATGATGAAGATTTTTGTTAACTTTGAGATTGTTCGGGAAGTTGCATATTTTTGATAACTCTTTGCTGATGACATACTGTTACTGTTAGCCTGCATTATCCCACAGCTGGGCAAAGGCCTCTCCCCATGACTTCCAGCTCCTTCGATCCAGGGCTAAAGTGGACCACTGGTCGTTTGTTTTCTCCAGCTCGCCCCACCATCTTCTACGAGGTCTGCCGCAACGTCTTCTGGCTGTTTCAGGGCTCCACGTTCAGTTATCTTTGTTTCGGAGAGCAATGTGACGACATATTTTTTATTAAATTTGAACCTCACTGTGACAGTGTAATTTTGAAATAATTACCTATCTACTTTTAATTGCAAACCTACTGGGCCCAATTAATCTAAAAAATTCAAGTAAAAAAACTTTATTAAAAACAAGCTTTTATTTAAATGCGCCAAAAAGAATAAAATAAACTTTTTCTTTTAAACTTTTACCATCAACATAATAACGTCATTACACAATTTATATGATACTAGCTGCGCCCCGCGGTTTCACCCGCGTAAATGTCGATCCCGTGGGAATATTGGGATAAAAATTAGCCTATATGTTAATCCAGGGTGTCGGCTACCTCCATTCAAAATTTTATCAAAATTGGTCCAGCCGTTTGAGCGTGAAGAGGTAGCAAACATATGAACACACACACAAACTTTCGCCTTTGTAATATTAGTGTGATAAAAGTTGGTCGCGAGATTTAAGTTAGAAAATTTTAAAAAATTAAAATCAATCAGATCCAGTTATTTAATTTACTTGTTTATGTACACAGGTAAATCTCGCGACAATCCAGCCCTCTCCTTCTCGATGGGGTAGATCGGAAAACATAGTGACAGGTATCATAAATAACAGAATTTCGAGGGTAGATTAATAAAGTTTAAACTTAGGGACTGTCGCAAGGCTGGCTGCCATCTTGCTAGAAGATAGCCGACTGATTAATGACCAGTTTTAGCTAAATTGGTGGCCTAGCGGTTTGTGGTCTTAGTTTTTAGGGGTCTGTACCCAAAAAGTGCTAACGGAACACTATTACTAAGCCTCCGTTGTTCGTCCGTCCGTTCGTGTGTCTGTCAGCGGGCTACAGCCCTGTCTACCTATTACGGTTCATGAGATACATCTCATGCACCGTAAGAGGTAGACAGTTGAAATTTTCACACAGTGTGTATTTCTCAGTGGCGAAGGGTGAATTTATGACAGAGGTAGGTCGGAGCAAAAAATAATTCCAAAAGAAAATTTCAATGATGAATTGACTATAGAGTGGTTATGTTCTGAATTTTCGAAGGGAAGCCGGTGAGAATCGAGTTGCATGATACCTTCGCCACTGGTATTTCTATTGTCGCTATAACAACAAATAATAAGCAAAATCAATTTAAAAATTATAGGGGAAAAAACTCCATTCAAGAAACGTGTTCTTTTCGGCGTTTTTTGTCTTGTGGTACGGAGCCCTTCGTGTGCGAGTACGACTCGCACTTGACCGGTTTTTTAGGACTGTGACTAGTTACAAACTTGGAGGTTACTAACACAAGTTGTTAAGACTTTCGGGCTTCTGACTACCCGTAATGACTGCGCGGAATAGCGAAGTTATAAGTGTGGTAGCGGATTGCCGTCCCATCGGACTATGAGAGTAAAGGAACAGAGAGTGCACCTGTGTTTACTCACACACTTGTGCACTATAATTATCTCCTGCGTACCTGGCTAATCTCCGTTGAGATTGGCCACCGTGACCGAAATCGGTCGGGAGCAGTGGTGAAGGTACCATACAACTCGATTCCCACCGGCCTCCCTTCGAAAATTCAGAACATAACCACTCTATAGTCAATTCATCATTGAAATTTTCTTTTGGATTTTTTTTTTTTTTGCTCCGGTCTACCTCTGTCATAAATTCACCCTTCGCCACTGGTCGGGAGGATATTATAGTGAAGAACCTGATAAATCTCCAACACTCAGTCCTCAACAATGCTCGACCCTTCTCTTTACAAATCCCCTACCCACGAACTAGCTTAGAATATAACTACCAATTACTCAAATCTTCACACAATTCCCGTCCTAAAATTAACCATTTTAAGCCTACCTTTTAACCCCGGTCCATTTAATAACGTTAATTCAAATATCTCGTTACGAAGGTACAAAAGGCCCTGACGATTACCTTCTGAGGTACTTAGCTCGACGAAAGTGATATGATAATGGAGCCCAAATGACGCGTAGGCTCGAAAGTAGGATAAACTCTGAAAGTAAGTATTCAAATGTATATTTTTCTACGTGGCTGACAGTTTTATCACATTTTCGGGGCATTATAAAAGTCTGAGAGCAAACGTAACGAGCTTGACTTACGAGTGGGTTTCAACCCAGGGAGGCACTTTACTTTGTGTGATTTATTTCATCACCACTGAAGTCGATGCAGCGTACCATCGATTTGGTGTACTGTCGATACAACGTACTATCGATATGGTATATTGTCGATACAGCGTACTATCGATTTGGTGTACTGTCGATGTAGCGTACCATCGATTTGGGGTACTGCCGATTCATTAACCCGTCGATGGAACGTTTTCGATACAGCGACGGTCGATGTAGTGACTGTCGATATTATGAACCAGACCCGATCTCAAACGGTGAAGGAAAATATCGTGACAAAACAGACATGTCCTAAAATCAAAGAATCTAAGACACACATGCATTTGAAATAGGTTTGTTCCACATTTTTCCATGTCTTTTCGCATTTTGTGTGCACGTTAGAAATTGGCGCTTACCGTGCGGAGTTAGTACTAATTTTGTAAACTAGGATAGATTTACCAGAGTTTGATAAGGTCCCCAGAAAGTTTTTCTGTAGCAACATTGATTAAAGAATTTGTCCTTACTGCCTTATCACAAACATCCTGCCCGTATCGTTCATTCGTTCTCTTATCCAGAGAAGTTATCATCTGCGTAGCGTTTATCCAATTATGTTGGGGTCGGCTTCATGTCCAACCGAACGCAGCTGATTACTAGTATTGCCTATTTTATCTCCAAAATCCAGTAACGGGGTAACACGATACCCCTTATTAAGACAGATTGTCACTCTTTCGACCGTTTGACTACCAGTAACAATGGCAGACGCCGCATTCGTGCGTTGCCTTTCACAGCAATTTTACCTTTAATTTGCATCCCTGTAAAAATCACAGTGATCTTTATTTTCATTCTAATAAGATTTCTGTTGGGTTGCTGCCATTGACAGGTCTGTCAATATCATTGTGATCTTTATTCTCGTTACAATAAGGCTACTGTCAGAAAAAAACGGACGGTCTGTGAACGGACTGTAGTGGCCATGCTTCTGACTACCCGAAAGAAGTATTCTTTTGTATTAAAAACTTCTTTAGGCGCGTTGTACATTTTTTGGGATGGCAAAAACCATTGAATTTGCGACACTGTTACCGACACCATGCTACATTCGTATGTTCTCGGCTGTCCTCGTGATGTACTCGGTTTTAATGTATATCCGATATGTCAGTGAGTGATGGCAAAGTATTCTGTTTGTGTTTTGTTTATATGGCGATTCAAAAAATACACACGTAATTGTTCAAGTTTTCACTTCTGTCGGCACTCCCGGAGTGCCACTGTTTTTTTTAATAAAAACAATCTTTTAAGGAACGACTGCGTACATCATAATCTCATTTTGGTTTCGACTTTATTTATGCCCAATTTAGGTTTTTCTCCGTAACGGCAATTTATTGCTTTCAGACAGAATGTTTTAATTAAAAATTTGTTCACCAGTGTAACTCGTCTGTTTTATAAAAAATTGTTTGAATAACGGTTCATTTGAAATTCAGATTTTGTTTTTTTTTTTAGGTACTAGCGCCCGCCCCTGCTTCGCGTGGTTTTTTTTGACATGGTAATTTCCGAAGGTTTATGCATTATACACATAAACCTTCCAGAATAAATTCTCTAGATGATGGTGAAAACCAAATCTAAATCCGTTGCGTACTTTAGATGAAAAACGCAGTCGCACAGGCAAACATAAAGCGACTTTTAACTTTTATGAATGAACTATTGTAAGGTCCGACCGCCGCAGATTTGCCAAAGATGTAAACAACAATGGCCGCTCTAAATTGAATAAAATCGATAAACAAGGGTATTTATTTTAAGGGGCTTACAGGACCTAAACACAAAAACGCAAGTTTTAGAAACAATAAAAGTATATGATAAACTACAGTAAAAAAACTCAAAAAAATATATGATATTCTTCAGGATAAATGCTAGGAACATAGTGTGTTGAAAACATAATACAACTTATTTGGTACGATAGAATAAAATCATGAAGATACCTCTAAAAACTTTTTTTTTACAACAAAATTCATACTAATATACATACAATCATTATGATTTTTTGTCAGATTATTCTACAAGCAACATACTAAAACTATAGTGTTTTAGTTTTTTTGTCCAAACACTAGATTTTTCGTAAATCGATAATTGCTTCCTATTTTGCAATAAATTACCAGCGTTGTGGCATCGCGCTTCTCTTTCTTTTCTATGCAGTCCGACAAAGACCGCGCTTTAGGTCATGTAGTCCTCTTAAGTAATGTTTGTTTTTATCTAGTTAGCTTGGAGATTTAGACGAAAACAAACATTACTTACTTGTTTTCGTCTAGTTAGCCAAAGTGTCATCACAATCGGTCGAGCCATTTTCGAGATTTTGCGAGAATAACGAACGGCAATTGATTTTATATACAGGTTCCCATTAAAATAGATAGACAAATTTTAACACAGCGCTCAGTACGGCTAACCAAAGATATCCAAGCAAAAAAAACACTGATAAAAGTGCTTTTATTTTGACCTAAAATAATAAATTTCCGACACGGACATTAGTGTATTTTCGTTAGCTGATTATTTTTCTCGTAAGTATCTAATGCGTTTATCTTATATATTTTTTTTACCATCGTCCTTATTTTGGTGTTCTGAATGATTTGTAAAAGTTTGTAAATCTATTTTAATGGAACCTTATATAAAAAGATGAAATATGTAGCTATAAAGTCTCCTGGCACGAGATGATCATTTCTCGCCCCTTTTCAATAAGAGAAGTGGCAAAGGCCTTGCATTTCACTCTAGATAATTACAAGATGATACATCTATGTAGGTACCAATTTCTGTTCCCATACCCCAGCACATGAGACCAGCAATCCTCTTGTTATTACGCTGCAAATTTCCATGGACAATAATTGTAAGTTAGCCATTTTATATTAGGTAAACCGTGGACCCGTGTTTCAAACTATAGACCTGGTATCCTGAAATACAGGCCTTACGCCTAGCTTAGGCACCAGTCTCCAACAGTATAATTTAAATTATTATGTATTGTTCTTGATCTTTTGATGTACTTATATATTGTGGTGAGAAAATAAATAATTATCTTATCTTATAGTAGATACAATAAATTAAAAATAAAAAAAAAACTTTTTAAAAACAAGCATTTAGTTAAATTCGCTAAAAAGAATAAAATAAACTTTTCCTTTAAAACCTTTACTATCAAGTTATAACGTCATTATACAATTTATATGATATAAAAGCTTGTCGCGAGATGTCATTGTCATCCAAACTAAACTTGTATACAAAATTTCAGCTCAATCGGTTGAAGATATGGAGGCCTACCATAAGCTCTTAACGCGATCCATTTTAGGACCTAAACTGAACTGTTCTTCTAATTCATACCATGACGTCAGTTTAACGATTCAGTTTAGGCCGTGCCATCTGCTGACAGCGATTGTCTCAAACTGAGTCGCAAGTTTTGGTTTCATTCATACTTGTTTGGTACCATGATGTCAATAGAGCAGCTCAAGCGATGCAGTTTAGGAACCTAAACTGAAATGTCTTGTTTTTGAATCGTTTTTAATTAGATCATGGTAGGCCACCTGCTTCAAAATTGAGTTGCAAGAGTCCACCCGAACAAACATAGTTACATACATACTCGTAAATACATTGCTAGTTAAATAAAAGCTTGTAAAATGTAAGTACTGGTCCCTTATTTAGCGATTTTGTCATCAAAAAGCATCTTACAGCTTATCTTTAACGTTATAAGCTTCTATTTCCATCGTCAAGCTTAATTAAAACTCGGCAATAAACACCTAAAACTGCTAATTTGGATGCGACTGTCAGGCGTATTCAGTTTCATTAGCCTGTAGAATTACGTCGCCCTGACGCTTAAATTATCTAACGCCCTGGTAGCCTCGCTAAGTAGATTTAACTTAGGCTATTTCAAGTTAGAGCTTTAAATTTTAAAATGGCTGTATGTTAGTGAGATGTCACGAGGCTTAGCAGTTTAAATCAGGGTTCGCTGATATACATATATCAGTGGGATTTGCTTCCGCTCCGAATAGCAGAATAATTACTATTAAAATATAGGAAAAATACACGATAAATAACTTTTTAACAAAAAAATTAAACCTCCGAAAAAACTGAAAAGCAAAAAATAATAAACCTTTTTTATTTAACCTTAATAAATAGTTCTTAAACTAATGTAAGTATACCTAAGTAATTTTGAGTCGTCGTATCCAATAAAAAAAGAATTATCAAAATCGAACTACTCTGTAAAAAGTTATGCGTCGTCATACATTACAATCAGTGAGTGAAAAATCAATCATCCCCTGTTTTCCTACCCTTAGGGTTGGAATATTTTTTCCAAATTTATATGGGACCACCAGCGGGGTATACCCTTTCCAATAAAAAAAGAATTATCAAAATCGGACTGCTCTGTAAGAAGTTATGCGTGATCATACATAAAAAAAATATATATATCGAATTGATAACCTCCTCCGTTTTATCGTCGGTTAAAAAATCAAAGTCAAAGCATTTATTTCAATTAAACCAATTACAGGCACTTTTGAATTGTCAAGGGGTCGTTCAGTCAGAAAAATGAAGCTAGTTGCCCATTCCAAAGCGTAGGTACCTATGGAGAAGAAGAATATTAAGAAGCACAACATTTATTGATTCTGAGGCAGTACAAAGTTCGCCGGGTCAGCTAGTATTCTAATAATACCAACACAATGGTTCATATTTTCACACTGCACGACAAAGGTCTTAACTTAAGATTTTTTATCTCTTTCCTTTCACAAGAAAAGAAACAATAAATTCCAAATTCGCAAGTACCTAATTTAAACTTACCTTTAACTACCCTCATACCTACCCTGTCGTATTAAATTCTACCCTAGCACAAACTTACAGTGAGGTAGGTATACGTGTGATAGGATATCTTAGTCTGAGTCATATTTTGTAACTCAATCCTACCTCCTTAGGAGCGCTTTGAACCGGCTAACTTGTTGTATAAGGTGTAATTATTAGTTAACGGAAACTTTGTCTTATGTGTCTGCGTATATGTCGGAAAATATACCCGGATTTAAAGTAGTTACACTACGGGTTAATACAGGTATAGAGGTATGAGGAACAGGGTGTAAAGTTCACTCATACTCTAGAGAAAAGGGAGGATCCTCTGACCAGACGGGTGTTGTGTCTGGCAGGCAACTGGATTCATGTCAGGCCGTTGTATCTATGCTAGTTGCGCGGTAAACTCTGCTTGCGAGATGCAGGATTTGTGTGACGTCATTAAAGAAGTCACGTCACGTCAATTAAAAATGTTTTCACTTCAAAAACTTAACATTTTGTACTTATCTTCTTACTTACCTGCAGGGTAATTGCGTAACACACTAACAGTAGCAATAGCTTTAATTTTGACAGTTCCACAACATTCATTGCGTTGTTTACGTTGTTGAGCAGGCACATTTTTCGAACATATGAAGCAATGGATTAGCAATATCCTTCAAAATGATTCAAATTGTGATTGATAGTGTTTTACGCAATTTGGGTGCAGGCTTATTTTTTTGGCCATATATTTATTAGTAGGTCTAATATTGTAAAGCAGTGGTGGCCAAGTGATAACAGCCGCGACTTACGAGTTGTAGGTCGTAGGTTCGAACTCAGACAGGCGCTTTACTTTGTGTAAAATATTTTCATCACCACTGGTATCAAAGCGGTGAAGGAAAACATCGTGAAGAAACCAGCATGTCCTAGAACCAAATATTCGAAGACATGGTGACATCTGCCAACCGCACTGGGCCCGCGTGGTGGATTACGGCCCACTCCCTCTCACCGAGAGGAGGCCTGTGTCCCAGCAGTGGGAATATTATAAGTAGGCTGATTATGAATAGTGTGCGAGTTCGTTTTATAAATTATACACTATGCCCGTTTCCGTCGCCAAGTTGCATAGCTGTGTCCTAGTTTGAAAACTACAAGTGAAATTATAGACACACGCGACAGTAAACTTTGTCTCTAAAGTTGGCAACGCATTAGCAAACTCCTTGGTGTGAAAGATGTCTACAGAGAGTAGGAGCCCCAATCCCTAACAGACCTGTGTCTTGTACCAACTGCAATTCTGTAAAGTTCACTGCTCACCTCACTCAAGTGAGCGCATACAAATCGAAACCGAACTCATTTGTTTTTAAAGTAAATCATCGCGGATTCACAACGAGACACCGTTCGAATTTCGAAGTGATGTTTAGAGAATGACAGAAGGGCCCGTGGATAAATAATAACAGCCGCACGGGTCGATCGATCAGGTTAAGGTACGCTTGCCGCGGTTGGTCTGTGGATGGGTGACCATCTTTACATACCGAGACCCCTCCGTGCCTCGGAAAGCACGTTAAGCCGTTGGTCCCGGTTGTCATTTGTGGATCTTTGGCAGTCGTTACGGGTAGTCAGAAGCCCGAAAGTCTGATAACCACCAAGGGGTATAGTATTACCCAATAAATGGGTTGTTGAGGTCAGATAGGCAGTCGCTCCATATAAAATACTGGTATTCAGCTGCATCCGGTTAGACTGGAAGCCAACCCCAACATAGTTGGGAAAAGGCAAGGCAGATGATGATGTTTAGAGAATAACAGCACAGTTTTCCAAACATTTTCTTCACAAAACATACAAATGGAAAACTATACATAATATATTTCTTTCACAGAGTATCTATGAAATGTAGGTATTACATAAGATACATATATATGTAGAAATGCTAAGAAATGTAGCAGTAGATATGAATGGGAATTACACAATAGGAACGAACGGTGACACTCCGTGAGAGGAAAATTGTCTCTAAGATAGTACTGAAAAGGGGACGTTTTGAACCTACTTTTGAAATAGGGGCAGTTTATGAAAGTAGGCAGGAATAGTAGATTGTTATACGAGGGTCGAAAGGAATCCCTTTTTAACCGACTTCAAAAAAAGGAGGAGGTTCTCAATTGGGTTGTAATTTTTTTTGTTATGTTTGTTACCTCAGTACGCCGTCATTTATAAACCGATTTGGAAAATTCTTCTTTTATTTGAAAGTATATACTTTCAGATTGGTCCCATTGTCATCAGGTCAGGATCTGATGATGGGATCTTGGAGAAATCGAAGGAACTCTTCAAATATTATAGGCACACCTATTATAGCGATTTGAGTATTTTTTTAAAGTAACTCGTGCATTTGCTCTCGGAAAGCACCATTTGGTGAAGTGGAACTGATGATGAAGACCACAGATGGCCACCGGAACTACTCAATTATAAGTATTTCACGGGTTGCGATTTCGATTACTTTAATATGGTTTCTAAGCAATTTATGCTCATCACAATGCAAATGGTGAAATGGAGCTGATGGTGTCTACCATCAGCTCCATTTCACCATTCGTAGGAGAACTCCTGAACAATTAACGTCCCTGCATCGGGAAAAACAATATTTTGTAAAAAGGCGATGAGCAAACCTAGCTTGTACCCAACTATGTTGGGGTCGGCTTTCAGTCTAACGGGATGCAGCTAAATACCAGTATTTTAGATGAAGCGACTGCCTCTCTACCTTCTTTTTTTACTTTACTTTCTTTCTTCTTTTTTTTTGCGTACCGGAAGACGTAGCGTTGGAAGGCCTCCCACAAGGTGGACCAACGACCTTGTGAAGGCCGCAGGAACTCGTTGGATGCGAGAAGCACAAAACCGGTCGAAGTGGAGATGCTTGGGGGAGGCCTATGTCCAGCAGTGGACGTCTTTCGGTTGAAATGATGAAGATGTTGATGATGACTGCCTTTCTAGGTAACACGATACTCCTTGGTAAGACTGGTTGCCAGACTTTTGGGCTTCTGACTACCTACCCGTAACCACTGCCAAAGATCTACGAATGACGGCCTCGATCAACGGTTTAACGGGCTTTCCGAGGCACGGAGGGATCTCGATATGTACTGGATGATTACCGTAGCTTCACCTTTGGTCGACCCGTGTGGCTCTTATCATTTAGCCACAAGCCCCTCAGATAATCCCGTAGTATAGCCATTTCAAAACTCATTAAGGGATTACAGGACCTAAACGCAAAAAACGCAAGTTTTAGAAGCAATAGAAGTATATGATCGACTACAGTAAACAAGATCAGAAAAATATATGATATTCTTCAGGATTATATGCTAGGTAGATAGTGTGTTGAAAACATAATACCTACAACTAATTTGATATGATAGAAAAAAATCGTGAAGATACCTCTAAAACTTTCTTTTTACAATAAAAAGCATACTAACATACAATCATTCTGATTTTTTGTTAAATTATTCCACAAGCAAAATACTAAAGCACTAGTGTTTTAATTTTTTAGTTCAAACAATATTTTTTTTGTAAATAGATAATTGCTTCATATTTTGCAATAATTTACCGGCGTTGTGTCATCGCGCTTCTCTTTCTTTTCTATGCAGTCCGACAGTGACCGTGCTTTAGGTCAAGTAGTCCCCTTAAATTCATGGCTATTTTCACCCCTAATATTTCGAAGTTAACCCCGATTATTCGCATTACGTAAAAAAAATAAAAGCTCTACGTAAAAATTGCTTTTGTATTTTGCACGCTGTTGTACTTCTTTTCGTACGTGACCGTACGTCAAAATGCGATGATCACGTATTATATTTGACGTCTGTCAAAATAAAAGCGTTTCTGCATAATCTGCGTTCGCGATTTATTTGCCAAACGTGTAAACAAACATGAGTTTATGGAAAACTAACTTTAATTGCTACACAATAAAGTTCAGTTTACGCTACAATTTCAAATATTGTTTTCAATGTTGCTAGTCACTTTGAAATCAACTTAAATACCCATATTAAATAACATAAAATAAAGTTCATATTTGTTTAATTTGAAATAACATCAATTAGAAACAAATTTGAATAGACGTTCACAGTTATTTTACTTCTGACAGCACCAACCCAAAAGCAACCTTATTACAAGGAGAATAAAGATCACTCTGATATTGACAGAAGAAAGTGAATAGATAGACAGACAGAAATACTTTCGCATTTATAATATTAGTATGAAAATAAACGTAAAAATGAGACGCAAAGAAAGACGCTCTACTTCAACCCCTTTTAAAATACAAAAGGAGGTTTTAATATAAAATTATAATGAAAGAGAGGCGTTTTGATGTGAAGCAGAGCATATTCCCTTCTGATTTATTATCTGCCATATAATGTATAGAAATGAAAAAATGAGCTAAGTACACTTTTATGTTTACAGCACTTACTTACTAACAGAAAAAGTATTATGCATATCCACATATGGTTTTTACATGTATTGTTCGCCCTCTTTTATACTATTTGTGAACGAAGTAACGGTAGAACACTGTCTCTTAAGGCACAGGTTTCCTGATTTATTCCGGTCTGATCGAGTACTCTCGGCTCCAGTCTATCGGAGACGCTGAATCTTGTAAACTTGGCATCTATCGTGTAGTCATACCGTCATAAACAGTACACCCTTTTATTTCTAAAACTAGCTGTGCCCGCGACTTCGTCCGCGTGGAATAGTGACTTTTCGGGCAGCATAAAATATTTTGAATTACATATACCGTCGTTAGGGTAGCTAAAAATTTACTTTACAGTAATGCTTCTCTGTATTACCTTAACAAATGTTCGCCGTGATTCTTTAAATTGACATAACTTTTTTTATTTCTGAACCGATTGACATGAAATAAACACTAATGGCGTTATTAATAAACGTTGCTTAAAGTTAAGTAGTGATTAGCGACTGTTTAACCATACATTTTTGACGTTTTAAGTCTGGCATAACTTTACAACAAGTTTATTAATAAGGGGGTAAATGTGAAGTGAAGCTTACTAAAATATATTAGTGAAAACCGCATCTAAATCGAATAAGCCGTTTCTGATATTAGCGTGCACAAACACTCAGACAAACAGACAAAAAAAAAATTAATTACAATTTCGGGTTCGGCATCGATGTAATAACAACCCCTGCTACTTTTTTTTTATATATTTCCATTGTACAGACACCACTTTTCTACAATTTTATTATATGTATAGATATAGATATAGAAGATAGATAGATATAGATTAACGTCATTGTTAAAAAAATTAAACCTTCATCTACCCACATGCTATACTGAAGTTTTCAATCCAATTTACAGATTATCACCTTACCCACAGTTTACGTAACATCTAACAATGAAAATTCCATTATTTTGCGGAGGCTAATTAGTGTTAATTGGAACTGTAATGAAGGTGGTATTAATATAAGCTGGATAACACGAGGGTAGACGAAAGTCAGAAAGATTATCTGATAAATTAATTGTTTTAATGAATAACAATGACAAAGACGTAAAAAAAAAAATACGTGTGGCACTCGGGGACTGCCGCGGTAAAGCTATTGCATAGCATAGACGTCTAGTCGCACGCACACAAACACCGTGCCGAAGTCTGCCGAACCGATACGACGTTAGACGATGCACGGCTTTCAACGCTGCACCGCTGTGCCGGTCGGAGTGGGGGGTTTTAGGTTTATTTTCGTTACGGAATTTCTTCATTCGGTCGCCGCGCTCAAAGCCCAAGATAAAAGCTATGCAATAGCTTAAAAAAAATTAACGTGTGACGTGATAGCCTTCGTCGACGCGTGTCGCTCGTGCGTATCAGCACTTAGCCATGGCCGCTGTGGCGCCTTTAAAAAGGCTATTTTAATGCATCCCATTTGACTGCAAAAACCACTTCAAGTGAAGCGATGAGAAACCATTTTACTCCTTGCAATAAGAGTAACTTTTTACGAAGCTATATAAAAGATAATTTGGAGTCACCTGAAGCTTTAAACTGAAAGGTTAAAGTTGTAAATACACTTTATAAGGGACCGTTCAATGTTTTTCTTGATGTTGGTATAAACAAAAATTAAGTTTTTCTTGTGTTTTAAGTATTCCGACGGGAATACTTATGATACATTTTCACAAAATTCATCTGGAATGCCTTATTGAATTGACAAATTAAGAAAAGTTTTTGAGTGTAAAACGTTCCAATTGATTGTGCATATGTCGCAGCCAACTGGTTAAATTAGCCGTTTAGTTAACCGCCTAGCCTTTGGAAGTAGTTCTCGCCTCGCTTCGCCCTAACCTAACCCATTTGATAGTGGGGTCCGAGTGCTCATGGTATTTTTAAAGAAATTTCGAAACGGCTGGTTGACACTTCCCGTGACCCAAGGGCTGGCTTTTACCTAGGCCAACGGCTAAGCATTGCCATACAACGTGATAATGCCGCCAGTCTCTTGGGGAGCGATGCGAATGAATTTTTCGACGCTATATTTTAGTTTCTGTATAGTTTTAGTTTAGTTAGGATTTAATTTTGTTATTTTTAGTATTAATTCAATAATAAATGTTTTTATTTCTGTAAGTAGGTTTGTACAAACACTTTTACACGTCAATCATAATTTTAAAAACTAGATGAGGTCGGCGTTTCTTATCTGACAACTCTGAGAAGAAAGACCGAAACAAACTCAGAGGTCACAGTCTTTTAAAGTCCAGACATAATCTTGGTCAGATCATGTCAAATCAAATCAAATCAAAATATTTTTATTTCACATAAACCAACATGGGCACTTATGAAACGTCAGAAGCTAGGTGCACGGTTCCAATTGGTCGTTTCCTATGGAGAAGAACCGGCAAGAAACTCCATGGTTACTCTTTTAAAAATAATTGGCTTTTACAATGTTTTCGAGTTACAGTAGGTATGGGAGGACAGCGTAGGCCTGTCAACAAGTACCAGGTACATGATAAAAATAAAAAATGGTCTACAGATCTAGTCTACAAGGCTTACAAAGTCCTCACATTTACAAAATAAGGATGTATCAAAAGGATAAACAAAATATAAAAATCTACTAAAACCAAGAGATATGATTGCCATTTCAACTAAGAAAGAGGTGAAAAATTAAAATTGTCTGTATATAATGTCAAATAATAAAAAGATTATGTCATAGAAGTATGTACAAATAAAAAATAAACATCGTAATTTGAGAGCAGTTAATAGACATTTACGTAGAACTTATGCCGTCAAAGAGGTGCCAGAGAAGCCACATGTGCAGAAGGAATTATTGCCAAACTACCTTGTCTTCAACGTAGATGTGAAGACCATGTAGATTAATTAGTGTTAAAATACTGCTTACTTCTATGAATTGCATCAAAAATCCGTCCTACAGTGAAATGTCACAAAATTATGAAAATCACGATTTATTCCGGTCGGATCTCCTGACCTGGGGGTGCGGGTTGTTATTATATTTTAATTTCTGTCTTATCTGGATAAGACAGAAATTAAAATATAATAATAGTGGATAAGACAGACAGACAGTCCGCGTGAAATTTCACCCTCCCCCATTCACCCTCTTAGGGGTAGAATTTCGAAAAACCCTTTCTTAGTAGATACCTACTTTTCACAAAGAACACACCCTCCAAATTTCATGTGTCTAGGACCAGCGATTTAGGCTGTGCGTTGATTTAACAGTCAGTCAGGACTTTGAATTTTATATTATCCACTATAACTAGGCCTGATCCCCTTACTCTTTTTGACAAGTAAGTACAGTCAAGAAAAAAACTCACCGCATTTGGCAAACCGATTGGTGGCCACAGATCCTCATGAAATAATCCCAAATTGCTTTTAAAAACTCCCACGGGAGAAGAAGGTATGATCCAAAATTATTTTTCTACCAAAAAACGTGATTACACGACTTTTAAAACTACCTCAACTTTTCGGGGTGCCTTCAAGGCAGAATTATAAATTAATATAAAGAAAAGAAACCATGTTCTTAAAGGTTGACATAATATAAAGGACCCTTGTCAAGTTAAATGTGATGACGCAGAACAACTCATAAAAATATTTTACTTCATACTCTGTCACCACCATTTTGTGAAGATAGCTTTTTCGTTCGGGTTTTAGGGTTCCTTAGTCAAATGGCAAAATCGGAACTCTTAATTTCGTCATGTCCGTCTGTCCAAAGTCAAAGTAATATCATTTATTTCATGTAGGTATGTCCTCCTCATATTTCTGAGTATGTTCATTCTTCTTTTCATATTCAGTCCATTCTTCTTTGGAGTGCGCTTCCTCTTGATATCAGGACGGCCACCATGCAGTCGGTAAATTGCAGAGTTATTTTCGTAACATAGAGTCATCTTAACACCTCTCTCTCTTGAACTGGTACACAGGGTTATTGGAAAAACACCAACAACCTCTTAAGAGGTCAATGTACTCATAATTATGAACAACTTTTTCTATGGGACCAAACATTAAATCGCGAGAAAAGTAAAAATCAGCTGTTCCCTACATTTTGACGAGTTATACGAACATAAATGTAGGGAACAGCTGACTTTTTTTCGCGATTTCGTGTTTGGTCCCATAGTAAAAGTTATGTTATTTTTCAACATACTTAGCTGCTCTTATTGCTCCGCTATTAGGATTCACAATGCAGTGCAGTGTGCAAAATATACTTACTTTATAAACAACCTCTGCTAACAAATATTTGTACTGCCCAGCAACTACAAAGAATAACAATAGTAGATTGTATCATAAGGGAGCAAAATAATATTTTTACGGCGAGGGCGCTTTTTTGAATCCAGAGCGAAGTGAGGGATTCTAGAGTAGAATCCTGAACGTAGCGAGGGATTCAAAGTACGTCGCCCGAGCCAAAAATATATTTTGCGCCCGAGTGATACACTCTACTTTTCATCACCCACTATGAGAAAATAAAATGCGCCTCATATTTTATTGTAATATTATTATGTAATAAAACATAGAGTAACAACTAAATTGAAATTAAATAGTATCTAATAATAAAACAACTAAAACCAGCCAGTCTTTATTCAAACAATATTTGCGTTCGATTTCTTTGGCGCTGAACACTAAGATGTTCCAAATTCAAAAAGTGCGCGGCAAAGATAATTGCGGCGCACTCATAAAGAGGATTAAAAACTCATTACTGCCCGCTAAAAGTTTCTTATCGAAAACACCACCTTTGGGTGCACTTAAAGGCGAACCAAGTCGTCCTTTTCGAATAGATGGGATGAAAATGCAATTTTTAGTCCCCCAGTCTTTTTTATCAAAAGAATAATCCTTTAAAACGACTTACGTAAGGTAAAAGGCACAATTATCAAACTCCGTGACTTATACTTTTCCTCAAGCCATTTAATTAGTGGAAGCTCCAATTTGCGATAGCAGGTAATATAATTTATGAATTTAATTTCGTTAATTAAAGATAATAAGTAAGCGCTGTAATAATGAAGGAGCTAAGAAAGATGAGCCTTTATATACTTCCACAGCAGTTGGAGAGGGCTATGCTTGGAGTATGCGGGATAAACCGCGAGGCACTGCTGGTTATGTATAAAACATTGTTTATTAATTAAATTAGTTATACTGATTGTGGGAGAAAATTGTGGTCACATTAGACATCTATGCACGCACTAAGTCGCACACATATCGTCGCTAATCTAACTAATGTCCGGTTTCTGAGGAATTCTTAAACGGAGTTTATACTTTCAATAGCTATTTATTCGACATAATTATCTATTTAAGCGAATTCCTTCCTTATGCTCGGTTTTTTGAGGTTCTCAGATAAACCCTCGATAGTAATTCACTCGACTTTTAAGCTAAATTCTTCCTTAATGACGTGTTCAGAAACAAGATATCGAAACAATAATCACTATCGAAAGGATAAACTCCATGTAAAAACCTCAGAAAACGGGCAAGTCGCACACATATCGTCGCTAATCTAACTAAGTGACGTAACTGATTCGAAGCATAAATATGCTTCAAACGCGGAAGGGTAATTTGCGTAGTTTTAATTATTTTTAGGATAAACAATTACCTATATTAAAAAACCGGTCAAGTGCGAGTTGGACTCGCGCACCGAGGGTTCCATACAAATTTGTAGGGATTTTATCCTTTACTTGTGCTACATGACATTGCTTCTTACCAAATTTCATGATTCTAGGTGAACGGTAAGTACCCTATAGGTTTTGATTCCCTTGCGAGTGTCAAAATATGCAGCATAAACGGAACATAATCGCCCGTATCTTTTGATTGCGTTGACTCAGAAGTTTGATTTAATACGATGCCCCTTGGTAAGACTAAGCTGTCAGAATTTTGGGCTTCTGACGACACGTAACGACTGTCAAAGGTCCACGAATGACAGCCGGGACCAACGGCTTAACGTGCTTTCCGAGGCACGACGGGGTCTTGGTCTGTAAAGATGTCACCCATCCACGGACCAACCGCGGCATGCGTAGCTTAACCTGATGGATCGACCTGTGCGGCTGTTATTATTTAGCCACGGGCCCCCCAACGATCCGTAATATATAGGCACCCATTATTTAAACAGGGCAATTCAAAAGCGATCGTTCGACGATCCTGCCTCATTGCTGCCCACACAAAGATGTCTGCCTCTTGAAATAGGCACAATACATGATGCCTATTGTCGCAAGTTTGATCGGCAGAACACGGAAATGGAAACCTCCATACACAGACTTGTATTTCTTTTGTTTCATTATTGGAATCTTCTACGAGAATCCCTCGTGGTGGTTTGTATTAAAAGAGGTTACACGAGTGGACACGGTGGAGGGGCTTGTGGCTAAGTAATGACAGCCGCACGGGTCGATCGATCAGGTTAAGCTACGCTTGCCGTGGTTAGTCCGTGGATGGGTGACCATCTTTACATACCGAGACCCCTGCGTGCCGTTGGCCCGGCTGTCATTCGTGTGTCTTTGAGAGTCGTTACGGGTAGTCAGAAGCCCGAAAGTCTGACAACCAGTCTTACCAAGTGGTATCGTATTGCCCAGTAATTGGGTTGTGGAGGTCAGATAGGCAGTCGCTCCATGTAAAATACTGGTATTCAGCTGCATCCGTTTAGACTGGAAGCCGACCCCAACATAGTTGGGAAAAGGCTAGGCAGATGATGATGTTACGGATCGTTGATGGGAATATCGAAGGAAATAATTATGTTCACGATTTTTTCTGCTTCCTCTTTCAAATACGTATTTGTTGATGTTTTTTTAGCAAAAGTCGAGACTGAGATGGTACGGTCATGTACAGACGCCAGCACATCAAGCTGCTACAATCTGTCAAATTTCTTTAATAGATTTTCAACTTTATCAGGTTTAAAGTTGATTGGGAAAATTTTTTAGTTTCGGGTAGCTTGATGTGCTGGCGTCTGTACTTCGATGAACAGATGACTGTGCCGTGAAAAAGTGCCTTTCCATGGCTACAAAGAAGAGAGGAAGAGGAAGACTTCAAACCACATGTGGTTTGAAGTCTTCGGCATCCCCTCTCAAATTCAAATTTAAATTCAAAGCATTTATTTCAATTAAACCATGTACAGGCACTTTTGAATTGTCAAAATTAAAAATAGTCAGTCAGTTAGTCAGAAAGTTGTAGCTAGTTGCCCATTCCAAAACGTAGATCTCTATGGAGAAGAACGGGCAAGAAACTCCATGAACACTCTTTTAAATCAAGATATTACAAAATCCTGGGTACATTATTCTTGTTGCTTCTATATGTGAGAACAATGTAAAAAAAACACACAAATGAAGAAACAATTCAAAATATAAGATTAAAAATAAGCCTTGGCAGTTAAGAGATGACCAGTCTCAACCGACGGCGTCCGTTCACGAACATGACGCGTGGATCAGCACCATCCAGCTCAACCATTTTGTAGAGAACCGAATGATCCAACACACGCGCCACCATCAGTGAGACATTTATGTGAGACTCTTCTTCTTCGTCATCCATGAATGACCAAGAAGAAGAGTCTTGACCTTGTCCTTGTGTGTTATTTATATGGTGTACATAATAAAGAGTATTCTATTCTATTCTATTCTACTACTGCCACCTTCCAATGCATAAAAAGGATGGCATTTTTTTAGCTGCAAATCGCTTGCCCTGATTAGATAATTTTCCTTTGAAAACCATAAAATAAGTCAAAAAGGGTAGGATAAAGGAAAAGTTCAAGCATTACTTACGTTTTTATTAATTTGAATAAATCAAACATAATAAAAAACACATCTGAATGCCGATAATTAAAAAAAGTTTTGAAAAATTAATTAAAAGGCTTCATTGGACCCAGGCGGGCGGGTTTAAATATTTAAATATCAATCTGCACACACGATTTTGTACCCTATTTCCCAGAGATAAGGTCGATTTTATCTTGAATCTTGATCCTAGTTTTACCCAGATTGAGCCCACAGGATTTGGAAATCTGGACAAGCGATTTTACACTCTAAATCTAGTAGCATAAAGCTTTTTTCAGTTTGGATAAAATTTTAATATAAAATATATGGGCTTTAGATATTAAACGAAAACAATGTTCTTTGCTTTTCTAATAAAGTGTTTGTGGGACACAATTTTGGCGCGAAAAGAAGGACGTTTTTACTATTTTATTGGATTTTAAAAAAGATTCTCTGATCTTTTATTAACTTTGCGATCGTGAAAATATCTTTTCTCAAAGATGGACTTGGCTTTTCTTTAATACTTAATACATATTTTGCGTATTAAGTTTTCTTTATAATAATTACTCTAAGATTTCAGAATATTACCAGAGATTCTTTATCGAAATGGGCGGTATTATCGCTAAAATCGATCATTTTTATTTATCAATTCAATAGCTGACGCGACAATTTCATTTTGACAATCCAAAACAGAATTCATTGCCCCGCGCCATCACAAAATTACAAAGGCGAAAGTTTGTGTGTGTTCGTTTATGTGTTTGTTACTTCTTCACGCTCAAACGGCTGGACCAATTTTGATAAAATTTTGTATGGAGGTAGCTGACACCCTTGATTAACATATATGCTACTTCTTATCCCGATATTCCCACGGAATCGACATATATACGCGGGTGAAACCGCGGGGCGCAGCTAGTAATAAAATTAAAATACATGTTCTCAATACTCAACTCAACGGAATGTTCTTGTAATCTTGAATTAGGGTTCTGATCAAGTCTCATCAATAACTGCTTTTAAATCTTATTTACCAAAATACAACTAATACAACGATACGGTGGAAAAGAAGACGTCCTGACAATTTTTTTTTAAAGTATACTTCGGTGGTATGGTCATGTTGAGAGGATGAATGAAAGGCGACTAACAAAAGGCATTTACAGCGCAGATATAGATAAGTGGAAACGCGCGAGGGGACGCTCTAGAAGGACTAAGGCTTCGGACACGAAGTCAGCGGGCGCGGCGCGGCGGTGGCGGCGGCGGCGCGGGGAGCGACGCGTTTCAATGCATAGATTTATATGGAACTGAGCACACATTTTAAAAGAGTAACGGTGGAGTTTCTTGCCCATTCTTCTCCATACGAAAATTACCTTTTGGAATGGGCGACTAGAATCAATTCGTTTTGCTATAATTTTTGACGTTCAAAAGTGCCTTTAGTGTGCCTAATTGAAATAAATGATTTGACTTTGACTTTGACCTCGAAGGCAGCGGCGCGGGGAGCGGCGTACGAGCGGTGCGCACCAGTCTAGCGGTACCCGCGCGTCTGCATTGACGTAGTGCTGTGCATTTTATTTTTTTTGCTTTTTTGACCGACGTTTCAAAATTTTGTATCAAATAGATGTCGTCGTCGCTGTTTCGACATTTCGTTCGCGAACAAAGACACTAATTTCTCATAACACAACACTACGCCGCTCTAGCGCCGCGCTATCTGCCCGCTGGCTTTGAGACCTGCACCCTAATTGCGTAACACATTATCAATCGGAATCGGTTTCATTTTAACAGTTCAACAACATTCATTGCGTTATTTACGTGTTGAGCAGACAAATTGTTCGAACTTATGAAGCAATGGATTAGCAATTTGCTCCAAAATCATTCAGATTCCGATTGATAGTGTGTTACGCAATTAGGGTGTGTCCCGCAATCGCTGATTTCGTGTCCGTGGCCTTAGAGGAAAGGTTCCTCTTGGTGATGTTCGTCAGAAAGGTCAGGTGCTTATTAAACGCAACAGGCGTGCGTGTGCGACAAGAACGCCAATTCTCATACTTAAACAACGTTCAAATTCAAATCGAAATCTCGTCTCATAGACAATCAATGTCAAAAACTTATGTAGGGAAATTAGAGGTATTTTTGACAGATTGAGACTGAGATCAGACTGTGAACGATCTTAAAATTACGAGAATTGCCCCTCCGAACCGTTCAAATTACTGCCTGCCCCCTTGGGATAAAGGCGGGCTGTACGGTATGTATGTAATTTTCGACAACAATGTTATTCGAATAGGCTATGTATTCGCTAGACTAGCTCGTTAGTTCCTGTCTCTGCTCGGATATGTGGCACAGCATCTGTCTACACAACGTCACAAGCCAAGGGAATATGTAATTTTACGCATGTGAAGTTTGGCCTAGCTTCTATATTTACTTAATGTAGTGAATGCTTTGAAGAGCGCTTCATTTGGGGCTTGGTTAGACTATAGCTTGAATTTGAATGGAAAATTGGCAGATTATATCCATGGAACCTCTACACAAATATAGTTTTCATTCTAGATTCTTCAGCATTATTCTAAAAATTCGATTGATTATTATTACCTATGTTTTTTTTATTTTTTATTATTGATACTTTTTTTATTTGTATCTCTCTACAGATGTACCTATATTATATTATGTAAGTTTGTCGTATGGAATTTAAAGTAGTTTGGCGAAATTGTGGATTCAAAATAATAATAATTATGCATGAATCGAATTCTAAGATGGTACAGACGCCAGCACATCAACCAACTACAATCTGTCAAATTTCTTTAATAGATTTTCAACTTTATCGCTAAACCATAAAGTTCAAGGTTGATTGGGAAAATTTGACATTTTCGGGTAGCTTGATGTGCTGGCGTCTGTTCATGAGACATTTTAACGTTTTCTCCAAAATCAGCAAACCCTATGGTGTTTCTCCTAACTACTTACCATAGGAGGAAATACCATCAGATCGTAATGTTAATTACTTTGCATACATAAAGTAGGTATATTCAAACTTTCGTTTCAAAGTAATTATCAACTTTATTGTTATGGTAATTAAGTTGATTTCAGAGTGACTAGCACTATTAAAAAAGTTATAAAAATGTTTGAAGTTGTAGCGTAAACTGAACTTTATAGTGTAGGATTTAGAGTTATTTTTCCACAAATTCATATTTTTTTTACATTTTTCGCAAATAAATCGTTAATGCAGATTACATACCTAATCGTATTGAAGCAAGTTTTTCTAACTGAACAGACAGCTGTGCTGCTGGGGAGTTTGTTCCACCACTTCTTCTCCCCACAGCGAAAGCACTAGGAAGTGGTGAAGGGCGGGCGTTTTGGGGGACTGTCTTATGTAAATTTGACGTTCGTAAAGTGCTGATTCTCAGCCTAATTTGAATAAATGAATTTTGATTTTGATCAGCTTGTTTGATAACCCGCTCCAAAAAAAAAGAAATCTACTACAAATATATAGGATGACTGGTAATTAGTGACCGATACTTAAACACGTGATTGTACTCATGATAACAAACAACTTTTATTATGGGACCAAACCTGAAATTGCGTAAAAAATCTGCTGTTTAGTCGTTTATGTTCGCATAACTCGTCAAAATGTAGGGAACAGCGGATTTTTTTTTCGTGATTTCAGGTTTGGTCCCATAGTAAAAGTTGTTTGTTATCATGACTTAGCTGATCCATGATCTCATTTTGAATTTAAGTACCTAGTTTCTAAGTTAACCACTATATTTTTGTATGCCAACAGGCAGAATGTACTGGGAATATATCTGAAACTAACACCATTATTGTAAAACCTGCATTCTATACAAATAAAGAAATTATTATTATGTTTTCCTTTATTCGTCTAAATACATATAAATTATATTTTTAAATATTAGAATATAAAAAAAATATATAAAAACATTTAAAAATTATTATTATTATTATGAGTACAATCACGTGTTTAGGTATCGGTCACTAATTACCAGTCACCCTATATAAGGGTCAAAGGGTTACTTTTAATAACCCTGTCACAAAATTATAAAGACAATACTCTATAAAATTATAATTCCAACACACCCATCAATTTCCCAAAAGATCTGCAAAACCATAAAAGTATTCTCATCCTAAGCAAGCCCACGTTTTGGCTATAAACCCTTTGTGCCAACCCTGGTGTCCCTTTGGCAATAATGGCCGAAACAAAGGCTATTAGATGGACCTTTGACCGTTTATAGCCGATTTTATTTGTTTCTGATTGGCTGTCTGTTCCTATTGGGGCCTATTTGGAGATTTTATGTATTGTACTGACTCACTGAGCTTCATTGTGAATCTGGATTTAGACATAACCGATGAGCCACATCGATTAAGAGGAAATGCGGGTGGTCGTTTCGCCATAGAAACGCTCTCGCCTGTTTTCTTTCTGGTTAATTACCATAAAGCAATGATTTTTTACAGATTAATAAACAAACTACTTGTATGTCCCTATGTTTTCCTTTTTGATGATACATTATTTTTATAAGCACTAGAACACTCAAAAATGGTCAAAGTTACCGTTGTCAACAGAGGCGTAGTGTACAAATTTGACAGCTTTTAATAACAAAAGAGAAAAACATAAGGACACAGCATATATCCTTCTTATTCAGTTTATTAAATATCTTCTAAATCGGTCCAATATTGGAGGAGGAAATAGGCGAGAGCCAAACCTCGAATTACGACTTTTTACTTTGGTTTTTCAAAAGTCTCTCCGACCGCATTTCCTCTTAATTCGTATCGTTTTTAAATCTGACTAAATGATTACTACCATACGGATCAATCTAAGGTTAAGCTACACTTGCCGCGGTCGGTTCGTGGATGGGTGACCATCCATTACACATCGAGATCCCTCCGTATCTCGGAAAGCACGTTAAGCCATCCCGGTTGTCCTCTGACAGTAGTTATTCAGAAGCCCAAAAGTCCGACTACCAGTCTTATCAAGGGGTATCCTGTTACCTAGTTACTGGGTTGTGGACAACCAGGTGTGTTACATGAAGCGACTCAGAAAGTTAGTCGTTCCATGTAACATACCTGGTATTCAGCTGCATCCAGTTAGACTGGAAGCCGACCCCAACATGGTTGGGACACGGCTAGGCAGATTGATTTTTCGTTTTTAAAACTGCTTCCAGTTTCCTAGTATTTCAATTAAAACGGTATTCCTCACTAGGTGGTGATGAACTAACTAAAGTCAAAGTAGTGATCAATTGTTGCTATTCTGTAAAGTTCACTGCTCACCTCACTCAAGTGAGTGCACACAATTCGAAAGCGAACTCATTTGTTTTTAAAAGTAAATCATCGCGGATTCACAATGAGACACCGTTCGAATTACGAAGATAGAACCACTAAATAATATCTTTCGACAGTTAATATTTTGGCTAATATTGCCCTTATAAACTTCAATAAATAAAAAAACTAACGACAAATATTACTTTTAACCGACTTCAAAAAAAGGAGGAGGTTCTCAAGTCGGTTGTATTTTTTTTATGTTTGTTACCTCAGAACTCTGTTATTAATAAACTGATTTGGAAAATTCTTTTTATATAAGTACTTGAAACGATATTTTTGCAAATAAATTCGCTGAACGCATCTTCAGCTTATTAACCAATCAAAAACTACATGCAGCATAGTTATCGACCAATACCTGAAATTAACCTACCTAATATCTTGAATTTCTACTTACCCCCTACGGGAATAAGCTTGCAGATAACTGCGGTACTTCATCAGAAGTTATATAACTCAATACCTGACTATAACTGCTTTGGAGTTTCGTTGAGACTCTGTACATATAAGCCAAGGGATTTGGCGTGAGAATTTAGCGGGATGACGATTTTTAGTTTGATCATATCGCAGACCGCAGTCAACTTTTCATATCATATTCATTTATTTGCGTTCCACAAGATAAAACAAGATGTTAACAAAAGGCTTCGAGCAAAGAGCTGTTGTAGACCCTGTTAGGGCACATACCTACATATACTTTTGACGTAGGCTTCTAGACTAAAATGAATCATTGTTCGCGAAGCAGACACAATATTTGCTCAATCATTACAAATGGCAACACATGGATTGGCAAGCAACAATTTAATTGTATGCTCTGTCTCGTAATGTTAATTAACTTTACGAAACACAGAGCATACTGAGCATATATAAGGTAATTACGTTGCAATCTTACTATTGTACAGACGCCAGCACATCAAGCTACTACAATCTGTCAAAGTTTAATAGATTTTCAACTTTATCGCTTCTTTTTCTTCTTAGCGTGTCGATAGCAATCTAAATGGGCTCGGCCCAGAATTCGGCTACTTGTTTGGCGCCATCACTAGCGTCCACCAGTTCCTGTAACGTGCATCTGACAGGACACGCAGGACACGATATTAAGTGTCCTATCGTTTTTGCAACAGCACCACATTTACACTCCAAGGCGGAGTCGTCTATAAATCTCCACCTGAACAGGTTTTCCTTGCTTCGGCCAACCTGGGTCCGGAGTCTGTTTAAAGACTTCCAGGTTGCCTAAGGTAACTCATGTCCAGGTGGGAGGTTGAAGGAACGGTTTGGGTATCTTGAACTTTATCGCTAAAGCGTAAGGTTTGAAGTTGATTAGGTTAATTTGAGTTTCGGGTAGCTGGATGTGCTTTTTCTATGAAACATTGGCTGATTTTTTTGTCTCGTTTAGGTCATCAATCAATCAACTCTATCACAGTTCACTCTGGACATAAACCTATCCTAGACTGCGCCACAACACCCTATCCTCCGCCTTCCGCATCCAGTCTGTCCCAGCCACCTTTTTAAGGTGGTCAGTCCATCCAGCTGGGGTGCGTCCTTCACTACGCTTGCCGATATACGGTCTCCAGGCCAGGACTCGTCTGCTCCACCGGCCATCGGTCCTTCGACAAACATGGCCAGCCCACTGCCACTTCAGCTTGAGAACGTAGCGTGTAACTCATGCTGGCTTTAAATAAGATGAAGATTCTTGAATCTTTTAAATCGCTCCGCTCGTCGCTGCGCAGTTCTGAATCCGTAGCTTAAACTACATTGGTGGTACGCGACTAAATTTTACGACTTGTACGTGAATTGAGACTAGTCTCTTTGTCATACACTAGGTATTCTAGATTCTGGATGTATTGTTGGGATTCGAGTGTGTTTTGTTTAGAGCTGTTTTCCAGCTTTAAAACGATTGTATGGACATACGGATCGTCATAGTACTTAGAATTTTAAATGTGTCAAGATACCTATTTTCTGCTAATGCTAAATAAACTTATATATGTAAGTATTAGGTTTTGTTCTTTTCTTTATTTTCGTTGATATGTTATTCGCCTCCTCGAGGCCACGAGGAACAGCCGCACGGGTCGATCGATCAGGTTAAGCTACGCTTGCCGCAGTTGTTCCGTGGATGGGTGACCGCCATTACATACCAAGACCCCCCGTGTCTCGGAAAGCACGTTAAGCCGTTGGTCCCGGCTGTCATTCGTGGATCTTTGTCAGTCGCTACGGGTCGTCAGAAGCCCGAAAGTCTGACAACAAGTCTTACCAAGGGGTTTCGTATTACCCAGTAACTGGGTTGTGGAGGTCACTTAGGCAGTCGCTCCATGTAAAACACTGGTACTCAGCTGCATCTGGTTAGACTGGAAGCCGACCCCAACATAGTTGGGAAAAGGTTAGGTAGATGATGATTTTAAAACAATCCAACAGGTGCCAAATCCTTGTTTCCACACATAACATTTATACATTCCACCGAAGTTTTCCTTAAGCAGCTAGTACTTAAATCTTTATTATTTCGTGACGTTTTTATGGTCCTCGGATTCTAATGGAGAAATACTATTAGTAGAATCTATTGCTGCGTTAAATCGCGATTTTACTTCTTTACAATTTGGCTAAAGTGTTCTCACTTTAGAGTAAGCCGTAAGACTCAAAACATCACATCGAAATTCGAACTTCGAACGTTGTGAATCCGCGATGTTTTACTTTAAAAACAAATGAGTTCGCTTTCGAATTGTGTGCACTCACTTGAGTGAAGTGATCAGTGAACTTTACAGAATAGCAGTTCTAGTCCAATGTCAAATAACAAGCTGGGTTCACCTAGCAAAAACAAAAGAAAGACTGGCTGTCACTATTGACAGCGACTTGCAAATTGGTTCTTTTGCAAGAATGTCAGTTAGATATGCGATTGACAGTTCCTCTGTTAAGCTGAAAGGCTTGTTTAGTGAGGCATAAATTCAAGGAAAAGGGGTAAGAGAATAGACGGCGACTGTTATTATTTTGAGGTCTTTGATACGTCTTATTAAGACGATAAGCATGAGGTGAGCAGTAAACGTTACAGAATAGACCGACTGCTGTGCTATTTTCTAAACATTAGGTACTTGGAAATTCGAACGCTGTCTCGTTGTGAATCCGCGATGATTTACTTTAATCCTTTGTATTTTATACACTGTTATTAATCATATATTTCTCTTTGTTACATGTACCTTCATTGGGACCTGCAGAGCACAGCTTGAGTAAGTATTTTCCTAATTATTAATACAAAATTCAGCAACATTATTACTTTATTACATAAGCACTTCTCAGCTCAGATGTGAGTGCTTGTCTATGATATAAAGGCTCATGCCCATTTACACTAAGGCTGCCATCAGACGGACTGCATCGCAGCAACCGCGCGCAGTCGATACATTCAACTGCATGCAGTTAGTTGTACGTTCGACTTCGTTCATTCATGATATCAACTTCACGCGATCGGCTGCAGTCGTGTGAAGTCAATTTTAACTGGTCTAACTGCACATTAACTGAATGAGGTTTGCGATTGACCGCGTGCGTCGACACTACACGACTGTAGCCGACCGCGTAAAGTTGAAGTCACGACTGTATGCAGTTAATATTGACTTTACGCGACTGCAGCCGACCGCGTGAAGTTGATATCATGACTGAACGAAGTCGAACGTACAACTGCATGCACAACGGCGGATCCAGGGGGGGGGTCATGGGGGTCATGACCCCCCCCTGAGCTGGTTCCAGGACTTAGGTGGACCACTAATTGAACATAATGATTTTATTTATATATTTTGTCACCATACAGATTTTATGTAACTACATACCTTCAATATTTAAACATATCATAACATAGTTCTAAGTTAAAAAACTAAAATTTCTTTCTACCTATAATGTGTTTATAAGTGTACCTCTATAAGTATTCTTAAAAATTGTTGCTGCAAATTCATTCATTACAAGAAATGCGGAGTTTTGCGTCATACCCCTCGACATACCTCTAGCTGTTATGACAAATCATTCACCACGGTTATGGAAAATAAATAGGCTGCCTCATTACGTGCGTGATACCCCAGCCCGATCTCTATGTATGGCAAGCCTATCCCTTGGGGTAAACAAGCCAAATACCTAGGTGTCATCCTCGACCACAACCTCAACTTCAAAGAGCACATAAAGACGACGCGCTCGCGCGCCGCTTTTGCTCTCGGTAGGCTCCACTCCCTAATGACTGCCCGCAGCAAATTATCACTTAAGTTCAAATTGCGCCTCTACACCGCAGTCATCCGTCCCATCATGACCTACGCTTGCGTAGTCTTCGCACACGCCAAGCCTCGCCATCTGCATAAAATGCAAACCCTTCAAAACTGGACCCTCAGAAAGGTCACGGGATCCCCCTTCTATGTCCGTAACATAAATCTCCACCTGGATCTTAGAATACCCTCCGTCCAGCAGTTCATGAAACTCGTCGCCAAGTGTTTCTTCGACTCCGCTATTAAGCACCCCAATCCCCTGATTGCGTTGGCCTCCCGATATACTCCTTCCCGTATAATTAGGATTCGCCGACCAAGACATACCCTCATCATCCCCGACGACGCCACTACCCTCTTACAGGAGAACAGAAAAGTCACCAGCACCATTAAGAGATACATAAACAAGACCCGTCAGCCGTCCTTCCGTCCCCGCCGTCGAGGACGCCCGTCGCGACGCCCCGTAAATTCTCCTCCCTGACCCTTGCTCGAGCCAGCCCGCGCCGCTGAGCCTGTAGTATCAAATTCGCCCCAAAATAATTCCGATCCAGCCTGTCCCTTGCTGCCCTCCCCCAGCGACGCCCTAAGCCGAGGTCCGTACCCCACAGGGGGTGCCCTTAGCGTGTAGTCGCTTAATTTTTAAGTTTTTAAGCCCTGGCTGGAGGCCTTAATTTTGAGGCATCCACAGGCAAGTCCGGTTAAGCAGACGACAACCTCATAGGTTGAAATGCAAGATGCCATTACCAAAAAAAAAAAACCGTGCGTGATGTGATAGTGCTTCTCTGGATGTCTTCAAGAGAAGATGGCAATATGTACGTGTATATGTACAAGTTATTATGTGTTAAGTTTTTCAAGTGTACAATAAAGAATAAATATTTTTAAGTACAGTACTTACGTACAGACGCCAGCACATCAACCTACCCCAAACTGTCAAATTTTCC
Source organism: Hydraecia micacea (assembly GCA_914767645.1). Lineage (NCBI taxonomy): Eukaryota > Metazoa > Arthropoda > Insecta > Lepidoptera > Noctuidae > Hydraecia > Hydraecia micacea. The sequence goes on from OU611804.1 coordinate 4,183,573, forward strand.
TAATTAATTTCGAACCTTATGCTTTAGCAATAAAGTTGAAAATCTATTAAAGAAATTTGGCTGATTGTAGTAATAGGTTGATAAAATAGGTGCCTACTTTTTACTTGTAGGTATCTATTGTTATCAAAATTAAATTATATGTTCTTGACTTGACCACGACTATGTGACCCCCTCCTGGTGCCAAAGCTGGATCCGCCCTTGTGCATGCAGTTGAATATATCGACTGCGCGCGGTTGCTGCGATACAGTCCGTCTGATTGCAGCCTAACACTATAGGTGACACCTAAATGTGCGCTGTGAGATTTTCAAAGCCAGACTTACCGCTGAGAGTTGAAAATAAAACGTGCAATAATCTTTAGGCATTACATTTAAGTGTTTCTTAGTTAAAATGGGCAAAACTTTTATAGCGCAAAATTATCTTAGTCTACAAAAGTTAGCAGACAAACAAAACGGCCAAACCCTGCAACAACAAAATCCCTGGTTAATCCTTAAACTTCACATCCCATAAGGCAAAATTTTAACTCCCAAAACTAAGTCCAAAATAGTCTCGCCCCCTGACATTACTTAACGAGTCTAATTCATCACATATTCGCTAAAAGCCTTTATGACACCTATGGGAGGGTTACATGGAAATTAACTCAGCCATGGCGTGGTAAAAGCTGTTATAAAAACCTTTTACATTTGTATTTTTTAGGTTATTTTGTAGAGCAGGAATTTTATGTTGTGTTTTTTTTTTGGTTATAGGTTTTTAATAAGTATGGCCCTATATAAGGTGTTAAAAAATTAACTCTACAAACTTTAAGAGGTGCTTTAGACCATCGAACTGAACAACTTTCACTATGGGACCAACTCTGAAATCACGAAAAAAAATCTGCTGTTTAATACAAAAGTTCAATACCTACTTGACCAAAATGTATGAAACAGCTGTTTATTTTTCTTTATTTCAGAGTTTTTCCCATAGTGCAAGTTGTTCAGTTCGATGGTCTAAAGCACCTCTTAAAGTTTGTAGAGTTAATTTTTTAACACTTTGTATACTTATGTAATATTTTTTACGGTTTTTTAAGTAAGAAATACAAATACACGTCGTGAGCCGGACCGAAATAAATTAATAAGGGCAAGAGAAGATGATTTTTCTATGTATCAGTTTTAGTAAATAGGTAGTAGTAGGTTTGTACAGACGCCAGCAGATCAAGCTACCCGAAACTGTCAAATTTTCCCAATCAACTTTGAACCTTATACTTTAGCGATAAAGTTAAAAATCTATTAAAGAAATTTGACAGATTGTAGTAGCTTGACGTGCTGGCGTCTGTACAAACACTTTTACATGTCAATCATACTATAAAAACTAGATGAGGTCGGCGTTTCCTTTTTGACTACTCTGAGATGTATTATATCATGTGAAGTCGAAGGTATCTGAAATGGTCTTTTGAGGAAAGAACCACACGAGTGGACCTTTCCAGTCGGTGCATGCATTTGTCAGTAATCATGCAGCTCAACTCAGAACTTAAAGAGCTCAACGATTCGATGAACAATACGAGAGAAAGGACATTTCGCTATGCCGCATAAGTTACTCAAACTGCCAGACCGTGTTTAAAACTAAGAAAATAATTCACCCACAAAGTCTTCACATTCACAATAATTAAAATAATAATTATATTTAATCTATACATATAGATTAAATACAGACTGACACACTGTATATACAGTCTGGCAGTTTAAACGAGGGACATACTTTACCCAAAGGTTGACTGGTAGAAAATGCCTATGGCATTAAGTCCGCCTCTGTACATTTATGTGCTTAAAGTATTAAATAAATAAATACTTTAAGGGAGTGTAGTACTCATGAAAATGAACAACTTTTAAAATGGGGCGGACACAAAAATATGAAGAAAAAAAACAGCTGTTCCCTACATTTTGTCCAGTTATGCGAACATAAATGTATAGAGCGGCTGGTTTTTTATTTTCTCGATTTCAGTGTTGGTCTCTTAGTAAAAGTTGTTCATTTTCATGGGTACTACACCCCCTTAAAGTATGTCCCTCGTTTAGCCTGACACACTGTAAATAAAATTCAAAGTCCTGACTGACTGATATATCAACGCACAGCCTAAACCGCTGGTACTAGAGACTTGTAATTTGGAGGGTCTGTTCTTTGTGAGGAGTATTCACTAAGAACGGGTTTTTCGAAATTCCACCCCTAAAAGGGTGAATGGGGGAGGGTGAAATTTCACGCGGACGAAGTCGTGGGCACAAGCTAGTACTTTACAAAGTAAATATTCATGTTTTTGCTGCATTTGTTGAGCAAAGGCCTCACCTTTATTTCTCCAAACCTATCTGTCTTATGATCCCTGGCCGTGTTTGCTCATAGTATAAATGTATAGCTTGATGTGTACAGTAGCCGTCCGCACAAATAAATAAATAATCAATAAAAATAGCTGGCATTCCTCTATCGGAATGCTTCACTTTGATTTTAGTCCGAAGTTAATTCGGTTTGTTTGTGTACCGGCAAAATAACAAGCGTAAAACAACTGGACCATATTCGGGAATATTTATTTTGTGACTGCAGTGTGTCTAGTGACCGAATATCAGTATTTTTATAACAAAGATTGACATTCACCATTTCATAGCAGCCAAAGACATGCATAATCAGCCTATAATGTTCCCACTGCTGGGACACAGGCCTCCTCTCTTCAAGAGGGAGTGGGCTATAATCTACCACGCAGGCCTAGTGCGGGTTGGTAAATGTCACAAGTCTTCGAATTTTTGGTTCTAGGACATGCCGGATTCCTCACGATGTTTTCCTTCATCGTTTTGAGAGCAGTAGTGATGAAATTACTTACACAAAGTAAAGAGCCTGTCTGGGTTTGAAGTCACGACCTGCAACTCGTAATTCGGGGCTGATTCCACTGGACCACCACTGCTCTGCCAAAGATATTGAGACTAGTATAATTGTAGTATTTCATGTAAGATCTACTCTTTCTATATCAAAATAAATAGGTGAAAATAAAGAGGAAGAAAATCTTTTTCCAGGTCAAACACAAGATTACCATTACTGTTGTTCTGTAAAGTTCACTGCTCACCTCACTCAAGTGAGTACACACAATTCGAAAGCGAACTCATTTGTTTTTAAAGTCAATCATCGCGGATTCACAACGAGACACCGTTCGAATTTCGAAGTGATGTTTAGAGAATAACATTAGATTAAATTACCAATAGACTTTATCTTCCAAAGATATACCAACTCATAATAGTAGGTTACATTTTAACTACCTACTACATCAAAGACTCTATTCAATAACCTACCAAATTTTTACCACCAATATACTAACAAGTCACCTCTTTACAGGACAACATCAATAAGCTCTCCCCAAGCGAAGTCACCTGCTGGAAGCAGCGCTGGAGCGGCTGCAAGCGCATCAACAGCACCTGGAGAGAGGACGCCAACAGCCCACAACAAACAGCTGCAAAATGTCAAGGGACAAGACCATCCGCCGCATCCATCTGTAAGTAGAATTTCTGGACTTTATAAGGGGATTTTGTGGGATAGAAAAGAAGTGTTTGTGGGATACAAATGGGTAGTTTGTAGGAATTAAAAAAGGGACTTTGAGGGAATAAAAAGGAGAATTGTTAGGCCTAGTTAGTAGATGTTGATGATGATAGTGTAGTTATAAAATTTGATTGGTGTGTTGTAGTTTTAGTTGTTGAAAAATTTTTGTGTGGATGAAATGAAAGTGATTGTATGTTTAGAGAAGATTTAGGGACGCAGGCATCTTTTAGTAAGAATGTAGGAGTAAGATGATGCTTAGGTAGGTCTGAATGTTGAAAAGAACAATTTAGCAGATGAATTTGAAACTGTTATGAATCAACAGTTCATTAGAGAACGATATTAATGTAAGTATAGATTCGTGACATCCAAAATGTTATTGATATTCTTCCACTTCAACTGTGATGCCACAGTAGGATTTGCATTGACGATATTTTCGTTAAGCTGAAGGACAGGAACAATTATAATATCGGCGTAGAACAAAATATAATTTAGATTTCGAAATTGATGGAAATAGACTAATCAGATTTCTTTTATTTTAATATATCCGCTGATCTAAAGAAGTCACTACTGTAAAAAATTACCTATTCAAATTGAAAAATAAAAATAAATGAAAGACTTGGAAAACGAATCATAAAATCAAATAAATGTGTCTAGTTTAAAATGTGCTGTGTCTTTTTTAAATTGACGTGATTTAGTATATTTTTCGATCAGTGCAGTTAATATTATTTTATTACCTACGAACATTTAAGGCCAGGATTTCAAAGAGATCAAAATTATAAAAATAAAAAATATTTCTGTTATAAATTAGAAGGCAAGTTTCCTCAGAACGTTAAAGGTACAGAAGCTGTTTATTACGTACTTAAAATAACCCAAGTAGCTAAACGAGGGAATTATTTAATATTGAAGATAATAAAACGGATCTTTATTACGTCGTAAAGAAAAGGAAATTATGAGGCTTATGAAATAAGCAATAATATCAGGAAGGATTTTTTTGTAAACAAGAAAAATATTGTTACAAAAAGTTTCAATAAAAAAATATCGTTTAAATATTTTTTTGTTTGAAAAAAAATTAATGAATATTAAATAAAGGCTTCCGCAGACAGGCGCGACGCGACGGTTAGATGCGATTCTGAATGAACAGTTCCATGAAGACTTCATAAAATTGTGTCCATGACAAAACATTGATATGCCTACATAGAACGTAGTTATTGGAACAATGAAAAAGTATACCCAATTTTCATTTGTTTTGAACAGAAAAATAGTCTAGTATTTTAATGGAATTGAAGAAAGACTTAACTGCAATTATTCAACCAATTTCGAAATTAAATTATGTACAGCACGTAATTTGAAAAATTAGACAATAAATTCCAAACGCTTTGTATTCAGACAAAAAGTAAGAATTCTCTTTTTAATAGGACAGTAATAAAAATAGGGTTTAAGATAGAAAACAACGAAATCCATAATAGTTTATTCACACTTCTACAGAAAGAAAGAAAGAAGAATGAAAGAAATGAATCGCTTTTCAGAACAGAATGAAAAATAAGAACAATTTATGCGATTGGTAATAATAATAATTAAACAAGTTAGGTCCACAGTAAGTAACTGACCAGAGATGTTAATACTAATTACCTATGTGTGTTTATGATTAATTATAATTATGTTTTTAGTCAATGTTCGATGTTACTGGCTGCTGTTGATAATGAAAATGGTTGTTTATTATAGTTATATAGATGTTTCCTCTAGGTGTTTCAGAAGTATATATATTACTGTTATCTATTTAATGTGTGTCTATAATTGTTCAGTTTTTGTAGTCAGTCTCAGATCGTTATTATTATTCTAACAATTTGCGTCTTCATACTTTTATCATAAATTCTTAAAGAGAATGAAATGGAGAAACTAATGAATTATTTTATGAATACATTTGCATATAACATTAATTCAAAATGGCTGACACTCAATTATAAAAAAGCCAACCCGGTGTTTTTCTTTCAACTATTTTATTTTGAGTAGAATAAAAGTTTTCGGCTTTTCTTTTAACTAAACCCCTTTTGAATGACTTACTAATTAAAAATCATTTTGTTCGATTTCGAGATTTGAGTGATTTCTTTACTTTATCAAACTGATTGCGAAACTGGAGAACAGAAAATATGGTCTGATTTTTCATATTTTTTCTTATAAAAAAGCATTGTCATTAAAAATACTGTGACTGACTGCAAAAACATAGATGTTTTCCAAAAAAAAATCTGTAAGGCTTTTCCTTATAATGTGTGTTTCGTTCAAAAAGAGGGTAGTTCGGAAACTTTTAATTTATAAGTTTCTTTTACCACATTTACGGCACTCTTATAACGATTTAATTAATAGCTAAACACTTTAACATCATAAGCTTTGATAATTAATACTAATCTAATTTTTACATAAATAAACACTTAAATTACGAATATTGTATAGTCCGCCTTTGTACAGTTTTTACTTGTGCATAAAGTTTTAATAAATAAATAAATAAATAAATATTGCTGGACCCGGCTGGTTTTCGTAGATCTATGACAGTGGTTACGGGAATCCATAAGCCTGAAAGTCTGACAACCACTCTACAAAGATATATCGTGCTATCCAGTAACTGGTTTGTGGAGGTCATATAAGCAGTCGCTCCATGTAAAATATACCCATATTCAGCGGCATCCGGTTAGACTGGAAGCCAACCCTAACATAGAACATAGAAGGTAAGGCAAATTGACTAAACACTTAAATTAAAATATTTTTACAAACAATTCATCATCATCTGCCTAGCCTTTTCCCAACTATGTTGGGGTCGGCTTCCAGTCTAACCGGAAACTATTATTATTATAAGTACTATTTACAAACAATTCATAACAAAAATCATTATTATGATTACTTTTTTTTTATTGCCGAATGGGCCCGCTCTTGACCTCGATCACGCCTCATGGAAAGCGATGGATGAGGTATATGATGGAACGAGCGTACCCAGAAGATGCCAAAGGCACTGGAAGTCCCACGCATCGACGAAACACAGCAGGCTGCTTGACGCCGGACTCCGGTGGGAGGGTGGTCGCAAACCAGGCGGGCGTTAGCCCTACTGGGCGCAAGGGAAGAATTGGCCAGTCAAATAAGGTGTTGGGTGTGACTGTCCAGGATGCGCCGAGCGCTCAGTTCAGTTGAGTAACTGGCGGAACACACTGCGCTACAAGAGGAGGCTACTTCATGTATCCTAAATTACCTACCTTTTGCAATAGATCCCTGCGTGTATCTATCTAATCAGATCTAACTACCCTGTATTGTCCCACTGCAGGGCAAAGGCGTCCCTCTCCCGTTTCCACGCAATTTTGTCTTTTGCTAGCTAGTCCTTTCAGTAGGAGCTCATCCCGTCATCTTCGTCTCTGCCCGCCGCGATGGCGTCGTGCGTTTAGTGGGACCCAATCCAACAATGAAGCAAAGACCTCATAGCTTTGAATAGTAGACCCTCCCATATGGTTAGAAGTAGCTATCACAGGTATTTGCTTACGAATCGATTTATATGCCAAATTTGGCCATTGGAAATGCTACCATTGGTAAGCAAAACGATTCGTTTTTTTTGTATAGGAACTGAGCGTTAGTCAATTTGTCCTCTGCCTTATGGCGTGTACCTAACTATAACAAAATTTCAAGAACGATGCCAGTAACCATTACAGATTTTCCTCATGTGAATACGATCCTGGCTGCAGCATCCACTCATCTCTAGCAAAGCAAATGCATTGTAATGTAAGACAAGACTGTTTTCATTTAAACATCACTTCGAAATTCGAACGGTGTCTCGTTGTGAATCCGCCATGATTTACTTTAAAAACAAATGAGTTCGCTTTCGAATTGTATGCGCTCAGTTGAGTGAAGTGATCAGTGAACTTTACAGAATAACAGTTCTAGTCCAATGTCAAATAACCAGCTGTGTTCACCTTTTTTCGGAGCAAAAACAAAAGAAATACTGGCTGTCACTATTGACAGCGACTTGCAAATTGGTTCTTTTGCAGGAATGTCAGTTAGATATGCGATTGACAGTTCCTCTGTTAAGCTGAAAGGCTTGTTTAGTGAGGCATAAATTCAAGGAAAAGGGGTAAGAGAATAGATGGCGACTGTTATTATTTTGAGGCCTTTGATATGTCTTATTAAGACGATAAGCATTGTATTGCTAGCTTGACAACTGAAGAAAATTCGGTAAAGTTTTAAATCATCGTGGTTTCACAACGAGACACCGTTCGAATTTCGAAGTGATGTTTAGAAAGACAGTTCCTTGTGACATTTAACCTTTACGTCACTGCTTCTAAGGGTGTCAGACATCTGACGGAAGATGCGTCGAGCGTAACGCCATTAACTTCCAGTTAGGACTTCACGCACTCACGTGTCATCGTTTGGGTGTGTAATGTTGAATGTTTTACTTAAATGTCCCACTGATGGTGGCGCATGTGTTGGATCATTCGGTTCCCTACAAAATGGTTGAGCTGGATGGTGCTGATCCACACGTCATGTTCGTGAACGGGCGCTGTTTTAATTGATTTTTTTTACATTTTTCTCTCACAGTAGCAACAAGAATACCCAGGATTTTGTGATATCTTGATTTAAAAGAGTGTCCTTGGAGTTCCCTGCCCGTTCTTCTGCATAGAGATCTACGTTTTGAAATGGGCAACTAGCTTCAACTTTCTGACTAACTGACCAAATCTTTGACAATTCAAAAGTGCCTGTAATATGTAAATGCTTTGAGTTTAAGTTTATTATCTTTTTATCCGTTCTGACAGTACGCGACCGACGACACGCAATGCGTCTTCCGTCACAAGTGCGATCAAACTTAGTCCTGATTTTCAACTTGAAATTCGACTCGGAACGTCTTCTTATATACAGTAAGGCATCAATTTTGCATAAGCATATTAAAGTTCAAATTGCTGTGATAGTACCGGCCGCCTCGCGCCGCAGGCCACATCTGTGTGTGTAAGTCGAACACGCATTGGCTAGCGTGAGCGTCACAGTATAAATATCTTTCTACTGTCCTAGCGTCGAACGAAACAAAACATATCGTCGCTTTTACGCACACGGTACTACGTAATTACACATAACCTTGGTGGGTTCATACTACTGCTCAAATTCACTTCATCATAGCAAGTATAGATAGCTGGTAACGTAACCTAATGGTTTAGCAAACGTGAAAGTCTGGGTTCCAATCTCGAGATGAGACTATTATTTTTCTTTTCAAAAATTATCTTTTTCGTTTTTTTTTTTTGTTATTCAATAGAGATAATAAAAGAGAATAACAATGTAATAATTTTTATGTTTTTATTATTATATTGTTATGCTTATGTTATATGGGGTTAAAAATAAAAATGTTTTATGCTTAAGTGATTTCAAAATGTTTATTCGTTATAAACAGTCATATTTATTAGGACTTATTGCGGTTATAGCTTAAGTATTCATTTTCATTATGAAAAGAAGATTGAAACTAAACCTCAAAATAATCCTTATTAATACGGATATGACACAATTTTATTTTAATATTACTAAAATCAATTTATAACTTAATACTTTGTATAAATGTTCTTGTTTATTATTTCCAATCAAATATTATGTTTTTGAGCTGGTTTTCGTTTGCACGGCGAACGCTTCGTAAACACTTGTTGAATAATTCGGCAAAATATCTCGGAAACCAATTGTTTCATATGCACTGACCAGCTGGGCCTTCCACTTCGCTTTCGACTGGCAAGGCTACCCTCTTCCTTATATCTTTTGACCCTCCGACTCACAGTAGGTAATTTCTCTAAAACAAAAAAGGAATACTGTTAAGCTACTAGCAAAATTATAAAATATTATTACTATTTTGAAACAAAATTATTTTGAAAATAGAAATGTTACAAAATGATTATATATTATAATATTATGCTTAATATTATATTCATCATTCCAAAAGTAAATAAATAAACTTTAGGAAATATATTTTTTTTTTCTATTTAGGGCTTATGGTAGGTAAATATAAAACGTTTAAAAAAATAACTACAAGGATCATCATTTATACTTTAATTAGATAAATGTTCCATAAAATAATGAAATCATAATACTCACAGTCAGTCCGGTTTCATCAAATATTTGTGATATAATAATAAGTCCATATTTACGCAGCGCGATAATATCAGCAGCTATCATCTCGATATTTAAATTTGCTTGCATTTCAAAATGAACTACAACAACGCTAATAGATTAAACACACTTCACATATCAAATTATCCACCAACCAAGAAGCAACAACATTCTATTTAGTCGGGGACTAGCGGTGAATGAGTTAAGCATCTGTCTACCTTATGTTTTATTTATTTAGATTTCTGTGGGTATAATCATAAAGTTTTATGAACTATGTGAACAAGACGAACATGACACGGAACTATATTCGAGTAATATGCGAGTGTGTGTGTCTAATTACTCATTAAAAGAAGGTCGTAAGTTAAACTAAACGTCAAGCTATTGCTTTGTGACTTTGCCTATGGACTTTTGGAGCCTACTGTACATATATACATATGTATAACAATATCCTTTATTAGCCCTCCTTTAAACCGAGACACGTACGAGTCGAAATAAATAATTCAACTCAAGTAATAAAGGGTACCTTTTAGTCCGACACAGGTGGTGCCAAAAAGCCGTATGTGTTTTGTTTTTAGGGGTATATCTTTATCTTGTGAGGCGTACTGAATTTATTTAAGGCGCGAAATTGAATATTTTTATATGGACCCTGCCATTCGGTTATTTTTTTTTCAAAATGGCGGCCATGCATGAAACATAAAAATATGGATATAACTTTGAACGTTAATATCTCGGAATCGTGAAGCTTTACTCGGTTTGCTCCCAGTATATTTTCTGTTCGCATTGACGTCAGCTATCGATTTATATAGGATTCATGCGAGGCCGCCATTTTGAAAAAAAAATCAAAATCGCAGACAGGTAGGTATGCCACGGACCTCCAAAGCCCTTTCTTGTTTTTTGCAATTTCTTAATGGATTAACCCAATACAACCTTTCCCGCCTTGGGAAACGAACTCATGACCCTTCGGATTTGCAGTAGCTCTTGGTAACATATTCATATTCATTTATTCATAAAATATAAGCTAACAGTTTACACCAAATCGCTTAAATCTATGCTAATTCTACAAAATTACATTAAACTTTTAATTAAAACTTCTTAGACTAAAAAATAAATAAAATAAAAAAGTAAAAACGGAGTAACATAAAATTTGTAAACAAAAAACAACCTTATAAGTACCTACATAAAATTAGAAACTAAACAATTATTTCTTCATATTTAAGTAAATATACACATGTTTAGTGATTGTCGATCGAGAGTCAAAAAATAGATCTGCCTCAGGAATATACTTTAGAAAGTCATTTATTAACTTAATTGCTCTAGCAGTGGGAGTGTTGTTGGTTCGGGTTCGAACATATAACATTATAGTAGCTTGATGTGCAGGCTGGCGTCTGTACGTATTGCAGCTTCTATTTCTGCTTCTAATTAAACAAAAGAGTATTTGTTAACTATAATTATAATGTAACTATATACACTAGATACTAAAATAAAAGACTAACTAACTTACTATACAAATAAATAATAAAAAAAAACAAAGGACACGTAGGCGTCGAAGTACTCGTCCGCATCGCTGTCATCCGGAAACGTGACCAGAAGACTGGCAGCATTGCCACGTTGAATGGCAATGCTAATTCTTTGACCAAAGAACGACCCAGCCCTCTGGTCACGTGCAGTATCGACCAGCCTTCCTTAATAGGAGACGCGCGCTCGGGCCCCATGACCCGAGCGTTTCGACCCCAAACGGCTCAAACAAAAGAGTTGTGTAGAGAATAGTAGGGTCACTTCAATAATTGCGAGTCTACTCTTGTAATGTTATAATTCAACACAAAATTAAGTACAATAAGGATAGACGCGGGCGACTGCGTGTACGCACGCGCTCCTGATAGTGACCCTGAGCAGACTGTCGGCGCTTAGCTCGCGGCGAAGCGACGCGGCCGCTCGGGCCCCCGTCCCCCGCGTCCCGCGGGCTCCCGTCTCAGGTGCACTGTCGGCTCGCCGCAGTGACACGTACAGTGTGCGCGTTAACAGCCTCCCACACCTTGATAGCTCAGCTATCAATCTTAATTTGTTTTCATGCAGTCCTTGTCATCTTCATTAAGTATAATACAGAACTTATGGACTGCTCTCTTGATAGTACCTCTCGACGTGTAGACATCAGCGACTCTGCTGACACCATCTCGTCCCGGGTATAGCGTTGTTATGCGGCCTAGACGCCAACAAGTTGTATTGTAATTATAACAATAAAGTTTACGGTATAAAAACAACAATGTTACAGTGTTAAACTACGGGTCCAGACTAGTTCAGTAGCTCTACCATGAGTTGTTATCGAAAACTTGCTCGCTAGCGTTAAACTCGCTAGCGTATTAACGTGGATCGAATAGATTTTGACAATGCTTGCACCATAAGTTTTACGGAGTCTTACGCAGTCGCTAAGGTAAACTCGATAGATAGTGTCGTCTACCTAACTTCACTCCGTAGTTTTGTTTCTTTTTTTCTCAGTAATAAGAAGAGATAACGGCATATAATGCTCAAATTGTAGTGCTATCGCCAGTATCGCCTATGCTAAAAATGTTGTGACACTCAATAATCCGACTAAATAGAAAAGTTGGCGGTTAGTGAACTACTTAAGGTATTTAGTGGTTGTTACATTTTTATTCCTTATATGTCACTGTTGCCATAGAAATAGAAACTTGCTGTTGTGTCATCGAGTGTCGTTTTCAATTTGTAATTTATTTACGTTGTGCCGTTCTCTGCGTTTATAAAATTCAGTGAAATAGGTTTAGCACAAGATAATAATACAATGAGGACCAGTGTGGCACAATTTCCCGAAACTGCACCAATCTTGTCGCTTCTGCGTTAAAATTCGCGGGTTCATTTCCCGCATGAAGAAAAAATTTGTGTGATCCGTTCTTCCACATAATACCTAGTTCTTCCGGGTCTGGGTGTTTAAGTATGTGCGATTTGTGTTTGTAAATGCACCCACGGTACAGAGGAAATCCTAATGTGGAGCAATGTTATAAAATAATTGTGTAGAAGTACGTGTTTTTATGTCAATGTTTGTGTTCCTTATTTTGTTATAAATGCTGTATGTTCCCCATATATTAATACAATAAATGAAAAGGTTGTTTAAGTAAAATGTCTTTTATTTAAATTTAAGTTAATATTCATCACAGAAAGCCTCCTAGCTAGCTGCGTAATGTCCTGCCCATTGGTAAGCTAGAAGTTTCATTTTCCTGTAATTTTGGCTTGAAATTCACGTTGTTTATGTCGTTGGTCTTCAAATTCAGTGGCCGTTAACATATTCCATGCTAAATAAGCTGTTCCAGGCATAATTTTGACTCAAAATACTCAAAAACGTATATAATTTTAATGTAAACATATGTTTCACACGTCAAAATGCTAGTGAGTTACGTAACTACTATCGTAAGCGTATTTTTCGATAGCGTCTGTCAAATTTGTGACTCATGGTGCCGTTTTGTATGGCGACAGCTGAAAAACGTTAGTGACTATCGAATAGAATACGTTAGGTTTCTTACCTATCGAAAACTATAGTGCTCATGGTACGGATTTTAATTCTTTCTGTGACCGCTAGGGGCGCTGTACAATATTTCATACATATTATTTACGGAGACGCTAGCGAGTTTTGCCTATGCAAACTCATGGTGATGGTCAATAACTAAAACAAACTATGAACGAACGAGCGAGCACTAGGGTTCAACTCATTTAAACTATATGTCGGTTCTATCAGCGAGAATATATTAATTTGGTTTTGCATTATTTACTTCATTGTAAAAGCCAATTATTTTTAAAAGAGTAACCGTGGAGTTTCTTGCCGGTTCTTCTCCATAGGAAACGACCAATTGGAACCGCGCACCTAGCTTCTGACGTTTCATAAGTGCCCATGTAGGTTTATGTGAAATAAAATATTTTGATTTTGAAGGGGGATGCGCACGGGTCGCCCGCGAAAATTATTTATTTACTAGCAGCGCCCCGCGGTTCACCCGTACAAGTTTCATATTTTAATCATCATACAACCATTTTTTTTCGTGGGGAAATCCTCATGGATACCGTCCATCTGGGAAGAACTGAGGGTTATGTCGGACTCCACTACCATGACTTTCAATACCATGAGTCGGGAGCCCGGGAGATACTTAGACACTGACCTGCAAATTGCAAAAAACTTAAGAAAATTGGAATTTCGTGGGCTACCTCAGCGCATCCCCCTTATGACTCATCTGCCTAGCCTTATCCCAACTATGTTGGAGCCGGCTTCCAGTCTAACCGGATGCAGCTGATTACCAGTATATTACATGGAGCGACTGCCTATCTGACCTCCACAACCCAGTTACTGGGTAATACGATACCCGTTGGTAAGACTGGTTATCAAACTTTCGGGCTTCTGATTACCCGTAACGACGGTCAAAGATCCACGAATGACAGCCGGGACCAATGGCTTATCGTGCTTTCCGAGGCACGGAGGGGTCCCGGTATGTAAAGATGGTCACCCATCCACAGACCAACCGCGGCAAGCGTAGCTTAATCAGATCGATCGACCTGTGCGGCTGTTATTATTTAGCCACGGGCCCCACTTTTTCCCCGTATGACTATGGTATATTATTATATTTTTAATTTATATATCTCGGGACCATGGGGTCCCGGTCCTTTGGAAGGCGTACGAGGGGCCGAAGCCAACGCACAGAGGCCCATTAGGAAATTTTAATGAAATGCGGCACCATCCGACGATTAGGTATCCCTGTATGCACTATGCAAGTGCACCCAAGGATAACCCCCGGTTGGTTTAGGACTATTGTAGGATATGGAAAATTATTATTATTATTACACATCTCACCGACTTTTATCGGTCCAATTATTATCGCTCATCCGTTATACTTCTCAAACTTAGTTCGACAGTTTCGCCTACAGTATGTCATTTCTAATAAATTGCACGTGCTGCCAAGTCGACGTAATCTCTTTCATTCTATCAAGTTTCAAACTTGAAGTTACATTACATATACATACTTTGTCTCCTGTTTCACGTAACGTTAGAGCGGGATGGATATAGATTTGTGTTTAAGTTTGTAAAATTATACAGGGTTATTTTATTGACATGGGTCAGTGAGGCAAAGTCTTAGGTAGATAAAAGTTTAAAGAAACATAAATATCGTCAATTTTATACATATACTGCGTTCGTGATATAGTTAATGAACATGTAAACAATGTGTGATTTTGAAAAAACAACTTTAAAACCCCGCACATAAATATCAGTTTGCGCTACGGCATAATTATTTTTTTGCTTTTTCAATATTAGTAGCAATTCTAAAATCAAGTTAATTTACACTTCCTTGAAGTTTATATTCGTTTAAATGTAAATAACATCAATTAGTTTCAAGAATTTGAATAGACTTTAGATAATTAACTACTAGAAGACACAATTTTTGAGAGCAGTGGTGGCCCAATGTAAACGGCCGGTAGCTACTTACAAGGTCGTAGGTTTGAACCCAAACGGATTACTTTGGGTAAATTATTTCATCACCACTAGTCTCGAAACGGTATAGGAAAACATCGTGAGGAAATCAGCATGTCTTAGAAACGAAAATCCAAAGTCAATTGACATCTACCAAATCCATCAACACGCACTGGGCCCGCGTGATGGATTACGGCCCACTCACAGAGAGGAAGCCTGTGTCCCAAAAGTGTACAGTGAGAGGGGAGACCTGTGTCCCAGCAGTGGGAACATTATAGACTAATTATGATACGCACAATTTACAATGCAACATTTGTAAATTCTACACTAACAATTCTTCGATTACCCAAAATGTAGTGCATCCATGACGATTTCCCAAGGAAAACATATCTTCCTCCGTGATATTTCAACCATATTTTGATAGTCAAAAGATATCTTCACCATTTTATACAAAACACGAAAGGCACTTTCACAAATCTCTTACAAACCACAATTGATATAAAACAGAATATATTACCATAATATTCCGTTCATCACAAACTAAATCAGTTTGAAAAACACTGAGAAAAGATGGCGTCGAACGGCGATATTCAATTGTCATGAATAATGGAGGAACCTGCACATTCATAGTCGGTAGCAAGAATATAGGGCTCTGTAATATTATGGTAGGAGGGTATGAATTGTATGGAGCGCTTATTTTATATTTGTATCTTTTTTAGGATTACGTACACAAAGGGTGCCAACGATAGATACCCGAATACTAAGCGTCCGTTGTATCTCATGAACCGTTATAGGTAAACAGCTGAAATTATCACAGAGTGTGTCTATTGCCGCTGTAACAACAACAAAAAAAAAAAAAAAAAAAAAGTTAATAAAAATTAAGGGGTTCTTCTATTCGATTCTATTCGCAGAATTAAATGCGATTACCAGGAATTTAGCGAAAAACCAGCTCGTCTCAGGCTAACCGCGAACGATGATAATTTTTTTTTTACATTGTTCTCAAATGAGGTCACAAGAATAATGTACCCAGGATTTTGTAATGTCTTGATTTAAAAGAGTGTCCTTGGAGTTTTTTGCCCGGTCTTCTCCATAGAGATCTACGTTTTGAAATAGGCAACTAGCTTCAACTCTATAACTGACCGATCCTTTGACAGTTCAAAAGTGGCTGTAAATTGTTATAATGAAATAAATTCTTTCAGTTTGAGTTTAGTCTGTATGTACCACACCCTTAAATGTAACCACATATTTCTGATACACGCTTTATACACACGATATACAAATCTAATAAACACAATGGTTTGATTTGATTCTAAGTGTAAATGATACATTCCGTGGTTACTATGGTAACCGCGGTTAAATTCGCGGCCACACAGCGCGGAAATTAATCATACCAGCATCAATATTGTTGCTGATATGTTGATACTACTCATAGTTATGCCTAATCAAGCTAACCTATTCGTTACTCAAAAACATCGTGTGGAAACCGGCATATCCTAGAACTAAAAATTCGAAGACATGTGACATCTACCAACCCGATCTAGGCCTGCGTGGTAGATTAGGGCCCATTACCTCTTACAGAGATGAGGCCTGTTATTTGTATCGCAGCAGTGGGAGAATAATAGGCTTACAGCACAATATCAAGAGGGGCTTATGGTGAGGCGGAAAATTCGATAAATACTTTGTATTGTAGTCCTTGTCTTATTCATACTTTAAGTTTACAATGGGAACAATGAAAGGCTACATAATACGGGAATGTAAGGAGTTTCTTCAGTGGCTATATTGTCGCGTTTATTCTCTTGTACACTTGTTCAAGGTGATCAATATTATTTACATAACATAATGCCTTTACAGGCGTGGTTCCCCAAAGAGTTAGGCACAAGATGTACAGTCAACAAAAGAGATAAGTATGCAGGATCGTCGGATATAGTTGAAGTTTAGTAAGAAACCGGTGGATGTTCTCGAATAAAATTTAATTTTATTAATAGAAAACAAACGGCTCATTCATTCAATTATATACACATACATACATAATCAGCCTATAATGTTCCCACTGCTGGGACACAGGCCTCCTCTCGGTGAGAGGGAGTGGGCCGTAATCCACCACGCGGGCCCAGTGCGGGTTGGTCATCAAATTAAATTTCAGAAAAAATCTTTGTACAGCATGGTCATAATTCAATTGCCCTAAAAGTTATAAATATTTTTCTATACCGAGTTCTTTTACAATTAGACTAATTAAAAAAAAAAGTGATATAAAACAATAAAACAAACGGTATTGTATTATTACTAGATAATGTATCAACACTACAAAAGTTCTATTGCGGCTCTGGGTACCAAATTACAAGAGCAATTTTTTTTTTCCAAAAATTATTTCTCACTTTAAAAGCGTTGGAAATTACCTCTTTTATCTCCCTATTTCGTTTGATCCACGACTTTTTGACCACCCTGTATACAGATGAAATTTATCCTAAAAACCGAATTAGATTTAGTTTCCTAACAGAATTACATCAAATTATAAAAAAGGTCGTATTTAGGCATAATTGTCAAAGAATTTCTCTTTGGGTTGGTCTAATGATTTTAAAAGAGCAGTGATGACCGAGTGGTAATGACCCCGACTTACGAGTTGTAGGTCGTGAGTTCACACCCAGACAGGCACTCTACTTTCTGTAAATAATATCATCACCACTGCTCTCAAAACGGTGAAGGAAAATATAGTGAGGTAACCGGCATGTCCTAGAACCAAAAATTCGAAGACATGTGACATCTACCAACCCTCACTGGGCCCGCGTGGTGGATTACTGCCTACTCACTCTGGAAGAGAGGAGGCCTAGGCTGTGTCTCAACAGTGGGAACATTATAGGCTGTTTATGAACGATCAGCATGGATTCCCGGGTTCGATTCCCCAAATTGCTATTAGGTTTTGCCATCACGACTTTCTCAGTAGTACAGACGCCAGCCAGCACATCAAGCTATCCGAAACTGTCAAATTTTCCCAATTAACATTGAATCTTATGCTTTAGTGATAAAGTTGAAAATCTATTATAGAAAGACCTGATTGATTTTTTACATGAAGCGACTGCCTATCTGACCGCCACAACCCAGTTATTGGGTAATACGATACCCCTTGGTAAGACTGGTTGTCGGACTTTCGGGCTTCTGACGACCCGTAATGCCCGTCAAAGATCCACGAATGACAGCCGGGACCAACGGCTTAACGTGCTTTCCGAGGCACGGAGGGGTCTTGGTATGTAAAGATGGTCACCCATCCACGGACCAACCGCGGCAAGCGTAGCTTAACCTGATCGATCGACCTGTGCGGCTGTTATTATTTAGTCCCTCATGAAGTTCACGACCAAGAAGAGAAAATGGCAATAGGCTTACCCCTACCATACTCAGCCTAAACATAACTGACAAAACGAGGGCGTGTTATAAGTACACTAGCTTCTGTCCGCGACTTCATCCGCGGGAAACTTGTTCCGCCATCCCAACCCCTCGCATCGCATCGCCTCCTATTACTTTCTTTTTCACTTAGCGTTCTTTCTGACTGTTTCTTTCTTTTTGCACGTCTCCTAAGGGTCTTAGCGTGATGTTAAATAGCCTATAGCCTTCCTCAAGAATTCAGCTGTCAAATACAAAAATATTTTTTCTAAACCAACTGATAGTTCCAAAGATTATAGCTTTAAAAAAAAAACTAACTCTTCAGAATTATTATAAGGTGTTAAAAAAAATTCCTTACAAACTTTAAGAGGTGCTTTAGAGTTTAGACCATCGAACTGAACAACTTTCACTATGGGACCAACTTTGAAATCACGAAATAAAAAAAAAAACTGTTTCATACATTTTTTGGTCAAGTAGGTATTGAACTTTTGTATTAAACAGCTGATTTTTTTTTTCGTGATTTCAGAGTTGGTCTCATAGTGAAAGTTGTTCAGTTCGATGGTCGAAAGCACCTCTTAAAGTTTGTAAGGTTAATTTTTTAACACTTTGTATATAGATAGATATCTGTCTACCCCTACATGTCATTAAGGTCCCATGTTATATTGAATCACAAAATCCGAAATACATTCGTAGAAATCAGCGTCCCAAACAGAATTACATCAAATTATATAAGAGTCCTCGTTAAGGGGAATTGTCAATGATTTCGTACTAAAATGATTCGTTTCGTTACAAAATGAGTGTGCTTTGAATTATTCATATTGTACATATACGTTTGATCTGAGTGTTAGGGGTTTAGCGGATAGGTTTAAGGTCTTTCTAGGCAAAGGGTCACTTTCCTTTTCGTGTCAATAGACATTAAAACTTTTTTTTTGTCAGTAAGAAGCGACCTGAACACTAAACAGGTTTTTTTTATTACTGAATGGCTCTTGACCTCGATCACGCCTGATGGAAAGCGATGGGTGAGGTTTATGATGGAACGAGCGTACCCAGAAGATGCCTAAGGCACTGGAACGCCCACGCATCGACGAAACACAGCAGGCTGCTTGATGCTGGACTCCGGTGGGAGGGTGGTCGCACACCAGGCGGGCGTTAGCCCTACCACCGCAAGGGAAGAATTGGCCAGTCGAATAAGGTGTTGGGTGTGACTGTCCAGGATAAGCCGAGCGTTCGATTCAGTTGAGTAACTGGCGGAACAAACTGCGCTGGACGAGGAGGCTTCTTCATGCATCCCAAATCAGTTTCAAATCAGTTTTATCATTTAGCATTAATTATCAGCCTATAATGTTGCCACTGCTGGCATACAGGCCTCCTCTCTTCGAGAGGGAGTGGGCTGTAATCTACCACGCGGGCCCAGTGCGGGTTGGTAGCAAAGTTTTTTCGTTTACCTCTTTCAAATCCTAAAAGGTACAGATTGTAGTTCTATTGTTCTAGATAGACAGGAAAGGAGGTGTTGCGTATCCTGTGAAGAGGCTCCACACTTTTGGTATGGGTCGATGATTTTAGTCTGCTAACACTAAATATATCATAATCATCAGTCTGTCTGCCAAACATAGCCATGTGGTGGAATGGTCTTATAAGGATGAGTGAATATCCAGTCCTTTTCACGGTGATTATGCTGAGTACGTATATTGTGCACCGAGGGGAGAAAGTGACTTATTACCAACGAGTATGTAGTTTAAGGCCCAAGGCTCAGTAAACCAGAGTTGGGAATCGCACTTTCTTCCGAGTGATACACAGCGCTTGATACTATACCTACGAGGAAAATAAAAGACATTTTTTAAGTGCAGTTTACATTAAAATTGTTACAGTTATTAAAACTCAATGTACCTAATACTATTACTGAATTGCCCTAAAATTAAAAAAAAATCTCAGCGCGTTAATAAATAGAAAATTAAAAAGAAAAAACGTTTGCGGGTCGAAAAAGTGTATGAAAATCCATTTCATACACTTTTTCGACTCGCTAATTTGTACAACACTTTAATGACGTACTTTCTGCCTCATTTCTAAAAAGTAATAAGGTAGTCTCCGAGCAGGTATAGTATAAAAATATTTTCTATACGTGCAACCAAGCTATTGCACGAACTGAAGTTGCTCAGAAAGGGTTGCCCTTCCATTGGGTACAGTGGACATTTAAATTATGAAAGCTCCACCTCTTTTAACTTGTACCAACCTCAACATAGGTTCAAACTAATTAGCCTGGACCTGTGCGCTAGACCGAAATGACTTGGAATACTTTATTAGGGCCTAACGGTTAGGGGTGTGCTCTTCATTAAGGTTTTCGTTAGGGCTCGTATTCATAACTATTTGCAACATGGCGCCAGATAAATGTATATCCAAAAGAGCTGTCAAAAGAACATTGTTTTGTAGTAGACTAGCAGCGCCCCGCAATTTCACCCGCATAAGTTTCGATCCCGTAGGACTATCGGGATACAAATTATCCTATATGCTAATCCTGGTTATAAACTATCTGTGTGCATCCGTTCAGTAGTTTTTGCGTGAAAGAGCCTACGGCATTAAGTCCGCCTCTGTACATTTTTTTGCTTAAAGTATTAAATAAATAAATAAATAACAAACATCCATCCATCCATCCACACAAACTTTCGCGTTTATACAGTAAAATAAGATAGGGTAGGATTTTACTCGCTGTTTCACTCGCTGCTCATGAGATAATAAATTAAGAAACATGTGACTTAAGTGGTCCATTATTGCACGGCGTGAAATTACGCCGTGCAATAATAGACTTACTTAAGTCACACGTACTGTATACAATAGAGTTAGAAACAAATTCGTACAGTGTGTTTGTGCGAAAAACATATTTACAAAGTTTAGCAGTTATGATATAAATAAGGATCAGTGCGGAGTGGCGTAGATGATTAAAAAGGAATTCAATGAGAGCCTTACGATGACACCCATATTTTTTGAACTTGCTTAAATCTTGTTGATTATTTTAAAATTTCAGAGTGATTTTTCTAAGCAACAAGATGTCAGCAAGTTAAAAAAATATGGATGTCACGTGATCAACTTTAAACGTTTAATATCTTGGAAACGTGACACGGATGTACGGGTTTGATCCTATTATGTTTTCTGTTTGCATTGATGTCAGCTATCGATTTATTATAGATTTTAAGTATGGCCGCCATTATGAAATAAAATCAAAATGGCGCGACTGTAGGTATTAGGCTCCTTATAAAAATCTTCAATCCCCTTTATTGTTTAGTTCACTTTGAGGACAGATGACAGCCACTGGATGTAAAATATTGATAATCAATCACATCAGAGGGGCAGTTCTCGTAATTTTAAGAACGTTCACAGTTTGATCTCAGTGTCAATCTGTCAAAAATACCTCTAATTTTCCTACATTTTTGACATTGATTGTCGCTGAGATGAGATTGTGGCTAGATTTTGAATGCTTTTAATTACGAGAATTGGCTTTCTGGTTACATGGAAAATGAACCCAAATCTAGTTGGGAAAAGGCAAGACGGATGAGGACGATGTAAATAAAGTAACATGTCAAAGAAAATAATGATGGCTTAAATAAAAAATAAAAAAACATTGGTTGTCTGTAAAGTCGGTGTACGGGCGATAATTTTATGTAATAACGTCATAAGAAAACATCCGATCGTGCCTCTCTATCGCTTGTTCCGCGCTCTCGCTTGCACATGGCTCAAGCGGAACGTGACATTTCGTGCGTGCAGCCGGCGTTCATCGATTTATAAGACATTATCACGTCAAAAATATCTAGCTTTACTCTCTCGAATTTACAAAATAAGATTCCGGCAAAAGGTACTAAATCGTCTTAGGAATCAAACCCTAAATAAATAAAGAGTACCTACTAGACGAAAATCAAAGAAACTGTATAATAAAATCTTCAATAAAATCTACTGATTGGGCCCAAGAACGTAATAAGATTTGAATTACAAGAATCAATGTAAAACAAGTAGGTAAATATATTATTTTCATCTTCTTTTCAAGTTGATGGTAAATGTTGATATTGAAAAAAAATGTGGTTTTTCTATTTTGTGTAACTTGTTAAGTAGGTATGTGGAATAGGGATTTAACATTTTGATATAAAATATGTTTTATGACTTTGGTCTAGTAACATGAATACATGATTCAATAAATTTTTCTCGATACAAAAAAATTGCCAAGTTAAATATCTGTTTTTTTTTTGTACTTTTATCGACATCACGGCATAACGCTTAAGAGTTATTCAATGGAATTTACTTTAAGACATAGAGAATTATCATATCAAAGTTTACTCAAAGTAGTTTTAAATTGAATTCATTTATTTTGTTAAATTAAAAAAGGAGTAAATTCGTTTTGGCACATACGTTGTTTTATTCCGAGCGCACGCACACTATAGCCATCACTCTTCTTTTGCGTTTCAAAAGTAATTGCATCACTTTCGCTCGCTTAGTAGGTTTTCGTGGATTTTAGATTTTCGAGGTAGCGCCTTAATATTGTTTTTTTAGATGAGTTGAGCCCAGTACAAGGCTCATCCCTGTCAATGAGCCTGATGCCATGCTAAAAACATGTCAGCCAAATGTAGCGGTTTACGTTGTTTATGAATTAAGTATTTCATCATCTGCCTAGCCTTTTCCCAACAATGTTGGGGTCGGCTTCCAGTCTAACCGGATGCAGCTGAATACCAGTATTTTACATGGAGCGACTGCCTATCTGACCTCCACAACCCAGTTACTGGGTAATACGATACCCCTTGGTAAGACTGGTTGTCAGACTTTCGGGCTTCTGACTACCCGTAACGACTATCAAAGATCCACGAATGACAGCCGGGACCAACGGCTTAACGTGCTTTCCGAGGCACGGAGGGCTCTCAGTATGTAAAGACGGTCACCCATCCGCAGACCAACCGCGGCAAGCGTAGCTTAACCTGATTGATCGACCAGTGCGGCTGTTATTATTTAGCCACGGACCCCTCTGGATTTTATGAATTAAGTATTTGATGGTTTCAAAATAATCCTAATAAACTGCCAGTGTGTCTTCATATTACGGCATAAATAAGAAATTACTGGTGCGATACTTCTTTTGATCAACCTAACCAAAATCAGCATGAAATAGAAAACTTTCCCTACATAATTCAATTCGTTGCCCCAGTTTTTTTCTTTTTGAACTGATTCAGCAGAAAATCCATGAAGTATTTTCTATTGAACCGTTCCCTCTAAGTATCCAACTTAGTTACGTGTTCCCTAACGACGGAAAAAGCGGCCAAGTGCGAGTCAAGCTTGTACACGAAGGGTTCTTTACCATCGTACAATATCATCATCATCTGGCTAGCTTTTCTCAACTATGTTGGGGTCAGCTTCCAGTCGAACCGGAACCGCTCTTAGTAATGGGGTTCCGTTGGCAGCATTTGGGTACGGAACCCTAAAAAGTAAAAAAAAAACCTGGTACACTTGATATTCCATTCGTTCGGAACAGTACCTATTCATACTATTGAGAAAGAATCGTTTGTGCATAATTAAATGTGGAAATCTAAAATGTACCGTTTTTATAGTTGATGGAATAATTATTATTGGGAAGGTTATTTTTATAGCGTAGCTTTATGACTTATTTGTTAATTGAAGAAGGCATTTACGTTATTCGAACATCTGATAATTTCTATTTTGCGCTCCTAAAAATATTCCTGAACATCCTAATATAATTTTAGCATATACATAATGACAGCACATCTTTTTGTGAACGTCAAATAAATTTTTTTGCGGTGTAAAAAGGCCAAAGAGTTAAAAAGAGGATCTATTATTACAAAAAAGGGTACATCATTAGAAGCGCTAAATGTTTCAGATGTTATTTTTTAATGTATAGGTATTAAAAATGTTTGTAATTATCAATAACATTTTTAGTGGATTTTTCTCATATAAGAGATAATCCCTTTTTGAGATCGGGTTAAAAGCAAATGTGAATATTAAGGGTTTTGTATCCTTCGGGAACTTATATATTGTTTTTATGAGCAATAGTTTCAGTGCAGAGAGAACTGAAATATTTTTAGGTCAACTTAACGAGCTGATAGTTTTATTACGAAAATTCTTTGACAGGTGCCAAAGAATTGACATATTTTTTAGATAACTAAAACTTTAGTTGCACCTAGAATTTGACTTAAATCTTATAATGTAATTCAAGTTAAGATGTTTAAAACCAATTATTATAGCATTTTATCTTTCAAAGGTAATTAAACACGACCTCGACCTCTTACCAATAAACATATTATATCAGATGAATATACCGATTTCTCTCTTTCAGTCGTAAGTAATTTGATTTTCGAAAGGAGACAAAGCGTTGTGTAACTATACAGACGCTATACAACATTTATTAGTAAGGGGGTTAAATATAACAAATTCATTCCAAATTAATCATAGTATGCGTTCATAAAATCTATCTTTACTACAACAATTTTACCTAACACAAAACTATATTATAAGATAATACTTATAACATCAACATCAATGTTACTTACGATCAAATTAAGATCTCACGCCAAACCAACATCTGACGCAAATGCAGATCAAATAATCTTGATCCATCACGATTTTATGCAGTCACACACTAAGACTACACAGATGTAGAACTCAAACTAAAAATAGTATCTTTTTTCGAAAAAAAAAGAAATATATTTAAGTACTTATATCTTTTTTTAGCAAAAAGTGTAAAATATTTTTTTGTAAAAAGTGTATCTTTTAGCTAAGTGTTTCCGAACTGTCCTTTTTTTCAACTGTGCTCCTTGTTTTTATTTTTTTTTACGTTTTATTTTCGGTGAAGTTTTTTCTAAACTATGAATTCTCTTTCCATGCTTTCTCCTTCAAACATGGTAGGTAGAAGAGGTTGTATATGAAAGAAATAGAAAATTTAACGAAAAAAACGGCGAAACGCTTTTGGAGATTCGCTTTTATTCACTTTTTTTTTTTTCAATATTCTAAGATGCTTAAAATTTTTCAGCGAGCCCGCTTGGTTTCAGCTGAAAAGCTTAAACATTTTGTAAATATTTGCTGCGCAAAAAAACACAAAGAATTAGCTTTTAAAAATAATATCATAGCAAACACACAAAATTTTAACTTATTTTATAATCCCACACGAGAAGTGGAGTAGCATTTTTTTAATTAAAAACTCACAAACAATAAGTTAAACCAAATTTTGTTATTGAATTTCACGGTTTTTTCACGATAAATCAATTTTAGATATAGAAAAGTAGTTAATAGGAAAATAGACTAGCTTAGCACTTAACACCCAAATTAAATTATTTCAATTTTATAATTAGATGTTTTGTGAAATAGCTACACAAATAACATAGTGTGAGATTTCAAAAAGATAACGTTTTTCTAATAAAAGATAATACTTCGGGCATTTTCTTTTATTTAATTATCATTTTTGCAATCTCGCATTATTGTTATGAATTTTAAATTCATAATAAATTTTGGATTAAATAGTATATAATGCTATAGCATAAAAATCCTTTTCAGCTAAGTATCAATACTTTTTACATAAAATCCATAACGTATAAAAATACCTAATGTAGTATTAGATCAACATAGATTAGCAATAGTTTTAATTGCTTATATTGCAAAATATTACATTTTTATAAAAGGTCGATTCGAAGCATATTTTTTCTCTCAATATTTTTAATAAATCTTAAAACTAACCCCGTAGCTTCTAATAAAATCGTTTAATACAAAAACTGTAAAAGGTTTGTTAAGTAATTAAACAGTTATTTCTTAATAGAACAAAGATCCCATTTTTGTAAATTATACCCCAAAAATCTTGCATGAACCGACCCCTTTAATTTTTGTGACGTCGACCCGAAAACAATATTATAACAACAATTAAAAAGTATGATTTTTTTCTTGAATAACAAAATGAACCCGTTTTTTGTAAACGGTAATTACCTCTATATTGTTAATTTTATAAATAAGAAAGAAATCACACTAGTAATTTATTTCATAAGTACCTATTTATATAAGAAACGGGACTTGTAATATTTTACTTTGCACGATATGTGGACAGAATTTTGATAAAAACTCAAAGACAGTGATTTCGACATTAAATTTTTTTAAGCTTTTGTTTTAATATAGGATGTGTCCATTCCAGCACCCTAGTTGCATAATACCCTAATTCTATCTCAATCTGAATCAGACGGATATTGCTAATCCATTGCTTCGTTTTTTCGAAAAAAATTGTCTGCCCAACAACATAAATAACACAATGAATGTTGTTGAACTGTCAAAATAAAAGCCGTTGCTACTGATAATGTGTCACGCGATTACCCCGCTGGCGTACTCAATCATAGCTACAATATAGAGATATTTATTATAAGACAGTTCAATTAAGAACTCAACTGTCACTAAATATTTTTTCTATTATTACTGAATTTAATAAGCTTACCTAACAGACAAGCGGTTAAAAAACTTAAAAGTAATATTTTTGGACCTACATTTTTGTTTAGTTCCAATAATTCTTCAATTTCAAAAGAATTTTTATCAAAATTGCGTCGCACACTCCGCTTCGAGACGGCGCCAAACCACACAAACGCTTTAAGTGTCCGATTTGTGCTGACAGATGGCGTTTCTGCAGAACCGCTCCATCTCGCTGGTGGACATGTACATCGACAACTCCGAACCGTCGGAGAATGTCGGCCAGATCCACTTCAGCCTGGAGTACGACTTCCAGAACACCACTTTGATACTGAGAATCATCCAGGTAAGTCAACGTTTGTGTGAGGAAATCCAAGTAACCATAAGTAATTTTGTTTTTTTTTTTCAAGTTCGTCTTCTATTTTGTTGGATAAGTAATTAACTATTTCAGCACCCTAATCGCATAACAATTACAATATAGAGGTATGAGGAACAGGGTGTAAAGTTCACTCATACTCTATAGAAAAGGGCGGATCCTCCGACCAGACGGGTGTTGTGTCTGGCGGGCAACTGCCCGATGATTCATGTCGTGCTGTTGTATCTATGCTAGTTGCGCGGTAAACTCTGCTTGCGAGATGCAGGATTTGCGTGACGTCAGTATGACGCGTTGTAGATACCGCTACAACAATCTGAATCATTTTGAAGGATATTGCTTCATATGTTGGAAAAATGTGTCTGCTCAACAACGTAAATTACGCAATGAATGTTGTTGTACTGTCAAAATAAAAGCCATTCCTACTGCTAGTATGTTACGCTATTACCCCGCTGGTAAGTTTGTACAACATTGGCTATCAAACAGTAAAAGTTTCACCTGACGATAAGCGACAGATAAGTCTAAGGAACACACGCACAACCACCACAAGAAAGACTGAAGCTGTGGTGAGACAGTGCTTCCTTACCCAAACCGTTCATTCCAATCGCTGGAGACCTCCCACCTGGACATGAGTTACCTTGGGTAACCAGGAAGTCTTTAAAGTTTAAACAGATTCTGGACCCAGGTTGGTCGAAGCAAGGAAAACCTGTTCAGGTGGAGATTTATAGACGACTCCGCCTTGGAGTATAAATGTGGTGCTGTTCCACAAACAATGGGACACTTAATATCGTGCCCTGCGTGTCCTGTCAGCAGTACGTAACAGGAACTGATGGTCGCTAGTGATGGCGCCAAACAAGTAGCCGAATTCTGGGCCGAGTACATTTAGATTATTATCGACACGCTAAGAAGAAGAATCTAAGGAAAGCAAACATACTCCTTTCTCCCCATGATGATAATTGCAACCCTCTATCCCCGTAATTCTTCTTCTTCTTTATCTTCGTAACAGTCAACAAAAGAGATAAGTATGCAGGATCGTCGGATATAGTTGAAGTTAAATAAGAAACCGATGGATGTTTTCGAATAAAATTTAATTAAATTAATAGAAAACAGCCGAAAGACGTCCGTCCACTGCTGGACATAGGCCTCCCCCAAGCACCTCCATTTCGACCGGTTTTGTGCTTCTCGCATCCAACGAGAAAACAATCAGTTCATTTATCAAATTAAACATTCTTACTAAACTTCAACTATATCCGACGACCCTGGTTACTTATCTCCTTTGCTGACAGTGTATTGTTTAGATGGAACAAATAACTCAATCCAATTTAAGTTCATATGATGTGCTCTTGGAGGCACGATACTAACGACTATCGACCTGAAAACTTTTCCGACGCAATACAAAAATTTTAAGTAGAGGACCAAAAAATTGAATTGTTGAACTCTTATCAACAAGGATAATATATCCAAAATTAACACTAGTAAAAATCCTAAATATATATATGTTTATTTTATTTCTTCAAAATACTGCTTCTGATTTTCATAACGTTTGTCCGATAATTTCATAAACAAATGACAATCATGTATAGTCTATTGTACCATCACGAATGGCTGCGGTAATTGTTTGAACAAACATACTTTGTATGGAAAAATCTATTGTGCTTATGTTTACATTTTCATGGTTTGCTTATGTCTTACCTACTATTTGGCATGGCCTCCTCCTTTTTGTCAAGTCATCTTGAATTTGTGTTTAATTCAGCCTATCGCGGTCAACTGCTGGACATAGGCCTAGAACCCAGGCTGCGCCACAACACCCTGTCCTCCGCCTTCCGCATCCAGTCTGTCAAAGTCTATCTAGCCGGGGAGTGTCCCAAGACTAGCGGAGATCCGCTGAATAAACAAAACATTGGCACTCCGGGAGTGCCGACAGAAGTGTAAACTTGAACAATTACGTGTGTATTTTTTGAATCGTCATACTTATGTAAACTTCTTTAGGCGCGTTGGGCATTTTTTGAGATGGGAAAAACCATTGAACTCGCGACACTGTTACCGTAACCGACACCTCTGTATATAAGTATATATGACGAAAATAACAAATAAAAGAAAATACACACGTAATTTTTCAAGTTTTCACTTCTGTCGGCACTCCCGGAGTACAACTGTTGGTTTTTTGTCATTACCAGCTTCAATCCCATGCCGTTATTATTTCTGCCTATTGATATTCTGTCTACCGAAACAGCCATAAGCTGTTTTACAAAAGGATTAAATCAAGTACGTCATATTCAAATTAGAAACTGGGAGACAGCGCATCAAGAAGATTTAAATCGTGTTTAATATTCTCTCAAGAAATAAATGATAGACTTTAAACTTTAACATTTGAAACAAGTCTATGTACACGCAACAGACAAATCGGTCGCAGAATACCTAGAACGAAATAATTTAGTAAATATGATAGCTAGATAAATAATTACGTATTTTATTATAGTCATAAAAAAAGAACGCACTCTTATTATTATTATGTTGAAGTGCCCTAACCGGGTTTCATGTTGGAACTTACTTATATTGTAACAATTAAATGTACACATGAATGCAATAAAGAATTTGAATTTGAAATGAAATAAGAATAAAAAAAAGATTCGGTACAAAGATACTGCTTGTTTCTTAAGACTGCCACCAGGCCCGTAACAGGATAAGTTCAACTATTGACCAAGTCGGTTATCTTTTAATTAAACGCATAATCTAAGAAGTCAATGTCAAAGTTTTTTATTTGTTAAACATAGTTGTAAAAATAGGTGTTTGAAATATAATAGGTACAGAGATCTCTATGTTTTGTCGTTAACAGCAAATATCAAATAGGTAGGGCATTCGAAATTACAATTTAGTAATAGTTTTTTTATTAAAAACTAAATGAAAAGCTAACAGAGTTGTACTATACTCAAAATCCTCTATCAAAGTTAACAATATTGCATTTTAGAACATTTAAATTCTTAGAAACATAATAACATTTCTTATATATTACTATTAAATTTTAAATATATTTATAAATGACAAACGTAATCACAGATTAAATGCTGTGCATTTAATTAACTAATTCTTAACGCACACATGACCAAGCCGTAAGGCAATATCAAAACTATTAAGCTGCTAACTGCCCCAACACTTTTACAACCTATTTGTGGATCTATTTTACAATACTGTCACGGTCGTAAGTCTAAGGCTGCATCTAAAGAAAGGGATTGGAGAAAAATTAGCCTTACTAAATGCGCATTCTTTGTTTAGTAAGACTTATTTTTCTTTACATGTTTTTCGGAGATACAACCATCTTGCTTATGACAGCAGAATAAATATTCACCACTATCCGAGTATTCGAAGTCATCGTGAATTAACTCCCAATGCCAAATAACCTCACCATATCTTCCTTCCAGGGCAAAGAACTCCCCGCCAAGGACCTCAGCGGTACTTCAGACCCCTATGTGCGTGTGACCCTCCTGCCAGATAAGAAGCACCGGCTGGAGACGAAGATCAAGAGACGTACTCTTAACCCTCGGTGGAACGAGACTTTCTACTTCGAAGGGTTCCCGATACAGAAGCTGCAGAGCCGGGTAAGATATAGAGGATTTTTTGCCATTCTTCTTTAGTTGTGTTTGCAGGAATCAGGGCTTGTTGGTACAAGCAGCATCAGATTAGTTGTCTGCTAGGTAATAAAGGTTAACTTTACAATCAGAGGGGCAATTCTCGTAATTTTAAGAACGTTCACAGTCTGATCTTAGTCTCATTCTGTCAAAAATACCTCTAATTTCCCTACATTTTGACAAGTTTTTAATATTGGTTTGTCGCCGAGATGAGACTGCGACTAGATTTTGAACGTTTTAAATTACGAGAATTGGCCTTTTGCAGTTTTATTGTTGCTCAAAACTCGCGCTTGCAATAATTATCATATTCAGCTTATACTTGTAATGTTCCCACTGCTGGAACACAAGCCTCCTCTCAGTGAGAGGGAGTGGGCCGTAATCCACCACTTGGGCCCAGTGCGGGTTGGTAGATGTCACATGTCTTCAATTTTTTTTTTATTCTAAACATTTCAGTTTTCTCACGATGTTTTCCTTCACAGTTTTGAGAGCAGTGGTAATGAAATAATTTACACAAAGTAAAGCATCTGTCAGGGTTCGATCCTAGGTAGCGGGTTGTTCGAAAGAGATACCGTGGCCCCTGGCACAGGCAACTGAAGGAACACGGGTGGGTTTTAGTCAGCAAAAGTCTGACCCGCCCTCTCGCTCCGCCCAGAGCGGGAGAAGTTATTTGAAAATTCCCACCCAAAGGGTTCGATCCTACAACCTACAACTCGTAATTCGCGATTGTTAACTTGTTACCATGGGGGGCATGGGGCCACCATTGAAAGAAAGAAAGAAGATACGTTTATTTGCGGTGAACATGACGCAAAAATGAACAAAAACACAAAAATAAAATTTAAAAAAAGAAGGTAAGGGAAACATGCGTCACATCCACGAAAAACGGCTATCGCTCAGCATTATGCTGCGACCGTATGCAAGACAGAGCCCACTCTTGACTACATAGAAAATAATTAAAATGCCAATGAAGGGTGGGGTGGCGACAGGCGAGCCCCTAACTACAAATTGATAAAAATTAACATTTGGCAGTGTGCGTGTCGACGAGTCGTGAACCTCTGGAGAATACTAATAGCGGTTTCTTAGTTAACGTGTTTTAATTAAATTAGAATGGTTTAATTTTGGTGTATTTGGGAATGGAAAGAATAATGTAGTGTGTCAGCTTAACTACTAACAATGCAGTACGATGGATTTTAATGTAAAAGAAAAAAAGAAAGAGAGAAAAAGTATTTATTGCGACTCGTACAGGAGGATCACAAACTAAACAAAGTAAAAAATAAAAAATCAAGTTATGCAATAAAAAAAAGAAAAATGAAACAGAAAATCCTATACGAGGCCAAAAGGCTCCTATCTCAGCATGATGCTGCGACATTTAAAAAAATAAATGTCACAGCGCTGGTATTCTGATAGGGCCTGCCGCTGTGATGTCACGGGCAACAAACAGTTTTAGCTGTAAATCTTGAAATGATGGGTTCTCTTACTAAGGATTCCATGGTTGCAAAGTGGCAAATCGTGGATTCGCCTGAGTTAGCCCAGTCCCATACACTTTTTATTTTATCGTTTTACAACATGCGGCAGGCAGGAGAGATTTTTGAAAAAGCCTAAGTAAAAAGTCATAATTCGAGGTTTGGCTCTCGCCTATTTCCTCCTCCTCCAATATTGGACCAATTTAAAAGATATTTCATAAGCTGAATAAGAAGGATGTGTATATACTGTATCCCTATATTTTTCTTTTTTCATGAATAGTTGTCAAAATAATTTTGAGCATTTTTCGAGGGTCTAGTGCTTATAAACATAATGTATCAACAAAAAGGAAAACATGGGGACATACAAGTAGTTAATATTTATTATTCTGCAAAAAAACATTGCTTTATGGTCATTAACCAGAAAGAAAACAGGCGAGAGCGTTTCTATGGAGAAAATACCCTTTGCCTAAACTTTCGCGAATTACGAGCGTTATCGTATTACTAGCTGACCCGGCGAGCTTCGTACCGCCTCAGAATTAAATAATGTGACAAAGTTCAATAGACACGTGGCGCCATCTATTATCATAATAACGTTATTGTTGTTTTCCTCGGGAACAGCACTTTTTTCAGGATGAAAGGTACCCTATGTCCGTTTCTGTACACCTGACAACGTATATGCAAAATTTCAGGATGATCGGTTCAGGCGGTTTAGGCGTGAAAAGGTAACAAACAGACAAAGAAATTACTTTCGCATTTATAATATTAGTTAGGATGTCATATACAGTGGCCTCTAACAGTTAGTTGAAATTTTTCCACTTCACCCTGAATCTGTGACACACCGCATTATGATTAAAAATTCTAGTGATCCAAATGTTTGATGGCGGGATGAGCTGGACTCATTTAATAAAGATTGGTCCTTGGCAGATCTGGACAGAGCGAGGTGGAAAGAGAGATATGGTGGTATATGAGAGGGATATGGTGTACATAATAAAGAGTATTCTATTCTATTCTATTCTATGGAGGCTTTTGCCCAGCAGTGGGACATAAAAAAAATCGGTCAAGTGCGCGGCAGACTCGCGCACCGAGGGCTCCGTATACTAAGCTAGCTACCTATGTAACTAAAAATTTACGGTTTTCGGATTTTTTCCTTTACTTGTACTACATAACCTTGCTTCTTGCCGATTTTCTAGGTCAACGGGAAGTACCCTATACATTTGATTCAATTGAGAGTGTCGAAATATACGTTTTTTGCGGCATAAACGGCCGTATCTTTGAAAATTTGATGGCACGGCGAGACTATCGCCGCGATTCTCTCGCTCGTGGAGCCGGCCCCTAACGGTTCCGTTTTTTCCTTTTGAGGTACGGAACCCTAATTAAAACATCTTTGAACTGATATAACGTGTTCATTGACTAAATCAACTACCTTTTGACTTACCTTAAAAATTAATCAAGTAAGGAGTACCTGATTATTTTTTATTTTATTTTAAACTATCTGCGCCCCGCAGTTTCACCCGCATAAGTGTCGATCCCGTGGGAATATCGGGATAAAAAGTAGCCTATATGTTAATCCAGGGTGTCAGCTACCTCCATACAAAATTTTATCAAAATCGGTTCAGCCGTTTGAGCGTGAAGAAGTAACAAACATATAAACACACACACACATACACACTCACAAACTTTCGCCTTTATAATATTAGTGTGATCATGATGTGCTGGAAAAATGTCAACTAACTTTGGAGGCCACGTTTTATTGTGACAATCTCTGCATAGTAGCAGTTTTATAGGCGCCATCTTGATGCGAAGGGTCAATTTATGGTATACAAGCTGCGTCACGTGCCCGATGAAATTGCCCATCAGCAAAATTACGGACTCCCATAGACAATTTCATCCTCTGCTGAACCCATATAGGGAGTGAATTTTCGAAAATCCTTCCTTTGTGCTCACTTTCGTTACATCAGGAATTGCCGTTCTATTCTGTAGAAATCTCACATTGAAAAATTAAGTAAACTATAGCCTCAAAACATTATAAAATAAAAATACGTGTGGCACTCGGGGACTGCCGCGGTAAAGCTATTGCATAGCATTTTTATCAACTTATGCAATTATAATATTTATGCAATATTTTTTTTTCTTTGATATTAATTCAAATTACACTTTTTTAGCGTGGTGACCGATAAGAAAACAAAACACGCATACGTCTAGTCGCACGCACACAAACACCGTGCCGAAGTCTGCCGAACTAATACGACGTTAGACGATGCACGGCTTTCAACGCTGCACCGCTGTGCCGGTCGGAGTGGGGGGTGTTAGGTTTATTTTCGTTACGGAATTTCTTCATTCGGTCGCCGCGCTCAAAGCCCAAGATAAAAGCTATGCAATAGCATAAAAACTTTTTAACAAAAAAACTAAACCTCCGAAAAAACTGAAAAGCAAAAAATAATAAACCATGTTTAGGTTTATTATTTTTTGCTTTTCAGTTCATACATTACAATCAGTGAGTGAATAATCAATCATCCCCTGTTTTCCTACCCTTAGGGTTGGAATATTTTTTCCAAATTTATATGGGACCACCTTTGAGTATACCCTTTCCAATAAAAAAAGAATTATCAAAATCGGCCTGCTCTGTAAAAAGTTATGCATGGTCATACATAAAAAAAAATATATATATACGCGTCGACATGATAACCTCCTCCGTTTTTTCGTCGGTAAAAAATAGGTGAAGTGAGCTTGGAAAAGAGCTGTCATTTTACTGGATGCTAGGTTGGCAATATTGTCAGCTCACTTCAAGCTGACTTCGACTAAGCTTTCATAGTGGGATTTTTACAGAATGCATCGGCTATTGTGCAAAATTTAATTCTTCTAGACCAGCAGTTTAGGCGAATCTGACACTACCACCGACGAGACCAGTGGTGGTCCAGAGGCAACGGCTCTGACTTACGACTTGTAGATCGTGAGTTCGAACTCAGACAGGCTTAACTTTGTGTAAAATAATCTCATCAAACACACATAACAAAGAGAACATACAAAAAAAACACACACAAAGAGACACAATAAAGAGAAACATACATAACAAAGAGAGTACATAATAAAGAGTATTCTATTCTATTCTCATCACCACTGGTCTCAAAATGTTGAACGGAAACATCGTGAGGAAACCGGCATATCCTAGAACCAAAAATTCGAAGACACGTGACATTTACCAACCCACACTGGGCCCGCGTGGTAGATTACAGCCCACTCCCTCTCGAAGAGAGGAGGCCTGTGTCCCAGCAGTGGGAACATTGGCTGACTACTATGCTTAAGAGTGAATTTCTAAAAATCTTTAGTGCAAAAAATTGTTAGTGCTCATCTTCGTCATACAAAGTGTTAAAAAAGTAACCCGACAAACTTTAAGAGGTGCTTTAGACCATCGAACTGAACAACTTTCACTATGGGACCAACTCTGAAATCACGAAAAAAAAATCAGCTGTTTCATACATTTTGGTCAAGTAGGTATTGAACTTTTGTATTAAACAGCTGATTTTTTTTCGTGATTTCAGAGTTGGTCCCATAGTGAGTCTAAAGCAGGGATGCACAGACTTATTGAAACCATGGGCCACTTGGGCAAATGATGAACTAATGGCGGGCCACTAGCACAAATTAAAAACATAAAAATAGCCATAAAGAAAATATACTAGTTTAAAGCGTGATACTGCATTGTGCTTACAATCTTTTTAACATTTGGCTTTTTAATTTTTAACCTCAGCAATATTTTTCCTTCACATGTACGAGGGAATATTTTTGCTGGCGGGCCACTGGCATATTGCCGGGGGGCCGCATGCGGCCCCCTGGCCGCGGTCTGTGCATCCCTGGTCTAAAGCATCTCTTAAAGTTCGTCAGGTTAATTTTTTAACACCTTATGTAAGGAATTGTTGTGCAACATTTTATAGACCCAGCAGTTTAAACTGTATCTTGTATGTCAATGAATGAATTCATGATTTTGATTAAGTTAATGCTTCTATCTTTTGCAGGTACTCCATCTCCACGTGTTTGACTACGATCGGTTCTCGAGAGATGACTCCATTGGTGAAGTGTTTCTGCCACTATGCCAGGTAGTGTACCTTTGTATTTGTTGTCTCTTTCTTTTTTAGCACCTTCCTCTTCTCTCGTGCTTGCGCGAGCTGTAAAGGCATAGGTAAGTACGTGAACTTTTTTTTCAATTATCCTATATTGTTCCATTGCTGGACAAAGGCCTCCGCCATATTCTTCCACCTTTCTTCAATCCAATCGGTTAGGAACGAGTCCAAATCGTCACGCCAGCGTTTCTTTGGCCTGCCTCGGTGACGACGCCCGTCTTCAGGCACCCACTGTGTGACGACTTTGGCCATCTGCCTGGATGCATCCTGTAAGTGTGACCCGCTCAATCCCACTTCAGCCTCGCAGGCTTATCACCAACATCGGCGAAGCCTGTCTTGGAGCATATTGTGGTGTTGCGAACGTGAACTAAAAAAATTAAATAAATTATTATAAACTCTCTTAGAACGTACAGACGCTAGCACATCAAGCTACCGCAACTGTAAAATTTTCCCAATCAACCTTGAAAAAAATCTATTAAAAAAAAAAAAAAATCTATTAAAGAGTTTGTAGTAACTTGATGTGCTGGCGTCTGTACATACCCCATCTTTCTGGGGCAAGGTTGACACAAAAGGGAGGAAACCTATACTCACCAGTGGAACAAGGCACTCGACAGCTTTATTTCATCCAGTGCTGGCTGATGATAGTGATGATAAAGAATTAAGTAAATTTTGGAATGCATGAAGAAGCCTCCTCGTGTAGCGCAGTTTGTTCCGCCAGTTACTCAACTGAACCGAGCGCTCGGCGCATCCTGGACAGTCACACCCAACACCTTATTTAACTGGCCAATTCTTCCCTTGCGGTGGTAGGGCTAACGCCCGCCTGGTATGCGACCACCCTCCATGCGTGGGAGTTCCAGTGCCTTAGGCATCTTCTGGGCACGCTCGTTCCTTCATAGACCTCATCCATCGCTTTCCATCAGGCGTGATTGAGGTCAAGAGCGGGCAGGCCCATTCAGCAGTAAAAAAAAATAAAAAAATCGGCCTTTTTGCCAATATACCCCAAAATACTAAAAAGGACAACAGTCAGGGTTTTTTTACTCTCTCTACCATATCTACCATCACGACCCTAGATTAAAGATTAACAGGGATCCTTTTTAATGGATCCATAAAAACAAATCTACGTTATGTCTTTCTTGAATACTTAATTGGAAGGAACGAATCTCCTTTTGTCCTCTGCAATAACAATTAACGTCTACTACAGTAGCTCGTAAAGAATTCTTTAGTCTTCTGAAGATAGTTTTTTAACTTAGCTAGGTGTCACAGGAGCCGAGGAGCTCGTGGGTCGTGGCTTTATAGTTTAACAGAATAGATCGACTGGTCTCTGTCTTATCTACCAATACTTTACGAAAGACATTTATTTTTTAAATGTCGCAGCATCATGCTGAGATAGGAGACTTTTGGCCTCGTATAGGATTTTCTGTTTCATTTTTTTTGTTACTTTTTTTTATTGTATAACTAATTTTTTATTTTTTACTTTGTTTAGTTTAGTCTGTGATCCTCTTGTACGAGTCGCAATAAATAATTTTTCTTTCTTTTTAAAGATCGCTTTTGACTATTGCGTAAGTGTAAGATATAACAGCCGCACGGGTCGATAGAAGGTTAAGCTACGCTTGCCGCGGTCGTTTTGTGGATGGGTGACCATCCATTAGGAGCTTCGTGCCTCGGAAAGCACGTTAAGCCGTTGGTCTTGGCTGTCATTTATACATCTTTGACAGTCGTTACGGGTAGTCAGAAGCCCAAAAAAAAACAGTAAAGTGAAAAGAAAACACAGATTGCCATCACTCACTGAGATATCGAATATACATTAAAACCGAGTACATCCCGAAGACAGCCGAACACATCCGAAGCGGGTCGATTACGGTAACAGGAGCGCGACTTCAATAGTTTTTTCCCATCTCAAAAAATGCCCAACGCGCCTAAAGAAGTTTTCACTTCAAAAATCTGATAACCAGTCTCACCAAGGGGTATCGGTGTTACCCAGTAAATGGGTTGTGGAGGTCAGATAGGCAGTCGCTTCATGTAAAATACTGGTATTCAGCTGCATCATAAATCCGACTAGACAGGCGTGATCACGGTCAAGAGCGGGCCCATTCAGCAATAAAAAAAAATAAAAAAAAGACTGGAAGCCGACCTCAACATAGTTGGGAAAAGACTCGGCAGTAGTTGAAGAATATCTGGAGCCGTTTTTACCCGCATACTTAGTATTCTTGTGGCATCTAACTTTCAATACACTAGGCAAAATTAAAAAAAAAATACATTAGTCGTATTACCTTTTTCGTCTCGTAAAAACATGGCCCGTTTCTTTTTCGTCTCGTCTCGTAAAAACAAAGTCTGGAAATGTTAAAACCATTACATATTCACATACTACTTTTGCGTGTGACTCCACAGCAAGCATTAAGTTTTCATAATGATATTATCTGTTATGGTATCTCTCTTATGATATATGGTCGCTCACAATGGGCCTTATTAGAAGGCTGAAAGTCGCCCAAAGGGCAATGGAGAGGGCTATGCTTGGAGTTTCTCTGCGTGATCGAATCAGAAATGAAGAGATCCGCAGGAGAGGCAAGGTAACCGACATAGCCCGAAGATTGAAGAATTGCCAAACTTAAGTGGCAGTGGGCAGGGCACATTGCTCGCAGAACAGATGGCCGATGAGGCCGAAAGGTTCTGGAGTGGCGACCGCGTACTGGAAGACGTAGCGTTGATGATATGAATCCTCTATAAAAGATTCTGAAACAGTTTTTTGCAATACTAATATCGAACAAAAATGACGGCCGGCGGGATACGACGTGAATTCGAATAACCTATAAGTTCTTTTTTTTTTAATTACGGCGGTGCCGGTGTGGTAGTGAAAAGCGCGTGCATGACAATGTTTTTTTTTTTTTAAAGAGTTTCATAATGAAATTTTGTACAACATTATAACACTCGTTTGAATGATATTATGGTTACTATAACACTGGTTGTTTTAACGTTGGCAATAAGCTAACTGTTTCAGAAACTTTTATAGAGGATTTATAGCATGGGTGTAGATAAAATATATTTATGTTATTTCTCACTGTCAGTTAGTCACCAAACTGTTTAATATGTATAGAATAATAATTTCGCCATCCCATAAATGTGTAATTTTCTTTAGGGGCTTAAATATAAAATTGCCTTTCTTACCTTTATGTAAATAAAAGTAATTTAAAAAACCCATTACACGTTATCTATAAAAAGTGAGGCCCCAGAATACACATGTACGTCTAACACGTACATTACACGTATGTTACAGATATTTCAGGTATTATAACTGAAGATACTTTAGATACGAGGTATATACCGGTAAATTGGTTAATATTACTATTACCGGATCTTACCTGTATCTAAAGTTTAATTTCACGGCGAGTTTGCTATACACTAAATCGTGTTTTATTATGTATAAAATTGTCATATCATAATTATCATCATATTATGAGAGCAGTACTGTAGTGACCCAGTCGTAATGGCCGCGACTTTCGAGTTGTAAGTCGTAGGTTCGAACCCAGACAGGCGCTTTACTTTGTGTAGGTAAATTATTTTCATCACCACTGCTCTCAAAACGGTGAAGGAAAACATCGTGAGGAAACCGGCATGTCCTAGAACCAAACATTCAAGGAGATGTGTGTGACATCTACCAAACCGCACTGGGCCCGCGGGGTTATAGATCTTTGACAGTCGTTACGGGTCGTCAAAAGCTCGAAAATCTTGACAACCAGTCTTATAAGGGGTATCGTATTACCCAGTAACTGGGCTGTGGAGGGCAGATAGTCATGTAAAAAATACTGGAATTAAACTGCTTCCGATTAGACTGGAAACCGATCCGAACATAGTTGGGAAAAGGCAGATAATGATTTTTTTTCACATAAACCTCAATACTAAAATACACGCTTCCTTATTCTTAATATACAAAGCTTTCACCCAGAAGAATTCCGTAAATTTCTAAGAAAATTAGCAACAATTGTTCGCAATACAAGGTGCCCGTAATTTACTAAAGGGATGAACGCTAAGGAAAACATACGTTTATTTGCGGACCAATTTATGTAGCAGTAAAGTGTATACTACATAAAATACTGAGCATTCCGTACAGAAGTTACTTATTGCTTGTTTTAAAGTATAAGGCGGTCTGCAATACCAGGATAACGCTATCTGCCTAGAGCAGAGATGGGCCGTTGTAACTGGCGCGACTTACGACTTGTAGGTCGTAGGTTCGAACCCAGACAGGTGCTTTACTATCTGTAAATTAATTCATCACCACTGCTCTCAAAACGCTGAAGGAAAACATCGTGAGGAAACCGGCATGTTCTAGAACCAAAAATTTGAAGCCACGTGACATCTGATAGAAAGAAAAATAGGCTTATTCATCAACCCGCACTCGGTAACCGTGGTAGATAACAAGAAGATAGAAGAGAGGAGGTCCGTGTCCCAGCAGTGGGAACATTATACGCTGATTATGCTAATCTGCCTAGTCTTTTCCCAACTATGTTGGGATCGGCTTCCAGTTTCACCGGTTGCAGCTGAATACCAATATTATACATGGAGCGACTGCCTATCTGACCTCCATAACCCATTGGGAGGGGATATGTATAATGTTACCGACGTGGTCGCTCACAATGGGCCTTATTAGAAGGTTGAAAGTCACCCAAAGGGCAATGGAGAGGGCTATGCTTGGAGTTTCTCTGCGTGATCTAATCAGAAATGAAGAGATCCGCAGGAGAACCAAGGTAACCGACATAGCCCGAAGAATTGCTAAACTTAAGTGGCAGTGGGAAGGGCACATTGCTCGCAGAACAGATGGCCGATGGGGCCGAAAGGTTCTGGACTGGCGACCGCGTACTGGAAGACGTAGCGAAGGCCTCCCACAAGGTGGACCGACGACCTTGTGAAGGCCGCAGGAACTCGTTGGATGCAAGAAGCAAAAAAAAAGCACAAAACCGGTCGAAGTGGAGGTGCTTGGGGGAGGCCTATGTCCAGCAGTGAATGTTTTTCGGCTGAAAAACATAATGGCTGGGAAACAATATACATATACCTTGGTAAGGCTGGTTGTCAGACTTTTGGGGCTTTTGAATACCCGTAACGACTGAAAAAGATCTACAATCATTCTCCTGTCCTTATCCAGGGGTCGGGAAACATGTCTTTTTCTTCCGTACTTCTCTATTAGTCGTCATCTCGGTAGTCACCCCCTTTCTAACCGTGTCATCTTTCACACAGTTCATCCATCGTTTCTTTGGTCTTTCCCTACTCATATTATTATATATCCACATTTGTACTCCAAACTTTCACATGGGTAATTGTAATATTTAATTAAAATTTAAATGTAAGTACAGTAAGGCATCAATTTTGCATAAGCATATTAAAGTTCAAATTGCTGTGATAATACCGGCCGCCTCGCGCCGCAGGCCACATCTGTGTGTGTAAGTCGAACACGCATTGCCTAGCGTGAGCGTCACAGTATAAATATCTTTCTACTGTCCTAGCGTCGAACGAAACAAAACATATCGTCGCTTTTACGCACACGGTACTACGTAATTACACATAACCTTGGTGGGTTCATACTACTGCTCAAATTCACTTCATCGTAGCAAGTATAGATAGCTGGTAACGTAACCTAATGGTTTAGCAAACGTGAAAGTCTGGGTTCCAATCTCGAGATGAGACTATTATTTTTCTTTTCAACAATTATCTTTTTCGTTTTTTTTTTTTTGTTATTCAATAGAGATAATAAAAGAGAATAACAATGTAATAATTTTTATGTTTTTATTATTATATTGTTATGCTTATGTTATATGGGGTTAAAAATAAAAATGTTTTATGCTTAAGTGATTTCAAAATGTTTATTCGTTATAAACAGTCATATTTATTAGGACTTATTGCGGTTATAGCTTAAGTATTCATTTTCATTATGAAAAGAAGATTGAAACTAAACCTCAAAATAATCCTTATTAATACGGATATGACACAATTTTATTTTAATATTACTAAAATCAATTTATAACTTAATACTTTGTATAAATGTTCTTGTTTATTATTTCCAATCAAATATTATGTTTTTGAGCTGGTTTTCGTTTGCACGGCGAACGCTTCGTAAACACTTGTTGAATAATTCGGCAAAATATCTCGGAAACCAATTGTTTCATATTCACTGACCAGCTGGGCCTTCCACTTCGCTTTCGACTGGCAAGGCTACCCTCTTCCTTATATCTTTTGACCCTCCGACTCACAGTAGGTAATTTCTCTAAAACAAAAAAGGAATACTGTTAAGCTACTAGCAAAATTATAAAATATTATTACTATTTTGAAACAAAATTATTTTGAAAATAGAAATGTTACAAAATGATTATATATTATAATATTATGCTTAATATTATATTCATCATTCCAAAAGTAAATAAATAAACTTTAGGAAATATATATTTTTTTTCTATTTAGGGCTTATGGTAGGTAAATATAAAACGTTTAAAAAAATAACTACAAGGATCATCATTTATACTTTAATTAGATAAATGTTCCATAAAATAATGAAATCATAATACTCACAGTCAGTCCGGTTTCATCAAATATTTGTGATATAATAATAAGTCCATATTTACGCAGCGCGATAATATCAGCAGCTATCATCTCGATATTTAAATTTGCTTGCATTTCAAAATGAACTACAACAACGCTAATAGATTAAACACACTTCACATATCAAATTATCCACCAACCAAGAAGCAACAACATTCTATTTAGTCGGGGACTAGCGGTGAATGAGTTAAGCATCTGTCTACCTTATGTTTTATTTATTTAGATTTCTGTGGGTATAATCATAAAGTTTTATGAACTATGTGAACAAGACGAACATGACACGGAACTATATTCGAGTAATATGCGAGTGTGTGTGTCTAATTACTCATTAAAAGAAGGTCGTAAGTTAAACTAAACGTCAAGCTATTGCATTGTGACTTTGCCTATGGACTTTTGGAGCCTACTGTACATTACAACTGGGCGATGAAATTAAAAGCCATTGGATACCCAAATGAGTCTGTCATTCATTCTTAATGGAATGATCGAAAACAAATGAATTCAATCATGCTAGTTCGATGGGATATGTTCATTCATTTGGTGTGGTCTATTTGGATAGTTATTGGATTGAAAATTGTTGTAAATCGAGTTGGTAAATGTTTCTAAAGGAATTAAGACTTCAAAATTCAATTAAGTTTCCTGTTGACAGCGATGCGGACGAGTTTTTTGATGCCCTTTGTTTGTAAATGTTAAATATTTGTAAATATTTGAATGTGTAAATATTTTAAAATAACTTTAGAGCATAATTGTTATTGGAAATAAAATAAAGTATATATAAGACTTCAAAAGGAAATTCAATAAAAAATATGAAATAGATTGAATTCCGGAAGTCTGTCTTAGGATCTGTGTTTTAGTGTTTTACCACCGACTTCCGGAATTAAAGTTATTTCATATTTTTGAGTGAATTTCCTTTTGAAGTCGCTTAATTTTTTTATTAAAATTACGTTTTATTATTTCGTATTTTTTTTAGTTTTAAATAAAAACTGGAATATTTGTTTGAAATATGTAGTTAATATATAAAAAATTGCACTAGAATTTGACCAAGGTTTTGAGATCTGATGTTTTCCCTTTGACATTACACCCGTAGCTCGTATCAATAAGCCAGGCCGTCACACTTACATATTGTATTAGTCCATATCTTGAAAATTACTGAATCGATTTTGATGAAACTTGCACCATTCCCTAAGTTGAAGTAAATGAAAGCCAATAAAAAATGGTCACGATCCGATTAATAGTAGCGGAGAAATGCGTGGACAAACATACATACATATTTTATAACAAGTTGCCAAAGTCGGTTACAGAACTTAGCGATGGAAAGTTCAAAACCCTCACCAAACGAGTCCTTATCAAAAAAGCATATTATAAGATTAAAGACTACGTTGAAGACAAGGTAGTTTGGCAATAATTCCTTCTGCACATGTGGCTTCCCTGGCACCTCTTTGACGGCATAAGTTCTACGTAAATGTCTATTAACTGCTCTCAAATTACGATGTTTATTTTTTATTTGTACATACTTCTATGACATAATCTTTTTATTATTTGACATTATATACAGACAATTTTAATTTTTCACCTCTTTCTTAGTTGAAATGGCAATCATATCTCTTGGTTTTAGTAGATTTTTATATTTTGTTTATCCTTTTGATACATCCTTATTTTGTAAATGTGAGGACTTTGTAAGCCTTGTAGACTAGATCTGTAGACCATTTTTTATTTTTATCAAGTACCTGGTACTTGTTGACAGGCCTACGCTGTCCTCCCATACCTACTGTAACTCGAAAACATTGTAAAAGCCAATTATTTTT
Organism: Hydraecia micacea; assembly: GCA_914767645.1. NCBI lineage: Eukaryota > Metazoa > Arthropoda > Insecta > Lepidoptera > Noctuidae > Hydraecia > Hydraecia micacea. The sequence goes on from OU611804.1 coordinate 4,228,439, forward strand.
AAAAGAGTAACCATGGAGTTTCTTGCCGGTTCTTCTCCATAGGAAACGACCAATTGGAACCGTGCACCTAGCTTCTGACGTTTCATAAGTGCCCATGTTGGTTTATGTGAAATAAAAATATTTTGATTTGATTTGATTGATTTGACATACATCTATAAAATTTTGTATATTTGTTTGGAAGCCCTAATAGATTGTAATATGTGAATATATTGCAGTTCCAATAATATTACATACATACGTGTCGAATTGATAACCTGCTTTTTTTGAAGTCGGTAAAAAGACATGATGCGAAGACCCCAAATAAACTGGGATAAGGTCTGGAGAATGATGATGATACATTAGGGGTGCTACGTGGCTCACTAAGGAGCTCGTGGCTAAATATAATTATAATAATTATAGTTTAGGTTGGAAGCATAAGGTTGGAAATCTGTAACCAATCACACGCGAGCCAAATTTGTCGCAGTAACTATTATGGGTACTAGTTAACTGATTACATACCTATACTTATTCATATTATTTGTAAATACATACATATTGATCTAAACGTGTATACTTAATTTTAATGCGCACAACTTACTTCCAAGCTATTTGAAAAACTGCTGCTTTGTAATTCTGCCGTTTTAATTAAAAAGGGCACTACTAAAATTTTTCATGAAATTGAGTTATATATATATATCCGGAATCAGGAAAAAAGGGCCTATCCGGATATATAATTATATAACTCAATTTCATGAAAAATGTTAGTTGTGCCCTTTTTAATTAAAACTGCAGAATTGTTTACATAATTTTCTTCCGAGCGCGCAACGAGCCCACCAATCCCCCCCAATCAAGACGTGATCTTTACCGCAATAGCCAATGACAACTAACCCTTCCTTCTGCATATTCCAGGTGGACCTCAGCGAGAAGCCGTCATTCTGGAAGGCTTTGAAGCCTCCAGCTAAAGACAAGTGCGGCGAGCTGCTGACCTCACTGTGCTATCATCCCAGCAACAGTGTACTGACACTGACACTGTTGAAGGCAAGGAACCTGAAGGCTAAGGATATTAATGGGAAATCAGGTATGTCTTTTTGTACTATAGAGGTACGTCCGAAAGGGTTACCGCTGCCCCGGAACATAAAGGGCTAAGGAAGGAACACGGGTGGGTTTTAGTCAGTAAGAGTCTGACACTCCCTTCCGCTCCACCCAGAGCGGGAGGAGTCATTACATGATTTCTCATCCAAAAAAAAGGTATGAGGAACAGGGTGTAAAGTTCACTCATCCTCCATAGAAAAGGGAGGATCCTCCGACCAGACGAGTGTTGTGTCTGGCGGACAACTGCCCGATAATTCATGTCGGGCCGTTGTATCTATGCTAGTTGCGCGGTAAACTCTGCTTGCGAGATGCAGGATTTTGCGTGACGTCAGTATGACGCGTTGTTCGCATGTGGCGTTGTAAATACCGCTACAGTACAATTTTTATTAGTGCAGTCAGGGAATTTTTTTGTTAAGCAAATTGACACTTTAAATCAATTTGCCGTGAAAATCAAAAATCACAATCGTCTTTCCTTGACAATGGCTATATTCTATACTATTTTTATTTATGGCAAGTAAAGCCGATGTCGACTATTCTGCCAATGTCAAAAGTGAATTGGAAGAGCAAGTGATCATTATTAAAAAAAAAAACGTTGCGACAGTTGAACTTAATGTACTTAGATCTTATTTCACAGTGACAGTACAGACGCCAGCACATCAAGCTACTACAATCTGTCAAATTTCTTTAATAGATTTTCAACTTTATCACTAAAGCAAAGTTCGAGTTAGGTTCAAAGTTGATTGGCAAAATTTGACAGTTTCGGGTAGCTTGATGTGCTGGCGTCTGTACAATAGTAATATGACAGTTGTGATTTACGGATAATGTAGGTTGATGGTTAATTTCATCATCATCATCAGCCTATAGCAGTCCACTGCTGGACATAGGCCTCTCCTATTGCACGCCATTCAAGTCGATTTTCGGCAACTCTCATCCAGCTGGTTAATTTGCTTAACAAAAGTTTTTCTAACTATTCATTGCAAGCAGTGGTGGCCCAGTGGTAATCGGCCGCGACTTACGAGTTGTAGGTCGTAGGTTCGAACCCAGACAGGCGCTTTACTTTGTGTAAATCATATCATCACCACTGCTCTCAAAACTGTGAAGGAAAACATCGTGAGGAAACCGGCATGTCCTAGAACCAAAAATTCGAAGACATGATGGATTACTGCCCACTCCCTCTCACAGAGAGGACGCCTGTGTCCCAGCAGTGGGAACATTATAGGCTGATTATGTATTCATTTGCAAAACAAAGGTAATTTTGTCGTTTATGTTCGCCTAACTGGTCAAAATGTACTGAACAGCAGATTTATTTTTTCGCGATTTCAGGTTTGGTCCCATAGTAAAAGTTGTTTGTTATCATGAGTACAATCACGTGTTTAGGTATCGGTTACTAATTACCAGTCACCCTATATACAACTAAGCGTGCATTCACACGAGCGACATTTATTTCGTAGCTATGTTCCGATTTGATGGGTGCCGGTGTTCTTACAGAGGAATGAGACAGCTTTTCAACTTTGGCTCTGGGTTGGCAACACCTGGCTTATTTGCCACCATTGGTTATTGAACCCAAAAAAAGATTCCAATATTCAAATTACAAGATAACTCGAGATACTCAATATTGGAGTTTCAAGCAATAAATGTCTTCTTCTAAGTACAGACGCCAGCACATCAACCTACCCGAAACTGTCAGATTTCCCCAATCAATTTTTAACCTTAGCCTTCAGCAATAAAGTTGAAAATTTATTAAAGAAATTTGACAGATTGTAGTAGGTTGATGTGCTGGCGTCTGTACTTACCGGAATTTGCTGTCTCATTGGTTTATTTAGGTACGCACGGATACACATCAAGCAATACATAACCAGTATAAGTTGACTTCTGATAATGCGGAAAACATACAATGCAAGATCACCTAAAACTGGAAATATACAAAGTATTAAAAAATTAACCTTACAAACTTAAGAGGTGCTTTAGACCATCGAACTGAACAACTTTCACTATGGGACCAACTCTGAAATCACGAAAAAAAATCTGATTTGAAATTTTTTTTTTCGTCGCGCCTAAAGAAGTTTTTACTTCAAAAACCCATAAACACCCAAGTTTCCAACCGAAAACTCTGAAATTGAAACACGTTTCAAATTCAACTTAGCAAATAAAATTGAAGAAACCACTTTTTATTAAGTTGACTAATGCGCCCTTCCCTAGGGTTGACCATAAATCAAGTTATGGATCTAAGAAGTCCCAATTATGGGCCGGTTCCATTTTCAAGGGGAAACTCGAGACGGGAAAAGATATTTTTTCTGGCTTAATGATCGCTTGGGGCAGGGTTGTGCTTAGTACGAAAAATCTTCCGTTTTCCTGAAAAATGACAGCGAGTTTTTTTTTTTTTGTGAAGATTAATTTTTTTTTTGCTTATGATACTTACCTACATCAAATAACATCACGCCTGTATTGGTATTCCTTGAAGGGCTGGGCAAAGATGGACCCAAATTTCGCCAGTCATTTTTAAGTAATAATCAGGATGGCAACCAACCGATTATCATTAATTAAAGATAAGGTTCGCGAGCACATTCGCAAGAAGCTGCCAGTATCATCACAACGCTAATATTTTCTCATTGTTTATCTTATTCTATGTCCTGGATGAAAGGCACATAGGGACATAGAATACTTTTTATCCCGTTAATAGGTTCCCTTAGAATTATTTTTGAAATCTACATGGGCGAAGTCGCTGGCGAAAGTTAGTTTCATATAAATCTGTCCGATTTGGTTGATAATTGATAGTCTTTATAAGTAGAATAGAGAAAGATATAAGAGACATTCAATCACACTAAAAACCTTTTATCATCGTGATATTTCCACGAGATTGAGACATTTGCGGGTGAAACCGTGAGGCGCAGCTAGTTCATTATATTTATAGCACCATATTGTCGATCTCGCTTAAACGCGCATTAAGCGCTATTACAATGTTACGCAAAAAACCGCCTAGGGAATTTGAATAGCAACGATTTGCAGAGCCTCGAAAACTCGAATAGCAATATTACGCTAACAAACAAAATTGTACCAACCAACACGTAGGCAATTTGTAACTAGCTACTAAAATTCCCAACCCAAGTCCTCGTTAATTAAACCCCAGTACAACATTTTTTAAAGCGCCCGGAATTTTAACCTGACATCAGGAATTCCTTACGGAATTTCAACATAATACGGACAACCCTCAAGTTAAGGGAAATGAATTTTATTCCTGAAGAATTTTCACGAGAAAATGTCTAGTAGATTACTCTCTGGTTCATTAAGATTTTTATTATTAAAGGTGCTTTTATGGGCACCCATCTACTCTAATAATAAAGCTGAAAGCACTAATCTCTGAAACTACCAGTCGGATTAAAACAAAAAGTGGCACTCCGGGAGTGCCGACAAAAGTAAAAACTTGAACAATTACGTGTGTATTTTTTGAATTGTCATAAAAATAAAACACAAACAGAATTCCTTGCCATCACTCACTGACATATCGGAAATACCTACATTAAAACCGCACCTACCACTGTTTGTCTCTGCATCACCCAAAGGTTGACTGGTAGAAAATGCCTATGGCATTAAGTCCGCCTCTGTACATTTTTGTGCTTGAAGTATTAAATAAATAAATAAATAAACCGAGTACATCCCGCGGACAGCCGAATACATCCGAAGCGGTGTCGAATGTTGATGATTACCTATACACCTGTGCGTACTTCTAAAGGGAATGAAGGATCGATGTCTCATGTGCTTAAAAAAATCATGTACTCAACCAACACATCTCTCAATTACAGACCCCTACGTTAAAGTCTGGCTGCAGTTCGGCGACAAACGCATAGAGAAGCGCAAGACAGCTATCTTCAAATGTACCCTGAACCCCGTCTTCAACGACTCCTTCTCTTTCAACGTACCCTGGGAGAAGATCAGGGAATGCTCCCTGGATGTCCAGGTCATGGACTTTGACAATATTGGCAGGAATGAGCTGATTGGCAGAATATTGCTGGCTGGTGAGTTGATTAATAATTATTAGTACATTAAGATACGTGTGACTAAAGTAGTCCATTATTTATTTCAATTAAACCATGTACAGGCACTTTTGATTTGTCAAAATTAAATAGTCGGTCAGTTAGTCAGAAAGTTAAAGCTAGTTTCCCATTCCAAAGCGTAGATCTCTATGGAGAAGAACGGGCAAGAAACTCCATGGACACTCTTTTAAATCAAGATATTACAAAATCCTGGGTATATTATTCTTGTTGCTTCTATATGTGAGAACAATGTAAAAAAAACACACACAAATAAAGAAACACTTCAAAATACTTATAAGATTAAAAATAAGCATTCGCATAAGCATTCACCGCTCCCAAATATCCCAATACTGAAAGTCCAAAAAACGTCTTGACTTTTTGGTAAAAATCTGCTATTTTCCGAGGCAAATAAGTAGCCTGGTCAATCAATCGTCTCTAGGGCAAATCAGAATACGTGTGCTGCAACACCGCTGGGACCACTCATTGGCTAACGTTACCTGTCCGTGGTTGCCTTATTGGATACCAAATCAGTTGGAATATTTAGGGCTACCCATATTTTTAACGGCCAACATAGTTTTAGGCATCGTTCACACCAAACGTATTGTGCGCCGCTGACTGTGAGCGCGCGTTACGCAGTTTATCGCTTTTCAATATATATTTAACTTCTTGTTCACACCGAACCGACTATACGCTATTACGTAGTGCGTTGTCGCTGACTCTCGGTCAGGGAGGGCACACTTAGCACTGTCATCAATTTCCATAGACGACAGCGACATCTGCAGTTTGATGGGTTAAAAAAACTTGGCAGCCATTTTCTTGTTTGTCAAATTGTCAAACAAATGTCATTGTCGCCGCCGGCCGGCCATCCGCCATTATCATTGTCAACTCCGCAACTCCGGCTTTCCCGACGTTGATGCGCTTCCCGAAATCCCGAGTTTATCTCAGCTAATTATGTTAAAATTGTTACTTGTTACTGTTATTTGTTAAACCCTGATTGTGACCCTAAACATTATAATAAAGATTCGCTACTTATAGTAAGTATGCTTAACTATAGGTATGTGTATATTTATTAGAGCCTTAGGTCACCCACCAAACTCAAGGTGGCAGCACTTTCCATACATGCAAATTTTACCACAGAGTTGTCACTCTTTCCCTCTATAGGTACTTTACTCTTTGCTCTCGGTGGCCGATTATTGTACTACGCGTCTATGCACGGCGGACGCGGATTGGCTACGTTGCCTAACGTAACAGCGTATTAGCGCAAGGTGAGAACGCGTACTGCAGACTGAGTCCACGTTCACACTGGGCACAGAGTACTATTTTATACACTGGGGCAGACAGTGAGCATACTCACAGTCGGCGGCGGACAATACGTTTGGCGTGAACGATGCCTTATACGCGTAGTAAGAGATGACTGACTTGGAGTCGATCACACCAAGTCGTTAATAAAAAAACTTTCAATAGAGTGGCGATTAGGTTATCACATTAAGGGCGCATTCCACCAAACTTTTCTACATAGAATAAGTTTTATACTGAGAATACATTTTTATTTTGTTGACAGTTTTTCCAAACTGTCAGACGCCAATTTTATTCCACGGATAAAAGATATCTATGTTTGGTCAAATCAGCCCTTAATAGTACAGCGGTTATTACAAGTTGTTATCGGTCTGTTAAATAATAAAATAATCAATTTTACTAAAAATAGAAAACTGAATTATTCAAACATAATAAATATTTCGTAAAAATTAGCACGACATACTTAAACCACCCTAAGAATAATTAAGAATACAACAATCCGTTCCATCACTAAAATAACTGATGTCATTCTGAAAGCTGTCACGCTTAAATGGAATTGGGCTGGACACATCTGCCGCATGTCAGACGATCAGTGTGCAGTGGGCCAAGGCCCAGACGGAGATGGCGGGATGAGCTGGACTCCTTTCATAAAGATTGATCCTTGGCAGAGAGAGGTGGAAAAATAATAGGGAGCCCTATGTCCAGCAGTGGGACTTGAGACTGAAAATAGAATTTGAACGTTCTTAAAAATACGGGAATGTCCCTGTTCAGTAGGTACTCAATATTTGACAAACACCGACTTTGAAGAAGCTTTAGCATCTGAAAAATCGTTTTAGCAAATTGAAGGTTTTAGAAAAATACATAATTTTAAACGTTAATTTTTCTTTAAAATGTTAATTTAATCAGTAAATAATCCGCCATCTTGTATTTTCCAGGGAAAAACGGCTCCGGCGCAACAGAAACAAAACACTGGCAGGACATGATCACGAAACCGAGGCAGACCATCGTGCAATGGCATCGTCTGAAGCCCGAGTGAACGGCATTCAACAAAAAAAAAAAATACAAAAAACGTCATAAGACTGAACGGTTAACAAAATTTAATGGCACACCAATCTCTCTGAGCTGTCCTTGTATTGGCGTTGTGCATATCTTTTGTCTTTTTTCTTATCTTTTTTTAGGAAAAAAAGAAGTAATCTTTTTTTTCATCTGTGATGCAGCCACTACTGTTCCAGTATTTTGATTATTACTATTTTTTTTATATTATCTTTTTTTAGTAAAAAAGAAATGACTTCTTTTTTGGCTGTGATGCAGCCAATAAGTACTGTACGGGTTTTTTGTAACCCATTTGGATTGTTTAATTTGTTTATTACATTTTAGAAACTTTTTATTTATTTTGAAAATTATTAATTATCTTTCTATTTACTTAATTTATATTTAATATAACACGACAAGATTAGGTTTAGCAAAGCACTTTATTTTCTTTCCAATTTTCTCCTTCATCTAAGCACACGCTATTTCTCGAATCTTGACTATCTTAAAAGAAAAATATTAAAATGATCTAAAATTAAAATCAAAATTGGTGATATTTCTAAAAAAAGAAAAATCAAAGTGTTGAACATTAACTTTTCCTAAAATTAGACTAACTTGAAATGCTGTTCTTAAATACTAGGTACCTATTACAAGAATTCATGTCTTAAATCCTAAGCTTATTTGTAAAACTTTTTTATCTTTTATTAAATATTCTTATCCTTACGTCTTCTACTATTTTTATAGTTTTTTTTCTATTTCAACCTCATTTCATTTCGTGCTCTTGGCGATTTTAATTTAAAAAATCTTTTTTATCTTTAATTTATCTTGACAGCTATGACACAGCATTTCTAGTTAGTTTCGAGTCTTCATGCTATATTGACGTTTTACTTAATAAGTAATGGTTGGATGATGAATGTTAAGAATTTTAATAAAAAATATTGTTAGAATTATAAAATTAATTGTTAAAAATGTAGTAATTATTACGAAGAGTCGGGTTCACATCGCACAAAGAAGAGTAGATTTTTCTTTTTATCGTTATTATTATTTTTTAATAATATTAATATGTAATATTTGATGTTTTCTCGTCAAGGAAAGAATTTGCTTTTGAATTGCTCAATTAAGAGTCAACAAAAAAAGATAAAACTTTTTTGTTAATTTACTTTTTTTTTTAATAAATCGTAATCCATTCATCAGAGTAAATACCAAACTGCCAAATTGTTACCTTTGAAAAAAAAAAACAATAAAATAACATCTAATCGCGATTTTTGAGAAAAAATGTGTCAAAATCTTTGCTTTCTGTATTGAAGATGCTTGAAGTGAGTACCTACAGACATTCTAAATTAATTGTTAAAAATTAAGGAAGAGTTGCAAGTATATGAGGCTGGTCAATTTTAGGTGAGAATTTAAAACGAGGTGTAAGAAATGCCCAAAGTTGCAAGCCGTTCTTCAAAAATCATCTGCAACTTTTGGATATAGCTTTGTTTGATAGGTAGCAACGGTTTTGTTAAATATATAAAAAGTATATATATTATATATAAAATAAATTATAATAGTATCGAAATGCTTGTTGTTACATGTTAAAGCTTACATTCCGTAATAGTAGTTCGAATCGATGTTAAAACGTATTGAGAAAAAAAAATCATCAGAATCCCAAAATATTGTATACATTTATAAAAGTTTTATAGAAATTAGCGTATTTATAGGTGTACCACGTAGCTTGTTGTTATAGATGTTAGACAGTTCAATGTTCATAATAATTAGTTGCAAGAAACAAGATCTGTTGAAAAAGGGAAATAAAAAAAAAAACTTTTACCAAATTTTACTTAAACCAATCCTCTAACTGAGCTTCAAAAACCGATTTTAGTGGGAAAATGTCAAGAAAACATAAATTTTAAGATGTACTTAAATAGATTTAGAGTTTAAAAAATAAACCAGCAGGGTAATTCCGTAACACACTATCAGTAGCAATGGGTTTCATTTTGACAGTTCAACAACATTCATTGCGTTATTTGCGTTGTTGAGCAGACACATTTTTCGAACATATGGAGCAATGGATTAGAAATATGCTTCAAAATGATTCAAGTTAAGAGGAATAGTGTGTTACGCAATTAGGGTGCAGATGGTTAGCGACACCGATACTTAGGAAACGACTATATTAGTCACTTTTACTTGTACAGACGCCAGCACATCAACCTACTACAATCTGTCAAATTTCTTTAATAAATTTTCAACTTTATTGCTAAAACATAAGGTTCAAAATTGACTGGCGAAATGTGACATTTTCGGGTAGGTTGATGTGCTGGCGTCTGTACATAAGCAGAATTGCATCAGTAGAATCGGTAAAAAGTACTGGTTCCTTATAGGTATGTATAATAGGAATTTGCCGTTGAATAATCTTTCGACATAAGTATCGATGTAACTGGCCCAGAATTGACACTAGTAACATGACATACGTCAATCCACTATCTTAAATTTGCAAATCAATCAAACTTATTAAAATGTGCCAGTAAAAATAATTCAATAGAAAAAAAAAATCTTTAAAAATCTTAAAAATCTGTCGGTTCGTTGTTTAGAAAAATAGCTGAGAACTATATTTTTTACTCTCGTGTTTATGCGAAGATAAATGTCTATTTTAATGGGGTAAAAGAAACCTCGGTAACGCTTTTTCAATTATTTTTGCTATGCATTTTTATATATTATGTTGATTTGACTAAATGTACGCTAACGCTTTATTAGTTAGGTGACCACTAAATCCTTTTCTTGACATAAAAGTTTTTTTTTACAAAAAAGTGACCACGAATGGCACTTAGTGCTAAACAATTGCAGTTCTACTGACCCCATTTAAGAAACGAACTTTCACAAAAATAGTAATTCTCAAGAATTAGAACAACGATTAATTTCAGCTATTTTTAAAACAAAAGCATATCCAGGTATTGGTAGGGAAGTAAAAATTAAAAAAAAAATATTGTAAGTATAAAAGAAAGGTCAAAATGAGAGGAATTATTCTAATAAATGTACATAAAATAGGAAAAATGTATTGATTGTCGTCATGCAAAGTTTGAGCTAATAACGAAACGTATTTCATTAAAATATACATAAAATATTTAAAGAAATATTTTTGCATCTTCCGATTACTACCTCTTTTTGTTTAATCAATATTTTTCACGGTTGAGTAGCAGAATATTAATATTTTTCAACTCTAATAATTACGAAAAAATATTTTTCCATATAAAATACTGCGATTATATTTTTTATGAATAAACCAGTTGATTGACATTAATAAATAACATTTTTAATTAAATATACTTAAACTCAATTGATAACTATTTTATTGTTAAACTTCTTGGTAAAATTCTAAAATATTCTAAGCATATTATATAATAATATTATATATAATATTTGTGTGAAACAACTGGTTTATTCCGCCTATATCTAAGCTTTTCGATTTCAAAATCATTGTGATGTACAATTATAACATATCAATCATTTTTTATTTCTAAAGCCTTCAAGGAATATATATTTTGGTGAAATGTTCTAAAAAAACTATTTAGATTAACACTGCGCACATATAAATTATTTTTTATCTATATACAGGAACCCTCAAATTATATTCTCTTGTAAAACTATGAGAATCACAAATTGCTAATCTTGTTACTATTTTCTTTTTCTTTCAAACCCGCCCTCTTTGAATCTACGTTTACTAAAAATTGCAGAATGATGCAATCGAGACGAAAAATATGAACGATTTTTTTGTAATATTAGTTAAGTTTTGTAGAAGTTACCACCAAATTGGTGGCGCACGCATTTATTTTTAATCATATATATTTGAATGTTATCATGTAATCGCAAATAACAAAGTATTGTGGCCGAGAAAATGAGTTACATTGCAAAATATGTAATATTTCGCTCGCTTTTATCATCCACCATATTAAAATTTGTCGTGACGCTTCGGGTTCGGTTCGGTAAAGTTCGGCTCAAACGATGTAACTTATAATCGCGGTCTGTGTCTATTTTGTGCAATATAAATGTTATAAAATTAGGAAAAATGTGATTTTAAAAATATAGTTGATTATATTTTATCGTATAGTTAAAAAAATAATAACGTTTTAAAATATATGTAATATCATGTAATGTTAAGGAATCAGTGTTTAGATTAGATGAAGAAGTTAAAAAATGTATTTATAGACTGTTACGTTTAAAAAATAAGGATGTATTCGCTTTGAAAACATTTTTTTATTTCTATAATTTTTTTACGCATAGATGTCATTGTTGTATTTTTTTTTTTGTCTCTTTTTATGTTTTTTCATGATTAATTAAGGTTTTTAGGTGTACGGTTAATTAAATTTATTATATTATACACGTATTATAAAGTGTTGACAATCATTAATGTATTGTGTATTTATTAATTGTAATTAAATTCATTATCCCCAAATAAAATATTGAGTTAATTAATGGTGGTACTCATTTGGATTTCTAATTGACACTATCCAATAGTTGGACAAAATGTTATAATTTTTATTTTATATGATATTATTTTATGATATGAAATAAAAATTATGTTATCATATTATTTTAAAACAAATTAAATTAAATAAAACAAATTAAATTAGACTGGACAGGTCCACTCAATCTGTGTGGTGCTTTCCTCAAAAGACCATCTCAGACATCGATCTACATGGTCTTCATATAACCTGACCAAGATTATGTCTGGACTTTAAAAGAGACTGTGACCTCTGAGTTTGTTTCGGCCTTTCTTCTTAGAGTATTCAGATAGGAAACGCCGACCTCATCTAGTTTAAAAAAATATGATTGACGTGTAAAAGTGTTTGTCCAAACCTACTTACAAAAATAATATCATTTATCTACGTTAGAGGTTTTGGGTTCCGCGCTTAGTCTTTCAGGTGTGCAATTGTGGATGGGTCATGGCGACCGTCGGTGGTTATTCCAAATTTCGAACCAGTCCACCTCCCTCCAGAAGTTGATTACATCCTCCAGTCTATTAAGAACATCTGTATAAGACCTGGGTGCCCAGTGGACTTCTGTCCTAATATGGAAGTAATAATATTTCATCAGCCTCCACGCAAGCCCTGCATAGAGGACTGTCCGTTACGACTATTGTATGAAAGTGTTTGTTTAGTAAGCAGGCCGTTCCTGTCCAGGCATGATAAACGTTTGATTAGCCTGCTACCTGATCTAAGGATGGCATAGCTTCCCTGGACTGCCAGCAGCGTCGTATTTTGTCCTCTTGGTTATTGTGGATGATACATTGCTTATACAGTCTTACCAAGGGGTATCGTAAGTATTACCCAGTGGTTGTGGAGGTCAGATAGGCAGTCGCTCCATGTAAAATACTGGTATTCAGCTGCATCTGGTTAGACTGGAAGCCGACCGCAACATTCTTGAGAAAAGGCTAGGCAGATGATGATGACATTACTTACTTTGGCATTATTATTTTCTAGATATTTTATTTCAAATCCAATGATAGCAGCTGTCTGCAGTAAACTTAGGATTTCAGGAATGGATGAAGGAAAAAGTAAAAACCAGCACATAGAAATTTTGTATTTTTTATTGAATAACTTTTCTATTTATATTTATGTTATCAATATCACAAAATATTAAAATTAGGTAGGTATTCAAGTAAAAAAGCCGATAACTTCTAAAAACAAAACACGCGGTTGGAAAAATTTATAAAAACCTTTTTTTTTTTTAAGAAAACAAAATTTTTATTGCGTCAGAACGCCATTCACAATTTTTTTTTTTCTGTTTTTATAAATTTTCCCAACAGCGCGAAATCACAAACAGCGTTTCCTACATTTTTGTGTCAACAAACGCTTTCTATTGTCGCACGATGACTAAACCAACTGTTATCAGATTCATTTGTAAAGTTAATAAAGAACAGGAAATAGAAATCTACTTTTGAACTCTTTTGTGACTCGGTCACACCAAAAACGTGCTTACAAACCACGAAAATATGTTCTGCATGACTGATTTACTAAAAACTGATAAAAATCAAGGATGGTTTAGTTGGATTTTTACCGACAAGGCAAGAAAAAATTGCAATTTTGCAAAAAAAATTATCATAAAAAATAAATTTAATTAACATTTCGTGGTCAAAACTTATTCCAGTCAAACAGAACAGTTATAAAAAATTTGGTATATTTAAGGAATATTTTGAGACCAATTTCATACGTTTTATCGATAGAAAACGTATCCCGGGCATTTTACCTTTCCATCTCTATAAAAATAACCAGCCAATGAGAGTCCGGCATTTGAATTATCGCATGGTACGTGACTAATCACGTTGCGTTATTTTGCAAGACGTTAGTGTTGTCTGTTATTGTAAAATGCCCTGACTTCTGGTAACTTCTTAAGACTTCTTAGCTTCTTCCTCTTTCTTCTCCGCTTCTGGGGCAGGAGTGGGGAGTTCAGGGTACTCCAGTTTCACACCTTCTTCGCAAGTGAAGATCGGACAGCAGCCAGGGAAAGGCGCGGTCTTGTTGGTCTTGTCTGAAAATGGAGAAGAATACCTATGATATAAATATCATTGCTTTTTGTTCTCTGATATGAATGCATTGTTTTCGATACCATCGTCAATTCACAGTCATATTTTTCATTATTATAAAACAGTAGTTTATAGAATTAGAATAATGAGGACTTTCAATAATATCAATACGTATAAAATTGTTACTTCATAAATAACATCGGAGTGATCATAAATTTTTTTGAACTGTTTTTGTAACATTACGTGGGCATTTTGTTCTAGTTTTAGTGTCACGCCAGCATCCTCTCTGTAGAGGGAATGGAGATCATCACGCGGGCCCAGTGCAGCACCTTAATTGAGTACCACACTGTCAATCACAATTTGAATCAATTTGAAGGATATTGCTAATCCATTGCTTCATTTGTTCCAAAAATTTGTCTGTTAAACAACGTAAATAACGCAATGTATGTTGTTGAACTGTCAAAATGAAAGCCATTCCTATTGTTAGTGAGTTACGCAATTACCGCGCGGTTGGTGGACATCAAATATCTTTGAATGTTTTGCCCCAGAACATGTCAGTTTCCTCACACTGTTTTCGTCACGCATTTTAAGAGCAGTGGTGATGAAATGAATTTAAAAAGTAAAGTAGGATGTCTGGGTTCTAACCAATGACCTGCAACTGTTAATTTTCTCCCACCTCCATTTTTTTTTCGGTTTTCGCCACTTACCAGTGTCAAGTTTGCACTTGGGGTTGGCCAACGGCAATGGACCACAGTCCTCAACCAGCTCCAACAGCCTGGGGGGCTGGTCCTCGCTGACGACGCAGGTGCTGCGGCCACAGAAGGGGGCTAAGTCCCAGGTGTTGCCGGGCTCGACGGTCGCACAGCGGGTGGATGCGAAGCACATTCCGGGGAAGTCTGGAATGATGAAAAGGTTTTTGAGTATTTCATCAAGGTGGAAGATTTTAGTCGAAGCGTGGAAAAGAGTTTTTTTTTTGTGTCTGATAAAGGGTTTAAAAAAGGTTTTTATTATAAAATTGGAAAACGTATTTGCACTGCTTTGTGTTGGAATCAGACCGTGAAATTATGACGAAACAACGATAAAACGTTAATTTTACCGATAATAAGTATAAATATTAAAAAAAAAGGGACAGGGTGCCCTTGCTGCTCCCCTGCTGTCTCCCAGCGACGGCCTAAACCGAGATCCGTACCCCACAGATGCCCTTAGCGTGTAGTCGCTTAGTTTTTAAGCCCTGGCTGGGGGCCTTAATTTACAGGCAAATCCGGTTAAGCAACCGAAAACCTCCTAGGTTGACCTGCAAGATGCCATATACAGGTTGAAATTTTAATCACCGTTATCCTCTTAAGGTACCATCGCGAAAAAATTTCAACGGTTCCCCACATTTTGACGAGTTATGCGAACATAAATGTAGGGAACAGCTGATTTTTTTTCGCGATTTGAGGTTTGGTCCCATAGTAAAAGTTGTTCCTAATGATGAGTACAATGACCCTTTAAGAGGACAACGGTGATTAAAAGTTCACCCTGTTTAAAAAAACCATGGTTCTAAGAAAACGCTTATGTAAGAGAAAGACATGCCTATGGCAGGACTATAGTTTTTATTTATCATTCAACGTACTAAACAGATACTGACATAAGTCTTACGCCATTTAAACATACCTACACAACATAACACAAATATTTGAACTGTGTACCAGCTAGTAAGAGGCTACTTTCTAACATTTGCACTAGAGAGCTATGATTTCTAAATGTAATGAGTTTTGTCCGTACTTATATCTTGAAAGTACATGAATCAGAATTTTATGGGCAATGACAATTAAGATCTATGAATTGGTATAAATTATGTTGTGTTGGCAACCTAACTAAAATAGGCAGAATTTGTGTAAACTAAGCTTTACAAAGAACTTTACCTAAGCATTACATCATCATCTGCCTAGCCTTTTTCCAACTATGTTGGGGTCGAGTTCCAGTCTAATCGGCAGCTGAATACCAGTATTTTAGACAGACCTCCACAACCCAGTTTCTGGGTAAGACGATACCCCTTGGTAAGACTGGTTATCAGTCTTTCGGGCTTCTGACGACCCGTAACCACTGTCAAAGATTCAAAAATGACAGCGGGGACCAACGGCTTAACTTGCTTTCCCAGGTAAGGAGGGGTCTCAGTATATAAAGATGGTCACCCATCCACGGACTAACAGCAGCAAGTGTAGCTTAACCTGATCGATCAACCCGTGCAGTTGTTATTACTTAGCAATGAGCCTCTAAAATTTACAATTTAACAAAAATGTTGCAAGTAGGTAAAGAAAGATAATACATTTATTTAGCACAGACCTTCGCCTCACCACCTTTTAAGGTGCAGGTGAATGAAATCTAACGGCACTTTCTCAAAAACATGATTTCACGCCAAAAACCTTCAATCCAAGATTAGACATAGCTCAACCAGGATACCGTCACAAAAGTTTCCATTTGAGCCAGCCTTTCACAACACATTGTATATACAATACAAAACACCGACTCACACGCACTGACCCTGATCCAGAAACGCGTAGAATTTAACAAAACCTCCAATTTGTGTTAATAACACAAAAAAAATGACGGACGCTTGTGAATTTTCCATACAAAATAGAAACAAATGAATAGCGTTTTTTGAATTTTTCGTTGCTGTGTGAATAGCATTGAAATCGCGAAGTGAATTTTTATGTGGCTACCTAGTTTTGGTGTGATTATGATAGAACAATGCTGTTATTTTTGTTTACCTAAATAGACATCTGGAGGCCTACCACAAGCTCTTAACGCGATCCATTTTAGGACCTAAACTGAACTGTTCTTTTAATTCGTACCATGACTTCAGTTTAAGGATTCAGTTTAGGCCGTGCTGCTGACAGCGATTGTCCCAAACTGAGTCGCAAGTTTTGGTTTCATTCATACTTGTTTGGTACCATGACGTCCAGAGCAGCTCAAGCGATGCAGTTTAGGAACCTAAACCGAAATGTCTTGTTTTTGAATCGTTTTTAATTAGATCATGGTAGGCCACCTGTTATGATTTTACTTGTAGATTCTTACGATACTTGAGAGGCTCTTGGCTAAATAATAGAATAGAATATCAGACGCACTGGAACTACAAGTTTGAAAAAATCGTTTTGCATTTGATAGCCCAATTATAAAAAAAAAACAGTGGCACTCCGGGAGTGCCGACAGAAGTGAAAACAAAACACAAACAGAATACTTTGCCATCACTCAATGACATATCGGACCGATTACATCCCGAGGACAGCCGAACACATCCGAAGCGGTGTCGATTACTGTAACAGAGGCGCGAGGTCAATAGTTTTTTTCCCATCTCAAAAAATGCCCAACACACCTAAAGAAGTTTTCACTTCAAAAGAAGCTATTTAATATCATGCTGGACCCTTAGGAGCCGAGCAATAATAAAAAGAACGCCAAGAAAACGAAGAAATAGTGCGGGCGGGCGATGCGATGGGTCGGGGGAACATGAAATTTCACGCGGACGAAGTCTAGTTATGTTACTATGTCGAAATTATTCATTACCTCATTTTTCGAGGTATTCCACTCAGAGCACTGATTTGAACCGCACTTGCACGAACAGCACCTCAGCATTTCCACTAACCGCACTGAAACTAAATTTTGTAACGTGCGGTTCGGTGGCACAAATTTATCGTTATTGTTATCGTAATTTTTTTAATGATGGGATATACTTTTTTGTTCAAAGCATTATGAAATCCTAAAATACACAAAAGACATTCTAGGTCATTCTAGTATTAAAACAATGCGCTAAATGTGGTCGGTTTCCTTATTAACAGTGAATGGTCTTTTATCTCGTCTTTTCGTACAAGTCTTTGTAATTTTGTGCGACTATGAGTCATTTTAATGGGTTGAATGCGGTCCTTTTTGGTACGTAAATGGTGCTAAGTGACTTAGGAAACATTATTTTTATGTTTTTGTTTACGATTGTGAATCGCTCGTGGCTAAATTATAGCAGCCGCACGGGTTGTTCGAAGGATAAGCTACACTTGGCACGGTCGGTTCATGGATGGGTGACCATCCATTACTTATCGATACAGCTCACATCCTTAAAATAACGTTATCAGCATTTTAGTCGATATCAAAATTGTTTGTCTGTGGTTACCAGACAACACAGTGACTGATGAAAAAAAAATGTTTTTGACCAAAACGTCGGCATCAAGGTCAAGAGCAGGCCCAGTTGACTAAAAAAAGCCAAATATCATCTGCTTTAATGGTCTTTTCTTAAATATCTATCTAAGATACCATAAAACGATTACCAAATATATTAATGTGTAAGCTTACATTTAGTGCAGCCGGAAGGCACAAAGATATTACGAAAGTGAAAGTACCTAATACATCTAGATTGTCTATGTGGGACGATGTAGGGCTGCCTCATCGAGGAGTAGACTTATTGCAATGCAACACAGTGCAAAATTGCTTAACCATAACAATTAATTGTAACTAGGGGACAGATATTTCAACACCCTAGTGCTATTCTGTGAAGTTCACTGCTCACCTCACTCAAGTGAGCGCACACAATTCGAAAGCGAACTCATTTGTTTTTAAAGTAAATCATCGCGGATTCACAACGAGACACCGTTCGAATTTCGAAGTCACGATGAGAATAGTAGGTACAGAATTATTATTGCGACCAATTAGAAAATGGTTAATAGGACCGATGATCAAAATGGCGGCTGGGACAGGTTGAGTTTTTCCTACATCCGTCAACATTTAAATTCGCCACTACCATTTTATCTGACAAAAATCTTATTTATGAGAATAAGTGACAGTTATCCTGTAACTGGCAACTGTGTAAGCAAAATCAGCCTATAATGTTCCCACTGCTGGGGCACAGGCCTCCCCTTTGTGAGAGGGAGTGGGCGTAATCCACAACGCGGGCCCAGTGCGCGACTGTACCTAATCCCGAGACTAAAGCTATATAATGTATACAGAAGCCTATATTAATAAACAAAAAATAATATTACACTCTCATCTTCACTGAAACTTTATAATTCATGTCACATGTCAAATCCAACATAGAACAAGAAATGTCATGATGACATTTCTTGTAACCCGACGTGACAACCTTGTTTCTGTCCGTACCAGTTAATCCGACGATGGATTAACTTTTGCAATCGTTGCGTAAGTAAAGTCGACTTGTACATTTTAAGTATCCTTTTTTGAGAAGCCTATTGCAATATGCATTATGTTACGTCCCATGCATGCTTTGACTTTTGAACGTGGATTAAAGAACGTTGATTTTTGAATATGGATGGAACCATACTGTAGTCTTTGGATGTAACGTTGATTTTTGAACGTGTATTAGGAACGTACATTTGTGATTATTGCTTTTATCCGATGATAACGAATATGGAATTCTAGAAGGTGGATTTTGAATACAGATTTGGGAATCAATGTGACATAAATACAAAGGTACCTATCCTATCCCCCATTTAACTCGGTAAACTTTTATTCATTAATAAAATCTTGGCCATGTGCCACCCACCTGAAATATTGGATAATAATTATGATACCTACTTAAAAACATAAATAAGCATTAATTAAACGTAAGCAATACTTTAAATACTTCATTCTATGACTTCAAAACCGCAAGTTAACCGCCAAACGCGACCACAGCACTTATACACTTTACACTTAGTCGCTTAACTACTTAACTTTATAAGCATCTCAGACAGTCCATTTATAATTGAAACACTTTTGTACAGCATTAAAAACTTTTTTCTAGTTAAATATAGAGTTTTCAACAGGAAATTCTCAGTAGCAGCCCAGTCTGAATTTGTAACCGAATGAGCCCTTTATGGTACAGACGCCAGCACATCAACCTACTACAATAATGTAAAATTTATTTAATAGATTTTCAACTTTATCGCTAAAGCATAAGGTTCAAAGTCGATTGGGAAATTTTGACAGCTTCGGGTAGCTTGATGTTCTGGCGTCTGTACATGGGACTTAAAATTAACTGGCATAATAATAACGTCTTATCATCACATCTTATTGGTCGTAAAAAAGCACTATAATGTCAATTAACAACTATACTTAATGTCAATTAACAATTATACTTAATGTCAATTAACAAAACGATTCTGAAACAACTACTTTCAGGATTTCCGTTTATTCCGACTCATGTTACGTAAAGGTTATTTCCTTAATTCTCAATAGGTTACTGTGGTTTTAACAGCCAGTAACAGTGAAAGGCATACAGGAAGCTTTAGTCGCGACAATTGCTGCTAAATGTCATTGAAGATCGGATTTATTTCCTAGGAGAAAGTTAGCATGACTTAGGTTTTGTAGTTGTTCAGGCGAATAGTGCATTCGATCGTGATAAACAGGCCGATTTATCGGATTTGGTTTAAAATGGAAGTTCAGTTGCAATGCTAGTCTGTAAAGTTCACTTAAACCTCACTCAAGTGAGCGCACACAATTCAAAAGCAACACTAATTTGTTTTTTTAAGAAAATCATCGCGAATTCACAACGAGACACCGTTCGAATTCCGAAGCGATATTTAAAGAATAAAAAAACTTACACGAAACGCAACAATAATAAAAATATCAATTTATTTTTTTGTTCACGGAATTCTATTTTTAAACCTGACAGCTGGTTGACATCTGTCACCACTTACCGCCGAATAAAAAACAAAATGCAATTTAAATGTCATTTCCTTCGTTACTTAACCCGCTTTTGCCGTGGCCTTGCTCGAATTGAATTAATTAACAAAAAGTGTAAGTTGCATTTGGATTAAATGTTGAATTAAATGTCATCCCTTCTAATTTTAAATGGTAAGGTTAGTAATACTAAATAGATATCCTAATCCTAACTTAATATTATAAATGCGAAAGTAAGTTTGTTTGTTACCTTTTCACGCCTAAACCACTGAACCGATCGTCCTGAAATTGTACATATACGTTGTCAGGTGTACAGATACGGACATAAGGTAGGTACCTTTCATCCCGAAAAAAAGTGCTGTTCCCGAGGAAAACGACAATAACGTTATTATGATAATAGATGGCGACACGTGTATTGCCGCTTGGTGAACCAATTAGTGGAGAAATTATATTGTGATTAGCAGACGGAAGGGCCAGTCTTACAAAGGGACATCGTGTTTCGCAGTAGCTTGGTTGTGGAGGTTAGATAGGCACTCCGTATAAAATACTGCTATTCAGCTGCATCCAGCTCGACTGGAAGCTGACCCCAACATATCCACTCACGTGTCCCGCTCCCCGCATGACGTTGCCTCCAATGTCCCACATTTATTGTCGGCGCGCCACGGGGCGCCTCGCCACTTAACTTTTTCTTCTGAGTCACCTTTTACGCAAACGTCTTAAAGAGATGAGGTGGACTTATTTGTCAAGGTGAACAGCCATTAGGTGCGTTAATTTGTGCTCTGATTAAAATTCAAATCGTATTATGTAACAAAGTATAAAATTTCCATCTGACTGCCTCGTCTGTCTAGTGGTCGCAAGCGCTACTACTGAGCATGAGGTCCCAAATTCGATTTCCGGTTACAAAGTGTTATTGACTTTATCCACCAGGGGTTTCTCAGTAGCAGGCCGGAGTCTGGATCTGTGCAATAGGCTCACCTCTATTTTTTATTTATTTTATGAGCTCGTTATGTCCCACTGCAGGGCAGAGGCCTCCCTTCCGTCTTTCCACATTTTCCTGCCTCTTGCTACTTTTTCCTCTCGCCTCTATTACGCGACTGGCGATATGTGATTGTACAGACGCCAGCACATCAAGCTACTACAATCTTACAAATTTATTTAATAGATTTTCAACTTTAACCCTAAAGCATAAGGTTCAAAGTTGATTGGGAAAATTTGACAGGTTATTGTAACTTTTTAGGATTTCGCCAGTCGCGCAGTACAATGATTTTTCCAATAACCCTGTATATAGATAATGTAGGTAGAGGTGTAAAGAACACCCAAACTTCTCACGCTATGTTTACCTATGTATTAAGTCCCATGTGATTGGGGCAATCTTATTGCCATTAATCGATCACAATCTTATTGCCATTAATCGATCACAATCTTATTGCCATTAATCGATCACAATCTTATTGCCATTAATCGATCACAATCTTATTGCCATTAATCGATCACAATCTTATTGCCATTAATCGATCACAATCTTATTGCCATTAATCGATCACAATCTTATTGCCATTAATCGATCACAATCTTATTGCCATTAATCGATCACAATCTTATTGCCATTAATCGATCACAATCTTATTGCCATTAATCGATCACAAATAACATTCTCCTGACCTTTTCTGAAGACGTTTTCGCTTTTTTTCCTCAAGTGTTTCAAATCACGTTCACTTACAAAATTCAGACCACAGAGCTTTTTACGTAATTCACAATCGTGAACGCGCCGCTCACGGATAGTTTTTAAATCTCTTTCGTAATTATTATGTATCTTAATCTCATTGTAATTCTTATGGCCGCAGTTGACATCATTTCGGTGCGTGTCCATTCAATGGTTAAAGAGTTACGCAAAAAAAAAAACAGTGGCACTCCGGGAGTGCCGACAGAAGTGAAAACAAAACACAAACAGAATACTTTGCCATCACTCACTGACATATCGGATATACATTAAAACCAAGTACATCCCGACGACAGCCGAACACATCCGAAGCGGTGTCGATTACGGTAACAGTGGCGCGAGTTCAATAATTTTTCCCATCTCAAAAAAATGCCCAACGCGCCTAAAGAAGTTTTCACTTCAAAAATGTTCTTAGTCTTTCGAGACGTCATAGTATAAAAGACTCGGCTACCTTTAATTGAATTCATCTCTTTTCTTTGTTGTTATATGTAAAAAAGTGTCAAAATTAATACATTTTATAATATTGAGATTATAAACTAACTCCTGCTGGTCATAATTATCCTTACACCTTAATAAAAAAGATAGGATTTCCCCATAAATCTTTTGAACATCGACTTTTATTAATAGGAGAAACAATGCGGCTAGAAAGTACACAAAATATTTACCGGACAGACAAGAGAAATCTTAACTGAGGACAAGAGTGATTTATGCCTATTTGCATAACGTTACATAAGGCTTAAAAACTTAAGCAACAACTAAATGAATAAACAAATGAATACAGAAACTAATTTGACGCCTCTTTAAATTCAATTCGCGAGACCGAATTTTTTTGTAACAATATAATTTAAAAGAGAGGAGAGCAGTGGTGGCCCAGTGGTAACGACCGCGACTTATGAGGTACAGGTCGTAGGTTTGAACCCTGACAGGCGCTTTAGTTTGTGTAAATTATTTCATCACCACTGCTCTCAAAACGGTGAAGGAAAACATCGTGAGGAAACCGGCATGTCCTAGAACCAAAAATTCGAAGACATGTGACATCTACCAACCCGCACTGGGCCCGCGTGGTGGATTACGGCCCACTCCCTCTCACAAAGAGGAGGCCTGTGTCCTAGCAGTGGGAACATTATAGGCTGATTATGTATGTAATTTAAAAGAGTCTCCGTCGAGTTTCTTGCCCGTTCTTTTCCATAGGTATTGAAATGGGCAAATAGGATCACACTTCTGACTGACCCACTCCTTGACAATTCAAACGTGCCTGTTTCATTAAAATAAATAAATGGTTTGAGTCTGAGATAAAAAATAAAAATCAATTCACGTATCTTTTGCATCGCTTTTTTTTTACACTTTCCGAAAAGTGTAACAAAACTGTTTCATTATTTAATTCCAGCTCATTTCCTGGTGTCCTTAAAACGTAAGAGGCGTAATGATAATAAAAACACGTTGACTCATAACATAACAAACAAAATCATTCAAAAGTGAACGGCATGGACCTTGAAAGTATCTAGAATTCTCCTAGGGCTCTACTCTTGATGTAGTTAAGTTATGCAGCTTGGATTAACGAGGTCGCCTTACTTAACTTTACTTGAACATCATAACATCCAAGGGGAGGCAGGGGTATCACCCACAAGTTATGTTTAAGTCCCATGTAACAGGGGTCGAGCCTATTGCCATCAACCGGGCACTAATCCAGACTCCAGGCTGTCGCCGAGAAATTGCAGATGGAAAAACCCAATAAGACTTTGCCCGACCCGGGAATCGAACCCGAGACCTCACGCTCAGCAGTCGCGCTTGCAACCACTACACCAAAGAGGCAGAGTTCACCGCCTTCGCCACCTTTTTAATATATATGTAGCTCTGAGTAGCCAAAGGCATAGCCTGTAATATTCCCATAGCTGGGACACAGGCCTCCTCTCTGTGAGAGGGAGTGGGGCGTAATCCACCACGCGGGCCCAGTGCGGGTTAGATTTTTTGGCCAAAGGCTTACGAAATGACAAGACTAAACATAATTAGGGAGGTGCCGAGGTGCATAGATATAGGTACTTACCAGTTACCTCATTTTAAATTAGCTGTTTTAATCCTGCTCCTACTATCCTACTAATATTATAAACGCGAAAGTTTGTGAGAATGGATGGATGGATGTTTGTTACGCAAAAACGACTGCACGGATTTGAATGTTTGGCACACAGATAGTTTATAATCAGGATATTTTTATCCCGATATTCCCACGAGGTCGAAACTTAAGCGGGTGAAACCGCGGGGCGCTGCTAGTCCATTATATTCAATAACAGATTCATAAAAATAATGTTATCCGCAACACAGTTACTTGAAACAAAAACTAAGTACATTAACATTTTCGTACATGAAAACTTTAAAATTATCTATAATTATAGTTATAAAATTAAATCATTCCTCACTCCGGTCATGTAACTCGTTCCAAAAGATACAAAAAAAGATAAATTTCGCGTTTCGCTTCGCGACCAGTTTTGGTGCCCAAAAAGTTCATGCATTTTAGGGTTATCGAGTTCATTAAGGTTTTTTTTTATTATTTTTGTGTCGATCAAATTGCTGTATTATAAAGGAACACGGAATTTATATAACTTTTTCTTAAAATAAAAATCTGATGTTGTAGTGTGTTGTGTTTAATCGTGGCAAGTGAAAACTGAAAGGCAAGTGTTATTTGAAAAGTCCTGAAATATTTTCATTTCATGTACGGACGCCAGAACATCCAGCTACTGCTGTCAAATTACTTTAATAGATTTTAAAGTTTATCGCTAAAGCATAAGGTTCAAAGTTGATTGGGAAAATTTGACAGTTTCGGGTAGCTTTATGTGCTGGCGTCTGTACCTGTTGAAGTAGGAAATGCAAAACTCTATATTCATAAACTTTTCAACGACAACCCTAGCTTAAGGTCACCGCCCTATTTCAAAAAGGTCCGTTCTTTCAAAAGAAACAATAAACAAGTTCCAAACATCGCAATTCGATTTTCGAAACAACAACCATCTTGAATTTCTGTCATAACAATGAACTTTTGTAAATGGAATCATTGCGTCAGCGGTTTATTTTTTTTTTATATGGCTTGAGTAAAAGTGTGACCAAGTGCTTTTATCCGAAATCCATAGACAATGGATATCATTTTTTTATGTTTTTTTTTTAAATAAGCGTGATGTCAACTTTCCAGTCTAGACAAATATTGGAATGAAAGTGCGAAAGATGAATCTACCTACAATTTGTAAACAGCCTTTCACAAATAAATCATTCAACTTTTTATTAGTAGATACTTTCACAAATTGACAATCAATCGTTGATAGTTTGACAAATAGGAACTTGTAATCGTTTAAAATAATTATAGAAATATTGGATGATTTTACAAATATTTTAAAATGTATAATAGTTTAAAATCCAGATTTACTCACGATTCCTCACGATGTTTTCCTCTATATAGAATTTTGTAAATCCCATAACTTAGTTCATTAGATTATTTGAATGTACCTACCAGGTCTCCACCTTAGAAATTACGTATTTAAACAGATATTTTTACAATGTAAAGAAACATATAACTAGAATGAATTTGTTTATTAAAATTCATTGGATGAATAATTTTAATAAAGTCATCAAATTATAATTGAATGACACCCGCATCATAAAAATCATTTGATTTTATTAGTTTATCGTTCAATCAACCGTGAGACGTTTTTATATTATTTTTTTCTATGAGCGGTAACTTTATAAAAATTTCGCTTAATCATCTTAATTTTTGTACTTATTTTTTTCTTTCATTTTGTTTTTCTCTCTTTAACCGACTTCTTGATTTTTCTTTTTGAGATATGAGATTGTAAAGTTATGTGGTCCATTCATAGCAACCTTCCCCTATCATCTTTCACATGGCCCATCCATCGTTTCTTTGATCTTCCCCTACTCTTATAACCATCCATCAAAAGGTAAGCTGACAATTGAACTAATATAGTATAGTAGTACGAGTAGGTACTTAAGTATAGTCTTGTAAACATAGAAATGTAAAAAACAGATTGTAAACTTGTAACTATTATTTTTTCACTGAATGAATTTTGTTTAATAAAAGCTCGCATTATCTGGGACTTAAACATAACTGACAGAATAACAGTGGCGAAGGTACCATACAACTCGATTCCCACCGGCTTCCCTTCGAAAGTTCAGAATATAACCACTCTATAGTCAATTCATCATTGAAATTTTCTTTTGAAATTTTCTTTGCTCCGGCTTACCTGTCATTAATTCACCCTTCGCCACTGCAGAATATAGATCTGCCTACGTCTTCAAGCGAAACAGGCGTGAAATTAAATTACAAAAAGACATTGCTGAAGACATTTACTATATATCATAAATAATACGTTATCGCTCAGATCGCGGCATACGGAAGAGTTTATATGAAAGTGCTAATGTAGTGAAATCGCAAATATTAGTAGCAATGAGCCAGGAATACCTCCGCAATCATCTTACAATTAAAATTTCAATCATATCTATTTGTGAATCAGTTTTAATGACGTTATTAGGTTCGCTTCTATTTACTCAAGAAATGAAGGAGTATATGCATTCAAAGAGTATTTTATTGGTCATTCTGCCATCACCAAAAAAAATCAGATTAAGAAATTATTTAATCCGCCTCTGATCGATCTGCGAATCAGAACGCCATGTTCCTTCAGCTATGGTTAAAAAAACGAACCTAGGTTTACTAAACTACTAGGGATTTTGCTAAATCCCGGCTAACTCGTTAGACGTTTCGTGAAGATTAGCCTTTTTTTTTCGAAATATCGCGGTAAGAATATTAGCAAGACAGCGTATTATTGCGGGATTTGCAGGTTTTGCTTAGGCTGCGCTGGAATTCGAGATACATAAAATTAGAAGGATTGGTCCTTCAGATTCGAAGAAAAAGTCAGTAAGTACGTAAATGTGCAAAACTAACTATATCAGAAAAATAAATGCAAAAATTCAAATAAACACAAATGCCCAATGCCACTAAAAACACAATCTACTAATCGCCATCCGACCAGCAAACATTACCGACAGAACACGTTACAAAACATCCTACAAATTGCGACAAAATTCTATTATGAGGTTAACAGCAAGAATCCTACTTACGACACTTCCCTTCAGCCATAATGATATTACTATGCAATGATATCTGAAGGGCAGTTGAGCAATCGATGGAAGTGTCATTAAAGTTCACTTGGAACCTCACTAAAGTGAGCGCACACAATTCAAAGCGAATTCATTTGTTTTTAAAGTAAATCATCGCGGATTCACAACGAGACACCGTTCGAATTTCGAAGTGATGTTTAGAGAATAGTACCTAGACAATGGACAATTGGATCGACGACCAAAATGGCGGCTGGGACAGGCAGAGTTTTTCAACATTTAAATTCATTACTTTCTTAGTCCAAATTTTGAAAGTTAGAAATTCCAAACGACGATTAGAGATTGCCATGCCAGTAATCTTTCAACATATTATGTATGTAGAAAGATGAAACTAGGTATAAAATGATCTCAAAATGTCAGGAAAGTTGGCTATGCTCTAATAACGACGATGAATAGCCTGATAATATCATATGTGATAGCATCAGCTTGCCAAACGTTGTGATCATGGCAATACCAGTAACGATGGTTTCCTCTATTGGGACATAGTGCTGACAATTGCATGTTTTGCTGCTCTATTTGGAAATTAAACTTCACTTAACAAAAACACACACACACACAACACTCGTATACATTCATACATCCATTAGCCAATCAAAGCGGATCCATATCTTTAATGAAGGCACGCCTAATGCTGCTGGCAAGTTAAGTATGCACTTTAAATCCATTACTATGTTTTTTTGAATATACATTTCATTAATGTGCAGAAATCAATAACAAGAATCAGCATCGCTCATACAACATGGCAATTCTGCCAGGCTTTTTTGGGCACTTTTCCTATTGACAGTGTGATGCGGACGATTTTTTTTATGATCTTTTATATACAATATACATGTACGTATTATTAATATTGTTTTAAGGCTGGTATCTTATATATTATGTAAATATTATAGTCTTTAATAAACGTATGACGCTATAACATGATCAGCAGGGTAATTATTTTCTAAAGTGACCTCTTGTCTGAGTTGTCTGGCGTCGGAATTCCACGATTCACTTTTGGCAACCTAAGTGTCCAGACCATACCGGATCAGTGTATCAGACTTTTTGACTCCAATTATTGTCGTAACAATTTAATGGTAGCATCAATCACAATAATGTAAACCATAATGATGTCTAAGGAGTCTTTTAGAAAATATCACTCTAAAAAGATTATATAACACTTCGATACTAGAATGCTTTCAGTCTATGTCGTGACTGAATCATAAACTAGTTAGGCAAGACCACAGTTAGATCGAATTATAGAATAATAAGCTACAATCTGTTGAAGGCGTGCCTGATCTAGATTTTAAATGTCAGTTCAGAGTTCAGATTGAAACTAGGGACTAAGTTATAGTGTATAGTGCTAAGAAAGATGGAATAAGGATTGTAAAAGATATAGGAGAAATCAATAAAAGAGTTACGACAAATGTAATTGAAGAAACCCTACGCATGCAAAGAATCTAGATAGGTGAGGTACTAATAGGTACAGATGTAAGCTTGCTTGCTTGGACTACGAGATAGGAAACTATAACTGAAAAAATTGAGCTAGACAGTAGTATTGTACAATAGAGTGATTTATTATGCAAGTCAGGTTTACATCAAGAGATAGAAGAAAAAATTCTAGCTCAGATACTTAGATGAAGATGATATCTATGATGATTGCTAACCTTACGATAATATTTCATCGGGTACAGAGATTAAAAAAGCAGTGGCTTTATGCAAAAATTTTGACATACAGCAGCACCCTGATACACTAGAAGATAACTCTAAAATATTTTTGAAAAGGCTACATGATTATGATGACATAGAAGATAATCTAAAGATTCTACATAAAAGTCAATTCAATGATTATCCTGCCCCATTTCACCTTAGTTAAGAGATGCATTTGTTTTTCTACCATCATCTCTTTATGCAGTACTTTCATTGTTTGCTTCCTTTCTAGTCTTATCACCTTTGACGTAATTAAACATCTTTGATTCTTGATTAAATAATAGTGTCACGGTCAAAATGGTTATTATTATTTACTTTTTGCCATTCCGGTTATGCCTCAGAGCTTTTCTTACACTCCTTGACCTAGTGACTTTAATTTTATGTACCTAATTCTGTAGTTTTTGTTTTAACCTTCTTTGTTATTTCCTCTTTTTGTTTCAAAATGTTATGTAAGGTCTTTATTTTGTTTTTATTATATCATCAAGGAGTTTTGTTCGCTTTCTTGTTTTTTTGTATCTTAATTTTTGGACAAAATTGCGTTGACTTCCTTTCTATCTTTATCGTGTGCTTGGTTTGGTTTTATCATTCTTCTTTTTTTCATCTTTGCGTAGACCAAGAATATTAGCATTCCTGGAGCATATTCATAGCATATATATCTTGAAGATTATGAAGCGATGGGTTGAGCATTTCAACACCTTACTCAACGTTGATCGATCAGCAGATCTTAATTACATATCAGCCATACCTGCGGTTTCTCAGGTCATATATATCTTGAATCGCGAATTTTCACGTAATTAAATTAAATTATAGAACCCGGATGACACTAGCACTGGGCCGTGGGGATGGCTCAAGCAAAGAGAGGAATGTGGGGCAGCAGTGGGTAAAATAAGGCCGTGGATGATAATTTTGATGAATTATTATAGTTTACCACATGTAATATCTGGCCACTCAGTGTGTCAGTGTCGTGTGTCACTCTGCTACAGGTTTTTTCCTAAACCTGCGGGGCAATTGCGTAACACATTATCAATCGGAATCGCTTTCATTTTGACAGTTCAACAGCATTCATTGCTTTATTTACGTGTTGAGCAGACAAATTTTTCAAACTTATGAAGCAATGGATTAGCAATTTGCTTCAAAATTATTCAGATTCCGATTGATAATGTGTTACGCAATTAGGGTGCTGTAGAGCTGTAGCAGACTGACACATGCCCAAATACGGGTTATCCAATCATTTACACAAGAAAAGTGTTACTTATATCAGGAACTGCAGTTTACACGCAATAAAACAATAAACTTGTTAAAAAGCCCGACTATCCGTCAATTTCTTTGTTAAATCACTTACTGTGACTGCGGTTGTTACTAGGGTTGGCAGTGTCATTTTATTTAGTTACTGTTCGAATTTTCTTGCACGTTGCTTTCTGTAAATGTTTAGGAAGATACTGAAATTGTTTATTACCAACTGGAATTATTTGTAAACATTCTTCTTTTTCTTTCCTGTTTCTGTTTTTCTTTTTCTTTATATTATATCTTTTTTTTTTGCTTATCATGCTTGGTGATTACTGGCTGTCTTAATTTTGATCACCGAATCACAGCAGTGATATTATATGTTAATTTAGGTTTTTTTTTGTATTCATCTGCCTTTTAGAAACTGGGTCCTTAAAAAAATACTTCAAACACTTTTTAGCTTGACAATTTAAAAAATCTTGAGTTTTCGACAGCATAATCAAAATGACAGTTTATTCTCGAAAACACATAATGTCATTTCTTAGTGTTGGCAGCCCTGTGTCTTACCAACTGGGCCGTTACCACGCCATCTGTTACGTCATCGTGACACTTTTTTTCACTCCAAATACACACGCAACGTTGTAACAAGACGACTGACTAATTTACGTAGTTTTATGTATTAAAATGATTATACTTTCGTAATAAACATGTAAGGGAAATAAATTACGAACATGAATGTTAAACAAGAAAATTATTACGGCTTATTTAAAATAAAAACTAAAAAAAAACAACAATTGGGAAAATTGGTCTCTTCAGTCATTTTATTTAAATTAAAAAGAAAGATTTTCATCGTCATTAATTATTTAATATTGTGGTTTTAGGCTTTTTCACCCAATTTTTGTTTGGTTATTCTATGCGAAAATAAGTCTATCTACCTGTGTCGAGGTA
This sequence comes from Hydraecia micacea, assembly GCA_914767645.1. Taxonomy (NCBI): domain Eukaryota; kingdom Metazoa; phylum Arthropoda; class Insecta; order Lepidoptera; family Noctuidae; genus Hydraecia; species Hydraecia micacea. The sequence goes on from OU611804.1 coordinate 4,259,763, forward strand.
TCCTATGATTATTAATATTTTTATATAATTACATAATATCTAGGAACCATGAAGAGGTCCCCTAGAAGGCGTACGAGGCGCCGAAGCCAACTCGCAAAGCCCCTTAGACAATTTTAATGAAATGCAGCACCAACTGCCAATTTTATTATCCCTGGACAACTCCCGATTGGTGTAGGACTATTGCAGGATATGGAGAAAAAAAAAGATATTGGACAACAAACAGTGGCTAAAGTGGACTGGTTACCAAGAACTATTGAATGATTATTAATTATTATTATGGTTATCCAACCACAAAGCAACAATGAGATAACTAAGACTGGTGTTTTAAAGAGAGGAAAGGTGACAAATCCCTAAGATTAAAATATAGTAACAGTTCAATGCAAATAGACTCAAATAGTATTCTTTCGATAGCCTACTAGATGAGATCACTACTGGATTGAACTTCAAAATTTACATCTGTAATATAATGGTGTACATTATAAAGAATACAGGCATACTATTCTATTCTGTGTTACAATAGTAGTAGGTACCTATGTTTACTTTTAAAATTTAACTATTATGAAAATATTTCTCTTTGTTCTTAGGAACTATTTATTTTATAATAGCCACCTAATCGGAAATAAGCATACAAACGTACGGACCTATATCTTCATATTTATAAATAATTTTACTACTAGATACACATTCTATACATATTTCAGTAAGTACCTGTTTTGATTTTTTTTTTTATATAAAAAGTACAAATAAATTACGAAAAAAATATTTAAAAAAGAATATTTATTTTCTGTAGTTACTTTTTTTACGCAGTTTTCAAAGCTGAAACTTTAAAAGAAAAAAAGATAACAGACACTATGACTTTTTTTTTACAAAAATCCAAATAACTTGAAAAATCCCTAGTTTTATTTACACAACTGGCCTACCTACTTATATTTAGTGAGTAACTTAGCTAATTAAGTAATAATGACTTAATCGCTGTAACGGATTACTTAAAGCAAGTTGACCGTAACTTAGCGTTCAACTTTTACTAACTACTAGAATGTTCGGCAGTAGCGAATTATTTGGTTCAACTCTTCCATCGAAATTATTATTTTACCTTTCACAAACTGAAGGACCAGTTTCTAAAATAAGTTTTTATTTCATTATTTTGTAATAATTTTATTACACAGGACATTTTCATAATCCCAATAATCCGCGAAAAAAAAATTAAAGTTGTCATTCATGAAATTGTACCTATATGTAAAATTCGTCATTATAATGAATTTTTAAGCTTAATGTCTCATATTTTTAAGTAATTATTCATGTCCTTTTTAATAACCCAATAAAATCACAAAGGCACTGATTCCAACACATCGCCCTTTTTTTTTAATTTCAACATTCCACCCTTAATTTTTTTAGAGGCACACGTAATTTACGTTCGTCCTTCCAATTTTAACATTTTAATAAGCACTGACCTCTTAACACATCAGCCGGGATCAGTCTCTTGTACGTCGTGGGCCTCTCCTCCTCCTTCTTCTCTTCAGCTGCGAAAGCGAGGGCGAAAACGGCGAACGCGACGAAATACTTCATTTTGAACAACAACACCTTACGAATGCCGACTCGATATAAAAAAAATATTAAAAAATAGAACGAGTTGATTTCGCGCGCTTTTTTGACAGTTACGTGTCAACGCCGCACCAAGACTGAGTCAATGGTTCGAGTTTCCCGCCTTTTTATGCCAACTGACAAGCGGGGAGTGAGCGGCTAAGATGGCTGGCTGATTTTTTTTTCTCATACGTCTCAGGGTTGGCTTTTGTTGTGAAATTTTTATTATTTTTTTATGATGTTATCAGTATTTTGAGACGGATACCTAGCGCCTTATTTGGTGTAGGAAGATATCCTGATAGATGTTGCGTGCTGCAACGGAATGAGTCACGTTGTCATTGCCTCATAAAGGTTTGTTGACATTCTTTTTCCTTATGATTTTAGGCTGTATGATTGTGAATACTTTTGCATATTGGGGAATATTAAAACAACAACGAATTCTCGTAATATTTTGGTCAACTAAACCACAGAATAAATAATACAAGACTAAACTGGAAAAAAACATTTCTCTTTGAGAACTTTTCTCTATATAAATGCCTTTGGTTTTCTTCCTGAAGTCAAATACATTGTTCCAATTTGAACGTTTCTACAAGACAAGGAATAAAAACATAAATACCTGGAAGTACACCCTCCCACGCAAGTTCTGTTATTAAACTGAATAAACCAGAATACTTACGAGTATTAGTGTAAATTCTTGCGGACTACTGTAATAAATTCTAATCAGTTATTACATGAGTCATAGGTACAGACGCCAGCACATAAACCTACACCTAACTGTCAAATTATCACAATCAACATTGAACCTTATGCTTTAGCGATAAAGTTGAAAATCTATTACAGAAATCTGACAGATTGTAGTAGGTTGATGTGCTGGCGTCTGTACCTACCTCATATACCGTCATACACAATCCCTGTTTGAAAAGTAGGCACTTCTAGTCCATACTTCTTGTCTTTCTGTCTGTCTGTCCGTCTGTGTGTTACCTGCACCCTACTTGCGCAACAAAGATTTTGAAGGATATTGCTAATCCATTGCTTCATATGTTCGAAAAATTTGTCTGCTGAACAACGTAAGTAACGCAATGAAATGTTGTTGAACTGTCAAAATGAAAACCATTGCTACTGATAGTGTGTTACGCAATTACCCTGCTGAGCAGTGTGTATTTTTTCCGCTCCCGCTCTGGGCGGAGCGGAAGGGAGTGTCAGACTTTTACTGACTAAAACCCACCCGTGTTCCTTCCTTAGCCCTTTATGTTCCGGGCCAGCGGTAACCCTGACCTAGGAATCGAATGGTCGAACCCAGGAACCTGGGTTAAACAATCGCGCCAGCGACCACTAGACCATCGAGACAGTAATTTCTAGAACATTCGCAAAAGCCTTGTGAACAATAGCCCAACGGTTGAGCCGCGGATGGGCAAGCAGTGGCGTGCATTGCATATAGGCATATAAGCAGTGCCTACCTCGTTATTCAACATAAGCCTGTCAAGTGTGTGCCCCACAATTAAGAAACTCACTAACTTATCATACCTAACAAAAAACAAAATCTTCATACAACCAAGCGCGGAAGTAGGCAGTCGCCGGACGGCCTACTCGGCTCCCGTACTATTCGCACATTGTCATTGGTCTTTTACTCGTTCAAGTTAATACGACAAAATTAAAAATACGTACGTCTCACACTTTTGACCTCACTTTTTTTTTCTGATTAGTGACCGCGTTTGGCTAGACTAGACCCGGCCTAGTGCCTACCTATTCTGAAAACCAATGCACGGCACTGTGGGCAAGAAAAACAAGTGAAGTGTGGAAGTGAAAGATCCTGGTTTTGCATCCCACTTTCCCATCTGTTGCAGTAGGTATTAACGTAAACCCACACCAAGCTTAGTTGGAATGGTTTTTAGGAATACTTGTCACTCTACCTCGCTCCCTGCTTTCGTGGTCTCGAGTGTCAGAACACCAGTTCTATGTCTGATCTCCGCAACAGACACTCTTATTGGATTTTTCCATTAGGAATTTCTTAGAAGCAGCTCGGAATCTAGATTTCTGCCCGGTTAATAGCAACATGCTCGCCATGACATCGAACATAGCCGGCGAAATGTGCCTACCCGGTAGGTCAATCAATCTGGCTAGCCTTTTACGGACTATATTGAGCCCGGCTTCCAATCTAACCGGATGAACCTGAATACCAGTATTTTACATGGAGCGACTGCCTATCTGACCTCCACAACCCAGTTACTGGGATAACACGATACCCCGTAAATTATGCAGGCAGATATTATGTAATGTAAGCAAACGTGATGTTTTATAAGGCTTCTAAGGCTTCTGCCGACCTTGTTACGGCTTAAGCGTTAAGACTTCTATACATAGATGTTCTAGCACTTTCGCTCGTACATCTATTTGTGCACAAAACAACTCAAGGACTGCACGCGAAAGGCAGACCACACAAATGGTTTGGAATCAATGACATCTATACTTTATCTGTAGTATAACTAGCTATGGTCTGCGATTTTGCTCGCATACAAACTTCAAACGAACTCAAACTCAAAGCATTTATTTCAATTAAACCATGTACAGGCACTTTTGAATTGTCAAAATTAAATAGTCGGTCAGTTTGTCAGAAATTTGAAGCTAGTTGCCAATTCCAAAACGTAGATCTCTATGGAGAAGAACGAGCAAGAAACTCCATGGACACTCTTTTAAATCAAGATATAACAAAATCCAAGATACATTATTCTTGTTGCTTCTATATGTGCGAACAATGTTAAAAAAACACACAAATGAAGAAACAATTCAAAATATAAGATTAAACCTACTATACCCGCACTGCGGCTGCAAGACATGCCATGATACTTACATACTACACTATATTAGATTATAGTATATTAGAATACACTAATAGACTAATAGAATAGACTATATTAGATTTAACCTTGGCAGTTAAGAGATGACCAGTCTCAACCGACGGCGCCCGTTCACGACCATGACGCGTGGATCAGTACCAGGAGCAAAACGTTAATCAGTGGTCTTTCGACCAATTACCAGCGTAGCTATTCACAATCATCCGATACCCTATCGTATCGAATACCACCTATCGATAACCAGCATCCTAATTGCGTAACAAACTATCAATCTCAATCTGTATCATTTAAAAGGCTATTGCTAATCGATTGCTTGATATGTTCGAAAAATGTGTCTGCTCGACAACTGAATAATGCAATGAATGTTGTTGAACTGTCAAAATGAAACCCATTGCTACTGATGCTCAATGAGATCTCGATGAGAGTTCTTCTAAATAAAGAAAAATTTGTTCTGTGAGAAAAATAGGATAATATTATAATATATGTAATAGGATAAAATAGGTTAAAAAAGGCTTGCATTTGTATTATAACCCTTTGGATATAGTAGAGTCATAATAGCAATATGTTATTTTTAATCAAGATACCTACATAATTAATATCAAGCTACTATATGTATAAAGACTATAAAGCGCAGGCCACACCGCCAGCTAGCGGGCGGGCGGGCTAGGCGGGTGGGCGAAGCGAACGAAGGAAACTATACAAACTACGCGAAATATTGGCGAGCTAAACTATAGGGTTCACACCGAAAACTACGGACAAACGACGGGCGGAGCGCGCGGAGCGGGCTAAGCGGGCGAAGCGGGGGGCGCGGATGAGAGAGCGAGAGGTTAGCGTTCTATCTGTCCATTGTCGGCGAACGAACCGGGCGAGCGGGCTGGCGGGCGAGCTAAGCTAGCGAAGCGCGGGCGCGCCAACGAGGTGAACGAGTAGCTTCGCTGGAATCGTCGGATATTTCGTTAGCTTAGCTCGTTAGGTTAGTCGGTAGCTCGCGGTGTGAACCGAAGTATGTAAAGAGGTGAAACGATGTTCGGCCGCCTAGCCCGCCCGCCCGCTAGCTGGCGGTGTGGCCTGCGCTTAAGAATGTAGCCTGTAATTGGAATTTAGAGCAAAATGTTCCTGAAATATTTTGTCTAGATTTCCTTGATAATTAACTACTAAGATATTTTTTAAATACCTAAGTACCTACCCACTCATCATCTGCCTAGCCTTTTCCCAACTATGTTGGGATCGGCTTCCAGTCTAACCGGATGCAGCTGAATACCAGTATTTTACATGGAGCGACTGCCTATCTGACCTCCACAACCCAGTTACTGGGTATTACGATACCCCTTGGTAAGACTGGTTGTCAGACTTTCGGGCTACGGACGACCCGTAACGTCTGTCAAAGATTCACAATCCAGAATTACATCAGCAGCAGCAGAATACAGTCAGGGGCTGTTCATTTATTACGTAAGACAATTTTGACCACTTTCTAACGCCCCCTCACCCCACGTAAGAAAAAATTTAAGACTTGGATGAACGCCCTCCCCCCTTTTCAATGTTACGTAAGATCAGTATCTACCAAAATTGCAAAGAAATGTGGCAAAAAAATTTAAAATTTTGCTTACTTTTGTCGTAATCTTACGTAAGAACAATCTAGACCCATCCCACCCCCACGTAAGAAAAAAATAAGATAGATAGATAGATAGATAGATAAACCGTTTATTCAGTGCAACAAAGGACACAATACAGGCATTAAAAAAAACATCAAAAAAGGTGAGAGAAAAAAAAAAAGAACAAAGATTAAAAAAATAAATTGACCCATAGACACCTCGCATGACATTTGTAACGGTCGATCACTACTGGGCGGTGTGTGTCCCATAGTTGCACCAAATGGGAGTCCAGCTCAGCATATGCCAGGTACTACCCTACTACTACTACAATACCTGACGCTGGTATAATAAGACTGGGCTGGTAATAAGACTCACGTAATAAATGAACAGGTGGCCTACCATGATCTAATTAAAAACAAGTTTAGGTGCCTAAACTGCATCGCTGGAGCTGCTCTATGGACGTCATGGTACCAAACAAGTATGAATGAAACCAAAACTTGCGACTCAGTTTGGGACAATCGCTGTCAGCAGAATGGCACGGCCTAAACTGAATCGTTAAACTGACGTCATGGTACGAATTAGAAGAACAGTTCAGTTTAGGTCCTAAAATGGATCGCGTTAAGAGCTTGTGGTAGGCCTCCTGCCCCTTAAAGTGTTACACATTACCTTCAGATATGCCAAACTCTTTTGTTTATCTACTGCCAACAGTCTCCCAGATGAGTTCATTCATGCTGCTATCATATTTTTTTATCGTAAAACGCTTCGTTGTTTTTATTTCAATAAGAATTGCTCTGAATGACAGGCCTCGTGACTGTATCCCGTTTATTGTATTGTCCCTGGCGAAGGATACGTCATTCAGTGGGTGTCGTTATAGACCTGAACCTGAGATGTTTTTTATTTCCCGGTTACAAATTTTTACAGGACGTTCTACCCATGAATATGAACAACTTTTACTATGGGATCAACCACAGAACAGTTAAAAGAGGTTCTGTGGGACCAACTCTGAAATCACGAAAAAAAATCAGCTGTTTAATACAAAAGTTCAACACATACTTACTACGTTCATACATTAGTGCAGGGTAATTGCATAATGTGTTATGCAGTGTGATAGTGTGCTATCAGTAGCAATAGGTTCTATTTTGGCAGGTCAACAACATTCATTGGATTCATTGCGTTTTTTAAGTTGTCGAGCAGACACATTTTTCGAACATTTAAATCAATGGATTAGCAATATCCTTCAAAATTATTCAGATTGAGATTAATAGTGTGTTACGCAACTAGGATGCTGGTTATACTCAATCTACTAGCAGCGCCCCGCGGTTTCACCCTCTCAAGTGTCGATCCCGTAGGAATAACGGGATAAAAAGTCTCCTATATCCTTTCCCGGGACTCAAACTATCTCTATACCAAATTTCATCTAAATCGGTTCAGCGGTTTAAGCGTGAAGAGGTAACAGACAGACACACTTTCGCATTTATATTATTAAGTATGGATTATTCGGTTTGTCATTCGAAGATCTTTGATTATCGTTACGTCATAGGACAGAAAGTGCGACAGGCAGTCGCTTCATGTAAAACTCCTGTATTCAGCAGTATCCGGTTAGACTGGAAGGTGACGCCAACATAGTTGGGGCAGATGATATACCTACGCTATGCTATAGTATCATCCAAGATTCATCACATAGCTAGCACTGTATTTTGAGAGATAAGAGAGTTTTTTTTGCCATTGAGACGTGCCCTAGGCTAAAACTCCGCTTGTCATTTATATAACGGATGCATGAGAGCGAGGCCACACGATGCGTTAACGGTGCGGTGCGGCACTGCACCGCAATTAATTCGAGCTATAGGGTGCAACACAGGCGGTGCGGCACCGCAGTAGAACGCTGTTTACCGCGGTGCTTGCCGCAGTGCATCACCCCTCCCCGCCTCGTCTCGCAGGTCACAAGCGCGGCGCGCCTACGGTACGAGACGCCGCACGGCGGCCCAACGCATCGTGTGACATGGCATAGTGATTTGTACGAGTATGTAGGTTGACGTTGCGGCACCGCTCCGGCGCCGCACCGCACCGGTAACGCATCGTGTGGCCTCACTCTTATTGCGACCGAGTCTCACATTAAATCAGTTCAGTCTTAGAATGCATAGTGATCTAATAATATACACGTATTTAACCTTGAGGACTTGATCTAGACTTCTAGACTAATTCGCCCACGCTTATTACTGAGAAGTGAGAAACGTGTCTTTATTTCGATTCTTATGTAATTGATATGCACCGCTTTATTTATTTACTTTGAACTTTGATTTGTTGTTAGGCAAAGACCTGGGGTGGGCTGATCCATACTTGCTGAACGACATTTGTGATGTGTTGGCAAATCAGACAAAACCTATTCACAATACTAATCATCAACATCATCCATAGCCCGATTTTACCCTCTACTGGGCAACAGGCCAACAGCTTCTCTTTTCTTGTGCCAATCCAGGTTTTGCTCACGATGGCAACAATATCGTCTGTCCATCTCGCCGCCGGACGACCGACATCTCGTCTTCCAGTCCTTGGACGCCACTCTGTCACAGCCTTACTATCATCTGCCTATACTTTTTCCAACTATGTTGGGGTCGGCTTCCAGTCCAACCGGATGCAACTGAATACCAGTATTTTTCATCTGCCTAGCCTTTTCCCAACTATGTTGGGATCGACTTCCAGTCTAACCGGAGGCAGCTGAGTACCAGTATTTTACCTGGAGCGACTGCCTAACTGACATCCACAACCCAGTTACTGGGTAGTACGATACCCCTTGGTAAGACTGTCAGACTTTCGGGCTACTGACGACCCGTAACGACTGTCAAAGATCCAGGAATGACAGCCGGGACCAACGGATTAACGTGCTTCCCGAGGCACGGAGGGGTCTTGGTATGTGAAAATGGTAACCCATCCACGGACCAACCGCGGCAAGCGTAGCTTAACCTAGTCGATCGACCCGTGCGGCTGTTATTACTTAGCCACAAGCCCCTATACATAGCTGTCATAGCTGTCACAGACTTACTCCTGAATTTATATTTATATGTTGTGAGAACGATATAAAAAATCCTACACGTTAAAAGTGTCCATAGTACCTGCAGCAAATAAATAACAAAACAAACAATAAAACATTTTCGAGCCGTTTGGGGTTGAAACCCTCTCGGGCCGTGGGGTCCGAGTGCTCATGGTTTTTTTAAGGAAATTTCGAAACGGCTGGTTGACACTTCCCGTGACCCTTTTACCTTGACCAAAGGCTAAGCATTGCCATACAATGTGGTAATGCCGCCAGTCTCTTGGGTACATTACCAGTCGACAGCGATGCGGATGAATTTTTCGACGCTATATTTTAGTTTCTGTATAATTTTTAATTTTGTTATTTTTAGTATTAGGTATAAGGTCAACCGGGGCAATTGCGTCATATAAATACGTTACACGATTTAAAAAAATCATATCACACTAATTATAAATTTTATACAAAAATCCTTAATACGAATGTGTATAGAAATTATCTGTTTGCAACCTTAATTAATTGTTTCTTCCGTTAATTACAGTAAATACGAGTAACTATCCATTTTTTAAAAAAGAGGAATTTTGGACGCATTTTCCCGCATTGGGGCAAACGCGTCTTCATTAAATAAGTTTTAAGCCTGTGACGTTTGAAGGTTGAAATAAATATGTTTTGCTTCAATTAAAGCTTTGTATTCGAATCTTTCAGTAAATTACAAAAATATTAAATAATCATTATATCAGAAGCGATGTCATAAAAACCGGGAAAATGCGACTATTTTTGCATAGACGCATTTACCCCCTGTCAAATCCAGACGTTACAAACATTTTAGTTGTGAAAGCAAAATTAGTCCAAACTCTCTCCTAGATAAAAGTAACATGTAAGTAGGTACATTTTTTATGTTTAATCAAAATCAAGTTACATTAGACGAATATTACAAAGTTAAAATTGTCAATAAAAACGTTTTTATTACCAATGCATGTCTCTAAAATCTATCGAATAAGGTAATTTACTAAAAGAAATAAGTTAAAAGAAGCCAAATATAAATTAACCGCTAAACAAAGCATTAATTAACGAACACTTAGTTTCGAAATAAAAATAACTACTAAATACAAAAATGTAAACCCCAAAAAAAGGTTTAAAATCTCTGGTATTGGGGCAAATGCGTCATACAGATGCAATAGCCCCGAAACAGCAGACGCATTTACCCCAAAAAACCAGACGTAACATAAAAAAAAATAATCATCATTTTTCCACAAGTAAAACGATTTCAGTAGAAATAACTATTGGTATAGATAGGCTATAATATAATATTTATGTACATTTCATAATAAAAACGGAAAACCGAGAACAAATATGGATTATTAAGGATTTAGATCACTCACCTCACGCAGCACCACTTGACAAAAAACATGTGATTTTCAATTTGGCCGATATTTTGAATTTGTACGGTACAACGCCATCTATTGAAACTATACCTTATGATTTTGTTTAAAATAAACAAAAACAGATGGCAGGAGAGGTTGGTTTCCAAACAGATTTTAAAATATTTCAATTAAACGCAATTGCCCCAAAGACGCAAATGCCCCGGTTGACCTTACATAGATATTATATTAGTTAGTATACAACAATGTTATATAAATATACTACTCTTATCCAACATAAAAAATGTACTTAATTAAAAATAACCCGAGGCAGCTAAGTGATGACCAGTCCCTACTGACGGCGCCCGTTCACGAACATGACGCATGGATCAGCAACATTTAGCTCAACCTTCTCTTTCATTATTATTCCTCACACATGTAATATTTCTTTATGTCGTAAACTAGACTATTACAAGCAAGTCATAGCAATAATTTGCTGCCTTTCTAGATTGAGCTCGTAATTATCGGCGTCTGAACGATTATTGATGATACGATGAAAGTTCACTGCAGTTCGAAATAAAAACCGGCCAAGTGCGTGTCGGACCACGCACAATGAAGGGTTCCGTAGTTGGAATGAATTTATCCCAAGAACAAACTTAACATTTTAGTTGAAAATCATGTTCTCCCATACATTGCAACTGCAAATATAAGTTGGTCGACTGTTACTCGTAAACTTGTAAAGCCCACTTAAGTGTGATAGTTTTCCTTTAAACTTCGTTATATATAGGTACTACTGCCTTGACATTTGAATTTCTAACTACAACCGTTTAGTTGGTAGAGGGGGGGGACACTTGACTCTAACGAAAATTGGTACTATAAAGCTTGATAAGTCACGAACGGTTTACTTAATCAAAAACGGTCTTCCCAAACCCCTAATATTTTTACCCTAAATAATTTTATTTTTCTAAAGTTTATTTTACCACTTTTTCGGCGTCATTAACGTGTATACTCATGCCAAATTACAATTTTCTAGTACCAATCGTTTTTGAGCTAAACCGCGGACAGACAGACAGACGGACATGGCGAAACTATAAGGGTTCCTTGTTGACTACGGAACCCTAACAGTGATGGTCTTGTAATGTCTTCAATATCTAACTACATAATGTAGCTTTGTGGCATAGATTGATAAGACATTTATTTAGTGCAGACAAAAGACATCAGCACAACACTCAACAGTGCAATTAATTGATAACAAAATACATGAATATGTAGTGGGCTCTCTAGTGATCCAATGTTTGAAACTGCTATAACGTTTTTATACCTTTGACTTGTCATAAAAAATAATCAAGTAATCCCTTAGGAGTAGGTACAGTCAACAAAAGAGATAAGTATGCAGGAACGTCGGATATAGTTGAAGTTTAGTAAGAAACCGATGGATGTTGTTGACTGCAATTTAATTTGATAAATGAGCTGTTTGTTTTCTATTAATAAAATAAAATTTTATTCGAGAACATTCATCGGTTTCTTACTAAATTTCAACTCTATCCGACGATGCTGCATACTTATCTCTTTTGTTGACTGTACCTATTTTTTTTTAATCCATACTATGTGTCTGTCTGTCAGTTACCTATTTAGATGAAATTTGGTATAGAGATGGTTTGAGTCCCGGGAAAGGACATAGGATAGTTTTTATCCCGATATTCCCACGTGATCGACACTTATGCGGGTGAAATCGCGGCGCGTTGCTAGTCTATTAAATACATAATGTGGCATCACAACAAAAGTGGAAAAATGTCAACTAACTTTTGGAGGCCACTGTATATAAAAACAAGGTTCCCAATCACGTCTACGAAGTTTCGCTAGATAATTCAATTTGACCTTGTATATCAAGGTCCTTTTCAGAGTTCCGTACCCAAAGGGTAAAAACGGGACCTTTTACTAAGACTCCACTGTCCGTCTGTCTGTCTGTCTGTCACCAGGCCGTATCTCACGAACCGTGATAGCTAGACAGTTGAAATTTTCACAGATGATGTGCGTCTGTTTCCGCTATAACAATAAATACTAAAAACAGAATAAAATAAATATTCAAGGGGGCTCCCTTCATACAACAAACGTGAATTTTTTGCCGTTTTTTGCTCGATATTAATAACGGCAACAGGTAGACGCTTGAAATATTCACAGAATATTATGGTGTATATTCACTTTAAAAATAAATAAATAAAATAAATATTTAAGGGGGGCTCCCATACAACAGACGTTATTTTTTTAATAGACGCTTGAAATATTTACAGAATAGGTACTTAGTTGTATATTTGCTTTAAAAATAAATCATTAAATTCAAATAAAATAAACTAAGGGGGGCTCCCATACAACAAACGTGATTTTTTATACCTACATGTAGTTTTAAATATTGTACGGTGGTACGGAACCCTTCGTGATCGTGTGCGAGTCCGACACGCACTTGGCCGGTTTTTTTATTTAATTACTGGCAAACTGGCAATCTATGAATGTACCGACATAGATACGTATTTCTTCCGGGTCTGCAACTGTATGTTACTTTCAATTTCAAACCACATGGAGCTTGTAATTTTCCTTAACCCGCAAACCAAGCAAGGCGTGAAGATAAACAATTAATTATTACGATGTAACTTCATGGTGTTTGATGATAATTAGCGACTAGCAATGCAGCTGAACCACATTAATAGTTAAATGCTGTCCTGTGAGGCTCGAAAGGGGCGGAAGGAGTCCAAAAAAAAATCACGAAATATCACAAGGGAGGGGGGGGTGTATTAATTTATCGTCAAACGCGTACTATATCGAAAGCGGCTTGTAACCCCTCGACTTAACTATCCACCCTCGCCTGCGGCTCAGGTGGATATAAACGTCTCGGGCTAACATGGCTTCTTTTATGCACTAGTTGTACAATCTACGATTTTGTATGCACGTGTTTCTGTGACAAATAAATCTATTTATCCTTATTTTCTTTCTTTCTAAAATTCACATTTTCAATATAGATGTTAGGATTTATTGGTAGCTTCAAAACAATCCTATCCTACGCATTAGAATTGTTAAGCCGTTGGTCCCGGCTGTCATTCGTGGATCTTTGACAGTCGTTACGGGTCGTCAGAAGCCCGAAAGTCTGACAACCAGTCTTACCAAGGGGTATCGTATTACCCAGTAACTGGGTTGTGGAGGTCAGATAGGCAGTCGCTCCATGTAAAATACTGGTATTCAGCTGCATCCGGTTAGACTGGAAGCCGACCCCAGCATAGTTGGGAAAAGGCTAGGCAGATGATGATGATGTTAGGATTTATTGGTAGCTTCAAAAAAGTCCTATCCTACGCATTAGTATTGTCAGTGTTTTCAATTATTGTCGTACACATTACTTATTATTGTCTCTACATTGTATAATAATACCTATTATCCCCATGTACAGACGCCAGCACATCAACCTACCCCAAACTGTCAAATTTTCCCAATCAATTTTGAACCTTATGCTTTAGCTATAAAGTTGAAAATTTATTAAAGAAATTTCTGTCTGTACAGTTTTTTGCTGCGATGTATTATTTCCTTTTGTTGCATTGCACCCCATGTGTTTACACCCTAATCATTTGTGTTGTGGTAAACCGGTTTTTTTTTTATTGCTAAATGGGCTCGCTCTTGATCCCGATCACGCCTGATGGAAAGCGATGGATGAGGTCTATGATGGAACGAGAGTGCCTAGAACGAATAACGTGGTTTTGCCTATGACAATTATTTCTTTACTTTTTTTATCTTTAATTTAGTATAGTGCTCTATATCATTCATTACTTCTTGAATATTCTACTTTTTTTTTTATACCTATTAGTTTTTGTTATAACAGACCATACCCCGTTCATTATCTCTAGAATCTTAGTCTGTCGAGACAATGGTTATAAAATGTTATTGTCTTATGATCGCGCCTTTCATCTAGTTTTTTATTATTTTTCTATATACATAATATTATCAGGAATTACAATGTAATCTAAATTGAAAGTCCTCTGGACATAAAGCCGCTCATTTAGTTCCGAATCTCAAACTAGATGGCGCTTTAGATTTACGTCACGTTTCTGAATCGCGGTGTCAAGATTCTCCGCCGTTGAACGACCTTCGCGCGGTTTTGTAGCAAAATCATACTTACCTGGCATAGGGGATACCGTGATCAAGAAGGCGGTTCCCCCAGGGCGAGGCCTTCCCATTGCACTGCGGTTGGGTTGACCCCTGCGATTATCCCTAATGTGGATAACTCGGATGCGTAATTTTTGGTAGTGGGGACTGCGTACGCGCCGTCCCCTCAGAATTCCTTGATATCAATAGCTGCTTAGCAGCTTTATTGGAGCATTTGGAGCCCTGTGTAATGGTGTCTCCAATAGGTACTCGGTCTTCATAATATGTGACTAGCATCTTCGTGTAAAGCTTGAAATATTTCAATAAATTTTTCCCTCCCGTACTAAAATGTCCTCAAAATTTCCTTTTAGCAAATCGTCCAAAAAACAAAAGAACTGAAATGATACAGTCACAGAGAAGAAGACTCATCATCATTCTCTTGCCTGATCCCAATTTATTTGGGATCGGCGGCGTAACATAAATCTTTTCTTCCATAATAATTATCTATTAGTCATCATCACGGTAGTCACCCCCTTCCTAACCATAATTATCATCATTCACACAGTCCATCCAGCGTTTCTTTGGTCTTCCCCTACTCTTATAGCTATCGACATTCAAACTCAAAAATAATTTATGATAAAAAAAAAAACAGTGACACTCCGGGAGTGCCGACAGAAGTGAAAACAAAACACAAACAGAATACTTACTGCCATCACTCACTGACATATCGGATATACATTAAAACGTTACGGTGACAGTGGCGCGAATTCAATGGTTTTTCCCATCTCAAAAAATGCCCAACGCGCCTAAAGAAGTTTTCTCTTGAAAAAATAACACAAATATCTTGCTAAAACCAGTCACATGGCTCCCCTAACAACATAAACAATGTAGACCATTGTTTTCATACTCAGAACAAGTTATTTAGTAACAACATTTAACTGGGGCAGATATACGTCACCATTTAGCTTATATTTCTTAATACACTTTGAAGGATTTTTCCACATTAATTAGATTTGTCCTTCACTTTTAAGATGGGTCATTTTTGAGTAGCGTGAGAATTACGATAATGTCAGCATTATTAAATTCATTAAAACATTTCAGGGTAAAATTGACAAAATAATCATGATAAGTAAGATATATCTTTATAGATATCTTAGGGCCTGTGCACACCACGGTTTGTAAACGCGCCGTTGAGGCGCGTTTTAAGCCCGGTTTCCACCGCGAGCGGAGCGGACCCATTAATGACTTCTTTTACTTCGCAAGAGAAAACTGCTTACATGTGTTTCCACTAACAAAGAGTCGAGCGGAAATGACTCAGCGGGCAAAAAGAGTAAAAATGAGCTCGCTCATGTCCAGAGAGAATCAGACGACTAAACTCTTTCTTGGTGGAAACGCAAACCTATTTCATGAAAACGAAGTCCGCTCCGTTTAGCCATTTCCGGCTCATTACTCTTTCGCGGTGGAAACCGGGCTTTAGAAACGTGCGTCGACGGCGCGCTTTTATCCTACAGAAGGTCTACAGGCTGTGTCTGACTCGCGTGCGTATCGCGTCTGTATCGCTACAAACGCGCGTCAACGACGCGTTTAAAAAACGTGGTGTGCACAGGCCCTTAGATATGTTTTTAAGCAAAGAATGAAAACTGGGTGGATGAAATGGCGACAGGTCACGGGAATAATCTGCGACTCCCGCATTCCCCTTAAACTTAAGGGGAAGATATATAAAACCATGATTAGACCTGCCGTCTGGTATGAATCATACATAGGTATGATTCACATATTGCCGTCACCAACACCGTTAAAATGATCGCAGGAAATGATGTCACAAATTGCGTATGTATTCCGAAATAATAATATACTTACCTATACGCATGCACACAGACATGTATGTACAGTCAACAAAAGAGATAAGTATGCAGGATCGTCGGATATAGTTAAAGTTTAGTAAGAAAATAAAAAAAATAAAAAAAATCAGACGACAACATCCATCGGCATCGGTTTCTTACTAAACTTCAACTATATCCGACGACCCTGCATACTTATCTCTTTTGTTGACTGTAGGTACCTATAATTATGACGATTTTGAAATCGACACACTACTGTGATCATTTATTGAATTATATGCCGTGACTGTAGGATATCCTATCGGCAAAAATGACGAACTTCCATGGCACATGCGCAGTTGTAGCCCGCGAAAATCAAATGTTCTTACGTTTTTTTGCAATTTTCAGGTCAGTGTCAGGTTGTACCTATCTTAAAATAAAATATAAGTAATATTTAGTCGATCTAGAACTAAAACTATTAACAAACTTACAAAATTAATTACTTAAGAACTTAAAACATGGCTTTACACATCTAACTTAGTCAAATAACCCGCCCCTAACTGTTCCCGGCGCAAAGGTGCCCAAAACGCTTGCTGCAGGCCTACCACAAGCTCTTAACGCGATCCATTTTAGGACCTAAGCTGAACTGTTCTTCTAGTTCGTACCATGACGTCAGTTTAACGATTCAGTTTAGGCCGTGCCATCTGCTGACAGCGATTGTCCCAAACTGAGTCGCAAGTTTTGGTTTCATTCATACTTCTTTGGTACAATGACGTCCATAGAGCAGCTCAAGCGATGCAGTTTAGGAACCTAAACTGAAATATCTTGTTTTTGAATCGTTTTTAATTAGATCATGGTAGGCCACCTGCATTGCCAAGTTGAATGGCAATGGACAACCTTTATACCAAGAACGAGCCGGAGCCGGAGTCACTTGTATCTTGATCAAAATATGATTCGCGACTATAACAGGTGGTACGTATTTACAGAATTATAATAATCATTAGAATCAGTAATACAACTTGTTAAGTAAAGTAAGTTAGTATAATCCTAAAATGTCAAGATTTCATGAAATAGTCATTAGCTGGATCCACACCAGACGATCCAGTGCGCACCAAACGCGCGCGGCTAGAACAATGCGCGGTCGATGTGGAGGTGCCGCGCGCGATCGGAGCGCACTGGATCGTCTGGTGTGGATCCAGCTATTCAGTAGGATTACTTGGTCTTAGAGAGTTGTGTTGATGATAAAAACATGTTTTTTCGTGTTAAAATATCGACACCAATGATGTCTATGAAAAGTACACAAACAAAAAAAAACTGATTTTCGATACAGATTAAGTATCATCATCTGCCTTTTTCATCATTTTGTTTTTCTTTTCCCAACTATGTTGGGGTCGGCTTCCAGTCTAACCGGATGCAACTGAATACCAGTATTTTACATGGAGCGACTGCCAATCTGACCTCCACAACCCCGTTACTGGGTAATAAGATACCCCTTGACCTAAGATTGGTTATCAGATTTTCGGGCTTCTGAAGACCCGTAACGACTGTCAAAGATCCACGAATGACAGCCGGGACCAACGGCTTAACGTGCTTTCCGAGGCACGGAGGGGTCTTGGTATGTAAAGATGGTCACCCATCCACGGACCGACTGCGGCAAGCGTAGCTTAAACTGATCGATCGACCCGTGCGGCTGATATTACTTAGCCACAAGCCCCTCTGATGATTTTCTATTAGTACAGATATTTCAAGTACTTAAATACACTAACAGCGGTCGATGACCCCACAAAAAATATCATCAAATTAATTTCTTTTTTGTTTTATCATGTTTAGATAATTATCAAGACTCTTCAAGACCCATCAGGTCTACAGAGTTTCGCTAGCTAATTTAATATGACCCTGTATTTGCCAATTAGCCAGCGACTCGCCGATTTTAACTATAAGAACAATAGAATAATGAAAAAAAAACTAAACATCAATAAACGTTTGTTTGAAATTTTCCCAAACAGGTCAATGAATGACAATGAATGACGGCATGAAGCAATCGATTGAACGAATGAATGAACATGTCATGGTACGGTTGACATGCAGGTCGGGTTTTTATATTTACGACTTCTTTTGTTTTACGTGCTGAGCAGAATCTGCGGGGCAATTGCGCAACACATTATCAATCGGAATCGGTTTCATTTTGACAGTTCAACAACATTCATTGCGTTATTTACGTGTTGAGCAGACAAACCTTTCGAACTTATTAAGCAATGGATTAGCAATTTACTTCAAAATGATTCAGACTCCGTTAGATAGTGTGTTACGCAATTAGGGTGCTGGTGTGGAATCCAATTGCCTTTTGTGTTCACCAGGTCTCATGTATAAGGGACAGAGCCTATTGCCATTTCGAGCGGTGCTGGCCCAGTGGTGGACTTACGAGTTGTAGGTCGTGGGTTCGAATACACGCAGGCACTTTACTTTGTGTAAATTATTTCATCACCACTGCTCTCAAAACGTTGACGGAAAACATCGTAAAAAAACCGATATGTCCTAGAATAAAAAAATCGAAGACATCTGCCAACCCCCACTGGACCCGCGTGGTGGATTATAGCCCACTCCACTCCCTCTCACAGAAAAGAGGCCTGTGTCCCAGCAGTGGGAACATAAATAGGCTAATTAAGCTTATGCTGATATCCACCCTCCACGTCTGCGAAGTTTCGCTTACTAATTTAATTTGACCCTGTATAGGAACAGAAAGTGAGACTTGTGGCTAAATAATAACAGCCGCACGGGTCGATCGATCAGGTTAAGCTACGCTTGCCGCGGTTCGTCCGTGGATGGGTGCCCATCTTCACATACCAATACCCCTCCGTGCCTCCGTTGGTCCCGGCTGTCATTCGTGGATCTTTGATAGTCGTTACGGGTCGTCAGAAGCCCGAAATTCTGACAACCAGTCTTACCAAGGGGTATCGTATTACCCAGCCACTGGGTTGTGGAGGTCAGACAGGCAGTCGCTCCATGTAAAATACTGGTATTCAATTGCATCCGGTTAGACTAGAAGCCGACATAGGAAACGACCAATTGGAACCGTGCACCTAGCTTCTGACGTTTCATAAGTGTCCATGTAGGTTTATGTGAAATAAAATATTTTGATTTTTGATTTTGACCGCAACATATTTGGTAAAAGGCTAGGCAGATGATGATGATAAGAATAGAAATAAAGATGATATTAAAGCGTCCAAAAACCGTTTTGATTCGTCACTGAAAAAAAATGAGGGGACATTGCCGAAAACTCTGCTTACAGGTTTGCACTGTTTTGATTATATGATATCGTAATGTCCCAAGTAAACAAGATCATGTATTAAAGATTTCGACCAAGTAGGTCGCAAACGCAAGTATGTAACTCAATTTCATACGCAGAACGCATAAAGTTAAGCAACATCCAAACCGGTTACCGATCGGATGGGTGACAAGAATTATTTGTAGGTAATTGATACTTACATGTTTGATTGATTATAAGGACTTTGACAATGATATTTTACTAAAATATCATTGGACTTTGATTTATTTATTTACTAGCTGCGCCCCGCGGTTTCACCCGCGTAAATTTCGATCCCGTGCGAATATCGGGATAAAAAGTAGCCTATATGTTAATCCAGGGTGTCGGCTACCTCCATACCAAATTTTATCAAAATTAGTCCAACCGTTTGAGCGTGAAGAAGTAACAAACATATAAACACACACACACACACTCACAAACTTTCGCCTTTATAATATTAGTGTGATTTATGATCGTGAAAGGTCATTCTGTTAATCTGGGTCGCTTTTTGTTAATTGGCTTTTGACCACGCGGGCCCAGTGCGGGTTGGTGGATGTCACATGTCTTCGAATTTTTGGTTCTAGGAAATGCCGGGTTCGTCACGAAGTTTTCCTTCACCGTTTTGAAAGCAGCGGTGATGAAATTAAATACACAAAGGGCCTGCCTTGGTTTCACCACTGCTCTGAAGATGAATCGAAGGCCAAAGCCAAATTCTACGTCGATAAGCTACTTAGTAAATAAGTAATTGAGAAAGTAGTAAGTAAGTGGTTTTTAAGCTTTCAGCAAAGGACGGGAGCGAAAATTTCGGAAAAAAAACTGTTTTGTAGATGGCACATCCCAATTAAAAAAACAGTGGCACTCCGAGAGTGCCGACAGAAGTGAAAACAAAACACAAACAGAATACTTTGCCATCACTCACTGACATATCGGATATACATTAAAAACGAGTACATCCCCACGGCAGCCGAACACATCCGAAGGGGCGTCGATTACGGTAACAGTGGCACTAGTTCAATAGTTTTTTCCCATCTCAAAAAATGCCCAACGCGCCTAAAGAAGTTTTCACTTCAAAAACTTTTGTCAACTCCAATGACTTTCTCACCCCTGGTGGCCTACCATGATCTAATTAAAAACGATTCAAAAACAAGACATTTCAGTTAAGGTTGCTAAACTGCATCGCTTGAGCTGCTCTATGGACGTCATGGTACCAAACAAGTATGAATGAAACCAAAACTTGCGACTCAGTTTGGGACAATCACTGTCAGCAGATGGCACGGGCTAAACTGAACCGTTAAACTGACGTCATGGTACGAATTAGAAGAACAGTTCAGTTTAGGTCCTGAAATGGATCGCGTTAAGAGCTTGTGGTAGGCCTCCTGAACGCAGCATCTCTACCTACCTTCCAAGTCTTAACCAGTCGTAATACTGTTGCTCATTGGTGACACATTCTTACCGACAACGGTAACGCCCAAACAGGCCCAACTGGTTTACTGACGTAACGTGGAAACATACTGACTGCTCAGGACTTGCGGACGGTAGCACAGATTACTGAATAGTTACTACGACGGTAGTACGGATTACTAAATGGTAGTTATTGCCATTTTATCCGTGTATATATAAAACATTGATCAGGCAGGGGTCATAGTTCTTCCATAGTTCTTGGTAACCAGTCCACTTCAGCCACCCAAACCCATAGTCCAACTTTTTATTTTTCCTATCCTACAATAGTCCTACACCAACCGGGAGTTATCCTTGGGTGCACTTGCATAGTGCATACAGGGATAATCGTCGGACGGTGCCGCATTTCATTAAAATTTCCTAAGGGGCCTCTGCGAGTTGGCTTCGGCCCCTCGTACGCCTTCCAAAGGACCGGGACCCCATGGTCCCGAGATATGTAAAAAAAAAAAAAAAAAACATTATAATAATTTATCATTTATTCTCTCTTCACATCATCATCTTCCTGCCCTTATCCCATGTTACTTGTGGTCGGCGCAACACGTTTTCTTCTTCCATTCTCCCCTGTCAACCGTCACGCTATCATTTACTCCCTTCTCTTTCATATCATTCCTCACACAATCCATCCATCTTTTCTTCGGCCTTCCTCTCCCTCTCCATCCATCAACATTATTCTCTCTTCACAAAGCTGACTTAAAGTTAATAGTACAAAAAATGTCTCAGCTATATTCAACCTTTGTGAGAGACTGGTGCCTGATATAGGTTTTTGGGAAAAACCTGTGTTACTGGTCACCAGGCCCCTTCCACGGCTAGAATTAGATTTTACAGAGATACCGTGCAAGAGTCGAAATTAAACAATATGCATAACAAAAAATATATTTATTATGAGTAGAAGAAGCTTACCAGCACAGCGCAGGGCCTTTGTCGCGCGTACGGTCGTAGCATTATGCTGAGCGATGGCCGTTTTGCGTGGATGCAACGCACATTTTTCCTAACTTGTTCTTTTTGTGTTTTTTCTCTATGTCATTTATACCGCAAATAAACGTAAAGTGCGACAGTGAGTTTGTTTATATGTTTGTTTATTACTCAATCACGCGAGGGGCTTGTGGCTAAGTAATATCAGCCGTAAGGGTCGATCGATCAGGTTAAGTTACGCTTGCCGCGGTTAGTCCGTGGATGGGGGTGACCATCGTTACATACCAAGACGCCTCCGTGCCTCGGTAAGCACGTTAAGCCGGCTCCGGCCGGCCGGTCCGGTCGGTTCCGGCTGTCATTCGTGGATCTTTGACAGTCTTTACGGGTAGTCAGAAACCCGAAAGTCTCACAACCAGTCTTACCAAGGGGTACCTATGGTATTACCCAGTAACTGGGTTGTGGAGGTCAGATATGGCAGTCACTCCATGTAAAATACTGGTATTCAGCTGCATCCGGTTAGACTGGAAGCCGACCCCAACATAGTTGGGAAAAGGCTAGGCAGATGATGATGATTATTCAATCACGCAAAAACGACTGGACGGATTTACACCAAATTTGGAACCCAGATAGACCATGACCTGGGTAAGGACATGGGCTAGTTTTTATACTGGATCGTAGATGAAGTCGCGGGCTACAGCTAGTATGACTTATAGTCTAGCAAGGAGTGACTAAGTTTGCAACTAAAAATTTTGGAATATATTATAGACATTCCCGCAAACTGTAGCCAAGAATTCAGCATATATGACTATCAAATTGTGTTGACATTCCTTCTAAGTTCCCCGATTCTAAGGGCTCCGAACTAAATTTTTTATTTTTTATTTTTTTTATTATTATTATTAAGCTTGAGTACGAGGCTTTTGACTACGTTGTATGTGTATATTTTATGTCTTTTTTTATTTTATTTTATTTATAATGTCCGTTTTGTTTGTGCAGAATAAACAATTTTTCTTTCTTTTTCTTTTCTTCTTTCTAAGGAGCGGAAAACGCCCGTAACTTCGACTGAATACTACAGGATTCGTGCTTCGTGACCCCCGCACCCAACGGTCGAAATCGCCAACACACAATCGACAAGCACGGCGATCAATGCTCTCTCCTCGTCTATACGAGAGCCTAGAGGCCTTTGCCCCACAGCAGAACAATAAAAGCCACATATAAATATCGGTTTAACGTTATTTTTACATTTATTACACAATGTCCTCTCGCTGAACCTGAAAACGAAGTAACAATTGATATCGAAACCTATTGTACTACACAATGGACTCAGTCGTTGCCCTGTGTAAGGCACGGAAGTGCTGGTTGGTCAAATTTTCAGTGCAGTAGGCTGTGAATTAGTCACGAAAGCATAATTGCTAGACGATTTCACGTACAGACGCCAGCACATCGAGCTACTACAATCTGTCAAATTTCTTTAATAGATTTTCAACTTTATCAGTAAAACATAAGGTTCAAAGTTGATTGGGAAAATTTGACAGTTTCGGGTAGCTTGATGTGCTGGCGTCTGTACAGTCAACAAAAGAGATAAGTATGCAGGATCGTCGGATATACAGGGTTATTGGAAAATCACCAACAACCTCTTAAGAGGTCATTGTACTCATCATTATGAACAACTTTTATTATATACAGGGTTATTGGAAAAACACCAACAACCTCTTAAGAGGTCATTGTACTCATCATTATGAACAACTTTTATTATGGGACCAAACCAGAAATCGCAAAAAAAAAATCTGCTGTTCCCAACATTTTGACGAGTTATACGAACATAAATGTAGGGAACAGCTGGTTTTTTTTTCGTGATTTCAGTTTTGGTCCCATAATAAACGTTGTTCATAATGATGAGTACAATGACCTCTTACGAGGTTGTTGGTGTTTTTCCAATAACCCTGTATAGTTGAAGTTTGGTAAGAAACCGGTGGATGTTGTCGACTGAAAATTAATTTGATAAATGCGCTGTTTGTTTTCTATTAAAATAAAATTAATATTTTATTCCCACGGTTTCGAAACTAATGCGGGTGAAACCGTATATAATCTATAATATAAATAAAACAAAGTCGGGTTAGTTACACCATTTATTACTCAATAACTGCTGGACCGATTTTTATGTTCTTTGATTTTTTGGATTTGTCTCCGCCCAGAATAGCAGAATAACTATGAAAATATGGGAAAAATACACGAAAAAAAAAAATATGAAGATAATTCATTTTCTCATACATTCTGAGGCGGCAAGAAGTTCGCCGGATCAGCTAGTTTGAAATAA
Source organism: Hydraecia micacea (assembly GCA_914767645.1). Classification (NCBI taxonomy): domain Eukaryota; kingdom Metazoa; phylum Arthropoda; class Insecta; order Lepidoptera; family Noctuidae; genus Hydraecia; species Hydraecia micacea. The sequence goes on from OU611804.1 coordinate 4,284,104, forward strand.
ATGATTTGACTTTGACTTTGACATAGGTGTCGCCCAGTGTTAGTGAAAACGGGCATATAGTTAAGTAACTGTATCCCATCTATATTATTCTGTGACTAGGCGTCTACGCAATCATTGAATTTAGTAAACAATCGACTGCATTGTGAACGGCTCATTGGCTGCGTATGGACCGGAATGAGCGAAAGTGAGAACCCAGATCTGCGCATGCGCAATGTATTAGTTTTAGCTAAGCTTTGAGTTGGTCTGCATAATTTCTAGTACTATTATAGGAAGACTAGCTTCTGCCTGCGATTTTGTCCGCGTGAAATTTCGGCCGCATCGCATCGCCCAGCAGCGCTTTTACTTCATTTTCACTTAGCGTAATTTTTTACATTTTTTCTTTTTGCTCAGCATTTAGAAGATGAGCAAAAAGAAATAAATAATTTAGGTACTTAATCTTATTAATAGAAAACAAACAGCTCTTTTATCAAATTAAATTTCAGTCGACAACATCCATCGGTTTCTTACTAAACTTCAATTATATCCGACGGTCCTGCATACTTATCTCTTTTGTTGACTGTACTTGACATGCCGGAATTGCTTGAAGGGTTAGGTAGTGTAGGTACCTACCCTTTCGCCATTGTGTCATTAAGTGTCATTTTAGTTCCATAAAAGAGGCGTGAGTGTATTGCCATCAACCGAGCACAAATCCAGACTCCCAGCTGCTACTGAGAAATTCCAGATGAAAAAAATCAATAACAGTTTGCCTAACCCGGGAATCGAACCCTCGGACCTCATGCTCAGCAGTAACGCTTGCGACCACTAATCCAACGAGGCAGTTATTATTATTGTAATCCAAAATATCGTAGCACATACAATACATATAGTACGGTCACCAAAGGAGATAAGTAACCAGGGTCGTCCTCGTCGGATATAGCTGAATCATTTTGAAGCAAATTGCTAATCCATTGCTTCATAAGTTCGAAAAATTTATCTGCTCGACACGTAAATAACGCAATGAATGTTGTTGAACTGTCAAAATGAAACCGGTTCCGATTGATAATGTGTTACGCAATTGCCCGGCTTGTGGATGTTTTTTAATAAAATTTAATTTTATTAATAGAAAACAAACAGTTCATCTATCAAATTTAATTTCATTCGAAAACATCCATCGGTTTCTTACTAAACTGCAACTATGTCGGACGACCCTGCATACTTATCTCTTTTGGCGATTGTACAGACGCGCCAGCACATCAACCTACACCTAACTGTCAAATTTTTCCAATCAACATTGAACCTTATGTTTTAGCGATAAAGTTGAAAATCTATTACAGAAATCTGACAGATTGTAGTAGGTTGATGTGCTGGCGTCTGTACATACAATTAACATGGCATGTTAATCTATTTCAAAACGGTAGCGACATCGCAATAAAATACGAAAGATTGCTAGCTATATATCGCCATACCAAAGATGACGGAAACCGTCAAGTAGGGTAAAGGCGGGATAGATGCCCCAGTGGGATAGTTGCCTCATTTTAAAAAAACCTAACTTCCCAAACTCGCGACTAAGAAATAATAGTTTAACTAAGAGCCGCAGGCACCCCGCACCTCAGTTAGCCATGGGCCGTCGTGCGGTGAGGACGTGTTTCGCTCGTGTGTGCATTCATCTCCGCGGCGAACTTTACAAAAACGTCAAAGTTTTAAGGGTTAGTATTTGCTGTTGTATAACTTTATAATTCGTCATTAATTCCGTTATATTATTTATTACGTCAATAAACTGATTCATCAAGTATGCATCTAGATGTAAATAGTTGCTCTTTTGTTTTTTATTTATTTAAAAAAATACTTGGGCATCTATCCCTATAAAAAAGGATAGTTGCCCTGATTTTTCGAGGTATAGGTGCCCCTAGGGGCATCTATCCCTCCGTACACCATGTATACCCATATGTGGTTTTAGAGTATATTTTGAACATAATTTTGTGTTCTGTTATATTTTTTATGTGTTTACATATATTTGTATTTGGACTTTTTAGTGATTGTAGCAGAGCCATGTAACGAAAATACAAAAGAAAGGAAGGAGTTCGAGCTCGAGTATGTTCTTGGACTACAGAACAAATTGCAGTCAGCTTTCGACGAAATGGATAGAAATACTATGGGGATAAACGAAATATCCCGACAGTTATGGTTATTTTATTTGATCTCAAATTATGTAGAATCATATGATTACAATTGAAAAAAAAAATTAAAACTGAAAAATGCTTTTCATTATTAGGCCCGTGTTTCTTGGAAACAATTTCTGTTTTAGGAGTAGCTTTTTACTGCTAAAACACCAATTGTCCTCAAAACCTCATAAAAGTTTGGTTGAGTTTTTCGTTTATACAGTATGAAGGGCATCTATCCTTCTTAGTATTTTCATGGTGGGGCAACTATCCATACGGGTAGGCATCTATCCCCAAAAAAGGAGTTCCACGAAAACCAAAAATTTGCAAAATCTGTAATTTGTAGGGCCAAAAATACAAATCACAGTTAAACATAAAGGACTAAACTAGCTAAATTCATAGACATTATTTATATAAAATTGTTATTTTTTTAATTAGGAGGATATTTCAAAAAGTGGGGCATCTATCCCGCCTTTACCCTATTAACTATGCCACTGTTAATTCCATTAGCTCGCTAATCAGAAACCAGTAATACCATTCTGTAAAGTTCACTTGGCACCTCACTCAAGTGAGCGCACATAATTCGAAAGCGAACTGATTTGTTTATCTCATTTATTTTTTAAATGTCGCAGCATCATGCTAAGATAGGAGCCTTTTGGCCTCGTATAGGATTTTCCGTTTCATTTTTCTTTTTGTTACTTTTTTTTTTATTGTGTAACTTCATTTTTTATTTTTTACTGTGTTTAGTTTAGTTTGTGATCTTTCTTTACGAGTCGCAATAAATACTTTTTCTTTCTTTGTTTGTTTTTAAAGTAAATCATCGCGGATTCACAACTAGACACCGTTCTTGTTCATAGCAATGGAGATCCTCGTAAAAAGGCTAGGTTTATAAAACATGTTAGGGTTTGTCGAGAAAATATCACGTTTGACACAGTAGTTTTCATATACATGTAACATATACTCTGTTCCCCAAAAAGGTCATAGCACTATGCACACGTATCAAACCGGAAAGGTATCGACACGTATCAACTCGAGCCGTTCAGTATTCTTTGTATGAAACTCCCTACTGCAACGCACACTAATCGGAATCGTAACGTATTCGCCTCGCCTCGGGACAAGCTCACGAACCGCGGTGCGGTGCGTTACGGCTCGTCGTCCCCGCGCTTACGTCTCTCCGTACCCGAGCTTACGTCTCTTCGTCCACCCTTGCCCCTCTCACCCCTCCCGCGGCCTGCCTGCAGCACCATCAACCAGCGGTCGGCGAGCCGTAAGCGCGGCGTCGCCGTCGCCTAGCCGTAGCCGAGTCGACGTATCGGAGCTTTTGATCCGCTTTGGTTACGTGCTTACGTTAGGTTGACGCCTGTTTGACGGCGAGGCGAAAGGCGACACGGTGCCGATACCTTTCCGATTTGATACATGTGCTATGACCTTTAAGCAGATGTGACATAAAATATATCCACATTTCGCCAGTTATGTTTCACCCCCATGTTAGGGGGCGAGCCTATTGCCATCAACCGGGCACTTATCTATCATCAATAACACTCTGCCTGACTCGGGAATCAAACAAAGCACCTCTTGCTCAATAGTAGCGCTTACGACCTCTCGACCAAAGAGGCAAGCACTTTTAATTAAATGCTACAAAAACGCGTTTCGAAGTTAAACATGTACTTATGTAAGTGCGCAGTTGTGCACTCCTCCTTATTTCAAGTTAAACAAAATATCAACTTTATTTCTGTGACAATTAAGTATATTTCAGAGTGACTAGCACTATTGAAAAAGATATAAAAAATGTTTGAATTTGTAGCGTAAACTGAACTTTATTGTGTAGGAATTAAATTTATTTTTCCATTAATTCATGTTTGTTTACATTTTTGGCAAATAAATCGCGTCAGTTCGACTGCTCTATATTTCTTCCGTTTCACCCACACAAGGCTAAAAAGATTGTTATCTCATATTTTATCCGGAATACGGAAAGCGGTGTTTCCGACGCACAATGACGCATAAAAAACTAGTTCACTGCCGTACTGCTGCTTGTTTTATTAAACTTAATTATAATAATTAGCACTCAAGTACGTATTTGTGTATGCGTGTTTGTTAGTCCCCACGCCTATCGCAGTCCACTGCCTCTCCTAGGATGGCGCCAGAATGCCCTGGCTTCCGCAGTTCCGCCTTCCGCATCCAGTCAAACCAAACTTCGAACTAAATACTTATTAATCTTATCGTATGCTGCACCGATTGACATCATCATGTCAACGCCAGCTGGCTCTGAAAACCAGCGCTGGTATTCTGTCTCGCACAGGGTCTTTTATTTTTTGTGGATGGAAAATCATCAAATGAGCCCTCCCGCTCTGGGTGGAGCGGAAGGGAGTGTCAGACTCTTACTGACTAAAACCCACCCGTGTTCCTTCCTTAGCTCTTTATGTTCCGGGGCAGCGGCAATCCTTTCGGACAATCCCGCTACCCCGGCAGGCTTCGGCCCTGACGGGCCCCTTCCTTTATGCTGACATCTCTTTGAGGCGCGTGTGGAACACATACGCGCCGTCCGGCACGGGCCTGGTCCTGATCGGACGGTGAGCTACCCATTACTCTCCGTCCGCAGGCCCGCGCCTACGGTGGCCGGGAGTCGTCACGCGGCTCCCGACGCCCGTAGCGTCTCCCGCGGCGGCTGGGACGTGAGGCTCTCTCCCTCAGCTATCCCGCCACCTTCTTCGCTAGCATGACTGCTTCGCAGAAGGAGGTGACTGCCTCCCACTCCCTCTCGCTCCGGACCATGGCTTGAACCAGGACCGGACGCGAGAGGTCGCCGCCGCTGCCGATCGCCTCTACGAGGACACAGCGGTGCTCCGCCCAAGCGGGGCAGACCTCCACCGTATCGCACAGGGTCTTAGCATTATGCTGAGCGATGGCCGTTTGGCGTGGATGTGACGCATGTTTTCCCCGAACTTGTTCTTTTATTTTGTGTTCTTTCTCTGCGTCATGTTTACTATAAATAAACGTATTTTCTTTAATTTTTTATTTATTTCAGGCTGTCCCAGCTACCTTCATAAGGACGTCGGTTAATCTAGCTGGGGCGCATCCCTCACTGAACTAACTCCCCTCCCTGACCTCCCTGGCTGAACATTGAAATGAATCCAACAAAAGACTGGTCTGGTATCCAAAAAACAGCATTGAGAACCGTATCTAGTCATGAATATGAGTTCGCTTTCGAATTGTGTGCGCTCACTTGAGTGAGGTGAGCAGTGAATTTTACAGAATATTCTTACAGGCGGAGACGCCAGTAAAACTAGTGCGAATATAGCATAACATTTAGCAAGAGATTAGCACACAGTTCCCACCATGCAATATTTTTTACACTTTTGCACATGCAAAGACAATTCACTGAATATCTCGTAATGTTTGAAAAAGGTGTTAATTTTCGTTTGTTGTACGGTTAAGCAACAGTTGATTGTTGCTCTAGATTAGATTAGGGTTCCGTATAGCATCTATACAGGAAGATTTTTTTATCACCATCCAAATTTTTACAGGGTGTTCTGCCCATAAATATGAACAACTTTCACTATGGGACCAAATCTGAAATCACGAAAAAAAAATCAGCTGTTTAATACAAAAGTTCAATACTTACTTAAGTACCTGCTTGACCAAAATGTATGAAACATCTGATTTTTTTTCGTGTATTCAGAGTTGGTCCCATAGCGAAAGTTGTTCATATTCATGGGTAAAAATTTGGAACCGGTAAAAAAAATCACATGTACGAGTATATACATGCAAACGTACCACTTTGTCGTAATAATCATTCAGCCAAAAGACATCCACTCCGAACATAGGCCTTGTCCAAGCCTCCTGTATCCAGCGGTTTCCGCAACGCCCACCAGCAGGTTTATTACGTAACACACATACCTACAATGGCAATCGATCGAGGGGCTAGTGGCCAAGTAATATCAGCCGCACGGGTCGATCGATCAGGTTAAGCTACACTTGCCGCGGTTGGGGATGGGTGACCATCTTTACATACCAAGACCCCTTCGTGCCTCGGAAAGCAGTTATGCCGTTGGTCGCGGCTGTCATTTGTGGATCTTTGACAGTCGTTACGGGTCGTCAGAAGCCCGAAAATCTGACAACCAGTCTTACCAAGGGCAGCCGGGACCAACCGCGGCAAGCATAGCTTAACCTGATCGGTCGACCTGTGCGGCTGTTATTATTTAGCCACGGACCATATTCTGACAAATAAATGAGTATGATTATTATGTCACATTCACAACCATTCTGTACCAACGAGACGTTCGCGAAGTGATTGGATTAACCATTCATATCTAGATAAGATTTAGATCAACCGCAAATAAATTGCATTTATTATCTGACCTTTGCAATGAATACCTAGTGCATTGAGCAAGTATATGACTTTGCAATAGTAATACTGAAAGTCTAGTCGAATGTAAATCGAATTGAATTTATTCAGGGTTTTAGATGTAGGGTTACTATCCATCAGGATTTGTTCGAACGCAAAAGGCATCTGCCTTCAGCAGCGGCGGCCTTAGGGAGTGGCGAACAGGGCAATCGCCCGGGTCCTCGCTCTTGCAGGGGCCTCGCGCAACAAAAAGTAAATCTTTCAATATAAAATATTTTAAAACTCAAATTTTATTTATTTGTATAACTTTAGCATTTCTCCTCAAACATGACAAATACCTAAACCAAACAACGAGACCTACTTTCGCATCACATACTTTTTACGAAGGACAAAGGGCCTCGCAAAGACCTGCCGCCGGGAGCCTCGCAATGGGTAAGGCCGCCTCTGGCCTTCAGTACTGCTCCAGTAGGACATATTATAACGACCTTATTGGTTCTTCAGAAAGGTCAGGCGCGTAGTATTCGCAACCGGCAGGTGGCGTGATTTTAAGTACCTTTGTATGTACAACAAATGAGTTCCGAAAAAGAAAGTTTAAATAACAAAAAAGTCGTTTTCGTCAGGATATCTCAAACAATATGGTAACTCTACCAAGGAGGCTAAACAATGGAAAAATTGCCCAACGTTTGTGTCAAAGGACAGGCACATTGCTCGCAGAACGGATGGCCGATGAGACCGAACACTTCTAGAAAGGTGACCGCGAATCGAGAGGCACATCGTGCAGAGACGCCCCACGAGGTGGACTGATGTCTTGCACCCTAAATGAATAACATGCTTTCATTCACAATCCGAGGGTTTTGAAGAATATGCCCTATTTTTTACATTTCTATGGATATTCCCAATCCATATATAGGTATGAAAAGTTCGTCTGTTCAACAACGTAAATAACGCAATCAACATGGCTGAACTGCTCAAATGAAAGGCATTGCGATCAATTGCCATTGTATGTCATCATCTGCCTAGCTTTTTCCCAACTATGTTGGGGTCGGCTTCCTGTCTAACCGGATGCAGCTGAATACCAGTATTTTATATGGAGCTACTGCCTATCTGACCTCCACAACCCAGTTACTCGGTAATACGATGCCCCTTGGTAAGACTGGTTGTCAGACTTTCGGGTTTCTGACTACCCGTAACGACTGTCAAAGATCCACAAATGACAGCCGGGATCAACGGCTTAACGTGATTTCCGAGGCACGAAGGGGTCTTGGTATGTAAAGACGGTCACTCATCCATGGACCAACCGCGGCAAGCGTAGCTTAACCTGATCGATCGACCCGTGCGGCTGTTATTACTTAGCCACAAGCCCCTCGTCCCCCTTAGCGATTGCCTGTACAGACGCCAGCCCATCAAGCTACCCGAAACTGTCAAATTTTCCCAATCAACTTTGAACCTTACACTTAAGCGATAAAGTTGAAAATCTATTAAATAAATTTGACAGATTGTAGTAGCTTGATGTGCTGGCGTCTGTACATGTCTCCTGTAATTACCAAGTACTGCCCACAATTTGTTAATTGCTACAACTTGCGTCCTAAATAAGTTAATATGAACTAAAAACTTAATTATAAGAAGCAAGATAAATTCATGTACTGATAGCCGTAATTAACTTAACCATGTAACTTAGATATGTATCTTTTACTTAACATAAACTTAACATCACACCGGTTTCCTCACGATGTTTTCCTTCTTCAGCAATGGTGATGAAATAATTTACACGAGAAAAGTGCCTGTTTGGGTTCGAACCCACGACCCGTAAGTCGCGGCCGTTGCCACTGTGCCACCACTGCTCTCACTGAATGTCGCTTGCACATCATAAAACGACAAGGTCGCATTTGTCTATGTGCCAGTTTCAACCTTATTGAAATTCAATTTACTGGGAATTATAAAATACTAGCTGCGCCCCGCGGTTTCACCCGCGTAAATGTCGATTCCGTGAGAATATCGGGATAAAAAGTATCCTATGTGTTATTCTGATGTATAAGCTATATTACTGTAAAGTTTCATCAAAATCCGTTCATTAGTTTTTGCGTAAAAGAGTAACAAACATCCTCACAAACTTTCGCATTTATAATATTATAGTAGGATTAGTAGGAAGGAAGTAGGATTGTCATAAGTGGCATGGCCATTTCGAGATCGACTATGCCTACACCCATTTCGCCAGTTATGTTTAGGCAAGTCCCATGACATACAAGGCGAGTCTATTGGCTTTATTCAGAAGGCCAATTCTCGTAATTTAAAACGTTCAAAATCTCGTCGCAGTGTCATCTCGGCGACAAACAAATTAATGTCAAAATCTTGTCAAAATGTAGGGGAATTAGAGGTATTTTTGACAGATTGAGACTCAGATCAGACTGAGAACGTTTTTAAAATTACGAGAATTGCCCCTCTCTGGTCTGATCCTCTGAACCTGCTGTTTCATACATTTTGGTCAAGTAGGTATTGAACTTTTGTATGAAACAGCTGATTTTTTTTTCGTGTTTTCAGAGTTGGTCCCATAGTGAAAGTTGTTCAGTTCGATAGTCTAAAGCGCCTCTTAAAGTTTGTAAGGTTAATTTTTTAACACTTTGTATAATTCTAGCATAATAATTATGAACTACCACCACCGCCAAGTAGCGTGAAATTAGGTACAGTCAACAAAAGAGATAAGTATGCAGGATCGTCGGATGTAGTTGAAGTTTAGTAAGAAACCGATGGATGTTGTCGAGTGAAATTTATTTTGATAAATGAGCTGTTTTAAAATTAAATTTTATTCGAGAACATCCATCGGTTTCTAAATCGGTTTCGGTTTTTAATATTAATTTCAACTTTATAACTCCACACGTTCCTGAGAAAAAGGGCCTTTACCGACGGTCAGACTGACGGACAACGAAGTGATCTTATAGGGGTTCCGTTTTTCCTTTTGTGATACGGAATTCTAAAAAAACATAAAGTTTACACATACAACGTAGTCAAAAGCCTCGTACTCAAGCATATGCACATGAGACCTTTTCTCCACCCGACCTGAGAATCGAAAACAGGACCCCATTGCCAGCAGTCGACCTCGCGATCGCTAAACCAACGATCTAAAAAAACACAAAAGGGTATCAAAATACACGTGTATTGTTATGTTCTTGAAGGTGACATAATGTAACAAAAAAGTTCCGTTTTTATTGCCGTGATTTTAACTAGATTATTGTGGAAACATACGGAGTCGTAAAACGGACAGGACCGCCCCGTTGACCGCGAGGTTTCAGTAGGTAATCTTGTAGCCTTTTTCCAACTATGTTGGGGTCGCCTTCCGGGCTAACAGGATGCAGCTGAATACCACTATTTTACATGGAGCGACTGCCTATCTGACCTTCACAATCACAACCCAGTTACCGGGTAATACGATATCCCTTGATAAGACTAGTTGTCAGACTTTCGAGATTCTGACTACATGTAACAACTGTCAAAGATCTACAAATGATAGCCGGGACCAACGGTGTAACGTGCTTTTTGCGGCACAGAGGTTTTATTATAGATATTATAATAATAATTTATTTCTATAATTTAAGATAACATATAAACTATAATAATATGTACATTTATATAAAAAAATAAGTAAAATAATCATAGGGCATCAAAGAATTCGTCCGCATCGCTGTCAACAGGAACAGTGCCCAAAAGGCTGGCAGCATTGCCACGTTGTATGGCAATGCTAATTCTTTGGCCAAGAAATAGGCCAGCCCTCTGGTCACGTGAAGAGTCGACTAACCGCTTGGCGATATCTCGAAAAACCAAGTGGGCACTCGGACCCCATGGCCCTAGTGTTTCAACCCCAAACGGCTCGAACATATAACTCCCAATTAGGTTGCAATATTTTCGCCGTTTGAGGTTTTCTGCACCTGCAGCAGCCGCCCCAGCACAGCCCACCGTACTAGGAAGATGGGATGGCGCAAGGGTGTCGACACATGTTGCATCCCACACCAAAGGTCTGCCTAACTTCCAGGGCATTATGGTCATTCCGTCTGGTCTCTTTCCATCGTTTAGATATTATTAGATGTGTATTTCTCTTTATATGGTACTGTCGAGATGATTTTATTGGTTTTTAACTGTTTTAATTGGTTAATTTGCGTGGAGTTGACGCCATAGTTATGATCAAATTATGCAAAAAACCGTAATCAATGTATAATTAATCCCTTCATTGACAAAACAAATATGATTATAATACTGTATTATGTGTGTGCACCAACTCGCACTGGGCCTGCGAGGTAGATTACAGCTCACTCCCTCTCACCGAGAGGAGGCCAATGTCCCAGCAGTAGGAACATTATAGGCTGATTATTATTATTATACTTCGTAAAATCTACTATTATATTATTTACTGATAGCTGTTTGACAGGAATAATATGTAAGAAAGCATCAGTCAATGTTGTACCATTAGGTAGCATACAGAAGCCCAGGAGTTCATTTATTCACTAAAAACGAAAAATGTACCTATCGCAAGCATTGGGAAATTACTACGGAAGGCTGCGGGTGTCGACCTCAGGACGAGCAACACGAGCACACGAACAATAGGTGGCCTACCATGATCTAATTAAAAACGATTCAAAAACAAGACATTTCAGTTTAGGTTCCTAAACTTCATCGCTTGAGCTGCTCTATGGACGTCGTGGTACCAAACAAGTATGAATGAAACCAAAACTTGCGACTCAGTTTGGGACAATCGCTGTCAGCAGATGGCACGGCTTAAACTGAATCGTTAAACTGACGTCATGGTACGAATTAGAAGAACAGTTCAGTTTAGGTCCTAAAATGGATCGCGTTAAGAGCTTGTAGTAGGCCTCCAGAGTCCAAGTACGTCGCTTGCTACCGCGTCACCAGTCGTAATTCTCTTCATATTTTGGCTGCTAAGACCAAAACTACATACGTAGTATGCAGGATGTTTTTTTTTATAACAATGTGGCTGTAACTATAGTAAATTGTATGTAAAAAATATTACGAAAACCATATAAACACAAGTAGCACCTCCCTATAAGTCTTTAGTAAACCAACAACATAAAAACTCCATTTATCTTTTTGTTGGCAATCGTTACTTGAGTGCATCGAATCTGAAAGTATATACAATTGTATGTAATTCACTACTTAATAGCGAAAGAGGCGTGAACTTAATCTGTCGACGATTTACAGTTGGGAAATAAAATAATTGCTTTGTGTGAGGGACGATGAAGGTTCTAGATTTGTTTTCAAGGTTTGACGAGCGGTGTAAGGAAATTCGAATTGTAGGTCGTAGGTTCGAATCCAGACAGGCGCTTTACATTGTGTAAATTATTTCATCACCACTGCTCTCAAAAATGGTGAAGGAAAACATCGTGAGGAAACCGGCATGTCCTAGAACCAAAAATTCGAAGACATGTGACATCTGCCAACCCGCACTGGGCCCGCGTGGTGGATTACGGCCCACTGCCTCTCACTGAGAGGCAGTGGCGAAGGGTGAATATATGACAGAGGTAGGCCGGAGCAAAAAAAAATTGCCAAAATAAAATTTAATGATGAATTGACTATAGAGTGGTTATGTTCTGAATTTTCGAAGGGAAGCCGGTGGGAATCGAGTTGTATGGTACCTTCGCCACTGCTGAGAGGAGGCCTGTGTCCCAGCAGTGGGAACATTATAGGCTGATTATGTATGTAAAGAAATTCTACCTGCTGTTGCATGATTTTAAAGGAAGGGTCGTCAAATGAAGTCCACCTTATTACCCGACTGTGGCAAAGCCAAAAGGAAGAGTTGCAAGCTTTTATACTTTTGTAAGTGTTCCTGGTACCCACATGGTATACAGGCATGGCTAGGAGGGGCTTGTGGCTAAGTAATAACAGCCGCACAGGTCGATCGATCAGCGGGGTAATTGCGTAACACATTATCAATCGGAATCGGTTTCATTTTGACAGTTCAACAACATTCATTGCGTAATTTACGTGTTGAGCTGACAAATTTTTCGAACTTATGAAGCAATGGATTAGCAATTTGCTTTAAAATGATTCAGATTCCGATTGATAGTATGTTACACAATTAGGGTGCAGATTAAGCAATGCTTGCAGCGGTTGGTCCGTAGAAGGGTGACCATCTTTACATACCAACACTCCTCCGTGCCTCGGAAAGCACGTTAAGCTGTTGGTCCCGGCTGTCATTCGTGGATCTTTGACAGTCGTTACGGGTCGTCAGAAGCCCGAAAATCTGACAACCAGTCTTACCAAAGCCAAGGGGTGTCGTATTACCCAGTAACTGGGTTGTGGAGGTCAGATAGGCAGTCGCTCCATGTAAAATACTGGTATTCATCTGCATCCGGTTATACTAGAAGCCGATCCCAACCAAGTTGGGAAAAGGCTAGGCAGATGAGTGTGTTACTCAATTAGGGTGCTGTTTTCCTCTTCCATTCTCAATTTCTCACCTGTCAGCTGCCACACTATTATTAACACTCCCTTTTCACTCATGTTATCTCACACACTCCATCCAGCTTATCTTGAACACTGTTACTGCTAGCCTATATCATCCCACTGCTGCGTACAGACCTCACGCCACGACTTCCAGTGCTAATGTGGATCACTGGTCAAGCTCGTCCCGTCATCTTCTACAAGGTCTACTGCGACGCCTTCTAGCTGTGTCAGGGCTTCACATAGTGGTTTTTGTAGCCACAGCTAAATGGGCATGCGGCAGACAAACAAATCAATAATGAAATCGATAAATGTAAAGCTGGATTTACATTACTGTGTTGTGTCGTGTCGTGGCGCCATTTGACGCAATGTTAGCCAATCAAAACTCGTTGTGATTTGACGTAGTCTTGAACAGATTAGTTTGATTGGTGTATTCCGCGTCACAACACAACACGACACAGTAATGTAAATCCGGCTTAAGGTGAATGCGCAGTGGTAGACCGCGAAATTCAAATTTTCTTACGTTTTTTGCAATTTGCAGGTCAGCGTCAGGTTGTATCTTGATCAAAATTTGATTCGCGACAATAACAGGTACGTATTTATAGAATTATAATCATTAGAATCATTAATACATCTTTCTAAGTTAGATTTGTACCACGACAACAAATCTCTTATGGAAAACTGCTTAGTGGTACAAATCTAACTTAGAAAGATGTATTAATGATTCTAATAATTATAATTCTATAAATACGTACCTGTTATTGTCGCGAATCAAATTTTGATCAAGATATAACCTGACACTGACCTGCAAATTGCAAAAAAACGTAAGAAAATTTGAATTTCGCGGTCTACCACTGCGCATTCACCTTAAGCCGGATTTACATTACTGTGTCGTGTTGTGTTGTGACGCGGAATACACCAATCAGACTAATCTGTTCAAGACTACGTCAAATCACAACGAGTTTTGATTGGCTAACATTGCGTCAAATGGCGCCACGACACGACACAACACAGTAATGTAAATCCACCTTTACATTTATCGACTTCATTATTGATTTGTTCGTCTGCCGCATGCCCATTTAGCTGTGGCTACAAAAACCACTATGTGGAGCCCTGACACAGCTAGAAGGCGCCGCAGTAGACCTTGTAGAAGATCGCGGGACGAGCTTGACCAGTGATCCACATTAGCACTGGAAGTCGTGGCGTGAGGTCTGTACGCAGCAGTGGGATGATATAGGCTAGCAGTAACAGTGTTCAAGATAAGCTGGATGGAGTGTGTGAGAATAGCCCCGCCCACAACACTCTCCCGTGTGTTTCGCACACACAAAGACTACTAAATATATACGCCACTGACGCCACAGACCTTAGCACGGCCTGTGACCACATTATACACATGACCCTTGTATTAAGGTCACTAATTATATTGTTCAGAATACATGAGTGTTCCGCTAAATGAGGCCTCTTTTGTTTTACAAAGTTTTTTTTTGCCAGAAAAAAAACGGTTTTAGGAAAATAATTGTGTGTTCGACAATGTGGAATTCCGTGGGTGACGAGGTCTTTGTCATGTGTTTTATTAGTGTTATTACATACATACATAATCTGCATTCGCGATTTATTTGCCAAAAATGTAAACAAATATCAGTTTATGGAAAAATAACTTTAAATCCTACACAATAAAGTACAGTTTACGCTTCAACTTCAAACATTTTTATAACTTTTTCAATAGTGCTAGTCACTTTCGGCTGAATTGATGATGATGAGCAGCGAGTTACTCGCTGGCATGCGTATGTACCAAGCGTGAGTCTCTCAGCGAGTGTTCTGCACCAAGCGAGCTTCGCTTCTAATCAACTCATCATCTGCCTAGCCTTTTCCCAACTATGTTGGGGTCTGCTTCCAGTCTAACCGGATGCAGCTGAATACCAGTATTTTACATGGAGCGACTGCCTATCTGACCTCCACAACCCAGTTACTGGGTAATACGATACCCCTTGGTAAGACTGGTTGTCAGACTTTCGGGCTTCTGACTACCCGTAACGACTGTCACAGATCCACGAATGACAGCCGGGACCAACGGCTTAACGTGCTTTCCGAGGCACGGAGGGGTCTCAGTATGTAAAGATGGTCACCCATCCACAGACCAACCGCGGCAAGCGTAGCTTAACCTGATCGATCGACCTGTGCGGCTGATATTATTTAGCTTCTAATCAACTATTTATGTATTACATTTCTTTTACTTACACAGGACATACCTACAATCTTTTGTTCAGACGCCAGCACATCAAGCTACTACAATCTGTCAAATTTCTTTAATAGATTTTCAACTTTATCGGTAAAGCATAAGGTTCAAAGTTGATTGGGAACATTTGACAGTTTCGGGTAGCTTGATGTGCTGGCGTCTGTACACTCACATTTCGCCGTCCCGTAATAGGGAGCGACCCTATTAACATCAACCGGGCCCAAATCCAGTATCCGGGCTGCTACTAAGAAATTCCTGTTGAAAAAACCCTATAACTCTTTACCTGACCTGAGAATCGCACCCAGGACCTCATGCTCTCAAAACCCGTTAGCTATTTGGTGGCAAATTAGCCGTCAGCTTACTTAATTGGCGGTAGATCTGAGTATTATACTTTGTAAAATCAAAATCAATCAAAATCAAAATATTTTAATTTCACATAAGTAAACCAACATGGGCACTTATGAAACGTCAGAAGCTAGGTGCACGGTTCCAATTGGTCGTTTCCTATGGAGAAGAACCGGCAAGAAACTCCATGGTTACTCTTTTAAAAATAATTGGCTTTTACAATGTTTTCGAGTTACAGTAGGTATGGGAGGACAGCGTAGGCCTGTCAACAAGTACCAGGTACTTGATAAAATAAAAAATGGTCTACAGATCTAAAGTCTACAAGGCTTACAAAGTCCTCACATTTACAAAATAAGGATGTATCAAAAGGATAAACAAAATATAAAAATCTACTAAACGTACTTGGACGAGCTTCTTCTTTACAAATCGCTCTTCTTGGCAACTGGTGGACTGCCGGTTTATTTGCCACCAAATAACTAAGTGGTAGAGTAGTGGTGGCCCAGTGGTAACGGCCGCGACTTACGAGTTGTAGGTCGTAGGTTCGAACCCAGACAGGCGCTTTACTTTGTGTAAATTATATCATCACCACTGCTCTCAAAACGGTGAAAAAAAAAACCTTGAGGAAACCGGCATGTCCTAGAACCAAAAATTCGAAGACATGTGACATCTGCCAACCCGCACTGGGCCCGCATGGTGGATTACGGCCCACTCCCTCTCACTGAGAGGAGGCCTGTGTCCCAGCAGTGGGAACATTATAGGCTGATTATGATGAACTAAGTAGCGGGTCTTCAGCATGAGGTCCTGGGTTCGACTCCCATTTCGGTTAAAGTCGGGGCCACCATTGCTCCACAGTATAGCACTACTCTTAAACTCAACGCATAGTACATTCTCTAACTAGATAAAATAATCTTTAACGTTCATAATGAAATCGAAAGCATTTGTGGAATTGCGTGTCAAAACTAACATTAATAAAACCGTTAAAATATTCAAATTGGTCTCAAACTGTTACTTTTCTTATATAATATTAATTTATTTGAGCAATTTCATAGATTTATGATCTGTAACGTGCGGAAGAAACTGCGACTGCTGTCTCATAGACACGGTTTTGTAATTAATTTTCTAGTCATATTCAAATAACTGCCTCGTTGGTCGGTCTACACTGGCGTGCAAAAAAATTGGCCCACTCCATGGTCTCTATTTGAGTATTTGAGAGACAATATCTTAAAAATTTGACAAACGTTAAATTTTGTTTAATCAAAATTGAACTTGATTTTTTGAAAGGACTTCAAAAATAAAGGAGGTTCTTTATTCAACCCCCATATTTGTAAGTTCGCGATTTTCTCAAAAACTCATGAATCAGTTTTGATAATTCTTTCACTTTCACTAACGTGATCTATGTAGATTACGTACGTACTTTCAGGAAACTTTTATTATACAATATACTAGGTAATATAAAAGTATAAACTGACCAGTGGTGGCCCAGTGGTATCGGCAGCGACTTACGAGTTGTAGATCGTAGGTTCGAACCCAGACTGGCGCTTTACTTTTTGTAAATTATTTCATCACCACTGCTCTCAAAACGGTGAAGGAAAACATCGTGAGGAAACCGGCATGTCCTAGAACCAACAATTCGAAGACATGTGACATCTACCAACCCGCACTGGGCCCGCGTGGTGGATCTGGCCCACTCCCTCTCACCGAGAGGAGGCCTGTGTCCCAGCAGTGGGAACATTATAGGCTGATTATGTTATGTATGTGTATTCTAGGTAATTGTTAGTAAAACTTGATGAATTATATTCATCAGCCTATGGCAGTCCACTTTTTTTTTTTTTTTAGATGGGAAATCATCTAATGACTCCTCCCGCTCTGGGTGGAGCGGAAGGGAGTGTCAGACTCTTACTGACTAAAACCCACCCGTGTTCCTTCCTTAGCCCTTTATGTTCCGGGCAGCGGTAACCCTTTCGGACAATCCCGCTACCCCACGGCAGTCCACTGAACTGGACATAGGCCTCTCCGATTGCACGCCGTTCATCTCGATTCTCGGCAACTCTCATCCTCCATCAGCTGCTACCAGCCACTCTGAAGAGTCTCGATACGTAATGGATGGTCACCCATCCACTGATCGACCTCGGCAAGCGAAGCTTAACCTTCGAACAACCCTTGCGGCTGTTATTATTTAGACACGAGCCCCTCACGTTCTTCAACCATAGGACACAATATCCTCAAAAGTGCCAATCCTACGTTTCTTTTGGCAGAAAACACATAGTTTTAAGTATATTCCTTACTAGCTGCGCCCCGCGGTTTCACCCGCATAAGTGTAGATCCCACGGGAATATCGGGATAACAAGTATCCTATGTGTTCTTCCTCCTCTCTCCTACTATCTATGCTGTGCCCGACAGGGTCCATAATTGTGACTAATATTATTATTTTCTTACCAACTATATATACATTATGTTACGCAATAAAGAATTGAGAATTGAATTGATATGTGATATTCTGATGTATAAGCTATATGACTGTAAAGTTTCTTCAAAATCCGTTCAGTAGTTTTTACGTGAAAGCAATAGTAATATATAAGTCAATGCGTGAAAGAGTAACAAACATCCATCCATTCTCACACACTTTCGCGTTTATAATATTAGTAGGATAGGACATAATTATGTACGAGTATCAATGATATTTTTATATTATGTAAGTCACTTTAAGACGGACGTCGTCACCGAGGCAGGCCTAAAAAACGCTGGCGTGACGATTTAGACTCATTCCTAACCGACTGAACGGAGAAGGCACAACACAAGGAAATGTGGAAGAAAATGGGGGAGGCCTTTGCCCAGCAGTGGGACAGTACAGGCTCACGGAAAAAAAAAAACTTTATACATAAGTACAGACGCCAGCACATCAACCTACCCCTAACTGTCAAATTTTCCCAATTAACATTGAACCTTATGCTTTAGCGATAAAGTTGAAAATCTATTACAGAAATCTGACAGTTAGGTGTAGGTTGATGTGCTGGCGTCTGTACATAATGTTTGTTGCTGCATGGGTACAATTATGAGTCACTCAGTTACTCGGAACTTCTTGCAACCCAGTATAATGATTTTCGGCTGTCAATGTAATATTTATCTACCTACTTGTTCAATGACAGTAAGCTTGTTGACAAATGCTAAGGTCCCGAGTTGAACATCCGGCTCAGGCAAAAAAATTGTGACATTTTAAAGGCCTATTCAAACCTAAGCGGTATTTTCTACCGTCTGCGATCGATAGAGAAAACCGAGTGGGTATGCGGTAATATTACTGTTGTACACCAAAGCGGATTTCGCTATCCTTATGGGTAGAATATCAGTTCGAGTTTCGCTCAGGAAAGAAAAGAAGGTAAACAATACCAGACCTATGCGGTACTATGGCACCAACTATTCCGTTCTCCCACTTGCGACCACGAGACCAACGGGGCAGTAATATCATAATCATAAAGGTAATCAGCATATTGCGTGGTAATTAACACCTACTACACTACAAGTAGGTACATTATGTAAACCAGATAATGAAATCATCTACCTAATTACATTAACAACAGGTTTACCGTTATTTATGTTCAACTGTCATTTTGTAAACGCACGTTAGGTTCTGACAATGACTTATTAGTTACTAGCTAATGCCGGGGATTTCGCCCGCGTGGAGGTCGGAAATTTTCGCCAACTCTCACCCAGCTGCTACCAGCCATCCTGCGAAGATCGTCGCTCCACCTAGCCTGAGGGCGTCCTGCCGCGTTTGCCGATTCGCGTTCTCCACTCAAGAACACGTCTACCCGATCGGTCATCGATTCTTTGATTATATCGATTCTATGGCTAATACGGTCAGCCCATTGCCACTTCAGCTTGCTTATTCTGTGAGCTATGTCGACAACTTTGGTTCTCTGCCGGATAACCTCGTTGCGGATTCGATCCCTCAGAGAGACTCCAAGCATAGCCCGTTCCATAGCTCGCTGAGCGACCTTGAATTTATGTATCAGGCGTACCGTGAGTGTCCACGTTTCGGCTCCGTAAGTCTATAACTTATAAACAATGGATTAGCAATATCCTTCAAAATGA
The DNA here is from genome assembly GCA_914767645.1 of Hydraecia micacea. Lineage (NCBI taxonomy): Eukaryota > Metazoa > Arthropoda > Insecta > Lepidoptera > Noctuidae > Hydraecia > Hydraecia micacea. The sequence continues at coordinate 4,303,701 of OU611804.1, forward strand.
TTCAGATTCTGATTGATAGTGTGTTACGCAATCAGGGTGCTTGTCATGGTTTATTCGTGTCCCATATTTTATCTAAATCTGTGCAGCCGTTAAGACTTGAAAAGGTAACAGACAAGAGTTACTTTCGCATTTATAATATTAAGTATGGATGAACTAGTTTGAAAAGAAGCTACAATGTTGCAATATGTAGGCTATCATTTGGAAGTGAAGTGAGCGACAGACAGACACATAGACAATTTATGAAGATAGGAACATAACATAACATGCTAGAACTCCCCGAAGGAGTGGTTAGAGGTGTATCTTACCAAGGAGTATCTTATTACCCAGTAACTGGGTTGTGTAGGTCAGATAGGCAGTAGCTCCATGTAAAATACTGGTATTCAGCTGCATCCGGTTAGTAGGTCAAGACACTATATTTGCTGCAAATCGTCATAGGTATAGAGCCATGATGATAATATTATCCACCACGCGGGCCTACTGCGTGGCCATATGGCCCACTCCCTCCCACAGAGAGGACACCTGTGGGCTGTCTCCCAGCAGTGGGAACATTATAGGCTGATTATGCTCATATTTTCACTTTGCCCCATCGTGAAATCAAAACAGTAGGTACCCCACTTGAGATCAAAATCCCAAACGATACAAGCAAAGCCAGGGGCAATAGCTAGTACAAAACAAACCGCTCTTGTAAGACAGGGAAGTAGTTAAGTACTTTACAATGTCTTAGCCTATGACCTCACTGTAACCTCTTACAATTCCTAGTACTAATCAATGGGCTAATTAGCATATTTATTAACCTTTATTCTTGCTTAACTTAATGAGTACATAAGAGGAAGTCCGAAAGTGGCTAAGAGCCCGTGCACACCACGTTTTTTAAACGCGCTGTCGACGCGCGTTTTAGAAACGCGCGTCGACGGCGCGCTTTTATCCTACAGAGCAGTTTGTTGTCGTTTGTATCGATACAAACGCGTATTTGAATTTATACAGGTGTGCAAAGGTCTACAGGCTGCGTCTGACTTGCGTGCGTATCGCGTCTGTATCGCTACAAACGCGCATCAATGGCGCGTTTAAAAAACGTGGTGTCTGTTGACTAGGTTCTGCTTAAAAACGCAAAATGCCAGCGCGTTTGTATCGATACACACGCGCGTTTGCATCGCGTCTGTATCGCTACACACGCGCGTCTGTATCGATTCAAACACGTACCTATTTGAATTTATTCAGGTGTGCAAAGGTCTACAGGCTGCGTCTGACTTGCGTGTGTATCGCGTCTGTATCGCTACAAACGCGCATCAACGGCGCGTTTAAAAAACGTGGTATGCGTGGTAGGCCCTAAGTGGCAAAGATAGAATAAGAAATGAGTACTTATTTAATTTTATGAGTGTGGCGGCATCTACATCGAAACTATGCGAACTAGGCACCTGCGCATACTAAACTTCAACTATATCCGACGACCATGATTCCTTATCTCCTTTGGTGTCCGTACATAAAATGACAATTGATCGCAATTCCTTTCATGTTGTCAGTTTAGCCTCGTTCCTTACGTTGTCGTGCAGACGATTTTTTTAAATATATATGAAGCAATCCCTTGAGAGGCTTCTGGCTAAGTAGGTAATATCAGCTGCACGGGTCGATCGATCAGGTTAAGCTACGCTTGCCGCGGTTGGTCCGTGGATGGGTGACCATCTTTACATACCAAGACCCCTCCGTGCCTCGGAAAGCACGTTAAGCTGTCATTCGTGGATCTTTGACAGTCGTTACGGGTCGTCAGAAGCCCGAAAATCTGACAACCAGTCTTACCAAGGGGTATCGTATTACCCAGTAACTGGGTTGTGGAGGTCAGATAGGCAGTCGCTCCATGTAAAATACTGGTATTCAGCTGCATCCGGTTAGACTGGAAGCCGACCCCAACATAGTTGGGAAAAAGCTAGGCAGATGATGATGAAGCAATCCATTGCTTAAACCGAACCGAACAAACCGAAGGATTTTGAGGGATGTCCTAATCTATTAGGAATTCCCTCAAAATCCTTCGGCTTGTGAAAGAAAATGTGTTATGCAATTGGAGTGCTAGTGAGACGGTCCGCCTTCTTAAAAGAGTATCGTCATGTCGTCCCACGTTTTGTATTGGATGACGTCAGTGCAACTTTCTCTGTCGTGAACGGACGCCGTGACTCACCGGTGTTGGGCTGTGAAACAAGCGACTTGACTTATATCAGAGGTTCCAAAGTAAAGAGATTACTTCTAGTTCTAGACAAGTTTGGCCGTGCGCCATCGTCGAAGACATCAACTTCTTAAGTTCTCTGCCGAGCCTGATAAATAAAGTAGGTAATCAAGGCTGAATTAGTAGGTTTTGGAAAATAAAAAAATAAAGAAAAAGAGTCTCTAAAATCGCCTGCCCTTTATGTGCTCGAACCAGATATGTATATATATGTTACGGCTAATAACCGAAGTGCGGCTACACCTAGGTTTAGCCGGCCGATGTGCGGCTATACCTAGGTTTAGCCGGGTACAACTAGGTGTAGCCGGCCACATGCGGTTCGTGTGTACTTCGGGTGACATCGGTTGCATGGTTGCGGTCGGTCGATAGGCGACATAGGAAGCAAGAGCAAGCGAAGGGCACCCCGAGGGTAGGTTTAGTTAGGTTACTTTAAACCCTTTACACAGCGGGGCTCCGTCGACGTTCCGGATAAACCTAGGTGTAGCCCTGTGGTGTAGCCGCACTTCGGTTATTAGCCGTAACATATATATCACATGCTGGGACAAGAGTCAGTCAACTAGAATGTCTGGTGAAGTTGCTGCGCACCAATATATATTAATTTACTATCAACTACTTATTTAATTCTTTACTACGCCATGCATTAGTGATACACAATATCAAGTAGGTAAAAAAAAAAAGTGATTTGCATAGTGTGCGATATAGTTTGCACATTTGCTGTGGCTGGGTTGGTGGAATCAAAGACGCGTAGATTTTAACACCGTTTATTTGTTACACTTATATTTTTACACGAGTTATGTATAGTTTTGTATAGTTTCAGAGTTTATAGTCAGTACATAAGACTTACACGGTTTTATATAAGGTGCTATAAAAATATCTGCCACGGTTTCAATGGGAGACAGTATTTTGTATAATAGATTACAGTAGTGAAAACATTTTGTACCCCGGAATAGTTAAATCAATTTGGGAAAATAAAGTAATTAAATAAACATTTAAGTAGGTACTCTATTCTGCATAACGTGGTTCACAAACTTCGCGCGATGTGTCGCTTCTTCATATTTTGCGAAATGAAATGACGATGCGGCAACAGCTAATTACTATGGGATGGTTTCATGCAACTAAATCTATTCAAATTTATACGCACATTTTTTTGTATGAAAAAATGTATGACATAAGATCAATAATGCATCTTTACTATTGTAATCTATATACAGAATACTGTCTCCCATATTGAAGCCGTGGCAGATATTTTTATAGCACCTTATATACTTGTGCACACTGTTTATTAGGTAGTAGTAGTTTGTAAGAGCACTGATAGAGAACTAGTAGGTACTGATTTAAAAAAATGTCCCTATACATACTTATACCCAAACTACGTGAGCACAGGTAGTGGGTGTCCTATGCTAAAATGACATTGTTACTCAAATGATGGCGTTGCATTTCTCAAGTGTGGCTCCCGACAGGTTTGTGCGGGTTGAAACCTGTAGAGACAATAGCCATACTCCTGGGCTACGGCAATGCCCAATCAAAAAGATAGCAAACGTTTATGCATTTAATTATGTGACCAATCACATTAATGTTGTGCAATACCATTCTTATTATTATTAAAATTATGTATGAACAACTTTTACTATGGTACCAAACATGAAAACGCGAAAAAAAAAATCAGCTGGTCCCTACATTTATGTTCGTACCTATAACTCATCAAAAGTCTCTTAAAAGGTTGTTGGTGTTTTTTCTAATAACCCTGTATATTAAGTACTTACTTATAGGCTAAGTAATAATTAGTTTCAATGCTTACATCAAGCTATTTATTAATTAATCATTGTTTATCTGTTAATCATTGTATATCTGTTAATCATTGTCCTGCACACATAGTTATCCCAAAAATTAATACCTGCTTACCAGCAAAAGTATGTAAGTAATGTAGTCATATCGTAATGTTGGACCTTATATTAATGATAAATAACTTGTTTGATAACTATAGCCAGCATAAAAATAAGAATTTACATGTTCAGAACGCAGTGCATAAATAGGTTTTACAATACTTTCATCATTTGGACATTCTCCAAGTAAGAACAGAGCTCCTTCTTTTATAACTTCTTCATTTCTCAATAGGAAACGACTATAAAATGAGTTAATATTCTTTCGCGGTCTACAGTAACAATAGTAGTCATAGAGTTCATTTTCTTCTGATTTGCGGTCAGGCACACGCAGATCACCCATCTCATTACATATGAAACTTGAAAATCTTCTAGTTACTATCCAATTTGCACAATCCTTATTAATGTAATGGCTATACTTTCTTAAATGCACAGATAGAGACCTCAGTGCACGCATATCATTAAGAACATCATCATTTAAATTATACTCAGGTGATATAATCTCATGAGCATTCATTAATTCATAGTTATCATTCCAAATAGCTCCAGGTATTGGATTATTTTTGTAAAAATTCTTCCTGTGCATCAAAGTATCATCAGAGGTTTCTGTTAGTGCCTTTACAGTCTGTTGCAAATTTGATAAAATTATATTTTCTGGCCTGGGAATAAATTTGCCTTCAATGATAGTATTCTTGGCCATAGCCGGAAAATAGGTGATACCCCTATATTGCAAAATATTAATTGCTTCTAGTAATCTCTTGAATATTATTGGAATATTCATAATGTTGCGATATTCTCTTAGTATTGGTGAGTAATTATAATGTTCAAAAGAAGTTACTATCCAGTCGAGGTTCAAAAATCTACTTTCAACTAATGCCAGCAATGCTCGATATGATGCGTAAATCTTCGGCAGTTCAACCTCTGGTTTACCCATACCCGTGGTTGGTAATAATCCAACTATATCAGCATAAAACGAACACAAATTAATACCAATTCCTCTCGTCGTAATTGACAATGGCACCGGCATTGGCATTTTCCACAAAAGGACCGATTCCACTTTATAAATCTAAATATTAAACGTATGTGTTGGGTGGTTTGGTTTGGTCCGGAATGATGCAACGGAGTTTCAGAGTTTGAATAATATGAATGATGATAATAATATAATCTTATATCGGTGAAAATTCAAAACGCCGAGATACTAGATAGATAAAAACTTCGCAGTCGCACTGTGGTGGTTCAGATTTTTTTTTAATAATTTTTATTCATGACCATAGACCATAGATACAAGTCTTTCAGTCGAATACATACTTAGATGGGTTTTATTATAGCCCATCAAAACTGTATTTATAAAAAATATGCCTTCTGTACCTATTAAAAACAACAGACTTAAAAAAAAACACTACTTACAAAGAGATAAATAACTTTTCAACACACTTGCTCGTAAAGTGCACAGAACAACGTACAAGTAACTATTCAGTAATCTGTGCTTAGGGTCGGTTCACATCTGACGGAAGATGTGAACCCTAAACTACAATTTTTCTACAGGCTATAATAGTGCTTTTTTTGTCAGTGCTTTTATGTAAATAAACGCGCGCCGCGCTAGCGACGCGCGCGCAGGTATAAGTAAACCTGCGCGCGCACGCTAGCGCGGCGCGCGGAAACGCAAAACCAGCGCGCCATTTTCCATACAAGTTAATATTTAACAATACCTACAAGTCTGTTTTTTCCTCGCAAGTGTGTTGAAAAACGTCGTATGAAACGCGTGTCAGCGTGTGCGATCATTATACCCGAGGCGGTATTATTCGCGCGAGCCGCATGTGCTATTAATTTCGGAAGTTGGTGTCGTTGGTTCCGCATTTTCGTTTTTTGACACCGACTTCCGAAATTAAAGTTATTTATTTATCACTTTGTAGTGTTTTTTTTAAGTCGGTTGTTTTTTCTTTTTGTAAAAAAAGGATTTATTTTTCACTTTATAGTTGTACAGACGCCAGCACATCAACCGACACCTAACTGTCAAATTTTCCCAATCAACTTTGAACCTTATGCTTTAGCGATAAAGTTGAAAATCTATTACAGAAATCTGACTGATTGTAGTAGGTTGATGTGCTGGCGTCTGTACCTACCCCACACAAATTCAATTAACACTAATGCATTGAAGAATTGAAGACACCGACTAGAAGAATCATCAAAATTCGCATAGAAATGCCGGAGATGCAGTTCATTTATGCATATAACTTCGTACATAAGAATAATTACCTAATGTATTATATACCAAAACCTTCCTGAAAGTACGTAGATCACATTAATGAAAGAATTATCAAAATCGGTTTATTAGTTTTTGAGAAAATCGTGGATATACAAACATACATACATACATAATACATAGGGGTCGAATACAGAACCTCCTTTTTTGAAGTCGGTTTAAAAATGGCCTCAACTCTTTCGCCAGTTTCACTGCCCCACACACACCGCCACCGCAGTCAGCCAGTCTCGGCTCTCGCAACAATGACGATAAAATCCTCAATATTTGGCAGTGCACGATACATTCAGTTTCTACCAAAATGCCTTGTATTACGTGCAATATGACACGGACATTATTTTTGTCATTTTATAACATTATTTGTTTTGTGTTGTTGTCATGTCATTATACGCTTTCGATTTGGATGTAAATATAAATTGGGTGGACGTTGAAGATCTATTAACTAAAACTGGAGAGCATAATACATCATAATTACTGAAAACATAAATACCTACGGAACCTATCGTCTTCACATATAATTAAGGTATACAAAACTTGTAAAACATTTTAAAAGAGTAACGGTGGAGTTTCTTGCCCATTCTTCTCCACACGAAAACTACCTTTTGGAATGGGCGACTAGAATCAATTCTTTTTATTATATTTTTTCACGTTCAAAAGTGCCTTTAGCGTGCCTAATTGAAATAAATGATTTGACTTTGACTTTGACTCAGGGAACACCCAAATATAATCAGAGGGCCGAGTTCATCAACGAAGATACGAGCCCGTCCGGAAGCCGTTCGAAACTTTGGAGTGAACCCTAGCTACACTTTTTCGGACGGGTAATAACATATCGGGTGTAGGGACTGCTGGGACAACTGTTAAGTCGTGGTGTCATTTTTCTTACGTCGCGACTCGCGTCGGGCCCAAAACTAATCTTATATTCGTAGGTGATACACCTTAGGAATCGACCGTAACTTCGGCCAGAACTACGGATATCGTGCGTAAGTATAGTAGACTTCTAGATTTGGAATAGAATAACGAAGCTAGAATAGAGAAGTCAAAATAAAAAAATCAAAATATTTTATTTCACATAAACCGACATGGGCACTTATGAAACGTCAGAAGCTAGGTGCACGGTTCCAATTGGTCGTTTCCTATGGAGAAGAACCAGCAAGAAACTCCACGGTTACTCTTTTAAAAATAATTGGCTTTTACAATGTTTTCAAATTACAATAGGTATGGGAGGACAGCGTAGGCCTGTCAACAAGTACCAGGTACTTAATAAAATAAAAAATGGTCTACAGATCTAAAGTCAACAACGCTAACAAAGTAACAAGCAAATAGAGATTTTGGTCAAGTCAAGTCTTCCGGTACGCGGTTTGCCACTCCAGAACCTTTCGGCCCCATCGGCCATCTGTTCTGCGAGCAATGTGCCCTGCCCACTGCCACTTAAGTTTGGCAATTCTTCGGGCTATGTCTGTTACCTTGGTTCTCCTGCGGATCTCTTCATTTCTGATTCGATCACGCAGGGAAACTTCAAGCATAGCCCTCTCCGTTGCCCTTTGGGTGGCTTTTAGCCTTTTAATAAGGCCCATTGTGAGCGACCACGTTTCAGTGCCATAGGTCATCACTGGCAACACGCACTGGTCAAAGACTTGTCTTGAGACACTGCGCGGCTATGAGCTGGTTCTCTTATCCTATTGAAACCCCTAATCTACTACGCTAGGCTAGCTCAAGGTCAAGGTGTTACCACTGACATGCTTATGACTGTAGAAATGATAATTATACACAACAAAACAACTAAGAAGGTACCTATGATTCATGATCTAGCTTGGAATCATCATTATTTTTGGACAAACCATGTTTTTTGTCTAAAATCTTCACGCTATGTGCATTTGGGTGACGAGTAGTCTAATAACAGCCTTGACACCGATGAGCACTCTACTGTGAAAATTACTATTATTATGTTTACGTTATAAGTATGTAATTATTTGTTTCAAATTGTGATATTATTCAATTTCATCAACCTTTTTCCCAAATATGTTGTACAGACTCTTGGGCTATTGACATGGTGTGTGGCTACTCTCTACTCAAAACGTGTACGACCATGGACTATGGACTTAGGTATTATATTACTATGTACGACTCTCAAAGATCCACTTGTTGAAATGACAGCCGGGGTTGCCAACCCTTCTTTAAAATATGTGTAGTATCCTGCTATATTAGAGGCCTAAATACTATTTATATCTCAAAAAAATATATATATAGTAGTGGAAACTACTATGTTTTCATTTCAATACAAAATGGCGATATGTGTACCTAATTAGAATTTATTAGACATAGGTACCATGGAGAATAGAAGGAACTGACTCATATGGGGCAAGTGTCCAGCTATATGCAGTAAATAACAGTTCAAAAACTCTCCACAATGGCGCTAGCGTAGGCAAAAGGTATGGTATGAATGTAGAAAATTAATATTTTTAGTGACTAGAGTAGTTTGTGACAGCCCAGTACCTATACCAAACCTCAACGATTTACGTAATCCAAAATAATTTTGTAAACTTATCCTAAAATTACTGCTGTGAGAAAGGACATGTCCAAAAATGGTTTTTTATTATTCAATAATTTTAACCAGAATAAGTTAAATATATTTGGATAGACATCCCAAAAACTAGTGGTTCTAACTATATTATACATTTTTAAAAACCTCCAATTTTGAGAAGAATCGTTTTTTTTTTATTTTAGCGTGAATTTCCTAAAACGATGCATGGTACTGACATTACTGACAATCAATATTTGATTATAATACCTACTTATTTATTCTATTTTTATTTATGGTTATGGCAAGTAAAGCTGATGTCGACTATTCTGCCACAGAGCATGTAATGTCGACTATTCTGCCACAGAGCATGTAACCTTTCTGCCAATGTCAAAAGTGAATTGGAAAAGCAAGTGTGCATTTGTTGTCTTGTCCTTACATTATTGTGTTGTCCTTACAGGCTACTCAAAGAGATCTAGTTTTAATTAAACCGTACTAAAGGCTTGTGGCTAAGTAATAACAGCCGCACGGGTCGATCGATCAGGTTAAGCTACGCTTAGCCCGGTTGGTCCGTGGATGGGTGACTATCTTCACATACCAAAGCTCCACTGTACTTCCACACCCGCTGATCCGAAGCTTCACAATTTTAATAGCTATACATGTCGTTATGTTAAACACTTTCACAAAATCCCACATTTTGAAAACGTATACACTTTACGGAAAATGTAACATATCTTTACCATAGATAATGTATGAATGTCACTTCTAGGTCGTTTCGTTGTACAGACGCCAGCACATCAACCTACACCTAACTGTCAAATGTTCCCAATCAACATTGAACCTTATGCTTTAGCGATAAAGTTGAAAATCTATTACAGAAATCTGACAGATTGTAGTAGGTTGATGTGCTGGCGTCTGTACGTTCAGACAAAGTGACAGCAGATTTTAGTGGTTTTTATTATATACTGTAAGTTTTTTATCTTTAATTTATTTTTAACTGGGTAACGAAACGTAATCGAATGTGAGAGTTGACGTTTGACAGTTGTCACTTGTCGTATTCCAAAAAGGAAATAAAAAAAAAATAAAAAAAGTATTGATTTTTTTTGTTCCCGGTTACACTAAGTACACACTAAAACAACATAATATACAATAATAACACATTTGTAATGAAAACTTAGGGATGCAAGAGCGAACGAAGCGAGCTCGGGACTTGGGGCACCCCGACTCTGACAGGTTAGGTTCGAAGGGGACGGGGGCTCAATTGAGCAAGCGAAGCGAGCTCGGGACTTGGGGCACCCCGACTTTGACAGGTTAGGTTCGAAGGGGACGGGGCTCAATTGAGCGAGCAAAGCGAGTGAACGAGCCCCCGTCATCACCTTCGTGTTAGGTTACTTCAAACCCTGTAGACAGATCGACTATGCTTAACCACATATTTTTGTAGATAAAAAAAAAGAACAAAAACTGGGAATTTTTTTCTCGGCCACTATGGTTTTGCGAACTTTGTAGTTTTCAAATTTACACTAAAAGTCATTCTATCAAAAAAAAATTGCTACTATAAAAATCGCAGGTTTTCAATAAAACTGGGAATTTTTTCTCGGATTTTCAAAATTTGCGGTTATCAAATTACACTAAAAATATTCTATCAAAAAAAAAAACCTACTTACTATCAAAATGCGCCGGGTGTGGAGGTACAGTCGTTCCCGAAAGTCTGACAACCATTCTTACCAAGGGGTATCGTATTACCCAGTAACTGGGTTGTGGAGGTCAGATAGGCAGGCAGTCAGTTCATGTATAATACTGGTATTCAACTGCATCCGGTTAGACTGGAAGCTGACCCTAACATAGTTTTGAAAAGGCTTGGCAGATGATGATGCATTGGACGCAAGTGTTACTATGTATTATGTCATGTAGTTTTTTTATGAAATAAAACGTTTATTTTTCTTTTAAATAGGTATTCATTTATTGATTTTCTTCATCGTATCCCAAAGATGTGCGCAATGGGATAGCCTCTAAAGCCGCGGTCAAGAATAAATACATCATTCTGTCTAAAATATTGCCTCAAATTAGAATTTTTATTTTGGAACAGCAGTTGCATAATTGTAGCGTCGTCGTGGCTGCGTATGAGCCAAATATGTCTATAACGTGTCCATCGGTGGCCACCAGCAAAAAGGGATTTGCACACTTGTGTAAGCTGAATGTTTTTTTTTTTTGAACAAATAATTTGACAATTTCTGTTAGATTTCATCGCAAATAATTATGGGGTTATTTCCTGCTGTTCCAAAAAGACACTGTGGGTTTAAAAGATTTCTACTGGTCAGGCTTGCTCGAGAAATACGATTGACGCCTAAATGTATTGGTACAGACGCCAGCACATCAAGCTACTACAATCTGTCAAATTTCTTTAATGGATTTTCAACTTTATCGCTAAAGCATTTAAAAGGTTCAAAGTTGATTGGGATAATTAGACAGTTTCGGGTAGCTTGATGTGCTGGCATCTGTACATAAAATTCTTTCATGCAGTTACGTGCCTTTTTCATAGTCAAAGTCAAATCATTTATTTCAAATATGCATATTAGACACTTTTGAACATAAAAAATTACAATAAAACGAAATTGATTCTAGTCGCCCCTTCCAAAAGGTAGAAGTTTCGTATGGAGAAGAAACTCCACCGTTACTCTTTTAAAATGTTTTACAAGGTTTTGTATACATTCATTATATAATTATATCATATAACTGCATGCAACTGGTTTATTTATGCAGATTAATGATGCAATTCGTCTTATTGGCTCCCCAGTTCTTATTTTCATAAGAGCTCTTACAGACGAGCGGCATGTTCCCAACGGCAGAGGTACTGCAGCCGTCGACGCGCGTCGGCGGCAACCGTCGACCTATAGCGACACTTGTACTTCGAAGTTGAAATGTCGACGCCTGCCGTCGACGCGTCGACGGCTGCAGTCAGGCACTAGTTGTCTGGCATTTTTGCTGAACTGGGACCTTTTTAGCGCAGCCGTGAGGCACACTTTCCTGGTTTTTTTTTTATTATCTTTTTTAATTATTATTATTTTTTATTGTTTTTTTTTTTTCTTGTTTGTTTTTATCTGATGTATGTATCTGGTGTTTTGTGTGTCTTTTGGTCTGTGCTAAATAAATATATTTCTTTCTTTTCTTTCTTTCTTTTTCTTTCAGTTACCTCTGCCGTTGGAAACATGCCGCTCGTGTGTAGGAGCTCTAAGGTATAATCCTAAAGCTAATTTTGGTTTTCAGCACACAACTGATAATAGATTACTAATACAGCACAGTATTGTTAAAAAAATTAAATACAGTCAAGCCTGTCCAGTAACGACAAATATGGTTGTTCATGTTGTTACGAGCTTGGGGTTCGTAACAATAAAAACTGCCGATTTAATAACCAAAAATAGACACTTTAATTAAACAACACCAATACAACTCACTAATTATAAAATACAATGCACTACTGATCACTGTAAGTCGCACTTGAAGATCGCTTCGAATGTTATCGCTTGTATCGCAGAACAAGTCGCGGTCCATACCGGCCTTATATAGGGCCTCAGATAGTTCCAGAACATTCCACTGTAGAAACATCTGGAATGTTCGAGTACATACCGGCCCCGACTGACCAGATGTCGATAGTTCTAGAAAGTTCTAAGATCGAAATTTCTAGAAGGATCGCGCAACAATATTTTCTACATTTTCTAAATCGTTAATTGTTTCTTTTTCTTAATAAATCTAACATTTCTACAACATGATTCAGGGTAAATTGCGTTGTGAACTGAAATTCATTCAACAGTTCCCAATTATAAACACTTGCATGTTCTTTACATATTCGGGCATTTGGTGAGACATACAATTTATAGTCTATTAATATTTGTTTTTTAAGATACACGGGTACTCTTAAACGTTCCGGATTTGTACACTCGTGCACAAAACAATGATTTGTTGTATCCGGGGTTCGGCTGTAACCATCTAATTCAACATAATATCTGTTCTCATTTCGAACTCTATTATTATCAATATCAATTTCTGAACTGAATGCATTTACAGGTTCAGCCACAAAGCTAGACGTACTTTCTACATTATCATCAGTCACTTGGGCTTCTCTTCGTGGTTCCATCACTTCGTGAATATTGTTATAAGCCCTTAGCCAGCAGGCATTACATGCTTTAGCATTAGCAGGCATCTGAAATTAAGTCTTCATTTATTGTGTGTTCCACTAATCAGAGATACAATAACCAATGTACAGTCAACAAAAAAGATGCAAAGTATGCAAGATCGTCAAATATAGTTGAAGTTTAGTAAGAAACCGATGCACATTTATCAAATTAAATTTCAGTCGACAACATCCATCGGTTTCGTACTCAACTTCAACTATATCTAACAATCCTGCATTTTTATCTCTTTTATTGACTGTACATATTTAATTTACATATTTACTTGACGGGGGTTGATGATGCCAGCTATATAAACCTGCTCAGGACGACCATCAGGTAAGGGACGAGAGCGCCTGCCTGTTCTTTTTGAGATAGAAATGCCACAACACACACATACTGATTGATGACCCAGCTTTCGTTCACCAATGTTGTGCTGGTGTCTGTTATTCAATTCTATCAGTAAAAGGTTGATGCATTCTGGGCAAATGCGATCTCCATCTGTTACCTTAAACCAAAATAATATATTAAGAACACCAAACACCATTGTGTAACAGTTTACGATCATTACTTTCTCATATTTGACATTGGCAAAATCATTGAACATTATCGATGGAGCCAGAACCTCAAAAATAGAATAGAAGAACACCGAATCGTTGTTCTGCATCTTGTGTAGTTAATAGGTCAAACGGGCTGGTGTCCGTAACTCCACATCAATGAGCGTATTTTGAGTATGGTTGAGCAAAGTAGTGCCATTAAATCTTTTTCAACATAAGCTATATTTATTTATTTATTAAAACTGTATGCACAAGTAAAAACTGTACAAAGGCGGACTTAATGCCTTGGGCATTTTCTACCAGTCTACCTTAGGGTGATGCAGGCACAATACACATATTATATTAAGCCCGGTTACAAATTATTTAAAAAAATACCTAAGTAATAATGTAAGTTAAAGAAGACATACCTACCTCCTGAGCAGTCCATTCTTCAATTATTGTGACTAGCTCTGGGCTCATGCATAAAGCGTAATATTCATACTGCTGGTTAGCATGTAATGCTATATTGCAATTCATGCAGAGAGCCATGATCTGGAGATAGAAATGAAAGTTAATTATTACAAGCAGTTTTTGCAAATAAAACCCTTAATGAGCTAAATAGAAATAAAGAACAGTACTTACATCCGAGTTTTTAAATCCAACAGCCAAAGTCCGTGCGTGCAATATCAAAATAAACGTTATGAAAAAGCAGTCGTCAGGGTTGAAGGTTCGTAAGCTATTGGTATCCTAATCATGTGCAAAGTAATCCGTTGTGAAAAAGCTAAGTCAGTGGAAAATCAAAGAAGCAAAGCAGAAAAAAGAATACGATAATAACAGACTGCGAAAATGTCAATATTTATACTTTAGTCCACAGAGTACTAACTTTTTGATTGCTTTAGTCTATGGAAACGGAAAGTTTGATGTATCAGACGGAACGCCGCAGAACCATGCAGATTGTACCCTCCACGGTCTAATCAAGAAGCTTATAGATAAAAGTGGAGGCAACACTCTGAATACCTATCTGAAGCCGACTGTGGGCTAACGCTCTCTTTCTAAATACATACATATGACAAAGAAAGCACATATCACTGTCTCGTTCTTATGTGTGTATTTAGAAAGAGAGCGTCAGCCCACAGTCGTCTTCAGATAGGTATTCAGAGTGTTGCCTCCACTTTTATCTATAAGCTTCTTGGGTCTAATATTTATTATACCATGGTACCCTTTGTCATATTTAGACCATAGACTAATTATATACGTCAAAGTGTGTGGGAGGCTGGGAGGTATAATAATTTGGGCTGCCATCAACGAAGAAAATAAATTATATCATGTATACTAACAACACTTTATAATTTTTCTCTGAAATGGAAGGGTCTAAAAATATAATTTCAGTGGTTCCAAGTTCCATATTTTTGTAGCTTTTATTTAGGCGTAGTTTCATTCTGGTTAGATTTTTCTCGGAATAAGAAACTAATGTCCTTATAAAAAGCGGACATCTCCTTTACCCTGTTGCTACTGTGACGCTTGCGACATTAAACAAAAAAAAATATTTATTAAAAAGAGAAAAGGACATGAAAAATAATATGGTAGGTATTATGTAATTTTAAATTACATTGCGGTTGAAAACGCATTTGTTTTGTTTTGACGATGGAGCAAATTAGTTTTAAAATTTCGGGACTCGAGACTAAGACTAATCGCACTCGCTGTTCATGAATAAATTGAAATCAATATCGTTAGGTTCCTTTGTAAAAGCGATACATTTTTGATCTGGTTGGGGACAACGGGACACAGCCTGAAAGCGGGACTGTCCCGCCCAAAGCTGGACGAATAGTCACGTTAGGTATGATACACACATAGACTTGCCCAAGGATAGAATGGTGTTTATTTTAGTGCACCCTAATTGCGTAACACACTATCAATCTCAATCTGATTCATTTTGTAGGATATTGCTAACCGATTGCCTCATATGTTCGAATTTGTCTGCACGACAACTAAATAACGCAATTAATGTTGTTGAACTGTCAAAATGAAAGTCATTGCAGCTACTAAGTGCGTTACGCAATTACTTCGTTGAGTTGCAAGTTCGATCCCTTGAAGTATAAGTACGTAAGCACGTTTTGCTATCGGTATCGCTATTGCTAGATTTCTAATCCTTATTTTGTATTCATTGAGTAATCATAACATTTATTCAAAGGAACTGTATAGATACCTAATCAGTACGTAATACTAATAACGAACGTTATTACAATTTGATTAGCAACTAGTTTTGCAATTCTAATTAGTCAATATCAATAATTACGTAAGATGAAACAGGAATTAACGGCTAACAATTTACATAATAATTATTTATGTATGCGAATTTAAAACGAATTGTGCATTTGTTTGATATTGAAACATGGAAACAAACATTGGCAACTTTTCAAACAAATTAAAATATTACCCATTTGTATAATAACTGAATACGCTTTCTATTTTTATATACATTCTTTCCTAGCCTTTTCCCAATGTCCCTATGTTGGGTTCAGCTTCCAGTATAACCGGATTCAGGTGAACTGAATACTAATATCGTACCTAAGACTATTTTTATTAAAAAATTTTATAACGCCATCTATACTAAATACTAGAAAGCTTTTAAAAAACTGCCTCTACGCAGTTTAGTAATCTGTCGACAGATAGCGCTACAAGCTACCCAATGCTACCATCATTTCAGCCGAAAGACGTCCTCCACCATAGGCAAGAAGCTTATAGATAAAAGTGGAGGCAACACTCTGAATACCTATCTGAAGACGACTGTGGGCTGACGCTCTCTTTCTAAATACACACATAAGAACGAGACAGTGATATGTGCTTTCTTTGTCATATGTATGTATTTAGAAAGAGAGCGTCAGCCCACAGTCGGCTTCAGATAGGTATTCAGAGTGTTGCCTCCACTTTTATCTATAAGCTTCTTGACCATAGGCCGATACAACCAAAACGATAAATAAAAACTGACGTGTGTTCGTTCAGAAATTAAATGCTCGGTTCAAAACTAATTATTATTTTGAAAGGCAAATGAAACTTTACGAACGAAATATTCCGCAGTTTGACATTGACAGCGCCAGACAGTCTTCGTCAGAGCGTTTGGCATTTTTGGCAGCACTGTGCCGCGATTGCTCAACGACGTGATACGGTCGGTCATTGTCACACACGAAACCAATTAGAGTTTACAAGTTATTTTGAATTATTGTAGTGTACGTGTGCAATAATAATAAAACAAAAAATATTTTACTATTAAAACTTTAAACAGTGCTGCAGTGGTATTGTGTCGACAAAGTGTTAAAATTACTTTTTGTTTTGTGTTTCAAAATAGTGAAGTGAATCAAGATGAGTAATTTCACAAAGTCTATCAAAACTACGCCAATCACGGATGACTACGAGATCTCCAATACAGTACTCGGCCTTGGCATCAATGGAAAGGTAAGTTTTCATTTGGAAAGTTTATAAAAAACTTTTAAAAACTGTTTATTCATATGGTTGTTTACATATGACGTCACATTTTAAAATTAGCCTGTACCCGTTACTACCTTTATCTCATCACGCCTGAATGACAAAAGAATTAAAATTAGCTCTGGTTTTTACAACAACTTCGCGTCGCGTGGTTTGCGTCATTATGAAATAATGTTTTTTACATCCTTCTGTTTTAAAACTTCGCGGAATACGAGTTTGTGATGTAGAATGAAAGAATGAATAACAAACGTACCTACACATTCAAAAGTTATATGAAAAACGTATCTTCACGCTTTTTTGACTACGCGGCAAACAGAACACGTCTATGGTTTATATAGTTTTAAAATTCGCTGTGTAAAATTGTAAACTGGCAAATCTCTTGAACTCATACAGATTAGACCTCATATTATCGGATTTAGATAATGATGAGATAAAAACATTGTATAAATATTGCACAATATTGCTATTGGGAATGTACAGCCAATACTGATATATTCTTACACTAAATCTGATGACAAATAATAAAACTGGGTATTTCCTATTGAAATCGCGTTTTTTCCAATTGCAGAAAAAGTTAAGTTTTGTAACAAAATAAAACTCAAAGAAGTTGAATTGGGTGCCTTTTTTGTTGTGTAATAATGTACTTACTGAAAAAATCAGTCCCTAAGACGACCCACTGACTAAAAATCCTTTTTTTTTTGCCTCTAGGATGACCCACTGACCCTGTTTCGTATTACGGTGAAAATAGTAAACACATTTTTTTTAATATTTACTCTCTTGAGATTGGTGTTTACAGAAACAGGTTTCATTTTAAATCCTACTTCAAAAAGTCAGTTTCTGTGATATTGCCTCATAAAAGTAATTCATCATCATGTTGGTGTCAGCTTCCAGTCTAACCGCATGCAGCTGAATACCTGTATTTTACATGGAGTGGCTGTTTATCTGACCTCCACAACCCAGTTACTGAGTAACACAATCATCATCAGCCTACAGCAGCCCACTGCTGGACATAGGCCTCTCCAATTGCACACCATTCAGCTCGATTCTCATCCAGCTGCTACCAGCCACCCTAAGTCAAAGTCAAAGTCAAATCATTTATTTCAATTAGGCACAGTAAAGGCACTTTTGAACGTCAAAAATTATAGTAAAAACAATTGATTCTAGTCGCCTATGTCAATCATCGCACCACCTAGCCTGAGCCCTACCTTATGTTTGCCGATTCGCAGTCGCCATTCAAGAACATGTAGACCCCAATGGCCGTCGCTTCTACAGCTAATATGGCCGGCCCATTGCCACTTCAGCTTGCTTATTCTGTGAGCTATGTGGACAACTTTGGTTCTCTGCCGAATCACCTCATTCCGTAATCTGTCCCTCAGAGAGACTCTAAGCGGAGCTTGTTCTATAGCACGCTATATGTCCAATAATGCTGCATCAGAGTCTATATGAGCATTTCTCAAAATTTTTGACCGTAGTTTTCACTAATTTCCAAGTAACAAAATAAGAACTTTTATTTCGACCTTAACTAATATTTTACAGGTTTTTTGTATAAAAACTCTACTTTTAGCTAGGTGTATTTAACATAATATTATTATTATGTCCTAAATAAAAATATATTAGAAAACCTGTAAAATATTAGTTAAGGTCGAAATAAAAGTTCTTATTTTGTTACTTGGAAATTAGTGAAAACTACGGTCAAAAATTTTGAGAAATGCTCATTTACATTAAATTGCTCATATTAAACTTATTGAACTCAATAATCATCTCTGTTGTCTAGAGGCCAGCACATCAAGCTACCCCAATCTGTCAAATTTCTTTGATAGATTTTCAACTTTACTACAAAGGAATAAGGTTCATATTCAATTGGGAAATTTTGACAGATTGGTGTAGCTTGATGTGCTGGCCTCTGTACATAAACAACTAATTATGCGTTCCTAGTATTTCATTTACTGCTTCACACTCAATTTGCTTGTGCAGAGAACAATGTAATTAACACATTGTCTTTTCACACTCAATTTGAATGTTTAATTCTTTAATGACTGCCCACAACAACTTCCTGCCCTTGTCCAATGTTACTTGGGGTTAGCGTAACACATTTTCTTCTTTCATTCTCCCTTGTCAACCATCACGCTATAATTCATAAATTCACTTCCTTCTCTTTCATTTCTTTGGCCTTCCTTGCCCTCCCTGCATCAGCATCAGTTCTTTTCAGTTGACTGTATTTACTCAGTTCTTTTTATGAATAAGACAACATACAAAAACTTTATTACCCTCCTTCTGAGGCAGTTGGATAAAAATAATCATATCAAAGAACTTTCTGCCTCCAAGCAGCATTACTCTGTTCTACAGGTTCTGTTGCGGGCGACTGTGTGACAGGCACAAAAAAACATTGGCAGCGCAACTGCAATGTCTCTGGTATTGAAGATATTCTGAGGAGCAGTGGTGGCCCAGTGGTCAATCAAAATCAAAATATTTTATTTCACATAAACCAACATGGGCACTTATGAAACGTCAGAAGCTAGGTGCATGGTGTCAATTGGTAGTTTCCTATGGAGAAGAACCGGCAAGAAACTCCACAGTTACTCTTCTAAAAATAATTGGCTTTTACAATGTTTTCAAATTACAATTTCAAACACGACTTACAACCAAACCTAACCATCTAAGCATACCCTTTTAAATTTTTGTCACTACATCTAAAAAATACCTACTCGTTTAATTTGTTCTCTTCTATAATAAAAAACTAATTACTTTTTACAGTGTTTACTTACTCATAAAAACTAATTATGTACCATTCAATTGTTATCAACAAAACCATAATAAAACATAATAATTATATTTTGTAAGTAGACATGAAGCAGACATTTTATTATGTTTTTTAAACACTATTGATAAACATGTCTCGGAAAGCATATTAAGCTCTTGGTCCGGCTGTCATTCGTCAACTCAACTTTGACAGTCATTACGGGTAGTCAAAAGCCCGAAGTCTGACAACCAGTCTTACCAAGGGGTATTTATTGTGTTGAACAATAACTGGGTTGTGGAGATGAGATAGGCAGTCTCTCCTGTAAAATATTGGTATTCAGCTGCATCCGGTTAGACTAGAAGCTGACCCCAAAATCGTTGGGAAAAAGCTAGGCAGATTGATTTTTAGACATGAAGCAGACGTTTAATATTTTTTAAACTAAGGCGACTATAGTGTGATAATGATAAACTGGGGAGGAAATGACAGCCCAGGATGCGCCGGGCGTACAGTGGCGGACTTCAGACGCACTTTAGAGACGCCATAAAGTTTGAATCGAGCTGTACCGATTTCATAGCCGAACACGTGGCAACTATCATAGTCTTATAACAAAAACAAACAAAAAAGTCGTTACATATTATTTAGATATCAATGACTCAGACCCGGTTCTGCTAGTTTGCAAAAAAATATGTAAATAGTGACAACTGACTGCGAAATATTTATTTCTTATATAGACACCTGTCTCACAGCCGAAGTGGAAGCGACTAGCTATCAGCGATTTTGTCGCTAACTAGAACTAAGAAACGTACAGACGCCAGCATATCAAGCTACCCGAAACTGTCAAATTTTCCCAATCAACTTTGAACCTTATACTTTAGCGATAAAGTTGAAAATCTATTAAAGAAATTTTACAAATTGTAGTAGCTTGATGTGCTGGCGTCTGAACAAAAGATTGTATGTCCTGTGTAAAAGTAAAAGAAATGTAATACATAAATAGTCGATTAGAAAGACGGCGAGTACTTACTCGCTTGTCGCAACTACAAGAGCTATTAAAGAATGTACTCGCTCAGCGAAGCTCGCTTAGTGCAGAACACTCGCTGAGAGACTCACGCTTGGAACAGACGCCAGCATATCAAGCTACCCGAAACTGTCAAATTTTCCCAGTCAACTTTGAACCTTATACTTTAGCGATAAAGTTGAAAATCTATTAGAGAAATTTTACAGATTGTAGTAGCTTGATGTGCTGGCGTCTGTACATACGCATGCCAGCGAGTAACTCGCTGCTCATCGTCATCAATTCAGCCGAAAGACATCCACTGCTGGACATAGGTTTCCCCAAAGCACCGATACTACTAGACCGGCGGGGCATTTGCGTAACAGTAGCAACTAGCAGTGGCTTTCATTTTGACAGTTCAACAACATTCATTGCGTAATTTACGTTGTTGAGTAGACAAATTTCTCGAGCATATGAAGTAATGTATTAGCAATATCCTTCAAAATGATTCAGATTGTGTTTGGAATTGTGTTACGCAATTAGGTTGCGGTTCTGAGCTAGTTGATCGCGAGTACGTTCTTAGTTTGTTAGCTCTACTCGCTACTCGTTAATCGCTGGCAGTGTGACAGAAGTCTTAAGAGTGAGGTCATACATGGCAAAATCCAGTTTTATGGAAATGTTACTTCATCGTCATTAATCTTGATCTTATTTTAAGTTTCAAAGCGCCGGGGATTTTTTTACGTCTATTTCTTTACGTCATAATGTGGCCCCGTTGCATGAATATTGTTTTTTTTTTATAACGATTTCGCAATAGCCAGCCTCTTTCCCTCTCTAATCATTCATCATCTGCCTAGCCTTTTCCCAACTATGTTGGGGTCGGCTTCCAGTCTTACCGGATGCAGCTGAATACCAGTATTTTACATGGAGCGACTGCCTATCTGACCTCCACAACCCAGTTACTGGGTAATACGATACCCCTTGGTAAGACTGGTTGTCAGACTTTCGGGCTTCTGACCACCCGTAACGACTGTCAAAGATCCACGAATGACAGCCGGGACCAACGGCTTAACGTGCTTTCCGAGGCACGGAGGGGTCTCGGTATGTAAAGATGGTCACCCATCCACAGACCAACCGCGGCAAGCGTAGCTTAACCTGATCGATCGACCTGTGCGGCTGTTATTATTTAGCCACGGACCCCTCCTCCCTCTCTTATCATTCTGTAACTTAATTCGTTCGAAAATAAAATATTAAGTATTTAATTCTGGCGCTAAAGAATTATTAATATGATACGTTGTTCCGTGTCCCATCAAATCTATGTTCGATAGCTTATCTTTGAATGAACGATTTGAAAGATATAACTGCGGTATCAATATTGGGTACAACGTTCCTTTTCGTCAATTAACGTATGTTTAAAATAATCTTACAAAGTCCAAACCAGGAAATAGAATAAATTGTATGTTTTTGACTGTTTTGTCCACTTATATTTGCCCCCAAAATTTTTCAGATAAATACTTACTATTTTTTTATGCCACTCGAAACCCTTAAATAGTTTGACGAAGTGCTAAATAGTTCTGATAAACACTTCCCTGAAGGTACAGACGCCAGCACATCTCCCCGAAACTGTAAAATTTTCCCAATCAACTTTGAACCTTATGCTTTAGCGAAAAAATTGAAAATCTATTAAAGAAAGGAGATGTTTCAAAATGGGCCAGGTCTATCTATGTACAGTAACTCAAAAAAAAGAGAAAAATCCGTAGAATTCGGGAAAAATACAGATCATTCAATTAAATGTATACTGTTGTGGTAGTGAATTGATATTTATCAATTATTTTTATCGACTTTCAACATGGCGTCTCACCGATTTAGTTACTCTGTGCTTAAAAACAATGACAGTAAACCATAGATCGACCATTGATCGTAGAAACAGAACTGTCAGCTGTCACAACAGTGTCAATTCTTCAGAAATAAACATGTCAAACGTCATTAATCAATCAAAATGACAGCTTACCGCCATGACGGGTTTTTGTTGTGTGTTGCAATTTCAAGTGTAATTTCTTGCGTTTACCAGCAAACCAAGCCATTTCAAAGTAATTGGACAGTTGAGAACTGTTTTAAATTAATTTCCCTATTTTTAAGTATAGTGTACAAGGACCTGGCCCAGGCTTCATACATTTTGAAACATCTCCTTTGACAGATTGTAGTAGCTTGATGTGCTGGCGTCTGTACATGTGAGGCTGCCATGAACCGGCCAAACTGGCGGGGTAATGCGTAACACACTAACAGTAGGAATGGCTCTCATGTGACAGTCCAACAACATACATTGCGTTATTTATGTTGTTGAGTAGACAATTTTTTCGAACATATGAAGCAATAGATTAGCAATATCCTCATGTCATGCCGGTTTCCACATGATCTTATATCTTATCATTCACCAGTTTTGAGAACAGTGGTAATTAAATAATTTACACAAAGTAAAGCGCCTGTCTGGGTTCGAACCTACGAAGACGAACAACTCGCTGGTCGCCGCAGTTACCACTGGGCCACCACTGCTCAACAAAAACATTCATCACTATTCACCACGCTGTTACTGCGTACCGGCAATTTTCCTCACGACATTTTCCTTCCCGTACTTTATGGTCTCACTATACTCGTAATATCCTACCCTAAAGATCACAATCGGGAGTTTCGCAATACTAACCAGCCCATTATGAAAACCTAACAGTTTTCCTCATTCGAGTTCTGTACTGTGCAATATGGCGCAATTAACGACATACTACGTTCATTGTAATGTTATAAAATTATTATTAATTATGCCGCGTCAACTTCCTTTAATGCTAGTCTAGATAAATAAGGTCCTGCCAAAGGTATTATTATTTAGGTCGTCTGGATTCGATGTCTATGCCTTATTTATTGGCATAGGCATAGAATTAATATGACGGGCCCCTGTTATGAACTTGTGCGGGTGAAAGGAATGGGCCTCCCGTAACCCAGTCCCTTCCACAGAGAGGAGCCTTGAATCCCTGCAGTGGGAACGTTATAGACTGATTATTTGTGTTTGCTACAAAAGTGGGTAGTTTGTTAAAAGACGTTACTATAATAAAAAATACAACTACCCACTGTTCAAGTGATTCCTTTTTTAGGTCAACCAATCTTTTCCCAACTGTTGGGGTCGGCTTCAGAATCAGAGCATATAACATATGTACGACTGTTGACCCCGGTAAAGAGCTCAACATCATCTCGACGTTTTCGTAAAAGGCGACCCAGAGAAACGTCAACAGAACAAGACTGTCATCGTCATCATCCGTCTAGCCCTTTCCCAAATATGTTGGGTTCGGCTTGCAGTCTAACCGGGTGCAGCTGTAGTATTTTACATGGAGCGACTCCCTGTCTGACCTCCTTGTGGAGGTCGATACCCCTTGGTTCTTGCGTTCTTGCCATAATGTGGCCTATACAGTATACTCTCGTTATTGTGGTACGTAATTATAGTCGTTGCATTTGACGAGCGCGCAATTATAAACCTTACGTCAATGACCCATAAGTCACTTTACGAGCGATTCGCAACGAATATAGATTTTCCTTATTCTAGTTTTATGCCTGATTTCTCAATCATCTGCTAACTTTATTCGAGGAATAATTTTGAAATTTTGACAGTTATTGCATACAAAAACTGTCAAACTTAAATTTTATTCCTCGAATAAAAGTTATCTGGCGATGGAATAGTCAGCCTTTAGTAATTAAGTAATTCTAAAGCCCCCCTCACCCTTCTCCCTCCCACTGAGAGGAGGCCTGTGTCCCAGCAGTGGGAACATTATAGGCTGATTATGATGAATTCTAAAATAGAATCACATAGTTTCAAACACTCAATAGGTCATAGGTGACCTTATTGGTGTTGTTTTACAGAAAGGTCAGGTGCGTAGTATTCGACGAACTAGCAGGGGATCGAGGGGGTGGAGGGGGAGGGGGGGGGGTTGGTCAGGGGATCAGGAGGCCTACCACAAGCTCTTAACGCGATCCATTTTAGGACCTATTTCTTGTAATTCGTACCACGACGTCAGTTTAACAATTCAGTTTAGGCCGTGCCATCTGCTGACAGCGATTGTCCCAAACTGAGTCGCAAGTTTTGGTTTCATTCATACTTGTTTGGTACCATGACTTCCACGGAGCAGCTCAAGCGATGCAATTTAGGAACCTAAACTGAAATGAGTTGTTTTTGAATCGTTTTCAATTGGATCATGGTAGGCCATCAGACCGGAATAAATCTTCGCAACCACCGTGCGTGTTGCGTGTATGACTAAGATCCTAATTGCGTAGCTCACTTTAAATCACAATCTGAATCATTTTGAAGGATAGTTCTAATCCATTGCTTCCTATGTTCGGAAAATGTGTCTGCTCAACGTAAATAACGCAATGAATGTTGTTGAACTGTCAAAATGGAAGCCATTGCTAACGTACTGATAGTGCGTTACGCAAGTCCGATTCCGAAAATTCTATCACTTATGGGATGCTACAGTAATGCTGAGTGTCATAGGATATGATATAATTAAGGGGGAAGTGCCAGGGTAACCCGCGAAATTCAAATTTATTTACGTTTTTCGCAATTTTCAAATCAGTTTCAGGTTGTATTTTGATCAAAAGTTGATTCGCGACTATAACAGGTACGTATTTACAGAATTATAATCATTAGAATCATTAATACATCTTTCTAAGTTAGATTTGTACCACGACAACAAATCTCTTATGGAAAACTGCTTAGTGGTACAAATCTAACTTAGAAAGATGTATTAATGATTCTAATGATTATAATTCTATAAATACGTACCTGTAATTGTCGCGAATCAAATTTTGATCAAGATACAACCTGACACTGGCCTGCAAATTGCAAAAAACGTAAGAAAATTTGAATTTCGCGGTCTACCACTGCGCATTCACCTTAAAGTAAAAACTGAAAAATCGAACACATGTGACATCTACCAACCCATTCCCTGTCACTGCGAAGAGGCTTGCGTCCCAGCAGTGGGAAGATTCTAGGCGAAAAAGGTAGCTACTTTGTTAGTAAAAAGCTTGGGCCTCAAAATTTTAATGACATAACGTCGTTATCCTCAATTTCGAGGAAGCCCTATCAATTAGATAACTTCCATTCACTAATGACAAATCAATATGATGGTTGGATTGGACTTTGAAATGTGACGAAACACAACAGGTGAGTCATAATAGTAGATTATACAACAAGTGAAAAAAAAGGGAATTTAATTCGAGGGACTAAGTTGGATCCTGAGAGCAGCGAAGGATTCTAAAATAGAATCCCGAGCGTAGCGAGGTATTCTAGAATAGAATCCTGAGCGGAGCGAGGGATACAAGGACCAGGACCGAGATGAATTATTTTTTTCACGAGTTGTGTACTCTACTTTTTACCATTGACTGCGAGAAAATAAATAGTAGTATAGTTTTTATCACATTTTATTTTATAATCGGTAATAAGAGAACAAAGGATTAATTTATAAATATTAAAATATATTCGAAATTCAGTTTAATGTTCTTGTATTTTCCAATGGCTTAAAACAACCACGATAACAGATACAAAATAACCTAAATTGGCGGGTTATTTTTTTTTATTTAATTTTATAGCACTATGGAATAGCTCCATATAGCCAGCCAGTACGTACTTTCAGCACGTTTTATTTATTTTTATTTATTTATTTATTTATATATACTTTATTGTACACCACAAAAATACACAACAAAAAGAATTATCGATAACTAAAAATATACAATGGGCGGCCTTATCGCTTTCTGCGATCTCTTCCAGGCAACCTTGGAATGGACAGTTATTTGCCTGGACATAAAATGGGGTTGTCGTTGGTGTAATAATATACTAAAATAGATACACAGATATATACATATCCTAAAATAATAGATACATAAATACATAGGTAAGTATATACTAAAAATATACGCAACAAAAATAAATAAAGACTATACATAGATAATTACAGTTTCGAGAACAAGATCACAATGACAAGTAATGTTCCTTTACGAGTCTTTTAAAAACAAATATCGACTGCGCGCGTTTTACCTCAACTGGCAATGCATTCCACAAACGAGCAGCCTGGACAGTAAAAGATTTGTCGAGGAACGTTGTGGAGTGCATAGGCATTTTAAGCTTTAAGTTATCTGATGACCTTAAAAACTTCGTGTGGGAGTCACAAAGAAACTGGAAACGCTTCTTGAGATAGATAGGCGTGAAAGGGGAAAAGAGCACATTATACAAAATGGAAAGTATATGAGCATTCCGGCGAAGGCGAATTGGTAACCACTTGAGCTTCACACGAAATTCGGAAACATGGTCATATTTACGCAAACCGAATATGAACCTTATACAGACATTTTGAAGCCGCTCAAGTTTATCGAGTTGGTCTTGGGTAAGGTCAAGATAGCTGGCATCAGCATAGTCAAGGATGGGTAAAAGAAGTGATTGAGCAAGCGCAATCTTGGTGGCAGTCGGTAGAAAATTACGCAATCTCTTCAACGATGCAGCTGATGCAAATATCTTGCGGCTAACTTCCTGTAGCTGGGCAGTCCAAGAGAAGTTCTTATCAATTACTATCCCCAAGTTTTTAACTTTCTCACTAAAGGGAATAACTGAGTTGTCAAAACACACTTGGGGAAGAGTCGTCCAGTCGATCCTTGAGACCGTCCTAGAACTGCCCACCACCACAACCTGCGTCTTTATGGGGTTGACCATAAGTCCATATCTCTTGCTCCAGTCACATATACGAGCCAAATCACGGTTGATCGTTAATATGGCCTCGGACAGATTTCCAAGAGGAGCCCGCGAGTAAATTTGTAAATCATCTGCATAAAGGTGGTAGGAAGAAATTAGTTCGTCGGAGATGGAGTTAATAAAAACTGCGAAAAGTAAAGGAGATAGAACTCCGCCCTGAGGTACACCGGCAGAAGTATTACTCCAGGAAGACAAGGTCTCTCCAATGCAAATACGTTGCCGGCGACCGAAAAGGTAACTGCGAAACCACTCAATTACCGATGGAGATATGTTAAGAGAGCATAGAATGCCAAGCAGCACATCAAAATCGACAGTGTTAAAAGCATTACTGAAATCTAGCAAAGCTAAAACCGTAAGATTACCGCTTTCCATGGCTGACCTTATATCATCCGTAATGTTCAGAAGCGCTGTGTTGGTGCTATGACCAGGACGGAAGCCAGACTGGAAGGGGTTGAGGAGATTATTTTTAGAGAGGAAAGTGCTTATTTGATTGTGAATTAACCGTTCAAGGACTTTGGATAGGAATGGTAAGACGGATATTGGACGGTATTCAGAAAAGGATGAGGGATTAGACTTTTTAGGTAAAGGAATTATTTGAGCATCTTTCCATGAACATGGAAAGACACCACTGGATACAGAAAAATTGAGGATGTGAGAAATGACGGGAAGGATAACATCCAGCACAGGGACTAACATATTACGGCTGATACAGTCACTTCCTACTGCATTGGAAGTAATTGAAAGTATGCTCTTCTTAACATCACATGCGGAGAACTGACCAAAAACAAATGGAGAATAACTGGGAGTCGGAAGAGAAGATAGATAATTCAGTGTATTCAATTTTATTGTCCTATCAAAATTGGACGAAGCAGTAAAGTGATTGTTCATTGCATCAATGTCTATGTCTTTTGGGATTGTCTCTTGTCGGGTTTTACCGACCCCCAATGTTCTAAGAAATTTCCACACTTTGGATGTGTCCCCATTTTGGACAGAAGTATGAATGTGTTGGCGGTTAGCATTCCTACACACCTTATTGCAGTGATTACGAATTGAGAGATATTTTTCCTTGTTAGCGTCATTAGCCCTACGCTTAAATTTAGACTTTGCCGTAACTTTTTTGAGCATTAGTGTTTTAATATCATTTGTGAGCCACGGCGCCGGCAAATGTTTGACCTTAACTGCTCGTACAGGTGCGTGACGATCGTAAAGCTCGATAAGTTTAGCTGAAAAAATATCAACTTGCTCATCGACTGATGCAGACGCAAACAGAGCAGACCAATCTATACTGTTGGCATCTCTGCAAAGATTATCAACATTCATATCACCAAAATTGCGTTGCATAAGAATTTTAGCTTTAGCCTTAGGTGGGCGAATTTTGTATGACAGAAAAATGAGATCATGATAGGAAAAGGCATCGGCCGAACATTGACCATGCTTAGCGACGTGATCAAGAGAAGAGACAATAATCAAGTCAAGAAGTGAAGGAGTAGAGTTAGGAAAATGGTGGGTGGCACTCAGTGGAAGAATGGAAAGATTACTGGAAGCCAAAATATTAGTCAAAGAAGAAGAACGATGGTCTTTTTTCAGAAGACAAGTATTAAAGTCACCCATAATAATACTATGACTGTAAGAAGGGATCAGCGTTTCTAAGAGATTTTCAAAAGATGAAAAAAAGTTAACGCGTAAAGAGGGACAATAATAGACGCCAAGAAGTAATTTGGAATGGTGTAGTTCGACTTCAAGGAGGAGATGTTCACCAGCATTAGATGGCGGTGGCTGTGCTGACACGTTGACAATAGAGTAGGGAATATGCGAGCGGAGATATATGGCAACACCACCACCAGCACCAACGGACCGGTCATTTCTTATAAGCTGGTAGCCGGGAAGAGAGTAACTTGTAGAAGGAAGACAAGGTTTGAGCCATGACTCGGAAATAAGAATAGCATGCACGTTCTTACAGTCAAAGCTTGCCAGCATATCGTGGAAATGAGCCGGAACGCTCTGAGCGTTAATATGTATAACGTTAAAATTCTTAGGAACATCAGAAAACTGCGCTGCAAGACTGTCAGCAAGAGAAGGAATACTCACAAAACTGTCGTCGTTGCTTGTTATAGAGAAAAAACTACTTTTATCACTGCTTTCATCGATAGACATAAATATTTACCTAATATAATAAAATAATATAAATACAATTATATAAATATAAAAACTTAACTAATAAAAATAAACCGTATAACTAGACCACCTGCCGGTTGCGTTATTAAATTAAAGAATTTTAAACCTACTTACGCAGTCCGGATAATAGATGAGTAAAAAAAAAAAAAAAAAGAAACATTTGAAGAGAAAACACAATACAAAGAGAATAGAGAAAAATGTAAACAAAAACATTAACAAAAAAAAAAAAGAAACTTCTGCCAGTCACAGTCTGCGGCACAGTTACGAAAAACGAAACGCACCGAATGAAACTGACATGGGAGTTGACTGCGACTGTCAGTGACAGACAACATTATGACATTAGTTTGAGTTAATAGACAACTTGTAAAAATTAACTGAAGGTATAAACAATAATGTATTATGATAGTGTTCTGTGATAATAAACAAGTTATTTATGTAAAAAATTAAGTGAAGGTACAAACAAAACATGATATTACCCGGACTGAAAAAAAAACATCACAATAAATCACTTCTTTAAAGCAGCAGCACGCTTCAACCTAGCGGTCTTCGCAGCAGCAACGACCGGAACAGAGGCTGGCTCAGCTGATACTGGATCACTCAGCTCGGGCTCACAGGAATTCGGCGCAATCTTGTCCAATTCAGCGAGGGACTCAACTCGATGCCGCGAATCATTGGGACCAAGAACATACACGCAGCCTGCCTTAGTCCAGCTCTTGGCGACACCGCATCTTTCCCTCGCAGCCAAGAACACATCATGCCGCCCTTTCGTTAGGAACTCTGACATGGTGACGCCTGTTGCTTTCAATTTGGCTTTGGAAAACCAAATCTTATCCCGAACCGCAAGACTGCCAAGCTTGAACAGGATAGGCCTGGTTTTATTTGCAACAGCTCTTCCCATCCTATGACATCGGCTGATGTCCGCAACAGTGAAGTCGCTCAGCAGCAACTTGTTACTAATTACCTGAGCGACCACCTTGGCGGTGTCCTCCTTCTGCTCCTCATCAACACCATGCAACAGCAAGATTTTTCGTCGTCCCCGCATCTCTATTTGGTCGACACTACGAGCTAGTAGCTCCACTTGTTGTTGAACACTGTTGAGAGCCTGCATTATGAATGTCCGGAACATTGCAATTTTTGTACATAATTCGTACATTTGTGCTTGTTCCAAATTCAAAATGTTTTTATTCACTCAGTGATTAAAAGAGAGTTTTATTCACTGTTATCGATGAATAAAATACCCTTTTTCGAGTGGCAATGGTAAAAAAAATATTTTCGACACATTCAAAGTCATTTGGGTGTTGACTGATGAAGTGATGGCTGATGACTGAATCATTAGGTTATATGACGTCATTCGTCTTTTATTCTACAGTTCGTTCACCTCTATTATATTTTTAGACGTTTTCCTACAAATGTGGAAACATACGTATATCATCGATTCATCGTATTTTTTTCTGCCTAGCCTTTTCCCAACTATGTTGGGGTCGGCTTCCAGTCTAACCTGATGCAGCTGAGTACCACTGCAGATAGAGACATACATGTTCGAGAATATTACAGAGCAAGATGGTCCTCATCAGAAACGGGACCTATGTAGACGAAAATAACAAAACACAATCAATATTCTATCAAAACAACTTGAAACTTGGCAAAAAACATGAATATTTATCAGTAAACTGTCCAACTACCCTCTAAAGGCAGTAAACAATGTTTTAAAATAACCTTTCTTAGCAAGATCGATCAATCTTTGTTATAATCATAACAATTTGCAGACGCTTGCTTTAAAATACAAAGTACAATCTGTATTTTTATGGCAGAATCTTCTCAATAACTAAATATAGATTATATATCTAACAATAACAACTAC
This sequence comes from Hydraecia micacea, assembly GCA_914767645.1. Lineage (NCBI taxonomy): Eukaryota > Metazoa > Arthropoda > Insecta > Lepidoptera > Noctuidae > Hydraecia > Hydraecia micacea. The sequence continues at coordinate 4,335,304 of OU611804.1, forward strand.
AATAAAAGGTCAAAAGGAAATTGCCAGAAACTAAGCTTTTTAGACTAATTGATGTTTGTAATTTTTACATCTTTACATACCGAGACCTCCGTGTCTCCGAAGCCGTTGCTCCCGGCTGTCATTCTTGGTTCTTTGACAGCCGTTACGGGTAGTCAAAAGCCAGAAAGTCTTACAACCAGTCGTAACGTATTACTCAGTAACTGGGCTGTGGAGGTCAGATAGGCAGTCGCTCCATGTAAAATACTGGGATTCAGCTGCATCCGGTTAGACTGGAAGCCGACCCCAACATAGTTGAGAAAAGGCTAGGCACACTGATTTTTTGATGATCGCAACTTTTTGTTAATGTCGCGAATCAGCAAACGTAAGGTAGGACGCCCTCGGGCTAGGTGGAGCGACGATCTTTGCAGGGTGGCTGGTGGCAGCTGGATCAGAGTTGTTAAGAATCGAGCTGAACGGCGTGCAATTGGAGAGGTCTATGTGTGGTGGACTGCTGGGCTGATGATGATGTGATGAGAGAGGAAGACCCTGCTGCCTTACCCCGCATATTGGAACGAACTGTATGAGAACAGCTCATGCTGTGGTAAAAATATTAGCCAGTCAGCGAGGAAGGTGTTAGCAGGACTGCCCATGATGCGCAGGATTTACAAAGTATCGCCAGTTGCTTAGGCAATTGTGTTCCATCCCGCTGAAGTGATTTCTTAGTCGCCTCTGAAGACAATTTTTTTCTTAATCGGTAACCGACATGTCTACGGTTCACATAAGCTTATACACTATGTCAATTATTGCTCCGTATGATATGACATCACCTCACAGAGTACATTGACATCAATAATTTTCCCTCGGTAAAGTAAAACCTCTCCACACATGTACACCTTATGTCGTTATGGAATCCGAGTCTGTTATAAAACGAGTCTTTAGAATCTGTAATTTGTAAACAGTCTACTGATTAATGGGACAATGCCAAGGTTCCCACAATTTTTATAGACTGATCTGATGTCATGTTCTAGGATTGTCCTATTACATGTGACTTAGAACCGTCATTGTCTGTGTTATTTCTGGGAGTTATGCCGTGCCCTTCTGGGATTAGAGGCTTGACGGACGTTACTGTAATCAGCTACCATATATTATGCAGATTTAAGTCACTCTTTGTACCTCAAATAGCAGCATTTCCAAAATCCCCCATCGTTATCCTACTGCCTGTATGTCAATTGTATTTGGTTTCGGAACTTTCGGAGATTATCGCGGCGATAGTCTCGCTGTGCCATCAAATTTTCGCCGCGATGATATCGCCGTGTGGAGACACGTTCTAAGAGAGTGAGAAATACGTGGTACGACGATAATATCGCCGCGATTCTCTCGCTCGTGGAGACACCCTTAAGTCTTTTGGTTCCTCTATCACTCGTCATCCCCGCGCCCACATCCTCTCTAGCCATATCATCAATTCCTTAAGCCATATTTTCTTTTGATAGCCCCTTTTTTATCTTAATACCCTTGCCGACTAGATTTTCTTATCCGACTAACTTATCTTTATTGACCTCAGCACTTCCAAAAATATAATAATAATATGGGAAAGCACTATGCGATGTGTGATGTGTGTGTGTGTGTGTGTATGTGTGTGTGTTGTGGCAGTGCAAGTGCAAAGTGTCCCTACATCTGCACTTCTGAAGACCTAAAACGCTACTGATACTGCGATTGGCGTGGCCATTTACTTTTTTTTTGTGTTCTGGCTGGAAATCCTCATGGCTGTCCTCAGTCCTGAGGTGGGCAGAGGGGTCTGTCAGACTTTTACTGACTAAAACCATCCCGGTGTGCCCTCGTTCACCTGTGTGTGTGAACGCGACTTCCGCTGCCCCAGACTGGTGACGGTCCGCGCTATGCGGGCCACGTCCCATAGAGGGAGGTGAGGTGTTAACCTCCCCCTGTTACGTCTTAGAGAGGCGCTCGTGGAACACTACGCGCCGCCAGCTCAGGATGGCCAGTGGCCACCTGCTTGGCGCAACTCATATAACATAATAAAATTTTACCATCGACTCGAAAAGAAGAAGAAACTAGGACTAAAGTATCCTGCTGTGTTGTTATTAGGTAATATAAATAAATATTTTAGCAGATAATTGGTTCGCGTGCGAAACGCGACCATATAATAATTGTATACATTTTAATCAGCCCGAAGAAAATTACTCCTAAATCACTAGTAACAAATGAGGGTCCATAGCGACTGACGTGTGTGAACAACATCGCATTTCTCAATTATTATTAGTATGTCCCAAAAGTGGTCTAGCGTGGGTAGGCTAATGGCCTGGCGTTAATTATCGATCGCGAAATTATTGGTAGGTTATAAAACAAATACAGTTTCACACAACGGTCAAAATAAATGGAACCCCTGGATAGAGCCTTTGGGCCTCGTATAGGACGTTCTGTTTTATTTTTGTTTTTATTACTCTTTTTTTATATAACTTGGATTTTTATTTTTTACTGTGTTTAGTTTAGTTTGTGATCTTCCTATACGAGTCGCAATAAACACTTTTTCTTTCTTTCTTTAAAAGCTGTTTTTTTAGTAACCGACGAAAAGTTTCTGCGGTGGGGGTCTAGAATCTTGTACTGAATCAATACGTTTACGCATCCATGTGTCTGCCACCTTGTAGAATTAATTGGTCGCGTTTCGGCTGATATGGCCGGCCCATTGCCACTTCAGCTTGCTTATTCTGTGAGGTATGTCAACAACTTTGGTTCTCTGCCGGATCACATTTGGTTCTCTAGGCCTTGTACGCTTACGTATAAATAAGCACGAAGATCCTGGAGCTACATTACCCGGCCCTTTATCTACATAATTATACTTCTGTTCTATACTAAAGCTGAAGATTTTGTTTTTGTTTGAAAAGTTTTTGACGTAATAACGTCTTATAAATCGATGAACGCCGGCTGCACTCACGACAAAGCATGACTCATTGTCACGTTCCGCTTGAGCCGAGTGTGCAAGAGAGAGCGCGGAACAAGCGATAGAGAGGAACGATCGCATGTTTTCTTATGACGTTATCACGTAAAATTATCGTCCGTAAACCCGACTTTTTTTGTATCCCAATTCTTGAGGAAGGTTTGGGCTTTTTACAAAACGCTACGACCCTTTATGGGCCGAGCATACAAAAAAAAAGTCATAAAAACAAATTAGGGTGCAAAAAAAAATCTGATCTAACTAGCATTCTGCTCCAAGAGCACTGTCTGATCTTTAAACCCAAACATTCGCTTTTCATTAAATCCTATGATGTAACTACAATACAGTTTCAAGTACTACCAGGAAAAAATACTAAGAAAATGGTCTCGCAATTTGGATTTGCAATAACCGAACACAATCGACCTATTACTACTAAAAGCTAAAGTATTTTAACACAATAAGTTATTGTTGGGAACCTTGAAGGTGTGTAGATGTGTGTTGGTGTGTTTTGATCAGCGTTTGCCGCGAATAAAGTATTTTCTTTTCTTTTTATAATAAGAATTTAAAGCATCGTGTTTTGTAGATATCATTTACGAAGACATAGACCCTCACCCAAGTACGCCGAGCAAGAAAAACCTGCTCAGATGGAGATTCATAGATGGCTGACCTGTTCCAATGAAAAACAGGTTACCCGGAAAATTTTAAAATTCTTCGTGGGTAGGTTCTCCAAAAACATCTTTTGATCTTGAACCTTTCTTCCGAATTTAGATTTGGATACGCACCATATACGTTTTACGTAATATATAGGTAGATATTACGTAAACAAGCCTCCTTAAACAAAGGTCATGGAGACTTGTTTATATTAACACCTATATCCAATATCAGGTATATTTAGATTGAATTTTCGTATGATATGACTAGCGTAGAAATTTCTTGTTTTATCATAAAACTAGCAGCGCCCCGCGGTTTCAACCACATAAGTTTCGACCCCGTGAGAATATCGGGATTAAAAACTATCCTATGTCCTTTCCCGGGACTCAAACTATCTCTATACCAAATTTCATCTAAATCTGTTCAGCGGTTTAAGCGTGAAGACGTAACAGACAGTCACCCTTTCGCATTTATAATATTAGTAAGTATGGATATAATACATATATCCTATAGCATCGCTCGCGATATTGCTTCGTTGTCACTTAACGTTATTTCGGACTTTTTTTCTTAATAAGCCTATAGCCATAGCGTAGCTTGGAGCAAGGGTGGTCAATGCCTATTGCCTACCCTAGAAAAATCGACAGTATTGATGAATTACTTGCTATTTAATCACTTTTTATTTGGGTTTTTATTAGAGTTGAGATATTTGGACCAAGATGTCAGGTTTGAGGAGTTAGGAGCTTGGCTCTACATTAGATCTGATAACTTTTTAACAGTGAAAGAGTTATTTAAGTCTTGGGGCCATTAATGTAGTAGTGCGAAACCGTTCTAACACTAGATGCGAAGTTTTCCTAAACATTCCAAAGCTTTTTGTGTGTTTAGAACGGCCGTCGTTCTGGTGTTAGTCGACAGAAGTCCCACACAACTTTCCCAGAACTAACACCAATCACCTTATCCGTGATACTAACAAACATACATAAACTCTCTCCTTTTTCCTAGGTAGAAAAGTAGGGTTTTTCCCAGTGAACAGATTGACGGTCAGACTAGTCTTTCCAACGGGATTTTTTTTTCCCGTTGGTCAAATTTATTTGACACCTGGGAAAACAACAGAAAAAAAGTACAGACGCCAGCACATCAAGCTACTACAATATGTCAAATTTCTTTAATAGCTTTTCAACTTTATCGCTAAAGCATTAGGTTCAAAGTTGATTGAGAAAATTTGTCAGTTTCGGGTAGCTTGATATGCTGGCGTCTGTACAATGAAAGTAAAAACTGTTTTGCATTTTAATAGGTATCTTACAATTTTATCTTATCCGTGATGATAAGATGAAAATAAAATATGACGCATCTCCCTATATCAGTTATCTATTAGGGGAATCGTGACGCTGTGCAGAGTTATCGCGGGAAAACAAGACCTCGTGTTATTAGATCCTGATTTAGTCTTCCACGAAATACAAAGTCATAATAATTCATAATCAGCCTATAATGTTCCCACTGCTGGGACACAGGCCTCCTCTCTGTGAGAGGGAGTGGGCTGCAATCCAACATGCGGGCCACAGCGGGTTCGATAGATGTCACATGTCTTCGAATTTTTGGTTCATGCCGGTTTCCTCACGATGTTATCCTTCGCCGTTTTGAGAGCAGTGCTGATGAAATAATTTACACAAAGTAAAGCGCCTGTCTGGATTCGAACCTACTACCTACAACTCGTAAGTCGCGGCCGTTACCACTTGGCCACCACTGCTCTCGGCAGGCTAAAACGGCGAAAGAACCGTTTTGAAAGCAGTGGTGATGAAATAATTTACACAAAGTAAAACGCCTGACTGGGTTCGAACCTACGTACGACTTACAACTCGTAAGTCGCGGCCACAGAACAGTTAAAAGAGCTTCCTTTATCTCTTCTGTGGTCGCGGCCATTACCACGTGGCCGCCGGCGCCACTGGTCCGAAAATACAACGTAATATAAACTAAACATATCAGTCAATAACTATTTCAAATGATTCGCTGTAGTAAATGCCAAAATATATCCGTATCATCGTAAACATCAGATTCGGATGTAAACATCCGTTATGGGACCACTGACCCTGACTTCATGCGGATGCTCTGGAGTATAAGCCAATGACAGACACACATCCTTCTTTATAATCAGCCTATAATGTTCCCACCACTGCTGGGACTCAGGTCTCCTCTATATGAGAAGGACCCGAAATCCACCACGTGAACCCAGGCTGTCGGATGACACAGTCTCCGAATTTTTGGTTCTAGGACATTCCTCCTTTTATTTTATTTTTTTTGGATGGGAAATCATCTAATGACTCCTCCCGCTCTGGGTGGAGCGGAAGGGAGTGTCAGACTCTTACTGACTAAAACCCACCCGTGTTCCTTCCTTAGCCCTTTATGTTCCGGGGCAGCGGTAACCCTTTCGGAAGATCCCGCTACCCAGGACATTCCTCCTCACGATTACTTTGATACTATGAATGTTGTTGAACTGTCAAAATGAAAGCCATTGCTACTTTTAGTGTGTAACGCTATTGCTGGTTAATGAAAATTATCCAATAACTTGATTGTGGAGTTCATTCAAGAGGCCAAGTTACAAACACTGCAATGGTCTCGCCATTGTGAGTTTGACTGATATGCCATACAAAATCTTTCAAAAACTCACAATGGCAATGCAACTTTTTAAATTACATAGTTGACTAAGGCTCCAGATAGATCGTCGTTTAATTATTGGCTTTTATCTGGTTGCATTCAGAAAGACTGGATGCCGATTTCTATTTTCTGAAAATTTTGATATAGTGTAGCAGTAAAAACTGGGCGGAATTTCTCGCGTCTAATATCACTCCATCTTAGGGCCTGTGCACACCACGTTTTTTAAACGCGCGTCGACGGCGCGCTTTTATCCTACAGAGCAGTTTGTTGTCGTTTGTATCGATTCAAACGCGTATTTGAATTTATACAGGTGTGCAAAGGTCTACAGGCTGCGTCTGACTTGCGTCTGTATCGCTACAAACGCGCACCAACGGCGCGTTTAAAAAACGTGGTGTCTGTTGACGAGGTTCTGCTTAAAAACGCAAAATGCCAGCGCGTTTGTATCGATACACACGCGCGTTTGCATCGCGTCTGTATCGCTACACACGCGCGTCTGTATCGATTCAAACGCGTATTTGAATTTATACAGGTGTGCAAAGGTCTACAGGCTGCGTCTGACTTGCGTCTGTATCGCTACAAACGCGCACCAACGGCGCGTTTAAAAAACGTGGTGTCTGTTGACGAGGTTCTGCTTAAAAACGCAAAATGCCAGCGCGTTTGTATCGATACACACGCGCGTTTGCATCGCGTCTGTATCGCTACACACGCGCGTCTGTATCGATTCAAACGCGTATTTGAATTTATACAGGTGTGCAAAGGTCTACAGGCAGCGTCTGACTTGCGTGCGTATCGCGTCTGTATCGCTACAAACGCGCATCAACGGCGCGTTTAAAAAACGTGGTGTGCACAGGCCCTTAGAAAGTTTAATATCTTGCAAGTGCTTTTATATCTAGGCGAGACACTGCGATGTTCTCACGCACGTTCAGCGTTTTTCCAATCATATGTCTGTAGCCTAAAGGAAAATGAACACGTAAACATGTCGTCTTTTAATAGAATTCCATGAAACACGATGCCTGTTCCTTCTGACGTTTATTGCCGAGTTCTGGATGTACAGGATGTCAAACAATGGTGGTGTTGGGTTTATTAATATCTTTGTTTACTCTGTTAAGAGGAAATGCGGTTGGTCTATTCTCCATAGAAACGCTATCGCCTGTTTTCTTTCTGGTTAATGACCATAAAGCATTTTTTTTTACAGAATAATAAATATTAACTACTTCTATGTCCCTATGTTTTCCTTTTTGATGATACATTATTTTTATAAGCAATAGATCTAGAACCCTCAAAAAATGCCGATTTAAACCGCTGTCAACAGAGGGCTAGTGTACAAACTTAACAACTATTAATGAAAAATTAAAAACATAGGGACACAGTATATATATAGGGTGACTGGTAATTAGTGACCGATACTTAAACACGTGATTGTACTCATGATAAGAAACAACTTTTACTATGGGACCAAACCTGAAATTGCGAAAAAAAATCGGCTGTTTAGTCGTTTATGTTCGCATAACTGGTCAAAATGTAGGTACTGAACAGCAGTTTTTTTTTTTCGCGATTTCTGGTTTGGTTGGTCCCATAGTAAAAGTTGTTTGTTATCATGAGTACAATCACGTGTTTAAGTATCGGTCACTAATTACCAGTCACCCTATATTGTTTTATGTATACAGAATTGAATTTACGAATTATAATGATTGTTGTATAAATTATACACATTTATTTATTTAAGTACTTAGTAACTTTGTAAAAAAAAAAACGAGTGTGGTGCTTATGACCACACGACTGAAGTGAAACTTCCTCTTAGATATACGGAACGTATTTGGCTATGAGAGGAAGAGAGAAAGAAAATGTGCGCGCGCACTGCTGTCTCTTGCTTATATCCCCCACACAACTCCCGTTCGCCTCGCCCGATCACACTTTTCGTAACGCTTACGTTACGCGTTCGCCAGCTTACTCCCCAAGTCAAGCGTGCGTACAGAAGTTTCACTTCAAAAACTCCGACCTCTTTCTCAGAAAGACCTCAGTCACAGAAAAACCAAACAATAATTATTGTTCGATTCGTAAAGCACAAAGGCTGAGATTCTGAGATTGATGATACAAAACAAGTACAAGTATGAAATTACTATTTTTCTGAACCTAACAAAAACATGACGTCAATCGATATGAGAGACCAATAAAAGTTAACTGTGTAAATATTGTGATAGGTTACTTATCTGCGGATATTTTATTGCTAGTTATTTTATTGCACCGTCACGATTTTATGGCTAGTATAATATGGGAAATTATATGTGCGGCAACAAAAGTTTTCTTTAGCACGTGCAACCTAGCGTCTTTTTTTATATGTGGGCGACGAGTTAATAGAACACCTTCAATTATATTAATTCATCATCTTTACTATTCCAACAGAATATTAAAAAACCAGCGTCAATTTACGAGCGTAAATTAATATGACTCCGAGCTACCGATAAATATATTTACTTCTGATTTGATAACTCAGCCACTAATGTTGTAAGTGAGCTACTTTATATATTTTAGAGATTCAACATCTGTCTGCTAATAAAATCAAATTCCAGCCTCAAAATTAGCAATCAAAGTTTTTCTTTCAACAACTAAATTAATAAATCATATTCTTTTTTCGTGAAAGTTTGCAACACAAGCGCGGGAGTGTACCTGACGCTCGTTGGGAATCAGAGGGGCGCGACCGGCCATTTTGATAGTAGGTATTTTTTTTTGGATAGAATAGACCCTTTTTAGTGTAATTTGAAAACTGCAAATTCTGAAAAACCATAGGGGCCGAGAAAAAAATTCCGTTTTTTTTTTTTTGAAAACCTCCACACCCACTACACACTAAACCAACATAATATACAAAATAACACATTAGTAATGACAACTTAGGATGCAAAAGCGAGCGAAGCGAGCTCAGGACTTGGGGCACCCCGACTCGGACAGGTTAGGTTAGAAGGGGATGGCGGGGTCTAGTGAGCGAGCGAAGCGAGCGAACAGACCCCGCCATCCCCTTCGTGGTTATTTTTTTTTAGACCCTAGAGCCCCGTCCTACTACGCCTTTTAAGCAACTTTTATGTTTTTTGAGGTTAGGTTACACAGAAATAGGGGCTCCGCAAACGAAAAAATAAAACTTTGGGAATTTTTTTCTCAGCCCCTATGGTTTTTCAAAATTTGCGGTTTTCAAATTTACACTAAAAAGGGTCTATTCTATCAAAAAAAAATAGCTACTATAAAAATCGCAGGTTTTCAAAAAAAAAAAAACTTTGGGAATTTTTTTCTCGGCCCCTATGGTTTTTCAGAATTTGCGGTTTTCAAATTACACTAAAAATGGTCTATTCTATCCAAAAAAAATACCTAGTATCAAAATTCGCCGGGTGTGGAGGTACAGTGGTTCCCATAAGTAAAATTATACTTAACATAAAAACCTATGCTACTGCCATTAAAATTATCTGATTTACAAATAAAATAGTTGTTTGGTTTTAATTTTCCCTAAGGTGTGTCCAAACACAAACAAACAGAGAGTTGCAGATGTTTGTTTATGATAACAATATTTTTTGTATGTTCATTTCGGTAGGTATAATAGTCAATTACTTATGGTAACATTATAAATAGATAGGCGAATACATGAAATTATAGCTTTCATTGACCATTATTTGATGACAATAATAAGGAAATTTTATGTTCAAATATAGTAGATTCACTCATCAATTACTTATGCTAAAGTATAAAAATAAAGGTGACTCTATGAAATTAGAGTACGTTGATATTATTTTATAGATGAAGTTAATACACTTATTAGAAGCTGGCAATGAGTAGACATATCACAAATTTAGTTGCTTAAGAATTATCACCATGTTGCGTCATATTAACAGTAGCTTGTTTTACAATATATGGTCGCTTATAAACCATTTATTAGACGCTAAAAGTTCGTCGCTGACCTATTAATTCATTAGACAACTAAATATATTTGCAGACGAGAATTACATTTTAAAGAATCTGCGTTAATTAGCACCCGTATAATATTATATTTTTATTGCACTGCGCCGTAGGGTCAGTGCAGACAAAGAGGAATAATCCCCGCGCGGTCTCGGGCATTTTCTTTACGGATCGCGTATTCGCGTATGTTCGAGCTTGCGAGGACGCGTCTTCGAGGACGCGCGAGCATTTTTTGTCAGGTTCAAGCATTTATGCACTTTATTGTAATAATTTTAAAGTTTATTTTCAAGTGCGTTAATAAAATCCTCTCCGCTGCCCTCCGTTCTGTCTGCGCTGAGCCGTAGCGGGAAAAAGCGCGAGCATTGGGAGTCCTGCGGAGGAATGGCGTAGCACACTTACAACAGCCAACAACAATAACTCCCCAACGTGCCGTTCAACTGTTCAATAAAATTCATTGCATCATTTTAGGAATTTGGTGTGTAGGTTTGATAACGTTTCCTCACTCCCCGCAGAATAAGTATCAGCACCCTAATTGCATAACACACTATCAATCTCAATTTGAATCATTTTGAAGGATATTGCTAATCAAAAATCAAAAAAATCAAAAAAAAAAAAAAAAAAAAAAATCAAATCAAAAATTTTTTTGTTCGAAAAATGTGTCTACTCAACAACGTAAATAACGCAATGAATGTTGTTGAACTGTCAAAATGAAACCCATTGCTACTGATAGTGTGTTACTCAATTACGCCGCGGGGCATCTCTCTCGCAGGCAATGGTCTTTTCAGCTATTGAACTGCTAGATTCTGTGTCATATTTGTTTCATAGAAAAAAATAATAAGGAAATTATGAAATATGTTCTCACCAATCCTTAAAAAACAATAAGGCTTATCTTTTGGTATAACTTTTACATGGTTAAGGTACACGTTTTAAATAGCATTAAAATAAAATAGAATTAATTCACATTTCTATCTTCACACAGCACTTGATAATAAATTATGTTCAATTTTCTTAAAATATTTTCTTTTTGCGCAAAATTAATATTTTACTAGATTTACAGAGGTTTAAAAAAGTTAAAAAGTACTGCAACCTCGCCTTAAAATCCCGATTGAAAGCATACACAACCAGGGTGCTGGGTCTGATTCCCGCTGGTCAAGAAAAGCGTTGGTAGGTATGTTCATTGCTGTATAAATTCTCATTAGAAGCCCGCGGGACCGATTACAATCCTATCCTAGTCTACAGTTCTGGACAGTGTTGCGTGCGGAAGCGCTATCCGCTGGCCGTTCCGTGTAATCTGGTATCTCTCTGTATATATCATTATTCTCTTGTTGATTTCTTTAATTTGATTACTGATGATTTTGTTTCTCTGATTTTAATTTTACTATGATTGATAGTTCTTTTTATAATTCATGTGATTAGTTTTTAGGTTAATAAATAATTAATTTTTTTTTAAATTGTGATTTCACTTCTGTGTTCTGTCCTAACAGGACAGAAGGAGGAGTAATGATATTGGGTTTATCTGTATGGATTTTTTTAATAGCAACTCCAAGTGATTGTGTCTGGTTATTGGCAGGTAGGCTCGCCCTATTATGTGGGACTTGTAACAACTGCTTTGCCTCCTCACTTATCCTCATAACTTGTGTCATTATTTATTTATATTATAAAAGGTGGCGTCATAGCTGACTGTAAGTATCATAATGTAGCATTCCATTATGGTCCATAATTACATAAAGCGACATCCTGTGTAACCTGTGTTACAACAGCAGAACAATGGTCGTTTCTTTTAACTGCATCTTTCAATAATATAAAACGTTTCTTTAGGAGTCCATTTTCATTTTTACGAAATTATTATTTTTTAAGAGGCAAGCACCAGGGTAGCCCGCGAAATTGAAAAAAGGATGAAAGAAAATACACTTATTTAGCACAGGTTTAAAGACATAATACACCAGATAGATAAAAGATCAAATAAAAAGTGTAAAGTCAGATGTAAGAAGAAATTAGCAGGAAAGTGTGCCTCACGGATGCGCCAAAAAGGCCCAGTTCAGCAAAAATGCTAGACAACTAATGCCTGTCGCTGGTTTTCAACTAGACCTGAAATTCATTTTTGTTACGTTTTTTTTTTGCAATTTGCAGCGGGGTAATTGCGTAACACACTATCAGTAGTAATGGCTTTCATTTTGACAATTTAAAACAACATTCATTGCGTTATTTACGTTGTTGAACAGACAGTTGTTTCGAACAAATGAAGCAATGAATTAGCAATGTCCTTCAAAATTATCCAGATTGAGCTTGATAGTGTTACGCAATTAGGATGCAGGTCAGTGTCAAGTTGAATATCGATCCAAATATGATTCGCGACCGTAACAAGTACATATTTACACAATTATTATCTAAACAAATAAATAAAGTTGGAGTGTCTGTTTGTAATATTAAAATAACCGCTTTTTACTAAATGCATATGGATGTATACACGGTACATACATATACCAAAATAACATTTTTTTTTATTTTTGTCTGTTTGTCTGTTTGTTTGTTCCTGCTAATCTCTGAAACGGCTGGACCGATTTTGACGGGACTTTCACTGGCAGATAGCTAATGTAATAAGGAGTAACTTAGGCTACTTTTATTTTAGAAAAAGAAATAGGGTACCGCGCAAAAAAATTAAAAAGTTTTCCGTTATGCACGCGAAGGATGTCGCGGGCACAGCTAGTAATCATTAAAATCATCAATAAGTTCATATAACCCTATTGATTGATATTTCAAGAAATAGTCATTCAGTCAAATCACAAAATACGTACGAAAATTTTAATTTTGCAGGATACCCTCTTAAAAATCTTGGCTAAATTAAACCTACCAATAGAGATCCGGACAATTAAGTTGACGGAACATGGAGAATTGGCAGCCTGAGGTATTACATATTTTCTAATTATTACACATCAAATTGTATGATGGCCAGGATTACCTATTGTAAATTAAATACAAGGTATTTTTGGCGAACTTTATTAACGTTTGAAGGACAGTAACTATTTAGTAATCTGTGCTAAAGCGTATATTTCTATTCTTGTCTTCTAAATGCCATCTTAAGAATCTGTATGCATATTAAGAAACAATCCCACGTTTCTATAATAATACCAGTACATTGTTTTTATTGCCTTGTAATGGGTTTTTCGCAATCAACAGCGCCTTTAGTGGTGTATAATCTACGGTTGATTTCCGGCTAACTACCGCTTAAGTTAATAGGGTTGCCTCTGTCCTGGTGATTAACTAAATGATGGGTGGTCACAAAGTGAATGGTCCTTCCATTTTCCATATCGTGGGTATCAGTCGTTACGTGCAGGCAGAAACCCGAAAGTCTGACAACCAATCTTTCCAAGGCAAAGGGCTGTCGTGTTATCCAGTTTCAGGGTTGTGTAGGTCAGATAGGCAGTCACTTGCATCACATGCAGAATGTCAGCTGCATCCTGAAGACTAGAAACCGACCTCAACACAGTTGGGAAAAGCTAAGTAGGTGATGATCGTAGGTATTTTAAGTCATCCTTACATATTTGTTAAACACAAAGTCTGCTAGTATGCTTATGACATGAGAACCGGTCAGCCAATGCACGCATTTGTATGTGATTTTTGTCTTTTTGTGTATGTATGTTTCTTATTACTCGTTTGCAAAACTTAGATTATGGCAATATTTGGTCACGATACTACAATGTAGTAAGTACTTTTAGGAAGCCCATACTCAGGACAGATACCTTAGGCGTTGATAACAAATAAATATCAGACCATTCATCATCATCAGCCGATGTCTACTGCTAGACATAAGCCTCTTCAATCGCACGCCATTCAGCTCGATCCACGCAGATCAGCACCCTAACACTATCGTTCTCAATCCGAATCATTTTGAAGGATATTGCTGATCCATCGCTTCATGTGTTCGAAAAATGCGTCTGCTCAACAACGTAAATAACGCAATAAGTGTTGTTGAACTTTCAAAATGAAACCCATTGCTACTGATAGTGCGTTACGCAATTACCCCGCAGACCAACGGCTTTAACTTTTTATGCAACATTAACTGCTAATATAATAACATCATAAAACTACCTTTGAATCCGGCTTCCTCCGACTTTTAAAACGATAACCCTATTTAGTTACATGACCTTTCATAAAAATAAGTTTAAAGCGCAAAATTCATTCGCGTTCGAGTGGATTTTACTTCGGCCTTCGCTCAAGGCCAAGTTTTTTACATAAACTGGAGTCTTATGTTTACTTATAACATTTTTGTGTCTGGGTCGCTTTGTTAGGTTAAAGGTGGGTCATATTAATCATTTTAGCAATTATTATTATACAACTTTTAAATGTTATCGTATTCAAACATTCAGGTGTTGTATCTGGACGATATAATAGTTGTTAGTCGATTGTGTGGGAATGTCGAAATAATTTGAACTGTGTTAGTAGGTATTGTTACTTGAGAAATATTATATTTCTGCATTATGAAAGGAAATTCGTGTGAATGTGACATTCTCAAGAGCCTTTGTCTTGCAGTATCGTTAACTCAGTCACCCAAAGGGCAATGGAGAGGGCTATGCCTTGAGTTTCCTTGCGTATAAAATAATCAAGTCATCTCTTAAGAGTACCTGATTTTTTTTTATAAATCATCAGCTGAACTGGAAAATATTAAATAACTTTTGGAGGCCACTGCAGATGGTTTGGTGTTTCCTTTGTGAGCAGCATCTTCGAGTATTCACAGCTTTTCTCAGAAAACAAGGTTACGAATGCACATCTTCTTGTCTGTCAATCCTCACAGAAAGTCGTTATCCCTATTCTTAGCAGAGACCGCACTAATGTTCGATATCCTATCATCACATTGCACGTTATTATTTGTTTTTATATGTTAATAATACATTTAAAATCTCCTTTTAAAAAAGTAACTAAAATTATTGAGTGCATTCATCTTTTGCTAAAGTTGACGTTCTATTAATTTGAGAATTTCACCAATGGATAGATAATTTAAAAATCTAAATAATCCACGTTTTAATTTATTTAAAAAGATCGCTATTCTTTTTTTAAAATAATTCCAAAAATTGTGCTAGTTTCGTGGGGTGCGGCAAGGAGGGAACGAATGCTCAAGATTATTTGGTCGGGGTACTGCCTTAAGCTCATTGCCAAAATCGTTAAACTTTTAATTGAGGTAACAGTATTAAATATTATTGTGTTACACTATGAAGGAAAACGTTGTTATGAAGTTCGCGTGTTGATGATAAAATCTATAATGTTCTGGATCGATGTCAGACTTCAACATCTACACTAAATAAAGCTGAAGAGTTTGTTTGTGAACGCGCTAATCTCTCGAACTACCAGTCCGTTTTTTTTTTTTTTGCATCTGTTAGCCAATTTTTAAGAATGGCTATTTAATGTCACGCTAGGTCTCTTAAGAGCCGAGCAAAAAGAAAAAAAAATCAGAAAAAATGCTAAGCGAAAACGAATGAATAGCGCGGGCAGACGATGCGATGCGACGGGGTGGGTCGGGGAACAATTAATTTTGACCGCATTCCGAATTAGCTGTAATCGCTCCCAGCGCTCACATCATCTCACATGCGTTCCGTTTTAGATAATACGATTATGACAGCTGAGGGCTGTCAACAATTCGGAATGCTCGTGAACGCGCTCACATTGCTTACCCAATGTCAAAACGATGTTACAGCAGTATTTATTTGTATAAACACCACATTTCTTCTTTTTCTTTGTTTAGGTGGCGACTG
Source organism: Hydraecia micacea (assembly GCA_914767645.1). Taxonomy (NCBI): domain Eukaryota; kingdom Metazoa; phylum Arthropoda; class Insecta; order Lepidoptera; family Noctuidae; genus Hydraecia; species Hydraecia micacea. Next base: position 4,351,219 of record OU611804.1, read on the forward strand.
TCAGCCTGAAGCATAATTTCGAAAATGCCACGTTAGTTTAAAGATAATTATGAATTTATGATGCATCTCAAAACAAAACACATTTTTGACATCGCCCACGGTGATATTATTAGAAGGCATGGTCGGCGTTATCGCAAGACGGCGCATGTCATGAGTTCATGACGTCATCTATGACGATTCACGGGACATCGTTATTGCGCTCACGCTAATTCGGTACGGGTTTAAGCACGCTCAAATCGATTATATCGATTACATTCCTAACTCGGAACGCAGCCTTCATGTGGACGAAGACGCAGCGCAGGTAGAAGCTAGTGTGTGATAAAGTTCTGGCCTTGAAGGCTTACAATAGAACAATTGGTATTATACTACTAATACTTTAGATTATTTTCTTCTCAATAGGGTTTTCCATTTTTTTTCGATGACGTAGGCACCTATCCGGTTCATTCATTTACGTAATAACCCAATGATTTTTTTTTTTATATTGTTCAGTAACTTCGTATAATGAGTAATTTAGGAGTCAGTAACTTACTACCAGTTAGCAAAAAAAAAAAATTGGGTACCGCGCAAAAAAAATTTAACCGATGAAATCCAATATGCACGCAAAGGACTCAGCAATACGTAGTTACGTACTCGTAGTATGCATTTAAATCATCAAACTGAGACGTCTCCTCCTTAGGGTCAGCGCAGGCAGAGAGGAATAATCCCGCGCGGTCTCGGGCATTTTCTTTACGGATCACGTATGTTCGAGCTTGCGTGGACGCGTCTTCGAGGACGCGCGAGCATTTTGTGTCAGATTCAAGCATTTATGCACTTTATTGTAATCATTTTAAAGTTTATTTTCAAGTGCGTTCATAAAATCCTCTCCGCTGCGCTCCGTTCTGCCTGCGCTGGCCCTTAAGATCGACATTGGCTAGGTCAGTTATATGATCCGTGTCGTGTTATGGGATCATTATTTATAAACAGACGTTCGTTTCCCATTAAAAATGCTTCAAAGTCAAAGCAATTGGCTAGAGGCTACAATTTGGAGAGAGACGGTAATGAGGTCCAATTAAATGGCCTAAGCATCTGATTGAGGTCATGGGAAGCCGGTGGATACAAAACGGGGTCAATTATAGGGCGAAAGTCGAAATGTTATGAAAGGGGCTCGTGGCTAAATAATAATAGCCGCACGGGTCGACCGAAGGTTAAGCTACGCTTGCCGCGGTGGGTTCGTGGATGGGTGACCATCATGACATATCGAGACCCCTCCGTGCCTACGGTGTTGGTCCCGGCTGCCATTCGTAGATCTTTGACAGTCGTTATGGGTAATCAAAAGCTCTAAAATCTGACAACCAGTCTTGCCAAAGCGTCTCGTGTTGCCCAGTAACTGGGTTGTGGAGGTCAGATTGCAACACCCAACTGTACCCCCAATTTTTTTTGACTTGCCTCCCACTATGGAAGCAATTTTAAAGACGTATTCACGTCAAAAATCTTATTGAAAGAAAATGAAGACCCAAATGATAAAAAAAACAACAGAATTGATAATAACCTCATCCTTTTTTTTGAAGTCGGTTAAAAAGAAATCGTAATCTTCCTTGTTAACCCCCGACGCAAAAACGACGGGGTGTTATAAGTTTGACGTGTCTGTGTGTGTGTGTGTGTCTGTCTGTGGCATCGTAGCTCCCAAACGGATGAACCGATTTTGATTTAGTTTTTTTTGTTTGAAAGGTGAATTAGTCGGGAGTGTTCTTAGCTATGTTTGATAAAAATCGGTCCAAGATGGCCGCTGCCACAAAATGGCGGATTACATAATTTTTCACAACTCCCTCAATATGGGTATCAAATGAAAGGGCTTGACTAGTAGAATAACATACACTATGATAAATTTCAAATCCAAGATGGCCGCCACCAGAAAATGTCGAATTACATTTTTTTTTCACAACTTCCTTTATAAATGGGTATCAAATGAAAGGGCTTGACAAGTAGAATAATGTACACTATATTGAAAGGGAATTAGGAATATTAAGTAACGAAATGAAAATTAAAACATTGTAAATTATTTTTTTAGTCTAATCAATGCCCTAGCTAGATTGATGAGGAAAGTGGAGTGATGACTGGTACCTAGGGCCTAACGAATTATTTAGCTTTTAATACATTATTTACTACATTATAATTACCTTTATTTTTTCAATAAAACCGTTTAAAAAAAATATAATTAAGTCAAAGTATTTGGACTAGTATCATTATCCAGGGAGAAATCAGAGGAATACGTTAATATGGAATGAACGACCACGACTACCTAACTAGCTTCACTGTGGTAAAAATACGTACAGCTTCGCAGATTTCGGCGAGTCACGTGTCGATCGTATAACGTGTTTACTAGTAATATAAAATTATAAAGTTTAAAAAGCAAGAAATAAAAATTTAAAAAACCCCCGACTCAAACAAAAACCTCTAAAAACTAAAAAATAATATATATTGGCCCTTTAAGTTTAATATAAGTTGCAGGAAATATTTTGATCCAAGCGTCCTCACGTCGGGGGACGGCTAAAGAAAACGCCAAACAGAGAGGCTTAAACCCAGCAATAATGAATGCATGATATTGTAGAAAACATAGCTGCTGTTAACTTCCAATTTTCATTAGCCGTCCCCCGACGTGAGGACGCTTGGATCAAAATATTTCCTGCAACTTATATTAAACTTAAAGGGCCAATATATATTATTTTTTAGTTTTTAGAGGTTTTTGTTTGAGTCGGGGGTTTTTAAATTTTTATTTAACTTTTATTTTTATCTACAGATACAATGACAATTATTATCTACAAATTGTTCTTGCTCATGCAGTGGTTTTATGACTGGATTATTTCTCAGTATTTCTTACTTACGTTCGTCGTCACAGTGGGGAAACCCGTGAGGACCTGACCTGGATTGTGAATGTGATGCACGGAGAGATTTCAATGTGCTGGGAGTTGCAAACGCATATAATATATCTTTAAGGGGACTAAAGGACCTAAACGCAAAAAACGCAAGTTTTATAATGCCTAAAAGTACATGATCGACTACAGTAAACAAAATCAGAAAAATATATGATATTCTGCAGGATATATGCTAGATAGATAGTGTGTTGAAAACATAATACAACTAATTTCTTTTACGATAGAAAAAAATCACGAAATACCTCTGAAAACTTTCATTTTACAATAAAAACCATACCAATATACATACAATCATTCAGTTTTTTTTGTCAGATTATTCTACAAGCAACATACTAAAGCACTAGTGTTTTAATTTTTTTTTGTCCAAACAATAGATTTTTTGTAAATAGATAATTGGTTCCTATTTTGCAATAAATTACCAGTGTTGTGTCATCGCGCTTCTCTTTCTTTTCTATGCAGTCCGACAGTGACCGCGCTTTAGGTCATATAGTCCCCTTAGCTCTGTCTGTTCTCATTAAGCTGATGGCCAAATCCTCAAAACCAGTTCAATTTTAACCCCCCATTAAGTCTCATTCATGAACATCTTGTAGTTAAGTGTCGCTCGAGAATTTGGGGGATGGCTTCTGAATGTTTGTACTTGATCTAGAAGTTGCCACCAATAAGCCAAATTAATGTATTTTTTCGCGTGTTTCTGCGCTCCCAATCAGGCCAAGAAGCACGCTGTTTCGCTATGGAAAAGTAACAAAACATTAAAATGATGCTAAACATTTTATTACAATGTATTTTGCTATGCAAATAGTTCTACTAAGCGTCTAAAGAATGTTTTAGTACGAAAGTGTGTCTACAAGTCTTTTCTTGGTACATCCTAGAATTCCACCCACCCATTCATAAAAAGCCATAGAATGAGACAGCTAGTCATTTCACCTGGTTCAGAAAAGGACGGATATAGAATCGTCATTCCCTGTTTAAACTATTACAATTTCAGCTGCAGTTTTGACCAATATATCCTGACATCCGAAGGTGACTCTGTGTGTAAAAGAAAAATAACGAATTCTGTACATTTTTAATTTTAAGATTTGTTACTGAAGGTTAAGCTACGTTTGCCGCGGCCCGTTCGTGGATGGGTGACCATTTATAACATATTGAGACCCCTCCGTGCCTTGGAAAGCAGTTCCGGCTGTCATTCGTAGATATTTGACAGTTGTAACGGGTAAGCCTGAAATTCTGACAACCAGACTCTTACCAAGAGGTATTGTGTTACCCAGTAACTGGGTTGTGAAGGTCAGATAGGCAGTCGCTCCATGTAAACTACTGCTATCCAACTGCATGTGGTCAGACTGCTGGAAGCCGACCCCAACACAGTAAAAGGCTTAGCAGATTGATTTTATATCACCACGGATCAAGATAAATTGGTCCATTTTACTATGAGTAATGACCACATTTCTACGTTAAATTCAATGTAACGGGAATTTATAGCTGCTTTTGACGTCACAGTTAACGTCATACAGTTCTCGATATTCGCTTATATGGTAAGGTTTACATTCCTTTTCGGGTTTTAAGAAACAAAGTATCCGTTCGTGCAGCGATTTGGAAATTATTGCGAAATTGTATCACGATGGAATTCGTTCACGGAATTTTAAGGCTAGAAAGTTACTAACAATACAGTTTAAGGCAGGTTGAAGGTAGACTGACAAAATAACAAGTACTTAACGATAAAAAGATGTGACAGATGTCAGAAGAAAATCCTTGAATGAACGTTTAGTAAAAGATCTTTGGTGTAATACTCGTTGTCATCGTGTCAGTCCAGTCATTTCTTTTCTACCATTGCCTTTGTCTCCGTGCTTCCCTCATCCAGGTGTTTCCCTAAACTTTGATGATGTCTTTAGCCCAACGCACTTTCGGACTTGGGTTTCTTTGCACCGCCAGCAAGCATCCCTGTAGTTCAATTTCTAACATCATGATTCGTCATTACTGTTTACTGGATTGAGAAGCATTGGTGCAGAGACGTAATTTTTTTGTCTCTAAAGATGGCGAAGACAGGTCTATAAGCGGCAGTAAGCAGTTACCACTTTTATTGGTCAATGATCGGAGTTTAGTCATACGATAGAACATATATGCTGACAGGGCGCCCTCAAACTTATAGCGTCCCAATACCTCTTCGGAATGCAGATAATGAACGAGTATAATATAGCTGGTAAATCATACGGGTTCTAGTTCAGTACGAGTCCAAAATAAGAATGAAAGGTCCATTCTAGACAAAGACAAAGGATATCAATGAGGATTTCCTCTCAGAAAAAAAAAACGCCTCTTTCCTTCACGTGAACCGTAAAATTTTAAACGAAAAAATCCACGTACTGGAATCTGTTTTGAATAACAGTCACGGATAAAATCAATCAATATAACACACAGCGTTCAAAGAAACATAAATTATCGCATTCGCTCTATATGGCCGTTGTATACAAACTTGTTCTCGGAAAATTGGTATGATTCATGCCTGCTAATACATCATTTAGCGTGGGCAGTTAAATCAGCTGGTTTCCTGCGTTTCATCGATGTTTACTGCCTTGTTTCCAGGATTCTGGTGGCCTACCATGATCTAATTAAAAACGATTCAAAAACAAGACATTTCAGTTTAGGTTCCTAAACTGCATCGCTTGAGCTACTCTATGGACGTCATGGTACCAAACAAGTATGAATGAAACCAAAACTTGCGACTCAGTTTGGGACAATCGCTGTCAGCAGAATGGCACGGCCTAAACTGAATCGTTAAACTGACTTCATGGTACGAATTAGTAGAACAGTTCAGTTTAGGTCCTAAAATGGATCGCGTTAACAGCTTGTGGTAGGCCTCCTGATATAAATTGGATCTTTTACCGCCGTTTCCCAAAAAAAAAGAGTAAGCCCCGTTACAGGGCACGGTTTCTTTACGATACGACGCCGACGTAGAAAAACGTCTCCGTCAACAAGCGTCCATAGTGATCCATACAACGCTGACCAATTGACCATTACGCTTTTCTTTTTGTTTGTTTTCGGGGGAAACCTTCATAATGCACCTGGGCTTTGGAGAAAAAGACCAGGTAGTGTGGGATACTTACCTCACTAAAACCACCCCGGTGATCACCATCAGCACATGGAGGGGGTACCGTTACCTCTTAACAGACTGATCCGGAACCCCCTCAGTGCAACGCTTGTTAGGGCTTATTCCTGAGGAGACTGTAAAGGGGTCTCCCCTGAGCCTCGCTATGCACGGCAGCACGTGATCACAGTGCCACCGTATTCCCTGATATCACTTGGTGGGCAATCAGTCGCCACTCCTAGCGACTGCGATTCCAAAGTCCCAACTGCATTAATGATGCAGGTGGAGTTTTGGCGTGTTGCCCATTGCGCCTACACACGGCGAATAAAACTTACTTTTTTATGGGAAGAAATACGTGTGTTTGCAAAGGGCCTAACAATGGAGTTGTTGCCGGCTCTTCTCCATAGGAAACTACCAATTTGGGACTTCTGACGTTTCATAAGTGCCCATGTAGGGTTATGTGAATCAAAATTATATAATGCTTTTAAATTCGGTAATCTCTTGGTCTTGGTCCTTTTTTGTATCTTCAGGGTGTAGTTGAGTATGAATGTGGATGGGTGGGTAGACAAGAGGAAGACCAAAGAAACCATGGTTGATATGGCAAGAAAGGAGGTGACTAATGAGATGACAGCTAACAAAGATGTATGGAAGATGAAGACCATGCTGTGCTGACCACTAATAAATTAGTATAGGGTTTTTTTTATTGCTGAATGGGCCCGCTCTTGACCTCGATCACGCCTGATGGAAAGCGATGGATGAGGCTATGATGAAACGAGCGTGCCCAGAAGATATCTGCACAGAATGACGTCGCAAATGACTTAAAGATAATTTTATCCGGATAGGCGACTACAGAGATGACGTCTGATACAAACCAGACCTTTGGAGGATGAAAACATGCTGTGCCAACCATTACCACCACCCACCACCCATCACCCATCACCACCACCACCACCACTACTACCATTGTGATAGGGGCAGGACAAGGATAATAATATCTTCAGTGTGTAGCTTTAGTCCAAAGTCTAACTGAGCATGGCCGTCTGTATACCAAAGTACGTCAAACTAATCAAATGCAATCCTACGCAATCGCCTGCCATAAATAAACAAACAACTCAATTTGCCGATCATTCGGTCTATTAAAGTTTATTTATAAAATTGATCTCAGCGAACTGTCCGTAGTATAGTAACGGTCTGTAGTAGACGCATAAACAAGTCTATTCATTGTCTATAATTAGTCACTTACGTCTTTTTTATGTTTGTTGAAGTGAAACTTCTTTACGCACGCTTGACTTGGGGGGTAAGCTGGCGAACGCGTGACGTAAGCGTTACGAAAAGTGTGATCGGGCGAGGCGAACGGGAGTTGAGTGGGGGATATAAACAAGAGACAGCAGTGCGCGCGCACATTTTCTTTCTCTCTTCCTCTCATAGCCAAATACGTTCCGTATATCTAAGAAGAAGTTTCACTTCAGTCGTGTGGTCATAAACACACTCGTTGTGTTTGTAACCACGGCCTTTCATGCAAAAATTCTTGGTTTGTGAAGGAGCTCGTCCGGGGGAGTACTACCACCATAGGTCTAGTTAGCGCCACGAAAGATGAGACTTGACCCCGCCTCTCGCGCTCTTTCTGCCGCCCCTATGACGTTCGGTCCCGTCCCGCGCTCAGACCTCACACCGCTAAAGTGACCTAAAATCGTGTACTGCGCAAGTCAAACCACGTGGTGTGTCAAGTCTCATCTTTCGTGGCGTTAACTATAGCTATTTCTGCAGCCTTACAGCGTTGGTGTGTTCCCGGTGTAATTACGCGTGACGCTAACAGTAACGATACTACATGACAATGGTGTAAACCTACGTAAATGCAGAGATTTAATACGCATCAGATGACGTCATCATCAGCAGCACCCTAATTGCACACTAACAACCACATTCTGAATCATTTTTGGAGGATTCTGTATTGCTAATCGCCTGCTTGTCGCCTGGACAGTGTTTATGTGGGTCGCTGCTGTGCAATTACTCATGGGTTGTTGCAGCAATGATCCACCATTATTTGTTGTGTTGTTTGTATATTTCAGTGGTTACTAACGTAGTCATAAGTTTTACTAACAGCTTTTGAGTCTTGGATACTCGAATAAAGAGAATTCTATTCTATTCTAATCCATTTCTTCATAATTATGTTCGAAAAATTTCTCTGCTCACCAACGTAAATCACGCAATGAATTTTGTTGAACTGTCAAAATGGACGCCATTGCTGCTGTCACTGTTAGTGTCCTATTTTTCCTATTAGTCCATAGAGAGACTGACTGACTGCTCACCATGGGAACCTAGCTTCTGACGTGTCATAAGTGACCATGTATAGGTTTATGTGAAAAAATATATTTTGATTTTGAACCTGGATTCGAATCTCAGATCGAGCAAAGTTTTATTGAGTTTTTCCATCAAGAATTCGAAAGCAGTTGCAGTCGAAATACAGCTTTCAATGGAGGTCATCTACACTTCACTCAGCTGTGGATTGATACTGGTTGAAGAGAAAAAGAGAGTCCAAAAATCTGGATTTATGCTCGGTTAATTGCGGTCTCGACATCCTAACTAATATCATAAATGCGAAAGTAAGTTTGTTTCTTACCTTTTCACGCCTAAACCACTGAACCGATCATCCTGTTTTGCATATACTTTGTCAGATGTAGGGTACCTTTCATTCCGAAAAAAAGTGCTGTTTCCGAGGAAAACAACAATAAAAGATGGCGCCACGTGTCTATTGAACTTTGTCACATTATTTAAATCTGAGGTAGTACGAACTACGAAGTTCGCCGGTCAGCTAGTAACATATAAGTCTTGGACATAACTGGTGACATATGGATGTATGTACTAAAAGCCACTGCGAAATCCATCAAGAAATTCGTTGCCTCACTAATACGACACCACAAAATCGTAAATCCGACACTACAAAATCGTAAATTCGACTTAAAGGGCAAGCCGCCTAAATCCGTTGATAACGGAATAACACCATCTTAATGTGGTTAAACCCCATTACACTGTGAGCTTGTTATCATGTGACGGGATCCTCTTGTTTGCCCAATGATAGTGTACTAGCAAAAACATTAGATCGCCGTTAACACCTTATCAGTAAAGTATATATTAGCGTAACACATTGGATATGATAGCGCCCACGATACTGTGTCGTTGTAAATGTTATTATAGTACAAATGCGAGTACCATAATCCAGGTAGGTGCTTGATTTGAGATGAAATGGCTGGGCAAGTAGGAAGGAAGGTAACACTGAGATGACCTCCGCTGATGGTGGAAGAAAAAAATGGGGATAAGAACAGGAGGATGATTTGTCCTGGGTTTGAGAAGATATCACCAGGTTTTGTCGCGTGAAATTAATATCATCAGTATTAAAAAGGAGGTAACGCTGAAATCCTGCCGACTAAAATTCAACTAAATTTTGCCATGTAATAGGGTGCAAGTCTACATTCCTGGAACGTAGATCCTAATGGGCAATCTCACCACTTGGTCTGAACTGGAAAGCGAATCCAGAACAATGTGGATAGTCATAGATGCTGAACACGGGACTTAGCAATCACTTGCGAGTTGCGACCGCTAGACCTACGGAGCTGGAAATTTCTAATGGAAAGCCTACTGTCATTACCAGACCCTGGTAGCTCCAAATCAACACCATCGTCCATTCATTATACGTTTAAAAAATTTTTTTTTGAAGGCCTGTAATGTCCCTCTGCTGGAAAAAGGCCTCCGTCGCCTTCCACACCTCCACTAGGGATCGTCTGATAAAACACTGCAAACGAAGATAAAGGTACGAGTTCGTAGCCGACCGCAGACAGCAGCAGCAGACGACGTGACGTTGCGACATGTCGTAGCGACACGTCGCAGTGTCATGTCGCTGCAGTCATGATTTCGAACCCAACTGCTCCAGCGTCGGTGACACTACTGCTCTGCGGTCGGGCGACATGACGTCTGCGGTCATGCGACGTGTAGTCGGGCGACGTGACGCTAGCTGCGGAAGGTATTCCATAGAAATACATAATTACAAACCAGTAGTGTCGCAGCGACACGTTCGTCTGCTGCTGCTGTCTGCGGTCGGCTATGAACTCGTACCTTAATCGGGTATTGGTGTCAGGAGTACATACCTCTAGAACTAATGATAACACTCACATGGTTACATTATCTTAAAAGGGTACTTAAGATACAGTTTTTTTGCCTGCATGTCTGCGTTTTATCTCTTGCGCAATGTTTGATCGTGCAATGACTTTATCATTGTACAGGTGAATACTTCTGTATGCTGTATTAATTGTAATAATTGGTATAAGGAACGAAAACTTAGGTTTTTCCGAATGAAAATTAAGATCCTCATATCGAACAGTGTTTTTCTCTTGGAGGCTTTTTTAATAGACATGAAGATCTTCGCGAATCGAAATGAATGGCGTACGATTGGAGAGGAATTAGACTATTGGATGCATATGATGATGATTAAGGGTGGGGATTTATATTGATATTTAGGTCTTCTAGACCGAATTTCGACCGTGGCGACTTATCTCAGCGGAGACCAGCCTTCGGCGCGGGAGATATTATCGTGCACCTTTCCTCACTCTCACAGTCCGATGGGACGGCAATCCGACACGACCGGAGAGAGATCAGGCGCAGGGCCAACGGCTTAACGTGCTTTTTGAGGCACGGGGGTATCACACCGCCAACTTCCAACCTCCGGGCTGTTACTAAGAAATTGTCGTTCTTTAAATACTATACTTTGTATGTCATCTTGATAATAATTCACACTCCACCCACAGCTTCACACATACTCAATAACAGATCAGCAGTACAAATTATTCCTAACAACTTTATTTATTGTTTATTTGTTAATTCTGCCGTCTTACAACCAACATAATAATCAATTTATCACGCTCGTCTGGTATTGCGAAGGTTGCCACATTTTGACATGTTGGTATTAATTGAATTATACATAATGCCAACCGTTACGTGATTCCTCAGATATTATATCTGTTTTTTTTTTATTTTTATTATTGGATTGGACAAGCCCACTTAACGAAACCTGCGGTTGGAGTGTACGTAACGGAGCACAGGCAAAAAGGCAAACTAAACAAAAAAGTGTTTTTTTTCGCAAATTGTTGGTTTCTCGTTTCTATCGTATAAAACACCTAAATATAAGGCTAAAAGCGTCTCGGTGTTTTTTGTCTCTGATCAGCCGATTGTCGTAAAAATGATATCAAATGGATTTTACAGAAGCGTTTGGGACTTTGATTAATTTTTTAGTTTTAGCAAATCATTAGTATCTCGATTCTAGTGTCGTTTCGTATCCTCTGACCAAACCTGCACCCTAATTGCGTAACACACTATCAATTGGAATCATTTCGAAGCAAATTCCTAATCCATTGCTTCATAAGTTCGAAAAATTTATCTGCTCAACACGTAAATAACGCAATGAATGTTGTTGAATTGTCAAAATGAAACCGATTCCGATTGATAATGTGTTACGCAATTGCCCCGCTGGACCTAAAATACGCATTCATTTTGACATTTATACTATTCTACAGCATTGTATAATAAATCATTTTATTTAAACGTACAAATATAAAAATATGTAGGATATAACATTTCTCAACCCACTCGAGTCTCGACGTATTGTTTTGTTGAGCTATCTTATACAGACTTATTGAGATAATGAACGTGCGTTTATAGCGTTACGTAACATAATTGACATATTTGTGCCCGAGAGAGGCGGGATCGACGTAGTTTTACGTGTAGTGGTGACACATGCATAAATGAGGAAGAGCATCCAACTACCATGTAAACACAGGGTGGCGCGGTTTTTAATAATAATAACTGACGATAAATTTCAAGGCAGGGGGTGTTTAGAATCGTACTGAATCCATTGTAACAGGTTGTGCATCGATGTATAACTCTTTCAGTTTGCGCGGATATCCCTGCCACGGGACACCCTGTATTCAGATTCATAATAGATATATGAGACTTCAGACTGCACAGAATTATTGTCAATTCGAAGGTGACAGAAACGCGGTTGTGAGGAAAAAGGCAGCTGGGAGAGACAGCAGCAAACTGCAGTAGACCGACTTGAGTCCTGTTCCTTTCGCATCCAGCTGAATTAATTGATTCATGTCGGGCCGTTGTATCTATGGCTATGCTAGTTACGCGGTAAACTCTGCTTGCGAGATGCAGAATTTTGCGTGACGTCAGTATGACGCGTTGTTCGCATGTGGCGTTGTAGATACCACTACGATTGAATCAAAATAAATGAACCGTACCTATAACCAACCGTTGTCACTTTTTGTTTACACAAGATAGTTGGCAACAGTCGTCATGTTGATATATCAATGGTGTCTATAGGATTGCCAGCACACCTATATATTTAAACTATGTCAAGCCGTTGGACGTTTAAGCGATTTCGGGGCGTGATTCATTTGTATAGCATCCCGTGGGAGTGGTGATATGACGAGGGGTTCATACGACGCGAAGATATACGTAAGCTTACATTGAAAACTGGGAATATCGACTCTTCTTCTGATGAAGATTAGTAACTCCAAACTTAGGGTTAGAGGACGTGTTCCTATAGTTCACCCACATTTCGCCAGTTATGTTTAAGAGCGTTTACGACGTACGGCATTTCATACAAACTTTCAAACCCTTGTTTTTCCAAATGAATGAACCGATTTTAATGTAACTTCGTACGCATAAGCCAAATTAGACCGCTTTTTAAATTTTCCTTAGAAACAGAGATTTCCAGTTATCTTTTTTTAAATAAGACATTTCGAAAATGTTCTTTACTAACTCTCTAGATCTTTGTATCCTGCTTATGCGTACGAAGTTTCATTAATAGGGGGCGGCTAATTCCCAGCAACCGGGCACAAATCTAGATTTCGGGCTGCTACTGAGAAATGCTAGGGTGGAAATCTTCAGGCTTTCCATCAGGCGTGATCGAGATCAAGAGCGGGCCCATTCAGCAGTAAAAAAATATATTTGCTCGGCTCCTTAGGTTCGTAATGTGATTTTAAATAGCCTTTCTCATGAATTGGGCTATCAAATGCAAAAATAATCTTTCAAATCCGACAAGGAGTTACAGAGATCAGCGCGTTTAAAACAAACAAACTCTTCAGCTTTATTATATTAAAATATTGACAGATAACTCGACTTATCCAATGCTAGAAACAAGTCTTCTCCCAAGACAAACCTAATTTATAATTGCCAACCTACAAACACAAACAAACTCCAGGGACTTGAAAATGAAATGAATTTCGTTCCGTTACCACTAATGTTATCCTATAACGTTCCAAAATTTGGAACGATACTTAAAACCTAAAAATATCAATAACGTTACAAAAAAAAACGTTATCGAAAATCATGTTCGTAGAACAATATTATAAGTAACGTTATAGGTATCAGTAACATTAAGCTTATCCGATTGTAATAACGTTACCGGAGTAACGTTATAGATTAATTTGTAAAGTTATTATACATACCTTTTCGTCTTTTTCGTCATCTAATAAGTTATGAAGCTGGCAAAGTTGAGTATCGAAATGAATAACGTTATTATATCTTTATACTAATAAAGATATAGGTATTGATAATATTGTAAGTGAACAGTTTAAAATTTCGTTCCGTTTATCAGTATCGTTATAGCCAAGGAATTAATTTTGTTACGATTCTGGGGGAACGGTATAAATTATCGGTACCGGAACTACGCGTAACGTTGTTTTGAGTAACGTTACAAGTCCCTGCTTACAGAACAAAGTTCAGTTCCAGTTATTAACTTCGAAGCTAAATTAGCGATAATATTCCGAGGATAGTTAACAAAGTACGTAGATACTTTCCACACGAGGTACTAATTCTCAGTACGCCTGCGATCGTAAAGGTCGCAGGTTTATGTAATCCTTGTTTATTCTGGGTAATTAGTTTAGGATCCTCTTATATTTAGATTAAGGGTTATGTACTTTAATGCATGATCGGCCTATAACATTTTTTTTATTTTTTTATTGCTGATTTTGCCCACTCTTGACCTCGATCACGCCTGATGTAAAGCGATGGATGAGGTCTATGATGGAATGAGCGTGCCCAGAAGATGCGTAAGGCACTGTAACTCCTACGCATCGACGCAACACAGCAGGCTGCTTGACGCCGGACTCCTGTGGGAGGGTGGTCGCAAACTAGGCGGGCGTTAGCCCTACCATCGCAAGGGAAGAATTGGCCAGTCAAATAAGGTGTTGGGTGTGACTGTCCAGGATGCGCCGAGCGCTCGGTTCAGTTGAGTAACTGGCGGAACAAACTGTGCTACACGAGGAGGCTTCATCATGCATCCCACAAACGTTCCCACTGATGGGAGACAGGCCTTTTCTCTGTGAGTGGGCCGCCCTATCCACCACGCCGCCGGCCCAGCGCAGGTTGATAGATTACATGCCTTCGATTTTTTGGTTCTATGACATGCCGGTTTCCTCACGATGTTTTCCTCTGCCTAAAATAACATAACGCCTATCTATTCTATGAAGAGTTTGTGGATTAGCGCACTACCTGTCGGATTCGGAAAAAATATGTTTGTGTTTGGTAGCCCAATTCTTGAGGAAGACATCATCATCTCGCTAGGACCCATTGCAGACGAGCAAAAAGAAAAAAGTTTGAACGCTAAGCGAAAACGAAGGAAGTAAATAGCGATTCGATGCGGCGACGGGATGGGTCGGAAAAACAAGAAATTTTACGCGGACAAAATTGCAGGCAGAAGCTAGTGAGGGATAAAGGCGTTTTCCGCGCTCAATCTTCATAAACAGGGAGAGACAATATATGTCATTGCGATAATGCCCGGTTCACATATGCCTGTCAATTTGGTAGAAAGAAGCAACCAAATTAACTAGAAAGCAAAGGATCTAATTACCTAAATACCTATTCGAAACTGGACAATCAATTATTAGACCAATTGGATACACAATTGGAAAGGTTTTGTAGGTACTTAAAATGTGGCTACACTAATGTAGCTTTATGTGCTATTCAATTAAGTTAGAACCTAAATTTTGCCAGTAAAGTCAAACATAATGGGACCTATACGTTTGACTTTACTGGCAAAATGTAGGTTCAAACACCTTTGGGGACAGCAGGCATAATGTTATGATAGCTATGAACTCATGTGGCCAGATTTCTAAACTAACATAAAGTAAAAAAATATTATAATTTTTGTATGTTTTTATGTTACGCTTTCACGCTAATACGGCTGAACGGATTTGGATGAAATTTGGCACATGGGTGGACCATGAACTGAATTAGGACATAGGATACTTTTTATTCCGATATTACCACGGGATCGCATCTTATGCGGGTGAAACCGCGGCGCGCAGCTAATTTCAAAAACGGACCTTCCGAATCTTAGTGTCGTCGTTTTATTGCGATGTAAACAACAAAATAGTATAGTTATTTTTAAGTATGATCTGATAGGGGCTCACTCAGCGCAATGGAGACGATGAGTCTGCGGCGCGAAGTACAGAAGCCAGCACATCAAGCTACTACAATCTGTCAAACTTCTTTAATAGATTTTCAACTTTATCTCTAAAGTATAAGGTTCAAAGTTGAATGGGAAAATTTGACAGTTTCGGGTAGCTTGAGCTGGCGTCTGTACAAAAAGTTCGCGAGGCATCCCGCCTTTTATCATTGAGTTTTTTGCACCACTTGTGTTACATCATTCTTTCTTAGACATAATACTCCTTATTATGTTTCCTTCAAAACATACAACGTTGATTAAAGAAATATCTTTAGATTTTACCTTCGTTGATAAGAAGTACGTACGGTCACCAAAGGAGATCAGTTACCAGAGTTGTCGGATATAGTTGAAGTTTAGTAAGAAACCGATGGATGTTTTCGGATAAAATTTTAAATAGAAAACCAACAGTTCTTTTCTCAGATTCATTTTCTTTCAAAAACTTTCAACTTCTACATCGGTTTCTTACTAAACATCAACTATATCCGACGACACTGGTTACTTATCTCTTTTGGTGACTGCGAGTCGCAATAAATAATTTTTCTTTCTTTCTTTTATCTGGATCTGATCCGGATCCCGGGATCTCGTTATTGGAAATTTTCTATGCGGTATTAATACAGATATTGAAAAAATCCGGTATTTGAAGCCCTAATAATAACGTTATCTATGTTTGCTACAAACTAACATTTTCTACGTCATATACTTAGATACTTCATTTAATATTATGCAGCGCCGTGTGCGATGTTTTCCGAGGCTTGTTAGTTCTTAGAAATTATTTGCATAATTACGTGAGGTAAATTAGATTTCACCATAGCAGTAGTAGGAGATGCGGTATTAGAAATAGGTATATGTAACCCTCAATACTTTGTGTAATGTTCTTTCGACTTATGCATGCTTTTTAAAAGACGAAAAAACGGAGGAGGTTCAAGTCGACGCTTTTTTTTTTTTTTCATGCATATCCTTCCTCCTTCCCTATCCTACGGGCACATCTTGGTCTTCCCTACCATTACCGCGCCCCCCGGTCTACTCCTTGATATGCAATGGTCGCTGTAGCACCATGAACATGAGACTACAGGGGCTAGTGCGAGTCTTGGGATTCATTAGATTAATCGAATGAGTGGTAGACCGCAAAATTCAAATTTTCTTACGTTTTTTGCAATTTGCAGGTCAGTGTCAGGTTGTATCTTGATCAAAATATGATTCGCGACTATAATAGATATTATGTATTTACAGAATTATAGTCATTAGAATCATTAATATTATCTCTTTAAGTTAGATTTGTTCCATAAGAACAAATCTCATAAGGAAAAGTGCTTTAAAAAAATTGTAGGCGAAACTACTACATTTTCATTTCAATTCAAAATGGCGAAATAAGCGCAAGAGGAAAAGCTAAATTAAATGGTACTTTGTATTAGGTATTAGTACATAATTTAAAAATAAGGCTCAATTAAGAAAAAATATGCATTTTTTTAAACATAAGTACCAGCTTTATTATTTTATTTTTTGCTATCTACTATATTTATTACAAAATGAAAATACTATCCTAACATAGTATAAAACAATGTCGCCAAAATGTCTGTCAATAACTTGCGAACGACTGCACCAAATTGGATAGTTCTTTTTTTGTTGTGTTCCGTATTGCCAGGACAAGGTTTGTAAGAAAGAAAATTTTGGAAATTCGAAAACAAATCGCACTCGTTCGAAGCTGGGGCGGGCCGCTAGTATATGATATAAACAAGTTGGCAACCCTAGTCAGAAGTAAAATAACTATTAATGGACTGTAGATGCAATGCGCAAAGGCTCTTAATCTTAAACAAGAAACGTTACATCCGTATTGCACAAGGGAAATTATTTCATAACTCAAATGAAACCTTTTTGTCCGTGTCGTCATCGTCACTGATAGTGTTGTCATTGTTGAACAAGTCTTGTGCGTCATTGTGAAACGCAGCGTCAATATACTGTTCAAATACGTCATCCGTCATTCTTATCTCTGCTATTGCGAAAGCCTTGTTGTTTTACGTACGAAGTAAATAAACATAAGCAACGACTAATCCTAGGTTACCAACTACCTGAATTAATTTCAAAAAAAAAATTTTTAGACCCAAAATTTTCAAATCTTCGTCTCTCTAACTACTTTGCTGTGCCCGACAGGGTCCATAATGATCACATCATAGATATATTACATTTCTATGGTCGCGGCCGTTACCACTTGGCCACCACTGCTAGTAGTAGTGGTAGAATAGAATAGAATAGAATACTCTTTATTATGTACACCATATAAATTACAGACATAAATATAGAAATTTTACAATGGGTGACACAATGGGCGGTCTTATCGCTAAAAGCGATCTTTTAAAGACAACCTTTGGATGGATTAAAAAGAGGAAGGACAGACAAGTACTGGTACTGGTAGTTTAGTTAATAAAGAGTTAATACTAAAATAAGTACTTTACCCTACCTAAATTTACACAGAGCTACTGCCATGTGACCTTCAATATAAAATGTTTATCACTGATCACTGTCTATTTCGTATCCATTCAAATATCCGGAAACAATCAAAAGCTTTTATAAAACGCCCACTATTGACCTTCAACTAAATAAATAAACTAAAAAACTGGAGCAGCAGAGCTGACAAGACGAGACATAATTCCCCTCACGAGTGTTGCCACATCACCCAAACAATATTTGTACACACGGCTACACATCAAGCTATACATAACCAGTATAACCTGACTTCTGATTGAAAGAAAAACCTATACAATGCGAGGTCAGCTAAGACTGGAAATGTATAGCTTGATGTGTAGCCGTGTGTACAAAACTCGTGACAAAAAATCATCGACGACACATCTCTTATTCAGGCGACAAAGAAAGCTCAGATATTATTTAAATGCGTCACAATTTAGGTCAAGTTTGGCGCAGCATACGTGCGCCAAAAATTTTGGCGTTGGCGTGTAATTTATCATGTTATGTAATGAGAGATGACATCATTCCTTTTATAACGAGATTTCTATAAGACACTCATTCCCATCCCACTCTGTCGTGGCGACAGAAAACAATAAGTGTATTGACAAAACGCAATAAAAATAAATAAATAAAATAAAATTATATTGCTAAGACTTACGTGCCTGAACTAGGTAATCCTGTGTTTCAGGCGAGATGAGCTAAAATAGTCTTTTAAAATTAATAAATAATCAAAAGTTGACAATAGACAAATAATTATATAATAATTAATAACTCTTAGTTTCTAAAGATAATTATTTAACTTAAGTGAAGTTTGTATACTTACCTACATTTACTTTAACACAGTTAGTTTTAACTACAGTCAGAGAATGTGTACCTAGTTTAGTAATATTTTTGTTGTTTAAATAATAATGTATGTTAGTCTTTAAGGTATTTGAGGGGCTCGTGGCTAAGTAATAACAGCCACATGGGTCGATCGATCAGGTTAAGCTACGCTTGCCACGGTCGGTTCGTGGATGCGTGACCATCTTTACATACCGAGACCCCTCTGTGCCTCAGAAAGCACGTTGAACTGTTGGTCCCAGCTGCCATTTTTGGATCTTTGACAGTTGTTTCGGGTCGTCGGAAGCCCGAAAGTCTGACAACCAGTCTTACCAAGGTATCGTATTGCCCAGTAACTGGGTTGTGGAGGGCAGATAGGCAGTCGTTCCATGTAAAATACTGGTATTCAGCTGCGTCTGGTTAGACTGGAAGCCGACCCCAACATAGTTGGGAAAGGGCTAGGCAGACGAGTCTTTAAGGTATTTATAAATAGCAATTCTTTAATTCAGACCTTGATCCATATTACGATCTTAGTACATCTTGAGTGTACCAAACTGACGAATCGACGAAAACTGGCAAACAACACAACTGTCTAATCGGGAAAACGGTCGAATCAGTGAAACTGGCTGATCAACGAAACTGGCGAATTAAATAAACTGACAACTGAGGGAAACTGGCCAGTGATATGCGGACCCTTTATAATCTATGTTAGTTACAAATGTATTACAAAATTTCAATTAATATGTTTGTTGCACTCACCTGAGGCACCGGAGGCATGCACATGTACAGACAACAAAAGAGATAAGTATATGCAGGATCGTCGGATATAGTTGAAGTTTAGTGAGAAACCGATGGATGTTCTCGAATAAAATTTAATTTTATTAATAGAAAACAAACAGCTCGTTTATCAAATTATATAATATGTCATTTCGCGCAGATTTGTTCATTGTGTCATAAAATCAAAATATTTTTATTTCACATAATAAACCGATATGGGCACTTATGAAACGTCAAAAGCTAGGTGCACGGTTCCAATTGGTCGTTTCCTATGGAGAAGAACCGACAAGAAACTCCACGGTTACTCTTTTAAAAATAATTGGCTTTTACAATGTTTTTAAATTACAGTAGGTATGGGAGGACAGCGTAGGCCTGTCAACAAGTACCAGGTAGTAATAAAAAATGGTCTACAGATCTAGAGTCTACAAAGTCCTCACATTTACAAAATAAGAATCTATCAAAAGGATAAATAAAATATAAAAATCTACTAAAAGCAAGAGATATGATTGCCATAACCAAGAGATATGATTGCCATAGAGAATAAGGGCCAAGAAATTGACGTGGTTTCGAAATAAGGAAACATTGAGTGGTAATACTGGATTAGGGCCCTGAATGCTGTTTATGCTCCCACGCATTCACGCATCATGGACGCAATCCTTTTTCGCAGAATTATTATGAAACCATCAGTTGGTACATGTGCTTCTGAAAACATTCCGGAGGGGCGATTCTCGTAATTTTAAGAACGATCGCAGTCTGATCTCAGTCTCAATCTGTCAAAAATATCTCCCTCTAATTTCCCTAAATTTTTGACAAGATTTTTACATTTTGAGATGAGATTGCGACTAGATTTTGAACGTTTTTAATTACGAAAATTGGTGAAGGCCATTGCATCAGAAGTGATGCACTGCAGAAACGCAGTTATGATAATTATGGGTCTTTGTTACCTGACATCAAAGTCAAACCAACCGTTTAAACCACAGTAACAAATAATATTAAAATTGCTGTGCACACAACCTAAATATGTATTGTCATACTTAACAATTTTGTATGACTGACAAAGAATGAGTCGTTATTTTAATTTACGGACAGTTTAAGATGATAGTCAATTGTCTCAACAATCAAGTCCCCTGACTTTTTAAATCCATGAGAAATTCCACACGAGAAAATAAAAACCGCTTTGTCCCATCTAGTGATCTAGCTGGGGGCCGTCTCACGCTAAGTTTGCCAATTCAAGATCTCCCTTCAAAGACTCGTGGGCTCCAACGGCCATCGGTCCTTTGAAAGCCATGGGATGCTTGCTAACTCTGCAAGCATTGCCTCAGCATCTAACTCAAGTTCTTTTTCAGAATAATAATATTATTTTTTTGCAAGAATACTAGCACAATGAGTTGACAAATATACATAGTTTTCCGTCATATTCTACCAGCACTCTAATTTTGTAACATTCATTTTGAAGGATATTGCTAATCCAATGCTTCATATGTTCGAAAAATGTGTCTGCTCAACAACGTGAATAACGCAATGAAAGCCTTTGCTACTGTAAGTGTGTTACGCAATTATCTGGTGCGAAAATCTTAATCTTATGAATGTTATCTTATAGCACTTAGGGCTGATATGATATTTATAAATTTTGACAGTTATTTCATACAAAAACTGTCAGACGTCAATTTTAATCCTCGAATAAAAGTTATCTGGCGATGGAACAAAAATTACAAATACAAGACTTAAAAAATATATTTAAACGTAATTTAATTTCAGATCTGAACATAACTGTTTTATCGTTCACTTCTTCATGTGTTTTTTTTTTTATTGATTTCAGGTCGTGGAATGTAAAGAAAAGACAACAGGCGCTAAGCGTGCGTTGAAAGTTCTGCACGACAACACCAAGGCCCGGCGTGAGGTAGAACTGCATTGGCGAGCAAGGGGCTGTATTCACATTGTTCAGGTAAAGTGAGACAGAACCTTGTAAATGATGGAAAACATCGTGAGATTTGCTTCTTTAGAGAAAGAAAAAGACGCTGGTCTGTAACGTAAAAATCTATATCTATCTATCTATTATAGGTACCTATACTAATCACGCGATATAAAGGCGATAGTTTGTGAGTGTGTGTGAGGGTGTGTTTATAGGTCCTGCCGGGGTAGCGGGATCGTCCGAAAGGGTTACCGCTGCCCCGGAACATAAAGGGCTAAGGAAGGAACACGGGTGGGTTTTAGTCAGTAAGAGTCTGACACTCCCTTCCGCTCCACCCAGAGCGGGAGGAGTCATTAGATGATTTTCCATCCAAAAAAAAAAAGGATGTGTTTATATGTTTGTTACTTCTTCACGCTCAAACGGCTGGACCAATTTTCATAAAATTTTGTATGGAGGTAGCTGACACCCTAGATTAACATATAGGCTACTTTTTATCCCGATATTCCCACGGAATCGACACTTATGCGGGTTGAAACCGCGGGGCGCAGCTAGTAATATTATAAAGCTGAAGAGTTTGTTTGTTTGAACGCGCTAATCTCTGGAACTACCAGTCGAATTTGAAAAATTCTTTATGCATCTGATAGCCCACTTCTTGAGGAAGGCTTTAGGATATTTAACATCACGCTATGACCCTTAAGAGCCGAGCAAAAAGAAAAAAAGTCAGTATGAACGCTAAGCGAAAACGAAGTAAAATCGCGGACATATGATGCGATGCGATGGGATGGGTTGGGGGAACAAAACATTTCACACGGCTAGAAGCTAGTTATGTACCTAATATGCATAGTCACTTTGTAAACAAAATAATACATTGCATCTTGTTTGATGAACTAGACGGAGTAGATCGAGCACCATGCCCACAAAATGATTGATTGCCTCCAAGATTGATGAGAAAGCGAATAAACAAATTTATTTTCTTGAAGGTGTCAAAAACAACAATGACTGGTCGAAAGTTAGGCGACTCAGAATGAGGTAATCAGTCAAAGTGTTTATTTAGTTATGGTTCGTTTACAGCAAGAAAGTTATAGTTAGTGTCAAACTTTACAACACCCCAGCCGACAGGTGAATTTGTTACTGCGCAGTGACTCGCCTCGTGTTCCGAGCCGCCAATAGAAAACATGGACAAAGCAGGGTGACAGATCGGAACAATTGTCGTAAAAGACACCACAAGGGCCTTCGTGGCGAAGGGCTGCCCGCAAGGGAGTGTCCTTTCGCCGCTGCTATGAAACCTGGTCGTAGACAGTCTACTAAAAGAACTCAACGACAAAGGTTACTTCACCGAAGGCTACGCCGACGACATAACCATAATAATAAATGGCACCCACGAAAACACCCTGTACAACCTTATGCGCCAGCCCTGGAGGCCTACCACAAGCTCTTAACGCGATCCATTTTAGGACCAAACTGAACTGTTCTTCTAATTCGTACCATGACGTCAGTTTAACGATTCAGTTTAGGCCTTGCCATCTGCTGACAGCGATTGTCCCAAACTGAGTCGCAAGTTTTGGTTTCATTCATACTTTTTTGGTACCATGACGCTCAAGCGATGCAGTTTAGGAACCTAAACTGAAATGTCTTGTTTTTGAATCGTTTTTAATTAGATCATGGTAGGCCACCTGAAAATAGTAAAGATTGTAGAGAATTGGTGTAGTAAACACCAACTATCAATGAACCCTACAAAAAACGATGCTCGCTTTTTGCCACGCGAGTATTATATTATTATTATACAAGTCTTTTCAGCGTTCGCTTATGAAAAGTGGTTTCACGTTAGTGTATTGAATGAGAACTACTCAATAGACCACCTACACATTTAATCTAGAAAACTAGTTACAATCGAGATAAATGCCATGACTCAAGTCCGATACCCGATAAGAGCGATAAGGCAGCAATTATGCATTAAATCTGCACTATCGATGTTGGCAGTCACTGATACGAATACAATTACCTACATACCGCAGTTAAACTTGATTATTCGGAAACCTACATTACTCTACAGTCAGATTAAAACTTGAAACAGATTGAAACGTGGTCGCTCACAATGGGCCTTAATAGAAGGTTAAAAGTCACCCAAAGGGCAATGGAGAGGGCTATGCTTGGAGTTTTCCTTCGTCATCGAATTAGAAATGAATTCGCAGAAGAACCAAGGTAACCAACATAGCCCGAAGAGTTGCCGTGGGCAGGGCATATTGCTCGCAGAACAGATGGCCGATGGGGCCGAAAGGTTCTGGAGTGGCGACCGCGTACCGGAAGACGTAGCGTTGGAAGGCCACCCACAAGGTGGACCGACGACCTTGTGAACAGGTGTGTTCCTTGTGTGCAGGAGCCCGCTGGATGCGGGAAGCATAGAACCCATCAAAGTGGAGGTGCTTGGGGGAGGCCTATGTCCAGCTGTGGATTTCTTTCGGCTGAAATCATGATGATGATTCAAACTTTATGGCGGCTCTGAACTGCGCCACTCGCTGCGCAGTTCCTCATCCCCTTTCTTTTTTTTTATGGATGGGAAATCATATAATGACTTCTCCCGCTCTGGGTGGACCGGAAGGGAGTGTCAGACTCTTACTGACTAAAACCCACCCGTGTTCCTTCCTTAGCCCTTTATGTTCCGGGCAGCGGTAACCCTTTCGGACAATCCCGCTACCCCGGCAGGCTTCGGCTCTAACGGGCCCCTTCCCTTATGCTGACATCTCTTTGAGGCGCGCGTGGGCGCCGTCCGGCACGGGCCTGGTCCTGATCGAACGGTGAGTTCCTCAACCCTAACCTGGCTGGTACGTAAATTTGTTACTGCGCAGTGACTCGCTTAATTTTCCGAGCCGCCATAAAGTTTGAATCGGACTGTACTTATCCATCGTACCCACGGGCGATTTTTACGACTACACACGCCTAGACACGCCTTACCTATCAATTTCCCGTTTTTCGCCACGCGCCAGAAGATTCTTGTTAGTACTGTTATAAACTAAAAATCCCATTGTCACGTGCGCATCATTCAACAAACCATACTTGATATAACAATTTCATTGATAACATTATCTTGAATATTTTGCAACGTCATTTTGTGTCGGCAAATAGCTATAAGTCTTTACTGCAATATAATCAAGTATCTGGTACTTGTTGAAAGGCCTACGCTGTCCTCCCATACCTACTGTAATTTAAAAACATTGTAAAATACAATTATTTTTTAAAAGAGTAACCGTGGAGTTTCTTGCCGGTTCTTCTCCATAGGAAACGACCAATTGGAACCGTACACCTAGCTTCTGACGTTTCATAAGTGCCCATGTTGGTTTATGTGAAATAAAATAATTTGATTTGAATCACACTAATATTATAAAGGCGAAGGTTTGCGAGTGTTTGTATGTTTGTTACTTCTTCACGCTGAACGGATTTGGATGGAATTTGGCACACAGATAGTTTATTACCAGGATAGGATATTTTTTATCCCGATATTCCCACGGGATCGACACTTTTGCGGGTGAAACCGCGGGGCTCTGCTAGTATATACATAACTGGCGCAATCCATACTAATATTATAAATTCGAAAGTAACTCTGTCTGTCTGTATGTTACCTTTTCACGCCAAAGCCGCTGGACCGATTTAGGTGAAATTTGGAAAGGACATAGAATACTTTTTATCCCGATATTCCCACGGGATCGAGACTTATGCAGGTGAAACCGCGGGGCGCAGCTAGTGTTTAATATAATGTTTAACAAATTCTTTCTCAATTTTCCAGGTCATAGATGTGTATGAAAACTCTTACGGCGGCCGAGGATGTCTCCTAGTAGTCATGGAGTGCATGGACGGAGGGGAGCTGTTCCAAAGAATACAAGACAACAGAGAAGGGGCTTTCACTGAACGGCAGGCTGCTGAGGTAAGTCATAAAGGCTTTTATTGAATCTGTAGGACACATACCATTACCATAGATCATTCATATTTTACATCTGTCGGTTGCCATGGAGATGCTTGACTGTTGATTGTCAAACGGAGATAAGAAAAGTTTTATTTTAAGTTTTCTTTTATTTGATATTATTATAATTCTAATTTTTACTCCTTCTAATTTGTTTTACTTCTTTTACATTACTAAAAATAGATAAAAACTTTTTTGTGATATTAAGGTATTTATTTACTGCAAGTGTCCATCGAAGAAAGTTACATCTGCCCAATTTGAAAGCAAAATCCCGTGCACACGATGACCACATCTGTTAGCAAGCGTTACTATTAGCAGCCGAGCGCTGCAAGCAAGAATAGCCCTTACTGTGTATAAGTAGATGTAAGTTTCGAAACTTACTCAATTTGAAAACAAAATCCCGTGCACACGATGACCACATCTGTTAGCAAGCTTTACTATAGCGGCCGAGCGCTGCAAGCAAAAATAGCCCTTACGGTGTATAGATGTAATTTTCCTCGATGGTACATCTTAAAAGATACTCTAAAACTCCAACGAGCTCATATGAAAGCATTGCACCGGATCAGCATCTCCTCAACTCGCCATCTTTTCTATTCATTAAACTCCAAACTACAACACATCCACTGCAAACTATACAAGCATCGCGTAATGGCGCCGCCTGGGGTCGGGAACAGCTAGTAAAAAAAACCGGCCAAGTGCTAGTCGGACTCGCACACGAAGGGTTCCGTACCACCGTACAATATTTAACACTACATAATAAAAAAAATCACGTTTGATGTATGGGAGCCCCCCTTAAATATTTATTTTATTTTAATTTTATTATTAAAGTAAAAATACAACTGAGTATTTTGTGAATATTTCAAGTGCCTACCTGTTGCCATTATTGATATCGAGCAAAAAAAGGGCAAAACAATCGCGTTTGTTGTATGGGAGCCCCCTTAAATATTTATTTTATCTTGTCTTTAGTATTTGTTGTTATAGCGGCAACAGAAATACATAATTTGTGAAAATTTCAACTGTCTAGCTATCGCGGTTCTTAAGATACAGACTGGTGACAGACAGACGGACGGACAGCGAAGTCTTAGAGCCTGTGCACACCACGTTTTTTAAACGCGCCGTTGACGCGCGTTTGTAGCTATACGCACGCGAGTCAGACGCAGCCTGTAGACCTTCTGTAGGATAAAAGCGCGCCGTCGACGCACGTTTCTAAAATGCGCATCAACGGCGCGTTTAAAAAACGTTTTTTGTTTTCCTTTGGGTACGGATACGGAACCCTAAAAAGAGGTGAGGTGATAAAATGCAGTGCTCACACGTGTGCTTTACACGTAATGTTTTCTCGGTGTTTACCACTAGAAGAGCAATCTAGTTTTTAAAACCAGATTGCTCTTCTAGTGGTGTCAATTCAAGTAGTGTCTATCTAGACTTGAATTTTACTTTTATTCTAATAATAAAAACTGGCGATCTCTGAAAAAACAATGCCGAAATAAATTGAGAGGTCATGGACATTGTAGTAGAATATTTATTTATCAAAGTAATTAAGGGATCTCACCGAAAAAAATAATATAAATATAATATCCATACTAATATTATAAATGCGAAAGTGTGTCTGTCTGACCTCTTCGCGCTTAAACCGCTGAACCGATTTAGATGAAATTTGATATAGAGATAGTTTGAGTCCTGGGAAAGAACATAGGATCGTTTTTATCCCGATGTTCCCACGGGATCGAAACTTATGCGAGTGAAACCGCGGGGCGCTGCCAGTATTTATATATATTTTTTAAATAAACCAATTCACTTTTCAGTCAGGTCTCAATTCTCATCATCAAATCAATCATAAGTCATTTATTAAAACTAGGCTGAGAATCAGCACTTTTCGAACGTCAAAATTTAAAAAGACAGTCCCCCAAAACGCCCGCCCTTCACCACTTCCTAGTGCTTTCGCTAGGGAGAAGGCACAACAAACTACCCAGCAGCACGATTATAATTCCTGACCCTAATTAATTTAAACCTTATTTCAATTACAGATAATGCACTCAATCTGCGTCGCAGTCCGCCACCTCCACGACTCAAACATAGCCCACCGGGACATCAAACCTGAGAACTTGCTCTACACAAGCACACAACCAAACGCGATACTGAAGCTGACAGACTTCGGCTTTGCTAAGGAGACCTTGACTCCTGCTGACACCCTGCAGACTCCTTGTTATACACCGTATTATGTGGCGCCTGAGGTAAGATCCAAAAAATAAAAATGTTGACTAGCTTTTACCCGCGGCTTCGCTCACATGGTAGACTCAGAAGCGTGCAATTTCCCGGGATAAAAAGTAATTTATTTATTTTACCTTTTATGTACACACATATAATAGGGTGACTGGTAATTAGTGACGGATACTTAAACACGTGATTGTACTCATGATAACAAATAACTTTTACTATGGGACCAAACCTGAAATCGCGAAAAAAAAATTAGCTGTTCCCTACATTTATGTTCGTATTAACTCGTGAAAATGTAGGGAACAGCTGATTTTTTTTACATGATATTAAATCTATTTATATTGACATCACAGCGGCGGGGCCTATCAGAATACCAGCGCTGCGACATTTACTTTTTAAATGTCGCAGCATCATGCTGAGATAGGAGCCTTTTGGCCGTATAGGATTTTCTGTTTCATTTTTCAGTTTGTTACTTTTTTTATATACTCGTAACTTGTTTTTTTTATTTTTCACTGTGTTTAGTTTAGTTTGTGATCTTCCTGTACGAGTCGCAATAAATACTTTTTCTTTCTTTCTTTATATTAAAATGTTATTTAATCCCGTTTTGTTTGCTTTCAGGTCTTAGGCCCGGAAAAGTATGACAAATCCTGCGACATCTGGTCACTAGGAGTCGTGATGTACATCTTACTGTGTGGATTCCCGCCATTCTACTCCAACCATGGGCTCGCCATATCTCCTGGCATGAAAAGGGTTAGTCACAAAATGTACCTACTTTTAATGCACAGACGCCAGCACATCAAGCTACTACAATCTGTCAAATTTCTTTAATAGATTTTGAACTATATCGCTAAAGCTTAAGGTTCAAACTGGATTGGGAAAATTTGACAGTTTCGGGTAGCTTGATGTGCTGGCGTCTGAACAGTCAACAAATGAGATAAGTATGCAGGATCTTCGGATTTAGTTGATGTTTAGTATGAAACCGATGGATGTTGTGGACTAAAATTTAATTTGATAAATTAGCTGTTTGTTTTTTATTAATACAATTAAATTTTATTCGGCAACATCCATCGTTTTCTTACTAAACTTCAACTATATCCGACGATCATGCATACTTATCTCTTTTGTTGACTGTACACACGACGACATAATATTGAGCTATTACATTTGCAGCTTTGTACCTCAAAAGGAAAAACGGAACCCTTATAAGATCATTTCGTTGTCCGTCTGTCTGTCCGTCTGTCAAGACCCTTTTTCTCAGGAACGCGTGGAGTTATCAAGTTAAAATTGACATCAAATACTTAGGGCTGCAATCTCATAAAGCAGTGAAAAAAATCAAACTTCTAAGACAACGCAATCAAAAGATACGGGCGTTTATGTTCCGTTTATGCCGCATATTTTGACACTCGCAGGGAAATCAAAATCTATAGGGTACTTCCCGTTGACCTAGAATCATGAAATTTAGCAAGAAGCAATGTCATGTAGCACAAGTAAACGAAAAAAAATCGAAAACCGAAAATTTGTAGTTACATACATACCTTGTACGGAACCCTCGGTGCGCGAGTCCGACTCGCACTTGACCGATTTTTTTAGACTTGCCCCTATTTATAGATGGGCAATCCACCGGGTTTAAACCCGGTGCTTTTGGTAAACACCCGATAAACACGCAATTTTCTGGGTGTTTACCAAAAGCGCCGGGTATAAATCCAGTGGATTGCCCATCTGTAACCCTATAACTTTCTTTTGCTTCAAAATCAACGGCGAAACGTTGGTATTTATTTTTATATTACTCCTTACCCTAGGCGTGATTTTATATTGTTCAAGTAACTCATTTGATTTTTTACTGAATTTCCAGCGCATCAGACTGGGGCAGTACGATTTCCCGGAGCCCGAGTGGTCCAATGTTTCAACTGAAGCAAAGAATCTCATCCGTGGAATGCTCTCAGTTGACCCCGCTAAGAGATTAACCATTCAGCAAGTAAGTACTTTGTTTAGTAATACTATGCGCATTATTTACTTCTTTTTCGCTTAGCGTTCAAACTATTTTCTTAAAATAAAAAAAAAAAAAAATTCTGAGGGGCACGTGGCTAAATAATAACAGCCGCACAGGTCGATCGATCAGGTTAAGCTACGCTTGCCGCGGTTGGTCTGTGGATGGGTGACCATCTTTATATACCGAGACCCCTCCGTGCCTCGGAAAGCACGTTAAGCCGTTGGTCCCGGCTGTCATTCGTGGATCTTTGACAGTCGTTACGGGTAGTCAGAAGCCCGAAAGTCTGACAACCAGTCTTACCAAGGGGTATCGTATTATCCAGTAACTGGGTTGTGGAGGTCAGATAGGCAGTCGCTCCATGTAAAATACTGGTTTTCAGCTGCATCCGGTAAGACTGGAAGCCGACCCCAACATAGTTGGGAAAAGGCTAGGCAGATGATGTTCAAACTTTTTTCTTTTTGCTCGTCTGCAATGGGTCCTAGCGAGATGATGATGTCTTCCTCAAGAATTGGGCTACCAAACACAAAAATATTTTTTCCGAATCCGACAGGTAGTGCCCTAATCCACAAACTCTTCATAGAATAGATAGGCGTTATGTAATTACCTTAATAATTTCCTCCAATTATGCAAAGAAAAATTGTCGCAATCACCCATTAACACCAACCCATTCTTTTTCCAGGTTATGTCAAGTCCCTGGATCCGTCAGTTCACCCAAGTGCCCCAAACACCATTATATACCCACACACTACTTCGCGAAAGCGGCGAAGTATGGGCAGACGTGCAGGACGAAATGACTCGGTCACTGGCCACCATGCGAGTCGACTACGATCAGGTGACGGCGAGTGTTTACGTGTTTTTTTTTTATTAGTTTTGTACAAAAAGGGGGCTCGTGGCTAAGTACTTGAGGGCTCGTGGCTTAGGAAGTAGAGGGGCTCGTGGCAAAAAAGAGAGGGTCTCGTGGGTTAGTAAGTAGAGGTGCTCGTGGCTTAGTAAGTAGAGGGGCTCGTGGCTAAGTAGCTGGGGGCTCGTGGCAAACAAGAGAGGATCTCCTGGCTTAGTAAGTAGAGGGGCTCGTGGCTAAATAGAATAGGCTCGTAGCTTAGTAAAGAGAAGCTCACAAACACTTCTTTGTGAAAGTGGGGAAGTATGGGCAGACATGCAGGTTAAAATGACTCGGTCACTGGCCACCATGCGAATCGACTACGATCAGGTGACGGCGAGTGTTTACGTGTTTTTTTTTTTATTAGTTTTGTACAAAAAGGGGGCTCGTGGCTAATGTTGGGTAAAAATTGGTCTCGTGGCTAAGTAGTTGAGGGCTCGTGGCTTAGGAAATAGAGGAGCTCGTGGCAAAAAAGATAGGATCTCGTGGCTTAGTAAGTAGCGGGACTCGTGGCTAAGTAGATGGGGGCTCGTGACTTGATAAGTAGCGGGGTTCGTGGCAAAAAAGAGAGGGTCTCGTGGCTTAGTAAGTAGAGGGACTCATGGCTAAGTAGAGTGGGGTTCGTGGCTAAATAGAGAAGGTAGCTTAGTAAAGAGGAGCTCACACACACTTCTTTGTGAAAGTGGGGAAATATGGGCAGACATGCAGGTTAAAATTACTCGGTCACTGGTCAACATATGAGTCGACTACGATCTGAGAGACAATTTTGGTAATTTAAAACGTTCAAAATCTAGTCGCAGACTCATCTCGGCGACAAACAAATATCAAAAACTTGTCAAAATGTAGAGAAATTAGAGGTATTTTTGACAGATTGAGACTGGGATCAGACTGTGAATCTGTCAAAAATACCTATAATTTTCCTACAGTTTTGACGTTTGTTTGTCGCCGAGATGAGACTAAGACTAAATTTTGAACGTTTTAAATTACTAGAATTGGTCTTCAGGTGACGGCGAGTGTTTACACTCGTTTCAATATTAGTTTAGTAATAAAAAAGGGGCTCGTGGCTAATGAAGGGGCAAACAAGATGGTGCGTGGTATAGACAAATTTGAAACTAGGCGTAGATTTTCTTTTTATTTGACCATGTACCGACGCGACGCCAGCACATCAAGCTACTACAATCTGTCAAATTTCTTTAATAGATCTTCAACATTATCGCTAAAGCATTAGGTTCAAAGTTGATTGGGAAATTTGACAGGTTCGGGTAGATTGATGTACTGTCAGTCTACATTATTGATTTCCGTATATAATTTTCTGTTTTTATTTATTTATTTATTAAAACTTTATGCACAAGTAAAAACTGTACAAAGGCGGACTTAATGCCTTGGGCATTTTCTACCAGTCTACCTTAGGGATTACCTTACCTTACCTTAGGGTTTTTTTGTGTTATTGTGCTAAAATACGTAATCGTAAACTAACTTTAAGATAATTTGACTCTTTTGTTATTTGTGTGTGAAATACCAGACTGTGTTATGCTGATTAATATCAACGATATCACCTTTTATTTAACGAAACCAGCGTTAATAATATACAGGGTGGCAGAGACAGCCACGCGCAACCTAACCATAGATACGTGATTCTGAACCTCTTTTTTTTTTTGGATGGGAAATCATCTAATGACTCCTCCCGCTCTGGAGTGGAAGGGAGTGTCAGACTCTTACTGACTAAAACCCACCCGTGTTCCTTCCTTAGCCCTTTATGTTCCGGGGCAGCGGTAACCCTTTCGGACGATCTCGCTACCCCGGCAGGCTTCGGCCCTAGCGGGCCCCTTCCTATTCTGAACCTCTCTGAGTTGAATCTCTATGTCGGTTATTTAAAAAAAAATGCTGTTTCATATTTTTTGACCAGTGGCAGTGGGCAGGGCACATTGCTCGCAGAACAGATGGCCGAAGGAGCCGAAAGGTTCTGGAGTGGCGACCGCGTACCGGAAGACGTAGCGTTGGAAGGTCTCCCACAAGGTGGACCGACGACCTTGTGAAGGCCGCAGGAACCCGTTAATTGCGAGAAGCACAGTACTGGTCGAAGTGGAGGTGCTTGGGGGAGGCCTATGTCCAGCAGTGGACGTCTTTCGGCTGAAATGATGATGATGGATGATTTTTTCGTGTATTCCCGTTCGTCGCCCCGACTTCGTCCACCTAGTGGAACGAACGAGAAGTAATTATTTTTTTTCCCGATCGTCCCACTGATTTTGTTGGTGGGACGAACGGGAATAATTTATTGTTTATTGGGAATACACGGATTGTTTGACCGCGTAGGGCTCAGCGCAGACAGAACGGAGCGCAGCGGAGAGGATTTTATTAACGCACTTGAAAATAAACTTTAAAATTATTACAATAAAGTGCATAAGTGCTTGAACCTGATAAAAAATGCTCGCGCGTCCTCGAAGACGCGTCCTCGGAAGCTCGAGCATATGCGATCCGTAAAGAAAATACTCGAGACCGCGCGGGGATTATTCCTCTCTGTCTGCGCTGACCCTAGGCATTTTTCTATGAAACAACATGATAACCGGCGAAATATATCTACGCTAGGGTGTCTAGAATCATGAGCTGAATTCATGGTTACAACTTGCGCGTCGATGTCCCTACAACCCTGTATAATTGTTTCGAGTGTAAAGCCGAGATTTAGAAAACTTTACTTAGCTCATGCTTTGGCTTAGATTTATGTTTCCGTGTCTATCTTGCACTTTTAGTTTGACAGTTGTACGACAGTGATAGGAGTAACGCTTAGCCAAAGCACTTGCTAAGTAACGTTTATAAATCTCGGCCTAGGTTTAAAAAAAATGTGAGATGAACCCCACTACACAGAAAAATACTCTCATATTATTTTCAATATCATCATTGCCTAGCCTTTTCCTGTTGGGGTCGGCTTCCAGTCTAACCGGCGGGGCAATTGCGTAACACATTATCAATCGGGATCTGTTTCATTTTGACAGTTCAACAACATTCATTGCGTTATTTACTTGTTGAGCAGACAAACTTTTCGAACTTATGAAGCAATGGATTAGCAATTTGCTTCAAAATGATTCAGATTCCGATTGATAGTGTGTTACGCAATTAGGGTGCTGATGCAGCTGAGTACCAGTATTTTACATGGAGCCACAGATTATTTTCACTTTTAACAAAAACTAACCAACAAAATTCTAATTTACAGGTACAAATCAAAGCGCTGGAACAGAGCAATAATTCCCTCCTAAACAAGAGAAGAAACAAGGTCGGCGCTTGATCTTAAAGCGGCAGCACTTTAGAGACACGTCGTGAATATACGAAATGACGAGCAGTAGTGAAAGAACTTTGTATGTGATTTTATTTGGCACTTTTTTGGTGTTAGCGCCATCTAGTTGGTGTTGTTGGTAGTTTTGATGTTGCTTTTTTTTTAGGTATTTTCTAATAATTATTGTGTATTTCGTACAGATCGATGCTGAAGGGCGATTTGAATAGACCTTTGGGTAGATATTTGATAGGTACACACGGCTACATATCAAGCTATACATTTCCAGTTTTAGCTGACCTCATTGTATAGGTTTTTCGTACAATCAGAAGTCAGCTTATACTGGTTATGTATAGCTTGATGTGTAGCTGTGCGTAAATAGTAAACCACATGGGTACTCTGAGGTTTCAGGATCTCTGAGGGGCAATTCTCGTAATTTTCTGAACGTTCACAGTCTGATCTCAGTCTCAATCTGTCAAAAAATACTTCTAATTTCCCTATATTTTGACATTTGTTTGTCACCTAGTTGAGACTGCGACTAGATATTGAGCGTTTTGAATTACGAGAATTGGCCTTCTGGTAGGTGTAATCCGCGTATTAACAAAAGCGTCATTCATTTGTTCGGAAATCTGGAAAGCGCCATCTGTCGGCGGAACCACGCGTTTTGGTTTGCCGAACGAAATGGACGCTATGGTCGCGTGTTCGCGCGGGGATTGTTTTGGTTAGGTCGTGGTCTACTATGAATACGGTGTACCCTCTCACAAAAGCCCATTTAAACAAAAAATATGTTTTTATTAATATACTATTTTAGATGCACGTCAAATTAAAATACTTCAATAAAAATCAAGACATTTAAAAGTTCCAACATGTATTTGTCCATATTTCGTTTGTTTATAACTTAATATAATTTATTGGAAGATACCAAAAAAAAAAATATGTTTAGAATAAAAATATTATGTGTAACAAAATTGTCGTCTAGTTAATTGGTAAATATAATATCGAGATTCATAGATTCAGGAATAAGAACCACAAATAATATGTTAGTTAACAAAAAAAAATAGTCAATTTTGTCTACTTACTTATAGATTATTTTTTTTACAATCACGTTCGAAATCACAATTATTTTTAATGTAATATTAAGTTATTAGATTAGCTTAGTTTGTAAGATTATTTTCTCTTTACGAGGTTAAAATTACCCTACATTTTTGAAAGCCTGTAAATCTAAATTAAATCTCATGTCGACTTAAATGGCAACCTCATCATTTGCCTGCCTTTTCCCAACTATGTTGGGGTCAGTTTCCAGTCTTACCAGATGCAGCTGAATACCAGTATTTTACACGGAGCGACTGCCTATGTGACCTCCACAACCCAGTAACTTGATAACATGATACCCCTTTTAGTACTGGTTGTTAGACTTTCGGGCTTCTGACTACCCGTAACGACTGTCAAAGATCTAAAAATGACAGCCAGGACCAATGGCTTCCCGTGCTTTCAGACTGAAATAATATTAAACAAACAATAGGAAATCGTGACTAACTGACTGATCTATCGACACATAGCTCAAACCACTGAACGGATTGGGCTGAAAGGGATTCTTAACATTTTTCTATAGAAGATAGCAAATCCACCCGCCGCTATTTGAATACATTGGATTGCGTATACGTACGTAATTACTGCATTTTTTTGTTCAATGATTTTCATAGTTCTCATGTGGCGATCTTTACCTCGAAAATATATCTGGAACGTGACGCTTTAGGGTACAGACGCCAGCACATCAACCTACTACAATCTGTCAAATTTCTTTAATAGATTTTCAACTTTATCGCTAAAGCATACGGTTCAAAGTTGATTGGGAAAATTTGACAGTTTCGGGTAGGTTGATGTGCTGGCGTCTGTACAATGTTATTCGTCATTTTTTGTTTGTATAAGTATCCCCTATTCATATATACTACATTAATAGTGCGTGGAAGCTTTGAAAAAAAAAAAAATGGCAGCGGTTCGGATATGCCACAGAGGTTCGAACCCCTTTGGTACACAGATAGTTATTACGACGTAGGCATCCTCGAAAAAGAGGTTTTTGGAAATTCGACCTTCAAGGGCGTGAAAAGGAAAGATTTTGTGGTTTGTAATGATAAAAGTTGACATGATATTTGACGACACAAAATTGAGCAGGCTCTTTGAAAATGGTGGTTAAAATATAATTAAGGGATGTATTAATAATTGTAAATAGGAAAAGGTATGTCTACTTAAAACCGGTTCCAGATTACCTACTTAAATGTTATTGCGCAGCCTCAAATATTCCCGATCAGTAGCGGATTTGTCGTCAACACAGTTGACGGTCGGGAATAAAAAGGGTTCATTCGTTCATAGTGTTGACGAACGGAACTTTATTTTCCCAATCGTACACATATGCTTAGTTCAAGATGGTCATGGTTTAGAAAAGTGGAGTTCTTTTTAAATTTTAACTATGCATATGTACGATCGGGAAAAAATCAGTTCGTCAACACTTAAACGACAGGGTATTACTGATAGGA
This sequence comes from Hydraecia micacea, assembly GCA_914767645.1. Classification (NCBI taxonomy): domain Eukaryota; kingdom Metazoa; phylum Arthropoda; class Insecta; order Lepidoptera; family Noctuidae; genus Hydraecia; species Hydraecia micacea. The sequence goes on from OU611804.1 coordinate 4,387,518, forward strand.
AATAATAAAAAAAAAAATGCGACGTGACAACGTCTTATAAATCGATGAACGCCGACTGAACGCACGAAAAAGCATGACTCATTGTCAACTTCCGCCTGAGCCGTGTGCAAGCGAGAGCGCGGAACAAGCGATAGAGAGGCACGATCGGATGTTTTCTTATGACGTTATCATGTAAAAATATCGTCCTTTGACGACAAGATGTTACTGATGCGGAATATTCGCGCTGCCTTCTGCGCAGTTCGAACCGATCATGATTCATGGACGTACTGTACCTATCTTTTGTTGTCAGTGCACGCAATTTTTTTTATCGCTGCCATAACTCATACATAACGCAAAAAAGTTACTACATTTGTAGTAACTTACAGATGTAATCAAATAAGTTAAGCTTAGGACCGAGATACACTTGCGACTAAAAAATCGCAAGTGTCTTACGTTTGCGCTAGCCTTTATTAGATAAGACTTCACAAGTTTACAAGTTGTGATTAGTGTAAAAAATATTTTTTAATAATTAAATGTTACTTAATCGCTTATTTAATAGGACTTAACTAGTAATAACCGGTCGATGTGTGGAATAACTGATTACGATAACTTTTTTTTTCTTATTTAGATTGACTATGTTCCTTTAGCTGGTCAGTGTTGCGTTTAACCAATGGGTTATTGCATAACATATACAATGGCAATCGATCGCAATGCCTTTCATTTTGAGAGTTCAGTCGTGTTCATTGCGTTATTTATGTTGTTGACCAGATGAATTCTTCAAACTTATGAGGCAATGGATTGGGAATTTTCTTTTAATTAGAAAGTATGTTTGCGTAATTAGGGTGTAGGCAATATTTAATATAACTGACTAATTTGTCAGATTTTCTTGGCAGGCGTTTTTTAATAAAGCAGAAAATTATTCAAAGAAACTTGTAAAAATTGTCAGATTGCGACCTGTTGGTTTTATTAAATAGTCTTCTGGCAATGCTTCTTTCCCAAAGCTATTCAATATTTTGGGTCCGTAATATCTAAAAGATCTTTGACAATTTTTCAAACCGCGAGACAATGTTTTTTTTTTTGTCATATTGACAAAAGTCTAGTCGTTACATCACTAAAAGGTACAGACATTTTAAATTTAGTTTTTTTAAGATATATTTATAAGTTGCAAGAACTTAAGTAAGTATGTTTGAATCATTCCAGTTTATTTTATTATCATTTCAAACAACAATAATAAAAATATAAGTAATATGCATGATATTACGGACCCTATGAAGATTAAACTAAGACTCGCTTTGGAAAAGACATTATTAAAATATGTCTATACGACTATTCGCTGCGAATCGCATTTCGAAATAGACTAATATAAAAAAAAAATGCTATAATTTTATATTCATTTACAGTCGGAGAAATTAATTGATCAACAAAAATTTGCTGTGTTATAGCCATTTCATACAATATGTCAGAGTGACAATTCGACGATGAAAAGACAAGAACTCCTAACTGAAATTTTTTTCAATTTTACTTTTTTTACGTACCTACTTAGATACTTTAAATAATCGTTTGTAAAGTATATCTACGTAAAAAAAGTAAAATTGAAAAAAATGTCAGTTAGGAGTTCTTGTCATTTCATCGTCGAATTGTGATTTGAATATACGGACAATTTAAGTTGGTTGGATGACGCTGGCAGAATAGTCGACATCGGCTCAGTTGCCAAAAAGGAAAAAAAAAATTGTTGGATTTAATTTGCTAAACAATTAATATCTCAAGACTTGATGTTCGATTATAATTTTGGAGTTTTCAAAAATGTTTGTATCGCAATGTCAACTAATATTTAAGGGATATTAGTCCTTGCAAGCTTAAATTGTGCTAGAGTAGGCTTACGTCAGTAAACCAGATAAGACGCTTCACTTTTTACATTCATTCAGCATTTTTCACTTGAAGTGAAACAACAGTGAAGTGAGCTGTCAATAGTGTCTAGTACCTAGGTATATGGTGTAATGACAGCTCACTTCACCTAAGTTTTCACGGTGAGGACTTTTACAGCTGGACAGAAAATGAACTAAAAGTGAAACATGAATTCAATATGGAATCGATCCGATGATGTTAGATTTCGGCACTCGCCATCTTTCACTCGTATAGCGAATCATCTAAAAATGAAATGAAATGAGGATGAACATTCATTGCTATGTAATTTTGTAAGTGGCGTGTAAAAATGGAATGAAACAAAAATGAACATTCATTCAAGGGAAGCGTTTCATATCAACCGATCTTTTCTGTAAAAATTTCACCGTAGATTTTTACAGAATAGACCGATGTTCTTTTGTCTAAAACTCTTCAAAATTGTCAATTTACAATCTTAATGTCACATTGTGCAGTGCTGTCACAAATGTATTGTATACCTTAGTATAAAAAAAGTATAATAAAATATATGAGTGATTTATATGCTAATATGTATTGTAAAAAATAAATAAGGCTGTACCCTATTTTTGTGGTTTTAATAATATCCTGCACCCTATTTTTTAGTTATTTATAACCTTGTTCTCTCGGATAAATTGGAATCTCTTTTTTGTGTTTTTCGCAAATGTCTCAAAAACTATTCCTAGGTCCAATGACATTCTCATATCCCCCCGTTATATAACACCCCCTGGGATTCTGTCTCCTGATTAATGGATGACTTTTAATTGACTTTGATGTCGTGAGAATTACCTACTAATGACCGAGACCGTTATTGGTTAAAATTAAGACGATTTGCATAGATCCACCGGCTTAACGTCCTTTCCGAGACACGGAGGCGTCTTGGTATGTAAAGATGGTCATCCATCCACGGACCAACCACGACAAGCGTAGCTTAACCTGATCAATCAATAAACATGGTTAACATGGCTATAACAATAGCGGCAACAGAAATACAATCATCTGTGAAAATTCTGTTTAGCTATCACGGTTCATGAGATACAGCCTGGTGCCAGACAGACAGACGGACAGTGGAGTTTTAGTAATAGGGTCCCGTTTTTACCCTTTGGGTACGAAACCCTAAAAATGAAAAATAAAAATAATTTAACAAAATGTTTATTTATTATTCATTACAATGCACCAATACTGGAATTTATAAACATAATTACATAAAAATATCAATTTAGTTACAATCACGTATATGATGACGACATACTGAGCGAAATTCAAAGGCGAGTTCATCGACAAAAACATTACATAGAAAAACATTACTTACCCTCTTTCTGGGGCAGTCGGGTAAAATAACAGAATGGCTAGAGAGAAACGTATCGCGCATCTCATTATCACCTTGAGTGCTACAAGGATTTTTTTGGTGCCTGAATGACCTAGACAGGGGGACGTTGTTGGTATAGTTTACTAGGGCAATTACGATAGTGGACATATTCTGTTGAATGATAATTTCTACCAAAGGCAGTGGCGTTTATATATCAAAAGCGAAAGGGACGGCGAGCGATAAAATGGCGTCTAATCAATATGTTGCCAATATAAAAATGCCGCTGCGTTTGGTAGAAATTATCACCCAACGGAATATACCCACGATCTTAATTGCCCCCGTAAACTCTATACATTTTGTGAAATTGTCACCAGCCTGTCGCAACTCTCTAACAAAAAAGTGAACTATGGAGTTTGCGCTAAAAATAATGGCGGCTATCGCTGTCTCGCTTTAACATCTATTCGACTCTATCGCACCATCACTGAATCTTGTCAGTTTGATGCACAGACTCAAAAAGTACTCTGACTCTGTGCTACAATTTAGGGTATATATGTTCTGTGGCTACAATATAATACGTAATTACGTAGTTCGACTTAGCGCTGTTTTTATTGTTTTATTTTTATTTTGTGTATATTTTATACCGTACATTGGAGTTATTATTATTTATGTAAGTGAGTGTATTGTTGCAATGCATTACAAAACCTGTGAAATATGTGGTTTACGATCCGGCCGGTCAAATCAATGGTCAAATGCGAATCTTCATGACCAAAATTTCCATTGAATAAAGATAGGTAAGCGTAATAATTATTATCAATTGGTATGTAAAAAAAAGTTGTTACGCTCTTACAGAAAATAAATTAGGTGAATAGTGGTAGACAGCGAAATTAAAATTTTCTTACGTTTTATACAATTTGCAGGTCAGTGTTAGGTTGTATCTTGATAAAAATATGATTCGCGACTATAATAGATATGTATTTACAGAATTGTAGTCATTAATATCATTAAAATATCTTTAGATTTGTACCATAAGCAGTTTTCCATAAGAGATTTGTTCTTAAGGTACAGACGCCAGCACATCAACCTACACCTAACCGTCAAATTTTCCCAATCAACATTGAACCTTATGCTTTAGGTTATGCATAAGGTTCAATGTTGATTGGGAAAATTAAACAGAATTATAATCATTACAATCAGTATACACTGATTGTAATGATTATAATTCTGTAAATACGTATCTGTTATAGTCGCGAATCATATTTTGATCAAGATACAATGACCCAAAATTACAAAAAACGTAAGAAAAATGGAATTTAGAGCTAAAATTTACAAAAATACAAAATATCCTGTCAATATAGTAGTGCTTGACGCTTGTTATTTTTTATCGACTATCGATATTTTTATTATTCTAACTTATAATTTACTTCACTGTTTAATGAATTTAGTTGACATGCTTTTTTTTTAAATTCCAGTACCTTCAACCTCAACTGCAAAAATAGCAACTCTGAAAAGAAAACCAACGACGACTTCAAAAATAGAACCTACTACACCTCGAAAAAGAAAACTGTTAAATAAATTTGAACAGCGAAAAAAAGTTGAACAAATAGAAAAAAAATCATCACCCGTATTAAAAGTCGCGCAGCAGATAAGCATAGCAAAATAAAGTTCAGTTTTTCTAAGTTTTGTTTTATTTTATAATTACCACGAAAATAATTAGGAATGTAAGAAAATTAGGAACCTGGTATTTTTTACAGCAACTTATCGATAAAAAATTACGAGTGAGTAGTAGTACATCCCTATCTTGTGATTATGTTGGCAGCTTTACGTCATGCCTGCAGTCTGCATAGTCTGTGTCATTTTTGCTATGTTGGTATTGAGTTTTAGCGCAAACTTCATACAAACGCCGTTTTTCATCTTTTTCTATGGGAGTCCCGTCTCTTCTAAGGAACGTTACTTACTCTATGATTGTCACAGAAATTGTATTGAAAAAACAAACAAAAAGATTCTTGTAGTGTGGTTTGTAATTGTATAGTAAGTTCATATTTAAATGCGTTTTCTCTTTGCGAATAGATCGGTTTTTCTATAATCTATCGGTTTGATCGGACTACTTTCATTGGTGTCATTTTTTGATAGCCAGAAACTTATTTTTGTGATATTTTCGAAGGACACTTTTATTTAGAAGTAAAATCTTTGAATTTCGTTGAGTAGATACATCTTTATACTCGTCATAATGTTTATACACCCATATACTTCTATTATTATGTTTACTAATGCACCTTTTTCTTATTATTTTATATTATTCTTTATTATTATTAATTATAGTAGGTATACAATTAGACATGTTTAAGGATCTTAAATATTCTAATTTTCCTATTTTCATTCGAATTGCAGAGATTCTCTTATAATTTTAACTTAATTTTTAAGTCCAATATCATAATGACAATGTTTTAAAATTACATTCTTACAAGATTACAAATTGTATTAATTAAACGACATGGATTCATCTTTGAAGTAAATAATATACTGCATTTTTTTGTGAATTTATGTTTAATGCAGTAGGGTCGCCCCCTATTACATGGGACTTCAACTAAATAACTGTCTTGACCCTTCAGGGGATACGGACTTGATGTTAAGAAGCAAATTTTCCCATACAAAACCTATTTCCTTACATAAAAAGCGATCCTATAAAGGTTCCGTTTTCCTATTTAGATCGGACCCTGAAAAACTCATACAAAATCAGATAATACTTATTCAATAATACAAAATTAAAACATATTTAAGGTTCACTAACACCACAAATCACTAAATACGTTGAGCGCTAAACGCATCTATTAAGAATAAGAGGAAGAATAGGAAATAGTTAGAAGTAGAAGACTTTATTATGAATTAAGAATTTGAGATAATTTTCAAGTTATGGAACAACTAACTGAATGGTTATACTTCACAAAGTTCAAATTCCATTGCAACCAAAAACTTATTAGGACCGTTTTCTTACAATTGGTCACTCAAAAATCAACTTAAAATACATCTCACTAAAGTTGATAACTTATTAAGTAACGATGGAATGTAAATTATCTGAGATTATGAACACTGATATAGTTATTTGTGGTGTAAACAGACCTCAGTAATATTTCATATCCAAATTTATATAAAAAAATAAAAATTGTCTGGTCAAAAATATTCAAAAATTGTAAAAAAAAAAAAACACTTATAATGTGCAAAATAACTTCAGTCTCGAAAGTCGGTGGTTTTCGTTGATAATTTTTTTAAACCAACTTCCAAAACCCTAAGTTATTTTGCACTGACATCATCTTTTCTTGTAAATTATGTTTTTATCAGCTTATTTATAGGTAACTGAACAATATATAGATGACAGGGGCTATCCACGCACAGTGTGAGAGGGTCAAGCCTGTCAGACACGCGAATATGTACCACAGGACACCCAAGATGAAGAGTTGCCAGATAACGTGGAACATCAGGAGACTGAAAGAGAAAAATATAGAATAATTATTATTTACCTGACGTCTGATTTTTTTTAGCTCACCGTTCGATCAGAACCAGGCTCGTGCCGAACGGCGCGTATGTGTTCCACGCGCGCCTCAAAGATATGTCAGCATAAGGGAAGGGGCCCGTTAGGGCCGAAACCTGCCGGGGGCAGCGGGATTGTCCGAAAGGGTTACCGCTGCCCCGGAACATAAAGGGCTAAGGAAGGAACACGGGTGGGTTTTAGTCAGTAAGAGTCTGACACTCCCTTCCGCTCCACCCAGAGCGGGAGGAGTCATTAGATGATTTCCTATCCATAAAAAAAGGGCTGATTTTTCAATTGACAATTTTTATTCGTGGAATAAAATTGATGTGATAGTAGGAGAGACGCTTAGACATTTATTTTTTAAATGTCGCAGCATCATGCTGAAATAGGAGCCTTTTGGCGTCGTCTAAGACTGTTTCATTTTTCTGTTACTTTTTTTTTTAAATATAATTTGGTTTTTATTTTTATGTGTTTAGTTTAGTTTCTGATCTTCCTGTACAAGTCACAATAAATACTTTTTCTTTTTTTCTTAGCCTCGTCTTGCCTTGGTGAGACGTGGCCTTTGCCTTGCGGTGGGACAATAATAGGCTGGTAACGAATATCCTCGACTTTTTTTTAACTTTTTTATTGCTGGTTGGGCCCTCTTTTGACCTCGATGACGCCTGATGGAAAGCGATTGATGAGGTCTATGATGGAACGAGCGTGTCCAGAAGATGCCTAAGGCACTGAAACTCTCACGCATCGACGAAACACAGCAGGCTGCTTGACGCCGGACTGCGGTGGGAGGGTGGTCGCTAACCAGGTGGGCGTTAGCACTACCACCGCAAGGGAAGAATTTGCCAGTCAAATAAGGTGTTGGTTGTGACTGTCCAGGATGCGCCGAGCGCGAGCGTTCAGTTGAGTAACTGGCGGAACAAACTGCGCTACACGAGGAGGCTTCTTCATGCATCCCAAAACTTTCACCAGTATTATCATTTCGTCTTGAGGGGGATCTGCCGGGGTAGCGGGATTGTCCGAAAGGGTTACCGCTGCCCCGGAACATAAAGGGCTAAGGAAGGAACACGGGTGGGTTTTAGTCAGTAAGAGTCTGACACTCCCTTCCGCTTCACCCAGAGCGGGAGGGGTCATTTCATGATTTCCCATCCATAAAAAAAGGGGGATCTGTCAAAGAAGCTCCTTCTTATACGAGTATTATATTCGAACGTTATAATTCATATACTTACACCATGTCCTTTTTCCGTGCGGCAGGTAAAGATGATTCCTTCTCACGGTTCAAGTATCGTCTGACGCCCAAATGTAGTGTTTTGAAGTATTCGACCCACTGTAATTAAAGTAATATTTAGTACTTTAATATAGAGAAAAAAAACTTTGCCAGTCAGCGAGGTGGTAGTGTGGTTGACTATCGAGGATGCATTCCACACACATAATTATACTAGCTGCGCCCCGCGGTTTCACCCGCGTAAATGTCGATCCCGTGGGAATATCGGGATAAAAAGCCTATATGATAATCCAGGGTACCAGCTACCTCCATACAAAATTTTATCAAAATTGGTCCAGCCGTTTGAGCATGAAGAAGTAACAAACATATAAACACACATTCACACACACTCACAAACTTTTGCCTTTATAATATTAAGTGTGATAACATTACGCCTGCAAAAGGGATGGCAGTGTACAATATACGTTTACCTATGGCATTAAGTTCGCCTCTGTACATTTATTTATTTTATCACTACAAAACATACAATGGGCGGCCTTATCGCATTCTACGATCTCTTCTAGGCAACCGTTTAATGCTTTTAATGCAGCTAGTGTTATATAATTTGTCAATTGCAAGATAAACTACGAAAAATATCATTAGTAAAATAGATTTCATGAGCTTTTCGTAATTTATTGAAAATCCATCATCCGCTGGATATTCAAAATCAATTCATTTATTCAAATTAGGCTGAGAATCAGCACTTTTCGAACATCAAAATTACTTAAGACAGTCCCCCAAAACGCCTGCCCTTCACCACTTCCTAGTGCTGTAGCTGGGGAGAAGAAGTGGCGCAACAAACTCCCCAGCAGCTATCTGTTCAGTTAAAAAAAAACTATTGACCTAGAATCCAGTATCCAGCCGGATACTTGTCAAATATCCGTCTCATCTCGGCTAAAACACTAGCAATACTTACATGTAGTGTAGATATATCAATAAAGAACAGCTCCTTATCCGTTTGGTTCAATTTCTTGGCCAATTCTAAAGTGTTCGGGTTGTAAAACCTCCACTCGCTAAAGATAAAGCGTTGCAGCCGGCTCAGAGAGTTCCATACATTCTTGTGGAGACGAATCAGGCTGAAAAAGGGAGATAATAATTATTAAAATCCGTGTACAAGCCCTTCGTATGCCACGGACCGTGGATCCACGCGAGACACAATGGCTTTTTATTTTTTGAAGTGAAAACTCCTTTAAATGCCCAACGCGCCATTGGGCATTTTTTGAGATGGGAAAAAATCTATGAATTTGCGCCACTGTTACCGTAACCGACACCGCTTCGGATGTGTTCGGCTGTCCTCGGGATGCACTCGGTTTTAATGTATATCCGATATGTCAGTGAGTGATGGCAAAGTATTCTGTTTGTGTTTTGTTTTCACTTCTGTCGGCACTCCCGGTGTTTTTTTTTTTTTTTTTTTGTAATTACGGCATTCATTGTGTGGAAATCGGTTGTCATGGTATGGGCATGTGATGCGGAGGAATGAGGAAAATGTCGTGAGGAGAGTTTTGAGTATGAATGTCGATGGCTACAAGCGTAGAAGACCAAAAAAACGATGGATGGAATGTGTGAATGATGATATGATTAGAAAGGGGGTGACTACCGAGATGACGTCTAATAGAGAACTATGGAAGAAAAAGATATGTTGCGCCGACCCCAAATAAATTGGGATAAGGGCAGGAGTATGAATGATGAATTACGGCATTCAACCGGTCATGTGCGGTTGGATTAAGTGGCTAAAGAGTGATACTTACATTGGTTTACCGCCAGTAAATCTTAGCATTATGTCTAGTAATAAAGCCGGGAAGAAATGCACGAAGATCGCAGAGATGCGGAACATTAGCAGAGACGGCACGAACTTGAGGTGTGGGTACCTGTACAAAAGTAATTAACAAATATAATTACAAGGGTTAATTAACAAATCTATATATATAAAAGGAGAACTGACTGACTGACATATCAACGCACAGCCCAAACCGCTGGGTCTAGAGATCCCAAATTTGGCACGTACGTTCCGTATGAGGTCTAGGTGCACTAAGAAAGGATTTTTCAAAATTCACCCCCTAAGAGGGTGAACGGGGGGAGGGAGGGTGAAATTTCACGCGGACGAAGTCGCGGGAAGAAGCTAGTATTTTATACAGAGTGAAATTTTAATCACCGTTTTCTTCTTAAGAGGTCATTGTACTCATCATTATGAACAACTTTTAAGTACTATGGGACCAAATCTGAATACGTGAATAAAAAAATCAGCTGATCCCTACATTTATGTTCGCAAAACTCGTGAAAATGTGTCACTTCACTTTGTGTAAATTATTTCATCACTACTGCTCTCAAAATGGTGACAGAAAACATCATCTAGAAACTAAATATTGGAAAACAAGATATGTGACATCAACCAACCCGCACTTGACCTACGTGGTGGACTATCAAAGTCAAAGTCAAAACGTTTATTGCAAACTAAGTGTACAATGTTGGTGTTATCTTATGTTAGTACTTATGACTTAGCAGCCTTTTACAAGCATTGCAATTATCATTCGCCGGTCCTTATCATCATAAATTTACATGCATTAAACATTATTATTAATTATTTTCTTTTATATTAGTACAATTAAAATGAGAAATTAGTTACGTATGTCAAAATTAAATGTCAACAATAATATAATACAATTATTAAGCAATATTAATGTCATCCTTTTCAGGTAGTACAAATTATAATTATACGAGTATATTAAGAGATTATCTCACAGAGAGGAGGCCTGCGTCCCAGCAGTGGGAATGTTATAGGCTGATCATGCAGGTAGGATGTTGGTACTTACCACACGGCACTCTTCAATGGATACTTATGCAGCATCCCATTTACTGTGTTCTCTAGCATGGACCAACAAAATGGCTTGCAAGTCGACGATGAGCAGTGGTATACTGTCAAACCGGATCTAAAAATAGAAGACAAAGCATTTATTTCAAACTAGCGGCGCTTCACGGTTCCACCCGCATAAGTGTCGATCCCGTGGGAATATCGGGATAAAACATATCCTATGTCCTTTCCCGGGACTCAAACTATCCCTATACCTAATTTCATCTAAATTGGTTCAGCGGTTTAAGCGTGAAGAGGTAACAGATAGACAGACACCCTTTCGCATTTATAATATTAATATGGATATCATGCTGATACAGCTAAGTGTTATGTTTATTTGAATTCAGAATCATCAAGTTTAGGAACAACAAACTAAATGACAAAGTTCAAATTCCATGGAAAACAACATGTTTTTAAATACCTTTTTATAACAAGTCGCTCAAAATTCAACATCAACTTAGAATAGGTACATAACACATAAGTGGCTATGATATGTAAATTATCTGAGATTATAAATTCAGGTATTGTTTGAGGAAAATTGCGACTAAGAGCTACAAAAACTCCACAAAGTACTGTATATAGAGTTATGAGGAACAGGGTGTAAAGTCACTCATACTCTATAGAAATGGGAGGATCCTCAGACCAGCATAGTTGTTCATAACCATACGACAGGCTATCGTATCGAAAATGGCACATTTCGATAACCTGATTTGACTTGCCCCGACAGCAAACAGCTGTCGGAAGAATAGCGGGCGTCTATTTGAATTAAACTGACAAACTTTGCGGGTTTTGGACTGGTGAACAGCGCTTAGAGGACTTCTACGAAAACATTGATTGATGTTCGATACGGTATGGAAGCGTATCGAGTGGTTGTGAATGCAGGACGGGTTTCGTGTCTGGCGGGCAACTGCCCGACGATTGATGTCGGGACATTGTATACAGGGTATCCGGTAATTAATGGATAACCTCTTAAGGGGTCGTTGTACTCATCATTATGAACAACTTTTACTATAGGACCAAACTTGAAAAAAAATCAGCTGTTCTCTACATTTTAACGAGTTATACGAACATAAAATAATGTAGGGAACAAGTGATTTTTTTTCGCGATTTCAGGTTTGGTCCTATAGTAAAAGTTGTTCATAATGATGAGTACAATGTTATCTTAAAAGATTGTTGCTGTTTTTCCAATAACCCTGTATATGCTAGTCGCGCGGTAGACTCCGCTTGCGCGATGCAGGATTTTGCGTGACGTCAGTGCGATGCGTAGATTATGCCACATCCACAATACCAACAGAAGCAACTCAATATCCTAAACTCTTTAACTTACGTTGATTTGCCTGCTTCCCAGCCTGCGACTAACAACTCATTGACGACCACATCCACAGGTATGTAATCAGCTATGTTCTCTATAGCCAACGGTAAGCGACGGACTACGCCTGAAAATTATAGAAATATAATCATGAGAAATATTATACACGACGAATATTTTAGAAAGAAAAAAAAAATACATTTATTTAGCACAGGCTCATGCGGGTTGCAGATCACGAGCTAAGCTACGCTTGCCGGGGTCAATCAGTAGATGGGTGACCATCCATTACCGATGGGCTGTGCCTTGGAAAGCACATTAAGCTGTTGGTACCGGCTGTCATTCGTAGACCTTTGACAGTCATTACGGGTAGTCTGAAGCCCAAACGTTGAACAACCAGTCTTACCAAGGGGTATCGTATTACCCAGTAACTGGGTTGTGGAGTTCAGATAGGCAGTCGCTCCATGTAAAATACTGGTATTCAGCTGCATTCGGTTAGACTGGAAACCGACCCTAACATAGTTGGGAAAGGGCTAGGCAGATGATGACCTTATTTCGTATACAGTAACTAGCTGTGCCCGCGACTTCGTTCGCGTGCCTGACAAGACGTTTTATTTTTTTTGCGCGGAACCCAATTTTTTTTCTAAAATAAAAGTAGCCTAAGTTACTCATTATTACATCAGCTATCTGCCAATGAAAGTCCCGTCAAAATCGGCCCAGCCGTTTCAGAAATTAGCCGGAACAAACAGACAGACAGACAAAAATGTAAAAAAGATTATTTTGATATGCATTTAGTAAGAAGCGGTTATTTTAATATTACAAACAAGACACTCCAATTTTATTTATTTGTATAGAGAATAGATTATATTTTACCTTTAGCGGCTCCCATTAGAAAACCTTGTGGGCCCACTTTGGAGCATGTCCAGCCCGGTATCGGTTCCTTCCATGCCGCAACGACTGGAAAAATAGATTTTTCATTTAACACCACGCCTGTACACCCCGATGGTGTAGCCAGAGTTGTATGGCCAACACTTTTTTTTTTTTTTTTTGGATGGGAAATCATCTAATGACTCCTCCCGCTCTGGGTGGAGCGGAAGGGAGTGTCAGACTCTTACTGACTAAAACCCACCCGTGTTCCTTCCTTAGCCCTTTATGTTCCGGGGCAGCGGTAACCCTTTCGGACGATCCCGCTACCCCGGCAGGCTTCGGCCCTGGCGGGCCCCTTCCTTTATGCTGACATCTCTTTGAGGCGCGCGTGGAACACATACGCGCCGTCCGGCACGGGCCTGGTCCTGATCGGGCGGAGAGCTGTATGGCCAACCCTCAGTTCGCTAGTTATGTTTAAGACCCACGTAACAAGAGGAGGTTGGTCATTAGCCATCAATCGAGGCACCAGGAGGTGCGGAGAAATTCCTGATGGGAAAACTCAAAGTGACCTGGGAATCGAACCCAGGAACTAACGCTAAACAGTCGCGCTTGCGACCACTGGGCCAATAAGACATTAACTCTTAACCATAACATAACCAATGGCCAATTTGCTGTACTAAACATAAATAATAAAAGAAAAAAACGGCCTATAATTATCAACTCATTTACTCTCTTAGCGATAAGACCACCCATTGTGTCACCTATTGTAAAGTTTCTATATTTATATCTGTAATTTATATGGTGTACATAATAAAGAGTATTCTATTCTATTCTCATTCTACCGCAATCCACTGCTGGACTGGCCTGGGAGAGGCTATCCTCTCCCAGGCCAACTCTGCTCCACGACACCCTGTCCTCCTTCCGCATCTAGTCTGTCCCAGCCGCATACTACGCTTGCCGATACGTGATCTCCACTCAACGCTTATAATTATGGTAGTACTAGCAGCGCCCCGCGGTTTCAACCGCGTAAGTGTCGATCCCGTGGGAATATCAGGATAAAAGCCATCCTATGTCCTTTCCCGGGACTCAAACTATCTCTATACCAAATTTTATTTAAATTGGTTCAGCGGTTTAAGCGTGAAGAGGTAACAGACAGACACACTTTCGCATTTATAATATTAAGTATGGATTAAACTTACTCATGGTAGGTCTAACAATGGTGCAGGGGAACAAATCGGCACATTTGATCACTTCATGTTCTGCTAAATGCTTTGTAAACGTGTATGTGTTTGGATGACTCTTCAATAATCTATGAAATGAAGCAGAATTTTAATATGATAATAATTACACGAAATAAATAATTATATAAATTAAATTAAATTTAAAATTAATTAAAACTAACCGCTGCTTAGAAACATAAAGTAACGCTGGAAAAAATTTAAAAAGTGCCCTATAACATACCATTTGTTGTAATATATATCTAACTAGCTGTGCCCGCGACTTCGTTCGCGTGCATGACGGCAAACGATTTTTTTTGCGCGGAACCCTAATTATTTTTCTAAAATAAAAGTAGCCTAAGTTACTCCTTATTACATCAGCTAAAAGCTAGTGAAAGTCCCGTCAAAATCGGTCCAGCCGTTTCAGAGATTAGCCGGAACAAACAGACAGCCAGACAAAAATTGTAAAAAATGTTATTTTGGTATATGTACCGTGTATACATCCATCCATTTGCATTTAGTAAAAAGCGGTTATTTTAATATTACAAACAGACACTCCAATTTTATTTATTTGTACCTATAGATGTTAAAAATGAAAAACTAATGTATTCTGATAAAGTAACTTTACTACTAGCGGTTATTGACCCCGGAATCAGCTGTAGACAAGTGCGACGGTTACAAATGGTAGTAACCATGCTTATGGACATTTGTAGTAACAATGACATTTCATTAATACTCACTTAGGCTCAATCTCAAGTAAAGCCGCATCATTCAGTGTTCCCACTAACGATATCACCTTCTCCGTGTCTTCAGGAGCCTCGTACACCTTCTCATGAGCTTCAGTCAGGAACGAGTTCACGTAGGCTGATGAAACGTGGATCATTACCTGGGAATGATGAGGGAAAATTATTGTTACGTACGGAAAACATTTTTAGTAAAATAAATTAGTAAGTGAGACCTCGCTACTGCGATCTTACGCATATTTACAATTTTCTATCAAAATAAATATGTACATCAATAACAATAACCTCCTTTTTGTTTGATGTTGGTTAATGTGAGACAGCGTCGTCTCGCTACAACACCAAGAGCCGTAGAGCTCACATTTTGCTTGGAAAATTTTCCACTCGGGCTTGCACACGCGACGCGCGCTCCGTCAGTCAGTTCGTCTTCAGTGCTCGAATCACAGAACATATACAGGGTGGGCAAAAAATTGTGGATCAAACGAAACAGGGCGATAGTTGGGGTTATTTGTAGTACCACCATTTGTAGTGTGTCTGGGTTCGAACCGAGTCGAGGCCGTTACCACTGGGTCACCTCTGCTCTGCGACAGTAACTCAGCGAACAAATTTGTGAAATCTGTACCTAAATAATAATTACCTTCAAATTCTTAGCATCTTTACACAGCTCCATAATTCTTCTGGTTCCAAGAAGATTTATATTGACAGTAGGCCTCAAGCTCTCTTGAAAGTCCAGGGTAGCAGCGGAGTGGAGAACCACATTGACATTGTCCACTATTGTCTGCCGATCCTGAGGACTTAAACCCAGATTATCCTCACCAACGTCACCAGCTATGGGGATGAGCTTCTGGAATACGTCTGTTGTTTGGCTTTCTAGGAGTTTTTCGAAAACCTGAAATTAAAAAAATAATAATAATAATACAGTATTGCTGTTGTACAGTAATACGCGAGGTTGTCGACATGTGGGATGTTGACTCAGCAATCATTGTGCCGATAGTCGTTACAGCCAATGGATTGATAGCCAAGAGCCTCGACCAACACCTGAGGAGGCTCTCGTTGGGCAGCTGGATCAAGGGCTTGATTCAGAAAGCAGTACTTCTGGACACGGCTCGCATTGTCAGGAGGTTCCTCTCTCTGGAGCCCTGACCGCCGGTAGCTTGGTCCCTGTTCCCGATACCGGTGGGCTACTATTTTTTATATTTTTAAATGTTTTTATATATTTTTTTATATTCTAATATTTAAAAATATAATTTATATGTATTTAGATGAATAAAGGACATAAATACAGTATAACATACGACGATCCTTTTGTTAAACACTAGCGACCCGCCCATGCTTCACACGATTTTCACGACTTGACGAGATGTCTTTATTTTATTCTACCTGACCCGGCGAACTTCGTACCGCCTCAGATATTTTTTTGCCATGTTTTAATAGTTAGGAACCGTCACGGGCGTCCGCAGAACACCCTACCAAAGTTTCATCCTGCACAGCAGACTGCCTGTGACTCCTATGACATAGAGGTGTTCATTAAATGGCCCATGGCCAGTTATAAGCACGCCAACTTAAATGATATGTATATTGGCATATTGATTGATTGGGTTATCAACTTATTTTCCTGACTGTACAAACTACAAAGATTTCTATATAAAATACTTCTACTTAAAGTTTACTCAACTCTGGCCGTTAATAGATATACTTACATAAAATAAAAAAGACGACAGAATCCCTCATTTTAAAATATTATTAAAGAAAAACAATCAGTTTCTATTGTCATTATTTTTTTTTTATTCTAGTCACTGTTAAGAAATTCTCTCATCAAATAATGTTTATTGTACAGTCAACAAAAGAGATAAGTATGCAGGATCGTCGGATATAGTTGAAGTTTACTAAGAAACCAATGGATGTTCTCGAATAAAATTTAATTTTATGAATAGAAAACAAACGGCTCATTTATCAAATTAAATTTCAGTTGAAAACATCCATCGGTTTCTTACTAAACTTCAACTACACTTGCGTGCAAAAAAATCGACCCACCCCATGCTCTTCGATTTGAAACAATATAATTCAACAAGTTTTACTAACAAAAACCTAATATATTGTATATTAAAATCTTCCTAAAAGTATGTAGATTACGTTAGTGAAAGAATTATCAAAACAGATTCATGAGTTTTTGAGAAAATCTCGAACTTATAAATATGGGGGTTGAATAAAGAAGCTCCATTTTTTTTAAGTCCGTTAAAAAAGTCAAGTTCAATTTTGATTAAACAAACAGAAATACACAAAATTTTACATTTGTCAATTTCATTGACAAAAAAAGTCACACACTTTTTCCGAGCAAAAGTGAGTAATGAGGACATCTGAAGAATCAAGTCGATCTTGTCAAGGATATTTCTTTGAACAAAATATAGTGTTTGTTCAAATAAACTGTACCTTACCTACCTTCACACAGTATAAAATAATAAATTATATTCATTACGATTTTTGAGATATCGTGTCTCAAATGGAGAGCATGGGGTGGGCCAATTTTTTTGCACGCAAGTGTATATCCGACGGTCCTGCATACTTATCTCTTTTGTTGACTGTACATAGTTTAAATATTATAAGCTATTAAAAGCACACTTGCATAACCTTCGCACCATACTTAATATTTCATATTTCAATAGAAATAATAAAATAAACATTAAGATTTATGTCTACATTTCCTAGAAAAACTATTGTGCTGTTATGTAAGATGATTGTGTTAAAGATATTATTATTGCTTCATAATTTTTTTTTTAAAGACACTCATTTGGTTTTAAAGGGGTCCGTGGTTAAATAATAACAGCCGCACAGGTCGATCGATCCGGTTAAGCTACGCTTGCCGCGGTTGGTCTGTGGATGGGTGACCATCTTTACATACTGAGACCCCTCCGTGCCTCGGAAAGCACGTTAAGCCGTTGGTCCCGGCTGTCATTCGTGGATCTTTGACAGTCGTTACGGGTAGTCAGAAGCCCGAAAGTCTGACAACCAGTCTTACCAAGGGGTATCGTATTACCCAGTAACTGGGTTGTGGAGGTCAGATAGGCAGTCGCTCCATGTAAAATACTGGTATTCAGCTGCATCCGGTTAGACTGGAAGCCGACCCCAACATAGTTGGGAAAAGGCTAGGCACATGATGATGATGACTCATTTGGTTTTAAAAATAGCCTTTGCTAATAGTACTTTAGGCACGTTATGGCGCCCTGTTTATATGAATGAAACTCGATCCAGTTCTTACAGATGTGTATTTATACCCACAGTTACAGGTTATTTATCACTTTGTAGTTTTTTTTTTTTAAGTTGGTTAAAAAAAATATATGATAGGTACCTAAGTACCTACTTAAAATAATTATGATCCTGGAATAAAAATTGTAAAAAAAGAAACTGTGTTCCTGTAATCCTGAGCACTCACATACATATGTACTTGTAAAAACACTGGGTACCAAAAATTGGTCAGGTCATCTTGAGCATTGTTGACAAAAATATAAATAGGCATTCGCAGTCTCCCACACTTCTAGGTTTTGGAATCTGTGCATAGGTGAGTGAACAGGGAAGGAATAGGATGGGAGCCATTGGAATTGATAGCAAATGAGACTTCAATGTTGTCTCTGGATGGCAAAGAGTAACAAACGTCAGTTAAAGAACTTTAGTTCTCACTATCAGCGCCCCGCGGTTTCACCCGCATATGGGTCGATCCCGTGGGAATATCGGGATAAAAACTATCCTATGTCCTTTCCCGGGCCACAAACTATCTCCATACCAAATTTCATCTAAATCGGTTCAGCAGTTTAGGAGTGAAGAGGTAACAGACAGACACACTTTCGCATTTATATATTAGTATGGATTAAGACAATCGTCACTTACATGAGAACAATAAATCTTATTACTAATTATATTATATCAGTGCGGGTAGAAGAAAAAAAAAAAAAGAAGAAGTATCATCATTGTCCAAAATTGGAAGCAAGTTCACTGCATTCATAAGATAACTTGACACATTTTATGTCGATGTGAGTCTTACTCTACAAAGCTGTTCAAAAGTAAGAAGTGGCCATTAACCAATCAATAAAATCATTCTCCTGCCCTTATCCCAATAAAATTGGGGTCGGCGCAACATGTCTTTTTCTTCAATACTTTTCTATTAGTCGTTATCTCGGTAGTCACCCCCTTTCTAACCATTTATTCACACAGTCCATCCATCGTTTCTTTTTAAGTTATAACTTTCCATACGACATTTTCCTCATTTCGCCGTATTCGTAGTAGTCATGAGCGAGTCAGTATAGTAAGTAAAAAGAAAATTGACTATCTATACCTACGAAATAGAAAAATTCATCTGAAATAATTACCGACTACTTACAAAAAAAAAAAATTTTTTTTTTTACTTACCGGGTTTTTAGGAAACTCCTGCAGCCTCTCGGATATTTCTTTGCCTTTCTTGGGTCTCATTAGCAGGTAGATCTTTCCTACATCGGGCATACATCTTAGAATCTTTTCAATAAGGCACAGACCGACAAATCCGGTGCCGCCGGTAATAAAAAAGTTTTTGCCCGCGTAAAACGCACGAACTTGCGAGTCGTCAGGCATTTTCGAGGATTTCTTCTATCTTTGGTTAAATCCTGTAATTAAATAAGAAAAGATTTTAAGCACTTTGTGAGTAAATGGAATAAACGAAAAGTTTTACGTGTTCGCACTTCGCACGTCAATTGCAACAAAAAACTTTTTTTCTGTTCCTGCCTGTCAAACTCAAAAATCTGACAATTTGTTGTTTTTTTAATTTACTTTACTGGAATTGGCTTTTAGGACTTTTAGCCATGAGTCCCGTGACAATGAATCATGAGGAAAGAAAGTATTGCTGTATTACTAATTGGTTTTTCCTTCTTTTATATTAGGTATTTTCTTACTTTTATTATTTTTAACTGACTTCAAAAAAAGGAGGAGGTTATCAATTCGGTTGAATATTTTTTTAAATGTTATTTTGTCCTTTATTTCTATGCCGATTTGCAAAATTATTTTTTTATCTAAAAAGATATAATTTCAGATTGGTCCCATTGTCATCAGGTCAGGATCTGATGATGGGATCCTGGAGAAATCGAAGGAACTCTTAGGCACATCTATAGCGATTTGGATATTTTTTTTATAGTCACTGGTGCATCTGCTCTCGGAAAGCACCATTTGGGAAGCCACCAGAAGAAGTGGAACTGACGATGAAGACCAGAGATGGCTACCGGAAGTACTCAATAATAAGTATTTCTCGGGTTGCGATTCGATTACTTTAATATTATAGTTGCTAAGCAGTTTATGCTCGTCACAGTGCGAATAGAGAAATGCAGCTGATGGTGAAATACCAGGAGAACTCCTCAACAATTAACGTCCCTGCATCGGGAAAAGCAATATTTTTTAAAAGGCGATGAGCAAGTTGACATTAGGCTATTGTACCTAACTTAGATAAATTAAGTAAACACAAGTACCTACCTAAACGAAAGTGCGTCCTTGGCTTTCTTATGACTATTCAGTGGTGGCTTAGTGGAATTGTCATGGGATGCACTGTGGCTGTAATATAAAGAAAAGTCGCTGCCCTTGTATCGATCTGTCTAGTCAGTGTCTACAATTCTTCAATGCACCTTAGCTTGGCACCGCTTGTCTGCAACTGTTTTTCTATGTATTGTTTTTATTGTATAAGGTATGCCTCAGCCCTCAGGGGTGGTCCCACATAAATTTGATTAAGTTTGCTTGGGTAGTTTTTGACTTAGTTTCAATAGGTAATACGAATTATTTCCACTTAATTTATATTGATGATGTTTAACTGATATTTACATAGCAAGTACCTAGTGTTAATTGAATTTGTGTAGGGTAGGTACAACTAAAAAGTGAAACATAAAAACTTTTTTGAGTAGGTACAATAAAACCGACTTAAAAAAAAAACACTAAGTAGGTACTTAGGTAAGTACCTACTTACAAAGTGAAAAATGACTAGGTAATTTCGGAAGTCGGTGTCAAAAAACGAAAATGCGAACCCAACGAGTTCCGAAATTTAAAGTTATTTTTCACTTTGTAGGTACCTAGTGTTTTTTATGTCGGTTGTTTTTTTTTTTTTGTAAAAAAGTGTTTTGTAAGTAGGTATCTAATATAGTTCCCACTTACGGCTGAATATAAAACGACTGTATAGTTATGTTTTTTACTTGAAGTTTGAAAGTGGCACCGGTAACGGAAAAGTTGTGTGGAAATCGGTTGTCATGGTATGGGCATGTGATGCGGAGGAATGAGGAAAATGTCGTGAGGAGAGTTTTGAGTATGAATGTCGATGGCTATAAGCGTAGGGGAAGACCAAACAAACGATGGATGGACTGTGTGAATGATGATATGATTAGAAAGGGGGTGACTACCGAGATGACGTCTAATAGAGAAGTATGGAAGAAAAAGATATGTTGCGCCGACCCCAAATAAATTGGGATAAGGGCAGGAGAATGATGATGATCCTACCGTTCACAAAAAAGAAACCAAGTAAACATGGAAAAAAAACTACTTTGAATACAACCTTACTAATAATAGAAACATTATGATACTATTAAAATATCTAATGATTGATCAATAAAAAAAATCAAATGAAAAGTAGTGCTAGGTAAACCGGTTATCATTCTAACATGACAAACACGCTCTAAGGTTCTATTTACTTTGCTTTATACATAAACAGGTTATGCCCAGCCAGACAGGAAAACATCTAGAATTATTTCATTTGTAGTAGATTTACTAGTTCTATTATGGAGCAATTGTTATTTTTTTCTTGTTATTTTTCTATTCACCAATAAGTGACAAAATAAGAAGTGTCTACGCTTTAAATGTAAATCGTAGTCACATTGCTGCTCACCTCTCATCAGCTCTGCACTGAGAAATGAGAATTGGGAAAAGGTAACATATAAGTAAGTATCATGTTCTTTTTATTACACGATTTATGTACAGTCAACAAAAGAGATAAGTATGCAGGACCGTCGGATATAATTGAAGTTTAGTAAGAAACCGATGGATGTTGTCGACTGAAATTTAATTTGACAAATGAGCTGTTTGTTTTCTATTAGTAAAATTAAATTTTATTCGAGAACATCCATTGGTTTCTTACTAAACTGCAACTATATCCGAAGATCCTGCATACTTATCTCTTTTGTTGACTGTACACTCGGCGACACATGGCGTTTTAGTTGACTTCATTCTATTCTATTCTATTCTATTCACATTGTATAACTTTTTCATACAATGAGAAGTCAGAATGTATAGCATCATAAATGTCGTCGTGCGTACATGTTATATTTTGGTTGTTTTTCCTATACATACATACTTACGTATAACATTATATGGTAGGTACTAAAAAGCATATTCATATTCATTTAGGTATTTTGCGTTCCACAAGGTAAAAAAGATGTTTACAAAAGGCTTAGAGCTAAGAGGCGCTGTAGACCCTTTTAGGGCACAGAAAAAAAAAATATTTGATACATAGCAGCTATTACTTAACAGTTAAAAATCTAAATCATAGAAACTAAAGTTAAAATAAAATTATACCTGAAAACTGAATGAGATATAAGTAGGTAGCTTATATTTTCTTAAAATACTGTTAAGTAGAAGTAGGTACGTACTTAGATTATAAACTCAAAATATTTCTAAATAGACATTACATCAAAATGTAGGTACCTACTCGTTTTAAACATTTACTTACTTAAAACGTGTTATCCGGTGTTAGCTTTAGATTTTATCAACGAGTATCTAAGTGGACTCTGAAACTACGTCAATAACTTTTACGTACCTAATGTGTTTACTGTTTTATTAAATTAATTTACTTCCTGATTTTTTTTTTTGGTCATTATAACGTTCTCTATTCTCTTTATTCATTTTCGTCATAAATATTTCATAGCTAGCGACCCACCCCTACTTTGCACAGGTTTTAAGACTTGGCTAAACATCGAGATTTTTTATTGAATACCTATATAGGTAGGTACTTTTAATATTAAGACACATAAAGCTTCCGGATTCAATTTTCTAAATTATGGTGAAAACCGCATCAAAATCCGTTGCTTAGTTTAGAAGAACAACGTGGTTTATCTTTTCGTGCCTAGAGATAAAATATGTAAGTAAATATAAGTTCTGTGTTTCTTCTAGACCAAAAAACTCAAGCATATAAACCAGCCTACTTAGGTACTATTAAAGCTGATTACTTTTTATCTGTATCTTTTACACTATCATTTTAATAATACTTACTTACGTACCTACCTAATTAAAAAAAAAAACTAAAAATAGCAAATAAAATGATATTTTTCCTCATCATTTGGGAAGGTTTTATAGTGGTTTATGGCAGCCCGGTGCCAGGTAACCTTTTTCAAGGTGAGGCGAGCGAGCCCTGTGAGCAAGCCACTCCGCCACTTTGACACCAGAAAAGGTCAAAGTCCGAAACGAACGTAAAGGTTGTATATAACGTCAAGGTCAATTTTTATTTCGAGATAATTATAGTCAGTGGTTAAGCAAATTATAAGCACAAAATACAGAGAGTTATAAGGTTGTCTTTGTTACCTATAATATGTACAGTCAACAAAAGAGATAAGTATGCAGGATCGTCGGATATCGTTGAAGTTTAGTAAAAGAAACCGATGGTCGTTCTCGAATAAGACTTAATTTTATTAATAAAAAACAAACCACATCCACCGGTTTCTTACTAAACTTCAACGATATCCGACGATCCTGCATACTTATCTCTTTTGTTGACTCTGCACCCTAATAGATAAATGGAGAATGTAGATGTGATTCAAATAGTAAGGACCAAAATACCAATTTTTGTTTAAATAAACTGTAAGTATGTACAGACGCCAGCACATCAACCTACTACAATCTGTCAGATTTCTGTAATAGAATTTATATTTTATATGAAGAATATTACTTTAGAATTATTATTTCAAATAAGGGCCAAAATACCTAATTTTTTTTAAATAAAATGTAAGTATGTACAGTCCCCGGCACGTAACTTGGCAAGAGTCGTTAGATGTGTTTTTCCTTTCTTTAGCTTTCTTGTAAACAGACATGTTTAAAAATAATCTCTTGCAATAACCATAGTCTAATGACAAACAATAAAAGTGACCATTTTCTTGTTGGACTAAGTGTACATGCGCTAACTTACTCCCAAAACGCCAAAACCTTGCCAAGTTACGTGCCGGCGGCTATACTTAGGTATTACTTTAGAATTATTATTTCAAATAAGGGCCAAAATACCATTTTTTTTTAATAAACTAAGTATGTATTACTTTAGAATTATGCCTCTATCAATATTTTTGATTACTTATCTATAATTTATTTTTGACTAATAAGTAGGTAATTCTTCCAAAAACATAAATTTTCTTCGGTATTACCTAAACGGTCAGCTTTTCGCCATTTCCAAGAGGTACCTATAGAAAATCGTTTCGCCATGCTACCGGCTGTTTTCGGCGACCGTTCTAAACAACCTTACAAAACAAGCATTGACCCAAAACATACCAAATCGTTCATAATATCATTATCTTTTAACGGCAGTAATATGCATGGAATAAATTTTTCTACCGGTGTTTTTCCATGTTTTGCCGAGTACCTACTTAATATTGACTCTTACATAATATTATTTATAGTCCGATTTGCCAATACTTATGAATGGTTGCAGTCTTATAGAATTTTCCTTCGTCTTTAAGTTTTTTTTTAATATGTTTTCTTTGTAAACTGGCACGTTTTATGATAAATTCATGGCCATTTTCGATGTTATAGTAATTTTCAGTGATGGCTTACTATCTATGGTCGTTAGATAACTAGTTTCAGCCATTTAGTGCAAGATTATTACCTCAAATGCCTGAAACTAATCGTTTTCGATTTTTACCGTAATTCAATAAATCATATATCCGAACTCTTGCTGAGGCTGTCAAAATGATTTTCCTAAGCCTATTGATATTTTACTACCGCTTGACTTCCGTTCCGTCCGCCATTATTAATTCCCGCTCTTTTACGTATTACTTTGTTTTCTTTTACATTCATTAGAATGATATTATGTCTAATATTCGCTATGATTAGTGTTTCTTAGCAGTAGAAAATTTTTAGGCCTATTTTTGCAACAAAAGCGGCCATATTTAAATTTTGTCATTTGAAATATCATTTGTTTTTGCTACACACGCACAATGCGTTAGAAGGTCAGTTACCTTGTTCCTTACGTATGCAGGATTCTCTGGCATCTGGTAGTACCTAGCCAAGTTCAATGTCCTATTTAACTTAGCATACGCGCGGTGACAATTAACTAACAGTTGTGTGTACCTATATCCTGACAGCCCATGAAAGGGAAATAGGTAAATGATGAGTGTAGGCAGATTGTCGGCCATTTTAAGCGACTTCAAAAAAGGAAGCCTTTAATTTGACGCGCAAGTTTTTCTTGACTTGGGGAAGGTGAGTACCTACCTATCTAATTTGCCGACAAATCTAGTCGATCTAAACTAAACAGTAGGTAGGTATGGTATGAAGGTAGGTACCACAAGTTGGTATCAGTCTGTTAAAATAATAAAATAAACAATTTTCCTAAAAATAGATAGGTAATACCTAACTGATTTTTTAAACAAAATAAATAGGTACAGCTTGGCAAAAAAGTCGTGAAAATAATGGTGGCGCTACTATCGTGCATGTTGTAACCCTATATAGTACGACGAAAACGGTTTTGATACTTCTTTTTTTTTGACAATTAATGTGAATAGGTGGGTTTTTGAAAAAAAGAAAACCCTCTGAAACGCTTGTTCAGCCACTGCCTAAAACGATAACATTTGTAGTTATTTATTTCAATGAATTAAAAATAAACTTATTAGGTATTTCAAAATACCTTGATATCAACTAATCCCACATTATGTAAGACAATTTCATGTTTTACAAGACCCCAGATTAATTCAATAGGGTTTAGATCACAGTGACAAGTTGGAAGCTCTACTACTGTGTGACTGTATCCCACGAATCCAAGTTCTCCTCTAACCACAGGCAAAATGTTCCATAGTTGGTGTTCTAAACAAAAACTAAAAAACAAACATCAGAATCAAAAATTTTAATCAGAATCAAAAATGTTTTCCTCTAAGTATTCCACGCCCGAAAAGTCGTCATCCATGTCTTGGTGTGAGCTTTCACCAAAACTCTGCTGGCTACCTGCAGATATGTCACTATTGCTGCTTTCATCTTGTAGGTTTATGATATTTTTTCCAATGTCACTATACAGAGTTTGCCCCCTTCAAAAATAACCTTTTTCTATTTTCATGACATATTGACATGATTTTTTCCAGTCGTCAACTGAAACGCTCTGAAACGCTTGTTCAGCCACTGCCTAGAACAATAAAATAAAAACAACTAAACAATATTAACCAAAAGTATCAAAATTATACGAATGCGCTGCAATCTGAATGTGTTTTGTAAACATAACCTCAAATTCGTGAATGTACATTTCAATAATTGTATGAAAGGTTTATTCTAGATATTGCACCTTGAAATACACACATTACATCTGATTACATGTATAAAAATTAATTTTACCTATCATTTCACCGGTTCTTTTATTACACATCGTTGAGATCGGATAAAATTTGTCCGGCCTCGAGTTCCGCCAAACATCTCACGTACACTACAAATTCTCGCTCTTGCGGAGCTGCGAATAACAGATCTGTTCTTTATGTACACAATGGGTCACCAGTATCACCAGAATAACGCAAATAAATAAAAATAAACACGAGAAACAGTCACCGATTACAAGAAATGACAGAATATGTACCTTACTCGACGAAGCAGAGCGAGTGTTGCCAATGATTAAATATTTTAGTTCCGTTTCAGGACTTTCTTGCCAAACTGTAGCTTAAAACTTGGCACGAAATAAACCACCCTTGATAATAAGGCACTAGACTCGCGCGAGACGATGATAGTAGGTAGTATTAACAATCCAACACAAACTTTATGGTATTGTTTCCAAATAACCACAATTTAAATTTATACTCAAACGAAAAAAAAAGGTCCCACGGCTAGAATGTTAATTGTTATTACTTAATTATTTTAATTGTGTATTTTTAAAATACGTAAGTAATGTAAAATACGTACGTGGTTTCAATTAATGTGATACTGATGACGTAAGAAGTTGTTTCCAACTTCGATGAAGAACTTTGGAGAAGTATATTTAAGAGGAAATGCGGTCAGAAAGACAAATAGCCTAAGTAAAAATTAAGTCAATGCGAGGTTTGGCTCTCGCCTATTTCCTCCTCCAATATTGGACCTATTTAAAAGATATTGCATAAACTGAATAAGAAGGATATTAGTGTGTCCCTATGTTTCTCTTTATGTAAAGATGGTTCCCATCCACGGACCAACCGCGGCAAGCATAGCTTAACCAGATCGATCGCCCTGTGCGGCTGTTATTATTTTTAGCCACGGGCCCCTCTTCCGATAAGAACAATAATATTTTTGTATTAAATCGTATAATAATATCGTTGCAAATATACAGACTGCAATATTTGACACTGCATGTATAAATGTCAAATAGGTAATACACGATCTAATCAATCAACTAACATTGATAATGTGCCAACAAGTAGATTTAAGTGATGTGACATAGACAACGACCTTCTCACATAATTGTAAAGTAAATAAGAAGGTAAAATACATAGGTACCTAAAGGCTGATTTAGACAGGGTAAGTAACTGACTCCAAACTCGAGACAAGTCAGCGCTGACCCGATATTTACATAGTGTAAATTGGATTTGGAATCGGTAATAATCCCAAATCTCCAAATTCAATTTACACTAGGTAAATACTCGGGTCTGTCTTAGCATGCCATAGCCCGAGATTTGATCAACGCGTACATTGCTGTGTAAGCAGTATCTATGTATAAATAAACTTTCTGATTTTTAATCACAAAATTACAAAATCATAATAAAATTGCTGCTTATCGATATCGTTAACAGATTTTTTTAGTATTTTCCAGTCTCACTGGATGCAGTTGAATACCTACCAGTATTTTAAACGGAGTGGTTGCCTACTATCTGACCTTGACAACCCAGTTACAGGGTAACACGATACCCCTCGACAAGAGAAGAGTGAAGAGTGCCTCTGACACTCAAGGCATAGACAAGTAATGAGGTTACGTCTGGCGCGGATTAAAAGTTAATATTTTATTGTATTTGCTAATATTTTACATAATCATTATACCTATTTTATTATTTATTTATTTCTGTAACTGCCCGTGACATCACAGCGGGCCCTATCAGAATACCACAGCGCTGTGACATTAATTTTTTAAATGTTGCAGCATCATGCTGAGATAGGAGCCTTTTGGCCTCGTATAGGACTTTCTGTTTCATTTTTCTTTTTATTACTTTTTTTTTTATATAACTTGTTTTTTTTTTACTGTGTTTAGTTTATTTTGTGATCTTCCTGCACGAGTCGCAATAAATACTTTTTCTTTCTTTCTTTCTCGGTAAGACTTGCCCATTCTAAAGCGTAGTAGGTAGGTAGAAATTTCTCCGGACTCCGGATGTCTACTATTCCGCAGTGGCTTTATGGTTAGAGAGCGTGCCGGCCTTACCGCAGTTTACATAATAACCGGGTAACGACCTAACTGTCTGCTGATGATAGTTTAATAGTTAGGAAAAGTTTGTTTTGTTGCCAAATTGTAGACGCAAATTACGTTTTGTTGGTAGTGCATGGTTACAGTGCTGAAATGGGTTTGTTTTGTTACAAACACATAGTAAAGACGCCAGCACATCAAGCTACCCGAAACTGACCAATTTTCCCAATCAACTTTGAACGTTACACTTTAGCGATAAAGTTGAAAATTTATTAAATAAATTTTACAGATTGTAGGTAGCTTGGTGTTTTGACCTATAAAAAGTACCTATATGGCGAATCCGGTTTTTTGCGAGTCTAGTAATTTGCAAATCTAGTACTTATCTATTTAGCTATTATGTAATACTATTCTGTACAAATTTCACCGTGAAAACATAGATAGGTGAAGTGAGCTGTCAACAGTGTCAATCCCTAGATGGTAAAAAAAAACAAAGCGTCCCCTGTACGGATAAATAAGGGGATTAGATAGTGGAATGACAGTTCACTTTAAGCTCACTTCACCTAAGTTATCACGATGATCTTTTTAAGAGTACAGAATGGCACCGCTGGTTCAAAGCTTCGGAGCCGTTCCTTTAAAATATCCCTGTCGATTTTTGGTGGGCACAACATGCTGTCTTCTTCCATACATCGCTATTAGCCGTCATCTCATTAATCACCCCCCTTTTTAGCCATTTCATCTTTCAAACAATCCTGCCATCGTTTCTTTGATCTTGCTAATTCCCTATCCATTTACTATCATTCTCAAAACTTTCCTCACGATAATGTTCTTCATTCCTTCGCCTCACATGCCCATCATCATCTGCCTAGCCTTTTTTCAACTATGTTGGGGTCGGCTTCCAGTCTAACCGGATGCAGCTGAATACCAGTATTTTACATGGAACGACTGCCTATCTGACTTTCACAACCCAGTTACTAGGTAATACGATACCCCTTGGTAAGACTGCTTATCAGACTTTCGGGCTTCTGACTAACCCGTAACGCCTGTCAAAGATCCACGAATAACAGCCGTGACCAACGGCTTAACGTGCTTTCCGAGGCACGGAGGGGTCTTGGTATGTAAAGATGGTCACCCATCCACAGACCAACCGCGGCAAGCGTAGTTTAACCTGATCGATCGACCTGCGCGGCTGTTATTATTTAGCCACGGCCCCCCCCTTCGCCTCACACCGCCATACCATGACATATTCATGATGGGTGATACCTACTGTCATATTATCACCGCTTATTATTTTATTACACGTATAATGACAACGAATTAAACACGGGACCTCTAATCTAGCGTCCATTACAAGCAAATTACCGAGGCGACATACAATCAATAATATTTTCACATAAACAGTCGTCGTGGTAAGTAATAACATCGGCCCCTCACATAATTGTCATGTTTACCATAAAAACCATGGTCACGCCGGCTTTATTTAACCACGTTACATAACACGCGTACAGAGGCATGCCTTCACGAAGTTAAAAATAACTGTGGGTAGAGGTCACTTGGAACTTTGGCTCAAGTGACCGCACACAGTTCGAAAGTGAACTCATTTGTTTTTGAAGTAAATCATCGCGGATTCACAACGAGACACCGCGATACGTGGATGCCAAACTGAAGAGCCTGTGACCAAACCCCACCCGCCGCGTCTGTGTGTGTGGACCAAACCCGAAATCGTGAAAATAATCAGCTGTTGCCCCTTAATAGGAAAACGGTCATTAAAATTTCACCCTCTAGAATAGAATACATTTTATTATGTAGGTACACCATATCACGTGCTTTCAGAGGCACGGGGGTATCACACCGCCAACTTTCGAACTCCGAGCTCATACTAAGAAATTCCCAATGGAAAAATCCAATAACGCCTTGCCCGGCCTGGGAATGCAACCCAGGACCACACGTCCGTCATTGGTCCTGCGCCTGATCTCTCTCCGGTCGTGTCGGATTGCCGTCCCATCGAACAATGAGAGTGAGGAGAGAGAGTGCACCTGTTTTACACACGTGTGCCCTATAAAGGTGCATTCGCCTGTAATGTAACGTTACAGATTCGAGCATTACATCAGTGAGGGACGAAACTCGAGCATTACAACGCGCACCTTGTAATGCTACAAAATACCGAGCATTACAATGCGCACCTTGTAACGATACAATGTGTAATACCTTGATACAACTTGTAATTGTAACATCAATGCGCTCCACGTGTAAAAAGTCAAATCTGTAATGTTACATTACACGCGAAAGCTCCTGGTGAGGGAGAGCACATTTATATTATCTCCCGCGCCGAATGGCTAGTCTCCACTGAGATTGGCCGCCATAGCCGAAATTCGGTCTGGCTGACTTTATTTTTTGTTTACACCATATAAATTATGACCCAACAGCCGGTTTTATCGCTAAGCTAGGCCTAATACGTGTCGTACTAATAAGTGTCGTATAATATATATTATGGCTCCTAGCCTAGTACAATCGTCTCATACAGCTCGGATATCTATGCATATAGCCGAGCATAGAGCAGAGATTGCAAACCTTTTTAATGGAAAAGTTCAATAGAAATTGACGAATTACCCCTTTGTTTATAAACGTTGCTTTAGGTTAAGTAATGATTATAGCGACTGTTTAAAACCATTATAATTTTAACGTATCTTAACTTTATGCAAATCCTTTATTTTTCTTTTTTAATTTTTAACAAAATATAAATGAGTTCTCTTAGTTAAGTATTTTTTATTTAGTGTGTTGCTCATTTAGAAAAAGAAAACACTCGCTGTGTAAGTAATTACTGCAGTATCTGACTGTCTGTCACAGGCGATTTCCTCTGAAACTATTTGTTGTTTGTACAGATTTGCACTGTACCAAATAATAATCAGCCAGTAAAATAATGTTTTTTTCATCTGCAATTTCTCATTAGCATCCCGGAGTCTGGATTCGTGTCTGGTTGATGGCAATAGGCTCGCCCCCTATTACATGGGACTTCAATATAACTGGCGAAATGTGGGTGTACTATAGGTACACCTCTGCCTACCCCTTTTCTGGGATTACAGGTGTGATTTTATGTAAATATATTTGTGTGCAGACAATAACAATAATAACGTTTCTCTGCGCAAAACGTTATTATTAAATTATTACGTTTCTATTATAACTGTTGTGAGTAATCGTGAGACATAATAATGTTTTTGAATGGTTATGTAAATGTTATGGGTTTTAGCTGTTTTTTTTTTAAATTTGTTACTTTAAAATTAAGTCATTGACTGCCACTGCGGTCACAGTCACACGGTGTCCGCCAACAATAGATTTTCTATTGTGTCTGTTGTCTGTCAGTCAACGTGCAAGTCTGAATTTAGGTTCATCACCCCTGTAATACGAATATGCTATCAATGAAATAATTCCAAAACCATGACCAACTGGTTTACAGAATACCAGTTCCATTATAAAAATGAAGGTCGTCTGTAATCTCATGACGTATGCAACTATGTTATTGACTTCTATTTTTTGGCGGAAAATTATTCTGTGATTTAGTAATTAAATTAGTTAGACATAAGGACGTATTCTTGATTAAAAAAAAAACGGTCAAGTGTGAGTCGGACTTGCACACAAAGTGTTGCGTGCCACCCACCGTAAAATACTTAATATTTTATTAATTTTTTTTTTCTTCAAATGTCTTAGTAATAAATAAAAAAACGCCGAAAAAATCACGTTTTTTGTATGGGGAGCCCCTTTAATATTTGACTTTATTTTATTACTTGTTGTTACAGTGGTCATAGGTACACACTGAGAAAATTTCAAGTGTCTACCTATTACGGTTCAAAAGATACAGCCCTGTGACAGACAGACAGACGGACGGACGGACAGCAGAGCCTTAGTAATAAGGTTTCATTGGCAACCATTGGGTACGGAACCCTAAAAAATAATATGAGATATTTTAGGTATTGTACTGGAAGATCAACTCACAAAAAAACTTCCAAAGGTCATGAGGAGGAAGTATTAAGATTAAAAAATATAAGATCTTTCTTTGCAAAGGTGACACGCAGGAGGCCATTAATTATGACCCGAAATACCATTAACTAAACTCTACCCTCGCCCCATTTTGTATTTTATTTAGTACACATTTGCACTTAGTGTTTCCGTGGCTAAATAATAACAGCCGCACAGGTCGATCGATCAGGTTAAGCTACGGTTTACCGCGGTTGGTCTGTGGATGGGTGATCATCTTTACATACCGAGACCCCTCCGTGCCTCGGAAAGCACGTTAAGCCGGTGGTCCCGGCTGTCATTCGTGGATCTTTGACAGTCGTTACGGGTCGTCAGAAGCCCGAAAGTCTGACAACCAGTCTTACCAAGGGGTATCGTATTACCCAGTAACTGGGTTGTGGAGGTCCGATAGGCAGTCACTCCAAGTAAAATACTGATATTCAGCTGCATCCGGTTAGACTGGAAGCCGACCCCAATATAGTTGGGAAAAGGCTAGGCAGATGATGATGAATAATATTATCTAAAGTATTTTTTATTAACGTGACGTACGCTATTTAATAAAATTATCGTCATCATTTTTTATTAGATACTTACTTAGTTTTTTTTTAATTAGGTAGGTAGGTACCTACTTACCTAATTTGATAAAAAGCAAAATTTTAGATAATATTATTATGATACTAAAAAATCTATCGATGATTTTATAACCAGTAGGTAACGATAAACTAAGAAATTCCTTTGCGTGCTAAAACAAAAACAAATGAGTATATAATTTCTATAACAGCACAGAGTGGTACCGTTTTGCGTGTACGTAACAATTCAATAAAACAAGACCACTTGCTTACTTTGTCAAGATCTTCATCGCATAATGCCTTTCTACACAAGAAAAATAATTGCTACGGAAAAAAAAAACAGACAATGTAACTAACTTACCGGTTATAGTCAGTGTATAGTCCGTCTCACTTTGAATATTTAATTTATTTGTAAGTTGTAACACAGACGTGCGCGCGCGTCTATAGCGCAAGAGTCACTGTTTGGTGAAGCATCTCAGTTTACACCGCATTTTGGAGATCCTTGCGTTGAGTCGTAAAACGGTAAAACTGCTAGAAATTTTTTGGTGATGGATGATTTTAATGTTATTCTTATAATAATTGTTAGGTTAGTAAATAGGTATATAATTCTTTGTAATTTTGCTTACTGGTCACTTTTTTTTTTAAGTGAAAACTTGTTTTTTATATTTGGCATCTTAACCTGGAAGATTGTTGGCTGCTTAACGGATTGCCTTTGGGTGCCTCAATAGATTAAGGACTCCAGCCAGGGCTTCAAACTAGGCGACTACACCCCCTGTGGGGTACGGACCTCGAGTCCTCGACTAAGACTCAGCGCAGACAGAACTGAGCGCAGCGGAGAGGATTTTATTAACGCAATTGAAAATAAACTTTAAAATTATTACAATAAAGTGCATAAATGTTTGAACCTGACAAAAAATGCTCGGGCGTCCGCGAAGAAGCGTCCTCGCAAGCTCGAACATACGCGATCCGCAAAGAAAATGCCCGAGACCGCGCGGGGATTATTCCTCTGTCTGCGCTGACCCTTAGGGCGTCGTTGGGAGGAAACTGTAACGGTTAACCAACAGTCGATTGGCCCATGAACCATTGGTCAACATTATCTGTAAACCTTTAACTTTTCATCCAAAGGATTTTCCACCCACGAACGTTTCGCCAACATAACTCTATGTTAGTGAACGGTTAACCAACATGATGTTTTGACCAATAACTTTTCACAGGACAGGAAGGGATAGACTGGATCAGATTAAGACCTTAAGCTTGTCGTTGTAATATTCATATTTTCTGTTATAACGCATTCTTTCGGGGACTGTAAAAGCTAATTCATATGAATAAAGTATACTTCTTTTCTTACCTACGGATCCAAATTCCGCAGTTCGTTTATTTCCAAGGAAAATTAGCGGTTTGCAAGCTTGTCGAGTAGGACAACTACTGCAAGGCGACATCGGCAGTTTGTTGAAATAACGTTTGTAAACTTTGCACAATTTACCTAGATAATCATTACCTTTTGTACCCACTATAGTCTTTCGTGGCAATTTTTCCTGCTTATTTAGTTGTCTGTTAATAGCTAAATAAACACCTAAATCAGCATCGCCATATAACGTGGCAATCAATGCTGCCAGCCTTTTTGGGCATTTTTCCTGTTGACAGCGATGCGGACGAAGTTTTTGATGCCCTATGATTCTTTTCCCTCCTTTTTATATAAATACATATTATTATTTAAAGTCTATTAGCTTATTTACAGGGTTATTATAAATTGGCTAACTAAACTCCGCAGACGCGATGGGTTTCGATATCTAAACGGTCTCCCGAAATCAAGCAAATAAATACAGGGTGTTCGGCAGAACGTTGAACACACGAAAATGGCAGATAGGTGGGGTCGTCTGCTACCTACCCAGCCCAAAAAAAAAATACCTAGGCCCCAATGTATGAAA
Source organism: Hydraecia micacea (assembly GCA_914767645.1). Taxonomy (NCBI): domain Eukaryota; kingdom Metazoa; phylum Arthropoda; class Insecta; order Lepidoptera; family Noctuidae; genus Hydraecia; species Hydraecia micacea. The sequence goes on from OU611804.1 coordinate 4,422,575, forward strand.
CTGCTGATTTTTTTTTGCGATTTCAGGGTGGTTCCATAGTGAAAGTTGTTCAATTCAATGGTCTAAAGCACCTCTTAAAGTTAGTAAGGTTAATTTTTTAACACCTTATATAGATCGCCTCGTTGGTCTAGTAGTCGCAAGCGCTACTGCTAAGCGTGAGGTCGATTCTCAGGTCGGGCACTGTTATTGGGTATTTCAATTAGGGATTTAACAGTAGCAGCCCGTAGTCTGGATTTAAAACTACAAATAATATTAATTATTATACCATACAGAACCAATTTATTTATGTCAGCAGTCAACCTACAAACTCTTTAGCCGTTCTTCAAGTGAACGCTTGCGCAAGTGCGGTCATCACTGCCATTTTTTATTAACTTTTTGTGCCGAGTGGCAAATCATGCAATGTCCGCATTTCTTATAATAAGTATGTACTATGTAAAAACAGGGAAATTAATTGTGTTGTGTACCAAATTGACTAACCAAACTGTATATCCAAATCACAGCTGTCATTCTTTGACAGTTATGCAGTTGTATGAAATGGCTTTAAGGGGGAAGTGCCAGGGTAGCCCGCGAAATTCAAATTTACTTACGTTTTTCGCAATTTTCAGATCAGTGTCAGGTTGTATTTTGATCAAAAGTTGATTCGCGACTATAACAGGTAAGTACTATGCGAGCCAACTAAGAATAGGATCGCGCTTGCTGCCAACTTCACACGATAACTGTCAAATTAGTACTGGCAGCAAAAAAAAAAAATTAAAAATAAAAGATATTTTTTTATTCATAGATTTATTATTTCCTTTATTCTTCTATATACATATAATTTATATTTTTAAATATTAGAATATAAAAAAAATATATAAAAACATTCAAAAATATAAAAAATAGTAGCCCACCGGTATCGGGAACAGGGTCCAAGCTACCGGTGGTCAGGGCTCCAGAGAGAGGAACCTCCTGACAATGCGAGCCGTGTCCAGAAGTACTGCTTTCTGAATCAAGCCCTTGATCCAGCTGGCCAACGAGAGCCTCCTCAGATGTTGGTCGAGGCTCTTGGCTATCAATCCATTGGCTGTAACGACTATTGATAGATAGATATTCATAGATTTTATTATTATTTAAATTAATTTTTATAAAATGTTATTCTTGAATTCCATAAATAGATAATTTTGGATAAATTAATAATATATGGAAACAGTATTAATTAAAAAATAATTATAGGTATAGAGGAATTATAATGTCATTAAAACTGAAATAATTAAGAAATGGTTTTTATTAACATGTTTTTTTTTTTCAAATCCTACTCATGTATAATTAATTTGGCGTAAAATTGATTAGAAATACCTACCAAAAAAGTGAACAAAAATTAAACTGAATTTATAATTTTTCTTTAGTTATTTTTTTGCACACCTTACGCTTTGTTAATGAAGTTCGAGAGTATTGCAGAACAAAATGGCGTCTTGACAGTACTATTCTTAGTTGGCGCGCATAGTACGTATTTACAGAATTATAATCATTAATACATCTTTCTAAGTTAGATTTGTACCACGACAACAAATCTCTTATGGAAAACTGCTTAGTGGTACAAATCTAACTTAGAAAGATGTATTAATGATTCTAATGATTATAATTCTATAAACACGTACCTGTTATTGTCGCGAATCAAATTTTGATCAAGATACAACCTGACACTGGCCTGCAAATTGCAAAAAACGTAAGAAAATTTGAATTTCGCGGTCTGCCACTGCGCATTCACCTTAAGAGGACTACATGACCTAAAGCGCGGTCTTTGTCGGACTGCATAGAAAAGAAAGAGAAGCGCGATGCCACAACGCTGGTAATTTATTGCAAAATATGACGCAATTATCGATTTACGAAAAATCTAGTGTTTGGACCATAGAAATGTAAAAAACAGGTTTGGACAAAAAAACTGAAACACTATAGTTTTAGTATGTTGCTTGTAGAATAATCTGACAAAAAATCATAATGATTGTATGGATATTAGTATGAATTTTGTTCTAAAAAAAGTTTTTAGAGGTATCTTCATGATTTTTTTCTATCGTACCAAATAAGTTGTATTATGTTTTCAACACACTATCTTCCTAGCATTTATCCTGAAGAATATCATATATTTTTTTATTTTTTTTTACTGTAGTCGATCATATACTTTTATTGTTTCTAAAACTTGCGTTTTTTGCATTTAGGTCTTGTAAGCCCCCTGACTTTAGTCTTGTAAAGTAGGTATTACAAGTTATTTTGAGATTGTTTTAATTTGTTTTTGTATAAGTAGGTAGTTTAAATCTGCATATTGTGGCCAACCTTGATGAGGTTTTTACATAAGTAGGTACTTTTGAACCAGTCTGAGCTACATTTTGCCAACATAACTCCAGCTAGACACCGATGACCTTAAAAAGGTGTCTGGGGCAGACTGGATGCGGAAGGCGAAGAACAGGGTGATGTGGCGCAGCCTGGGAGAGGCCTATGTCTAGCAGTGGACTGCGATAGGCGGAGTTGATTGATTGTTTGTACCCCAAAAAACTTAAAAGTAACTGGTGAATGTGACTTAACGATAACATAATAATAATTAAGTACCGGTAAAACGGGGTGAATAGGGATGCAGGGGTGAATCGGGACGAAACTTTAAAATGGATTTCAACATTGATGTACCTAATATAGTTTGTTGCCAATAAGGACACTTAACCGTTCAATATAATAATAATATAGTAAACACATTGCAGTCCTTTTTGGCAAAAAAAAAAAATTTCAATGTTAAAATCCGTTTTAAAGTTTCGTCCCGATTCACACCTGCATCCCTATTCACCCCGTTTTACGGTAAGTAATGTATACTTTTATTCTGTTTAATTTTCATATCGTTCTTTCTAACAACTAGCACAGAATAAGTAATACAACTAGTAGATCTGTTTAGTAATATGTGGAGAACGTTGCGAGTAGTGTATTTGTTACCTCTATTATTAAGGTGAATGCGTAGTAATTGTAGACCGCGAAATTCAAATTTTCTTACGTTTTTGCAATTAGCAGGTCAGTTTTATCTTGTTCAAAATTTGATTCGCGAGTATAACAGGTGCGTAAAAAAATCAGCTGTTTAATAAAACAGCAGATTTTTTTTTCGTGATTTCGGAGTTGGTCCCATAGTGAAAGTTGTTTATATTCATGGGTAGAACACCCTGTAAAAATTTGGAACCAGTAAAGAAAATCATTGTGTATAAACACGATATAACAAAAAAATACGTGTGGCACTCGGGGACTGCCGCGGTAAAGCTATTGCATAGCAACGCGTGCACACAAACACCGTGCCGAAGTCTGCCGAACTGATACGACGTTAGACGATGCTTAGGTTTATTTTCGTTACGGAATTTCTTCATTCGGTCGCCGCGCTCAAAGCCCAAGATAAAAGCGATGCAATAGCTTAAAAACTATTTAAAGGTTTTTTGATCAACGACCGTTACTAGTGTAGTGTTACTTGAAGGACGAGTTGAGGAAATTAGTTATTTTTTGTTTTATCGTGTTTAAATAACTATTATCGAGGGATCGACCAACCACATCAGTGAAGTTCACACACAAAAAAAAAACTGATTTTTAAACAGCTATTTTAAGAAACCTAAAGTCGTTGATGCAAAAAAACATCAAATATTTTCGTTTGTTTTATGATATTTATTTAGATATCGATACCCACGGAGTTTCGCTAGCTAATTTAATCGGTCTATCTGCCTAGCCTTTTCCCAACTATTTTCCCTATAACCCGATGCAGCTGAATACCAGAAGGCCAATTCTCGTAATTTAAAACGTTCAAAATCTAGTCGCAGTCTCATCTCGGCGACAAACAAATGTCAAAAACTTGTCAAAATGTAGAGAAATTAGTGGTATTTTTGACAGATTGAGACCGACATCAGACTATGAACGTTCTTAAAATTACGAGAATTGCCCCTCTGTTGTCCGAGTCGTCAATGACGTAATTTCTTATTTAAATAAAAAATAAAACTTCAAAACTAAACATCTACAATTTAATTTTGTATCTTACGGAATACAAATTTTGTGGATTCTTATAATTAACTTGTAACTACTTACATACTTATTACGCCTGGGTCTTGCGACATAGGCAGGACCAGGCGTTAGGTAAATATACGATAATTATAATAATATAAATACTACAGTACGGGCTAGGGATGTGGACTTTTTAGACAGGTTTAGTCTATTGATGTCAAAATTAAAAAAAAAATCGATTAAGATTTTTTTTTGTCAATTGAATTTAAAAATAACTGGAAAAGATAATTATATGGATTAATAAAAAAAATTGTTGCTTTTTTCGTGGACTTTAAATTTTTTTTTATAAGTAGGTACACTGTATTTTTTACTTAAAAAAGTAATCATGAAAATCAAATCCGTCGCAAGTTGAATACTAAACATGTCTAAAATTAGTCACCTAATGTAACTAAAATTACTAGGTACTTTAATTTATCCATCTACTTAAAATGAGATTTCTAATTTATTAAAAAACACATGCGATTTTGAAAAAAAATAATACGCATCTTTTATTATTACAATAATAAAATTATTTAAGCTTATAATAGAATTCTAATAGTGCTATAATAAAAGGGCTTCCTGTCCTTTTTTAACAAATGAAAGACGACAAAATTTACAAATAATAAATTCCTTATTTCAAAAATAAAATAATCTATTTTCGTTTATAATAAAAATAAATTTACTTTTTCTTGATAAATTCATTTTGGAGCATAACACTAAATTACCGATATAATTTTTGAAAGCCATGTCTTTTAAATAGCTGCCTATGTAGAAAAAAGCTGCAAACAACAAACTTTTCTATGGCCGAAATAAAACCTCTTTAGGGTTCCGTAGCCAAAGGAAGCCAACGCCTATTACTAAGCCTCCGCTGTCCGTCCGTCTGTCACAGGGCTATATCTTTTTGAACTGTAATAGGTAGACACTTGAAATTTTCACAGAGCGTGCACTATATGGCCACTGTAACTAAAAATAATAATAATAATACGAGAAACGTGATTTTTTTACTAAAGCATAAAAAAATCATCATCTGCCTAGCCTTTTCTCAACTATGTTGGGGTCGGATTCCAGTGTAACCGGATGCAGCTGAATACCGGTATTTTACATGGAGCGACTGCCTATCCGACCTCCACAACCCAGTTACTGAATAATACGATACTCCTTGGTAAGACTGGTAGTCACTTTCGGGCTTCCGACTACCCGTAACGACTGTCAAAGATCTACGAATGACAGTCGGGACCAACAGCTTAACGTGCTTTCCGAGGCACGGAGTGGTTTGGATATTTAAAGCTGGTCATTCATCGACAGACCAACCGCGGCAAGCGTAGCTTAGCCTGATTGATCTGCCTGTGCTGCTGTTATTATTTAGCCACGCATTAAATTTTTTCTTTTTTAAATTTTGTAGGACGGTACGGAACCCTTTGTGTGCGAGTCCGACTCACACACGGTCGCGTTTTGTGAAAACGATGAAAAATAACAGCTGAATTGGAGAAATAAATAATTTGTGATGTTTTATTTAGTAATATGGCAAGAAAAATACTAGCCTAGATTATTTTAAGCTTATTTTGTAAAGCTACTTTTATCCCAAACTGTTCTGTACTAGCCACCCTTATGCAGGCTGATTTTTGCAGCCAGGAATATTTTTAGGTATAACTTTAGAAGGCGCTGATTGATTCAGGATGAGAATGGTGTAACTACTCGACCCCAAAATAACTCGACTGGGACAATTCGACCCCGACAACTCGAATCAGTATCTATGTAGGAATATTTTTAAGGTTTAATAACAATTTTTATGACCAGTCACACTCTTCATTGATAACACTTTCTGACTGGCAACTAGAGCTCTGAATGCTAAGGTCCAATGGTTCAGAGAAAGGACGTTTAAAATTATATTTTATAAAAATATTTAAATAAAAAAATCTGTTACAAAAAGATTTATAATTTTATTACTTACAGAAATATCATTTAAGTGATGTAATTTATATTACTTATAATTTTAAGATCTAATAGAGATAAAGATTTCTTGATTCATTTAGTCATTAGATTATATTTTTTTAATATTACTCAGATAAGATTTTTTGCAATTATTATATATATATTTTAATTTCGTTTATTTCTGTATACAATAGACATGACTAACGATATACGTAAAAATAAAAATAATAGTAATCATTATTATTTTATGTTTTAATAATATCAACATTACACTGAAAAGTTTATAGGTTTTTAAAGCCAAAAATGACACTGAGATTCTGTGAAAACGAGATTTAGATCTGAGAGCTTTTTTGATTATAACACAGGCGTAAATTTTTTCCAAATTTAGAATTATTATTTTAAATAAAACAGCATATAATCAGCCTATAATGTTCCCACTGCTGGGACACAGGCCTCCTCTCTGTGAGAGGAACTGGGCTGTAATCCACCACGCGGGCACAGTGCGGGTCGGCAGATATCACATTTCATCGAATGTTTGGATGAACATGCCTCACGGTTTCCTCATGATGTTTTCCTTCACCGTTTTGAGACCAGTGATGACGAAATAATTTACACAAAGTAAAGTGCCTGCTTAGGATCGAACCTACGACCTACAACTCGTAAGTCGCGTATTTTTAGTGTTATTGACGATTTTTTTTACTGAAATATTTGATGGAAAGCGACTCCATTATGTGATGTATTTTTTTATGAAAGTAAGTTTTATCGATTTTACAAATACTTATATACTAATTAAGTACTGGCTTGGAATGCATAGATACTATAAATCTACGTATAATTGGAATTATATTATATAAATTTGTTGAGAAAAACACCAACAAAGAAATGGACACTGGAAAAAAATATGACGTTTCTCTGAAAAACACTTGTTTTTAAATGAGATTCAATAAGTCAGAAGTTTATGTTTAATGATAACTAAAGTGTTCTTAATTAGTGTTTTCTTTAACAAATTATTACTATAATAAGTATTAATAATAGCAAATCCTTCTGATATGATATATGGCTCATCCATGGTTCACAAATAAAAAATAATTTCATTATCTGAGTATTAAACTTACATAATTTCAAACAATACAACTTAGAACTATTCAAAAAATAATAATTAAAAACTAAAAATAAAGCTGCAAAAATACTTAAAATTATAGTAAAATAAATTCTTTATTACAAAAAAGATCTTATTATGTACTAAAAATAATAATAGCATCTACCACCATTTCTAGTTTAAATTGTATAAAAATATTATTTAATTAATAAAAAAAAAACAATCCAATTCCTTTAAATATTGTATTCAAAATTGTAACTTACTCTTACTTAATCCCTTTTGGGATAGGCAGTAATCCAAGTTGTAAAACAATAGATTCATGCCGCTAAAAATTGTATTTCCTAAAACCAACATACATTTTAAACATTTCTTTTAAATAAATGTCATTATCTCTTGATGGCATTGTCATATTTCTACCATAGCGCTTCCGATTGAATGTATTTGAGCCAAAAATTACTTGACATTCTTTGAAGTGAAAACTTCTTTAGGCGCGTTGGGCATTTTTTGAGATGGGGCAGAAACCATTGAATTCGCGCCACTGTTACCGACACCACTTTGGATGTGTTCGGCTGTCCTCGGGATGTACTCGGTTTTAATGTATTTCCGATATGTCAGTTAGTGATGGCAAAGTATTTTGTTTGTGTTTTGTTTATATGACGATTCAAAAAATACACACGTAATTGTTCAAGTTTTCACTTCTGTCGGCACTCCGGTAGTGCCACTTTTTTTCTCTCTCAATAGTAGTCAGATATTGAAAATAGTACCTACCAAAAATAATTACCTATGTTCTTGTAAAATTGTGACAGTTTTCAATAAGCACCGAAAGGCCTTTTATCCGAATGATAATATCAATACCGCCCCCAAATATCGTTGGTAGAAATGGAGTAATATCAGTAATATTATGTAATAATATTAAATGTCAAAACAGGAATTATATTGCCAGGTATCATTAATAATAATGACCGTACTTCCGGGATTGTCCTGATAGCCGTGGAATACCTCTCCACTTCTCATAAGCACCTCAGGACATGTTGCCCCTTTGTCGCTACGTCACTATGTGCTAGCGACCGTTTCCGGGGGCCCATTATTGAGTGTGCAAGTCACCCCCTGCCATTTTATCCGTGTATATATAAAACATTGATCAGGCAGGGGTCATAGTTTTTCCATAGCTCTTGGTAACCAGTCCACTATAGCCACCCAAACCCATAATCCAACTTTTTATTTATCTATATCCCGCAATAGTCCTACACGAACCGGGGGTTATCCTTGGGTGCACTTGCATAGTGCATACAGGGATAATCGTCGGTTGGTGCCACATTTCATTAAAATTTCCTAAGGGGCCTCTGCGAGTTGGCTTCGGCCCCTCGTACGCCTTCCAAAGGACCGGGACCACATGGTCCCGAGATATGTAAAATCAAAAAAAAAAATGTCAAAATAATTATGATTTCAATATAATTATGAAAAAATATTAGGCTACTTATTCAGCATTGTCGAACGACATGTTTAAAGCCGTTTTGGCTATTTTACGAATAAATAGCCCTAGATCGGTCTACAAGGCTATAAAATGGGCTATAATATTATATTAGGACGGATAATAATTACATAATTGCACTTATGGAATGTGTAATATTATAATAATAGAATTTTTCACTATTCATATAACTAATAGTACTAAAATACTTAATAATACATATAATAATTGTGTTATTATTTGACCTTATTTATAAATGTTCAGTGATTTTATATTTATTCAATAAAATTTAATCTTCTGTGTTTTCACTGGGTTTTATTATAATTTTAAATAGTTAGTAAATATTTGTCATTCACTGAATAAAGTTTCAAGCAGTAAAACTTTTTTTTTCATAGGAATTAATATTTGTATGTTGTTATTATTAATTTTTAATAATTAAGATATTGCAAATATCTTTTTGTTTCATAACATTTGAGAGAGCTGTCCCACCGCTGACACCGTATCGTAATCGTACAAAACATTGTAGGTCCAGTGCAGCAGTGTAAGTAAAACAGAACAGATATATATATATATATATCTCAATAGTTGATAGCTGACTGTTCAAACCGCCAGTGAGTACTCGCTTGTCGCAGCGACAAGAGTTATCAAAGAGAGAGTTCGCGCCACGAAGATGAGACTTGACCCCCCTCCCGCGCTCTTTCCGCCGCCCCTATGACGTCCAGTCTCGTCCCGCGCTCAGACCTCATACCGCTAAAGAGACCTAAAATCGTGGTGTGTCAAGTCTCATCTTTCGTGGCACGCATTGTACTCACTAAAGCCTCGGTCACACACAGCGAATACTCGCTGCGAGTGCATTCGCTGCAAATAATGATCGCAGCGACAATTCGCTGCCTGCCTGTCACACACAGCGAGTTCTACACGAGAATTCTATACGACCAGTGGCACAGACGTGTCTAGTCTAGTCTAGAGCGGCGCGCTGAGCGGAATGGCTATTCGCAGCGAATAGCCTGTCACATACAGCGAATACTCGCGGCGAGTAGGCATTCGCAGCGATTAATCGCTGTGTGTGACCGAGGCTAAGACTCGCTGAGAGTGAAAAATCATTCACGTATCGTCGGATATAGTTGCAAGTTTAGTAAGAAACCGATGGATATTCTCGACTGAAATTTAATTTGATAAATGAGCTGTTCGTTTTCTATTAATAAAATTACATTTTATTCGAGAACATCCATCGGTTTCTTACTAAACTTGCAACTATATCCGACGATCCTGCATACTTATCTCTTTTGTTGTACCTTAGGACTAGGGATGCCTCGATACGCCTTTTTGCCGATACGATACGATACTGATGCTCTTATAAAAATATTGGCGATACCGACACCGATACGCTTATTGAATTAAAAAATGAAGGTAAAATAAATAAAATACAAGTCAGGTTACCCGAGTGCGAGGCCAAAGCGGGCGGGGGGGGGCGAAACAAGACACTGAATAAAGCGCGGGGTTCCCCGAGCATAGTTAGTTCGTGCCTCGTTTGCAACGAAATAGACGAGACAACACGCGCGTTTACATTACATTTTTAAAGCGCGAGATTTGAAAAGTATCGTTGAATCGGCTATAAAAATATCGCCGATGCCGATATATCGGCAAACTTGGAGTATCGCCGATGTATCGGTATCGGTATCGGTATCGGTATCGGATGCATCTCTACTTAGAACATACCAATTTCACCCATACCATAGTCTAAACATTTATCAACAAGGTCATAATTTGTATAATGTCTTATCCATACAATTATGTTAGTGTTATTTAAACACTAATTGTGACAATCTCTATGGAGACGTATGTTGTATTCTATGAAGGGTATCTTATGTTCGTGGATTGGGTAACACAGGTCCTGAAAAAGAAGTATTGGGTTAGTATTATTGGATAAAATAATTTTACTTAGCTCAATTATATAATACTAGCTTCAGCCCGCGACTTCGTCCGCGTGAAATTTCTGCTTTCCCCAACCCAACCGTTGCATCGCATCGCCTGACCACACTACTACTTCGTTTTCGCTTTCGTTGTTTTTTTCTTTTTGCTCGACTCCTAAGGGTGCTAGCGTGATGTTAAATAGCCTATAGCCTTCCTCAAAAATTGGGCTATCAAACGCAAAATGATTTTTTTAAATCCGTCTGGTAGTTCCGGAGATTACCCCCTACATACAAACTTACAAACAAATTTTACCTCTTTATAATATTAGTATAGATATAGACTAGCAGCGGCATAAGTCTCGATCCCGTGGGAATATCGGGATAAAAACTATCATATGTCCTTTCCCGGGACTAAACTATCTCTATACCAAATTTCATCTAAATCGGTTCAGCGGTTTAAGCGTGAAGAGGTAACAGACAGACAGACACACTTTCGCATTTATAATATTAAGACGGTAGCGAATGCCGCTTAGGTTTCAATAGGCTTTTACTCGATCCACGACCACTCTCATACCCCTGCTACAAACCATCTTGCAAAAATCCTCACTCCATCTAGCCCGAGGGCATTCTATGAAGACCAACCTATAGTCCACAAACCTTATTAGGGAAGAGCATCTTCAGCGGCAGGAAGCTAGCCCTGACTCTCAGCATTCTGTCGACGTTGCACTCCAGCGCCATCTTGATACTCCAGGTGTCATCAGCCAGTGCTGGCTTAGGAGGTTCCTTGGTAGACTGGCAGGACTTGGACGAGTCATAGGTGCATTGCAGGTCGCAGAGACGGAACTCTTTGATTTTTAATGACCTGTAGAGTTGATTTTTTTTAAGTATTTATTTATTTATTTATTAACTCAACATCACTATCATTACAGGAATTTCCTAATTCAATAGTGTGGCCATAATTTCAGTTTTATTATTTACAATAACATATTCTGTGCATCGTGGTTTTTGTGAACTCACTCAGAGAACAAGTAAAAAGATCTATACTGTCTGCTACGTCATTAAGTACACGCAAGGTGCGCGTTATAGGGGCTTTACTCAGTAGATTGGTCCTACTACTGGGTACCGCCAATAAACGTGGCTGTCGCCTACGCAATACATAATTGTCGGGCACACACAGGTTAAAAAAAAGGAATAAATGTTATTGGTACAGACGCCAGCACATCAAGCTGCTACAATCAAGGAAGAGTTCTGGCCGAAGGGTGTTGTGTACCGCCGGTTTCGTGGCCGGCTACGTGACACCAGTCAGCGAAACACGACGCAGACACTTCTTGTGTGTTAGTTAGTTATTTTTTTCGTGTAATTATAGTGCAGTATGTATTTATAGTATTTTTGAGTTATATTGATATTGTATTTTATGGTAAAATACTGGTATTCAGCTGCATCCGGTTAGACTGGAAGCCGACCCCAACATGCTGGGAAAAGGCTAGGCAGATGATGATTGATATTGTATTTAATGTGTTTTATATGGGCCTTGATGCCTGAAATATATGGATAAATAAATAAGGTTCAAGGTTGATTGGGAAAATTTTACAGTTTCAATGTTACTTACATTGCACAAAAATAATTGATGGGAAACGAAATTTATTTTAGGTGTGAAAATTATCTCTTTGCGGTAGTGCGCAATGTAACACACGTAAAACATTATGCTTATGGGTGCTTCAGGGGTCGTAGTTGCGTTATAACATTAAAAACTTTGTTTTCGTAAAAAAATAAATCAGTAAAAGTTGGAATTTTGACCTTCACACCTCCGTAACCAGAAGGTTCCCAGGTATGATCCAGTATAAAAAAAAAAATAGGTTGTCTGTAAAGTTGGTTTACGGACGATAATTTTACGTGATAACGTAATAAGAAAACAATTCGTCACAAGCCAAACGCTTAGGCCGATCGTGCCTCTCTATCGCTTGCTCCGCGCTCTCGCTTGCACGCTCGGCTCAGACGGAACGTGACAATGAGTCATGCTTTTCGTGCGTGCAACCGGCGTTCATCGATTTATAAAACTTTATAACGTCAAAATTATATCAATTACGGGGAGTACAAGTGACTCTCTGCTTCGTTAAGTGTCTTTTTACATCCATTATGTAATCCAATCCTTACCTGAACGTCAAATCGACGTGCTTGTGACTGAGGCAATGTGACAGCGGCACGGTGTACGTAAAGTTGTGTATGTTGTTGGCACAGACGTGCTCCGCGAAGAGGGACGAGTTGATGACGGACTTGCTCGAGATGCCCACGCGGACTGTGTCGCATTCTGGAAAATGGAGAAGGCTTTCATAAAATGGACTGGGTAAGCTTTGGTTTCGTAAGAAAGCGGTGAACGGACACATTATAACAATCCGGGTCGGCTGCCAGTCTAACCGGATGCAGCTGAGTACCAGTGGTTTACGTGGAGCGACTGTCTATCTGACCTCCACAGTCCCGTTACTAGGTAATGCAAGACTGGTTGGCAGAATTCAGGTTCTGACTATTCGTAATGACTGTCAAAAATACGAATTACAGGCGGGACCAACGGCTTAAGATGCTTTCCGAGACACGGAGGGGTCTCGATATTATGTAATGGTCCCTCATCCACGGTTTTCCTGGCTAGAAGTATTGATTTTTCAAAAATCCAATTATTCAGTTTTAGTTTTCATCAAAATCGAGCACGAGACTCCTTTCAGTACTTTTCGCTATTCCTCAGTTTCGAATTTGGCCATCCACGCCCTCTTCAAAAATTCACCCTGTATACAGGATGGGCAAAAAACCTTGGATCAAACGAAACAGGGCGATAGTTGGGGTTATTTGTAGTAAAAAATATGTTTGTGCGAGAGCCCTAACTTGATCTCCTTAACACAGTACAGTCAGTTTTACAGTAAGGTTCTAAAGTTACAAATAAATTTTTTTGAGCCTTAAAAGATATTGAAAAAAGTGCCAATACTGATAAATCATGGTACCTGCTGTCATAAAAGCACTGTTGTAGTGATGATACTTTTTTTTTTACTGTAAATAACCTCAACTATCGCCCTGTTTCGTTTGATCCACGATTTTTTGCCCATCCTGTATAGCTAAATAAAATGCAATAAATAAATAATTTCAAACTTACCATTACCGTGAGACCCAGTACTCTCATGCGAGTGGAGCTCACTCAAATGCATCTCCTCAGAACTGCTCTTCAATTCTTCTCTCGTCTCCCTTTTATACCTCACAACTCTCTTCATCCTACTCCCATTATCAGTGCCATTTTGTTTTGCAGCATCCAAATAATTCGCTAGAATCTCTTCATTTTTGAAAGAGTCGTTTTCATTTCTCAGCGATTCTGATTCGGTTTTAAGACTATCTGTGTTGTTTTTTTCAGCAATGACGGGAATACTGGGTAGTTTGTCTCTCGGGAGAGGTTCTAGAGGTCTTATAAAAGTGTCGTTTAGCTCCTTTTCGGGTTTTGACCTTTCTAAAGGCTCTTGGTTGTCGTAGGTTTGTGGGGGGTCGAGGCCGCATGGTGACTGGAAAGTAAAAATTATTTAGTACAAGCTGCACCCCGCGGTTTCACCCGCATAAATGTCGATCCCGTAGGAATATCGGGATAAAAAGTAGCCTATATGTTAATCCAGGGTGTCAGCTACCCCCATATCAAATTTTATCAAGATTAGTCCAGCCGTTTGAGCGTGAAGAAGTAACAAACATATAAACACACACACACACTCACAAACTTTCGCCTTTATAAAATTAGTGTGAAGTGTGATAAATATATTATCTATCGATGTTGTGACATATTATGATCGTTAGTTTCAATTGTGAGCATTAATAAAACGCACGCTCATTTTATTGAAATTTAAATAGCAAAGACAAACAGCTATAAAAATCAACGTTTAACGCGTCAGATTCTATGAATTTGGGTGGCCAGAAGAATATGACATGACATTGGACATCGAGGAAAATGTTTTCCGTTAAATTCTGAATGACGTCAGATTTTATGAATTCAGATGGCCAATAGAATATGACATGACGAATTCTAAAGAACAAATTGATCAAATTCTTTTACGGACTTCGGAAGATTTTTTTTTCCATTCTTTAAGCTTTTGTCCCTAAAGTACGTCTATGCCATCAGAACTGTCTATCACACACACACTTCTTGAAGGTCATGATGATATCTTACCAACATTGCTCTGATCCATGCTGTGATCCTTATTAAATCCTTTTGAAGCAGCGTGTAAATAATTTTAAAAATATAATATTATATGAAAACAATTTTAGTTAGTATAAACGTGGTGTCTTCAAACAAAGCACCGCATTTTCTACTATTTTTTTTTTGTTGTAGCCTCAAGCACGTCACGGTTTTTTTATGGTACAGCGTATAAACCGCGCCGTAGAAAAATCGTGTGATCTTGTATATGACACGGTTCTATGGTACAGACGCCAGCACATCAACCTACCCGAAACTGTCAAATTTTCCCAATTAACTTTGAACCTTATGCTTTAGCGATAAAGTTGAAAATCTGTTAAAGAAATTTGACAGATTGTAGTAGCTTGATGTGCCTATCGATCTCAATAGACCGTGAAAGTGTGACGTCACAAGTCTATTAGGGATGTAGGCATGCCCATCGTGCTCACAACGGTGGATCCGCGCTTGTATAGTGCGTTCAGTTATTTAGTTTTTAGTTTTTTAGTTATTTTACCTCTGCAAGAACCTTATTGTGACGAGAATAAAGATCACAATGATTTTGACAGACTTGTCAATGGTAGCAACCCACCAGCAGCTTTATTAGAATGAGAATAAAGGTCACTGTGATTTGGACAGTGATGCAAAATCAGAGGTAAAATTACTGTGAGAGGACTGTAAGTGTATTCGTCTTACCTGACATTCAGGATCCAATTCGTTATTAGTGTTGGCTGCAAAAGAGCAGCCACCTCCGATGACGTCAGCGATCCTCGATAGAGATATAGGACGCTCGGTTTGAAGTGATTGTAGGGTAGGTACTGTGTCTGCAAATAGAAGGGTATCTATGTTAATAGCAGGAGATATACAGGATGAAATTGAAAACTAATTTCGACGTTCGAAAAGTGCTGACTCTCAGCCTAATTTGAATTGAATGACTTTTGATAATGAATTTTGTTTTGTTTTATAATGCACTTGCTTCTGCGCGTGCAATTTCACCCCCCATTCACCCTCTTAGGGGTGGAATTTCGAAATACCCTTTCTTAGTGGATACCTACTCTTCACAAAGAACACACCCTCCAGATTTCATGTCTCTAGGACCAGTGGTTTAGGCTTTGCGTTGATATATCAGTCAGTCAGGACTTTGAATTTTATATATACAGGGTGAAATTTTAATCACCTTTTTCCTCTTAAGGGGTCATTATACTCATCATTATGAACAACTTTTACTATGGGACCAAATCTGAAATCGTGAAAAAAAATCAGCTGTTCCCTACATTTATGTTCGCATAACTCGTCAAAATGTACGGAACAGCTGATTTTTTTTCGCGATTTCATGTTTAGTCCCGTAGTAAAAGTTGTTCATAATGATGAGTACAATGACCCCTTAAGAGGAAAACTATGATTAAAATTTCAGCCTGTATAGACCACGTCTGCAGAATTTCGCAAACTTTTTTTATTTTGACCTTGTATATTATGCGGATGTAACCGTTTTATAAGGCATTTGGCCTGTTTGATAGCCTATAATAACTATAAAAGATTCTGGCAATGCTGTAGCACTTACTTATAAGATTACTTCCATAGTTCTTTGTGGGGTGTGCAGAAGTGGACACCGTATGAGGCGACTCTGTTGGTGCTGTCGTTATGTATTCTTGAGTCGTCTTGTGAGGACCTTTCTCTGTAATAATGTTTGCAAATAAGTCGGATGATCGATCTGTTTGGTTAAGCTGTGTTTGCTAAGGTCAGTGCGGTTGATGGATGACATTATTAATTATATAGGGTGACTGGTAATTAGTGACCGATACCAAACAAACAACTTTTACTATGGGACCAAACCTGAAATTGCGAAAAAAAATCAGCTGTTCCCTACATTTTATGTTCGTATAACTCGTCAAAATGTAGGGAACAGCTGATTTTTTTTTCGCGATTTCAGGTTTGGTCCCGTAGTAAAAGTTGTTTGTTATCATGAGTACAATCACGTGTTTAAGTATCAGTCACTAATTACCAGTCACCCTATATACAGGATATCGTGATTTTAATGAGTGTGAGGCAGTTTGGTATTTCGTTTTGACAGTTTTTAACGTTGAAGCTTCTGCATCAGTGTTTGTGGATGTGTTAATATTTTTATATTGAACACTGTACGTAACAAATTATCAATATTTATTTATTCTTATAGGTTTAAGTTTGAATAGTATTAAATAAACGATAGTAGCTTACCTTTTGCAGTTTTCTTTGAAGCCGTGTGTTGTGATGATTTTATATTCTGAAACAAAAGAGGACACAGTTTAAAAAACCGAGATATATAAGGTGTTAAAAAATTAACCTTACAAACTTTCAGAGGTGCTTTAGAGCATCGAACTGAACAACTTTCACTATGGGACCAACTCTGAAATCACGAAAATAAAATCAGCTGTTTCATACATTTTGGTCATGTAAGTATTGAACTTTTGTAGTAACGTACCTGTATTTGGTTGGGGTCGGGGTGCGCCCTGTGCGCGGGCGGCTCATTGTTCAACTTGCCATAGTGCGGGTAGTGCATCTTGTCGTGGACACGGATCTCCTTCATCGATATCAGCTCTTGATGCTCGCGGAAATATAGGGCTGACATTACTACGAGGCTGGATAAAAAAAAGTTATTTAAAATGTGACAAGTTTTCCCAACGGTGGATGAAACAGATTTCTTAAAAAACTGGCAAGTTAGTCCAATGGTGGGAAAAAGTATTACTAAAAAACTTGTACTACTTGTACTTGTCTTGACTCCAGTTTGCCAAGTACCGACAATACTTTGCCTGACCTGGAGATCGAACACAGGTTGCCAGATAATAGTAATAATCAGCCCATTATGTTCCCACTGCTGGGACACAGGCCTCCTCTCGGTGAGAGCGGGCCGAAATCCACCACGCGGGCACAGTGCGGATTGGTAGATGTCACATGTCTTCGAGTTTTTGGTTCTAGGATATGCCGGTTGCCAGAACATATGCTCAGGTGTCACTAGGCTATAATAATAATAATTATGAAAATGAACTTACCAAACAGCCATAATAAAAATCAATATCGTAATAACAATTTGCAGAAATTTATTAGAAATTAATTCGCTGTTGGTATCCCCATATTCTTTTCGACAGCAAATACCCAATTTAGAGTTGCCATATGAAAAATTATCGTCACTCTTCAACCATAGACAAGTGTCCTTTTTCTTGGTCAAAGTACTTTCATAGCTTTCGTCCGGGTATTTTTGTATAGGGTCAGCATAAGTCGGATTTTCAACATTTTCAGGCTTGTCGAGTTTACTTGAATGGTATCTCACGCAGGTTTTATTATAGTTGTAGTATTTCCCATATTTCGAGTAGTTTCCGTGGCAGTTTTTGCACTGTTTTCTGGTATATTTCGGGGAGTTATGGCTTAGCTTATGGCAACACTCGTGTTTCCTGATGTTGCGCGCTATGTCTCTGATTTGGTCTATGGATATGTTTCCGTCACTGTATAGGGATTTTGATGAGTTTGACATTGCTGAGTACCGGGAATCTGAAACGGAATAGGTCAATGAGTTTCTGAGAGGCAGGGGTAACATCATCTTCTGAAAGAAATTTGGTAGATATGACTTATAAGGTTATTGGAGGGACTTCTTCTTCAGCGATTCTTGGTTCGAGTTACAAGACACCGTTCGAATTTCAAAGTAATGTTTCGGGTATCTATTGTAAGCTAAATATAGCGCTCTTTGAACACGTTTTGAGCAGGAGTTTTACTTCTTTGTGAAGTTGTATTTTATGTAAAAATCATCAATCAATCAATCAAGTCATTTAACGAAAGTTGGCTAAGGATCAACACTTTTCGAACGTCAAAATTACATAAGACAGTTCCCCAAAACGCCAGCCCTTCACCACTTCCTAGTGCTTTCGCTGGGGAGAAGAAGTGGTGGAACAAACTCCCCAGCAGCACAGCTGTCTGTTTAGTTTGAACAACTTAGGGAGCATCCATTAATTACGTGAGACGTTTATTGGGGTCAAGCCGATTCTCAAGTATTACGGCAAGTATTACGTTTTTTTTTCCGCAAGAACCAGTGTAAAATTGTGAGAAAACTGGGTTGAATTGAGCAAAACGTGTTTCTCTATTAAAATATGACTAAATTCTACACATTAATATTTATCGCGGTCATAGATATATGAAAGAAGGAGATATGACCGGTAGTTGAACATGTATCAGAACCCGATGTCGCTAGGTTGGTCCCACCACCGCGCCACTACTACACATGTAGTAGTAAAAAATATTAAACAAATGTGTGTTTTTAAGCTATTGCATAGCTTTTATCTTGGGCTTTGAGCGCGGCGACCGAATGAAGAAATTCCGTAACGAAAATAAACCTAAGCATCGTCTAACGTCGTATCAGTTCGGCAGACTTCGGCACGGTGTTTGTGTGCGTTGCTATGCAATAGCTTTACCGCGGCAGTCCCCGAGTGCCACACGTATTTTTTTTTTAATAAATCGAACGCAATGAAGCATATATTAACGTATTTACACTGAAAATACGTAGGTATTTTGAATAATCTCACGTGAGATTAGAGGGAGGGGGTTGAACCAAATCTCACTAAGGGGGGAGGGGGGGGGGTCCAAAAATCGCCAAAAACTCCTCACGTAATTAATGGACCTCCTATGTATGTTCTAGATACAGACGCCAGCACATCAAGCTACTACAATCTGTCAAATTTCTTT
This sequence comes from Hydraecia micacea, assembly GCA_914767645.1. NCBI lineage: Eukaryota > Metazoa > Arthropoda > Insecta > Lepidoptera > Noctuidae > Hydraecia > Hydraecia micacea. The sequence continues at coordinate 4,441,921 of OU611804.1, forward strand.
AATAGATCTTCAACTCTATCGCTAAAGCATAAGGTTCAAAGTTGATTGGGAAAATTTGACACTTTCGGGTAGCTTGATGTGCTGGCGTCTGTACATCTTTATTGTTCACTTACCATTACTGACACTGGACCGTGAGCTGTCCCTCCTCTGCAACACGCTGATCTTGCACAGCTTCTTGTTGATCCTCTCAAGCTGGTCGATCCTGGACTCCAAGTTGCCTGTCACCTTGCATAGCTCCTTGACGGCTCCCAGGTTCTCCATGAAGATTCGGTCCTGGCAACAAAAAAGTTATAGTTTCAGTATTGTGTAACTTAAGACTAGCTTCTGCCCGCGACTTCGTCCGCGTGAAATTTCACCCTCTCCCTATTCACCCTCTTAGGGGTGGAATTTCGAAAAACCCTTTCTTAGTAGATACCTACTCTTCACAAACAACACACCCTCCGAATTTCAAGTCTCTAGGACCAGCGGTTTAGGCTGTGCGTTGATATATCAGTCGGTCAGGACTTTGAATTATAAAAATGTAATATACATAGATTGTCGTGCAGAAAATTTTTATTTTGCTTTAGAAGAAGAAAAATACTTTGTTTGGAAATATCGCTCACCTAGCAGTATAATGACACATCGACCTTTTTTGATGTTAAAGTAGATGTGTCATTATACTGCTAGGTGAGCGATACGCTCAATACCTCTATAGCCTTATCATTACAGTTATTCGTTCTAAGAAGATAGTCGCCTCCTTTAGTGCTATTTTAGAATAGAATAGAATACTCTTTATTATGTACACCATATAAATTATAATTATAATTGCTATTTTTCGTCTTAAACGTTTAAAATCTCACCTTATTAACCACAAGAAACTTGGGAATAGTGTCTCCGTTGGGCAGCGTGACGTCGCCCGCCTCCTTGACGGCCTCGGGCAGCACGCGGCGCAGCTCCTGCGCGATGACGCCGGTGTCGAGCGGCGGCGCGGGGCGCGCCGGGTCGTAGCCCAGCAGCCCCGAGTGCTCCGCGAACGACGGGTCGTAGTTGAATCTGGTGGCAGAGGAACACCGTCAAACTAAACTAAACATTCATTTATTTTCCACACTATATTATTCAACATAATTATTATATTTTGAATTAACCTTTTGACCGCTTGTGTCGCATTTATGCGACACATATTTCCGTGCCCCTACCGCTCGTGCCGTATTTTTGCGACAGAGAACATGCTCATGCATGTTCTCTGTAATATTTAAGGGGAGCCCCCCTTAAATATTTATTTACCATACAACAGACATGATTTTTTTGCCGTTTTTTTTCCTTGTGGTACGATACCCTTCGTTTGCGAGTCCGATTCGCACTTGACCGGTTTTTTTATTTCATTTTATACTACTGTTTTGATTTTTAATTTTACTGTTTACATAATCAGCCTATAATGTTCCCACTGCTGGGACACAGGCCTCCTCTCTGTGAGAGGGAGTGGGCCGTAATCCACCACGCGGGCCCAGTGCGGGTTGGTAGATGTCACATGTCTTCGAATTTTTGGTTCTAGGACATGCCGGTTTCCTCACGATGTTTTCCATCACCGTTTTGAGAGCAGTGGTGATGAAATAATTTACAAAAAGTAAAGCGCCTTTACTTAGCTGTTTATGACATAATCATTATAAAGTTTGTGTAATTATCTTTCTGTGCGAGTTCCTATAAATTATTTTTCTTTCTATTTCCAAGTCGTCTCTAGTCTCGTCGATCGACCTCCTATTGGATGCTGTAAAAATCTAGTTCTAGCATAATCCTAAAGATGATTACTAACTTGACAACTCTGATGCTCTGTATATTCTTCAGTTGTTGCTCCGAGTCCAGTTCCTCAATATTGTGTTTCGCGCGAGCGTCTGAGGGGTGCAGGATGTGACCCATCACTTTGAGGTTACCTGGTGAACAAAAAAAAAGTGGTGATTAGAGAATGAAAGGAGATATTATTATTACCTTCGGAGCCACTGTTTGATTCAAACACACAGATTGATTGGTAATCTGCATTCGCGGTTAAACAAATATGAGTTTATGGAAAAATAACTTTAATTCCTACACAATAAAGTTCAGTTTACGCTAAAACTTCAATTATTTTTGTAACTTTCTCAATAGTGCTAGTCATTCTGAAATCAACTAAAATAAAATTGATGTTTGTTTAAGTTGCAATAACACCAATTTGATACAGACTATAACTGGATGATTTATATTACAGTTTCGAAATTTTTACAGGGTGTTCTACCCATGAATATGAACAACTTTCACTATGGGACCAACTCTGAAATCACGAAAAAAAATCTGCTGTTTAATACAAAAGTTCAATATCTACTTGACCAAAATGTACTGACGTTACGCAAAATCCTGCATCTCGCAAGCAGAGTTTACTGCGCAACCAGCATATATACAACTGCCCGACATGAATCATCGGGCAGTTGCCCACCAGACACAACACCCGTCTGGTCGGAGGATCCTCCCTTTCCTATAGAGGATGAGTGAACTTTACACCCTGTTCCTCATACCTCTATACGTTCATACATCTCGTCATACAAGTACGCCGGTTGCGAGTACAGCGCACGTGACCTTTCTGCCTTTAATTTTTTTCTCCGTGTTCTGGGCTTAAGGGGGAAGTGCCAGGGTAGCCCGCGAAATTCAAATTTACTTACGTTTTTCGTAATTTTCAGATCAGTGTCAGGTTGTATTTTGATCAAAAGTTGATTCGCGACTATAACAGGTACGTATTTACAGAATTATAATCATTAGAATCATTAAAACATCTTTCTAAGTTAGATTTGTACCACGACAACAAATCTCTTATGAAAAACTGCTTAGTGGTACAAATCTAACTTAGAAAGATGTATTAATGATTCTAATGATTATAATTCTATAAATACGTACCTGTTATTGTCGCGAATCAAATTTTGATCAAGATACAACCTGACACTGGCCTGCAAATTGCAAAAAACGTAAGAAAATTTGAATTTCGCGGTCTACCACTGCGCATTCACCTTAAGGCGAAAGCGCCAGGGTAGCGACATTCATTTTTTTTTTCGTTTTTTGCAATTTGTTGGTCAGCATTAAGTTGTAAGTTGATTAAAATATGATTCGCGACCGTAAAAAATATGTATTTACAGAATTATAATCATTAAAGTCATCAACACAACTCTCTAAGACCAAGTAATCCTACTGAATGACTATTTCTTGAAATCTTGACATTTTACTAACTAACTATTACTATTAACTAACTATTTTATACTAACTTAACAAGTAACAAGTTGTATTACTGATTCTAATGATTATAATTCTGTAAATACATATTTGTTACGGTCGCGAATCATATTTTAATCAACGTACAACTTAATACTGACCAGCAAATTGCAAAAAACGTAAGATAATTTAAATTTCGCGGGCTACCTTAGCGCATGTCTTTCCTTGCTTTCTTCCTTACCGTTAACAACACAAGACTCGTCCGGTCTGTCAGTATTGATGCCGACCCTCCCAGTGAAGTGCACGCTGTTGTCTGACACTCCTCGTTGCCACCAGCTTTCTGTGCAGTCTGACTCGAACTGACCAGGGTTTGATGCCTGGAGGATGAAAAGGGATGATTTGAAATGTGATGTTACGTACTGAAGTAGAGCTTTTGTAGTAATTTGTTATTGTGATACACAAACAGACTTAACTATAAGGAGCCGTCTCCACGAGCGAGAGAATCGCGGCGATAGTCTCGCCGTGCCATCAAATTTTCGCCGCAATGATATCGCCGTGTCGAGACACGTTCTAAGAGAGTGTATAGAAATACGTGGCACGACGATAATATCGCCGCGATTCTCTCGATCGTGGAGACGGCTCTTTAATGATAAAAAATACTGCTTTTGTTTAAAATCTTGGTAAATTGTATGTCATATCTGGATTCTAACCCAAAATAGTGACTTCAGAAAGTTATTAAAAATGTGATCGGACCAAAGACAGGTCCTTGTGGGACTCTTATTTGGAAAGTGATTTGTTTATTTGGATCCAAACCGGAAGATCTGGATCAAAACGGTGAAGGAAAACATCGTAAGGAAATCGACAGGTTTCCTCACGATGTTTTCCTTCACCGTTTTGAGAGCAGTGGTGATGAAATAATTTAATTAAAAGCGCCTGTCTGGGTTCGAACTTACGACCCAACTCGTAAGTCGCGGCCGTTACCACTGGGCCACCACTGCTCTCGCAAAGTATACAATAATTAATTTAAAAGCCATAGATAATAAATCAACAACTAACATGACTTACCCGCACAATGATCCTATCACTAGCAGAGGCCGCGATGATGTAGTCCGTATGTCCCACGTGCGCTCTCAGAGCTACCACCAACTGGAAGTGTCTCTGGTCAGGGTTGGGCCTGCCCTTCTTTCTCATGTTGTTGTTTGTGGTTTCGGCGAAGTGGAGCCGGCCGACGGTGACCTTTGCGCCTTCGCGGCGGATTTCGACACTGAGGAAATGGAAAACAAAAACATAATTTTTTGCAGGTAAATAATAGTAGATTGTACAACTAGTGCATAAAAGAAGCCATTTAAAAAAAATGGCTCGTTTATGCCTGAGTTATACACTCTGATTTTCACTTCGATTACGAGAAAATGAAACAGGCATAATGTATATTAACAGTACATAATTAATCAAAAATGTTGCAAAGCATAGCTAATTCCCGCCACGAAACTATTTAAAAGTCTTTTTTTTTAATTTTCAACATGACATGTGTCATTCGACTTGGGTACTTCATACTGCCAAGTCATAAAAACGTTTCTTTGCGTTTTTAAATAATAAATGACAACCATTTTATCTGATTTTATTAAATTAACGATAGAAAACACTGAAGTGGTATGGTATAATGGTAACCTGAAATCGCGAAAAAAAAATCAGCTGTTCCCTACATTTTGACGAGTTATACGAACATAAATGTAGGGAACAGCTGATTTTTTTTTTCGCGATTTCAGGTTTGGTCCCATAGTAAAAGTTGTTTGTTATCATGGTGTACAATCACGTGTTTAGGTATCGGTCACTAATTACCAGTCACCCTATATATGTGGAAGCTTGTAATTAGCAATTGTCAGTTGTTTACTATTTCGTTACCATTTACGTGTATTAGTCTGTAAGCTTTCTTATAAAATTGTAAAAATAAATAAATACATTTAAAGACTTCAGATTTATTAAGTACCAGTTGGACACCAAATGTAATCACTTACGGTACAGGATGGAAGGGTTTCTTTGTTCTGTCTGATTGACTTTGTTCAATTCTCACTTCTTGGCTTGGATCCTCCGCCTGGAACGAAACAAGCTTGTAAAAATACCTGAAGTCTAAAAGATTGTAGAAGCACTAAGAAAGTTTTATGCGCTTTTAAAACGATACGATCCCGATACGATTTATACTTTGAATTTTTTAAGGAAATTATTTATCCATTTCGATCAATCATCTGTTTTCTGGCATGCTGCGATCTCGCGAAGGCACCATTTTTATTGCTTTTTAGGCGACAATTGTCCGCTATGCAGCAGACATCTGCCCAATTTGAAATCAAAATCCCGTGTACACGATGACCACATCTGTTAGCAAACGTTACTACAGCGGCCGAGCGCTGCAAGCAAGAATAGCCCTTACGGTGTATAAGTAGATGTAAGTTTCCTCGATGGTACAGACGCCAGCACATCAAGCTAACCGAGACTGTCAAATTTTCACAATCAACTTTGAACCTTATGCTTTAGACATAAAGTTGAAAATAGATTAAAGAAATTTGACAGATTGTAGTAGCTTGATGTGCTGGCGTCTGTACATCGCAGTTCCATTATTTGATCATCATCGTCATAATCATTACAGCCGAAAGGTGTCTACTACTGGATATAGGGGACCAATCGTCTCGCATCTAGTGGATTCCGGCCACCTTCACCAGCGGGGTGATAACGGAACACACCAACAGTAGGAATGGCATTCATTTTGACAGTTCTATAACATTCATTGCGTTATTTACGTTGTTGAGCACGCGAATTTTCCGAACTGTCCGATGATTCATGTCGGGCCTTTGTAGGTATGCTAGTTGCACGGTAAACTCTGCTTGCGAGATGCAGGATTTTGCGTGACATCAGTATGACGCGTTGTTCGCATGTGGCGTTGTATATACCGCTACAATAGTAAACTAAATAATACTAATAATGGTTTTCTGACCTTAACCCCATAGAAGTGCAAACAGAAATTGCTGATCTTCTTGAACCCGTCACTGGTCTTCACATAGTGTGGGTCGCCTTGCATCTGTATCTGACAGGTGACCTGGAAGTGGTTCTTCTTCTGGCAGACGAAAGCCTCGTCTATTTGGGAGTAGTTGAAGCCTTTGTCGGCACCCACTACGTAGGAAGGTGGTTGGCTGGAAGAGAAATAAGGTTGTTGGATAAAATGGTTCCGCGTTTTTGATTATTCCGACTGAAAAGCCGCATCTGCTAAGCCTGGCTAAAAAGCATGAGAAATTTAAACTATCTATCTGAAAAAATTATGCATAATTTATATGTAAATAATGAAATAAAGGAATAATAGTAGTTTGCTAAGTAATCACACTAATACTATAAAGGCGAAAGTTTGTGTGTGTGCGTTTATATGTTTGTTACTTCGTCACGCTCAAACGGCTGGACTAATTTTGATAAATTTTTGTATGGAGGTAGCTGACACCCTGGATTAACATATAGGCTATTTTTTATCCCGATATTCCCACGGGATCGAAAGATATGCGGGTGAAACTGCGGGGTGCTGCTATAAAATAATAATGCTAGATAAAATCGTCGATTTCGGCCGTTTATTAAAAACTGCTTTCAGTCTCAAACATGAAAAGTGTTCTGTCCTACGTTGTGTAAAATAAATTACATTTTTATACTCACAGTGGCTTCAAATTGCAGTCATACAGCGAATGCCAGACGTTCTGCTGGAAATTGCCGAACCTGATGCACTGTAGGGGAGCATCGTCACCAGCCTCGGAGCCGTCCACAGAGGGGGGCGCGGGGCGGGGGACGTGGGTTACACTCTCAGGTGATAGGGCTGCTGGTGGAAGAAAGACAAAGGTACGTAAGGTAGGTGCGTTCTTTTTAGGGGTGTCGCTTCACGAATGTATGAATCTAATCATTATACAAAGACGAAAATTCTGAAAATTTTAAGTTATTTTAGCTCTTTGAGAGCTTTCACAAACAAATTTTCATATAATATGTAGTTTCTACACATCAAGCTATACATTTCCAGTTTTAGCTGACCTCGCATTGTATAGGTTTTTCATACAATCAGAAGTCAGCTTATACTGGTTATGTATAGCTTGATGTGTAGCCGTGTGTACTAGTTGGGAATTTGGCATTGATGGGATTATTTCGTAAGCGACAATCCGCCAATTTTGAAGTAGAATAAGGAATTGTATTTTTTTGTAAGTAGTAGAATACGCGGTACCTATATTAAAATTATATTTTTTTGACAGTTTCGCTTCCCTGTTTGATTCTTTTCTGTACATCGTTCATTCATACGACTTGCTTAGCGTTTCCTACCTACTGGCTACGTACAACCTTAGTACGTAATCCTTACATAGTATAAAACAAAGTCGCCGAAATGTCTGTACGCGCATAACTTCCGAACGACTGCACAAAATTGGATAATTCTTTTTTTTTTGTGTTCGGTATTGCCATGACAAGGTTTGTATGAAAGAAAATATGGAAAATTCGAAAAAAAAAATTGCACCCGGGCGAAGCTGGGGCAGGCCGCTAGTTAATTATAAAAACAATTCCTGACAACTTACCAGGCTCACACTTCACTTGTGAGTTCGTATCCTGTGAATGCTTCCTCTTCTTCGTGCTGGGTTCCTGCAGACTGGTGTAAACAGGCGTCAGGGTCTCGTGACCCAGCGCCACCAGCTGCGGGTTTATCATGCCTTGCTCCAGCTCTGGCATGTCTACCCTCATCTGACTGTATCTGGGGAACAGGGTTAATTTGAGTCTTTGCTCAAAGCATGTTCAAGGTTTAAGGAACGGTTTGATAGGACAGGTATTATCTACAAGGAAAACTAATGTGGGGAATTATATTTGCCATATGATTTAACCGGTACTTGTGCAAAGGTGGTGAAATAGGTAAGAATTTCACATTTAGCCAGTGAAAAGTCAGAGAACCCCATAAACAAAAACAATAAATGTAAAAAAAAAATGGTGTAAATGTATTGGGACTCATCAAAATAACCATTATATCTGTATATATATGTACAGAGGCCAGCACATCAAGCTACCCCAATCTGTCAAATATGAACCTTATTTGTTTGTAGTAAAGTTGAAAATCTATCGAAGAAATTTGACAGATTGGGGTAGCTTGATGTGCTGGCCTCTGTACATTATTGGCAAATAAATTAACTGATTCTGAAACATAAACCGGTAACAGCGTCCATAGTAACTCAAAAATGCCTTTTTCTAAAATGGAATCCTAAAATATAAAACAATAGGTGTACATCGTCTTCATTCAGCCGAAAGAAATTCACAATTGCAGGATATACAGGGTTATTGGAAAAACACCAACAACCTCTTAAGAGGTCATTGTACTCATCATTATAAACAACTTTTACTATGGGACCAACCTGAAATTGCGGATAAAAATCAGCTGTTCCCTACATTTTGACGAGTTATACGAACATAAATGTAGGGAACAGCTGATTTTTTTTCGCGATTTCAGGTTTGGTCCCATAGTAAAAGTTGTTCATAATGATGAATACAATAACCTCTTAAGAGGTTGTTGGTGTTTTTCCAATAATCCTGTATACCACCCTCAAACATTTCCACGTTGACTGATCCCGCACTTCTCGCCACCAGCAGATTCCGGTGACCTTCTCCAGGTCATCGAACGTGGTGATAGGTCTCCCAATTATAAATAATTAATTCTCTGTCTCACCTGTTCTGATAAACATCGCCCAACCCCAAATCATGTCTCACAGTCCTGATCCCAAGCTCCACAATATTAGAATCTTGGGGCAACACCACCACATCATTCAGATTACTCCTCAACACCTCATGGTCAATATTATCCGTCTTCAACTCCTCGTAGATGTAGTCGCCATTTTGTTGCAGGATCTCGTGGGTAGGTATGTGGTCGTGGACTAGCATGTAGTCGGAACTGAGGACTGTTTGGGGTACCGCTATGGCGTGGGAGACCTGGGTCTCTGATGGACTGTAGGGATTCTCTGATCCTGAGTCTGGTGGACTTTCTGGGAGTTGGTGACCCCTGAAATTGGAATAAGAGTTGTATTACTTTACTAAGAATGATGATGTTGTTGGCTTTGGTTCTGGTAATAAAAGCTGTTTTTCAGTCTTTCTGAAGTGCATCTTTCTTCATGACAAAACCTTCATTATTAAACAAAAGGCTATCTATTATATAAAATTCAAAGTCCTGACTGACTGATATATCAACGCACAGCCTAAACCGCTGGTCCTAGAGACATGAAATTTGGAGGGTGTGTTCTTTGTGAAGAGGAATAATATCCGCTAAGAAAGGTTTTTCGAAATTCCACCCCTAAGAGGGTGAATGGAGGAGAACATTAGCTCGTTCGGTGGGGTGCCAGTATGACCAGTGGATCGCATATGGTGTCCTCTAGTTTTACGGAAAAAAAGCTCGGCGTTACAGGGTAAAAAATTCAGCTCCCTGATAACCCTTGCGGATTTCGTGATAACCCTTGCGGATTTCGAGGTTTGCTAAGTGAACGTCAGGAGTCTCCTAGCGATGCATCATTACGTATGAACTATGAAACATAAGGGTTTTCCGTGTAAGGGTACAGACGCCAGCACATCAAGCTACTACAATCTGTCAAATTTCTTTAATAGATTTTCAACTTTATTGCCAAAACATAAGGTTCAAAATTGATTGGGAAAATTTGTCAGTTTCGGGTAGGTTGATGTGCTGGCGTCTGTACAAAGTCTGCCAACAAATTGCCTGTCGCGATGGGATCACTGTCAACATCATGTAGCCGTGTACAAGAAAGGAAAGTTAATGTGCTTACCCAGTCCGACGCGGGTCGATAGTCTGGGGTGCATAGCAGCCTTCGCCGACGGAGCTCATGTACGCCTCTATGTCCAACTCTTCGATGAAGCCCGGACCTGGAACAAAGGATATAATACTATTAGTTTTCAATACAAGAAGCCTAGAACTCAAAAGGATTTGAATTTGTCGCAGTTTAAAATCAAAATTAAATCCGTCATGTTATTCTAAGGATTCCTTATTATATGAAGCAGCAACAAAAAAACAAAAGATAAAAACAATTTTTTTTATTAGTTAGACCGTATATCTTACACACCTGCATACTAAAAACTAATTTTTTTGCGGTGTCATAATAATCTCTATGGCACGAATTCTGGCCCACCAAGATAGACTTGTGAATGCCAGAGAAATAATATCCTTAGGGTAGGCTTAAAAATAGGGTTTTTCCCTAAAAACATGGTTTGTGTATAGGGTTCAAAATAAAATCGTCGGAACGGGATAGGACATTCATTATTTCTGTAAAAAAATCTTTGCATGTGCTCAATGTTTCCCAATTCTCGCATACCGATGACATTTAACGTGCATATGGCGTGGCTAAATAATAACAGCAGCACAGGTCGATCGATCAGGTTAAGCTACACTTTCCGCGGCTAGTCTGTGGATGGGTGACCATCTTTACATAACGAGACCCCTCCATGCCTCGGAAAGCACGTTAAGCCGTTGGTGCCGGCTGTCATTCGCGGATATTTGACAGTCGTTACAGGTAGTCAGAAGCCCGAAAGCCTGACAACCAGTCTTACCAAGGGGTATCGTTAAGTATCGTATTACCCAGTAACTGGGTTGTGGAGGTCAGATAGGCAGTCGCTCCATGTAAAATACTGGTATTCAGCTGCATCCGGTTAGACTGGAAGCCGACCCCAACATAGTTGAGAAAAAGGCTAGGCAGATGATGATGGATTGAAGTATCGAATACTTCAATCCATATGCATCGATACAGTATCAATTAGTCCGAAGTCAATAACTTTCCATTTTTTTTCATCACTCCGAACAATCACTTTCGAAAAGGCATAATTATAATTACGAGTATAAACAAACTAGCTGCGCCCCGCGGTTTCACCCGCATAAGTCTCGATCCCGTGGGAATATCGGGATGAAAAGTATGCTATGTCCCTTCCCGGGACTCAAGTTATTATACCAAATTTCATCCAAATCGGTTCAGCGGTTTAGGCGTGAAAAGGTAACATACAGACAGACAGACAGACAGACAGTTACTTTCGAATTTATAATATTATATAGTATATATATATTATGGAATCAGGCGTTACTTTACGGAAATCCATGACATTAAGATGTTATGTGTAATATCTAGTTTTAATTCCGTGTAATAAAAACCCAGGCTTGGATGCTGGAAGCAATCTCACCTTCCCACGCTCATGCATATGCTGATGCAAGAAAGGTCCCACCCTCCCGCCCTCATGCAAATGCAAACATGCAGGAAAATGAGGATAGCATGCCACACAACCGAACCTATACTCGACACGTGTTTCACCCCTCCACGGGGCATCCTCAGGAGATGTTGACTCGTCGACCGCTAGTCGTAAAGTGAGCTCAACGCAACGCACGGCTCTCCCCGCCTTATATACCCTACCGATGACGCACGGTACCGGTCAACACAAACGTCACGAAGACGTATGTGTCGAACTACCTGCAACTATACTTAAAAGCGGTGAGGTGACCAAGCTTGTTTGTTCATTCAGCAGTGCATAGCTGGTGTTATTATTATATTTAGAGATTTCTAACTGTTCCAACACACACAACCGGAAACCCTTATCACACACATGCAAAATGTTATATGTATTGTTGTCGCTCAAGGAATGGCCGGTATCGATTAAATGTTTTGCGAAATGAGATTTTTCTGGATGGCCATTCCTGTAAGCGGCAACATGTTCCCTATACCGTACTTCAAAATTACGGACCTACATAGACCCCGTTGCAATAATTGCATACTAATTTATAAACACCGGATTTTTTTGAATTTTCTAACTTATCTTTACCGTTACACAGATTACGCAAATTTTGGTCTGAACGAAAAGCAACGTAAATATCATGTTTTCTAAGAATATTCGCGATTTTATCGGATAAAGGGCCTATGTAAGACAGACTACCGACATACTTGTTAATTGATTTGATGGGACATGCATAAAGTAGTGAGCGAACCCTGTCATCCTGTTTATTTTTAATTATATTATCAATGACTTGTTTGGAATACCCGTTTGAAATCGCGATTTGATATAATATGTTAAGTTCCTTGACGTAATTATCCGTGGACAGCGGGACTGACAGTAAACGGTGGACATAGCTGCGAAAAGCTGCTAGCTTTAAACATTTAATCGATACCGGTCATTCCTTGAGCGACAACAATACATATAACATTTTGCATGTGTGTGATAAGGGTTTCCGGTTGTGTGTGTTGGAACAGTTAGAAATCTCTAAATATAATAATAACACCAGCTATGCACTGCTGAATGAACAAACAAGCTTGGTCACCTCACCGCTTTTAAGTATAGTTGCAGGTAGTTCGACACATACGTCTTCGTGACGTTTGTGTTGACCGGTACCGTGCGTCATCGGTAGGGTATACATATAAGGCGGGGAGAGCCGTGCGTTGAGCTCACTTTACGACTAGCGGTCGACGAGTCAACATCTCCTGAGGATGCCCCGTGGAGGGGTGAAACACGTGTCGAGTATAGGTTCGGTTGTGTGGCATGCTATCCTCATTTTCCTGCATGTTTGCATTTGCATGATTACCTTTCTTGCATCAGCATATGCATGAGCGTGGGAAGGTGAGATTGCTTCCAGCATCCAAGCCTGGGTTTTTATTACACGGAATTAAAACTAGATATTACACATAACATCTTAATAGTATATATAGTTTGGATGGATGGATACTATTATGGTAATTGCCTTGTCGGTCTAGTGGTCGCAAACGCTACTGCTGAGCTTGAGGTCCAAGGTTCGATTACCGGCTCTGGCAAAGAGTCATTGGGTTTTTCCATCAGGAATTTCTCAGTAGCAGCCCGGAGTCTAGATTTTTACCCGGTTGATGGCAATAGGCTCGCCCCCTATTATATGGGACTTAAAAAACATAACTGGCGAAATATCATCATCATCTGCCTGCCTTTTCTCAACTATGTCGGGGTCGGCTTCCAGTTTAACCGGATGCAGCTGAATACCAGTATTTTACATGGAGCGACTGCCTATCTGACCTCCACAACCCAGTTACTGGGTAATACGATACCCCTTGGTAAGACTGTTTGTCAGACTTTCGGGCTTCTGACTACCCGTTATGACTGTCAAAGTTCTACAAATGACAGCTGGGACCAACGGCTTAACGTGCCTTCCGAGGCACGGAGGAGTCTCGGTATGTAAAGATGGTCATCCATCCACAGACCAACCGCGGCAAGCGTAGCTTAACCTGATCGATCGACCTGTGCGGCTGTTATTATTTAGCCACGGGCCTCTCAAAATCTAAATAACTGGCAAAATATATACCTCTGGCTAAACCCTTTTTGGGTTTAAATACTATTATGGTTCGTATAGATTATGGTATAAGTACTTCACTTACGCGATTTATAATTTATTTTCCCCATTACTCATCGATGCACATGAAAACTGCATTGTAAATAGAATTTGTTGTGATGTAGAAGAAGAAACAAAATAATAGTATGTGCTTGGCCAGACTGGCAGCGCGGGGCGGGGAGCGGCGCGGGTGCGGGAACGGGCGCGATCTGCTTGTCCGCAGTGGAGTGCGGCTTCGTTCTGAGTGTTGTCGTGTCCAGTATTTGTCAAAATATAATATGGATGAAGAAGACCTAAGTATTTTTACTAGAAAAAAGCTCGAACTAGTTTGAGAACCCTGCGGGGCAATTGCGTAACACATTATCAATCGGAATTGGTTTTATTTTGACAGTTCAACAACATTCATTGCGTTATTTACGTGTTGAGCAGACAACTTTTTCGAACTTATGAAGCAATAGATTAGCAATTTGCTTCAAAATTATTCAGATTCCGATCTATAGTGTGTTACGCAATTAGGGTGCTGGTCCCCGCGTGGGCCGCTCGCGCACTCACTACGGTCACTTGTATGAACGAGCTATGGCGTGAGTTGCCCGCGCCGCTCACCGCGCCCGCGTGCCCACTGTGGACGACACTCAAATGAAGTTCTTATGTTTGAGTACGCCGCGCCGCGCCCGCTCCGGCCCGCGCTGACAGTCTGTCCAAGCACTCATAGTTTCTACCTACAGTTCGTTCACAGATATTTTATCTATGACTAGGTTCTGCTCGCGACTTTGTTTGCGTAAAATTTCTTGTTCCCCCGTCGCATCGCATCGCCTGTTCGCGTATTATTTCGTTTTCGCTAAGCGTTTTTTCTGACTTTTTTTCGGCTCCTTAGCCTAGAATGATGTTATGATGCTGGCACAGAATAGTCGACATCGCGGCATCGGCTCAAGGGCCAAAAGGAAAAAAAAAACAGTAGGTAGTAGGAACAGAGGGACAATTCTCGTAATTTTAAGAACGTTCATAGTCTGATCTCAGTCTGTAAAAAATACCTCTAATTTCCCTACATTTTCGACATTTGTTTGTAGCCGAGATGAGACTGCGACTAGATTTTGAACGTTTTAAATTACGAGGATTGACCTTCAGCTATGCTAAAGTTAGAAGTTAGAGTTAGAAGGACGATTCGAATGAATTAGTAACTTCAAGTAGGTATATTTGGCAACTATGTAGTTTGATTGACTCATTCAAAATTGTAACCTACACAAAATGTGGTCACATTTGAAATCTGTCATCTCTAAGCTATACATTCTAAAAAACCTTTTTCAATTAGCACAAAATTTAAACGATATTCTACATGGCTTATAATATATAATATCGTAGTTAGAGAGATCTCAAAACTTTGTACGGTCAAAATTTTCCAAAGATGTAAACAACAATGGCCGCTCTAGTTAGCTCGGGGATTTAGACAAAAACAAACATTACATATAATAAATGTTCTTGTATATAGATTTTATTCAATTTCGAGCGGCCATTGTTGTTTTATATCTTTGGCAAATTTAGCGCGGCCGGACATTAGGTAAATAGTTCAAGAGAGTCTCTCCAAGAAATTAATATTTCACAGAAAAGACGCTTAAGATAAACAAAAGAATCACTACACTGCAAGATTCCACATCACAACATAGTCTGAGCCTAAAGAACTTAGAAAAACCAGACCATCGTTTCAAAACACACGCACAGTATATAAAACTATACTTTTACTCAACTATAGCACTACTTGCGCCGCTTGATAGACAATAGATACTGCCTGTCTGTGCTTGCGAAATACACGCAATTGTTTACGCATTCGACCAGCGCTTCCGCACCCTCCCATATAAGTGCGCGAACGCATTATGCGGACTACTGTGTAGCGTGAGATTGAGATCTTATTCCCACTTGCCAGTGAGCTTAAGTGGTGAATTAATGTTTTAAAAAAATGCGATATGGGAAAGCTCTTGACCTCGATCACGCCCGGTGGAAAGCGATGGATGAGGTATATGACGGAACGAGCAAGCCCAGAAGATCTGTTCACTCTTGCTTTGAAGATTGGCCGGGTTATAAGAGGAAAGGATCACAGACGCGTGCAGAGAGTTCCACACTTTGGCCGTGCTCATAATAAATGTGAAAGAGAAGCGCTGAATGAATTGCACGAAGCCTTTTAAGCCTTCAAAAGTTTTCATCCTCCTTTCTAACAAACATTCCTTTCGCAGTTGCATATTTTACCGCTGACAGCATCAACCCAATAGCCACCGTTTTTTAACGAGTATAAAGATCACTGTGATTTTAACTTTGATTTTTTATTTTATTTTAACTGTGATGCACAATCAGAAGTAAAATAACTGTGAAAGGACTTATAGAGGTATGAGGAACGGGGTGTAAAGTTCACTCATCCATACAAAAGGGAGAATCCTCCGACCAAATGAAGTCGTTGTGTGTATGCTAGTTGAGCGGTAAATTCTGCTTGCGCGATGCAGGATTTTGCGTAACGTCAGCGTGATGCGTAGTTCACATTTGGCGATGTAGATGACGCCACAGACGTCACGTCTACTTACTTCATACGTCTACATGAGCCGTCATCTCAGTAATTACCATCTTTCTATCTATATTATCTTTCACACTCCTGAGTTTATTTGGTCTAGCTTTGGTATATATCCAAAAATTGCTCTTACAGCACCCGCACACGGGATAGAAGTGAAATTAAAAGAAAATTAAGTGTAAGAGAGATTTAGTGTGAGAGACAGAGAGAGTTATATCTTTCTTCTATCTCATGTAACGAAATGTGTCTAAACGTGACGCGTCCTTGAATTCACTCTCAATTCTCGTCAAATTAATTTTATCGAATCGTTACCTCAGAAGTTTATTTTCTTCTTAAAAAATGACGTTACTTGTCTGGCACATCCTGCTACCTATAATATTGCCTTTTCTCTGCGGTATTTTAAATATGTTTGTCCACTATGAATTTACGAGTACAGTCACGAGCACTAATATGTCAACACTTGGCAACTTTCAATTGTGATTTTTTCGTGAAATAACAAATGCAACGTTGAAATACGACAGTTTACATAAGCCTATGGGTTCGAAAATACTATGTTCGCAATAACATAATATTTCATTCAATAATAAAGGAGAAAATCGCCTTTGAATAAAGCCAAGTGTATACATACTTATGCTCGTGACTGTATAACTCACAAGACATATACAAATATCTTCCAACCAGTCAGAATTTTACAGGGAACAATCCGGAATAATTCAAATTATATACCATACGATCTAAAATCGCGCTGATAGCCTAGCCAGTTTCACTTCCATTAAATGGAAAACTATTTCTTTTTCTTCACACCGGAATACCAACAGTCACCATGTTTTTTAACCTTCACGGGCACAGCTATATTTTTTGTCCCTGATCGACAATCATGCGTTCCTGTACGACACCTTCGTTGATGCGTAAACAGCTACAATTGAAGCACGCAAGCAGACACTGAAGTTGCATGTTAAAACATAACTGAATAATATGCGTAATGTGGATGAGTTCCTTATGTAACTACAATTGCACAAGACACATACAAGAAATGGAAGAAAGACACAAGGCATTCTACAAGCAGACAAGTCCTAGAGTAGAAACTGCAACAGCATAAGAAGTGTAGCGGTATCTACAACACCACATGCGAACAACGCGTCATACTTACTTCACGCAAATCCTGCATCTCGCAAGCAGAGTTTACCGCGCAACTAGCATAGATAGAACGGCCTGACATGTATCGTCGGGCTTGCCCACCAGACACAACACCCGTCTGGTCGGAGGATCCTCCCTTTTCTATAGAGTATGAGTGAACTTTACACCCTGTTCCTCATACCTCTATAGAAGCATAGGACGTTGCCTAGACAGCGACGTCGCCTATAATGTTTCCATTGATGGGACACAGGCCTCCTCTCTGTGAGAGGGAGTAGGCCATAAGTCCATAACCATAGAAATGTAAAAAACAGCACAACTTCTTTCTTATATCTATGTCCATAACCCCCAGGCGGGTTCAGTGCGGGTTGGTAGGTGTCACATGTCTTTGAATTTTTGGTTCTACGACATGCCGGTTTCCTCACGATGTTTTCCTTTACCGTTTTGAGAGCAGCGATGATGAAATTATTTACACAAAGTAAAGCGCCTGTCTGGGTTCAAACCGACGACCAACAACTGTTTTAATTGAGTGTAGATAAAAGTGGTCATGCTGCCCGGGGAGCACTAGACTAAAGCTCAGACCACCGTCACTTTTGAAAACAATACAATGAAAAACCGTATTATTTGATGCAAGAGGGCTTTAGTCACTAATAAACCATGATTGAATACCTACCCTGCTTTTCTTTGAATTTTTCCACCTCAGCGAGGGTTTCTACGCACGTTTTCTCCTACCGTCGTCATAAATCGGTTGCCCACGCGCATAATTTCAATAAACTTTGCTTGTACTATAGTTTTCACGACGCGGCAGTGCGTGACCGGTGATCAAGCAGTAACTGCATCAATTATCTAGATATTTGCAAATCCTATTGCCTTTAATCATGTATGTGGGAAAAACTTGTTTGAGCTTTGTTTTTGGTGTGAAGGTTCCGTACTTTATTACGGTTAGGAAGATGTGGAATGCTTCGTTGTTCTAGTAGTCGCAAGCGCAACTGCTGAGCGTACCGGGGTTGATCCCCGAATGGCTGTGCTAGTGGAGTTTTCTCATTAAAAGAAAGAAAGAAAAAAAAAAGTTTATTTGGACACAGTTCGTGAAACACAAAATACAAAATAAAAGAAAAAAAGGTTTCAGACAACAATAGTGTGTGCCTCACGGCTGCGCCAAAAAAGGCTCATTTCGAAGACATGTAACACCCTCCAACCCACTCTGGGCCCGCTCGGTGGCTTACGGTCCATTCCCTCACAGAGAGGAGGCCTGTGTCCCAGCAGTGGGAACATTATAGGCTGATTATTTATGCTATGTTATGTTAAATTCGCAGCAGCAACTCTGTTTGACTTTGCGCCTAGTTAAGATTACAAGGGGCCAAAACGTACTGGCCAAAATGTGAGCGTAGCAACTACTTTCAACGGAATTTCATGTTTCATGACTGGCTTCTGTCAGTTTTGAGGCATGCCAATACGACAGAAAACGACTTTTTATACATCGTTCTTACATATAAACTAATTTTTTTTGTAAAAACATAATTTAAAAGAGTGTCCATGGAGTTTCTTGCCCGTTCTTTTCCTCAGGTACCTACTACGCTTTGGAATGGGCAACTAGCTTCATATTTTCTGACTGCCCGACTTCTTGACAATTCAAAAGTGCCTGTAAATTGGTTTGAGTTTGAAAGAAAATAACTGTTCTACATAATATGTTGCGATAGATGTCAATACCTCATCTTAAGCATTAATTAAAGTGACATTATGCAACATTAATTACGATATAAAAATACTTAATCTTAACCTCAGGGAACCCTGCAGATAACCATGTGAAGTAAAGTCATCGACACTGATTTAATGAATAAGTGATGATGCAGTGAAAGGACTGGGGTGAACGGCTTGTGCACGACTGGCTTATTGTGGAGGGAGATGCAGAAGTTCCATTAGGTACTAAGCGAGCGACACGCGCCAACGGCAGTCAACTGCAGCCGCCGACGCGTCGACGGCAGAAACGACTGCAGCCGTCGCGTCGTCACGAAAACATCTGTAGGATACATGTCATTACCATAGATTATTCATATTTTAATCTGTCGGTTGCTATGGAGATACTTGACTGTTGATTGTCAAACGGATATAAGAAAAGTTTTATTTTAAGTTTCTTTTATTCTGAATTTATTATAATTCTAATGTTTACTCCTTCTGATTGTTTTACTTCTTTACTTTACTAAACTGGTGACCCCGAGCTGAACACTTTATATATAACAAAATGAGTGGTAGTGAGTCTGAGCATACCGCGTCTTCACAGCCGGCGAAGCACATTACACACAGGACGCGCCCAGTGAAGCCCGTTTCTATTGACCACGACATTTGTAACCGTGTGTCGTTGAAGTTACCACCATTTTGGCCAGAAGAGCCGGACATCTGGTTCGCTCAAATAGAAGCGCAGTTCCAGAATGCAGGGGTGACGAACGACGTCACCAAATTTAATTATGTGGTCGGTCACCTCGACCCCCAATTTTCAAAGGAGGTGAAGGACGTCATCATGTCCCCTCCTGCCACCGACCGATACGTGAAGCTGAAGACGGAATTAGTGAAGCGTCTCTCGGCCTCCCAGGAGCGGAAGGTGAAGCAGCTGCTGATGCACGAGGAGCTGGGAGACCGGAAACCGTCACAGTTCCTTCGCCATCTGCAGGGGTTGGCAGGACCAACTGTGCCCGAGGACTTCGTGCGCACCATCTGGTGTAGCCGACTCCCCACCAGCATCCAGCCCCTCTTGGCATCGCAGCCCCACAGCACCCTGGAGGCACTAGCTGAACTGGCTGACCGCGTCCAGGACATCGTCACGCCGACAAGCCACATCGCTACGACTTCAGCAGCAGAACCCTCGGTTAGTGTGATGGCAGCCGAGATCGCCGAGCTGAAGCGCGCCATGAAGGACCTGACCGTGCATCTGCGTGACAGCCGTTCGCGAAACCGCTCCCACAGCCGTGGTCGAGACGCGCGACGGCACTCACGCCATCGCTCATCAACCCGTTCGAGTTCCAGCTACCGACAGCATCCTGTGTGCTGGTACCACGCGATGCATGGTGAGAAGGCGATGCGCTGCATCAAGCCCTGCGACTACCGGCAGGGAAACGCCGCGGGCAGTCAGTAATGGCGACAAACGATTGCCCTCGTTCGACTGGTCGCCTGTTCGTCACGGATCGGAGCACCAAGACGCAGTTTCTGGTCGACACCGGCAGCGACCTCTGCGTCTACCCCCGTCGTTTGCTAAGTGACCGTCGTGTGTGTACGAACTACCAACTTGTGGCCGCGAATGGGACACCCATTAAGACATATGGTTTCGTTGAATTAAATTTAAATTTAGGACTCCGTAGAGACTTTAAGTGGCGTTTTGTGGTTGCCGAGGTAACCAAACCGATTATCGGTGTGGACTTTTTAAGTTTTTACTCGTTAGTCGTTGACTGTCGTAATCAACGACTAGTTGACAGTAACACAAATATTTACTCCATAGCATCGAATCATCCAGACTCATCTTTATACTCTGTAAAAATTTCTTCCGGTGATTCAAGGTACCACAAAATTTTAGACGAGTTTCCCGACATCACCCGACCCGCCGGTACTCTACGAACTACACCACACACAACCGTTCACCACATCCGCACCACCCCAGGTCCTCCAGTTTCATCTCAATTTCGGCGACTAGCGCCAGACAAATTAAAAATTGCTCAGCAGGAGTTCCAGCTGATGCTGGTCAATGGAACTGCTAGACCGTCGGAGAGTCCATGGGCATCACCACTGCACCTCGCCCCCAAAAAGGATAACGGTTGGAGGCCCTGTGGTGATTACAGGATGCTCAATGCACGGACCGTCCCTGACAGGTACCCGATTAGGCACATCCATGACTTTTCACACAGCATCTCTGGTTGCAAAATTTTCAGCAAAATTGACCTTGTGAAAGCCTATAATCAGATACCTGTCAGTCCGGACGACATTCCGAAGACGGCGATAACCACACCGTTTGGCCTATATGAATTCCCATATATGACGTTTGGTCTGCGTAACGCAGGCCAAACTTTTCAGCGTTTTGTGGACGGGATGACCAGAGGTTTGAACTTTTGCTACAGTTACTTGGATGACTTCTTAATCTTTTCAAGGTCACAGGCTGAGCACGAGGAGCAACTCCGCATTATCTTCGGCAGGATGAAGGATTTTGGTATGCTAGTCAACACGTCCAAGTGTGTTTTCGGTGTTCCCGAAATAACCTTCCTAGGTTACCACATCTCCGAGAAGGGCACCAAACCGCTTGACTCCAAGGTCGATGCCATCAACAACTTCCCGCCGCCCAAAGATGTCCGTCAGTTGCGCCGATTTCTGGGTATGATTAATTTTTACAGGCGATTTATACCCCACGCAGCTCAGATCCAGGCGCCGCTTCACAACCTCTTGATTGGCAATGTAAAGGGCTCGCAGCCTATATGTCTTGCGGAGAATACTTTGCAAGCATTTGAGGACTGCAAGGCAAGCTTAGCTAACGCTGCCCTAATAGCTCACCCCGATTGCAATGCCAAACTCGCGTTGGTTACTGATGCGTCGGATGCCGCAATTGGCGCCGTGTTACAGCAGCTTAGCGATGACGGCTGGCAGCCTTTAGCTTTCTTTTCCAGGAAGCTCAGCCCTTCGCAAACAAAGTATTCTCCCTATGACAGAGAACTGCTGGCCATTTACGAGGCCATCAAATACTTTCGCCACATGCTCGAGGCCAGACACTTCGTCGTGTACACGGACCACAAGCCGATTAGTTTCGCATTCCACGAGAGGAAGAAAAACTGCTCGCCTAGGCAATTCCGGTACTTAGACTTCATTTCCCAGTTCACCACCGACATAAGGCACATTTCCGGCAAGGACAATGTCGTAGCCGACCCCTTATCTCGCGTGGAAGCACTACAAGTACCGGTCAGCTTCGACACTCTCGCGGAATCGCAAACTTTGGATCCGGAGCTGTCCAAGCTACTCCAGGAAGGATCATCCTTGGTTCTGGAGAAGGTGCAGGTCCCAGGGGAGCGTACATCTGTGTACTGTGACGTCAGTACAACGCCCCCCAGACCATTTGTGCCTGTAATGCTGCGAAAGCAAGTCTTTGATAGCCTGCATTCCCTCAGCCACCCTGGTGTCTCAGCGTCTGCCAAATTAATCGCAGAGCGCTTCGTTTGGCCAGGCATTAGAAAGGATTGCAGAGAGTGGGCACGAGCTTGTCTTGAGTGTCAGCGGTCCAAAGTGAGCCGACACGTTTCTGCGCCATTAGGGTCGTATCACCTCCCACGTGCAAGGTTCACCACTGTCCACATTGACCTTGTGGGCCCGCTCCCAATTTCGCAAGGCTTTAGGTACTATCTAACGGCAGTCGACCGTTTTACCAGGTGGCCGGAGGTCGTACCTATTGTCGACATAACTGCCGAGACAGTAGCTAAAGCGCTGCTATCCGGATGGATTGCCCGATTTGGCTGTCCCGCAGACATTATCACGGACAGGGGTCGACAGTTCGAGTCGGCCCTATTCGAACAATTGTCCAAATTGGCTGGTTTTCAGCACAAGCGGACAACAGCATACCATCCGTCATGTAATGGTATGGTGGAGCGATTTCACCGGCAACTCAAGGCGTCCATAATGTGTCATGCAAATGACAAATGGACAGAGTCTTTGCCGTGGGTATTGCTTGGTATACGGAGCGCATTCAAAAAGGATGTCCAAGCGTCTTCAGCCGAACTTGTATACGGCGAACCGCTAAGACTCCCGGGTGAATTTTTTACTCCTTGTGGCGATGGAACTACCGACGTCACAGATTTCACTGCGCGCATTCGTAAATTCGCTCAAAACCTGCAACCAACTCCAGCATCTCGTCACAGCAAGACCAGTATTTTCGTTTTTAAGGATCTGCAGACCACTGATCACGTGTTCCTTCGTGAAGACGCATTACGTGGCTCGCTACAACCAGCGTACACAGGTCCTCACAAAGTTCTGCATAGAGGAGACAAAGTCTTCAGATTATTTATCAAGGGCAGAGAGGTCACGGTCTCAATTGACCGCCTTAAGCCAGCTTACATTTTGGCAGACAAAGCTGACCCAGAAGAAGTCACTCCACCTAGCAGTAAGAAAGAGTATACCACTCGCTCTGGTCGTCATGTCAGGTTTGCTGATTTTTATCGCCCTTGACGGTCTCTGGAGGGGGGTGGTGTAGGATACATGTCATTACCATAGATTATTCATATTTTAATCTGTCGGTTGCTATGGAGATACTTGACTGTTGATTGTCAAACGGATATAAGAAAAGTTTTATTTTAAGTTTCTTTTATTCTGAATTTATTATAATTCTAATGTTTACTCCTTCTGATTGTTTTACTTCTTTACTTTACTAAACATCTAAGTATTTTATTTTATAGCTATTGCGATGCTATTGTTGTCATCATCTTCTCCGAACCTTATCTCAATTTATTTGGGGTAGGCGCAAAATGCCTTTTTCTTCCCTAGTTCTCTATTAGTCGTCATCTCGGTAGTCACCCCCTTTCTAACAATATCATCATTCACACAGTCCATCGATCATTTCTTTGGTCTTCCCCCACTCTTAAAGCTGTAGCCGTATCTACAAACGTGTCATACTGACGTCACGCAAATCCTGCATCTCGCAAGCAGAGTTTACCGCGCAACTAGCATAGATACAACGGCCCGACGAATCACCAGGGCAGTTGCCCACCAGACACAACACCCGTCTGGTCGGAGGATTCTCCCTTTTCTATAGAGTATGTGTGAACTTTACACCCTGTTCCTCATACCTCTATAAAGCCATCGACATTCATACTCAAAATTTTCCTCATTCCTCCGTATCACATGCCCATAACATGACAGCCGATGCTATTCTGCTAGCGATACGTAAATGTATATGCAGCGCTTCCTAGGTGGTCAGCTTCGCTACTTTTTTTATATATTTTTTTATTTGAAATGGACTTGCTCTTGACTCTAGTCTAGGTCAAAGGTGACAGAGACAAAGTCGACGATGGAGTGAGCTTACCCAGAAGAAGCCTGTTCACTCTCACTTTGAAGAGATTCGGGGTGTATGCGCTCGGGTAAAAACAGAAACTATTTTTCTAATGGTTAAGAAATCTGTTACCGACGTAGCTTGCAGAGTAAGCAAACTGAAGTGGCAGTGGGCTGGTCATGTTTGTCGAAGGACTGATGGCCGGTGAAGGAGACGAGTCCTGGAGTGGAGACCGCGTATCGGCAAGCTTGTGTGGGACGCCCCCCAGCTATATGGAGGTAGAAGTCCTAAAGAATGTGGCTGGGACAGACTGGATGAGGAAGTTGGAGGACACGGTGTTGTGGCGCAGCCTGGGAGAGGCCTATGTCCAGCAGTTGGCTGAGTTGATTGAGTTAGTGATGTCTAGGATTAACATAGGAGCACATCTTCCGATAAATGTACTTTGATACTCTCCAGGAGTAACTTGACAACCTAGTGCTCGGTAGCGGCTCTCTTTATGTTTTTGTTTCTTTCGACATTCTTCTAACTTTATTCATTTATTTCAAGTGTTGCATGAAGTAGTACTTCTGTATTTTCTTCAATATCTTTTTAATGCTGAATCTCCAACGTGGTGTGTTGTCATACAACTCCCGGTAATGTTGTTTTCATGTTAATTTTAATGTTACTGCAGTCCATGATAGGGAAAGAATAGTTTTTTTTTTTTCAGTATGCATTTAATAAGAATAAAGTTTTTTATTTTGTTTTTAGCACGTTTACTGTCCGCTAGCAAGATTAGCCTATAATGTTCTCACTGCTGGGACACATGCCTCTTCTCTGTGAAAGAGAGTGGGCCGTAATCCACCACGCGAGCCCAGTGTGGGTTGGTAGATGTCACATGTTTTCGAGATTTTCGTTCTAGTACACGCCGCACAGTGGGCCCATACTGAAAATTAGTGGACTTAGGCAACAAAGTTCCAATATCGATGCGATTTTTTTTTATATGACGTGTTATGATATTCCTGACAACTTTTATTCTTATAACATTTCTTCTAAAGTTGATAGTTTGTCTTGAAAAAAAATAATTAGATTATTTTGTATGGAGCGAATCACGTTTAATTTTTTTTCTTCAATTGTACTAATATGTTGGGTGTGTGGCGTGAGTATATGATAGCTAGGGTCATTCTCTATCCACGAAAAAAAAAACAGCGCCGGCCATCTGCGGCAGCGCGAGTAATCATTCGGTAAAAAAAAAATGTTATGTAAGATTTTTTTTTGCCATTTAAAATAAATTCAAAGTAAATTTTTTGTGTCATTAGGCTAATTCACCTTCTCTTTATTAAATATATAGTTTTAACAGCGCATAGGTACTTATAACTAATTATTCTGGTAGAAATTTAGTAATTATTGCTATGTTATCGGTAGCACCTGCATTGTGATTGACGACTCATTTGTTATTGCGCTCGGCTAAGCGCATAACTAATGAGTCATCGAAAAATGCTCGTCTCTGATTGGCTGAATAATTTTCACTCACTGATAACAGTGTCCACTACTTGAGTAATTAACACTGTCTATAAATATAAAGACATTCATTAAGTCCATCTAGTTTCGCTCTTGTCGCTTATTTGTGAACACAGTGAAATACTTTTATTTTTATATTTACATTAGAACTATGGCTGGATTTTGTACCAACCTAGATTTTTTTGTGAAATTAAGAAGTGGCGGTGATCTGAAAAATCATATGTTTCTATATGAAAGTATCATTTCTGTCTTGACTACCGAAGTTTCTGAAGAAGACAAGAACCGAATCAAGGAGTTCTGTCGACTTTTTTGTGTAAATCTAAATAAAAAGTGGATAGAGTCAAGTAGAAACCAAAAAACTTTTATGAATCGTGTAAGTAATCGCAAGTGGTTGGAAAAAAACATCAACTGGCCTGTTTGTGACAGTGTTGACCTGAGAAGTGAGATGGGCTTTTCGGACGCAGTCTTATCTGAACCTGTGGATATAGATTCCCATGTTCCTACTCTTGCAGTATGTACTGCGGAAGCGGGAACATCTACAGAAAAGGAGCACAGAAAACCATTCGAAGAGTTAAGTAAGAAGCAAAAAAAAAGACGTTCTACTTCCATAGTAGAAGAAAATTCCGAAGAAGAGTTGCAGACCTGGTACATAACAAAATTGAAAGACAACGGCAAAACGAATCTGGCAAAAGTGATCGAATACCTTTCCAGTAATCCAGATGCCCTATCCGAAGTAGACGAGCGACTATTCAAAAAGCAGAGCTTAAGTACTGTCTCTGAAGATAACTGTTTAGCTCTTTATACATCACTTGCGCTCTCGAAATGGAAGTACTTAGCTCTTCGACAATTTCTGAAAGAAGAAAACTGTGCTGCCTTTCCATCTTATCCAAAGCTTGTAAATGCCAAGAAAAGATGTTACCCACCACAAGAGAGTATGGAGATTACCGAAAAAGGAGCTCAAATTAAATTGCAAGCGCTATTGGACCACACTGTGGAAAGGATTTTACTAGGTATTAGTAATTCTGTTGATAGGTCTCAAAATAAAGAACTCAAGTTGACCTGGAAATGGGGACTTGATGGTTCTTCGTCGCAGAGCAATTATAAACAGAAAACGTCTACAGAGTTCGATGATTCATCAGTAGTCATGATAAGCATCGTCCCTCTTCGGCTAGTGTCTACTAGCCCATCTTCTGGGAATGAAAATATAGTTTGGGAAAACCCCACACCTTGCTCAACTCTGTACTGTCGACCGGTGAAGTTCACTTTCACTTCGGAGACAGCTGATTTTATAATGTCTGAAGAGTCTGAGATGAAAAAACAAATTGATGAACGAATATCTACACAGTGTGGAAATATTATTGTATCACATGAATTGCATATGACCATGATTGATGGAAAAGTGGCCAATATTATTGCTGAAGTACCATCATATGCAACGTGTCCTATTTGCTTGGCAAAACCGAGCGAGATGAATAATTTAGACGCTTTGACTTCCAAACCACTTCGTGAAGAAATTTACAAACAAGGAATTTCTTCACTGCATATGAAGATTCGGTGTATGGAATGTCTTCTCCATATATCTTATAATCTGGATTTTCAACGATGGACTGCTCGAGGCGAACATAAGGCTTTGAAACAAGCTAAAAAAAATACCACGCAACAAGAGTTTCGTGAGCAAACTGGAATGCTGATTGATATAGTCAAACAGGTATGTATTTAATTTTGGCTCTTTTTATGTTGTTTGTGTATTATATCTCTATGTATTGTATATTACAGTATTGTTTTCCCATTTTAGGGTTTTGGAACTACAAATGACGGGAATACTGCGAGGCGCTTTTTCCAAGATTACAAAAGATCATCCAGAATAACGGGAATTGACGAAAATCTGATTTTCAGATTTTCCGTTATTCTACAAGCCATATCATCAGGCAAAAACATTGACTGTGAAAAATTTAGAAGATACTGCAGAGAAACAGCTGATGTGTACGTGCAACACTATTCGTGGTACTACATGCCAGTTAGTGTACATAAACTTCTAATGCACGGTGCAGACATCTGTAACCACTTTGGTGTTTTGCCAATCGGTAAGTAAAAAATAAATATAGTTTGATGTATTATTTGACTCAATTGCGTTTTGAAATTAAAATGTATGTACTTATTCGTTTTAGGTATCTTATCTGAAGAAGCTTCGGAAGCCCGTAATAAGGACTTCAGAAACGTCAGGGAGTGGCACACTCGGAAAACGGGGAGAATAGCAACAAACGAAGACATCCTCCATGGACTTCTAATAAGCTCTGATCCCCACATATCCTACATAAGGCCTAAAATATTGAAACAGGGTCATAATGAGTTGTTGCCTGAAGCAATTCAGTTGTTACAGACTACTGAGCCTCCCTGTGACAGTGAGATTATGGAGGAAGAAGAATGCCTCATAGCAGAGTCCGAAAATTTGCCGGACCCACTAGCACTTCTGGAACAAGAAATAATGTGATCCGGCTCTAGATTATCCTCACAAAAGCCCATCAGGGCTAGGTATATGACAAACAGCCCTTTTCAGGGCTACAATTACTTCACAGTTTCATACGCTTGATTATGTAGATAATTATCAACGACTTGCCCGTACAAATTTAAATTATTTCACCTATCATTAACAAAATTAGTATAACCTGAAACTTATTACGATATTTATTCAACAATAGATAACGTGCAGTTAAAAAAATAACACAGCCAATCAGAGACAAGCATTTTTCGACGACTCATTAGTTATACGCTTAGACGAGCGCAATAACAAATGAGTCATCAATCACAATACAGGTGCTACCGATAACATAGCAATAATTACTAAATTTCTACCAGAATAATTAGTTATAAGTACCTATGCGCTGTTAAAACTATATATTTAATAAAGAAAAGGTGAATTAGCCTAATGACACAAAAAATTTACTTTGAATTTATTTTAAATGGCAAAAAAAAATCTTACAAAACATTTTTTTTTACCGAATGATTACTCGCGCTGCCGCAGATGGCCGGCGCTGTTTTTTTTTTCGTGGATAGAGAATGACCCTAGCTATCATATACTCACGCCACACACCCAACATATTAGTACAATTGAAGAAAAAAAATTAAACGTGATTCGCTCCATACAAAATAATCTAATTAATTTTTTTCAAGACAAACTATCAACTTTAGAAGAAATGTTATAAGAATAAAAGTTGTCAGGAATATCATAACACGTCATATAAAAAAAAATCGCATCGATATTGGAACTTTGTTGCCTAAGTCCACTAATTTTCAGTATGGGCCCACTGTGCGCCGGTTTCCTCACAATGTTTTCCTTCACAGAAAGACACATGACATAGGTATTATCAGTAATTCAGTATCTAAGCATTAGCTAAACTCGAATCGAGCATGATTTCATCTTAGATTTCAGGTCAAGGCAATCAATGTCACGAGTGCTAATCAATTATGATTTTGTACCTAACTGTATATATTTTTGTGTCGGTTTGGGAAGTAAAATAATTATAAGATGTAATGTACAGTTAGGGGCTTGTGGCTAAGTAATATTAGCCGCACAGGTCGATCGATCAGGTTAAGCTACGCTTGCCGCGGTTGGTCCGTGGATGGGTGACCATCTTTACATACCAAGACCCCTCCGTGCCTCGGAAAGCACGTTAAGCCGTTGGTCCCGGCCCGCCCCCGGCCGGTCCCGGTTGGTTGGTTGGATTCGTAGATCTTTGACAATCGTTACGGGTCGTCAGAAGCCCGAAAATCTGACAACCAGTCTTACCAAGGGGTATCGTATTACCCAGTAACTGGGTTGTGGAGGTCAGATAGGCAGTCGCTCCATGTAAAATACTGCTATTCAGCTGCATCCGGTTAGACTGGAAGCCGACCCCAACATAGTTGGGAAAAGGCTAGGCAGATGATGATTTTTATTGATTAATTAGTTTTTAATTAGAAATAAATATATGCGGACTCTTCCCAGTATTCGTTAACTAGCCAAAAGCCTTTAAATGTCGAATCAGTTTCACTAAGGGATGAAGACTAGGCGTTTGTTTTTTTTTTACGAGTATCAGTTGGAATCGATGACGAAACATAGCTCTCCTGCTATGATCGTCTTTACCATCATAGAAATCAGGCATAAATAGACTGTTTCGCCGAAATAATGTAGGGTACAATGCGTGCCACGACAGATGAGACTTGACACACCACGTGGTTTGACATGAGCAGTACACGATGTTAGGTCTCTTTAGGGTCAGCTCACACCGCGACGCGACGCGGCGCCCAGTTTTCAAGATAGCAATACAATTATAGACCTTATCTACTACACAAAAAGGTACACAATTCAGTGAGCTGGTGTCTACTACGTCGAGAGCTACGCCGCGCAGTCCACCTCACTGAATTGTGTACAGATAGTGCAATCCACAAAGACGCGCCCCACTCTTTTTCCTAATCGTAATATCGCCAGTTAATTCCGCTATTGTTTTGTTTTTTCGATACACGGTAATTAATTACCCACTAAGTAATAAGTAATTAGTGTGTATCGAAAAAACTAAAACACTAGCGGAATGTTGCACACTTGTACTGTAAGAGATTAGGAAGAAGAGTGGGGCGCGTCTTCGTGGATTGCACTATCTATACCTTTTTGTGTAGTAGATAAGGTCTATAATTGTATTGCTATCTTGAAAACTGCGCGCCGCGTCGCGTCGCGGTGTGAACCCTTGGCGGTATGAGGTCTGAGCGCGGGACGGAACCGGGCGTCATAGGGGCGGCGGAAAGTGTGCGGGAGGGGGGTCAAGTCTCATCTTTCGCGGCGCTAAATATACACATTGATAAAGAAGTTGCAGCAGGCAAAAAGGGATTATTATACCAAATAAGAAGAAAAGTTTAACACAAGGAAAACCACGAGCACTAAAAGATTTGTAATTATCCTTCAGAATTTTGCGTAAACAATAAACAAATCTGACAATAACATCATTAGGTCTCAAATAGAGAGGTTATCACTTAGTAAATAAACTATCCTTGACCAAATATTCTTATCAATTTGCACTTAAAATTCATTTCTGGGTCAGTCGACATGATTCTAAAAATAAAGACGTTTTAAGATAAATGTTCTGGTTTCTCTTTACTCGTGCTGGCACCAGTTATGCGGCTACTAGCTTCTGCCCGCGACTTCGTCCGCGTGAAATTTCACCCTCCCCCCATTCACCCTCTTGGGGGTGGAATTTCGAAAAACCCTTTCTTAGTGGATACCTACTCTTCACAAAGAACACATCCTCCAAATTTCATGTCTCTAGGACCAGCGGTTTAGGCTGTGCATTGATATATCAGCCAGTCAGGACTTTGAATTTTATATATTACTAGCTTTTGCCCGCGACTTCGTTCGCGTGGAATAGTGACTTCCGGCAGATTTTTGGTTTTACCCACATGGTTCCCGATCTCGCAGGATCTCTTCAAAAATAAAATGTGGAACCCAACCAAATGCGTTCTAACGAAACCATAGCGCGTTCTATTTCGATCCCAACGCCATCTATCGAGCATAGTGACAACTCGGATTATTTATCTATACTCCGTTAAAGTTTTATTATATTGATATTATTTTTTTCATACCTTTTTACTATTTATTTACTTTTTTCCGATGAATTAAAACAATGACACGAACCGAACTCGTGTAACGATCGACACCATTGCGCGATCACCAACTCGACATATAGTACTAATAGAATTATCTATACTCCGTTAGAGCATTTTCTTTGTACTAAAAGTTGTATTATATTATATTTTCATACCTTTTTACTATTTATTTACATTTTTCCGATGAATTTTCAGTACTGAAATGATGCCGACTCTTGACCAATAGATGGCGCTGTATGTCCGGAATAAATTTTATTTTTTATTTTATTTTTTGTAATAAAAACTATCCTATGTCCTTTCTCAAGTTCCAAACTATGTCTGTACCAAATTTCACACAAATCGGTTCAGTAGTTTAGGCGTGAAGCAAAGACAGACAGACAGACAGAGTTACTTTCGCATTTATAATATTAGTTAGGATAGATTGCTGGAGCCCGAAAGTCTGACAACCAGTCTTACCAAGGGGTATCGTATTACCCAATAACTGGATTGTGGAGGTCAGATAGGCAGTCGCTCCATGTAAAATACTGGTATTCAGCTGCATCCGGTTAGACTGGAAGCCGACCCCAACATAGTTGGGAAAAGGCTAGGCAGATGATGAGATTGCTGGAGTCATTATGCCATGGTCAAAAGATTAGCCAGTAAGGAAGGTTTGCATTAGACAAACTTATTAAGCAGCGATAATTAAAAATCACCTTTACTCCTTCAAAACCATAACGAAAACAACACCTGTTACCCCTCAAAAACTACCCTTTTTAAAGGCCTGTAAATAATGTTTTATTTGAGCAAATCACACAGTTGACCGAGCAGGCTAATATTGTGGACACCCCACGCTAATTTGTAAACTAAATTGTGTACACCCCACGTCAGGGGTCGAAAACTAGTGATCCATGAAAATGCATCTGGTGCTAATTATTGTAATTTTTTTTTATTTTTATGGAATGGTGTTGTAGAAAATTGCATGTGTTTTGTTTTCGTGGTTCGTTTTTTAAACGATCTCTGGTCTTTGGTTCAAGCACCGTTCACATTGTTTAGTACTAGTAGTTGCAAGCGGTGTCACTCGCATCCTAGAGTAACGTGGCCTGCTACATCTTGTACCCTGATGAAAATTATCATATAGGTATGTCAATCCAGATCATATACATAGTCTACCTGTATGCCAAGTTTCATCCTAGCTCATTTAACAATCAAATTTCATAAATCGTTCGACACCGTTTCGAATTACTACATATCTTTTAAGTCCAAATATAATACATTTTTATCATTACGTTTGCATGATGCATAATCGGCCTATAACGTTCCCACTGCTGGTACACAGGCCTCCTCTCAACGAGAGGGAGTGGGCTTAGGGCTGTAACCTGTAACTTACACGCGAGCCCAGTGCGGGTTGGTAGATGTCATATGTCTTTGAATTTTTGGTTCTAGGACATGCCGGTTTCCTCACGATGTTATCCTTTACCGTTTTGGTGATGAAATTATTTACACAAAGCAAAGCGCCTGTCTGGGTTCGAACCTACGACCTACAACTCGTAAGTCGGGGCCGTTACTGGGCCACCTTTACGTTTATAAAGGTCAAAATGTATCAGCATCAGCCTTTTTAGCCTCAACAAACACTACAAATACCAGGGATTTGTCTGTTTATCAATGAATGTTGATGTCCATTCATAAAACGGTTAACAAAAGGCCAATTGACCAGTCATTATCGTAGTATCAAACCTGGTACGTACTGTGATTGAAATTGATGAATGGATCATACACTTGATATGGCGGTCAAAATCTTGTCTTGTTATTGTTGCTACGAAAATTATTTTAGTCCTCATCATTCCACTTGCTCGCGTACCATGACCAATTCTATCTCTAACTCTATTCTTTCAAGAGTAGAGAAACAGGGTCTTTGGTAATAGGGAATACGGGCTGGTTTTCAAGCTTTCGGGCTTCTGACTACCCGTAACGACTATAAAAAATCTACGAATGACAGCCGGGACCAACGGCTTAACGTGCTTTCCGAGGCACGAAGGGGTCTTGGAATAGTATGTAAAGACGGTCACCCATCCACGGACCAACCACCTCAAGCGTAGAAGAAGAAATAGGTAGTAAAGTATATATAGATTATTATAGATAAATAAAAATGATGGCAGTGAAAAACCGGTGTTGTCTAACTTGCGTTGCTTATCATTACAAGTTTAAAGCACCAAGTTGGTTTTCCCCACGGTTACATACGCCATTCCACTCTTTTTTTCTAATTATAATTTATACAAAACAATTGACGTACCTACCTATGCATCTAAATGGTTTTGAAACACGAGTTTATTAAAAAAGATGCAGGTCATCATTATGATTATGAATACGTTGCTATCCAATCTTAAAGTGTATAAACAAGATAATTAATTTACCTGTCATTTTTAAATCTTTTATGTATTGTGGTATGTATAGTAATTTTATTGTAGGTGCATCGTCTTCAATCCATCCATACTAATATTATAAATGCGAAAGTGTGTCTGTCTGTTACCTCTTCACGCTTAAACCGCTGAACCGATTTAGATGAAATTTGGTATAGAGACAGTTTGAATCTATCTATGTCCTTTCCCGGGCAAAGGACATAGGATAGTTTTTATCCCGGTATTCACACGGGATCGAAACTTATGCGGGTGAAACCGCGGGGCGATGCTAGTATAAGTATATAATATTGTGTACAAAATATTTTCAAAAAATTTTAAGATTGACGGTGGAGTTTCGTGCCCATTCTTCTCCATACGAAACTACCTTTTGGAAGTGGCGACTAGAATCAATTCTATTTTTTTGTAAATTTTGACGTTCAAAAGTAGGCATTTTAAAAGGCACTCTAGAACGTCAAAACAAACAGAATGGTTTTGCGACGGGTCCTTACGTCACTGGCGCCATTTAGAAGCTGTGTAAAAAACGTGCAGATAACCAAAATATTTATGAGGTTTATCAAAGCCAGATTGGCATATTTGTGACGTCGCTTACGCCATTGGAATTCCTGAGTATGTGTCATTGTGTACCGAAATGGCCATTCCGCTATTTTTTTTAAAGAACCAGGAGTTTGCTCTCAAAACGGGAAAGGAAACATCGTGATTCATGAGGAAACTGGCATGTCCTAGAACCAAAAATTCGAAGACATGTGACATCTACCAACCCGCACTGGGCCCGCGTGGTGTATTAGAGCCCATTCCCTCTCGAAGAGAGGAGGCCTGTGTCCCAGCAGTGGAAACATTATAGGCTGATTGTGCAGGAGTATGATGATCATCATTTGTTTTTGAATGATACGGAGTTTATGTAGATTTGTAGAAGGTAATTAGGTACTTCTAGGCAAGCGTACATCTTATAGGACAGTCCGTTCACAGTTATTTTTTTTACCTCTGACAGCAGCAACCTAACAGCAACCTTATTGTGACGACAATAAAGATCACAATGATTTTGAAAGACTTGTCAATGGCAGCAACCCAAGTGCAACCTTATAAGAATGAGAATAAAGATCACTGCGATTTGAACAGTGATGCAAAATCAGAGGTAAAAAAATTAATTGTTCTAACAAAATCGCGTCGCGACTGTCTGCGCCTTAAGGAAAAAGGTACAGTCACGAGCACTAATATGTTAACACACCCCCCCCCCCCTTTATGTTGTACACCTGGTAACTTTCAATTGCGATTTTTTCGTGAAATAACGAATGCAACGTTGAAACATGACACTTTACATAAACTTTGGGACTCGAAAATACTATGTTCGTAATAACATAAAATTTCATTAAAAAATAAACGATAAAATCGCCTTTGAATAAAGCCAAGTGTATACATACTTATGCTCGTGAAGTCGTGACTTTACACGTTTCTCCGTCCATTATAATACATATTTTACAAACACGTATCTCAATAATAAACTGTATGTACTAACAAAATCTAAACTGTAGGACAGTACATCGGCACGGCCTTATCTCCAGCCAGACAGATCGCATTACCGACCAGCCCGTAATACCAGGAGATATCGTCAGTTTCAGTCAGCATTGCTCTTTTCTGGTTATTGGTTATTTTGATGGGAAAACCGTTAACAATCGTCATCTCCTCCCTAATCGTCGACTCGTTCTTTTTTTTTCTTTTTGTATTTCCTGAGCCTGTCCCAAATAAAATAATGTTTCTTTCTTTCTTTCTTTATCTATTATTTTAGAATGCATGAAGAAGCCTCCTCGTGTAGCGCAGTTTGTTCCGCCAGTTACTCAACTAAACCGAGCGCTCGGCGCATTCTGGACAGTCACATACAACACCTTATTTGACTGGCCAATTCTTGTAGGGCTAACGCCCGCCTGGTGTGCGACCACCCTCCCACCGGAGTCCGGCGTCAAGCAGCCTGCTGTGTTTCGTCGATGCGTGGGAGTTCCAGTGCCTTGGGCATCTTCTGGGCACGCTCGTTCCATCATAGACCTCATCTATCGCTTTCCATCAGGCGTGATCGAGGTCAAGAGGGCGCCCATTCAGCAATAAAAATAAAAAATGTTTTCCCCATTGCAAATATTTTGGGAGAGCAGTGGTGGCCCTGTGGTACCGGCGCTGACTTGCTAGTCGTAGGTCGTGAGTTCGAACCCAGGCAGGCAGATTTTGTGTATTTAATTTCATCACCACTGCTCTCGAAACGGTAAAGGAAATCATCGTGAGGAAACCGGCATGTCCTAGAACCAAAAATTCGAAGACCTGACATCCGCCAACCCGCACTGGGCCCGCGTGGTGGCTTTCTCACAGAGAGGAGGCCTGTGTCCCAGTAGTGGGAACGTTATGGGCTGATTATGCTAAATATTTTGGTTGACACGATGACGGTAACTAATATTTTTGTAAAAATTAAATGAATGAATGGAATGGGCAACTAGCTTCATATTTCTGACTGACCAACTTCTTGACAATTCAAAAGTGCCTGTAAATGCTTTGAGTTTGAGTTTTGACAATAAGCACTTCTGTATTAAAGTATCTCCTATTGATTTTATTCTTTTTTTCTTGTGTCATATACCTAAGTATTTAGTTTCTGTACCTAATCTTCTTGTGCGTGCGGGTCCCAAAAAATATTTGTTTTCTTTATGACATTGAATTTACTTTTGATCCCGGTAGTATTTTCCTGTGGGATAATTTCCGAACTTCAAGCGGGCGCAGCCGAGGGCAAAATTTAGTAATGTATTGGAGATAAAGTCCTTGCAATAATATCATAAATATGGTCGAAAGCTACGAGTCATTTGAGATTTTCACTGCAACATCTATCAATTATGATAATTTGATTACACCAAGCAAACACGTGCACAATATATTGCGTTATATCTTGCAATAGTGCGCAAATAGTAAAGTGAAGTTTTTATTATTATGTGGTTCTATGAATTTGTAATTATTAATAATTAACATGTAAGAGTGCATCTGCTATGGAGCGATAAAGTGGGTAATTGCGTTCACGAGTGACGAGACTTTTTGTAAGAGAACAAGCCGTGTGACTGGTGCGATTTACCATTGGCAAAAATTATAAATTTCTATACACTTTCATCCCCTATTAAAAACCACATTAGAAGAAGAATTTTCAAAAATCCTTCCTAAGAGCTCACCTTACCTACTTATACCTCTTCTGCACTTTTAGACCCAGCAGTGCAGATGTGTGTGAACTTAGCAGATCATTGTCCAGCAGATCAAAAATAAATATGAGTTCTTTTCGCATGCAGCTGAGTTCTACAGTTCCTGATACTTTTTAGAAATAGTTCTGGCGTTTTTACATTAAAAAAGTCAATTGGCAAAATGATCTGCCAACTTCCCGTAGCAGATCATTTTGCAGCAGATCAAAAATAAATGTGAGTTCTTTCGCATGCGGCTGAGTTCTACAGTTCCTGATACTTTTTACAAATAGTTCTGGCGTTTTTACCTTAAAAAAAGTCAATTGGCAAAATGATCTGCCAACTTCCCGTAGCAGCAGATCAAAAACAAATGTGAGTTCTTCTGGCAATCGGCTGATTTCTACAGTTCCTGATACTTTTCAGGAATAGATCTGAACTCACGTCCACTTTTGTGAAAGGCTAGAACTCTTTCGTTTTTCACAGGTTCGCATCAGACCTGCAATCTAAAACTCGATTCGAATCCAGAACTCACTCTAGAGTGCCAGCAGATCATGGTTGAACGTTCGAAAAGGCGAAAAATAATATTTTAATCCTTTCAAATCATAGTGAAAGGCTAGAACTCTTTCGTTTTTCACAGGTTCGCATCAGACCTGCAATCTAAAACTCGATTCGAATCCAGAACTCACGCTAGAGTGCCAGCAGATCATGGTTGAACGTCCGAAAAGGCGAAAAATAATATTTTAATCCTTTCAAATCATAGTGAAAGGCTAGAACTCTTTCGTTTTTCACAGGTTCGCATCAGACCTGCAATCTAAAACTCGATTCGAATCCAGAACTCACGCTAGAGTGCCAGCAGATCATGGTTGAACGTTCGAAAAGGCGAAAAATAATATTTTAATCCTTTCAAATTATAGTGAAACTTTTCAAATCATAGTGAAAGGCTAGAACTCTTTCGTTTTTCACAGATTCGCATCAGACCTGCAATCTAAAACTCGATTCGAATCCAGAACTCACGCTAGAGTGCCAGCAGATCATGGTTGAACGTTCGAAAAGGCGAAAAATAATATTATAATCCTTTCAAATCATAGTGAAACTTTTCAAATCATAGTGAAAGGCTAGAACTCTTTCGTTTTTCACAGGTTCGCATCAGACCTGCAATCTAAAACTCGATTCGAATCCAGAACTCACGCTAGAGTGCCAGCAGATCATGGTTGAACGTTCGAAAAGGCGAAAAATAATATTTTAATCCTTTCAAATCATAGTGAAACTTTTCAAATCATAGTGAAAGGCTAGAACTCTTTCGTTTTTCACAGATTCGCATCAGACCTGCAATCTAAAACTCGATTCAAATCCAGAACTCACGGTAGAGTGCCAGCAGATCATGGTTGAACGTTCGAAAAAGCGAAAAATAATATTTTAATCCTTTCAAATCATAGTGAAAGGCTAGAACTCTTTCGTTTTTCACAGGTTCGCATCAGACCTGTAATCTAAAACTCGATTCGAATCCAGAACTCACGCTAGAGTGCCAGCAGATCATGGTTGAACGTCCGAAAAGGCGAAAAATAATATTTTAATCCTTTCAAATCATAGTGAAAGGCTAGAACTCTTTCGTTTTTCACAGGTTCGCATCAGACCTGCAATCTAAAACTCGATTCGAATCCAGAACTCACGCTAGAGTGCCAGCAGATCATGGTTGAACGTTCGAAAAGGCGAAAAATAATATTTTAATCCTTTCAAATGATAGTGAAACTTTTCAAATCATAGTGAAAGGCTAGAACTCTTTCGTTTTTCACAGATTCGCATCAGACCTGCAATCTAAAACTCGATTCGAATCCAGAACTCACGCTAGAGTGCCAGCAGATCATGGTTGAACGTTC
The DNA here is from genome assembly GCA_914767645.1 of Hydraecia micacea. NCBI lineage: Eukaryota > Metazoa > Arthropoda > Insecta > Lepidoptera > Noctuidae > Hydraecia > Hydraecia micacea. The sequence continues at coordinate 4,480,795 of OU611804.1, forward strand.
GAAAAGGCGAAAATTAATATTTTAATCCTTTCAAATGATAGTGAAACTTTTCAAATCATAGTGAAAGGCTAGAACTCTTTCGTTTTTCACAGATTCGCATCAGACCTGCAATCTAAAACTCGATTCAAATCCAGAACTCACGGTAGAGTGCCAGCAGATCATGGTTGAACGTTCGAAAAAGCGAAAAATAATATTTTAATCCTTTCAAATCATAGTGAAAGGCTAGAACTCTTTCGTTTTTCACAGGTTCGCATCAGACCTGCAATCTAAAACTCGATTCGAATCCAGAACTCACGCTAGAGTGCCAGCAGATCATGGTTGAACGTTCGAAAAGGCGAAAAATAATATTTTAATCCTTTCAAATGATAGTGAAACTTTTCAAATCATAGTGAAAGGCTAGAACTCTTTCGTTTTTCACAGGTTTGCATCAGACCTGCAATCTAAAACTCGATTCGAATCCAGAACTCACGCTAGAGTGCCAGCAGATCACGGTTGAACGTTTGAAAAGGCGAAAAATAATATTTTAATCCTTTCAAATCATAGTGAAACTTTTCAAATCATAGTGAAAGGCTAGAACTCTTTCGTTTTTCACAGATTCGCATCAGACCTGCAATCTAAAACTCGATTCAAATCCAGAACTCACGGTAGAGTGCCAGCAGATCATGGTTGAACGTTCGAAAAAGCGAAAAATAATATTTTAATCCTTTCAAATCATAGTGAAAGGCTAGAACTCTTTCGTTTTTCACAGGTTCGCATCAGACCTGTAATCTAAAACTCGATTCGAATCCAGAACTCACGCTAGAGTGCCAGCAGATCATGGTTGAACGTCCGAAAAGGCGAAAAATAATATTTTAATCCTTTCAAATCATAGTGAAAGGCTAGAACTCTTTCGTTTTTCACAGGTTCGCATCAGACCTGCAATCTAAAACTCGATTCGAATCCAGAACTCACGCTAGAGTGCCAGCAGATCATGGTTGAACGTTCGAAAAGGCGAAAAATAATATTTTAATCCTTTCAAATGATAGTGAAACTTTTCAAATCATAGTGAAAGGCTAGAACTCTTTCGTTTTTCACAGATTCGCATCAGACCTGCAATCTAAAACTCGATTCGAATCCAGAACTCACGCTAGAGTGCCAGCAGATCACGGTTGAACGTTTGAAAAGGCGAAAAATAATATTTTAATCCTTTCAAATCATAGTGAAACTTTTCAAATCATAGTGAAAGGCTAGAACTCTTTCGTTTTTCACAGGTCCGCATCAGACCGTCAAATTTCAATCGTCAGCCTAACCACGAAACTTGAAGATCCTAACGTTAAAAGTGACGGACTTTCACATACACAACTTCATCGCCCTTTTAACCCTTCGGGGGTGGAATATTTAAAAACACTGAGACACGTATACATTAATTTTTAATCATCAGCCTAAACACAAAATTTGAAGATCCTAACTTCAAAACTGACGGACTTTCATACACAACTCCATCCCCCTTTTTAACCCTTTTGGGGTGGAATTATCAAAATCGCTGCGACATGTGTAAATTAGTTTTTAATCGTCAGCCTAGAAACAAAATTTGAAGATCCTATCTTTAAAACTGACGGACTTTCATAGAAAACTTCACCCCCCTTTTTAACCCGTTGGGGGTGGAATATTTAAAAACACTGAGACACGTGTAAATTAATTTTTAATCTTCAGCCTAAACACAATATTTGAAGATCCTAACTTTAAAACTGACGGACTTTCATACACAACTTCATCCCCTTTTTAACCTTTTGGGGGTGGAATTATAAAAAACGCTGAGACACGTATGAATTAATTTTCAATCGTCAGCCTTAACACAAAACTTGAAGATCCTTACTTTAAAACTGACGGACTTTCACATACTCAACTTCATCCCCCTTTTTAACCCTTTGGGGGTGGAATATTCAAAAACGCTGAGACACGTATAAATTAATTTTTAATTGTCGGCCTAAACGTGACATTTGAAGATCCTAACTTTAAAACTGACGGACTTTCAAACACAACTTTATCCCCCTTTTTAACCCTTTGGGGTGGAATATTCAAAAACACTGAAATACGTATAAATTAATTTTCAATTTATATATAATAATAATAATAATATAATATATATAGATATAGATATATATATATATATAGATGACAATCCTGACACATATTCCAGAAAATGCCTTACAAACTTACTTTAAGGTGAATGCGCAGTGGTAGACCGCGAAATTCACACACACAACAACAAATCTTTTATGGAAAACTGCTTAGTGGTACAAATCTAACTTAGAAAGATGTATTGATGATTCTAATGATTATAATTCTATAAATACGTACCTGTTATAGTCGCGAATCAAAAATTTTCATCAAGATACAACCTGACACTGACCTGCAAATTGCAAAAAACGTAAGAAAATTTGAATTTCGCGGTCTACCGCGGATGAAGTTGTGTATGTGAAAGTCCGTCAGTTTTAAAGTAAGGATCTTCAAATTTTGTGTTAAGGCTGACGATTGAAAATTAATTCATACGTGTCTCAGCGTTTTTTATAATTCCACCCCCTAAAGGTTAAAAAAGGGATGAAGTTGTGTATGAAAGTCCGTCAGTTTTAAAGTTAGGATCTTCAAATATTGTATTTAGGCTGAAGATTAAAAATTAATTTACACGTGTCTCAGCGTTTTTTATAATTCCACCCCCAAAAGGTTAAAAAAGGGATGAAGTTGTGTATGAAAGTCCGTCAGTTTTAAAGTTAGGATCTTCAAATATTGTGTAAAGGCTGACGATTGAAAATTAATTTATACGTGTCTCAGCGTTTTTTATAATTCCACCCCCTAAAGGTTAAAAAAGGGATGAAGTTGTGTATGAAAGTCCGTCAGTTTTAAAGTTAGGATCTTCAAATATTGTATTTAGGCTGAAGATTAAAAATTAATTTACACGTGTCTCAGCGTTTTTTATAATTCCACCCCCAAAAGGTTAAAAAAGGGATGAAGTTGTGTATGAAAGTCCGTCAGTTTTAAAGTTAGGATCTTCAAATATTGTGTTTAGGCTGAAGATTAAAAATTAATGTACACGTGTCTCAGCGTTTTTGAATATTCTACCCCCAAAGGGTTAAAAAGGGGGATGAAGTTGAGTATGTGAAAGTCCGTCAGTTTTAAAGTAAGGATCTTCAAGTTTTGTGTTTAGGCTGACGATTGAAAATTAATTTACACGTGTCTCAGCGTTTTTGAATATTCTACCCCCAAAGGGTTAAAAAGGGGGATGAAGTTGAGTATGTGAAAGTCCGTCAGTTTTAAAGTAAGGATCTTCAAGTTTTGTGTTTAGGCTGACGATTGAAAATTAATTTACACGTGTCTCAGCGTTTTTGAATATTCTACCCCCAAAGGGTTAAAAAGGGGGATGAAGTTGAGTATGTGAAAGTCCGTCAGTTTTAAAGTAAGGATCTTCAAATTTTGTGTTAAGGCTGACGATTGAAAATTAATTTATACGTGTGTCAGCGTTTTTGATAATTCCACCCCCAAAGGGTTAAAAAGGGGGATGAAATGTATGAAAGTCCGTCAGTTTTAATGTTAGGATCTTCCATGATCTGCTGGCACTCTAGCGTGAGTTCTGGATTCGAATCAAGTTTTAGATTGCAGGTCTGATGCGAATCTGTGAAAAACGAAAGAGTTCTAGCCTTTCACTATGATTTGAAAGAATTAAAATATTATTTTTCGCCTTTTCGGACGTTCAACCATGATCTGCTGGCACTCTAGCGTGAGTTCTGGATTAGAATCGAGTTTTAGATTGCAGGTCTGTTGCGAATCTGTGAAAAACGAAAGAGTTCTAGCCTTTCACTATGATTTGAAAAGTTTCACTATGATTTGAAAGGATTAAAATATTATTTTTCGCCTTTTCGGACGTTCAACCATGATCTGCTGGCACTCTAGCGTGAGTTCTGGATTAGAATCGAGTTTTAGATTGCAGGTCTGATGCGAATCTGTGAAAAACGAAAGAGTTCTAGCCTTTCACTATGATTTGAAAAGTTTCACTATCATTTGAAAGGATTAAAATATTATTTTTCGCCTTTTCGAACGTTCAACCATGATCTGCTGGCACTTTAGCGTGAGTTCTGGATTCGAATCGAGTTTTAGATTGCAGGTCTGATGCGAACCTGTGAAAAACGAAAGAGTTCTAGCCTTTCACTATGATTTGAAAGGATTAAAATATTATTTTTCGCTTTTTCGAACGTTCAACCATGATCTGCTGGCACTCTACCGTGAGTTCTGGATTTGAATCGAGTTTTAGATTGCAGGTCTGATGCGAATCTGTGAAAAACGAAAGAGTTCTAGCCTTTCACTATGATTTGAAAAGTTTCACTATCATTTGAAAGGATTAAAATATTATTTTTCGCCTTTTCGAACATTCAACCATGATCTGCTGGCACTCTAGCGTGAGTTCTGGATTCTAATCGGGTTTTAGATTGCAGGTCTAATGCGAATCTGTGAAAAACGAAAGAGTTCTAGCCTTTCACTATGATTTGATAAGTTTCACTATCATTTGAAAGGATTAAAATATTATTTTTCGCCTTTTCGAACATTCAACCATGATCTGCTGGCACTCTAGCGTGAGTTCTGGATTCTAATCGAGTTTTAGATTGCAGGTCTGATGCGAACCTGTGAAAAACGAAAGAGTTCTAGCCTTTCACTATGATTTGAAAGAATTAAAATATTATTTTTCGCCTTTTCGGACGTTCAACTATGATCTGCTGGCACTCTAGCGTAAGTTCTGGATTAGAATCGAGTTTTAGATTGCAGGTCTGATGCGAATCTGTGAAAAACGAAAGAGTTCTAGCCTTTCACTATGATTTGAAAAGTTTCACTATCATTTGAAAGGATTAAAATATTATTTTTCGCCTTTTCGAACATTCAACCATGATCTGCTGGCACTCTAGCGTGAGTTCTGGATTCTAATCGAGTTTTAGATTGCAGGTCTGATGCGAACCTGTGAAAAACGAAAGAGTTCTAGCCTTTCACTATGATTTGAAAGGATTAAAATATTATTTTTCGCCTTTTCGGACGTTCAACCATGATCTGCTGGCACTCTAGCGTGAGTTCTGGATTCGAATCGGGTTTTAGATTGCAGGTCTAATGCGAATCTGTGAAAAACGAAAGAGTTCTAGCCTTTCACTATGATTTGAAAAGTTTCACTATCATTTGAAAGGATTAAAATATTATTTTTCGCCTTTTCGAACATTCAACCATGATCTGCTGGCACTCTAGCGTGAGTTCTGGATTCGAATCGGGTTTTAGATTACAGGTCTAATGCGAATCTGTGAAAAACGAAAGAGTTCTAGCCTTTCACTATGATTTGAAAAGTTTCACTATCATTTGAAAGGATTAAAATATTATTTTTCGCCTTTTCGAACGTTCAACCATGATCTGCTGGCACTTTAGCGTGAGTTCTGGATTCGAATCGAGTTTTAGATTGCAGGTCTGATGCGAACCTGTGAAAAACGAAAGAGTTCTAGCCTTTCACTATAATTTGAAAGGATTAAAATATTATTTTTCGCCTTTTCGGACGTTCAACCATGATCTGCTGGCACTCTAGCGTGAGTTCTGGATTCGAATCGAGTTTTAGATTGCAGGTCTGATGCGAACCTGTGAAAAACGAAAGAGTTCTAGCCTTTCACTATGATTTGAAAGGATTAAAATATTATTTTTCGCCTTTTCGAACGTTCAACCATGATCTGCTGGCACTCTAGCGTGAGTTCTGGATTCGAATCGAGTTTTAGATTGCAGGTCTGATGCGAACCTGTGAAAAACGAAAGAGTTCTAGCCTTTCACTATGATTTGAAAAGTTTCACTATGATATGAAAGGATTAAAATATTATTTTTCGCCTTTTCGAACGTTCAACCATGATCTGCTGGCACTCTAGCGTGAGTTCTTGATTCGAATCGAGTTTTAGATTGCAGGTCTGATGCGAATCTGTGAAAAACGAAAGAGTTCTAGCCTTTCACTATGATTTGAAAAGTTTCACTATCATTTGAAAGGATTAAAATATTATTTTTCGCCTTTTCGAACATTCAACCATGATCTGCTGGCACTCTAGCGTGAGTTCTGGATTCTAATCGGGTTTTAGATTGCAGGTCTAATGCGAATCTGTGAAAAACGAAAGAGTTCTAGCCTTTCACTATGATTTGAAAAGTTTCACTATCATTTGAAAGGATTAAAATATTATTTTTCGCCTTTTCGAACATTCAACCATGATCTGCTGGCACTCTAGCGTGAGTTCTGGATTCGAATCGGGTTTTAGATTGCAGGTCTAATGCGAATCTGTGAAAAACGAAAGAGTTCTAGCCTTTCACTATGATTTGAAAAGTTTCACTATCATTTGAAAGGATTAAAATATTATTTTTCGCCTTTTCGAACATTCAACCATGATCTGCTGGCACTCTAGCGTGAGTTCTGGATTCTAATCGGGTTTTAGATTGCAGGTCTAATGCGAATCTGTGAAAAACGAAAGAGTTCTAGCCTTTCACTATGATTTGAAAAGTTTCACTATCATTTGAAAGGATTAAAATATTATTTTTCGCCTTTTCGAACATTCAACCATGATCTGCTGGCACTCTAGCGTGAGTTCTGGATTCGAATCGGGTTTTAGATTGCAGGTCTAATGCGAATCTGTGAAAAACGAAAGAGTTCTAGCCTTTCACTATGACTTGAAAAGTTTCACTATCATTTGAAAGGATTAAAATATTATTTTTCGCCTTTTCGAACGTTCAAAAAAAGTATCAGGAACTGTAGAACTCAGCCGCATGCGAAAGAACTCACATTCATTTTTGATCTGCTGCAAAATGATCTGCTACGGGAAGTTGGCAGATCATTTTGCCAATTGACCTTTTTAATGTAAAAACCCCAGAACTATTTGTTAAAAGTATCAGGAACTGTAGAACTCAGCCGCATGCGAGAAGAACTCAAATTTGTTTTTGATCTGCTGCAAATGATCTGCTACGGGAAGTTAGCAGATCATTTTGCCAATTGACTTTTTTAATGTAAAAACGCCAGAACTATTTCTAAAAAGTATCAGGAACTGTAGAACTCAGCTGCATGCGAAAAGAACTCATATTTATTTTTGATCTGCTGGACAATGATTTGCTAAGTTCACTCACATGCAGTGCAGCAGCAGCGGTTTAGTTGGTCTGTTGGCAGTGAACGAATGTATTCAAGATCTTTAGGGTCAGCTCACACCCCGACGCGACGCGGCGCACAGTTTTCAAGATAGCAATACAATTATAGACCTTATCTACTACTCAATAAAAACTTTTTTACAAAAAAAACAACCGACTTCAAAAAAAACTACAAAGTGATAAATAACTTTAATTTCGGAAGTCGGTGTCAAACAAAAAACGAAAATGCGGAACCAACGACACCGACTTCCGAAATTAAAGTTATTTATCACTTTGTAGTTTTTTTTGAAGTCGGTTGTTTTTTTTGTAAAAAAGTTTTTATTTTTCACTTTTTAGTTGTACCTACTCCACACAAATTCAAATAACACTAGTGCATTGAGGAATTGAAGACACCGACTAGAAGAATCATCAAAATTCGCATAGAAATGCCGGAGATGCAGTACATTTATGCATATAACATCGTACATAAGAATAATTATATAATGTATTATATACTAAAACCTTTCTGAAAGTATGTAGATCACATTAGTGAAAGAATTATCAAAATCGGTTCATTAGTTTTTGAGAAAATCGCGGACAAACAAATATACATACATACATACATACATACATACGGGTCGAATACAGAACCTCCTTTTTTGAAGTCGGTTAAAAAGGTACACAATTCAGTGAGGTGGGCCGCGCGGCGTAGCTCGACGTAGTAGACACCACTTCACTGAACTTATGCCGCTACTTCGTCCGCGTGCAACTAGTGTTGCCTGCCAGGTCCGATTTGTTCTAAATCGGTACATGAGGTCAAAAAATCGGGATTTAGGGTTGCAGATCGGGACAGTAAACAAAAAAAAAAACACGGGGTTTTAAGTCTATTTAATCTTACATAACAAGTAATCAGTCTTATTAAGCTAGACTAGTAGAAATTATAAAATAAAATCGTACTTTAAATGTAATTGACGCACTTCAGAAGAATAAAGTACCTGAGTAACCTACATGGGCACTTATGAAACGTCAGAAGCTAGGTGCACGGTTCCAATTGGTCGTTTCCTGTGTAGAAAAACCGGCAAGAAACTCCACGGTTACTCTTTAAAAAAATAATTGGATTTTATACAATGTTAATGTTTTCAAATTACAGTAGCTATGGGAGGACAGCGTAGGCCTGTCAACAAGTACCAGATACTTGATAAAATAAAAAATGGTCTACAGACAGATCTAGTCTACAAGGCCTAATTGTCTGTACTATCTTCTCCTTAAAGCTTTGCACCCATCTTCCAATCTTCTTGTATAGATTGTAAAACATCTCTAACAAGATCTAACTTTCCATTACCCACTCCGCCTGCCTACCCCGTTAGTTCATGATAGATGTCCGCCTCAGTGATCAAGCGGCTAATTATTTAATTACCAACATGTCAAGTTTCATCAGGCATTCGTAACCGGTCACCTACTGTGCTAATGTAGGTTGGTACCGGAGAATTATGACGCATGTCAGACGATCAATGGGATGGGACACATCGTAACAGGTAGGTTCTAGGTACTGTGTATTATCTAATCAGTGGCGAAGGGTGAATTTATAACAGAGGTGAGCCGGAGCAAAGAAAATTACAAAAGAAAATTTCAATGATGAATTGACTATAGAGTGGTTATGTTCTGAACTTTCGAAGGGAAGCCGGTGGGAATCGAGTTGTATGGTACCTTCGCCACTGTATCTATCTATATCTATACAAATAAATAAATGCATACAAAATTTCGAGCGGTCAAAGTCTCGGGCAGAATCAGTCTTACCAAGGGGTATCGTATTAACCAGTAACTGGGTTGTGGAGGTCAGATAGGCAGACGCTCCATGTAAAGTACTGGTATTCAGCTGCATCCGATTAGACTGGAAGCCGACCCGAACATATATTGTAAAGGCTAGGCAGATGATGATGATGAAAATCTCGGGCAGAAGGTAGTAAGCTATGTATATTATTCTTTCTAACGTCACAAATAAAACAAAGAACAACAATGTAAATACCTAACTGTCGGATTTTATTACGTCACATTAATAAGGTTACGTTAATTACACTGTTGAGTTAACTGACGCGGATTAGTTTGTTGTTAAATACTGCAGTAACATATTACGGTTACCTCAATGCTTGATTGAAGTTGATGTTTTAACTGAAATGTTAAATATTTTATTGATTATTAAACTGAATTACTGCGTAAGTTCCGTATATTTTATTTTTACCTTTAATGACTTATTTTGTTTTGTTTTTTCCGTACCTCGGAAAGCTCGTTAAGCCGTTGGTCCCGGCTGTCATTCGTGGATCTTTGACAGTCATTCCGTGTCGTCAGAAGCCCGAAAGTCTGACAACCAGCCTTGCCAAGGGGTATCGTATTACCCAGTAACTAGGTTGTGAAGTTCAGATAGGCAGTCGCTCCATGTAAAATACTGGTATTCAGCTGCATCCGGTTAGACTGGAAGCCAATCCCAACATAGTTGGTAAAAGGCTAGGCAGATTGAAAAAAACAACGTAAGGACGTTATAAAAGGTAATAGACTTAATAAAAATTGCGCAGATTCCATTTACACGGCACGATGGTCATATCGATCGTATTAACGAAACCGGTATGTATGTACGAATTCATAATTCTATTTAAATACTCAGTACGAAAGCGGGCAACGCTCCATTAACTAGCCTGTGCGATATTCTGAAATATTTTGCGGTAAAAATGCGGCGGTGGCATATTTTTGCAGAATTAGGTTTCGAGTTCGGATTTTAAAAGTTAGTTCTTGATTACAAGTTGCATGGAATTAGCAAGTACTATACTTTCTAATTGTGTTTGTTATGCGCATTATTTCTATCATAGATATCAGTGATTTACACCAATGGCGTTTAAATTATTTTTCCGTTTCAATCATCTAACATTTCTGCATGAAACAGCACATATTTTAGAGTTGTTCCCAAACTCAAAGTTATTTTCACTCCCTGAAGATGATGCTGCATTCAAAGTCGGAAGGTTGTTGAAGGAAAACATCGTGACGCATCCGGCATGCACACACACTGGACCCGTGTGGTAGATAAAGGTCCACTCTTTATCACAGAAAGAAGTCCTGACTCCCAGCAGTGGGAACATTATATACGCTGATTAATTTAAATGTCCCTATTACGTACGTAATTTCGCATTCGTAACCTTGCAAGCAATGAGACAGGTAACGTTCGCGCGTTCGAATTAACTTTACCCAAACTAGTGGCTGTTGAATGTTTTTACTGGGTCAGGTATCAGTAGTAGTAAGTTGTAGTGTGTGAGAAATAAGAGACATAGTAATACCTATCAATGTTTTCATCGTTGATGAAGCGTGTGTTAAGGAAGACATTGCTGGCAGTTGCTAAAACATTTTTTTTAAAGTTATATATAGGGTGACTGGTAATTAGTGACCGATACTTAAGCACGTGATTGTACTCATGATAACAAACAACTTTTACTATGGGACCAAACCTGAAATTGCGAAAAAAAGTCTGCTGTTTAGTCGTTTATGATCGCCTAACTGGTCAAAATGTACTGAACAGCAGATTTTTTTTTCGCGATTTTAGGTTTGGTCCCATAGTAAAAGTTCTTTCATATATCTATGTAACCGACATAGCCCGAAGAATTACCAAACTTAAGCGTTAAATTTATAACTATTAACGCTTAACCCGGAAAATGTATGTAGTGTATCAATCTGTGCAACAATCAAATTCCCTGACTGTACATAGTGGCAAAACGACACGTGGATCTTACCTATATCATTAAGTTTTGCGTCATAATTTATATAATACATATTTTTTGTTTTGAATAATATGGGACTGCCATTTTTTTAAACAATACATGTTCATTTGTTTTAGCATCATCTGTGGTCTGTTGATGTAGTCTGTTTTTTTTTATTTTTAATCTTGTTGCTTTTAATAATCTATCTCATTATAATAATTAGACTTTAATCTTTCCACTGTTGGGACACAGGCCTCCTCTCGGAGAGGGGGAACGGCCCGTACTCCAGCAGGTGGGCATATTGCGGGTTGGTCTATGTCACATACCTTTGAATTTTTGTTTCTATGACATGCTGGTTTCCTTCGCCGTTTTGAGAGCATAATCCCCCCTCTCTCCTGTTTTGATCCTACCCGCCTTGCAGCATACGGACTCATTGGAGACACAATCTGGCTATTGGAAGACTGTGTATGTTTTGACAGCTTACTCTGCCAGAATGTGTTTTGTAGACTCCACACATTCTTGATTTTATTTTAACTCCTCATTCTGGGGCATTTTACAATACATGACAGTACTTAGTTTTGAGAGAAGTGGTGATGAAATAAATTACTGCAAAATAAAGCGCCTGCCTGGATTCGAAACCACGACCTACAACTCGTGGCGATGTTATCACTAGGCCACCGCTGCTCTAATAATAAAAATCTATTTAAATACTGTTAAGGTGAAAATAGCCAGCGAAATTCAATTTTTCTTACGTTTTTTGCAATTTTCAGGTCAGTGTCAGGTTTTATCTTGATCAAAATTTGATTCGCGACTATAACAGGTATATATTTACAGAATTATAATCATTAATACATCTTTCTAAGTTAGATTTGTAGCATAATAACAAATCTCTTATGAAAATTTAACTTAGAAAGATGTATTAATGATTCTAATGCTTATAATTCTGTAAATACATACCTGTTATAGTCGCGAATCAAATTTTGATCAAGGTACAACCTGACACTGACCTGCAAATTGCAAAAAACGTAAGAAAATTTGAACTTCGCGGTCTACCACTGCGCATTCACCTTAACCAAATCTTGTATGTTATTACATTCTGCACGCGACTTCGTCCGCGTAAAATTTCTTGTTCCGCCGACCCTCCCCGTCGCATTGCAACGACTGTTCGCGCTATTACTTCGTTTTCGCTTTGCGTTCTTTGTTTTTTTGCTCGCCTCCCAAGTGTCCTAGTGTGATGTTAAATAGCCTATGACCTTCCACAAGAATTGGACTATCAAATGCAATTTTTTTTTTTTTGTTAATCCAATTGGTAGTTCCAGAGATTAGCGCGTTCAAACAAACAAATTCTTCAGTTTTATAGCATAGATGCGAAAGTAACTCTGTCTGTCACCTTTTCACGCCTTAACGGCTGAACGGATTTCGATTAAATTTGGCACACAGATAGACCAGGACCTGGGTTAAGCCATAGGGTACTTTTTATCCCGGTAGTACGTTCCCGTGGGATAATTTCCGAACTCCACGCGGGTCACGCCGCGGATAAAAACTATTTGCCAATAAATCTTTCGATTTTAAAATAACCTCGAGAAAATTTATAAATTAAACTAATATTACCTTGGCCTCTGCTCTGCGACCGGGTGGTCCGTGAGTTCGATTCCTGTCCGGCCTCCTCCATGTGCCAAGTATATTCCATCTTAGTTCAGAAAACACACATTTTTTATCTGTATTTAATTTCACGTTGCATCGAGAACGAACCCGATATGACACATCGCGGGAAACGTCAAATTTTGAATGTCTGCTTGTATTCTTTTTCTATAATATTTTAAAAGTTCTTAGAAACGGATATTGCGTGAATTTATTACTTTTCCGCTATGTAGTTAATTGTTACTACATTACGTGCGTAAATTGTTTTTTTTATAGAACTGCGTTTTCACTTTTAAATCACATTTCACAGTGAAATTAGTATGAGCGTCGAACCGTCACGATTCAGCCAGTGTGTAGCGAATTTAAATGCGACAAAAAAGTATTTATTCACTGTTTTTAACACTGGTAACACTCGTTGATTTTTATTTACTTTTTTATTGTTCATAATTTAAAAACTCTTTTGTTTGTCTCCGTACGTCCGTCATTAGTTTAAACTTAGAAGGCACTGACAACAAACGTCAACACTTCGTTTCACCCCTTGTATTGAAAAGAGACGTAGAGAAAGTTAAACGACCGTGACGGTGAGTTAGAAAGGGACAGGTATATTTGCCTTTTCACGGTTTCCACTGAAAACATTGGTGGTTTGGAGGGAAAATGTTGACCAATCGCGTGATTTTCCTTTTACGAGTTAAAACGGTAGGGGGATGATTTTCGTAATTTGAATATTGGGGGTGGACGATTATTTACCTGGCGTGTGTAATAAATTAAATAATATTTATTTATTTTAACATGTTTGCCGAGATTTTTCAGCTACTTATTTTCTTTAGTTTTTATTAGGTTTGTTAGTATTTGTAAGCGCATAGGTAAGTAAAATCAATCTGCCTAGCCTTTTCCCAACTATGTTGGGGTCCGCTTCCAGTCTAACCGGATGCAGCTAAATACTAGTATTTTACATGGAGTGGCTGCCTATCTGACCTCCACAACCCAGTAACTGCGTAATACGATACCCCTTGGTAAGACTGGTCGACTGGCACATAAAAGGCACTTTTGAACGTCAAAAATTACAATAAAATAGAATTGATTCTAGTCGCTCTCGTAATACATCATTAAGGTCATCGCACACACATCAACTCGAGCCGTTCAGTATAGCCATGCACTCTGAACGACCTGGTTATCGAACCTAGGACACTAAACCATCGAACACGCTTCTAAATATACCGTTTGACTCAGGTCATCAATATTTATTTCCTAGCGATTTATTGTTCTATTTTATATTCAATCCATAGTTAAGACTACACTAACTTCTGGTACTTGTACAGAATTACAAATAGTAGATATGTACAGTCACCAAAAGAGGTAAGTAACCAGGGTCGTCGGATATAGTTGAAGTTTAGTAAGGCCCCGATGGATAATTTCGAATTAAATTTTAATTTGATAAATGAACTGTTTGTTTTCTATTAATTAAATTAAATTTCATTCGAAAACATCCATCGGTTTCTTACTAAACTTCAACTATGCCGACGACCCTGGTTACTTATCTCCTTTGCTGACCGTACGTGTGTAGATACAGTTAGATTTTAGCTAGATCTTATGGCGAGTTGAATTAATAATTGTTTGAGAAAGTAAAACAATAGTCATCATCAATCATTATCTGCCTAGCCTTTTGCCAACTATGTTGGGGTCGGCTTCCAGTCTAACCGGGTGCAGCTGAATACCAGTATTTTACATGGAGCGATTGCCTATCTGACCTCCACAACCCAGTTGCTGAGTTGTCCCTTGGTATGCTTTCCGAGGCATCACGAAGGGGTCTCGATATGGATGGTCATTGGTCACCCATCCACGGACCGACCACGGCAAGCGTAGGTTAACCTTCGAAAGACCCGTGTGGCAGTATTACTTAGGTATGAGCCCCTTTCTGTACTATTTTAGAAAGGTTTTTTTCCTTCAGGGGATAGGTAAAAACAAGCTTAAATAGGGATGATGACTAACTTTTTTTCTTCGTCTATCAGGTAGATTATTAAAAAGTATTGGGCACGTATTTTTTATTTTTTCACATAATCAAAACATTAGAGAGATATATTGATTTGAAATGTCGCATGACGTCACGTGTTGGTACAATTTTTACCTACACGTGACGTCACGAGCCCCCACTCCCAAACTTTGACACGCTTTATCTTTGTAATTTTTTGGTTGATTGACACAAGAAAAAATATGTGTCCATTATTTTTTGATAATCTAACTGACGAACTAAATAGAATTTCGTTTACTTTACCCCGTCGTCATCCCTATTATTAGATATCTAACTGACAACCAATGTGTATTAGACCATATCACAGGTGCTCAATGGCCAATAAGTTGCTGTCCAGTAGCTCACCGGTTCGAATCAATGGTGCGTTACATCTCATGGGTAGGTTATAAATTAGGGCACATATCAGGTGCTGATCAAACCAATGAAGGGTGACGACAGCTGTCTTTTGTTTTCAAAACCGAAAATAAAAAACAAAATTGTTGAAATGTTGCATGTCATCAATACCGTTACCTACTTACACGATTTTAACGTGTTTACTAAACGTTACTTAGATACTACATAATAATAATAATGGACTCAGCGATCATTGTGCCGATAGTCGTGACTGCCAATGGGTTAATAGCCCAGAGCCTCGACCAACACCTAAGGAGGTTCTCGTTGGGCAGCTGGATTCAAGGGCTTGATTCAGAAAGCGATACTTCTGGACACGGCCCGCATTGTCAGGAGGTTCCTCTCTCTGGAGCCCTGACCGCCGGTAGCTTGGACCCTGTTCCCGATACCGGTGGGCTACTATTTTTTATATTTTTAAATGTTTTTATATATTTTATATGCTAATATTTAAAAATATAATTTATACGAGTATGTAAATAATGAAATAAAGGAATAATAATAAAAAATAATTATTATTTTACTGAGGGGCAAAGGCCTCTTCTAATACAGAGAAGGCACGAGCATTGATCACCACGCTTCCTCCAGACGGGTTGGCTTATTACACATTATCAATCGGAGTCGGTTTCATTTTAACAGTTCAACAACATGCATTGCGTTATTTACGTGTTGAGCAGACGAATTTTTCGAACTTATGAAGCAATGGATTAGCAATTCGCTTCAAAATGATTCAGATTCCGATTGACAGTGTGTTACGCAATTAGGGTGCAGGCTACCTTAGAGCATTCACCTTTATCAAAAGGGGGATAAGCAGTTACCAGCATACTTCCAATGGTCTTACATACATAATATAATCAGCCTATAATGTTCCCACTGCTGGGACACAGGCCTCCTCTCTGTGAGAGGGAGAACCAAGGAGGGGGGGGAACCAATGGTCTCGGCTTAAGTAAATCCGAAAATAACCGATTATTCCCGAAACAATTCCAAAGGTCTTGCTCTTCGTAAAAGTAAATCCGAAAAGAACCGATCTTTCCCGAAATACATTCGTCATTCGTCAGTACCACAGCAAACAATCATCTAGCTACTGTCACAACGCACAGATAATTATAAAAAAAACAATCAACAGTAGTCTTGCTGTATTCCCACGCCAGTCATTATAACAGCTACACAATAGGGGGCTGGGCAGTAGATGACCTTTGATATGGACGGGCGTTTAGCTTTGAATGTAATTAATGTTATTTTCGGTGTGGGGTTGTGCAGGTGAGCTAGAAAGAAAGAAAAGAAGAAAAGAAAGAAAAATGGTTTATTCTGCACAAACAAAATGCACATTACAAATTAAAAAAAGACATAAAACATACACATACAACGTAGTCAAAAGCCTCGTACTCAAGCTTAATAATAATAAAAATTTTGACAATTTTGTCTATTGCTTACTACTACTACTAGCTACTGATGTTCAGTTGTTTTTGGTTGGTTTAAGAGGACATACAAATCCATTAAGGGACTTACAGGGAGCTAAACGCAAAAAACCCAAGTTTTAGAAACAATAAAAGTATATGATCGACTACAGTAAACAAAATCAGAAAAATATATGACATTCTTCAGGATATATACTAGGTAGATAGTGTGTTGAAAACATAATACAACTAATTTGATACGATAGAAAAAAAAAAACATGAAGATACCTCTAAAAACTTTCTTTTTACAATAAAAACCATACTAATATACATATACAATCATTATGATTTTTTGTCAGATTATTCTACAAGCAACATACTAAAGATTAGTGTTGTTAGTCTGTCTGTTGTTTGTCAGTTAAAGCAACACTTTTCGAACGTCAAAATTACAAAAGACAGTTCCCCAAAACGCCAGCCCTTCACCACTTCCTAGTGCTTTCGCTGGGGAGAAGAAGTTGTGGAACAAACTCCCCAGCAGCACAGCTGTCTGTTCAGTTAGAAAATAATTGTTGTTTGTTGTGCAATGTTTGTCCGTTGGAATTGACATCTATCTAGTCTGACTAGAAGTAATATTTTATCTGATATCGGCTATTTAGCAAATAAATGCATTAAATACCTAATTCAATTATACTCTACGAATGTCGGTGTACTCTTTGGTAATCGGTTCAGCTACAAATCTTAATGATTTGTTGATCTATTCATAGGCGACTGTAGTTAGACAGACTTTGTAATTACAGACGCCAGCACATCAAGCTACCCGGAACTGTCAAATTTTCCCAATCAACTTTGAACCTAATCCTATAGCGATAAAGTTGAAAATCTATTGAAGAAATTTGACAGATTGTAGTAGATTGATGTGCTGGCGTCTGTACCTAAGCTTCAATCTTTGCCAATTTTTTACTCAAACTCCTTACTCAAAGCATTTATTTCAATTAAACCAGTTACCGGCCACTTTTGGATTGCCAAGGAGTCGAAGTCAAATCGTGTCCACACACCAAAACTTTTTGTCATCCCTGATCCTATTTAAAATGTTCCCAATCACCCTCTAGTATCATGAGTTAGGGGTGTCACCAATTATGAACGGATATACGCGTCAAACGGGGTCGTGCGACTGACCTGTCAGCCATTACTACATTACAGTAATTAAGTAAATTGTTTGACGCCCCTGTGTTTATAAATTAATCGCTTTTGTTGTTTTGGTAAGTGCTTCACAGTTCTGCAACAAGCTGTGAAGATTAATCTTTTTTATTTTAATTGCTTAGGATTTTCGATGAGTTATAGGAATTGGGTATACTGTGAAAACTATCATCATCTGCCTAGCCTTTTCCCAACTATGTTGGGGTCGGCTTCCAGTCTATCCGGATGCACCTGAATACCAACATTTTACATGAAGCGACTGCCTATCTGACTACTGCACAGTAACTGGGAAACACGGTTTATATTTATTTATTGCATTCCATATTGCACCTGCACTCATAATCAGCCTAAAATGTTCACACTGCGGGGACACAGGCCTCCTCTCTGCGAGAGGGAGTGGGCCGTAATCTACCACGCGGGCCCAGTGCGGGTTGGTAGACGTCGCATCGCCTTAAAGGCTACTTAAAAATTAGAATGCAAAATAATGAAGGTAATGCGTAACTACCTAAACATAATCGAGTCAATCTAGCATGACGTAAAACTCATTTTGTGTTGTCACAAATAAATTAAAGAAAAATGTTAACTCGACGAGCCCCAAAAATTAATTGGAAGCAATTTCAACCATATTTTTTCGGTAAAATTTTATGGACATTTGCATAACTAATTTACAAATTGTCAACGATAAACGAAGACGTATTTTAAGGTCAAAATCTCGGAATGAAATTAATACACGATTACAATCAGTCATTTTGATTAGGGGGTCTACTTTTTGACTGCTGTCATAAATATCAACTATCTTTATTTTTTTTATTTATGCCCGATTTAATTGTTTCGGCTTAACTATTAGATTTGGATCTTCATTTGCGTATTTGAAAGTCTTAACCGCCTTTATGTCAAAATCAATCCCTAGAAGATTGTGAAGATTTGCAGTTTGTGACAAAACATGGAAGATATCTATGTTGTGTTGCATATTTATATACTTTATTTTACACCAGAAAGTACATAGCAAAACATAAAGTATACACTACTAAATAGTGATCTAATAAAACTTTGGGGTTTTGCCTAAACGCGAGATTAAAATAATGAAATGAAAAAGTTTGCAAAGAGCGCCTTATA
Source organism: Hydraecia micacea (assembly GCA_914767645.1). Taxonomy (NCBI): domain Eukaryota; kingdom Metazoa; phylum Arthropoda; class Insecta; order Lepidoptera; family Noctuidae; genus Hydraecia; species Hydraecia micacea. The sequence continues at coordinate 4,499,448 of OU611804.1, forward strand.
AATTATAATGAAGGTCCTTTCATTTAGCTCGGGGTCATTTTTCATCTGGCCTAAATTGCTTGATATCCCGAAATCTTTCAATTTTCCAAATTTCTTCTGTTACAAACCCTTAGTAGACCTCCAAGTCCTCACAACATTAGCTCTGGTTTACAACGTTAATTCAGATCGTGAACCACGTGATCGTAACACGAAACCGTTGCCGCCTTGCCGAAGTTAAGTTTGGTCGATACGAGTCTGTGGTAGCTATGTTCTGCCCATGACATTTTAGGAGACTGCTATATTCAATGGGGCGTAAAATTATGATATTTTTATGTATTTTGGGGAGCATTGGTGGAAGAGGGGCTTGTGGCTAAGTAATAACAGCCGCACGAGTCGATCGATCAGGTTAAACTACGCTTACCGCGGTTGGTCCGTGGATGGGTGACCATCTTCACATACCAAGACCTCTCCGTGCCTCGGAAAGCACGTTAAGCCGTTGGTCCCGGCTGTCATTCGTGGATCTTTGACAATCGTTGCGGGTAGTCAGAAGCCCGAAAATCTGATAACCAGTCTTAATTCGAGGTTAATTTCAGACAAGACCAGAAAAAACATTACCTTTTACTGTCGCGCAGTCGGGTGAAAAGTTACTCATCTTAATGCATAACCTTATGCTTTATTTGGAGTCGATTAAAAACATGATGATCATTTGACGCGATCCAAAATGCCAAGACGCAGAGATCAATCGTGATGGTAAATTCCTCGATTTAGAAGACAGAATCCTGAAGTCAGACTTCGCACAGACTGATGATATATAGTTCTAATTAATATGAGAACCACATGGCACAAAATATACAGCATTAGACTCGATAAACCAGTGAAAGTGACTTCAAAAGGCAACGCATCACTTTCGCCCTATGCATGTATTTATACGGAGACCTCTCGTAACATTGTATGTAGTGGAATATCATTAAAGGAAGCAGAAAGAAAGAAAATACATTTATTTAGAACAGACGAAAAGACACACAATACACCAGAGGGGCAATTCTCGTAATTTTTAAGAACGTTCACAGTCTGATCTCAGTCCCAATCTGTCAAAAATACCTCAAATTTCTCTACATTTTGACAAGTTTTTGACATTTGTTTGTCGCTGAGATGAGACTGCGATCAGATAAAAAAAAAAAAAAAAAGTTCAAATAAAAAGCGTCAAGTCCGATGTAAGAAATTAGCAGGAATGTGTGCCTCACGGCTGCGCCAAAAAGGCCCAGTTCAGCAAAAATGCCAGACAACTGGTGCCTGACGCTGGTTTTCAACTGAACCTGAAGCAGCAGTATAGCATAATCAGCTTATTACGTTCCCACTGCTGGGACATATACCTCCTCTCTGTGAGACGGAGTGGCCCATTATCCACCACGCGGGAGTGCGGGTTGATAGATGTCATATACGAGTATCTGCGGTTTTTTGGTTCTAGGTCATGCGGTTTCTTCACGATGTTTTCCTTTACCGTTTTGAGCAATGGTGATGAAATAATTTAAGTACACGAAGTAAAGCGCCTGCCTGGTTTCGCACCCATGACTTACAGACGCCAGCACATCAAGCTACTACAATCTGTCAAATTTCCCCAATCAACTTTGAACCTTATGCTTTAGTGATAAAGTTGAAAATCTATTAAAGAAATTTGATTGTTGTAGCTTGATGTGCTAGCGTCTAGCTGTACAACTCTTAATTCAGAATAGTTAAGAGCTACTTGGTTTCCGAGATACAAATGATACTAGAGAAGACATATGACATCTACCAACCCGCACTGGGTCCGCGTTGTGGACACGGCCCGCTTATCACAAAGAGGAGGCCTGTGTCCCAGCAGTGGGAACATTACAGGCTGATTATGCTAAGCAAACTAGATGCTTTACTTACTTTACTCAACATCTGTATACTTAAAACCGTTGCAGTAAACTTACAAAACCTAGTTCTTTGACATCTAAACTAATAGTTTCTTTGTTCAGGTCTACACCCTAAAAATGGCTCGCAGTAAAACGGAGTTCATCATATTACCTTTGTACTTGATCTTTTGATCGGGTCACTTCGTGTGTACTCGGTTAAAATCGTTAAAATTCAAGGTATTTGACTACCATACCAACATCGACCAAATAATGGTAGCAACCTGTAGTTATAGAGGGGCGGGGTTTATCCCTACCCTTTGTGTAGTTTCCACCAATGGGGTGTAAGGATTTTAAATTGAGAACGCGTGCCGATGCGTCGCTGCTTTATAACGTCAAAAATGTACGTATCGTCAAAAACAAAACAGTTGTAACATACAGGCTGGTGTACCAATATGTTATTTGTAGTGCTATTTTGCTTCCATTTATTTATTTTTGCATTTTTAGCTGTTGTGTGTGGATTCATCATCATGCTTGAATTCTGTATCTACCTATTGATTAAAGGGTCGCCGCTGTTTGTCGTTTTTCATACGTCTCTATCTGCCGTCATCTCAGAATTTACACAATACATAGGTACCTACTTATATAACGATATAAGTAGGTACCTATGTATTGTGTTTCCTTGGTTTCTTGTATTCTTAGATCCATAACATTCTTTGTGGACGGATCATCAATATCACCTTGAATTTATTTCAGCCAGTCCTTCCTTTTGCATATTTCCTAAAATACTAACTTTTTACACTAATCCATAAGACCAATCCCTTCTACGAACCTTTTCCTTCACATAAATTAGGTTCTACAATTACGTAAACTATACTTAAACCAATCGTTTTGGCCTCTCTAAAGGCAAAACTAATACAAGCAGGTGCTTCCAGATGATTGTACCATGTAAAATGTCAAGGAGAACAGCTGTCTTTGTATACCGATAAGCCTAAATGTGCGTTTATATAATACGAACATGCACAGTTTAAAAGTCATGCAATTTAAACTAGGCACAGTCTGTATAGCAATTAGCTGACCCACCTTTGCATAAATGTTTGATATTTTATAGAATACCATCGCGCGGACGTGTGAAGACCAACTGGACTTTGAGGGTCGAGAAGTTGGAGTCGCGTCACAACACGAACTTCAAGTCGTTCGTGGTGCGTGTTCCGACACATCATCTCGAGAAGTTATTCAAGGAAGAGTTCTGGCCGAAGGGTGTTGTGTACCGCCGGTTTCGTGGCCGGCTACATGACACCTGCAGTCAGCGAAACACGACGCAGACACTTCGTGTGCGTTAGTTAGTTTTTTAATGCAATTATAATGTTGTAAGTATGTATTTACAGTATTTTTAAGTTATATTAATATTCTATGTGTTTTATATGGGCCTTGATGACTGAAATAAATGGATAAATAGGTAAATCATACCTAAATTAATTCGGCCCAGAATTCGGCTACGTGTTTGGCGCACTCACTAGCGTCCATCAGTTCCTGTAACGTGCAGCTGACAGGACACGCAGGACATGATAATAAGCGTCTCATCGTTTGTGGAACAGCACCACATTTACACTCCAACGCGGAGTCGTCTATGAATCTCTACCTGAACAGGTTTTCCTTACTTCGGCCAACCTGGGTCCAGAGTCTGTTTAAAGACTTCCTCCAGGTTACCCAAGGCAACTCATGAGATCTTCAGCAATTGGAACGAATAGTTTGGGTAAGGAAGCACTGCCTCGCCACAGCTTCAGTCTTTTTTTGATCGGACGCAGTTAATAAAGGGAGTTTTGGTAAAAAATATTTTCGCAACACCTTGTATAAGCTAATGACATCACAATATGATAAATTTTCACTGCCATGTCTCGAAACGACGTCAGTATACACGAAACGACATAAATTACTTATTAATAACCCGTAGTTTTTCACAAACAAACTAATTGGAAGTTTTTTTAAGATATGAAGGACATGTTTGTTTACTCGTCACGACTGTACCCCAGTGGGGGTGGGCAGTGGTTTACAAGTTAATAAATTTCGTTGGACCATATTTTCTTTTGTGATAGTTTATCAAACTGGTAGTCGGCCATGGCAGCTTGCTGGAATGTGAAGTCTTTCAACAGCGATATTTATAGACATCTAAAACTCAAAGGGTTTGAAGAATGTCTCGCTGGTGGTGACGTGTGTGTTGAATCATTAAGTTTCCTTCAAAATGGTTGAGCTGAACGGTGCTAATCCAGACGTCATGTTCGTGAACGGGCGCCGTCAGTAGAGACTGGTCATCTCTTAGCTGCCACGGCTTTTTTTTTTTTTTTTGGATGGGAAATCATCTAATGACTCCTCCCGCTCTGGGTGGAGCGGAAGGGAGTGTCAGACCCGTGTTCCTTCCTTAGCCCTTTATGTTCCGGGGTAGCGGTAACCCTTTCGGACGATCCCGCTACCCCGGCAGAGCTGCCACGGCTTATTTTAATTTCTGAATTGTCATTTCCTTTTTTATTACGGACGCTTTTAACGTCCACGTCTTTCTACGCCGTTCTCACATGTAGGTATAATTGACTCTCACTTTGATAGCCCAATTCTTTAAGGAAGGCTATTTAGGCTATTTAACATCACGCTAGAACTGTAAGGAGCCGAGCAAAAAGAAGAAAAAAGCAAGAAACAATGCTAAGCGAAAACGAAGTCATAGTGCGGGCAGTCGATGCGATGCGATGGGTGGGTCGGAAGAACAAGAAATTTCAGCTTAGATTATAGAATCATCATCTGCCTAGCCTTTTCCCAACTATGTTGGGGTCAGCTTCCAGTCTAACCGGATGCAGCTGAATACCAGTATTTTACATGGAGCGACTGCCTACCTGACCTCCACAACCCAGTTGCTGGGTAATACGATACTCCTTGGTAAGACTGGTTGTCAGACTTTCGGGCTTCTGACTACCCGTAACGACTGTCAAAGATCCGCGAATGACAGCCGGGACCAACGACTTAACGTGCTTTCCGAGGCACGGAGGGGTCTCGGTATGTAAAGATGGTCACCCATCCACAGACCAACCGCGGCAAGCATAGCTTAACCTGATCGATTGACCTGTGCGGCTGCTATTATTTAGCCACGGGCCCCTCCTCCCCCCGTTCCCGCCCTAGATTATAGAATCCAAGGCCTATTTGTCTTTGTCATCTCCAAAAATTCGTAGTACAGCTTTCGATATAAAAAAAAATAGGTTGCTATCATATTCAATGGCTCGTCACTGCCATAGCAACCCCCTCTATTGATACGTGTGGAAAGGAAAACACCCTAATATGTTAATCAAATGGATGTGAATCACTCTTCCATTCCACATGACAGGTTGCTGAAAAAAAATGTTCAGTGCTACTCTGTGAAGTTCACTTGGAATTGGAACCTCACTCAAGTGAGCGCACACAGTTCGAAAGCGAACTCATTAATTGTTTTTAACAGACTTCAAAAAAGGAGGTTCTGTATTCGACCCGTATGTGTGTACGTATGTATGTTTGTATGTCCGCGATTTTCTCAAAAACTTAGGAACCAATTTTGATAATTCTTTCACTAATGTGATCTACATACTTTCACACAAAAATAACGGTACAATAATAAAACCTTTTTTTCACAATAAAAAACCTTGGCATTGGTCAACCTTCAATTAAAACTCTGACCACGACAACTAAAGACTTGGCATATTTTATACAGCCTCTAATATTGCAACTTGAAATGCATTACTGCATGACAATGCGTTTTTTTTTACGGTTTTTCCGTCAAAAAACAAATTGAATAGTTGTAACTGAACGCTATTGTAAGTTTTTGTGCAATCTGTTCGTTCGTCTGTACCCTTGTATCTATAAAATGGCTGAGCAGATACTGATAAAGTGTGAAATCTTTTATTTAATTGCGATTTGTTTTTCTTTTTTTGTGGACTTGGCATTGTTTTTTTTTTATTGACCTCATTTTTTTGCGTTAAAATAAATCTTGATCTCGTAAAGAGTCTTGAATTCAAGATTTTTAATTAAGTTATTTGGGGCAGCCTCTACATATTAATATATCTGACCAAGATGCAATATATTTTTTTTAGATTTGTAGTTTTTTTTTTAGAATTGGACGAGGCGACGTGTCGCGGATCGCGGTCCGCGGAGGCTTTATTTATTGCACCATGCTATAAGTATTTTCGATGCTACCATTTACCTTGATAAAGTACGGCGATGTGATTGTTCTTACTACGACAATTATAAGATACGAGGTTCTGATATTATTTATTTTTTTAATCCCTTCTTCTCTATACAATTTTTTTTTTTCATTAATTTGTCCATAATTATTGTCTAATAAAAGTTTCTTTATTTTTAAACTAACCTTGAAGACAATAATCACGTCGCCATATTGGATTTATTTCATCAGTCCCGAAGGTCAAAACCTCGCACAAAAACATTTACCTTCCTCAATAAATTACCAGTCCAAATCAGTCTATAGTTTTAGTAGTATAACCGTACCACAGTTTTCGCAATGCCGTGAATCTATGACATTTAAAGGTAGGGTAGCTATTGTGGTGCTACAACATATAGCAGTACAATAGGTACAGACGCCAGCACATCAACCTACCCGAAACTCAAATTTTCCCAATCAATTTTGAACCTTACGCTTTAGCAATAATGTTAAAAATTGATTAAAGAAATTTGACAGATTGTAGTAGGTTGATGTGCCTGTACGTCTGCTGAAAGCTTGGGCTAAATGGTTTAAAACTAAGACTACCTGCCGGTCGATTCTGTTAGAATCTCACCGTGAAAAGTTGGGTGAAGTGAGCTGTCATTCAATCTGATGCTAGGGATTGACGCTAATGACAGCTCACTTTAAGCTCACTTCACCCAAGTTATCACGGTGAGATTTTTACAGAATAGCTCTTGAAGGGGCCCGTGGCAAAACAATAACAGCCGCACAGGTCGATCGATCAGGTTAAGCTACGCTTGCCGCGGTTGGTCTGTGGATGGGTGACCATCTTTACATACCGAGACCCCTCCGTGCCTCGGAAAGCACGTTAAGCCGTTGGTCCCGGCTGTCATTCGTGGATCTTTGACAGTCGTTACGGGTAGTCAGAAGCCCGAAAGTCTAACAACCAGTCTTACCAAGGCGTATCGTATTACCCAGTAACTGGGTTGTGGAGGTCAGATAGGCAGTCGCTCCATGTAAAATACTGGTATACTGCTGCATCCGGTAAGACTGGAAGCCGACCCCAACATAGTTGGGAAAAGGCTAGGCAGATGAGCTCTACTGATCTCGTGTTAGACACCTTTTTGCACTTTTCGCCGTACTCATAGCTAATTAGCTACACTGTACTGTTTTAGAAGAACATTAGCATGTCGGTGACTTGAACCCATAAGATTTTCCCTACAGCTAAAACAGCTCAACGCGCCTATAGAGGTTTTTCACTTCAAAAATAAAAGTTAAATCATTTTACACCCATCAAAATCAAGCTCTGCTCATCACTTTTCTTTCTACTAGTTTTTCGTCCTTCAGAGGACTACATGACCTAAAGCGCGGTCTTTGTCGGACTGCATAGAAAAGAAAGAAAAGCGCGATGCCACAACGCTGGTAATTTATTGCAAAATATGAAGCAATTATCGATTTACGAAAAATCTAGTGTTTGGACAAAAAAACTAAAACACTATAGTTTTAGCATGTTGCTTGTAGAATAATCTGACAAAAAATCATAATGATTGTATGTATATTAGTATGAATTTTGTTGCAAAAAAAAAGTTTTTAGAGGTATCTTCATGATTTTTTTCTATCGTACCAAATAAGTTGTATTATGTTTTCAACACACTATCATCCTAGCATTTATCCTGAAGAATATCATATATTTTTTTGATTTTTTTTACTGTAGTCGATCATATAGGGTTTCTTGTTTATGTCTCATAACTTTTTATTTTTTTTATTTTATATATATATATATATATATATATATATATATATATATATATATATATATATATATATATTTTGTTGTATGTATGTATATATGTATTTATTCTTATATCTTTTATAAATATTTTCTAATTTTTTTTTTCACTGTTATTGCACCTGCTGTGAATTGTCTCTGCATCACCCTAAGGTAGACTGGTAGAAAATGCCCAAGGCATTAAGTCCGCCTTTGTACAGTTTTTACTTGTGCATAAAGTTTTAATAAATAAATAAATAAATATACTTTTAATGTTTCTAAAACTTGCGTTTTTTGCGTTTAGGTCCTGTAAGCCCCTTCAGCTGATTTGCTAAATCTACCTGCACCTACCTCTCAATTTGTTTTGTTCGCCATACAAGTACGTAGTTTTTACATGCGTGTAGAAATGAAGTAATAATCATGTATTTTGAAAAATTCTTTGTATAAACAGAAAATAAATTTTTTGTAAGACCTGCGAATGTCTTCAGAGCTGTCTTAAGGTCATAGCACACATATTAACTTGGAAAGAGAGTTTCATACAAATAATACTGAATGGCTCGAGTTGATATGTGTGCTGTGACCTTTAATACACTAATCATTACATTTTTATATCATCGTATTTAATCAGCTGCTTCTTAGAGGGAGAGAGATAGCAATGATTCTCTCAGCACCTTACTTAATAATTTACAAACGATTAAAAGACTACTTATTTTTAGCCACAACAGTTATGTATGACAGAAGGTTTGGTTGATTCTATCATTTATGAGACCAGGCGCGCGTGGAACACTACGTGCCGCCACCTCGGGTCCTGTCCTGATGTATGGGGGGCGACTGAGGTCCTCGAGTCCGCCGCCCCTGGACACATTTAAGGGGGCTGGAAGAGGGCGTTGTCCGCCCTCCGCCGACGCCCGGTGCGCCTGCTGCCGGTCGGGAGAGTGGTCTCGACCTCCCTCACCCTTTACGCCTCCTTTTGTAAAATGAACCGCTCGGCTACCTCAGGCAACGTCTCAGCGGAGACTTCTGTTTCTGCCTAACGCGCCATGGGAAAATTGCCTTCCATTATCGTAGGTATTTTTCCTATAACAATCATATAAAATAAAATATTTATAAAACTACTAACAGACGTCATAAAAACGCGCAATAATATTTTATTTTATGGATACGGCTTCTTAATGTGCCATTAAACATATTTGTTGTCGGTTAAGGAAAAACCACGTGTTTATGTATTGTTTATTTTCTCACGCTTATTAGAGCCTTGTTTAAGATGCGTTTAAAAGGTTGGAGCATTGACTTTTGTTGCTGAGTTGCTCAGTTTGGTGCTGAGTCGGGCTTAAAGAGAAATTGGGTTGGTGAATATTTTTTTTTATTTTTATTGTTGAATGGGCCCGCTCTTGACCTCAATCAGCCTGATGGAAAGCGATGGATGAGGTCTATGATGGAACGAGCGTGTCCAGAAGATGCCTAAGGCACTGGAAGTGGAACTTTCACGCATCGACGAATTTTACGAATTCGATTAAAAAAATTATGTTCGCTGTTGCAATTTTTTTTTACGGTGGGGTACGCTTGTACCCCTGATATAACCGCTAAAGACTGCTTTCTAGTCGTTCCACTGTTTTAGCTATCGGGTTCAGACTGATCTTCGTTTTTAGTGATCTTTTTCAGAAATTATCTGTGGTGGGACCTACAACGAAATCAATCAGTTAAGAACATCATGGGGTTAAAAAATAACGATTTATTCCGGTCTGATCCCCTGAGCCCCCCCCCCCCCCCTCCTCGATCCCCTGCTAGTTCGTCTTCTCATCATCTGCCTAGCCTTTCCCAAGTATGTTGGGGTCGGCTTCCAGTCTAACCGGATGCAGCTGAATACCAGTATTTTACATGGAGCGACTGCCTATCTGACCTCCACAACCCAGTTACTGGGTAATACGATACACCTTGGTAAGACTGGTTGTCAGACTTTCGGGCTTCTGACTACCCGTAACGACTGTCAAAGATCCACGAATGACAGCCGGGACTAACGGCTTAACGTGCTTTCCGAGGCACGGAGGGGTCTCAGTATGTAAAGATGGTCACCCATCCACAGACCAACCGCGGCAAGCGTAGCTAGTTCGTCTTCTGTTTTAAACTTTATCTTATCCACTTTATGCTAGGTTCCGACTTCTTAGTATCGAGCCCACGTCATATTGACTGCACCAGAAATGGTTCAAAAACGCTTGGAACTTCGCATTACACTTCACTGTTTTCCAAATATTGATCCAATATTGGGCAATATCTTTCTTCTTAAGACTTGTACTACTGTGCCACGCCTGTTATACGCCATATTCCCACGTCCTCAAAGACAATGGCTCACAAAACGAGCTAGAGTCAGCCATTGTGCCGCCGCTGATTACATGCCGACGTTATTCTACGCGAACACCTGTATGTTATGTGGCAATTGAGCTGAATTTCAGATGAAAATTGTACGTGGAAATATATTTAGGACTATATTAATAGTACATTACTGCAGCGGCCAGCAAAAGAGGCATTGATGGACGAACGTGTAAATGTGCCGGCCGTCCATCAATGCCTAGTTGTGGTCAAGGCTTGTATAATACTTTTCTCAAATAATGCGCGGAAATTAAAACTAAGTAGTACCTATTTTGTCAAATACAATTACTTTTCAAAATCAATGACAAACAACGAACAACAATAATTTTTCCCTCGTTTAAACGAGGCACCTCGAAAAACAAAAATACAAAATTGAACACTTTAAAGTGTTCAATTTTGTATTTTTGTTTTTGAATAAACAGCTTTCTATTTGCAAGCCAGTTCGAAATTTAAATAAAACCTTTGGTTTCACCATGTTTCCATGTTTCGGAGTAAAAGATCGTTCCATTTTTAAATTACACGATAGATATGAGTTTACTATGTAATTTATTTGGCCGCAAAACACGACAAATATGGATTTTCATACAACTTTTGCCGGCCACTGCTTGCATGTAATTGGCCAGTACAGCAATTTCGATTTATCTCGAAGAAGGTTGTCAAAATAATGCTCAAATTTCCAAGCATGTTTGAGAAATATACTCGTTCTTACTAACAAAAACCTAATACAAACATTTGAAAGGCTCGCTTGACTGTCCGAATTCAACCAGCGTTATTTTATTGCCAGCCTGCACTACATAAGGTCGACTTTACATGACATTCTGTAAATCAGAGGTAAAATAGTTCTGCAAAGGAACTGTCCTAACCTACCCTACCATTCTCTAAACGTCACTTTGAAATTCGAACGGTGTCTCGTTTGAGTCCGCGATGATTTACTTTAAAAACAAATGAGTTCGCTTTCGAATAAGACAAAGTTTAAAACAGAAGACGAACTAGCAGGGGATCGTGGGGGGTGGAGGGGGGGGGGGGTTCAGGGGATCAGGATCAGCGGTGCTATTCTGTAAAAAGATGTGATGAGTGAGCTGTCATTCCATCTGATGCTAGGGATTGACACTATTGACAGCTCACTTTAAGCTCACTTCACCTAAGTTTTCACGGTGAGATTTTTACAGAATAGCATTACAGACCGAAATAAATCGCGCTCACTTGAGTGAAGTGAGCAGTGAACTTTACAGAAATGTATTGGTACGAAAAATAAAAATATTAGTTGCCTGTACAGTGCGCTGTGCTGTGTTACAGGGGCCCGTGGCTAAATAATAACAGCCGCACAGGTCGATCGATGAGGTTAAGCTACGCTTGCCGCGGTTGGTCGGTGGATGGGTGACCATCTTTACACAGACCCTTCCGTGCCTCGGAAAGCACGTTAAGCTCGTGGTCCCGGCTGGCATTCGTGGATCTTTGGCAGTCGTTACGGGTAGTCAGCTCAGAAGCCCGAAAGTCTGACAACCAGTCTTACCAATTTTCTATTTGCCCCCCAGAAATGATCAAAATTAATTTATTTACGTTACACTTCAAAATAAATATGCGTCACATCCACGCAAAACAGTCATCGCTCCACCCTAGCATACCGCGGAACCGCAAATAACGGCTAGTTCATTAATTAAAATGATTGATGGTTAGTTAATATCCCAATGATGAGTATTGAAAGACAAACATCAGGTATTCGTGTATCTTTTGGCCTTCTCTGTGAGTGCGAACCGAACACATGCAGATAAGCAGGACGTGGTCCAAGGCATAGGCGACAGCGGTTTATAGAAACATTTTCATCAATTATTCGATTGGCTATGGGTGGGTCGATTTTTCGACAAAACTATACTGTTATTCTAAATGGAAGTTTAGACTGGTTAATATTATCAGTGGTATATTATAATGGGGAATTATTAACCGGTCGAATAAATAACAGAACAGTCATATATATGGATGACTGTTCTGTTAATGAGATACTTTAATACTAAACCGAGCGGCGTTAAATTATGTTCGCGAAAAATTTACTTAACTGGCAATAATTATGAATGATTAAAATTCGTAAAATGAGCTACTAGCAGTGGGAAACAACTGTTGGGTTGGGGAAAGCAGAAATTTCACGCGGACGAAGTCGCGGGCAGAAGCTAGTTCAATAAAATTTAATTCCACCATACAATGTGACGCTACAAAGGGGCACGCTATATAGAAAACAACTTTTCAAACATGAAAAAAGATCGTAAAATCCCCCCCCGCACTCTCTCCGCTCACAACTTAGCCCAAACTCCAGCGCACAATACAAAGTAGATAATAGCCGATCTGGTTCCACCGTTCGTCCATTGTGCCGCAGTTAGGGCAGACGAATTTCTAGTACCTTTGTCTGCCTTGACATCGTTCGCATCATCATCCAATTGACTGCGGATGATGGCCGTAAGACAAGTTAATGGTATCTTCTTTTTATCGACACGAACTCTATGTACAGACGCTAGCACATCAAGCTACTGCAATCTGTCAAATTTCTTTAACCTTTTAAGCGCTTGGCTAAATATCAATTGCCGTGCCCCTAGCGCGCGGCACCAAATCGATAAAATAATACCTAAAATAAATAAGGAAAAAAAAAATAGTCAAAAAGTTTTATATCTCTATTTAATAATGGTTTTTGTTGTACCACGCAGTTAATAGGACGAAAATAGAACGAAAAAATCATGCTTTTCTCTCTCGCAGAAATACGACACGAGCGGTAGGGGCACGGAAATATGTGTCGGATAATTTCGACATAAGCGGTCAAAAGGTTAATAGATTTTCAACTTTATTGCCAAGGCATTAGGTTCAATGTTGATTGGGAAAATTTGAAAGTTTCGGTTAGCTTGATGTGCTGGCGTCTGTACTCAATTGTTTATTTGATTTCATCATCATCATCTGCCTCCTCTCTGGTAGATAGGTTGGTAGATATGTCAAATGTCTTTGAATTTTTGATTCTAGGACATGCCGGTTTCCTCACGATGTTTTCCTTCACCCGTTCTGAGAGCAGTGGTGATGAAATAATTTACACAAAGAAAATCGCCCGCCTGGGTTCGAACCCACAACCTTACAACTTGTAAGTCGGGGTCTTTACCACTGGGCCACTATTGCTCGTCTGCCAAGCCTTTCCCCGACTATGTTGGGGTCGGCTTCCAGTCAAACCGGATGGAGCTGAATAACAGAATTTTACATAGAGCGACTGCCTATCTCTCCTCCACATACGTTAATAAATTAAATATCGCCTATTTTGGAAATAAATGAACGCTTATAGTCTAACCCAGAAAAGTGAGATGCCATATAACTATGTCTGTTTCTAACTGGGGGCTCGTGTCATCATCATCATCACCAGCCTACAGCCGTCCACTGCTGGACATATGCCCCCACAATTGCATGTCATTTAGCTCGATTCTCGGCAACTAACATCTAGCTGCTACCAGCAACTCACGCTCACGTAATTCGCCGAAATTCCCAAAACCGGCAGGATCTACGGATTCTTATTCTTCATGTCGCTGGCACGACTTTATATCAGATCTTATTGGTCCAAAACTTTGTCACTTCCACGGCGTCGCCGCGCCGCACTATGGACGGAAAAACAAGCTCCCCTTTCGTAGGATTTTTGAAAAATAAAATGTTTTATTTTATAGTTTCAAGTATACAGTTTTGTCGAGTACATTAAAACATTGAATAAATTTGTAGTTACAGGTTTTTTTATTCAATCTATACCATAAAAAAATTACTTTATATATTTCAAATGTATGAAAATGGAATTTGTTTTCCTCATAACTTTTGTCTGTCTTGGATTGTAAAGCTGAAACTTTTAGGTATTGTTGTCGGGCTTATACCAAAGCCACCTGACCTTTGACCTTGACCCCGAACTTCCCCGTTCAAAAGATACGAATGAATTAAAAATGCATATTTGGACGATGTTGTAATACGCGGTAATGTACCTCAAATATATGTATATATTTTTTTTTTTTACCCAGTATTGAGCCCTGATAGACAACAAACATATGTGACTATTGATCTTGACGAAAAACGTCCTTATTCAAAACGTATGAATTAATTAAAAATTTATATTTTGAAAATTTAGTCATGGTAAAAATGGTTGTTAAAGCCGCAATATTGTATTCAGTTACTAAGAATTCCTTAACTTTTTACCTTCGGCCAATTTATTTCAAATTCACAAAAGAAAACGATTTGAATATTAAGGACGCTATCACATTTTGAACTCGCTCAAGTTTAGGTATCTGAATCGCAACACAGCAACATTACGCGCACGCACACATTGAAACCATTGTTCGCTCGATTTTTATACGTAACTGAACTAATCTTGGTACTTGAAGATATTTTTTTTTAATTTTGCTGGTATTTATTGAGTAAAGTTAGTTGTAAGTTCGCAATCGAATTTGGTAAGTGTTATTAGTACTTACTATCTGCGTGATAATCATGTTTTTAGTATTGTTGAAGTTCATCAGTCAATACGTTCATTACTAGGTACCCAAAAACGACCTTAACATTTTAGTATTACAAGGAACATCCACATTTATACCACAGTCTGCTGTTAGTTTGAAAAGATGTACCTAAGTACTTTTAAATATTATTTTTGATGTCAATTGTTGGAGTATTACATAATCAAATACTAGCCTGGGAGTTTATCGTAGTTTCGTTGTGATATTTAAAAATAATCATTCCCATATGAAAACAGTAAGTATTTTATTTACTTAAAAATTAAAACAAAGTAAATCAAAAGTAATTTATTCAAATTAGGCTGAGAATCAGCACTTTTCGAATGTCAAAATTACAAAAGACAGTCCCCCAAAACGCCCGCCCTTCACTTCTTAGTGCTTTCGCTGGGAAGAAGTGGTGCAACAAACTCCCCAGCAGCACAGCTGTCTTTTCACATAGAAAATATTTCATTGTACTACTACTATACTCCATAGGTTTAGGTAGCTAAATAAAGGTAAACAAAAAAAACACGACTTTGTTAACCGACTAAACGTAATACCAGTCTATTTAGTTGTCATGCTACGTCACAATTGTATTCTTCAATATAGCAACATTATAATTCACTAAAAAAATTACTGAATTGAAGAGTAAAACTGTGACGTAGCATGACAACTGGATATACTGGTATTATGAAGAAATTGGCCGTAAGTCGATTTGTCACAAACAAAAATCCGCCACCTTGAATAAAAAATGGATGTTATTCGTAATCATCACCCCGAAAAACCCCAAAATCGACTATTAATATCGAATGTCTAAAAAAAATTTCCATCATTTTAATTTGATTATAAAATAATAAAATAAATATTTATACAAATTTTATCCGTCATCTACATCCACTAAATAAATAAATTAAAAGTAAAAAAGTTTTTTTCAGATTTCAGTCTCGCATTTACTTAGTTTGAAAATTAAAAAAATGAAAATCAATCAGATCATGTTATTTACTTGTTTATCTACACAGGTAAATCTCGCAACAAGCTTTTATATCATATAACTTGTGTACTTAATGACGTTATAAGTTAATAGTAAAAGTTTTAAAGGACAATTTTATTTTATTCTTTTTAGCGCATTTAACTAAAAGCTTGTTTTTAAAAAATGTTTTTACTTTTAATTTGTTTTTTACTTTTTAGTTATCGCTGGACAGGTTTTTTTGTGGAGTTTAAATCGCATACGTATTCTGAGCAAGACCTTTCATTTGATACCCATGTTGTAGGAAAGCATAAAAAACTTAGTCCGCTATCTTTAGAAGTCCGCCATATTGCATTTAGAGTGACGTCACATTGTTTTTTGAGTTATTCTCAGCAAGCCCTTTCATTTGATACCCATATTGTAGAAGTGCATTAAAAATAACTAGTCCGCAATTTTTTGGTGTTCCGCCATATTGGATTTAGAATGCCGTCACTTTATTTTTCAAGTCATCCTCAGCAAGTAATTTAATTTGATACCCATATTGTTGCAGTGCATTAAAAATAACTAGTCCACCATCTTTAGAAAGATGACCGCCATTTTAGATTTATAGTGACGTCACTTTATTTTTCGAGTTATTCTCAGCAATCCCTTTCATTTGATACTCATATTGTAGGAGTGCATTAAAAATAACTAGTCCACCATCTTTAGAAGTCCGCCATATTGGATTTAGAGTGACGTCATTTTATTTTTCGCGTTATTCTCAGCAATCCCTTTCATTTGATATCCATATTGTAGGAGTGCCTTAAAAATAAGTAGTCCGCCATCTTGGGCGTTCCGCCATTTTGGATTTAGAATAACGTCACACAGCTAACCATGCATTGTCATCTAAACTAAACGTGCATACAAAATTTCAGCTCAATCGGTTGAAGATATCTGCTTCAAAATTTAGTTGCAAGAGTCCACCCGAACAAACATAGTTACATACATACATAAATACATTGCAAGTTAAATAAAAGCTTGTAAAAATTACAACTAAGTATTTGTTTCTGAAACAAATACCAATAATCGTACTTAATTTTATTTCGGTCCGAAAAAGTATCAACTTCGTCCGACCTCAGTACACAACTCGGAACTCACTTTTTTACGTAATTATTTTTTGCGAGAAAGCGACACAGACGTGCTTCCACGAGCGCCTCTGAGCGCGGAATGACGAACCGCAAGTGTCCGCGGGTAGAAAATGTATGGAGAAATTTGAGAGCGTTTCTTATTTGTCTCATAAATGAAAAAGTTATTTATTTATCTACAAAATATTTAGCTTGTCGTATAGAGGACTATATAAGCAACAATGTCTTCTTATTTTTAAGTTAAAATATGCAGTGGATTTAGCTATATAGGTCCTTATTCAAACCCCTTTTTATTAAATTTTTTGCGATTACTGTGATGGTAAAAACGTATTTGTGTGAAAATTTTGTATGGGGCTATTTAATTGTTATGGAGCCATTCTGGAGATGAATATATTATCTTTAATTTGAAACCAAGATATCCTTGCAGTTGCGACTCCAAGTTCATTAAAATGGTACCTGAAAAGCACTGTTATTCGTGGAAAAATGTGATAGCGTCCTTAAAGAAGAAATGGCGTCAATTGAAACAGAAATGGATGCTCTACGGCCAATTGTTATTGAAGGTGCAAATGTGAGACACAAACTACATAATTATGACCATGATCGATGGCAAGATAACCTCACATCTATCAGGTACCTCCACAGCGACATGTGATATCTGCAAAGCGACACCGAAAGAGATGAATAATATCGACTGCTTGTGGATATAGTTAAACAAGGTGCAATAACTACCAATGATGGAAATACTGCCAGAAGATTTTTGCAAATCCCGAAGTGACTGGGCAGATCACAGGTGTTGATGAAGAACTTATTAGAAGGTTTGGAGTGATTCCTCAGGTAGTCTCATGTGGAGAGTTTATAGACGTGGAAAAGTTTCGGCAATATTGTGCTACACTACAACAGTTTATAGATATGTTGAGCTCTATGCATGGTATTATATGCCCTCAAGTGTACATAACATGCATAATTGAGCACAATAACTTTATTCCAATCGGTAAACTTTCTGAAGAGGTATCCGAAGCTCGCAACAAAGATTTTAAAAAAATCAGAACCTTCTACTCGCGGAAAACTAGCAGAATCGCAACAAATGAGGATATTATCCATAATTTGCTGATATCCTCTGACCCATATCTCTCTAGTTTCAGACCTAAGATAAGGCATCTTCGTAGTAAACCTCTATCAGATGAAGCCAAATTGTTATTGCTATTAACTTCTAGTTCAGATATAGAAAATGTAGACTTTATAGACATAGGAAACCTGTCTGACTGTGACATTGACTAATTTTTTAATTGTGATTGGGTCTTCTCCTGAATCATTGAATTCATATCGCATTATTTGTTGTATAAAATCAATTATTATCTAATTTATTCAACCGCTTTGAATAAGCACGTTTTTCGTCAAGATCAATAGTTACATAATATGTTTGTTGTCTATCAGGGCTCAATACTGGGTAAAAAAAAATATATATAGGTAATGTACTTCAAATATATATTTGAGGTACATTACCGCGTATTACAACATCGTCCAAATATGCATTTTTAATTCATTCGTATCTTTTGAACGGGGAAGTTCGGGGTCAAGGTCAAAGGTCAGGTGGCTTTGGTATAAGCCCGACAACAATACCTAAAAGTTTCAGCTTTACAATCCAAGACAGACAAAAGTTATGAGGAAAACAAATTCCATTTTCATACATTTGAAATATATAAAGTAATTTTTTTATGGTATAGATTGAATAAAAAAACCTGTAACTACAAATTTATTCAATGTTTTAATGTACTCGACAAAACTGTATACTTGAAACTATAAAATAAAACATTTTATTTTTCAAAAATCCTACGAAAGGGGAGCTTGTTTTTCCGTCCATAGTGCGCCGGTGGCAGCGCAGGGGTCACTTTGACTGCATGTTTTGGAAGATGTAACTCCAACTTGCACGCGTAGCATGAGTCATGACCACCATAGAAACGGGTTTTGTTGACGGAAGAATAGACAAAATGACAGATATAATATACAAAATGACAGATAGAATATACAAAATGACATAGAATAGACAAAATGACAGATAGAATAGACAAAATGACAGATATAATAGACAAAATGACAGATAGAATATACAAAATGACATAGAATAGACAAAATGACAGATAGAATAGACAAAATGACAGATATAATATACAAAATGACAGATAGAATATACAAAATGACATAGAATAGACAAAATGACAGATAGAATAGACAAAATGACAGATATAATATACAAAATGACAGATAGAATATACAAAATGACATAGAATAGACAAAATGACAGATAGAATAGACAAAATGACAGATATAATAGACAAAATGACATATAATAGACAAAATGACAGCTATAATAGACAAAATGACATAGAATAGACAAAATGACATAGAATAGACAAAATGACAGATAGAATAGACAAAATGACAGATTTCTTTAGAAATCTGTCTACAATCTGTAATTTTGTCTATTCCTCCGTCGACAAAACTCGTTTCTACGGTGGTCATGCTACGCCTGCTGGTAAAGTGGGGCTACCTCGACGGAACGGAAGTATGGTGTGGATGTGGAGCTACATCACACACTATGCTCCACCTCCTATCCTGCCCTCTGAGTCCCAAAGCGTACGATCGACGGTTGATCTTGGATGACGCGTATGTATTGAAGACAACAGCAGGAAAAACCAGCAGCACACTATATTTAAATAAAGAATGCACACTGACTTTTCCTTGTTCTCAAGAGCGATACAAATCCTATATTTTTATCGCTACTAGCCGGACCGCTTAACTGAGACGTTGCCTGAGGTAGTGGCGTGGTGCGGAAGGGGCGATAGTTGTCACAAGTTGAGGAATCACTGAGCTCTCGCATCACGTCACCACACCCCTCCCGCACCGCGCTGCTACCTCAGGCAACGTCTCAGTTAAGCGGTCGGCCTATAACATAACATTAGAGTAGGCAGTGTTGGTTTACCTATAATCTAAACTATAATAATAGTATAAAGAGAAATTATTTGATTTTTTGTATGTCTGTTTGTTACGCTATCACGCTAAAACGGCTATGGATACGGATATGGATGAAATTTGGCACATTGCATATTGTCATCATGTTACCCATGATTATTGTGTGTAAAGTGCATGTTGTGAGCAGTTAAAACTACATATTATAAATCTGTCATAAGCTTTGAAAGGTGAATCACTAGTCTCATAAAGTGCCTAAAATATTTAAAAATGAATCAATAGGATTAATATGAACTTAAGAGGGTTGTATTAATGATTATAATACTGTAAAGTCATATTTGTAACGGCCTTGAATCATATTTTAATCAACATACAACCGGAGACTGACCTGCAAATTGCAAAAAACGTAAGAAAATTTGAATTTTGCGGGCCATAACTTGATTCTCTATCGTTATGGTTATAAAAGTTTGCCCTTATTGAAAGGGGTCCGTCGTCGTAAAAGAATTGTCAAAATCGGAACATTCTTTTACAGAGTTATGCGTGGTCACATAAGAAAAAATATGCGCGTCGACTTGAGGACCTCCTCCTTTTTTTCGTCGGCAAAAAACTGGTTGGAATTTTATCATAAACTATCGTGAGTGCGAAACAGAACGTCTGCCTGTCTATATTATATTTACGCACAAAATTACGCGAAAAGATAACGTATCCGACGAAATTCCTGAATTAGGGCCAGCTCACACCGCGACGCTACGCGCAGTTTTCAAGATAGCAATACGATTATAGACCTTATCTACTACACAAAAAGGTACATAATTCAGTGAGGTGGGCCGCGCGGCGCCGCGCTGCGTAGCACGACGTAGTAGACATCACCTCAGTGAATTATTACCTTTTTGTGTAGTAGATAAGGTCTATAATCGTATTGCTATCTTGAAAACTGCGCGCCGCGTCGCGTCACGGTGTGAACTGACCCTTAGGGAATTCGATATAATGTTTCCGATAGAATATTTGATACAGCGAGCGTAGGTAATAGTGAATTGTTATATAAATGACATCATTATATAAATTTATTGTAGGTTTGGTGTGCACGAATGCAGTCAGCTTAATTTTGGAGTTTAGTGTCTCCTTTTTTTTTTTTTTTTGTTGCGCTGTGGAAATCCTCATGGACTTCCTCTCCGTCGTGGGGGGGACACAGGGGCATGCCGGACTCTTACCGGCTAAAACCACCGCGGTGTTCCACCTCTACCTATGGCCGGGGGTGCGGGATTCGCATAAGCATTCACCGCTCCCCCGACAGGGGATCCACGAATCACCACTGCCCTAGAAACGGTGAAGAAAAACATCGTGACTATCATGAGGAAGCCAGCATGTCCTAGAACCAAAGTTTGTCAGTCGTTACAGGTAGTCAGAAACCCGAAAGTCTGACAACCAGTCTTACAAAAGGGGTATCGTAGTAATTGGGTTGTGGAGGTCAGATAGGCAGTCGCTCCATGTAAAATACTGGTATTCAGCTACATCTGGTTAGACTGGAAGCCGACCCCAACATAGTTGAGCAAAGGCTAAGTGGATGATGATTACTTCATAGCATAATGTTATGATGTATGTATGTTAATATCTTTTCAAAATATTCTTCCATGCCATTGTATCGAAGTTTTTAAATACGCAACTTGAATCAGGCTTTAGTTTTACTATTTATATTTAAGTTATAAAACAAGTTTGCTTTTTGCAGGCATCTATTTCTATATACTAATATTTTTAAGAGAAAATTGTATGTTCGTTTGTTACGCTTTTACGCTAAAACGGCTGAACGGATTTAGATGAAATTTGGCACATGAGCTAAGTTAGGACATAGCATACTTTTTATCCCGGTATTCCCACGGGATCGAGACTTATACGTGTGAAGCCGCGTGGCGCAGCTAGTAATACTTTAAAGAGCGTGAGTTTTGAGTTTGTATGTAGGATCCGGAACTACTAATCCGATTCCGAAAATTCTTTCACTAATGGGAAGCAACAGTATCTCCGAGTGTCATAGGATATATTTTATTTCTTTATTTGACTATTTATGATGTCACAGCCAAGTGGTTTAATTAGCCTGGCCTTTGGAAGTAGTGCTCGCCTCGCTTCGCTCTTTCGTCTCGCACGCGGTTGATCACAGTCCTAACCTAACCCATTTGGTCGGGGTGCCCTGGCTTAGTTACTGCGACCAATTCGGCTCGCGCGTGATTGGATACAGACTTTCAACCTAAACTAAAATCGAATATCATTCAGGCCGTTAGTTGAACGGCCGCCGTTTAGTTAAAAGGCTAGGCGGTTAACTAAACGGCAATTAAACCAGTTGGCTGCGACATACACACATATAGGTTCAAACAGACAAGAAGAAAGTAACAGAAAAATACGTACTAAGGTGATGCTTATTTCTTTGTTCTTATTTATTATTGTTAAATAAGAAATTTCACGCGTCCAAAGTCGCGAGCAGAAGCTAGTCTATTAAAATAAAATAAAGGCATGTCACAAGTTCTAATCCAGTCACGACTTTACAATCGCGATTCGGACTTCTTCTAGCAATATTATAAAATATTAAGAAGATGATGATTCATGATCAAATAACACATTCAACACATAAAAATATTAAGCAAGGTGTCTTTCATACCTTAATAGTAGTACGAACGCGAAAGGAGTATCATTAAGTAACCCATTTGTACTGAGACGTTGATAGTAAACATAGGTATGTAATATTAATAACTTTGGAGGTGACAGAGGCGCCACCTGGTTTTAATCAACTACAGGTACAAGTTTGACAAAGTCTCTCCAACTTTTTTTTTGTCTATTTTTTTATCATAGTTAAACCTACTCAGCTGCGTATGAAATACAGAATATTAAAATTTAATAAAAAGCATGGCCTTTTTTTTCTTAAAGATTGATAAATTAAGAAAAAAAAAAAGCAATCTTCGCTCACCTAGACAAAAACGGTATGAGGAAATTATAAGGATGTCGAGTTTATGACGTCAAATTTAAGAAAAGGTATGACATAAGCTTTTAAAAGCAAAAAATAATACTTTTCACCAGGAAAAATCTAAAAACAACAAAAAGTTTTAATCTGGCCTAGCACCGTATGCAAATTCCACGAATTCCAATGTATGGTCATAGACCCTAATAGCGTACTACGTTTGAATACCAATCAAGTATCAAGTGACCCTTTTCCTATAGAAAGTCATATACTCACTTAGAGGGGATAATCCAGTTATCACATCCATTTTTCTACTAAAGCACAAACTACAAATGTTCTTTTCACTTTAAATGGATGTTTCAATCTGTCACCCATTTCTTTGACACTATTTCACACATAAAACCAATTTAACAAAAGTATGTTCGCACATTATTACTGGTTATTGTTGACAAATGTCACTGATTGTACATTTTTTCCCGTATTTATGATTAAATCACTAGACACTATCACATTCGTTTCATTCACCCGAGTTTTACAGGTCGAAATGACAATCACTTGCGTTCCCTTTACAAATTACGGTCGAAATCTTCTCGAAACACAAGTAAAACTTTGTTTTTATCAAACAGAAGTGATTGTTGGAGGTTTATCTATAGGAATTTCACGCCAATATCACATAATAAACTTCTTCCCCGAATCACACACGACACAAAAACATGAGAAACGTCACTCAACTAAACAGCCAAACAGGTTTTGTTTTTTTTTCTTCTCGATCAAGTCCTGACCACGTGACGATATCGACTATTAGAGCGTAGTTCGGCCGCGAATCGTTAGATGGCAGCGTTTGCGGCATAAGAAATCAGATCTAAAAGTAATTAAATCCAACCGGAGAGGTATAAAGATTATTTCTTCACGTGAATCAACCATGGAAATTTTATTAGCATATTGAATATTTTCGTATGAAATGAATTTCATTTTATGTTGATTACAAAAATTGGCGATAACGGCGCAGCGGCCGACGACTTTCAGTTGTATGGTTTTATGTGTCTACAGTTCATTTTAAGGTCAATGGTTGATATTTAATAGAAGACTGGAAAGAGGAGTCTAGAAGAAATCCTTTAAAAAAATATACATAAGTACAAAATACCTTTATGTACCACGAATAAGCGCTTTGTATTTTCATTTCAACGGATTATTATTCTCTTAGGGCTGATTTGTCCAACGCCAGATAATTTTATCCGCGGAATAATTTTGAATTTTTGACAATAATTATTCTTCCATACAAAAACTGTCCGACGTCAATATTATTCCACGAATAAAAATTATCTGTTGATTGCAAAATCAGCTCTTAGTCAAATTTAAGCATTCGTGATTAATGTGGGCATAATTTATCGGAACATTTAGGCATAATAACTGATACTTAATTATATAAAAAAATAAAATGGATGAAATTGTGAACAGCCCTTTGTCTAGTTTATGCAAAGAACTGCCTAGTTTACATGGCCACAATAAGTTTAATAAATAAGAAACAAAACAAAACATTGTTATAATTTTTAATTGCTCATTAAAATACGAATGATCCGTTTAGTCTCCAACTCACTCTTACCACAGTAATATTACTTATCTAAATAACCGTTCTCCTACAATTTTATTGTCACTGGGTATTCTGGGTAAGTTATAATTAAAAAAATAAATCCATACTTAATATTATAAATGCGAAAGTGTCTGTCTGTTACCTCTTCACAGTCTTCACGCTTCAACCGCTGAACCGATTTAGATAAGGTAGAGATACAGTTTGAGTCCCGGGAAAGGACATAGGGTAGTTTTTATCCCGATATTTCCACGGGAAACTTATCGCGGGTGAAACCGCTGGGTGCTGCTAGTAGATTATAAACGTATTTTCTTTCTTTCTTTCATAATATATAAAAGTCCTTCAGACCGTATTTCGGCCACGGCGGCCAATCTCAACAGAGACAGCCTTCGGCGTGGGAGATATTATAGTGCACAAGTATCTGCGCAGACACAGGCGCACTCCGTCTTCCCTCACTGTCATAGTCCGATGGGGCGGCAATCCGACACGACCGGAGAGAGATCAGGCGCAGGAGTGCAGGACCAAAGGCTTGACGTGCTTTCCGAGGCATTGGGTATCCGCCAACGCCAACTTACAAACTCCGGGCTGTTACTAAGAAATTCCTAATGGAAAATTCTTCAATAACACTTTGCCCGACCCGGGAATCAAACCCAGGACCCCACGTTCAGCAGCATGTGTGGGTGAACTATAGGTACACCTCTGCTGCACCGTTTGGGAAATACAGGCGTGTTGTTATTTTATGTTTTCATTAGTCACTGTGCCAAATGTGGCTTCCCTGGCACCTCATTAACGGCATATAACTACGTAAATGTCTATTAACTGCTCTCAAATTACGATTTTTATATAACATCACATATAGAGGGGTCCGTGGCTAAATAATAACAGCCGCACAGGTCGATCGATCAGGTTAAGCTACGCTTGCCGCGGTTGGTCTGTGGATGGGTGACCATCTTTACATACTGAGACCCCTCCGTGCCTCGGAAAGCACGTTAAGCTGTTGGTCCCGACTGTCATTCGTGGATCTTTGACAGTCGTTACGGGTAGTCAGAAGCCCGAAAGTCTGACAACCAGTCTTACCAAGGGGTATCGTATTACCCAGTAACTGGGTTGTGGAGGTCAGATCGGCAGTCGCTCCATGTAAAATACTGGTATTCAGCTGCATCCGGTTAGATAGATAGATAGATAGATAAACCGTTTATTTAGTGCAACAAAATAAACGGTTTATCTATCTATCTATCTATTTAGGTTTTTATCTTTTTTATCTATTTTTATCTATCTATCTATCTATTTAGGGTTTTTATCTATCTATCTATCTATTTAGGTTAGACTGGAAGCCGACCCCAACATAGTTGGGAAAAGGCTAGGCAGATGATGATCACATATAGAGGCATCAAGAAGAATGTACCCAGGATTTTGTAATATCTTGATTTAAAAGAGTGTCCATGGAGTTTCTTGCCCGTTCTTCTCCATAGAGATCTACGTTTTGGAATGGGCAACTAGCTTCAACTTTCTGACTAACTGACTGACTATTTAATTTTGACAATTCAAAAGTACCTGATAAATGCTTTGATTTGATTTGATTTGATTGTTACCCCTGGACCTATTAGAGAAACTGATTTTACCCCGACCTTAAAATGTTATCAAGAAACAATGAATAATTAAGTCAAAATAGTTAATATGATGTGGTATTATTTTGCATTCACAAGTCTTTTTATGTTAGGTTTAGTTTCGCTTAAAGCACATCCACATCTAAATAGGTGACGGCAAAGGGCATTAGCATTTTTAAAGCTTTGTTAGCTATAACAGGATAAAACAGTCATGGCGAGGCGACCGCGACGACAGCTAGAAAGAGATGCCAAGTGCGATTCTTACTGCGCGGCGACCTCATCATCTGCCTAGCCTTTTCCCAACTATGTTGGGGTCGGCTTCCAGTCTAACCGGATGCAGCTGAATACCAGTATTTTACATGGAGCGACTGCCTATCTGACCTCCACAACCCAGTTACTGAGTAATACGATACCCCTTGATAAGACTGGTTGTCAGACTTTCGGGCTTCTGACTACCCGTTACGACTGTCAAAGATCTACGATTGACAGCCGGGACCAACGGCTTAACATGCTTTCCGAGGCACGGAGGGGTCTCGGTATGTAAAGATGGTCACCCATCCACAGACCAACCGCGGCAAGCGTACCTTAACCTGATCGATCGACCTGTGCGGCTGTTATTATTTAGCCACGGGCCCCTTCTAACTGCGCGGCGATCTATCATAATTTCTTTTTAGCTAGGTATTAATTATTAGGTTCTTTGTAACCCCCACAGAATAGCTGATTTACCCCCGCGGGGGTAATTACCCCAAGGTTCGGAACCTCTGATCTACTGTGTCCAACATCAACCATTGTGTATAGGCTATGGTTACCAATGTCTACAATATTGTCAAGGAATTTTGGTGACAGTTGCCATAGCAACGCGTTGTATAAACTCAAGTGGAACTATTAATTTTTGTGGTGAGTTTTAACTGTACCTAAATTCTTTGTATTTTTCATTAAAAAATAAGGTAAGTGAGCTGTTTTATAGAAAAGTGCAATACCTTCGCGGTCAAAATGTATGGAACAGCAAATATATTATATAATCAAAGGTCTGAAGCTTGTCTGAGGCTAGAATCATGTGCTGAATTAAATTTTAAGGTAGCATGTTGCGAATAGGACTAAGGCAGTATGCCAAGGGGATAAGCAGAAGAATCCTCATCTACACATAATATGTACAGACGCCAGCACATCAAGCTACCCGAAACTGTAAAATTTTCCCAATCTACCTTGAACCTTATGTTGTTGTAACCTTGTAACGATAAAGTTTAAAATCTATTGAAGAGATTTGACAGATTTTAGTAGCTTGATGTGCTGGCGTCTGTAGTCTGTACCTATTTGCTTGGTCTGAGCGTCCTACATACCATCATCATCTGCCTGCCTTTTCCGGTTTCCCATCTATGTTGGAGTCGGCTTCCAGTCTAACCGGATGCAGCTGAATACCAATATTTTACATGGAGCGACTGCCTATCTGACCTCCACAACCCAGTTACTGGGTAATACGATACCCCTTAGTAAGACTGGTTGTCAGACTTTCGGGCTTCGGACTACCCGTAACGACTGTCAAAGATCCACGAATGACAGCCGGGACCAACGGCTTAATGTGCTTTCCGAGGCACGGAGGGGTCTCGGTATGTAAAGATGGTGGATCATTTATTAGAGAATTTATTCCGGAATGATTGATGATTCGTCAAGTTGTAATAAATCAAAAGTCATTTATCCAAACTAGGCTGAGAATCAGCACCTTTCGAACGTCAAAATTACAAAAGACAGTTCCCCAAAGCGCCCGTCTTTCGCCACTTCCTAGTGCTTTCGCTGGGGAGAAGAAGTGGCGGAACAAACTCCCCAGCAGCACAGCTGTCTGTTCAGTTAGAAAATAATTGATTTTATACAACACTAGGTATGCAAAGTAATTAACATTACAGGACACAGGACATTAAATTATTTGCCATAAGAACTAAGCGAAGCAGGGGCCAGTCGCTAGTGGTTTGTATAATTAAGCTTTCTAAGTGACAATACTATGCCCAGATTCTTGAATCATTTACAAAGTAAATGTTGAGACTCTACATACTAGTAGCGCCATCTATGCTAGCAAGTTAGAACTACTCTTATATTGACTTGCAAAACTCGAGTTGAAAAAAGATAATAAGAAACAGTCTAAACTGTGCTATTTACATTACTTATATAATAAATACCAACTGTTCTTCATATTCCACGTAATCCAGCGTACATAATTATATGTACTTAAGTATATATAAAATATTTTTATATTTAAAATATTTATTCCTCAATGTTCAGGATTGCACCTACCACTGTTTGTCTCTGCATCACCCAAAGGTTGACTGGTAGAAAATGCCTATGGCATTAAGTCCGCCTCTGTACATTTATGCTTAAAGTATTAAATAAATAAATAAATATATATTTTTTTTCAGTTATTGAAAGTTGAATCAAACTCTTCAAAATGCCGGAGCTTATCGATCAGATGTACTGCTCCCAGCAGATCGTAATACCACCGAAGTATCCATACATACTCAAGAGATATTGTAAAGGTAAGCTTTAAAACAACAACCGGTATTCAGGACCGGCCGCGAATCATGTTTAGATCAACATACGATTCCCTTGTTCACAAACTAAACTAAATTTAAATCCAGTGAAAAGGACAGAAAATAAATTTTAGTTTTTATCTTGTCAAATTAATCAGCGCCTGACGTAAATTGGCGTAATTTTAGTACCTAGTTAGGTAGCTACTAAAATTTTAATCACGTCTAAACATAGATATCTATGCGTCTAAACTTGTATGGAGTAATATTTTAAAAGTTATCGTATTTTTTATAATCGACCCGCACCCTAATTGCGTAACACACTATCAATCGGAATCTGAATCATTTTGAAGCAAATTGCTAATCCATTGCTTCATAAGTTCGAAAAATTTGTCTGCTCAACACGCAAATAACGCAATGAATGTTGTTGAACTGTCAAAATGAAACCGATTCCGATTGATAATGTGTTACGCAATTGCCCCGCCAGTTTCATTGCGGCCCAGTTATAATTATACATATAATTAGGTCACCAAAAGTAATACTTAGAAGTTTATCTATGTTTTTCAACAGCCGCAATAAAAACCCAACCATACGACCTTCTCCGCTGGTCGTTCGAATACTTCAAGGCTTTGGCTGAACACCGGCCTCCGCCCGTCAAACTGAGGCTGGAGTACCCCATTTACAGCACTGAGGGGGGGCTCACTAGAGGCTGTCTGAAGGTGCTGGCTCATCAGGTAATAACATAATCAGCCTATAATGTTCTCACTGCTGGGACACAGGTCTACACCCGTCAAGCTGAAGCTGGAGTACCTCATCTACAGCACTGAGGGGCGGCTCACCAGGGGATGTCTGAAGGTGCTGGCTCATCAGGTAATAACATAATCAGCCTATAATGTTCTCACTGCTGGGACACAGGTCTACACCCGTCAAGCTGAAGCTGGAGTACCTCATCTACAGCACTGAGGGGCGGCTCACCAGGGGATGTCTGAAGGTACTGGCTCATCAGGTAATAACATAATCAGCCTATAATGTTCTCACTGCTGGGACACAGGTCTACACCCGTCAAGCTGAAGCTGGAGTACCTCATCTACAGCACTGAGGGGCGGCTCACCAGGGGATGTCTGAAGGTACTGGCTCATCAGGTAATAATCAGCCTCTAATGTTCCCACTGCTGGGACACTGACTTCAACTCGTCAAACTGTGGCTGGATTACTTCACCTACAGCACTGGATGGGCTGACTAAGGACTGTCTGAAGGTGCTGATTCATCAGGTAACAATATATAATCAGCCTATAATGTTCCCACTACTGGGACACAGCACTCCGCGCCGTCCGCGCGTCAAGCTGAGACTGGAGTCTCCCAACTGCAGTACTGAGGGGGGGCTCATCCGTGGCTGTCTGAAGGTGGCTAGCTCATCAGGTAATAGTCTAAACTGCATCGCTTGAGCTGCTCTATGGACATCATGGTACCAAACAAGTATGAATGAAACCAAAACTTGCGACTCAGTTTGGGACAATCGCTGTCAGCAGATGGCACGGCCTAAACTGAATCTTTAAACTGACGTCATGGTACGAATTAGAAGAACAGTTCAGTTTAGGTCCTAAAATATATAAAGTTACTTTTATATAAAGTTAGTTGCTTTTGCCAGCTCACGCAAACGATTATTTAAAGTCTATCTACGTAAAAAAAGTAAAATTGCAAAAATGTCAGTTAGGAGTTATAAGTAATGCCTAATATACTTGTTTATGTTGTTACTCCATAACATTTTCTTTTGCTCCCAGCTATACGGCATGCAAGAAATTCCAACATATGTCCTGAAGCGAGCGTGGCAGGGATTTTGTCTGGATCGTTTGGAACTGAAGAGGATCCTATGTCTCTGTGAGGTGTACCTTCGGGCGGACTCCGTGCCTTTCTTCCACTTCTTGGCGGTCGCTGGAGGGATGCTGACTAAAGTTAGTTGCTTCCGACCAATATAAAAAAAAATATATATATTACCTTCAGTTGTACAGTCGCCAGCACATCAAGCTTCTACAATCTGTCAAATTTCTTTAATAGATTTTCAACTTTATCACTAAAGCATATCGATAATAGTCTACTTCTTCTAGAAAAAGTTGGCAACCCTAGTGCCAGCGTCCTCGCCTATAATTTCAACATAGGTATATGTATATTGTATTATGTTTATTGAGACTGAGTATCGAACCCAGGACCCCACGATCAGCACTCGCGCTTGCGACTACGAGACTAACGGGACAGTTGCAAGAGTTATCTGTTAATTCAATTATCTGTTAATTCCTAAAATGAAAACCCACTGGTTTTCGTTTTAGGAATTAACAGATAATTTGATATCGCGATTGACACAATTTTCTTAGGATTGATCCACACACAAGGATCGAAAGGGAGAACTGCCTAAGATGTAAAGATAATATGACACTCAAATAAAAATCGCCAAGTGCGAGTCGGATTTGCACAGGAACCATAGTACAATAATATTTAAGGTGAATGAATTCTGTAAATACGTACCTCTTATAAGTAGTCGCGAATCAAATTTTGATCAAGATAAAAACTGACACTGACCTGAAAATTGCAAAAAAACGTAAGAAAAATTGAATTTCGCGGACTACCACTGCGCATTCACCTTAACAGTACCTACATATTTTTTTATACATCGAAAACAATACACGTTTCATATATGTATAGTTAGCGCCACGAAAGATGAGACGACACGTCCTTCCCGCGCTTTTTCCGCCGCCCCTATGACGTTCGGTCCCGTCCCGCGCTCAGACCTCACACCGCTAAAGAGACCTAAAATCGTGTACTGCGCAAGTCAAACCACGTGGTGTGTCAAGTCTCATCTTTCATGGCGCTATCTCTCTTTAAGTTTTTAACCTTATTTTTATTATTTGTTGTTACCTCGTTGACTAACGAGATGTCGACTAATAGAGAAGTCATCATCATCTGCCTAGCCTTTTCCCAACTATGTTGGGGTCGGCTTCCAGTCTAACCGGATGCAGCTGAATACCAGTATTTTACATGGAGCGACTGCCTATCTGACCTCCACAACCCAGTTACTGGGTAATACGATACCCCTTGGTAAGACTGGTTGTCAGACTTTCGGGCTTCTGATCTGACTACCCGTAACGACTGTCAAAGATCCACGAATGACAGCCGGGACCAACGGCTTAACGTGCTTTCCGAGGCACGGAGGGGTCTCAGTATGTAAAGATGGTCACCCATCCACAGACCAACCGCGGCAAGAGTAGCTAAACCTGATTGATCGACCTGTGCGGCTGTTATTATTTAGCCACGGACCCCTCAACTAATAGAGAAGTATGAATGATATATTGCAATAAGGATAGGAGAATGATAAATGATGATGTTGTCTTAGCGGCCATTGTGTGAAAATTCAAGTGTCAATCTATTGGGGTTAAAAGGATACAGTCCTGTGATTGACGGACAGACGGACATTGGAGCCTTAGTTATAAGGGTGGGTCCCTTTAGCTACAAACCTTCTTCATTATTTTATTATCTTCCACAGTGTCTGACCCACACAATGATTCTGCTCTGCGAGTCTTTAACCAAGGAGCCCGATGGAGGATCAGCAGCTATACCAGTGGAGGAGTTCCTGACGATGTACCGCTTTCTAGCTGTTATGGATGCCTCCAAGAACATCGAGTACCACGACGGGTATAGGGAAGGTACCTAATTTCTTTATCTTATACTTTTTACTCATCTGCTTAGACTTTTTCGAACTATGTCGGGTTTGGCTTCCAGTCTAGTCTAACCGGCACCCTAATTGCGTAACACACTATCAATCGGAATCTGAATCATTTTGAAGCAAACTGCTAATCCATTGCTTCATAAGTTCGAAAAATTTGTCTGTTCAACACGTAAATAACGCAATGAATGTTGTTGAACTGTCAAAATGAAACCGATTCCGATCGATAATGTGTTACGCAATTGCCCCGCTGATGCTGGTGTATACCAGTATTTTACATGGATCCACTGCCTTCCTAACCTCCACAACCCAGTATCTCATCATCAGCTAACAGCAGTCCACTGCTGGACATAGGCCTCTCAAATTTAACGCCATTGAACTCGGTTCTCTGCAACTCTCATCCAGCTGCTACCAGCCATCCTGCGAAGACCGTTGCTCCAGCTAGCCTGAGGGTCCTACTTTACGTTTGCCGATTCTTGGTCTCCACTCAAGAACACGTTTACTTCAACGGTACCCAGTATCTGGGTAACACGATACCCCTTGATAAGACTTTCGGGCTTCTGAGTCTTCTGTCACAGACCGACCTCGGCAAGAGTAGTTTAAAAGGCTTAGCCTTGATCAACCTGGGTGGCTGTTATCACTTAGCCACGAGCCCCTTCATCTTTACTCTTTACTAATATTAAGATGTTATGTGTAATATCTAGTTTTAATTCCGTGTAATAAAAACCCAGGCTTGGATGCTGGAAGCAATCTCACCTTCCCACGCCCATGCATATGCTGATGCAAGAAAGGTCCCACCCTCCCGCCCTCATGCAAATGCAAACATGCAGGAAAATGAGGATAGCATGCCACACAACCGAACCTATACTCGACACGTGTTTCACCCCTCCACGGGGCATCCTCAGGAGATGTTGACTCGTCGACCGCTAGTCGTACGTAGTCGTCGTTTACGACTAGCGGTCGACGAGTCAACATCTCCTGAGGATGCCCCGTGGAGGGGTGAAACACGTGTCGAGTATAGGTTCGGTTGTGTGGCATGCTATCCTCATTTTCCTGCATGTTTGCATTTGCATGAGGGCGGGAGGGTGGGACCTTTCTTGCATCAGCATATGCATGGGCGTGGGAAGGTGAGATTGCTTCCAGCATCCAAGCCTGGGTTTTTATTACACGGAATTAAAACTAGATATTACACATAACATCTTAATGTCATGGATTTCCGTAAAGTAACGCCTGATTCCATAATATATCTTTACTAATATTATAACAATATTTAAACATCGACTGTTAGCCGTGCCTTCGTGTCGGACTGTGGCCCACTGGCCCGTGCTGCGTCCCCCATAACGCGCGTATTGACCGCACTAAATAAGCTCGTGGAGGCCAATCCGGACTGCGATCAGGTGGCCTACCATGATCTAATTAAAAACGATTCAAAAACAAGACATTTCAGT
Organism: Hydraecia micacea; assembly: GCA_914767645.1. Classification (NCBI taxonomy): domain Eukaryota; kingdom Metazoa; phylum Arthropoda; class Insecta; order Lepidoptera; family Noctuidae; genus Hydraecia; species Hydraecia micacea. Next base: position 4,532,988 of record OU611804.1, read on the forward strand.
TTAGGTTCCTAAACTGCATCGCTTGAGCTGCTCTGTGGACGTCATGGTACCAAACAAGTATGAATGAAACCAAAACTTGCGACTTAGTTTGGGACAATCGCTGTTAGCGGATGGCACGGCCTAAACTGAATCGTTAAACTGACGTCATGGTACCAATTAGAAGAACAGTTCAGTTTAGGGCCTAAAATGGATCGCGTTAAGAGCTTGTGGTAGGCCTCCTGTTCGATAGTAAATTCGCCAACTACCTACATTTTTGTGAAAATAATAGAATTTAATTGTTGTTATTAGTTTGTTTTATAATACTTTGATTTATGTAATTTGTTTTTAAGCCGTGTAAATCAAATAAATAACATGGTAAAGTTGTTGTTTGTAAATTGTAGGTTTTTAAAAGGAATCTCTGGAATTACTAATCTGAACACAATAAATCTTTCACTTGTCGGAAAAATAATTATTATGCTAAAAAAAAAAACACAGGTCCTGTGTGTATCTACAAAAAGTTGCATCCTAATATTGCGTAACACACTTTCAATAACAATCAGAAATATTTTTATTATTGCCATTCAACGTGGCAATGCTGCCAGTCTTCTGGGCACGTTTCCGGATGACAGCGATGCGAACGAGTACTTCGACGCCTAAGTGTCCTTTGTTTTTGTATTTATTTGTATAGTAAGTTAGTTAGTCATTTATTTTAGTATCTAGTGTATATAGTTAGTTACATATAGTATAGTAGAATAACAATCTGAATCATTTTAAAGAATATTGATAATCCGTTGCTTCATATGTTCAAAAAATTTGTCTGCTCAACAACTTAAATAACGCAATGAATGTTGTTGAACTGTCAAATGAAAGCCATTGCTACTGATAGTGTGTTACGCAGTTACCCCGCCGGAGGCAGCTAGTTTATATCAAACTAGCAGCGCCCCGCGGTTTCACCCGCATAAGTGTCGATCCCGTGGGAATATCGGAATAAAACTACCTCTATACCAAATTTCATCTAAATTGGTTCAGCGGTTTAAGCGTGAAGAGGTAACAGGCAGACAGACAGATACAATTTCGCATTTATAATATTAGTATGGATTTATATTGCCTTTTGTAACTTGTGACGTTTCAAAAGTAAATTCTGATTTTTTTACGAAACTTGTGCACGCATTCAATTATTAATAAAACAAATTATGTCTTAGGGTCTAAACCAGAGTCTGCGCATGAAGAAGAAGAAGCGTCAAGCCATTCAGATCAAGTGAGTGAATCGTTGATGTTATAGCAGAAGTTGATAGCATAATCAGCCTATAATGTTCCCACTGCTGGGACACAGGCCTCTGTGAGAATGGGCCCCTACGCACCGCGCAGGCCCAGTACGGTTGGTGAATGTCACATGTCTACGAATTTTTAGTTCTGGTACCTTCCGGTTTCCTCACGATGTTTTCCTTCACAGTTTTGAGAGCAGTGGTGATGAAATAATTTACACAAAATAAAGTGCGTGTCTGGGTTCGAACCAACGACCTACAACTCTTAAGTCGCGGCCGTTTTTACTGGGGCACCATTACACCACTGTTGAAGTTGATAGGAGTTAGACAAATATACAGTTTCAGATTCTCTATGAATGTATCTGAAACTGTGACACAACACCAGATGACACCAGTTGGTCTGTAGCGATATCTACAACGCCACATGCGAACTACATGTCATACTGACGTCACGCAAAGCCCTGCATCTCGCAAGCAGAGTTTACCGCGCAACTATCATATATACAACGGCCCGACATTAATCATCGGGCAGTTGCCCGCCAGACACGACACCCGTCTGATCGGGGGATCCTCCCTTTTCTGTAGCGTATGAGTGAACTTTACACCCTGCTGAGATGTCTGAACTTTACATACCTCTATAAGCCTACATGTTGTTCTGAAAATCTTCCACGAGGTTTCCTAGATCTTTCGCTACCTATAATAGATTCCGCTTTGTCTTAACAGAACTCAACGGACCATCCCGTATATTAAGGGAGCGCCCGCGAGCAACTTAGTTGCCCAGCAACTTTTTTGTCTCCGTCGCTGTCTTCTGGTCGAGATTTGGCCGAGATTTTTGTAAAATTTTGAACCAGCGCGCACTAGCGACTTTTTGTTCACCGATAGTTTGATCGTTCAGGGAATTAATATAGAGCTATATTGAAGTGCACGCGTTTGATCGGCCGATTTTCAATCGCCAAATGCGTGCACTTCGATATACTCCTTAAGCTCCATACTGATTCCCTGAACGATCAAACTATCAGTCAACAAAAAGTCGCTAGTGTGTGCTGGCTCTTTCCGTTGAGCGGCAACTGCATAGCCGGCAACTTTTAGTCGCCGTGCGCGCATTTGCATTGCAACCAATAGCTGGATCCACACCGGACGATCCAGTGCGCTCCGATCGGGCGCGGCAAGAACAATGTGCGGTTGATGTGGAGGTGCCGCGCGCAATCGGAGCGCGCTGGATCGTCTGGTGTGGATCCAGCTATTAGGCAGGCGACAGTTGCGTCCAAACCCGCGGACAAAAATGTCTCCCAGCCGTCGCGTCGCTGCATGCGCGTGCGCGCATTTTCATACCAAAACCCATAGACTTGATGTGAGAGACAAATTAGTTGCAGAGACAAAAGTTGCTCGGGGACTCCCTCCCTTAGGTACTCCAAAAAACGGTTTTTCGTAATGAAGTATTTTTTCTTTCTTGTACAAATTTTTCTATTGTCTGTAGGATGCTTCCAAGCTTGTCGTAAGTCCTAAAATTTATTTTCATTCAGTATTAATCTCCTATGATCATTATTTTCATCTTTATGTTCTCATTCCATAAGTACCTAGGTATCATCTAATGTAGTTGATGTAGTTTTTATTTCAAACAATGTTAGTTTTCGTCAAAAAAACCGAGCTAACTAGACGAAAACAAATTACTTAAAATATATACTCTTGTTTATCGATTTTATTCAATTTCGAGTGGCCATTACTGTTTACATCTTTGGCAAATTTGGCGCAGTCGGACTTTAAACTAGTCTAATCACTACTAAGTAGTCGTAAGAAATCGTACTAGTCTGTAAAGTTCACTTGGAACCTCGCTCAAGTGAGTGCACACAAAGAGGGCTATCGCTCTTGCATTCGCCGCTAGAGGCGCTAGTGAAAAAAGAATCGGCAGTTTCCTACATTTTGACGAGTTATGCGAACATAAATGTAGGGAACAGCTGATTTTTTTTTGCGCGATTTCACGTTTGGTCCCATAGTAAAAGTTGTTCATAATACTCGTAATAAGTACAAAGACCCCTTAAGAGGACTACATGACCTAAAGCGCGGTCACTGTCGGACTGCATAGAAAAGAAAGAGAAGCGCGATGGCACAACGCTGGTAATTTATTGCAAAATATGAAGCAATTATCTATTCACGAAAAATCTATTGTTTGGACTAAAAAATTAAAACACTAGAGTTATAGTATGTTGCTTGTAGATTAATTTGACAAAAAATCATAATGATTTTATGTATATTACTATGGTTTTTATTGTAAAAAGAAAGTTTTTAGAGGTAACTTCATGATTTTTTTCTATCGTACCAAATAAGTTGTATGATTTCAACACACTATCTATCTAGCATATATCCTGAAGAATATCATGTTTATTTTTATTTTGTTTACTGTAGTCGATCATATACTTTTATTGTTTCTAAAACTTGCGTTTTTTGCGTTTAGGTCCTGTAAGCCCCTTACGAGGTTATCCATTAATTACCGGACACCCTGTTTATAGCTAGTGAAATCATCCTTATTCCATCGAGTAGGTAGGTAGCTTGCAAAATCATTAAACATTGGATGAAATTCATCGCCCTTTATACCAAAAACTAGGGAGATTCAGACGAAGACGACTACTGGGACGGCGACAACCTGCAAAGAGTAACACTGATAAATGACAATGTAGACCAAACACCTAGAATCAGCATGAGGATGAACCGTCCTACCCTTGGAAAGATTGCAAGGTCGCCCTCCATTGAAAGGATGACAGAAATTGAAAGAGATAACTATTTGAGGCAGAGAACAGGTTCTCTTGTTTTTTATGTTCATCATCATCATCATCATTTCAGCCGAAAGACGTCCACTGCTGAACATACACCACCCCCAAGCACCTCCACTTCACACTCACTTTGCACTTCTTCGTTTTTTATGTTGGTAGTATAGATTATCATAACATCACGCCTCTTGAAATAGCGCCGGGAGGGTTGTGGAAGTAAAGGCTGAGCCGGTTTCCCATGGCCCTCCCATCACGGCGGGTACACCGCTGAGTTTTAGTGGGTATACTGTCGGTGCCATTCCGACAGGAGTCCCACATACCCCGTCTCGACCCCCGCGAGCGGGGATGCGTAATGCATTTCTCAGCGAAAAAAAGGAGTAAATATAAGGGAAACCTTAAAAATGCGCACGGTTTTCGGGGATCAGACCGCAGAGTGGGATCTTTGCCTGACTGAAATCAGTGGTAACCATGAGCACACCAAAGACCTCCCTTTGCAACGTCTGTTGGGTCACATCACTGGGGTAAAGATAGTAAGTACCTCTTGCGTACAGCACGCAGGTACGCGATTAGTCGGTTAGATAAAGGAAACAGTTAATTATTGACACGAAGGAACAGAAATCCCTACTCCGGATTCTTGGTTCATATCATTTAGGATTAGGTAGAGGTCTTCGTAAAGTTCACCCAAATTTCGCCAGTAATGTTCAAGTCCTATGTAACGAGCCTATTGCCATCAACCGTTCACGAATCCAGATTCCAGTAACACGTTGTCTGACCCTGGATGGAACCCTCAAACAAGGCGGTCATACTGATATTAGATGATTATGCGTGTTTGAAGTTTCAGACGGTTTTAACTCCAGCCGAGTAATTGCGAAACACACTAGCAATAGCGATATCTGTTTGACAGTTCCACAACATTCATTGCGTTGCTTACGTTGTTGAGCAGACCAATTTCTCAATCATATGAAACAATGGATTAGCAATTTTCTTCAAAATCCTTCGCATTGTGAAAGAAAGTGTGTTACGCAATTGGGGTGGTGTTTTCTTTATGATATTTTCTTTCACCATCATTCACTGTAATATGTAAATGAAAAAGTACAGACGCCAGCACATCAAGCTACCCGAAACTGTACGGTATCTACAACGCCACATGCGAACAACGCGTCATACTGACGTCACGAAATCCTGCATCTCGCAAGCAGAGTTTACCGCGCAACTAGCATAGATACAACGGCCCGACATGAATCATCGGGCAGTTGCCGGCCAGACACAACAACCGTCTGGTCGGAGGATCCTCCTTTTTCTATAGAGGACGAGTCAACTTTACACCCTGTTCCTCATACCTCTATACTGTCAAAAATTTTACCAATCAACTTTGAACCTTATGCTTTGGCGATAAAGTAGAAAATCTATTAAAGACATTTGACAGAGTGTAGTAGCTTGATGTGCTGGCGTCTGTACTAAAGTATCGTCACTCATAGAGACTCTTTCTAACTTTAATGCAATTTTCAGGAAAACCAGAGCCGTGCGAAGAAGTTAATGTTAGTTTAAATTTTTTGTTACAGTAACCTTTAGTTTGATTACGACTGCCATTTTAAAACTATAGAACTCGCTTATTTCTAGTGTACAACATGCTTTCTCGTAGTTTAGACTACTTTCCATGGAAAATTGTCTCCCTGATAAATTGTCGTTCTAAAAACAACTAAGGCTGGTTTTATAGTCACGCCGCTAGACGCGCCGCTGGGCAGCGCGCGCGTTTGGATGTATGAGGTAGTAGTTGCGTTTCAAAGTTGCGCGCTTGAGCAGCGCTACAGTGCACCGTTTTCCAAGCGCACGCTGCCCTGCGGCGCGTCTAGCAGCAGCGTGACTATAAAACCCGCCTTAGTGATCTTTTAAAGCTTTTTTTTATTTTTGAGGGTTTGAATTCATCAAATGACTCCTCCCACTCTGGGTGGAGCGGAAGGGAGTGTCAGACTCTTACTGACTAAAACGCACCCGTGTTCCTTCCTTAGCCCTTTATGTTCCGGGGCAGCGGTAACCCTTTCGGACAATCCCGCTGAATCTTTTAAAGCTTACGATGAAATTACCTACTTTATTTTGAATCTATAAAATAATGTGGATTGAAAGTTTGTGGATTAGTTGACTTGTTATTACAATGTAAATAAAATCTTTAGTCTATAGGTAGTATACTCCGGACTCCCTATACCCAGATAATGTAACACTTCGAGCTTTGGAAAACGACTGTCGTGGTGTAAGCTAAAGAGACGACATTTTACAAAGCCAAACGTTTTCTTAAACTTGAAGTGCCTTATTAAGGGCGGTTACCTTAGTTGGTGCCCAACATATTAACTATTTTTATACGGAAGGTGTTTAAAACACGTATTAGCTATTTATGCAAACATATGTTAATCAGAAAATAATAATAATCCAACAAATCAAACGTTTCGCGGCTTGACAAAATAATAATAGCGGGAAGTTTTCTATACTCTATGGAAGTTCCATCCATCCAAAGACTTCACCGCCAGCCAGCACTCAAAGCTTCACTCGGTGTTGCCAACAAACAGAATGTCAGAAATATCAAAGATATACTATTGTAATTTTTCAGAGAAAACTGAGGGAGATGAGTTCTATGCTGATGCAGGAACCCGATGCCGAAGGCAAGAAAGCTGGTGAGTTTCTAAGTACTTATAAAGTACAGTGTACTATAGAGGGCGAGCTCTCATGGGAGCCCTTTTACTAAATAAAACTCCTATAAGATTGAATAAGATATTATCTTGGAGACTTTTATAATAATTATTTAAAACAGCTATCACTTCCTTTTTTCACGTCAAACCTAATCTAATATTTGACATACGCTTGAATGGTCGAACGGCAGATGCCATCAATTATAACCGGCCTGCATTATTAAAGAGCTCCAAGCCTCTGCAGTACACTCAGCAGTTGTAAATATGACCCAAGTCCTAACCGCGAACTAAAAAATCAAAAGTAATTTATTCAAATTAGGCTGAGAATCAGCACTTTTCGAACGTCAAAATTACAAAAGACAGTCCCCCAAAACGCCCGCCGTTCACCACTTCCTAGTGCTGTAGCTGGGAAGAAGTGGCGCAACAAACTCCCCAGGAGCACAGTATAAAAAGTAAACCTATTCAATGGGGTTTTTAAATGAGACCAAGAAGCTTCTCTAATTGGCTTAATCACTAATTGCTTCGTTGAGTGAACTTACCTCAACCATAATGCCTCCCTTGTTTATAAACGTTGTCAAAGAGTCGTTTAAACGTAAAAAAATGTATAGTTAAACAGACGCTAAACATTACTCAGATTCAAGCAACGTTTATAATAAGGAGGTGTTCGGTAAGTTTTTATTTATATTGTCCTAGAGCATTGTTTTATTTACTTAGTGAATTATAATTCTAAATAATATTATAATTGTTCCACCGTGTGTTCGAACCTACGACCTTCAACTCGTAAGTCGCGGCCATTACCACTTCTCCATGTGAACAAAAATGAACATTCGCTCCTGATATTAGCACTTTATTTTACAAGCTTGTCAATATTTTACTAGAAAAACCGGTAGAAGAAGTAAAGGACGGTGACAAGAAAGATGCAATTGACATAATCGTATACGATGAAGAGGACCGAGAAGTCAAATATGAAATATACGGTTTTAACTGTTTTATTTATTAAAAAGCCATCGCATATTGCAGATTTAGTAAGATATGGGAGACATAACATCGCGCCTGTCCGCATAGCGTTGAGTTAGGCAGAGGCTACATAAAGTAAATCCATATTTCGCCAGTTATGTTTAAATCCCATGTAATAGGAGGCCTATTGCTATCAACCGGGGACAAATCAATTGATAAAGGAGACGTTTTATAAGAATGTCTTGTCCATCTGGCAAGGAAATCTGTGGTCTGACTTGCTTGACGCGTAAAAGGAATTTCTGGGACATGGGGATTCTCAAAATAACAAAAGAATTTTGAGATTTCTTTTTATAATGATATTGTTACATGGATCGGATTCGTCTTCATGCTGCGATACAGAACTACAGACGCCAGCACTTCAAGCTACTACAATCTGAAAAATTTCTTTAATAGATATTCAACTTTATCGCTAAAGCAAAGTTCAAAGTTGATTGCGAAAATTTGACAGTTTCGGGTAGCTTGATGTGCTGGCGTCTGTACAAGATGGCAGGGACATGCGCACGCAGCCTGTTACAATAAATTCAGTATATGATTCTGAAATCCCTGCGTTGAAAATTTTCGTCGGATATGTAAAAAAAAAATTTGCTGTTCTCATTTTGACCGCGTAGGCATCGCACTTAAAAAAAAAAAATTGCTGAATAGGCCCGCTCTTGACCTCGATCACGCCTGGTGGAAAGTGATTAATGAGGTCTGTGGAGTGATGCTGATATATGATACAGCAGATTTTTTTGATAACCGAAGATATATTTCTGTCCAGGGGGTTTAGAATCATAGGTATGCGCTGCATTCATGGTTGCAATTTTCCCGTCGATGTCATTGCCACCCTGTAATATTACAAAATCTGCAATTTGTGAATAGAATATATACTTAGTAGTTGAACCTTACCTTAATAAGTATTGTAAAAGTTGATTATTTTGTATTAGTAGTTTGTCAAGTTTTATTTAAGTAAATTATGTTGTTCTTTTTATGTAGGTACTAGGCATAGTATGTTAAAAATTGAATTATTTTGTACTAGCAGCGCCCCACGGTTTCACCCGCATAAGTCTCGATCCCGTGGGAACATCAGAATAAAAACTATCCTATGTCCTTTCCCGTGACTCAAACTATATACCAAATTTCATCTAAATCGATTCAGCGGTTTAAACGTGAAGAGGTAACAGACAGACAGACGCATTTTCGCATTTATAATATTAATATGGATTAGTATTTTTTTTTTGTCTTAAAGTACTGTACTACCACAAAAGGTTTGCGCTTCGGTATACTGTATAATAATATTACCTAAAATGTACCTATTGTAGTTTGATTGTAATCTGTATTGAAATAGTCTTGATTTGTTTTTTTTTCGTATTTTTGTATGGTGTTGGCTAAATGGATATAACGTACTTAGTATGTAGAAGAAACCGTTATATTAAATTAATCAGTAGTTTTAGTTCTAGCAGATCAATTAAATAGTACAGTATCGTCACTCTTTCTTAGTTTAAATACATATTCTCGTAGTAAAGGAAGTAGACATTCTAGACCAGCCGTGATAGAGTCCAAGCCTTAATCCAAACTTAACAACAGCTAATCTATTCTGTAGAAATCTCACCTTGAACACTATTAAGGTGAATATAGACTAGAGCATTTACTTGTAACAGAACATCGAACATTCGCCGTTTTATAATTTTATCGAAACGCACTTCGAACACGACGCTCGATGTTTTGTTACAACCTGATTTTTAAAACCAACGACCGTATTGGTGTATCATTTTATCGAGCAAAGGCAAGAGCGATCAAGAACGCACAATCATCAGAAATGTTACAGGTGGTGGTGTTGCGCACTCGCCGTGAGCATTACGGCGAACGCAGCGTCGAGCATTCGCAGGAACGTTACATTACATGGAAATTCTTTTGGAAACTGAGCTTTTGCTTGTATTGTACCATTCGTTAGAACGTTACATTACATGGAAATGCTCGAGAAAATGCTCTGGTGTATGCTCATTTTAAGTGAATTGAGCTGCCTTTCCACCTATAGGACGATATTAAGGTAAAAATTAATATCCAAGACTGTGGCTGAGAAAATTTTGTCATTTTAAAAGTTTTACAGCCGCCATCATGGATTTTCATTTTGAACTTCGTTCCTGCCGGGGGTCCCCCGACCACACATTTTTTTTCTGATTAGTGACCGCGTCTGCCTAGACTAGACCCTGCCCGACCCGACCTATTCTGAAAACCAATGCACGCTACTGACCTATTGCTAGGGATTGACACTATTGACAGCTCATTTCACCTTACTTTTCACGGAAAGATTTTTACGAAATAGATCAGAGGTCTCAAGTGATCCACGATAGTGGCGATAAGACCCCTCTTTGAGGAGTGGCTAGAGAGGCGTCACGGCGTTCTCACCTACCGCCTGACGCAGGTCCTCACCGGACACGGATGTTTCGGGAGGTTCCTGCACATCATCAGGCGGGAGGAGACGCCCGGGTGTCACCACTGCGAGGATCGCCCAGAGGACACGGTGGAGCATACGGTGGAGGTCTGCCCCGCTTGGGCGGAGCACCGCCGTGTCCTCGTAGAGGCGATCGGCAACGGCGGCGACCTCTCGCGTCCGGCCCTGGTTCAAGCCATGGTCCGGGGCGAGAGGGAGTGGGAGGCGGTCACCTCCTTCTGCGAAGCAGTCATGCTAGCGAAGGAGGTGGCGGGACGGCTCAGGGAGAGAGCCGCACGCCTCAGCCGCCGCGGGAGACGCTACGGGCGTCGGGAGCCGCGTGACGACTCCCGGCCACCGTAGGCGCGGGCCTGCGGACGGAGAGTGATGGGTAGCTCTCTGTCCGATCAGGACCAGGCCCGTGCCGGACGGCGCGTATGTGTTCCACGCGCGCCTCAAAGAGATGTCAGCATTAAGGAAGGGGCCCGCCAGGGCCGAAGCCTGCCGGGGTAGCGGGATCGTCCGAAAAGGTTACCGCTGCCCCGGAACATAAAGGGCTAAGGAAGGAACACGGGTGGGTTTTAGTCAGTAAGAGTCTGACACTCCCTTCCGCTCCACCCAGAGCGGGAGGAGTCATTAGATGATTTCCCATCCAAAAAAAAAAAAAAAAAAAAAAAAAAAAAAAAGGTCTCAAGTGATGTCATCATTGTACCTTTGTGAAAATGGGAGGGTGAAATACATCCTATATAGATTTAGCTCTCTCTTGCACTGAAACAATGATGGTTATAACACGTCATCATACGGCCCCAGGAGAACCAAAGGAGGAGCTGCTTGAGGAAGTACCTGAGCCAGTAATGGAAGATGAGTCCAAGGCAGTGGAAGTGGAAGTGCACGTCCTAACTGAAGCAGAGAAAATACAGGCCCTTGTTGCTGAAGTAATGTTCAATGACGATTTTGCTGACTTATTTATTTAACTCTATCATAAAACAGTAGACAGACAGATAGACACATACTTAATAGTACACCAACGATTGAATAAAGCTCAAGAATAAAACCATTAAGAAGAAATTTCTTAAGTTTTTTGCAATTTGCAGGTTGTATGTTGCACTTGCCCTCCAATTTTATATCAATAGGTTTATAAGAAATTGTTGTATTGCTGATTTTAATTATTATAATTCTGTAAAGCCATATTTGTGACGGTCGTGATTAATATTTTAATCAACACGACCTGCAAATTGCAAAAAAACGGAAGTAAAGTACAAGAGCTACCTTACCACATCTCTCTTAATTGTACGAACGATGACATATCAAGTTATTAATTTCCAGTAAGTATATAAACGGAAATCTCATTGTACGAAAAGCTTAAAACTGGAAATGTACTTGATGTGTCGTCGTGAGAAGACTTACTAACATTTGAATAAAGCTCAAGTATAAAACCATTAGTTTTAAGGATATATTGTAGATCTGCGACTCATTTCCATAACACACAATCACAATGTGATGGATTTTTAAACATATTTCTAATACACTGCTTCATGTGTTTGAAAAATTCAATTCAATTACGATGAATATTGTTGAATGGCTTATTATTCTCGCACGAATATACTCGCCCGAAACGTGCGAATCGTCGAAGTTAAGAATCAAGTAGTCGAGTGAACACTAAACAAGTATTTAATAACTTTAAAATTTATGTCGGTTTAAAAGCGAGTCAATTAAGATGTGGGTACTTACCACCTTTATAATATACGCGCCGCACTATGTAGGTACCATTCTGTTGGAACTTAGATGTGTCTTCTCGACATCCGTGTGTCACTAACGGGATGCAGCAGAATACCAGCGTCAGGTATTGTACCTGGCATATGCTGAGCTGGACTCCCATTTGGTGCAACTATGGGACACACACCGCCCAGTAGTGATCGACCGTTATAAATGTCATGCGAGGTGTCTATGGGTCAATTTATTTTTTTAATCTTTGTTTTTGTTTTTCTCTCACCTTTTTTGATGTTTTTTTTAATGCCTGTATTGTGTCTTTTGTTGCACTGAATAAACGGTTTATCTATCTATCTATCTAAGAACTTCTGTTCCCTTTCCTTTTTTCTATACTTTATTGCATAAAATTCAAAATGTGCCATTTGCCTAATACATATTTCTGGAGTTGTCGACTCGCACACAAATAAATTAGCTCCGTGCGAGTCGCCTATAAAAATAATAATATTTTCTAAAGTGACGATTTGCACGTTTCGGGCGAGTAAATTCGTGCAAAATGGACTAATAAGCCTGTTGAATTGTCAAAATGAAAGGTGTTGTGTGTGTTACTCAAAAAATCGTGTGATTGTCTACAATTTGTGTTCCATAATGCTTTACAAAGTGTTGCTACAATTAAGTACCCAATGTATATAATATGTTTTGTGGCTACATGAGAATATAAAAGAATTCATTTAGTTGCCTACAATCAAATGAATTCTTTATAGACAACTAGCGACCCGCCCCGGCTTCGTACGCACGGCTACACATCAAGTTATACATAACCAGTATAAGCTGACTTCTGATTGAATGAAAAACCTATACAATGCGAGGTCAGCTAAAACTGGAAATGTATAGCTTAATGTGTAGCCGTGTGTACGGGTGCAATCTTTTTTTTCAAATTTCGGAAATTTTCTTTCATACAAACCTTGTCCTGGCAATACCGAACACAAAAAATTGATTGTCTGTAAAGTCGGTTTACGGACGATAATTTTACGTGATAACGTCATAAGAAAACAATGCTTCATAAGCCGAACGCTTAGGCCGATCGTGCCTCTCTATCGCTTGTACCGCGCGCTCGCTTGCACCGCGCTCTCGCTTGTACCGCGCTCTCGCTTGTACCGCGCTCTCGCTTGTACCGCGCTCTCGCTTGCACGCTCGGCTCAGGCGGAACGTGACAATGTGTCATGCTTTTTCGTGCGTGCAGTCGGCGTTCATCGATTTATAAGACGTAACACGTCAAAAAAATTATGATTCTATTGGTGTAGTCATTCTGTAGTTATGCGCGTACAGACATTTCGGCGACTTTGTTTTATACTATGTAAGGATAAGGATTAAATGAATGACAGTTGAATGAATTTCTTTGTAGACAATTAAATGAATTGTTTTTGAGACTACCTTTTAGCTCCTTTCCTTAATCCTTCCCTCCTGTCCTCTCTGCCTTAGATTGCAAGAACGCGCGAGGAACGTATATCGGATCTAGAGGATACCTTCGAAGACATAGCTGAACTTGTGCATAAGTTCAAATCTGCTAACTATGATCTTGGTTAGAACCCTTTCCTTCAACTAACATTTCCTATACCTACAAACGGGGTGAAAAGGGATGCAGGGGTGAATCGGGACGAAACAATAAAATGGAAATTTAAAGTTGAAATAATATAGTTTGTTGCCAACAAGGGTACTTAATCGTTAATTTGAATATAGTAAACATATTAAGAGTCCTTTTTTGGGAGCAAACAATATTATTTAAAGGGGAAGTGCTAAGGTAGAGGTAGCCCGCGTAATTCAAACTTTCTTACGTTTTTTTGAAATTTGCTGGTCAGTATTAAGTTGTACGTTGATTAAAATAATTATGATTCGCGACCTTAACAAATATGTATTTAAGTACAGAATTATAATCATTACAACCAGTAATACAACTTTTTAAGTTAGTATAATACTAAAATGTCAATATTTCATGAAATAGTCATTCAGTAGGATTACTTGGTCTTAGAAGTTGTGTTGATGACTTTAATGATTATAAATCTGTAAATACATATTTTTTACGGTCGCGAATCATATTTTAATCTACTTACAACTTAATACTGACCAGCAAATTGCGAAAAACGTAAAAAAAAAAAAAATCGCGGGTTAAATGTTAAATTTCATTTTCAACTTTCGTCCCGATTCATCCCTGTATCCCTATTCACCCCGTTTGACTGTACCGTATTATTTACATTCATCCTGCACTAAGCTTAGTTTGTCATTTGTCTTCGATATATCAACATTAGGTATCAGCCATCATCATCATAACTCTCCAGCCCTTATCCTAATTTATTCGTGGTCGACGCAACATGTCTTTTTCTTCCATACTTCTCTAGTCGTCATCTCGGTAGTCACCCCCTTTCTAACCATATTCACACAGTCCATCCATCGTTTCTTTATCTTCAACTAACATATCACATAACGTATTTTTACATTCGTCATAATCTTTTTTTTTTTTATCTTGGAGGACATCCTCATGGATGTCCTCCGCCCTAGGGTGCGCAGAGGGGTCTGTCAGATTCTTACTGACTAAAACCATCCTCGGTGTTCCCTTGTACTCCTCCGTCGGGGGCGGAGTGAGGTGTTGAACTCCCCCCGTTACGACTTAAAGAGGCGCGCGTGGAACACTACGCGCTGCCATCTCGGGTCCTGTAGAATGGGAGGCGACAGATGTCCCCGAGTCCGTCGCCCTGGACCCGTTTGTCATAGTCATATTCATCCTGCCCTAATTTGTCTTTATTTTTCTTCGATACATCTTCAGCATTATCAGCCATCATATATAATAGTCAGTCACTTATTTTCAAGTCATATCATCTATACACTATGCATATTAATGCCCAAAACTTTTCCGACTTGTCCCTCATTCCTCTGCATCGCTTTTTCGCCATGGTAACACATCTCCGCTCCCAGATCTAAAATTTAACAGCCCTTATTGCCAGCATTGACTTTTTACCTCTTTGCATTTTTTTTATTTCAGAGGTATATTCATTTTCTATATTTAATCAATTTGCTCATAGGAATGGTGGCTGGTCGTCAGATGTCGACAACGAGTGGAGAGTTCATCGTCCAGTACATTGAGAAGGAGATCATGGATTACATTAATGAACAGATCGCCATATTGCCTGATCCTGATCTAAAGAAGAAGAAGGTAAAGATAGGAAATTAGTCTTTATTTACAAAGACAGAGAGTATCTTTTTTTAAGCTAATGTAACACATGGTTCCATGAGAATCCATGGAACCATGTTTATTATATTAACAGATATCGAATCTAACCTTGGTTCACAGGGTACTTACCTAACCTGACTGCCCCGTTGGTCTCGTGGTCGCAAGCGCGACTGCTGAGCGTGGGGGTCTTGGGTTCGATTCCCGGGTCAGGCAAAGTGTTATTGGATTTTTCCATTAGGGATTTCTTAGTAACAGCCCGGAATTTGGATTGCCGTGTCGGATTGCCGTCGCATCGGACTATGAGAGTGAGGGAAGAGAGATTGCTCCTGTGTCTGCGCAGACACTTGTGCACTATATAATATATATTTCTCACGCCGATGGCTCGTCTCCGCTGCGATTGGTCGCCATGGCCGAAATTCGGCCTGGAGGACTTATTAGTTACCTACTTAAAATTAATGAATCATTTAAGCATTAAGTAATTAAATCTGCCGTCAAATGTCAGATCAAAAACGACGAGATCCCATAAAATTTAATTAGTCCTTTGTAGAAATGACTTAACATTCTGAAATAACTTACTCTTTTGTGAAACAGGCTAAACCAGAAGAAGTGGTCATGATTCGAGATCTCCTGGAAACGTTCCTGGATGACAACATGAGTATAATTGTGCCAGAAATTGAAGAGGAGGAGGAGGAAGAAGAGCCTATTCCTGATGTAATGTCTTTGCCTTTTTTTTCGTGGGTAAATCCTCATGGATACCCTCCGTTTGGGGAGAAAAGAGGGTTATATCCATAGAAATGTAAAAAACTTCTTTCATATATCTATGGTTATATCGGACTCAGAAGTCCCCCGGCCCGGGAGATACATGTACATTCACCAAAAGAGATCAGTAACCAGGGTTGTGGGATATATAGTTGAAGTTTAGTAAGAAACCGATTGATGTTTTCGAATTAAATTTAATATGATAAATTAACTGCTTGTTTTCTTCTACGAATTAAATTAAATTTTATTCGAAAACATTAATTTTTCGGGAGCTGGGGGCACGACAACGTATATGAAGTCGGGCGGTTAAAAGGTGAAACAGAAAAAAAAATGCTGCTCCGAATATTTTGACCACGTAGGTTTTGGCCCTTTTCTATGAAACAGCAGTTTTTTTTTTTATAACTGACGTAAAAGTTCTACGTTATGGGGTCTAGAATAATGTGCCGAATTCATGGTTTCAATTCGGGCGTCGATGTGCCACCCTGTACCTATTTAATTTTTAATACAAACTAGCTGGCCCGGCGAACTTCGGACTGCCTGAGATTTTTTTTGCGTGAATGTTTCCCATGTTTTAATAGTTATTCTGCTATTCGGGGCGAAAACAAATCCCACAAATCAAAGATCATAAAAATCGGTCCAGCAGTTCTTAAGTTATAAATGGTGTAACTAATTCGACTTTGTTTTATTTATATAGATATATTTATATATTATTTATTTAATTATAGATTATAGTGGTATATGCCGTTCCTGGTATCGGTGGTCCAGTGGATATTGATATGATAGCGGACTTCGAGGAATATATCACTGAAGTCTGCAAGGTTCAAGCTGAAACGGTGATGCCCAGGAATATCAGGCACTTCCTCTGCCCACCGCTTGAGAAGTAAGTTTAATAATTAGATTATTCACTAATGGAATAAAGCAGTGTTTTAATGTCGCGGGCGCTATTTTGAATCTTGAACGCAACAAAGGAGTCTAGGGCTCTCAAGTGCAATTAGGGAGTTTAGACTGGAATCTTAAGTGCAGCGAAGGATTCCAGCTCGCCCAAGACGAAAAGACCTTTATCCCCGAGGAGAATACTCTACGCGACAACTAACGACAGGGCTATGTTTTTCATGCGCTCGTATCTATGTAAGCACGATCACATTGAGCACCAACGGGTTAATTAAATTCTGTATAATATTATGAGTTAAAATAATAGGTTCTCAGACCAGCACCCTAATTGCGTAACACACTATCAATCGGAATCTGAATCATTTTGAAGCAAATTGCTAATCCATTGCTTCATAAGTTTGAAAAATTTGTCTGCTCAACAAGTAAATAACGCAATGAATGTTGTTGAACTGTCAAAATGAAACCGATTCCGATTGATAATGGGTTACGCAATTGCCCCGCAGCATAGCTATTTAACAACCACTCGATATGCTTCCGTACCGTACCGTAGGAGTTATCCTCTTAACGCTGTTTCACAAGTCCAAATCCGAAAATGTTGTTACCGCTATTCTTCCGACAGCTATTTGCTGTGACACAAGGCATATTAGGTTATCGAAATATTTTATATTATCGATATTTTGTTGGAAAATGGAAGATTTAGGTACTTAATTTATTCATTCGCAGATACATTGAACCCGATTACGCAGCAAATGATGTGCTTAAGAAAGAAGAAGTCGCTATAGGTGGTGTTCATACAGAATAAGAAATATGAACCTTAGTTCCATTTAAAGATAGACTAGTTTTCATTGTACAGACGCCAGCACATCAAGCTACTACAATCTGTCAAAATTCTTTAAATTAAAATAGATTTTCAACTTTATCGCTAAAATAAAGTTCAAAGTTGATTGGCAAAATTTGACAGTTTCGGGAAATTGATGTGCTGGCGTCTGTACCTACTTAAAATTCCATCGAACGCACCGCATGTCGTTTGTTTATTTTATTGTTGGTTGATTTGGAATCGAATAAAATTTAACGTTATAATGTTGGCTATAGTGATACGAGTCTATAGATGTTAATGTTGACACAAATAAACATAGTAAAGGCATTTAAGAACATTAGGAAAAAGCTCGAATCGCTCGTGTCAATTGCGAAGCACACTTCCACACAAATTCCTAATCCAATGCTTCATATGTTTGAAAAATTCGTCTGCTCGACAACGTAATAAACGCAATGAATGTTGTCGAATTGTCAAAATGAAAGGCACAATAGGGATGACGACTAACTTTTTTTCTTCGTCTATCAGGTAGATTATTAAAAAGTATTGGGCACGTATTTTTTCTTTTTTCACATAAACAAAACATTACAGAGATATATTGATTTGAAATGTCGCATGAGGTCACGTGTTGGTACAATTTTTACCTACACGTGACGTCACGAGCCCCCACTCCCAAACTTTGACACGCTTTATCTTTGTAATTTTTTGGTTGATTGACAAAAGAAAAAATATGTGTCCATTATTTTTTGATAATCTAACTGACGGACTAAATAGAATTTCGTTTACTTTACCCGGATCCCTATTTGTTGGTGTTTTACGCAATTACCCGGCAGGCCATAAGACGCTCGCTGGAATTTTAATGTTTTGGCGTTTAGGCAGTGGAGGAATAAAACCAGATTGAGATGAATGATGATTGTTTATTAAAAACTAAGCCTAACTATGTACAAAATTAGATGGGTGGAAGTAGTTGCCGATACAAACATAACTTGAATAAATATTGACCAATAGCGATCAAGAACAAATTACTCCAAAATAATATCGGTTTAGTTCATGCGCGCTGTCACTAGTTAAACGGGCCGAAGTTATAAATATAGGTCGCGCGCAGTTGAGCGCCAGTGTGATGCCGTGCGGCGCGCGCGCGAGTCGTGTGTGCTGCCACAATGTATTTGTTTCCGAAAGAGTAACCGTATACATAGATGTAAAGAGTTAGTTAAATCTAATAACTATTCTTAGCCAAAACGTTGTTAGCACTATTAATCACTTTATCTACAAGTAGCACTCTTTGACCTCACCTTTTCTAGTTAAAGTAATTAGTAGTCAGTTGTATTATATTTTATATAAATTTTGTAAGGCTACAGCGAGATATTTTTATCTAAGTAACAACTTAAAATAATATTTTAGATTCAAACCCAACGAGTCCAAGGTA
Organism: Hydraecia micacea; assembly: GCA_914767645.1. Classification (NCBI taxonomy): domain Eukaryota; kingdom Metazoa; phylum Arthropoda; class Insecta; order Lepidoptera; family Noctuidae; genus Hydraecia; species Hydraecia micacea. The sequence goes on from OU611804.1 coordinate 4,551,928, forward strand.
AGCCGTATCACATCGAAGCCAGATAACTTGTAATGGATTTTAAATCTTACTTTACACCAAATTTTATAGTGAGAATATTATCATTAATAATTTTGACAGTACAGACGCCAGCAAATCAAGCTACTACCTACTGCAATCTGTCAAATTTCTTTAATAGATTTTCAACTTTATCGCTAAGGCTATTATCACACTGCCACGCATCACGTAGCGGGGATAGTAACTATTTAGTAATCTGTGGCGGGGCGCAGATAACGCACCCACGCGCATGATTTTTTACATACAAATTCAATAAAAACGCACTCACGCGCGTGGAATTTGGCTCCGTTTCCCGCACACCGCTGCGTGATGCGTGACAATGTGATAATCGCCTAAATCAGAAGGTTCAAAGTTGACTGGGAAAATTTGACATTTTCGGGTAGCTTGATGTGCTGGCGTCTGTATTTAATAATGTTACCGCACTTGTACGCATCCGTGCACTTACTACTTATAACAATAGCACTGTAAGATGCCTTCTGACGTTTGCACGTTTTTATAAATTTTCAATTTTGAGAAAACAGATTCCATGCTACATTATTTTACAGGCCGCAATGATGACGTACCTACCGCTGGAACTATTATAAATATTAACCCCCTTACTAATAAACGTATTATATCAGATGAATAGTTACACACCGATTTCTCTCTTTCAGTCTTCAGTAATTTGAGTTTCGAAAGAAGAAGACAAAGCGTTGTGTAATTATACAGGCGCTATACAACGTTTATTAGTAAGGAGTTGACTCGATAAGCTGCGTCTGTTTTTCCGAGCGCATACAACCCAAATCTCTTCAAAGTGAGAGTGAACAGGCTTCTTCTGGATAAGCTCGCTCCATCGTCGACTATGTCTTTGTCACCTTTGACCTAGACGTTAGTCTGTGACCTAGACTAAGAGTCAAGAGCAAGTCCATTTCAAATTAAAAAAAAAAGCTATATTTCTAAGGTGCAGCGAAGACGACAGACTATCCGTGACGCACTATTTATTTTAAGTACCATTAAAATGGAAACTGTAGATAACATAATAACAGGTTAAACCTGGAATAGTTGAAATAAACATACAATGATGTCGCGTTCTAATTTTCGGCTACTACACTAAAAGCTTACTTAAAATCAGAGACATTTTGTGCGCCACAGACTAGATCGCACAAAAAGTGTGTCGTCTGCGCTGTACCTTATAATTTGTAAACTGACACAGGCGCCATCAAAAGTGCCGCTGTTTTAGCCAAGCAATACAATTTAAACAACTGAGTAAAATCAGCCATGTCCGTGACCACCGCAGGACCACCAACGCCAATCGCTTCCATATTTGGTGAATAATTAGTACTCAATTGGTACTAATTAGTACTCTAACAAAAAAATTGGTACCTTCGTAGTTTTCGAGAAAATCGACTTTGAAGGTGGTCCTGCGGTAGTCACGCTCCCTTCAGCAGGACCACCATGAGCGCCGAAAAAGGGGGCATGCTACAGCTATTCTAAGTATACAAATAATTAGTACCCACAAATGTGATTAATTTCGTAAAAAAAACAGAACCGAAACATTTGTATTTACCGAGAAATCAACGATGATAACTTTCGCGCAATTGTTCAGCAGGACCACCATTTTGAATGTTGATTCCAAGTTTGAGAAGCTTGTCGCTTTCCTCAAACCTACATAGAAAATTAGTACCCTGCAAGATAAAATTAGTACCCAAAATTCAACATTAGTACTCCAGTAGTTTACGAGTAAATCGACTTTGAAGGTGGTCCTGCTGTGGTCACGGTGCAAAATTTTCATTTCAGGATTTCCCTATTAAAAACTCTGTGATTTCTTCCCAAATTTATACAAAAATTAGTACCCATAAAGAAGTTATAGCGACCAAAAATTCAGATTCCTAAGTGTTGTATTTCAAGAGAAATTAGCTTTCATTACTTTTCCATACTAAAACTCCGCGTATAACCCGACCAAATGAAGTTGTCAATCTAACTTAACTAAAACTCTAAAGAAACTACATATAAAAGTATAGATAGCGTCGAAAAATTCATCCGCATCGCTGTCATTTTTTTTTATTAGGTATTAGCAGAGAATTAAACGGTATTAGGTATTAGTTATTAGATATTTGCTTATTTTACTATTTGAATAAAAGTTGTTAATGGTATGGAGCTGTTTATGAAATGTAAACTCATGCAGATAAACTTATGGATGTCTCAATAGTAGGTAATAACAACAGTTCAATATCTAAATTTTATACAAACTGCGTATCTAAGTACATATAAAAAATAACCTATCGCTACCTTTGTTAATGACGTGAGTATGTAGGCACTCGAATAATTATTTTTCTGTATTGTAAGTACCTACCTATTCTCTGTGTTGTTATATGAATAAGAGCGATAGGTATGTCTTATTTATTTCTTTCTTTCCTACTAATTTACCGTTGATGCAAGCAGTACCTACCTAAGTATTAAAAACCTAGTTTACTGCAGTAACAATATGTTGCTAGTAACGCAAGTATAAAAGGATTATCAGCTGTATCAAATAGCAGATACTGTCAAAAATAATTGAATCAAATAGATAATAATACAATCCCACACCAAAATAAATAAAGCGAATCAAATAATAAAAAAAAATATATAAAAGGATTACATAAGTAATAGGTAGGTATGTATTTTTTCAGTACCTAAAGTCGATTTTATCAAATTTTCACTGACATCTCTGTGGACCTTGGATGTATTTTAACCGACTTTAAAAAAGGAGGTTCTGTATTCGACCCGTATGTACCTATGTTTGTATGTCCGCGATTTTCTCAAAAACGAATGAAGCCATTTTAATTAAAGAATTTTTAACCGATTGTTGTATTTAAACGAAAATAAGTATTTACTGCAAATAAAACTGATATTTAACCTGTAAATATTTATTGCTAAGTAGTTTCAATAATGTTACGTAATATATTTTGAATAATAAAATATCGTGGGTGCTATTTCCGAACACGCCTTAATTTGTATAAAAGAGCGGGAATTGGACCATAGACAAGCTAAAATGCATAGCATGGCGCGCAGGTTATTACCGAAGTAGGAGTGGGTTGTAACAGGTAAAATCGCATATTTGTTCCGCCTGTTCCTGTTCTACGTAAATAACAGCTCCAAAAACCTGTTACAAATTACAGGCTGTTATTTCAAACTATTGTGTTCTCTGTTACCACAGTTACACAGTTATAATAAAATACGGTCGAATAGACATTTCGTAAAGATGTGTATCCGATCGCAGTAACATGTAACCGGCTAACAGGACCAAAAAACCTGAGTCATACGAGTAGGTACTTCTCTTTCTGAAGGTGTACACCTATGCGAGAAAAGGAAAGCGCTTGTAACGGACGATGTAACAGGGTGTCACAGTAACATTAACATTTGTTATCTTATTCTAACTAAGGTACTGTCATAAGCATGAATAGAGAAAAGCTTGTGACTGGATGGATTCTGTTATCTCGTCGGTCGTGGAACAGAAGCTGTTTTTTCTGTTTGTTTGTCACAGTTACAGTCTATTATCTTGTGATACCTGTTATACAATAACTTTTACGATAAATACGCCTCACTCCTATCGAAGTAAAGCGTTCGCGAAGCGTGTTGTGCGGGGTACATGGAGTTCTTTTTTTATTCGTTTATGGTTTCAAGATTTTTTTAAGCAAAGAAATAAATGAATATGCAATTTCCAAAAGGTCAAATGTCTCAATATTTAAAGGTTTCAGAAAACGATATAATTAATAATTATTTCCTAAGGAAGTATAATATATATTTAAAAAAAAAAGTTTCTTTAAATTAGGGCTAATTAGCAATAGAAAGTTACAGAAATATTTCGATATTAACGATATTATAAATAGATATAGTAGGTATTTTAAATATAGGTATGTGCTTGTCGAAGATAATAGGTAAGTAGTACACCTTGATATGAAAACACATATTTCCTAAAAACATGCGTGATGTGCTCTTTGCAATGCATAGGTATTATTCAAATATATAGGTACCTATTACTTATGTAATCCTTTTATACTTGCGTTACTAGCAACATATTGTTACTGCAGTAAACTAGGTTTTTAATACTTAGGTAGGTACTGCTTGCATCAACGGTAAATTAGTAGGAAAGAAAGAAATAAATAAGACATACCTATCGCTCTTATTCATATAACAACACAGAGAATAGGTAGGTACTTACAATACAGAAAAATAATTATTCGAGTGCCTACATACTCACGTCATTAACAAAGGTAGCGATAGGTTATTTTTTATATGTACTTAGATACGCAGTTTGTATAAAATTTAGATATTGAACTGTTGTTATTACCTACTATTGAGACATCCATAAGTTTATCTGCATGAGTTTACATTTCATAAACAGCTCCATACCATTAACAACTTTTATTCAAATAGTAAAATAAGCAAATATCTAATAACTAATACCTAATACCGTTTAATTCTCTGCTAATACCTAATAAAAAAAAATGACAGCGATGCGGATGAATTTTTCGACGCTATCTATACTTTTATATGTAGTTTCTTTAGAGTTTTAGTTAAGTTAGATTGACAACTTCATTTGGTCGGGTTATACGCGGAGTTTTAGTATGGAAAAGTAATGAAAGCTAATTTCTCTTGAAATACAACACTTAGGAATCTGAATTTTTGGTCGCTATAACTTCTTTATGGGTACTAATTTTTGTATAAATTTGGGAAGAAATCACAGAGTTTTTAATAGGGAAATCCTGAAATGAAAATTTTGCACCGTGACCACAGCAGGACCACCTTCAAAGTCGATTTACTCGTAAACTACTGGAGTACTAATGTTGAATTTTGGGTACTAATTTTATCTTGCAGGGTACTAATTTTCTATGTAGGTTTGAGGAAAGCGACAAGCTTCTCAAACTTGGAATCAACATTCAAAATGGTGGTCCTGCTGAACAATTGCGCGAAAGTTATCATCGTTGATTTCTCGGTAAATACAAATGTTTCGGTTCTGTTTTTTTTACGAAATTAATCACATTTGTGGGTACTAATTATTTGTATACTTAGAATAGCTGTAGCATGCCCCCTTTTTCGGCGCTCATGGTGGTCCTGCTGAAGGGAGCGTGACTACCGCAGGACCACCTTCAAAGTCGATTTTCTCGAAAACTACGAAGGTACCAATTTTTTTGTTAGAGTACTAATTAGTACCAATTGAGTACTAATTATTCACCAAATATGGAAGCGATTGGCGTTGGTGGTCCTGCGGTGGTCACGGACATAAATCAGCCCTATTCGTCCACGTATGTCATGAAAAATTACTTGAATGCAGAATTTTGTTTAGAAAAAAAAAGTAATTTCAACTCTAATAGCTGAGCCCTAAGCTCTTCTCTTCGTCTTGACTCGAATCAGGGTTGCAGAAGCAGCTCACTCCTGTGTAGATAGATCCGCTCCACTAAAGGCTTCTAGAAAACTCTGAAGATCCTAATCGTATGGTCAGAGTTTATTCTGATACGATCAGAAATTGCTCGGCGGGTTATTCCGTTTATCCATCGCAAAAAAATCCATCCTAAGGTGGATACGCGGAAACGCATGTCCGAGAACCCACCCTAAGCCTATAAATTCCGTTTACCCAATTAGGTCTAGGGTGGATTTTTGGACATGCGTTTCCGAGAAATCCACCTTAGGGTGGATGTTTTCGGGTAGGTAAACGGAATAACCCGCCAGGTTAAACAAACAGTGCAGTGAGACACAGCTTTAAAAACACTCGTCGAAATGGCTACATATAGCCGTTATTTGTTCAGAACTGCGCTCATGTCGTTTTGCTTCTAGTCAAGCAAAAGAATTCCCTTTCTAAACTATGTATTGTAACCGTTTATATTTTTTATTTAATTTTGTAGTATAATCATGTTCAATGTTATAAACTTTTAATGAAATAAATTATTTAACATTCCTTGTTTTCGTTTTATTTTGCTTTACAGCAGTAAATAACTAGGTAGTTTTAAAGCTTCCCTTGAATGAGTTGGGTTATACCGTTTCATCATCATCATCATGATTTCAGCCTGACTAACCCACTGCTGCACCTCCCCTACCTAGTGGGATAAACGTAATTTATAGGTTTAGGGTGGATTCTCGGACATACCTTTCCGCGTATCCACCTTAGGATGGATTTTTTTGGGTTGAAAAAACGGAATAACCGAATGACTTGTTCTTTTTTGGGAGGTAATTTGTCCTGTTTAATTTCTTTTCATTGTAAGTTTCAAAACTACTAATAATAAATATTTGTAAGTTGTAAGTGTAACATATCATAATATTATATCCTCGTAGTCAGCGATACCTTTGGTTAAGCGCACACGCAGCAGCAAAATGCTGAAGCATGTTCTTTGCTGTCATGTTTTGAGTGAAATTATGTGAGAGCACGATCGAATACACGCGACAGGGAATCATCTCTTGCACGCTATTTAGAACTCTTATTTTGGTTTATATTTTGGTCCTTTTCAGTTTACCAATGAAGAACTGCTCAAACGTATTGCTGTTCTGTCTGCGCTGATCTTTTCTGTGCTATGGGGACTTCGTAGAATTTGGAAATAGGAAGGATTCTAGGAATTTCGATTGGCCAGGTGTTTCCAATGAAACATAATAAACTTTACATTCGTTTTATTACATTATGGAATAATAAATAAACCCCCCCATGTATATACCCGAACTATCACCGAGACACGTTTCTCCTGCCTACGGACTATCGCCGTCCTTTTCTAGCTGGGCATTTGCGTATAGCGTTGTCTCGCTCTAGTGGAACTTTGGAGGATATCCAGGCTGTTGGAATTTTTGATTTGCGATAAATGCATTTTTAGATGATACTGATTTGGTGATAATTTACGTTACGATGTTTGCATTAATTAGACAGACACTACAAAATAAAAGCAAGATGAAAATGCAGAGGATTTCAATTAAATGCAACACAAGACTAAGAATTTCAATATCACTTAATTATTTTTGGACGTTCCCAAATTTCTTTTGAAAGATTCCAAAGAAAAAGAAGTTTATCATTCCAAATGCCGCGCTATACCCAGCCAGTCGAGACGAAGACTTTCAATCATTGAGCATATTTCTTTCCTGCACTATTTTTTCATCCCATCATGATTTTACTGAATTACCATAGCCATTAACCGCTGGCATCTAAGCAAAACAAGTTTTATTTAAAGCATTATTATGCGGTTTTCGAACGGTAGCCGCCATTTTTAACTGTCAAAATTTCGGCGCGATCGTATAAAATTTTAAACGACATCCAATTTTTCTTGTAAATAAACAAACAGTAATATTTTATTTAATATGGTTCGTTATATTTTTTGTACTATTTGTTAGTTCAAAATTTACGTTAAAGTCGGTAGAATTTTTACTATCTACTCAGCCATTAAAGTAGAAGAAACGACTTCCGAATTAACATCTAAATTTTACCAGGTCTGTTGGCCATAAACCTTCTCTCGTACACAATTACAAAAACTGTGAAAAACTAACATTATTTTTCAATCTCATCCAATATCGACCGCCATATTGAAAGTTCGTTCGAAAACCGCCAAAACCTTATACCACTCCAAAACATGTCTACATTATAAAGATACAGCGAAAAAATGAAAAAATATTCCCGCATGTATATATTTGGATTTAACTTTGGGGTAACTAAATTCTATATACACAATAATAACTCAGCACGGACAATTTCACCGGAAGTCTCCCGAACAATATCTTCTTATCTTAATTAAATACAAAACAGTACTAAACAGAAAGCGTGAAATAATAACAACATGACTGAAAGTATTTCTTTTTCAAAATGTACATATAATATACTTACAGACAAAAACAAATATTTACGTACGCACTAGTTTCACTTATTTATCGAAGTTACTGACTTCATGACAATTTAATCAATGACTTCGATAAATTCTAGTTTCACCATTCTCGAATTCACTTCCATTTTTAGGAATCTATAAGTTTTAAATTTACACTAAGAGAACTTAAATTAATTCGACACTGGAAGAAAATTGGAACGGTATTCGCAAAGTTGGGATTGAGTTTGTTAATATTTTTCTAATTTCAAATAAAGTTTAGGTTATTTCAATGTTAAGAGAAAAAATATTTGGAGTAAGAAGGAATTCGAAGTAACATAGAACAATAGAAACAAATAATGATTTAGAAGCAACAATGGTTTAACAGCTAGGATCGATGTGCCAACAAAATAACTATAACTTTTAATCCATTATTCAGCGGTGTAATTGCGTAATACATTATCAATCGGAATCGGTTTCATTTTGACAGTTCAACAACATTCATTAAGTTATTTACGTGTTGAACAGACAAATTAACTTAAACTTATGAAGCAATGGATTAGCTTAATGCCTCAAAATGATTCAGATTCCGATTGATAGTGTGTTACGCAATTAGGGTGCTGATTAGTCTAAGGAATCATTCAATAAATCCACAATCGCAATCGCTAGCATATTCAACAAATCTTAGATAATCAAAATATGCTAGCGACACAAAAGGAAAAACTAACTAACATTAACTTGAGAATGATAAACACAGAGTTGATGATTACAAAACATTACAATTTATCAATGAAGCTGTGTCGTTAATCAAAACCCAACTTTGCGGAAACAATCCATCATTTACTTACATTTATTGTGATATAAGAAAAACAGTGAGAGCCAAAGTGTCCTGCGTTAGACTTATACAATAAGAAAAAATGCTAACACTTAAATAACATGTCGTATAAACTTAGGCATTACTTAACAAGTACCGCTTACACCGATTATTATGGGATTACGAAGACTGCGTTTTTTTGGTAAGAACAACCAAGATATAAGTACGCATTGGGAATAGTCGAAGGGCAGAAGTCCTGTAGTCTACAGGTTTCCTAGCATAGATATACAAACTGAAATTTTTACTTTATATAAAAAATCAATAAATACCTACGTTAATTATCACTAAGGAAGCGTCATTTTGGAACGAATTTTATTAATTTATTTTTAAAAAACGTTTGCTTGCGTTAACTAAGCGCTTAGAAGGACCCATGTCATGTTTTTATTAATTAAATATCTAGCTGACTCTATCTCTAAACGTGAAAATATTTTCCATTTCAGAATGGAATTTCTAAACACATCCATCAATCTTGAGGTATGTCTTTAGAGAAAGGAGTTTTCACTATAATATTTCGTTTTCATAACAATGGTAAACATTCACAGTATTTAGGGTTGCATAACATTGTTACTGAGTGACGGTTCAAAAAATATATTTTCACGTACATTTTTACATCTATTAAGTCATCAAGGTAAAATAAACAAAACCAATATTAAAGTTTTTTTTTTGTTGTTAGGACTGCTATTTTCAGCTAGTTTGTTAGAAACTAATGATATCATTGACAGTTTTACATAATAATTGTCACTCTTTTGAATGGTGAAAAATGGATTTGCAATCCATTACAAAAGTCATAGGTATTTGGAAGAAACCTGAATCTAAGTCTAAGACAATGCAATAAAAATCTATATTAATCTTGTCTATTTCTTAATTTTATAGGCCTCAGGTGTGTTGAATTTGATAATTGCAATTATTCTTATGTTTCAAATTCCCACGTATTTTATTTTTAATATCAAAATTTATGACATGGGATCTCCATTATTTTTCAAAAATTTGTTACGTATAAATAGACACGGTCTGATACACGCACCTTTATGTAAAAGCCATTCAAAATAGCATGTGAATAAGGAAGAATATGAAATTGAGCTTCATTACAGCCAAAATAAGGAATAGTAGGAGCCAAATTATCAATTGCAAAGCTTCGATCACGATCGATCAAATATCAATCGGCCGCAAATGGCTCCTATGCGGGGTATCGAAATTACAAAATGGAAAACTTTAAGGACAAAAACCCAAAACCCATAAGAATATCTTTAAAAATTCTCCAAAATGGGTTTTTCAGCGTTGGCGGTAAACCATTCTAAAAAATCACGAGAGTGTGAATTTCCGCATTCTTCTCATTGCGTTCCTACATTTCATACATTACCACGAACCACTACGCTCCTAGCCGCTATCAAATCGCACGATCCTTTAAAATCATTACTTTATGACACCTTCTAATCAATTACCATTATCATATTTCTATAGAAATTGTAAGAAATTCTAATGTTTCTACTTAAGACTTTCGAGAAGCGTCTATGAGATGGCCAAGAACTGAAGAAATTAAGAAGAACTTTTGGATTTCACCTTAGTCCAACAGTAGACAAAACTAGTCTGATATAAAGATAAAAAGATCTTACAAAACATTCATCTTGAACATTGAAACCTATTCATACCTGACACGTCTACTGATTGAACTGGTAAATCTGATGATAAAAGGCCACGCATCGATCGCCAACTCATATTTTAATCAATTTGTCATATAATATAGAAGATTGAAGATGCAAGAGGTATATTACAAGTAGACAATAAATTAGAAGATGCCACAAACTTCATAAATATTTTCGCTAAGTCGTTTGTTTAACAATTGTATTTTGGAATCTTTATTTTACATGGGTGCCTATATATAATATATATTTCTGCGTTTAAGAACAACTCCTTGTATTTAGCAAGTGTTCAAAGTGTTATATTAATTATTATAATATATCAATATGTACGAACAATTGTGATAAAACAGCTCAACTAATTCTCAAGACTAACATAAGAGTTGTTCTTTAAAACGAATGCATTTGACTAGTTCATAAACTTCTATTTATTATTGAGCCATCAGAAATCCTAATTGCGATCTTGGAAAAATATGCACGCGTCCGCTAAACGAAATGTTTTCCCTTAAACTTGCTAAAACATCAGAATGAATCTCCAACGGATAACAGAAAGCATTTCAATAAAAAACAAAAGGTATAAAGCTTTCGCTTTTCAGGCATCTGTAGCCTCAAAATTTACAAACATTGACTATCGTGTCAGTTAAGTGCTGTTCAAATCGTTTGTCTTCTTGTATCTTAAAACCGTCCACCTTAATTGATTCTTTGAATATTATATTATCAATGTCAATTAACAGTTATATAGAATCAAAGATTCGTTAATCAACATTACAGATGAGGACCAACCAATCCAAAAGCCAGTCGATGAGTAGTTTTAAATGACATTTCATGGAAGCATGACAATTAAATTAATCGAAGACTTGAGAAATCATTGGCACAACAACCGACTTTAAAAATATAATCTCACGAGTTTAACATGAATATCAATACATTTCGCTATTGTTATTAAAACTAAGCGTTAACAGATTTGAATTCATTTAGATATTGAGCTGTTAAAGGTACAAAATTATTGGAACCACTATTACTTATAACGATCCGTAACTAACAGCCTAGCGCTTGGGAAGTAGTAGAGATACACTGTGTTATGGAAAACATGGTCAATATTAATGCTTTTTACAACGTTCAAGATACTAATTTTATAACCAACGCTTCTAAAGTACTTAGGAACAGATTTCAACAAGTTTTTACACAGGAAACAGTTGCTGTTACTATTTTACAATAATAGACCTATTTTTATCTTAAATTTTATACATGAAAGACAATAGGGAAGGATATAGGAATTGTAATGTTAAGTTTCAGTACTGGCCATACATGATGCACGTCATATTTTCAAAGAATCCGTCGACCATTGCAACAATCACGATATACATTTCTGCACAACACAGTGTAAGTCCCGAAGCAAATATAACAGCCCCGTAAAAGCTTATTTTTAAAGAGAAAAATATATTACCTAAATTATTTGCCTGTGTACTTAACAATTATCTATTGGTGTCAATGTTGAATTGGCGGGAGTCGCCATCTTGTAACAAATGTCAAACGAATGTCAAATGCCAAAATTGGTTTGTTTATCGTGGCGTGATTGGAAGCTTGAAACGAAGAGGCGTTAACGAGGATAGCTTCGTTTGCAGAAGACATCAGGCTATAGCTAAGAGTCGAGCTGCCCTCGTTAACAGTTCTAGGACACGTCGCCAAACGTTACGCAGCGCGTTGGAGCGTGAAAACAGAAATCTCCATAGGAAGAACACCGTGGCCACTTGGGTTAGAATGTGGACTATGTGTAATCTGTAACCAAAATCATATTGTTATATATATATTAACATTGAAGTTATCGCCTAGTGACGACTAGCTTTAATTAATCTGAAATTCTTACAAAACATGGAAGACCACCTCAGACATTAACCGACATAGTCCTTAATTATCTGACTATTACAATATGGACTTGAAAAGAGATTTAACTTCTGAATTTGTTTCGGTTTTTCTAGAGTTGTCGGCTAGGAAACCCTGACCTCATTTAGGTTTTATCAAAAAATGTACGCGTAAAAATGTTATTTTTTACCAATTTCCAAAATAATTTTCTTAGTAATATCATATATACGATAATCTCAATAATTTATCAAAAAGTCAAAGGAAAGCTGGATAAAAATTAAGTTTCAAAAACTTCCAACACTTCCGGTATATTATACTAGAAATTGAAGTTTCAAGTCTCTTCTTCTTATGTTCCATTCAATAAATTTATATTAACTTAGTTGAGTCCAGAAGCCAGTAATTTAAAGTAAAATCAAGTTAAATAAATAAAGATATACCTTCGCAGCACGGCCCTGGACTTGGGCAACGTGTCTGGGCTCTCTTTGAAGAGGAACCTCCTGATGCCGAGCACGTACGACTCGATGTACGCGTCCCAGTCGATGTTTCGCACGTTGAAGTCGAAAGTCCTGGACAAAGAAGGATTTATGTCAGAAGACTATTTGCAAGGACTAGGAACAAGCATCCACTAAAGCCAAGCGCACATTACAGCCACAACGAGCCGCAGCGCAATGCTTTTTCATACAAAAAAGTGCGGTGCAGCCCGCATGTTCTGTGCGTTGGCTCATAGAAAGTTACGAAGGAGGATTTTTGCAATGCGATGCGATGCGGTGCTGCCCGCGCTAATATGAGCTAGCTTCAATGCTGCAGCAGGTGCGATTGTCAGCATGGATCATAAGGACAAGATCGGTACAATACTTGAAGATGAAAAGGTGGATTCTACGGTGTGGAAGTTGGATTTCCTTAGTACTGAGGCTTATTAGTCTTATGAAGAAGTAGATAAAGAATTCTAATTAGAAGAAGAGCATAAAAGAATCGAAATAGACATTGAACATTTCAAAATTATCTAAGTATATCGTGGTTAAAAAAAGTGATGTGTGGCAACATTTAAGACAGAATTAGTTCTACTAGCAGTGTAATACATATTGAAATCACTTCTCCTAGTTCCCATAGAAAAGAAATTGTTGGAAGGTATCATCGTCTTACCTGCGATCGTCAGGCGAAAGCGACGCACAGAGAGCCTGCACGTTATCATCGGCGAAGGCCCACTGGCGCGTAGTGAAGTACTCCAGACATGCAGCCGCTTGCTCTAACTTGTTCTGTACACGGACCATCCTGGAAGAGAAAGGTGAAATTGAGGAACATCTAATGATGCTCCTTAATTTCTTAGTCTCCTATACAATTATAGGAAACTAAGAAATTCCTCAAGACACCGAATGGATTGGACAGCATAAAACAAAGAAGCTGGTGAATGTCGATCTTTTATAATCTAAGTTCGTAAAACGTCAACATCTTACAACATATTTAGTGGTCCAGGGCAGACCCATTATGTAATATTAAACAAGATATAATATGTATTATTAGGTTAATTAGTGGTTTGCAGTCAGTTTCTAGTCGTTTTTAGTTAGATTCTATTTAAAATGGCTCATGCAAATTAAGCCGCATCTTCTTAAAATGAAATCACGTCATCACATATATTTTCAATAGAAGTTAGCTTAGCTTTAGTAATAAAATCTCAATTAGATATATTATGTCTTCTATTTAGACCAAATTCTTATTCATAATACCAATACACGTAAGTATGGATTTCTAATAGGAAACAATCGTGCCTTTTTTACAAGTTTACAAATAGTTCGTAAGCCTAGTATAAAGAACATGTTTCATGGTATTCTTACATGGGTTTCTTGCCGGTAGCAGTGGCAATGAGATCCATGATGGCGGCGGGCGCGCGGTGTTGGAGCAGCGACAGCGTTCCATGCTTCAATCTATTGCTTGTTATGTCTCCTCCTGGGTACCATAAGACTTCGTCTGGAAATAAAACGGTTATTATTAGAATTACTCTTTCATGATCCGTATTTTTCAAGAAAAATCAGTTTTCCATGACTTTAGTCTCATCAGCCACAGATTTTCTAAATATAGTAGTTAATTATTGAATTCCAGTAACATCTAGCAGCTTCAACCAGATTCCAGAAGACTATTTGGTGGTTTCCAAACCCACTAATCGAGGGACTGAATCTTCCGCTTATGAAGTTAAAGTTATAGTGACAGTCACTAGCTTTGAACTGGTTCATGAAAACCAGCAGTGCCCATAAAATGAATCGCAAGCCACCCGAAAAGAAGAAAATACAGAGACAGTTAACGTTTATTCAGAGTTGATTCGATTAAGATTTTCAAAAAGGTTATCTCAATATTGAAAAATACTAAGAAGCGCAATAAGAGCCGTATACCGGCGGGAGTAATCCTTTGCTTAAAAGTAGAATATTCTTAGATTAAACAGATATTGTGTGAAAGAGCAAATACTTACTGAACGGATGTTTCCGCATGTATTTGAAGCTGGTCTTCACGAATCGTTGCCACGTGATGGGGTTCTGCTGGCCGGTGCAACAGTTATACACCACTACTCCCTCACCTCTGTAAATAAAAAGAAAATATGTGTTATGAATAACATGCCAGTAGTGCAATAATAGGCAGCCCAAAGGCTAGAAGAAGCAACGATCTTCACAGGGTGGCGGGATGCATTGATTGAGAATAGCTGGGGATCAAGTTAAATTACATGTGATTTGAAAGGCGTATCCGGCAATGGCCTGCTAAAGGCTACTGAAGGGCATTGGTAGAATTAAAACATATAACAAGTGCAATATCCCTCAATACGTAGTAAAGTATATACTTGAGACTTTAATGCTCAAAAATAATACAGTAGAGGTATAGATGACCTGAAAACCTTAAAACATATTATAGGAAAACCAATGGCGAAGTCAAGAATGACGCGGCAGTGACGTTATACACTATTGATAAAACAACTGGTAGGCTGTGACAAAGCCCAATAGTAGGTAATCAACGTTTTTGTAAAGTGATTGTACATTGGCTTAGCAACGCACACTGGCTTAGTCATACGAGTATATTATCCCTATCGTGCTATATTGGAACCAATAAATCGTAATTAAGAATTAATTTTGTGCCTTTTCATCGTCTTTTCATCAAATACTAAAGTTTATGTCTCTTGAATATCGCCGGCTAACTTTTGTGGTTTCGAACAACGATTAATTATTAAACTTTAAGTCAAACATCCTTTATGAGTAATTTTAGATATTATGGCCATTGCTGATTCAATATAGGGCGAAGACTTGGTGATCATGCTCTTGTCCTTATCCCAATGTATTTTGGTCGCCGTAGAATCTTTTTTCTTACATTACTATTCGCCCTTATTGCAGTAGTCACTCTCTTTCTAGCCATATCATTTTTCACAGTCCATTCATTATCTCTTTGCTCTCCCTCTACTCTTAAAGGCAGTCATATCATCTTCCATACAATGCATTCATCGTTTCTTTCTTTTCCTCTACTAGCCTCGTAATTTCCTCAAATATTTCAAAGATTATCATCACTTACCGTCTCAAATGCGTCCTCCACGCGCATACAATCATTAGATTGATAACAGTATCGACGGGTACCAAGTCTGCCACCTTCGTGCCGGTTCCCAGCATCGTACGGAAGATTCCCTTGCCCACCGCTGCGATGATACCGTTGGGACCATTCCAATTGTCCACCCAACCTTTTACTGGCTCTCGGACTGATGAGAGCACTGGAAAGAAGAAAATTTGGTTTTTTAAATATCTGGAATTAGTAATGGCTTCGTTAGCCCGCTTTCAGACAGCATCCCATTGATTGACACAATTACCATCACAATCCATTTCATTGCTTCTTACGCTTGAAAAATTCGTCTGCTTACAAAATAAAAAACAATGGATATTTTTTGAATTGCCAAATAAAAAGGATTGTGATTGTTACGCAATAGGCTGCTAATTAACCAACGACATGAAGAACATAGATCATCAACATGAACGATCTTTTAGATGAATCATTGAGAAGTCGACTGTAATATAGACTCTTTTTCATAGATTAGATACTATAATTTTCAGTCCTATGCGAAGATAGAAAAGTGTACCTAGATTACTCTAAATGCGGGGTTTTTTTTTCACGGGTGAGGGGCTTGTTACTATCATTACTGAATATTATATCTTTAAGTTATGAATTGTGTTACAAGTACAAAGCTATCACAAAATTTGGATATTATCTACCTTATCATTGATGAATCGAAGAGGCCTATGTGTTCAAAGATCGAGATTATGTAACTTTATGCTGAAATATGTATGATCAGCTGATTCTTTGTCACGTGCCATATAAAGACTTACGAATTACGATAATGTAATGTAGGGTAACAGGGTATTTGCGGATCTTCACGAAGAATTGTGATGATCGTAATATTAGATATATTAGGATCATAACCATTCTTCGTGAGGACCCGCAAAAAAAATTACCATCTGCCTAGCCTTTTCCCAACTATGTTGGGATCGGCTTCCAGTCTAACCGGATGCAGCTAAATACCAGTATTTTACATGGAGCGACTGCCTATCTGACCTCCACAACCCAGTTACTGGTTATCAGATTATCGGGCTTATGACTACCCAAAACGACTGTCAAAGATCCACGAATGACAGCCGGGACCAACGTCTTAACATGCTTTCCGAGGCACGGAGCGGTCTCGGTATGTAAAGATGGTCACACATCCACAGACCAACCGCATGTGACCTTGCCTCATTATTATTATTATTTAGTGGCTTGTCTATATTGCTGTACTCTATCACGGCTATATATTTAGCCAGAGACATCTAAAAAAAACCCCGCTGTGAAACTCATTATTGCTAAAAAAAATATCCTTAGCATAATCAGTCTATAATGTTCTCACTGCACACAGGCCTCCTCTCTGTGAGAGGGAGTCAGCCGTAATTTACGCGGGCCCAGTGCAGGTTGGTGTATGTCACATATCTTCGAAGTTTTGGTTCTAGGACATGCCAGTTACCTCACGGTGTTGTGAGAGCAGTGGTGATGAAATAATTTACACAAAGTGAAGCACCCATAGAAATGGAAGCGCCTGTCTGGGTTCCGGTACGACCTACAGCTCGTAAATCGCGGCTGTTGCAACAAGGCCACCACTGCTCTCTAAAAAAAATGTCCTTGCTTTACACAAATGCACCCGGCTATAAGCAGTTTTGACGTCAACGTAACATTTATCATTTTCCCTAACGCCATTTACTTATCGATTTAGGCGAATATCCGATAAAGTTTACGTAGCAAATGGTCCGATTACTAATGTAGGTAAGTCTACTATCAAATCATAATATACAGTATGGAAAACACATTATACAATAAATTATATAACATACATGTAATATCCCTTTTCTGACAATATACAAAATATTAACGAAATCGGTCGCGAAAGAAAATCGGCTGTTCCCTACAGCATTATTAAGAAAAATCTTACTATCAATGGGGCCCTTTATCTGTAATAAAATGCCTCATAGGTACAAGGAAGAATCAATAAGTATATTTAAAAAGAGACTAACATCCTTACTAATAGATAAATGTTATTATTCTATAATGATAAGAGTTTCTAATGTTACATTAATTTATTAGGTATTTTAAATTTTATTATATACCTTGTTATTATTATTTTTGTTAATGTAAGTAAAATAATCAATGTAATCAACATCTTATTTTGCACCCACATTCATTGCAAAATAAATGATTTCATTCTTTCTTTCTTTCTTTCTTACAATTTGACGAGTTATGCGAACATAAATGGAGGGAACAGCGAATTTTTTTCGCAACCGATTTCGTTAATTTTTTGTATATCGTCAGATAAGGCGATAAAAAATATGTGGTATAATTTATTGCATATTTGTGCTTTCCATACGTATTTTATAAGCATCGACTGAAATTTAATTTGATGAATGAGCTGCTTGTTTTCTATTAATATAATAAAATTTATTTCGAGAACATCCATCGGTTTCTTACTAAACTTCAACTATATCCGACGATCCTGCATACTTATCTCTTTTGCTGACTGTACATATATTGTGTATGTAGGTACGTACAGACTCCAGCACATCAACCTACTACAATCTGTCAGATTTCTGTAATAGATTTTCAACTTTATCGCTAAAGCATAAGGTTCAATGTTGATTGGGAAAATTTGACAGTTAGGTGTAGGTTGATGTGCTGGCGTCTGTACATAGATACACATGCATGTTGGCATTTTTTTAGATGAGAAAAAATCATTGAACTCGCGACACTGTTACCTTACCATTACCGTAACCGACACCAAATAAATATTTCGAAATATTTCCTGACGATTCAATAAATACACACGTAATTGTTCATGTTTTCACTTCTGTCGGCACTCCCGGAGTGCCACTGTTTTTTTCTTATTCCAAGGTTATTTTCATAATTTTCTTGGGACATTATCCTTGAGCTTCATTGTCTTCGCATTTTTTTTGGTTAGTTACTAATCTAAACTCTGGCTAACAGCAGTTGTAATGGTTAAGAGTAGTGTGGTTTATCTTAATGTATTTTAATAGCCTCTTTCGCAAAAAGGAGGTCATTATATGTTTCGCACTTCCGGCTGTTGATGATTAATAGCTCACAAACGGACCGACCGATCTCAATACAGTTATTTAAATCTATTTTTTTAAACTTATTAATGAAAGAAACAAGGAAAGAAAAAAGAAAGAAGGAAGGAAAGAAAGAAAGAAAGAAATAAAGAAGGAAAGATACTTGATAATCAAAGATAATCTTACCGATAGAAGGCCGAACAATGGAGACGGGTAGGTTACCGCTCTCTTTTATAAGCATATCCTCTGCTAGAGCCTTTGTGAATGTGTATGTGTTAGGCCTGTCACCTGAAATGTAGAAAAAGAATATAATAACATTAATATTTTAATCTAGACGAGAATCAAACACTCACAATCGCGATGTATAGCTATCTTGTTGATTTAATTATATGTACCGTGGTCTTCAGGACCCTAATTGCGTAACACACTATCAATCTCAATATGAATAAATTTTAAGGATATTGCCAATCCATTGCTTCATATGTTCGAAAAATGTGTCTGCTCCTCAACTTAAACAACGCAATGAATGTTGTAGAACTGTCAATATTTAATCCATTGCCACTGATAGTATCTTGCGCAATTATCCCGTAAGTAAATCTGGAAAAGTTTCATTGGATTTATTCAATAAGAAGTTCTTAAGAGGAAATGCGAGTAGTCGTTTCTCCATAGAAACGCTCTCGCCTGTTTTCTCTGTTCTGTCTGTCTGTTTTTTTCCTGTTTTAATTCTATAACTACCTCTTTTTTATTTTCACCTTTTTCAGCATCATCATCTTCATCAACTTGTAGTGAATAAAAGACCATCCTCTCTATTCACTCACCGACTAAATCCGGTGTGATTCTATCCACCAGTTCATCCGGCAGGGTCTGGACGAGCGTCACGACGTGTTCGGGGTGCGCAGGCGGCGCGTACACCGTCTCTTCCACACGTTCGCGCTCGCAGTTGCAGTAGGCTGTCGACACGTGCACTAGGGCCTGGAATTTTGAGAAAGTAAGATTAAAAATTATTTCATCATCACTGCTCTCAAAATAGTGAAGTAAAACATGAGGAAACCGACATGTCCTAGAACCATGACAGACATGTGACATCTACCAAACCGAACTGGGCCCGCGTGGTACATTATAGCCCACTCCCTTTCGAAGAGAGGAAGGTGGGTTTGTGTCACAGCAGTGGGGACATTATCTATAGGCTGATTATGCTTATGCATGGTGAAAAAACTGGGTATGGCTATAGGCTAGAGATAATAAAAAACGGGGAAGGCTATCCTCTTCAATTTGTAGGACAACAACTTGGAAAAAGAGGAAGCCTGGTAAATGAGACAACACATGTTAAGATCCATAATCAGATGATCGTCTAAAAGCCTGATCACGTATCAGATGTTATGTTCGCTGTTATAAAGATTGGGGTTCCTAAGGAAACAGTGTCGTCATAATATAATGACGGCCATTCCTACAGACAGCGTTTTTTTCAAGATAGCCAGCTTAAGGCCGTAAATTATAACGACACCGATTTCTAAGTAAAGCCTAAATCATATTAACACCAGTCTTATAAAATGACATTTCACAACAAATTCAGGCTTCTAGAAAACGATGGTTAGTCATAATGAAAATTATTATGTCCAAGTCTATATCTATGGTCTAAGGATGCTTGCATAAAGAAGCGGGTTCTCGGTAAAAACAAGTCGGTACCGATCGGTGCGGGTCAAAAAGTGTAAATTTATGCGCTCACACATAAAGAAATAGGTAAAATATGTAACCGTTTCCTTCCGTAGATCAACCTGAAGAGATCTGTAACGGGCGTCGGGCCTGAAAACCGGCTTCTCTTAGTCATAACTTCTAGATTTGATTTCCATTCTATGATAAAAGTTACATAGGATGTATCATTGATCGGTCTTATCGAAGGTTTTACAAGGAAAAATTTTTCAATAAACAGGTACATTAATTGAATTTCATGATGACGTTTGTGAATCATTTCAAAATGATTCACTAGCGAGACTTCGAGATAAACGTCGCTAAACGCGTCATGCAACTAAATTATTAATTGTTTTATGCTATAAATACTTACCTAACCTAACCACCAGACGATTTAACAATGATTTGGTATATTTTAATGAGCTCCAAAATAAATGTTATTCTTATTTGTTTTTTTTTTTATTCTAGCCCGCGCTGTCTGGGGTTTTTATATTATTATTTATTGTTTTTGTTTCCCAAGATTTGTTTTATTTGTTTTACGTTTACATAAAACAGCAATCTTACTTTAGTTAAAACTGACTGTGTAATTATTTTCACTTGTTGTGTAAAAATGTTCATAATTTCGAACGAATTTGCATATTTCTAGAATGTATAGGTGAGCAGGGGAGGGTAAGCATTTTATGTTCTTGGAAATGAGGTTTGCAACTGTCTGTGTCTTTTATACAGGGTTATTGGAAAAACATTAACAACCTCTTAAGAGGTCATTGCACTCATCATTATGAACAACTTTTACTATGGAACCAAACCTGAAATCGCGAAAAAATAATCAGCTGTTCCCTACATTTATGTTCGTATTAACTCGTGAAAATGTAGGAAACAACTGATTTTTTTTCGCGATTTCAGGTTTGGTCCCATAGTAAAAGTTGTTCATAATGTTGAGTACAATGACCTCTTACGAGGTTGTTGATGTTTTTCCAATAACCCTGTATATTTACTAGGATTCTTGTAAGTTTTTATTGCAATGTGAAAAATGTAGGCGCATCTGTGCTGTTTCCCCACATTATCACGCACGCTACTTAGTTTGATGTACAGAATGCATAGTTGACGGCTATGTGATGGGTCTTTTCACACCCTGTTTAAAACAAGCCGTATGCTCGACGGGATTTCATATCGGCAAACATGAACTTCTACTAAATAATAACAGCCGCACAGGTCGATCGATCAAGTTTAGCTACGCTTGCTGCGGTTGGTCTGTGGATGGGTGACCATCTTTACATACCGAGACCCCTCCGTGCCTCGGAAAGCACATGAAGCCGTTGGGTCCCGGCTGTAATTCGTGGTTCTTTGACAACCGTTACTGGTAGTCACAAGCCCGAAAGTCTGACAACCAGTCTTACCAAGGGGTATCGTATTACCCAGTAGCTGGGTTGTGGAGGTTAGATAGGCAGTCGCTCCATATAAAATATTGGTATTCAGCTGCATCCGGTTAGACTGGAAGCTGACCCCAACACAGTTGAGAAAAGGCTAGGCAGATGATGTTGAGGGAATAAATGTGCAAAAATTCTTCCTAGTGCTCACCTTCATTATATTATAAGAAACTCTTCTGCAAAACTTCATGCTACTAAACCCAGCAGTTTAGGTTGTGCGTTGTTTGTCAGTGAATAAATAAATTTAAGGTCCTCACCTCAAGGCTAAGCATACGATGGCAGAGCTGCACGAGCTGCTGCGTGCCCAGCATGTTGATGGTGACGGACAGCTTCAGCTTCTCGTCGAACTTCACCGTCGCCGCCGAGTGGAACACCACTGATATCTGGTGGGAAAGAATGGAGATATAGTCAACACTTTGTTTCATTTGTTCAGTTGGTGTATGAATCAGTTTTGGACTTGGTTTTTCGAGATATTGCGACTCTTCACAACATATCAGAGGGCTGGCCTATTTTTTGGCCAAATAATCAGCATTGCCATGCAAGCCCCGTCGCCGCTCGTTCCTCAAAGAAACTTGGTTCTTTTTCCCAAAACTCAAATAAAAGGTCAGTACTGCTATTCTGTAAAAATCTCACCATGGCAACTTAGGTGAAGTGAGATTAAACTGAGCTGTCAATAGTGTCAATCGCTAGCATCAGATGGAATGACAGCTCACTTGTAGCTCACTTCACCTAAGTTATCACGGTGATATTTTTACAGAATAGCACCGCAGGGTGGAATATTACCTCCAACAGTGAACTGTAATAGCCTGATGAGGGTGACAGACAGATAGGATTTTGACTTACCTTCTGACAAAGCATAGCCTGATCTGCAGCGCTGATGCCCAGCTCTGGTTCGGTGATGTCGCCCACTATTGGAACTATCTTGTTCAGCTCCTGAGGCCGCTCTCTCCGTAAAGTCTCGAACAACTGGGGAAGAAATATTCTTTATCAGTAATTTATTTATTTTATTTATTTATTTTATTTTAAGAAGGCTTACAGACTAACAAACCAATAACATAATATAATAAAAAAAAAAAAAGTTGCTAATAACAAGCCTCCACATATAGTTAAGGAAATAGTCGATAAAAAGAAAGTACATAATACACGTTAATATAATTAATAAGAAAATAGTAGATAAGTTAATTATCCTTGAAAAACGACTGTGCCAAAAGCCGTCTTAAGGTCGCCACACTGGTGCAGAACAAATCAATATTAAGGTCCCTAGGAAGCCTATTGAAACTAAGTGCACTTCTTATTGAGAAAATATTCCGCCTATAATTAGTCATTGCAAAAGGTACATTTAATATCGGCCGTTGACGTAATCCCATCAGATTCGTGCGTAATGACAGATTAGCAACGAGTTCAGGACAGTCAATATAATATAATTGGTTAACTAGAACATAAATAATCTTGGATCTATAAAATACGATCAAAATCGGAACCGATTTGTCTCGGCTGTCATTCGTAGAACCTTGACAGTCATTACGGGCTGTCAAAAGCCCGAAAGTCTGACAACCAGTCTTACCAAGGGGTACAATACTCCGCGGATCAACGGTTTATCGTGCTTTCCGAGGCATGGAGGGGTCTCGCTCACCTATTCACAGACCGACCTCGGTAAAAGTTGCTTAACTTTGAAGATCGACGCGAGCGGCTGTTATTTCTTTGCAACGAGCCCCTCAAACAGTTAATTTCATGCGACCTGAAGGGCAATTCCGTATTTTTAGGAACGTTCCCATTCAATCTCAGTGTCAATCTGTCAAAAATACCTACCTCTAATTTCCCTACATATTTGACAAGTCATTGACATTGACTGTCGCGGAGATGAAATTGCGACTAAATTTTGAACATTTTTAATTACGAGTATTGGTCATTAGTTAATTTATTAATAGACTTGTGTTTTGTTTCACAAACAATACTCATTTTAATTACTTACTAAAAATATTTACATTTCAATACTTATGCAAAGCATAAAGCCACGGTAATAATTATCATCTATCGTTCTGTATGAAGACAGAATACAGTATTCGGACTTTATACAGAACGTGAGGCATACCCACACGCCTCATGTTTGTAATATTTAACTTAGGTAGGTATACTTAATAAATAAATCTTCATGTTTTATCAAACCGTGCGAAACATGGATGGGTCGCTAGATATAAATAAATAAAAAAAGGAATTTAGCGTATGATGAATGAATGAAAGAATAACAAATGATTGAACAACTGACCGGTGACTGTGTTAGCTCGGTGAGGCGTGAGGCAACATCTTGGCCTCGCTTCGGCCTCATCAGTAGGTAGATCTTCTTAATTTTTGGACAACTCCTTAACAGCTTTTCAACCAGCACCTGTGGAACAAAGACGTAGATAATGGTTATAATATTGTCTAGGGGTGAGCGTCGGCTCACGTCAGCAACAACAGGTGGGGTTCAAAATCATGACCCCTCGAAAAGTCATCAAGACGTTTCATGATGACTTCATATTGAGGGATTTTGGTGCTCTTTCTTTCCGCTTCATCTTTTATACTATAGCAAATTTGCTATGTAGATTTATCGCAGTGTATTATGTAGTACCAAGTAGTGCTATTCTGTAAAGTTGATCATTCATATCTATTCACAACCTCGATACGCTTCCGTACCGTATCGAACATCAATCAATGTTATCGCAGGAGTCCTCTAAACGCTGTTCACAAGTCCAAAACCCGAAAATGTTGTCAGTTTAAATCAAATTCCGCCATTCTTCCGACAGCTGTTTGCTGCCTGGAGCAAGGCAAAGCAGGTTATGGAAATGTGTCATTTTCGATATTACTCTCTCTAAGTTAGTCATATCTTTTATTTCTTCAACGTCATATGCGCATCGCGTATTCATCGGGAACGAGGTTACGCAGCCAATGTTTCAACAACATATTTTTGTGTTGCAGGAAATAATTTTGCTAGCAACATTGAATATTATTCATAGCATACAAAAGAGAGCAGTGATGGCCCAGTAGAGCAGTGGTGGCAGTTATAGGTCATGGGTTCGAACCCAGCCAGGAGCTTTACTTTGTGTAAATAATTTATCACTACTGCTCTCAAAACAATGAAGGAAAATATCGTGAGGAAACCGGCATGTCTTACAACCAAATATTCGAAAACGTGTGACATCTACCAACCCGCTCTGGGCCTGCGTGGTAGATTACAGCCCACTCCTTCTCAAGGAGAGGAGGCCTGTGTCCCAGCCATAGATTTTCTATGGTCCCAGCAGTGAGAACATTAGGCCGTGTACACACATTATGCCGCAGCCGCGGTGCCGCTGCAGCTACGGCATAATGTGTAGAGGTGCTTATAGTCTGCTTATTAATATGCTTATGCAAACAAAAGAACATCTCGCAACATAAAACGTTGCTGGCAACTATGTTGTTGCGTAATTATTGCCAAACTTTGCTTCCAATGAATACAGACGGGGGCTCTAGAAGTTTAGACTCATGAGACTGCTCTCTTCGGAGCAGTCCCTACAGGCCAGAGGGGTAATTCTCGTAATTTTAAGAACGTTCACAGTCTGATCTCAGTCTCAAGCTGTCAAAAATACCTCTAATTTTGGATTTTGGACAAGTTTTTGACACTGATTGATTATGAGATTGCGATTAGATTTTGAACGTTTTTAATTACGGGATTTAGCCTTCTGCTGACCCTGCTGTTCCTATGTCAGCAGCCGGATCTTCAAGTAATTAGGTTACTAGTATAAATACTTTTTTCCGAAAGCGAATAGATAAGATAAAGCCAACGTAGTGTTGATAGCGACTAACTCTTTAATCACTTAAAACTTGCATTGATACTGATATTATCAAATTTATATTATGTTGATAATAGTATCGGTGTAGATGAAATTTATAACATCATTTTTTGCTGCTTAGGGACAAAGTCGCAATATGAGTCAGCCGACTAGTGTTGAAAGCGTTTGTGATGACTTTTATATTTGCATAGTTCATTAAAGAAAGAATTATTATAAGAGGGATCCGTGGCTAAATAATAACAGCCGCACAGGTCGATCGATCAGACTAAGCTACGCTTGCCGCGGTTGGTCTGTGGATGGGCGACCATCTTTACATACCAAGAACCCTCCGTGCCTCGGAAAGCACGTTTAGCTCTTGGTCCCGGCTGTCATTCGTGGATCTTTGACAGTCGTTACGGGTAGTCAGAAGCCCGAAAGTCTGGCAACCAGTCTTACCAAGGGGTATCGTATTACCCAGTAACTGGGTTGTGGAGGTCAGATAGGTAGTCGCTCCATGTAAAATACTGGTATTCAGCTGCATCCGGGTAGACTGGAAGCCAACCCCAACATAGTTGGGAAAAGGCTAGGCAGATGATGATTAAAGAAAGAATTATTAATACAACGCGAGATGTATATCATACGTTGTATTGATACCAATCCCGTCTGCGGAGTTTCGCTAGCAAATTTAATTTGACCCTGTATTCAATAAACTATGAAATGAGCATGACAACCACCATTTTGTTTTTTTTTTTTTTTTTTTGTAACGTTTGCAAGCTTTTAAAGACAAATGACGGGATGGAAAACCAAAGTTCTTAAATTCTAAAGCCTTAAAAATTAAGTAAAGAGTATGAAAAAAAAAACAAATCAATCCCATGACAATATTAATCGACAAAATGCATTGAATAACACAACCGTCCTATGACTGTACCACAATTTGAAAGAATGAACTAAAGAAATCTAGTTTATTCCCGACACTAATGAGGACCTATCCAGTATCAGCGGTGAACTGGTGACCTCTCAGGCTCCGCTAATGAGACACAATTGATTTTCTATTGTTTCGTATCAAATAGGATACGCGCGGAGCTTAAGGACAAAGCAGCTTGGTGTATAATGTTAACTTACAACATTGTTACATTTAGTATTTTGAGGTATATCATTTGTGAACGTATGGCAGAAATATTTAGGACTTGATAAATAACCTAAACGATAAGGCGAACACCGGTGAGCCAGAAGGTTTTTGAAAACCTGCGCCCTAATTGCGTAACACACTATCAATCATAATCTGAATCATTTTGAAGGATGTTGCTAAGCCTACTAATATTATAAACGCCAAAGATTGTGAAGATGGATGGATGTTTGTTACTCTTTCACGCAAAAACTACTGAACGGATTTCGATGAAACTTCACAACACACACACACACACTTCACACTTCATTTATACATCAGAATAACACATAGGCTACAATTTATAAAAAAATTGTTTGATTTGGCCATACTATATCGATAAGTATCAAGTACGTCGGAAAAATTCCAGCCCTCTGAGAGCTATCTTGGCGTGCGCTGCCTACCAGTGGCTTCCTAGAGAGCGTTTTTTGAAACCTCGCTGCCATGTTTTGCATGACGACCGTCACAGCAGCCGGTATGTCTCGGCCACAGCTAGGAAACCGTAGTTTCAGTAAGTATAAAAGGTTGTTCTTCTTACCTTCCCCATGAAACCGGTACCACCAGTGACAAAAACAGACTTATCAGCATAAAACTCAGCAACTGGCACGTACTCCTGACTCCCAGGTACATAATGCCCACCAGACAAACAGGACGCCATTTCGAAATACTTTCCCTTCACAAATCTCACGCTTGAACACTTGCTAAATACATCAAAACTTGTCTAATTCCAGTTAACATGTGCGGGTTTTCACAGGTTCTCCGGTTGTGTTGGTCTAGTGTATCAGCAGGCTGCGGGTTGTTTCAACATGGTTGTTTGTTTACACCTGGAAAGATAGAGAAATAGGTTAGTTGGTTGTTGAGGTTTTAATAATAATAATATCCTCCTGACCGATTTAAACGACATCGCGGCAGGCCGAGTCGAAGATGGCGGGACGAGCTTGACTCATACCGAAAGACAGAATTTTGTAGAAAAGGGAGAGGGAGGACTTTGCCCTGCAGTGGGACAATACAAGCTAATATGATAGACCGATTTCAGTCACCGTGGCCGATCTCAAAGGAGTTTAGCCAGGTACTCGGGAGATATTATAGTGCACAAGTGTGCGCAAACACAGGTGCACTCTCTGTTTCTTTACTCTCATAGTCCGACGGGACGGCAATCCGACACGATCGGAGAGATATAAAGCGCAGGGTCAACGGCTTTAGGTACAGACGTCAGCACATCAAGCTACCCGAAACTGTAAAATTTTCCCAATCAACTTTGAACCTTATCCTTTAGTGATAAAGTTGAAAAATCTGTTAAAGAAACTTGACAGATTGCAGTAGCTTGATGTGCTGGCGTCTGTACGTGCTATCCGAGGCACGGGGGTATCACACCACCAACTCCGAAATTCCGGACTGCCACTGAGAATTTCCTAATGGCAATACCCAGTAACACTTGGAATGGAACCCACGAAACCAACCAACGGGGTAATCAGAGTTGTTGAAGTTATGATGCACTAAACGTAAAAATTAAGAGTTTCATTCTTTGATCTCGTAAAACGTAATTCTGTTCTTCTGTTCTGATGATCCCTATGTATTGTTCAGATCACTTTTAAATAGTTTTTCTCAAACAATAGCACAATATTTTATTCGAACCCTGGCATACTATTTCCAGTAGTTTAAAAATAGGAACGGCCCTAGGATACTCCCTTGAGGTACTCCAATTTTTACTACTGATTACTGGCAGTTAAAAAATAGTAATAGTTTACTTTAAATAAAGTTCTAAGTACTTTTACTGTCTGTATTTTGTTGTAAGTTTGTATTTATTAGTATTGCAGAGTCCCTCGGACCTTCAAAATCCAGATATGAATCGATATTTTAAATTTTCTTAATTTTTCTAACTGTTTTAAAGTAAACTATAATATTAAGCAGGGGCCTTGCTCAAGTGCTATAGGCTCATCGCCATCGACTATTTTTGTATTCTTCGTCTTAGCTTGACGATGGCAATCTAAATGGACTCGGCCCAGAATCCGGCTACGTGTTTGGCACCATCACTAGCGTCCATCAGTATTTGTATTAATAACCCTTATTCTTTGACACTATTTAACACCATAATTACCTTATCTTATTATTTTATTGGGCAAGCTGTGGTCTCCTATAAGTGAAGGAGTGCACTTACTTAAGACCTGATGTTGCCTTTTATTTTATGTGTCATGTATTGTGTACATCTTTTGTTGGAAATCCTAAATAAATAAATCTATATTAACAGCATTTCAATAATAAACAGGAAGCAACTCCTTGTAACCTCAACCTTCATATCTATTGCAACAGTCACCAAGAATCATGATTGTTTATTGCCAAAAAATCCTTGCGATTATAAGGCCGACAAGTTTGCTAAAACTTATAAGTTCATTCGCTTTGAATAAGGATTTATTAGCAAAATATACACGAGGATTAAAGGATCGAGGGCAAAGTTGATGTCTATTTTTGCAGTTTAAAAACCATCAATAAAGTTAAAATAAAGAGAGAAAAATAGGTTTGTGTCATAGAAACACCTGAAACTCGTGCGTACCAAAAATATAAGTACTTATATTTTAATAATAAAGAAAAATAAGAAAACGAAATAGATGTGCATCCAATCACGAGCACAGAAAAGAAATATGAGTACGTCGTAACTGTGATATGAAGGCTTCATCTCAGCATTATGCTGTGCTATGGCACCCACAGCATAGCGCCAATTTTCAGTCTATATACAAAATACTGTCTCCCATTGAAGCCGTGGCAGATATTTTTATAGCACCTTATATAATAGAAAGAGAAAGAGATATATAGTTTTTATGATTTTCGAGGGTGCTAAAGGCAATTGTGAGGTTAAAAAGGAAATCCAAGATGGCGACTGCGAAAATTTTAAACTGACGAAAAATTTTAAAATTTTCGCATCTGCCATCTTGGATTTTTCGGCCTCATCCCTCTGATTTTCAACTTGAGCTTCGTTCCTGCCGGGGGTCCCCCGACTTCCCACATTTTTTATTTATATTCTACACGTGTTTCTGTGACAATAAAACTTTTCTGTCTTTTCCAACAATTATTGTTTGAATAACATTATTCAAAGGTAAGTGAAAAATCATCGACGAAAATTGAGGTTACAAAATTACCCTCAATTGTCAAATTAAAAACATCTTAAAGTAATTTGAAACTAGAATTTTGGGTTTATGTTTTCATATAATCAAATAAAAGCACTACATTTGTAAGGGACTCTACAAATTGGCATCCACAGATCCATTTGTTTACATTTTCCAGACCATAACCGCATTTCCTAATGTTTAATTTTCTCGGCTCTGCTCCACTCCATCGCAATGGAGTGCCAGCCTTAGACAAATAAGCTTTCAGAGTGTTGGTACTTTTATTTGACCCCTAACCATAAAACAATAAACCATAGAAAATACTAATAAGAATACACAATGTCAATGTAAAAAAATGTTCTTAAAATTCTGCATTTCATTGTAAAATGCCAAGGTGTTGACAAGTTTAAGGCTAAAATAGTTAAAATGCTCTGTAGGTCACATAAATATTCATAAAAAATAGCGAATAGATGGAGAGCAGTGGTGGCCCAGTGGTAATGGCTTACGAGTTGTAGGTTGTGGGTTCAAACCCAGGCAGGCGCTTTACTTTTAGTAAATAATTTCATCACCACTGCTTTCAAAACGATGGAGGAAAACATCGCGAGGAAACCGGCATGTCCTAGAACCAAATATTCGAAGACATGTGACGTCTATCAACCCGCACTGGGCCCGCGTGGTAGATTACAGCCCACTCCCTCTCGAAGAGAGGAGGCCTGTGTCCCAGCAGTGGGAACACTATAGGCTAATTATGTATGTTATGTTATGTATGCAATTACATAATTGCAACCACAAAGATCTTCCGGCAAAATTGCGTATTGGTAAAAGTCGTAAAAATGTATATGATAATATTAATTGTCAAATAGAAGCAGCAGGTAGTAAACAAAAGATCTTTTTAATGACCATTTTAAAATTCATAATTAGTCTAAAAATAGTTTAGTTATGGTTGTTTCATTCATTAAACACAACTTGATTATGAATGATCTTACGTCACATAGACTATAGAAAATTAGCTGTCAAAATAAATTCGGTAGTTTTTTATTAAGGAAAAGAGGTACAGCATTAATCAAAGAAATTGAATAATATCTACTCTCGCAAAATTCTTAAGGATAATATATGTTTGCATTCGGCACCCTAATTGCATAACACACTATCAATCAGAATCTGAATAATTTTGAAGAATATAGTTCATCCATTGCTTCATATGTCCGAAAAATATGTCTTTTCAACAACGTAAATAACGCAATGAATGTTTTTGAACTGTCAAAATGAAAGCCATTCCTACTGTTAATGTGTTACGCAATCACCCCGCAGGATCTTGACTCCTAACGAGGCAAAGCGAGGCGAGTGCCAGCCAACTAGCAATGGACAGGATTGTGTGGAAAAGATAGAGGGAGACATTGGCAATTGACAATGTCTCACTGCAGGGCAATGTCACATTGCCCTGCAGTGAGACAATACAGGCCACTTAGATGAAAAAAAATCTGTTGATGAAAAACGATAAAGAATTTAGGGCCTCTAAACACTAGCATCTATCGAACACCGTGTGTAAACCCTTTAGGGTCAGGACATGGCATTCGACGGTTTGTCCATACAAAAAGAGCTCAAAGTATGGCACGACACACGTATCCTTTCGCATCGACGCGACGAACGCGCTCCGGCGTAGTGTGCTTCTTTTCAATCGGCTCTGTATCTATACATAGTATAAAACAAAGTCCCTTCTCGTGTCTATCTGTATGATCGCTTAGATGTTCTAAACTACTCATTTCACCATCATTTTGAGCATTTATTCCGGAAGGTTTATGAGTATAACATACTAACTTCTGCTCGCGACTTCGTCCGCGTGAAATTTCTTGTTCCCTCGATCCACCCTGTCGCATCGCATCGTCTGCCCGCGCTGTTACTTAATTTTCGCTTAGTTCTTTCCGACTTTTTTCTTTTTGCCTGCTCAAAAGGGCCCTAGTGTGATGTTAAATAGCCTTTCTCAAGAATTAGGCTATCGATTGCAAAAATATTTTTTTCAAATCCGTCTCTTAGTTCCAGAGATTAGTGCGTTTACACAAACAAACTCTTCAGCTTTATTATTAGATTAGTATAGCTTATTAAAAACATATATTGAGCATAGAAATCTCGTTGTTTTGACATGTCGCCATTGCACCCGTGCGAAGCAGGGGCGGGTCGCTAGTAGTTTTAACAGATTCCAAAACTACGTACCAGAAATTACCAAGTTAACATATTGTCGTACATACCTATAGAAATAACTTAAAAATCACCGTAGCGCAAGTTAATCTTCTTAAAATAGACAACGTTCTGAAAAAAAATCAATAGAGAGTTATCATCAATTCAAACTACTAAATTAGGTATTTAGGTACGCTGCACCCATTTCATATCAATGGGCTGTTTTCATTCAAAAGTATTATTTCAAACTGATCACCAGTAAGGGAAATAAAACTTATTCTATTTCTGGATATGTCATGAACATAAAAACACAAGCAGCTGGATGCTTTACTGTCATTTTCGTCTCTTATGAGCTACATTTGAGCGCACTTATATGTGGTATATCGTATCTCATATATCTTTGATAGGACATATAGTTCGAACCAACTGATTGAGAGTGTTTGACTAGTAAATTGTAGTTGAAAAACAAAGGAAAATGATTATTATAGAAATCCTAGATCATTGTCCAGATGCTTGCCAAATATTCATACATTATTTTATAAGTTTTATGTAATGTCAACAAAAGAAAATAATATTTCAAAAATAACATTTCTAAACAGCTGAGGACTGAGTTATGTAACACTGAGTTATGTAGCTGGACCGTTGTCCAGCATTGGACTGCAATGGATTCATCACATTGATTGATAGATTCAACCTGAACTCCTAACCTCTCACTAGGTGCGGATTTCTGGGTCCAAATAAAGAAAAATCTGGAAATCTAAATCCAAATATCACAAAATCTGTTCTTACCAAAAAAGCCGTACAAAAAAAATTAAAACTTTTCTCTTGAAACAACAAAACGTCAATACATGTAGAATCAAAGTATGCAACAGCCAAAGCACTTGTATTTTGCTTTCAGATACATTTTTAATAGTCACAAGCACGCCCCGATGTAAATAATATACGTTCATGTACGTAAGTTTATCAATTATTCACTTTTTATTTTATCGGTTTTCAGATAGGCGTAATCTATGCCTTCATTTTGACGTCTCCAGTCATTTTTTATATTTTTATTTTCTTGGTTTTGGCCAGTTTTGGAAATGAGGTTGAGGTTGGAGTTAACTTTGAAATAACGTAAAATAGTCTGAAACATCTTTCAATGAATATGTTTTTTTTGCGGATTTGGGGCTCATGGCTATGTAATAACAGCCGCACGGATCAACCGATCAGGTTAAGCTACGCTTGCCACGGTCGGTCCGTGGATGGGTGACCATCTTTACATACCGAGATCCCTCCGTGTCTCAGAAAGCGCGTTAAGCCGTTTGGTCCCGGCTGTCATTCTTGGATCTTCGAAAGTCGTTACGGATCGTCAGAAGCCCGAAAGTCTGACAATCCGTCTATACCAAGGGGTATCGTGTTACCCAGTAACTGGGTTGTGGAGGTCAGATGGCAGGCTCCATGTAAAAAAACTGGTATTCAGCTGCATCCGGTTATACTGGAAGCCGACCCCAACATAGTTGGGAAAAGGCTAGGCAGATTGATTTTGATCTTTCAATGAATCTGTTAAGAATTGATGCATTCCTTTAAATGATTATTCACGACCGCAGGAACTTAATCATTAATTTTTTTCAATCATTATTATAAAACCTATCTCCTCAATATTAGGTAGGTACAGAGTACAGACATCATCACATCAAGCTACCCGAAACTGTCAAATTGTCCCAATGAACCTTGAACCCTATGCTTTAGCGATAAAGTTGAAAATCTATTATAGAAATTTGACAGATTGTAGTAGCTTGATGTGCTGGCATCTGTACATGGTTATAAAAATAAATTAAATAATGATCTTAATCCCCGACACAATCAAGCGGACATGAATTTCATTTACTAAGGGCTGATTTTTCAACCGACAGATAATTTTTATTCGTGGAATCAAATTGACGTCTGACAGTTTTTGTATGGAAGAACTGTCAAAAATTAAAAATTATTCCTCCGATAAAATTATCTGGCGTTGGAAAATGGAAAGTTGATTGGCTGCAATCCCTTGAAGCAGTGAAAAAATCAAACTTCTAAGTCAACGCAATAAGTAGTTACATTACAAAAATAATGATTTTAAAACTATTTACATAGCTACAAATTTGTACAGAGCCCTCGGTGCGTGAGTCCGACTCGCACTTGACCGGTTTTTTTTATCATTGTTCCTGTCAACCAAAGTACCTGCCATCTAATATCTTCACCACCCTTGGTTGACTGGTAGAGAATGCCTAAACATGAAGTCCGCTCCATTTTTGTTTTATTGTCCCATTTTTTGTGTGTGAGAAGATTAAATAAATTCCCAATAACACTTTGCCCGACCTGAGAATCGATCCTAGAACCTCATCAATCAACTCAGCGTATTGCAATCCAATGCTGGACATAGGCCACTGACCTCTCCCAGACTGCGCCACAACACCCTGTCCTCCGCCTTCCACATCCAGTCCGTCCCAACCACTTTCTTTAGGTCGTCCGTCCATCTAGCTGGAGGGCGTCCCACACTACGCTTGCCGATACGCGGTCTCCACTCAAGGAATCGCCTGGTCCACCGGCCATCGGTCCTTCGACAAACATGGCCAGCCCACTGCCACTTCAGTTTGCTTACTCTGCAAGCTATGTCGGTAACTCCGGTTCTTATCCGGACAATTTCATTCTTAGAACCTCATGCTCAGTGCATTACAGGTAGATTTTTTCTGCTGTAACTATCCTTATCGTAACAGGTATGGCAGTCTACCGACTTAGTTTTCGGCTATCATTTTGATTGATAACTGAAAATTGGGGCCAGATTTCTTTGGTCTGTTTTTTTATCACTATGCACAAACATAGGATTCCTATCGTCATAGCTTATCGGTTGATAACCGAGTATCGTACCTAAATATAGTGAACAACTATTTGTATATACTATGGTATGCCTCAAGGGTGGTCCCATATACATTTTTATTAACGTTGCTTGGGTAGTTTTTGAGTTAGCTTCAATAATATGAATTTATTCCTTTGATGATGTTTTGTCTTCCGCTACTACTCTTATAGCCATCTACATTCATACTCAAAAAAACACTAACGACATTTCCTTCACTGCAGGATATTATTGCTTATTATTTTTATTGGTTAAACCCACACTTGCATCCACAAGATGTAATAACAAATACCATAGTATTATATCATAGTTAAAAATTTGATGCTAGCTTATCAGTATATTAAAAACAGCGAAATTAATTCATACGACCGTGGCACGGTTTTATAAATTAATATCTATATATATCGGATATATAATAAATTGATTGTCAAAAATATAATAGACTAATCGGGTAATATTATGGAATTATTCACGCTTCACTTGTAAAAAGGATGAGCAGTATTCAAGGTAGTCGAACCGGACTAACTTGATTTTGAAGAAATATGATTGATTTTGATAGATTAGGATGTCAAAACAGAAGGTCTAGGAAGTCTAGACTGTAGATTTAGACACTCTTTTTAATGCTGTTATTTTATATATTATTAGCCTCGGGAAGTACGTTAAGCTGTGGATCCCGGCTATGCTTCGTAGTTCTTTGTCGTTAAGGGTAGTCAGCTGCCCTAAAGTCAGTCAACCAGTCTTACCAAGGGATATTATATCACCCAGTTACTGGGTTGTGCTGGTCAGATAGGGAGTCGCTCCATGTGAAATAATGGCATTCAACGACATCCGGATTTCAAAAAGACGAATCCTGCTAACCCCTCAAAGTAGAAAGCGTGCGTACAGTTAGGCGAATTGAATCAATAAGGACAAGGTCGTACGATGCCCCCACGTACCCGGCGTCGACGCCCAGGGCCGGGCGAAGGACTAGGGAACTTTACGCTTCGTTTACGCCCGGGAGAGTAAGTGCGGCGATCTACTGGCTTAGTGACACTGGCGCGTGGTTTTGATAATAGAATAATGTACGTACTCAGGATTTTGTAATAATTTGATTTATTTTTGTCCTTGGAGTTTCTTGCCCGTTCTTCTCCATAGTGATCTACGTTTTGGAATGGTCAACTAGCTTCAACTTTCTGACTAACTGACCAAATCTTTGACAGTTCAAAAGTGCCTGTAAATGGTTTAATGAAATAAACGCTTTAAGTTTGATATTGGAGTTGAAATTGACATTTGAAACCGACTTATCTCATGTGTAGAGGGTTATTAAAGTGTCCAATTGGCTAATCATTAATTAGTTTACAACGCTAATAAAAATAGATGTCCCGTTAAAATAAAAGTACTTTTATGATGAGTCTACTAAGCGAATGCGAGTCTTCGGTTTTTGATCGTTATGGCTCGAACTAGGCAAGGCAGACTACATTTTTCTGTTATTTCTTGAACGGTATGTAACTAACTATATAAAACATTGACTCACTGGAGCTCAACCTACTAATACTAGGTACTTCGATCAACAATAGTACAATATTTCCGATGAGCGTATCAAAAACGGCCGGAAAAATAAGACCACAAGTAATGTTGTGGTCTTATTTTGCAGCATAGTTTTTTCAACCTTCTTGCTTAGAAATTACGTTTTATTTTTATTTAAAAAATACGTTTACTTTTCAATCAAAGTAGTAAATATATTGCAAACGATAATACACTTTATGTTTGAGTGTTAAGGTTTATAATCAAGTTATATGCAGTCGCGGCCACTTGAGCGATGTGTTTTTGTTCCTAATCCTTAATAGTGCTATAGAGGTCGGTATGAGGAACAGGGTACAAAGTTCACTCATCCTCCATAGAAAAGGGAGGATCCTCCGACCAGACGGGTGTTGTGCCTGGCGGGCAACTGCCCGATGATTCATTTTGGGCCATTGTATGTTGTATATACATATAGTTGCGCGGTATACTCTGCTTGCGAGATGCAGGATTTTGCGTGACGTTAGTATGACGCGTCGTTCGCATGTGGCGTTGCAGATAGGTACCGCTACAGTGCTATTGTTGATCGAAGACTAGGTATCTTAAAGCTATTTTTTTTTAACAGCTAAGTGGGACTTGGAGCGATAAGTAATACACAAAGTAATAGGAGAAATTACTGTCCCGCCAGTACTAAGCAAGTGACTCTACCAAGGTGAATGCGCC
Source organism: Hydraecia micacea (assembly GCA_914767645.1). Classification (NCBI taxonomy): domain Eukaryota; kingdom Metazoa; phylum Arthropoda; class Insecta; order Lepidoptera; family Noctuidae; genus Hydraecia; species Hydraecia micacea. The sequence goes on from OU611804.1 coordinate 4,589,161, forward strand.
GTCCTTCTTAACACTCAAATGCGTCTATGTGGGAAGTTGGAACAAATTGTGTAGAAACAAAGTACTGGGAATGTTAGATAATCTGTCGTAGATTACATTGGTATATATACCTAGATATTGGGGCTCGTGGCTAAGTAATAACAGCCCCTTGTGTCGGTCAATCAGGTTAAGCTACGCTTGCCACGGTCGGTCCGTGGATGGGTGACCATCTTTACTACCAAGACCCCTCCGTGCCACGGCAAGCACGTTAAGCAGGTGGTTTCGGCTGCTACTTTCGGGGTCTTCATAAATCCGTGACAACCAGTCTACCAAGGGGTATCTTCTTACCCAGTAACGTGGTTGTGGAGGTCAGATAGGCAGTCGCTCCATGTAAAATACTGGTATTCATCTGCATCCGGTTAGACTGGTAGCCGACCCCAACATAGTTGGGAAAAGGCTAGGTAGATTGGTTGATCTAGCTAGATATTGCAGAAACTTTCAAGTATAATCAGCCTATAATATTCCTCCTCTCTTTGAGAGGGAGTGGGCTGTAATTCACCACGCAGGTCCAGTGCGGGTTGTTAGATATCACATGTCTTCGAATTTTTGGTTCTAGGACATGCCGGTTACCTCACGATGTTTTCCTTCACCGTTTTGAGAGAAGCTTACAAACTCGTCAGACATTTTAAAGATAACAAAACCGATTTTTAGATCAATGAAACACAAATCAATCAATCAATAGTTCTGTACACACGAGGCTAGGGTGACTAGCTTGCTAGCTTCAAAAACTAGCCTAGTGTAACCCGGGTGTTAGAGACACAATACAAAATCAAGACTGTGGAATTCGCACTTTAATAGCAATATGAAACAAGTGATAAACGGACTGGTCCGTGGATTTAAATGGCACTTATTTTTAACCTACTTAGGTTGCCTGACAAATGTCATCCGTCGAATGGTATGAGACCCGAAATGGAGCGTGGGTGATGTACGGTCGCAGGAGATCATCGTTTAAGTGGCTTCACTTTCTATGGTAGCTAGTGGGCTGTAAAAGGAATTTTTAATAATTTGGCACAGCTGCAGAATCGGGCTAGACTGGGAGAGAGCGAGTGGCCGTAGGTATAGACGATTTATTACGGTCAGGTAGCCTACCATGATCTAATTAAAAAAACGATTCAAAAACAAGACATTTCAGTTTAGGTTCCTAAACTGCATCGCTTGAGCTGCTCTATGGACGTCATGGTACCAAACAAGTATGAATGAAACCAAAACTTGCGACTCAGTTTGGGACAATCGCTGTCAGCAGATGGCATGGCCTAAACTGAATCGTTAAACTGACGTCATGGTACGAATTAGAAGAACAGTTCAGTTTAGGTCCTAAAATGGATCGCATTAAGAGCTTGTGGTAGGCCCCCTGGATCCCCTGCTAGTTCTTCTTCTGTTTTAATCTCTGTCTTATAAATCCACTTTATCTAGGTTACTCTTTTCGACAGGTAAGTACAGTCAAGAGAAAATAAACGTTTCATGTTTTACAAAATTAAATAATGTTTTTTTTTTAAATGACCCATGCGTGCTCGACGGGATTAAGGCCACGGCTACACCCGGATGATTTCCATTGCCAAGTACTCTCTGGTCTTGAAAGGTACTTTTGAATTGTCAAAGGAGTCGGTTATTTAGAAAAAAAAAAATAAGCTTGTTGCCTCTATCAAAGGGCATCAAAAAATTCTTCCGCATTGCTGTCAATAGTAAACGTGCCCAAATGGCTGGCAGCATTGCCACGTTGTATAGTATTTTAAAATTTTCAGCAGCTCCAACAGTATTTTCCAATGCTAATCAATTTATTTATGCGTCCTTATGGAGCAGGACCAGCTAAATTTACAAACTGCACGGTTCTACGCTATAGAAATCATCTTCTATAAATCTGTCTATATAGCCAGTTTTGGCAAGCGGTGTCGCGGTCTGGCTGATCGCCGCTATGCAGTTCCGTACTCCTCTATGTGGTTGATATGGCCACAGAATAGCTGGAATACAACGAACTTGGCCAGTCTAATACCAGGTAAGATTAGCGGCTTTTCAAGTACCGTCAGTGATTTGTAGTGAGCGCACCGTAGTGTCTAGAATCTTATCCAAAAATTTAACATTCAAGATGCTTCTCTGCTCGTTTACTGTGCTATAAAACTCGTTATCATAATATTCATAATAATTCTGTCCATTTTCCAGGTTTATTTGATGTCGGCGCAGCATGATTTTTCCCTACTTATTAGTCGTCATCTCAGAGTTCACTTTCTTCATAAGTAATAGTGTGGTTGTTGTTTTCCTTGTAAATTATACAGTTTCTAGTTTTATTATACCACCAAGGTATCACACCGAATATCTATCATCTTTTACTTTTCTTTGGTGTGATTTTTTTTTTATAGCTGAATGGGCCCGCTCTTGACCTCGATCACGCCTGACGGAAAGCGATGGACGAGGTCTATGGTCTTTTCTTATAGCCATACACATTCAAGCATAACACTTTCTTGTCATAATTACTCATTCCTCCACATCACATGTCCATACCACGACAATCGGCTTATCACTAACGCTATTTATTGATTTTCTATTGTTTCGTTACCGATAGGTCACGCTCGGAGCTTGACCGGTTAAAACTTCCTCTTACATACTCATTCCTGGAACATCTATATGATATGTGCCTCTATAAGGCATGAGGAACAGGGTGTAAAGTTCACTCATCCTCTATAGAAAAGGGAGGATCCTCCGACCAGACGGATGTCGTGTCTGGTGGGCAACTGCCCGACGATTGATGTCGGGTCGTTGCATATCAAACTCAAACTCAAAGCATTTATTTCAATTAAACCATGTACAGGCACTTTTGAATTGTCAAAATTAAATAGTCGGTCAGTTAGTCAGAAAGTTGAAGTTAGTTGCTCATTCCAAAATGTAGATCTCTATGAAGAAGAACGGGCAAGAAACTCCATGGACACTCTTTTAAATCAAGATATTACAAAATCCTGGGTACATTATTCTTGTTGCTTCTATATGTGAAAACAATCTAAAAAAAAACATCAATGAAGAAACAATTCAAAATATAAGATTAAAAATAAACCTTGGCAGTTAAGAGATGATGAACATGACGCGTGGATCAGCATCATCCAGCTCAACCATTTTGTAGGGAAACGAATGATCCAACACACGCGCCACCATTAGTGAGACATTTAAATGAGCATGATGCTAGTTGCGAGGTAAACTTTGCTTGTGCGATGCAGGATTTTACGTGACGTCAGTAATCAGTATGATGCGTAGATGCGGCCTACAGAGTAAGAATATACACATCAATTGAAATATTATACTTTACACATATAAAATGACCTCCTATGCAACAAATAAAACTTAAAACACAATGCAGCCTCAGTTTAGGCAAACCCCAGTCGGATATTTCTCAAAGAAACTTGGCACTGGAACGGATTGAAAATCGGTAAAATTCAGGTTTGTTTTTATGGACCAATTTAATGGCTCCCGAGCGATTTGAGCCCGTGCAAAGCCGGGGGCTAAACCAAGCTTGTGTCAAACTTTTTTTTCTGTTTGTTGGTTTGCAGAATTTTTGACTGTATTTTTTACTACGTGGGTCTTAATGGTCTGTGTTCCACGTAGTGGGGAAGAGTAGTGGTCGATTTGTTCTTGCGCTGTAAGTATGGTAAATTGAGAACTGACTGACGGTATAGATGTATGAGGACCAGGGATGAACAGAAATGTTCACTTATCCTTCATAGAAAAGGGAGGATCCTACGTCCAGTCGGGTGTTGTGTCTGGTTGGCAACTGCTCGACGATTGATGTTGGGACGTAGTAGGTATATATGCTAGTTACGCGGTAAACTCTGCTTGCGCGATGCAGGATTTTGCGTGACAACAGTGTGATGCGTAGTTCGTATGTGGCAATGTAGATGCCGCCACAACGGTAAAGAAAAACTTTGTTACAGCACAGCAGACCTGGGTATCGTATGTTCAGCTCAGTAGTGGCGCTTGTGACAAGACCAACAGTAAATCTAGTACAATAAAATTGAAACAAAAAGTTCCCGCCTAATAAAACACTCATTGCGGTCAATGAATTGAGCGAAGTTATTTAGGTGATTCCAAAGACGAATGTTTTCACTTTCATTTAGAAAGCATTTGGAATTATCACAGCAAGGTTAGTTACCTTCAAGATTTAAAAGGTTTCTGTGTAGCATAAGCATAATCAGCCTATATTGTTGCCTCTACTGGGACACAGGCCTCCTCTTCGCGAGAGGGAGTGGGCCGTAATTCACCACGCGGGCTTATTGCGGGTTGGTACATGTCACATGTCTTCGAATTTTTTTGTTCTAGGACATGCCGGTTTCCTCACGATGTTTTCCTTCACCGTTTTGAGAGCAGTGATGATTCAATAATTGACATAAAGTAAAGCGCTCGTAAGTTGCGGCCGTTTCCACTGGGCCACCACAGCTGTTTTCTGTGTAATCCCTCTTTAAAAATAGGTAAATGAGATTCGAAGCATATCCAGTGAACATAGCAAGTCAACACACTCAGAGTTTATTTCGGTTTTTCTTCTCACAGTAGTCAGTTAAGACACACTGAACTCATCTACTTTTAAAATCATAATTTATATTTGTCGTGTAAAAGTGTTTTTTTTAACCAATTTACAGAAATGTGGGTCGAAACGCTCAGGTCATGGGGCCCGAGTGTGCGTCTCCTTTTTAAGGAAATTTCTCGCCAATCGATCGACACTTCACGTGACCAGAGAGCTGGCTCGTTCTTTGGCCAAAGAATTAGCATTGCCATTCAACGTGGCAATGCTGCCAGTCTTCTGGGCTCGTTTCCTGAAAACAGCGATGCGGACGAGTACTTCGACGCCTAAGTGTCCTTTTGATTTTGTATTTATTTGTAGAGTTAGTTAATTATTTAACTTAGTACCTAGAGTAAATAGTTCTATACGTACAATAGAATTTATTCACAGAAATAATGATCATTTGTCACATACTTCAATCTGAAAATGTAGTACAGTATACTTAACCAAATAATAATTGACGCCTCGGCGACTGCTGCTAGAGGCGGTCGTCAAGGCGTCTCCGTGCCGCGTGCGTGCATATATGGCCTCTAGAGTGTGTTGTATAATTGTGCCACCACATACAGTTGTACGAGAATCGTGAGAGATTATTGTAGACAGCTTAGCCGATGCATTCGTCGCGGGCTCATTAGCAATCATGTGAGCAGTTCCTATTCCTATATCCATAAGCGATCTGTTAGATTCTAAGCTATCGCATTTGTTATGTATGTTTAGAAATTGGTATAAATAAACAGATTCTTCCTGCTGTGTGTGACTATCATTTGTTTATTTGTGGTCGGCGCAACATGTCTTTTTCTTCCATACTTCTCTATTAGTCGTCATCTCGGTAGTCACCCCTCTTTCAGCCATATCATCTTTCACACAGTCCATCCATCGTTTCTTTGGTTCCCTTGCTCTTATAGCCATCTACATTCATACTTAAAACTTGCCTCACGACCTTTTCCTCTTCATCAATCTGTCCTAATCCTAATTTATTTGTAGTTGATGTGTGTGGCATAATCAGCCTATAATGTTCCCACTGCTGGGATACAGGCCTCCTCTTTGTGAGAGGGAGTGGGCCGTAAACACGAACTCAGTGCGGGTTGCTAGATGTCACAAATGTTTTCGAATTTTTGGTTCTAGGACATGCCGGTTTCCTCACGAGGTTTTTCAAGCTTCAAACTGATGTGCTCTAAAATTCTACACTATCTCTTGCATTTTCACACTTATTTCGTACTAGCAGCGCCCCGCGGTTGCACTCTCATAAGTATCCCGTGGGAATATCGGGATAAAAACTATAATATGTCCCTTCCCGGGACTCAAACTATCTCTATACGAAATTTTATCTAAATCAGTTTAGCGGTTTAAGCGTGAAGAGGTAACAGACAGAAACACTTTCGCATTTATAATATTAGTACCTATGGATTTCATGTACTTTTGTCAGATATATGGTATTTATTCTTTCTTTCTTCTAAATCTAATATCAACTTCTTTATGGGCTGTGCGGAAAACCTCAAACGGCGAGAATATGCCAACCTAATTGGGAGTTATATTATGTTCAAGCCGTTTGGGATTGAACCACTAGGGTCATGAGGTTCAAGTGCCCACTTGATTTTTCGAGACATCGCCAAGTGGTTGGTCGACTCTTAACGTGACCAGAGGGCTGGCCTATTTTTTGGCCAAAGTATCTGCATCGCCATACAACGTGGCAATACTGCCAGCCTTTTGGGCACTTTTCCCGCTGATAGCGATGCGAACGAATTTTTGCTGCCCTAAGATTCTCTACCCTTGTTTTGTTTTATATACACGTACATTGTTATTATTTTAAGTCTACTTACACTTATTTATGAGATTACTAGCTGCGCCCTGAGGTTTCACTCGCATAAGTTTCGATCCCGTGGGAATATCGGGATAAAAGTAGCCTATATGTTAATCCAGGGTGTCAGCTACCACCATATAAAATTTTATCAAAATTGGTCCAGCCGTTTGAGCGGGAAGAAGTAACAAACATATAAACACACACACACTCACAAACTTTCGCCTTTATAATATTAGTGTGATTTTTATTGCGGTCTATAAAATCACAGCAGCATACATGGTATTGACAACAGTATCAGGACTTTGGAAACCAGTGTGAGACAATATAACACTACAAAACTTTTTTACAAAAAAAAAAAACAACCGACTTCAAAAAAAAACTACAAATTGATAAATAACTTTAATTTCGGAAGTCGGTGTCGTTGGTTCCGCATTTTCGTTTTTTGACACCGACTTCCGAAATTAAATATCACTTTTTAGTTTTTTTTTGAAGTCGGTTGTTTTTTGTTTTTGTAAAAAAGTTTTTATTTTTCACTTTTTAGTTGTACCTACTCCACACGAATTCAACTAACACTAGTGCATTGAAGAATTGAAGACACCGACTAGAAGAATCATCAAAATTCGCATAGAAATGCCGGAGATGCAGTACATTTATGCATATAACATCGCACATAAGAATAATTACATAATGTATTATATACTAAAACCTTCCTGAAAGTATGTAGATCACAATAGTGAAAGAATTATCAAAATTGGTTCATTAGTTTTTGAGAAAATCGCGGACATACAAACATACATAAATACATACGGATCGAATACAGAACCTCCTTTTTTGAAGTCGGTTAAAATGCCATAAACGCCGTTCCGTTTAACATAGGACATGCCACTGGGCCTTAGTCACCTTTTAAGAAAGCCGAAACGAGCACGCGACTTTGACCCATATTTAAAACTTTCTCTGTGTGCTTGTAATCGTCCACTATTGAGTATAAGCCCTCGGTAACATTCAGTTCAAAATATTTTATTTCATACTAGCTTCTGCATGCGACTCCGAGAAATTTAAGATGGTACATTAATGAAGATAATATTATTATCTACAAGACATCTATCCATAGCAATCTATCTTGTGGTGCTCTAGTGATCACAACGTTCAAAATTAGCCCACAGTCAGTAAGATTAGAGATATTATATAATATGTATATTTTTTTAACAATCTAAAGAAAACTATTTTTTGGCACAAAATACTAAAACATCGGTCTCTAAAATTCTCTGCTAATACAAAATAGTTTAGTAGGGTATTGTGACAATTTCTACCATTCCAAAACGGACACAACAATGGTCGCGATTGTCCAGAAATGGTGCGTGACTGTACAACGTCGTACGGTGAATTTTACTTGCTTTAAGGCTGTGTGCGCACTGACTATTCTGGCCCGGATTCAGAAGTGCGATTACCGAATCGATTGGGTAAGAATTAATTGACATGGTAAAATATTTACTCAGGTTTTACCATAGACATTATTACTTCACACAAGACAATAAAGGCGAAAACACAGACCACACTTTGACTTCACTAAGTAAATAATCGTTTCATTCGAATAAGAATATTATTACTATACAGATAGTGTTCACAATCGTATGCGGCTCTTTTTTACTATAAAGTCGGGCGGTTGTGGTTTTTTTCGTGATAGAAATATATTATGTATTAGGCAATTGGCACATTTTGAAAAAGGACACTAGCGCACAGAAGTGATAGTTAAATATTATAATACGTGTACATTTTTCTTAAATAAGTTTTTATTTTTCACTTTTTTGTTACCCCACACAAATTCGTATAACACTACTTGCTTTGGAAATATCAGTGACGGGAAGATATTATAATATCATCAGTATGACACTGTGTGGAAAAAATGCGGTATTATTGAAGCTAACTCAAAACCTGCCCAATCAAAGTTAATAAAATGTATATGGGATTTTTTAAATTGTCGAGGCATGTCTGACATTTTTTTAAATCAATCCACAATTGCTGGGGATAACGCGCCACATACCTATATGTATAATAAAAAAAACAATTGAATTGAGAACCTTGTCCTTTTTGAAGTCAGTTAATAAATACAAAATTAAACATTGACAACATAATAATAATATGGCCAAGGGAATCGAACGTCAATAATATACTATGGTTCTAAATCTGAATTCGGAACGCGAGAGATTACTCAAAACAATATTGGATTGACTGACGGAGTCAATGAGTACTCGCCTTTACAAGACGGATTCTATTCTACTGTACATTGACCTAGCGGAGAAAGTGCCCACGCGCCGGTACAGTCGAGCACAGCGGTGATTTGTCGAGAATCGAGATGTTTTTTTTTGTTTTATACTGCAATCTTGCTTGTTTTTTATTACATTTTGTAAAGGCATACTGTTTTAATTATCGCGTTGTTACATGATGTATTCATTCTTTGTTGATGATGACATAGTTTTGTAATTGTTGAAAAATGTGGTGGTAAGACCAAAATTAACAGTTTTTAGAGATCCAACACTGCCTTTTCAAGCATAGGTAAGGTTCTTCACCCAGCTTCTCTTGATGATGCTCAAAGGTATTGACACGGCTCATCTGCTTAACTTTTTTCCCAACTATTGGGGTCGACTTCCAGTCTAACAGGATGCAGCTGAATACCATTATTTTACATGGAGCGACTGTCTATCTGACCTCCACCACCCAGTTACTAAGACTGGTTATCCGAATTTCGGACTTCTGACGACCCGTAGCGACTGTCAAAGATCAACGAATGACAGCCGGGGCCAACCGCTTAACGTAGTTTCTGAGGCTCGGAGGGGTCTCGGTACGTAAAGATGGTCACCCATCCACGGACAGACCGCGGCAAGTGTAACTTAACCTGATTGATCGACCCGTGCGGCTGTTATTACTTAGAATACGAGCACCGACACCAAGAGTTTGTTCGATGTGTGTAAAAAATAATAATACTTCCAGCCTATCATTGTCCCACTGTAGAGCAAAGGCCTCTTCTGATACAGAGAAGGCACGAGAAGGCATTGATCCCACGCATGCTCAAGACGAACACGTCATCTAGCCCCGCTGACATGTGGTAAATAATTTAATTTTATGTTCTGCCTCGTAATATTAATTACTTTGCACACCTACTATTTTGTAGACAGTCACACGGGTTGATCGATCAGGTTAAGCTACGCTTGCCGCGGCTGGTCCGTGGATGGGTGACCATCTTTACGTACCGAGACCCCTCCGTGCTTCGGAAAGCACGTTAAGCTACCGGTCCCAGCTGTTATTCGTGGATCTTTGACAGTCGTTATGGGTAGTCAAAAGATCGAAAGCCTGACAACCAGTCTTACTAAGGGGTATCGTATTACCCAATAACTGGGTTGTGGAGGTCAGATAGATAGGCAGTCTCTCCATGTAAAATATTGGTATTCAGCTGCATCCGGTTAGACTGAGGCTAGGAAGATGATGACCTACTATTGCACAGAAGCAACTTTTACTAACTAAACAGACAGCTGTGCTACTGGGGAGTTTGTTGCGCCACTTCTTCCCAGCTAAAGCACTAGGAAGTGGTGAAGTGCAGGCGTTTTGGGGGACTGTCTTATGTAATTTTGACGTTCGAAAAGTGCCGATTCTCAGCCTAATTTGAATAAATGACTTTTGATTTTGGTTTGGAAAGAAACAAAAGAAAGAAAGAAAGATTTATACGTTAATTTGCGTTTATTTGTTTTTTTTTTTGTATGTAAGTGGGTGAAAAAACCTGTTAAGTATGTGTAGAAGTCTATTATATAGGAATGCTTATGGTCAGCTGTTGAATTGCCGCTTATGCAACGATGTTAATGAAGCTGCTCTGATGTTGTATGTTTATGTAATGATTGTTGATCTTCTTGTCTGTTTAAAGTGTGTGCTTAAATGTTGGTACAGTGTCTTAGAAAGAGAGATATGAGTGAGATAGACGACACTCTATAAAGCCAAACCTTTATCTACAATCTGACGTTTCATTTCACGCTGTTTTCCAAAACCGCTAATCGTTAACCCGATGCATTGATAAATGCAACACGTTTGTGCAATTCTGCGTCTTCAAGTTCAGTAATTTTGGAAAACCGCTGAACGTTATTCAGTTGTTTTACACGTTGTGTTATAACATTAAAAACTTGTTTTCGTAAAATAACATCAGTAAAAGTTGGAATTTTGACCTTCAATATCTCCGTAACCAAGAGGTTCCCAGGTATGGTCCAGAACAAAAATATGATTACAATGATGGGGAGTACAAGTGACTCTCGGCTTCGTTAAGTGTCTTGTTACACCCGTTATAGTAGGTATATAAAGAAAAGAAAGAAAATACGTTTATTTGCGGTGAACATGACGCAAAAATTTACATAACACAAAACTAAAATAAAAAAAGAAGGTAAGGGAAACATGCGTCACGTCCATGCAAAACGGCTATCGCTCAGCATTCTGCTGCGACCCTATGCAAGACAGAGCCCCAGCGCTGGTTTTCAGCGACAGCCGGCGCTGAGGTGATGACGTCGTCCGATGCAGCACACAATTATTACAGACTGTAAGTATTATGTACCTATATATATCGAAAACTCACAAAAGTGTCCGAATTAACATATATGTAAGTTTATATGACGCGTTTATGTTTCTATAAGTAGAACAATGAAATATTCCAATGTCAACTTTATTGTTAAAAATTCTGAATTTGACATTGATTACCAACAAGTAACTATTTGGAGACAATACCTTTTGACTAAAACATTAATTTAGTTACGTAGATAGGTTGAAAGGCTATTCTGTATTGTTAGTTTTAGGTATTAATAACTGCGCCCCGCGGTTTCACCCGATTTCATAAGATCCCGTGAGAATATCGGTATTAAAAGTATCCTATGTCCTAACCTAATTCAGGTCATGGTCTACCCATGTGTCAAATTTCATCCAAATCCGTTCATTTTTAACCGAATTCTAATTATCGATATGTTTTATTATCCACCCCGAAAATCTGACAACCAGTATCGACCCTGATAATTTAAACTGTTAAAAATCTCTCAAGGACTCGAAGACAGGCTCGACCTAGTGTGGAGTCCACAAGTTAAAATATTATAATTATGTTTCCCTCGCAACAATAATTTTAGTAATAGTTTATTTGTACTATATTTAATAAGGGAATGTAAGAACACAATTTATTATTATTATGTCTTACCTACCAAAGGGGTATCGTATTACCCATTAACTGGGTTGTAGAGGTCAGATAGGCAGTCGCTCCATGTAAAATACTGGTATTCAGCTGCATCTGGTTAGACTGGAAGCTGACCTCAACATAGTTGGGAAAAGGCTAGGCAGATGATGAGATATACACCGTGTTCCGGACGATATACATAAAGTTCGACCAGATGTTCAGACCATGGAAATAAGCATTTTTCATTTTTATTTATTTGTATAGATTGAAACCCTTTAGTTTAATTCAAATTCAGCCTGTATTCGTCCGAAAGGGTTACCGCTGCCCCGAAACATAAAGGGCTAAGGAAGGAACACGGGTGGGTTTTAGTCAGTAAGAGTCTGACACTCCCTTCCGCTCCACCCAGAGCGGGAGGAGTCATTAGATGATTTCCCATAAAAAAAGCCTGTATTTGTGCCTGTCTGACCTCCACAACCCAGTTACTGGGTAACACAATACCCCTTGGTAGAAGTGGTCTTATAAAAGCTGAATGAATTATTTCTCAATTTAACTACTTTAATGAATTCAGAATTTAGCTTAAAGGCTCAAGCCAATTTCTATGAAAATTTCATGGAAACTGTTCCATCACAATCGCGTCCCACCGTAGCGTCGCGCTTGTCTGCGGGAGCCTTAAAGCTGTCGTTTCGTTTGTAAAACTTGTTAATAAGTCGATGTTTAGAATGTGTACCGTCGAGAACAAAAGTTTTCGTCCTTTTCGGGTAAGAAAAAACTGAAAATCAGCGCTGTGCGTGTGTGTGTAGTCGCTATAGCAACGAATATAAAATTCTATTATAACGAAGTAAACAATTAAAGTAGTTTTTTAATAAATTTTTTAATAAATCATAATCAGCCTATAACATTCCCACTGCAAGCTAGGGCACAGGCCTCCTCTCAAAATCAAAAGTCCTTTATTCAATTTAGGCTGAGAATCAGCACTTGTCGAATTCTCAGCCTAATTTGAATAAATGACTTGATTTTGAATGGATGGTCACCCATCCATGAACCGACCACGGTAAGCGTAGTTTAATCTCTGATCGAACTGTGTGGCTGTTATTATTTAGCCACGAGCCCCACATTCTTTCGTGAAATATAGGGATAATATAAAGCGAAAAATTATGGCCATGTGCATCCTTCCCATTCTGACCTATGGATCCCAGACTTGGTCTTTGACAAACATTCAAAAGTCCAAACTCAAGGTTTGCCAACGTGCAATGGAGCGCAGTATTCTAGGCGTCAAATTGACAGACCATATTATTCGCAACACCACACTCCCTTCCAAAACACAGATTACTGACGTTGCTCAAAAAGCCGCTAAGCTGAAGTGGGACTGGGCTGGCCACGTCTGCCGTATGCCAAATATGCTGTGGGCCAAAATAACCACGACGTGGAGCCCTGACACAGGTAGAAGGCGTCGCGGCAGACCCCGTAGAAGATGGCGGGACGAGCTGGACAAAACAAACGACCAGTGGTCCACTTTAGCCCTGGATCGAAAGAACTGGAAGTCATGGGGAGAGGCCTTTAGCCCAGCAGTGAGATGATGCAGGCTAACAGTATTTTTTATTAAGTCATAAGTCATTTTTTTTAACAAAATGCATTGTGTTGAAAATATTAACAGTGATAAATAAAATAATAATAACCAACAAAAGGAAAAAAAAAACATTAAGTACGTTCATATTTAAAATTCATTATTTATTAACAGATTAAACTTTTGTTCCCGACATTACTTGCCCTACTTAGAAAGAACTTGAAGTAACTTAACCGAGTCACCTATTTAAATCTAAGCACGATGCACCGGGCTATGTGGAGTTAGTTTCAACTTAAACTTCGAATTGCTTGTGTATCTTATGCACTTAAGAACTATTTTCTAGTGTTCAGTTAGAATTGTCGGAAAAAAAATACACTGATAAAATCTATACCTACTAATAAAAAAGTTGAAGAGTTTTTTTGGCTTTTTGTTTGAACTCGCTAATCTTTGGAACTGCCAGTTGGATTTGAAAAATTATTTTTGGATTTGATAGCCCAATTCTCGAGGAAGGCTATAGGCTACTTCACATCACGCTAAGATACTTCGGAGCCGAGCAGAAATAAAAAAGGCAGAAAGAATGCTAAGCGAAAACGATGCGTCGGAATGGGTCGGAAACAAACAATTTCACGCGGACGAAGTCGCGGGCAGAAGCAATGTTTATATGAGACGTCCATAAAAACTTCTTACAATGAAGAGGATTATTTTATGTGAGAAATGATGAAGTATCATTTCTCACATAAAATACTTAGTACAAATCCCAATTACTCTACAAAAAAACACTAAACTGTAATTAATTTTAATTAATTAAAAATATAATTATTTTGTATTTTATTTCTCACACAAAGATTCCCACACGTATTGCAACCATATAGTTACTGCCCAATTTATATGTTATTTACACCATTTATAAGTCAATAACGGCTGGACCAATTTTTGATCTTTTATTTGTTGGATTTTTCTTCGCCCTGAATAGCAGAATAACTACTAGAAAATGAGAAAAATTCACATAAAAATATTTAGAGAAGTAGTTCATTTTCTCAGACATTTTATATAGAACGGCTTTTTTGATGATATCTCGAACATTGAGTAACTTCGTTTGAAAATTGGCATTGCCCATTTTTAAATTACACGACAGATATGACTTTACTATGTAATTTATTTGGCCGCGAAACCACGAGAAATATGAATTTTTATACAGCTTTTGCCGGCCGCTGCTCGCAAGTATTTGGCCAGTACAGCAATTTCGATTTATCTCGAAGAAGGTTGTCAAAATAATGCTCAATTTTTGAGAACAAAACATTTTTGTACATTTATTGAACTAAATTCATTTAGTATTCATTATAACTTCATCATCATCATCATTCTCCTGCCCTTATACCAAATTTATTTGGTGTCGGCGCAACATATATTTTTCTTCCATACTTCTCATTAAACTGAATTTAATTCAGCAAATTGACACAACATTTCTGAGGCGGTACGAAGTTCGCTGGGTCAACTAGTTAATTAAGTATTAAAAATAACAATATAATATCCTAACTTAACTAAAACTTTCAACAAACTAAAAAAAAAAAACTAAGGAGGACAAAATGTCAAAAAAAAAAAAACTTTTAATTCACATAACTTTTTTGTCCGCCATCAACTCATCACATAACATTTTGACATCGACAGTACTCCCAATTCGGTGATTGCCGCAATGACGTTTACGTTACGTTTGCGTTACGTTATTACACACACATTGCTGACTTACTGACTCAGCAACACGACGAGCTTTCTCTGAGCATCATTGCGACTAAAAGTTTTTTCCTGCATGCAACTGACTTTAAATTTATTTGTAAAGATGACTGGTGTATTCTCAGAATTATATTTCATCAGTTTCGGTTATTGATTTACGTAATTGGCTTATAAAATTGGTTGTATGATCTGTGGACGGCAGGGTTCGTATATATAGGGTGACTGGTAATTAGTGACCGATATTTAAACACGTGATTGTACTCATGATAACAAACAACTTTTACTATGGGACCAAACCTGAAATCGCGAAAAAAAATCAGCTGTTTCCTACATTTATGTTCATGTGTTGTGTAACTCGTCAAAATGTAGGGAACAGCTGATTTTTTTTCACGATTTCAGGTTTGGTCCCATAGTAAAAGTTGTTTGTTATCATGAGTACAATCACGTGTTTAGGTATCGGTCACTAATTACCAGTCACCCTATATATGTGTAAATACACCCTTACATTTGATCGTTTTAATCCTTAAAAGGGGTCATTGTACTCATCATTATTCGAACAAGTTTTACTATGGGACCAACCCTGAAACAGTAAAAAAACAGTGATCCATAAATTATGTTGAGTTATCCGAACGTAAATGTATGGAACAGCTGTTTAAAACAAAAAAATAATAAAAATTATTCTACTGAACCGTGCATTAATTTCTTACTAGCTGCGCCCCGCGGTTTCATCCGCATAAGTTTCGATCCCGTGGGAATATCGGGATAAAAACTATCCCATGTCCTTTCCCGGGACTCAAACTATCTCTATACCAAATTTCATCTAAATCGGTTCAGTGGTTTAGGCGTGAAAAGGTAACATACAGACAGACAGACAGAGTTACTTTCGAATTTATAATATTATAGTATGGATACTTCCGGATCACGGTTGCTACTAGCCAATATTAATTTTAAAACTCATAAAATTTAAAACCCAATGTGCTAAAGGTGCAGATCGCGATCAAACAAATCGGAAATACCCCAACCTTAATTCACAGGAAACGTCTGACAATCTAACATGTTATGATGACGTGCTTATTATCAGTCATGATAAGATACCGGTCTGTGATAACGACAATCGAATAGCCCACTTCTTACTCGGAGTGATGTAACAGCCGAATCATTCAATAAGGTGCAACCGAAGTCACAAAAAAATGTGAAGACGAAATTATGAAGCAGAAAGCAGGTAAAGCCGTTGGTCTTGGCTGTTATTCGTAGACTTTCGGGCTCCTGACGACCCGTAACGACTATCAAAGATCGACGAATGACAGCCGGACCAACGGCTTAACGTGCTTTCCGAGGCACGGAGGGAATAGAATAGAATAGAATACTCTTTATTATGTACACTATATAAATTACAGACATAAATATAGAAACTTTACAATGGGTGACACAATGGGCGGTCTTATCGCTAAAAGCGATCTTTTAAAGACAACCTTTGGATGGATTAAAAAGAGGAAGGACAGACAAGTACTGTAGGTGGTCTGTAGGGTCTTGGTATGTAAAGATGGTCACCCATCCACGGACCAACCGCGGCAAGCGTAGACTGAAATCTGACGACCAGTGTTACCAAGGTGTACCATGTTATCAAGTAACTGGTAGTGGAGGTCAAATAGGTAGTCGCTCCATGTAAAATATTGGTATGGTAGAAATGGTCCAGCTATACATCTAACTGTAATCATGAATTCAACATAATGATTCTAAACACCAGCGATAAAATTTTTGTTCAGTACATTTTGACCGCATACACTGAAAAAAATAATGTCTGACTAGTGATTTCATTAAGACTTACTGACTTTATACAGTAAGAAAAAAATGTTTGTAAAACAGTAAAAGACAAAACAGTAACTTTTAATGATTGAACATACTATTTACTGAAAAAAAAAACAAAAAAAAAAAGGAAAACCACCATTACTGTAGTGTAAGTAAATTTCAATGCTTTGAACGATCATAAATCACGAAATGAATAAAACAGTTAATTTTGTGACCTTTTAGCTACTTAAAACGTTAAAGTTTACTGTCCTGACGGTAACATTTTGGCTCAAGCTTTAACTGTTTTCGGATCAGTAAAAAATACTGGGTTTTGAACGTGAGGCTCTTAAGGAACTGTTTAAAGCAGTTCAGATCAATGTTTTTCATTTTTATTTACTGCTTATTTCTTGCAGTGTAGGTATTGCAGTTTTCTATGTAAAGGCAGATTTTTTTACGCTAGGGTCTAGAATCGTGTACTTACATAATTGGTTTTGCTTCAATGTCCCAGCCACCTTGTAAATTTATATAAACTACAGAGCTGTATGTCTGCTCACCTCATATGGAAAGCAAAAGCGCAATGCAATGTAAATGTTAAACAGTATTGAGGAGTGTTCTGTGGACACGGAGTAGTTAACAAACGGAGTACTAATATGTACAAAATAATATCTCAAAGAACCAGAGACATTTACTGGTACCTCGCTGCAGAGAAAGAGAGCGATAAAAGGTCAAAAAACATCTTTAAACTGCGGAAATGCAGCGGTGGCAATATATTCTCCTAAATGTCCAATGTTGAAAAGGGGCCACATTATAATATTTGATATTGATAGAGAAAATTGACATCTTCTCGTAGTTCAATACAATGTGTTGGCTGACCTATGGGCCCGGCACGAACGCGGGACGTAATCGTAACGTAATCCATCAAAAAATACAACTAACTCATAAAATTTTGGTTACAATTATTGTGTTATGTACAAGATCTATGCCATAGATATGAAAAGTAAGTAGGTAAATATTATGTGTGAAACGAGTGTTTTAAATTTTATAAAAGTTCGATAGGTTACATTGTATTGAACAACGAGTCAATTTCCTCCATCAATACCACAAAGTAGTCATTAGACGCAGAGGCGAACGCGATACGCGTGGTTACTTGTGTCATTCGTGCGCTCTTCATTCACTCCCTCTTCTGTGTCCGTGCGTGACTGGGATGTCACTTTCTACAGCATTAATATTGATTTCAAACAGCTATGTTAGTTGGCGAAGTGTATGTTCACTATATTTACCCTTGCAGGGTAGGTAGACTGGATGGTAAAGCGTGAATTTTTGAAACCTAGAGTTAGGTACGTCATCTTAACACCTTCCCTTTAATATGCTGCGGTTGAGATATCTAAGGATAACCGAGACTCCTCCATGCCTTGGAAAACACGTTAAGCCATCGGTCCCGGCTGTCATTCGTAATCTTTAACAGTCATAACGGGTAGTCAGACGCTCGAAAGTCAGACAACCAGTATTGCCAAAGAGTATTGTGATACCCACTATAAACTGGGTTGTGGAATTGTGGAGGCTAGTCAAATTAAAATCACACATTTGGATAACCTGATTTGCCTTGCTCCCGACAGCAAACTGCTGCCGGATGAATAGCGATCGTCTATTTGATTTAAACTGACAAAATTTTTGGGTTTTGGACTAGTGAACAGCGTTTAGAGGACTCCTACGCTAACATTGATTTATGTTCGATACGGTACGGAAGCGTATCGAGTGGAACGTTGTGAATAACTATGCAGACACAAGTTGCGTGTTCGTCGAGCTGCGTCTTTAACGTAGTGCAAATCTGGCGAGCGAGATGAGTCTGTCAACATGTGTTTGCTGGCGAAATGCGTATTTGACCACTTGCATTTCTGATGACATGCTAGTAATCCGCAGTCGCGCCATGTAAATATTATTTATAGCTGCGTCCAGTTAGACGATGATGAGTGTCTCCTTCGAAAAGGTCAGGTGCGTTACGTGGTAGTCAAAACCAGCGTCTATGACAAGATGCATGAGCGTGGACGGAGCAAAAGAATTATGTAAGGATTGTAACACAAGGTGTGTACTGTCACGAGCAAAAATATGTATACTACTATGAACTTCTCGGCAATAATACTAGAAACATACTAAACTAAACGTAGACTACTTCATCTCATCTCAGCGACAATCAATGTCAAAAATTTGTCAATACAAAAATATAGGGATTTTAGAGGTATTTTTGACAGAATGGTCTTCTTGAAATGTTAGCACATTTCGATACGAGATAACAAGACCCGCATCAAACTATGACCCTAAAAAAGGCAAGCCTTAACTAAGTCATATAACCCATTCAATATAGCCTTAATTAAAATTCAATAGTGCAAAATGTCATGTTAGATTTGGCCTTAGAATGTCTAAATAGATGGGTATTGAATCTTTAACAACCATCTCGCGATAATATCGCTATCAAATTGTTTTGTTTACTCATGCAAATTTATTACGCTAATTCTAACTGATGCCTATAAATAAATTAATAATATTTAAGGTTATTTTTATATTAGGTTAAATCATATCAAATTTTACGTCTATATCTATTAATATTCTAAAACTATTTAGTTTCGGGCCAAAACTTATGCACTGAGTTTTTTTTTTATTCTTAGGCGGTTCTACTTGAACGGGATTATTGTGTTTCTTCACGAAATTCGTCTAGAGATTCATGTAAAATGATATCTTCACCCATTTGTTGAATGATCGTTGTTATTATTAGGCCAGTCACTACACAATAGAAATCGCTAAAATCGCAAACTAACGGCTAGTTCTGATTTTTTAATATGTTGTTAGGACCACCACCAGCAGCGTATATCCATGTTTGCAGCTTCGAAAGACCCGTGCTAACTTTACAGCACTCGAAAAACCCCTAAATTTTCGCACGTTTTTTGGTTTTCTCAATATAAGTCCTAAATTATGCGTTTAAAAAATCTATACGTTTTTAAAGTAGACTAAAATTGTTACAATTTGACATCAGATTCCGGATTATAGCGATGCGAACGAGTACTTCGCCGCCTAAGTATATGTATTTTTGTTTTAGTATCTATTTTTATAGTTAGTTATTAATTTAATTTAGTGTCCAGTGTAAAGAGTATTAAGTACTTTTTAAGCTCGTTTGAAAAAACACTTTTTTTCATTTTGATAGTTTTAAAATATTCTTATGTATTTTTTATTGCCAGTGTTTTAAATTTTTATTGTCAAATTGTTGTCGACACATTGTATAGGTAAGTCTAACAGTGGACTGCGATAGGCTGAGTTGAATAGAAATAGGCTAGTTTTATTTCAGTATCTACTACGTAGAAGTGTCTTTCGTCACGTTTTCTAGTATAGTTTGAGACTATTAAGGCCGCCTGCTCTTCAAAAAGTCGAGTGCATCTTCAGCGGTCAGATAGTAGACTGGAAAATCGATATGAGATAGGCTAGCATGTAGTGTCTATAGACACATTAGGCCTACTGTGTTTGTCTTGATAGAGTACCCAGTGGTTTGGGTAATCCATTCCTAACTGATTATTCTCCTGCCCTCATCCAAATTTATTTGGGGTCAGCGCAACATATTTTCTTCTCTCTCTGAAAGAACTGATATGATCTTATTTTCTCTTTTACTCTTACATACGCTGTCTACATCTCTTTATCTACTATCTTATCGCAGGTATGCTGGAAGAGCTAGGTAACAGCTAAAAAAATAAAATAAAAATAAATGTGGGACATAAATGCCTCTTTGTACAGTATATTTTTTACTTGTGCATAAAGTTCAAATAAATAAATAAATATTACTGGTATTATTATTTTTATATAAAAAACAGGGATAGTCTTTTTTTTTTTTGGATGGGAAGTCATCTAATGACTCCTCCCGCTCTGGGTGGAGCGGAAGGGAGTGTCAGACTCTTACTGACTAAAACCCACCCGTGTTCCTTCCTTAGCCCTTTATGTTCCGGGGCAGCGGTAACCCTTTCGGACAATCCCGCTACCCTGGCAGGCCTCGGCCCTAACGGAACCCTTCCCTTATGCTGACATCTCTTTGAGGCGCGCGTGGAACACATACGCGCCGTCCGGCACCTGGTCCTGATCGAACGGTGAGCTACCCATTACAAACAGGGATAGTCTAATTTTGAATCTCAAGAATGGAGGAACATGAAATTACACGCACGATTCACATTATCGTTAGTAAGTTACAGTAAACCACATTATTTTCGTCAGTACGATTTCGAAATCGCGATTTCGATTTTGTGACGATATGATGTGAATGACCGATTTAAGGGAAAGTTTCATTATTAGAATTCAATTAGAAAAGTGAAGATTACAGTGTAGTGTTGTTTATTGGAACCAAGGTCCTTATGTTAGTAAGTTTTGATTCCGGAACATAAACGCTCGTATCTTTTGATTACGTTGAATTAGAAGTTTGATTTTTTCACTGCTTTAAGGGATTACAGCCTTGAGTATTTGATATTAATTTCAACATGATAACTCTACCCGTTCCTGAGAAAAAGGATCTTGACCGACGGACAGACAGACGAACAACGGAGTGATTTTTTAAGGGTTCCGTTTTTTCTTTTGAGGTACGGAACCCTAAAAAGTTTTCTATTTTGACCGTCATCACACTTTTTCTATAGTATGTTCCTTTTTTTTTAAGAGGAAGTCTGAAAGTGGCACCGGTAACTGAAAAGTTGTGTGGAAATCGGTTGTCATGGTATCGACATGTGATACGGAGGAATGAGGAAAATGTCGTGAGGAAAGTTTTGAGGATGAATGATGATGGCTATAAGAGGAGGAGTAAGTAAGAGTCCAAAGAAACGATGGATGGACTGTTTGAATGATGAATGTTGATATCTATGGTTAGAAAGAGGGTGACTATCGAGATGAGCGACTAATAGAGAAGTGCTTATGGAAGAAAAATCCCCAAATAAATTGGGATAAGGGCGAGAGAGAGTGATTATGTTTCTTTTTTTTGCATTTAGGTACTCTTAAACGTTGTTTTTTTTGTTTGTTTATTGTGTCTGTAATTTTTTTTCCACGTTCTCTAAAACGTTTTTTACTAAGTGTCCTTTTGTTTTTGTTTAGTTAGTTAGTCATTTAATTTAATAACAGTGTAAATAGTTAGTTATCTAAACAATACGAGTAGAATGATTTATTTTTATTATAGTTAAGAGGTTAAAGTTTCTAAGTTTTCTACTAGGTACATGAAGAAAATTAATTGGAAAGGTGTTGTAAATAATTAAAACTGCATACGAATGTACATACCTATGTATTTTCTAAAGTCTGTTTTCCAATTATTTTGTTGCTAGCTACGCCCCGCGGTTTCACCCATCCCGGGGGAATATCGGGATACTGTGTTAATCCCGGTTATAAACTATATGTGCCAAATTTTAACAAAATTGGTCCGCCCGTTTGTGCGTGAAGAAGTAATAAACATAAAACAAACTTTCGCCTTTATAATATTATAGTGTGATACAATCACAAATTATATTTAATTAATTTCATTCTAATTGATTTATAAAATAAACATCAGGTCAATAAAGTTTAAAATAAGGTTGTAACAGATCGCTTTTAACGATAATACCGTCCATTGTGTCACCCTAAGTAAAATTTCTACTTTTATATCTGTATGTTTATTGGTGTATTTACGACGTACGGCATTTCATTCATTCGGCCCTTGTTTTTCAAAATGAATGAACCGATTTTAATGAAGCTTCGTAAGCATAAGCAGGATACAGAGGTGTAAAAAGAAAGTTAAGAACATTTTCGAAATGTCTTATTCAAAAAAAGATAACTGGAAATCTCTGTTTCTATGGAAAATTTAAAATCGGTCTAATTTGGCTGTAACAATATTTTCGAAAATGTTCTAAAATAACTTTTTAGACGTCTATATCCTGCTTATGCGTACGAAGTTTCATTAAAATCGGTTCATTCATTTCGAAAAACAAGGGCTTGAAAGTTTGTATGAAATGCCGTATGTCGTAAACGCTCTTAAAGAATATTCTATCTATTTATCTATAATTTAGATATAAATCTTTATCATCTTCTTCCGGTGTTTTCATTAATAGTTCTAAATTCCTATTTGAGTCATACATATTAAATAGGCACTGATTTTGTTGTCACCGCTGTAAGCCAGATCATACTACATCAGGAAATCTATTTAGAACTGTAATCATTTATCTTGGTAAGGCAACCGATCCCAAAATTTATTTTGTAGAGGAAATTGTTAATTCTAAAATAAGGATAATGAAAAAAAAAATTAAAAAGGAAAGCAAAACTATGCCAATTTTGACAGAATTTATCTTAAATAAATTAAATTTTGTAGTTGTATTAACTTGAGTATTTTAGACACTGCGATTTATATTTTATTTCTTTATTCTTAATTTATCAATTGATAATAAAAAATGTCTTGCCTTAATTTATAACTAAATATTTTACTATAAGTACTATAATTAAAAATAGACAATAAAAATTAAAACTAAAATACCCACCGAATAAAACAGAAATCTCCAAAACACAGGGCACTCAAAAAAAACTTTGTAAAAAAAAAAAAAGAACTTTTCCGAGTCGAAGGGATAAAATAAAATATTTTTTTTTCGAGTCAATAGGAATAAAAAGAAAACAAAATGAATTATTCTTTCATCACTTCCACTAGCACACGTGTGCAATACGTTATGTCGCGGTTGGTAAGAGAAAGGCAACGTCGGTATTCGGACCGAGCCGAGACGCAACTGACCGCGCGCGGGACCCACTATAGCTTATAATAGCTTATGATAGCAACTAGACACAACAGCGAGATTTTCGACAAAGAGGGGTGCGTTACTGGTGATGAGGAAGGTCATTTTTAGGGTTCCGTAGTTCTGACAAGGAACCCTTATAGTTTCGTCATGTCCGTCTGTCTGTCTGTCCGAGGTTTTGCTAAGAGACCGTTTATTTAACTATAGGTTTTTGAAAAAAAAT
The DNA here is from genome assembly GCA_914767645.1 of Hydraecia micacea. Taxonomy (NCBI): domain Eukaryota; kingdom Metazoa; phylum Arthropoda; class Insecta; order Lepidoptera; family Noctuidae; genus Hydraecia; species Hydraecia micacea. Next base: position 4,612,793 of record OU611804.1, read on the forward strand.
AAAAGAGATATCTGTCCTATTGGCTAGGCTAGTATTAGGCGTCTACCATTTATACCCTATTTTTTTCAAGACGATAAAAAGTCAGCCGTTAAATCAGTACTTTATTAACATACAATGGGTGGCCCTGTCGGTTTCTGCGATATCTTCCAGGCCACCATGATTTGGACAGTGATTGCGTGCACATAAATGAGGGTGTAAATTTTCTAGTTCATTGAGCTACATAGAGAAACCAATAAGATTTTTGACAAAAATTGCTGCGTATCGATGATGAAGATGGTATTACAATCAAAACTGAGGCCATCTAAAGATCTTTTACCAGCTAACAGTCTTCTGGTTGAAGGAACTCCTGAGATAGAGAAACCAGTAAGAATTTCGACAAAGAGGGATTCGAAGATATAATAATAATAATATAATAATATTCCACAACTATCACACAACGCCATCTAGTCCCAAGCTAAGCAGAGCTTGTGTTATGGGTACTAGACAACTGATAAACATACTTATATATTTCTAAATACATACATATTATAGATAAATTACAACCAGACACAGAACAAATGATCGTGCTCATCACACAAACATTTGTCCTGGGTGGGAATCGAACCCACGACCTCCGGCATAGCAGTCAGGGTCACTAACCACTAGACCATCAGGCCTGTCAATGGCCTGTGAAGATGTAGGTGATAAACTCAAATTAAAAGTTTGAGACATCGTATCGGTAGCGTTAGTCTTATCACGGGGTATCGTGTTATCCAGTAACTGGGTTGTGGAAGCCAGTCGCTCAGATGCATTGCCCATTGGGTTAGACTTAGACTGGTGGTCGGCACCACAATATAGTTGGGAAAAGGCTAGACAGATCATGAGTTGTGTCACTGATAGACAAGGTACTGATTAAGACAACATCACATTTTTTGACAATACTAGGTACTTAGGATTTGAAGATAATTGTTTATATTGTACCTAGCTATGTAAAGCTGTTGAATGAATTATTGACAAACAACACACAGACTAAACCACTGATGATTGCAGTTAGTTACTTAATGTAAAAAAAAATACGTGTGGCACTCGGGGACTGCCGCGGTAAAGCTATTGCATAGCATACGTCTAGTCGCACGCACACGAACACCGTGCCGAAGTCTGCCGAACTGATACGACGTTAGACGATGCACGGCTTTCAACGCTGCACCGCTGTGCCGGTCGGAGTGGGGGGTGTTAGGTTTATTTTCGTTACGGAATTTCTTCATTCGGTCGCCGCGCTCAAAGCCCAAGATAAAAGCTATGCAATAGCTTAATAGATATTGTCAAAGACTGTAGCTTTTACGCGCAGCGCTTCGATCCCGTTAGCCTCACAAGGACAGTGCATTTTCGGGAATAAGGAGGTAAAATATAAAATATCATAAAAGAAAACACGTGGGTCGGTTGTTGTGTCAAAGATGCGACAAACCAACAAACACACTTTAGCATTTAAATATAAAAGTACCCAGTATAATTAGAATTCAAACGCATCTAGTGAAACTGGGAGAAAAACCCAAAAATAAATAACCTAAAAGAGTCATCATTGTCATCATTCTCTTGTCCTTATCCCAATAATTATCTGTTATATCGAGAATTTCGTATTTTGCATCGATATTATGTACAGACGCCAGCACATCAAGCTACCCAAAACTATAAAATTTTCCCAATCAACTTTGAACCTTATGCTTTAGCGATAAAGTTGAAAATTTATTAAAGAAATTTGACAGATTGTAGTAGCTTGATGTGCTGGCGTCTGTACTATTTTGAGAATCTGGTATTCTGAGATCGAGCCATTTATTTCATTTAGGTTCTCTTTTTCTTCCATACTTCTCCGTTAGTCGTCATCTAGGCAGTCACTCCTATTCTAGCCATATCAACTTTCAGACAGTATATCCGTCGTTTCTTTCTCATCTCTCTTCCCTTTCTTAAGTTAAGCAAAAGAATGGGCTTGGATAATGAGAGTGTCGAGGAAGAAGAAAATCTCACGCGTCTATCGGAATCAGCCGGTCTAAGTATTCTATGAAAACTCATCATCCCTAGCATCAGTTAGAATGACAGCTTACTTCTGGCGTACTTCATCTTAGCTTTACAGAATACTTTTCAGAATAATTCAACAAGCACGCATCTTCCTCTTTTACAATAGACGATGACAAAATTGCATTCAAAACTTCAAACTCAGTACCTGAACCAGCGAAGGTGTGTGGTCAGAGGATACTAATACCCATCTATTGGACCCCTATCTATGTTCCGCGATACGAGTATATTGTAGTTTTCGAGAAATTATAAATTTCTCTCCAACAGAAATTTTAACCTTGTGATCAAATTCTGATCAAATTCGTTGAGCTCCTTAAGTTTTGAGTTGAGCTGCACGAATTCTGACAAATGCGTGCACTGACTGGACAGGTCCACTCAATCTGTGTGGTTCTTTCTTCAAAAGACCAACTCGGACTTCGATCTACATGGTCTTCATATAACCTGACCAAGATTATGTCTGGACTTTAAAAGAGACTGTGACCTCTGAGTTTGTTTCGGCCTTTCTTCTCAGAGTAGTCAGATAGGAAACGCCGACCACATCTAGTTTTTAAAATATGATTGACGTGTAAAAGTGTTTGTGCAAACCTACTTACAGAAATAAAATCATTTATCATTACTAGTAGTTAGAATTTGGGTGTTTTTTGTTTTATAACATGTGAATACACAATCTAGCCATAATACAGACAAAACAATCTCAATGAAACACCACTCAGCAACAGTTATGACTAAAACCGTCTACAATTTAAAAAATCTAGAAATAAACCAAAAAATAATAATTTTCAAAAACTACAAAATATTGCGGAACATACACAGGGGTTCAATCGATGGGTATTAGTGTCCCCTAACCCCTACCAGACCTTCGCTGGAACAGGTTTCCTGGGACATCCTGTATAATTATAATAACTTTATTTCAGAGAACAGAACATCCATATTTGTGTTAGTAAATGCTTAAGAACTAAGTTAGTAAACCACAAAAAGACAAAACAGAACAAACGAAATTAAATAGACACGTAGAGTGCGATCCAATGTCTAAGAAAAGGACCTTCTAAACGGTCCGCTATTACTTTCAGAATGCTGTATTGGAGCTTGCTCGGATACGGTGCAATATGGTTCGCTTTCTCATGATGGCATAAAAGGAGCAGCGACGCTCAACTGACAAAGCTGTGCACCTTTTGAAGGAAATAAAGGAATTTATGACAGCCTATGACCTATATTTAAAGACGTTTGGTGAATATCATAATCAGCCTATAGTCCCCACTACTTGGACACAGGCCTCCTTTCTGTGAGAGGGAGTGGGCCGTAATCCAACACGCGGGCCCAGTGCGGGTTGGTGGATGTTAAATGTCTTTCCCTCACGATGTTTTCCTTCACCGTTTTGAGAGTGGTGATGAAATAAATTACACGCAACGATATCCCAGAAGAGCGATTCCGTCATATGTATTATAGCGGTCGTCATAAAAACATTAAGATGGCAAAAGCAGGATTGACGTTATTGTGTGACCGTTCACCGCTTTCATAAGAAAACAAAGCTTTAGTAAAATGCCTACCCTGGGTTTGAAAACATTGTAAAAGCCAATATTATTAAAGAGTCACCGTGGAGTTTCTTGCTGGCTTTTCTCCATAGGAAACGACCAATTGGAACCGTGCACCTAGCTTCTGACGTTTCGTAAGTGTCCATGTAGCATGTAGGTTTATGTGAAATAAAATCATCATCTGCCTGCCTTTTCTCTACTATGTTGGAGTCGGCTTCCGGTCTAACCCGATGCAGCTGAATACCAGTATTTTACATAGATCGACTGCCTATCTGATCTCCACAATCCACTTACTGGGTAATACGATACCCCTTGTTAAGACTGGTTGTCAGACTTTCGGGCTACTGACAACCCGTAACGACTGTCAAAGATCCACGAATGACAGCCGGGAATAACGGTTTCACGTGCTTTCCGAGGCACGGAGGTGTCTTACTGAAATTACCTAAATATTTTGATTTTTGAATTTGTTTCCAACATCAAAAGTCATTTATACAAATAAGGCTGAGAATCAGCACTTTTCGAACGTCAACCCCCAAAACCTACCCTTCACCACTTCCTAGTGCTTTCGCTGGGAAGAGGAAGTGGCGCAACAAACTCCCCAGCAGCACAGGTGGCCTACCATGATCTAATTAAAAACGATTCAAAAACAAGACATTTCAGTTTAGGTTCCTAAACTGCATCGCTTGAGCTGCTCTATGGACGTCATGATACGCAAACAAGTATGAATGAAACCAAAACTTGCGACTCAGTTTGGGACAATCGCTGTCAGCAGATGGCACGGCCTAAACTGAATCGTTAAACTGACGTCATGGTACGAATTAGAAGAACAGTTCAGTTTAGGTCCTAATATGGATCGCGTTAAGAGCTTGTGGTAGGCCTCCTGCTGTCTGTTCAGTTGGAAGAACTTGCTTTTATTTTGAACCCACAGCCTGGTAAGTCGGGTCCGTTACCACTGGACCACCATTGCTCTCATTTGTTGACATTTGGTGATATTTTGTAAACTACCATTGTTTTGCTCATACCAAGAAGAACAAAGGCGGATCGCCATACAATAAAATAGTTCAACTCTAAATTGTATAGTCATCAACTCATCACTGACAACAGTCGATGATGGAAATTTCATTCTTTCTCATAGACATTCTTTCTTTGTGTTACCTATTGTACCTAAATGAATGAGTTCATAAGAGGAAGTTTGAAAGTGGCACCGGTAACTGAAAAGTTGTGTGGAAATCGGTTGTCATGGTATGGGCATGTGATACGGAGGAGTGAGGAAAATGTCGTGAGGAACGTTTTGAAGATGAATGATGATGGCTATAAGAGTAGGGGAAGACCAAAGAAGCGATGGATGAACTGTGTGAATATGGAAGAAAAAGGCATTTTGCGCTGACCCTAAAATAAAGTGGGGTGAGGGCAGGAGAATGATGATTTATTGTGGAATCAGTGGTTTTTATTGTTTAGAGAAAATAGCAATAAGCAATCAAGTTGAAAACGCGTGAAAATCCTTATTTTTTAACCGACTTCAAAAAAGGAGGTTCTGTATTAGTATGTTTGTATGTCCGCGATTTTTTTCCTCCATTGTGTATTCAAAAGCTAATTTGCGTGTATCCTTACATAGTATAAAACAAAGTCGCCAAAATGTCTGTACGCGCATAACTTCCGAATGACTGCACCTAATTGGATAATTATTTTATTGTTGTGTTCGGTATTGCCAGGACAAGGTTTGTATGAAAGAAAATTTCAGAAATTCGAAAAAAAAATGCACCCGTGCGTAGCTGGGGCGGGCCGCTAGTACGTAATAAAACATTGGCTTATTTTGATAGTCTAAATGTTTGTCGCTATTTTTATCCACCCTAACAATCTAGGAAAGCCCTGTGATTCGAATTTATTCTACAGTCCTTAGAAAATTGATTGATTGATTTTTGATGTTTTTTTTTACATGTTATGTATTTTTGTGCTGTACAATAAAGTATATATAAACAAATAATAAATAAATAAAATTATTTTACCTGTAATTTTGCATGACTTAAAATCACAGTGACCTTTATAGTCATTACAATAGGGTTGTTTTTGGGTTGTTGCTATTATCAAGTAGAAACGAACACATTCCTATTTTTTACACTCTAGCGAAGGCCTGTTAAGAGCACACTTGCCGAAATTTTTCCATACAAATTTCGGGAGAGTATTACTCCACTGTTTGACATTGTACAGACGCCAGCACATCAAGCAACCCGAAACTGTCAAATTTTCCCAATCAACCTTGAACCTTACGCTGTAGCGATAAAGTTGAAAGTCTATTGAAGAAAGACAGATTAGAGTAGCTTGATGTGCTGGCGTCTGTACATCCAAAGACAGCGTGCTTTTTGGCCACGCCCACCTTTGAGTTCGAGCTCGCGGCTAGTGTCCTCTTAATATACTCCTAATACTCTAAAGAATCATACTCCCTATACTCCCCCAGAGAATGACATACATGCTCCTGTCCTGACACTGCCTGTAAATTACTCGCAATTTGGGATGACCGTGACAGTTACCAATGATGTCAAAGTCAAATTATTTGTTGTTAAAAATTGAATAATAGATAAACTTCAAGGTAACACATAGATTCGCCATTTTTTGATATTAGTAACCTTAGATTGATATAGATTTACCTTGATATGTCATTCGGATTACCTTGTTTTATGACGTAAATATTAAGCAATGACAAATAACTTAAAAATCCTTTGTGGTAGATGTCACATGTCTTCGAATTTTTGGTTCTAGGACATGCCGGTTTCCTCACGATGTTTTCCTTCATCTTTTTGAGAGCAGTGGTGATTAAATTATTAACTCAAAGTAAAACGCCTGAGTGGGTTCGGACCTACACTGGGCTACCACTGCTGCATATAACATAATTAACAAGATTTGTATCTATATTCTGTCGCCTGCTTCAACGAAACATTTTATTTTTTTAAGTGAAATTTCTTTACGCACGCTTGATTTGGGGAGTAAGCTGGCGAACGCGTGACGTAAGCGTTACGAAAAGAGTGATCGGGCGAGGTGAACGGGAGTTGAGTGGGGGATATAAGCAAGAGACAGCAGTGCGCGCGCACATTTTCTTTCTCTCTTCCTCTCATAGCCAAATACGTTCCGTATATCTAAGAAGTTTCACTTCAGTCGTGTGTGGTCATAAGCACACTCGTTTTTCTTTTTTTCTTAAAACAATTTTTTATCAAAGGTATTTCGTACTCAGCCTACCGAACAGGGTCAAAGATCACATATTCAGCGAGCCCTACCGCAGGATATCCTCAATTCAGACGAACATAAATAGGGACTCACAGTTATGCATAGTTTGTGTACCGACAGAGTAATAAGCTAACTAACTAATGACATTTGATATCAGTATCATAATCATACCTCTTTTATAATAAGTACATACTATACTCTGTGGGCAGTGGTGGCCAAGTGGTAACGGCCGCGACATACGAGTTGGAGGTCGTAGGTTCGAATCCAGACAGGCGCTTTACTTTGTGTAAATTATTCCATCACAACTGCTCTCAAAACGGTGAAGGAAAACATCGTGAGGAAACCGGCATGTCCTAGAACCAAAAATTCGAAGACATGTGACATCTGCCAACCCGCACTGGGCCCGCGTGGTGGATTACGACCCACTCCCTCTCACAGAGAGGAGGCCTGTGTCCCAGCAGTGGGAGCATTATAGGCTGATTATGTATACTTTGTTCATTTTGTGATGATCAAGTTGACAACCGACGATTCCAGTTGTCTCACGAACATCTGTGAAAATATTTTGGTTTTTCTTACAAGCTGACTATTGATATTTGATATTTGTATCATAATCATAACGAATGTTCGCATATACTCGTATAAGTACATACTGTAGTATGACAACCAACGAGGGCTTGTGGCTAAGAAATAACAGCCGCACGGTTCAATCGATTAGGTTAAGCTACGCTTGCCGTTGTTGATTTGTGGATGGGTGACCATCCATTACATACCGAGACCCCTCCGTGCCTCGGAAAGCACGTTAAGCCGTTGGTCCCGGCTGTCATTCGTGGATCATTGACTTCGAACTGTGTCCAAATAAACTTTTTTTCTTTCTTTATTTTCTTTAATTCGTGGATCTTTGAAAGTCGTTACGGGTCGTCAGTAGCACGACAGTCTGACAACCAGTCTTACCAAGGGGTTTCGTGTTACCCAGTTACTGGGATTTGGAGGTCTTATAGGCAGTCGCTCCATGTAAAATATAGGTATTCAGCTGCATTGGGTTGGAATGGAAGCCGACCACAGCATAGTTGGGTAAAGGCTAGTCAGATTGATTGCATTAGGCTTTTATGGTTGTACAGACGCCAGCACATCAAGCTACTACAATCTGTCAAATTTATTTAATAGATTTTCAACTTTATCGCTAAAGTATAAGGTTCAAAGTTGATTGGGAAAATTTGACAGTTTTGGGTAGCTTAATGTGCTGGCGTACCTGCATACCATACTACAAGAGAGAACAAAAGATTATCCCTGCTAATTTATGTTTTGTAAACATATCAAGTTTTATTGATTTGTTTTTCACACTAACTACTGAATTAATATTAATTTCGTACATCAATATTAATATTTTCGGCGCAAACATTTGTTTTGCAGACCGTACATTCAAAATTAATGTCAATAGGTCAATGCACTGTCTGTCAGTTAGTAATTTTTATATTAATATTATTGTCCAGATCATGAATCTTTGAACCCGTGGTCTAGTATTCTAAAGTGTCTTAGCCGACTCTTACTGCCGCATTCACAGAAATTAATTACTGTTTATGAACCATTAACTAAGCAGTGAGAGTAACCAATTATAATTATCTCGGCTGTCAGCAAAATAAGGAAAACAATAATTCAATATGGTTTTTTACATGAATCTCCAATCTTTTCCAGTATAAGTAAGATCACATACACACATAATCAGCCTATAATGTTCCCACTGCTGGGACACAGGCCTCCTCTCTGTGAGAGGGAGTGGGCCGTAATCCACTACGCGGGCCCAGTCCGGGTTGGTAGATGTCACATGTCTTCGAATTTTTGGTTCTAGGATATGTTTCCTCGCGATGTTTTCCTTCACCGTTTTGAGAGCAGTGGTGATGAAATAATTTACACAAAGTAAAGCGCCTGTCTGGGTTCGAACCTACGACCGTACCGTACGTACTCGTAAGTCGCGGCCTTAACCACTGGGCCACTGCTCTCGTATAAGTAAGATCAGCAGCATTTAATAGCGTAACATACTTCTAATGAAAATCACTTTAATTTGGACCATTGCATTGGGTTGGTTTTCGGCACAAATACGGTTTTTCAGCGCCAAGGAGATTGATAACTTGTTCAATAAAAAATCATTGGCATGAAGCTGCGCTTAGTTGCGGGGTAATTACGTAACACACGATCAGTAGCAATGGGTTTCATTTTGACAGCTCAACAACATTCATTGCGTTATTTATGTTATTGAGCTGACAAATTTTTCAAACGTATGAAGCAATGGATGAGCAATGTCCTTCAAAATGATTCAGATTATGGTTCATAGATATATTGTTATTGTTTACAGCCATTATGGCCAGCAATAATATCCCGAAATAGTTGAGAAATATCACAGAATCACTAATTATGGAGCAATTTAATAAACTTACGCATACCCATTGTACAAGACTTATATATTAGGTATACGTATATTCTTTTTATTTATTTCTAACACAGATAACCTATTTTACAATTTAACACTAAATATATTATATTATAATTATACAAGTGTATAATAAAAAGAAAGGAAAAAAAAGAAAAAGACAGGAGCTAGGGCATCAAAAAATTCGTGCGCATCGCTGTCAATGGGATAAGTTCCCAAAAGGCTGGCAGCATTACCACGTTGGATGGCACTGCTTATTCTTTGGGCTAAAAAGTTTTTACTTTTCACTTTTTAGTTGTACCTACTCCACACAAATTCAAATAACACTAAGTGCATTGAAAAATTGAAGACACCGACTAGAAGAATCACCAAAATTCGCATAGAAATGCCGGAGATGCACTGCATTTATGCATATAACATCGTACATAACAATAATTACATAATGTATTATATACTAAAACTTTCCTGAAAGTATGTAGATCACATTAGTGAAAGAATTATCAAAATTGGTTCATTGGTTTTTGAGAAAATCGCGGACATACTCCCTCCAAGCTCCTTTTTTGAAGTCGGTTAAAAATAGGCCAGCCCTCTGGTCACGCGTAGAGTCAACCAACCGTTTGGCGATGTCTACGTATATTCAACATTTCATTTCAGCAACAATTAGCTTCACAGAATAGATGGAGCAATTAGAGGTAATATTGCCAAAGCAATTTAGGCTATTCTTGGCAATTATAAAAAACTTGTCCACTACCCCCAGCAATTATTGCCGTCTGGCAAAAATGTTTTCCACTGTCCACTGCTAAATAATAGCTCATTAACGCAAATAAACGTTTGTGAGTGCGGCGGTAACTCCAAGATTTGTTATAGCAGAACTATAAATAGACTCCTATTTTGTCACGAGGTATCTTGGTATCCTTTTGCGTCACTTGGGAAGAGAAGGCGGGACCATCCGTTTGTCTAACGGTATGATTATGGCAATACCCTCGTGATATGATAATGATGATAATGACATTCTTTAGACTCTTCTTAGAGTCGCGGATTAGTATGGTATGCAAAAGTAATAATGGGAGGATTGTGTGAACTATGATAGAATAGTATTCTATTCTTATTATGTTTTTTTTTTTTTAAACGTTTTGAATCTTTATTTAATACCAATTTATTTTATAAAACTATAATAATATGTACATTTATATAAAAAAATAAGTAAAATAATCATAGGGCATCAAAGAATTCGTCCGCATCGCTGTCAACAGGAACAGTGCCCAAAAGGCTGGCAGCATTGCCACGTTGTATGGCAATGCTAATTCTTTGGCCAAGAAATAGGCCAGCCCTCTGGTCACGTGAAGAGTCGACTAACCGCTTGGCGATATCTCGAAAAACCAAGTGGGCACTCGGACCCCATGGCCTTAGTGTTTCAACCCCAAACGGCTCGAACATATAACTCCCAATTAGGTTGCAATATTTTCGCCGTTTGAGGTTTTCTGCACCTGCAGCAGCCGCCCCAGCACAGCCCACCGTGCTAGGAAGATGGGATGGCGCAAGGGTGTCGACACATGTTGCATCCCACACCAAAGGTCTGCCTAACTTCCAGGGCATTATGGTCATTCCGTCTGGTCTCTTTCCATCGTCGCGTGCCAGGCCGTTGGGTTCTAAAACAGCTGGCACCCCGGCGGTGACAAGAGCACGACGGATGATGTCATTAATTAATTATTATGTTTAAGTATAATAAAGACGTTTCTGTTGAAAAGTCTTTATTATAAACATACGTCATACGCATTGCATAATCAGTTTATAATGTTCCCACTGCTGGGACACAGGCCTCTCTCTCTCGCTCTGTGGGAGGCAGAGAGCCGTATTTTATTTACTAAATACTTCAAGCATATACATGTACATAGGCGGACTTAATGCCATAGGCATTTTCTACCAGTCAACCTTTGGGTGATGCAGAGACAAACAGTGGTAAGTGCAATCATGAAAATTGAGCAATAAATATTTTAAATATAAATATAAAGATCATGATGTACCTAATCCACCAAGCGGGCCCAGTGCGGGGTGGTAGATGTCACGTGTCTTCGAATTTTTGGTTCTAGGACATGCCGGTTTACTCACGATGTTCTCCTTTACCGTTTTGAGAGCAGTGGTGGCTCTCAAATTGCGATTTTTATATTTATTTCTTTTTACATGCTTCTTTGACATAATCTTTTTATTATTTGACATTATATACAGACAATTATTTATAATTTTTCACCTCTTTATTAGGTTATAATGGCAATCATACCACTTGGTTTTAGTAGATTTTTATATTTTATTTATCCTTTTGATAGATTCTTATTTTGTAAATGTGAGGATTTTGTAGGCCTTGTAGACTTTAGATCTGTAGACCATTTTTTATTTTATCAAGTATCTGGTACTTGTTGATAGGCCTACGCCATCCTCCCATACCTACTGTAATTTGAAAACATTGTAAAATCCAATTTTTTTTTTAAAGAGTAACCGTGGAGTTTCTTGCCGGTTCTTCTTCATAGGAAACGACCAATTGGAACCGTGCCGTAGCTTCTGACGTTTCATAAGTGCCCATGTCGGTTTATGTGAAATAAAATATTTTGATTTGATTTAATTTGATAAAATAATTTACACAAACCAAAGTGCCTGCCTGAATTCGAACTCACGACGTACAACTCGTAAGTCGGTGCCCATACCACTGGGCCACTACTGCTCCACAAACATACACGTACGCCATACAAATGACACCTTTGATGATATGGCTAGAAATCTAGAAAAGGAGTAGCTACTGCAATAACGGCTACTTATTAGAAATGTAGGTAAATATGGAAGAAGAAGACACGTGCATAATCAGCCTATAATGTTCCCACTGCTGGGACACAGGCCTCCTCTCTTCGAGAGAGAGTGAGCTATAATCCACCACGCGGGCCCAGTGTAGGCTGGTAGATGTGACATGTCTTCGATTTTTTGGTTCATAGACATGCCAGTTTCCTTCACCATTCGAGAGCAGTGGTGATGAAATAAAACACAAACTAAACTGCCTGCTTGGGTTCGAACCCATGACCTAAAACATACTCTTTATACTCTTTTAAAATGTTTTACAAGTTTTGTATACATTAATTATATAATTATATGTGAAGACGATGCATCTAGAATAAAAATTAGTCTGCCAACAAATATCGCCGTTTTGTAACAAGAAATGTAGCTCGCTTGAGCCATGTGCTTGAAGCGAGCGTTCGTCATCTTGTGCATCGCCCGTTGTGTAACCTAGCTTGCCTCGAATGATACGTTACAACCAAATGTTGCAAGTCAGTCTCCGCCTTTAGGTTGATACATTTTGCGGGCTTCTAACTGCATTTAACGACTGTCTAATAATAACCATATTTATTTATAAGTCAAGACTGATTCTATTCCTGGCTCTGTAATACTACGTGTAATTCTAGGCAAGGAATAGACTGCCCTTTAGAGATTGAAATGTGTGTTTGAAAGAAGATGAAGGAGATTGAATGATACATATATGAACATATACAGGGTCAAATCAAATTGGCTAGCGAAACTCCGCAGACGTGTGACGTGAATTTAACTTGATATAATTATGAACTGTTTGTTTTCTATTAATTTCATTTCATTCGAAAACATCCATCGGTTTCTTACTAAACTTCGACTATTTTTTACTATATCCGACGATCTTGGTTACTTATCTCTTTTGGTGACCGTACCTATGAAAAATATAACGTTTTGCTGACCAATTACATACATACATGGACCTAGTTTTTTTTTTTCGTTTTTTCAGATGGCAGTTTTCCTGAAAACACTTCCGAAGATTGAAAGACATACTACGCGTCGACGAGCGACTAGCTTTTACCTTTTGAGATTGCACTTAGAAGATACAAGGGCCTTTAGTCAAGAATGGACACCCATCCAAAAAAATTCTCGTCAAACACAGCTTAACCTGTCAAATAACTCAATAGCCACCACAACAACCCAAACCATGTATGACCAAACAACCAATCAACCACCACCAACCAACCAACCATCAACCTCTAACTAACCAACCACACATCCATCCCAAAATGGTACAGTCAACTGCATATCAGCGGTACTTGCACTACAAAAATCACTCTTACTGGTACGACGGTAAAGGCGTAGTCAATGTCAATTGTTACCACTGATATGCCATTGGGTGACTGTACCATTTTTTTCTAAGACCGTTTAATGGTATGCTCCTATGCCCTAACATCGAGCAATAGACAAAATTGTCAACATTTTTATTATTATTAAGCTGGAGTACGAGGCTTTTGACTACGTTGTATGTGTATATTTTGTCTTTTTTATTTTTATTTTATGTTATTTTATTTGTAATGTGCGTTTAGTTTGTGCAGAATAAACTATTTTCTTTCTTTTCTATAAATTGTTTCTAACTATGATTACTAATAGCTTTGTGGCTAAGTAATAATAGCCGCATGGGTTCATCGATCACGTTAAGCTACGCTTGCCGCGTTTGGTCCGTGGATGGGTGACCATTTGACCATCTTCACATAACAAGAGCCCTTCGTGCCTCGGAAACCACGTTAAGCAGTTGGTCCTGGCTATCTTTCGCAGGTCTTTGACTGTCGTTATGAGTAGTCAGAATCCCGAAAGTCCTGACAACCAGTCTTACCAAGGGTGTCGTATTACTCAGTAACTGGTTTGTGAAACTTGTGGAGGTCAGTTAGGCAGTCGCTCCATGTAAAATACTGGTATTCAGCTGCATCCGATTAGACTGGAAGCCGATCCCATAGTTGGGGAAAAAGATAGGCAGATTGACTGGACTCCCATCCAAAAAATGACCTCGTCAAACTCACCTTAACCTCTCCAATCAGCCAACTTTTGCTATGACCTTTGAATGGTATTCTCCTGTAAATCGTTCTAACAATGACTGCTAGTCGGGGTTACCTATTAATAGATTACAAAATACGTGCAAACAAATGTTGCCATTTAAAAAAATATGTATTGTTTGGATTTACGCTATAAATATATCTCCGTTCACGAGGAGGATGGAAAACAGTGTAGCTATTATTCTATTCATAATATATCACCACGCCTATTTTTCCAGTGGGTTAGGCAGCAGTTGTGACGGAGGTGTACCTTTTTTTTTCTTCTCATGGATTTCGAATAATAAGAACAAAATAGATCTATAATTATAGAGGTATGAGGAACAGGGTGTAAAGTTCACTCATCCTCCATAGAAAAACGAGGATCCTCCGACCAGACGGGTGTTCTGTCTGGCGGGGAACTGCCCAATGATTCATGTCGGGCCGTTGTAACGCTAGTCGCGCGGTAAACTCTGCTTGCGAGATGCAGGAATTTGCGTGACGTCAGAATGACGTATGACGCGTAGTTCGCATGTGGCGTTGTAGATACCGCTACATAATCATGAGTAAAGAACAGAAATAGTCGGAAGCTGGACAGCGTGACTGTGACAAGAAGGCTTCCACTCAGCATGATGCTGTGCTATGGGGGACCCACAGCATAGCGTTGATTTCCAGTTGCCACCCGACTCAGCAGTAGGGCTTGCCACCACTAGAACACCGACTTAGTCATCAGGCATTCAATTCATCATGTCATAACAACTTCTTAGATGAATAGTCTACACGATACAAAGAACTAAATTGTTTGTTTATTGTCTACAAACAAATCTTTGTTCACGCATTAGGTACCTACAGAAAACAATGTGCTGTCGTAAGTATTGTGATAACTGAATCTGTAGCCGAAATTAGTTTCAATGTAGATAGAGCCGAGAGAAGACCTCAATCACGCTGCCTAGCCTTTTCCCAACTATGTTTGGGTCAGCTAGCTAACTAGTCTAACCAAATGCAGTTGAAATAATGTCTCAACCGATTGCGGACACAGTGGCAATCTTAACGGAGAATAGCCAAGAACGCGGAGATAGTGCACCTGTGTGTGCGTCTCTGTTCCTTTACTCTCATAGTCCGATGGCACGGCAATCCAACACAACCGGGGAGAGATAAGGCGCAGGACCAACGTGTATTCCTAAATACGGAGGTATTAAGCTGCCGAACTCCTGGGTGTTACAAAGAAATTCTTAATGGAAAACCCAGTAACTCTTTGCCGGACCCGGGAATCGAACTCAGGACCTCACGCTCATCCATCGCGATGTAGCTGAATACCAGTATTAAACATGGAGCGACTGCCTATCCGAACTCCACAACCCAGTTACTGGGTAACATGATACCCCTTGGTAAGGCTGGACCGACTTTTGACTTCCAGTAACGACTGTCAAAGATCTACGAAATGACAGCCACAATATTTACACTCTAGGGTGCTGGATGGAGGCATGTATGAATCTTTATCTAAGCAGGTTTTCCTGGAGGCAAGAAACTCCACATATACTCTTCTAAAAATAATTGGCTTTTACAATATTTCCAAATTACGGTGTGCAGGGGGTGAACCACTCTTCGAATAGTCGCAGCGACAAGACGCAGATGCATACGACAACTGTGCGTCCAAACGCAGCCACAAGAGGCACAGTTTGCGCTGACTTAAAAAGGACAACGAACTTGATTTGTCCTTTTTTTTAAAGCAACAAAAATACAAAGAACTGAAGTACTCGTAATATAACCGATTACGTGCACCGCTAGTACAAATGCAGACCGGTAATGCCTCTTAATTGGATGACATAATTCTCGAGAGTCTAACTGACTGGCGACACTGGGTTTATCATGGACACAGGAGAGCAATTTGTTGGATAATTTATGGATATAAGCCATTTTAAAAGATGTGCTGTTAATTGGGCATTCCCTAGTTATTTTTAAGTAACATAACTTTACGGAGATGGCGTCACGAGCTGGACTCCTTTAATAAAGATTGGTCCTTGGCAGCTCTGGACAGATATAGGTGGAAAGAGAGTAGAGAGGCTTTTGCCCAGCAGTGGGACAATAATGGCTAGTAAAAAAAAAACCGGTCAAGAGCGAGTCTGACTCGCGCACCGAGGGTTCCGTACAAATTTGTAGGTATGTAAATAGGTTATCACGGGTTTTTTTTTTCTTTAATGTGACTAGAAATTTACGGTTTTTGGATTTTTTCCTTTATTTGTGCTACATGATCTTGTTTCGTGTCAAATTTCATGATTCTAGCTCAACAGGAAGTACCCTATACATTTTGTTTCCCTTGAGAGTGTCGAAATATACGTTTTTGCGGCATAAACGGCCGTATCTTTTTTTTACGTTAACTTAGAAGTTTCGCAGACTTGAGTATATGGTTTTAATTTCAACTCGATACCTCCACGCGTTCCCGAGATAAAGGGTATTGACAGACAGACAGACGGACAACAAAGTGATCGTATAAGGGTTCCGTTTTTTCCTTTTGTGGAACGGAACCCTAAAAATAAAATTAAAATAACACTACGCCTGCAATCCTTGAAGGGTAAGACAGAGATGTGCTACTGAAGTCAGCTACTAGTCTAACTAGATGCAGGTGAATACCAGTATTTTACATGCAGCAACTGCCAATTTGACTTCCATAACCTAGTTATTCGGTAGCACGATAATATCTCTTGGTTAGCAGAATTTAGGCTTCTGACTACGGCATATCAAATGACAGCAGAGCAAGAGAGAGGCTATAAGATGTTGTGAAATGATAGTGTTGACCTCGCTATAAAAAAAATTCCCCCTTTATATTTTTGTAGTATTAAATGTAACTAAATAAACCCGAATTTCATGTGCCATAAATCCATAATTACATTACATTTTACGATAAATCTAGACCTGCCTGTTACCTCACTGTGCCATTTTACACGACCGTAAGTGCACTGCACGTTAGCAAATACGTCTAATTGGATGACACAATTGTACGTCTGACTTACGTCGGCCGAGAGTGTAGCGGTCATTTTGCGAAATCAAATCGTTAATCATCAGCTATCTTATATTTTGATGACTTCATTGCCTGAATAACAATTTAAAGATGACGAAAATACTACGAATTTGGATGATAAAATGATTTCTAAAAAGTCTACCTGTATTGTGATCGTGTACGATGCTCAAATACCCGATCGGCATGTTGTCGATGGCAGCTGCCGACACGCGTCGACGAATGCAGTTGCCTACTAATTTACAGATCATTATTTTCACCCTTCAATTCAACCAGACCACAGTAATGATGCTCTGTAAGGTTCACTGCTCACCTCACTCAAGTGAGCGCACACAATCCGAAAGCGAACTCATTTGTTTTTAAAGTAATTCATCGCGGATTCACAACGAGACACCGTTCGAATTTCGAAGTGACGTTTAAAACGTCATGAGGAAACCGACATTATGTCCTAGAACCAAAAATTCGAAGACATGTGACATCTACCAACCCGCACTGGGCCCGCGTGGTGGATTACGGGCCACTCCCTCTCACAGAGAGGAGGCCTGTGTCCCAGCAGTGGTAACATTATAGGCTGATTATGCTATGACCTATTCTTATAATAGTCATGTCAATACGAGAGACGGCTGTACTTTTTCCGATTGCCTTTCATGCAGGCCTTTGGGAAATCACTCTAAGCCACCAATGCTAAAATTTTGAAACTGAACAACCAAACAAAACTTGTAATCTCAGAAACAGTGTCACGGTCAATCCCCTGTAGAGTAAGTTAAGCAAAGTTATTGTTTATCAATGTAATAATTTAGTACCAAAAAGTTCCTTTGAAGAGTCGGGGGAAGTATTATGGTAGGAGTTCGTAGCCGACCGCAGACAGCAGCAGCAGACGACGTGACGTTGCGACATGTCACTCAACGTACACTCAACGCTAAAATTGCTCGTGATTAGCAAAATATCACACATACCAAATTAACATTTTGTGAAGCATCGTACTAGGCGAGCAGACTTATCAGGAGATGGTTTTTGTCTATTAAATCTATTTTGAATATTGTATGTAGATATGTTGTATGTATTGGCAATATTATTGCGAGTATAGTGGCGGCTTTAGTCAGATGGTTAATATGTTTAATTTGTTGCATTTTGCCCCCCTATCAGCTTCTGACGGATATACGTCGAATTACCTACAAGTAACCCTGGCAATGCTGCCAGCCTTTTGGGCACTGTTCCTGTTGACAGCGATGCGGACGAATTCTTTGATGCCCTATGATTATTTTACTTATTTTTTTATATAAATGTACATATTATTATAGTTTTTTAAAGCAATTAAAGTAACCCTGTATTATACGAAAGTAATATTATTTTCAAATAACACTTTGCGTTTTGACTGTACTGTACTAACGGACTCAGAGCGACTAATCGTAATATATGAAGGTCGACGGCCGTGGTGCGATCGATTTGAAAAAAATTAATCTTCCACATACAATAGGGCTATAAAAGGACGCTACGCGTAGCGGACGTCGTGCGACTTCGTCAAGAAGTACAGACGCCAGCACATCAACCTACCCGAAACTGTCAAATTTTCCCAATCAACTTTGAGCCTTAAGCTTTAGCGATAAAGTTTAAAATCTATTAAAGAAATTTGACAAATTGTAGTAGCTTGATGTGCTGGCGTCTGTACATACAAACCAGTAGTGTCGTAGCGACACGTCGTCTGCTGCTGCTGTCTGCGGTCGGCTACGAGCTCGTACCGTTACAGTAATTAAACCCGTCACAACACCAACCCAATAACAACCTTATAGTATCTATAGTAAAGATCTCTGTGAATCCCCCGAATTACGAGTATTTCATCACCACTAGAGATGGGTTAATGCCCTGGCATATTGGGCGCATTGAATAAATGCCGGATAAATGCCCATAAACGCCCAATAAATGCCTTTTGCCTGGGCAAAAACTTTAACAGAACTTTTATTAAATTTTTCATTGAAATAGCTATATTTGAGTGTGCGGAAAAGGTAAATTCACAAAAATATATTGTATTATAGCTAATATATTGCATTAAACCAGAAATTGATATAATAAGGTTAAGAGTACCTACTCTTAACCTTATTATATCAATTTCTGGTTACGTTTGACGTATTTTTAGCGGGACGTATAAATACGTCAAACGTAAACAATAGCGTGTACGGGTTAATCTGTGGTATGGGTAGTAGGACATATGAATACGTCCTTGAAATATAAGTATGTTGCGCACCTTGCACATCTGCGGCTACTGAACGCTCGTTTAGCATCCATGGTTTCATACACAGTGCTAAACGAAATCGCCTTACTACAGAAAGAGCAGCTCAAATCACATCTTTGGCATACAATTGGAATTTAAAGGAAAATAATTATAAGTATCCAATTGTCCAATGTTAACGATTTTGATACCTACGGAAATCGACGATTTTTTAAGTGATGATTATGATAGTCAAGATGAATCTAACTTAAATGATAAATGATTTCTGTAAGTAGGTTTGTACAGACACTTTTACACGTCAATAATATTTTTTTTAAGCTAGATGAGATCGGCGTTTCCTATCTGACTACTCTGAGAAGAAAGGCCGAAACAAACTCAGAGGTCACAGTCTCTTTTAAAGTCCAGTCAAAATCTTGGTCAGATCATGTGAAGACCATGTAGATTGGTGTCTGAAATGGTCTTTTGAGGAAAGAACCACACAGATTGAGCGGACCTGTCCAGTCAGTGCACGCATTTGTCAAAAATCGTGCAGCTCAACTCAGAACTTGAGGAACTCAACGATTCGACGAACAATACCAAAGAAAGGACATTTGGGTAGGCCGCGTAAATTACTCAAACTGCCAGATCATGATTAAAACTAACTAAGAAGGAAAACAGAAAAAAGAAATGACCCACATAGTCCTCACATTCACAATAATTAAAATATATAATATTTGATACAGTAAATGTACAGACGCCAGCACATCAACCTACACCTAACTGTCAAATTTTCCCAATCAACATTGAACCTTATGCTTTAGCGATAAAGTTGAAAATCTATTACAGAAATCTGACAGATTATAGTAGGTTGATGTGCTGGCGTCTGTACATGTCATTGTTTAAGTACATAGATATTAAGAAAAATAAAGTGTAAAATAGCAAAATAAAAACAACATTCACTGTCTAAACCTATTGGAGCAGCTCAATCCCAAGCCTTTTTGTCCTCAATATAGTCTTTTACAATATAATAAGGTTTCGTTTTCGCTTTATAAAAGATTTGAATTTATTAAGGCTTATTTCTTGAATGTGGCTAGGATAGGATAGGAACTTGATTCAATTCAATACGCCTGATGATTTTGATTGCCGCCCATCAATATCCACTTCAGCAAACCGAAACCTAGAATTTGTTGATGTTGCATCTAATATCAACTTTAGTGATGATGATGATGATGATGACTGAAGCTATCTACATTGTATTGAGCGATTTCATTACCTATTATTAGTTTACGTAATAGGCATCAAAATCAAGCCAAAATTATAATTAGGACCACGATGATGGTAAAAATTGACATAAACATTTATTTTATTTTATTAGGAAGTCTTACAGCTTATGAACATACATACTGTATTACTTAGAACTTATGACTATTGTAGTATCAAAGCCAATTACAAGACTTCACTTCATAATTACGTATACGAATTTTCAACTGTGATTTTTTAACAAGACTGATTATCTTATGACTGAATATTTAATTAAAATTTTAATTTACAAAATACCTACTGACATTAAGTTTCATTTTAAGTTAAGTTCCTGCTTTATTTTTTACAAAACAAAGTTATTCATTTTTATGCCCAGTGATCGGGCATTTATTTGGGCGTAAACTCATTTATGCCCAATATGCCAAGTTTATGCCCATTTTGTCCATATTTGTTTTTGCCCTCGACCCATCTCTAATCACCACTGCTCTCAAAACGGTGAAGGGAAACATCGTGAGGAAACTGACATGTCCTAGAACCAAAAATTCTAAGACATGTGACATCTACCAACCCGTACTGGGCCCGCGTGGTGGATTACCGTCTACTCTCACAGGGAGGAGGCCTGTGTCCAACAGTGGGAAGTTCATCATCATCATCTGCCTAGCCTTTTCCCAACTATATTGGGGTCGGCTTCCAGTCTAACCGGATGCAGCTGAATACCAGTATTTTACATGGAGCGACTGCCTATCTGACCTCCACAACCCAGTTACTGGGTAATAAGATGTACCCTAAGAACGTTATAGGCTGAATATGTTACGATTTAATCATGTTTTGTGCCGATCGGATATACAGAAAGATTTTTTATCACCATCCAAATTTTTACAGGGTTGTTCTACCTATGAATATGAACAACTTTCACTACCGTAAAACGGGGTGAATAGGGATGCAGGGGTGAATCGGGACGAAACTTTAAAATGGATTTTAACATTGAAATAATTGTTTTTTTTTGGCAAAAAGGACTCTAATGTGTTTATTATATTATAATTAACGATTAAGTGTCCTTGTTGGCAATAAACTTTATTACATCAACTTTAAAATCAATTTTAATGTTTCGTCCCGATTCACCCCTGCATCCCTATTCACCCCGTCTTACCGGTATGGGACCAACATTGAAATCACGAAAAAAAAATCAGCTGATCCGTATGGCTGTTATTACTTAGCCACAAGCCCCTCATTCTATAAATACGTACAGAACAATGAAAATAAGAATAATGTCTAATGAGTTTATTGTTTGTGACTAACATTCCAGATGTTGATCTAGCGATTTTAAGTCTCGTTTTAAACCCATCTATTTTAATAACAGTTGTTTCATATGATTCATTGTCCGGGCATTTCCCATATTCCTTTTGGTCAAATGTAATTAGCTAGCGAAACTCCGCAGACATGATAGGTCGATCGATATCTAAACATGAAAAATCAATTAATTTCATGATTTTTTTTTTGTGGGGTCGTTGTGTAGTCACTTAACCATCAGTTTAAAAAATCTGTTTGTTTGTTTACCCTGTATATCGGATCGGGGGGTCGAGTTCGATTCCCAGGTTGGGCAAAAGTGTTATAGGGTTTTCCATTAGAAACTAACTTGGAGGTTGGAAGTTGGCGGTGTGATACTCCCGTGCCTCGGAAGCACGTTCAGCCTTTGATCCTGCGGCTGATCTCTCTCCAGTCGTGTCGGATTATGAAAATGAGCACCTGTGTCTGCGCACACTATTGTACAGATGCCAGCACATCAAGCTACCAAAAACTGTCCAATTTTCCCAATCAACCTTGAACCTAATATCTTAGCAATAAAGTTGAAAATCTATTAACGAAATTTGACAGATTGTAGTAGCTTGATGTGCTGGCGTCTGTACACTATAAATTTCTCCCGCGCTGAAGGTCTAAGCTGAGATTGCTCGCCATGTCCGAAATTCGGTCTAAAGTACAGAAAGGTTCGGTATTATTACCTATAAGTACAGAAAGATTTTCTTATCACCATCCAAATATTTACAGGGTGTTCTACCCATGAATATGAACAACTTTCACTATGAGACCAACTCTGAAATCACGAAAAAAAAATCAGCTGTTTAATACAAAAGTTCAATAAGTACCTACTTGACCAAAATGTATGAAACCGCCGCGCCGATTTCTTTTTCGTGATTTCAGAGTTGGTCCCATAGTGAAAGTTGTTCAGTTCGATGGTCTAAAGCACCTCTTAAAGCTTGTCGGGTTCATTTTTTAACACTTTGTATAAGGTAGGTATATCTGCATACACGAAATATCTGAAGAGATCATTGTACTCAACATTATGAACAACTTTTACTATGGGACCAAACCAGAAAAAAAAAATCAGCTGTCCCCTATGTTCGCATAAATGTAGGGAAAATGTAGGGAACAGCTGATATACTTTTTCGCGATTCTGAAACGCAAGAAAGCCTTTAGATATTCAACAGCATCCGGAGAGTATGGACCGACCCCAACATAAAATAATTGGGGTTAGCCTGAGCGCATAATACCATAATTGTTTTGCCAAACATTGCCAATGAAAGAACCGCGCCGTTAAAAGAAATGCCGTTCTGTAAAGTTCAATTGGAACCTTACTCAAGTGCATAATCAGCCTAAACGTTCCCACGGCTGAGGGGCTTGTGGCTAAATAACAATAGCCGCACAGGTCGATCGATCAGGTTAAGCTACGCTTGCCGCGGTTGGTCCGTGAGTGGGTGACCATCTTCACATACCAAGGGGTATCCGTGCCTCGGAAAGCAAGTTAAACCGTTGGTCCCGGCTGTCATTCGTGGATCTTTGACAGTCGTTACGGGTCGTCAGTAGCTGAAAGTCTGACAACCAGTCTTACCAAGGTGTATCGTATTACTCAGTAACTGGGTTGTGGAGGTCAGATAGGCAATCGCTCCATGTAAAGTACTAGTATTCAGCTGCATTCGTTAGACTGGAAACCGACCCCAACATAGTTGGGAAAAGGCTAGGCAGATGATGACGAGAACAATTAATACTGGATTCGTTACCACTAATGTGGCGTCTATTGTCCGTCTTGTTATCATCGCTCAGTCGTCTTTTATAATCATCACTGTTGGATAAACGATGGCTTTTTAGTTAATACATACAGCCTACAAATATGAAATACATACATACACGAGAGCAGTTGTAACCCAGTGGTAACGGTCGCGACTTACGAGTTGTAGGTAGTAGGTTCGAACGCAGACAGGCGATTTACTATCTATAAATTATTTCATCACCACTGCTCTCAAAACGGTGAAGGAAAACATCGTGAGGGAACCGGCATACCCTAGAACCAAAAATTCAAAGACATTTACCAACCCGCACTGGGCTCTCGTGGTGGATTACGGCCCACTCCCTCTCACAGAGAGGAGGCCTGTGTTTCAGCAGTGGGCTGATTATGTGATACGGCTATAGGTACATAGGTTAAAAGTAGGAGCGATTCCCAAGGTCATGGTGATCAAAAACATATAAAGCTTCTTGACTAATTACTTATTAAACGTAAATAAATATTATAGGTATACCTATTTCAGTAACTGACAGTCAGTGTATACTGGTATTCAGCTGCATCCGATTAGACTGGAAGCCTACCCCAACATAACTGGGAAAAGGCTAGGCAGATGATTTGAGTAACTGACAGTCTTACCAAGGTGTACCGTATTACCCAGTATCTGGGTTGTAGAGATCACATAGACAGTCACTCCTTAATTGTAGAATACTGGTAGCCGACCCCAACAGTGTTGGGAAAAGGCTAGGCAGATGATGATTTTAGTTCCTTACAAATATATATGTACTTATTTTAGGTACCAACTCGACGGAATAGACAGCTAATTATTAATTGCGTTAAAAAAGCACTTTTTCTCGTACGTATAGTAGGTACTTATGACGAAAGTGACGCTATTTTTACCGAGATTGACGTAATTGTGGACGAGTAATTAGCGCTTAAAAATAGGTCATTTAAACATTAATTTATGGTTCAAAATAGTTTGTCGTTCCTGAAAACAGAAGTTTTAAAAGAAAGAACAGGTAACTATGGAATTAACAAAATTTTTGTATGGCCGAAACGAACTGTCGAAATTTTCTCAAGCCAAAATTCTAACCTATATTTTGCTAAGAGCATCGATCCGCAAAAATGTTGTGTTCATATCTAAGATTACTTAATACGATTACATGGTTACAATTACCAATAATCAGATTAACCTTGCACATAATTTCTTGGCACTCACACATTTGCAACGGAAATTGTGTCAACTTTGACATTGGCGAAAATATCGCCCGTGAAACATGGAAACCCTCACTAAATCGTCCAGACATCACCAGGATAGGACAGCGCATGCTTAACACCCATTCAGGAACGTAGCCAGAACGAGACCGCAATAGGAGTCAGATGGAGACGGCTATAGGATTCCTAAAAATTAGGTAAAATCACTTTGGCTTCCAAAAATGAAGTAAGTATTATAACACATTAACGTTATGTCATTTGTGCAATTTTTAAAATCCTTCAACTCGAATACGTCACACTTTTTTCGCAATTGGAACACTTGAATTCGAATGACAATATTCCAGTTCGAAATTAAAAGAAAATGCGGCAAAAATTAACCGTCACTTTTTTTTTTTTCTTTAGCTAACGCGGCATCGTTGACGCCTTTACATTTGTCAGTCTGTAACTAACTGCATTAGACAGAGATTTTAGGTCACACGAACTGAACAAAACTGGTGAATAAAATCAAGGATAATTTACTTACGTGTGCTGCATCGACCACGGGGTGACATAAAACACTTAAGTCTATGCATTTGTTAGAAAAACCGACGATTTAACATGTAATAACGATTAAAACACACGACACAATTTATAACCTGCGAGCTTTACACAACAATTTATTTTTACACTAACTCGGTATGTGGTGCGCGGTTAATTTTAAATAATTTTTTAAAACACAGTAAGGCTGAAATGTGTGTGGTTACTAGTTTCGTGGGGAAAAAAAATCAATTGCAGACGGTCCGTCGGGTAGCCATTTTGTCTCCGACTGGATAAGCAGGGCACTGTTTTGTACGCATGCGCCAAGAGCCGCCCAAATCTCTATGCTCGAATAGATGAGTACAACAGAATATATGGAATACTTGAAACCCTCTTAACTCAATGTTACTATCGTCATTTTTTGAGGCTGGCCCTATTTCTAAAGGAAATACCTTTTTAGGAAGAAAAAAAATGAACGCGTTTCCCTATTTGAATTTTATTGACGGAGTCTTGTTAGTGTTTGATGTTAAAGGCAAAAAAAATAAATGACGATCGGTTTTTTAAGGCAATTTAGTGTGAAAATGGATTTTTTTACCGCCACATATTTTCAACGATAAATGGAAAAATATAGGGCAGACTTATAAAATATCTAGAAATAGATCGATTTTCTAATTTGTCAGTAAGTATATTGACAGTAATTTCCCATACTTTACAAATATTAAACTACCTTCATACTCATTGCTGTCTTGAGATATAAAGTTCGGTGAAAAGTCAGTCACGCGAAATGTACCTACGCTAGTACAACGCCTCTAGAATTTGCTTCACGCAAACCAAGATAGATGGCGCTGTTTTCAGCATAGGTAAAAATGATATTGGAAGGAAATATTGAAATACCTATGCGCTATTAATCCTTATATTATGTGTACTAAATAAAGGCTTATTTATAATAATAATAATAGCCTCCCGACCGATTTCGGTCAAGGTGGCCAATCTTAACGGATATTAGCCAGGTATATAAGCAGGAGATATTATAGTGGACAAACACAGGTGCACTCTGTTCCTTTACTCTCATAGTCCGATGGGACGGCAATCCGACACGACAGGAGAGAGACCAGCAGGCGCAGGGCCAACGGGTTTACGTGCTTTCCAAAACACGAGGGTATAAAGGTATATTCAAACCTAAGGCGGTATTCGCTGCCGCTGTGGGTAGAGGTACCTACATACCGAGCGGGTTTCGCTCAGGTATTTAGTATCAAGTTCCGCGGCTAGAGCGGAATAGTTCGTGCCATAGTACCGCATAGGTATTGTTTATACCGATATATACCGACTTACAGACTAAAAAATTTCATTCCATTTTATTTCACACAATTCCTCGGGTATGTACCTATGTTATGTGTTAGTTAAATATGAGTGCGGATGCATTATATTAATGATTGTCTTTAGCATTACATAACACTTACATGATTCATCTCAAGTTAATAACAAACGGTAGTGTGAAGAAAAACCGACAACAACGAAACAAAGGCAGCTTGCTTTTGTTTTAAATTCCTAGAAAATAACCTAATGAACAGCATCATATCATATGAACAGCACCCGAATAGCGTAACACCCTATCAATCTCAATCTGAATCATTTTGATGGATATTGGTAATCCATTGCTTCATATGTTTGAAAAATGTGTCTGCTCAGCAACATAAATAACGCAATGAATGTTGTTTAACTGTCAAAATTAAACCGATTGCTACTGATAGTTACTGTTACTGTTGGCCTGCATCATCCCACAGCTGGGCAAAGGCCTCTCCCCATGACTTCCAGCTCCTTCGATCCAGGGCTAAAGTGGACCACTGGTTGTTTGTTTTGTCCAGCTCGTCCTGCCATCTGACGCTGATAGTGTGTTACGTAATTACCCCGCAGTACTTATATAACATAACATAATCAGCCTATAATGTTCCCACTGCTGGGACACAGGCCTCCTCTCGGTGAGAGGGAGTGGGCCGTAATCCACCACGCGGGCCCAGTGCGGGTTGGCAGACGTCACATGTCTTTGAATTTTTGGTTCTAGGAGATGTTCTACTCATGAATATGAACAACTTTCACTATGGGACCAACACTGAAATCACGAAAATAAGTATCAGCTGTTTAATACAATAGTTCAATACCTACATGACCAAAATGTATGAAACAGCTGATTTGTATCGTGATTTCATTGTTGGTCACATAGTGAAAGTTGTTCATATTCATGGGTCAACATTCTGTAAAAATTTGGAACCGATAAAAAAAAACTCCCTGTATAGGTATTATCTAAGCATCATCATCTGCGTCATCTGACTAGCCTTTTCCCAATTATGTTGGGATTGGATTCCAGTCAATGCGGATGCAGCTGAATACCAGTATTTTAAATGGAGCGACTGCCTATCTGACCTCCACAACCCAGTTACTGGGTAACACAACACCCTTGATAAGACTGTACTATGTCAGACTTTTGGGCTTCTGACTACCCGTGTCGACTGTTAAAGTTGTGGAGTTTCTTGCCCATTCTTCTCCATACGAAAACTACCTTTTGGAATGGGCGACTAGAATCAATTCGTTTATATTAGGTACTTATAATTTTTGACGTTCAAAAGTGCCTTTAGTGTGCCTATTTGAAATAAATGATTTGACTTTGACTTTGAAAGATCTACGAATGACAGCCGGAACCAACAGGTTAGCATGCTAGCAGTAGTGGCTCAGAGGTAACTGTCACGACTTACGAGTTGTAAGTCGTAGGTTCGAATCCAGACAGTCGCTTTACTTTGTGTAAATTATTTTATCGCCACGGTTCTCAAAACGGGGAAGGAAAACATCGTGAGGAATGTGTTTTGGAACGTGTAACTGGAACCAAAATTTAGAAGACATGTGACATCTACCAACCCGCACTGGGCCCGCGTGGTGGATTACGGCCCACTCCCTCTCACTGAGAGGCCTGACAGGCCTGTGTCCCAGCAGTGGAAACATTAGGTTGACTGCATATCGGACATCCACAACCCAGTTACTGGGTAATACGATACCCTTTGGTAAGACTAGTTGTCAGACTTTCGGGCTTATATAG
The DNA here is from genome assembly GCA_914767645.1 of Hydraecia micacea. Classification (NCBI taxonomy): domain Eukaryota; kingdom Metazoa; phylum Arthropoda; class Insecta; order Lepidoptera; family Noctuidae; genus Hydraecia; species Hydraecia micacea. The sequence continues at coordinate 4,641,230 of OU611804.1, forward strand.
GGTGACTGGTAATTAGTGACCGATACCTAAACACGTGATTGTACTCATGATAACAAACAACTTTTACTATGGGACCATACCTGAAATCGCGAAAAAAAAATCTGCTGTTCAGTACATTTTGACCAGTTAGGCGAGCATAAACGACTAAAACAGCAGATTTTTTTCGCAATTTCAGGTTTGGTCCCATAGTAAAAGTTGTTTGTTATCATGAGTACAATCACGTGTTTATGTATCGGTCACTAATTACCAGTCACCCTATATAATATTCTCTAAACGTCATTTCGAAATTCTAACGTTGACTCGTTGTGAATCCGCAATAATTTACTTTAAAAAGTTCGCTTTCGAATTGTGTGCGGTCACTTGAATGTGGTTCCAAGTGGCCTTTACAGAATAGCAGAATTAAAGACTAATAGATGTTTTCAACACCTGACAAAGTGCAAAATGCGTCATGTGTCTTTCATTACATTGACTCAGACTGGCTTCAAATCAATATTTATTTAAATAAAATACGCTCAAATTGACACGAAAAGTGCACAATGAGTGACATTATAAGGAAAACACTATTTATTGTTCCCTATATATGTATAAATCAGGATATTTAGGCTTTTATCCTGTTTTCATAGTCATGTTTACTGTTAGGGTTACCAGATTTATGATTTCGTTACGGACATTCTGTAACGTGAGGGAACGCCCTAAAAGAACATAGGTAGTTAATTATTAAACATTATTTTATTGTCTTCAATACACATACACAAATAAATAAAATTGGAGTGTCTGTTTGTAATATTAAAATAACCACTTTTTACTAAATGCATAAATGGATGTATACACGGTACATATACCAAAATAACATTTTTTACAATTTTTGTCTGTCTCTCTGTTTGTTCCAGCTAGTTTCTGAAACGGCTGGACCGATTTTGACAGGATTTTCACTGGCAGATAGCTGATGTAATAAGGAGTACCTTAGGATACTTTTAATTTAGAAAAAAAAATAAAGTCCCACGAAAAAAAGTCCACGCGGACGAAGTCGCGGGTAACAGCTAGTTTACAATTAAAGAAATTCTTACTCATAGTATCCTTTACCGCATAACTTAAAAACAAAAGGATGTTTTGTGACGTTTCTATTTGCTAGCCATACCGTAGTATGACGTATTTCAATTCAATCCAGGAATGTATGAGAATTTATTGTCACCGTGGTCGGCCGCCATTTGCAGTGTCGCTTATATTATTATAGAGCGCAGATGTGACTTTTTTTTTTTTTGTAAAAAAGTTTGAAAAATTAAAATGTTAGTCCTTTATTATTTATTGTTTTTGTGTTCGAACTTTTTGCTTATTAAATCTGAAGGTGAGTTTGTTGTTTATTTTTAATTCGTTGAAAATGTCGAGAAAGACATGAGTTAATAGTAAAAAAAAATTGTTTTATGGTTTGTGAGTGATTGTTAATTTTTTTTTTTTGGATTAACTAATCTGAAGGTGAGTTTGGTTTTCTTTGTTTATTTACCCTCTTAATAATAAACGTTGTATAGCGTCTGTATAGTTACACAACGTTTTGTCTTCTTCTTTCGAAACTCAAATTACTGACGACTGAAAGAGAGAAATCGATGTGTAACTATTCATCTGATATAATACGTTTATTAGTAAGGGGATTAATGCTTTAGAATTGTTTTTAATTTGTAATTAAGGGTGCAAGCGTAGGGTCCTCAAAACAAGCCAATTTATACTTACTTGAATACGGTATTCTATCTATGAGCAAGACTATTTTGACCCAATTATTATTGGTTTTTTTCTCTGTTTGTCTCTACATCACCCAAAGGTTGACTGGTAGAAAATGCCTATGGCATTAAGTTCGCCTCTGTACATTTGTGTGCTTAAAGTATTAAATAAATATTGAACTTTTCTTTCGGCCTTTGGTCCATAAGACCACATTTTCATAAATTTGTCTTTTCTGATTTGTTTGAACATGATAAGTTTATGAAACAATTCATTTCAATATACAAATTAGTAACAATAACACGATATTTCTCATGCGGTAAGGAAAAACCCACCCACTGCAATATAAAGTCTATTCAAACGTATGTTTCAAATTAATATTAGTTCAAGTTAAACAAATATCTACTTTATTTAAGAAATTGTAGCGTACACCAGTGGCGAAGGGTGAATTTATGACAGAGGTAGGCCGGAGGTAAGCCGGTGGGAATCGAGTTGTATGGTACCTTCGCCACTGGCGTACACTGAACTTTATTTTATACAATTTAAGATTAAGTATATACTTTCTAAATTTTAAAAACAAATAACTGAAAACTCTTTTAAGCAAATAAAAGTCACAATAATGTATATGTAGCTTTTGTACGCGGCTTCGCTCGCGTGGAGGTCGGTAATCATCCCACGGGAACAAACTACTTGGGTAAATAGTATCCTCTGTCCTAACCTAGGTCTTGGTTTACTTGTGTCCCAAATTTCATCTAGATCCTTTCAACCGTGAAGAGGTAACAAACAGACAGAGTGAGACTTAGTTGGTCAATCAGTCTTACCAAGGGCTATCGCATTACCCAGTAACTGGGTTGTGGAGGTAAGATAAGCAGTCGCTCCATGTAAAATTCTGGTATCAGCTGCATTTGGTTAACTAGCACCCTAACTACGTAACACACGATCAATTTTGAAGGATATTGCTAATCCATTGCTTCATATGTTCGATAAAATCGTCTGCTCAAAAACGTAAATAACGTAAGGAATGTTGTTACACTGTCAAAATGAAAGCCATTGGAAGACGACCCCAACGTAAGTAGTTCGGTAAAAGTTATGATGATGATGTAAGAATGGCGAAATTCGTAGCCATAGGGTTACGAATTTCCCTGCTACGAGGCTACGGCGTAGCAATGAGAGTCAGCACCCACGGTCTACAAGAATCTCATGGCATAAAAAAAAACAGTGGCACTCCGGGAGTGCCGACAGAAGTGAAAACAAAACACAAACAGAATACTTTGCCATCATTCACTGACATATCGGATATACATTAAAACCGAGTAGGTACATCTCGAGGACAGCCGAACACATCCGAAGCGGTGTCGGTTATAAATTTTCGCCGCGCCGTAGAAAGAGAGGGGGATACTCCTACGCCGCGCCGGCTGTCTACTCTCCATCCGTCTTACGAATTTTCGATCAGGGTCACGTGTCCTGACGCGAGTTTAACGTTTTTTACCCATTACAAAAAAAGTGTACAACGCCGCTAAAGAAGTTTTCACTTAAAAAAATTTTGATTTTCATATGGATTGACATTGCCATATGAAAATCTCAATATTTTTTTTATTCCATGAGATTCTGGTAGATCTATACCACCTCGCTCACTGGCTGACATTTGTTACCACGGCGTGAGCTATTCTCATACAGGGTGGTATGGACATCGACGCGCAAAGTATAACCATGAATTCAACACAAGATTCTGAACATCCTAGCGTAGAAATTTTTCGTCGGTTACCAAAAAAACTGCCGTTTCAGAGAAAAGTGCAATACCAATTCGGTCAAAATGTATGGAACAGCATTTTTTTTTTTTGTAACTTCAACGCAGGAGGTTCCAGAATCACGGTAACAGAGGGGCGATTCTCTTAATTTTAAGAACGTTTACAGTCAGAGGGGCAATTCTCGTAATTTTAAGAAAGTTCACAGTCTGATATCAGTCTCAATCTGTCAAAAAACACATCTAATTTCCCTACATTTTTGACATTGATTGTTGGTGAGATGGGATTGCTACTAGATTTTGAACGTTTCTAATTACGAGAATCGGCCTTCTGGTTTGCCGATACAAGTAAAATAATAGGGGATATCCTTAGACCTCTGTAGAACTAGTACATTAAGCTACATTTACTTGTGACAAATTACCAATATTTATAATTATTACCTACACAATGAACTGTGACGTATTTGATTGGTAATAGGAAAACTATTGTTTTGTGGTTATGTAGCTTTTATTGTTCCAGTATATATGTCGCAGCCAACTGGTTTAATTAGCCGTTTAGTTAACCGCCTAGCCTTTTAACTAAACGGCGGCCGTTCAACTAACGGCCTGAATGATATTCAATTATAGTTTAGGTTAAAACTGTAACCAATCACGCGTGAGCCGGATTGGTCGCAGTAACTAAGCCAGGGCACCCCAACCAAATGGGTTAGGTTAGGTTAGAACAGTGATCAACCGCGTACGAGCCGAGAGAGCGAAGCGAGACGAGCCCTGCTCTAAAATCCAGGTGGTTAACTAAACGGCTAATTTAACCAGTTGGCTGCGACATATACATAATATATCTGTGTTATAATGAGTTTCGGTCTTTTCCTTAACGGGATGCGACTGATGGGAGTCGTTTGACATAATTGACCTATATTAATAATATGTCATGAGAGCAGTGGTGGCCCAGTGGTAACGACCAAGATTCACGAGAGCACACAAAACGGTGAAGGAAAACATCGTGAGGAAACCGGCATGGTTTTTGGCAAAATTATTTAGATAGTGGTTGATAGCGTGTGACGCAATTAGGGTGCTAGTCGTATACGCACGCCGGTTGCGAGTACAACGCACCTGAAAAACATCACCATCATAATCAGCCTATAATGTTCCCACTGCTGGGACACAGGCCTCCTCTTGTGAGAGGGAATGGGCCGTAATCCACCACGCGGGTCCAGTGCGGATTGGTAGATGTCACATGTCTTCGAATTTTTGGTTCTAGGACATGCCGGTTTCCTCACGATGATTTCCTTCATCGTTTTGAGAGCAGTGGTGATGAAATAATGTACACAAAGTAAAGCGCCTATCTGGGTTCGAACCTACGATCTACAACTCGTAAGTCGCGGCCGATACCACTGGGCCATCACTGCTCCTCTGGGCCAGCACTGCTCCTATAAGGTCAAAAACATCACCAATAAGGTCACTATTATATCTGCCTAGGACGTCCCCTTGAACAGGAACAGAACGTGAACATGGACAAAACGAAGGTCATGTGAAATGCCTATGTAACACCCACTCTCATGAAGATCGGAGACGCTACACTCGAAGTCGTGGACGAGTATTTGTTTTTTTTTTGACAAGGACAACTGTCCAGTTAGGTAGATCCAACTTCGAGAATGAGGTCAATCGTCGAATCCGACTCGGCTGGGCAGCGTTCGGGAAGCTACGCAATATCTTCTTGTCCCACATACCGCAGTGTCTCAAGACGAAAGTCTTTGACCACTGCGTGTTGCCAGTGATGACATATGGCACTGAAACGTGGTCGCTCACAATGAGCCTTATTAGAAGGCTGAAAGTCACTCAACGGGCAATGGAGAGGGCTAGGCTTGGAGTTTCCCTGCGTGATCGAATCAGAAATGAAGAGATCAGCAGGAGAACCAAGGTAACCGACATAGCCCGAAGAATTGCCAAACTTAAATGGCAGTGGGCAGGACACATTGCTCGCAGAACAGATGGCCGATGGGGCCGAAAGCTTCTGGAGTGGCGACCGCGTACCAGAAGACGTAGCGTTGGAAGGCCTCCCACAAGGTGGACAGACGACCTTGTGAAGGCCGCAGGAACTCGTTGGATGCGAGAGGCACAGGACCGGTCGAAGTGGAGGTGCTTGGGGGAGGCCTATGTCCAGCAGTGGACGTCTTTCGGCTGAAATGATGAGGGCGTCCCATCCCGGTGCTTAATCTAATAATAATCTTTCTATTGCAGATACTGCTAATATGACCATTGACATTAAACTCGGTCAGGAATGTACTGTCAGCAGTGACTACACTTTCACGGACGGACAAACTGTTAATCTACTTATCACTGCAGAGAGACACATTAACGAAGGCTGGTAAGTTTGCCGCCTTGAGGAGGAATGTCACTTGGGACCTCACTCAAGTGACCGCACACGACAAAAAAATTGTATCTGATTACAATACAAAAATACTCTTACTTAATACTTATTTTAAAGAGTCTATGAGAAAAAGGCTAATAGAAAAAATATTCAAGAAGTTGCTTTTGAAGTTAAGGCTTACCCACAGACATAGATCTATGTCTGTGGGCTTACCCCTACTGGCGCGTTATTTATATCGCATCTTAGTTACTAATATCGCATCCGATATTATCGACCGATAATAACGCGCTATCCTTTTGACGCAAAACGACTTGTACTGGTTGGCGCGAAGTTACTATGGCGCTTCAGTCTTGTAACGTCAAATGCTAACAGTGCTATCTCTGTCTAGCATAGACTTTAAAATGTTCACAACATCGCACTTTTCTGGTATTTTACTGGTTTTTTCTTGGCTTCCATTTGAAAACGACTTCATTTGTTTTTAATGTAAATCATCGCGAAATAACTCGCGGATTCACAGCGAGACACCGTTCGAATTTCGAAGCGATGTCTTGCGGTCACTTGAGTGAGGTTTGAACGTATTTTCTTTCTTTCTTTTCTTTCTTTCTAAACTTTACGCTCAGCACCCCAATCGGAGACTTTTTGAAGGATATTGGTAATCATTGCTTCATATATTCGAAAAATGTATCTGCTCTTCAACGTAAACAACGCAATGAATGTTGTTGAACTGTCAAAATGAAACCCATTGCTAATGTTAGTGTGTTACGCAATTACCCCGATAGCCACAAATGACCCCAAAAACTACACGAAATAAGAATGATTTTTTTTTTATCAGGTGGACACTCATAAGTTCAGCTGGCGCAAGAAACATGGCTTCCAATTTAAAGACAACAAAAAATGAACCAATTATACATGTAAGTGAAATTTTAGTTAAGACAAAGTAAAGGACGATGACCAGATTTGTATGAGACCCGTCCCCCCCCTCCAACAGACTTTTTTTATGTGTTTGTAGGTTCATAAGGATCTATAAAAAGACTAGCAACCAGTTTTAACTCAAAAATCTATGGGGTTTAGAAATAAATCAAAATTAAAAAATGTTATATATATATTTTTATTTCGTTACAAACATGTTATAAAATAATAATATTATAGGGTATAATAATAAAATGAAGCGTCATGGAGCCCCACAGAACACAATAAATACGGAAATAGGCCTAGGAAGTTACATTGATTTTAATCCACGGGCGGGACTACACATAAACATAATATATAAACTCACGCCTTTTTCCCACAGGGCTCTGTAAGCGACTCTGAGTTAAAATAATGGGTCACGTTGACAGCATCTAACAACTCCTCCAATTCCAAATGCATTAAATGATCTTCACACAGTCGGGCACTGGGTGGCATATATAAGCGATAGTTACATACGGCGTACAATTTTAAAGAAGCTGGGATTCGTCTCAGATTTTCATTTCTGCATTGCCTATATATGCAGCGCCGAGATGAATTTGGAGTTCTTACATGATCAGGCATGAAAATCTGAGCTTCTTGTTGATCCGCATCTGGAATATCCACAGGTTCTGGCGCAGGTCTTGGGACGAGTTCCAGCGCTGGGCCTGGAATGGGTTCGGGCACAGGTCCTGGAACGGGTTCTGCCACAGGTTCTGCTATAAGTTCTGGATCATTCAAAACCCTAGCTTGATCGCGCCCTCTCCGATCAACGGAATTGTTGCCTCTTTGCCAGCATCTATGGCATACAGCCATAATGTTGTTGAAAACAACCTAAAACGAAAGAAAACTTATTACACGCTGAAAGAGCATATTTTTCACCCTATGGTTGAAGCCTATAATTCGCCACACGGTGTAAAAAAACACTTTATTTTACACTAGCACTTTGCCCGCGGCTTCGCTTCCGTGACCTATCCTATGAGGGAACTGTTATTTTTCCCGGGTTAAAAAGTAGCCGCCTATGTCCATCTGGGATAATGTAGTATTCTAATGGTAAAAGAATTTTTAAAATCGGTCTAGTAGTTTCTGAGCCCATTCAATGCAAACAAACAAACAATCAAATCATTCCTCTTTTATTTAATATTATTAAGTATAGATATGACAAGAAAAATAAAATGAAATAGTGCACGTCATATAACGTGCACATCATATCATACAATAATAATTGAAAAGTGGATACATACCTGTATGAGTCCATTTTGAATAATATATTCAGCTAAATCAGGTCTATTTTGAGGTAAAGTATCCTGCATGATATGTCGCCTTTGCCGTAATATAGATCGCGGGCACAAAACACATCGGCGTCCGGTTTCCATTTTACTTAAAACAAAGTCCTTTAACGTGCCAGGGTCAAACGTGAAGCTATCAATCAGGTCCAATAAACATGCAGGGGTCACTCTTAAAGAAAATAATCCAATAACACACAGGATAACAACGTAGCGTCGTGCACAGCGAACGACTAACTTGAGCTTCAAGTAGAAGAGGGACGGGTGACAGCGGTTGCTGATATGAGTTGCCTATGCGCCGCTTTACCTGAGCCGACCGTCATTGTTAACAAACTTCATTATTGAGTCATTGCTGTTAAATAAACTTACCACTTGGCTTTGTATATAATCAAAGCCACTTGGTACCAATAACTTTTTACATAAATGTTTTTTTATCGATTTAAATAGGAATCCATTATATAATAACAAAGATAATATGTAATAATTATAATAACACTTTAAAATCGAAGAATGTGGTTTACAAACCGTTATTTTGTGCCTAAAAAAATAATATTAAAAAAACATGGTTTTCTTGGAATATCCCGCACTTTCGAGAGATGTCGCCATAGTAAAAAATTATCACCTTTCTAAGATGTATTAACTGAGATACATTTCAAATCTGTTGGTCGATGTAAGGATTGGGGGGACGTTTTGACGCATCGTCCTTTGACGAAAGCTATATTTACTAAATGAGTCACAGGAGAAGGCATAACGTAAAGAAAAATATGGTGGAGACCTTTTTAATGAAAAACCAAGATGCGGCTGCGAAAATTTGAAAATTTTCACAGCCGCCATCTTGGATTTTCATTTTGGCCTCGCTATCGACTTCAGCACCCTCGAAAACCATGAAAACGACACCCAAAATTAAAAATTTCGAAAAATTCGCTGTCGCCATCTTAGATCTCACTATATTGGCTTCAGCACCCTCGAAAACCCTCTAACTTTCTCTCTCTCTTTGTCTCTTTCAAAAAGTCACATGGAGGAGGCATAGGTAACGCTTTTTCGTTACGTGACGTTTTCTCCCAGTTTACTCTTACTCGGCAGAAAAATAGCACATTGAGTTTCACACGCACAATGGTCCATTTGAGGGACTAAGTGCGAAAATCAAACCCATAACATAGATAGCACATTGAGTTATAGGAAAAAATCGGATTTGTATAGCGTCATGTCTGTCAGTCACACGCAGGAGTTGTTTTGATAATGTTTCGTAATTCCTTTTCATACATCAAGTTCTTCCACTTGAACAGACAGCTGTGCTGCTGGGGAGTTTGTTGCGCCACTTCTTCTTGCCAGCGAAAGCACTAGGACGTGGTGAAGAGCAGGCGTTTTGTGGTAGTGACCCATAATTGTCTTCCAAGCGGTTGGTCGACTCTTCACGTGACCTGGCCAATTTCTAGGCCAAAGAATCAGCATCGCCATACAATGCGGCAATGCTGCCAGCCTTTTGGGCACTGTTCCTGTTGACAGCGGAACGGACGAATTTTTTTATGCCCTGTGATTCTTTTTTATATGCATTTAAGTCTGTTAGCTTATATTATGTATTCATCTTGATTAATACTACATTATTTTTTATTTTTTCAGACTACTTCAGTCAACAAATCTATGAAAGGGACATGGGCGTTTAAATTTTATTATCTACAAAACATTACAGATTATAAAAAAGAATTACCCAGAAAACATTACAATAATAGTTATTACGTTGAGTCAGTGTGCCAGACTAATGTCATTATAGGTAAAGAAACACAAACTTTTTCATATTATACTTATAGTAAAATTTATATTTTACTATCTTCTGCCCGTGGTTTCGGCTGCGTGGATCTCGGAAAATGTCCCATGGGAACGAGGTGCCGGGACAAAAAGTAGCCTATTATGTCACTCCATAACATCAGCTATCTGCCAGTGGTAATTTTTGTCTGTCTGTGTGTCTTTCGGTCGGTCTGTTTGTCCCGGGTAATCTCTGAAACGGCTGGACCGATTTTGACGGGACTTACAGTGGCAGATAGCTACTTTTTGTACCAGTAGTATGTATCCAAGCCAGTAGCAGTAGCTAGTTGTAAATAAAGTCAAGTATTCATGGTAAAAAGATAACCTTTACCAGCAAAAGAGTAACACGTTGGTCGTCGCCGTCACCGTGACGTCACTAGCAGTGTAATTCCGTAACACACCATCAGTAGCAATGTCTTTAATTTTGACAGTTCAACAACATTCATTGCGACATTCACGTTGTTGAGCAGACAAATTTTTCGAACATATAAAGCAATGGATTAGCAATATCCTTCAAAATTATTCAGATTGAGATTGATAGTGTGTTTCGCAAAATTACCCAGCCGGTTTCTGAAGAGAAACTTTTTTTGATGTGTTTGACAATTCAATAATATCGACTGTATTTTTTTCAGCACCGAAGCCAACTCCAACACCTGTTCCTACAAGACAAACCAGTAAGTTATTTAATTAATTATCTGTTGGGCAGTGCCTAGTCCGACACTGTGAAAAAGTCAGTCAATCAACTCGGCCTATCGCAGTCCACTGCTGGACATGTGATAAGATAAGATAAGATAAGACATTTATTTGTAGAAACATGAGTATACATACAAGGCATGTAGGTTGGTGATAAACAAAAGAGATCCGTCATGTTCGGCCTTTGTGGCATACCAAATATACAGGCAAGAAAAGTCATTCATAGGTATTAAAAACATTATAAAATTTTCACACAAACTATAAATTAAATTTAAACAATAAATTACAAATTTTAATTAAAATTGTCCTATAATCTAATCATAAATTGTCAAAAATTATAAAGTGCGAGTAAACTCTTATTAAATTCCTAATATTACACTTTGTCATTTAAAAATTCTAAAATACTGTAGTATGCTTTTCCAACTAGATATAATTTTAGTCGCTTTTTTAGTATGTGTGCGCTTAGTTCCTTCCATCCCTTAGGAAGTTTATTAAATATTAAAGGCGCCATGCAAAATACACTTTTCCCCATTAATGCTGTTTTGGAACCATGTGAGCAAAGCATAGTGTTATCGCGTCTGACGCGACTGACTTTGTCTGCCATGCGTGGAAATAATTGCCGATTACATTTTACAAACATGACAACTTCGAATATGTACAGAGACGGTAACGTCAGTATGTTGTAATTAATGAAATACGGTTTACAACTGTCAGTCGAACCTAATTTAAACATCGTCCTAATACACCGTTTTTGGGCTTTGAAAGGTATATCCTTGTCAGTCGAATTGCCCCAAAGGATAATTCCATACCTTAGGTGCGATGAAACCAGCGCTTTTCTTGTGTTTTGCAAGTGTACAAACATTCTGTGAATGTGTGTAAGCGCAGGAATAATGGCCATAAGTAAACCGCGTGTCGATCCTGAGATAAAAATACAGTAACCACAGATATAGATACATCCGGATAACGCAAGAGCAACTAACTTCGCGTGCCAAAAAACACCAGCTTACGTACAAAAATCGTAAGCTGCCGCTTTCACGCTCAGTCCTGAGTACTGCTGGCTGGGTGAGCGTGAGCGCTGGCGCTAGGCCCCGGGGGTGGGGCGAGACGGGTGTCGCACGCGGCGGCGTCTTTGAATCGATTTGATTTTCCCATCACTAAATAGTGCTTGTGACGTCATAGTAGGTAGTAAAAAAATGCCACGCTTGGTTTTCATTCAGATCGTGATACTAGGTCTATCTATATCTGTGACTGTAACCAATTCATGGTTCAGCGGGGGTGAGGGCTGAGATACTGCGCAGTGTATAGCGCACTTCAGAGCCGCCATAAAGTTTGACGCTTGTTATTTGGCACACGGATACAAAATGACCTGGGTAGGATGTTCTTTACTCGGGTGAAGTAGCGGACAAAAGCTAGTCCTGTACATTCTTGAGTAACTAGCTGCGCCCGCGGTTTCACCCGCGTAAGTGCCGATCCCGTGGGAACATCGGTATAAAAAGTACCCTATATGTTAATACAGGGCGACAGCTGCCTCCATACAAAATTTTATCAAAATTGGTCCAGCCGTTTGAGCGTGAAGAAGTAACAAACATATAAACACACCCTCAAACACACACACAAACTTTCGCCTTTATAATATTAGTGTGATATTTTCCGCTTCAGATGACAAGTTGCTCATAATTGCATGTACCGTTGGTGCAGTCCTCGTAGCCATCATCATCGCTCAAACTGCATACATTTTCTTCCTGAAAGCTAAAGGTAAGGTCCTCAAAATTAATACATACCTACATACAGGATGATCCAGTACATGCCTCAGTGCTGAAATTTTCGTTGGTTGTTTTTTTTTAATCAGCTGTTGTGCTCTATGATCTGCCATTTTGATTTTATAAAACAACACATACGCACAAACTGCTCCACCTAAACGAGACGATACATCCCTAAGGTCTGGACTTAGAGGCCCTGGTCCCCTGTATAGGTTGTAGTAGTTGCTGTCCAGCCCTGTCCGCATGCCGTCAGGCAGGCAACCTGGCTGGTTGGGCCCCTAGGCCGGGGCCTTGTAGGCCTAAGCGTAAATCTGGTGCTGAGATCTAAAATCTATCCAGCCGTTTCGATGCTTCGAGGATACAAAGAATCCCAAATATAAAGATACATAGGATACAGACGTACTTTTTTTCTTTCTTTCTTTCTTTCTTTCTAATATCATTTTATGTTGTTATATGACGACTGAGCTCTAGAATCTCCCAATTTTCAGAAATCAATCCAATTTCAACTCAATCTATCTATCAAGTCTGACAACCAGCTTTTCCAAGGTATCGTATAACCCAGTAACTGGGTTGTGGAGGTCAGATAGGCAGTCACTCCATGTAAAATACTGGTATTCAGCTGCATCCGGTTAAACCAGAAGCAGACCCTAACATAGTTGGGAAAAGGCTAGGCAGATGATGATGAGATCTATCTATCAAAAAATCTTAGGGCAGAAATCCTAAACATTTATTTTTATTTTCCAGCTCAAAAACTGATCACACTCAACACTCACAACAACCTGTCGAAGAAGAGCGAGTCTGTTCCAAATGATACCGGTAAGCTTCTCCTTAATGTGTCGACGGCAATCTAAATAGGCTCGGCCCAGAATTCGTAAGTGTTTGGCACCATCACCAGCGTCCATCAGTTCCTGTAACGTGTTAACGATGAACTCCTAGCGCTTCTTCGTCTTCTTAGCGTTTTCATGGCAAAAATAAAACGATTTCATTGGCCCAAAATTCAGCAACGCGAATACCGTTTGCTAACGCAGCCATTAAGTCCTCACGTGTGCAGGGGTCCTGACCCCTGTCCATGCCCTGGCATGCGGCGCAAAATGTGCATTGTCTCTGGAGAGACGCTGCATACACACCCCGGAGGTCTGAGTCGTCCACGAACCCCCATTTGTGGAGGTTGTAAATGCGAAGGAAACTCTGTCTGTTTGTTTCCTCATTTCGACTAAACCACTGAACTGTTCGTTATAACATTTTAGAAAGAGGTACCCTGGGACATCCATAGAGGGGCCCGTGGCTAAATAATAACAGCCGCACAGGTCGATCGATCAGGTTAAGCTACGCTTGCCGCGGTTGGTCTGTGGATGGGTGACCATCTTTACATACCGAGACCCCTCCGTGCCTCGGAAAGCACGTTAAGCCGTTGGTCCCGGCTGTCATTCGTGGATCTTTGACAGTCGTTACGGGTCGTCAGAAGCCCGAAAGTCTGACAACAAGTCTTACCAAGGGGTATCGTATTACCCAGTAACTGGGTTGTGGAGGTCCGATAGGCAGTCGCTCCATGGTAAATACTGGTATTCAGCTGCATCCGGTTAGACTGGAAGCCGACCCCAACATAGTTGGGAAAAGGCTAGGCAGATGATGATGACCCTGGGACATCCATACTTGATGAAAAAGGAGCATGTGCTTTAAAAAGTTGCCCTTCACGCAATCCTTCTATCGCTTTTTACGACACAACGCAATTGACGACCTTTTTAATACCCCTGTATAGCTCTAAGGACGAATATTATCTGTCCATACCTACTCATGGTGAAATCCGAAATAATCTTCCCTTAACAATTCTTAATTAACTATTCTTCTTCTTAGCGTGTCGATAGCAATCTAAATGGACTCTGCCCAGAATTCGGCTACTTGTTTGGCGCCATCACTAGCGTCCATCAGTTCCTGTAACGTGCAGCTGACAGGACATGCAGGGCGCGATATTAAGTGTCCCATTGTTTGTGGAACAATAACTAAGAAGAATTAACTATTTATTCTGTGTGTTCAGCTCGCTACTGTTCCAACCCTGGCCAGAAGATCATGAAAGCACCCGACCCGGTGGACAATGGCAATCGTGATAGTGTCATCTATGAAGCACCGAATATCGAAATATCCGAGAATGGTAAGTGAAGCTTGTCTTCATCATCATCTTTACCATTTTCTTTTTTTTTTGCATTTCTGCTCAGATGCTTCTTGGGATAGGAAATGACGGCTCTAACCGATTTATTCTGTAAAAATCGTACCGTGAAAACAGAGGTGAAGTAAGCATGAAGTAATCTGTAAATGTCATAAACACATAACATAACATAATCAGCCTATAACGTTCCCACTGCTAGGACACAAGCATCCTCTCAGTGAGAGGGAGTGAGCCGTAATCCGCCACTTTTTTTTTTGGCGCTATGCTTTGGCGCTCATGGGCTTCCTCCATCGTGGGGGTGACAGAGAACCACCGCGGAGTTCCACCTCTGCCTATGCCCGGGGGAGCAGGATTCGCATAAGCATTCCCACTGCTCCACTTCAAGCTCTCCTAAATTTTAATTGATGAGATTTTTACAGAATAGAATTGCTGTTAGTCTATAAAGAACTGACGTGTAAACTTACCAAATTTAAATAAAACGATAAAACAAAGTCTGTCTGTATAGATCGTAAAAAAAAATTCCTGCTGAAATTGAAGGTGCACTCCCAATCCCAGCCACTGCACTGTGGCGTCATCTACATCGCACACTGACGTGACGCAAAATCCTGCATCGCGCAAGCAGGGTTTACTGCGCAACTAGCATAATATATCATCAATCGTTGGGTAGTAACATAATATTAGACACAACACCCGTCTGGTCGGAGAATCCTCCCTTTTTTACAGAGGATGAGTGAACTTTACCCCCTGTTCCTCATACCTCTATACAGGTGACCCCGAACATGAACTTTAGCGCAGCCTTCGTGCAGCTACTTCAGCGTGACGTCATCATCATCACTTCCCCAAAGCCAAGCGGCGAGTCACACAGCCAGCCAGCACCCCCTGGTTTCAACGGGCATCCTGACCAACAGCCACAACACCCGTCTGGTCGGAGGATCCTCCCTTTTCTTAGACGACGAGTGAACTTTACACCCTCATGACGCTAAAGGGTCAATGACGCAAATCTTACTTGTCTATTATTTTATTCGCAGCACGAATGCCAATGCAACCACCACAGCCACCAGCGATAACGACTATGCCTCGTAAGTACTCTTTCTTTCATAATATTTAGGACTAGGACTCCTTTTTATCCGACTGCGCGGCAGCAAAGACAGGGTTATGTTTTTCATATAGAATAGAATTGAATATACTTTATTATTTACACCATAAATATTACAGAAATGAGTGTGGATATTATCATATCATATCGTTCTCCTTGGGAAGATTCTACAACTATTATATATATATAACATAATCAGCCTGTAATGTTCCCACTGCTGGGACACAGGCCTCCTCTATATTTGAGAGGGGAGTGGGTTATGGATCCACCAGGCAGGCCCAAGGTCCCCCTCTCACCATGAGGAGACCTGTGTCCCAGCAGTGTAAACATTATAGGCTGATTATGCTATGTATTATCACCTCATTTGTAAAAAAATACGTGTTTGTGTATTTGGCTGGTGCATCCTCAAATAAAATCAAAGTTTCCATCATAAAATACATACATGCCCGTTTCTTTCACATTTGAAAGATGTAATACAATTATGTTTGCAGGAACACCGAGACCAGACCACAACATGAAGATTGGTCCACAAGCGATGTTGGCATCAGCAATGAGTCCAGCTCGTAGCCCCATGTCAGACAACTTTCCTCCTAACTTTCAGAGGCCGAAACTTGGTTAGTATTATCTTTGTCATTTAAAGAGCCTTGTGATGGCTTTTACATCGCATCACATTGACGTAACGCAATATTTCTATAGAGGATCAGTGAACTTTACACCCTGTTCCTCATACCTCTATACTGCTGACCCCGAATAGGGATGAGACGTATTTACCATACGAGGTTTGTAAGCCAGGGTTTTGCTTCGAAGTACGACGCCCTGGTACGGGCACGAAAAATTTGCAATGTATTTTAGTACGCCGCCAACTGCTACGTCGCGAGCCCCTCGCTGCCCGCTACCTCGTCTTTAGCATCCGAGTTGAAAATACTTGCTTAACGTATTACCCAGTCACTGGGTTGTGGAGGTCAGATAGGCAGTCGCTCCATGTAAAATACAGGTATTCAGCTGCATCCGGTTAGACTGGAAGCCGACCCCAACATAGTTGGGAAAAGGCTAGGCAGATGACTTAATGAATTAATTTATTGAATTCGTTTTCTTTCAGATCGTGAAGTCAGTCTGGCCAACCGTCCTCCGCTGCCGTTGCCTACTCAAGGTCATCCTTATCCAGCTCATCTCCATTCAGGTCATCCGCATAACGATATGTTTCAAGAAGTTTACGAACGTAAGTCCATAAAAAAACTATTAATTATTTGGTTGATTTTTCAATTAATTTGAAAGCGAGGTAAGATTTCTAAGAGCCAAAGATATACACATATATTTTTTTAAATTGCTTAATGGGCCTGCTCTTGACCTCAATCACACCTGATGGAAAGCGATGGATGAGGTCTATGATGGAACGAGCGTGCCCAGAAGATGCCTGTTCACTCTTGCTTTGAAGACAGACTGGTTAAAAGTGGAGGGTGGAAGGGACCACAGACGCCAGCAGAGAGTTCCACACTTTGGCTGTTATTATTATGAATGTTGAACTAAACCTTAATCATCATCGTCGTCAGCCGACAGCAGTCCACACAGCTGATAATAAGCATCTCCTATTGAATGCCATGCAATACTTTCGGCAACTCTCATCCAGCTGCTAGGTACCAGCTACACTGCGAAGATCGTCGCTCCACCTACAGATAGCTCCATCCACGAAGACGCGCCCCACTCTTCTTACTAATCGCTAGTGGTTATCGCTAGTTAATTCCGCATGGCTTTTAGTTTTTTGATACACACTAATTACCCACTAATAAGTAATTACTGTGTATCTCCAAAATTAAAACACTAGCGGAATATTGCACCTTTGTACTGTAAGCGATTAGGAAGAAGAGTGGGGCGCGTCTTCGTGGATGGAGCTATCTGTAGCTGGAGGACGTCCTACCTTACGTACTTACTTAACCTCGTATTTTAATTTATATTTGATCACAGAAATGGAAACTGAAGAAAACACATATGAACCACCACCAGTTACCAACGCTATGCCACGTAAGTAACTAAATTCACTAAAAAGTAAAAACCCCGTTGTACCGTATGCATCATTGACCTGCACCATCAATGGTGCAGAGGAGACTAATTAGTTTCGTTTGCACCATTAATGGTACACCTTTACTATGGTATACTGATCCATCTCCCTACAGTAGCACTACTCTGTAAAGTTCACTTGCACTGCTCACCTCACTCAAGTGAGCGTACACAATTCGAAAGCGAACTCATTTGTTTTTAAAGTCAATCATCGCGGATTCACAACGTTAGAATTTCGTATTGTTTGTCCTTCCAAAGGTGATTGAAGATTTTTATATGGAACCTGGCATAGGTACTTACTGCGCGCCATTTTGTTTTTTTTTTTTTCAAAATTGCGGCCACGAATGAAACCTATACAAATTGGCACAGGCAACTGAAGGAACACGGGTGGGTTTTAGTCAGTAAAAGTCTGACACGCCCACCCGCTCAGCCCGGAGCGGGAGAAGCTATTTGATAACTTCCCAACCAAAAAAAAAAAGCTGTCGATTTACCTATATAGGTTTCATGGACAGGTAAGTATGCCACGTAACTTCGAATCAAACCCACGATCCTTCGAGAACAACACTATAACCGCTGCCATTTTCTATATTTGCATAGGTATCGGATCTAGTGTATGTTTATATATTGATATACCCTTTTGCATTGCAGCTCGACTCCCGATGCCTCCGAAGAAAGTTCATACAGGTAATATTTTGGACGTGAAAGAAAATACACTAAAGATGAGACACGGAAACAAGCCACTTGTCACACCGAAGCCACAATTGGCTCGACCCAGTAAGTATTCAATATTATTCATAATCCTTGGTCCCAGCTGTCATTTGTGGATCTTTGACAGTCGTTACGGGTCCTCAGAAGCCCGAAAGTCTGACAACCAGTCTTATTGGTCCCGTGTCCCGTCACGTAAAAAGCGCACTGAGCGATTTAACGATCAAATTGGTGGTATGAAGAGAGCGCGACGTTAGTAAAGTAACTATTATGATTCTACAATAAAACAATTACACTTATATATATATGAAACAATAGCCTAGTACTTTGGGACAAGACTGTACCCGTGCGCAGACACACCCCTCCACGGTCGCTCAGCGTTCTTTTTACGTGACGACAGCTATACCAAGGGGTATCGTAATTACCCAGTTTTTGGGTTGTGGAAGTCTGATAGTCAGGCGCTCCATGAAAAATATCGACACCGACCGACCACCGACCGACCGGCGGCGGACCGGTAGGATGTCTGATAATCAGCCGCATCTGGTAAGACTGGAAACGGACCCCAACACGTTTGGGAAAAGGGCAATGCAAGTGATGATTCTCACCATGTTGGTAAAAGCTCTTCAACTATTAATAAACAGACCATTCTGATCAAGTCAACGACAATACCCAGATTAGCTAAAACTATTTTTAATTAAGTATATTCGTATTTCACAGATACAATGCCAAAACCCACCCCAGGACACATGACGCCAATCCAACAGGAGCTGGCCAGAAAAAGGGCTAACGGTAAGAAATTATTATACAACTAGTTTCTGTACCCTAATTGCGTAGGTAACACACTATCAATCGTAATTTGAATCATTTTGAAGCAAATTGCTAATCCATTGCTTCGTTCGTAAAATTTGTCTGCTCAACACGTAAATAACGCAATGAACGTTGTTGAACTGTCAAAATGAAACAGATTCCGATTTATAATGTGTTACGCAATTGCCCCGCTGCTCGCGACTTCGTCCGCGTGAAACTTGTTCCCCCGACCCAACCCGTCGCATCGCATCGCCTGCCGCCTATTACTGTTTTCGCGTAGCGTTCTTTCTGACTTTTTTCTTTTTGCTCGGCTCCTAAGCGTCCTAGCGTGATTTTAAATAGCCTATAGCCTTCCTCAAGACCTAAGGGTCCTAGCTAGATTTTAAATAGCCTTCCTCAAGAATTGGGATATCAAATCCAAAAAGAATTTTTCAAATCCGACTGGAGTTCCAGAGATTAGCGTGTTCAAACAAATATAAAAACTCTTTAGATAGCTTTATTAGTAGGTATAGATACCTAGATGTATTCGATGAAAATATAGGTACATCTGGAGGCCTACCACAAGCTCTTAACGCGATCCATTTTAGGACCTAAACTGAACTGTTCTTCTAATTCGTACCATGACGTCAGTTTAACGATTCAGTTTAGGCCGTGCTATCTGCTGACAGCAATTGTCCCAAACTGAGTCGCAAGTTTTGGTTTCATTCATACTTGTTTGGTACCATGACGTCCATAGAGCAGCTCAAGCGATGCAGTTTAGGAACCTAAAGTGAAATGTCTTGTTTTTGAATCGTTTTTAATTGATCATGGTAGGTCACCTGTCAATGACGGGCATCAGGATGACACTCTTTTCTTTTCTGTACAAGAAGAAGCCTTTGCACTGCAGTAGCACCCTTATAAAGAATGATGGGCGTTTTGGCCGGTATGTCCAATAAAAACCACATATACATCAAATGAAAGTTTATATCATAAGCATCAATTTTCATTATGAGCAGAAGGCTGTGAAATACCGGGTTAAAGAAATATCAGACCTGCAAGTATCTTGTAAACTTATTAAGTAGTTTATGATGCTAATGTTCACTGCAGTTCTCAGTAATATTAGTTATTGACTTATAACAATAAGGGGGCTTGTGGCTAAGTATTAAAAGCCGCTCGTGTCGATCGATCAGGTTAAGCTGCGCTTGTCGCGTTTGGTCCCTGGATGGGTCACCACTTTTACATGACCCTCCGTGCCTCGGAGATAAAATGCTTTGTTACAGTGATTGTCGGTTATAAGCAATGAGTTGACATGCATTAGAACTTTATTGGTCATCAGGCCAGACTTCATACAAAAATGCCCATCATTCTTTGTAGAGTGTGTACCTTCTTGACAATCGTTTCCGATTTTACTGGAGAATTCTTAGTTGTAATATATTTTCGTTCACAGATGCCCAGACTAACGAACTTGAGGAAGCTTTAAGAAGGAGAAATAATGGTAAGAATACTTTATCAATACAAGTTTTACTACCGCCTACTTTACTACTCACCCTGCGTTTACATCTAGGTAAAGGTCTATTCAAACCTAAGCGGTATTCGCTGCCGCTGTCGGTAGAGGTACATACCGAGCGGGTTTCGCTCAGGTATTTAGTATCAAGTTCCGCGCGTAGAGCGGAATAGTTCGAGTCCAATCTGCCCCTGCCGCCTTTTAAAGTCGTCGGTTTGTTGAACTCCAAAAATTACTGCCGACTAGTCTTTTCCAGATTATAACCTGAAAAGAAACTCAGAGCATAACTCGCTCCATAACCCCAAATATTTATAATGTTGTCTTCTTTTTAACAGTTATGCAAGTTCCGATTGTGTCAATTCCTGATCCTTCTTCGAGGCGATCACCAAACCCAAGTGAGTATTCATTTCTCTTCTTTACTCCATTATCAACCAGTGTTGTTCTCGAAACATCACTTCGAAAATCGAACGCTGTCTCGTTGTGAATCTGCGATGATTTACTTTAAAAACCATAGATATCCGTGTTAAAAACAAATGAGTTCTCTTAGAGTAATTAGGTACGTCGGGAACCGAAGATGCCTCACTTTGATACCTCGTGGTCGCGGTTGGATCAGTGGTACCGGCCGCGACTTACGAGTTGTAGGTCGTAGGTTCGAACCCAGACAGGCGCTTTACATAATCAGCCTATAATGTTCCCACTGCTGGGACACAGGCCTCCTCTTTGTGAGAGGGAGTGGGCCGTAATCCACCACGCAGGCCCAGTGCGGGTTGGTAGATGTCACATGTCTTCGAATTTTTGGTTCTAGGACATGCCGGTTTCCTCACGATGTTTAGACAGGCGCTTTACTTTGTCTAAATTTTTTCATCATCACTGCTCTCAAAACGGTGAAGGAAAACATCGTGAGGAAACCGGCATGTCCTAGAACCGCCCAACTTGGGCAGGGCTGCGTCGTGACCTCTACCAACCCGCACTGGGCCCGCGTGGTGGATTACGGCCTACTACCTCTCGCAGAGAGGAGGCCTGTGTCTCAGCCATCTATGGTCTCAGCAGTGGGAGCATTATAGGCTGATTATGATGGTCGCGGTTTAGCTCGCTATCTCGATGTTACCTCCGTTTAAAACAAATGCATGCTAATAGACACGCACGTGTTAGATAATGAAGTATAATATATCTATAAAAGTCTAAATATATACATATATTACCCAAATATAAAGCTTTGAATATCAGAATCGTTACTAGTTATTGAATATGTGTAAAAGTAACTATTAATATGGTATGTAGGGAAAGGATTCTATGAAATAAAGCACAGAAAGACAAGCTAGACATTTATTTCAATTTAGGCTTGTCAGTAATTAATCCGAAAACTAGTTGTCCGTTCCAAATCTAGGTCATCATGGAGAAGAAGGACAAGAAACTCCATGGAAACAGTATTAAAGTATTCTATCAACAAACTTATATTGCCATAAATTGTCATTATTTAAAAACAATTAATTATACCGAATAATAGCAACATAATAACATTACCTAGGAATACTCCATTATACATTTTAAAACATTGGCATTATTGGCCATATTATTACATTTACAGAAACCATAGTTATCAGTAATAATCAAGATAATAATATCAATTAACTTACATGACATCTGGTCAATCTATTCCACATAATAACGTCACTAGTATTAATCAACTGACTGTAGGCCGGAGCTCCGTTCTGCGGTGCTATTCTGTAAAAAGATCACCGTGATAACTTCGGTGAAGTGAGCTTAAAGTGAGCTGTCATTCCAACTAATGCTAGGGATTGACACTTTTGACAGCTCACTTCACCTAAGTTTTCACGGTGAGATTTCTACAGAATAGCATGGCAGGTCGATGTCTTGAACAAGAATGATCCCCGCCATTTTTTTTTTTTTTTTTTTTGATAATGGCATCTCGCAGTTCAACCTATGAGGTTGTCGTCTGCTTAACCGGGCTTGCCTGTGGATGCCTCAAAAATTAAGGCCTCCAGCCAGGGCTTTTAAACACTTAAAAACTAAGCGACTACGCGCTAAGGGCACCCCCTGTGGGGTACGGGCCTCGGCTTAGGGCGTCGCTGGGGGGGGGCAGCAAGGGACAGGCTGGATCGGAATTATTTAAGGGTGAGTTTAATACTACTGGCTCAGCGGCGCGGGCTGGCTGGAGCAAGGGTCGGGGGGGAATGATCCCCGCCACTGGGAGCTCCCCCTTTTATAGTCGTGAACAGAACAACTTTGACGTTTCTATCTAACGTCATTCAAAATATCAACGACATAAAAGCTGGATATCCGTTTGGAATATTTTCTATGTTTTGCTACATTATTCCTTAATATTTAGTTTATGCAAAACATTACTATTTTATCAAGTATTAACAGTAAAATTATAACAATAACAATACCTATAATTAGGATAATCTATTACACGCACATGACGAAGGAGACCTCAATATGATAGATCGCGGACTCCTTGGGGTTTTACATCCTTGCCTGCCATGTGCGCGCGTGTCTACCTATTAGCATGCATTTGTTTTATAAGAAGGTGACATCAAGGTAGAGGGGCTTGTGGCTAAGTAATATCAGCCGCACGGGTCGATCGATCAGGTTAAGCTACGCTTGCCGCGGTTGGTCCGTGGATGGGTGACCATCTTTACATACCAAGACCCCTCCGTGCCTCGGAAAGCGCGTTAAGCCGTTGGTCCCGGCTGTCATTCGTGGATCTTTGACAGTCGTTACGGGCCGTCAGAAGCCCGAAAATCTGACAACCAGTCTTACCAAAGGGCATCGTATTACCCAGTAACTGGGTTGTGGAGGTTAGATAGGCAGTCGCTCCATGTAAAATACTGGTATTCAGCTGCATCCGGTGAGACTGGAAGCCGACCCCAACATAGTTGGGAAAAGGATAGGCAGATGATCAAGGTAGAGAGCTAGACCGCGAGGTATCACAGTGGCCTATCTTCGGAATGTGATTACGAGTATCCTTACGAAAAAAAACGTGTGAAGTGTGTGCACTCACTTGAGTGAAGTTCTAAGTGAACTTTACAGTAAGTATAGCACTACTAAGTGGCTAAATGGTGTCATTTATTGTATTTGTGTTAATTATTTCTCTAATTAAACTTCTTTTATCAACAGGACCACCAACTGCCCCTAAATCAAAGCCGAGGGGACCACCGGTACCTCAACCAGTTCAAGAAGGTAAAATTAATACCTTATTGATAGTAGCCTCATATACCTACATAATAGTACATTTCCTTAAGTGATAAGGTCCATTATTGCACGGCGTGAAATTCCCGCCGTGCCTTAATAGACACTTAAGTCACACGTATCGCATAAAAAATGCAAAAGTAACACTGTCTGTTACACTGTAGGTGTTTCACGGCTTAACGGCTGAACAGATTTCGATGAAATTCGGCATACAGGTAGACCTGCGGTGCTATTCTGTAATACGATCACCGTGATAACTTAGGTGAAGTGAGCTTAAAGTGAGCTGTCATTCCACCTGGTGCTAGGGATTGACACTATTGACAACTCACTTTAAGCTCACTTCACCTAAGTTTTCACGGCGAGATTTTTACAGAATAGCATTACAGGACCAGCACCCTAATTGCGTAGCACACTATCAATTATATCATAATCTGAATCATTTTGAAGGATATTGCTAATCCATTGCTTCATATGTTCGATAGATTCGTCTGCTCAACAACGTAAATAACGCAATGAATGTTGTTGAACTGTCAAAATGAAAGCCATTGCTACTGTTATTTTAGTGTGTTACACATTTAGATACCCCGTTGAGGCCTATCCCTAACGCACTACGTATCTAACAATAATAATAACTTCAGAACTCCACACGAGTGGCGTGAACAAAAGCAGGTCATAGATATTTTAAAAAAATGTTTTCCTTTTCAGAAATCTATTACAACGAAAACCAAGCATCTTCAGATGAAGAATGGACGTACGAACCTCTGAAACCTTTGAACAGTTACGACTCAAACATATACAATGTATAATTAACCTTATTTTAGGGAAAATAGGGTTTTAATTTCAATATTAGAGGGAGGCTTGTAAGATAAATACTAGTCTGTAGCTGTTCCACTGCACTCAATGTGTGTTGGCGATTCAGAGTACAGTTTAGAAGTCCAGTCTACTCTTCTGTATATATTTTATGTCACAGTAATTTATTTATTAGGGGCTAAAAACAGTTACATACTTACTACAAAATACAGAAAAATACTTAAACTAAGATTTAACAAGCATGTAACCCACACCATTGTCCACGTTTTAACTAAAGGTTAGAACTGTGCTAAAGACATAAAAAACAATAAACGCTGCCACAATAATATTGCTGTGTTACTTAGCTTAGCCTTAAAATACTCTTAGCGAGTATTTTAATTAAGTACCATAACAACAAATCTCTTACGGAAAAGTGCTTAATAGTACAAATCTAACTTAGAACCGACCATACGCCGACCGCACAGTGGCGCCCTCATCGTATTTTTTGTTATTTTAGAATGAAAATGCAGAAAATAAGCAAGATTATACGTTAATATTATTACAAACGGTAGATTTACATTACCGTTGTTATTATTATAAAACTAAACAATGTTAAACTACCGTTTGTAATAATATTAACGTATAATCTTGTGGAGCACAACTTAACGTTATTATTTTCTGCATTTTCATTCTAAAACAAAAAAAATAACAAAAAAAAAAATGAGGGCGCCACTGTGCGGTCGGCGTATGGTCGGCGCCGTCTTAAGTAGGGAGGTAGGCAATATGTTATGTTTTACTGTCTCTAGTCTAGAGCTATGGTTTCCTAGGAGATCGGTGACCATCATTTTCACCAGTGCCTATTTATCATGAAGTTGTAAAAATACGCTCTGGATTTGGACTACTTGATATTGTGTGACCGTTCACCGCTCTCTTAGGAAAGCAATTTTTTTGTAAACTATCAATCTCTTGCGAAGTATTAAATGAAGCATTTAGAAATTAATTGTATCATAGTACTTAATCTTAGTTACCAAATAAGATTTTTTTCGACATCATCATTCAGTATTAAGTCAATCTTCTTCCATCTTGTTTTCCCAAAATTTTGCCACTTCCACGGCGATGTCGGCGGCAGCGCAGAAGTCACTTTGACTGCTGTTTTGGGACGCAGAGGGCAGGATAGGAGGATGAAGCCAAGAAAAATGTAAGATATTTAATGTAAATAATTTTGTAACGTAAGGTAATAATTATATTATATTTTGAAAGTAGTTGTGAAGTTTTTTTTTTTTAAGCTATTGCATAGCTTTTATCTTGGGCTTTGAGCGCGGCGACCGAATGAAGAAATTCCGTAACGAAAATAAACCTAAGCATCGTCTAACGTCGTATCAGTTCGGCAGACTTCGGCACGGTGTTTGTGTGCGTTGCTATGCAATAGCTTTACCGCGGCAGTCCCCGAGTGCCACACGTATTTTTTTAAGATATGACTATCAATGAAGTAGTATAATATAAATTGGTATTTTCTGTGAATAGGTGAAAATTTTATTATCAAGATGAGAAATTGAATAAAAGGATTGAAAACTTTTTGCGCTTCTATTTTTCGTTATTGTACAGACGCCAGCACATCAAGCTACTACAATCTGTCAAATTTCTTTAATACTTAGATTTTCAACTTTATGCTACAATATAAGGTTCAAAGTTGATTGGGGGACAGTTTCCGGTAGTTTGCTGGCGTCTGTACCTACTATCTATATTGAGATACTTGTGAGCCCTAGAGTAATTTCTGTAAAGTTCACTGCTCACCTCACTCAAGTGAGTGCACACAATTCGAAAGCGAACTCATTTGTTTTTAAAGTAAGTAAATCATCGCGGATTCACAACGAGACACCGGCACCGTTCTAATTTGGAAGTGATGTTTATAGAATAGGTAACCCTTCTGTATGTTTACATGTCAGTAAGGATTGGAGGAACCATGCAAAGAAATCCAGGAAGACAAAAGAAGTACAATGCTGAATATAATTTATTTACAAAACATACCAAAGTATTTTTTTTATTTTTTTTTTTGTTTAGCCTATACCTACTGTCCCACTGCTGGTCAAAGGCCTCCCCCAAGTCCTTCCAGGAACTCCTTTCCCGCGCCACCTCGACCCAGCCCTCGCAGTACGCGTCCAGGTCATCTCGCCACCGCTTTCTGGGCCGACCTCGGCGGCGCCGTCCATCTTCAGGCACCCATTGTGTGGAAAAAAAGTAATATTTTTTTTATTGCTAAATGGGCGCGCTCTTGACCTTGATCACGTCTGATGGAAAGCGATAGGTAAGGTCTATGATGGAACGAGCGTGCCCAGAAGATGCCTGTTCACTCTTGATTTGAAGGCAGACGGGTTAAATGTGGGAGGGAACACGGATGCCGGCGAGTTCCACACTTTGGCTGTGCGCATAATAAAAGTGGAGGAGAAGCGCTGAGTACGACTCGTCGGGATATCAACCAAGTGCGGATGGTACGCTGCAGTAGGTACGTCTGGTTGTCCGGTGGTGAAAGGGCGATGGTGGGGAAAATAAACCCGTCAGTTCTCTGGTCAGTTGCTGTACTCTGTACGCTTTTAACGTATACGTCTTTTTAGGGTTCCGTACCCAAAGGGTAAAAACGGGACTCTATTACTAAGACTTCGCTGTCTGTACGTCCGTCTGTCTGTCACCAGGAAAAAACGGAACCCTTATAGGATCACTTTGTTGTCCGTCCGTCCGTCTGTCTGTCACCAGGCTGTATCTCAAGAACCGCGATAGCTAGACAGTTGAAATTTTCACAAATTATGTATTTCTGTTGCCGCTATAATAACAAATACTAAAAACAAAATAAAATAAATATTTAAGGGGGGCTCCCATACAAAAAACGCAATTTTTTGCCTATATGAGCCAGACTCCATGGTTACAGAAAGACACCAGGACAAGAGAAACTAAAAAAAGGTTACAATATTATTAAATTTGTGTACCTACTGTTGTTTACCTAGTCAATGGTACGGAACCCTTCGTGCGCGAGTCCGACTCGCACTTGGCCGGTTTTTTAAGTACAGACGCCAGCACATCAAGCTCACTCAAACTCGTCAGCAACATATTTCCGTCTGTTTATTTGTTCGTTTGTTACGACGTCCGATCACCATTAAATTTTGCATACACGTTGTCAGGGGTACAAAAAAGGACGCAAGTAGGGGTACCTATCTAAACTAAAAAAAAGTAGTGTTCCCGAGGGATAGAAACTGAACGCGAGCGAGGCCGCGGGCAGAGGCTAGTTACATATAAATTGTGAATGTAGACTTCTAAAATAAAAACACTTTGAGAAGGTACTATTAACAAGTTTATTTACAAAAACAATGTTTTTTCAATATTTACAGTCTTAATTAAAATAAATAAAATTAATTCTTAAGATGGAAGCACCAGGGTAGTGGTGATTCGCGAGCGTAATAAGTACCTATGTATTTACAGAATTATAATCATTAAAATCATCAATACAACCCTCTAACATAAGGGATGCATGAAGAAGCCTCCTCGTGTAGCGCAGTTTGTTCCGCCAGTTACTCAACTGAAGGCTCGCGCTCGGCGCATCCTGGACAGTCACACCAACACGTTATTTTACTGGCCAATTCTTCCCTTGCGGTGGTAGTGCTAACGCCCGCCTGGTTAGCCACCACCCTCCCGACGGAGTCCGGCGTCAAGCAGCCTGCTGTGTTTCGTCGATGCGTGGGAGTTCCAGTGCCTTAGACACCTTCTGGGCACGCTCGTTCCATCATAGACCTCATCCATCGCTTTCCATCAGGCGTGATCGAGGTCAAGAGCGAGCCCATTCAGCAATAAAAAATTAATAAATAAATAACTTCATTATAATCCTATTAAAAGACTATGTCATGAAATATCAATCAGGATTATATGAACAGGAGGCCTACCATGAGCTCTTAACGCGATCCATTTTAGGACCTAAACTGAACTGTTCTTCAAATTCGTACCATGACGTCAGTTTAACGATTCAATTTAGGCAATGCCATCTGACAGCGATTGTCCCAAACTGAGTCGCAAGTTTTGGGTTAAAAGTAAATGCCGCTGAGCGTAATGGACGTCATGGTACGACTTTGAGCGATGCAGTTTAGGAACCTAAACTGAAATATCTCGCTTTTGAATCGTTTTTAATTAGATCATGGTAGGCCACCTGACCTGGAAATTGCGAAAAACGTATAAAAATGGAATTTCGCAAGCTACACTGGCGCAAAGAAACAATGGATGGACTGTGTGAAAAATGATATGGCTATAGGCCGACCGCTTAACTGAGACGTTGCCTGAGGTAGCTGCGCGGTGGGAGAGGGGTGATAGTTGTCACAAGTTGACGAATCACAGAGCTCTCGCATCACGTCACCACACCCCTCCCGCACCGCGCTACTACCTTTTTTTTTTGTTGGATGGGAATTCATCTAATGACTCCTCCCGCTCTGGGTGGAGCGGAAGCGAGTGTCAGACTCTTACTGACTAAAACCCACCCGTGTTCCTTCCTTAGCCCTTTATGTTCCGGGGCAGCGGTAACCCTTTCGGACGATCCCGCTACCCCGGCAGGCTTCGGCGCTGGTGGGCCCCTTCCTTTATGCTGACATCTCTTTGAGGCGCGCGTGGAACACATACGCGCCGTCCGAAATACTGAATATAATATATACTGATAATAATCCGCGCTGCTACCTCAGGCAACGTCTCAGTTAAGCAGTCGGCCTATAGAAAGGGGGTGACTACCGAGATGACGACTAATAGAGAAGTATGGAAGAAAAAGACATGTCCCAAATACATTGGGATGAGGGCAGGAGAATGATGATAATAGAGATGATGAATTGATGACTAATATAGTCGACGAAGTTACATAGTCGTGACGTCACTTCTATGATAGTGCTGTCTTTGTCTAGCAGTTATTTTAAAACGTTTATAACTTGGCATTTTTTATGAGACTTCGTGTATTTTTTGCATTAATTGCAAACAAATATTTTTTTTTTTTTGAGTTTAAAATATAAAAAAAACTGTCATTATCCCTATTTTCAATTCCTATAGAAAAAAAATGGCGGGTAGAGACAACCAAAAACCCTTTTTTTATTATTTTATTTCACGTCTTCATCCCTTAGTTTAACAATTTTCGGGTCTTCGATAATTTCATCGATCCTATGGAGGTCTTTAAGTGAAACCTGTCCTGTGCCCCTCTCTATAGGTTTAGGTTGAGTTGGGTCAGGTTTCCAACCTAGGAAGTGTATTATCTGGTATGTAGCTGGAACACCGCGCTCTTTTCGGTCTGGCATTTCCTGTAAAGTCGAGAGACAAGGTCAAATTAAATTGAATGGCGAATCATTACAGATAAATACTGGTATTCAGCTGCATCCAGTTAGCCGATTGGCACACTGCTGCCTTTCACGCCGCGGTATGCGGGAAACGGAGCCAAATCCCACGCGCGTAAGTGCGTTTTTATTGAATTTGTATGTAAAAAATCACGCGCGTGGTGGCGTTATCTTGCGAGCAATGTGCCCTGCCCACTGCCACTTAAGTTTGGCAACTCTTCGGGCTATGTCGGTTACCTTGGTTCCCCTTCGGATCTATCTGCGGATGTTATTATTAGTATAGATAAATATATACCTAATAAGTACTTACTTTTCCATACATTTCATCGTAAATGCTAGCTGCGGCGAACATAACATCTTTGGACAATCGTAATGGCCGGTTATAGGCAGCATTCCCTTCTCCAAGCGCTCTGACGTCCCTCATCACTTCAAATATACTAGGATACCATACTACTATTGCATCCACGTCGACTGTTTGCAGGGTGTAGCCACTCCTGGAATGTTTGAAAAAGAAATATGTATTTTTCGTGTGTATTTATTATTTTTATTTTGTTCCATCTATTTGATTTATTTCCACATTAGCAGCGCCCCGCGTTTTCCCCCGCATAAGTCTCGATGCCGTGGGAATATCGGGATAAAAAGTATCCTATGTGTTAATCCTGGTTATAAATTATATGTGTGCCAGATTTCGTCCAAATCCGTTCAGTAGTTTTTGCGTGAAAGAGTAACAAACATCCATCCATCCATCTTCACAACCTCACGAACTTTCGCGTTTATAATATTAGTAGGATAGTAGGATAGGATGTAAATAATAGTCTTCCATATCCAAACTCACGCAGTAAGCAGCCCTCCAATATCCCTAATCCTAGTAAAGGGAGATATGTGTGGTGAAATCCCGCCGCTCCGCTCGCTCTCTGCCATCTGCAGAGCTTGGCGCATCTCCATCAGAGTGTCCCCTCCAAATACACATGCCATAAAAACCTGGAGAGACAAAAAATCTTAACATTGGACTGATTACATTCAAAATCAAGTCATTTAATCAAATTAGGCTGAGAATCACCACTTTTCGAACGTCAAAAATTACATAAGACAGTCCCCCAAGACCCTGCCCTTCACCACTTCCTAGTGCTTTCGCTGGGAAGAAGAAGCGCAACAAACTCCCCAGCAGCACAGCTGTCTGTTCAGTTAGAAAAACTTGCTTATATAGGTAAATGAAGTAGGCAATTTATCATAATTTGCACGCTTCTAAATCTCGCAATCGCTTGCGGGTTATTTGTTGGCGCCCTTAATGGTCAAACATAGATTTAGAACCTACCTAACCCCGTAAATTTGGTCCCGGCTGTCATTCGTTGATCTTTGACAGTCTTTACGGGTCGTCAGTAGCCCGAAAGTCTGACAATCAATCTTACCAAGGGGTATCGTATTACCCAGTAACTGGGTTGTGGAGGTCAGATAGGCAGTCGCTCCGTGTAAAATACTGGTATTCAGCTGCATCCGGTTAGACTGGAAGCCGACCCCAACATAGTTGGGAAAAGGCTAAGCAGATGATGGTGTATGGCCACTTACCCCATCAGGTTTCAAGCACTTCATGATCTTATCGAAGCAGCCAGGCAGATCATTCACCCAGTGGAGCACTAATGAAGATACTAGTAGATCTACACTGTTATCTGGAAGCTAAAAAATACAATTACATAAATTGGTGATGATACAGTGCTAGACTGGGATTTTTTTAGGTTTTTCTTAAATATTGAAGTTAATTTTGGATAGGTTTTGTAGAGATTATAGCCTATTTGATGCTTAAAGGTCATAGCACACACATCAACCCGGAAAGAGATCAACACCGTATAATATCAACTCGAGCCATTCAGTATTCTTTGTATGAAACTCCCTACTGCAACGCACACTAATCGGAATCGTAACGTAATCACCTCGCCTCGGGACAAACTCACGAACCGCGGTGCGGTGCGTGGTCAACTTGCAGTTCCCGCGCTTACGTCTCTTCGTTCCCCCTTGCCCCTCTCACCCCTCCCGCGGCCTGCCTGCAGCACCATCAACCTAGCGGCTAGTACTATTATATATTCTGTGGTAGCGGTCGGCGAGCCGTAAGCGCGGCGTCGCCTAGCCGTAGCCGAGTCGACGTATCGGAGCTCCTGATCCGCTTTGGAATCCTGGTGCTTACGTTAGGTTGACGCCTGTTTGACGGCGAGGCGAAAGGCCATACGGTGACGATCCCTTTCCGAGTTGATATGTGTGCTAAGACCTTAAATGCAATCTTTCTGAATACTTTAAAACAGATCATGGCAGAAATACGAGACAAACATCTATATATATAAAAGGAGAACTGACTGACTGACATATCAACGCACAGCCCAAACCGCTGGGTCTAGAGATTCCAAATTTGGCACGTACGTTCCTTATGAGGTCTAGGGGTGCACTAAGAAAGGATTTTTAAAAATTCATCCCCTAAGGGGGTGAATGGGGGGGGGGGTGAAATTTCACGCGGACGAAGTCGCGGGAAGAAGCTAGTCTACATATAAACTAATAATAAAGCTGCAGAGTTTGTTTGAACGCGCTAATCTCTGGCATTTGATAGCCCAATTCTTAAGGAAGGCTAAAAGGCTATAGGCTAACATCACGCTAGGATCCTTAGGGGAAGAGCAAAAAGAAAGAATGCTAAGCGAAAACGAAGTAATAGCGCGGACGGGTGATGCGATGCGACGCAGTGAGTACAGACGCCAGCACAACAAGCTACTCGAAACTGTCAAATTTTCCCAATCAACTTTGAACCTTATGCTTTGGCGATAAAGTTGATAATCCATTAAAGAAATTTGACAGATTGTAGTAGCTTGATGTGCTGGCGTCACAGAATGGATACAATAAATCATGGGTGGTTAAACTAAGAAATAAAATTGGCAAATTATCCCCACCCTTCCAAGACCCTTGCTCAGCCATATCAGAGGAGCAATTCTGCTAATTTTAAGAATGTTCAGTCTGATCAGTCTCAATCTGCCAAAAATACTTACCTCTAATTTCCCTACATTTCTGACAAGTTTCAAACATTTATTGTCGCTAAGAGGAGATTGCAGCTAGATTATGAACATTTATGGGAAATTGGCCTTCTGGTAGAACTTGAAATGAGGCTGGCAGAAGCGTGGGGATTACCACAAGAAAAAAGAGGACTATGCCCAGCAGTGGGTGAAGTCAGGAAGTGGAAGATGGTAAATTAAAAAAGAAAAAGAAATAACGTACATCAACATTCTCCTCATCCATAACTCTTTTATAATAAAAAAATATATCTTAATCGATATTCTCCTCATCCATAACATTTTTACAATAAAAAAAATATCTTACATCAATATCTCCTCATCCATAACACTTTTATAATAACAAAAATATATTACATCGATATCTCCTCATCCATAACACTTTTATAATTAAAAAAATATCTTACATCAATATTCTCCTCATCCATAACACTTTTATAATAAAAAAAAATATCTTACATCAATATTCTCCTCATCCATAACACTTTTATAATAACAAAAATATATTACATCAATATCTCCTCATCCATAACACTTTTACAATAAAAAAAATATCTTACATCAATATTCTCCTCATCCATAACATTTTTACAATAAAAAAAATATCTTACATCAATATCTCCTCATCCATAACACTTTTATAATAACAAAAACATATTAAATCAATATTCTCCTCATCCATAACACTTTTATAATAACAAAAATATATTACATCAATATCTCCTCATCCATAACACTTTTACAATAAAAAAAATATCTTACATCAATATTCTCCTCATCCATAACACTTTTATAATAAAAAAAATATCTTACATCAATATTCTCCTCATCCATAACTCTTTTATCAAACTTGACTTCGTCTCCTACTATCGCCTTGTCCAGATGTGTCTGTGACATGTCACATAACGTCACCTTCTCAACACTGTCCGGTAAGAAGTGACGGGATACATAGCCACGACTTGCACCTGAAATATAAATTTAAAATAGTATTATTCAACTGTTTGTAAATAAAGTCCAAGCATTTTTATTATATTACAGGTGTTTTGTTACTAAATACCTGAATAAGTAATAACTGAACTGTATAGTTATTCACAACCATACAACAGGCTATCATATTGAAAATGACACATTTCGATAACCTGATTTTCCTTGCCACTGACAGCTAACAGCTGTTGAAAGAATAGCGATTGTCTATTTGATTAAAACCGTCAAAATTTTCGGGTTTTGCACTTCAGAACAGAGACTCCTACAATAACATTGATTGATATTTGATACAGTACGGAAGCTTATTGAGTGGTTGTAAATAGCTATGCTGTAGAAAGGTTCTGTTTAGGAGTTGAACGCGCACCCAACTATTAGCCTTAATTGATTAGCCAATAGACTACATAAAATGACTGAAGATTAGCAAAAAAAACCGGTCAAATGCGAATCGAACTTGTGCACTGAGGGCTCTGTACAAATTTGTGGTTGTCGGCTTTTTGCCTTTACTTGTGTTACATGACTTTGCCAAATTTCATGATTCTAGGTCAATGGGAAGTACCCTATAGGTTTTGATTCTTTCGAGTGTCAAAATATGCGGCATAAACGGAACATAAACACCCATATCTTGTGATTGTTTGGACTTAGGAGTTTGATTTTTTCACTGCTTCAAGGGACTGTAGCCCCTGAGTATTTGATATTAATTTCAGTTCAGCTTGGTAGCTCTTCGTCTTGACAGACTGACAACAAAATGATCTTATAACGGTTCCGTTTTTCTTTTAGAGGTACGGAACCCTAAAAACAGGAAAAACAATGTTTGTTATAAGGCAAATACTTTCATATCTTGTTTTATAATTCAAAGCTAACTTACCAAGCTCAACAGCATTCTTAAACACTCGTTTGATATCTAAAACCCGGTCGGCAGTCCGCCAACCTACCTCCTCTTTGATATACTCTGCCAAGTGGTAATCATCCCTCCTTGCTGACCTCTCCCTCTGCAAAGCCTTCGCATTCCTATCAAATATATTCATAGCACGATAAACAGACGTAGCAGTCTTCTCTTTAGCAGTTTTAGAAGAATTATTTCGAACCAAAACCTGAACATAGTTACGTAAATATTTTGACTCGTTTCTGGTTATGTGGAGCCTGGAAAGACAGTTGAGGAGTTGCGTTTGTGACATTTTTGATAAATAAATATGTTAGTATGGATTACTTTAGTTATAAACTCATTATTTTATTTATTTACTTCGCAAATTGCATCTAAGATTTGAGGTTATGTTTTTCAATGGTCTGACATCTCTCAATGACAGATAGTAAAATATCGTTCGAAAATGGAACTTAAATTATAGGCAATTAAAAAGCATAAAAATATAGGTATTCAAAACGTTTAACGTTATAAGCGTTTGATTCAGTTTGCCAGGTTTAGCCTTTTGCCTTTCCTAATTTCTGCTAAGCTGGCATGGAGACTAGGTACAGACGCCAGCACATCAACCTACACCTAACTGTCAAATTTTCCCAATCAACATTGAACCTTATGCTTTAGCGATAAAGTTGAAAATCTATTACAGAAATCTGACAGATTGTAGTAGGTTGATGTGCTGACGTCTGTACATTTGCAGAACCTTTAGAACCCGCAGAACATCAATAAATAACACACGTCCACGCACAGCTTTTCCATGTTTTCACCAAAGTTTAAAGAAGAAAATAGGTACCTAAATCACGTTTTTGATGCCATAGTCTTCTACTTTTTATCCTCTTCTTCTTTTTTTATCTTTTTGAAGATTTTTACTGCAACGAAGTAAAATTATTTCTAAACTAAACTGTGTACGTCAAATCGAATAAAACTTCAAGTTGTCAAATAAGTCGGCTGTTATGCGGTGCATACCGTCGTGCTAATATATTTATTTTCACAGAAAATAGTTTAATAATTCACTAATCTTTATATTAGTGCTCGTAATTAACATCAAAAGTAAGTAATACTCATGAAAATAAAGTTATCCTTCGCTTACATAACCTTTAAACTTTTGATAAAATTTTGCGGTTTTTTGATACTTTTATCAAAGCACAGGATTGCTTGATAATAATAAATAACTAACGACTTATAATGTGGGAAGGCAGTCGTAAAAACTGATCTAAAACTAATGATTTATTTTAATTCCGCGCCAATTTCAAATTAGGTACTGAAAAGATCCAATATAGTTGTTTTTTTGTCATCCTCGCGCCCTAAGCGACTCTGCCGACCAGTAGGTGGGCTAACTAGTCCCTTAAAGATTATAATTTGTCTTCCATCCATATAGTCCAGCCCTAGGATATCAAAAATTCTTTCTTTCTGTCTTAACTTAATTAAGTAATTATGATTTTTCAGATGTGGCCAATATTACTGCAGTTTTTACGGTCAAATGCTCCGTACTTCACGTTGCCGGTTGCAGCAGTGGTTGGAGTCATAGGATATAACTTAGAAGGCTTATTGTCTGACAGATATACACCTTATAATAGTAAGTAAACAAGTAGACCTTCCCCTTACGGCCAAACTCAATTACCTATCCATCACCGGTTTTGGCAGACTGGAGGTAGAAAAACCTATCTATCTCTGGTTTTAACATGCCAATAATCTATATCAGTAATTCAGTAGCAATCTTTATCATTAGGTATATTATACTGACAGTTATAATTATTATATTAGTTACCATCAATAGGTTATTGGGTTCGGCCATTAGTGTATCAATCTATACATCTATACATATAATAAAATTGTAGAAAAGTGATGTCTGTACAATGGAAATATATAAAAAAAAGTAGCAGGGGTTGTGATTATATCGATGCCGAACCCGAAATTGTAATTACATTTTTTTTGTCTGTTTGTCTGTGTCTTTGTGCACGCTAATATCAGAAACGGCTTATTCGATTTAGATGTAGTTTTCACTAATATATTGTAGTAAGCTTCACTTAACATTTAGTGTTTATTTCAAGTTAATCGGTTCATAAATAAAAAAGTTATGTCAATTTAAAGAATCACGGCGAACATTTGTTAAGGTAATACAGAGAAGCATTACTGTAAAGTAAATTTTTAGCTACCCAAACGACGGTATATATGTAATTCAAAATATGCTGCGCGAAAAGTCACTATTCCACGCGGACGAAGTCGCGGGCACAGCTAGTGTCAAATAAGTT
The DNA here is from genome assembly GCA_914767645.1 of Hydraecia micacea. Taxonomy (NCBI): domain Eukaryota; kingdom Metazoa; phylum Arthropoda; class Insecta; order Lepidoptera; family Noctuidae; genus Hydraecia; species Hydraecia micacea. The sequence goes on from OU611804.1 coordinate 4,678,389, forward strand.
TGTTGAGGAAATTCAAAATTTGAGTGGCTGAATTTCATTTGCTGATGCAGTCATGCGAGCTCTACGCACCACACACTTACAAGAGTAGCCAGAGGACTTCAGAGGCCCCAGCTTGGGTAAAGCTCCACACAAACAAAAATTATGTTTGTGAGAATCTGCTGCTAGATCCAGGTGACGCAGGTGCTAACCAGGAGAACTGTGTCTAGGAACAGACAGTTTCTGGTTGTGGTGATGACGATAAACAACCGTTATTGTACCCAAGTTTTAGCATAATGAAACTTTATTTATTTGCCAATAGCCCAGTGGTTAAGCCCTGGTAAAGGAAAACATCGTGAGGAACCCTAGACTTCTAATTAATATAAGTCTGAAATCGCCGATCTACCATGACATATGCTTGTGCCTTCTTTGTATGACAAGAAGCCTTTGCCCTACATTGGCAAACATTTTACTATACCAGCCTACATTGCTGGCAGGGACACACAACGCAAACTGAAGCCATGAATTCAGCACATGATTCTAGATCTCCTGCCGTAGAAAATTTACGTTGGTTTCAAAGAAAAAACTGCTTTTTCATAGAAGAAAAGAGTGCGGTCAAAATGTATGGTTCAGCAATTTTTTTAAAAATAATCTACCAAATATTTAAGTGCAGGGGTTTCAGAATCATGTACTAATTCCATAGTAAAAGGTTGCACATCAATGTCCCTGCCACCTTGTCAATTCAAAGTTACAAGTCCTTTATTTCACTTATTCCAGAACCTGTTCAAGACCAGAGAGTAGATCGCCTTGCAGACGAAGAAGCTCTCAATGATCCAACCAATGTAAAGAAACTGAAATACAAAGAAAACGTGCTTGGAAGGAACGTATCTCCGTCTCTGCAGACAAGCAACTAGTCACTGTGGTTAGATTTATATAGTATGTAGTTAGTTTGAGTTGGGTATTTTATTATGTTGACAAGTGTTCCTCAGTCCTTGAGGTGTCATTGGTGTGGTGATGGTTACAAACAAGACTTGACACACATATGCCCAACACAGGGCTAAAGTAGAGAATTTTATGACATTGAATCTTATTACTATTTTCTTAGTACAAAATTGACTGTATCAGAGGACGCCAAAACGTCGAAGTTCGTACAAACTTGTTCTTTGTGTCACAAAAAATAAAGTGTATTATTCAGTGTTGTTAACGTCATCATATAAAACAATGCCCAGCGCTAAGGTCTGCGAGGCTAAATTGCGTTATCTCATTTCTGCCATATTGAAAACTGACAACTGACTGTATAAACTAAAACATATGAACACCCTTTTGCAAAATCAGTCCACTATATATTCCCACTCCTGGGACACAGGCCTTTTACAAGTGGACAACTTGTGTACTGTTGTCACAAACACTGTTGGTAAAATATTCAACTCATTACATTACAATAATTATTTTTTACTTAGACTAATTCAAGTAAAATAATTATCTCGACTTCGGTCTGCATTTTTAATTACCATGTCATAGTCTATATTTTATTAATTGAATTTACGCCTTATTTTGTAACCTTTGGTGCCTTTTCGTCCGGCCAGTGCCGTGTACAAAATATACGTATATAAAAATAAAAATGCAAATAATAGAAACGGGAAAATACTCCAGCATTCATTCACGACCACTCGATACGCTTCCGTACCGTATCGAACATCAATCAATGTTATCCTAGGAGTCCTCTAAACGCTGTTCACAAGTTTAAAACCCGAAAATGTTGTCAGTTTAAATCAAATAGACGATAGCTGTTTGTTGTCGGGGCCAAGGCAAATCAAGTTATCGAAATGTGTTATTTTCGATACGATAGACTGTCGGACGGTTGTGAATTGCTATGCAGTTTTCGCCAACTACACACATCAAAAGTGTCTAGGGATCAACATATATTTTTGCAATAACTTTTCTCCTGATTGATATTAATTAAAATTTTCTTTAAGGATTCATCAAATAAAGTGTTTTCGTTTGTCACAGTAACGATAAACCAAGTCACCTTTGCATTAATAAAGAAATTTGCCATTTTCCTAATAAAGGGATTTTTGACATTTGAACCACTAACACAAAAGTTCGAAAAAAAGACTGAAATAACAGTTTTCTTTAAAATTTTATTGGGTAACTTAAACAATTAATAATCCGTGTTTCTACCGCGAACACTAACAACACAAGAACATCTGTTTGGCATACTCAAAATGAGTTCATCCAAATCACGCTGTGGAATGGCAGCCCATGTTCGTTGCAACAACAAAAAAAGGTCTTCTTGCGACTGGATACCCTCCATATTCGGCAGAGCTCTTCTCTGTAGCATATCCCATGCATGCTCAATCGGGTTCAAGTCTGGCGACTGAGCAGGCCAGGGCAGGACATTGATGTTAGCTGCGGCGAGAGTCTGTCTTACAACTCTTGCGGTGTGCGGTCGTGCATTATCATGCATTAACTGAAATAAGGGACCGATTTGCACTTGTAGAGGAACGATGACGTCTGATACAATCGTCTCAGCATAAATTTGAGCGTTGAGGTTGCCTCTGATCCAAATCAACTCAGTTCTTCCGCCGATCCAAATACCCGCCCATACCATGATGGTTCCACCACTATAAGGATGGACTTCCTGGCAGGATTTTAATCGCTGTTGGCGTCCAGGGGTTCTCCAGTGTCGTATACGTCTTGTATCCGGTCTCATACCAAAACGAGACTCATCAGAAAAGCACACGAAACGCCATTGTTCTTCTGCCCAATTTCTGTGTTCAAGAGCCCATTGATATCGAATCCTACGATTGTGCATTGCTATAGGTGGTACCCGTAGCGGTCTTCGGGAATGAAGGTTCACTTCATGCAAGCGGTTTCTGACTGTTTGGTCGCTAATTAAGTTCCCTGAAGAGTGATGAAGCCTCACGGCTAACATCATGGCGGTTATTGTTGGAGCTCTTCGAGTTAAGATTTGAATGTATCGGTCTTGTCTCCGTGTGGTGCAGCGATACCGTCCTCCATGGCGCTCAGCCACGGTACCAGTGCTTCGGTAACGTGTCCAAAGTCGACTGATAACACTCTGACTTGTATTCAGAGCTAAAGCCACAGTACGTTGCCGGGAACCAGCTTCTATCATTCCCACGGCTCTGAGCATTTCTTCCCTGCTTAAATGACGTCGCCGCTCCATAATAACGTTGGTTTTAATCAGTAGTAGGGAAACAGTAGCACTAATAATGTCTTCAATGCGTTGTATGTTTTTATAGGGAAAATATTGACAGCTGATTTTCATCTTTTACTCGAATTTGATTCACAGTTCCTGATTCAAATTATGAAATGCACCAAAAAGGATCCATATAAATTTATAAAATCATAAATTTATTACAAAGCTACATCTCAATCTCAAGAAATCCGCATAAAAATGCTTGATCCCTAGACACTTTTGATGTGTGTATTATTTTTCTATTAGCTAACTTCAATATGAACTATTTTAATATCACAGACTTATTTTTACTTAATAATTTATGTTTCCCCCCCAACTATTTCATACTTATATTATTAGTAGCATATGAATAAGTTGAACAATTAAATTTAAATGTTGTACATAATTGTTTTACATTGTTATTATTAAAATAATTTTTCAATATAAATTTTATTTATTTAATACTTCAAGCACATAAATATACAGACGCCAGCACATCAAGCTACTACAACCTGTCAAATTTCTTTAATAGATTTTCAACTTTATCGCTAAAGCATAAGGTTCAAAATTTATTGGGAAAATTTGAGAGTTTCGGGTAGCTTGATGTGCTGGCATCTGTACAGAGGCAGACTTCATGCCATAGGCATTTACTAGGAATAAATATTTTAAATATACCTATTAAACATTGTAATTATATTGTTATTTACGAATTTATTATTTAGCCGTAACCCGAAACTGTCAAATTTTCCCAATCAACTTTGAACTTTATACTTTGGCGATAAAGTTGAAAATCTATTAAAGAAATTTGACAAATTGTAGTAGCTTGATGTGCTGGCGTCTGTACCCAAATACACTTTAATTCCAAGTTAGAAACAGCAGAGGGTAAGAGGTCGCGAAATATTTTTTCATATTAAGAGGGCCGCGCCATGAAAAAGGTTGAAAAATACTGCTGTATACAATTTGCCTAAAGAAGACGAAGGAGATAAGCCGGAGGACTCAAGAAATGTTTATAAAGTAAAACTGCATAAAGACTTGACACTTAAATCATTTATTCTTAAAAATACTTTTTTAGGAAATAACACTTGTAACAAACTACAATAATAACGCCACAATTTCAAACAAGTGCCACAAAAGCGCTAAATTGCACTAATGTGCATTAACCTTTAAATAGTGTTGCCATACTCAAAAGTCCATACCTTGGAACTAGGGAATAATTGTAAAATGTTTTAAATTGGAAAATTGTCTTAAAAGTTATGTAAAATGTAACAATTTTAAAACAAGATATGAGTGCGATTAATGTAATAATGTTTGAAACGGTGAAAAATATGTCTGGCAACACTACTAACCCATTCGATGTAATATCAACCTTTTTAAATATTATAGATAAATGCAGTTATTTAAATCAACGAGAAATATGGAGCATCCTGACTGATCCGATCGAAAATTCGAGCGTCTTGGTCCGGGATAGGTTGTTTTCATTGTCATTTTACTAAGAGAATGCAAGAGCATACGAAATGAGCTAGAAAATTCGAACATCCTGACTGGAATACTAGTTGAAGATGTTACTATGATATTAGCAACAAAATGTTTGAGCGAGCGGAGCGAGCTCGAAAATTGGTGGACTATGACTTTGATAGGTTAAAGGAGATGTTTCAAAATGGGCCAGGTCTATGTACAGTAACTTAAAAAAAAGAGAAAAATCCGTAGAATTCGGGAAAAATACAGATAATTCAATTAAATGTATACTTTTGTGGTAGTGAATTGATAATTATCAATTATTTTTATCAACTTTCAACATGGCGTCTCACCGATTTAGTTACTCTCTGCTTAAAAAAAATGACAGTAAACCATAGATCGACCATTGATCATAGAAACAGAACTGTCAGCTGTCACAGCAGTGTCACTTCTTCAGAAATAAACATGTCAAACGTCATTAATCAATCAAAATGACAGCTTACCGCCATGACGGGTTTTTGTTGTGTGTTGCAATTTCAAGTGTAATTTCTTGTGTTTACCAGCAAACCAAGCCATTTCAAAGTAATTGGACAGTTGAGAACTATTTTAAATGAATTTCCCTATTTTTAAGTATAGTGTACAAGGACCTGGCCCAGGCTCCATACATTTTGAAACATCTCCTTTTACTGATGAATGCAAGCAAGAACTCGATAATTGGACCACGCCTGACGCTTGGGACCCTGAATCGTTAAATACGGCCGACACAGCGGTTGCTACGCCCCTATAAATGTCAGATCGTTTTTGGTCGGGACCTTTGAAAATGTTGATACATACATTGAATGGGTTTCTCTCTTTTGCTATTCAAGCTATCAACCATAATCATACTCAAAACCTGTTCATCATTATAATAAAATTGGAATTTCCATACCATACAAATTATTTACAAAAAGAAATAACATATAACTTTTGCTTAATGTATAATAAATCTCGCTATGTATATACATAAAACTTCTTCGTACATAACAAAAACAGGCAAGATAGATAGAAAAGAAGAAAATACTTCAATTTATTCTAGAAGCGCCACTCTAACCATTATTTTTAAGTCCGCTATTACATTATCATAATTTATATCGTCATAGAAAGTTGAAAATACAACAGCTGTCATTGAATTTTGTGACCCCCCTATGATTTATATTATGTCAGAAATATGTCAGTCATTCGTTTGACTATTCGGCGCCAGCGCCACCAGACGGCGCTCGACAGAGTCTAGCCTGACGATCGTGCGAGTCGATGAGAGCCCTACAGTAGCGGTGTGCTCCGGCTCACTTGATCATTGGACATCGTACGAACAACATGTGCTCAGAAACTGCCACGCGTTCAGTATCTAGTTGTGTCGTGTACGGGCTACACATCAAGCTATACATTTCCAGTTTCAGCAGACCTCGCATTGTATAAGATTTTCGTACAGACGCCAGCACATCAAGCTACTACAATCTGTCAAATTTCTTTAATAGACTTTCAACTTTATCGCTAAAACATAAGGTTCAAAGTTGATTGGGAAAATTTGACAGTTTCGGTTAGCTTGATGTGCTGGCGTCTGTACAATCAGAAGTCAGCTTATACTGGTTAAGTATAGCTTGATGTGTAGCCGTGTGTACCTACAGTGTGTGATTAATTTGTTCGTAAAATTATAATTTGATTTGAACGGCAAACGGTTTTTCTATTGCGTAATAACCAACATTACCCATATTACGCTCACAGCAGTTAAAATATGACTGATGATAACGAGCGGGAAGTATCTTCTCCGTCATTATAGATATTTAACACTATGATCATACGACATGTCCCTTCTGAAAGAATGGAAAACGACATTGAGTGGTTTTTATTTATTTATGCATCGCAGCCAAAGTAAATGGCGATCTTATTCAGCCTCATACTCTTACTAACTAACACATTCATAGTTTTGTCATATTTCTATGATATCATAATTCTACTTCATTATGATAATGTAATAGTGGCTTCCTAATACTGTTAAGAAATCGTGTAAGTCGATTTTAAGCCAATCTTCATTGTTGCATCGGTAGAAACTTTGCAAAATACAGGAAAAAAAATTAATGCGCAATGCGCGCAATGTTGCGCAAACTGTAACATTGAATTCAGCGTACCCCCCCTCACCTTATTTTTTGTTTCTGTTTGGAAAATCTTCATGGATGTCCTCCGCCCTTGGGGAGCAGAGGGGTCTGTCAGACTCTTACTAACTAAAACGCAACCCCAAACCCCCCCCCCCCCCCTCTAGCGTAACCCATTAAAAAAAAAAAAATTACGACGAAGTTTCTACGCAGTTAGTGAATTCATGGTTACAATTTGTGCACTGGTTAAAAATTCTCCCTGTATCTATGTATGTTTTTCTTATGACAACTTAAGTATTGTGATTCATTCTTATATATTTTCTTCCCGCTTTTGAAAGCCTAATCAAGTCTCTGGTCAGTATATCCGCTGTCAAATAAAAAGTAAGATAATAAATAAGATAATAAATTAGCCAGTTTTTTTTAAACCAATAATAGACAGACATGAGACTTGTCATGAAGCTTTCAGAAGCCAAGAGTCTATTTATAACTTGCAACAAATTCACAATTTAAAAAAAAATTCTAGCTTCATCCTGTCAAAAACATTCAACGGTGGCGCCATCTATATCAAGTGAACTATCTAATTTCACATCAAAAATTTTACTACTATATTTAAATTGTAACCATCGACAAATATGTATAAAAATTCAAAATCTGTAAAAGCTAGATTCGTTGATTAAAGTTTTAATATTGCCATTTTTAAACACAAGTTTGTAAGGAATTTGTATTATTCTTAGTGTGTTTGAAATTAGAGATAGATTATTTAATTTAAAGTTTTGATACTTGCTGCCATAACCAGATCAAGATTTCGTTCTAAAACGTCAACTTAGCACATTATAAAAGACTGCATGTCATTTTATCTGGCTATTTAGCATAACATAATCAGCCTGTTATGTTCCCACTGCTGGGACACAGGTCTCCTCTGTGAGAAGGAGTAGGCTGTAATCCACTACGCGGGCTCAGCACCCTAATAATACACTATCAATCTCAATATAAATCATTTTGAAGGGTATTGCTAATCCATTGCTTCACCTATTCGAAAAATTTGTCTGCTCAACAACGTGTAAAGCAATGAATCTTGTTGAACTTTCAAAATGAAAGCCATTGCTACTGATAGGGTGTTACGCAATTACTCCCAGTACAGATTGGTAGAAGTCTTCGATTTTTTTGGTTCTATCTAGGACACCTTTCCTCTCCGGTCTCAAAATGATAAAAGATGGCTAATTGGGTTTAAAAAAAATGTACTTGTTTTTACAGTAGCTAGCTATTCTGTATAGTAATCTGTGGATAACGTCTTGAGTAGTGTATTTGTTACTTTTATTATAAGTTTTTATATTGTGTGCTTACTATGTAATATACTGCTGTTTGTTATTCCTATCAAATAAAATAAAATAAAATAAAAATTATATTTCAGCAGCCCGGATAAATGGCAATTTTTATTTTTATTGTTTGTGTATTTATGTTTCATTTTACAATTTTTATACATGGCAATATTTACATCGTGGCGTGGGTAGGTTATGACCTATGGCACTGAAACGTGGTCGCTCACAATGGGCCTTCTAACGGCCTGGCCACGACCTTGCCGCTAACAGCGCCAACATAGCGCGGAGCGGCGAGCGGTAAAACAAATATACGAAAATGTATGAACCATGCCACGACGCACCGCTCGCAGCGTCAACGCTAGCAGTGCATTTGACAAAGACACCGCGCCGCTTGCCGCTAAGCAAAAAGTCGTGGTGATAGAATTAGAAATAAAGAGATCCGCAGGAGAACCAAGGTAACCCACATAGCCCGAAGAATTGAACTTAAGTGGCAGTGGGCACCACGCGCGCCTCAAAGAGATGTCAGCATTAAGGAAGGGGCCCGCCAGGGCCGAAGCCTGCCGGGGTAGCGGGATCGTCCGAAAGGGTTACCGCTGCCCCGGAACATAAAGGGCTAAGGAAGGAACACGGGTGGGTTTTAGTCAGTAAGAGTCTGACACTCCCTTCCGCTCCACCCAGAGCGGGAGGAGTCATTAGATGATTTCCCATCCACAAAAAAAAAAAAAAAAAAGTGGCAGTGGACAGGGCACATTGCTCGCAGAACAGATGGCCGATGGTGGGGCCGAAAGATTCTGAAGTGGCGACCGCGTATCAGAAGACGTAGCGTTGGAAGGCCTCCCACAAAGTGGACCGACAATCTTGTGAAGGCCGCCGGAACCCGTTGGATGCGAGAAGCACAAAACCGGTCGAAGTGGAGGTGTTTGGAGGAGGCCTATGTCCAGCAGTGGACTTCTTTCGGCTGTAATGATGATGATGAGTGTGGGACCCAGCTAGATGGACCGACCATAGAAAGGTGTCTGGGGTAGACTGGATGCGGAAGGCGGAGGATTGGGTGTTGTGGCACAGCGTGGGAGAGGCCTATGTCCAGCAGTGGACTGCGATAGGCTGAGTTGATTGATTGTTGATAGACAAGATCTGGTTATGGCACCATGTATTTTCTTTATACCGCCTTGAATGCCTAATTTGTAGTTCCTAATTAATCTAGAATTTCAAAAGTTAAATCTAATTTTGACTCTTTGCTAGCTCACTACTCGAATCTTAGGATAATTTTTAACACCATTTTATAACGAAAATTTTACAAAAATAAAAACAAAGTCTCTTTGACAATTTTTTTTTTAACAAACCATTGATAATATTATTTGACTTTTTAATCAAGGAGGTGATTAAACCCATGATGGTGGATATAAAACTTGATTTCCTCACCGAGCCCAAGACTGCCCCCCAATTTCTGAATGCCAGATGTTGAAATCTCATGTCAACTTAGGTATACAGGGTCAAATTAAATTATTTAGCAAAACTCCCAGACAGACATATTTTCTCAACTTACTTTAACAAGAATACTAACGGCCGTTGGCCCCTAAAAAATCCTTTTTTTTATTTGATCTTATTTTAGACATCGACACCTTATGACTTCTGCTGAGTTTCGCTAGCTAATTTATTTTGACCCTATATGATAACAAGTCGTATGCCTGATAGGATTACGAGCGTAACAAGTATGTATTTCCAGAATTATAATCATTAAAATCCTATCCTAATTCTATTGATTGATATTTCATGAAATAGTCATGTATTATATTAGAGGGGCTTGTGGCTAAGTAATAACAGCCGCGCGCGCGATCGATCAGGTTAAGCTAAGCTTGCCGCGGTTGTTCCGTGGATGGCTGACCATTTACACATCAAGATTCAAGACCTCTCCGTGCCTCGGAAAGCACGTTAAGCCGTTGGTCCCGGCTGTCAATCGTGGATCTTTGGCAGTCGTTACGGGTCATCAGAAGCCTGAAAGTCTGACAACCAGTCTTACCTAGGGCTATTGTACTACCCAGTAACTGGGTTGTGAAGGTCAGATAGGCAGTCACTTTATTTAAAATACTGGTTGGCCTGGTTAGCGACCACCCTCCCACCGGAGTCCGGCGTCAAGCAGCCTGCTGTGTTTCGCCGATGCGTGGGAGTTCCAGTGCCTTAGGCATCTTCTGGGCACGCTCGTTCCATCAGGCGTGATCGAGGCCAATTCAGCAATAAAAAAAATGGTATTCAGCTGCATCCGGTTAGACTGGAAGCCGACCCCAACGTAGTTGGGAAAAGGCTAGGCAGATGATGAGTCATGTATTGTATTTATGATTGTAATTCTGTAAAGTCATTTGTTACGCTCGCGAATGATATTTTAATCAACTTTCAACATGACAGTGCCCTGCAAATTGCAAAAAACGTATGATAATTTTAATTACGCGGATACATACCCTGCCGCTTCTTTCATAATTAGATTAGTTATAAATATTTCGTTCAATCAATCAGAACAGCAGATTTAAAATCAGGCTTTCAAAAATGGAAGGCGATTTCCGATTTATCGTATTATTGCACAATAACATAAGAATTTGACTAGCCACGTTGACGCCTATTGGTTCAACCCCGCCTATTACATAGTCTTGGGCCAATCACGTGATTTTGTCGTAACAAAACACGAACGCGTCATTTGACCTTTATAAGCATTGATATAAGGTTTTAATGGGTTTGAAGATCCGTGGCATACCCACCTGTCCGCCATTTTGATTATTTTTTCAAAATGGCGGCCCCGCATGAAACCTATATAAATCGATAGTTGACACTTAATGCAAACAGAAAACATTATAATGTTAGAAATAATCACTGAAAGTTTAAAGTAATCAAACATCTAAGCAACAAGATGCAAGCAACTTAAAAAAATATGGATGTCACGTGATCAACTTTGAACGTTAATCTCAGAAACGTGACACTTCACGGGGTTTGGTCAATATATTTTCCGTTTGCATTGATGTCAGCTATCGATTTATATAGGGTGACTGGTAATTAATGACCGATACCTAAACACGTGATTGTACTCATGATAACAAACAACTTTTACTATGGGACCAAACCTGAAATCGCGAAAAAAAATCAGCTGTTCCCTACATATGTTCGTATAACTCGTCAAAATGTAGGGAACAGCTGATTTTTTTTTCGCGATTTCAGGTTTGGTCCCATAGTAAAAGTTGTTTGTTATCATGAGTACAATCACGTGTTTAAGTATCGGTCACTAATTACCAGTCACCCTAAATAGGTTTCATGCGCTGCCACCATTTTGAAAAAAAAAATGCCGGTCTGGTAGGTATGCCAGGCTCCATATAAAAATCTTCAATCCCCTTTAAATGAAGCTCGCTATTGAAATGCACGAACTATACCATGGGTTCCCTAGTGTTCCGAAAATAATTTAAAAATCCAAGGTCAACCGACAACACTCTGCATAACAAATTTCTCAATTTCCATGAAACAACAAAACGTGTCATACGACGTTGTATTTGATTGTAAATACTTTCTTACAATATCTAAGTCTTGCAACGCTCTAGACTTTTTAACTAAAGCCTCCTTTTCTTCAGAGTCTGGCTTGTCTGTGGCTAGAGGCATTAAATCCTCCTTCGCTTTTTCAGCGTAGTTCAAAGGGTCATTGACTTTATGGTTCCCGCCAAATACGGAACCATTGGTCCCTTGGCCTGTGACCAGTTCTTCATCAACCGTCAAATATTGGTCTAAGTTACCTAGATTAGTGAAGTACGATTCTACATCATAATCTTTCAACATACTGGCTAGAACTTCCTCGTCATTTTCATAGACTTTTGGCTTGTCTACTTCTCTTATTTCCTCTGGCACTGTGACGTCATATCCTGTATCGACAAAGCTTTTTGTAATCGCATCCGGAGGTGTTCTTTCCCATGCTTTTTCTAACATGTTCAACGCTTCTAAACAAGTTAGGTTTCTATCAACCCCTCTTAGTACATTTATAGCTTTTTCTTCTAAAATTAATCTACGGAATTCCTCTCGAAATTTGGCTGACACCCCATTCTTCATTGGTATTAAACCATTCGACGCTTTCCAAGGAACAAAGACTAGTTTTAAATGGGATAACTGTAGTTTAGAGTGTATCGTCGCTCTGTCTAATACTAGGATCGCTTTCCGATTTTTCACTTGCAATTCCCGATTCCAATATTTGACGTATTCCTCAAACATTTGTGTAGTAAAATGGGCTTGAGAATGACGTATATAGGTAACAGGTAACGTATCTGGATCTCTAAAGGAATGTAATAACGGGTCTTCGGTACCACAGACAAGTAACTTTTTTTTATCTGTGCCTGGCATGTTGGCACAAAGGAATACTGACAATCTGTCTTTGACGTAACCCTGTATATACTTTTTCCCTGCCAACTTTTTTATTCGACCTTTAGAAGGGTTATAATAAAAGCCAAATTCGTCTGCAGTATAAATATCTTCATCAGGAATACCTAGCCGCGCATCGCTCCATTGCTCTCTGAAAAAATGGTTCTTCCATTTCGATTCCATTTGATTATGATAATCCCTTTTACACGGAGTCCCTCTTAGCGTTATATTATATCTTTTTTTAAACCTGTCTAGCCATTTTTTGCTACCATTAAAAGCGACAAAGCCGCTTTCCTTCGCAAACGCTTCAGCAACATCTTGTAGCATTTTTCCGGAAACTTGAATATCATTCGCTCTCTGTGAATGAAACCATTCAACTATTCTAGTATCTAAGACACTGTTCATATACCTTGTGGTTCGTTTTCCTGCCTTTTTGGGTAGCGCATACTTCTCTCTATCTTCCCAGATCTCGTTGACTACTTCAGGGGTCAGATGGTATAGCCTACAGACGTCAGAAACGGATCTGCCCTTATGCATTTTGCTGACGATGGCACACTGTGTCGGGTGACTCAAGTCTTCCCGTTTGAGGCAGCCATCAAACTCGTTGTACAGAAATGTTGGCTTACCGGATTCGTCTTCTGATAATTTTTGGTCCTGATCTGATTGTGTGTTGTCTCCCGCTGAGGAACTTTGGTTTGGGTCTCGACGGCGGGATGATTTCCTGTAAAGAGTTTTATTATTATAAGTTTCTTTGGGAACAATCAGGTAGATGCGGTTGGTAGCCCGCGAAATTCAAATTTTCTTACGTTTTTTTGCAATTTGCAGGTCAGTGTCTGGACGAATGTTGATTAAAATATGATTCGCGAGCGTAATAAATATGACTTTACTGAATTATAATCATTAAAATCATCAATACAATCCACTAAGTTCATAATCCTATTGAATAACTATTTAATGAAATATCAAGCAAGTGGATGCAATATAATAATATGTCTGGACTATACAAAGTATTAAAAAATTAACCTTACAAACTTTAAGAGGTGCTTTAGACCATCGAACTGAACAACTTTCACTATGGGACCAACTCTGAAATCACTGAAAAGAAATCTGCTGTTTAATACAAAGGTTCAATACCTACTTGACCAAAATGTATGAAACAGTAGATTTTTCTTTCGTGATTTCAGAGTTGGTCCCATAGTGAAAGTTGTTCAGTTCGATGGTCTAAAGCACCTCTTAAAGTTTGTAAGGTTAATTTTTTAACACCTTATATAAGAGACTGTGACCTCTGAGTTTGTTTCGGCCTTTCTTCTCGGAGTAGTCAGATAGGAAACGCTGACCTCACCTAGTTTTAAAATGTGACTGACGTGTAAAAGTGTTAGTGCAAACCTACTTACAGAAATTAGATCATTTTTAACCTTTCGGGCAAAACGTGATATTACGTTATATTCTATCAATGAGTTTAAAATACTCACGTCAAAGTCTCATCTTGCTGTCTCTTCTTAGAATGGGCTTGTTTCGTGTGATTCTTCAACTGTGACTTCGTGTGGAACTTAGCCTGACACTTCTCACACTCCTCTGTTCGATCGTGGGTCGACATGTGTCGCGCCTGGGGAGAAGAAACAAAATACTGCATTACAAAAATTTAAATTAATGCATGTTTGTGAGGGGCTCGTGGCTAAGTAATAACAGCCGCACTGGTCGATCGATCAGGTTAAGCTAGGCTTGCCGCGGTCGGTCCGTCGATGGGTGACCATCTTTACATACCGAGACTCGTCCGTGCCTCGGAAAGCACGTTAAGCCGTTGGTAGGCTGTCATTCTTGGATCTTTGACAGTCATTAAGGGTTGTCATAAGCCTGAAAGTCTTGGCAACCAGTCTTTCCAAGGAGTATCATATTACCTAGTAACTGGGTTGAGGAGGTCAGATAGTCAGTCGCTCCATGTAAAATACTGGTATTCAGCTGCATCCGGTTAGACATACCTCTATAACGCAATTAGGATACAGGTTAATAATGATGAGCTTACCAAATAATTTTTATTATTAAACTTGAGACCGCAGAGCGGGCACGTAGGAGCCGCCTTCTCCATGTGCACTTTAGAGTGCATGCGCAAACTGAACGCTTTCTTGAAGTACCGGCCGCATATCTCACATTTATGTCTGTAAACAATTATATATGTTGAATGCTAAAGGTGACCGCGAAATTCAATATTTTCTTACGTTTTTTGCAATTTGCAGGTCAGTGTCAGGTTGTATCTTGATCAAAATATGATTCGCGAGTATAATAGATATGTATTTACAGAATTATAGTCATTAAAATCATCTCTTTACGTTAGATTTGTACCAAAAGCACTTTTCCATAAGAGATTTATTCTTATGGTACAAATCTAACTTAGAAAGATGTTTAATGATTATAATTCTGTAAATACGTACCTTTTATAGTCGCGAATGACCCAAGTCGAATGACACATGTTGAAAATTAAAAAAAAACTTTTAAAAAGTTTCGGTGCGGGAATTAGCTATTCACTTCTTCAATTTTGCAACATTTTTGAACAGTGAAAATACTGTTATATATACTTTATGTTATGCCTGTTTCATTTTCTCGCAATCGAAGTGAAAAGCAGTGTATAAAATTTATTTATCTTTCAGGACAAAATAAAAATAATAGTAGATTGTACAACTAGTGCATAAAAGAGCCATTTTACCCCTCGACTTAACTATCCACCCTCGCCGATAAAAACTTCTTGACGTAAAATGGCTTATTTTATGCACTAGTTGTACAATCTACTATTATTTTTATTTTGTCCTGAAAAATAAAAAATATATAAGCTTTGTTACTAACATACACAATTACCTTGTTTTAACTTGATGTTCAAGCCCATGTGTCTTGAGGTCAGCAGAGTTCTCAAACTCTATGTCACATTCAGTACATCGGAATGTCCTCCCTTTTTTTACTTTCTCCTTTACTTCTTTCTGCTTTTTTCTTCTTTTTGATCTTTTAGGTTTTTCGCTCTGTAAAATTTAAGAGCTTACCTTTACTAAATAACTATGCACATTAAATAAAAATTCTTAACAAAAGTAAACTTTAGAACTAACTAAAATATATTATGGCAGCAAAAAAATTCCTCTGCATGGCTGTCAGTCGGTAATGGGCTCAAAGGACTACAACATTGCCAAGTTGTAAGACAATGCTTAGCCTCTGGCCAATGTTATCGCAAGCCCTTGGGTTGCGGGAAGCAAAACTTAGTATATCTATGATGTTCCTACTGTGAGATTCCAGTGAGCAATACATAGAGTAAGTAATGTTCATTATAATGTAAGAAGAGACGGGAATCCCATAGAAAAAGATGAAAAACAGCACTTGTATGAAACTTGCACTAAACCACCAACATAGCAAAACTGACACAGACTATGCACAGACTGCAGATGTTAAAGTGAGACAGCGATAGCCGCCATTATGTTTAGTGCATGTTTCATAGATTCTTTTTTTATTAGACTGTTGCGTCAGGCTGCAGTAATAAGCAAGCATAACATTTAGAAGAAATTGCTATGTTTTTTTTTTAAATATTGTGAGTACAAAGGTCTAACTAAATAGTTGGATTGTTTTACCACTAGATATGACTTTAAAGCATAAATAACCTTAGCCTTTATTTCAGGGTTAGCAAAGGCAGGCCATTAAAGTTTTCTCATCATCGTCACTCTTCTCCCCTTTTCAAAATATATTTGGAGTCTTTTTTTTTTTATTTGAAATGGACTTGCTCTTGACTCTAGTCTAGGTCAAAGGTGACAGAGACAAAGTCGACGATGGAGCGAGCTTATCCAGAAGAAGCCTGTTCACTCTCACTTTGAAGAGATTTGGGTTGTATGCGCTCAGAAAAACAGACGCAGGTAGAGAGTTCCACTCTTTTGCTGTGCACATTATAAAGGACAACACAAAAACAAAACAAAACTGCAAAACTTTTTACCTAAAATTTCTATTAGTCATCTTCTCGGCAGTCACTCCTTTCCTAGCCATATCATCTTTCATACAGTACACCCATTGTTTATTTGGTCTTTCCCTACTTGTATAGCTATTCACATTCATACTCATAATTTTAGTAAGTTTTCTGACTATCAAAATTGAGCTTTAACCATTGGCCCTAAGAATGCCCAGGATTTTTTGTTGCAGAATGGATTATAATATTAATTATGTTATAGTAAATATACATAATAGTCTTTGTGTCTCAAATAATAAATGATTTAACAAATTACCATTGCTAATTTTCCTACTGTTCAAGAAACTGGTAGTTTGATTATCAACCTTAATTCTACTACACAAAGTTGAGTTTCTAATGCAACTTAATATTTTAATAGTTGTCCTTCTGAAAAGCACCTAATTTCCATAGGGATAAAGCAGACATTTGTTTGAACTGCAATCATAAGTTTTTTTTATTGTTATCTGTTAAATATTATGATTATTTATTTATTTTTGTTTGAAAAAAATATTCCCAACAGTCAGATCAATAATTATTGAGATTTAATAATTGTTTTTATTATTATAAAGCTATAATTTTTTTATTAGGTAAGAAGTAGGTATGTTCCAATATTCAGTGATGAACAGAGCTACTCTAATAACAGTAGGTATATTATGTATATTTACAAAATAATAATCCACTAAATTTGATAAATATTTAGGATATTTTTGTCAATCAAATGAAAGCAAAAGCTATATTAGTGTTACCTTGTGTTTAGAACCATGGTAAATTCATGCATGACACATATTGATAGATAAGTTTTCCAAGTAATTATGTGTATGTTCAAACATAAATAATATGATGTTCTTACTGTACACAGTGCACAGATAAGTGGTAAAGTGGTCTTGAGACCTAGTTTCAATTAGGGGTGTCCACTTAAAAAATACATCGATGTTTTTTTTCGATGCAATACATCGCGGCTGTGCATCGATATTTTTCGATACATCGGTAAGAAACATCGATGTTTTCTCAAAATCGAGTACTTTTTCTAACATTGCATCACAAGCTGTAGTCGGCCTTCTGAACACATTTTTCATTATAGATTACTCCTACAACAGCACTTTTCTTTTTGCCTTTTGTATGTGTGTTTAAGGAATCTATGTTACTAAGTTTACGTCTTGTCGTCGTGTACGTTTTTGTCTCACAATAAATCTGACGCAGAACCAAAACAAACGAAGTTTTTTTTTAAATTCTCTCTGGCGCAGTATTGCCCATGTCAATTTCCAAATTAGCCAACTAGCGCCAGTAAAAGAAAAAAAGATTCAAGTTTTAATTTTATTAAATCAGAGCTACTGAACAGTAATAGATGTACAGACGCCAGCACATCAACCTACTACAATCTGTCAGATTTCTGTAATAGATTTTCAACTTTATCGCTAAAGCATAAGGTTCAATGTTGATTGGGAAAATTTGACAGTTAGGTGTAGGTTGATGTGCTGGCGTCTGTACAATGATCAGCTGGTTACCATTGAGTCGATGTTTTATGAGAAAACATCGATACATCGAGTAAATCAATACCTTTTCAAAGCATCGAATCGTTTCGATGCATCGAACTATAAACATCGAGTGAATTCGATACATCGATGTATATCGAATATCCCTATTTCAAGTATTTATACAAGTTAACATGACTGAAACTAGTAAGAATCTATAAAATTTAAGTAATTTGATGTCGATCGTGTTACCTACTTTGTTAAACTCTAGGGGGCAATCCTCGTCCATTTCTTCCACTTCCACGGTAACCAGCACCCCGGCCATGATAGGCTCATCATCACTGTCCTCCTCATATCCACAGCTTCTATTGTTTTCGCCAGAAATTTCGGCTTTTCGTTTCACTGCCGACAAACATTCGTCGTCGGAGGAACTATCGACATAAGTCGTCACAGGAGCCTCTGAACTAGAAGCCATGTCGACGGACACGTTACTCATTAGCGGCACTACACAAACATTGTCATTATTATAGTGATAAAACTCAAGTTTTCAAGGATAAAAATAAAAATAAACACCGCATATCTTTGAAGACGCCATTTTCCATCTGTCAGATTTTGATTTTTTACTTGGCATTTCGCATGGGTGGAAAAATTATTAATTGATCGCATCTATAAAGAATAGTTCATATAATTATTTTGTAATTCATCTAGGTTTAAACCTGGATCTACAACTAAAACCGTAATTTTATGATTATTAAAAATTATTTATCATTCAGGTTTACACAAATTTTTACAATGGCAACTATGAAGTTGTCAAGAATAAAAAAAGTTCCCGCTGTCAATGAACCGCCAGAAAAAAAGCAACGCGCATCGCTTCTCTTTTGGAATTTATGGTACAGTAACAAGGCTCCCTTTTGTGTTACCGCTGATATTTTAACGTGAAATCCTCAAAAGCAACGCGTAAACAAAGCGCGATTAGCGTTGTGCACGCTGTAATTGTGTATTTACGCGAAATTGTGAGTACAGCACCGCGATTTACGGATCAATATCGCTCATTTGATAATATGCGCTAACAACAGCGAAGCGTCCATTCACCAAATGGAGACGAAATCCGGCGTTGGCATTCAAGACCATTGGATGAAGAGTATGATGGAGCCGGCGTCCAGCGACAAACAAGATAACCGTTCGTCAGTAAAACGCGAGAAAATGGCCGAAGTTTACAATGGTGGTGAAAATGTAACATACGAAATGAAACAGCAAAATGATCCGAGGTACAGATGCGATGTCTGCGATCTCACGTTCGAAGGTATGGAATATTTGATGCTGCACAAAAAGTTCCATGGAAACGACAAGGATACGCCGATTATGGAGCCTGATCCCCAAGTACATCACAAAGAAGGCCCTAAAAAAAGGCGCAAGTTCAAATGTGACCAGTGCGACGTTAAAGTGAACTCTCAGTACCACTTAGATATTCACAGGAGCAAGCATGAAGGTGCTGCCTCCAAAAAGTATTTATGTGAAGTCTGTGATCGCAGCTTTGTTGCCGCTCAGTTTCTGAAAAGTCATATGCAAACTCATTCGTCAGTATCTACAATAAACTGTGAGATTTGTAATAAAAGCTTCACAGGACAAGCTTATTTGAAGCTACACATGCAGCTACATAACGATATAAAGAAATTCAAATGTTCTAAGTGCGACGAGATGTTTCCAACGAAAAACTGCTTGAAAATCCACATGAAGAAGCATACAAAAGTGAAAAATTTCAAGTGTGACTGTTGTAACAAGCTGTTTGTGTCAAAAATAACTATGGAGAAACACAGACAAACGCACGAAGGGCAGCCAATTGACTGTCATGTGAAATGTACGCAGTGCGACAGAACTATGCATGCGTCATTGCTCAGAACGCATCTCACAAGAGCTCATCCTCCGCACGTTGATGATGATGTCAAACGACCGCATAAATGTACTACGTGCGGTAAAAGTTTCATTGTGAGAATAAATCTTAATCTTCATATCAGAGTTTGTCATCCGGATCTTGCAGAACCAGAGGATGAGGATGAAGAGATCATGACAGACAACTCTTAGTTATAACACGTATATAAGCATTTTGCTACGTATTATTATGGATAATTATACTTTTTTATAATAACAACTAAGCCAAGTAAGTAGTTTGAATAAATTTACTTCCCTGTAACCTTCCATTTTTATGTTTAAAGAAGTTCAATAAACAAGTATATTTTTATGTGAATTATTTTATTTTAATTATTGTTGAACAACTTTCTTTCAATCTCGTTGATATATGATTTTATTTCTGTAAGTAGGGTTGCTGTACAAACACTTACATGTCAATCATATTTTAAAAACTAGCTTTGATTGGCGTCTTGTGGCTAAGGCTGCCATCAGACGGACTGCATCGCAGCAACCGCGCGCAGTCGATATATTCAACTGCATGTAGTTGTACGTTCGACTTCGTTCAGTCATGATATCAACTTCACGCGGTCGGCTGCAGTCGTGTCATAGAGTAAAGTAATAGTCGTGTGAAGTCAATATTCGTACAGACGCCAGCACATCAACCTACTACAATCTGTCAGATTTCTTTAATAGATTTTCAACTTTATCGCTAAAGCATTAGGTTCAAAGTTGATTGGGAAAATTTGACAGTTTCGGGTAGCTTGATGTGCTGGCGTCTGTATATACATAACCCATCGCCTCCTAAACATAATCATCTTCATGCCCTTTTCCCAATTCAATGGGGTCGGCGCAACATGTCTTTTATTTACTTCACTATCATCTCGGTAGTACCCCCCTTTCTAGCCATATCTTTCACACAATACATCCATCGTTTCTTTGATCTTTCCCTACTCTTATAGCCATCCACATTCATACACAAAACTTTCCTGACATTTTCCTCATTCCTCCGCATCACATGGCCATACCATGAAAACCGTTTTCCCCACAACTCCCACGCAATATTTTTTTTCGGGCTACAATCCTACATGTTTGTTGCCTATCCTAACTAATATTATAAATGCGAAAGTAACTCTGTCTGTCTGTCTGTCTGTCTGTCTTTTCTTCACGCCTAAACTACTGAACCGATTTGTGTGAAATTGGGTACAGGGTAAGTGTGAACCCCAACAAAGGACATAGGCTACTTTTTATTCGACTTCGTCTGCGTCCGCGATAACCGACATATACGCGGACGAAGTCGCGGGCAAAAGCTAGTAAGTTATATTCTGCAATTACCCCAATAACACGAGGATACGTGCACGCTCTAACGCCATCTAGTGGCGGTTTTTTTGTGAGACACAAAATGAAGAACACACTAAAGTATCCGTCACGAGAAGCTATAAATTTTGTAAACACACATTCAGGGGTTCGCAACCTTTGGATCATATAAAAAAAACAGTTTTGTAATGATTTTTATTTTTATATAGGGATATACATAATGATGAAAACACACATCTAAATTACTGTCGTCCAACAATTCCGAGTAATCTGCATTCTGCAGCATTGATCGCGTCAGCGTGAACTTACTCCAAAATGGCGGCCCAAATGTTTACGTTCCATGAGTCAGACGCGTTTCAGTATTTACCACAAAGCATTAGACGACAGCGCTTTATATCGCTAAAATAGAATCCGACCAAGATAAATTGCTTAGTTTTGTATTACCTACACGTATCTTAATTTGAGTAGATTGAATTTGGGATCATTTGTTGTTTGTTGATTGAATTGTCGCTACGTAACTTAATAGAAGTTCTTTATTTACAAAATTTATAGCTTCTCGTGACAGATACTTTAGTAGTGCGCATTGCACATATTGCTATAAGGTTCCAGAACGCTAGCGCCGCGCCGTGCCGGTAGGTAGCTGAAGCTAAACTAAGATTGTGGTGGCCGCTACATAGCGTCTGCAATTTACTGAGAATGACTTCACTGAAACGTTAGGAAGAAAGTAAGTTGATGTGTTACACCAGAGAGCGTTTTTTACACTGTAAAGTCAAACAAACCCCCCGTGGCGGCCCCTGATTTTCTAGGAAATTGTTGCCTATTCCTTTTTTCGGAGGATAATTTATAGGTACTTATCAAAGGTACTTATACAATTCGTGTGCCTGTTGGGGTTTCCCATCGCCAAAACCGACCAACCTCCGTACACACTTTCATCCCCTTTTTTAACTCCGTTAGTTAGTGAATGAATTAAATTTTGAAAAGACTTTCCTTAGTGCTCACCTACGTTACATTATTTTATGGAAACTCTTATGCAAATTCATGTTCTCAAGACCCAGCGGTCGAGGCCGTGCATTCTCTGACAGTGCCTTTGATTATATCGATACCTCTGGGCTCAAAGGTCGTAAAGGACATTTGGGCGAAAATGACTTTTTGATACTGCTATACTCAGTTTTTAATTTTCTATCGATCTGTATATTCCGTTCTACGAAATTCGCAAAAAAAATGCCTTTACGACCCACATAATTTGAGACGTTAAGCAAAGTTTACCGCGAAAATATGGATGTAAATAACACTTAGTTACCAGTGTGAACTCATTTTGGTAGTAAAGCAAAGTATAAAACAACTTTTGGGTGTAAAATACATAAAAAATATCAATTGTCTTATACCACCTTAGGTGGTTAATATAAGTCACCTCAAAAATTTGGATGTAAAGGACATCGTCTTTGCAATTTGTCCTGTACACCCCTACAATTTAAAATAAAAAAACAAACTTGTCCTTTACTACCACAATAATCTAAGAAAATGTGTTGTAAGTAGGTCCTTTACATCTTACATTTGTAAATCAATATGAGCTCTACTCCCTACAAAATGATATTAATTTACAATACGTTTGACTTAAATATACAACCTGATACACTTGAGCTGTAATAATAATTCTTTACGACTGTTTCTTATTTTTTCTGCATAGTGCTGCTGTCTTTTAACTAGAAAGCCGTTAACCCTCAAATGGTCAATCTTCACTTTTTAATAGAAAGTGACAAAAAATCCTCGCTGAAGAACTATAGACCCATCTTATTTCTGAACCACGTATGCAAGCTGCTCTCGAGGCTCGTCACGAGCTGTCTCGCCAAGAGATTTGTCGAGTTCCAATCGCCAGATCGAGGCGGTTTTCGAAAAGGCTTCTGTTGCCGCCGCTACCAACTACGTTGTGTGAACGGGACAGCGAGCGCCGCGCTAACGACTCACTTGACCTCCAGAGAACATTGAGACCGCCGCGGAGTGCGCACGCCATACATATTTAATAATTTTACCGAGTTTTTCTAATTCTATTTAAATTAAATTGTAAACTGCAAAATAAAATAGTAAGTTTAATGTAACAGTACGAATACTTGGTTTGATTGAAGAAGCACCTGACAAGAAACCCAATATAAAAATTGGCGACCGTGACAGGACGTCACGCGGACGCGTGACGTGGAAGAAACGAAACGAGCTGAGCACAAGGATCCAGGGCAATACAGCAGGTTGACTCCATCTTCAAGGACGCAATTCCAGGGGAGTGCCCAATTCATCCATTATTTTCCACAGTCCTATTATTTATCCTTCACCTATTTAATTTGCCAAGGCTTGGGCTTTCCAGTAAAAATTAAAAGCATCATATTAAAAAATTCATACTGCCTATCCAGTGCGCTTGCACTAGCTATCGCCCGTGCTATCGCTGTGGCTTTATGCTGACTTCATTATTTTATAAAGTGGTGCGAGTTCTAATGATGACAAATTTAAGGTTGAATAAGTCCATGATTGCATAAGTTAATATAATTGCATTCCATTTCCATACTAAGTGTAAGCAAAGTAGATCCCACAAAAAGTTGTAGGTACCTAGTGCATTGTGAGTAATTAGCCTACCGAACTTTCCAGACGTTTCGATCGCCCACTGCGCGAGCGCACACACATCGAACGAAGACAAAGGATCACGCGGTCAGTTATTGATAACGCGTGATCTACCTGTGGTAAACAACTACGAGTTAGCGAGTGGGAATCAGGTTTGCCGGATTAACGGTTTTTATATTGTTTTCATTTATTTTGTCATCGAGAATGTCTGAAACAGAATTTAAGGATTTAACGAAGAAACGTAGCACGGTTAAGGGAAGGATTACTCATTTTAAAAACTATTTGAATGAATTTCAGAACTTTAAGAACGTATCACAAAAACACATTAAGGAATTATGTTTACGACTAACAAAGTTTGAGGTTTTATTTAACGATTTTGATACACTTCAGAGTAGAATAGAAGTTTTATCGGATGACAGTGATGTGCAACTTGTTGAACGTTCTGAAATGGAAAATCAGTTTTATTCTTTGATTACTTTAGCTCAAGAAATGGTGCAGCTGAGTCAAGAACAGTTTAGTGACGCTGATGATAACTTGTCTAAAACTAAAGCAAATTCGTGTAATTATGATAACGTACATGTTAGGTTGCCTTTGATTCAGCTGCCTGTTTTTGATGGAGATTATAGCAAGTGGCTCGAGTTCCGAGACACTTTTAAATCATTGATACATGATAATACACAATTAAGTGGCATCAATAAATTTCATTATTTACGTTCATCATTGCAAGGTAGTGCTTCGGTTGTTATCAAATCTTTGGAAATTTCTAATGATAATTATGGTGTTGCTTGGCAACTTATATGTGAAAGATTTGATAACAAAGGCCAACTTATTACTAATCATTTTCAGGATTTATTAAATATTGAGGCATTGCCTAAAGAATCCGATGTATTACTTAGAAACTTAGTAGATCACATCACAAAGCATTTACGAGCTCTTAACACCTTGGGGGAACCTACTGATAATTGGGATTCATTAATTGTTCATATGTTCGCACACAAATTAGATCCGGTAACATTGCGTACATGGGAAGAATCTAAAGAGCGTCAACGTTCGCCTACGTTGCAGGAGTTTAAGGATTTTTTGCGAAAAAGGGCTGACGTTGTAGAATCCTTACCCCGAGCCAGCTCTCCCTCTAAAAAACCTGAAACAAATAAAAGATTAGATAAACAACAGAAATCATTTGTGGCTTCTGCTTCTGAGTCAGGTACTCAGAATGCACCAAAAATAAAATGTTTATTGTGTAGTGGTGAACATCGTATATATGCATGCAAGAAGTTTCTTGATATGTCTCCTGAATTGCGTTATACTGAAGTTTTAAAGTTGAAGTTGTGCGCAAATTGTTTTCGCGGCGGTCATTTTGCAAATCAATGTCGATTAGGCCCATGTCGAGAATGCGGTCGTAGACATCATACATTGTTACATAAGTCTAAGCCAGTTACGGCAAATAATGTTGTTCAAATCAATGAAGTTAGTGAGGTAACGAACACTAACGATACAAACAATGATAGCAAGAATGCACATTCGGTTTCATTATCCTCCTGTGTAACAAGTCAGGTCTTGTTATCAACAGCAGTTGTTCAAATCGTGGATGAGAGAACGAATCAGTGCCATGATGTACGAGCCTTATTAGATTCAGGTAGTCAGTCATCTTTTATAATTAGTTCATTAAAAAATAGGTTAGGCCTTCTAAGTCAAAAGGTACCATCGGTTAATGTAACAGGCATCAATAATATGTGTTTCAATACAATGGAAAGGTGTACTATTACACTGAAACTTAAACAGTTTACAAAGAAAATAAACTGTTTAACAATAAATCAAATTTCTAAAAATTTACCTTCTGAGGAAGTGGATATCACGAGCTTTGATATTCCACAAAACATACAATTGGCAGATCCGACATTTTATCGTCCCTCTCAAGTTGAATTATTACTAGGGGCAGACGTTTTTTGGGATCTGATTATAGCAGGTCAAATAAAGCTCGGACACAACAAACCAATGTTAAACAATTCGTCATTAGGATGGTTAGTGGTTGGTCCGACAATGTGTGCCAGTTACGACAAAGGTAACAACATAAACTGCAATTTTAGTCATGAAATAAGAAATCAGTTGCGTAAGTTTTGGGAACTTGAGGAATTACCCTCTAAGTTACCCTGGAATCAAGAAGAAACACTGTGCGAAGATCATTTTGTAAAAACCACTTACAGGTTAAATAACGGTAAATTTTGCGTGAGTTTGCCGTTGAAAGGCGATCCACTGGACTTAGGTGACTCATTTTCAATGTCATTTAAACGGTTAATCCAGCTGGAGAAACGGTTCCGACGGCAACCTCATGTCAAACAACAATATTGTGATTTCATTCGAGAATATAAAGACTTGGGCCATTTGTCAGAGATTGAAAAGCCTGAAGTGGGGAATTATTTACCTCACCATCCAGTTTTACGGGATAAAAGTGAAACAACAAAATGCCGTGTTGTTTTTGATGCTTCAGCAAAAACTACTTCAGGTCTTTCACTTAATGATATTTTAATGGTAGGGCCTACTATTCAGGAGGACATCTTTTCAATTCTCGTTCGCTTTCGTCAGCATAGGTATGTATTAATAGGAGATATTGAGAAAATGTATCGCCAAATAGTTCTCGAAGAAAAGCATAGACATTTACAGATGATCCTTTGGAGAAATAATGAAAACGAGCCGTTGCAACACTTACAGTTAAATACAGTCACGTACGGAACTTCTTCGGCACCATTTTTAAGTGTCAGATGTTTATTCGAAGTGGCTGATTCCTGTGATGATAAACTCATAACCAATATAATAAAACACGACTTTTACGTCGACGATTTGTGTACTGGACATCAGGATCCAGAAAAATTAAAATACATATTAGAATCAATAAAGAAAACATTAAATACAGCTCAAATGAATCTACGTAAAATCAAATCTAATTGTACTTACCTTTTTAATGATGATAAAACGTTTCATGGACAAAGCACTGTTGCATTCAACAAAGAATGTAGCACTCTAGGAATAAAGTGGAACCCGTCAACGGACAGGTTAATGATAAATTTACCTGATTGTAAGCAGCAGAATAGTGAACCTAATAAGTGTACGAAACGTACCATTTTGTCTCTTGTAGCAAGTATATTTGACCCACTCGGGGTTTTTAGTGTCTGCACAATATTATTGAAGAGTTTGTTACAAGAACTTTGGTCATTAAAATTACACTGGGACGATGATGTACCTATCAATATAAGAAACTTATGGCATAAAATGTTTAAGGGTTTTCGTACATTGTCTTTATTCGAAATTGAACGTTATGGTATGTGTGGTAATCCAAACCACATAGAAATTCATGTATTTTGTGATGCATCCTTAAAGGCGTATGCCGCCTGTATATACATTCGCAGTATCGATAATAACGGTGTAGTGTCTGTCAAGCTCCTATGCGCTAAAGCTAAAGTTGCACCTCTAAAGGCAATTACGATACCTAGATTAGAATTATGCGGTGCCCTACTCGGGAGTCGCCTTTGTGATAAGGTCACTAAAGCTTTACGGTGCAATGTTAGTAGGTATGTATATTGGACTGATTCGCAAATAGTATTGTCATGGTTAAAAACAACTACACCCGCGAAATTAAAAACTTTTGTCTCGAATCGTATCACAGAGATTACTGATTTGTCTCGTCATGGAGTATGGAGATATGTTCCGTCTGCTCTGAATCCGGCAGACCTAGCATCACGAGGTCTTCTGCCGGAGGAATTGCCTGAAGCCAAGTTATGGTGGAACGGGCCGCCCTTTCTGCTCCGCGGCGAGGCAGATTGGCCGTCTCAATCGTTAAAGTTACGCGTAGATTTACCAGAAATTAAGGTAACAACCGTAACATTAAAGCAATCTGACAAAGATTTCATAGACATTGAAAGATTTTCAAAGTTCAACAAACTAAGAAGAACAGTTGCTTTCGTGTTACGGTTTATACATAATTGTAAAAATTCTAATAATAAGATGCAAGGTTCATTGACAGTGATGGAATTGCAAACAGCTGAAATCAAGTTAATTTCCCTTGCACAATTCAGTTCATTTGAAAATGAAATTAATTCTTTAAAAAAGGGCACGACCATTAATATTAAGTCAAAAATTCTGAGTTTAAATCCGTATCTTGATGCAGATGGTGTTATGCGCGTGGGAGGCAGGTTAGATAATTCTACATATGATTACAATAAAAAACATCCCGTAATTGTTGATTCAAAACACTACCTAACAAAACTTTTATTTAAACATTATCATTTACAGTTACTGCATGCAGGCCCGCAGCTACTACTTTCAAGCATACGCGAAATGTATTGGCCAGTAGGAGGAAGACATGTAGCACGGCAGACTTACCGAACATGTGTAACATGTAGACGCGTGAAAGGAGAAGTTGCTGGCCAGATTATGGGAGGTTTACCATCTCAGCGTATAACGCCAGGGTATCCATTTCAGATTGTAGGAACAGATTATGCTGGTCCCTTTTATATCATAAATAAAAGGGGCCGCGGTGCAAGGTTGCTTAAAGTTTATTTATGTTTATTCATATGTTTTAAAACAAAGGCAGTTCATTTAGAACTTGCGGGTGATTTAAGCACTCAAAGTTTCATTCTAGCCTTTAGACGATTTATTTCAAGAAGAGGAAAACCTCTAGAGATTTTTTCCGATAATGGTAGAAACTTTGTAGGAGCTAGTAAAGAGTTAGGAAAATTTCTTACCGAATTAAGTGATTCTGTATCAGACAATTTTTCTAGTGAAGGTATACAATTCAGATTCTCACCCGCTTACTCACCAAACTACGGTGGGCTTTATGAGGCCGCTATAAAATCGGCTAAGTTTCACATTAAACGTATTGTGGGAAATGTACACTTAACTGCTGAAGAACTCACTACTGTGTTCGTCCAGGTCGAGGCAATATTAAATTCTCGACCTCTCTATCCAATGTCATCCGATCCTCACGACCTCTCCCCATTGTCCCCAGGGCACTTCCTCATCGGAAGACCACTGACGTCTCTGCCTGCTCCAGACTTACGGGAAGTCAAGACCCACCTACTGCATCGCTACGCCAAAATCGAGCAAATGCGTCAGCACTTTTGGTCACGGTGGAGCCGTGAATACATTTGCGAACTTCAGCAGCGCACAAAATGGCTTAAGAAACAGCCTAACATGCAACCGGGACAACTTGTGCTGATTAAGGAAGAGCACAGCCCACCACTCAAATGGCCGCTTGGCAAGATCAAGCGATTCTACCCTGGAACAGACGGCTGCAGCAGGGTTGCGGACGTGGAAACCACGAAGGGAATCCTTCGCCGCGCCATCACCAGATTATGTCCTCTTCTGGATGAAGAGTCTGAGATGCTTGAAGCCCCCTAGGCCTTCAAGGGCCGGGAGATTGTTGCCGCCGCTACCAACTACGTTGTGTGAACGGGACAGCGAGCGCCGCGCTAACGACTCACTTGACCTCCAGAGAACATTGAGACCGCCGCGGAGTGCGCACGCCATACATATTTAATAATTTTACCGAGTTTTTCTAATTCTATTTAAATTAAATTGTAAACTGCAAAATAAAATAGTAAGTTTAATGTAACAGTACGAATACTTGGTTTGATTGAAGAAGCACCTGACAAGAAACCCAACAGCTTCAGTACCATATTATACCACGACTATGTTCGGGAAATTATACAGAATACCGCGAAGTACAACCAGTCACTGTGCATTTGCTTACTACGAGAAAGCCTTCGACTCCATCAAAATATGGGCAGTTCTGGCCTTTCTGCAACGATGTCGAATTAACCGGCGCTGCATCGAAGAGAGACGAGAGAGAGAGAAAAAGATTGAGAGAGCGCGCGCTCGCGTGCGGGCATTGAGATGTTTGTACGACGCTGCCACGATGACTGTTCAGATCCAGGATCAAAAAACCACCCCATCCAACTGTTCAGAGAGAGGGGTGTTTACTCATCATCTCATCAAACAGATTCTGTGTATAAAGTTGATTAAAGAAGAATTATATTTTCACTTCTTTAATTTTTTTTTACTAGTCGGACACATTTTTATTTATTTCTAACACATAACCTATTTTACAATTTAAGACTAAAACATTTATAGATATGATATACAAGTGTATAATAAAAAGAAAGGAAAAAAAAAAGAAAAAGACAGGAGCTCATTTAAAAAAATTCGGCCGCTGTCAATGGGATAAGTGTCCAAAAGGCTGGCAGCATTACCATGTTGGATGGCAATGCTTATTCTTTGGGCTAAAAATAGGCCAGCCCTCTGGTCACGCGTAGAGTCAACCAACCGCTTGGCAATGTCTCGAAATATTCGATGCGCACTCGGACCCCAAGGCCTTATTGTTTCAACCCCAAACGGCTCAAGCATATAGCTCCCAATAAGGTTGTTATATTTGCGCTGTTTGAGGTTTTCTGCTTCTGCAGCAGCCACCCCAGCACAGCCCGCCGTGCTAGGAACATAGGATGGCGCGAGGGTGTCAACACAGGTTGCATCCCACACCAAAGGCCTACTCAACTTCCAAGGCATTATGGTCATTCCATCTGGCCTCTTCCCATCGTCGCGCGCCAAGTCATTGGGTTCTAAAACAGCTGGCACCCCGGCGGCGGTGACAAGAGCCCGACGGATAATGTTGTTAATGCTGGCGTGCCGTGCCATCTGACCAGCGCTCTGGCTGCAAGATAGGCAATGGTGTCCCGTGTCCGAGGCAGTCGACTACTTCACCACATTGATAGCGATGTGGAGCTCCGCAAGGAGCGCCCAGACGCAAACATGTAACGAGCCGTAATGTGGTGTGCCTATGTTGGGTGACGGTAGCGCCTCAAGCCAGAGGCCCGACTCCCATTCACCCACAACCAGCAGGCGGGCACACTCAACAGTATTGGTGGACGTATTAAAAATATTAATTTATAATTTAAAGATTTAGAGCTTTGTGTTCAATTACAAATAAACGATCTCAATTTAATTACACAAATGTACGTTTTATTTGTATAATTATGTTATTTCATGAATATTTGTAAAGAAAATACAGTAGTATACACATAAATACATACAAAATTACATAATCCATTTAATACTTAAGTTTAATTATTAATTTATCCTTTCAGAATACCTTAGCGGGTGATCCTTAAGACCCTAAAAATTATTACACTTGTCGATTATTTCCTTATTTTCTTTAGTTTTGTGCAGTAAAGTACATTTACGCCCTTAGGATTATCATAGGATGAAAATTTGAAGGGTGTAAAGGACATTTATTTTTAAATTTATGGTCGTAAAGGAAATCTATCTCGGTAAATACAGCACTAGGGTAATTTTTTAACACTGCCCTAGAGAATACTATAAATTCTAAGCACTTTTTTCCTAGGTTTCATTTAAATAGCTCAAGAAACAAAAATGTTACAGTAAAAATAATTTTTTTTTTTTCGTTTTTTGCTTCTCCTGAAAAGTCGCATTTTGTCCTTTACGACCTTTGAGCCCAGAGGTATCGATATAATCAAAGGACAGTGCGTCACTGAATTGAAGATTTTATTGAGTAGATTTTCAGGGGCCCGTGGCTAAATGATAACAGCCGCACAGGTCGATCGATCAGGTTAAGCTACGCTTGCCACGGTTGGTTTATGGATGGGTGACTATTGTTACATACCGAAACCCCTCCGTGCCTCAGAAAGCACGGGTCCCGGCTGTCATTCGTGCTGACAGTCGTTACGGGTAGTCAGAAGCCCGAAAGTTTGACAACCAGTCTTACCAAGGGGTATCGTATTACCCAGTAACTGGGTTGTGGAGGTCAGAAAGGCTCCATGTAAAATACTGGTAGGTATTCAGGTGCATCTGGTTAGACCCCAACATAGTTGGGAGAGGCTAAGTTAGGTGATGATTGAGTAGATTTTCAATGAGGTAAAAGAATAAACGCAATTCATTATACCCTTAACTACATTTTAATAAATAAATTAAACTAAAATAGTTCACTTCTCAGTCTCCGGCTTCTTCTCTTCTGCGCTGTCTTCTGTCTTCTCTTCTGTCTTTTGTTCCAACTCTGCTGCCTTTTGCTGTGAACAAAGGATTTATTTAAATCATAGGATTTAGGTAGGTACACACGGCTACACATCAAGCTATACATAACCAGTATAAGCTGACTTCTGATTGTATGAAAAACCTATACAATGCGAGGTCAACTCAAACTGGAAATGTATAGCTTGATGTGTAGCCGTGTGTACAGTCACGAGCACTAATATGTCAACACTTGGCAACTTTCAATTGCGATTTTTTCGTGAAATAACGAACGCAACGTTGAAATACGACACTTTAAAAAGCCTATAGGTTCGAAAATACTATGTTCGCAATAACATAAAATTTCATTCAAAAATAAAGGACAAAATCTCCTTTGAATAAAGCCAAGTGTATACATACTTATGCTCGTGACTGTACCTACTATCGGTAGTACAGACGCCAGCACATCAAGCTAAACGAAACTGTCAAATTTCCACAATCAACTTTGAACCTTATGCTTTAGCGATATAGTTGAAAATCTATTAATGTTTGACAGATTGTAGAAGCTTGATGTGCTGGCGTCTGTAAAAAATCGCCAATACGATAAGTTTATTTACAGTGAGGCGTTTTTTCACAGGCTGCCTATCAATGATAGTACCGAACTCCTATTTCCGAAAATCTAATCGATTTAAGTCGACAAAGTGACTCCTTGTATAGACAAACGATAACCTAACTTGTCCACTACATCATAGGTGAAGTACCGTAAAATGGGGTTACATTGATCAATTTTAAAATTCGAGGTTGAATATTTCTGTACTAAGAAGGCTGAAAAATTTACAAAAATAAATGTAACATCGATTTTATGGGTTGTATATGTTTACATTAATAGTAATATTTTTGGACACTCCTTTATGAGAAAAAAAAATATAATCATCGTGATCAACTTCATACTGCATCGGGGATACTTTGATCGCACTAGATTTTGGTACGTATTTTGATAGTAACCCCAAAAACATATTAATATCGGTCCACAAATGTTTGTGCTGCAGTTGTTTTAAGATGATGGTTTCTGGGTGGGATTCTTTGATAAATACAAATAACTGTCTTTTTTGTTCAAATCTATATATTTAAATCTAATAAAATTTAAGTTAAGTACATTAATTTAATATGTATGTATCAACAGGGCTTACATTCTAAATTCTAACTGTTATTTTAAAATATTTACACATTCAAATATTTACAAATATTCAACATTTACAAAAAAAGGGCATCAAAAAACTCGTCCGCATCGCTGTCAACAGGAAACGTGCCCAAAAGGCTGGCAGCATTGCCACGTTGTATGGCAATACTGATTCTTTGGCCAAAAAATAGGCCAGCCCTCTGGTCACGTGAAGAGTCGACCAACCGCTTGGCGATGTCTCGAAATACTAAGTGGGCACTCGGGCCCCATGGCCCTAGTGTTTCAAACCCAAAAGTTAAGTTAAGTTTTTCATAAGTCTAAAGTTGTTATCAAATTAAACCCGTAGAATCAAACTAACCCCATTTTACCGGTACAAAAATGATCGAGCCTGTAATGCTATTCTGTAAAAAGATCACCGTGAAAACTTAGGTGAAGTGACCTTAAAGTGAGCTGTCAATAGTGTCAATCCCTAGCATCAGGTGGAATGACAGCTCACTTGAAGCTCACTTCACCTAAGTTTTCACGGTGATCTTTTTACAGAATAGCACGGCTGCTTCGTCGAGCTGAAGATGCACCCCCCTAAAAATAAACTTGCCGGTGCCCATGTTTTCGTAATAATACCAACAAGCTAATGCAGTGGGAACATCATAGGCTACAGGGTAATTGCGTAACACATTATCAGTCGGAATCGGTTTCATTTTGACAGTTCAACAACATTCATTGCGTTATTTATGAGTTGAGCAGACAAATTTTTCGAACTTATGAAGCAATGGATTAGCAATTAGCTTCAAAATGATTCAGATTCCGATTGATAGTGTGTTACGCAATTAGGGTGCTGATTACGCGATTATGCTATCTAAGTAATTAACTCACCGCAGCCTTCTTCATGTCTTCGTCCTTCTTCATCGCCAAGTCCTTGCTGACTTCCCTTATCAGGTTGAGTTCAGCCAGAGTCTTCTCTGAAAGTTTAGAGAACACCGTCACAGGTTCCTTGGTCGGGTTATCACAGGACTCTTGGAAATTACGGTATCGTCCAGCCAAAGTTGCAAACTCTTCGGGTGATAGTCCCAAGTATTTGTCGTGCATTTTCGCTGAAAAGTTTAGGAAGTGTGTTAGTTTTGTGTGGTTGTGTTCTTTAGGCGCGTTGGGCATTTTTTGAGATGGGAAAAGACCATTGAATTCGCGCCACTGTTACCGTAACCTACACCGCTTCGGATTTGTTCGGCTGTCCTCGGGATGTAAGTACCTACTTACTCGGTTTTAATGTATATCCCACGGATATGTCAGTGAGTGATGGTAAAGTTTTCTGTTTGTGTTTTGTTTTCACTTCTTTTATTAATTTTGAATGGTGTGCGGTCATGGACTGTTAGCGATATTCTAGGTATTTATATGTATAACAACTAGTACACAAATCCACTATACTATAATATTATAAATGCGAAAGTATGTCTGTCTGTTACCTCTTCACGTTTAAACCGCTGAACCGATTTAGATGAAATTTGGTGTAGAGATAGTTTGAGTCCTGGGAAAGGATACCTACTTTTTAACCCGATATTCCCACGGGATCGAGACTTATGCGGGTGAAACCGCGAGGCACTGCTAGTACACTATACACTAGGGTCGGTAGCATTCCAGCCGTTGAGTCGTTGGTCTAGCGATAGCACGAGTTTGATCCTCGGGTCGAGCAGTGTGATCACAGAGCATATTATAATATAATAAGTATAGTTAAAACTTGGATTCAATAAATAATTCTGAAAGTCCTCTTGTGTTGAACATTTTCGTTGGTTATTAAAAAAAAATAACTGTTCCATAAATTTTGACTGATTTTCTATGAAACAGTAGATTTTTTTTTCTATAACTAGGAGGTAGAATCGTGTACCTACTGAATTCATGGTTTTAGGTCCTACAGTTTGCGCGTCGATATACAGACGCCAGCACATCAAGCTACTACTATCTGTCAAATTTCTTTAATAGATTTTCACTTCATCGCTAAAGCATAAGGTTCAAAGTTGATTGGAAAAATTTGACAGTTTCGGGTAGCTACCCGATGACGATGGCAGGTACAGACGCCAGCACATCAAGCTTGATGTGTCTGATATGTTATGTTACATTAATAATTTAATTTCGGATGACAGCGATGCGGACGAGTACTTCGACGCCTAAGTGTCCTTTGGTTTTTTTTTGGAATAGTAAGTTAGTTAGTCTTTTATTTTAGTATCTAGTGTATAGTTACATTGTAATTATAGTTAACAAAATATATAACTATGTTAGTAATTTAATTTAAATAAAGTAAATATTTACATAATTTAATATATGGCCTACGTTAAACACTGTTTCTAAAAAAACATCGCTGATGAACCACTCAAAATTATTTAGAGTGGTTTACCAAATGTATGTAACTGAGGTAAGGATTACCTACCTAGTAGGTAAAAATAAATAGATTTAAAAACTTACATTTTGTTTTCGGAGACCTGTGAACTAGCAGAATAACAAACTACAAATGAACGTTAACAATGACATTGGAATTTACTAGTTATACGTACTTTTTTGTTTCCGTTAATATGGGCAGAGATCGCCAACCTTTTTGATATTAAAATTAACATATTAAGGAAATATCCAGGCAGAAGACTAGATACTTACAGATTGTTTAAGACGAACAGCTTTGACCGCTGTAGAATAGAGAATTTGTTAATGAAACGTGTAATTTGTAAGATACGGTTCGTTCCATGAGATGCACTGCGGGGTAATTGCGTAACACACTACAGTAGCAATAGCTTTCATTTTGACAGTTCAACAACATTCATTGCATTATTTACGTTGTTGATGAGACAATTTTTTCGAACATATTTAGGTATATGATGAAGCAATTGATTAGCAACATTCTTCAAAATTATTCAGATTGTGATTGAAAGGGTGTTACCTACGCAATTAGGGTGCAGATAGAACCGTTTTGTGATTATTTACTCAGAAACACAAGAAATCCATCACGAAGGAGATATCCTTCATAAGGATAGCTAAATTTTTCCTAAGTAGGTACCTACTAATGATAATAATTGAAGATACCTAAGTAGGTTAGGTAGATACCTTTACATCAAAAAAATAAAATCAATGCGCATTGCAGTAGCACATTTCTCTGCCTGCATTTAAAGCATCGGCAACTGTTTGCTCTTTAAAATCAACACGTTAAGGATATAGCCAGGCTGAAACCTCGACATTGATGCGTACAGATTCTTTAAGTATAGGTAACGATAACGAGCAACTGAAGAACGTGTAATTAGTATGATACGCTACGTTCCATGAGGTGCACTGGTTGATGTAAGATAGTAAGTAATGGTACCTACAAACGGCTACACATCAAGCTATAAATTTGCAGTTTTAGCTAACCTCGCATTCTATAGGTATTTCGACAATCAGAAATCAGCTTATACTGGTTATGTATAGCTTGATGGGTAGCCGTGCGTACCTATACTACCTACGCCAAAGAAGTTGCAGTCGTTGCAGACAGCTATCTACTTAGAACACTAGGTACGATTTAAAATTCAAACAAAATGTTTGCGACCCCTGAGGTCAAGATGGTGACGTTAAATAAATAAAACATTGAAATAAATTATAACAGTTTACGCACCAATGAATTTACATATAAACAATTCAAAAATTAAGTAGGTATTCATTTTAATCGATTCTGATTGAAACGTATTTAAGTACCTATTGTAAAAATTTTAATGCAAGTAAATACCTACATTGTGCATTTTGATTATGTATCTACCTCTACTTACTTAGTCCACTAAATTGTTTTGAAGTAAATTACTTATACATAATCAGGCTATAACGTTCGTAGCGCTGGGACAAAGGCCTCCGCTCTGTGAGAGTTAGTGGGCCGTAATCCACCACGCGGGCAGGTTGGTGGTAGATGTCACATGTCTTCGAATGTTTGGTTCTAGGACATGCCAGTTTCCTCACGAAGTTCTCCTTCACCGTTTTGCACCGAGAGCAGTGGTGATGAAATAATTTACACAAAGTGAAGCCTAAAGCGCTTGTCTGGGTTCAAACCTACGACCACAGAACAGTAAAACTTCTTTTATCTGTTCTGTGCCTACGACCTCCAACTTCCTTCAACCATTGCTCCCAAGTACGGCAAACAATCAATTGACATGCCCCAATGTAGTGATAGGCAGTCCCCTTGTCGAACGTACCCCATCCCAATGTAATTTAGTGAAGGCCCCCATCCACGGACTGGAGGCCTACCACAAGCTCTTAACGCGATCCATTTTAGGACCTAAACTGAACTGTTCTTCTAATTCGTACCATGACGTCAGTTTAACGATTCAGCCGTCCCATCTGCTGACAGCGATTGTCCCAAACTGAGTCGCAACTTTTGGTTTCATTCATACTTGTTTGGTACCATGACGTCCATAGAGCTCAAGCGATGCAGTTTAGGAACCTAAACTGAAATGTCTTGTTTTTGAATCGTTTTTAATTAGATGATGGTAGGCCACCAGATCTCTCCATTCTCTCCCCGGTCGGGTCGGATTGCCGTCCCATCGGACTATGAGAGTAAATGAACAGAGAGCCCACCTACCGCCCGACCCTTGCTCGACAAGCCAGCCCGCGACGCTGAGCAAGTAGCTTTAAATTCCCCAATTAATAACCAGACCCAGCCTGATCATTGCTGCCCTCCCCCCAATGACTCACTAAGCCGAGGCCCGAACCCCACAGGGGGTGCCCTTAGTGGAGCTCATTTAAATATCCTTAGTTTGTAAGCCCTGGCTGGGGGCCTTAAAGTAATTTTCGGCCACCACAGGATAGTCCGGTTAAGCAGTAAGGCAACCTTAGCGAGTTGCATCTGCGAGTGGTCATATCAAAAAAAAAAAAAAAAAAAAAAAAAAAAAAAAAAAAAAAAAAAAAAAGAGAGTCCACCTGTGTTTACGCACACAGTGACAATTTGAATCATTTTGAAGGATATTCCTTCAAAATGAATCAAATTGTCACTGAAAGTGTGTCACCCAATTAGGGTGCAAATTTACTGCTGCGTTCCAATCAATCAGCCTAGCCTTTTCCCAACTATGTTGATGTCAGCTTCCAGTCTAACCGGATGCAGCTGAATACCATTATTTTACACGGAGCAACTGTCTATTGGACCTCCATAACCCAGTTACTGTGTAATACGTGGTAGACCTATTGTCACGGATTTATGAAGACCCCAAAAGCAGCCGCCAAAGAATGACAGCCGCGCTTGCTCTCCTCTCCGAGGCACGGAGGAGTATCTGTATGTCTTGGATGGTCCCCCATCCACGGACTGACCGCGGCAAGTGTAGCTTAACCTTCGATCGTGCGATTGTTATTACTTAGCTCATGCTTATCTTCTCTTGTAGTATTAGTTAGTTCTTTAGTAGTGTCTAGGCTTGGGCATACTATTAGTTATTCTGTGGCTTGGGTACTCAGTAATGTTTTATGTACAGACGCCAGCACATCAAGCTACTACAATCTGTCAAATTTCTTTAATAGATTTTCAGCTTTATCGCTAAAGCATAAGGTTCAAAGTTGATTGGGAAAATTTTACAGTTTCGGGTACCTTGATGTGCTGGCGCCTGTACCTACTCAACAAAAGGACATGGGGACATTCAATTGTCTACCAGACGAGGGTTGACATGTTTGTTTCGAAGCCACATTTCTATTTTATTTATGAGTGAAAACTTTATACTAGTAGGTACCATGTACCTACCTAAGCTGTAGGTACTTATTAGAGAAATAGGTTTACCTAGGTTCGTTACGTGTCTGTACGTAGGTGATGCATGGCATGGACAAGCGCAGGGTTTTTTTTTATATACAGAATGATATTGAATAAATGCGACAAATTAAAACATCTAAATTCTAATTTAACGTGCTATAAAGTAAATTTAGAGCATGTCATTAAGGAAAGGGATGCAAATATTGCGCGTAGGCAAGCGATTTGGCAAAGTCGCGCACGTCGTCGCGCGTACTTTATTTCGTAGAAGGAACGGTCAAGTTGAAGCCGTTGCTCCTGCGCCTGATCGATCTCTCCCCGGTCGCGTCGGATTGCAGGCAAATCAGGTAGGTGAGCTTTGCAGATTACCTTCTCTCTGACAAATGTAGGTACAGCTAGTTCTATTTGGCACCATATTGGTCCAATAAAATTAAATAGGTTGGTAGGTAAGTACTTTCAAATGTACTAGGTATGTAGTTTATCTTGAGAACACAAGATGGCGCTACCTGTCACCTTTCCAGCAAAGTTATTAAATTGAGCTTTTTGGTCCATTTGGGATAGTTAGGGACAATTTTGATTCGTGTGTCGGCAATGTAGGCATAACAATTAATTAGATTTAATTAAGTAGGTAATGGTTATTAGTTTGTATTATCGAAACTGAGAGGATTGGTTGGTAGTTACTAAATATTTAAGAAATATTCAAGATATCTCAAATAGATACCGGGTAGGTACCTACATACCGTAAGAAAAATGACCGATAAATAAAAAAAACCACTTCTTTTTCTAAATAACTTTTTCAATACTTATACCAAAATATCGCTACGATTGTATTCCATTTATTTAAAACCATTCCAATAAGAAATCGTTCCCCTATCATTTCGCGTTCGTAGAACGGAACGAAAAGCCACCCCTCGAGGGGTAATGACTCACTCGTTCCACCCCCGGCGAAAAGCGCCGACGTAACCCGATGATAGCCGAGCGGGGAGCGTACAGAGCCCGCACGGAAAACATTAAATCTGAACTCACATTATTATGTAATATTTTACAATTTTTTTAACAAAATAAATTCATTAAAACTAAAGTGAAAATGCGCGGGAATATGTCAAGTGTTTGTTATTTCGGATACGCTTCCGTTTGCTGTGTTAAACTAAAGTGCTGTGGCCAAGACTGCCTATATTGATTTTCTAGTGACGTGCAGATGAAAACGTTGTATGCGGAATACAGTGTTATTATTAGATTGTGTAGTGCTTTTAATAATTCAGTAAGTCATTTTACCGGTAAAGTGATGCGAATTCGTATAAAATAATCCTATTGGAACTTTGAAAAGATTCCTGTGCCTCAATTGTAAATGTGTGAAAAATCTGCATTATTTTTTTCATAATTAATTATGTCGCACCAGTATTATTTTGATTAAACAAATTATTTGAAACTAAAACTAACTTGATACAAATGAAAAATGAGCTGCCAAAATTCGTAAAAATAAAAAGACGCCATATTTACATTCTAAAAATAGTTTCTACACCTAAAATGACCATTTTAGAGCAAAATCTAAATTAGTCATTTTAGGGGTAGAAGCTATTTTGATTCGTCGGTAAAAGTGTACAATTTATCGATCGTTCTACAAGCATTTTATTACCACACACGAACGTGAAATAAATTGCTATTTTCTATTTCTATTATTACTAGTTTAGGTAACATCACGGTAGATCGATTTTCGAATAAAAAAAAAAAAGTATCGCGCTATTTCAAGTGACCATCTGATTGACCGAGCAATGAACCTCTTTGCAAGATTTTCAACGATTTTCCGAGTTTCATGTCATAACTCAGCTTGCTTGGAAAACGGATTGGTGACGGTAAAACCAGAATTTCCCAAAGTATATTGAAGGGTGCTTGCCTGTTGAAGGCTAGCTTAGGTAAGCTAAACCTAATTGTAATTTTTGAACGAACGATATAATTAACGATTACTTAAGCAATTAAGAACAAATTATCAGCTCCTTCAATCATAATTATCCACAGCTCGACTTCAGCCCATGCTAGGCATGGGCCTCTCTTTTCTTTTAGGGTTCCGTACCTCAAAAGGGAAAACAAACCCTTATAGGATCACTTTGTTATCCGTCTGTCTATATCTCAAGACGCTTGGAGGTACCGAGTTGAAATTAAAACCATATAAGTACTCATGTCTACAGTCCCTTGAAGCTGTAAAAAATCAAACTTCTAAGTTAACGTAAAAAAAATATACGGCCGTGTGAAAAAAACGTACATTTCGACACTCACAAGGGAATCAAAATTTATAGGGTACTTCCCGTTGACCTAGAATCATGAAGTTTGGCAAA
This sequence comes from Hydraecia micacea, assembly GCA_914767645.1. Taxonomy (NCBI): domain Eukaryota; kingdom Metazoa; phylum Arthropoda; class Insecta; order Lepidoptera; family Noctuidae; genus Hydraecia; species Hydraecia micacea. The sequence continues at coordinate 4,719,375 of OU611804.1, forward strand.
AAGCAAGGCCATCATGTAGCACAAGTAAAGGAAACATCCGAAAACCGTAAGTTACAAACCCGTGATAAAGTATTTATGTGCGTACAAATTTGTACGGAACCCTCGGTGCGCGAGTCCGACTCGCCCTTAACCGGTTTTTTTAACCTGTACTATCCCAATGCTGGGCAAAAGCCTCCCTAACTCCTTCCAGGAACACTTTTCCCGTATCGTATTTAATTTCGCTTTAATCAGCTCTTTACATTGTAATTATTACTTTTAGGTGTACCTACACTAGGCAAATCAGTCAAATTGTATTCTGTCAAGTTCACTTTTAAAATTCGAATCTCACTCTCTCAGTGAAAGCGGATCTTTCGGATAAATTATCGAGGGTTCACACCTCTACACCGTTCGAATTTCGAAGTGATGTTTAGAGCACCTACTGGCGCCATAGCCAATCATTTAAATTATATTCTTCTCTTCTCTGTATAAGAAGATGCGAAACACGTATTCAGCTGCACTCGGTAATACTGGAAGCCGACCCCAACATAGTTGGGTTGGGAATAGGCTAGGCAGATTGATTCTCTGTACTTATACTTACTTACTTCTTAATGAGGCCATGGCCCCTACATAATCAGCCTATAATGTTCCCACTGCTGCGACACAGGCCTCCTCTCTAAGAGAGAGAGCGGGCCATAATCCACTCACGTGGCCAGTGCGGGTTGGTGGATGTCACACGTCTTCGAATTTCTAGGACATGCCGGTTTTCTCACGATGTTTTCCTTCACCGTTTTGAGAGTAGTGGTCGGACTACGGACCCGATACCACTGGGCCACTCTATTGCTCTATGGCCCCTGCACAGGCTGTACTTTATGCCACTCTTCACACAATCGTTGCATAAAAACGGTCGTGTCACGATTCCATGAATTTGATATAACTATAGTAGCTACCCATTTTATTGGAGCAAGGACGCAACGGTATTGACATTCCATTGAGAATGACCCTGTACCGATATTGTCAAATCAATGTCTATATCTGTGACAGTAGTTTCAGACAGTCGGATTTCCGGATTTTGAACAACTTTAGTTAACTGGTGGCCTACCATGATCTAATTAAAAACTATTCAAAAACAAGACATTTCAGTTTAGGTTCCTAAACTGCATCGCTTGAGCTGCTCTATGGACGTCATGGTACCAAAAAAGTATGAATTAAACCAAAACTTGCGACTCAGTTTGGGACAACCACTGTCAGCAGATGGCACGGCCTAAGCTGAATCGTTAAACTGACGTCATGGTACGAATTAGAAGAACAGTTCAATTTAGGTCCTAAAATGGATCGCGTTAAGACCTTGTGGTAGGCCTCCTGGAAATGTCGTGGCGGCTCAGATATAATTAACATAATATTCCTACTTTACGGGTTTATGGCTACTACTGGTACTTACGAAAAAACGTCAGCCTCCTTCTGAGATTCAACGCTATTGGAAAAAAAGAATAGAAAAAAAAGAAAGAAGAGGGACAGTATTTACCATTTTTACTCTCACATTTGGATAACCTGATTTGAATTGCCCCCCCCCCCCTACGGCAAACCGAAATCTCTGTTTAAATTTAAACTGACAACATTTTTGGGTTTTGGACTTGTGAACAGCGTTTAGAGGACTCCCACGATAACATTGATTGATGTTCGATACAGTACGGAAGCGTATCGTGTGGACGTGAATAGCGATCCTGGAATATAGTCAATCGTTGCGACATTGACTTTCTCCAAAATATGCCAAAATGAACTGCAGACGTTCCCATCCATTTGCTTCTCGGGACAACCACAAACCAGCTCACCTTTCTAATGCTCATAATCGGAACTGCCCATTACTAACTCTAATTACAATGTAACTATAATACACTAGATACTAAAATAAAAGACTAACTAACCTACTATGCAAATAAATAAAAAATTTAAATAAAAAAATAAAAACCAAAGGACACTTAGACGTCGAAGTACTCGTCCGCATCGCTGTCATTCGGAAACGTGCCCAGAAGACTGGCAGCATTGCCACGTTGAATGGCAATGCTAATTCTTTGACCAAAGAACGACCAAGCACTCTGGTCACTCCCATTACCTTATATGTTTTCTCTTTTTGAGGCTTCAATAAAAGAGTCTTTATGGGTGACAATTGACAATACTTCTGTAGATCTAGCGCACCCAGGGTTCGCTAGATCCACATCTATAGAGCAGACACTAGACCATAGGTTCTCAACTTTATTTTGCCTACTTTGTGAAAAAAAAAACTAAAACCCCCAATTTTTTTTACTTACCTACCATCTGTCGCAAATCTGAAACAGCAATTGCCACAATTTATATTTAAACATGCAATATTATGTAGTTGTAAGAGAGGATATATTTTATAATTTTCTCTGTGTCTTCTACTGCCCCTCTGAAAGTCTCAAACGCCCACGAAGGGGCATTATCGCCCACGTTGAGAACCTATGACCTATTAAAACCGACGATCAACAACAATGGCCGGGATTTTTTTTTACCACAGCTTAAGCTCTTGTCGTTGCTCCAAATAAAGGAGTTTCAATAGGAGTTTACATCAAAGAGGATCGCTACCATTTTTAAAAGTGAGCGGTTTATAAAACAGTCATTTGTTACCTGTTACCAAGCCAACAGTATAGGTTCGCGTTCAAGAAGTTTCTTCTCACCATTTAAATTACTAAAAACTAAAACTAAAGTGAAAACCAAACTGCGGAAAATCAAAAAAGGCATTTATTCAGACTAGGCTGAGAAATTGAGAATCAGCACTTTTCGAACGTCAAAATTACATAAGACAGTCACCCAAAATACCCGCGCTTCACCGCTCTTCCTAGCACTTTCACTAAGAAGAAGTGGCGCAACAAACTCCCCAGCAGCACAGCTGTCTGCTCAGTTAGAAGGTATGCGAAGTAATTAACATTACGAGACACAGGAGGCCTACCACAAGCTCTTAACGCGATCCATTTTAGGACCTAAACTGAACTGTTCTTCTAATTCGTACCATGACGTCAGTTTAACGATTCAGTTTAGGCCTTGCCATCTGCTGACAGCGATTGTCCCAAACTGAGTCGCAAGTTTTGGGTTCATTCATACTTGTTTGGTACCATGACGTCCATAGAGCAGCTCAAGCGATGCAGTTTAGGGACCTAATCTGAAATGTCTTGTTTTTGAATCAATCGTTTTTAATTAGATCATGGTAGGCCACCAGAACATTAAATTAAATTATTTGCCATATTATGGAGTTTCCAAAAGGCAGTAGGAGTTCACATCAAAGAGGATCGCTATCATTTTTAAAAGTTTGCAGTCCCAAGCCAACAGTTTAATAGGTTCGTGTTCAAAAAGTTTCATCTCATCATTTTAAATTCGACAATACACGTTTGACAGCTTATCGTTAAACCTTGATTTTTTTTACGTTGGTAACCCCGAGTTCTATGGGCCTAATCTGATTAAACACGCGCCTAGAATTGGGCCTAATAATAATGACCTACTTTTGTACCTGTTATTTTAAATAATGCTGATTAAATAGGGAGTATACAGGGCCAAATTGAATTAGCTAGCGAAACTCCGCAGACGTGGTTTCTTTAGCTAATTTAATTATACATATATAAGACGAGTATCGATATCTAAACATCATCATCATCATCTGCCTGCCTTTTCCCAACTATGTTGGGGTCGGCTTTCAGTCTAACCGGATGCAGCTGAATACCAGTATTTTACATGGAGCGACTGCCTATCTGACCTTCACAACCCAGTTACTGGGTAATACGATACCCCTTGGTAAGACTGGCTGTCAGACTTTCGGGCTTCTGGGACCCGTAACGACTGTCAAAGATCCACGAATGGCAGCCGGGACCAACGGCTTAACGTGCTTTCCGAGGCACGGAGGGCCTTGGTATGTAAAGATGGTCACCCATCCACGGACCAACCGCAGCAAGTTTGAGAATATCTGTTTTCTTTTGTTTTATCGTATTTAGATATAAGTGTACGTACGGCTACACATCAAGCAATACATAACCAGTTTAAGCTGACTTCTAATTGTAAGAAAAATCTATAAAATGCGTGGTCAGCTTAAACTGGAAATAAGCTTGATTTTCAAGTGACTACACTAACTGCGGTCGGTGACCCCACAAAAAAAACATCAAATAAATTTATGTTTAGTTTTATCATGTTTAGATAATTATGGCTATCCATCACGCCCACAGAGTTTCGCTAGCTGATTTAATTTGACCCTGTTTATAGGATTACACGGGTTTTGCGGTCCAATTTATATCCAACTAGCAGCGCCCCGCTGTTTCACCCGCATATGTTTCGATCCCGTGGGAATATCGGGATAAAAACTACCCTATGTCCTTTCCCGGGACTCAAACTATCTCTATACCAAATTTCATCAGCGATTTAAGCGTTAAGAGGTAACAGACAGACACACTTTCGCATTTTGAAGTCTCGATCCCGTGGGAATATCGGGATAAAAACTATCCTTTGTCCTTTCCCGGGACTCAAACTATCTCTGTACCAAATTTCATCTAAATCGGTTCAGCGGTTTAAGCGTGAAGAGGTAACAGACAGACAGTACACACTATGACAGGACACACTTTCGCTTTTATAATATTAGTATGGATGGCGTAGCAGAACACAATTCAGTACCATAGATGATTGTAGATAAGGAATAAGAAGGGTCTGGACTAGTCTGAAGACGCTTCCTTGGGTCCCCCCAAGCCTCTAAATTAGGTCGCTGGTAACATCGCTACGAAATTCGAACGGTGTCTCGTTGTGAATCCGCGATGATTTACTTTAAAAACAAATGAGTTCTCTTTCGAATTGTGTGCCCTAACTTGAATGAGGTTCCATGAAGGCTTTATAGATCCAGTGAGGTAATTGCTTAACACCCTATCAGTAGCGATGGCTTTCATTTTGACAGTTCAACAACATTCATTGCGTTATATAAGCATTTATTATTATTATTTTTGGTAAACAAGTTTTGTTTCTTAGCTCTTTGGCTAGTTTAAGCTACATTAACGGGCCTAAGCCAAGTCAATCTAGCGTGTGTGGTGAATTTTTATCACGAAGAGTTATTGTTAGGAGGAGAGATTTCATTTTCCTCAATTTGCAAGAACTTTCTCACTATTCTACAGGTGTTTAAAATTGCGGCTTTTTGAAGTGTTATGTAAATTGAGTCTTTCAGGTCTATTAGTTTGAGGCTGTGGTGGAGGTGATTGGGTATGACACCCGTCGTGGAGACAACAATGGGTACTACGTACACTTTTTCTTGTCTCCAAATTCTGGTTACTTCGTCCTTCAGTTCAGCGTATTTACTGATTTTCTCACCTATAGTTTTTTGTAAATTATGTGTATTAGGGACTGCAATGTCTATTAGGTATGTAATGTTGTTAACTTTATCTTTAAGGGTTATATCTGGTCTATTATAGTGAACGGTCCTGTCGGTTAGTATGGCGCGATCGTAGTAGAGTTTGTGTGTGGTACTTTCTAGAACTGTTTGTGGTACGTACTTGTAATAAGGAGTGTTTGTGTCTTGTATGAGTTTATATTTGAGTGCTAGTTTTTGATGGATGACATTTGCTACCTGATTGTGTCTGTGTGTATAGTCTGTTTGTGTGAGTGTTGTGCATGCCCCTGTTATGTGTTGTATGGTCTCCGGTTGGCTGTGACATTTGCGGCATTTATCGTTTATTATCGTTGGGTCTTTTATAATGAATTTCCTGTAGTTTTTAGTATTTATGATCTGATCCTGTATTGCAATAATAAATCCCTCGGTTTCTGGAAATAAGTTGCCGATTTTAAGCCATTTATTTGATGCTATTGTATCTATATGAGATTGTTCTAGGTCATGGGGGTGCCGTCCATGCAACACTTTCATTTTCCAGTCTTCTAACTTTTGCTTATGTGGGTCTTCATCGCCAGTGTGTTGTATATCTATCTGTTCGTGTAGGTTAAGTGGGGTGTAACTGATATCGTTCATAACTACGGCTTTATGAATGTTGCTTGTGTGTGATTTAGAATGAAAAAATGTTCTTAGCTTGGCTATCTGTTTCTGCCAGAGATGATGGACATCTATAAGGCCTCTCCCTCCGTATTGCCGTTTGATCGTCAGTCTTTCTATTGCAGATTTTGGGTGTAGGTTATTGTGTTTAGTAAGTGTGGTACGTGTTGTTCTCTCTATTTGTTGTATGTCAGTTTTGGACCATTTGATCACTCCAAACGAGTATGTTAATATCGGGATTGCGTAGGTGTTCAGCGCTTTTATTAAATGTTTTCCGGAGAGTTGGGTTTTACATACTGCGACCACTCTTCTTTTGTATTCTGAGTTTAATGTGTATTTTATTGTGGATAGTCCTTTGAGTTGCTTGTACCCTAAATATTTATATAAATCTGTTGGTTCCATTGCTGTGATTGTGTCTGTATTGTTAATAGGATAGTCACCCGGCTTTATTTTACCTCTTATTATATGAACAGTTTTGCATTTATCTAAACCAAATTGCATGTTAATGTCTTTACTAAATTCTGTCGTGATATCTATTAATTTTTTCATCTCTTTTTCGGATTTTGAGTATAATTTAATGTCATCCATATAAATAAGATGTGAGATAATAGTTTCTTCTGTGGCATGTTTTAGGGAATATCCGGCTTGGCTGCGATGTAGTAAGTCGGACAGAGGGTTCAGAGCGAGACAAAACCATAAAGGACTATTATTATTATTATTATTTTTATTTTACATATCTCGGGACCATGGGATCCCGGTCCTTTGGAAGGCGTACGAGGGGCCGAAGCCAACTCGCAGAGGCCCCTTAGGAAATTTTAATGAAATGTGGCACCAACCGACGATTATCCCTGTATGCACTATGCAAGTGCACCCAAGGATAACCCCCGGTTCGTGTAGGACTATTGCGGGATATGGAAAAATAAAAAGTTTGACTATGGGTTTGGGTGGCTGAAGTGGATTGGTTACCAAGAACTATGGAAGAACTATGACCCCTGCCTGATCAATGTTTTATGTATACACGGATAAAATGGCAGGGGGTGACTTGCACACTCAATAATGGGCCCCCGGAAACGGTCGCTAGCACATAGTGACGTAGCGACAAGGGGGCAACATGTCCTGAGGTGCTTATGAGGAGTGGAGAGGTATTCCACGGCTATCAGGACAATCCCGGAAGTACGGTCAAGATCCCTACCAGCATCTTACTGGAATACTTCCTTCCTCCGAGCACGTTTGCTCTTGCGAATCTCCACTCAAGCCGGCCAATAAAGGCAAAAATGAGGTGGGAGCTCTGTTCCTCGTCATTTTTCACTCCAGCCGGCCAATAAAGGCAAGCCAGAGGTGAGGAACAAAACTTCTCCCGGGAGATAGGGTCCGTGGGGTCGCTACTGCCCAACAGCTCGCCACATGCTGCCCTGCGGGTTTCTGTATCTCTCTTGGTCTGGCTTCTCACCTTAGACCCATTCCGGAGAGTAAACTCTTCCGGCACAGGCCCAGAGTTCGGAGCGCGCAAGCCCCACCACGACGTCAACGTAGAGATACGGTGATGGGGTTATTATTATTATTATTATTATTTACGTTGTTGAGCAGACACATTTTTTATAAACATAATTATGAAGCAATGGATTAGCAATATCCTTCAAAATGAATCAGCACCCTAATTGTGTAACACACACACTCTCAGTTTGAATCATTTTGAAGTATATTGCTAATCCATTGCTCCTTATGTACGAAAAGTGTGTCTGCTCAACAACGTAAATAACGCAATGCATGTTGTTGAACTGTCAAAATGAAACCCATTGCTACTGCTAGTGTGTTACGCAATTACCCTGCAGATTGTGATTAATAGAGTTTTACGCTATTAGGACGCAGTAGGCATAATTAATTATTTTATTAACTTAATTACTTATATTAACAGTATCATAATAACAAACTGCTTTCCAAGCGTAAAGTCAGCTCATTTAAAAGTTGTGTAAATGTTGGACCCGCGCTTGGGCCTAACAATAACAATTAAATTAGCCAAATCGTGTGTGAGAAAAAATGCTGGCGCCATTTTGGCAAAATTATGTTGCCTTGCGCGGTACTCAAGAACGATAATCACCTCAATGGAGAAGCAGAAGACAAAGAAATATGATTATGGACCACCACGCATAATATTCATCTACCTTTTTGCTAAGTAATAACAGCCGCACGGGTCGATCGATCAGTTTAAGCTACGCTTGCCGCAGTTGTCTGTGGATGGGTAACCATCTCTACATACCATGACCCCTCCGTGCCTCGGAAAGCATGTTAGGCCGTTGGTCCGGCTGTCATTAGTGGATCTTTGTTGGTCGGGACGTCAGAAGCCCGAAAGTCTGACAACCCAAGGGGTATCGTATTACCTAGTAACTGGGTTGTGGAGGTCAGATAGGCAGCCACTCCATATAAAATATTAGTAAATACTAGTTGGGAAAAGGCTAGGCAGATAATGATTCATGTAACATACTACCGCAAGATTTCTTGGAACGGGATCCAACCTTCAAAAATAAAATAAAGAAACTTTTGTTTTAGAACACCATAACATTCGAATAAATTCTCATTCCACATAAAGAAATAGGTAGTCTAACGCATTCTTCTAAGACTTTTTAACGCTGGCAACAATCCAGCAAGATCCAGGTTACTTATTATTACTAAAAGGCTTTCTTTTGACCCAATTCAGTTACGCAAACGGTATATTATATAGGGCTAAGTTAATTGCTTGTAAAATGGATAGCAGTCAATCAAGCTTATTTTTTATATAATTAGCATCTTTCAGAGGGATTTTACTTGCTACGTTTTTAAAAAATCATTTTGCCTTAATTTTATTTACAGAGGACGGGTAATTTTTACTTTTTTGGAACACGGCTTTTAAATAAGTACTTATTCTGTAATCTTTTCTACTTTATGACATAACTTCGAAATTCAAACGGTGTCTCATTGTGAATCCGCTATGATTGTAGTACGTACGAGTATAATCAGCCTATATTATTGTTCTCAATGCAGTGACACAGGCCTCCTCTCAGTGACAGGTAGGTAGGTAGTGGGCCGTAGTCCAACACGTGGGCCCAGTGCGGGTTAGTAGATGTCACATGTCTTCGAATTTTTGGTTCTAGGACATGCCGGTTTTCTCACGATGTTTTCCTTCATTAAAAACAAATTTTAATGAGTTCGTTTTCGAATTGTGTGCGGTCACTTGAGTGAGGTTCCAAGTGAACTTTACAGAATATGCCGATTCGCATCTCGACACAGTTCGAATTTCAAAGTGCAGCCCGTCTATTCTGTAAAAATAAAGGGAGCTCCACCTGAGGAGCAATTCTTGTAATTTTAAGAACGTTCAAAATCTAGTCGCAATCTCATCTCGGTGACAATCAATGTCAAAAACTTGCCAAAAATTTAGGGAAATTAGATGTATTTTTGACTGATTGAGACTGAGATCAGACGGCCAAAACGTTCAAAATCTAGTCACAATCTCATCTCGGCGACAAATCGACAATCAATGTCAAAAACTTGTCAAAAACGAAGGGAAATTAAAGGTAGGTATTTTTGACAGATTGAGACTAAGATCAGACTGTAAAAATTACGAGAATTTCCGCTCATCGTCCTTAAAATTACGGGAATTATCACGTGTTAGGCATTGACACTATTGACAGCCCACTTCGGCAGTTCTCAAAGAGGTTGGAGCTCACAATGCGAACTTTTTACTTAATTTATTTAGTAAGTAATAATAACAATAGGGGCGGCTTCTACTGCGTCCTGCTTCAATAAGATGCAATAATATCTACCCCTCATTCTTGTTTGTTTTTCGCCCAACCCTGAGTAAATATTGACCTGACTACAGTATCAAATTGGTAATGTTTGGAAGTAGTTAAGTGCATTCTAGATAAGTAATTGCTTTTGCATTCATTTCAACTTGATTAATTAACACCAGAGCAGTGGTGGCCCAGTGGCATCGCCCCCGACTTCGAGTTGCAGGTCGTGAGTTCGAAGTTTCGAACCCAGACAGGCACTTTACTTTGTGTATGTAATTTCATCACCACTGCTCTCAAAACGGTGAAGGAAAACATCGTGAGGAAACCGGTATGTCCTAGAACCAAAATCCAAGATTATTTTCGTCCACTAACCCTACGGTCTACGTGGTGGTTGCTAGGCTCTACCGTACGCTACGTCTCACAACCTCACATAGAGCTGAGTCGTCAATCTTGTAGCGGTATCTACAACGCCACATGCGAACAACGCGTCATACTGACGTCACGAAAATCCTGCATCTCGCTAGCAGAGTTTACCGCGCAACTAGCATAGATGCAACGGCCCGACATGAATCATCGGGCAGTTGTCCGCCAGACACAACACCCGTCTGGTCGGAGGATACTCCCTTTCCTATAGAGTATGAGTGAACTTTACATCCCATACCTCTATAATCTCATCCAACAAAGGGGTTTTATGGGAATCTATGGTACCTAAAGGTACGAAGCTTGCTACATTTAAGTAGTAATCTGTGGTACAAACTTCTATCGGTAAAGTTACGAACTATATCGGTCGATACGATGCAGTAAGCGGTCATTTGTCGTTTGGGCCTTGGCTAAAAGTAGATAAGCTATGCAATTTTTACTCATCGAACCAGATCGTAAATCGTAGTTACAAACTTATATCCCAAAGACTCTTGACTTGGCTAAAGGGATTATGACCTCTACCTCCTAGCCTGCAGGCTCAATTTCCTATCAGGCATGGAAAGATATTGCTTGCACGGATTTCGTTTAAATGAACATGGCGCAATTTCTTGCTCACACACTTGGCCTTCGGAGTCGTTTTCGGAGCATGTTTCTAACGTATACACTGGACACTGAGCCCGAACCAATTTATTTTTTGGGCTTTGAAACTGTCGTTGAGCAAGTTGACATCCAAAATTTTGGGCTGACCCTCCAGGCAAGATTTTGGGGGAGATCATAACCCCATGTCTTGGACCTTGTGACCTTGCCTGGCCGGACAGCCCTGTATAGCTATCCAAAACCATCTGGCAGGCTATCGTATCGAACATGACATATTTAGATAACCTGATTTACCTTGCCCTCGACAGCACGTTAAGCTGACAAAATTTTTGTGTTTTGGACTTGTGAACAGCGTTTAGAGGACTCCTACGATAACATTAATTCATGTTCGATACGGTACAGAAGCGTATCGCTTGGTTGTGATTGTGAATAGATATGCTGAACTGGATCTGTGTAGAATTGAATATAGAGCTTTAAACGACAGCTCAACAACAAGAAATATTTCATATGAAAGTTGCAGTTCATAACATAATACGTTTCCAAGTTCTCAGAGCGATGTGTAATGACATTCACTTCGTAGCTTATTCAAAATAACTGAAATAATAAGTTTCACTGACGTTATTGCATTTGCGTAAGTGTAACGTTTATCTCCCTCTCTCTCTCTTCGTCTAGCCTTATCCCATTTCATTTAGGGTCGGCTCTCCTCGTCATTCTTCGCCAGATGTTCAGGTTCTGGGTCGTCGAGTCAGTCACTTGGGCTTGCTTCAGGTCGTTGTTGACTCCAGCACCCTAATTGCGCAACACACTGTCAAACACAATCTGAATCATTTTGAAGGATTTGACTAATCCATTGCTTTATATGTTCGAAAAATTTGTCTGCTCAACAACGTAAATAACGCAATGAATTTTGTTGAACTGTCAAAATGAAAGCTATTGCTACTATTAGTGTGTTATGCAATTACCCCGCAGACATCCCGGATATCCGAGTGAAAAGGGGTGTACCTACCTCGCTTTTTTGGACCTGAATTCATGTAGAAGACTTGCTTAGTCATGTGTTCTTCGGGCCTTCTCATCACATGGCCGTACCACCACAGGCGCGCTAGTGTAACTTTTATAATGGAGAACATTAAATATTCTTCTCCTGCTCAGAAGCCCAATTAAAGTGTAAAGTTTATCTTCTGTAATATAAATTTCATGCATTACTTCCTTTCATTATCATCATCATCCCACCCTTGTTCCATGTTACTGGGGGTCGGCGCAACACGTTTTCTTCTTCCATTCTCCCCTGTCAACCGTCATTCCCTCCCTTTTCTTTCATATCATTCCTTACACAATCCATCCATCTTTTATTTGGCCTAGACTGTCAAAGATCTACAAATGACAGCCAGGACCAACGTTAATGTGCTTTCCGAATACAAATAAAATTGATATGGCTAATATTCCTTTTTTTACGTTCGTGGCAGTATCTTTTTTTCTCGAGGTCATTCTCGTGGGACGCCGTTACCTAAATGGATGAACTCTTTTAATTGGATTTACTTAATTACTCGTTTATATTGAGGCACTGGAATATTTACTTCAAAGACCAATGCATAGGTAAAAAAATAATAAAAAACCACCATTGATTTCACAGAATAAATAACAACACTAGTGAATACGAAAGTAAACAATAAACTCGAAATAATAACAATAATCGGCCGGCATTAACGTCCGACCCGTCCGAGACGGAACGAAAACTCGATTTAAAAAATAAAATGACTATAAATTTAGTACAACGCCATCTATCGGCGAAAAGACTGAACAATGTTAGTGAAATGTGAAGGTTTTTTATGTTTGTGATCGGACTTGGTGTGAAGCGTGAAGATGGAGGGTGGAGGTTCTACAGGGACCTCCGAGGTCTACCAGTATGTGGGACCTTTCAGGCTGGAGAAGACCTTGGGAAAGGGACAAACAGGTAAATACCTTTTTTGTTTTTTATGGTTCCGTAACTCAAAAGGAAGAATGGGGACCGTCCCCATATAGGTTTTTTTTTTTTTTGGAATAGGTGGCAATGCTGCCAGCCTTTTGGGCACGTTTCCTATTGACAGCGATGCGGACGAATTTTTTTATGCCCTTTGATTATTTCCCCTCCCTTTTATTTATATACTTGTACATATTATTATTTTAAGACAGCTTTTAAATATTGTAAATATTTTGATTTGTAAATAAAATAATTATATAGGATCACTTCGCTGTCCGTCCGTCCATCTACAAGTCTATCAAGACCCTACTTCTCTGGAACGCGTGTGGGTATCAAGTTGAAATAAATATCAATTATGTAGGTTTACAGTCTCATGGTGATCTAAACAAATCAAGCTTCTAAGTCTAAAAAAATATGGCTATTTATATTTTGATTCATTTCGTGTTCAGACATTTAATTTCGAGTGAAATATGCCGAATGAAAGGCAATAATGAACCAAAATTGAAGCGTCTGGCATACTTAATATTATAAATTCGAAAGTAACTCTGTCTGTCTGTCTGTACTGTGTGTCTGTACTGAGTTACTGTGTGGTTTAGGCGTGAAAAGGTAACCCTTTTTTGGTATAGAGATAGCTTGAGTCCCGGGAAAGGACATAGGATACTTTTTATCCCGATATTCCCACGGGATCGAGTCTTATGCGGGTGAAACCGCGGGGCGCAGCTGGTACTTTATATTATAAAGAAGTAGTTTTTTTGTAAGTTTGTATTTGTTTGTTTGTAGGGTTATCTCTGGAACTACCAGACGGATTTGAAATAATCTTTTTGCATTTGATAGCCTAATTCTAGAGGAAGGTTATAGGCTATTTAACATCACGCTACGACCCTTAGGAGACGAGCAAAAAAGTCAGAAAGTCGCTAAGCGAAAACTAAGTAGTGGCGCGGGTGAGCGATGCGATGCGACGCGTTGGGTCGGGGACTGAAATTTCACGCGGACGAAGTCGCAGGCAGAAGCTAGTACGACATATTTTGATACTCGCAAATAAATCAACACTTTAGTTATAGGATTTTGACTTTTTTTTTTACTTTGACACTAAAGCGAAAAATTATGGACATGTGCATCCTTCCCATTCTGACCTATGGATCCCAGACTTGGTCTTTGACAAACATTCAAAAGTCCAAACTCAAGGTTTGCCAACGTGCAATGGAGCGCAGTATTCTGGGCGTCAAATTGACAAACCATATTCGCAACACCACACTGCGTTCCAAAACACAGATTACTGACGTTGCTCAAAAGGCCCCTAAGCTGAAGTGGGACTGGGCTGGCCACGTCTGCCGTATGCCCAATAAGCTGTGGGCCAAAATAACCACCACGTGGAGCCCTGACACAGGTAGAAGGCGTCGCGGCAGACCCCGTAGAATATGGCGGGATGAGCTGGACAAAACAAACGACCAGTGGTCCACTTTAGCCCTGGATCGAAGGAGCTGGAAGTCATGGGGAGAGGCCTTTGCCCAGCTGTGGGATGATGCAGGCTAACAGTAACAGTAAGTTATAGGACACTAGCAGCGCCCCGCGGTTTCACCCGCATAAGTTTCCCGTGGGAATATCGGGAGAAAAACTATCCTAGGTATGTCCTTTCCCGGGACTCTAAGATACCAAATTTCATCGAAATCGGTTCAGCGGTTTAAGCGTGAAGAGGTAACCGACAGACAGACATTTTTTTTTCGTATGGATTTTTCGTTGACCTAGAATAATGAAATTTGGCAAGAAGCAAAGTCTTACAGCACAAGTAAAGGAAAAAGTCCAAAAATCATAAAATTATAGTTTCATCACATACACAAATGGAGAATTTACCGTGACGTATTTCGAAGTAATAGAGAGAACATTTTTTCAACTACAAAGTATAGTTCGTTCTTGGGATAAATTCATCCTAACTACAGAACCCTTCATTGTGCGTAGTCCGACACGCACTTGGCCGGTTTTTAGAGGCTGGTGACTATAAAACACGAAGTCATAGTTAATATTTATTAAAAAAAAAAAACATCATCTGATGATAGCAACTATTTATTTAAAACAACATTAGGTATAAAAAGGCCCCCCTATTCTCTTTCCTCCTCTCTCTGTCCAGAGTTGCCAAGGACCAATCTTTGTGAAAGGAGTCCAGGTGGCTTACCATGAGCTAATTAAAAACGATTCAAAAACAAGACATTTCAGTTTAGGTTCCTAAACTGCATCGCTTGAGCTGCTCTATGGATGTCATGGTACCAAACAAGTATGAATGAAACCAAAACTTGCGACTCAGTTTGTTACAATCGCTGTCAGCTGATGGCACGGCCTAAACAGAATCGTTAAACTGACGTCATGGTACGAATTAGAAGAACAGTTCAGTTTAGGTCCTAAAATGGATCGCGTTAAGAGCTTGTGGTAGGCCTGCTGAACTGAACTGTTCTTCTAATTCGTACCATGACGTCAGTTTAACGATTCTGTTTAGGTCTTGCCATCTGCTGACAGCGGTTGTCCCAAACTGAGTCGCAAGTTTTGGTTTCATTCATACTTGTTTGGTACCATGACATCCATAGAGCAGCTCAAGCGATGCAGTTTAGGAACCTAAACTGAAATGTCTTGTTTTTGAATCGTTTTTAATTAGATCATGGTAGGCCACCTGGTCCTAAAATGGATCGCGTTAAGAGCTTGTAGTAGGACACCAGCTCATCCCGCCATCTCCCTTTCGGCCTGCCGCGATGTCGTTAGCCATGAAGCGGGAGAGGTAGGGAGGTCTTTTTCCAGCAGTGGGACACTAACGGCTAATAAAATATGTTAGGTATAAAACTATAAAGACATTACGCCACATCTCTGTACCGCTGAACTCGTTTCTTGTTCTCGGAATCTTCCACCAAAGCTTGCAACAAGGAACTCGTCAAAAAGGGATCTGTGAAAGGAAAAATATCAATGTTGTTTACTGCTTAAGTATATAATAGTCAACCTCCCCCCCCCCCCCCCCCCCCCTAACTGCCCCGTTGGGCTCGTGGTCTTAATAATAATATAATATAATATAATAATAATATATTTATTTGCATAAAAACATGGTATAAAAGATGGTAAAAGTACAGACGCCAGCACATCAACCTACACCTAACTGTCAAATTTTCCCAATCGACATTGAACCTTATGCTTTAGCGATAAAGTTGAAAATCTATTACAGAAATCTCACAGATTGTAGTAGGTTGATGTGCTGGCGTCTGTACAATTTAGAGCAAAACATGTTTTGCCAATATAATATTAGCATGCAAAATTTTCAATAATTATGTAACTGAGATTAACATTTTTTCTCAATGAAATAAAACTATGAATAGATAACCACTCGTAAATTTTCTTTTTAAATAGCTTAGTATTTAAAATTTTGAGATCGTTTGGTAACTTATTATATAATCGTAAGTACACACATTGCAAGGCAACTTTTGTTATATTTAGTTAGCCTTGGAATCTCACTTAGTACGAGCCTGTTGGGGTCTCGTCGGTTTCGGACATTAATATAATCTGCTTTGACAAATAAATTGTGATGCTTTCGGACAAATATACAAATCTCATAGATATAAAGACACGGTAACGGTAACAAACCAAGTTTTTTGAATACAGGTCTACATGATTCGTCTGGTTGGAGCCCGTAAATTGCTCTAATGCATTTTTTCTGAGCAACGAATGCTCTATTATGATCGGTGCTGTTACCCCTTATGGTCGCTGTTGCGCTTGTACGACCGAGAACAAAAATTTCGGAAAATCGGACTATGAGAGTTGAGAGTAAGGGCGATTGTGCACTACAAGGAATTTTACCGTCCGGCAGTCCGATTTTTAACGGTCCCATGTTGGCACGCCATAATAAAAAAATAAAATCGGATTAAAGGAAATTTAATCATTGAATTTTTTATTATTATTTTTTATTATCAGTTAGTATTAATTCCTGTACACACATAATTACAATATAACTATATACACTAGGTACTAAAATAAAAGACTAACTAACCTACTATACAAATAAATAAAAAATTTAAAAAAACCAAAGGACACTTAGGCGTCGAAGTACTCATCCGCATTGCTGTCATCCGGAAACGTGCCCAGAAGACTGGCAGCATTGCCACGTTGAATGGCAATTGAATTGAATTGAATTTTGGAATTGAATTGAACACATTGAATCAGTTCTGCTAGCGCAAGATTGGTATTGATAATATTATAATATTAACTATTACCTAATCCATACTAATAGATACTTATTATAAATGCGAAAGTGTGTCTCTCTGTCTGTTACCTCTTCACGCTTAAACCGCTGAACCGATTTAAATGAAATTTGGTATAGAGATAGTTTGAGTCCTGGGAAAGGACATAGGATAGTTTTTATTCCGATACACAGGAAACTTATGCGGGTGAAACCGCGGGGCGCTGCTAGTTGCTTCATATGTTCGAAATATTTGTCTGCTCAACATCGTAAATAGCGTAAGTAATTAATATTGTTGAACTGTCAAAATGAAAGCCATTGCTACTGATAGTCTGTTACGCAATTACCCCGTAGGCTGTGCCAAATTTGGGACCCGCTGTTAAATCACTAAATCAGTCTGTTTTCTGTTGGTTAGAAATGCATGCTAATAGAATAGAATAGAATACTCTTTATTATGTACACCATACTAAACTACTACTACTACTGTTAATACTTGTATGTTTGTGAACTATGAATGAATTTGAATATTGTCAGGCATTTGCCAGACTTCTTAAATATTACATTCTATTTTGTTAATAACAGCTCAAGTTATTAACGCTGATGATGCTCATTGCTTTTGAAATGGGCAGCTTTCCAACTGCCGACCGCTAGTTGTGTAATAACTTTCCACATAGCTTGATATTCAACCACTAGTAGACGCATTTATTAGGTTTCATAATTGCCATAGCGTAATCAGCCTATAATGTTCCGACTTCTGCGACACAGGCTGGTAGCGTTGATATATATCTAATCTAAATAATTTTGAAGGATATTGCTAATCCCTTGCTTCATATTATTATGTTCGAAAACTTTGTCTGCTCAACATTGTAAATAACACAATGAATGTTGTTGAACTGTCAAAATGAAAGCCATTGCTACTGATCTTATGCAATTACCTCGCAAGTATCAGTAAAATAATACCTAAGTGACATAATATTATAGGTATTTTAATATTGAATTCAAGACGCAATACAATAATCGCCACTCTGGGCAAACCAAATTTGTAAAAAAAAAACAGTTGCATCATCTATTCGTAATCGTATTGAACGTTTTCCGTACAAACGTACGAATCTGTGAACAAACATTCCATTTTCAAACCGTTTGAATTTCGAATAGTGCTCCGATGCATGAACTTATTATGTAATTTAATAAGTCCATGCTCCGATGTGACCCGAATATTCAAAATGGCGGAAAAGTTGACAGCTGACAAGACCTCGGGAAATAGAGGCTGGGAACTGTAGCTGGGAACTGTTTTCAGCCTTTTGAAATGGTTTTCATTCTATTGTTGTGGTACCTACTACATGTTTGCAGCTACTTTTTAAACCTTTTATTCTTACTGGCAGTCGAAGTATGAAGTTTTTAACAAACTCGCTGTTCCGTTATTTAAAAACAAAACACTGTCTGTTTACACTGTGTTTGTCTGAAGGGCGGGCGTTTTGGGGGACTGTCTTTTGCAAGTCCTTAGTCTTTTGTAATTTTGACGTTCGAAAAATGATGATTCTCAGCCTAGTTTGAATAAATGACTTTTGATTTTGATTTTATTACATTTGGTAGGCTCGCGTTTGACGCTTGCCTAGAAGTTGCCTGAAATCTCCAATTTAATTACAAAATACGTTTACCTAAGTACTTACTAATGTTGATAAAATTTCCCGAATTCTGCTTATCTCGTATAGGAGTGAGGGAGACACTCGGTGGCACCGCTTGTATGGCAGCAGTGTGATACATCACACTCGACGAACTGCTTACCATGTCGAGGACCATCAGAATTAGAATCCTGTTAAGAAATATAACACAATATAATATTCACGTCAGTATTCCCGTAAGATAAAAAATAAAAATATTTAGGTATTCAAGTATAAAGTAAAGTAAAAATATGATTTAAGTACATTAATTACAATCGAGGAAAGTTACCTAAATTCTAACTGTAATGTAGACCTGCCTGATCTAGGTTTATGAAGAGGCTATCTATTTACCTACACCAAACATTTAAAAAGAAGACAAGAGCTTAAATTGAAAAGAAGGTATAATATTTTCAATTATTTAGATATATTATTTTAAAACTAGATTACGTATGACATACAGAGTGTAATTTTAATCACCGTTTTCCGCTTAAGGGGTCATTGTACTCATCCATAGAAATCTTTCATATATCTATGTACTTACTAATCATTATGAACAACTTTTACTATGAGACCTAACATGAAACGCGAAAAAAAATCAGCTGTTCCCTACATTTTGACGAGTTATGCGAACATAAATGATGATGATGATGATTATGATGATGATCATGATTTTTTTTTTTACGATTTCAGGTTTGGTCCCATAGTAAAAGTTGATCATAATGATGAGTACAATGACCTCTTAAGAGGAAAACGGTGAATAAAATTACATACTGTATAATGTAAAAATAAGTTAACGAATAATATTAAAGTACATAAAGTGGAGACTATTATTAAGTAGGTAAAGGAAGAGACTTATATTAGAGTAGGTAGATATATTTCATTTTAAAATTTCTAGTAGTTTTTCCATGTCTGCATAACTGAGTTTTGCCAAATATTCCTGTACTTTGTAGGTACCTACTAGTAAATTACACCTATTGTAACTTAAACTATAAATACATGATACTATATAATAATATGATAGAAGTGTATTGTAGATAATGTAGCAGCCAACTAGCTTAATTAATTAGCTTTTCAGTTAACAGCCTAGCCTTTTTACTAAACGGCGCCGTTCAACTAGCGGCCTGAATGATATTCAGCCGATGCAATTAATACAACATTAATAGTGAACTGGCTGACCGATGCTTAGGCCTTTTACACAATATGATCACGTGACGAAAATGTTGTAATGCGCAGGTAGCCTACCATGATCTAATTAAAAACGATTGAAATACAAAACATTTCAGTTTAGGTTCCTATCATCATGCATCGCTTGAGCTGCTTTATGAACGTCATGGTACCTACCAAACAAGTATGAATTAAACCAAAACTTGCGACTCAGTCTGGGACAATCGCTGTCAGCAGATGGCACGGCCTAAACTGAATCGTTAAACTGACGTCATGGTACGAATTAGAAGAACAGTTCAGTTTAGGTCCTAAAATGGATCGCGTTAAGAGCTTGTGATAGGCCAGAATAGGCCTCCTGTTGGGTAAATAGTTCGGCAGGTCACAGATTAGGTTGGTACTGTGACCACACCTTGAGCCGAATCGGCCGCAGTAACCAAGCCAAGCCACCCCTATCGAATTAAGCTAGTTGGCGACCACAGATACAAAAGCATTCCGCTAAAACTAGTAGGCTGTAAGAGGTATTAATCCAGTCTTTTTTTTTTTTTTGGATGGGAAATCATCAAATGACTCCTCCCGCTCTGGGTGGAGCGGAAGGGAGTGTCAGACTCTTACTGACTAAAACCCACCCGTGTTTCTTCCTTAGCCCTTTATGTTCCGGGGCAGCGGTAACCCTTTCGGACGATCCCGCTACCCCGGATTAATCCAGTCTTCGGGTTACGGAAAATTGTTTAATGGAAAAAATACACTTTTCCGGCTTTACATGGCTCGGGGATCAAACGCACTAATTCCACATTCAGCAGACTTATGTAGGAAAAAAAATATAACACAGGTTTCGACACTACGTGTTGTCAGCAGGCCTAGACTGTAGGTCCTGCAGGGTAATAGCATAACACACTAACAGTAGCAATAGCTGTCATTTTGACAGTTCAACAACATTCATTGCGTTGTTTACGTTGTTGAGCAGACTAATTTTTCGATCATGTAAAGCAATGGATTAGCCAAAATGATACAGATTTTGATTGATAGTGTGTTACGCAATTAGGGCGCTGCAAGCTAAAATGGTTTATTTACAAATACCTATTTAGATCCACAACCACGTTATTCCCTTGTATCCTGTCTGTCTGAACTCTAGACTTCTAGTTGAAGTTTCCTCTTCGATAGATCTGAGTATTCTGTAGGTTAGAAAGAATGTTTCCCACTTACCCGTGCGTAAATGTCATTATTGATGGATTACCACTTGCTACACTTTCCGAGGATTCCGAATGAATGGTGTTAAACTACAAATGCGCCTCCGGTATCAGTCTGTTGTCCAAACGGATGGTATATAGAGCTGTTAATACAACCATTTGAAGAAAACTATCTTAAAGACGTGGCCCAGTGATAATGGCCGCGACTTACGAGTTGTAGGTCGTAGGTTTGGACCCAGAAAGGCGCTTTGCTTTATGTAAATTATTTCAACACCACTGCTCTCAAAACGGTGAAGGAAAACATCGCATCGTGAGGAAACCGGCATGTTCTAGAACTAAAAATTCGAAGACATGCACTGAGCCCGCGTGGTATATTACGTCCGAATCCCTCTCACCGAGAGGAGCCCTGTGTCCCAGCAGTGGGAACATTATAGGCTGATTATGTAATCTTGAAGAATTAATCTTATCTTGTGAAGGTACAGACGCCAGCACATCAAGCTACCCGAAACTGTCAAATGTTCCCAATCAACCTTGAACCTTATACTTTAGCAATAAAGTTGAAAATCTATTAAAGAAAGACAGATTGTAGTAGTTTGATGTGCTGGCGTCTGTACCTACCTAATATAGTTTTAATTCACCAACATGCAGTGAATAAGAGTAGTGATTACGGTCTATTCTTCTCTATACGAGAAGAGTCCTGCTGAAATATAACCTTCAACCAAATAAAAAGTAGGTACTTATTCCTCTGAAAAGCTACAAATGGTAAGTAAAGACGCCAGCACATCAAGCTTCTACAATCTGTCAAATTTCTTAAATAGCTTTTCAACTTTATCGCTAAAACATAAGGTTCAAAGTTGATTGGGAAAATTTGACAGTTTCGGGTAGCTTGATGTGCTGGCGTCTGTACCTACATTTTCAGTAACAAGAAAATGGTATTAGCCACTCTATGTAAGTAGTAAATACTGCAACAGGAAATATTGAAACTAAACGCGCGGTTCGCACTAAGTCTAAATGTAAATTGTAATTATTTGTAATAGACACCAGGCGCAGGGGCATTAGCGTATTTTCCACGGAGCACTGCCTATTTGACCTGCACAACCCGGTTACTGGATGACATGATACTCCTTGGTGAGACTTGTTGTCATGACCTTTTTGGGCTTCTGACTATCCCTAACGACGGTCTCAGATCTACCAATGACAACGGCCTCGATATGTAATGGATGGTCACCCCTCCAGGAACCGACCGTGGCAACCATAGCTTAACTTTACTTATTTATCACGAGCGCAACAAGGCAGTTAAATTAGCCACCTACTTTTGTTGTCGTTTAGGTACTAGCTATGTCACAGACATGACCACGACGTTGAATGTGATAACTAGCGTCTCGTCTGGGATGATTGATGAAAGAAACGAAAAATAAATACCTAGGTACTATATTTATCTTGTTGAAATGTAGACAAAATGCGTAACATACTATCAATCACTATTTGAATCATTTTGAAGGATATTGCTAAACCATTGCTTCATATGTTCGAAAAATGTGGCTGCTCAACAACGTAAATAACGCAATGTATGTTGTTGAACTGTCAAACTGAAAGCCAGTGCTACTATTAAGCGGGTTGCAGACCAAGAGCTAAGCTAAGTTAGTCTAGCTTAGCTCGCATAGCTGAGGTAATTTTTCATACTTCTACATAGTTTGCGGTCTGCACACAAGTATGAAAAACTGCATCAGCTATGCAAGCTAAGCTAAACTAACTTAGCTTAGCTCTTGGTCTGCAACCCGCATTAGTGTGTAGTTAATTAATTACCCCGCAGAGCCAATGGACTGTTGTTAAAAATTTCTAAGTAAAGACCTAAGAATTAAAATAACACGATACTTTATGGGGTCAACGGGTGTAGTTGCACACGACTTTTGTGAACTTTTGTCGCTGACCGTACCTACCCGAAATTCGCTGGTTTTGATCAAAATGTCTCAATTTTCAATTTCTATGCTTCCAGGTCTAGTGAAATTGGGTGTCCACTGCGTGACGGGCAAGAAGGTGGCCATCAAGATCATCAACAGGGAGAAACTCAGCGAATCTGTGTTGATGAAGGTAATCATTTCATCAGAACCACTTTTATTTTAACGTTCATGTAAAATAGCGCCATCTGTTGTTGTGTAACTAGAACTAATTCGTTAAAAAACTTATTTAGAGGTATTTAAATTACCAAAAACTAAGATTCTATTTGAATAGCACAGTACTTATTCAAATATTATGGTAAAACTAACAACAAAATGAAAATTTTCGTTAATTTGACAAAATAAAGAATGAATACTTACCTATTTAAAAATAAATTTAACACGTTCCCTGTCCCAGTACAAAGTTATAAAATGTAATCGTACGTCCACCAAAAATCTCGCCCTAACTTGACAATAAACATTATTTTATAAGGGGTTACATTTATACTAATACGGCCTAAAAAACCATACGTCCATGAGAATCTTTTTCCTCTTATTCATACGTCCAGTCAAATAAAAAACATCAAATTTACTTTTGGATTATGACTCCAACTAGAGACACGGACGGACGGACATATGAGTTTGGTACAAAATATGTGACTTCTTTGGAGTCATTGGACAGTGAACGTGTTAATGCCATCTATTGGCAGTGATGAGATTCACAATTTTATTTACAAGTCTTTCTGCCTTCTTTTCATTCTTGGATTTCACTAAAAAAACCCTTTATTTTTTTGCAGGTGGAAAGAGAAATAGCAATTATGAAATTGATAGAACATCCACACGTATTAGGACTGTCCGATGTTTACGAAAATAAGAAATATTTGTAAGTATCTACCTATCTTCTGTGTTCTTATGTATACCGGATGGAAGGTACAGACGCCAGCACATCAAGCTGCTCGAAACTGTCTATTCCCATTCAACTTTGAACCTCATACTTTACCAATAAAGTTGAAAATCTATTAAAGAGATTTGACAGATTGTTGTACCTAGCTTGATGTGCTGGCGTCTGTACAGTGTGTATATATACTTGAAAAGCTTGGTTCTAGAAAGAGACAACTGTCACACAGCTAGTATGAGTGACGGAGAAGATATTTTACAAAAGATGCTCTTAGTTTGGCCTTTGTCAGAAAACTCGGAACTCAGAGTTGGTTGGCCTCCCCCACAAAGTTGACTGACGACCTATTGGCAGGTCTAGCCTTCGTCAAACAGTAGACGTCTTTTGACAGAATAATGATGACTGTTCGGCAATTTTCCATATTTTTTTAATCCATCACATAATATTAAGGAAAGAAGAGAACTTGTTTTTTTGCCAGTCGACTTTTCGTTATAATTCTCCTTTAATAAAAGATCCTTACTGATTTGAGACTTCTCTATTATTTACAGATATTTAGTATTAGAACACGTAAGCGGCGGAGAGCTGTTCGACTACTTGGTGAAGAAAGGGCGGCTGACTCCCAAAGAGGCGCGCCGGTTCTTCAGACAAATCATATCCGCTCTGGACTTCTGTCACAGTCACTCTATATGGTACGTATTGCTACTGTATTTCTTATTATTTTATAAGAGACTGGATATCCTTATAAGAGACGGGAGTCCCATAGAAAAAGATGAAAAACGGCGCTTGTATGAAACTTGCGCTAAAACTGAATACCAACATAGCAAAAATGACACAGACTGCAGATGTTAAAGCGAGACAGCGATAGCTGCCATTATGTTTAGTACACGTTTCATAGTTTCTTTTTTTATTAGACAGTTTCACCAGACTGATTTTACTGTAAGTGCAAATGTGCGACCACACCGCGCGTAATGGGTATATTCGCCTCCAAGTATTTGAGCAGGGGATAAATTGAATCGACGTAGGGACCGAATTACCGTTATTTTTTTGGTAACGTTACTAATTACCGTTACCTTAACGATAAAAAAGTAACGATATTAATAACGATACCCATCAGTCAGGTAACGTTATCTAATTACCAGTATTAGTACCGGTAAAAATTGAAATTGTTATACCGGTAATTTATACGCCTATCTCTTTCTAACAATGAAGGTCAGGAGGAGACTGAGACTAGCATATTTTGGTATTAGTACGACTAGCTTCAGCGTGTACAAAATATTGTTTCTCGTATTCGTATTGTTGTTGCCGCTCCGCTTAGCCCCCCGAGCCAGAGCGCGTTTCGGTTTGGCAACGTCGCACCAGACAGATTTTAGCGAATTACCGCTATTTAAATACCGGTAAATCCAGCGATTTAACGATACTTTTAACGTTAATTATTTAACGTAACAGAACGAAATGTTTTGGTAGTTTTACCGGTATTTTTTTGGTAACGGTAACCGTCCCAATCGAGCATTGCAACGTGAAGACGTTCAAACGACCATCTTCATTCGCAAACAAATGATTAGCTCGCTATGGTATTTTCACAACCACGTTAACACTTCTTGTGAAACGCTTGCTTTGTGGAAGCTCCTTTAAAAGACTAATTTTTCCTGTTGGAACAGGTAACTACAATTCACATATCGCTAGTGTTTTAGCTAATCAAATTGTATGACTCTCAAGACGAGTCCTTTGACTAAATTGAACTAATAGAGTGACTGAAAAGGATCGGTCAAAATTGGTACCTAATACTAAAGTCAGAATCATCTGCCTAGCCATTTCTCAACTATGTTGGGGTCGGCTTCACGTCTAGCCGTATGCAGCTGAATACCAGTATTTTACATGGAGCGACTGCCTATCTGACCTTCACAACCCAGTGGCTGGGTAATACGATACCCCGTGCCCCGTGGTAAGACTAACCAGTCGTACCACGGGGTAGACTTTTGGGTTTTTGACAACCCGTAACTACTGTTAGATCCACTAATGACTGCCGGGACCGGGGTATTGGTATGTAAAGATGATCGGATGACCATCTTTACATACCAAGACCCCTCCGTGACCAACATCCACGGACCAACTGCGGTAAGCGTAGCTTAACCTAACCAATCGAACCGTGCGGCTGTTATTACTTAGCTACAAGCCCCTCCACTAAAGTCAGAATGAGGCTTGTATACTCGTGGAATGAATACCACAAAATTAAATAGTAATAATAATAATATATTTATTTGCGTAAAACATGGTATAAAAAGGTCTTAAAGTATAAAAATAGAGCAGACATGTTTTGCCAAGATTAAACATAGCATGCAAATATTTCTAATAACAATTTCCTTAACCAAAATATTATTATATTACAACAGCGCTATTTTCGCTCTAGGAATTGTTTTACACTATAGAAGTTATTATCAATTAACCATTCATACAAAAACACAGCTACTGCCATCTAGTGTCGAATAACGCTACTAATAATGTGACAGTTCCGGGCCTCATATCATAAAACCAAGACACACTAATTACAACAGAATTTATTTTACTTTCCAGCCACCGCGACCTAAAGCCCGAGAACTTACTTCTGGACGAGCGAAACAACATCAAGATAGCCGACTTCGGGATGGCTTCGCTGCAGCCGGCCGGCTCGCTGCTAGAGACATCTTGCGGCAGTCCCCACTACGCCTGCCCTGAAGTTATTAGAGTAAGTAACTTACCTACTATTGCATTATGAGAACGGAACTCTAATTAGGATTTTGGTAAAATATAGAACGATACCTACAATGTGAAACGGTTAGGCCGTTTCACATCGAGAATACGCGATCATTTACCTGAATTACCTATGACGTAAAAACACGACTTCATTAGTCGCGACTTCGCGAGAGAGCGTCATACCTACTAAGGGCTGATTTTTCAATAGTCAGATAACTTTTATCTGAAGAATAAATATGACAGTTTGACATAATTTCTAAACAAACGCTGTCAAACCGCAATAATTATTCATCAGATAAAAAGTAGGTATCTGACTATTGGAAAATCAGGCAGAAAGATTAAAAGTAAGAAGAAAGATAAGATAAAGATTATAGAAAGAAGGTTTTAAAGATTTATAACAATAAATACTTAAATAAAATATTCATAGAAACGAGCGCGACGATCGTGTACTCGCGCTACAGTCGCATTCGGTTAGGACACAGCCTAAACGTAGGTACCGTCCGGTGTACCTACTTAACCTTCTAAGGCTTATATCTCACTGAGACACCATGGTTGCCCTGCCAGCAAAATATATACAGCTTTATGGTGGGTAGGTAGTTATTTCACCAGGCGTCCAATCGGATGCGCAACCAACCATACATTTTTTGGCAGTGCGACCATGGTTGCGCCGCCGTTGGTGTCTTAGTGAGATTAAGACCCTTAATATTATTTTACGCACACGAGACGTTTCAGCTTTGTCTATAGTTCGCGCGGAACTAGTTGGCCGCTTAGGTGGGGACAGGGGGGTGAGGCGGCGGTTCGCAACGCACGTACAGATAATGCAGCCCCGCCTCTCCGTCCCACCGCTTACATACCAAAGGCGCGGCCAACTAGTTCCGCGCGGACTATAATGCATATTTTCTGCCATCCAAAAGCGCCAGTCCCTTGAGTAAAGCCTTACCTCACAGTCGTCATTCGCCATGTATACCGGCGGTGCGAAAATAGGTATGCAAACGACATTCCATACAAACTTTTATGGAATGTAAAAAGCGTCGCGTCGTTTACCTATCCGTATCTATCTGGAATACTTACGTACCTACAAAAATCTTTCCAAGATCGACAGTAGGAGCCTAGGCGATTACATATAAAACTTTTTTCTAAAAATGTCCACATACTTGAATATAGCATTATTTAGGTATTCGTGTAGATCTGTTCTATAATGGGCTGTCATACAGGATCAAATTAAATTAGCTAGCGAAACTCCGCAGACGTGATGGGTATTAATATCTAAACATGATAAAACAATTTTCTTTTGTGGGGTCATCGATCTCATTTAGAGTAGAGACTTGAAATATCAGTTTAAGACAAAAAAAAATTGTGTAAACCTTACAGACGTGCTGGATATTTAAACACGACAAAACAACATAAAATAGCTTTTTTCAACTCATACTTCAAGCAACAAGACTAGAAGCGGTCGTTGACCCCACAAAAAAATCATCAAATTAATTTGTTTTTTGTTTTATTAAATCAAGTTTAGACATCGATACCCATCACGTCTACGGAGTTTCGCTAGCTAATTTAGTTTGACCCTGTATAGTATTATTTAGGTATTCGTACAGCTCCGTTCTGTAATGGCCGGGGTCTCCCTATCGACTCACAAGTATGACAGTCATTGTCTGTATCCTGTATTTATAAACATACTTAATTCAATTACCAACTGGGTGTTTATTATGCGTTCAATTCTTAAACGGGACTGCCGGGTAATAGCGTAACACGCTAACAGTAGCAATAGCTTTCATTTTGACAGTTCAACAACATTCATTGTGTTATTTACGTTGATGAGCTGATTTATGCAAGTGTTTTTGAACATAAATTAACATCGTTCATAATATTTTCACAGAAATATGTAAGTTGTCAGATGCAGCTGTTTTTCTGTTTTGTCAACACCTTTTGAGTGACTAGTGTATCCTGCGTTAATTTTTTTAAGGCGATAATTACGATTAAAGTCAAGTGACGTTCAATCAAACGTCAAAAATGTATGGTTAAACAGATGTTAATCACTAGTTAACTTTAAGCAACGTTTATGATTAAAGGAATGTATTCTGGCATGAACAACTGTTTGTGTTTCTTAAACATGTGAGTTTATGTATAGGACAATATTGATCCTTCCCACTATAAAATACAAAAATAGCACATAACACAACATCTTGGTTTGGCAGAGGTGTACCTTTAGTACTCTCACATTTGGCCAGTTATGTTTAAGTACCATGTAATAGGGGTCGAGCTTATTGCCATCAAACGGGCACAAATCCGCATGTAGACTCCGGGCTGCTACTGAGAAATTCCAGATGGAAAAACTCAATGACACTGCCCGACCTTAACCTTTTGACCGCCACGTCCAAAAAGCAAAAACGTGCCCTCGGCGCCAAGCTGCGAATTACCTACAAAAGTCTGTCATACATACATCACAGACTTTTAAATTAAATTAAATTTTATTTATTTGAGACAACAATGATCCATATTTTGTTAGTGAGTTAGATACAAACTTAAAAGCTATGTTAGTGTGTTATAATTATAACTAAATACTAAGCTACCATAAAAAAAAAACAATATTTATTATAAATTCACCGGATGAAATGAATCACTCCTGCCTAACCAGCACCTGCATGAAGTGATTCATTATCGGTGAATCAAATTTGTCCACTAACATCTTCAGGATGCTATTAGGACTTGATCGCGCTCTCTCCAATAGCGATATAATAATAGTGCTTTTGTAGGTAATTCGTAGCTTGGCAACCAAAATATGCCCTGCACGCCACGGTCACAACTACATGTACTTAGTTTTGACCGTGGCGTGCAGGGCACGTTTTGGTTTGTCATCTATACATGACTGTAGCGGTCAAAATGTGGACGTCATGTCAACAGACTATCAATACAAAAATAAAACAACAAAATCAATTGAAAAAGTATTTTAATAAAATTCCGCGCCAAAAACATGGCGGGAAAACTTACAATTGACGTACAAAATGGCGTCGACAAAATAGTTAAACCAAAGTTTATTAAATAACCCATATCCTCATAATTATCTAGTTAAGTACTTCGAACGCAAAACGGTGCTTGTAATTGAAATAAGTGGATTTAAGAGGCATGAAATTGAGCGTGGGCTATACTTTGATTATATAATGTCTAGATAGAGCATCAATTGCGCGCAAACGTGTCAAAAAATACCAGCCAACTGTTGGACTGTAAGTACTTACCCGCCGATTAGTGCCGATCGTACCGCTTTGGTGTCACTACGTATTACGCGCGCTAAGTAATAAACAAATAACAGCGATAAAATGACGGTATGTGCTATTAAACTGTGCCGAAATTATAAAGGAAGGGTAAAAAACACCAAACACATCACATATCATCAGTAAGTAACCAAAAAAACTACGTATTTGTTTTTTGTTTTTATATTTACCAAATTACGCCCTATTACGCCATATTTTATCAGTGTTGCCAGTTTCTTTTTCCATTCTCCCAACTTAACGTCCTTTTTTTGTGGGTATATTCGTTGCTTTATGGTTACGTTTATATTATTTAGTTGATGTACTTTTATTATTCGATTTCAAAAATGGTGAAGTTTTTCAATTCGTCTGTACTTTTTTATAATAATATAATGTTCGCGTATAACTTTTTTGTTTATGAGCCCATTTTAATGATTATTGTTGCATTGGGTCCAATAAACTGATTTCAAAGGTGCCAAGAGTAATTTTAATAAGATTAATTTTATTTATTCCATTCGTATTATCTGTGATCTTTCATTTGAAATTTCCAAATACAAACTGCCTAAAAAGTTAAATATTCTAATTGAATTAACTTAGCTGATTTAATATACCTAACACAACATTCACACACACAACTCTAATTCAATTAAATAGTGTTTTTTATTTATAAATACAAGTAAATAAAGACACTACTAAAACTGAATAATACTACAAACATACACCTAAAACTTACTTATATTATTTGTATAGTAAATTTTTTTAATATGTGATTTATGGGAGAATTGTAGTAGCTGGTATCATTATTCACGCACACAGAGACATAGATGCACAGTGTAAAACACCGCCCGCACGCACACATATTTGAAATTGTTGGCTCGTTTTCTTTGTTTTGATTGTAGGGCGACGCTCTATCTAGACATTATATAATCAAAGGGGCTATAATGGTATACTCTTACATTAGAAGTAATATTGATTAAACTGTTTAATACGACTTATGCGCGCTTAGCTTTGGTAGTAATAGCGCTATAAGCCTCAAAGTAGAAACTATACAGACTAAGCTAACGAAAAACAAAATAAGGCTCGTCTTGGCCTGGCTTAGAGACTTGTGATCATTTGTCTTATCAAAACTATCTTCGAGGCGTTAGAAAATACGATTTAATTACTTACTGAAAAAAAAAAAAAAGTATGTCTGATAATTTAAATTATATCGCCACTTAATCAGTTATCTACTTTAGTGGAATGTATTCTAAGCTGATTTTTGAGTGACCATTTGTAACAAAAAGGTCCTAATCCTAATAAGTTTTATGGTTGCAATGGAATTTGAACTTTGTTTAGTATGACATTCAGTTTGTTGTTCCATAACTTGAAAATTATCTTAAATTCCTGGCTATATAAGAAAATCATTAAAATCAAACATTTCATCATCACGCCTTTTTTCAGCGGAGGGTTATGCAGAGGAAAATCAAACATACTCTGAAAATCTAGCAGCGATTCAAATCATCATCGACAATTTAGACTACTTTTTTTTAACTTCAGACGCATTGCTTACGCCAGTAAACATTCTCATTAATCGCCGACTTCTTTAGTTTTTTCGAAACGGTAATCATTGACGGACAATTCAATATCGTTTTTATAATTAATTTTAATCAATGAATAAACAATCAATATATCTATATAAAGCTGAAGAGTTTGTTTGTTCGAACGCGCTATGATCTGGAACTAACAGTCAGATAAAAAAAAATGCATTTGATAGCCCAGTTCTTGAGGAAGGCTATTAAACATCACGCTAGGACCCTCAAGAGCCGAGCAAAAATAAAGAAAGTCTAAAAGAACGCTAAACGAAGTAAAAGCGCGGACAGGCGATGCGATGCGCGGGGGAGGGTCGGAGGAACAAGAAGAAATTTCGAAGCTAGTATAATAATGTAACAGAACAAAGTAATTCAGTTTAAACTATGTAACTTAGTTAAATAATGCTAACTAACCCAACGGTTCAACAAGTTCAGATTACGCTCGACCTTTTATACCGGAAAGAGACACCCCTAAATTAGATTATCAATTTCCGTTTTATAAATTAGTTTTAATTACTCACCCGCGGTGAAGTTAAAAGAACTTCGTTTGACTCATTTGAAATAATACGGACAAACATAACTTCATGCCTGTGTTCTTAAAAGGGGTGGACAGGAGTTTGGTACACCCATATTTTGTCAGTTACGTTTAAAGCGGAAGCGCCAGGGTAGCCTGCGAAATTTAGATTTCCAAAGAATTATAATCATTAAAATCATCATCAACTTTCCAAGTTCATATTACCCTATTGCATAATTATTTCATGACATAGCATAATCAGCTTATAATGTTCCCACTGCTGGGACACAGGCTTCCTCTCTGCGAGAGGGAGCGGGCCACAAGGAAAACATCGTGAGGAAACCGCATGTCCTAGAAAATTTTGAATCTAGGACATGCGGCTACCTCACAATAAAACCAGAGAGCTTTTAAAAGAGCAGTTGTGATGAAAAGTACCTAAATCGCTTGTCTGGGTTCGAACCCACGACCTACAACACGTAACTCTGGGCCGTTACCACTTGAGGTCAATACTAAGAGTTGAATTGATGTTTCTAATGATTATAATTCTGTAAATACATTGTTACAGTACGTGAATCGTTTTATGATCAACATAAAACCTGAGCCTAACCTACAAATTGCAAAAATTGTAGGGCTACCTTAGTGTGTCGCCCATAAGTCCCATGTAATAGGGGGACGAGCCTATTGACACCCCCTTATTACATGAGACCAGGCTAAGATCTATTCTTGGAGCTTAAAGCTACTTCTGAGGAAATTCTGAGGAAAAAGACTATACCACCATTTTGGAAACATGAATAAGAGTGCCACTTTAGTTCAATACCACATTGCGTATTTTTCTAATATCTAGCTAGGGAAGTATATCAGATCTATATTAGAACTTATATTTGCCTAGGGCTGTAATAACTACATTATAGTACAAATTCTTTGAACATACTTAACGTTAACATACAAAGTTTATTTTCAAATTAGTCTACAGTGAACATGGTGTAGTTCAAAAATAAAATGGGTTGCTACATAAATCAGGTTTTTTTTAGTAAATGCAACATAAACAAGTCGTTTTACAACAATCAACCTACTTCAGAACGTTAAGAAAAAAGATAATGAAAGACTTATTTACTATGTGTATAATATATGCAAGTATATTATGGTATACTAAACGTAAGGTCCGACGATTCTAAATTTGCCAAAGATGTAAACAACAATGGCCGTTCGAAATTGCTAGTTAGCTCGGAGATTTAGACGAAAACAAACATTACTTATAATAAATGTTCTTGTATATCGATTTTATTAAATTTCGAGCGGCCATTGTTGTTTACATCTTTGGCAAATTTAGAAACGGCGGACTATAGGTAGACGATTTCATTGACAATGCTTGATCATACTTAAGGCTTTATGGCAAAACCCTCGTTTACAGCAAATTAAATCTTGAAATTCATTCATTCACTAACAATTAATGCACAGCCTAAACCGCTGGGTCTAGCTAGAACCATGAAATTTTACACAAAAATTCCTTAAATAACAAAAGTGAGCAACTAAGGAATGATTTTTGAAAATGAATTAAAAAGGGCGGCCATTGCTCAGCAGTGGGACACAACATAGGCTAACTAAAAATATTTTTTTAATCAGCTTTATTTAAGGGATTTTTGTACGCTTATGCGACGAAGTCAATCCCATCGTGCTTGCACTTATTCTTGTACTTATCCGATTAGCCACAGGGTACCCCACAACTAAAATAAAGCTTTGTCAATGAAACCAGTTTCATATTGTAACAAAAAAAAAATGGTAAGTATGCACTTGTACAATGAGCAAATTCATTTGAATCACAGTAAAAATGTCTTCTTCAGTATAAAAAAAAATCACAAGCCGTTTTAAGCGTGTTTTGTGAAGTCATCTTCTACCCTTCATAAATTGGCTGACTAAATCATGGTGTTCATTTATAATATCAAGTTTACTCAACATCTGCCTAGCCTTTTCTCAACTATGTTGGGGTTGGCTTCCAGTCTAACCTGAGTACCAGTATTTTACATGGAGCGACTGACTATCTGACCTCCACAACCCAGTTACGGGGAAATACTATACCAACGGCTTGCTTTCCGAGGCACGGAGGGTCTTGGTATGTAAAGATGGTCACACATCCACGAGCCAACCGCGGCAAGCGTAGCTTAACCTGACCGATCGACCCGTGCGGCTGGTATTACTTAGCCACGAGCCACCAATATCATGTTTACTATTATTAAATATTATTTTCTAAGAAATTATGGCATTGAATGAAAAATCAAAAAATCTGATTGTTCAACCAACGCTGAAGGGTTTAAGAAGGTTTCAAAATGTAATAGAAAAATTCTACAAATACAAAGTTAGAAATCTTAACAAAACTTAGGTGTTAGATTTATTAAATAACTAATTAATACTTTGGTTTCCTAAGAACGCGGCGAACGGTCACACCAAAACGGCTGTCTATACAATAATCATCTGCCTAGCCTTTTCCCAACTATGTTGGGGTTGGTTCCAGTCTAACCGGATGCAGCTGAATACCAGTATTTTCCATGGAGCGACTGCCTATCCGAACTCCACAACACAGTTACTGGATAATATGATATCCCTTGGTAAGACTGGTTGTCAGATTTTCGGGCTTCTGACTACCCGTAACAACGGTCAAAATGGCTGTCTATACAATGTGTAACTGAATGTACACTGCACACTATAAAAGTAGTTTGTTTAGAATTTTGCTGAAACTATTTCTGACACTTTTAATAAGTATAGATAATTTTTTTATTTGAAAAATAACTATGTGAAAAACAGTCACAAATGCACTTTACAGTCAAAACAAACCAAAACCAACGAAGTACCTACTATGCTTATACGTGTGCGACAGTGTTTGTGCATAGATTTGTAAAGTGACCACAATTTTCTCCCACAATCAGTGTAACTAATTTAATAAATTCACCCGCATAAATCTCAATCCCGTGGGAATATCGGGATAAAAAGTGCCCTATGTCCTTTCCCGGGACTTAAACTATATCTATACCAAATTTCATCTAAATCGGTTCAGTGGTTTAAGCGTGAAGAACAGAACAGACATATTGTAATTGGGGCGTCTTTTGACTGCATAATGTCGCATACTGGTGAAAATTACAGATTTTTATATTGACCGCGTCATAATTTGATGGACACCATTCTCCTAGAAAACCATAGCTTTAGTTCCTAAAAATACCACTAAAACTGTGGTGGTAAAGTTAATAAACTAATTAATATTTTTGTGTTAATTTTACCTAACTGGGGTTACTAAGAGGTACAGTTTTTTCTAGCTGCTAGCAATTAAACCAAAAATATTGTGTAGGTTTTTGAAAGAGGGATTAAACCTTTGAAAATATGTAAAACCTAAAATCACACTGCAAAATAAAGGAATCACAGTAAAACCTACCTACATAGTTTTTAAATAAAAGTTCTAGGGTTGTTAAATGAGTTATAATATTCTAGGCTTATATAGTTGGGTCCGAACTAATCAAAATGTTAATATAACTTTTTAACAGAACTTAGAAACAACAACAAACTTTCTAACTATCTCACACAATTTATCATAATCATATTAATTAATAATAACCAGAGACATACATCTGAAATTCCTGATCAAGAATTTTTTTGTACCAAACTTTTTGGTGAGAATTTTTATCAATCAATGACATTATCAAGTGAATTAGATCAGGAATACCAGATGAATGCAAACAAAGAAAATGGCGAAAACATCTTACCAGTATCTAAACTCAGTCATCATCAACTCTTTGCTTTTTGCTCGTATTTGAAGGTGTCTGCGGTGGAGAGTTATTTGTGTCTCGACGCTTGCCAGAATGTCTGGCGCAGTTAGTACCAGACTGACGGTTGGAGTGCGAGTGAGAAGATTCTCGTGTCGGAGAGAATTGTTTCAGCATCTCAACATCATTGAAAATCACCTGAGCACCCCCACCACATGTAGGAACCACGTCTCCCTTATACAATTTTGTTTCTAACTCGCCATCAGTGTCCTGTTCTTGAGAAATCAGGCAATATTTCGATGTCCTAGAGTTGGCTATGTCTTTAACGCTTGTTAACTTATTGATGACCTTACTGTTGACGATGTTCGGCTTCATTACTGTACCCATGGGGACTATTTTGTTGGGGGCATGTTCGACCCAGTTTCGGCCGTCGGCGGAGATAGAGCGACGGTGTCTAGGATTGGCAATAGCTATGCCACGACGGGATGACGATGGCGTGTCTCTCTGTGTGAATGTCTCTCTTTGGTTGTGATTTGTCTGTGGTACAGAGCTGAATGGAGTAAGCAAATGGGCTGGTAAAGCTCTGGGTGTTGACCCTGGAGTAAAATTTCCATCTCTGTTGCTGGTCTGTGCACCCATTTCTCCTGTAAGCTTGTTGAATTCATCATTGTCTCCCCGGTTAAGAGCTTCAGCTATAATTCTCAGTCTGTTCTCTTTTTCTTCGATAGCGTTCCTCAGTCGTTCCTTCTCACAATTTATTTCTTTCGCTTTCTCATGTTCAGCTGCAATCTTGTGATTGTATTTCCTTTCTAGAATCTTCTTTTGTTTTTCTTTGTCGAATTTGTTTTGGCTAAGCATCATCTCTTTTTCTTGCAAGTCTCTTTTCAATGAAGATGTGTACTCCGTCAGTTCGTTTAGTTTTCTTTGATGTGTTAGTGATGCGTTTTCAGTAGCGGTCAAGCGTTCTTCTAGAGCTCTCACCCTGCGTTCGGATGCTGCCAACTGTCCACGCAAAGAAGCATTCTCGCTTCTGATTTCCAAGGAGTCCTTTTCAAGGTCCAATAGAGCAGACCTCAACCTTTCATCTTTGATAGCCTTGCTGCGTTTCAGATTTTCGCGTCGGCTGATCCTCATCTCCAAATGGGCCATGAGTTCTTTGATAATGTGTGCTGCTTGAGAACTGTTCATTTCTAGACTTGGGAAGTCGGGTCCAAGACTGTAGACAAGACCCAGGTCCATCTCTAAGTCTTTAGCTTCTGGCCTGACCAGGTTGTCTCGGGCTGTTGTGAATAGTCTGTTAGCCTTACGACGGCCTGATGTCAAACCCATATTAGCACCTATGTCAATAACCTGTGGTTTAGCCACTTCAACCTCAGCAGCCATCTCCGCAAACCTCATCACTTGGAGAGTCTCATCATAATCTTCAGCTCTAGGATTAACGCATACAACCATACGTACTTGGCCTTCTCCTTCAAAGAAATTCTTGAATAAATGAGTAATCTTTGACTCTCTGTATGGCACCATGTTGTTAGACCCGCTGATCTGATTTTCTCGTAACGCTTCCAGACAAGTTCTGAGTGTCATCAAAGACTTGTTAATGTTACCAGCTTCCCGTAGACGTTGACCAGTGTTCTTAGTTCTGTTAGTGCGTTCACTGCCCGCTAAGTCAACTAAGCTAAGCTGACTTATGTTAAGAAACTTCTTATTTTGGATCACAGCTTCTCCCATCTCATCTACCGGTGCCTGCACCAATCGAATTGTGAACACTGAGTGGCTTCTACTTGATTCTGCGTTTAATGAAGTATGCGCCATTCGTTTTCGTTTCAAACCCAAGTAAAATGCTTCGAAAGCTTCCTCAGCGGACTTAATTTCTACTTCAGTTACTCCGTGAACATACATGTTGTGTGCTGCATCTTCACGGATGATCTTTACAGGCAAGTTTCTACTTATTGGAGGCCCATCTTCAAGTAAATCAAACACACTGTTGTTATAAATTTCTACATAAGTTACGAAGACAGCATATTGATTATCTTCATTAATACCCTCAACTTTTGTTACATCTGTTGATGACATAGCTAAATCTGGATTTGAATTGTTCTTCTTTCCAGTTTTAAATTTGTGGAGTTCCTGCTGCCGCTCCAACATGGCTTCCGCCTCAGTTTGAATATCGAACATGTTCATTTTGTCAGGTTTAAAGATGTACTTGTGAGCTTGGAAGTCGTTTATAGTTTTGAAGATAATATTCAAACATCTTGGTAGAATGCCGCAATTTTGCGGTTCACCGGTCATTGTGAATGTTTTGCCACTGCCTGTGACACCATAAGTAAATAATAAGCCATTTTTACCTTTTACTAGGCCTTCTACGATCGGTAACGCAACTTTATCGAAGACTTCTTGTTGATTCGTTTCTGGCGGGAATACCTCTTTGAAAGTATACTTCATAGTCTTCGCATTCTCGTTTCTGTAGCTTATAGCTGTCGCAGGAGGCGTCAGAAGGACCATAGTAGGTGAAATTATCTTCATACATGGTGAATCAGAGTCTCTTTGCATAGGTCGTAGTCGGCAATATACTTGTACCGGATCTCTCTCCCCCATTAGATTTTGTTTACTCCGAGCTGGCGTTCGCATGTCGTTTAATCTTTGTTTCGATTTAGCGGACTTCATTTTGAACGTATTTTGATATCACATAAACTATCACAAATTATATTTTTCAACGGATTGATGAAATCAAAGCAACGGTCGTTCGGATCGTTCATGAATTATCAATATGTTACAAACATTTCAATTATTGAATTGCGAGGTTTATGATCTCTTTCTAGCACGTGAGGATTGTATGTCGGTGTCTCGTGTAACGGCTGACAGTTGGTATCTGCCGTATTTGGTCGGATATTACTCGGCCGTTTAAAGTTAGTTTGACATAACAGGAATGTTGCTATAATTCGAAATGAAAAGTCCGTCAAAATAACACAAAAAGAAACCACGACCTTGACATTATTTTTATATTGTGATAGAAAAAATATGGTTTGTTTTGCAAATTAAGCAGCAAATAATTAGGTGGACGAATCTTAAAAAAGTTTTACTTATTGTACTGTCCTTATTGGTTATAAATGAGAAGATTAAGTCAAAAGATAGATGAAAATTCATGATTTCTTTGATACTTATCATACTATACTATAAATCTTCCCGAAAATCGTTTTGAAAAGTAAAAATATTCCTATAAAGTTTTTAAATATTGACGAGAATTGTTTTCATCACGAAAGCGTTTACCCTAGTTACGGGAAATCTTCACTTAGGTTGCCACATTAAAATCTTACAATGCTGCCAACTTACGAAAGATTACGTCTATATTACTCTGTTCCACGAAACCACTTTGCAAAAGCAATTTTATTGTTAAATATAAATTACAATATTGGTTAAATGGTCTCAGTTAAAAATATGGTAAATATTTATTGTGTTATCAACAATAATTAATTTCATTTCCACGTTCTTGCCTTGCAGGAAAATGTTTCTAGCCCACAGACTAAACAATCATAACAAAAAGTTTCGACTGTGGGTTGCAATATCTTCACGCTACTTGTCAAATTGGAATAAATAGGTTTCTCTTTACTTTGAAATATAATGTAATACACAGCTCATATGAATAGCATGGTTTCATAATTTTAATCATTTGAATTTAAAAATAAATTATTTTTATTTTTCAGGGTGAAAAATACGACGGTCGGCGCGCCGATGTTTGGTCGTGTGGGGTGATCCTATACGCACTGCTGGTCGGTGCGTTACCCTTCGACGATGATAATTTACGTCAATTACTTGAAAAGGTATTTAATCATTTCTTTCTACTTATGTGTTTACGCTAAAATCCTGGAAGTAGTATGTCAAGGAGCTTTTGGTGCGTGGCCAAAATGGGTACTATCCATACATAGTTTAAAGTTTTTTTTTAGGTTTTCCCGCCCTTTATTTTTTATTTTACTAGTTTTGCCAGCGTATTCGCTCGCGCGGATGTTGGAAAATATTCCACGGGAACGTACAGTTTCCGGGATTGAAAGTGTGCTATCTAATCTAGGTAATAAACTATCTTTGTGCCAAATTTTCCGGAACATGCACCCAGACAAAGAGACAAGCGGACAAAAATTATTTGTATTGTAAACATAATTATTACTTATCTATATTTTTTATCAAAACAAAACGATCTTGAATATAAATCAGATTCTATTTAATTAAATCTGGGTGCACGGCAGTGCGCCCGCCAAGTTCGATACTACATTACCTACTCATATTCTATTAAATTCTTGTTTTCAGGTAAAACGTGGCGTGTTCCATGTACCACATTTCGTCCCTCCTGACTGCCAACAGCTTCTGCGAGGGATGATAGAAGTAAACCCTGAGAAACGGATGACGGTAAGAAAAAAAAACCGGTTATGCAGGCTCAAATTAAATTTGCTAGCGAAGCTCAGGCGACATGATGGGAATCGATATCTAAACATGCTATAAGAAAAAAAAACAGTGGCACTCCGGGAGTGCCGACAGAAGTGAAAACAAAACACAAACAGAATACTTTGCAATCACACACTGACATATCGGATATACATTAAAACCGAGTATATCCTGATGACAGCCGAACACATTCGAAGCGGCGTCGTTACGGTAACAGTGGCGCGAATTCAATGGTTTTTTCCCATTTCAAAAAATGCTCAACGCGCCTAAAGATGTTGTCACTTCAAAAAAATGATTTGATGATACATACTTACCAAAATTAACCATCTTTCTCGTCCCCAGTTAGCAGAAATCACCCGACACCCGTGGGTGACAGCCGGAGGCCGTGGAGAGTTGGAACAAGAGCTGCCAATGATGGAGGTGGTCCAGACCAGGGTGCTGCCGTCTGCTGATGCTATAGACCCGGATGTGCTGCAAGCTATCTGTAGTCTGGGCTGCTTTAAGCAGAGGGAGAAGCTTATACAGGAGTTATTGAGTCCACAGTGAGTTTTTTTAGTGTTAATTGTTGCTTTGGTGCAAAAGATTGTAAGTGGGAGCGAGAGAGGGGTTCCAGTATTTCAAATCACTTCTAAAAGTGTTGTGTGTGATTTTAAATGGAGACAACGAATCAGAAAACTTTAGGTAGCTCAAGTACTCAAGTTAGGTTGAGCGGCGTTCTTAGCACGATAGCTGGTAGCAGCTGTATGAGAGTAATCGAGAATCGTGTTACTGGCGAGTATTAACGTGAAATTAAATTTAAAGTAATCCACTTCATTCAAGCTCAAAAACTAGGAAGCAGCGAGATCATTTCTAGGGGCTGTCTTTTATAACTTTTTACGTTCAAATTTTGATGATTATTATCCGACTTTTATAATTTCTCCACAGTCACAACACAGAGAAAGTGATCTATTTCCTGCTGCTGGAGCGCAAGCGGCGGAGACCAGCGCGCGACGACGAGCCGCGCCCCGCCGCGCCCGCCGCGCCGCCCGACCCGCCGCGCAAGAGGCTCGACACCTGCCGGGTAAGGACATTGGTATGGACCTGTTCAATGATGTTCTGGGGAGGGGAGTCTGGGGCTGTACCGTCGCTCGAACTTAACTGTTCAAAAGAAGAGTCACGTAGTGTTTCATGCGCGCCTTTATAGGACGACGTGCGTACTAGGCATGGCGGGCTGATACCAGTCGGGGGTGCGGCGAATGTACAAGTATCTCCCGGGTCCCCAACTTATGGTAGTAGAAGGAATATTGGGGTTTCAGTCGGTAGGAGTCCGACATAACCTTCCGTTCTCCCCAGACGGAGGGTATTCATGACGATTTCCACACTAAAAAAAAGGGAGGGGACTCTTTTTGACTTCTACTGACTTTACCTATCCGAACTATGTTAAATTTTTTTTGGTTGGGAGCAGAAGTAGCTTGCTCGCGCAAAACATTTTGAATGTCGTACTTAGTTATAAATGAATAGGTAAATGAAAC
This sequence comes from Hydraecia micacea, assembly GCA_914767645.1. Lineage (NCBI taxonomy): Eukaryota > Metazoa > Arthropoda > Insecta > Lepidoptera > Noctuidae > Hydraecia > Hydraecia micacea. The sequence continues at coordinate 4,760,919 of OU611804.1, forward strand.
GACATGATATGCTCGGAGATTGTAACAGTCCGGAGTTTAGAAATAGGAGGTGTGGTGTGATACCCCCGTGCCTCGAAAAGCACGTTAAGTCGTTGGCTCTGCGCGTGATCTCTCTATTCCTTATTGCTGTGACCCGTTGAATAACAAACGAGTGAGAACCTAAGATATATAGGCTACTTAGGAAAATTAAATGAAACAAATGAAACAACAAATTGATATGGTGTACAGACGCCAGCACATCAACCTACCCCTAACTGTCAAATTTTCCCAATCAGCATTGAACCTTATGCTTTAGCGATAAAGTTGAAAATCTATTACAGAAATCTGACAGATTGTAGTAGGTTGATGTGCTGGCGTCTGTACATAATAAAGAGTATTCTATTCTATTCTATTCTATGAAAAACTTGCAATAATTTAGCAATGAAATAATTGTTACACTTAAAACTTTTGTGTGTGATGTGTATTTTTTTTTAAAGAACCAGTTGCGTAACACTCTATCAATCTCAATCTGAATAATTTTGAAGGATATTGCTAATCCATTGCTTCATAACAAATTATGTTCGCAAAAAATTTTTGCTCAACAACGTAAATAACACAATGAATGTTGTTGAACTGTCAAAATAAAAGCCATTGCTAGTATATTGCCGCTGTATTGTTCACTTAAGTTGTGTAAAATAAATAATAGATATTTTTTTACCGTCGTAAAGATGATTTTTGTGCTTATTTCATATTTTAGGTAAACGGGCAGTCGGCACACTTTGGTCAAATCAGCGAGGGCTCACCCATAACGCCTCGAAGATCACAGTATAGGTACGAAGTACAAATTCATTCGTTCAAGTTATTCGTTATGAGGGTAAGCACTTAAGTACCGATAAAACGGGGTGAATAGGGATGCAGGGATGAATCGGGACGAAACTTTAAAATGGATTTTAACGTTGATGTAATAAAGTTTTTTGGCAAAAAAAACTTTATTATTATTTAACAATTATTTCAATGTTAAAATCCATTTTAAAGTTTCGTCCCGATTCACCACTGCATCCCTATTCACCCCGTTTTACGGTAGTCATCTACGCACAGAGAGTGATTATATTGACATTATAATTTGGGTGCACGCGGTAGTGTAGCGCTAAGTTCCCAGTAAAACTTTTGTTTGTGTTTGAATGCCAACCAGTTGGTATAAATCAAGGGGGATGCGCTAGGTAGAATGCGAAATTCGAATTCACTGTTTTTTTTTTTAGTTTGCATTGTAGTGTCAGGTTGCATGTTGAACAATTATTAAAATCATCAATATACCTAACCTTCATAGTTCATGTATTGATTGATATTTCATGAAATAGTCAATTAATGGGATTATTATAAACTTAGAGGGTTATATTGATTAATTATTATAATTTTAATTATTGTATTTCTGTATAGTCATAATTGTTACGCTCGCGAATTTTGATCAACATTCAACATGAAACTGACCCGCAAATTGCAAAAAACGTATGAAAAATATAATTTCGCGGGTTACTTTGGTGCTTCCTCCAATAGGTAACACTGTAAAAGTGTAAACTACTCTAGAAACCAAGAAGGTTATAGATAAAAGTGGAGCAGGCAACACTCTAAATACCTAAGTGAAGACTACTGTGGTCGGACCTCTCTTTCTGAATACATACATAATATGACAAAAAAACACATATCACACTTAGGTATTTAAAGTGTTGCCCTCACTTTTATCTATAAGCTTCTTGTCTCGAAACATGGTAAATAAATACGATAAAAACCATTTTTTGTCATGAGTTTATGACAATAGTAGATAGTACAACTAGTGCATGAAAGAAGCCATTTTACCCCGAGACGTTTATGTCCTACCGAGCTGCAGGCGAGGGTGGATATATCGGACACACACGCACACGTTAGAAATATCGGACGATAAAAACGCAGCTCTGTGGCAAGGAATCGAGACGCATTATCGCAATAACGCATCCGATTATCAACCGATAAAACGCGCCTGTGGGGGCACTACTGAATAAATAAATAAATAGTTAAGTACTTCAGAAACTAGTTGGTTCGTTTTGTCATAATTGAGGCCAGTATCATCATCATATTCATCATGCCATTTGTTGGTAGCTACAGTAGATGCTAGATAGTAGTGTGTGTAATATCCGAGGTTTGAGCACAGGTTTGGTCGCAGCAGGTCTGCCTCGGGGCGTCGCGGTGAGGGCCGGAGCTCCCCGCAACTACCCGCCAGCCCTCCTAGTGAGTGTACATTATATATTTTTTATTCTTTGTTATCAAAAGGGGGTTATATCCGCTCGGATATGCCAATATGCCAACCACATAGCTATTAGTACCGTAAAACGGGGTGAATAGGGATGCAGGGGGAATCGGGACGAAACTTTAATGGATTTTAACATTGAAATAATTGTTTTTTTTTGCCAAAAAGGACTCTAATGTGTTTATTATATTATAATTAACGATTAAGTGTCCTTGTTGGCAATAAACTTTATTAAGTACAGCAACGTTAAAATCCATTTTAAAGTTTCGTCCCGATTCACCCCTGCATCCCTATTCACCCTGTCTTACCGGTAAGCCTTTTTGTAACACCTTATACATATAAATAAAATTAAGGAATGCACACAATTTACACTTCTTATCTTTTATTCAGCTGGTCACACTCCACATCGGGTGTCGTCTTTAGGAGGTACACCCGCAACTCCTGGATCACCGTTGGGTATTTATTTAATTTCAATACCAAATCTGAAGGCCATTTCCGTACCTAATTAGAAACGTTCAAAATCCAGTAGTAATCTCATCTCAGCGACAATCAATGTCTATTATTTACATTCTATGTCAAAAAGTTGTAGAAAATGTAGGGAAATTAGAGGTATGTTTACCGACTTAAAAAAAAGGAGATTATGTATGACAGATTAAGACTGAGATCAGACTGTGAACGTTCTTAAAATTACGAGAATTGCCTCTGCTATTTTTCAAATGATAAGTGAGAATTATGAAAAAATGTCCTAACCAAAAAAAAAACATTTTGCATGCATCAATGTTTCACGGAGTTTTGTAAAGCTGTACAAAGATCTTTTAGCGCGTGGCTATAATCGGAACTACAGTCGCCATCTTGTTTTTCAATACATGTCATACGCATTTCACAAATGTTTACTAACAGCGCTCCCATCGTCATTCGAGCGCTAAAAATCCTAGTATTGATTGCCGGGCCGGCTCCACACTTTAGTTCCAAATTTCAAACGAGATGGCGCTGTACATTTACGTCACTATTCTGACTCGCGGTGTCAAGATTCTCCGCCGTTGAACGACCTTCGCGCGGTTTTGTAGCAAAGTCATACTTACCTGGCATAGGGGATACCGTGATCAAGAAGGCGGTTCCCCCAGGGCGAGGCCTTCCCATTGCACTGCGGTTGGGTTGACCCCTGCGATTATCCCTAATGTGGATAACTCGGATGCGTAATTTTTGGTAGTGGGGACTGCGTACGCGCCGTCCCCCTCAGAATTCCCTGTATTAAGAGACAAATAAATCTGTACACAGTAACAGTCTGTGATGTCGTTCTACTCAAAGCAAATCATTGAATTTTTAGGAAATTAACGAACTGCGTAGATTTTTTATATTTACCCCCTTTCTAATATACTTACATTACGTTGTATAGGGTCTGTATAGTTATACAACGCTTAGAAAGAATGAAAATACGAATGCGCAGTTGTAGACCGCGAAATTCAATTTAACTTGATCAAAATATTCGCGACTATAACAGGTACGTATTTACAGAATTATAATCATTCTTTCTAAGTGAGATTTCTACCATAAGAACACATCTCGTATGGAAAAGTGATTATGGTAGAAATCTAACTTAAAGAGGTATATTAATGATTCTAATGACTATAATTCTGTAAATACGTAATATATTATACTCGCGAATCATATTTTGATTAAGATACAACCTGACATTGACCTGGAAATTGCAAAAAACGTAAGAAAATTTAAATTTCTCGGTCTACCACTGCGCATTCACCTTAATGCGTTTGTTTTTTGAGTTTTATCGTTTTTTTTGTTTACTTTTATGCACCTTGTATAAACAAATAAATTAATTTAATTTCAGCATCTCCGTCAGTTCGAGAGCATCATCATCAGAGAGCGAACTCCACAGGACCTACGATAAGTCTAAATATAAGTAAGTTTGAAATATATACTAAATATCTCTTTATCTACGTACTAGCTTCTTCGTCCGCGTGAAATTTCTTGTTCCACCGAGCACCGAGGGTTCCGTAGGTATGTAACTACAAATTTACGTTTTTCAGATATTTTCCTTTACTTGTGCTACATGACATTGCTTCTTGCCAAATTTCATGATTCTAGTTGAACGGGAAGTAGGTACCCTATATGTTTTTGGTTCCCTTGCGAGTGTCAAAATATGCGGCATAAACGGAACATAAACGCCCGTATCTTTTGATTGCGTTGACTTAGAAGTTTGATTTTTTTCACTGCTTCAAGGGATTGCAGCCCTGAGTATTTTATATTAATTTCAACTTGATAACTCCACGCGTTCCTGAGAAAAAGGGTCTTGACATACGGACAACGAAATGATCTTACAAGGGTTCCGTTTTTCCTTTTGAGGTACGGAACCCTAAAAATGATTACAATGACGGGGAGTACAAGTGACTCGGCTTCGTTAAGTGTCTTTTCTCAAATTATTTTGACAACCTTCTTCGAGATAAATCGAAATTGCTGTACTGGCCAAATACATGCGAGCAGCGGCCGGGAAAAGTTATATGAAAATCCATTTCTGTCGTGGTTTAGCGGCCAAATAAATTACATAGTAGGTAATCTCATATCTGTCGTGTAATTTAAAAATGGAACGATCTTTTACTCCGAAAAATTGCAACCAAGGAGGTAACTTATCAAAGGATTTATTTAAATTTCGAACTGGCTTGAAAATAGAAACCTGTTTATTGAAAAAAAAAAAACCAATAAACACTATAACGCGGGAAAAATTATTGTTGTTCGTTGTTCGTCATTGATTTTGAAAAGTATTTGACAATAAAGTTCTGCCTAGGTACAGTGGGTTATATGAGTTATCTGACCCACCCTATAAACGAAGGAATTTGAACCCTCTGCCTGTAACATTAAGAGTTATTTCATTTGTATGAGTTTATCAGACTAGCGCTACTCGGTAATATTTTCGCCTAACTTGTAATAAGTGGGTAGTTGAAAGACAAATATGCGTATTCATTATAAAACTAGTATTCAAATGTTACTAAAAATACGGGTAGGAAAATAAAAATGAACCGTCACAATAATAAAGCTAAAAGCCAGTCTACGCACAATTGCAGTGACTACGCGTGAATATGTTTTACCTTGCCTTACTAAATTGTGAAAACAACGTCTTTTTCCAAGTTTTTAATTTATTTTTTATAGTTTTATTATCATGTCTCAATTGAGTGATTATTTAAAATACAAAATAATCTATTTGCACGAGGAGAATGTTGGCATCAGAAAGATTGCTAGAAGACATAATATTATAGCAGTAAGTGTATTTTTCTAATTTTATACTTTGTTTTTATACCTAACTATTCCTTATGCCGTGACGTAAGCAAACATATTTTTTATAACGTATAGTGACACCTGTTTCATTTCTTTGTTTCACAGAAATACAGTCAGATTGTGGTTAAAACGTAAACCCAATAGAAAACTTGTGGGGTCAAATGATTTTAAATTGGGATTCATCAGAAGTCAGGAGAATTTGGCGCAACTTGTGATTTCAACGTTCTCATGAAGAGTAAGTGATGCTTGCTGGAACATGGTGTGCGGCATGCGAAGCCGCTTGCAACAAATTGTGGAAAGACATGGTGCTCCATTTCGCTATTATGATATCACCACCGCCCGCAGTCAACAATACTTACTTACGTGTCAGTGTGTGTGTTAAATAAACTGTTGTCATCATAATTTCTATGGAAGTGTTTCATACAATGAATAAGCAGGTCCTTTTTACGATCATAACCATATTTAAAACTAAAAATACTTAAGTAGAAAAAAATTATAAAGTAGGTAAAACATCAAAGTATTTAGTGCTATTTTTTCACTTATATTTTAGTAATTACTATTTTCTAAAAAAATATTTTCACTTATAGTTTAGAAGTAGGTAAGTATGATAGTTAATGTGGTGATGTTATTGTTATAAAATAGAAATACCTATATATATTTCTAAACATATAACATGTTGATTCACTACATGTAACTGATTACTTACCTACTTAAAAATAAAAATGGGTATTTTATAGACATTGTTGAAACGAAGAAACAAAAATTCAAGCTTATCATAGAATACCTTATATTTAAAACAAGTAATTAATTTTGTAAGTGATTATTTTGTATTTATTTTGAATAAAATCGTTATCATAATCATTATTGTTTTTTATTTCTCATGTTAGGTATTTGTTTTTAAATAGTTCATTTAAATTAACTATTTTAATTTAATATAAATAATGTTTTGGATTCAAAAAACATAATTGAATATTGTAAACATAAAGCTACAAGAAGTGGAAAGTTTGTTTTGAACTCGCAACCATGTTGCTATAGGTTCACTGTTGCAACCACTAGACCAAATCGACTTAACAAGTATCGTTGAAATTAACAACTCCATCATGTGACAAAACAGTATTCAAAAGCTTACCTACCCTAAGGTTACGTGTTAAAGATCAAATTGGCATAACTGTATTCTATAATATTTACCTACCTTGAACAAGTCGTTCTATATAGTTCGTGAAGCTCGAAATCGAATAACACATTTATCTAGGTACTGCTAATTGCAGAAGGTTCAAATTCGTCTAACTTTTAGGTGGGTCAGCTAACACATATAACCCACTGTACTACTTAGTTTTAATTTCCGCGCGTTATTTGAGAAAGTACTATACAAGCCTTGGCCACAATTAGGTATTGATGGACTTACGTATATGTGCCTCGGCTTCGCTTCGGCCCACATTTACACGTTCATCCGTCAATGCCTCTTTTGCTGGCCGCTGCAGTAATGTACTATTTTTACACCCGTTATATAATAACACCTTTTCCTTGTGAGACGATTTCTGTTCTACCCGTCAACTCGTACCGCAAGCCGCGTGATGCAACTTCGTTCCAAAAATCTACAGCCTTTTTGATGGTGATCTTTAATTAGTAACTATCACCACAGGTGGCGAGCCTGGTGAAGCGGTGATTATAATAAACGAATCACCAATAATGGGCTCGTCCGTGGCCGTGCGACCCAAAGAGTACTATAAGATACCGGGTAAAGAGTGCCCTCTTACGCAATTTTTATGCAATCCAGCGCAGTGGCGCCATCTACAATTTGTATCCAAACTAACCAGTCTATAGCTAGCTATAAATAGTGAATATATTGTACTGCCGTTTTAATTAAAAAGGGCACAACTAACATTTTTCATGAAATTGAGTTATATATATATCTGGATAGGCCTTTTTTCCTGATTCCGGATATATACAATAACTCAATTTCATGAAAAATGTTAGTTGTGCCCTTTTTAATTAAAACGGCAGTGTAGGTACTGGTCGGAATATTCGTTGGTGTAAGCGCATATCAAAAGTAACAAAACCAGAGGACAGGATCTGCTTTTACTAGTTTTCTTACCATTGATATGCGGTTGACATAGGTACACATGCAGGCTAGTCTTTCATAGAAAGGACGAGAAATGAAAGTCTAATGTTTTAGTCATTTTTTATTTTTATAATGTTTATGCTTATCATAATACAATTGTGCTGATAATTTTGTTTCATCTTCTCCATTATAGGTAATCTTTCCCGTTAAAATACGATTAATGGATCTACACCAACTATGTAGTATGACACTAACTGTTAAATTAAAGAAATACTCTTTCAACTTTTCTTTATGAATAGTACACTTAAAAGGGGTATCCACTAAAACATCTGCAAACGAATTTATTGTCCCACGTACATTTTGTTTAGGAACAGTTTTTTTTAAAAAAGATTCTGTCATATTTTGCAGGTCATGGAAATAATTTTGTAATAGCTCATTTGGATAACATAACCATTTTTTATTATTATATTCTTTAGCTTTTATAAAACTATTATTAGTAATATTTTCATTGTTCTTATCTAAAAGGTCTTGTCTGCAATGTTTACACGATTTCACAACATTTTTTAAACACTTAGTCAGGACCCAACCACATACTTACATAGTTTCTTTGACCAGCATCGGGCTCTTTGGAGTAATCAATTAATACATCGGCAGTAAAATTAATTTTGTCTTCCTCGGGAACATCAGTCGCATCTGGTTTTTCAGTGACGTAAAAACTAAGCGTTTGTAGGCACTTGTTGGTGTCCTCTTCGCAATTTGCCCTTTTGGAATGAGGTGTATTATAATTATTTAATAGAAGTGCTTTAAATGCCCCTTCAAATGATATTGTATTTGGGGCATTATTTCTTGCTCCATAGCTTCTGATGTTCCCAAAAAAGTTTTCTACAGGGTCCTGATTAAAATTACGTGTTAATATTGCATCATAACCATATTTATCAAACAACACCTTGCAAATTGCTTCCATGCCTTCAATAGTTTTAATTAAATTCTTTACAGATGGTATAGTCGTTTCCACAAATTGTACTTTATTAAGAGTAACCTTTTTTTGAATAAATTTCACAGTTTTTAATATTTCCTTAGATTTTAGCCATAGTTGGTGGTGAGGTGAGTGCCTTCTAATCGGCCCTTTATAAATTTTACCATTGGGTATTGCAAAACTGCTAACATTTAATGCATCAAACAAATTGTCTAGTAACAAAGTTATCTCTATTAATTGTTTGCATTCTTCGGGCAAATCTCCTCTAGCTATTAAGTGGTCTGTTACCACAGCGAAACTGTGGCTAAAAATTTGCGTTGCGGACTTCACCCTCATTTTATTAATTTTTTCAGGGACAATGTGCTCTTCTGTTATTTTATTTAGCAGTCGTAGCTCCCCTTTGGATTTATCTGCAGCATACACCTGCTGATAATAGTCCCACTTAACAATATTATTTTTATTATTAGAGGTGTACGCCATATCCTTAGTGAGTAAATTATTTCTTATTCCTTTAATTAAATGGGGAGCATCGAACAACGGTATAATCTTCTGACCATTTACCGTGAAAAAATCATGGCGCCACTCTTTGCCTAGCCGCAAATACCTCGCTCTGGTGTCATTAATTAAATCTGTTATTGCCCCTACATTTACGGAGCTCTGATCACAAACAGTGTTAATAATAATTAATCCCGATTTTTGCACCTCTAATGCTACACATTTTATGAGTGTTTTAAGCTCTACTTTTTGTAGGGCATTGGTAAAATAATATGCTACTGGCTGTTTAAAATTGTGTTTTAAACCTTTCACCATGAAAACGAGAGCGTGGTCGGCAAATTTGGTGTCTTTGGTGGTGGCAAAACCCTCAAATGCATCTTTCTGCTTATTATAAAATATTTGAGGTGTCAGAGACATTTCGTCAAACATGAGACTGCACAAACGATCAGCAGTATCATTTTCCAGTACAGTTTTCTTAATTCTATTGAATACAATACTATTTATGCCAGGACACAGTTTAATTTGACTTAGCAAACGTTTCATTGCCTTTGTCGAAGGTAATGTAAAGTATTTATAAAGTAAAGAATAGGCCTTTGGACTTTTCTTATACATAGACAATGCAAGGATTTTTTCATCCATAGTAAACCGCCTACCTTTGGATTTTTTTGCGGATTGCAGTTGCATATGGAGAAATAGCTGGGCAGGCGTTTTCAAATTTTTCACAACTTGTTGGAATGCAGCAACTTGGGATAATTTAGCAGCATTTGCCAGTCTTGACTTGAAAGACAGGCCTCTCTTCCGCAAACGACTTATCTCGGACCGCAATTGTTTCACTTTTGTAGAAAGGGCTTTCACTCCGACATAATTATATGTCAGTGAACTCTTAGTAGAATCTGGAAAAAACATCTTAGATAATTATAATATTTCATAAGTAGGTAAGTACCTAATATAAGTAATATTGTTTTGAAACTTGCTACAAGAAAATAACATTTACCCATTCTAATTGTTTTTCTTAAAGATCCGCTAGCCTTGCTGTAATTGTGATCCATCATTACTGCAGATGCAGTGACAGTGTCATGAATTGTGGCTGAAACATAGTAATGGATAATTCATAGAAATTTCATAAGCAAATTCCCTACCGAATTTGGTTTACCTACTATACTGTACTAAGTACGTATATATTATCAATATGTGTAAGAACTGACTTCAGCAGGCCTACAATGTTCCAAAATTATTATATAGGTACCTACTGTTCAGTAGCAAAGGGTAAATTTTTGTAAGAGGTAAGCCGGAGTACATATCTTCAATATGATTATATTATTTGTCTATAGAATACTGACTGTACCATTTTTCAAAGGGAAGCACTGCTACTGTTTATATTTGGAAAGAAAACGCTTTAGCAAAACTGACTAAATTTTACCTGTATTTGTAGGATGTAAATTGGAAGGTTGACTGACAAGACTAATATCAGGTTCCCTGGCCGATGTGTCTGAAATCACAATAAAAAATAAATTAAAAACAATAAAAAATAGTTTTTCGTATAAAACAGATTTTAAAGCGGTTTTCGCCATAATTTAGAGAATTTATTCTAGAAGGTTTATGTGTATAATACATTTATATTTAAGTTAGATATAGCACAAAAATACCTATGTTTTGAGATGCCATCATCACTAGATCGAATCCGAGCAAAGCAGTGCCAGGTCCCTAGTTAAATATTGCATTAACTATGTATACGAAACGAGCAGGGCTTCTACAATGTTGTTTTATTTTTATTTTAGCCCATCTCTTGCAAAATTATTATATAGCTACCTACAGTTCATGTTTGGAAAGAAAAAAGCTTTATCAAAACTGACTTAAGATCTTTACCTGTATTTGTAGCATGTAAATCAGAAGGTTGACTGACAAGACTATTATCAGGTTCCCTGGCCGATGTTCCTGAAATCACAACAAAAAATAAATTAAGAATAATAAAATATTGTTTTTCGTATAAAACAGATTTTAAAGCGGTTTTCGCCATAATTTAGAGAATTTATTCTAGAAGGTTTATGTGTATAATACATTTATATTTAAGTTAGATATAGCACAAAAATACCTATGTTTTGAGATGCCATCATCACTAGATCGAATCCGAGCAAAGCAGTGCCAGGTCCCTAGTTAAATATTGCGACCATCCGTTCCATCACAAAGATAACTGATGTCACTTGGAAAGCTGCCACGCTAAAATGGAACTGGGCTGGACACATCTGCCGCATGTCAGACGAACAATGGGCCAAACTAACGACCCAATGGGTCCCTCTTAATGGCAAACGACATCGTGGCAGGCCCAGACGGAGAAGGTTGTATATATAACATATATATACATCAATAACAATACGATACATATATAGGTTGGTATGGTTACAATTATTATTATTAAGTAGGTACTTTCAAAGAGCCTTTTATTTCATAGTAAGGGTGATTTATGTAAGTTTACACTGACTAGCAGTTGACCATGCATATTTAATTTCCAATAAATTACATAGGCTTGGGTACCTACTGTATGACAAAGAGACCATAATTATAATATTATTAGGTACATAAGTTCAATATAATAGTAGCAATAGCTAAAAGTTTCAGTAGGTATTCAGATTCTAAGTCTAAAAGAATTGTCATACTAACCATGTAAATGAAGTGATGGAACTGCCAATGCATTTAACCGGTTATTACGGTTTCGATCTCTCGCAGTAAAATGAATGTCACAAACCAACTTTGTTTGGTAATACTCATAATCAACTGCTGTTTCTAGTTTTCCACCAACAAGATTGACCCAAGCCTTAAAACGCTCAGGGAACTTCTCAGCATTTGGAAAACGATGCATTGGGACACCTGAAATTGGAAAGATAAAAGAGCTGTAGGCTATTTGAATAGTTGTTGTTTTAGCTTTGAACAAATTGTTGTGCCTTCTATGGAAATCCATGGATGTGTGATATATTACCTATGCAAACCTTGAATACTTAAGATGTATCATTGTTAACCCCTACCATTAAATGGGATACTTAAAACATTAAATCAAACAGCTGTTAGATTCTTTTTCTTCTGTTTAGAATCTAAAATATTCATGTTCCTTATCTGCTATTTGACCACTGCAACCCAATATTTGCATTTTTTTTTTACTGATATTCAATTAATCAACCTGCATCTTTACATTGGAAGCTAACCCGATTAGGAAAAGACCATGTACAGTGCAAGTCAAGAACTATTATTATCTATATTAGCTATACTGCCAATAATGGTTGCCTTTTTTCTTTTTTCCTTTTAAAATTCGAATTAAAAAAAAAACCTATGATATTAAACATAATTATGGTGATGATGTTGTGATATATATTAAACTTACCACTGGGAGCACAGCCAAATGAACATAACTTAGGCATTTTCAAAAGAAATGTTGATAAAACTTAACAACACAAAGCGTCCTTTCGCGAATTTGTTGAACACAATTCAACACGTATTACGGGCCGGAGTCACCAAAGAAAGACGGAGGAACTTAAAGCTCAACTCGACGCAATTTTTGGAAGATTTCACAACCGAAATACAAACGAAAAATGGAAAAGATCTACAAACATGCGCATACGCAGAGAGTAGCTACCATATTATTATATTTTGATATTTTGCGGAATTCGCCGGAACCGGAATTGACAATTCTTCTTTTGACAGTTACCAGTTAAAAAAATAACAGTACATAAATAATGTCTTATATATTTTCGTGTTTGTAAAAATATTAAAACATGCTCAATTAAATAATAAAATGTGAAATAAATATTTTTACGGTAAATTTGTCATAAAATTTAAAATAATGTTTTTTTTTTTATTACAGTGACATCTGTTGAGATATTATATTAAACTAAACCTAAAGTTTTAGAAACAAAATGTAGATGGAGCCACCATCTTTTGATCCAAGCGAAATATATGTAACTGTCCCCCCCCTGGTGCGACCGCACAGTCCTTCGCAATCACATCGAGGTATGTGCATGGTAGAGAGAGCGACAAGTTCTACGGTCATCACTGTTTTTTTAAACATTTCATTAATTTCTATCAAAGTATCCGTTACCCATATCCACGCGAATACCATACCATACTCAAATCCTTTCCATTTTATCAACTAGTGTCATCATTATGCAAATATGCACTTATGTAGTATTTAAATACCTACGAGTAGTAGTGTCATTCTCTAAACGTCACTCCGAAATTCGAACGCTGTCTCGTTGTGAATCCGCGATGATTTGCTATAAAAACAAATTAATTCGCTTTCGAATTGTGTCCCCGACCCTTGCTCGAGCCAGCCCGCGCCGCTGAGCCAGTAGTTCTAATTTCGTCCCCAAATAATACCGATCCAGCCTGTCCCTTGCTGCCCTCTCCCAGGGACGCCCTAAGCCGAGGTCCGTACCCCACAGGAGGGGGTGCCCTTAGCGTGTAGTCGCTTAGTTTTTAAGCCCTGGCTGGAGGCCTTAATTTTTGAGGCATCCACAGGCAAGCCCTGTTAAGCAGACGACAACCTCATAGGTTGAACTGCGAGATACCATTCCCCGAAAAAAAAAATATCGTATTGTGTGCGCTCCCTAGAGTGAGGTTCCAAGTGAACTTTATAGACAGATTTTTACTGTATAGCTCTACAGATAATTTTTTGACGAGATTTCTGAGGTCTGGGAAAAAGGCGTAAGGTTATGGTTATAAATTGGCTATAATAATTTAATTATGATTTCCACAGTGCGAGAAAGGTCATCTCTACCGGGTCCAACGAGTGGTAATCAGTCGCCTGGGCAGCCCTCACTGTTCCCCAATCTGGGTACTATTCAAAGTAAGTAAATCACCTTCAGCCTTTTAGGTAAACAAACTGGAAACCAGTACTCGTAGTGATATCTTTTGTTTACTTACCTAAAAATAAATATAAGGTCCCATTAAAATAGATGGACAAACTTTTAGAAATCATTCAGACCACCAAAATAAGGACGATGGTAAAAAAATATAGAGCCAGCTTACGAAACTGAAGACCGATGATGGCAGGATCATATTCGCCAAACCTGAGCTGTTGAGTGAGATCGAGAGGTTCTATGGACAGTTGTACACGTCAACAACTTATAAGAAAAACGCATTAGATACTTTACAAGAATAATAATCATTTAAATGTCTCACTGATGGTAGGCGTGTGTTGGATCATTCGGTTCCCTACAAAATGGTTGAGCTGGATGGTGCTGATCCACGCGTCATGTTCGTGAACGGGCGCCGTCGGTTGAGACTGGTCATCTCTTAACTGCCAAGGCTTATTTTTAATCTTATATTTTGAATTGTTTCTTCAATTGTGTGTTTTTTTTACATTGTTCTCACATATAGAAGCATCAAGAATACTCGTAATGAACCCAGGATTTTGTAATATCTTGATCTAAAAGAGTGTCCATGGAGTTTCTTGCCCGTTCTTCTCCATAGAGATCTATGTTTTGGAATGGGCAACTAGCTTCAACTTTCTTGACTAACTGACCGACTATCCTAACTAATATTATAAATGCGAAAGTAACTCTGTCTGTCTGTCTGTCTGTCTTTTCTTCACGCCTAAACTACTGAACCGATTTGTGTGAAATTTGGTACAGGATAAGTGTGAACCCCAAAAAAGGACATAGGCTACTTTTTATTCGACTTCGACTTCGTCTGCGTCCGCGATAACCGACATATACGCGGACGAAGTCGCGGGCAAAAGCTAGTTAAGTATATCATTTTGACAATTCAAAAGTTCCTGTACATGGTTTAATTGAAATAAATGCTTTGAGTTTGAATCAGCAAACGAAAATACACTAATGTGCCGGCAATTTATTTTTTGAAAGTGCGCGCATGTAGCGACACGAGAGCTGGGAGACAAATTTGTCGGCGGGTTTGGATGTAACTGTCGCCCAACTATTGGTTGCAATGCAAGTGCGCGCACTACGACAAAGAGTTGCCGGTTGGCCAGTTACCACTCAACCGAAAATCGATAACTAGACACGTTAAAATAATAAAAAAGATTTGACGTTTTTTTCTTAAGGGTCAACTACTTGAAGTATGAGTTGAGAAAATGTGTTATATCGTTTTTGGATATCGATTCGAAACCAATCACATCTGTGAAGTTTACACAATAAAATACAGATTTTTGAAACTGATAATTCAAGTCCACCAACAGCGGTCGATGACCCCACAAAAAATCGTTCTTTTTGTATTTTTCGTACATCGTACATCGATAACCATCACGTCTGCAGATTTTCGATAGGTAATGTAATTTGACCCTTGACCCTGTATATCATAGAAGACCTACACTGGTCCGGTTGTTCTGTTCCCAGGCGTGGCCCCCGGCGCCGTGTGCCCGGGCGGGCCGTGCGGCGGCGGGGCGGCGGCCCCGTGGCGCGTGCGCCTAGCGACCATCAAGAACTCCTTCCTCGGCTCACCGCGCTTCCACAGGAGGAAAATGCAGAGTACGTATTCCTTTAATAAGGTTCATTGATCGTTATATGTAGTTAGGAGGGATAGCCGCACGGGTCGATCGATCTGACCTCTACAACCATAACCCAATTATAGGGTAATAAGACGACCTCCACAATCGAATTACTGGGTAACACGATACCCCTTGGTAAGACTGCGGGGTAATTGCGTAAAACACTATCAGCAGCAATAGGTTTCATTTTGACAGTTAAACAACATTCATTGCGTTATTTACGTTGTTGAGCAGACACATTTTTCGAACATATGAAGCAATGGATTAGCAATATCCTTTAAAATTATTCAGAATGAGATTGATAGTGGGGGGGGGGGTGGGGGTGACATAATGAGGGTGCTGGTTGTCGGACTTTCGGGCTTCTGACGACCCGTAACGACTTTCCTTATTACCATCCATTCCTTATTATCATCATTAGAAGGCTAAAAGTCACACAAAGAGCAATGGAGAGGGCTATGCTTGGAGTTTCCCTGCGTGATCGAATCAGAATAGAATAGAATAGAATAATATTTATTGTAAAACATGAGTATACATCAAATAATATGTGCAAGGTCTTAAAATAACAGGTAGATCTGCATGTTTTGCCATTTATGGCGTACAAAACAACATATTTTTGGCTTAGAATAAACCATAAAAAATTAAAAATTTGAGTCTACAGAAATGAAGAGATCCGCAGGAGAACCAAGGTAACCGACATAGCCCGAAGAATTGCCAAACTAAGTGGCAGTGGGCAGGGCACATTGCTCGCAGAACAGATGGCCTATGGGGCCGAAAGGTTCTGGAGTGGCGACCGACGACCTTGTGAAGGCCGCAGGAACCCGTTGGATGCGAGAAGCACAGAACCGGTCGAAGTGAAGGTGCTTGGGGGAGATCCAGCAGTGGACGTCTTTCAGCTGAAATGATGATGATGATGATGAAATATCATCATAGAATACTTTTATAAAGTCATTTAAAAACCTTAATCTCTCCACAGCGTCATCAGAAGAGGTCCACTTAACTCCCGAATCGTCTCCGGAACTGACGAAGAGGTCGTGGTTCGGTTCCCTCCTCTTATCAGCTGACAAGGAGGAGACCTTCACCGCCTTGGTGAAGGGCAAACCCCTGGCTACCGTCAAGGCTGACTTAATACATGCTTTTTTGAGTGTAAGTACCTATTATAAAACTGTCAAAACAAGTGTCAAATTAAATTTTTCAGACAGGCAAAAACACATCGGGAGTAGGGAAAACTGTCAAATTATGTGGCCAGTCAATCTTAGTTCGGACCCCGAACTAATCTAAGGTGCAATTCTCGTAATTTTAAGAACGTCCACAGTCTGATCTCAGTCTCAATCTGTCAAAAATATTACCAGTTTCCCTACATTTTGACAAGTTTTTGACATTTGTTTGTCGCCGAGATGAGACTGCGACTAGATTTTGAACGTTTTAAATTACGAAAATTGGCCATCTGACTGTGAACGTTCTTAAAATTACGAGAATTGCCCCTCTCATGTCCTTAAGTAGTAGGACTTCGTGCTAAGGATTTAGGCCTCCGGAGCCGCCCTAAAGTTCGAATCGGGCTGTACCTATTCAAAACCATATTTTGACGGTAACATTAAACTTTCAGATAGCAGAATTATCCCACAGCGTGCTGAGTCCGATGTCCTTTCGCGTGGAATACAAGAGAGGATCAAACGCACCCGCCATGTTCCAAAGACACGTGAGATTTCAGGTAAGAACCTTCTCTTTCAAAAGGTTAATGAAGAAGGATAAGGGAAGGGAAACCGGCAAGTCCTAGAACCAAAAATTCGAAGACATATATGTGACATCCGCCAACCTGCACCGGGCCCGCGTGGTGGATTACGACCCGCTCCCTCTCACCGAGAGGAGGCTTGTGTCCCAGCAGTGGGAGTATAATAGGCTGGATTATGTTTAGTTTAATCATTTGTATAATGTTGTTTTAGGTCGACATTTCAACAATAACGAAAGCTCCCGGGGAGAATGGCAAGGAGTATTTATATGCTATCACCTTTACGTTGCTATCAGGTAAGTTAAGAGTTAAAACGGATGCCCTAAGCCAGCATTTTAATCTTCATTTTTGTAATCTTGATAAATAGTAATTGATTATTTATTGTGTATTTTAATTTTATTTATTTATTTTCATGTCCAAGTAAGTACAGCAATTTAGTTTTTCAGCATAGAAATATCTGAGTGCAACAGTATTTTGTTGATTTCAGTGATATTGTAATTTCCTGTATTGGTTTACCTAAGGGTGAAAATGTGATCGTTTTCGATTTTCCAAGATCGTAACTGATTTTTCAACACACTTGCTCGTAAAGTGGCTCATAATGAACCGCTTTTAGGTCCATAATGCAGTGTATTAATAAAAATGCGTGCTTTTTACTTTACGTTACGGCACTAGTGCTATAACGCCACAGATAACTATTAAATTTACTAGTCGGAGCTCGGAGATGTGCGTTTTTTTTTATCTCATCAAAGAGACTTCATGCCAAAAGGAATCCGCGAGCTATATTTCACTTTTTTTTAAATAGTCTGAATTGTCCTTGGCCCCAAAATGAACAAAAATTTATTTACCTTAAGGTGAATGCGCAGTTGTAACCCGCGAAATTCATTTTTTCTTACGTTTTTTGCAATTTTCAGGTCAGTGTCTATGATTCTAATTACCATAATTCTGTAAATACATATCTATTATAGTTGCGAATCATATTTTGATCAAGATACAACCTGATACTGACAAGTCGCGTGCTAGTGGCGTCGCAAGACGCGTGCAAGTCACATCGCAAGTCGCGACGCAAGTCGCATCGCTCGAGGCCGTGAAAAGGGCCTTACAGCAACATTAATGTTAATATTAAAACCTCATCTTTCAGGTAACATCCGCCGCTTCCGGCGAGTGTGCGAGGTGGTGCAGTCCGCCGTGTGCCGCGCGCCGGGCGCCGGCCGCGCGCCCGCGCTGCACCCGCCCTCGCCGCGCGCGCAGCGCAGGAACATACACCCGCATGGTAACACACCTACACTCTACTTCATAACTACCTATAATTATTTATCTATATATATAAGTACTTAAATGTATGTATGTATTTATTGTGTATATTATGTAAATGGTACACCACAGACTACCTGCAGAACCGATGGCCGTTGGGGTAGATCTAGACGTGTTCTTTAGTGGAGACCGCGAATAGGCAAGCGTTAGGGTAGGACGCCCTCAGGCTAGGTGGAGCGACGATCTTCGCAGTGTGACTGGTAGCAGCTGGATGAGAGTTGCTAAGATCGAGCTAAATGGCGTGCAATTGAAGAGGCCTATGTGTATCTAGTGAACTGCTGTGCTGTGTGGTGGTCCCACCTTACGTTTACCGATTCGCGGTGCGGGCGAAGCCTGCCGGGATAGCGGGATTGTCCGAAAGGGTTACCGCTACCCCAGAACATAAAGGGCTCAAGCCCGGTTTCCACCGCGAAAGAGTAATGAGCCGGAAATGGCTAAGCGGAGCGGACTTCTTTTACATGAAATAGGTTTGCGTTTCCACCAAATAAGAGTTTAGTCGGCTGATTCTCTCTGGACATGAGCGAGCTCATTTTTACTCTTTTTGCCCGCTGAGTCATTTCCGCTCGACTCTTTGTTGGTGGAAACACATGTAAGCAGTTTTCTCTTGCGAGGTAAACGAAGTCATTAATGAGTCCGCTCCGCTCGCGGTGGAAACCGGGCTTAAGGAAGGAACATGGGTGGGTTTTAGTCAGTAAGAGTCTGACACTCCCTTCCACTCCACCCAGAGCGGGAGGGGTCATTTGATGGTTTCGGAATCCACAAAAAAAAAAACCTTAACGGTCATCGGTTCTACGGCTAATAAGGCCGGCCCATTGCCACTTCTGCTTGGTTATTCTGTCACGACAACTTTGGTTCTGCCGGATCACCACGTTACGGGAGAAAGTGAACAAAAAGCCTTAACTCCTTCTTTCTATGTTTTTCAGCGGCTGGCGAGATTCCAGATAGTCCAGAAACTCCACATCAGCAGTCAGACCACGACAGTGACTCGTCAGTGTTCGACACTATCAAGAGTCCCACGAGTCATAATTCTATAGACCAACTTGATCAGGTAAAAATTGATTTTATAAATTTTATAATAAAAAGTTGATGAAATAGAAAAAAAGAAAAACAGGTTTAATTGTCACAGAAAAACGTGTATACAAAATAAGTAGGTAGTAGATTGTACAACTAGTGCATAAAAGAAGCCATTATACCCCGAGACGTTTATATCTACCCGAGCCGCAGGCGAGTGTGGATAGTTATGTCGAGGAGCCGAATAAAAGTCAGAAAGAACGCTAAGCGAAAAGCGAGAACTAAGTATGAAGTGGCATGGACGAGCGATGGGATTCGACGCGATGGCTCGGGGCCGAAATTTTTACGCGGACGAAGTCGCAGGCAGAAGCTACCTAGTATAATATAAAGAACTGAAACTATTTTCTAGATAAAGTAATAGGAACTTTAACACAAAACCTTATAAGTACAGAATACTTAACACAATAATATGCGAACTCACTAAAATGACACGTGAGCACATAAATTTGGCCGTAAAGTTCGTTAATAGCTTTCATTTTGACAGTTCAACAACATTCATTGCGTTGTATAGGTACGTTGTTGAGCAGACACATTTTTCGAACATATGCTGCAATGGATTAGCAATATCCTTCGAAATTATTCAAAATGAGATTGATAGTATGTTACGCAATTAGGGTGCAGTATTTAATTTAATCTCTAATGTTTCAGAACGGTACTCATCCACTCGGGTCAAGTTCGTCGGTCACAAGCGGTTCCAGTGGATACAAAGTAAATATATATATATATATATATACTTTTTCATATTTTAATTATTATTATAAATAATTTTTATTAAACTTTATTATTAATAACGATAAAAGATTAAATAGAGCACAATAATTAATGAGTGAACATTGCGTTCTGAATGATAAAGTGAATGAGTGAGTGAGTTAGTGAATGAAAGTATAGAAGAATGAACATGTGAATGAACGTGTGAGTGACGGAATTTCATTCTTAGGTAGTTAGATATTTAATTTTATAAAATGTGCTTCACGCTTAATTAAGTATATTCTTCACAGGAAATCAAGTAATTGATTGAATAAATTGTATAAATGTGGAAAAATATAATAAATGGAGGGGAAAATAACGGGTGTAAAAAGATGCTTAACAAAACCGAGTCAGTTATACTTGATATATTTTTCGTACAGTACCTTATGGTGACATACTATGCCATAATAATTCCAGTGTAAGAGAGAGACGGAGTTATATGTGATCGATAGCAGCATCCCTTTTTCGCACTGGAATCATGATGGAATTAAGCCATCATAATACGGCCCTGGGAACTTTATGTTGACGGAGATATTGAAGGTCGAAGTTCCAACTTTTTCAAGTAAATAGTGATTTTTAATGCCAAAAAAAATGTTGCTTAGTTTGGTGTACAGAATGTGTATAATTATGACAGCTGTGTATCAGCCTGTATATCAGTAATTTTGTTTCTCTTCCTTGTGAACCTCTCATCTATTCCTCGAATGGAGTGACTGAACGAGTGAACGATTGACTGACTCTTCTGGTGTGATTTCCTTACTTATTGAACGATGGAATGACTGGGTTAAATTCAGGAATGAACTTCTGAACTAGAGACCTATTGAACCATGGACTGACTGAATGATGGAATAACTGGATGTGATTCACGAATGAACTGAATTACTGGGTTTGATTGACAAATGAACTTCTGACCTAGAGACTTATTGAACGATAGAATTACTGGGTGTGATTCGTGTTCATGAATGAACTACTTGATGATCGAATGACCGAGTAATTTGAGTAAGGTGTCGAGTATCCCATGCCCCGTACTGTGCTTACGTAACTGCAAGGCAAGTAACAAGGCTCCGCCCGGCAGCAGGGCGCGCGAGGGCGCCGCGCCGCAGACCCGGCCTCCGCCTCCCTCGACCACGAGATTATGAGCTGCGGCAGAGATCTGCCAGGTTTGTCACATTTCTATTGTCTTTTTATTTTTATATGTAGAGTCAGGGAAATATATAGTTTATCACATTGACACACTACGTCAACTTGATTGTGTTATAGATATTTCAAACAACTGTCAAAGAATGAAAGTTGTGTTATTTGAATAGGCGAACAATTTATGTTGTACGTAAATTATATAAAAAAAAAAAAACGTTTTCCTGACTGTACCAACCAAATAATGCTGGCATCTGTAGTTATTTTAGGACACATTTATTAGTCAATAATTTGGACAATTAGTTTTAAAAAAATTACTTAATTTTCTCCTTTAAACAATTCTTTCAGTTTCCATCTCTCTTTTTGTATCTAGATATTAGTATTTCGAATTGTTACATTATAACGATCTAACAGTTTGAGTTTGACCTGATGATATAATTATTGGCATGATTTAAAATTAGTAGTTTTAATTTTTTAGGTCTGTAAGGTATAAAATTAAAGGTAGTTATAACTAAAGTTTTTAAGAGAACGGGAAAAAAATCCAATAAAATCAAATCACTCATCCCATAGAATCACCATTACATTCACGCCCCGATTCACAGGCACCCACACAAAGCGTTCCTCATCAGAATGTCGCGAGGCAACATCCTCGCCTCGACGCGGACTCGACAGCCGCGACAACTCCATCAAGGACGAGCTGCGACGCAACAACTCTCTGCGCGACAATCGCCGCGACTTGTTGCAACGCGACCGAGATGTCGCACCGCCTACTACGTCGATTGCGTGAGACTAATCTTAGTAAGTTTTGGCGAATTGTGATGGGGAATAATGAAAAATGAAAAATTCCCCCTTTTTGAGGTAATTGCTTGGCAGATGACAGACAAACGCAGTGTGAACTACCTATATGAGAATAGCTAAAAAATATTAACGAGTCAGCCACTTTGTGGGGTAATTGGGCTTGACAGACAGCAAGAAATCTAATCAAGATAGCTAGTGCCATGGTTAAAATATTAGCCGCAACAAGGTACCTATGAGAGATGATGATGAATCATGTATGGTGTTGTCACTCGAGACTACATGACCCTAAATGACGGTTGAAATCCGTCATTTTAAAATATTGAATTAATAAATTAATTAATCGAATTAGCGAATTGCTTGAGCAAAATTGCTTGATAGGTAAATTCCAAATACATCAATCCCATTGAATATTGGGATAAAATTCCGCTGGTACTGGTATATGTTGATTAGCATAATCAGCGTATAATGTTCCTACTATAGAGACACAGACCACCTCTCTTCGAGAGGAAGTGGGCTACAATCTAGCACACGGGCCCAGTGCGAGTTGGTAGATGTCCCATGTCTTCGAATTTTTGGTTCTAGGACATGCCGGTTTCCTCACGATGTTTTCCTTCACCGTTTTGAGAGCAGTGGTGATGAGATTATTTTACACAAAGTAAAGCCTGCCTGGGTTCGAAGCCACGCCCTACAACTTGTAAGTCGGGGCCGTTACCACTGGGCCACCACTGCTCTCATATGTTGATTAAGAAACGGAAAATACATCTGTCATGTAGCGGTTTATATAGCTTGCTACAAAACGCTTAACGAATTATTGAAATACATGAACGAATGGTTGGAAAAATTATATTTTAATCTTTATTCGTCTTTTTTTTAATCCTCTAGAAAAGTGTTTTATCAATTTTACTGCAGAAACTTAATGAATGCCAACCGCTGTTAAGCGAACTACTTCATCATCTGCCTAGCCTTTTCTCCCAACTATGTTGGGGTCGGCTTCCAGTCTAACCGGATGCAGCTGAATACCAGTATTTTACATGGAGCGACTGCCTATCTGACCTCCACAACCCAGTTACTGGGTAATACGATACCCCTTGGTAAGACTGGTTGTCTGACTTTCGGGCTTCTGACTACCCGTAACGACTGTCAAAGACCCACGAATGACAGCCGGGACCAACGGCTTAACGTGCTTTCCGAGGCACGGAGGGGTCTCGGTATGTAAAGATGGTCACCCATCCACAGACCAACCGCGGCAAGCGTAGCTTAACCTGATCGATCGACCTGTGCGGCTGTTATTACTTAGCCACGAGCCCCTCCTACCGACCTACTTATACTTCTTAAAATTAAACGGTCGTGATCATTTTTAACTTACCTGCTTTGCAAAATTTTAAAGCATACTTTTTACATTTGGTAACATTTTTCCTGTCACCTTTTATTCCCCATCACATCAGCCTTAACTAAGTTAAAACACGATGTATGTATTCTATACAGAATTTGTCGATATTTCTCCAAATTGGGCTAGACAACAACTTCTATGGAGGCGTAATATCACTATTTGTCTGGAGAAAAACTGATGCACGAATGAGTGAATGATCCTAGAGTGAATGATATAATCAATTTAATTTGTTGATACTTTGAGATGACGCAACGCTCAGTGTAAAAAAACTGATGAATGAATGCTTTTTATTTCGTTCATTCATTTATTAAAAATTCTATCTTATCTCACTTTGGCGTCTTTTAATAAAATTCCAAGTTATGTACTAGCTCATTTTGAAGTTATATTATGTACAGTCAGCTAAGTAAACTAATATCGCGATATTCGGTTGTGTTGTAACGTTGGGTATGGTTCTGTCTTCCCCGATTGATGAGTAGCAGAAGTAGCATTGGCCAAGATATATGCCTAAACTACTGAAGTTTATGTAAAAAACTTGAAAAAGAAAGCCCAATATAAATACTTGTTTTTTTATAAGAGGCCTATATTTTTGTCTACCGTGCACCTTTTTTGCTAATGATTTCTGAAAAAATTGCCGTTTATCCAGTGTTTATTGTTTTAAGGCTATTTATTTATTTTTTCTTTCCGTGAAGACAGAACATCTGGTAAAATGCACAAAGTTTGGATAAGACTAGGAAAGTTTTTGGAAACGACCGTACTTCCAAATTATTAAAAAAAATATATAGATGACACAAAAGCTTCCTAATTGACACAATTTTTGCAAAAATCAATTGAAAAAAAAAACACATTTGGAAAAATCAATTGAAAACAAAAACAATGAAATGGTGTTTTGACAATGTATTTTGTTTCATGTAAATTATATAAATATTGAGATTTTTATTATAAATAAGTATTTCGGAGGAGTGATTGTAATTAACAATAAAAAAACTTTTTTGTTTGATAGTAAAAACATCAAACGAAAAATATTTTTGACTACACCATAAAAGGAGGTCAAAATAATAATATTTTAATCAAAATCATCATTCAGCCGAAAAACGTCCACTGCTGGACATAGGCCTCCCCCAAGCACCTAATAATCAAAATAGTACTATTATTTTGACTGGCTAATAAGGCTACAAAGTATGAATGCCATACAAGCTGTAACAAAAAATCCAAATATTTAGTAAAAAAAAAAACTGATAAAATAATATTTGTAATTGGATTTTGTTACAACTGTAAAAAAATCGCCGATTGAGGAAAATTTGTAGCAAGATCTGTTTTTATAAGTATACATATAGCTGTATTTAGTAAGCTTAAAGTATGTGTTAATTTTAATTAAAATAAATGAAAAAAAAAACTTATATAAAAAATAATGAAACCGGCCATGTACTTTTTAAAATGTTAAAAAAACGCTACTCCTGTGTACTGAAATTATGCTAAACTAGTTTAAGGCATGAGATGTATGCTGTATTTTTGC
This sequence comes from Hydraecia micacea, assembly GCA_914767645.1. NCBI lineage: Eukaryota > Metazoa > Arthropoda > Insecta > Lepidoptera > Noctuidae > Hydraecia > Hydraecia micacea. The sequence goes on from OU611804.1 coordinate 4,786,180, forward strand.
AAAAAAAGTATATATGTATATGTTTATCCTTACCTACTGCCATAGACGACGCTTACACCATAGTTCTAGCCTCTATAGACTTGCACTTTATGTATATCGCCCATAAAGAAAGATGTTTTTTAAGCGAATGATTGGTATTATTCGTAGGAAATGCATACGTACATTTGTTATTCAAAATCTACTAAATAATGTACAAATCGTTTAGTTTTTTTTTTTTTTGCTAAACAAAATATGTAAAGAAAAAGCGAGCAGAAAACTGATAAGAAACAGCTCATTTTTCGTATTCCTAGGTTAGCCTATTAGATCAACAATTTTTTTTTTTAATAAAACATTCTTAAAAAATATTATTAAAATAACTCAACATATATATTTATTTGAAAAAGTTATTTTTGTAGCTGAACGTAAAAATAATGGTTATTCTGGGCGATATAGTAGTTGTTTCAAATCTATAAAGTCGTCTTACTATATGAAATATAACATGCTGTGTTCATTGTGAGTTAATATCCTGTATCGTGCAAAATATTGTAATATTATCTGGGCGCACGGCAGTGCACCGCCAATTTCTTCAAATAGTCTAGGAGCTAGGGTAACTAAAACACAATATACATATATGGGTAATGGTTATTTTTCTAAGTGTCCATAAATGCGTGTTCCTTATATCATGCATCGTAGTTTAGGAGTCTAAGCTGTTACTCCATCCAATTCTATTAAAAAATAGATAGAGTACTAGGCTCTACTTGGGAAACTGTATATATTTTTTGTTTATAAAATGATAGTATTCTAAAAAGTCAGTCATTCATGATGTCAATTTTAACTGTTTATTGTAGATGCAAAAACAAAACGATATTTTGCACGTCGAACTCATATACATGTTAAAAAATGAATATAAAAACGTACCTATATAAAATTAAAATAGACAGCAACTCGTTTTGTTTGTAAATTATTGTTAAAAAATTATGTTTTTTGTAAATATTACGAAAATTCATCTTTAACGAGTGGCATGATGGTTTTTTTTAACATTCTTTAAAAATTTCAAATTATGTTTTCAGTTAGGTAAATAATTATGTTATTAACTAGTATATTTGTGTGATTCTAAAAATACTTAATACGCACAGTAACTTGCTATAGTAATCAGGCTGAAAATGTTAACCTGCTCAGTTCAATATTAAATCTGCCAAGAGGAGGGATACTTATTAAAAAAACCGAAATGGGTAAAATTGCTCTTTAATCTGACACAGGCTATCAAATCAGTCCCATCCCGCATTCCGTATATTTTGATTTAGGTAGCATTAAATACTGGACCAGTTTTTTTTATTTCTCATATTTTTTACCATTTCTTAGTGGCTTTTATTATGTATTTACTTATGATATGAACCTATATCTCATTATTTTATGTAAATATTTTTTGCTCTTTCTTGAAATGGTGATATCTAATGATATTGTTGATAAAACAACAGCTTTACTTACTATATATTTATATATCATACATTCCCTGGTATTGTATGTAGTTAGGTAATTTGTATAGTATATTATACGTCGAGCGCTTTTGTATAAAAACGTTTTGAATATATGCCTTTGGACGCGTTTTGCGGAGTAAAAAGGCTTAAAGAAGCATTTGCAATTTTAAGACGGTAAAAATTGGAAATTGTGTACTTCTTTCCCAAAAAAATGTGTTTTTTTGCAAGGCCAAAATTGTTATCTCGTATTTACCTTAGCCTAAAATTACTCTCTATTATTTGTTTTTTTCTTATTAGGACAAAAATAATGTCTTAAAATTGTAAGTGCTAATTTACCATGTTTGATATTATTGTTGCAATTATAGTAACATTTTATAGTCATTATGTGACTTTCTAGTCCCAGTTAGTATAATTCCTATTATTTGTTAATTTTATCGACAACGATAACGTAACGGATTGGTCAAAAATAAAAATTAATAAAAGTGTCTAAATTACAAATTACTTATTATTATTCGTTAAAATTATTTGTCTGTCTGTACATTTCCCGTTTATCATTTTTCTGTGCATTACTTTTGACGAAGGAATGCTTTATGAATATTATCGTTGTCTAAAATAACTTATCCTAAGGTGCTTATTTTGTTGAAAAGCCACAAAAATATTTTTTGGTAAAAAAAAATGATTCTTATCCTATTTCTTATTTCAAACATCATAAAAAAAATATATTTAAGTTTTTTGTGGCTTTAAGAGTTTTCATGTTCTCATTGATTTGATTATTAGGTTTTATTGTGTTAATAATGAGTAATAAATATGTTATAAAGTATATGAAATGAAAAGGACAATAGGTATAGTTCTTTGCTGACAAATCCAGTATCTACAATCCATATTTTTATTATTTTTACTGTAAAAAAAATGGTGTCTGTACATTCTCCTTGACTGCCTGACCTGATTTTTACATATCACAGAGAAAAACCATGTCATCATACTCATAAAAATATTTATCGAAGCTATGTCTAGTAAATCTACAAAAAGAGCATGTCACAAATGAAGGATTTTTAAGCCTGCTAAAAATGAACGAGTGAATGATAATTATTCATTCAGTGAATTTGTATTAAGCGAATGAACGATTATTTTGCAAAAACAAAGCGTTTTGTAAAAAAATATTTATTTACGACAATGCCTTCGTAAATCATAATAAATTTATCATCGTTGAAAATATTCGTATATTTTGACATTGAGGAGCGAACATAATTTTGTACTCAGTAATTTTTTAAGAGAAACTAACAAATGATATCCTCTGATATTTATATATTAAAAAAATATATAAATACAACTCCGTTTACTTTCTGTGTGTTCGTGTAACTCTGTAAAATACTTAATAATTAATATACCTATTTATTAAAAAAATATTCTCCTTTGGTCTTCGAGCAAAGTATTTCAAACGAGTCAAGTTATGGTGGTTCTTAGTAATGTTTGTTCGTTAGACCAAACTTGATGGATCTGTACATTTTAGAGGGAGTATACTATGCTACGCTATATCCATACTGTAACTTGCTTAAGAAACTTATTGGTTAACATTGAACAAAATAATAAATTGAAAAATAAATGACGTGTTTTATTTATGACCCAAGCAATAACATGACATGGGTTTAAGCAAATTGCAGCGTTACCTCTGCTGGTAAAACCTTACCTGTTAGGTTAAAACCTTTTTTCAAAATAATGACTGTTTTCTTTAAATGTTTAATTCAAACGAAGTTCGTTTTTTTGACATAACAAGATGAGAAAATCATCATTCACACAGTCTATCCATCGTTTCTTTGGTCTTCCCCTACTCTTATAGCCATCGACATTCATACTCAAAACTTTCCTCACGACATTTTCCTCATTCCTCCGCATCATAATACCATGATAATCGATTTAATAATAAACCACTTAAATAAAACGAACGACTAACATTATTAAATTATATTTTATTACAATTAATTTTAATTACAATTCACAATAATAATAATATAAGTAATTCATTTTATTACCATTCTTATTCATGATCACAATTTATTTTTTGTACCCTTATTTTATACTACCGCTAATACGGAGTAGTTTTATTTTAGAACATATCATTTAGGGGAAAAAATGTTTAAATTTCGTGTTTTTATAAAACTGTACAATTTTTTTAAATATTATTTTTAATATAAAACAGAAACTTAAGAAAAAAGCTTGGACGTGATGTGATCTTACGTATTTTTTAACTTTTGACAGTCAAAATTGACAAAATAAAACTACACAAAAAAAAAAACATTCACCTAGCACGACCGACTATCGACTATCTTGCACGTATCATAACTGCCACTAAACATTTTTTCTTTCTTTCTTTTAAAGTAAATGCAACCGAAACTCATATTCAAGCAAATTTTTTTGACGCAATTCTTTTTTGTTCATAATAGCAGCAAATTTTAAATTGATTGCTACGCAGCTAGTATTTATAATAAAATAACGGCTGTCATATAACGCAAGCTATTTATTTCATTTCGTAACAATAAAAAACATAACTGATCCTCTAAAAACAAATTGCGGTTCTAATGATGCACACTTTTTTGAATAATTGAGCCTCTTTTTAACTGAATAGCCTTTATCACAGTTGGTCCCAGTAACTAAGCTAGATTACCAAAACAAACCAACCAAACGGGTACGGTTAGGTTAAAACCAAGACCAACCACGCGGTCGCAGTTACTAAGCTACCAAGTGGGTTACGGTGAAGACGGCCGTCGAGCGCTACATCCAAGTTGCTCGCAATTACTTGGCTATTAAGTTTTTTTAACCTTTTAACCGCTTAAGTACGACGGATAAATCCGAAAAATATTTTCGTGTCCATTCCGCCAGACTCGTGTATATATATATACGACCATATAACACAGCTCGTTTTACCGGTATTTATTTTTGTTTTTTTTTTTCGGGCCCTGGGGGCACGGCAACTCAAATTAATATAAAGTCGGGCGGTTAAAAGGTTAAGAACCCAAAACAGGAATTCTTTGAGGTTCACAAAAAGAGGCGCAATCATTATAATTGAGTGCTCAATCATATTTTTAGGAAAGCAAAATATGAGTTATTTGAGGTCCGATTTAACGATTTTCTTGACACATTTCGTGTCTATTCATGAAGTAATTTTTTCCTTGACTGTCACGCTGTCTTATCTATCAATTACATTAAAAGGCAATATTATACAGTTTTCTCATTTGCTTTTCAATTTGGATGAAGCTACAATAATATAGTTCATCAAATGAATTTCCTTTTAGGCTTATCATGTATAGATATTGATACTCATCACGTCTGCGAAGTTTCACTAGCTAAATCGGGTCGGACAAAGTGTTACTGAGTTTTTCCATTAGGAATGTTCCAGTAACAACCCGGAGTTTGGAAGTTGGTGGTGTGAAGCCCCCGTGCCTCGGAAAGCACGTAAAGCCGTTGGTCCTGCGCCTGATCTCTCCCCGGTCGTGTTGCCGTCCCATCGGACTATGAGAGTAAAGGACCAGAGAGTGCACCTGTGCTTGCGCACACACTTGTGCACTATAATATGTCCTGCGTACCTGGCTTATCTCCGTTGAGATTGGCCACCGTGATCGAAATGGGTTAGGGGGAAATTGTTTACATTTTTGATTTCCCACTAACAACTGTTTTAATTTCATTTTGATTTGATTTAAAAGAAAGATTTCATATTTGACATTTTATAAAAATCAATAGGTTAGTTAATATGGGAGTGTGACCTACTCGTACAAAACGTCACTGGTTCCGTGTTAATGACGGTTTAATGCCATCATGGTTCGAGTATAAGAGAGAGACGGAGCTATACATGCCCAGCACCATCCTTTTTTCGAACAGGAATCGTGATGGCATTAATTCTTCTGATGCCGCGATTGGCGTGGCCAACTACTGGTCCCATATTTTGACTTTTGCCATCGCCTCGAGAAAAATAATTTAAAATTGGACATTAACTAAAAATCAATGTAACTCAAGGAAACAGTGACAAAATAGTAAGTACAGCGACGCGACGATAAGGTTTCCTATCATGATGGGGAAGCCGATCTTCAAGAATTCGAGGAAGGTGAACCGGTAGCCATGTTGTTCTGCCACTCCTGCGCATACCACGTTTGCACTTGCGCCGATTAGCGTCCCGTTACCTGGTGTTAGGAAAAGAAATATTATACAGGTGAAATTGAATGCGACAAATAAAAAAATATATATAATTAAAAAATAAATTCAACGTGTTATAAAGAAAATTTAGAGAAAGGGATGCACATATTACGTGCGCGTAGGCAAGCGATATACAAGCATCATCTGCCTAGCCTTTTCCCAACTAGGTTGGGATCGGCTACCAGTCTACAGGTGCAGTTGACAGGTGCTATAGAGTTCTGTAATGGGTACCTCCGAGACAGGCCCCGAAGCTCAGCGCCCAGGCGAGCGGCGCCAGCGGCAGCGCCAGCCCCGCGGGGTGCGCCAGCGCGGCGATGACGCGCACCATCATGGTGGACAGCGGGATGTTGTCCACGAAGGCCGACGCTATGCCGGACACCTGGCGAGCATTTTATGATATTTTAAGCTAGCGCAACGCAATGGCGGTTCGGTCACCAGTCAATTTTTTGCGTTCGGGTCGCTGTTACATACAGGGTCAAATTCAATTAGCTAGTGAAACTGTGAAGTTTACACAAAAAAAAACACGGATTTTTTAAGTAAATACACTAACAGCGGTCATTGTTCCCACAAAAATGTCATCAAATTAATTTCTTTTTTATTTTATCATGTTTAGATATCGATACCCATCACGTCTGCGGAGTTTCGCTAACTAATTTAAATTGACCCTGTATAGTCTTATATTTTCCAGGAGATTCTACTTACGACGGCTTGCTTCGTTGTCCTAGTGGTCGCAACGGATACTTACTGAGTATGGGGTCTTGTGTTCGATTCCCGGGTCTGGCTATGTGTTATTGGATTTCTCCATCTGCACTTTCTCAATAGCAGCTTGGAATCTGGATTTGTACCCGGTTCATGGCAATAGGCTCGCCCCTTTTTACATGGGACATAAATATAACTCGCGAAATGTGGTTGTACAGTCAACAGCAAAAGTAGATGATGAAAATCAGAAATTCAATACTAATGAACGGAGTTCGCGTCAGAACTGTGTGGTGTCGAAGCGATTCAAAAGTATGTGATTATAAATTATACCAAACATTTACTACTAGTACAGCTGCCATAATTATATTCATGATCAGTTTTGACTCCAAAATTGACTTCAAAATTTCATCATCTACTTTTGCTGTGAATGTACACACTGCTACACATCAAACTATAAATTTCCAGTTTTAGCTGACCTCGCATTGTATAGATTTTGACGTGAATACGTCTTTAAAATTGCTTCCATAGTGGGGGGCAAGTCAAAAAAACCAATGATAACAAAATCGGGGCATACAGTTTGATGTTGCAGCTTCATATCTATCATTTCCATCCTAAATTCAATTACACCATTGGATGGCTAAAGGATCAAAGAATTCATTACGCCAAGTGAGGACTGTGACGCATCGCGCGCGGTGGAGGGGGAAGCGCCGCCATTTTGAGGTAATTTTGCTGCGTATCGAGATTTCCACTTAGTATAACTTTGACTCGGAAAAGCTAGGACGTTCATATAAGTTTTAATCGTCAGCTCTCGTCAAAATCTACCATTTTTTCGTACAATCAGAAGTCAGCTTATAGTGGTTATTTATAGCTTGATGTGTAGCCCTGCGTACTATAGTTGCATAGCATAAGCATAATCAGCCTATAATGTTCCCACTACTGGGACACAGGCCTGCTCTTTGTGAGAGGGAGTGGACCGTAATCTACCACGCGGGCCCAGTGCGGGTTGGTGGATGTCATGTGTGTGTGTCGTGGTGGTGTTATGTCTTCGAATTGTTGCACCTCTGCTTAACTCTTCAGGGTTTAAAGGCGTGATGTCATAACATTATGTTAATGAGACTCTGCTTACCCACAAAATAAGCATGATGGCGACTGCTAACCGTGACTCTTGTCCAACTTGTAGTATCAGTGTCTCCGTCATATTGCCGATCCAGGAGATTAATCCTAGTTTCGATAACGCCTGAAATGTAAAAACATAGACTATTATACTTCTGTGTTTTTTATGGGAAATATTATTTCCCAAAAAACTTGCTGACCTTCTAAGAATATCCGCTTTTTTAAATGAATGAGAACCTCTAACAAAAAAAATGTGCTTCTAACAATGCACACTCTTTTAAAATAAATGAGCTTCATTTAAAATTTCTGGCCCTTTCTCGCAGGATAGAATTATAATGAACCGCACGCGAGCCGAGCGAGCGAAGCGAGCGGTGCCGCAGCAATGGCTGACGAGCGCTATATCCAAGTTGGTCGCAGTTACTTGGCTATTTAGTATTTTTGGACCCCAAAATCAGGGACCGGACAACCCCGCTTAACCTTTTAACCGCCTACGTCGGATTAATCCGACAAATATTTTCGGGCCCATTTCGCCAGAGTCGTATATTTACGACCAAAATATCACTGTTTGTTTAATCAGCTTTGTTATTTAATTACGCTGTATTCTATCAAAAATATGTTTATTTTAGGTAAATAGTTAACTAAGTAATCATTTACAGTTTAATACACTTTAAGTCTCTTAATTAGAAGTCCTAAAAATAATGTTCAAAGTTAGATGAATTACTAACATTATTTTTAGAAAATTGTATTGATGTGCAACGCCCATGACGACAAAATCCGACATGAGGGACGGGACATATGCCAAGATTTACCGATACAAAAATAAACATAAATCAAAATATTTCTCGTTATACAGACTAATTTACTTTAAAACAAATACAGCAATTGTTAATAAAACATTTTTTTTTCAAATATTTGTGAGTATTTCATTTAATTCCTTTAAAATTAAGTAAATTTACTTGTGAAATGTCAGCGACTGAATTGATGGTTCCCATCCCTAACCTACATGTTCCGAAACTTACTTTGTTAGTACGCCCTGCGCCACGGTCGGATAAAGACGACCGCTTCTTACGTCATAAACGCGTGCCGACTTCTGGAATTTTCCATCAGCGTTGTGATTGTGCATGTAGTTTTACGTTCGTATGTCGATAAATGCACATGACAGAAATTTATCATGACGACTACCACTACTTTTATTTCTCAATAGTTTTTCTTCTCTGGACTGATTTTACTGTGAATAGCCTAAGTACTAATTAATAAATCGTTCAAATTTTTAAACACTTTGTTTTACTGGCTTGCGAAAAATGCCGAATAATTTCGTAAGGTAAGTAGTAGGTACCTATATCTCCACCAAGCTAAGTTTGCACCTCGCTGGAATGCGGCGTGTACCCGTGTAGGTACATAATGTATAATATAATGTTAAAAACAATAAATGCAAAGTAAAATCTAACAAACATTTGTTTACAAGTCATAGCGAATTCTTTTTGCAGCCCGTACCTAAGCGTCAGTGTGATGTAATCGACGCGAGGTGCAAACTTAGCTTGGTCGAGTTGTAGTGCAAATGTCGTTATTAAAACGAAATATCGACATCGAAAAGTTAAGTATTGCACATCCCTCTTTGTTGTAGGTATTTATTTTTCGATTCACTGTGCCGGGCGCTGGGGGCACGCCAACTGATGTGAAGTCGGGCGGTTAAAGGGTTAAGAGTTAAGCCTTTGGACAGGGTAACCCGTACATGGGGTAACTCATATCGCAGTGTTACCTTTTGTTCGAGTTACATCCTCGAAACCCAGCGAAATGGTTAACACCTTTATTAAGGTAACCACGTGAAGGGGTTAACCCCTTTAATGACTTAAGCCTTTGAAGAGGTTACCTTCTCGAAAAGCTTTTTTTCGTGTTACCCTGGGTTACCTAATAAACTTGAGCTGCATGTAGGTGGGGGGATACTTGCACCCGTGCGGCGCCTTATTGCTTTACTATTTTTATTTAGTTACTAGCTGTGCCCCGCGACTTCGTTCGCGTGGATGTCGGAAAACAATAATGTGTCGCTTAGGAAAGGTGTAATTGCCACTCCTTCATTGAAAAGGAAGAATCTTCCGATATTGCCTGGTAACGCTTCCCATACCTTGGGGTTCTCTACCATAGCCGTTTCGACTGCAGTCACCGCGTCGTCATGGTTCATAATGACAATGCAATTTTTGAAAATAAATAAAAATGAAAGCGCCTGCTTGAGGCTGAATCTGACCAAACAGCCATATATACATTTTATTTTGCGTCTGTTTTAGAATACTAACTTGTAAAATAATACCACCATTTTATCTAAAGTATATCTGAGATAAGTAGGTGAAGTTTGAAGTCAGTTTTTCTAAGTGTTGGTTTCTTCTCTGCGGTAAATTTAGAAATACTTAACTTGGTATTGTAGATATCTTACATACCAATAGAATGCCTTATAAAGCGTCGAGAAATCAAGAAGATAAAAGGAAGAATTCATCAATGGTGTTACTCTTAAATCGTACTGACTGAAGTTTATCTGAAAAGTAGTTTGAAGTCTTTCTTAACTTATTCTGTAAATCTGTGCCCACATTTACTTAACTGTGCCTTGATGGATATCCTTAAGATATCTTGAGGGTCGATATGGTTTTAACCAAGACAACGGCCAAAAATTTAGTTATTGTCTCGAAGACATAATATACAATACTTTTTTATGATATGGCAGTGCTACTTGAGTGTGAAACTGCCGTACCTACTCAATAAATCAACTGCCCGTCTGGCGGAGTGTGCTGAAGCGTTATCATGGTAAATTATGATTGAAACTTGAAAGTAGTCATGATTTAAACCTCATGTAACCAAAAAATTTGCGTCTCTGTGAACGATGTTAGAAATGTTGCTTGCCCCTCGAAATAGCTTCTACATAAGGTGGCCCGTGTGAAAAGCAACCCATTTACTTTGGTTATATTCGACACCGGCCGCCCTCGAAAACCATGAAAACGACACCCATGACAAAAATTTGAAAATTTTTGCAACCGCCATCTTGGATTTTCATTTTTGACCTCACTATCGGCTTCAGCACCCTCGAAAACTATGAAAACGCCACCCATGTCGAAAAAATTTAAAATACACTGGACAGCAAATAAACCGGGTCACCCGCTACCTTGGAACTTGGATTCGATTTTCTCAAAAAGTATATAACTTACAACTATCAAAGTTATATCTGCAGAAAGTGCGTTTCATGCTGATTAAAATTACTATAAATTTATTCTAAAGTATCTTCAACGCACATTGTAATCAAGCAACAAACGCAATGCTATTTTGACTAGAGTTCGCGATTGACGTTATTTTTTTCTACAATGAGGTTAGTCAGATATTTCTTATCATTTCTTAAGTTTTTGTCCATAGTTTGCTCAGACGCGTGTATTTTCGTTACATTTTTCGATCAATAATGGATACGACACCTCAGGAAGCAGCTCAAGCTTTAGCACTACTTCAAGCAGGCGTTGCGCAACGTGAGGTCGCTCGAAGACTTCGAATCAGCAGATATTCAGTGCAACGAGTTTACAGACGATACGAGTACCTAGAGACTGGAGCATTCGATCGCCGTCCAGGTACGGGCAGACCTAGGGCTACATCAGTAGCAGATGACCGTTATATCCAACTTACTGTTCTGCGAAATCGCCGCCTCAACGCAGTTCAAGTCCAACAAAATGTGCGTGACGAACGCCAAGTGGTTATGAGTTCAGATACCGTCAGAAGGAGACTTGCTGAAAGGAACCTGAAAGAGAGCTGCAACAGGCACAGCATTAACGGTAGCGCACCGTCGAGCTCGACTTGAATTTTCTCGAGAGCATAGGGATTGGACGTTAGAGCAGTGGGGTAATGTACTTTTCACTGATGAGACCAGGGTGAGTCTACATGGAAGTGATCGACGACAGAGAGTATATCGTCGCCCTGGAGAACGTTATTCACAATGTTGCATCGAGGAAACTGTTGCTTATGGAGGAGGATCTGTAATGGTCTGGGGCGGCATCTCGTTAACCGCACATACAGCGTTAGTTTTCAACGAACCGACGGGTCGTACACGTGGATTGACTTCTCATCGCTACATTACTGAAATCCTCGCAGACCATGTGGTACCTTACGCAGAATATATCGGGCAGGATATGCAGTTGATGCATGATAATGCACGGCCTCATGTTGCGCTCATGTGGTGACCCAGTATCTACGCGACGTCAGCATTCGTACGTTGGGCTTGCCAGCTCGAAGCCCGGACTTGAATCCGATAGAACACTTATGGGATGAGCTGAAACGTCGGGTTCGAGCCCGGGTACCTGCTCCAACAAGGCTTCCAGAGCTGCGAATCGCCATTGAAGAGGAGTGGAATGCAATTCCCCAAGATTTCATCGTCAGGCTCGTGAGGTCGATGAATACGAGGATGCCGGCAGTTATCCGAGCAAGGGGAGGGAATACTGAATACTGATCAGAAACTTTTTTTTAATTTTGTCTTTGTTTCTGGCTTTCATTTTTTTCTTTCATTTTATGATTACTAACGATTAACACGACTGGAAAACGACTCTTCTTTGTAAGATCCTTAATAAAAACTTAATAAATTGATTAATCCCAATAAGTTTCCATTCATTTTAATCATCATGAAACGCACTTTCTGTATGTATAACTATGATAGTTGTAAGCTTTATACTTTTTGAGAAAATCGAATCAGAGTTCCACGCTAGCGGGTGGCTCGGTTTATTTGCTGTCCAGTGTATTTGCAACCGCCATCTTGGATTTTCTTTTTCCCTCACTATCGGCTTCAGCACTCTCGAAAACCATGAAAAAAACACCTATGTCAAAAAATTTAAAAAAATTGCAGCCGCCATCTTGGATTTTCATTTTGACCTGACTATCGGCTTCAGCACCCTCGAAAACCATGAAACCGACACCCATGGCAAAAAATTTTAAAATGTTTGCAACCGCCATCTTGGGATTTTCTTTTTGACCTCACTATCGGTTTCAGCACCCTCGGAAACCCTGACAACTATCTCTCTCTCTCTCTGTCTCTTTCTATTACTATGAAAAGTGAGGCATAACGCTTTTTCATTACGCAAGTTTTTCGTTCCTACCCCAAGCTCTGTAAAAGAACTTCGTTCCAAAACATCACCGCGATTCACAATATGAAGACATTTGCTCAACGCTATCTATCGAAAAAGTCGTTAACTCGAAACTCGCATTGCATTAATCAACTTTCATAAATCAATAATTATCTAACATTGCATTCTTTATCACTCAGAACCACATCAATTATTATTATCTTACATTATCCTCACTTTTTATTTGAAATTCTTTTAGCGCCACAGACGCCACTAATAAACCATCAATGGAAAGCGATTTTTCTATAATAATCAGTATCATTACTTTTTAAATAACACATACATAAGTATCTGTGTTATTTCGTCATAAACGTAAGCCTAATAGGACGTGATTATTCACATACTTAATGTTGTTTATATCACAATAACAATACGTTTTCGTTGGTAGGTACTATATCGCGCCAATAGATGTCGTTACGTGTTTCCAAAAACTTAATAAAAAGTTGTTCTAGAATACATTAAATTTATTATATCTTTTGATAGAGTGAAGCGATTGCGATGATTCAAAAACTAATAACTGCTCCGAGTTCTTCACCATATTTGAGTTTCAAATTTAACCATATTGGTTTGGTACTTTTTACGTTGAACCTGTTCAAATAACCTGTCACATCCAAACAGACAAACCGACAAAAATTCAAAAAATTTGTGAAATGGCATCTGTTGGTTATCCTTTAACCCAACTATTTTTATTGGAAATATTTTTAATGTACAGAAACGCCTCGTCTACAGATTTATTATATGTATAGAAGACAGATAGAAGAAGATATACCCGTAGATTACGATTTACGAATTTGACAAAGTGACGCGTGACATTTAAGCGAACTAACAATTAAGATGAGTAAGACATATAAGTGATTATTATTTAAAGTACTGAATTAAGGAAGCTACAACACACACTTAAACATAAATACTGCCGAATCAAATGACGATTGATGAAAATAAACAAGTATAGGTATAGAAACGAAAAAATAAATATTATTACAATGTTTATTTAGCATGTGTGACGAGCAAAATTGAACTATAAGATCATATAGACAATAGTTATTTTTCCATGTATACAAGTCGCTCGGCAAGTCGGTACACGTAAGATTGGCGGACCGCCGCCGCAGCCGGGCGCGGTACGATGTCACGTGCGGTCGTGGTTATGCAATTTTCAAACTAATATCGATTGTAAACAGTACATATTACAATGTCTTGAGTTGGAATGGCTTACCCTGTTACAGTGTTACAGGGTGTTGAAAGGGTAACCCGTTCGTAACGGGTTAACTACACCCGTTCGAAGGTGTAACATGTATCATGGGGTTTTTTTTTGAAGCGCTTAAAAAAACCCCTTCAAAAACCCTTTCAACGAGTATCCGGCCGGTCCCTGCCCAAAATAGGAATTATTTGAGGTTCACAAAAAGAGGCACATTCATTATATTAGTGTTCAATCATATTTTTAGGAAAACAAAATTGTTTCAATTAAAATACATCGTGGTCGCAAGCGAGCCTGATGAGCCTGGCGTCCTAGGATCTTATACTTACAGGGTATGATAATTTCTCCACTCCCAGGACATAGGCTTCCTCTCTGTAAGAGGGACTGGCCATAATCCACAGTGCGGGTTGGTGAACATGTCTTCGAATTTTTCGTTCTAGGACATACCAGTTCCTCACGATGTTCTCTTTCACCGTTTTGCGAACAGTGGTGATGAAATAATTTACACAAAGTGCCTGTCTGGCTTCGAACTTACGACCAAATACTTTTATGTTGCGGCCGTTTCCACTAGGATACTGCTCCTGCACTGTCCTGGGGTCTATACTAAATATAATAATGTATTTTCTCATTAAAGAGCGCCGAAATAAAAGGGTTTATACCTCCATAAGTACGAACAAAGCTGCGAAGAACAGCAAGGTAGACCACTCGACCCTCGCGAGGATAGGTTCCAGGTCATCCCTCTCTGCCAGAAGTAACAGCAGTAATGCGCCTAGCAGTGCCGTCCAGCCTAAGGATAGGCGTTCTGAAAACAAAGGTAAAAATAGTTTTAGGCGGTTTCCTACTCGAGGCGGGATTGCAGCCTACGATCGAATGCAAAATTTTAATAAATTAATTACATAAATACTGATTTAATCATGGTAAGTACTTACATAACTAAATCATTTATTTATTTATTTATTTAACTATTTATGTACACAGACAAGAAAGAACAGAACAGAAAAATAGGTACAAAGGCCATCATTAAACCAAGGGGATCATCTGCCTAGCCTTTTCCCAACTATGTTGCGGTCGGCTTCCAGTCTAACCGGATGCAGCTGAATACCAGTATTTTACATGGAGCGACTGCCTATCTGACCTCCACAACCCAGTTACTGGGTAATACGATACCCATTGGTAAGACTGGTTGTTAGACTTTCGGGCTTCTGACTACCCGTAACGACTGTCAAAGGTCCACGAATGACAGCCGGGACCAACGGCTTAACGTGCTTTCCGAGGCACGGAGGGGTCTCAGTATGTAAAGATGGTCACCCATCCACAGACCAACCGCGGCAAGCGTAGCTTAACCTGATCGATCGACCTGTGTGGCTGTTATTATTTAGCCACGGACCCCTGCTTACATAACTAAAAATATACAAATAAATAGGGTCATAAATAACTAACGCAAGAGTTGATCTTTGAGATTAAGGAACACTTGCCGAGGACGGTCTCTCAACGGAGATTAGCCGGCTACGCGGGAGATATTATACTGCACAAGTGTGTGCGTAAACACAGGTGCACTCTCTGTTCATTTACTCTCATAGTCCGATGGGACGGCAATCCGACACGACCGGGGACAGATCAGGCGCAGGACCAACGGCGACACGTGCTTTCCGAGGCACGAAGTTATTAAACCGCCAACTTCCAAACTCTGGACTGTTACTAAGAAATTCCTAATGGAAAATCCAATAACAGTTTGTCCGACATGGGAATCGTACCCAGGACCCCACGCTCAGTAGTCGCAGTTGCAATCACGACACCAATGAGACAGTTAACATCACAGATATAGATACACCTGGATAACGCAAGAGCAACTACTTCGCGTGCCAAACATCGCACCAGCTTACGTACAAAAATCGTAAGCCGCCACTTTCGCGCTCAGTCCTGTGTACTGCTGGCTGGGTGAGCGTGAGCGCTGGCGCTAGGCCCCGGAGGTGGGACAAGACGGGTGCCGCCGCGGCGCGGCGGTGTCTTTGAATCGATTCGATTTTTCCCATCACTAAATAGTGCTTTTTTTTTTCTTTCGTGGATAGGAAATCTTCAAATGATCCCTCCCGCTCTGGGTGGAGCGGAAGGGAGTGTCAGACTCTTACTGACTAAAACCCACCCGTGTTCCTTCCTTAGCCCTTTATGTTCCGGGGCAGCGGTAACCCTTTCGGACAATCCCGCTGACCCGGCAGGCTTCGGCCCTTACGGGCCCCTTCCCTTGTACTGACATCTTTTTGAGCCCACTGCCACTTCAATTTGTCACTCAGTTTGCCACTTCAGTGTGCTTGTGACGTCATAGCAGGTAGTCAAAAAATGCCCGTTTGGTTTTCATACAGATCTCCTCGTCTTCCTATAGCTATCTATATCTGTGGTTAACATAGGAAGAGGCTAGATAGATGAGGTACTTACGTAATTCAGGAATTGCATGCAAAAAGAAGACAATAACGACGAATGACACGCAGATTGTAGATTTCACCAACAACTGTTTGTCCCTGATACGGTACTGAAATAAAACAATACGGAAATATATTATAAACAGGTAATTTTTTTTAACACCCTTGCTCGTAAAGTGGCTCTTAATGAACCGCTTTTAGGTCCCATAAAGCAGTGTATTGAAAACGCGTGCTTTTTACTTTACGTTACGGCACTAGTGCTATAACGTCACAGATAACTATTTAATTTACGGTACCATACAACTCGATTCCCACCGGCTTCCCTTCGAAAATTCAGAACATAACCACTCTATAGTCAATTAATTCTTTTGGAATTTTTTTTTTGCTCCGACCTACCTCTGTCATAAATTCACCCTTCGCCACTGCTTCATGCCAAATGTAATGGTAGCGTATGTATGTAATAAATAAATAAAAAAAATTGTGATAAGAAAAAACCATAGAATATCTATAATATAATACGAGTAGTACTGGTAGGGAGTTCTAAAACTGCGGTGGCCGCAAAGTAGCGTCCGCGAAAGCAATGGACTTGCAATATCCTTCAAAATGATTCAGAATAGAATAGAATACCTATTCTTTATTATGTATACAGTCAACAAAAGAGATAAGTATGCTTGACCGTCGGATATGTTGAAGTTTAGTAAGAAACCGACGGATGTTGTCGACTGAAATTTAATTTGATAAATGAGCTGTTTGGTTTCTATTACGTTTGTTTGTTTTCGTTAACGGTAACACTGTCGCGAGTTCAATGGTTTATTCCCCATCTCGAAAAATGCCCAACGCGCCTAAAGAAGTTTTCAGTTCAATTAAAACTTAGATGTCATCATCATAACATTTTTAGCCGAAAGCCGTCCACTGCTGGACAAAGGCTTCCCCCAAGTATTGCAACATCGAAATGTCCTGTTTTTCTCGCATCTGATTCCGGCGGCCTTAATATAAAGGTCCTCGGTGAACTTGACTTTGTGGGCCTTCTTAACTGCACTCCGGGTTTAAAAAAGATGACATAATGGTACCTATTAGTTGTCATTAGGGGAACAGATTTTACACAAGACATGAGCACATACCTTTTGCTTCATCTGCGCAAGAGTGGAACAGAACATAGGATCAGAGCGTGAGGCACCACCCCCAGCCTCCCTGCGACTCAGGGCCACGTTCAGCTTCTCAACCTGAAATCGCGAGAAAGAGCACTGATAGGTTGATTTAATGTAAGTAGTTGGCGTTATGGGATAGAGGGGCTTGTGGCTAAGTAATAACAGCCGCACGGCTCGATTGACCAGGTTAAGCTACGCTTGCCGCGGTTGGCCCGTGGATGGGGGACCATCTCTACATACCAAGACCCCTCCGTGTCTCGGAAAGCACGTTAAGCCGTTGGTCCCGGCTGTCATTCATGGATCTTTGACAGTCGTTACGGGACGTCAGAAGCCCGAAAGTCTGACAACCAGTCTTACCAAGGGGTATCGTATTACCCAGTAACTGGGTTGTGGAGGTCAGATAGGCAGTCGCTCCATGTAAAATACTGGTATTCGCTGCATCCGGTTAGACTGGAAGCTGACCCTAACTTAGTTGGGAAAAGGCTAGGCACATGATGAGTTGGCGTTATGGGATACATAATATGTCACCGTATGATTGTGAACACCGTCCACAATTTATCGATAGTTTATAATCTCGCGAGATAGATTATAAATTAACGATGTTCATGTCTTAGATACCCTGAAACTGAATTCTACACTCGAGCATCCAAGACAAATATTGCAGTAAACTCACCACTAAACAGACTCAGTAGAGAGATGAATTCTTTGATAAAATTTGTACCAGATGTTGATCTATATACCATGATTCCAAAATACTGAAATCCCGACAAACACAATCTGATAATTTGTTATGTTAGTATACTTTGGAAATTCTCCACCTTTTTATAATAATTATGCTTAACTTGTATGCCTTTGCTTGTCTTTTTTTGCTTGCTTTATGTTTTTTTTTTTGCTTTTTTAAATTATCTTTTTATATGCAAGTGTTTCTATGACAATTTATAAACCTATTTTTCTTTCTTTCTTTTCTTTGTCTAGGTGCAACGCTACTATCTTTTGGTCAAGCAAATATTATTTACAGGTTTATCTTTTGTATAGAAGTTCATGGAGGCCACCAGTAGCGGGAGAGCATAGATTATTTAAAAAAAATACCAGCCTATATTAGTGCCCCACTGCAGGACCAAGGTATCTTCTCATAGAGAGAAGACACGAGCAATGATCACCAAGTTTGCTCAGGACGGGTTGGTGACTTTAGACTTATATTGACTACTAGCCCGTGCTACTAGCAGTGCCCCGCGGTTTCACCCGCATAAGTCTCGATCCCGTGGGAATATCGGGATAAAAACTATCCTATTTCCTCTCCCGGGACTCAAACTATAATAATAATAATTTATTTATTTGCCGGACAACCAAAGATCCACAAAAGACAAGAATACATAAAAGATGTTAGTAACAATATAATTTTCCTATGTTAGTACTTATACACTAGTATGTTAGTAACAATGTGGCTTACGATCTATGTTAATACTTATACACTACGACAGACAGAGTTGTTTTGATGAGATGTCCCATTATGGGACTCTCATCAGGCCTGTCAGCTATCACCTTCAGGAGGCTGTTGCCACTGCTCCGCAACCTGGCGAGCAGAGACGCACTTTTCTTCCGTACGATAGCTGAGAAGCTGTCGACACGGGCGTTTGCGAACATCTCAGACGCACTGCAGTACTACCTCTGTACCAAACATCTAAATCGGCTCAGCGGTTTAAGCGTGAAGAGGTAACAGACCGACAGACACTTTCGCATGTATAATATTAGTATAGATAAGTCCAGGTTTCCTCACGATGTTTTTTCCTTTACTGATGTCAATAATATCCAAGATAAACTAAGGGCCCTAATTCACTATGACCACATAATGGTTCCTTACTTCGAAACCACGTCAATTCCTTAGCTTATCACGACTTTTAATAACGTATTCTTTAAGACACAATGAACGAAACCGCGCGAAAAAACGCGAACTGAACTGTCAAAATACGACGCTTGACAACCGTACGTGGTTTGCCCCTGGTAAGATAACGCGGGGAATAATATAACCAAACAGAATTCGGGCCCAGAACGTAAAGATGAAGTGAGAAAATAAACTATTACCTATTAAAAATATAAAATTCAAAGTCCTGACTGACTGTTATATCAACGCACAGCCTAACCAGTCCTAGAGACATGAAATTTAGAGGGTGTGTTCTTTGTGAAGAATAAGTATCCACTGAGGAAGGGTTTTTCGAAATTCCACCACTAAGAGGGCGAATGGAGGGGAGGGTGAAATTTCAGGAGGACGAAGTCACGGGCAGAAGCTAGTTAATAAATAAGTAATACCTTCTTTTCGAGAGCTCTCCTTACAATGTCCTCATCACGGGAGTATGAGGACAGGGAGGCCGCTGCACGTCGCCACACTGCTATCTCCTGACGAAGCTCTGCAATCACAACAGATCATTTAAGGTGAATGCGCAGTTGTAGACCGCGAAATTCAAATTTTCTTACGTTTTTTGCAATTTGCAGGTCAGTGTCAGGTAAGGTTGTATCTTGATCAAAATTTGATTCGCGACTATAACAGGTACGTATTTACAGAATTATAATCATTACAATCATTAATAAATCTTTCTAAGTTAGATTTGTACCACTAAGCAGTTTTCCATAAGAGATTTGTTGTCGCGGGCTTTACACAGGTGACTTTAGCCACACGACTATCTAAATGGCAATTCAAATGGAAATTCAAATGGAAATTCAAATGGGAATTCAAATGGAAATTCAAATGGAAATTCAAATGGGAATTCAAATGGAAATTCAAATGGGAATTCTATTTAAATGGAAATCGCAAGTTCCAAAGTAGTAAAAATAAAAATTAATAATAAAAACTAATTAATCTTTATCAATCAGTACAAGTCAGAAGGCCGAAAGTCTGACAACCAGTCTTATGAAGGCGTATCGGTCACCGGCTATCGGTCCTTCGACAAACATGGCCAGGCCAGCCCACTGCCGCTTCAGTTTGCTTACTCTGCAAGCTATGTCGGTTACTCCGGTTCTTTTCCGTATAATTTAATTCCTGATTTTATCCATCAAAGAGAATCCGAGCATAGCTCGCTTTGTAGCGAGCTGAGCGACCTTGAATTTGTACACTAGCCAATAAATATATAAAATCAAATGGATATTATATAATCACATTATCATCATTTGCCTAGCCTTTTCCCCACTATGTTGGGGTTGGCTTCCAGTCTAACCTAGTGTATTTTACATGGAGCGACTGCCTATCTGGCCTATTTTAGAAGTCACAATCCGCTTCATTAAAAAACAACCAAGCGAGCTTGGCTACAAAAATGTTATGGACTGAGCTATTAAAAAAAAAACAAGGCATGCAAAACGGCAAAATTACCGTATAAAAGTAGACAATATAATATCATAATAATAATAACACTGATCGTCGTTGAAAGCAGATTGCAACTAATTTTGAACGTTTTTAATAACAAAAATTGACCTTCTTATAGGCAGCCACTCCATGAAAAAATACTGCTATCCGGCTACAACAGGTTAGACTGTCAACTGATCGCGACATAGTTGGGAAACGGCTAGCAGATGATGATAAGGCATAATTCTTACCTAAAATATCTCTGGGTATACTATGCCTGAGTTTATTGATATCTCTGAACATATATCTTAGCTGGAAGTAAGTCTGTACGCCAACTATAAGTATGCCGACCCCCATATGTATAGTGAATGTCGTGAAGTTTATGTTCTGTAACAAAGAAAGGAAAAATATAAGAACAGAAAAATACTTACGTTAAAAATCAATAATAATATTGATTTTATATACAATGTGAAACTGTTTAGGATATAGAGGTATGAGGAACAGGGTGTAAAGTTCACTCATACTCTATAGAAAAGGGAGGATCCTCCGACCAGACGGGTGTTGTGTCTGATGTGCAACTGCCCGACGATTGATGTCGGGACGTTATAAATGCTAGTTACGCGGTAAACTCTGCGCGATGTAGGATTTTGCGTGACGTCAGTATAATGCTGTTGTAGCGTCTAGATGTCGCCACATTGGCTAAAAGTGAACTTTGAATGTCGCATTCAAGAGTGTGAACATTGTTTAATATTCGAATGAAATGCTTCTACATTCGCTTATAAGAATATGAACAATAAATGCATTAACTTACGGTTCATATTCGCATGGAACACTTACTTTACTAAGTGTAAAATAAAGTCAAAGATCGATCTGTAAATCTTACCCTAACTGTGGATTTATACTGTTGCATGACTTAAACTGTGCCTAAATAGGTACAATTTCGCACGAAGGCGGTTTACCACTTTTCAGCCTTATGCCCTTAGTAATAAGGTTAAGAATTGGGCCACTGCCAGTGTCCGAAATAGTACGTGGCCTGAATTGACTAAGGCTATGGTCAATTTATAACGTCACACGTGACATCATGACGGAAGTCCGACACGCCAGCGCAGCAGTTGACAAAACGTTCGTTGCCGCCGTCGCCCCTGGCGGTCGCGGGCGGCGTGCTAGCGAGACCGCGACCGAGTATTTACGAACGCAACGTTCGGCCGTCGTCGGTAACGGACGGCTACACGTCGCCGGTCGCAGTTGGCGTGTGGTCAGTTAGACCCCAGACTTATTGAGTGTACATCTTACCGCTTTTACGATAGAAGGGTGCGTGGCTATGATGACGTTGGGTGGGTCGCCCACGGGCGTGGCGGCGCCCCCCACGTTGCTGAAGATCACCATCGACATCAACACTGGCACGGGGTTCAGTTGGGTCACCTCGCATAATCTGAAGGAAAGAGTATATTTAGCACTTGAAACTCCCATTTCGCGGCAGAAAAGTTGGTGTGAGGAATGATATGAAAGTGAAGGGAGTGTATGATGCGTGGAGGGTCGGACATGGGAGAATGGAAGAAGACAACGTGTTGCATTGAACTCAAGTAACATAGGACAAGTGCAGGAAGATGTTGAGGTATGTACTTATAGGAAAAGATGATCATCACACTAATATTACGAAGGCAAATTTTGTGAGTGTGTTTGTTACTTCTTCACGCACAAACGGCAGAACGGATTTGGATGAAATTTGGCACACATATAGTTTATAATCAGGACTACATTGGATACTTTTTATCCCGATATTTCCACGGCATCAAAGCTTATGCGGGTGAAACCGTGGGGCGCAGCTAGTTCTTTCATAAGAACCAAACAGTCGATTTTCAAAGATCTAAAAATTCTACCCCAGTACTTCTTTGGTCCTAAAATCAAGCGAGATTTCTGAGCTTGGTGTCCGCTGGGTTCGATTCCCAGGTTGAGTAGTGTTATAGGGACATTCATTCTTATTAGCAACCCGTGGCGTAATTGCGTAACACACTATCAGCAATGGCTTTCATTTCGACAGTTCAACAACATTCATTGTGTTATTTACGTTGTTGAGCAGACAATTTTTTCGAACATATGAAGCAATGGACTAGCAATATGCTTCAAAATGATTCCGATTGAGATGGATAGCGGGTTACGCAATTAGGGTGCCGGAGTCTGAATTTGTGCCTAGTAAATGTCTCCATATTACTTGGAACACTAAGGGAGACCGTCCTCGAGCAACTTTTGTCTCCGCAACTAATTTGTCTCTCACATCAAGTCTACGGGTTTGTTTGAAAGTGCGCGCATGTAGCGACGCGACAGCTGAGAGACATTTTTGTCCGCGGGCTTGGGAACAGGCTGGTGACGCAACTGTCGCACGTCTATTGGTTGTAATGCAAGTGCGCGTACGGCGACAAAATTATGTGGATGATTGCGGCAAAATTTTACGAAAAGGTAGCGTTGCTGTCACTCCCGTGTGCGCATCGTCCAAATCTCGGCGAGGAGACAACCACAGAGACCAAAAAGTTGCTGGGCAACTAAGTTGCACGTGGGCGCCCTCCCCAAAAAGTGGATTTACAAGCGAATGGAATGAATCAGGCGTCCGCCGCGTAAATCACACAAATCAAAGAAGAATCAGAAAAAAACAATAAATAAAAAATTATTGTTTTTTTCTGATTCTTCTTTTTTTGCTGCCTTTTTTTTATAGGTCTTAAGTCTTACCTGATGGTAACTGGAGTCATCAGCAGGACAGTGGTGACGTTGTCCAGAAACGTGGAGAAGATCGCCGTGAAGAAACACAATACGTTGATCAGAGGCCATGTCCTACCGCCTGTCATCTGTAACATTCATATTGTGACTTGGCCTCAAATGGCCTGACATCATAACATTTCTAACTCAAAGAGTTATGTCGTGGGTTACCTTGACGCTTTTACTTTTAGACTATTTTGAATTGAACGAAACTCAACAGTCTAAAAATCAGCACTTTGCAAACTTCAAAAAAAATATAATCCAGCCTCTAAAAACACCAACTTTTACTGGCTTCTGCTCAGGGGTAGTAAGATAGGCCTGAATTGTCGGCAAATATAGCTTTTTTTTTTAAATAGGACCTGTGAAAGTGTTTCCGATACCACTTTTACATTTCATTTCGCCATACTTACTTCAAAAGCCAAGACAGCGAGGTAATCGAACAGCCCAGTCTCCGCCAAGATGGCGACGAGCAGCATCATGCTGAACAGCAGCAGCAAAGTCTCCACATCCAGCCAGGAGACCAGCTCCGGGAGTGAGGGCCTCTCGCCTGCCAGGGCCAGGACTGCTACTGCCAGGGACGAGGATAGGAGAGCTGCTATTGTACGGTTTACTATCTGGAAATAGGGACAACAGTAAAAATTTAAGTAAAGGCGTTGGTTCTGGCTACCAAATGTAGATATTTAACAGTCGTTACGGGTAGTTAAAATCCAGAAAGTTTGGCAAACAGTCTTACCAAATGGTATCGTATTACCCAGTTAGTGCTGGGTTGTGGAGGTCAGATAGGCAGTCGCTCCATGTAAAATACTGGTATTCAGCTGCATCCGGTTAGACTGGAAGCCGACCCCAACATAGTTGGGAAAAGGCTAGGCAGATGATGATGATGAGGCAGAAGAAGAAGATTCAAACCTCAAAGATGATGAGGGTATACAACGCGATGAGCAGTATGGTGGCGTATATGATGCCATCTTCTGGATCGATGGGGTCCAGCTGGTAACTCACTGTTAGAGGCACAGTACTGTTGCTTGATGTACTCATGCGCAGGGTTATTCTTGTACCTGAAAATGAAGTGTAGAAATAGGTTTTATTGCGTTTAGTTGTATGGCCGCCGTGGGTTCAGAGCACGCCGTTGGAGCAGACTATCATAACACACTATCAATCTCAATCTGAATAATTTTGAAGTATATTGCTAATCCATTGCTTCATGTGTTCGAAAAATGTGTCTGCTCAACAACGTAAATAACGCAATGAATGTTATTGAACTGTCAAAATGAAACCCATTGCTACTGATAGTGTGTTACGAAGTTACCCCACTGGAGTGGAGACCGACAATCGGCAAGCGTAGTGTGGGACACCCCCCAGCTAGATGAACAGACGACCTCAAAAAGGTGACTGAGACAGACTGGATGCGGGCAGAATACGACGACGGTGTTGTGGCGCAACATGGGAGAGGCCTATGTCCAGCAGTGCACTGCGATAGGCTGAGTTGATTGATTGATTCATCGCCGTACGTCGAAACTATTCACTACCGTTTTTCTTCGTGCATCGTTCATGACCTTGGCGGAACGTACAGCCAGATGGACCGTGAATAAGGCGCTTAATTCTGTCATATGACTTGACTAAGATTCCAAGTGAACGTTATAGAATAGCACAAGATACAGTAGACAATCTAAATTCACATTACCGTTAATTCCAATTTGGTTCCACCTAGTAATTTCCTCCTGTATGAGATCCAGGGCGTTGGTCACATTTATCTTGTGTTTCCCGTTGCTGTATATAGGTGAATTGTCCTGTAATATCAGCATCTTACTCTCGGTGGAACTTGGCGAGAAGTCTAATAGGTCCTCCGGCATCAGGTGGATATTCCATTTGGTTGAATTCTGTAATAACAATGAACTATCTAGTTTATAAAAATGTTAAACTCGCTGAAGACAACGCATAGCCAAAGCCACTGGGTCTAGAGGTATGAAATTTTGTTCGTTTTATTAATGTCCATTATGGAACGCAACAAATATATGAATCATCATCTGCCTAGCCTTTTCCCAACTATGTTGGGGTCGGCTTCCAGTGTAACCGGAAGCAGCGGAATACCAGTAATTTACATGGAGCTACTGCCTATCTGACTCCTTGACCCCTTGATAAGACTGGTTGTCAGATTTTCGAGCTCCTGACGACCCGTAACGACTGTCAAAGATCCCTAACTGACAGCTGTGACCAACGGCTTAACGTGCTTTCCGAGGCACGGAAGGTTTGGTTTGTAAAGATGGTCACCCATGCAGGCGCAGGAAGCATAGCTTAACCTGATCGAACCACGCGGCTGTTATTACTTAGCCACAAGCCCCTCAAACGGAACAACTGTTCTGATCATTTCATCGCTGTATGACCATATTGTCGTAATGTGAAGTTTATCAAACAAACATCATAGATAATTAACTGCAATTATTACCTACTGATCAATCATAAATATTTACGATATAGTGATTAATGATCCTAAACTCGTAAATATAATGAAATCTCTGTGTCCTTAGGAGGCACTTATTGAATCCAGATGTACAGTGTCACTGTCTAAATGTTTATAAGATACAGACTGCGATCAAAATATGTAATTTATCGGATAGCTTTGATTGTACTGAGGACATTTATAAGACACACATACATAAACAAGTCTGACAACCAGTCTAACCAAGGGGTATCGTATATTACCCAGTAACTGGGTTGTGGAGGTCAGATAGGCAGTTGATTCATGTAAAATACTGGTATTCAGCTGCATCCGGTGAGACTGGAAGCCAACCCCGACATGGTTGGGAAAAGGCTAGGTAGATGATGAGTTGTACCATTTGAACATTTATATTTCACACTAGCTTTCGCCCGGCAGCTTCGCCCGCGTGGATTTCGGAAATTGTCCCACGGGAATGTACTTCTGGGATAAAAAGTATCCTATGTGTTAATCCAGGTTATAATTTAGTGGATTACGGCCCACTCCGCTCAAAATAGAGGAGGGCTGTGTCCCAGCAGTGGGAACATTATAGGCTGATTATGCATGACGATGAATGATTTACGTGGTAGGTAGAAAACTGGAAGTCTACCTCACCTGTTTAAACTCTGCTAGCTGGTCATCAGCGACTTCTCTGTGTAGCCATAGCTGCAGTATATTGATGCTGTCATTGGTCAGCGCTTGCGCAAACGGTCCTGTCAATGTGATGGACACTTTGACACGTTCCTCGCTGGCTGGTAGCTCATATTCTGGAAAAGATTTTAAGAAATTATTTGTCTACTCCATTGCTCGCTACGAGTATGTGCAAAAATTTCATAGATCGAGATAAATTAACGTTACTTAGCAAGCAAATATTTCTTTGATATGGTTTTTGTCTTTATCTTGCACTTTTAGTTTGACTGTTGTGCGACAGTGACAAGAATAATGCTTAGCCAATGCCAATAAAATGTCTGTCTGTTTGTTCCGGTTAATCTCCGAACCGGTTGGACCGATTATGAAGGGAATTTCACTAGCAGATAGCTAATGTTATAATCTATATATTTTTATTTTAGAAAAAAAAATAGAGGTCGGCCCAGAAAGCGGTGGCGAGTTGACCTGGACGAGTACCGTCGCGAGAGCTGGTATGAGGTGGCGCAGGAAAAGAGTACCTGGAAGGACTTGGGGGGGTCTTGACAGACTGACAGACAACGAAGTGACCATACAAAGGTTCAGTTTTTTTTCCTTTTGAGATACGGAACCCTATAAAATTACGCAAAAAGACTTTGTGATGATGAAGACGTTGGCGTACCTTTAACCTCTCCTCCCTGTATCGCAGTATGCAGCACTGTGTCTGGTCTCTCCATGTTCAGCAGTAAGGAGACGGTCAGGAGCACCCAACTTGCGACAAGCACACATAGCTTCAGAGTACGCAGTGCTTGGTCTAACTGTGGACAAATTATTAGGTAAGTATCCATCGAGAGCAGTGGCGGCTCAGTAGCAGCGGCCTTTCGAGTTGTTCGAACCCTAACAGGCCCTTTACTTTGTGTAAATTATTTCATCACCACAGCTCTCAAAGTAAAAGAAGGTAAAAGAAAACATCTTGAGGACAATTCGAAGACAAGTGACATTCTACCATTACGCACTGGGCCCGCGTGGTGGATTACGGCCCACTCCCTCTCACTGAGAGGAGGCTTGTGTCTCAGCAGTGGGAAGGTTATAAGCTGATTGCATAGGTAGTTTTTAATTTAAGGAAATTAGTTAATTTTTAAGGGGGTTACCGACCTTTTTCTTCTTCACAGATTTCAATTTAGTGTCATCATCGTTGGTATGCATTGATTCCATCAACCTGAAAACAAAAGAATTCTTATAACTAGGTTATCAAGATGACGCGTTTTTTTTTTTTATGTATGATCACGCATAACTTTTTACAGAGCAGTCCGATTTTGATAATTCTTTTTTTATTGGAAAGGGCATACCCCGAAATTGGTCCCATATATATTTGGAAAAAATATTCCAACCTTAAGGGTAGGAAAACAAGGGATGATTGATTGTTCACTCACTGATTGTAATGTATGACCACACATAAATTTTTACAGATTAGTCCGATTTTAATCTTAACACTAAAAATATTAATTAGGTACTAGCTTCTGCCCGCGGCTTCGTCCGCGTGAAATTTCTTCTTCCCCCGACCCACCGCATCGTATCGCATCACCTACCCGAGCTATTACTTCGTTTTCATATAGAGTTCTTTCAGACTTTTTTTTTTTTTGCTCGGCTCCTAAGGGCTACAGCCTGATGTTAAATAGTGTAAGTCCCACTGCTGGGCAAGGCCTCTTCTCAGACAGAGAGAATATTGTTTCAAGCTAAACAAATATCAACTTTATTTTAAACGTATTTAAGTTGATTTCAGTGACTAGCACTGTTGAAAAAGTAAAAAAAATGTTTGATGTTGTAGCGTAAACTGAACTCTATTGTGTAGGATTTCAAGTTATTTTTCCATAATCTCATATTTGTTTACATTTTTGGCAAATAAATTTGCGAATGCAGATTACATTTTCCCAAACACTGAAATAAACATGTCATTGTTCCAATAACGAAAAACGTACATACATAGTTTATTGTTTGTATGTAGGGGATAATTTCTGGAACTACCAGTCGTATTTGAAAAAATATTTTTGCATTTGATAGCCCAATTCTTGAGGAAGGCTGCACCCTTGGAGCGGTTCTGCAATACATCCGATCCGAATCCGAGAAATGCCGGTCCGAAGTGACCATAGTACAAGAGGTTGCGCACTAGATCCGAACTCTATTCGTCCGAATTTAGAACATTCCCAATTCGGATTGAAGTCGGATCTTTAATTCGGATTCGGATCGGATGTAGTGCAGAACTGCTCTTAGAAGCCGAGTAAAAAGACAAAAAGTTAGAACGAAAGCGAAAACGATCGCGAACGAGCGCGGGCAGGTGATGCTATGCGACGGGGTGGGTCGGGAGCACATTAAACACGGGGACGAAGTCGCAGACAGAAGCTAGTATTGGTATAAGTAGTTACCTGTTAGTGACATCCTTGAGAGGCTCAACGTCCTCTCTCTTCGCTTCCACCTCATGTTTCTTATCAAATATGTTCTTATCTCCTTCGTTTGGCTCGTCTATTGGCTCGATTTTACCTGTTAATTACATATTGCATTTTATACAAGTCCTTAATCATCATAAAACGATCACATAAAATACTATACCATCATCTCTATACTATAGGTGCATCTTTGCCTAAAGGATGATTTCCACCAAACGGCTCGTATCGCATCGGATCGGAAAGGATACGAACGGATGCGGCGACAGCCGATCGCGTCCGGCAGGATGTCGATGCATACGATCGCCTCCGTATCCATTTCTGTGCCTAGTCAAGTTTCATTCCTACCGTGTCCACGTGTTCTAATTTTTGAAAATGGTTGAAGTTGACGTAACATTGTTGGCTATTGCATTAGAAGATGATAATGATAAAACACAGAAGAGGAAAAGATAAATTTGGACGACAGCCGAAAGGATTCGATCGGATACGACGACAGGCGAACGGAGCCGATCGCGCGTCGCAGCATACTTTCGACTACGATCGCGTGTCGCGGAAGACGCCTGCGGTCAAGCTGCTGTGCGCGCCTTGGTAATATAGACTTTAAATACTGTGTACACGATTTGATATCCTTTAAAGTTTGTAAAATCCGTTCCGATCCGATGCGGTGCGAGCCGTTTGGTGGAAATCATCCTTAACTCTTCGGGTATTAGGTAATTATGTTATAATGGAATAAATATATATAGTTCCATGTGATTTAAGTTTAAACGGGTTAATAAATATAATGATTACAAGATTGGGTCTGCCACTAACTCTATAAACACTATTATTAATCTTACTTCAGTGCAGGAAAGAGATGGAACTATACGTCCTGTAGAGCTTCATCTCTTTCCCACACTGAAGTCAAACTCAAATTCAAAACATTTATTTCAACAGGCACTTTTGAATTGTCAAAGATTCGGTCAGTTAGTCAAAAAGTTGAAGCTAGTTGCCCAATTGCCCATTCCAAAACTTAGATATCTATGGAGAAGAACGGGCAAGAATCTCCAAGGACACTTTTAAATCAATATATTACAAAATCCTGGGGTATTCTTGTTGCTTCTATATGTGAGAACAATGTAAAAAACAAATGAAGAAACAATTCAAAATATTAGATTAAAAATAAGCCTTGAGATGACCAGTCTCAACCGAGGGCGCCCGTTCACGAACATGACGCGTGGACCAGCACCATCCAGCTCAACCATTTTGTAGGGAACCGAATGATGCGAATGAGTGAATAATGAGTGTGATTAGTTTGATAGTGGATTATTATGATCACAGATATATGTAGATAGACCTAGATAACGCAAGTATCACGATCCGTATGAAAACTAAGCATGCCATTTTTTGACTAACTACTATGACGTCACAAGCACTATTTAGTGATGGGAAAATCAAATCGATTCAAAGACGCCACCACGTGCGGCACCCGTATTGCCCCACCTTCGGGGCCTAGCGCCAGCGCTCACGCTCACCCAGCCACCAGTACACAGGACTGAGCGCAAAAGTGGCGGCTTACGATTTTTGTACGTAAGCTGGTGCGATTTTTGGCACGCGAAGGAGTTGCTCTTGCGTTATCTAGGTGTATCTATATTTGTGAGATGGTGTGGATGAGAGATAATTAAACAATTCTCACCGTGCTGCTGCTCGTACCGCTTCTTGAACGGCGCCAGGAGAGGATCATGCTTGATCTCATCGGGCAGATCCAGCCAGATCTCGACACTGCCCGGCGTCAGGTCACTGCATGACACCACAGAGTATACACTAGTGTTTAAGTTTTTGTCCTTCTTTCTCCCTAGCCCGCGGATTCTTTGCAATAGTTCCGCCATCTTTCAATGTCAGGACATTTTCGAAGACACTTTGTTTATGTCGAAAGTTCGGTTTTTTAGAATTTTTGATTTGCACTATTCGTAATGGTGATATGGTGATTTACATTTTTTTTTTCACTGAATTATCTGTAAGTAGTTCTTTAGAAATCTCATCGTGTAAACGTTTCTAAATTTTCCAAAGATGACAAACAACAATGGCCGCTCGAAAGTGAATAAAATCGATATACAAGAAAATTTATTTTAAGTACCTACCTACTTAATGTTTGTTTTCGTCTAAATCTCCGAGCTAACTAGACGAAAACAAACATCACTACAACATTACAGTTAGACTGGAAGCCGACCCCAACATAGTTGGGAAAAGGCTAGGCAGATGATGATGAGGCAATAAATATTATAATGTATTGGACGTTATCAGTATCCAGTAAGCGATAAAACTAGATAAGTAGTCACTTATCGATTTTGAGAATTATAATTCTAGAACGATGATGTTATGCCTTTGTTTCCATGGTTTTATTATTATTTTTTAATGTTCGCCTTTGAGCACCACGTTAAAATATTGATTGGTGCTCAAACGGGAATACTTCGTTATTAGTAATATTAACTGTTTATTTATTTTACTACGGTGGTCCTAGTTTATCATTTGTGACTTCGAGTGACAGCTATGTGAACAGAACCCAGCATTGCAAGCTGTTACTGCCTTTATGCCTGGAGAATAGATTTTTTATAAGGTCAGATAAAGTTTGCCGCAGGTAAGCTACAAAGCTAGTGTTTCCACTGCTGAGACACAGGTCACACAGGCCTCCTCTATGTGAGAAGGAGTGGGCCATAATTCACAAATCGGGCCCATTGCGGGTTGATGGATGTCACAAGTCTTCGATTTTTTTGGTTCTAGGACATGCCGTTTTCCCCACCGTTTTGGTGATGAAATTAAATACACAAATTAAAGTGCCTGTCCTTTTTTTTTAATGTTAATTAAAACGTTAAAACACCAACATTAATTAACATAGAGACAATAATTAGGTTGACAATAAAAACTAAAATTGAACAGTGGATTCTCTTGTATAGTTTCTCTCACAGAACACCAGAGATAAACAACTGAAACAAAGAACTCAAGGTAGAACCAAGCCTGCATAGGTTGGTGCATCTGTAACTACCTACCACCACACGTGGGGGCTTGTATAACAAAGAACTGTTGCACATACCTACATAACATATAAACATAGATGATCTGTGTACCTACATAATATTTACAAAACGGAGAAACTGTTCTGTAATCATGTAACTGAAACGAAGTCTTCTCTGTACCTATAATAATTAAACATTGTACAAGTACCTAATTATCTCTTGTTAATCAGCCTGCTGAGATACAGGCCTCCTCTCTTCGAGAGAGAGTGGGCTGTAATCCAGCACGCGGGTCCAGTGCGGGTTGTTAAATGTCACATGTCTTAAAATTTTTGGTTCTAGGACATGTCGGTTTCCTCACGATGTTTTCCTTCACAGTTTTGAGAGCAGTAGTGATGAAAATAATTTACACAAAGTAAAGACTGGTTTCGAACCTGCGATCTACAACTCGTAAGTCGCGGCCACTATCATTGAGCCACCACAGCTCTCTCATTGACGCAATTAAGTATGTGCTATATTTTTGAAAATTCGTAATTAGTTTATTTCAATTTCCAAAATAATATTTACATAATTTAAAAAGCTAACAGTTTTTATATAATAATAATATATATATATAATTATATATATATTTTTTTAATGTTTAGTATATTTTTTATATTCTTATATTTAAAAATATAATTTAAGTAAATAACGAAATAAAGGAGATCATAATAATTAAATATGTACTTACAAGACTAAAAAAGAGGGTAAATAATCAAAAGGTGTCAAAAAATTCGTCCACATCTATCAACAGGAAGGCTGGCAGCATAAAAAATCAAAATCAAAATATTTTATTTCACATAAACCTACATGGGCACTTATGAAACGTCAGAAGCTAGGTGCACGGTTCCAATTGGTCGTTTCCTATGGAGAAGAACCGGCAAGAAACTCCACGGTTACTCTTTTAAAAATAATTGGCTGCCACGTTGTATGGCAATGCTGATTCTTTGGCCATAAAATAAGCCAAAGAATCGTGCTTTATTATAAGTATCATCATCATCTGCTTACCATATTCCCAAAAGGCTTCGAGTCTGATCGGATGCAGTTGAATTTTATATGTATAGAGCGACTGACCTCCAGATCCCAGTTACTTTTGGGCTTCTAATACTACCTTAACAACTCTATAAAATCTACGAATGGTAATGGATGGTCACCCATCCAAGGACTGACCTCGACAAGTGTAGCTTAACCTTGATCGATCGTCCATGCGGCTGTTACTTAACCTAGCCCTAGCTTAAAATTCAATCATACCACTGATAAGCATTTCATGCAAAATTAATTTGCTATTGCATGATAATTGACAAGCAACCATATTCAATGAAATTCCGTCAATAAAATTTTGGTATGAAAACATAAATTCTGTAAAGTCATCAAAGTACTTATATAAAAATATTGTAATAACATAAACACAACACGACTGAATTCCGTGAGGGGCAGGCAGAGGAGTACTAGGAGGTGCGGTCACCCAAGGAGATGAGTAGCCAGGATCGTCGGATATAGTAAGAAACCGATGGATGTTGTCGACTGAAATTTAAATTGATAAAAGAGCTGTTTGTTTTCTATTAATAAAATTAAACTTTATTCGAGAACATCCATCGGTTTCTTACTAAACTTCAACTATATCCGAATATCCTGCATACTTATCTCTTTTTTTGACTGTACCTATGTTGTGTCTGTCAATTAATAATAGTGAAGCAACAAGTACCAAATAATAATAATTTTAAAAACTATATTGTAGATACACGGACTACGAGTAAAACAAACAAACGTTTGCTTCAGTGCTGCTCATACCTTCTGTGAACCAGAGCGTAAAGATAAGCTCGTTGGACTAGGTACTTAGCCCAAGCGGATATCGTTAATCTTATTTTTAACTGTTTAAAAAAAAAACTATGTGGCTTGTTATACCTAGGAAATTACTTTGAATGATTCATTTATACAAATAAGGATGTTACGAGTTAAAAATACTTATAAATAATTCTCATTAAAATAATGACTTTGCAGAATGCTTAAAAGGTAATTTAAATATTAGGTTTTATGAGAAATTTTCATATACTTAAACTTTAAAAAATGATAGTGTTTTTTTTTGTCTAAGCACTTATTTCTTTTTTTTATTGTTAGTAATGTTAGTATTATAATGATGCGGCTCGTTATTTTCAATGATACCCAGTAAAAACCAACAGCTTTAAAAATTACATTTGTAAGTGAAAATAACTACATAAATGGCAACATTTAATTTTTCCAAGAAATCTTTACACCTAACTCCTACCACAGTTTCTAATAAGATAAAGTGTTATCACCACACTTCACTGGTATAAGAAATAATATCGAAAAAGTGACATCTACCACTCTAAACACGTAACCAACTAACCACTTTCCACGTTCACAAAACAAAATTAAAATAATATTTACAAAAAACAAAAAAAAAAAAGAAACAAATAAAACAAGCGGTCAGGTTCAACAACCGCGCGATACTGGTGTTAACTGGTACGAACCGCTTCGAACCGGTTCTATCGCTACGTCACTTGTTTATAGAGACGCCATTATACTTTCGAATTTCGCGTGTTTTCTTTTGTAGATTGATACTAATATTTATTTTATTCTTATATGCATCTACAATATGTAATATAATTAACGCAAGACCTCGTACACCACAAAACTATTTTTTTTAAAGCTAACTATTATTATTAAGCAAAACCGTGTTGACTCTATCATTACTTACTTTATGCATTTAAAATTGAGTCTTATTGCCTTGAAATAAGATTTAATTTTCTTGGTTCAATCGGCGGTCAGTATGGCAAAATACATAACTTTTATAATGTTACTGAAATCGACTCAGTAGTCAATTATGAAAAAAAATCTTTCAGGACACTTTTATTCTGGTATCTAAGGTACAGACACCAGCACATCAAACCACCCGAAACTGTCAAATTTTCCCAATCAACCTTGAACCTTATATATGCTTTGGCGATAAAGTTGAAAATCTATTAAAGAAATTTGACAGATTGTAGTAGCTTGATGTGCTGGCGTCCGTACACCTACGTTCTAAGCACCTTGAAGGACCTTGGCGAGTCAGCATCGTA
Source organism: Hydraecia micacea (assembly GCA_914767645.1). NCBI lineage: Eukaryota > Metazoa > Arthropoda > Insecta > Lepidoptera > Noctuidae > Hydraecia > Hydraecia micacea. Next base: position 4,821,261 of record OU611804.1, read on the forward strand.
ATATTTTTATTACATTATTAGCAATTCTTGTAGTTTACAACTACACAAGGAAAAACTTGTTCAACAATGGATATTTTTATGGGTTGAGTAATAGTGACGATTGAAGTTATACATAAATATAGGATGAATAGAAACGTCGGCTATGTAGGAAAATAACCTTGATTTGAATAACATTTTATTCAGAGGTAAGCAGACAACCATCATTATAATCAGCCTATAATGTTCCCACTGCTGGGACACAGGCCTCCTCTTTGTGAGAGGGAGTGGGTCGTAAATCACCACGTGAGCCCAGTGCGGGTTGTTAGATGTCACATGTTTTCGAATTTTTGGTTCTAGGACATGCCAGTTTCCTCACGATGTTTTCCTTCACCGTTTTGAGAGCAGTGGTGAAGAAATAATTTAAACAAAGTAAAGTGCCTGTCTGTCTGGGTTCGAACCTACGACCATAAGTCGCGGCCTTTACCATTGGGCCACCACTGCTCTCAGCAGACAACCATACCTTCTAATATAGGTATTATTATAATTAACATATATTATGTAACTATATACACTAGATACTAAAATAAATGACTAACTAATTTACTATACAAATAAATAAAAAAAAACAAAGGACACTGTGTATTACATATTTTTTTGGTGACACTTTTACGTCTGCATCTAATTGATGCCTTGATGGAATTCAAAATTAAGATACGAAAAAAAAATTAAGATTATATTCCCAAGTAAATTAAAAGAAATATAAAGACAAGGCAAGACTTCAAAATAGAAGCTTCACAACTTTATAGATAAAATATAGGTAGGATGCACAATGACAAAATGTAGAAATTAATTTTTTTTTCTGTATTCATGTAACGTTTGTTTTCCACGCTGTATATTCTGAAGGACATTTGATTACACTTAGACCATTCGATCAGGTATAAAAAGTAGCAATTATAGGGCCGCCTAAATACCTAATAAAAACTTGAACACATACTTTCATTCCTCCAGATTTCTTCTTTGTTTTATATTATAACCCCCTTACTAATAAAAGTTGTATAGCGTCTGTAATTCTGTATAGTTACACAACGCTTTGTCTTCTTCTTTCGAAAGTCAAATTACTGGCGACTGAAAGAGAGAAATCGGTGTGTAACTATTCATCTGATATTTAATAGGGGGTATGAGTTTCAAAACGTTCTCTATGTCATTTTTCAGTTAAATAATAGTAGGTGTGTTATTTTCTGGTGGTGGCCCACTGGTGACTTTTATAAAGAAAGAAAGAAGAAAAGAAAGAAAATACGTTTATTTGCGGTGAATATGACGCAAAAATTAACATAAACACAAAACTAAAATAAAAAAAGAAGGTAAGGGAAACATGTGTCACATCCACGCAAAACGGCTATCGCTCACCATTCTGCGGCGACCCTATGCAAGACGGAGCCCCAGCGCTGGTTTTCAGCGACAGCCGGCGCTGACGTGATGACGTGTCCGATGCAGCACACAATTATTACAACACTGTGCCGGTGTAGCGCACTTAAAGGTAATATTATACTAAACAGAAAACAGACAGAGATACAGTACATGCTATGAGAATATCATCCTCAATAATCGTTTTACTCTTTATGTAGTGGCAACATTTCATACTATATTATATATTTATCTTTATATTTAAAAATATTTATTCCTCAATTTTCATGATTGCACCTACTCGCACTACCTACAGTTTGTCTCTGCTCTGCATCACACAAAGGTTGACTGCTACAAAATGCCTATAGCATTAAGTCCGCCTTTTTTACATTTGTGTCCTTTTAAAGTCATCATCACCTGCCTAGCCTTTTCCCATTTATAGATTTATCTCTGTATCTAAACTGTTTGCGAATAGTGATTATGTATAAACTGAATCAAGATGCCGTTTAATATGATAAATGTTTAATGAGCCTGGAGATCTGACATACAGGTCCCGCACTTAGTTCAGACTCCAGCTCTAACAAATCAGCTGTTCCCTACATTTATGTTCGTATAATTCGTCAAAATGTAGGGAACAGCTGATTTTTTTTTCGCGATTTCAGGTTTGGTCCCATAGTAAAAGTTGTTCATAATGATAAGTACAATGACCACTTAAGAGGTTGTTGATGTTTTTCCAATAACCCTGTATCATCATCTGCCTAGCCTTTTCCCAACTATGTTGGGGTCGGCTTCCAGTCTAACCGGATGCAGCTGAATACCAGTATTTTACATGGAGCGACTGCCTATCTGACCTCCACAACCCAGTTACTGGGTAATACGATACCCCTTAGTAAGACTGGTTGTCAGACTTTCGGGCTTCTGACTACCCGTAACGACTGTCAAAGATCCACGAATGACAGCCGGGACCAACGGCTTAACGTGCTTTCCGAGGCACGGAGGGGTCTCGGTATGTAAAGATGGTCACCCATCCACAGACCAACCGCGGCAAGCGTAGCTTAACCTGATCGATCGACCTGTGCGGCTGTTATTATTTAGCCACGGGCCCCTCCGGGTTATTTTCCAATAACCCTGTATATCTATTTTAAATTGAAATACAATGTTCCTTTGTAAGCAAGTTTTTCTAAATGGTGACCTAACAGAACGTGGATCCAATTGAACATGTCAGAAAATTTTCCGCAATTGTATGTAAACGAGTCGTAATTATAATTATCATTCATTAACTTTGCCTACAGTGGCATGGAGGTTAGAAGTCTCATTTTTAAGGCCGTTTCGGGTTCGAAATCTAGGTTAGCTAAATTAACTATTTCGAAAATAATAAATAAAAATTAATGATTTTTTAATCGAGATTTTACTGGTTATGGATTCGATTCCCGTACAAAACAGCGGGGGTAATTGCGTAACACATTAGCAATGACTTTAATTCTGACAGTTCAACAACATTCATTGCGTTATTTACGTTGTTGAGCAGACACATTTTTAGAAAATATGAAGCAATGAATTAGCAATATCCTTCAAAATGATTCAGAATGAGATTGATAATGTGTTATTCAATTCATTAGGGTGCTGATACCGCGAGCTCGTATAGGGCTTACAATACCTACCCTATAAGGCACTATCTTGCAAAGATAAATAAAAAAAAATATAAGTATATATCAACATCCGAATTGATAACCTCCTCCTTTTTAACCGACTTCAAAAAAGGTGGTTCTGTATTCGACCCGTATGTAATTATGTAGGCATGTATGTTTGTATGTCCGCGATTTTCTCAAAAACTTATCAACCAATTTTGATAATTCCTTCACTAATGTGATCTACATACTTTCAGGAAGGTTTTAGTATATAATACGTTACATTATGTAATTATTCACTTTGTAGTGTTTTTTTTTTAAGTCGGTTGTTTTTCTTTTTGTAAAAATGTTTTAATTTGAAGTCGGTTTAAAACAGCAGATCGCTTTCAGTGGAAGATCAGCACAAAACAACGCTGTATCATCATCTGCCTAGCCTTTTCCCAACTATGTTGGGGTCGGCTTCCAGTCTAACCGGATGCAGCTGAATACCAGTATTTTACATGGAGTGACTGCCTATCGGACCTCCACAACCCAGTTACTGGGTAATACGATACCCCTTGGTAAGACTGGTTGTCAGACTTTCGGGCTTCTGACGACCCGTAACGACTGTCAAAGATCCACAAATGACAGCCGGGACAAACGGCTTAACGTACTTTCCGAGGCACGGAGGGGTCCCGGTATGTAAAGATGGTCACCCATCCACAGACCAACCGCGGCAAGCGTAGCTTAACCTGGTCGATCGACCTGTGCGGCTGTTATTATTATTTAGCCACGAGCCCCTCACAAAACTACGCTGTATGCATCATTTAATTATTTGTAGTTCATTTAACCTTGCAGCCTGTTTAACGTTTTAATTATAATAAGTATAACAACAAAAATTACTATGTTTATACTGTTATTGTGGAAATTAAGGTAAATGAGTTGTTACGAATAATTAGCTTCTGTCCGCGACTTCGTCTATCTGCGCGCGATAATTAAAAAAAGGTTTTTTTTATTATTTTTTTGAGCAGTGGTGGCCCAGTGGTAACGGCCGCGACTTACGAGGTATAGGTCGTAAGTTCGAACCAAGACAGGAGCTTCACTTTGTGTAAATTATTTCATCATCACTGCTCTCAAAACGGCAAAGGAAAACATCGTGAGGAAACCGGCATGTCCTAGAACCAAAAATTCGAAGACATGTGACATCTACCAAACCGCACTGGGCCCGCGTGGTGGATTACGGCCCACTCCCTCTCACAGAGAGGAGGCCTGTGTCCCAGCAGTGGGAACATTATAGGCTGATTATGTGTATTATTTTTTTATTGCCGAATGGGCTTGCTCTTGACCTCGATCACGCCTGATGGAAAGGGATGGATGCGGTCTATGATGGAACGAGCGTGCCCAGAAGATGTCTGTTCACTCTTGCTTAGAAAGCAAATGTGGAAGGGAACACAGACGCTGGCAGAGAGCACTTTGGCTGTGTGTTTATTAATTGTGGGGGAGAAGCGCTGAGTACGACAGGTCGGGAGACCGGAATGAGAAAGTTTGACTTATTCCGGTCTGAATAGTGGATAAGACAGAGATTAAAACAGAAGAAGAACTAGCAGGGGCTCGAGGAGGGGGGCTTGGAGGGGGGGCCTTCAGGGGATCAGACAGGAATAACTCGGGATATCAACCAAATGTAGATGTGCCCTGCAGCATGTCTAGTAGTCCGGTAGGTAGTAAAAGAGCGAAGCTATCACAGATATAAACAGACCTAGATAACGCAAGTTTCACGATCAGGTGGCCTACCATGATCTAATTAAAAACGATCCAAAAATAAGACATTTCAGTTTAGGTTCCTAAACTGGATCGCTTGAGCGGCTCTATGGACGTCATGGTACCAAACAAGTATGAATGAAACCATAACTTGCGACTCAGTTTGGGACAGTCGCTGTCAGCAGATGGCACGGCTTAAACTGAATCGTTAAACTGACGTCATGGTACGAAATAGAAGAACAGTTCAGTTTAGGTCCTAAAATGGATCACGTTAAGAGCTTGTGGTAGGCCTCCTGTATGAAAACCAAGCGTGCCATTTTTGACTACCTAATGTGACGCTATAAGCACTATTTAGTGATGGGAAAATCAAATCGATTCAGACGCCCCCGCGTGCGGAACCCGTCTCGCTCCACCCCCGGGGCCTAGCGCCAGCGCTCACGCTGACCCAGCCAGCAGTACACAACACTGAGCGCGAAAATGACGGCTTACGATTTTTGTACGTAAGCTGGTGCGATTTTTGGCATGCGAAGCTCTTGCGTTATCTAGGTGTATCTATATTTGCGGATGCTATAGTATAGTTGTATATTCGGTTCAAAATTTGTTTTAATTTACGTTACGTTTACGTCACGCGTTCTTGCTAACGTAAAGCGCAGTGTCTGGTTTCGAACCTACGTCCTACAACTCGTAAATTCCGGCCGTTACCACTCGGCCACCACTGCTCGCAAAACGGTGAAGGAAAACATCGTGAGGAAACCGACATGTCCTAGAACCAAAAATTCTAAGACATGTGACATCTACCAACCCACACTGGGCCCGCGTGGTGGATTACAGCCCACTCCCACTCACCTAGTGGAGATCTGTGTCCCAGCAGTGGGAATTTTATAGGCTGATTATCCACGATGTTACACAATGCGACTAGCACAATGGAAAAAGCTATAAAAATGTTTGAAGTTGTAGCGTAAATTGAACTTTATTGTGTAGGAATTAAAGTTGTTTTTTCATTTAATTCATATGTGTTTATATTTTTGGCAAATACATAGCGAACGCTACAGATTATATAGTTTGCATTGCAATAGGTACTAGTGTTGTGGCCTTGCTGAGAACTCATTGGTGATTTGAGTTTGTAATGCCGGGGCCACATCAACGGGAAACGCCAATAATTATCGCGATGACGAGCGTTACTCGTAGGTGCAGCCACAACTTACTGCGATAATTATCGGCGTTTCCCGTTGGTGTGGCAACGACTTAACGCGTTACTTTTGCGTAGACGCGTCGACGATGGCCCTCAGAGACTAAACATCATCATCTGCCTAGCCTTTTCCCAACAATATTCTGGTCGGCTTCCAGTCTAACCGGATGCAGCTGAATACCAGTATTTTAGATGGAGCGACTGCCTATCTGACCTCCACAAACCAGTTACTGGCTGGGTAATACGATACCATACACTTGGTAAGACTGGTTGTCAGACTACCCGTAACGACTGTCAAAGATCCACGAATGACAGCCGGGACCAACGGCTTAACGTGCTTTCCGAGGCACGGAGGGGTCTCGGTTTGTAAAGATCCACCCATCCACGGACCAACCGCGGCAAGCGTAGCTTAACCTGATCGATCGACCTGTGCGGCTGAGACTAAGTATGTGATCGAATGCAATCAATGGGAGGATACGATCAATTACATTGTTTACAAACAACGCGAACTACGTATTTATGAACCATTGTTAATCTTCCACAGAAACACGAGGCTGATTAACTGTCAGTTTTTAATCGACTTCAGAAACGAATGTTCCACAGGAAGATTTTTTTATCACCATCCAAATTTTTAGACGAAAAAAAAAAATTTTTGTATTGAACAGCTGATTTTTTTTCGTGATTTCAGAGTTGTTCCCATAGTGAAAGTTGTTCATATTCTTGGGTAGAACACCCTGTAAACATTTGGATGTTGATAAAATATCTTCCTGTATGTTCGTCGCTTTTTTTTTCTTTTTTTTTATTATTAGCCATTCATGTCCCACAGCTGGGCAAAGGTCTACTACTCTCTTCTCTCTCTTCCACAACCTCTCTCTGTCCAGAGCTGCCAAGGACTAATCTTTATCAAAGAAGTCCAGCTCATCCCGCCATCTCCGTCTGGGTCTGCCGCGATGTCCTTTGCCATTAAGCGAGACCCACTGGGTCGTAAGTTTGGCCCATTGATCGTCTGACATGCGGCAGATGTGTCCAGCCCAATTCCATTTAAGCGTGGCAGCTTTCCGAGTGACATCAGTTATTTGAGTGATGGAACGGATTGTCCACAAGTCGAATACTAAGAAAACTAATGGAGTATTCTGGGTATTAAACTTGTGGACCGGAGCTCATCAGCGCCATAGCTCTCTTGCAAACCTCGAGCGTCATGTGGACCTCTGCCTAAAGCGGTTTGCAGATAGTGGCGTGTATTGGTTTTCAGAATAGGTAGGCACTAGGCCGGGTCTAGTCTAGGCGAACGCGGTCACTAATCAGAAAAAAAAAGTGAGGTCAAAAGTGTGGTAGTTATTTGAGTAGGCATGACTACTTAAGGGTGATAAATTGCGAAGGTCGAACGTCATGGTATTACGCGTGAGACGTACGTATTGTACGTATAGAGTTTGGAAGTTGGCGGTGTGATACCCCCGTGCCTCGGAACGCACGTTAAACCGTTGGTCCTGCGCCTGATCTCTCTCCGGTCGTGTCGGATTGCCGTCTCATCGGACTATGAGAGTGAGGGAAGAGAGTGCAAACTGTGTCTGCGCACACACTTGTGCACTAGCAATATTTTTCGCGCCGAAGGCTAGTCTTTGTTGAGGTTGACCGCCTTGGCCCAAACACGGTCTAGAGGACTATGGGAGGACTACTAGTAGATACGTCACACTTCACAATGACTGACACTTTTGAACTGACATTTGGACATAACTTGCGACTGGAACTGAACTTGCTACCTACTGAACTAAAGGAAATGTAATTACAGTGCTATTCTTTAAAGTTCACTGCTCACCTCACTCAAGTGAGCGCGCACAATCCGAAAGCGGATTCATTTGTTTTTAAAGTAAATCATCGCGGATTCACAACGAGACACCGTTCGAATTTCGATGTGATGTTTTAAAGCTGTGTAAAGAAGTTTCGTTTTTATCAAAACAGTACTTTTGCCTTTAAATAAGCAAATAGCCTATGCTATAAAGCTTCATAATAATACACAGATTGATTGCGTTAAAGCTACGCCGTAGAATACAAGAAAGGTGTTTAGGTATCTACACCCATGCTATAAATCCTCTATAAAAGTTTCTGAAACAGCTTATTGCCAATATAAAACAACCAGTGTCATAGTAACCATAATATCATCCAGTGTTATAATGTTGTACTAAATTTCATTATGCAACTCCTTTGCTTTTTCGATCCCTTCCTTACTCATCAAACAGCCACATTCTCATTACTCAATTCGTGGTATCTTTATGAATTTCAAAAAAAGAACATTGTCATGCACACGTTTCACTACCAAAGAGCCGTAATTTAAAAAAAAAAGTTATAGGTTTTTCGAATTCACGTCGTATCTCGTCATTTTTGTTCGATATTTGTATTGCAAAAATATGTCAGGCTCTATACTCGTGACAACCAACACGTCATGCAATCCAACACCACCGCTCAACTCTCAAAGGAATTAGCGTGACGGTTACGTATGAAATTACAGTACCTGGTATCAGACTACCATATAACACTGGCTATACTGACATTAGCATTTATTAATCCTCGAAATTTTGACATTTTAACCGAGCGAAACTATAAAAATAATCAGCCTATAATGTTTCCACTGCTGGGACACAGGCCTCCTCTCTGTGAGAGGGAGTGGGCTGTAATCCACCACGCGGGCCCAGTGCGGGTTGGTGGATATCACATATCTTCGAATAATTTAGTTATAGAGCAGTGGCGGCCCAGTGGTAACGGACACGACTTATGCCGGGGCCACACCAATAATTATCGCGATAATTTGTGGCTGCACCTACCCGCCTGCCCGTCATCGCGATAATTATTGGCGTTTCCCGTTCCCCGGCATTACGAGTTGTAGATCGTAGGTTCGAACCCAGACAGGCCCTTTACTTTGTGTAAATTATTTCATCACCACTGCTCTCAAAACGGTGAAGGAAAACATCGTGAGGAAACCGGCATGTCCTGGAACCAAAAATGCGACGACATGTGACATCTACCAACCCGCACTGGGTCCGCGTGGTAGATTACGGCCCACTCTCTCTTACTAAGAGGAGGCCTGTGTCCCAGCAGTGGGAACATTATAGGCTGATTATGATGATGCCAGTTACATTCTGGCATACCAGTGGGGTAATTATTGTGTGACACTAACTGTAGCAATGGCTTTCATTTTGACAGTTCAACAATATTCATTGCGTTATTTACGTTGTTGAGCAGACAAATTTTTCGAACATGTGTAGCAATGGATTAGCTATATCCTTCAAAATGATTCAGTTTGAGATTGATAGTGTAATACGCGATTAGGGTGCGAGCCAATAATGCTGCGACCTGCGAGTAAATAAATATAGCAATAAGAGTATCGCTTTGTTATCTAACACTCTGTCCGTTGTTGTATGTTCAGTTTTATCATAGTTAAATACAGCTTTATCGAAAACTTTCCGAATCGTCTGCTGCTATATAGGGTGACTGGTAATTAGTGACCGATACCTAAACACGTGATTGTACTCATGATAACAAACAACTTTTACTATGGGACCAAACCAGTAATCGCGAAAAAAAAACTGCTGTTCAGTACATTTTGACCAGTTAGGCGAACATAAACGACTAAACAGCAGATTTTTCAGGATGAGAGTTGCCGAAAATCGAGTTGAATGGCGTGCAATAGGAGAGGCCTATGTCCAGCAGTGGACTGCTATAGGCTGATGATGATGATAGAAGTATAGATTGAGTGATTCATTCCAGGTCTAAGTCATTGAACATAATATGGAGATTTATGTCCAGAATCGACTAAGCTTTGAACACTTTTATAAACTAATGAACTTCTAGCATCTTTTTGGGCTTCTAATCATGCACACTTTTTTAATAAACGAGCCTCTTTTTAAATTTCTGGCCTTTTCTCACAGTTAGTTGCAGTAAGTAAGCTAGGATACCCCAACTAAAGGAGTGGAATGCATTCTGTTGGATTGTCAATTCTCGGTTCAACACCGAGAGATGAAAATCCCTCCGCGATATTTTTTACGTCACGAACGTCGGCTTAGTAGTAAACCATTTTGCGGTTTTATCATCTTGTGAAAACATCATTGAGAAACTGAATGTTTTCAGGCCGAGTAAGGTAGGTCAGGTTGTAGCGATAAATTAAACGACGTATGAAATTGAAATGAATCGTGAAAAGGTTACTACTTAACATAATCAACCTTTTGTTCCTACTGGGACACAGGAGGCCTACCACAAGCTCTTAACGCGATCCATTTTAGGACCTAAACTGAACTGTTCTTCTAATTCGTACCATGATGTCAGTTTAACGATTCAGTTTAGGCCGTGCCATCTGCTGACAGCGATTGTCCCAAACTGAGTCGCAAGTTTTGGTTTCATTCATACTTGTTTGGTACCATGACGTCCATAGAGCAGCTCAAGCGATGCAGTTTAGGAACCTAAACTGAAATGTCTTGTTTTTGAATCGTTTTTAATTAGATCATGGTAGGCCACCAGGCCTCCTTCCTCTCTGTGAGAGGAAGTGGGCCGCGTAATCCACCACGCGGGCCCAGCTGCTGTCAGGCTGCAGGTTGGTAAGTAGATGTCACATGTCTTCGACATTTTGGTCCTAGGACATGCCGATTTCCTCACGATGTTTTCCTTCACCGTTTTGAGAGCAGTGGTGATGAAATAATTTACACAAAGTAAAGCGCCTGTTCGGGATCCAACTTACGACTTATATTTATGTTCGCATAACTCGTCAAAATGTAGGGAACAGCTGATTATAGTAAAAGTTGTTCATAATGATGAGTACAATGACCCCTTAAGAGGAAAACGGTGATTAAAATTTGATCCTGTATAGTCCTTATGGTCGCTGAAAAAAGCTACTTACTTTAAATGTGACGAGTCGTTATAAAGTCTGCTAATTTACAGGGTTAAATTAAATTAGTTAGCGAAACTCCGTACCGATATCTAAACATTATAAAATAAAAAAGATTCTTATTTTTTTTTTGGGTCATCTTCCTCTTGTAAGAACGCTCTTAAAACACGCGGGCGAAATCGCGGACAGAAGCTAGTCGATTATAAATCGATCATGTTTGATTTCGGACAGCTGTGTTTGCAAACTATCTGTCTTATCAGTCGCCTGACGCCCGCCTGACCAACTCTACACAATATACTTATATTATTCATCATAACTTATCAACCATAACGCCGCTGGTCCCGGCTGTCATTCGTGGATCTTTGACAGTCGTTACTGGTAGTCAGAAGCCCGAGAGTCTGACAACAAGTCTTACCAAGAGGTATAGTATTAGTCATATTACCAATTAACTGGGTTGTGGAGGTCAGATAGGCAGTCGCTCCATGTAAAATACTGGTATTCTGCTGCACCCGCTTTGACTGGAAGCTAGGCAGATGATGATGACCTATCTCCTTATGGCCGTTTGCCAAAAAGATGAGAACAGCATCATTAAAATACAGTACAGGGATCTTATTATGTACAGTCAACAAAAGAGATAAGTATGCAGGGATCGTCGGATATAGTTGAAGTTCAGTAGCAAACCGATGGATGTTGTAGACTGAAATTTAGAATAGAATACTCTTTATTATGTACACCATATAAATTACAGACATAAATATAGAAACTAACTATTTAATTTGATAAATGAGCCATTTGTTTTCTATTAATTAAATTAAATTTTATTCGAGAACATCCGTCAGTTTCTTATTAAACTTCAACTATATCCGACGATCCTGCATACTTATCTCTTTTGTTGACTGTACCTGACAGTAAGGCTTAACAATGTCCTCCGCTTCACTTTTATTAGTAGGCCATCCTTTCCAATAATCACAAACATCACCTAATACCTGAGAGGCAATTCCCGTATTTTTAAGATCTTGCGCATTCAATCTCAGTCTCAAATTCTCAATCTGTCAAAAATACCTCAAACTTTCTTACATTTTTGACATTGACTGTCGCTGACATGAGATTGCGACTAGATTTATAACGGTTAATTGGCCTTCTGAATATTAAAAAAAAAACACAGAACTCCTTTATCACAAAATTCAATTAAGTACCGAACTTAACGATGTCCAATAAAAAACCGTCGATAGCACACATACAAAACAAAAAACAACTGAATTACGAATTCAAACGTGAAACGAAACAAAATTCTTCGAACTTTCACTTTTTAAATAATAACGAACACGTTCGATTTGAAAATACAAGATGGCGGCCGGTTTTGGCGCGAACGCGTGCGCTGGACGCGGCGATATGAAATATACTGATAGACTGAATGTCTGGAGGATTATAGTTTGGTTTCACAAACGCTATAGGTGATCACAAAAACACTATTTACTAATATTGATAGTCGTCAATGGTAATCGTTAGTCGTCTTAATATGGTATAGCGTTAAACATACGTAAGTTACTGCGTTATACTGATGTCATAATTATTTGAGGGGATTTATTTATTAACGTTGATTAAAGCGAACAGACGTCAAAAATGTATGGTTAGTTAATAAAGCCTTTAAAATATTAGCTTTAAAGCGGAAGCGCCAGTATAGCCCGCGAAAATCAAAGTTTCTTACGTTTTTTGCAATATGCAGGTTAGTTTCAGGTTGTCATTAACCCTATTGAATTACTATTTCATGGAATATCAAACAATAGGGTTATATGAACTTAGACCTATGTCCCACAGGGCCACAGGGGCACCCTGGGAGAAGTCTATGTCCAGCAGTGGTCTACGATAAGCTGAGTTGATTAATTAATATTATAAACATAAAATAAACGAACAAAAAGTACTTATTTCAAAATTCCAAGTTCACAATACCGTCAGCGTCTGCGGTAAGGAAACACAATCTATTAACGATAAACCGAAGTAGGTAAGTACCTAATTAATATTATTTTAATTTCTCATACTCGGAAAATAGTGTTTGTTTGATCCGAATAGCGGGTGGAAAACGCTGCTTCCTATCTTAGGGCGGGAAAGGCTCATATTAATTGCTTACCTCTCTAGGGCGGGAATTAATTTTAAAAATAGAACTAAATTTGTTAGGTAGTCAGCTACGATTTACATAATTAAGAAAAATGTTGCGGTCTTGTGAGTGTATAAACAGCCAGTGTGAATTTAAAAAACAACCTATTAAGTGGGATCGCCCGCAGCGGTGACGCGGTGTGTTCCATATTTAAAATAGTACACAAATTGTTCTAACATCTCAATTAAACCTACTATTCATGTTATTAAAATCAATAAATATTTTAGAAAAAACACAATTTTTTACTTTCCTTATATTCGAAATGAAAAGTAGAGTGTTTAACACGAGTGAAAGTCATCAATTCCTACTCGGACTATAGCCTAAATACCTCGTATGGGAATAGATTCCTTTCGACCCTCGTATAACAATCCACTATTCCTTAAAAACAATAGAAGATTTGTTACGTGTTAGTGATATGTTGTGTTTTTTATGTGTCTTTGGTCCTGCACCTGAGCTCGCTCGTGTCGGATTGCCGTCCCATCAGACTAGGTATGAGTGAGAGAAGAGGGAGTGCACCTGTGTCTGCGCACACACTTCGCACGCTTAATAGAATACTGACTAACTCAAAAAAGTAGTATCCTTTGATTGAAGCCGGGATTGAATGTCGCTATGACTTCATTGATTCATTTTTGTTTCAGGTTTCAGTATGAAAAGTTTACTTAAAATAAGTAATACATAGTATTTATTGATAGGCTAAGGGCGGTTTCGCACTACGTCCGACCCGAATCCGAGAAATGCCGGTCCGAAGTGACCCTAGTCCTATGTTTATGAAGGGTTGCGCACTACAACCGAACTCTATCCGTCAGAATCAGAAAAATTTCCAATTCGGATTGATTTCTCGGATTCGGATCGGACGTAGTGCGAAACCGCTCTAATTACGTTAGAGGTTTTTGATTAAAAAAAAAAAGATTTCTGTGCCATAGGATTTACTCCATTCATTTATAAATACCCTGTTCAGACGATAAAACAAGTCAGCAGGTATCTCCTCATCGGGCCAATTTTATTACATTTAATTAAATCCTTAAAACATCATAGCGAGGCGTCGAGCCTTATTAATCAGATTAGCTAACAGCCAGTCGACCCTCACCTTCCACCGTTGACCTTCACTTAGTTGTCCAACTTAGCGAAAATATTACAATATCGATACTGTCTATACAGAGTGGTCAAAAAGTCGTGGATCAAACGAAATAGGGAGATAAAGGAGGTCATTTCCAACAAAAAATCTTTCTACAGCAGGGCCATAATTCTATTGCCCCAAAAGTTATGAATATGTTTGTATGCCAAGTTCTTTTATGATAAATTTAAAAAAAAACGTGATATAAAACAAACGGTGTTGTATTATTACTAGATAATGTATTAGCACTACAAAAGTTCAATTGAGGCTCTGGGTATCAAATATCAAGAGCAATTCATTTTTTTTTTCAAAAAATTTGAAGCGTTACCAAAAATGATTTCTCACTTTAAAAGCGTTGGAAATGACCTCCTTTATCTCCCTATTCTACTATCCACGACTTTATGACCATCCTGTATACCTATGGCTAAGTTCACAGGTCAGTGCACAGCGACGCGTGTAGCTACAAGCGATATCCCCGTGGCCACGTCACAGTTATTTTACTTCTGATTTTGCATCCCCCGACCCATGCTCGAGCCAGCCCGTGTCGCTGAGCCTGTAGGTTTAAATTCGCCCCATAATAATCCCATCCAGTCTGTCCCTTGCTGCCCTCTCCCAGCGACGGCGACGCCCTAAGCCGAGGTCCGTACCCCACAGGGGGTGCCCTAAGCAGGTAATCGGTCAGCTTTTAAGTTTTTTTTAAGCCTTAATTTATTGAGGCGCCCACAGGCGAGTCCGCTTGAGCAGACGACAACCTCCTAGATCGACTTGCAAGAGGCCATTATTAAAAAAAATATATACATTCACAGTGATCTTTATTCTCATTTTAATAAGGTTTCTGTTGAAAAATCGACCTTGAAAATGCTCGGTCGCAGGCGATCGCCTGATAAAGTTGATAAAAGTCAAGTCTCATCGTTCGTGGCGCGTACTATACCCAGGAATCTGATAAGTCTGACAACCGGTCTTACCAAGCGATATCGTGTTACCCAGTAACTGGGTTGTGAAAGTCAGATAGGAGACTGCCTATCTGACTGATATCTTTACTTGAAGTGACTGCATCATGTACTCGTAAAATACGGGTATTGGTTATTAGTTGGAAAAAGGCTAGATTCACATCGTCTGTTATATTACATAGTTATAAATGTAATGAGATGGTGTGGTCATGTCTACAGCGCATGGAGGACAGCAGAATACCTAAAAAAACGTGCACAGGGCGCGCAATATCTGTTCTGTAAAGACGTCCTCGAACGTCACCTTATTTCACGCTGTTTTACAAAACCTCTACCGTTGACCCGCTGCATTGCATAAACGCAAAACGCCTATGCAATTCTACGTGTTAAATTTCAGTAATTATGGAAAATCGCTAAACGTCATTCAGCTGTTTTACATAACGGAGCTGTTTTGTAAAACGGCTAGCGGTTATGTAAAACAGCGGAAGAACAGCGGATATCTTCGACATACACACTACTAGGTACTACTTCTACTTCGACTATAATATGTAAGTAGTTTGTGCCGAGAAGAATTCCGTATTCATACCGCGATTTATTATAGGTGTATGTTTACAAATAACAAGTATATCCATAGAGACAGACTGTTTGGAATACTAATATCAAAACTGTGTTTTATTTATCAGTTACAAAACCCTCTGTCAACAATAGGTAATATTTCGCAAGGACATAATATATTTTAAAAGGCAATTCGTGTACTAAATCAGAACCATGAGGAAAATGTGATAGTATGGTGTATGCGCACGATGACATAACAAGCTAGGTACAGACGCCAGCACATCAAGCTACCCGAAACTGTCAGATTTTCCCAATCAACTTTGAACCTAATGCTTTAGCGATAAAGTTGAAAATCTATTAATGAAATTTGACAGATTGTAGTAGCTTGATGTGCTGGCGTCTGTACAATGATTTCAAAAGTATATTATAAGTCAATGGCTAGGTATAAATTTCCAGTATAAGCAGACTTCTCATTGGATGAAAAGCCTATTATTATTATTTATCCATTTATTTCAGGCATCAAGGCCCATATAAACACATACCATACAATATTAATGTACCTAACTTAAAAATACTATAAATACATACAACATTATAATTACACTAAAAACTAACTAACTAACGCACACGAAGTGTCTGCGTCGTGTTTCGCTGACTGGTGTCATGGAGTCGGCCACGAAACCGACGGTACACAACACCCTTCGGCGAGAACTCTTCCTTGAAGAAATTCTCGAGATGATGTGTAGTCGGAACACACACCACGAACGACTTGAAGTTCGTGTAGTGACGCGACTCCAACTTCTCGACCCTCAAAGTCCAGTTGTTCTATACAATGGGAGGTCAGCTAAAACTGGAAATGTATAGCTTGATGTGTAGTCTTGTATACTTAAGGGGCTTACAGGACCTAGGTCTAAAAGTTAGCTAAGAACATTTTCGAAAAATAGTGTTACAGCCAAATTAGACCGATTTTAAATTTTCCATAGAATCAGAGATTTCCAGTTATCTTTTTTAAATGAGACATTTCGAAAATAGACCTTTGTATCGTGCTTATGTGTATGAAGTTTCATTAAAATCGGTTCATTCATTTCGAAAAACAAGGGCTTGAAAATTTGTATGAAATGCTGTATGTCGTACACGCTCTTAATCACACTCAATAAACAGAAGAAGGTATTCATTGGTATTTACAAAGCAGATGTGAGAATGTTAGAAACGCTGGAAGTGGACGCCCTAAACAGACTCATTCGGATGTTTCGTCGCCTTACAATTTTAAAAGGGTAACGTTTCATCCGCGGATGAAATATTTTGCGGATGAGTAGTCACCTAAGTCGCGCAGACACACCCCCTCCACTGTCGCTCAGCGTTCTTTGTACGTGGCGACAGCTGTAAGTATCGTTGTCTACAGACGATAAAAAAATATATAAAAAAAAAACGATTTTCTAAACTCTTAATTTCGAGTAATTACAGCTAAGTACGAGGTCAACGGCCACTGGTAGTGACTTGAAATTATGAGTCCGGAAAATTCTTTTTTGTTGTTTTATCTTTATTAGATATCGATAGGTACCCATCACATCTGCAGAATTGAAAACAATTGAAATCTTACCGCTCATATTCAATATTTGATATGTCAGCATCACTGGAACTATGGTTCACTTTTAGCAAACCATTTCTCCTGAAGAAGGACTTTTTTCTGCCTTTCCGTCCCTTCTCTTCTGTGCTAGATTCTACGAATGATATGGTGGAAGATGATGTAAATTCTTTATGGCTATCCATGGCACTGAAAAAGAAGATGTTTTCCTTAGTGTTTATAAAGTCAGATCAGCAGCACTTTCTGTAACAAAGTTCACTGCTCACCTCACTCAAGTGAGTGCACACAATTCGAAATAGAACTCATTTGTTTTTAAAGTAAATCATCACGGATTCACAACGAGACACCGTTCGAATTTCGAAGGTATGTTCAAAGATTAATACCACAGTATTTTTCATTTTAGGTGAGGCCTGTGTCCAGCAGTGGACCTCTTTCGGCTGAAATGCTAATGATTTCTCATATTGTCGTTTAATAAGATATTCCTAGGTGCTTTTCAAAACACATATTTATTTTGCCACATTCTTAATTTTCTAAGTGGCCACCCATCCACAGGCTAAAGTCATTAAGGGGACTAGGAACTAAACGCAAAAAACGCAAGTTTTATAAGGCCTAAAAGTATATGATCGACTACAGTATACATAAAAATCAGACAAATATATGATATTCTTCAGGAATCAGGATATATGCTAGTTAGATAGTGTGTTGAAAACATAATACAACTAATTTGATACGATAGAAAAAAAACATGAAGATACCTACTTCTAAAAACTTTCTTTTCAAAATAAAAACCATACTAATATACTTACATACAATCATTCTGATTTTTTGTCAGATTATTCTATGTATAAAGCAACATACTTTTAAAGCACTAGTGTCTTAATTTTTTTGTCAAAACAATAGAATTTTTGTAAATACTTAGATAATAATTGCTTCATATTTTGCAAGAAATTAAAAGCGTTGTATCATCGCGCTTCTCTTTCTTTTCTATGCAGTCCGACAGTGACCGCGCTTTAGGTCATGTCGCCCGATTTTAGCCCGCACGCACGCACGGGCGATTTTTTTTCGTGGATTTTTTTTCGCGCACTGGATTTTCAACGCACCACTTACCGCCGAGTGTTGAAAGTCCAACAGCGTATTTTTTTAGCACTGGGATACGCTCTATTGGATTATCAATGCTCGGCTCAACAACGAGAGTTGAAAATCTGCGGTTGGTCTGTGGACGGGTGACCATCTTTACATATCAAGACCCCTCCGTGCCTCGGAAAGCACGTTAAGCCGTTGGTCCCGGCTGTCAATCGTGGATCTTTGGCAGTCGTTACGGGTCGTCAGAAGCCCGAAAGTCTGACGACCAGTCTTACCAAGGGGTATCGTATTACCCAATAACTGGGTTGTGAAGGTCAGATAGGCAGTCGCTCCATGTAAAATACTGGTATTCAGCTGCATTCCGGTTAGACTGGAAGCCGACCCCAAGATAGTTGGGAAAAAGCTAGGCAGATGATGATTGCGTGTTTTTTTAGACGAGACTTTTTGGCAAAATCGCTGACGAAAATGAGCGTATAAAATTTAAAAAATTCAGACTTGTTATTAGTGTTATAATCGCCACGCTTTTCAGATGGATTGGTGGTCGAAGTTTGTTGTTATTAGTAGACAGGAGGACCTGCCACACCTCTTTACAACGATCTCGCAGGGGATCAAAGAGGGAAGGGGGGGGGGGGGGGGTGGAGGGGGGGCTCAGGGGATCAGACCGGAATAAATCAATATAATAACCTACTTAATCTAAAATACAGGTTGTAAAAAGACCCATTGAATAGCCGTCAAGTACGCATTCTGGGCCCTATTTCTCAAAACTTATTAGACTAATAATATTAGTCCATGAACGAATATTTTTTACAAGTTTACTAGTGTGCGTTTCTCGAAGCTACGGTAGTAAACTATTAGTTACTAGTTGCCAACAAATAAATATTGGCTAAAATTACCAGACTAAATTCAATTTGGTTTCATAAAATAATGTGTTATTAAATACTCTTGTAAATTACACTGGTAAAGCTATTAGTCTCAGAAGGCTTGTAAAAAATATTAGCCAAAATTATTAGTCTTAAATTTATCAAACAATTTTTTTTAAATGTGGTCATATTCGGACACTTCCGACTACAGCTATACAGGGTTATTCGAAAAACACCAAAAACCTCTTAAGAGGTCATTGTTACTTATCATTATGAACAACTTTTACTATGGGACCAAATCTGACATTTATGTTCGCATAAGTGATCAAAATCTAGGGAACAGCTGATTTTTGTTTCGCGATTTCAGGTTTGGTGCCATAGTAAAAGTTTTTCATTATGATAAGTACAATGACCTCTTAAGAGGTTGTTGGTGTTTTTCCAATAACCCTGTACTGTACACCTAGATAACGCAAGAACAACTATTTCGCGTGCCCAGCTTGCGTACAAAAATCGTAAGCCGCCACTTTCGCGCTCAGTCCTGTAACTCCTGTAGTACTGTTGGCTGGGTGAGCATGAGCGCTGGCGCTAGGTCCCGGGGGTGGGGCGAGATGGGTGCCGCCCGCGGCGGCGTCTTTGAATCTAAATACGTCATAGTAGGTAGTCAAAAATGGCGCGCTTGGTTTTCATACAGATCGCGATACTTGCGTTATATAGGTCTATCTATATCGTTGCTTCCGACAGTGAAGGAGATAATAGGTAATACGGGCTGGTGTCCGCAACTCCACGTCAATGCGCGTATTTTGCGTACGGGCAGTGAAGGAGATACAATAATAATGTTTGAGAAACCCTAAACAGAATGTATCTTGCTTCTAATACACTTTTCAAAACCATTAGCTTTAGATCCATGGTAAATTGAATTTAATTAAATTATTTACTTTAAATAAAACAATTTTCTTTTACCGCCAATGTGCAAACAACAAAATCAAACGAATCCAAAAATGGCGGGAAGCCAAGCCAGCCTAATATTTTTTATTAGTCTGCTACTATTAGTTATTAGTCCAGTACCTGTTTTTGAGAAACAGGAAATATTAGGACTTGTAATTTTTACACTAGTAACTAATAACTAATATACTAGTAAACTAATAGTTTCGAGAAATAGGGCCCTGTACATTCAAAGTATGTACAGTCAGCAACAAAAGTCGATTAACACTGTCATTTTTACATGCTATTAATAGAAAAAATATATGTTTTCAATAAACTGTTTTTTAGCTTTTCACATACTTAATAGCAAAGTTTATATTATAAAAAAATTTCTTCTGCGGCAAATTTTTAACAAATATTTTGCCCAAAAATTAGATTAAAAAAACTGAAGTGTTAATCGACTTTTGTTGCCGTACTTCTCAACGACTTTTCTTTTTGGTGTGAAAACCTGTTTGCTGCGGTAGTGCGCGATGTAACATGAGCAAAATATTGTGGTTAGGTATGGGTACATAATATTATATTGCGATGTATCGCGAGCAGACTGGACTGCGTGTATGTGAATCGCTGCTGCAAGCTTTCCACATCGGTGTTGAGCTTGTAGCAGGGGTTTGCATGTATTATATTGCAGTGTGTTAAGTGTGTAGGTTAAATTTACTAACGTAGTTGTAAGAAATATTGTTACTAACATTTTTGAGTCCTTTGTTACTTGTTGTTAAATATAAATAAATAAAATAATGCAACCACAGATATGGTCTATAGATCTATATCTGTGCATGTAACGGTACAGGGGTCGTGGGGGGTATTTAAAGTTGTGTTATTATAACTTACAACATTAAAAACTAGTTTTCGTAAAAAAAACGTAGTTAAGTAAAAGTCTTGCTCGACGCACCGAAAACGCCTGGAAAAGCTATTGGTCGATGAAACACCTAATGAAAGGATCACTTCCACTTTCCCTAAAAAAGAAACTCATGGACATGTGCATCCTTCCCACCCTCAAACGTGGTCGTTAACGAAATGTCAAAACTCCGCACTCGAGGTCTGCCAGCGAGCAATGGAACGAAGTATTCTTGGAGTCAAAGTCACTGACCACATTCAGAACATTATACTTCGTTCCAAAACGCAAATCGCAGACGTGGGCAACACAGCCGCCAAACTAAAGTGGAACTGGGCAGGCCACATCTGCCGCATGTCGCAAAAGAATTGGGCAAAAGTAGCCACTGACTGGATTCCGAATAACAGGAATCGGCGACGCGGTAGGCCCAGAAAGAGATGGCGTGACGAATTGGACGCCTATCTAAAGGATTGGCCAGATGTGGCAAGGGACAGGAGAAAATGGAAAGACGGAAAGGAGGCCTTTGCCCTGCAGTGGGACATAACAGGCTCATAATAAAAATAAAGTAAAAGTCAGAACTTTGACCCTCAATATGTCCGTAACCGAGATTCTCAGGTATGGTTCAGTAAGAAAAAATATTACAATGACGGTTAGTAGATACCTACCTACATGTGACTCGGCTTCGTTAAGTATCTTTTTACATCCGTTCGTTATACACGTATAACTCAGTATTTACATTATACATAATTAATTCGTGGAAAAGGTCAGATTATTGATCAGTCTGAGAGCATTTTGGGAGTTTCACCTTGACCCGGCAATAAGGATTTTTAGGAGATGTAGGTATCTATAGATAACTTTCAATCCAACCTATTTTTTTTATTAGGTCAAAGAATCAGAGGAGGTTTACGTAACTTACTCAATGTATTCCAAATTCGTCTTTACACACTAGATTTCGTTTTGCAAAATACCCATGATCTAATTAAAAACGATTCAAAAATAAGACATTTCAGTTTAGGTTCCTAAACTGCATCGCTTGAGCTGCTCTATGGACGTCATGGTACCAAACAAGTATAAATGAAACCAAAACTTGCGACTCATTTTGGGACAATCGCTGTCACCAGATGGCACGGCCTAAACTGAATCGTTAAACTGACGTCATGGTACGAATTAGAAGAACAGTTCAGTTTAGGTCCTAAAATGGATCGCGTTAAGAGCTTGTGGTAGGCCTCCAGAACTTGAGAATCAATTATAAGTATTAATTTAATATAGGTAATATAAATCCATACTAATATTATAAATGCGAAAGTGTGTCTGTCTGTCTGTTACCTCTTCACGCTTAAACCGCGAAACCGTTTTATGTGAAATTTGGTATAGAAATAGTTTGAGTCCCGGGAAAGGACATAGGATAGTTTTCATCCCGATATTCCCACGGGATCGACACATATGGGGGTGAAACCACGGGGCGCTGCTAGTATAAAATATAAAAAAGAAGTACGGATCGTTGGTGGACCGTTATGTGCCCATTACTGTTGAGACCATGGGTGCTTGGGACACTGAGGCCAGGAATCTATTTAGTGAGATAGGGCACAAGCTCCGGGACAAAACGGTTGAATCCCGCTCCGGCTCGTTCTTGGTACAAAGATATAGCCATTGCCAAAATGCCAACGTGGCAATGCAGCAAGCGTTTTGGGCACCTTTGCACCGGGAACATTTAGGGGTGGGTTATTTGACTAGTTATAGGTAGACGTGTTTTTGTGTTTTTGTTAATAAATTAAATAGTTTTAATAATATTAACTAAGTATAAGAACATACAGGGTGAAATTTTAATCACCGTTTTCCTCTTAAGGGGTCCTTGTAGTCATCATTATGAACAACTTTTACTATGGGAACAAACCCGAAATCGTGAAAAAAAAACAGCTTTTCCCTACATTTATGTTCGCATAACTCGTCAAAATGTAGGGAACAGCTGATTTTTTTTCGCGATTTCATGTTTGGTCCCATAGTAAAAGTTGTTCATAATGATGATTAAAATTTCACCCTGTATCTATAATATAATTTCATCATCATCATCATTTCAGCCGAAAGACGTCCACTGCTGGACATACTAGGTCCTGGCACCAAATAATAAGCGCAATATAATTTAGGTACCTACTATTAATTATTTATTAAGGTTAGTGGGTTGTCTTAGGGGCGGATAAATTTAATTGACATTATTTACTCAAATGTGACTTTGTATTGTATAGATTCAGACTTATTACTGAAAAAACTAATATATAAGTATTAGCACATAGAGCTCGACTACAATGTATAAGTCTTTGATTATATAATGTCTAGATAGAGCGTCGCCCTACAATCAAAACAAAGAAAACGAGGCAACAATTTCAAACATGTGTGCGTGCGGGCGGTGTTTTACACTGTGCATCTATGTCTCTGTGTGCGTGAATAATGATACCAGCTACTACAATTCTCCCATAAATCACATATTAAAAAAATTGACTATACAAATAATATAAGTAAGTTTTAGGTGTAATTATGTTTGTAGTATTATTCAGTTTTAGTAGTGTCTTTATTTACTTGTATTTATAAATAAAAAACACTATTTAATTGAATTAGAGTTGTGTGTGTGAATGTTGTGTTATATTAAATCAGCTAAGTTAATTCAATTAGAATATTTAACTTTTTAGGCAGTTTGTATTTGGAAATTTCAAATGAAAGATCACAGATAATACGAATGGAATAAATTAATCTTATTAAAATTACTCTTGGCACCTTTGAAATCAGTTTATTGGACCCAATGCAACAATAATCATTAAAATGGGCTCATAAACAAAAAAGTTATACGCGAACATTATATTATTATAAAAAAGTACAGACGAATTGAAAAACTTCACCATTTTTGAAATCGAATAATAAAAGTACATCAACTAAATAATATAAACGTAACCATAAAGCAACGAATATACCCACAAAAAAAGGACGTTAAGTTGGGAGAATGGAAAAAGAAACTGGCAACACTGATAAAATATGGCGTAATATGGCGTAATTTGGTAAATATAAAAACAAAAAACAAATACGTAGTTTTTTTGGTTACTTACTGATGATATGTGATGTGTTTGGTGTTTTTTACCCTTCCTTTATAATTTCGGCACAGTTTAATAGCACATACCGTCATTTTATCGCTGTTATTTGTTTATTACTTAGCGCGCGTAATACGTAGTGACACCAAAGCGGTACGATCGGCACTAATCGGCGGGTAAGTACTTACAGTCCAACAGTTGGCTGGTATTTTTTGACACGTTTGCGCGCAATTGATGCTCTATCTAGACATTATATAATCAAAGGTATAAGTACATAAGATCTTTCAAAGATTGATTGATTGATTGATATTTTTCGCAATTATAAAAGCAAAAAACACTTTCTTACCTGTATTAGCCACAATAAACAACAATTTCTATGATTTAACATCTGTGTTTCGAAGTAAATTATTCACAAAAATATATTTTACACTAAATTTTTTCACTCACACTAGACTAAGCGTCTTAACTTTTGTAAATACCCCCATTTTAATCTACATTGTGTAAATCTGACGCTTGTTTTAATTTGTGGCGCTGGTGTCGCGCGGATGGATTCGGAATCATTTGATTGATTATTTTATGAAATAGAAAAGCATCTTTATTTGTTACTGCAACACATTTAAACGTCTTAATAAATTGAAATATTAATTTTGGATACATAATAAATGTAATTTAAACGGTTTTTTAGATGAAAGTGGTTAAAACAATCTTTTTTTTCAAAGCAACTGGTTGAGATTGTAAGGTACAAAGATAATATAATGTACAGTCAACAAAAGAGATAAGTTTACAGGATCGTCGGATATAGTTGAAGTTTAGTAAGAAACCGATGGATGTTTTCGAATAAAATTTAATTTTATTAATAGAAAACAAACAGCTCATTTATCAAATTATAATTCAGTCGACAACATCCATGGGTTTCTTACTAAACTTCAACTATATCCGACGATCCTGCATACTTATCTCTTTTGCTGATTGTACCTACCTAATATACCTACTGTAATCAATACTATGACGTAAATGTATGTACCTGGAGTCTTTGAAGTCTTACAAGTAGTAAATGTTTCGCTAGCGAAGTATTAATTATCTACTGTTTAATAATACTGTACTTGAGAAGAGATCATACAAAACAACACATAAAACTTTGTCGTAAGTTTATTATACGAGTATACTATACCTAGGTACAAACGCCATGGCCAGAACATCGAGCCAGTACATCGAGCATCCGACAAATTTCTTTAATAGATTTTCAACTTTATCGCTAAAGCATAAGGTTCAAAGTTGATTGGGAAAATTTGACAGTTTCGGGTAGCTTGATGTGCTGGCGTCTGTACTTATTTACCTAACTATGAATGATTAGTGAAATATTAAAGTGTTTTCATATAATAATAAGAAAGTATTTGTCATTCCTCCTTTTGTCCAACACATTTATAAATAAGAAATCTAAACCTATCGGGGTTTATTTGTGAATGACGATTAAAGTTAAGTGACGTTCAAACGTCAAAAATGTACCTCTAATCACTACTTAACTTTATGCAACGTTTATGAATGAAGGGGTTAGGTAATGTATAGTCGACCTTTATAGGTATTTAATTTGCCCACTTTTGACAATCACTTTCAATTTGACAATATCTGTCACATATGTTAGCAAAAATCTACGGCAAAAATAGGTTTCTTGATGTTTTGTGACTGTCAAGAATTAAATTACAGGGTCGACTATACCTTAAATAAAAAGTAGCTCAATGCAAAAGTGCCATCTACTTACATAAAGCTGAACTATGTTGCCGCTTGCTCCTCCTAATAGTTCGTCTACTTCAATATAGATGGCGTTATTATCAACTTTTGATTATTTTGTGCAAACACAACAGAACTATATAATTCTGCCAATAATAGCGCAACTTAGGGAAATAGGAAATAAATAATAGAACAACTAACAAATAATTATTTATCCTCTACCATGCCTAATTTGTATTTGGAACTTTACATACAGTCAGTATTATTTTAACTCCAGCTTTTCTTTACGTTTGTGATGCTTGCCGTCTCTTAATTATAAATGGGAAGGAAAGAGAAAACAGACTTACAGGCAAAGGTATTCGCTTTTCTTCATAATGTTTTTGTTTCCGTCTACTAGTGCCTTCGGAATAATGTTCTCTGCGAAATATTCGTGCGAAAATGTTTTTTTTCTATTATTTTGACTTATGTTGTGCATAATGTGGTAATTTTGTGTTATAATAAGGATTTCATTTTGATCTGTGACTTTGGTGAGGCCGAATCAGTGTTTGTTTGTGTCTATTATTGATTTTTTTTCGAAGTTGGCAGAACAAGTGATTCGTTTGCGTTTTGTTTGAAGATTTATTTCGTTTTGACGCTTTAAAATAACAGGTAGGTACCCTAAATTAATTGTTTATTTTATAATTAGGCCTTATAATCAGTATAAAAAAATAATAAAGGTAGGTACCTATTTACTTACATAATATGCAATGGATTTACTTTTGGTCTCATTTCTTTGTTTCCAGGACAATCGCATAAGAAAGTTTTAAAATCGACTTTAAAGCATATTTATGTACAGACGCCAGCACATCAAGCTACTACAATCTGTCTTTAATAGATTTTCAACTTATCGCTAAAGAATAAGGTTTAAAGTTAATTGGGAAAATTTGACAGTTTCGGGTAGCTCGATGTGCTGGCGGCGTCTGTACCTACACGGTGAATTTTTATATCAGCTGATGCAGGTACCTACTTAAATTATAAGTAAGTAGGTAATGGAATTATTTGGAATAATTCTATTACCTAATACCAAAGCCCCAAGTGTCTCTCCAAGATCTCCCACCGGGACATGCCTTGCATAACCTGGAAGTCTTTAATCACACGCAGATCCCAGGTTGGCCGAAGCAAGGAAAACCTGTTCAGGTTCATAGACGACTCCGCCTTGGAGTGTAAATGTGGTGCTGTTCCACAAACAATGAGACACTTAATATCATGTCCTGCGTGTCCTGTCAGCTGCACGTTACAGGAACTGATGGACGCTAGTAATGGCGCCAAACCACATATTGCCAAACACGTACTTATCAGAATTCTGGGAGTCCATTTAGATTGCCATCGACCCGCTTAGAAGAAGATGTACTTACCTATAAATAATTACCGTGTCTGGCAAAAAAAAAAATATAATACTATCAAGTTTCGTCTCCTGTAAAAAAATCTAATAGGGTAATGTCTGGAGGTGCAGACGCCAGCACATCAACCTACTACAACCTGTCAAATTTCTTTAATAGATTTTCAACTTTATCGCTTACGTAAGTATAAGGTTCAAAGTTGTTTGGGATAATTTGACAGTTTTGGGTAGCATCATGTGCTGGCTTCTGTACCTAGTACCTACGCGGGCAGAGGAAAATAAGTGAATTCCAATTTATATACGTAGAGATACGGTCAGCAACAAAAGTCGATTAACACTTCAGTTTTTTTAATCTTAGTTATTCAGCGAAATATTTGTTTAAAATTGTAGCAGAAGAATAATATTTAGAATATAAACTGTGCTATTATGTGAAAAGCTAAAAATCAGTTTATTGAAAAAAATTGTTGTCAATTTAATAACATGTAAAAATGACAGTGTCGACTTTTGTTGCTGACTGTACCTACCCACTGAGATGAAGATCATGCTGATTTTACACAACCAAAAATGTTATTTTGCTTTTAAAAATGGCGCGTTGTATTTTAAGGGTGATGCCCTAGGTAACCCACCATATACAAACATTCTTACTTTTTTTGCAATTTGCAGATCGGTATCAGCACCCTAATTGCGTAACACACTATCAATCGGAATCTGAATCATTTTGAAGCAAATTGCTAATCCATTGCTTCATAAGTTTGAAAAATTTGTCTGCTCAACACGTAAATAACGCAATGAATGTTGTCGAACTGTCAAAATGAAACCGACTCTGATTGATAATGTGTTACGCAATTGCCCCGGTGGTTTTATGTTGAACAAAATATGATTCAGAATATGATGTATTTCAGAATTAAACAAAAAATTATAAAAATCATCAGTTCAACCCTCTAAGTTCATAAATATAATCCTATTGATTTAATCATTTAATAAAAAAATAATAATATGTACATTTATATAAAAAAATAAGTAAAATAATCATAGGGCATCAAAGAATTCGTCCGCATCGCTGTCAATAAACAATTTTTTCATCCTATTGATTGATATTTTATGAAATAGTTTACCTGATACTCGTACTGTCCTGCAAATTGCAAAAAACGTAAAAAAATTTGAATTTCGCGGTCTACCCGAAATGTAGTTCGCCTTATCGCGACAGTGTAGCCGTAGCATTCAATGTCCGACCGCGCCTTTTGCCAAAGATGTAAACAACAATGGCCGCTTGAAATTGAATAAAATCGATATACAAGAGTTTTTATATTAGGTAATGTTAGTTTTCGTCTAAATCTCCGAGCTGACTAGACGAAACCCATAGAAAAAAACAAACATTTTACCTTTATTTTTTAAACATTCTACCAGTCTGATTTGAAAAATTCTTTTGCATTTGATAGCCCCATACCTTGAGGAAGGCTATAGGCTATTTTAAATCACGGCAAAAAGAAAAAAAAGTAAGAAAGAACGCCAAGCGAAAAAGAAGTAATAGCGCGGGTAGGCGATACGATGTGACGGGTCGTTAAAAGTCCGAAAGTCTGACAACCAGTCTTACCAAGGGGTATCGAATTACCTAGTAACTGGGTGGTGGAGGTCAGACAAGCAGTCGCTCTATGTAAAATACTGGTACTCAGCTGCATCCGGTTAGATTGGAAGCCGACCCCAACATATTTGGGAAAAGGCTAGGCAGATGATGATGATTTTTTTTAAACTTGCAAGTTCACATACCGAATGAAATCGAAAATTAGATCATGTCAAAGAAGTATGGAAAGATGTTTATTAAAAAAATTGAGGTTACTTATGTAAACTGTAATAAACTAAAAACATATAATGTACTTATAGTTATTTACATAAACAGAGTTGATTGTTATAACAAACATGTGTAACAGCAGTTATTTGCTACGTCCAACGTTATGCTAATGATGAGTGTATACATAGACTTATAAATAGCCACATAGCCGCGTTATGAACAGACTAAAGGAAAACACAAAGGCACACACACTTGAGGGAATTATGGCTATGTAAACTCAAGGAATCAGAAATGAAGAGATCCGCAGGAGAACCAAGATAACCGACATAGCCCGAATAATTGCCAACTTAAGGGGCTTACAGGACCTAAACGCAAAAAACGCAAGTTTTAGAAACAATAAAAGTATATAATCGACTACAGTAAACAAAATAAAAAAATATATGATATTCTTCAGGATAGTGTAATTAAATTATTATTTATTTTATTTTGTTAGCAGTTCAAATAACTCAAGATGAAGACCAAACTGACTTCGGTGACATACCTGGGCTTCACAGCAATGGATCGACGGTTCTCAAACGCCATGCTGCCGTGGTTGCTGCGGGAGATTAGGGCTACTGGAGTTAGAGATAAGGTATGTAATCGAGTGATGCAGACGATATCAGTGGGACGGTTTTATACAGGGTGCTGATTTGAAATGGACCATAAAGGGCTGTTGCCTTAAACCTGATTTACTGTGGCATACCTTAGCATAAGCATAATCAGTCTATAATGTTCCCACTGCTGGGACACAGTGAAAGGGAGTGG
This sequence comes from Hydraecia micacea, assembly GCA_914767645.1. Taxonomy (NCBI): domain Eukaryota; kingdom Metazoa; phylum Arthropoda; class Insecta; order Lepidoptera; family Noctuidae; genus Hydraecia; species Hydraecia micacea. The sequence goes on from OU611804.1 coordinate 4,850,959, forward strand.
GTCATAATCCACCACGCGGGCCAAGCGTGGGTTGGTGATGTCACATGTCTTTGAATTTTGATTCTAGGACATACCGGTTTCCTCACGATGTTTTCCTTCACGGTTTTGAGAGCAGTGGTGATGAAAATAATTTACTCAAAGAAAAGTGTCTGCTAGAGTATAGATCGAGTTAGAAACACCACGCTGCGCTCCATAACTCAAGTAGTGTATGTTGGAGAAAAAAAAAGCCAGGCTGAAGTGGGCCGGACACGTCTCACGAATGCACCCGAAGAGATGGGCAAAGATCGTCACTTTTATTTTTCACTTTTTGTTGTACCTACTCCAGACACATTCAAATAACACTAGTGCATTGAAGAAATGAAGACGCCGACTAGAAGAATCATCAAAATTCGCACAGAAATGCCGGAGATGCAGTACATTTATGCATATAACATCGTAAATAAGAAGAATAATTACATAATCTATTATATACGAGTACTAAAACCTTCCTGAAAATATGTAGATCACATTAGTGAAAGAATTATCAAAATTGGTTCATAAGTTTTTGAGAAAATCGCGGACATACAAACATACATACATACGGGTCGAATACAGAACCTCCTTTTTTGAAGTCGATTAAAAACGCCTGTCTGGGTTCGAAAGTGAGTCGGGGACGTTAAAACTGACTGGGCCACAAGCCACAACTACTCTTCATTAATATCGCCTTAGATTAATACTGTAATTTTCTTACAGCTCAGCATAGCAATAGAAGATGGCTGCTTGAAAGCTTACAACGGAAATTTTGAGCCAGTCATCGTCCATCGGCTGGTCGACATTGTACGGTAAGTCCCTACCGATGTATCCTTGTTCCAAAAGTATATAACATGACAAAAAAAATCCCATCTGCCTAGCCTTTTCCCAACTATGTTGGGGTCGGCTTTCAGTCTAACCAGATGCAGTTGAATACCAGTATTTTACATGGAGCGACTGCCTATCTGACCTCCACAACCCAGTTAGGTAGGGTAGGTAGGTACTGCATAGGTAACACGATACCCCTTGGTAAGACTGGTTGTCAGACTTTCGGGCTTCTGACTACCCGTAACGACTCTGTTATTCTTGAATCTTTGACACCGAGACCCCACCGTGCCTTAGTATATAAAGATGGTCACCCATCTACGGATCGACCGTGACAAGCGTAGCTTAACCTGATCGATCGACCCGTGCGGCTGTTATTACTTAACCACGAGCCCCTAAAAGTATATAATGAAAATCCAAATTTGTAGTGCCACTGATTAAATTATTTGAATACTCAACCCCGAAATTTTCTGTAATAAAGCTGAAGAGTTTGTTTTTTTGAATGCACTAATCTCTGAAACTACTAGTCGGATTTGAAATAGTAGATTGTTATACGAGGGTCGAAAGGAATCTATTCCCATGCTAGGTAATTATGCTATAGTCCGAGTAGAAATTGATGACTTTCACCCGTGTTAAACACTCTACTTTTCATTTCAAATATAAGGAAAGTAAAAAATAGTGGTTTTGCTAAAATATTTATTGATAATAATAACATGAATAGTAGGTACCTATGTAAAATTAATTGAGATGTTAGAACAATTTTGTACCGCGTCACTACCGCGGGCCGTCCCGCTTAATAGGTATTTTTTTTTATTTACACTGGCTGTTTATACACTCGCAAGACCGCAACATTTTTCTTAATTATGTATAAAATTTCGTAGCTGACTACCTAACCAATTTAGTTCTATTTTTAAAATTCATTCTCGCCCTAGAGAGGGAAGCAATTACTATGAGTCTTTCCCGCCCAAAGGTGGGAAGCAGCGTATTCCACCCGCTATTCGGATTAAACAAACACTACTTTCCGAGTATGAGAGATGAAAAATTCTTATTGTATTTGATAGCTCAATTCTTGAGGAAGGCTATATGTAGGTTGGCTAGGATAGGTAGGTTGGTAGGTTATTTAAAATCACGCTGGGATTTTTAGGAGTCGAGCACAAAAGAAAAAATGTTATATGTCTAGTTTATTATAAATACCTACGTATCATAAATATAAACGAAAAAAAGGCTACACACATCCGGAACCATTTATTTTTTGTAAAATGAAGGTAGAAGATTCTCAATTAAGTATTAAAACCTGTTTTTCTTTGCAACAACGTCTCAAGAAACCATTTAAGCCAGTAAAGGTTAATTTGCACGATCTTGTATGACGTCATTATCGGAAAAAACGACAATAAATAAATGAGGAGGTATATCATTAGTATTATGTTATATTTTAACTTCAGGTTTAGCCAACGTAGTAAGCGTCATCATCGTATTTTTGAATTGCCTACATCCACCTTAAACACCACATTTAATAGCCCTCTAACACGTATGGCAAGGCAATATAATGAAAGGTCCAATTTGACAGATTTTCCTATTGATATTTTTTCCATGAGTTTTGCTTCATACAGACGTTCCCTATTTAGACAGTGTGAAGAGTGCACGGTAGCTTAAATTGGTTTGTTTTTGTAGTGTTCTGGAAGATCTACTAGACACACTACTTATTGTTCTCTTTTGTCTCTAATATTTTTTGAGTTGGATGTCATGCATACCTGTTATTTGCATGGTTACTGAAATGCTAATTTTTGGTTGATATTTAACTTGAATTGTAAGTGACTGTGCTGTTGGTGTGCTTATTATAAATAAATAAATAAATAATAACAATAACGCTATTGCTGGGCAGTAGCGACCCCACGGACCCTATCTCCCGAGAGAAGTCTTGTTCCTCACCTCTGGCTTGCCTTTATTGGCCGACTTAAGTGGAGATTCGCAAGAGCAAACGTGCTCGGAGGAAAGAAGTATTCCAGTATGATGCTGGTAGGTATATACCTCTCCACTCCTCATAAGCACTTCAGGACATGTTGCCCCTTGTTGCTACGTCACTATGTGCTAGAGACCGTTTCCGGGGGCCCATTATTGAGTGTGCAAGTCAACCCCTGCCATTTTATCCGTGTATATATAAAACATTGATCAGACAGGGGTCATAGTTCTTCAATAGTTCTTAGTAACCAGTCCATTTCAGCCACCCAAACCCATAGTCCAACTTTTTATTTTTCCATATCCTACAATAGTCCTACTACAACAACCGGGGGTTATCCTTGGGTGCACTTGCATAGTGCGAACAGGGATAATCGTCGGTTGGTGCCTCATTTTATTGAAAACGTCTAACGAGCCTTTGCGAGTTGGCTTCGGCCCCTCGTACGCCTTTCAAAGGACCGGGACCCCATGGTCTTGAGATAAAACAAAAAAAAAAACTATATTTCAGAGAACATCCATAATGTTTGAGTTAGGAAGTACAAGTTAGGAAACCACAGCAATACAAAACAAACGAAATTAAATAGACACGTGGAGTGCGATCCATAGTAAGGTACATTTAGCGGTAGTCACTCAAAAATGTGGTCGCCTAATTATACCCGACATCGGCGAGGTCCGTGACGTCACTGGCGTCCCCACAAGGTACATTTAGTAAAGACGCATCTCTGTAACTACCAGTTTCATTTAAAAAAGTCTGCATTTGATAGGGCTTTTCTTGAGGCTTAAACATCACGCTATGACGCATCACCATTGCTCTCAAAACAGTGAAGGAAAATATCGTGAGGAAACCGGCATGTCCTAGAACCAAAAATTCGAAGACATTGTGACAACTACCAACCCGCACTGTGCCCGCGTAGTGGATTACGGCCCACTCCCACTCATAGAGAGGAGGCCTGTGTTCCAGCAGTGGGAACATTATAGGCTGACTTTATTTCTGTCTGTTGCAAATTCGCAGACTCTTTATTAGTATTAGGATCAGGAGTCAATCGCAGAAACCTAAGGCAGCCAAGTTTCTTGTCAGACCTATCTGTGGGGACACAGACACGCCCCCTTGCCACTTCTCCTGCTTTTTTTTACTTTTCTATGTGTTAGTCCCTTGTAATCGAGAGCGAGTATTGCCATAGGCACCAATATTTAACTTTTATTTCTTTGCAGGGCTAGCCAAGTGCCTGGTCGTCCTGACGAGCTGTTTTACATACTCCTGAATGAGAAGGAAGGACTCCTCAACTGCTTCCTGTTCAAAGCTGCCACAGTACACGAGGTTAGTTTTATCTGATAAGTAGCTACATGGACGAAATCATCTGAAAGTGAATAGCTATGCTGAGATCTGAGCCTTCCATGAACACCCACTTGTGGAGGTTGTCTGCAGCGTACTTGGGAACTTTTAATTATTGTATTTATCTTTATTACCTCGATAAGTGTCCCTGAAGACAATTTCAGGTGTTACATAATACTGTTAGCTCTATATTTTTAATTTTGTTGACATTGCTGACACTGACTCCTAATAAATCAGTGTCAAGATAATGTGAGAACAAACAAGTCTGGGAGGTATGCGTTGTTGTCTTTATATTTTACGAAAATTGATCGTAATTTTTTTTTGTAACTGAAGTCTGCGCGGTAATTGCGTAACACACTATCAGTAGTCAATGGGTTTCTTTTTGACAGTTCAAAAAAATTCTTTGAGTTATTCATATTGTTGATCAGACACGCGTCCTGGTCATCTCGCCACCGCTTTCTGGGCTGAGCTCGGTGGCGCCGCGCCGTCCATCTTCAGGCACCCATTGTGTGGAAACTTTTGCCCAGCGGTCATCCTGCATGCGGCTGATGTGACCCGACCAATCCCACTTGAGCCTGGAGCCTTCTTGCCTACGTCTATTATACCCGTTTTGGAAAGCAGCATGGTGTTCGGATTTTTTTTTTGGACGCGTTCCGCGAGGGCTGGTTTGAGGTGGCGCGGAAAAGGAGTTTCTGGAAGGACTTGGGGGAGGCCTATGCCCAGCAGTGGTACAGTATCATCTAAACAAAAAAAAAATCAGACACATTTTTTCGAAAATATGAAGCAATATCCTACAAAAACTATATTAAAGATTCAAATATTTACATAAATTAAAAAGCTAACCGTCTTAAAATAATAATATGTAGGTACAAAATAAAAAGGGAGGGGAAATAATCAAAGGGAACATGCCTAAAAGGCTGGCAGCATTGCCACGTTGTATGGCAATGCTGATTCTTTGGCCAAAAAATATAGGCCAGCCCTCTGGTCACGTGAAGAGTCGACCAACCGCTTGGCGATGTCTCGAAATACTAAGTGGGCAGTCGGGCCCCATCATGGCCCTAGTGTTTCAACCCCAAATGGCTCAAACAGTTTAAGTTCCAAAGAGATTGGAGTATTTGCGCCGTTTGAGGTTTTCCGCACCTGCAGCAGCCGCCCCGGCACAGCTCACAGTGCTTGGAAGATAGGATGGCGCAAGGGTGTCGACACACGTTGCATCCCACACCAAAGGCCTACATATCCTTCAAAATGATTTAGATTGAAATTGATAGTGTGTTACGCAATTAGGGTGCTGTTTGGCAACTGATGTGGCAGTGGGCTGGCCATGTCTGTCGAAGGACCGATGGCCGGTGGAGCAGACGAGTCCTGGAGTGGAGACCGCGTATCGGCAAGCGTAGTGTGGGACGCCCCCCAGCTAGATGGACGGACGACCTAAAGAAGGTGGCTGGGGTAGACTGGATGCGGAAGGCGGAGGACAGGGTGCTGTGGCGCAGTCTGGGAGAGGCCTATGTGCAGCAGTGGACTGCGATAGGCTGAGTTGATTGGAAACTGAAGTACACATTGTAATTCTAGTCTAAATTAAAGTTCACTTGGAACCTCACTCAAGTGAGCGCACACAACTACAAAGAGAAGTATATCATTGCGAACTCGCAACGAGACATCGTTGAAAAACCATTCCTGTATATTGTAGTTCTTTACAATGTCAAGTAATTAGTAAAGATCCACAAGGGATTACAAACTATGTTAAATACTTACTTATTAATCTTTGACCACAAATTAACAACATTTTATTACGTAGGTAATCATTGCTCAAACGTGTTTTGATCAAATCTCGCTCACCTTGCAACTACTAGGCATATCGAATCAAAAGTGTCGATACGACAAACCAGCATAAACATTACGCCTAAATGCTGCGAAGGGTAAGGCAGAGGTGAAATAGTAGGTAGTACGTACCTATCATAGGTACCTATCGTTGTTCGTCGAATCGTTGAGCTCCTTAAGTTTTGAGTTGAGCTGCACGATTACTGACAAATGCGTGCTCTGACTGGACAGTCCGTGTGGTTATTTCCTCAAAATAACCACACGACGATTATATTTCTTATAATCTTTGTTTTTATAGTTTTAAGGTGTATTTATTTTGCTGTAATGCCAATAAACGCATTTTTCTTTCTTTCTTTCTTTTTTCTTTCAAGAGACCATCAATCTACATGGTCTTTACATGATCTGACCAAGATTATGTCTGGACTTTAAAAGAGACTGTGACCTCTGATTTTTTTCAGCCTTTATTCTCAGAGTAGTCAGATAGGAAACGCCGACCTCATCTAGTTTTTAAAATATGATTGACGTGTAAAAGTGTTTGTGCAAACCTACTTACAGAAATAAAATCATTTATCTATAACACCCATATTTATTTCGCCAGTTATATTGTAAGCTTCATGTAATAGGGCAGGATTAAAGCCATTAATGCCAATTAGTGCTATTAAACGGGTTCAAAGGGACGGTCGTTTCGTGAATGTATGAATGAACCTTCCTTTACATATCGAGACCCCTCCGTGCCTCAGATTGCACGTTAAGCCGTAGATCCCGGCTGTCATTCGTAGATCATTGTCAGTCGTCACAGGTAGTCAGAAGCCCAAAAGTCTTACAACCAGTCTTACCAAGGGGTATCGTGTTACCCAGTAACTGGGTTGTGGAGGTCAGATAGGCAGTAGCTCCATGGAAGATACTGGTATTCAGCTGCATCCGGTTAGGCTGGAAACCGACAACAACATGGTTGGGAAAAGGCTAGGCAGATTGATTCCGAAAATTTAAGATAAATTTGATGATCAGTTTGTAAGTAGTATTCATAATTCAGTTTGTTATCAGGATTATAGAGGTGTGAGAACCAGGGTGTAAAGTTCACTCATCCTCTATAGAAAAGGGAGGATCTTCCGACCAGACGGGTGTTGTGTCTGGCGGGCAACTGTCCCAACGATTGATGTCGGGACGTTGTATATATATGCTAGTTGCGCGGTAAACCCTGCTTGCGCGATGCAGGATTTTGCGTTACGTCAATATGTCGCGTAGTTCGCATGTAGCGTTGTAGATACCGCTACAGGATATTCCGGGAATTTAACGCAAGACCCCTAGCTCAACGGTCGCTTTTGAGATCACCATATTAATTATATTCTAGTATGAGCTATGGTATACAACAGGAGTTTCTATAATATCTACTTGGGTAGATATCAAAAGGGTTTGACGCAGAATGTGCACTTCGCAAAATGTGCACTTGACGCAAAATGTGAATAACCCATATTTTTTCGAACATAAAAAAAGTTTGACCAATTTCCTGATTATATCACTACGATTAAATTGTATTGAATCAATGAATGAATTATTCATTTAATTAAATATAAACAATAGCCCGAATCTAGCGTAACGTGTTAGAACCTTGATCCACTATAAATTTAGATTCACGAACGAACTTAAGTCAGTTGTATATTAGTTTCGGCAATAAATACTAGTTGGCACATGTTTTATTGGCCTAATATTTATCTTCTTCATATTGTGTGAATTGCTAAAATAAAAAATAAATTCTGTGTGGTTTTAAATACTATAATTTTTTTAAGTAATATGTGGAAAAGTTTAAAACCATAATTTAAAATAAAATAGTTAGGAATAAAGAGTTACAAAAGAGTGTTCACAATTTAAATTAAACTCTGTGACATAAATTTTATAAATAATGTACTTCAAAATATAGTGACCTTTATATATGAAAGAAATGCAAATCTAATTTTGAAATGTTCGATTACGAAATAGATGAAGAGATTTTTATGGCGCTCGAGAACTGGATTTCAAATATAGAACGCTACGTGATTGATAATCAATATTTATGCTCTGCACACAGCAAGAATCTTCGGTCCGAGAATAATCGTCTTCTTCGTTGTCCTTCTCATCGCTCTGGTTTTATAAAATCTTCTTTCTTTGTCCAGGCGGTTTTCCTCTGGAATGCGCTCCCTCAGAATATCAGGACGGTAACTAATCAGTTCACGTTTAAAGTGAAAGCTCGAGAACATATACACAAGAAGCTGGCAGATTCGTCTCAGAATTAAGTTGTTGTAGGGTTTCTTGTTTGTCTCATAACTTTTTTTCCTATATTTTGTTGTATGTATGTATATATGTATATATTCTTATATCGTAGTTAGAAATATTTTCTTATATATATATTTTGTTTCTCTGTTATAGCACCTACTGTGTATTGTCTCTGTATCACCCTAAGGTAGACTGGTAGAAAATGCCTAAGGCATTAAGTCCGCCTTTGTACAGTTTTTACTTGTGCATAAAGATTTAATAAATAAATAAAATAAATAAATAACAGACTTTGTTCGATATTCAAATACTAAAGACTGACTGAACTGGTTGTGCATTTGAAACTTCGATATTGATCGCCAAAAGTTGAAATAACCATAATTGTCTTAAATTGTAGAAAATAATATTTAAATAATAAGACAGTAAAAACAACAAACCTCAAAAATAATAAACTTAAGTAGGTATCAATAACGTCATTAAATCTTTTTGAGCGAAATCGAAAGCAAAAAGCCAAATCAAATTAAAACCTAAAATCCAAGTTAAAAGTATAGTTAACAGAAAAACATAAATAAGGACGACCATTAAAAAAAAATAAAGAACTTTTAAATACATACAAACACGAACTTCTTTATAGCACCCAGACTTTTCTTCAGTGCAACAATTTCCACTGCTCTCAAACAAATGCCGTAGATTTTCCACAAACGTATTCTCCTAAGTATCTAAATTAAAACAAAAGACATTCGATCGCAAAAGAAAATAACAAAACACTTTTCAAATCATCTATAGCAAGGACTTCCGCTCATATCTTGGGTGTTTAAAAAGAAAACATCAGTACCTAAACGAAAAGCAATATCCAATTGTCAGACTAACAACAAACAATACAATATAAATAATTATTATAAGAAGTGCTACAAGAACACGCTGACGCTAAATACGTCAATTAATTACGATTTGACAGTTGCGCCAAGAAATAACGATGTCCAGTTCAGTATTCATCCCACTTGCCCGCCAAGCGGCTGTGTGCTACGCTAGCTTTTCCGATGTACAATTTTGGCTTGGAGCCGTGCTAATACTCCTCGCGTGTGAGATGGACTTAATATATTTCCATATTCTAAACACTATGGATATGGAACTGAACTAAGTGTGAAAAAATTAGGCTGAAAGTGAATTCGACAGCTTAAAAAGATGATGGTATGCTCCAAAATTTAAATAAAGAACAAGTGGTGGTTTTAAAACAAAAACAAGACCTTGATTTCGTTTCGGGATTTCTCCATTCATTTGCTGGCATGTTTTGAAAATAGAACGTCAGTTGTGTGCCAACATTATAAGCGTGGCATCGTTTGCAGCAGTGTAAACAGAAAACATATGATTCGCGCGCATTTTAAAATATTCGTTGACAGACGTGCGTAGGAAAGTGATTTTGACCTTTAAATTATTTGGGATTCGATGTCGAAAACGTGAAAACAGGAAGGATTGAAAATTACCCAAATTAAAGAACAATTGAAAATAAACTCTTAGAAAAAGATGATGGACTTGAAATAATTGGAAACCTAGGAAAACTTAGTGTTCTTACTTCAAACTAGTGTTCAATTCAAAAGCCACTAAAATAATGTTCTTTTTTTAATTGTAATCTAAAAAAGACTGTGAGATGTTCCAGTTATAAAATATACCTAAATTATTTTAATCATTTTTAAAATTAAGACTAATGAGTTTATAATAGTTAGTGACGCTGTTATAAAGAACACGATGACATTGTGACATACCTATTGGAATTAACAATAATTATTGAGGAATATTAAATCGTGAGTACCTAAACTAACTTACTACCAAATTTTTTTTTAATCCCCGACGAAAACAGAGTGTATTATAAGTTTGACGTGTGACTGTGTATCTGTCACAGGCATCGTAGCTCTCAAACGGCTGAGCAGTTTCATTTCGCCAATTATTGCTTTATTGTGTTGTTATTATATTACGAGATATAGGTTTTACCATTCTGCAACTGCCTCGGTGGTCTAGTGGTCGCAAGCGCAACTGCTGATCATGAGGTCCTGGGTTCGGTTCCCAGGTCTTTCTATTTATGGAATTTCTCAGTAGCAGCCCGAATTGTGTCCGGTTGATGGCAATAGTCTCGCCCCTTGTTACATGGGGGCTTAAACATAACTAGCAAAATGTGAAATAATTGGACTACAGGTACAGTCACGAGCATAAGTATGTATACACTTGGCTTTATTCAAAGGCGATTTTCTTCTTTATTTTTGAATGAAATTTTATGTTATTACGAACATAGTCTTTTCGAACCCATAGGTTTATGTAAAGTGTCGTATTTCAACGTTGCATACGTTATTTCACGAAAAAATCGCAATTGAAAGTTGCCAAGTGTTGACATATTAGTGCTCGTGACTGTACCTACACCACTGCTAGTCCTTTGGGAATACAGGCGTGAAGTTTTGTTGTATGGGTTGGTGTTATGGTTGTTACCATATTGACTTGAATTGAGGGTCTGTGGGTCGTCTTAGGGTTGAGTCTATGGTATAGGTAGGTTCTATTATTTTTGTTTCTATAGTTACGAGTTTATTTTTTTCCTTATTTTCGCGTATGAAGGTATTTGTAAAACAACATTTCGGTGAGCATCACTCAATAACATTTAAGTGGGAACCATTTTGAATACTATTCCATTTTAAACAAATTACAAGTTGGAATATAAGGCAGGTTACACGACATTTGAGATGACAGTCAAATTTTTAAATTAAACACAGTTTAAGGCTCACTCGCACCACACATCATTAGAAAGAAAGAAAGAAAGAAAAAGTATTTATTGCGACTCTTATAGGAAGATCACAAACTAAACTAAACACAGTAAAAAATAAACTAAGTTAAGTATATAAAAAAAGAGTTAAATGAAAATGCTTTCCGGAATCGCTTCTGAAATATTAATAATATTAATAAATATTATTATGAGAATTGCTACAGAAAAAGAAACCATACTTCACTCTCGAATACGGTCAAAATCGCAAAACAGCGTTTGTGTAGTTTCGCTAGTTAATTCTAATTTCGCCAGTTTAATAATCTTCATGTTAAAAGCCTTTTATTACCCACTACAACCCGTTCGCAATAGGTATATCAAAAAGAGGTTATGTGTTAGCTAACGGTTGTCAAAGGCCCGACCTGCATTTAGAATGCACTATGCAACTCTGTACGTGTTATCAACGAAATTACCGTTTACGGCTACCAAGCATACAAATTGACGGTTCGCAGTTCGTTACTTGGAGCCGTGCTGATACTCCTCGCATGTGAGGTGGACTTAATATATCGCTCATTTGGAGAAACATCCACGTAAATGTATTTTTTCCCAAAAATTTGTTAAATATGACAAAGAACTTAGAAAGCGTAAGTAATCAATTTTCTACGTAAAAGTTCAGTGTATGTATTAGATAGATAGATTGATAAACCGTTTATTCAATGCAACAAAAGACACAATACAGGCATTAAAAAAAACGTCAAAAAAGGTGAAAAACATAACAAAGATTAAAAAGATAAATTGACCCATAGATACCTCACATGACATTTATAACGGTCGATCACTACTGGGCGGTGTGTGTCCCATGGTTGCACCAAATGGGAGTCCAGCTCAGCATATGCCAGGCATGATTATAAAATACCATTTTAATTGGAGTGTGTGGTGGAGTGCGTTAATTCCGGGACATGTTGTTATATGTCGCAGATGGATTATAGAATCCGCTGTTTTACAAAACCGCTAGTGGTTTTAAAATACAGTTCCGTTATTATCAATTCCCCAACTATTGTCAACACTATTCGTGTCAAAATTGTGTAAAAATTATGCGTCAATTCTGCACTTATACCTACCTACTGTAATTTTCTGTTTTTTTTTTTTAAATAAGTATATTAAGTATTGTTTTTGCATGCCGTGTCTATCGCTTAATATTGTACACTTGGCTTGTATGTCTGCTTGTGTTCATTTGGTGGAACAGTGTAACGATTAGATTTTGTAAAACAACTAGGTAGCGGTTTTGTAAAACAGCGGATTCTTCAGTCCATCTGTGACATATGTATATAGGGTGACTGGTAATTAGTGACCGATACTTAAACACGTGATTGTACTCATGATAACAAACAACTTTTACTATGGGACCAAACCTGAAATTGCGAAAAAAAATCTGCCGTTTAGTCGTTTATGTTCGCCTAACTGGTCAAAATGTACTGAACAGCAGATTTTTTTTTCGCGATTTCTGCTAGTAAAAGTTGTTTGTTATCATGAGTACAATTACGTGTTTAGGTATCGGTCACTAATTACCAGTCACCCTATATATTATCTATACAGAGTTATTGGAAAAACACCAACATAAATAAAAATTAATCTCTGAAATCTATGTACGCGCATAACTTCTGAACGCCTGCACCAAATTGGATAATTCTTTTTTTGTTGTGTTCGATATTGCCCGGACAAGGTTTGTATGAAAGAAAATGTCGGAAATTCGAAAAAAAAATTGCACTTGTGCGAAACTGGAGCGGGCCGCTAGTTATTATTATTAAAAAAACTGGATACAATCTCGAATTCACAATACAATACATTAGTCGACATATGCATGTGACATATGAATGGACAAAGCCAAAATTAATGGACGTAAACATCAATGACGTAACAAGTAGGTATCCGTGACCCCTCAGTGACCTCTCTCTAATTATTCCACTCAAGGCCATCAATCAAGTTTTACGACCCCATGTTATGTCGCCATTAATCCGTGCAGTGTTAATTTAATTAATTTAGCTGTACAAGCCCATTCAATTTTTATCGCTTGCCAAATCTCTTGTCGTGTAGATGTTTTTATTTTAGTTAACAAATCAGAACTGCTAACACAGGGGCTCGTGGCTAAATAGTAACAGTCAAACGGGTCGATCGAAGGTGAAGCTACGCTAGCCGCGGTTAGTTCGTGGATGGGTGACCATCAATTACATATCGAGACCTGTTACGTAGTTGGTCGCGGCTGTCATTTGTTAATCTGTGACAGTCGTTAAGGGTAGACAGAACCCCAATAGTTTTAACTGATCCAATCTGCCTAGCCTTTTCCCAACTATGTTGGAGTCGGTTTCCCGTCTAATCGGATTCAGCTGCATACCAGTATTTTACCTGGAGCGACTGCCTAGGTATCTGACAGATTGATACCTAGTCCGATAGTCGCTTCATGTAAAATATTGGTATGACTGTAAGCAGGACCCCCAACATTGTTGGGAAAAGGCTAGGCAGTGTTCACATTTAAACGCCGTAGTAGTATAGAGGTATGAGGAACAGGGTGTAAAGTTCACTCATACTCTATAGAAAAGGGAGGATCTTCTGACCAGACGGGTGTAGTTTCTAGCGGGCAACTGCCCGATGATTCATGTCGGGCCGTTCTATCTATGCTAGTTGCGCGGTAAACTCTGCTTGCGAGATGCAGGATTTTGCGTGACGTCAGTATGACCCGTTGTTCGCATGTGGCGTTGTAGATACCGCTACAGTAGCATCAAGATAATGTGGTAGACAGAAGTCGCCCTAGAATGCATCTAGGTATATAAACGTAGAGAGATCAGGAGGCCTACCACAAGCTCTTAACGCGATCCATTTTAGGACCTAACCTGAACTGTTCTTCTAATTCGTATTTCGTACCATGACGTCAGTTTAACGATTCAGTTTAGGCCATGCCATCTGCTGACAGCGATTGTCCCAAACTGAGTCGCAAGTTTTGGTTCATTCATACTTGTTTGGTACCATGACGTCCATCCATAGAGCAGCTCAAGCGATGCAGTTTAGGAACCTAAACTGAAATGTCTTGTTTTTGAATCGTTTTTAATTAGATCATGGTAGGCCACCTGGGCGCAGGACCAACGGCTGGCTAACGGCCCGGTCTCTCTCCGGTCGTGTCGGATTGCCGTCCCATCAAACTATGAGAGTGAGGGAAGAGGGAGTGGACCTGTGTCTGCGCACACACTTGAGCACTAAAATATCTCCCGCGCCGAAGGCTAGTCTCCGTTCAGACAACGTACACGGAAAATGAAAATAAATAAAGTATGGCCGTAGACGCTGTAGTAAATACGAATTTATAAATAAACCGTCCACGCGGCACCGTCGCATGCGCATCGTGGTGTCCGTTCCTTCATAACATTCTTGATAGAGATTGGAATAAATCCTCTCTTACACGTACCAGTGACGGCAGTGACTGACTGACAACGCACAGCCTAAACAACTGTAGAATCAAGATTTGTTTATATAAACCACCTGTGAAGAATGAAGATGTTATGCTTTAAGGTGAATGCACAGTGGTAGTCCGCGAAATTCAATTTTTCTTACGTTTTTTGCAATTTTCAGGTCAGTGTCAGGTTTTATCTTGATCAAAATTTGATTCGCGACTATAACAGGTACGTATTTACAGAATTATAATCATTAGAATCATTAATACATCTTTCTAAGTTGGATTTGTACCATAAAGATAAAGATAAAAGATAAAGATGCATTTATTTGTTTAAACATGTGTAACATGATACATAGATATGCACATATGGATGGAAAAATATTGCTGGTTCAACATGTTTTGCCATATTCGGCGTACAAAATAGTTTTAGTTTGTAGTATTAAATTAGAATTATAAAACGAAATAATCAAATTATAGACAAAAATATACTCACAAAAATATAGTAAAAAAAAAAAAAAAAAATAATTAAAACAATAAAATTAATAAAACTAAATACCTACATATTAAATAATCTTAATTCAAAATTTGTCATTTAAAAACTCCGTAACATTATAGTATCCCTTACTAATTAGCAAGCATAAGAACCAAACTCTTCTGGAATAGTGCTTATGGTACAAATCTAGCTTAGAAAGATGTATTAATAATTCTAATGATTATAATTCTGTAAATACGTAGTTACGTGCCTGTTATAGTCGCGAATCAAATTTTGATCAAGATACAACCTGACACTGACCTGAAAAATGCAAAAAAAGTAAGAAAATTTGAATTTGGCGGTCTACTACTGCGCATTCACCTTAATATATTGTAACACACCAACTAGGTAAGTGTGTTACAATTAATTAAAAAAAAATCATCACTTCTCTCAAAACGGTGAAGGAAAACATTGTGAGGAAACCGGCATGTCCTACTCGTAGAACCACAAAATCCGGAGACATGTGACATCTACCAACCCGCACTGAGCCCGCGTGGTAGATTATTAGCCCACTCCCAAGAGAGGAGGCCTGTGTCCCAGCAGTGGGAACAATACAGGCTGATTATGTATAGGTACACATGGGTCTCCCGAACACCCGATAAAATTAGTACTTAATATGCCATCATTTCCACGCTTGAAAAAGAAATAACATAATTTTTTGCTACCGCACAAATCGCGAATCTTTGGAACATTGTTTTCTTGTCAGAAACTAACCGAAGTATGACAAAATGACTGACTGTTCAAATTGATTAATTTGAGGTGAGAAAATGGCAAAAAATGTGTTTTTCCTGTTGTTATACGTAATTGCAGTTTTGTTATTGTATGTAATTATTATGTTGGCAATGTTTTATTGTTCATTGGTGTAGAATAATTGTAGATCCTCTTACGCTCGGTTCCTATAAACAAAAACGAATCGTTTTGCTTACCAATGGTGAAAAATGCTATTCCAAAACTATATAAGGTCCGGCCGCGCTAAATTTGCCAAAATCGATATATATACAAGAACATTTATTTTAAGTAATGTTTGTTTTCGTCTAAATCTCCGAGTTAACTAGACTGTTGTTTACATCTTTGGCAAACTTAGAAACGCCAGACTATAGGGTGACTGTTAATTAGTGGTTGTTAAATGAATACATAATCAGCCCTTATTGTTTCCACTGCTGGGACACAGGCCTCCTCTCTTCGAGAGGGAGTGGGCTAATAATCTACCACGCGGGCCCAGTGCGGGTTGGTAGATGTCACATGTCTCCGAATTTTTGGTTCTAGGACATGCCGGTTTCCTCACGATGTTTTCCTTTGCCGTTTTGAGAGCAGTGGTGATGAAATAATTTACACAAAGTAGAGCGCCTGTCTGGATTCGAACCTGCGACCTACAAGTCGTAAGTCGCGGCTGTTACCACTTGGCCACCACTGCTCAAGCCAATACTATAACACAGCATAATTAGCCAATAACTTCCCCACTACTGAGACACAGATTAGGGGCGTACATACCTACCTACGTGACGTGATTTTGGCGATTTTTGGATCCCCCTTCCCGCTTTAGTGAGATATTGTGAGATTTGGCTCGACCCCCTCTCCACTCCCTCTAATCTCACGTGAGATTGTTCAAAATGCGTATTTTCAGTCTCAGCCGGCGCGGGAGACGCTACGGGCGTCGGGAGCCGCGTGACGACTCCCGGCCACGGTAGGCGCGGGCCTGCGGACGGAGAGTAATGGGTAGCTCTCCGTCCGATCAGCACCAGGCCCGTGCCGGACGGCGCGTATGTGTTCCACGCGCGCCTCAAAGAGATATCAGCATACCTAAAGGAAGGGGCCCGCTAGGGCCGAAGCCTGCCGGGGTAGCGGGATCGTCCGAAAGGGTTACCGCTGCCCCGGAACATAAAGGGCTAAGGAAGGAACACTGGTGGGTTTTAGTCAGTAAGAGTCTGACACTCCCTTCAGCTCCACCCAGAGCGGGAGGAGTCATTAGATGATTTCCCATAAAAAAAAAAAGCAGTGGTGATGAAATTATTTACACAAAGTTCGAACACAAGCGCCTGCTTGGGTTCGAACCCACGACCTAAAACGTCGTAAGTCGGGACCGTTACCACTGGGCCACTACTGCTCCAAAAAGAATAATGCACGGTGTAACGGTCGCCGAGCCCTCCAAATATCATTAATAGTCATTGATTATGTAACATTGTTTATTATGATGTAAGAATATGAGCAACATTGATTGGGAAAAAACATTGATTGGGTATATAAGGGGGTGCTATGCCCCGTCAGTCAGAGTTCGTCTTAGTTCGTCAACAGACGTGGTTCCTCTGTAGTTCGCAAATAGTTTGTTAACAGTTATAGCTGTTCATCTTAGTTCGTCAGCAGTAATCAATAAGTTCTGAATAAGTTATTAACAAGAAGAATAAGGAACAAGTTTATTATTTGAATAAGTAAGAAACCAACATACAGTTCACACCATTACACACGGTAAAAGTGAAATAGTTTTGTTTGTAAAAAGGGATTAGTAAAATAGTAATTAAATTAAATTTCAGCTGGTGGCCTACCATGATCTAATTAAAAACGATTCATAAACAAGACATTTCAGTTTAGGTTCCTAAACTGCATCGTTTGAGCTGTTCTATGGACGTCATGGTACCAAACAAGTATGGATGAAACCAAAACTTGCGACTCAGTTTGGGAGAATCGCTGTCAGCAGATGGCACGGCCTAAACTGAATCGTTAAACTGACGTCATGGTACGAATTAGAAGAACAGTTCAGTTTAGGTCCTAAAATGGATCGCGTTAAGAGCTTGTGGTAGGCCTCCTGATCACTATTCTTGATTGTAGGTACTCGATACACTATTGGAGTCACGCGCTTGGTAAATTGAAAAAAAAAACAATCGTTTCTTTGGGAAAGTGGTTTGTTATGATGAGTACAATCATGAGCTTAAGTATCGGACACTAATTACCAGTCAACCTGTACACAGGGTTATTGGAAAAACACCAACAACCTCTTAAGAGGTTATTGTACCTACTCATCATTATGAACAACTTTTACTATGGGACCAACCTGAAATCGCGAAAAAAAATCTGCTGTTCCCTACATTTATGTTCGTATAACTGGTCAAAATGTAGGGAACAGCTGATTTTTTTTTCGCGATTTCAGGTTTGGTCCCATAGTAAAAGTTGTTCATAATAATGAGTACAATGACCTCTTAAGAGGTTGTTGGTGTTTTCCCAATAACCCTGTGTACGCTGTTCGTTTACGTTCCATATAAACAGTTTTTTGTCTACTGGAAACTTATCAAATTTTACTTGCGCGGTAGGTAGGTACCTATTGTTACTAAGCGACGAAATGATCTTTGGAGAATTTTTACGTCATTGGCAAAACAAAACTGTTTACCTTATCTTTGAAAACTCTAAAAATAAAATTACGTACGTATTTTTTCTCCAAAATCTTCTGGTAATTACTAATTTCTAACCAAGTCCTCTAGACGAGCCAAATTCTAACATAATGCGAATATGATTTTCCTAGAAGCTCGTTGGATTGTGTCCAATATTCCGTTCATATGATAAGAATATATAGAAGGCTTACATCCGTATTCTAACACGTGTGTTTGCTAATCCTGAATTCATTCAGACTAGATAATATGTCATCGTATGATTTATGAACATCGGTAATTATAATCTATCTCGCGAGATTATAGGGGGTCTAGAATCAGGTGCTGAATCCATGGTTATAGACCTGCTACCCTGTATTGCAGAAAGGAGAGTGGGAAACAAATGTATGGGGTCTGGGCACACCCTTAAATAGTAACATGAGATATACCGTTGGATAGGGCTTTTTAAGCGGAACATTAGTTACTAATAAAATTAGGGTCAAATGGTCAAAATCGCGAAAAAAAATCGGCTGTTCCCTACATTTATGTTCGCATAGCTCGTCAAAATGTAGGGAACAGCTGATTTTTTTTCGCGATTTTAGGTTTGATCCCATAGTAAAAGTTGTTCATAAAGATAAGTACAATGACCCCTTTTTTATTTTTATCGTGGAGATTTAAATGCTCATGCGTTCTGCACTACCAAGGGGAGATAGTGCAGTTATGTGGGACTATAACCCACTAAAACTCATCTGCCGCTTACGGCGGGAACACGGGCACGCGTTTGCACTCATCCGTAAACCCGCCGCGGCTGTCCGTCACCGGGCCCTCCTCTGGGGAGTATTCCAGAGTTATGGGATATAAAAATAACACGTTGTATAAAATAAAAGCAGAATGATGATCATGAATGTTGATATACTCTTTATGTAGGTACATGGTGGACCAAAAATCTGCCTAGCCTTTTCCCAACTACATATGTTGGGATTGGCTTCCAGTCTAACCAGATGCAGCGGAATAACAACATTCCACATGGAGCGACTGCCTATCTGACCTCCACAACCCACTTATTGAGTAACATTATACCCCTTGGTAAGACTGGTTGTCAGTCTTTCGGGCTTCTGGCTACTCGCAACGACTGTCAAAGAGCTATTATTGACAGCCGGGACCAACGGCTTAACGTGCTCTCCGAGGCACGGAGTGGTCTAGTTGTTCACCCATCTACGGGTAGCTTAGAGGATGAAGATATACAAGGATAAATAGCGCCGGCCTTTTAAACACTTTTCCTGTTGACAGCACTGCGAAGAAAACTTATTTATGCTCTTTGATTCCTTCTCCAAGGTGGACAAGGAATCAAAGAGCATCAAAAAATTCTTTCGCAGCGCGCTTTATAAATATGTATTATTATTATTATTATAAGACTGTTATACAATGATGTTAATTATCTTGTTTGATAATAATATGTATATCATAGGTCAAATTGACTGGCGAAATTTAAAGACGGTTGCGATTTTGAACGTGAACTAACATTACGAGCAAATATTCACCATGACTCAGAATGGACCTTCTCTCTTCACTCAATTGTACGATTTACCCACATCTTTAACAAAAGTTTTATCGAAAACTGATGAAAATAGAAAGGTCGCCTTTTGTTATTATAATAACAAAATAGGAAAGCTAACAAAAGCTGACCTAAATAGCGATCTAGACTTGATAAGTCTAGAAGAAAGCTAGATCGCGACATTCAAGGTCTGTAGTATTGAAAGAATTAGAAGCATTGTAGTTTCCGAGTGTTTCTTCTTGAATATCACCCTATCAATCTATCTATAATCAGCGGAAAGATTGCGTAACTCACTAATAGTAGCAATGGCTTTCATTTTGACAGTTCAACAACATTCATTGCGTTATTTACGTGGTTAAGTTGACAAATTTTTAGAAAATATGAACCAACTAGCTGCGCCCTGCGTTTTCACCCGCATAAATGTCGATCCCGTGGGATTATCGGGATAAAAAGTAGCCTATATGTTAATACAGGGTGTCGGCTACCTCCATACAAAATTTTATCAAAATTGGTCCAGCCGTTTGAGCGTAACAAATATATAAACACACACACACACTTTCGCCTTTATAATATTAGTATTATAAAGGCGAAAGTTTGTGAGTACACAGCACACTAATGTGATGGATTAGATTTAAGGATCCTTCAAAACTCTCGGATTGTGTTTGAAAATGTAGAAAACTGAGGTCAGTTTTCTATAATACATTTACCCAGTAGTTTACGAAGAAGTGTCTATCAGTCAGTCAGTCACGGAACTGTTCGGAACTGAAATGTTTGATAAGTACACAAATCTAGAGAGAAAATATTAGATTTTTTGTATGTTTGTTTGTTACGTTATCACGTTAAAACCGCTGAACGGATTTCAATGAAATTTGGCACATGAGTAGACCACGACCTGCATTAGGACATATAATAATTTTATCTCGATATTCCCACGGGATCGAGACTTATGTGGGTGAAACCGGTGGGCGATTGTAATGTTATCTAAACGCCAAGAGCTGACCGCCATTGACCTTGCGATGTTAAACTTTCCATAACATTATCATGGGAACAGGTTTCCTTAGTAATGCGAGGTTAATAGATTGGTTTTCCTTGTAAACAGTTGTTTTGTACGTCCATTTTGGTTTAAACTTGAACTTGTATAGGTAAACTATTTTCTACTGCAGCATTATCCATGGAAAAATGTCGGTCCAAACTGCGAAGTAGCCGTAGTACTTTTTAACTGCTCCGTTGGTCTCGTGGTCGCAAGCGCGCCTGCTGAGTATAGGTTCCTGGGTTCGATGCCCAGGTCCAGCAAAGTGTTTCTTAGTAACAGCCCGGAGTTTAGAAGTTGGCGGTGTGATACCCCCACCGTTGGTCTTGCGCCTAATCTCTCTCCGGCCGTGTCGGATCGGACTATGAGAGTAAGGTTAGAGATAGTGTACCTGTGTCTGCGCACACACTTGTGCACTATATTATCTCCCACGATGAAGGCTAGTCTACATTGAGATTAGCCGCCTTTGCCGAAATACTGTCTGGAGAATGTATATAATCATATACAGGGTTATTGGAAAAACACCAATTTTTACTTCTCACTTTGACGTGAACGTGATTATCAAAAGGGACGATTCGCCCGTTTCGGGCGAGTGAATTCGTGCGAATCGACTAATAAGCCGATATTTCACGCGAAAGAAGTCGCGGGCAGAAGCTACTTTTACAATTTAGTACGTGCTGTCACTTCTCGATACATACAGTTAACATGACACCTTCCGTACGACGTGACTTTGTAAAGGGTAAACATTTAATTAATACTCACACATGTTAACGTGTTTTGAATAATCTCTGCGATGCTGTGTATGAATTTGAAATTATAACGAGGGTTTGTTTGTTTATTTTATGTTGAAGTTTATAGTGAAATTCGGTGGGTTTGTTGTTATGCGAAAATTTAAGTCAACGGAGGGTTTTATTGATGGAATCACTATGTGGTAACTTTGATTTTCTGTTATTATTATTTTAAGCTTTCCTTGGTAATGAATGTGTCATCGGAGGGATGGTAAATGGACCAGAATTAATGAATAATCGTAGATTATTTGCCAAGGGAGCAAACAACTATTTTGAAGGCGAGAGTGTTTCTTTCTTCAAAGTACTTACGTCACTCGAGCTTATAATAGGTGTTGCTCCCGAGTTGGACATTCTAATTTTTATCACCCTATATGAAAAAATAAGTAAAGTGCAACTTACGGAAAATATAGTACTTTTATTCATTTACGTACAATTTTGAGTACTTACTTAAACAATTACGAACAAAGGCAAAATGATTTCGCGCGTTTTTTATTTTTTCACAAACTTTTTTTAAATTGAAATCTCCTTTAGTCCCTAGGGATTAAAGAGCTATTTTAGTCCCTGTTTACGAAGAATACACTAGCTCTTTTTGAATAGATGTGATAAAAAATACTATTTACTTTTATATAGCGTCTTTGAAATATCTCGGCACCCTGGAAGCCGGACCTTTGGAAGGCGTACGAAGGACCAAAGCCAGCTCGTAGAGGCCCCTTAGACAATTTTAAGTGTTGAGGGTTGAGGCACCAACCGACGATTATCCCTGTATGCACTATGCAAATGCACCCAAGGACAACCCCCGGTTGGTGCAGGACTATTGCAAAACATGAAAACAAAACATGTCGGACTATAGGTTTGGGTGGCTATTATTTCGGTCGTGGTTTGGTGTTATATAGCTTAATTATTAAGATATTTAAATTAATAACATTTTTCAAATCCTTGTCCTTTGGCTTATCAGCCAAATCTGACGACTACTGTTTTCTAATTTTAAACTAAATTAATTTTTGGCTCATATTTCTTGCCAATAACTTTTAACGGACTCGCGGAGGTTGCGTATAAGCACTAAATAGGCTATAATCTCTGCTGTAACAAGAGTACTTATTAAAATCTGTGATTGTATACCTACTACATATTAGCGGAAATAATATGCACTCTAATTTACGGAGGAAGAACACTTGTGAAGATATTTAGATGTTTGTAACCACATTTGTAACTCAAGCACGCATTAATTGCGATTTTAATGAAATGGCACACAGAGAGGGGCTTGTAGCTGAACTTCGCTGGCCGCGGTCAGTATGTGGATGGGTTACCATCCATCACATATCGAGAACCCTCCGTGCCTCTGAAAGCACGTTAAGCCGTTGGTCCCAGCTGTCCTTCATAGATCTTTGAAAGTCGTTACGGGTAGTCAGAAGCCCAAGTCAGACAACCGGACTTAACAAGGGGTATCGTGTTACCCATTAACTAGCTTGTGGAAGTCAGATAGGCAGTCGCTTCATGTAAAGTACTGGTATTCAGCTGCATCTGGACTAGAAGTCGACCTCAACATAGTTAGGATAAGGCTAGGCAGACGATGATGAAATGAAGTAGTTTCTCCATGATGATGGGAGTAAAACTACTTGTATCAGCTAGCGAACTAAAGCTACAATTATGTAGCCGACTGCAGACGACAGCAGCAGGCGACTTGTCGCCACGACACTACTGGTTTCTATTTATTTCTATGACATACGCGGCAGACGACATGACGTGTCGCACACGACACGACACCTCACCACGACACGACACCTCACCACGACACGACACGACACCTGCGACACGACACCTGCTGCTGCTGCCTGCAGTCGGCTATGGACTTGTACCTATATGTATGTATTTAGATCAAAGCGCAGACTAGCATACCGTAAACAACAAAATAGGTCAATCCTCTTCGTCAATCAGTATAATTATATTACAACTCAAGGAAAAAATAAAATTTTCCTTGTATTTACTGTGATTCATTACTTAGGTATATTCCCCTTTATGTTTAATCTGGTACTAAATAGAGGAAGGCGTTATATTTTGTTTTTTTTTGTTTATTGTGGTTTCAATTTAATAAAAAAGTTGCCTATTTTCTTCAAATTACAATATTATGTACAGACGCCAGCACATCAACCTACTACAATCTGTCAGATTTCTGTAATAGATTTTCAACTTTATCGCTAAAGCATAAGGTTCAATGTTGATTGGGAAAATTTGACAGTTAGGGGTAGGTTGATGTGCTGGCGTCTGTACATGTATCCTTACTGATACTATTCAAGGAAAAGTGAGTTTGTGTGTTACGCTTTCACGTTAAAACGGCTCAACGGATTTGGATGAAATTTGGAACATGGGTAGACCATGACCTGAAGAAGGACATAGAGCTACTTTCCATCGATCGCAGAGGAAGTAGCGGGCAACAGGTAGTATAAAATACTTATAAGTATATTATATTACCAGCCTATTATTGTCCCACTGCTGGCCAAAGGCCTCTTCTCAAACAGAGAAGTCACGAGCATTGGGCACCACGGTTGCTCAAGACTTATATTAACTATAAGTCCAGTGAGGTAATTGCATAACACTCTATCAGTAGCAATGGCTTTCATTTTGACAGTTCAACAACATTAATTGCGTTATACGTTGTTGCGCAGAAAAATATTCCGAACATATAAAGCAATGGATTAGCAATATCCTTCAAAATTATTCAGATTGAGATCGATAGTGTGTTACGCAATTAGGGTGCAGGTTTCCTCACGATCTCAGTAATGTCCTTGGAACAAAGTCTACAATCGAAAATCTTCCAGAAATCAAACATTCCTTTACCTAATTCACACATTCATCTGCCTAGCCTTTTCCCAACTATGTTGGGGTCGGCTTCCAGTCTAACCGGATGCAGCTGAATACCAGTATTTTACATGGAGCGACTGCCTATCTGACCTCCACAACCCAGTTACTGGGTAATATACTGGGTAAGACTGGTTGTCAGACTTTCGGGCTTCTGACTACCCGTAACGACTGTCAAAGATCCACGAATGACAGCCGGGACCAACGGCTTAACGTGCTTTCTGAGGCTTGGGTCTTGGTATGTAAAGATGGTCACCCATCCACAGACCAACCGCGGCAAGCGTATCTTAACCTAATCGATCGACCTGTGCGGCTGTTATTATTTAGCTACGGGACCCTCTTTAATCCACACGTTGTAATGTATTATTATCTAAAGTTCACAAAATACCGGACTTTGTTTACACAAACACCAAAAAAATAAGCTTTGAGGTCATTCAAGTTATGTTTAAGTAATTTTTTAGGTAAACTTATGTGTTCGCACTTTTTATATAAGGCTTGGTTACAAAACAAGTGTTGTCATAAATGTTAATAGTAAAACGTTTGTGTTCCGTCCGAAAATTTTTTACCCGACTGCGAAAAAGGTTTATTAGTCGATTCGCAAACGGGTGAATCGTTCTACTTATTTTAAATAATATTATTTTTTCTATAGGCGACTCGCATGAAGTTAATTTTTTTGTGGCCGAGAAATTCCAGAAATATACCTATATGTACAGACGCCAGCACATCAACCTACCCGAAACTGTCAAATTTTCCCAATCAACTTTGAACCTTATGCTTTAGTGACAAAGTTGAAAATCTATTAAAGAAATTTGACAGATTGTAGTAGGTTGATGTGCTGGCGTCTGTATTAGCCAATTGGCACATTTTGCATTTTATGACGATTCGCCCGTGTCGGGCGAGTAAATTCGTGCGAATCGACTAATAAGCCGTCAATTTATAATTCATAGAGCTAGTCATAATGCAATAAGCCGCGAAAAAGGGTTATGTTTTCAAAATGGCGGTCACGTTTAGAAATGACCATTTTGTATTGAAACATCTATGCAACAAGATGTAAGCAAGTTAAAAAAAAATTGATACAGCGTGATCAATTTTGAACATTAATAATTATCTGGGAAACTTGTTGGTCCTGTTATGTTTTCTGTTTGCATTGATGTCTGCTATCGATTTATATAGATATCATGCACAGACGCCATTTTGAAAAAAAAAAAATGGCGCACAGATAGGTAAACCACTGACCTTCAAAGACCTTTATCTTCTAAGGACCACAGCAACCGTATCTCAGTGCTTCAACTACCAACTACTACAACTTTATTTATATTTTTAACAGATCGAAAATGCATTCGACCCGCCCATTTTTTGGTTCCCACTCGGATACTTCAGCTATCAATATAAAGAACATGGTAAGATGCACGCCCTTGACTGTTGTCGTTAAGTGTGCATTATAACCCCGCTGTTACAAGGTTATGTCTTTCAGCTTCCTTCATGTTGACTGTAGCGGATACTCATAGACTTCACTTAATAATAAATCTATCATTAACATTAATTTGACAAGTATACAGGTTGGCGAGGACATTGATGCGCAAACTGCGGTGCTATTCTGTAAAAAGATCACCGTGATAACTTAGGTGAAGTGAGCTTAAGGGGGAAGTGCCAGGGTAGCCCGCGAAATTCAAATTTACTTTTGATCAAGATACAACCTGACACTGGCCTGCAAATTGCAAAAAACGTAAGAAAATTTGAATTTCGCGGTCTACCACTGCGCATTCACCTTAAAGTGAGCTGTCAGTAATGTCAATCAGGTGGAATGACGGCTCACTTTAAGACTACTTCACCTAAGTTATCACGGTGATCTTTTTAAAGAATAGCACTGCTGTAACCATGAATTCAACACATGTTTCTAGACCCCGTAACGTAGAAATTTCTCGTTTGTCAAAAAAAAAAATCAGTTCTTTCATAGAAAAGTGCAATACTTTCACGGGCAAAATGTATGGAGCAGTAGATCTTTTTTTAAATAACCAACGAAAAGATTTCAACGCCGGGATCCAGAATCATATACTAATCTATGGTAACAGCTCCCAACTCTCTCTCCCAGCTCTCAGCAGCACCCTGTATATAACGCTATACAGGGTGTCCCGTAAATAATGGATCAAACGTAACGGGTAGGTAGCTTACCTCATTTCCAACAACTAATTTGAACAGTAAAAAAAAAACCCATAAGGTAACCAAGATAATTTTTTTTTTCGATTTTTACTATTTTCTGTACCAGCATTCAGTGTTTTTAATGCTGTTGCTGCAAATGGTATCATATTTAGGTGTGATTTTTGTCATACATTTCTGAATAGTTTACTAGTGTTATAAGATACCATTTTTTTAAATAACATTTTATTTGCCTTAGAAAAAAAATCTTGAATTGAAAAGTTTTGTTTTTACGATGAAAAGACCAGAATTGGAAAAATTCTCCTGTAAAAAAAATGTATGACATCAAAGTGTACCATTATTTTAAAAACTTGTAAAATTACTAAGGTTTGCAAATTGGTATAAAACTTACGTCTAGTCCTTGCGGTTACAAAGATATTGCTACTCGTATGAATGTGATGAAGAAGACAGAACAGAAATTAAAATGGTACAATCTAACTTTTCTTTCTCGTAATGGCTTATGCTTGTAATCTAAGCATGTGGTTAAGCGTGTAGCGTAATTCCGAGCCGATGACGTCATCTGTTCGGCATTTGGGACCGCTACCTGCGGAGTTGCACCTCACTCAGTGTGAAAGGGATAGATAGCGCCGCTTTTGTATTTTTGGTAATGTTGCTTGATTTTATTTGTTTAGTTGACACGAATCTCTCTTCGAGTTGATACGTACGTCAGACTACTTTCGCTCCCGCTGTGCCTAACTGTTGTGTTCCTTAAAATTAAACTTGTGCGGTGTATTTGGACTTTGCTTTGCCTAACGATTTGGAACTGTTTGTGTTTTGGACGAATGACTTGGCAATCCTACGGACTTCGAAAACAATCGTTTGTGTGTGGTTGTACGTGTGTGCAGTAGTACGATGCCTCGTTACGAGTACACGCCACGGGAGTATGCCGAAATGCATTTTATCTACGGAGAAGCAAGAGGTAATGCCAGGGCGGCCGCAAGATTGTATCGTGAAAGATACCCGAACCGGGATCGACATCCCGACTATCGCGTATTCATTAGAGTGCATAACGCGCTTCTTGAGGGAAGAATTCTTGGCACCGGAGTTGGGGGTGCCAGTGAAGGGCGATCGTCACAAGTTAATGACGAAATTATTATTCGAGAAATCGAGGAAGATTCGTCGGTCTCAATTCGCGTCATAGCGCAACGCACAGGTATTCCAAGATCGACGGTACATCGAGTTCTAAAAAGGCACCGGTTGCACCCATATCACGTGCAACGTGTTCAAACGCTGACGTCACGTGATTACCCGCAAAGAGTAGCATTTTGCCAAAGGATGCTTAGAATGATACGGGCGGACCCACAGTTTTTTAATAAAATTTTATGGAGTGACGAGTCTTCATGCCGGCGAGATGGATATCTCAATTTGCATAATTTGCACAGTTGGCAGCTGGTAAACCCACATTTGATGCGAGAGGACAGGAGCCAACATCAATTTAAAATAAATTTATGGGCAGGAATAATAAATGGGCAAATAATAGGGCCCTTTGAACTACCAGCAACTCTAAACGCCGAATACTATCTGCATTTTTTAAGGAATGAGTTGCCAACGTTATTAGAAAATATTCCAGAAGACGTGCGGCAAGCAATGTGGTTACAAAATGATGGATGCCCCGCTCACTATGCGACGGCAGTAAGGGCGCAACTCAATGAAACTTACCCTGACAGATGGATCGGCCGATTAGGACCAATTTTGTGGCCTCCGCGATCTCCGGATTTAAATCCCTTAGATTTTTTTTATTGGGGATGTTTAAAAGACAAAGTGTACAAACAACGAATAACGTCGGAAGAAGAATTACGTCAGCGCATCCAATCTGCTGTATCAGAAATAAACAACAGCCATTTTGTCCGTCGGATAAGAGCTTCCTTTATTAGGAGGTGCAGACTTTGCATTCTCGTAGGGGGACGTCAGTTTGAACATTTACTGTAAAAACAAAATAAACGATTTATTTGTATTTTTTTTTTAATTTAACCTCCTAAGTTTTTTCATACGCTGAGATACCTAAACATTTTTAAGAAAATAGTTGAATTGTGCACACTTTTTCAATTTTATTTTATTTCGTAATTTTGCACCTCTGTCAGATTCATAGCAATATCTTTGTAACGACAAAGACTAGGCGTAAGTTTTATACCAATCTGCAAACCTTAGTAATTGTACAAGTTTTTAAAATAATGGTACACTTCGGTGTCATACAATTTTTTTACAGGAGAATTTTTCCAATTCTGGTCTTTTCATCTTAAAAACAAAACTTTTCAATTCAAGATTTTTTTTCTAAGGCAAATAAAATGTTATTTAAAAAAATGGTATCTTATAACACTAGTAAACTATTCAGAAATGTATGACAAAAATCACACCTAAATATGATACCATTTGCAGCAACAGCATTAAAAACACTGAATGCTGGTACAGAAAATAGTAAAAATCGAAAAAAAAAATTATCTTGGTTACCTTATGGGTTTTTTTTTTACTGTTCAAATTAGTTGTTGGAAATGAGGTAAGCTACCTACCCGTTACGTTTGATCCATTATTTACGGGACACCCTGTAGAGTTATTTTGGCGTGCGGCCCAAATTGGTACAGACGCCAGCACATCAAGTTACTACAATCTGTCAAATTTCTTTAATAGATTTTCAACTTTAACGCTAAGGCATAAGGTTCAAGGTTGATTAGGAAAATTTGACAGTTTCGGGTAGCTTGATGTGCTGGCGTCTGTGCTTAATAGTAAAGTATAACTCGTAGAGTCGATCTTGTCCTAAACGCTATTATCTATGAGAATGAGTATTAAAACATTGCATGCATAATATTTATTAACATTTAGAATTTGTCTGCCTTTAGGGAAATTTCATTATAGATTCAAATATTTACATAATTTAAAAAGCTGTCTTAAAATAATAATATGTACAAGTATATAAAAACGGAGGGGAAATAATAAAAGGGCATCAAAAAGTTCGTCCGCATCGCTGCTGTCAACAGGAAACTTGCCCAAAAGGTTGGCAGCGTTGCCACGTTGTGTGGCAATACTGATTCTTTGGCCAAAAAATAGAGACAGAAAAAGAGTCGACCAACCGCTTGGCGATGTCTCGAAAATACTCGAAATACTAAGTGGGCACTCGGGCCCCATGTCCCTAGTGTTTCAACCCCAAACGGCTCAAATATATAAGTTCCAAAGAGATTGGAGTATTTGCGCCGTTTGAGGTAATTTGTCTTGGTATATAATTTGGTATACCTAATTCGGATAACCTGAGTCAGTTGAAAGACTGACAGACCTGGCTTTTTCAACAAATAAGAACAGGGGTTCCGAGAAATTAACTGGTGTTTTATTGCATCTTGTGGACTCCCAATAAGCCGATACCGATTACGATATTGGTCCCATGGCGAAAGTTGTTCAGTTTGATGGTCTGTACCACACTTTTAAATTTTACCACACCATTCTGGTACGGTCAGCAACAAAAGTCGATTAACACTTCAGTTTTTTAAATCTTAGTTATTGAGCAAAATATTTGTTTAAAATTGCAGCAGAAGAAACATTTTTAGAATATAATCCCATTGCTATTATGTGAAAAGTTAAAAAGCAGTTTATTGAATAAAATAATTTGTTTTCAATTTAGTCACGTAAAAACATGACAGTGTTAATCGACTTTTGTTGCTGATTTTACACCTTGTATAATCAGAATCGGTTTATAACGTACCCACTGCAGGTACCTGGGACATAGGCCTCCTCTCTGTGAGAGGGAGTGGGCCGTAACCCACCAAGCAGGCTCAGTGCGGGTTAGTGAAGGTCACATTTGGTTCTAAGACATGCCAGTTTCCTCACGATGTTTTCTATTTGTCTTATCAGGGAAAATATGATATTATTAGCCACATGCGAGGTATTACGACAACCCACAATCTAGACGTGTGTATTTAGATTATAATTTATATGTTATTAATACCTAATGGAGGTAAATTATGTGTTTGTTAACCATCATGAATGACATCTGTTAGATTAGTATCTACCTAAATGTTTTTAAATGACTTCACATCAAAGGGTCAATGCCCGATGGTCAGGCTCTTTAATTTGTGTAAATTATTTCATCACCACTGCTCTCAAAACGGTAAAAGAAAACATCTTGAGGAAATCGGCGTGTCCTAGAACCAAAAATTCGAAGACCATGTGACATTCACCAACTCGCACGGGGCCCGCGTGGTGGATTACGGCCCACTCCCTCTCACCGAGAGGAGACCTGTGTTCCAGCAGTGGGAACATTATACAGAGGGTCAACTCCCACGCTTTTAAGAATTAAAGAATACTGCGATTTCGTCAGTGATGCAAACTTAGAGGTAAAATAAAGGACTGCACTATACTTTCGTTCTGACTAAAAGACAAATGACAATCAGTAAAGGTGCAAAGTCCATGTTAAATTCAGCAGAATTCATGATACAAAGTGCGGAAATATGGCAAGCGAACGGTTTTGTCATTTCTCCTCTGATTTGGACTGGCGACATGCCAAAACAGTGGTTATTCTGATGCCAAATAAACTAACAAATATACAGCTTTACACCCATTATCTATGTAACGGTGATTGTTTATTGTGTGTGGGAGAAATAATAATCATAATCAGACTATAATGAACCCACTGCGGACACAGGTGTCCTCTCTGTGAGAAGGAGCGGGGCCGTATAATCCACTATGCGGGCCCAGAGCGGGTTGGTAGTTGTCACATTAATTTTTAGTTCTATCACATGCCGGATTTCTTACGATTAGAGAATCATAAAAAATAGAAAGAATTAAAGAAAATACATTTATTTAGCACAGACTCAAAGACACACAGTACACCAGAGACATACATCAGATAAAAAGTGTAACGTCCGATATAAGAAATTGGGAGGATAGTATGCCTCACGGCTGCGCCAAAAAGGCCCAAACTCAAACTCAAAGTAATTATTTCAATTAAACCATGTACAGGCACTTTTGAATTGTCAAAATGAAATAGTCGGTCCGTTAGTCAGAAAGTTGAAGCTAGTTGCCCATTCCAAAACGTAGATCTGTATGGAGAAGAACGAACAAGAAACTCCATGGACACTCTTTTAAATCAAGATATTACAAAATCCTGGGTACATTATTCTTGTTGCTTCTATACCTATGTGAGAACAATGTAATAAAAACACACAAATGAAGAAACAATTCAAAATATAAAATTAAAAATAAGCCTTGGCAGTTAAGAGATGACCAGTCTCAACCGACGGCCCCCGTTCACGAACATGACGCGTGGATCATCACCATCCAGCTCAACCATTTTGTAGGGAACCGAACCAAATAAATGCTTTGTTAAATATTGATGATGTGTTGTTGTTGCTTGTGTTGGACTACGGCCCATTTATACTCACAGAGAGGAGGCCGGTGTCCCAACAGTGGGAATATCAGCTTCAAAAACAGTTAGGTTTGGTCTACGCTGCAATACTTCTTTGTTAATGTCAAAATCAAAAGTCGTTTATACAAGCTAGCATTTTTTGAACATCTTCGTAAAAAACAATGCATTGTTTAATCTTTTATTACCAATGCGATGTTCAAGTGTTTGTTTCTGGCCAAAGTAGGAATTAACACTTTTAATTACGTGGACAAACAGGTTTTTGGTCAAGTTTATAAGGTTGATGTAATATTTTTTGTTACATCGTTGGCTTAATACGTAGTACTTATATCCGTATAGGATTACTACGACATAGCGACTGTGTTCAGAAAATTGACATGACAATAATGAATTCAAGTGTAAAAGCGAATACACAGCATAATTAGCCACTGTTCCCACTGCTGAGATATTAGGCCTCCCGTCTTCGAGAGGGAGTGGGCTATAATCTACCACGCGGGCCCAGTGCGGGTTGGTAGATGTCACATGTCTTCGAACTTTTAGTTCTAGGACATGTCGGTTTCCTCACGATGTTTTCCTTCACCGTTTTATTTTATTTATTTGGGACAAACAACAGTTATGCATTACAACATTAATAGTTAGCTAAGGTATAATAGATACATAAATACATATTTACTTACTAAATATACAGGGTTAGTTTTCAAACATCAAACTGAACAACTTTGTCCATGGGACCAACATCGTAATCTATATAGGGTGACTGGTAAGGTAATTAGTGACCGATACTTAAACACGTGATTGTACTCATGATAACAAACAATTTTTACTATGGGACCAAACCTGAAATCGCGAAAAAAAAATCAGCTGTTCCCTACATTTTTTTTTCGCGATTTCTGGTTTGGTCCCATAGTAAAAGTTGTTTGTTATCATGAGTACAATCACGTGTTTAAGTATCGGTCACTAATTACCAGTCACCCTATATATAAATATAAAAATGAAATGACGTTTGTTAGTCTCACTAAAACTCGAGAACGGCTGGACCGATTTGGCTCATTTTGGTTTTGAAATATGTGTAGAAATCCAAGGAAGGTTTAAAAGGTGAGAAAAAATTAAGAAGTTGTAAGGAAAATAGTAAAAACAACAATTTTATTATCCCATACAAACTGTTCGTACCTGTCAAACAGGTCCGTTCAGAAATTAAATAATATGGAGGTAATAATGTCACATGCTAACCGCACTGATGAGCGAGCAACGAGACAGATAATGATAATAGCCGGTTTGTTGTTGGCTAGTTGGTATTTTTTTTTCTGCAAATTTTTAGTTATTGGACTTTGTCACATTATTTAATTCTGAGGCGGTACGAAGGTCAGCTAGTCGCGAATAAAAATTCAGCCGTCTCATACGTTTAGGTCGAGTAGGTATTGAAGTTTTCTATGGGACAGTTGATAAATTTTTCGCGATTACGATATTGGTCCCATGGAGAAAGTTGTTCAGTGTGATGGTCTGTACCACACCCTTCAATTTGGCTGGTCTTTGAAAATAAGCCCTGTATAAGATAAGAAAATAAATGAAGACACTCTTTCAATGGAAGCTTTTTGTGTCTTTGTAAAATTTTCACGGCACATATGACGTACCAATTTCGATAAAATTGGACAAAGTGGTAAGGAAAGTACGGTCACCAAAGGAGATAACTAACCAGGGTCGTCGGATATAGTTGAAGTTTAGTAATAAACCGATGGATGTTTTCAAATTAAATTAAATTAATAGAAAACAATGATAAATACAAAGATAAAAGACAAACTAAAACTAAATGTTATAAGAAAGAAAACAAACGTAGCAGATGTGACTTACACAATTAAAAAACTAAAGTGGAAGTGGGCAGGTCATGTCATCAGGGGTAAAAACGAAAATGGGCCAGAGAAGTGACAGAATGGTATCCAGAAGGAAAGAGGAAGACCATTTCAAAGATGGAAAGACGACCTGAAAACTACTGCGGGAGAGACTCAGAAGACCAAAACTCACGATCGTGAGCTATGGAAAAGCCTGGGGGAGGCCTATCCTAAAGAGCAAAGCAATCTGGAGATTTCAGATGTCTAAACTCTTAATTTAAATATATTATTTACTTAGTTTGTAAGATTGCTAATAAAGGCTATTTTAATAGAAAACAAAAAGTTAATTTATCAAATTAAATTTCATTCGAAAACATCCATCAGATTCTTACTAAACTTCAACTATATTCGACGACCCTGGTTACTTATAATATCTCTTTTGGTGACTTTACCTAGCTACTAAAGTTAAGTGATGATATTCTATGGTTTAGAATTTCAAATGAACCCATTGCTATGAAAATTACATAGTATCGAACTAATGGATCCATTGATAATGTCCAAACTCCAATGTACCCCGATATAGGGTATAAAGTTTGTTCTCCAGAGGAAGCTATACATATTTTTAATCTTATATTTTGAATTGTTTCTTCATTTGTGTGTTTTTTTTTACATTGTTCTCACATATAGAAGCAACAAGAATAATGCACCCAGGATTTTGTAATATCTTGATTTAAAAGAGTGTCCATGGAGTTTCTTGCCCGTTCTTCTCCATAGAGATCTACTTTTTGGAATGGGCAACTAGCTTCAACTTTCTGACTAACTGACCGACTATTTAATTTTGACAATTCAAAAGTGCCTGTACATGGTTTAATTTAAATAAATGCTTTGAGTTTGAGTTCATTATATTCTCACAGCTTCATTTGTGTGTAAATCCGAAGACCCCAACATAGTTGGAAAAGCTAGCCTTTTCAGTAAAGTCTATTCAAACTTATGTTTCAAATTAATATTATTACAAGTTAAACAAATGAGTCCGCGACTCCGCGTATCATCAACTTTATTTAAGTTGATTTCACAGTGACAAGCACTATTGAAAAAGTTGTAAAAATATTTGAAGTTGTAGCGTAAACTGAACCTTATTGTTTAGTATTTAAAGTTATTTTTCCATAAACTCATATTTGTTTACATTTTTGGCAAATAAATCGCGAATGCGGTTCTATCTTCGCCTAGCTTAGAGTACAATACGGGGCTTATAGCCATATGATGACAGATAGACGTTGCATATGATACGAAAACACTGCGTTATACTAATATTGTGTTACGCAATCGTAGATACATAACATAATACTTGTGTTTATAATAAAGCATGTTTTGTTTTCATGAACTAAGGTTGTCGAGCATTGAGAATCCAATAGGTGCATCCAGTCAGAGCGAGGCATGCGCCGCAAATGCTTTTTTAACCGACTTCATAAAAGGAGGTTCTGTATTCGACCCGTATGTATGTATGTTTGTATGTACGCGATTTTCTCAAAAACGAATGAACCAATTTTGATAATTCTTTCTCTAATGTGATCTACATACTTTCAGGAAGGTTTTAGTATATAATATATTATGTAATTATTCTTATGTACGATGTTATATGCATAAATGTACTGAATCTCCGGCATTTCTATGCGAATTTTGATGATTCTTCTAGTCGGTGTCTTCAATTCTTCAATGCACTAGTGTTATTTGAGTTTGTGTGGAGTAGGTACAACTAAAAAGTGAAAAATAAAATCTTTTTTACAAAAAAAAAACTACAGTGATAAATAACTTTAATTTCGGAAGTCGGTGTCCAAAAACGAAAATGCGGAATCAACGACAACGACTTCCGAAATTAAAGTTATTTATCACTGTAGTTTTTTTTTTAAGTCGGTTGTTTTTTTTTTGTAAAAAAGTTTTTTTATATGTACGGTTACTTCAGGCTGAGCCATCCAACATACAAAAAAAATCACTTGCGGCGCATGCCTCGCTTTGTCTGGATGCCTTTAATAAAGCGCATCTCAGATCTGGAGGCCTACCACAAGCTCTTAACGCGATTCATTTTAGGACCTAAACTGAACTGTTCTTCTAATTCGTACCATGGCGTAAGTTTAACGATTCAGTTTAGGCCGTGCCATCTGCTGACAGCGATTGTCCCAAACTGAGTCGCAAGTTTTGATTTCATTCATCCTTGTTTGGTATCAAGACGTCCATAGAGCAGCTCAAGCGATGCAGTTTAGGAACCTAAACTAAAATGTCTTATTTTTGAATCGTTTTTAATTAGATGCGTGTTAAAAAACATTGGAATTTCAACTCTCAACCCAAAGTCGAACGGTGAAAATCCAATGCGCCAAAAAAAAATCGTCGAACGCACCAAATGAAACGTCTATCGATATAATTATCATCGCTGATGCATTTGGAGGAATAAAATTATAGGTAATATTTTTATTTTGAATAATATTTAATTATTTTTTTCGAGGAATTCTTTTGGTGCGTTTCGAGGAATACCCCGGATATTTTTGTTTATAAGAGTGTGTCTAGTTTAGTTTGTGACATTCCAGTCGCAATAAAAACAATGTTTATTGCTTTCTTCATTCTGGCGAAAGGTCTAACTGTAGGTACTTGTCCTCTGCTTACCCATTCGTAGTATACAAACATAATATTATGTGAAAACCCTAGCCATACCTTTACAACGATTATCTGCGCAACAATCGTGTTTTACAAATCGTGACAGCTACTGTTTATAATTTTATTGTCTCCTATAAATTGATGGTTGGCATAACAGTCGCCGTTAATACAATGGCTGTGCCACTCACCATTTTTCCTACACGCAGTGATATTTTGTGTTATTATATCACCACGCTTGTATTCTTAAATGGGGTAGGCAGAGAGAGGCTATAACCTAAATAGCTGCGCCCCGCGGTTTCACAAGTTTCATAAGTTTCGATCCCGTGGGAATATCGGGATAAAAAGTATCCTATGTCATTTCCTGGGACTCAAACTATCTCTATAGTAAATTTCATCTAAATCGGTTCAGCGGTTTAAGCATGAAGAGATAACAGACAGACAGACACACTTTCTCATTTATAATATTAGTATAGATGTAAATGGTACACCACAGATTCTACCTAGCCCAACCCCCTTAAGGGGCCGGCGTAGCATTCGTTGTTCATACAAACGTAATACCAAAATAGTGTGTATTTATTCCGATTGGATTAATACAGAATATCTAGGTTACCAAATATATATTTTGAATGGACACTGATTTACAGACGAGTTATGAGAAAAATAAGTTTTCTATAGAAATTTTAAATTCCTAATATTATACGAGATAATCTTATTTATATCAGAGTCCTTTCAAAATATATATTTGGGAACCTAGATATTCTGTAATCCAATCAGAATAAATACACAATGTTTGATTTACAAATTATTTTGGTATTAGGTTTGTATGAACTACGGATGCTACATGCTACGATGGTCGTTAACAAGTCGCAGATCAATATTGTGTAGAAGGTTGGAATTGGAACTAAAGAATCATTGATTGATTGATGAAACCAACTCGTGTTTGAATCAACATCTATAGATAGAAATATGTGTATTTGTGTAATGAACTTTGCACATACATGTGTCTCTATTTATCTTGTACTCTCGTGCGAGTCCGCATGAGTTAAATGAATGAAAATAGATACATAATCAGCCTATAATGTTTCCACTACTGGGACACAGCAGGCCTCCTCTAAGTGAGAGAGAGTGGGCTGTAATCCATGATGCGGGCCCAGTGCAGGTTGGTAGATGTCATATGTGTTCGAATTTTTTGTTTTAGAACATGCCGGTTTCCTCACGATGTTTTCCTTCACCGTTTTGTGTGCAATGGTGATGAAATTATTTACACAAAGTTAAGTGATTACGGCCCACTCCCTCTCACCGAGAGGAGGCCTGTGTCCTAGCAGTGGGAAAATTATTTTTATTTATTTATTGGTCTACCAACGATTGTTTACACCAGTTATGTAAGTACAGACGCCAGCACATCAACCTACCCGAAACTGTCAGATTTCCCCAATCAATTTTGAACCTTAGCAATAAAGTTGAAAATTTATTAAAGAAATTTGACAGATTGTAGTAGGTTGTTGTGCTGGCGTCTGTACATAAAAAAAAACAGATAAACAATAGTGTACAATCATTTATTGGTAAACTCAGCATGCAAAACGAAAGTTGTACGTACGATAGAGAAAAAAATTAAAAGAAAACTAGCTTATTGTAGGCTGATTACACAGATGCCATGGCTATCTTACTAAACATCGATTTGGTCAGAACGACTACAAATGGAGGTAGGAACCGTGTGTTGGTACTCTGCCATCGCAACTAGCGATTATCTAGCTGTATAATAGTGCAAATCACGACTGCAACTGTTACTGTAGGTAGGTAGGTACTATAATATGTCTATTGTCGCATTTATAACGGAAGACGTGCACATCGGAAAGCAAATTATATTTCATAGGTCTTCATTCTTTTTTCTAAAATAAAAGTAGCCAAAGTTACGCCTGATAACATCAGCTATCTGCCAGTGAAAATCCCGTCAAAATCTGTCCAGCCGTTTCGGAGATTAGCCGGCACAAACATATAGAGAGACCGATAGACAGACTCTTTGATTAAATGCAGTTTATCTATTTTGTACCAATGCAAGGTCGATATTCAGCAGGCTCGGCGCCGACTTACGAGTTATAGGCCGTGATTTCGAACCCAGGCAAGCACTTTGTGTATTTAATTACATCACCACTGCTCTCAAAACGGTGAAGGAAAACATCGTGAGGAAACCGGCATGTCCTAGAGCCAAAAATTTGAAGGCATGCCATTTTGCCATACAACGTGGCAATGCTGCCAGCCTTAAGGCACTTTTTCTGTTGACAGCGATGCAGACGAATTTTTTTATGCCATTTGATTATTTCCCCTCCTTTTTGTATACTTGTAAATAATACTTAGTATTATTATTTTAAGACTGTTAGCTTTTTACATTATGTACACACGGCTACACATCAAGCTATACATAACCAGTATAAGCCGACTTCTGATTGTACGACAAGCCTATACAATGCGAGGTCAGCGAAAACTGGAAATGTATAGCTTGATGTGTAGCCGTGTGTACTTAAATATAATTATATAAACAGTATTTATGTAAGAACTAAATACGTCATTTAATAAACAAAACCCAACACATTGATTCAACATCTATAATTACTCAGAAGCATGGGCGTCATGTATCATTGTCAGCGCCTCATCTTTCAATTCAACCAGTGCCTTGTTGTGTGTTGACCTGTTGACGTGTGTTATAAACAAACGGTTGGATTCAAGGCTGATCAATTAACGTTGCTCTTCTAGGGTTGCCACAGATCATTTCGGCTTCTTTTGTATAAGAAAGAAAAAGAAAGAAAAAGTATATATTGCGACTCGTACAGGAAGATCACAAACTAAACTAAACATAACATAACATAATCAGCTTATAATGTTCCCACTGCTGGGACACAGGCCTCCTCTCTGTGAGAGGGAGTGGGCCGTAATCCACCACGCGGGCCCAGTGCGGGTTGTTAGATGTCACATGTCTTCGAATTTTTGGTTCTAGGACATGCCGGTTTCCTCACGATGTTTTCTTTCACCGTTTTGAGAGCAGTCATGAAATAATTTACATTAAGTAAAGCGCCTGTCAGGGTTCGAACCTACGACCTATATATCTCGTAAGTCGCGGTCGTTGCCACTGGGCCAACTAAACTAAACACAGTAAAAAATAAAAAATCAAGTTATACAATAAAAAAAAAGTAACAAAAAGAAAAATGAAACAGAAAGTCCTATACGAGGCCAAAAGGCTCCTATCTCAGCATGATGCTGCGACATTTAAAAAATAAATGTCACAGCGCTGGTATGCTGATAGGGCCTGTATCGGCGGGAACGAAATGAGTAAATTCATGCCGTGGTCAAACTACAGGGGTGGCTGGGACATACCACAGGGTATACCACAACCTGTTACCATGGATTCATTATATGATTCTGAATCTTCATGCGTTGAAAGAATGATTATTGGGATGCATGAAGAAGCCTCCTCGTGTAGCGCAGTCTGTTCCGCCAGTTACTCGACTGAACCGAGCGCTCGGCGCATCCTGGACAGTCACACCCAACGCCTTATTTACCTGGCCAATTCTTCCCTTGCGGTGGTAGGGCTAACGTCCGCCCGGTTTGCGACCACCCTCCCACCGGCGTCGAGCAGCCTGCTGTATTTCGTCGAGGCGTGGGAGTTCCAGGCATCTTCTGAGCATGCTTATTCCATCATATACCTCATCCATCGCTTTCCATCAGGCGCGATTGAGGTCAAGAGCGGGCCCATTCCGCAATAAAAAAAAATTATTGGCATTTTTGTATGGAGCCTGGCCTGATGACCAATAGAGTTCTAATGCATGTCAACTTATTGCTTATAACCGGCAATTACTGTAACAAAACATTTTATCTCCGAGGCACGGAGGGGTCTTGGTTTGTAAAAGTGGTCATCCATCCAGGGACCAACCACAGCAAGCGCAGCTAAACCTGATCGATCGAAATGTGCGGCTGTTAATGTCACAGTTGTACTCTTCAATTTAGCAACTTTTTAAATGAATTATAACGTTGCTAAATTGAAGAGTACAACTGTGACGTAGCATGACAACTGAATATCTGGTATTACGTTTAGTCGGTTAACTAAGTCACGTGGTTTTTTTGTTTACCTTTATTTAGGTAACTATCTAAACCTATGGAGTATAGGTGACACCCCTGTCCTTCATCTAATGTATCAAACAACTCGCATAGGAAGTAATTGGTTGTTTACATTAACATTGAATGTAACCAATATCAACCTTGACCCGTAACACTTAAGGAAATGGACATACATGCATTAGTACACGCGAACTAGTTTGTCATAAAAACAGAATAATAATAAAGTTAAGTATGGCAACAATTGAGGAAAAACGAACATTAAAATACTGGACTTATTACGTCGATAAAAATCATGATTTAAGGGAAAAAAAACGTTTTTTTTTTTTGTTTAAATTACACTGAAGACTTTTTTTATTTAAAAATAATTGAGCTTTTCATTTTTAAGTGGACAATTTAAGAAAAAACACTATCATTACAGTTTTATAATCACTTACTTTTAATTAAGAGAAAATTAACGTTATACTTTAAATAAATCCCAGTTTATGACTGACTAGCAGCGCCCCTAGGTTTCACCCGCATAAGTTTCGATCCCGTGGGAATATATCGGGATAAAAAGTATCCTATGTGTTATTCTGATGTAGAAGCTATATTATTGTTAAATTTCAACAAATCCGTCTGTCCGTTCAGTAGTTTTTGCGTAAAAGAGTAACAAACATCCATCCATCCATCGATCTATCCATCCATACATCTTCACAAACTTTCGCGTTTATAATATTAGTAGGATAGAGGGTTCACCAAAGCTTAAGGCGCCGTAAACGAAATTAACTCATTTTGGACAATTTTGTTCACGATTTTTTTGTTATTATAAGAACTAAATATGGCTGCAACAAATTGCTTCATTCTCACTGCTATGTGTCTATGCCCATTAATTCTTTATTACAACTTATCGCAAACTGACTTTTTTTTTTCATTGAAATACCAACCGTTTCTTTTTTCCTTCCAGACA
This sequence comes from Hydraecia micacea, assembly GCA_914767645.1. NCBI lineage: Eukaryota > Metazoa > Arthropoda > Insecta > Lepidoptera > Noctuidae > Hydraecia > Hydraecia micacea. The sequence goes on from OU611804.1 coordinate 4,892,520, forward strand.
TCTTGTTGTTTTTAGCTTTAAATCAAGTGATTTTTATAAGTCACTTTATTTTATCGTGATTCAATTAGGCACTTACATAAGTCCCTGATAAAAAAAAAGAAAATTAAAAAATCAGCTGCTCATTGCAAATTACCTAATATTTATTTTCATACATTTTGTAGAGGCGCTGTTTGTGCTGAAGGTCAATTCTTGTAATTTAAAACGTTCACTAGTCGCAGTCTCATTTCGGCGACAAAAAAATGTCAAAACGATGTCAAAAATTTAGGGAAATTTGAGATATTTTGACAGATTGAGACTGAGATCAGACTGTGAACGTTCTTAAAATTACGAGAATTGCCGCCCTGATATCTGACATGGGCGATGTCCTTTATTATATAAACATCACTTCGAAATTCGAACGGTGTCTCGTTGTGAATCCGCGATGATTTACTTTAAAAACAAATGAGTCGCTTTCGAATTGTGTGCCCTCACTTGAGTGAGGTAAGCAGTGAACTTTACAGAATAGCAAGCAGTAGATAGGGTATCTAGTTCTTAAACTCCCGGTAGTCCTTCAGTAATTTTGTAAATAAATGCAGTGACCCATGATCTTGCTCGCAATTAACTAATCTCCGTCAATTAATATCTAAGGAGCACGTGGGACGTACCTAAACTTGTAAATAAGTTGTTTGTCTCCTAATTTAAGACCAGTACCTAATCGCTTCATTAATTCGTCAAGAAGTTTTTTTTAATGGTTTCACTTCAACGCACTTGAGAAGCTTGCATGGTCATCACATTAATAAGAGCATAGGAATACAGACGAAAGTCCCGAAATCTATAGGTACCTACAAATATATAAATTTAAGTGTCTGCGTTTGTGATGTCAAAATAAGAGATGCATATAAAAGTATACGGTACTAATAACAAAAATAAAAACATTTTAAAATTTTTTGTCTGTCTGTTTATTTGGGCTAATCTCTGAAACGGCTGGACAGATTTTGTCAGAACCTTTACTGGCAGATAGCTGTTGTTATAAGGAGTAACTTAGGCTACTTTTATTTTAGAAAAAGAATTAGGGTTCCCCGCAAAAAAAAAAACCCTATGAAATCAATTTTTTTTCCGACACCTACTTAGTATAAAAAAAGCGATGATGAAAAACATACTACATACTTATTTATCAATCAATGCTCGAACAATACGTGTTCGAGCATAGATTGATAAATAATTTAACGAATGATTTTGAACAATGAAGCATTGTTATAAAATTAATTTCGCTACTTTGTTACTTTATCGGAGGGCGAACACCTTACAATTCAAATGAGAATACTGACCTTCCGAGTAGGTACGGTTCTTTGCAAAATGGGAAAGGCAACAAAACAGCCGCCATTGTTGGGGACAGCTTCTAATCTGACTAAAAGTGACTGAATATCTTATTATGATTTTATGAAGCGAGGTCATCCGACTTTAAGGGACCTAAACACAAAAAAACGCAAGTTTTAGAATCAATAAAAGTATATGATCGACTACAGTAAACAAAATCAGAAAAATATATGATATTCTTCAGGATATAATGCTAGGTAGATAGTGTGTTGAAAACATAATACAACTAATTTGATACGACAGAAAAAAATCATGAAGATACCTCTAAAAACTTTCTTTTCACAATAAAAACCATACTACTAATATACATACAATCATTCTGATTTTTTGTCAGATTATTCTACAAGCAACATAATAAAGCACTAGTGTTTTAATTTTTTAGTCCGAACAATATTTTTTTTGTAAATAAATAATTGTTCCATATTTTGCAATAAATTACCAGCGTTGTGTCGTCGCGCTTCTCTTTTTTTCCATGCAGTCCTACCATTGCCGACCCGAAGATCGAACCCGAAACCCCAACGCTCAGCAGATGCACTACCTACCATTAGATCAACGACACATTGTCCACTTTCTTTTCCCTTAATAACCTCTCAACTCCTCATTCCAGGTGACCGACCTCTTCACCCAGATGCGGGAGCCGTCACCAGGGGCCCCAAGCCCCCGAGGATCTAACACCTCGCTCACCAACGGCGCCGTCACCAGGAATATGGGCTTCCAGCAGCAGAACAGCACAGAACACCTTCCTTGGAGTAGTCCTGCTATATCTCTGCCGGGAAACTGTAACTCAAACTTGTAAGTAATTTGTTTCAATAGTTGTTTTCTAGTTAGACGAAAACAAACATAACTTAAAATATATGTTCTTGTATATCGATTTTATTCAATTTCGAGCGGCCATTATTGTTTACATCTTTGGAAAATTTAGCGCGACTGGACTCTAGGCACCTAGGTATTGTATATTTTATTTATTATTTTGTTTTTATCTTATCGTATGCTGCACCGGTTGAAAACCAGATCTGGCGCTCTGTCTCACAAAGAATTATGCTGCATATTTTCTCCAACTAGTTCTTCGTCATGTTTGCCGCAAATATACGTATTTTCTTTCTTTCTTCTATTTCAACATTCAAATTAAATTGAACAGTCCCAAAAGTTAAATAATTATTGAGGAACTTATAACATCAATGTTGTTTGCAGGACCAGCGAGAACCAGTCCCCGATGGCTCGTACAATCAGCAACGCTTCTGCACTCACCTCGCTATGTGCCGACCTTTCTGCTTCAGACTCTCACTTCTTTGAGGTAAGTGATCAGTTTCTATGTTACTATTCAACATTTGAGAGCAGTGGTGGCCAAGTGGTAACCGCCACGACTTATGAGTTGTAGGCTGTAGTTTCGTACCCCGACAGGCGCTTTACTTTGTGTAAATTATCTCATCATCAGTACTCTCAAAACGGTGAAGGAAAACATCGTGAGGAAACCGGTATGTCATAGAACCAAAACTTAAAATTATATTGAAATGAATAACACGTACATAGTGTCGTCATAACGTTACAATAACTCACTTTTATAAAGGGGTACCTTCTGTTTTTACTTCCGTCCCAGATACTTTCAAAAACCTCAAGGTTTAATTTAAAATACTAAAAAAATTCCAGGTCTTATACATCGGCAAGGTCCGGATATCACAGCGCAAGGTCCCGGAGTCCTTGATCGACGATGCTCTGAACAAGTTCGCTCAACACGAGGCCGAGAAAGCGTTGAAAGACCGAAGACATAGCTTATTGTCTTCTACTGGGGTAAGGAACAATACTAATAAAAATAATAACAAAATTATCAATCAACTTCATCATCTGCCTAGCCTTTTCCCAACTACGTTGGGGTCGGCGTCCAGTCTAACCGGATGCAGCTGAATACCAGTATTTTATACGGAGCGACTGCCTATCTGAACTCCACAACCCAGCTACTGGTTAATAAGATACCCCTTGGTAAGACTGTTTGTCAGATTTTCGGGCTTCTGACTAACCGTAACGACTGTCAAAGATCCACAAATGACAGCCGGGACCAACGGCTTAATTATCAATCAACTTATTTGCAGAAAATAGAGGTGTTACTATAATTCTTCACTGTGTTATATGTAAGTAATGATTAAATAGGGCAATACATATATTCGGAAAGATGCCACGCTTGTGCTCGTTCCATTATAGACCTCATCCATCGCTTTCCATCAGGCGTGATCGAGGTCAAGAGCGGGCCCATTCAACAATAAATAAATATAAATAACAAATCTATTTTCACTAGTTACTATATTGCCATTAATAATACCTATATTTATGATTGTTTTTCTAAAAATACTCGTTTGGGACTTTTCATTTACATGGACTTATAACGTCTCGTTATTTCTTTAAATTAAAATAATAAGCAAATAACAACTAATACCTAATTAATTAATAAAAATAACAAAATTAAATCTTAACTTAACTAAAACTACTTATAGGTACACAAACAAAAATATAGCGTCGAAAAATTCATCCGCATCGCTGTCGACTGGTAATGAACCCAAGAGACTGGCGGCATTACCATATTGTATCTCAATCTTGTTGTTGTTTAACCTACCTTATTACGAACTGGCACAGACGTGGTAAGGGCTATCTGACATAATGAACAGCGAAGGAAACGAAGTCTTAGTACGAAGCTTGAGTTAAAAGCAACAAGCAGGTCCGAAATTAGAACAGTTTATGATAAAATATAATTTAAAATGACCATCCATTCTTCCTTTCAGACCTCAATCTACAGTGGAGACTCAAAAGAAAACCTCGACCAAGACAACAAAACTCCACCACCACACGAGCTTTTTAATAACAACAACAAAAAGATCCTGATACCCAGTACAACGCCCCTAGAACCAGACAAGGGCAAAACATGGGCAAGTGCAGAAACACTCAGTGTCCAACCAAAACCAGACCCGAAGAAAATAGACGAAGAATTCGACATGTTCACTAAAGAACGGGTCGAAACGTTTACTAAAGAAACACAAATCATTAGGAAACCTACTCCAACGCCCTTAGAACCTAGCGTTTTGATCCTAAACGTGCCTAAAAATAATCTAGACACTGTTAAAGAAGAGGATAAATCAGATATTTACTCTGTCATATCAGAAACAGCGTCGTCTATTACAGAGTTCTGCCAGAAAACTAAAATTGAGGACGCCAAAATTGATTCTAAGACCCAAGATCCATTTCTGGATAATCAAAAAGGCCGTGACGATAGTCCAGCCCCGATGAGTTTTCAAGAGATTACCAGGAAACCGGTGGTGACTGAAAGGAAGACTTTGAATGAAAACAAGCCGTTTTTGAGGGATCGGTCGGCTTCTATTGGGACTATTAACCTAAAGACGCCTATTGCTCAGCTGATTGGGGAACAGAACAGGACTATGCTGTTTCAGGTAAAATTGTATAGTTTTTGTACCTACATAGCATTTGTTTAGTATGAAGAATCTCTGGAATCGTCGGTCTCTGAAATCAGGTCTGCCAAAGACACCTTTTTCGCCACGATTCTAAGGGCGGTTTCGCACTGATCTATTTATTTTCATTTAACGATATATGTCGATTGGTTGACAAAAACAATTAGTTTGTTTGAAACTGATAAAAAGATCATTCGATGGTGTTTTAAAACCCCGTATCCAGCTTTCACAACTACATGATTAATAAAATATAGTTTTTCGTATCTTGGCAACGTATTTGCACACACCTTGTGTTAACGCATTTAATTCAGCAAAACACTTTTCTGTGCTAAAAAGACAAAAAAACAGGCTCAAGTTTTCCTTATTGCCTTGACACTTTTAAATAAATTTCCTATATTTTGTTTCTCAGGTCGGTCGCGCAGAACTTCGTCTAATAAGCCCAGACAGAAAACAGATCCTGCTCCACCGCGGGTTCAAGGACGTGGCCTCGTGCGTGCTCGGCAGACAGAACAAGGAGCACTTCGGGTTCGTGTGCCGAGAGACGAACGACACGTACGCTTGTTACGTGTTCAAGTGTGAGAGTGACTCTGTGGCGCTGGAACTTATTAATGGTAACTATTAGCTACCTTTTCTCTTATTGGCCTTAGTTCGTCCGACCCCCAAAGTTCCTTCATCTACTAAAGTTCCTCCGACCGCCAAAGTTCGTGCGTCTACTAAAGTTACCCCGACCACCAAAGATCGTCCATCTACTAAAATTCCTCCGACCACCAAAGTTCCTCCGTCTACAAAAGTACCTCCGTTAGCCAAACTTCTTCCCGTAACAAAAGATCCTAGTGCTATAAAAGATTACGAACCGAAGAATTTCTATAAAGCCTTCGTGGGGCCTGTTTCCTATGAATAATTTTTGGACCAATATTGCAACTATGTTTTGTAATTTATGTTTAAAATTGTCTAAGAAAATAAAGTAGTGAGTCTTAATAGTAGGATTATGATCTATATGCCTATTCGAGTTCCTCTAATTGCCCCAATTACCTACTAGTTATTTCAAAAATTCTTCAACTATCAACATTCCTCCTTCTATCGCAACAAAATTCCTCCGTTAACCAAAGTTCCTCATTCTGCCAAAGGTTTTATTACTCTTTATCTTCTGAATCACCTATCCTATCCTTTTTAAAACCTCACCGTCACCTATGTATCTTGTTACAGCCATCAAACAAGCATTTGTCGCTCACGCTGATCTCCTGAAGAAGACCCGAGAGAAGTCGCCGAACATGACGTGTGAACACTGTCCCATGCTCTGGTACCATCGGTTATGCCATGATATCGAAGGTACGACCATTCATCATCTGCCTAGCCTTTTCCAATTATGTCAGGGTCGGCTTCCAGATTAACAGGAGCTGAGTACCAGTATTTTACATGGAGTGACTGCCTATCCGACCTCCACAACCCTGTTAGGGCGCTTACAGACCAACGACACTCGATCGACGACGAGCGCTGCGGCGTAGTCACCTTGCTGACGACCGTGGACGACGACGTCGTCGCCTAGTGGCGGCGACGTCGCCCAGTTGTGTCATTGCAGTAAGTCCGTGCAGTCGGCAACAAATAGTCTAGAATACCCACGTACATTCATGTTGATAAATACATTCATGTTTTTTAATTGAAGAAATTAATAAATCAACACTAATTTCGTCGTCACTCATATTACTCTTAATTTACGTGCGTATTCTATTAAGATGTTATGTGTAATATCTAGTTTTAATTCCGTGTAATAAAAACCCAGGCTTGGATGCTGGAAGCAATCTCACCTTCCCACGCTCATACACGGAATTAAAACTAGATATTACACATAACATCTTAATGTCATGGAATTCCGTAAAGTAACGCCTGATTCCATAATATGTGCGTATTCTAGACTATTTGTTGACGACTGCACGGACGTACTGCAACGATACAACTGGGCGACGTCGCCACTGCTAGGCGACGACGTCGTCGTCCACGGTCGTCAGCAAGGCGACTACGCCGCAGCGTTCGTCGTCGATCGAGTGTCGTTGGTCTGTAAGCGCCCTTACTGGGTCACACGATAGGAACCTCTGGATAAGGTTCGTCATCAGACTCCCGGGGCTTCTAACTACCCGTCCACCTGATGATGAGGTCACACAAATAGATCACATCATAGGTGCGGTGCCTAGAGATATACTCTTCGAACCAAAACACAGCAACGCTACTTGGCGACAGAAATAGGTATGCTGCTGGTAGATCCCCTTACGAGATCCTGCACAATGAGTTATACTACTCATCATCTGCTTCATCCCAACCTTTTCCAATCTATGTTGGGGTCGGCGTCTACTTAAAAAAATCAAAAGTCATTTATTCAAACTAGCCTGAGAATCAGCACCTTTCGAACGTCAAAATTTCATAAGACAGTCCCCCAAAACGCCCGCCCTTCACCACTTCCTAGTGATTTAGCTGGGAAGGAGAACGGGCACAACCAACTCCCCAGAAGAAAAGTCTGTCTAACCGGATGCAGCTGAATACCTGTATCTTCATGGAGCGACTGCCTATCTGACCTTCACAACCAAAAGCTCCACTATTACATAATTTAATAAATTATATTTTCAGGTATGAACGACAAGAAGACACATGCATTCATCCTTCGTCGCATAGAACAGCTTCCTGATGAGGAGCAGGATCTCATCATCACCAAGTATCAGGGTGGCACGAACCATATGTATGAGGTGAGGTCTATATCCCTATCATCATCATCTCTCTAGCTGCAGTCGGCTTCCAGTCTAACCGAATGGATCTGAATACCAGTATTTTATATGGAGCGACTGCCTATATGACCTCCACAACCCAGTTACTGGGTAGTAGTATCCTATTACCATTGTAATCTATATACAGAATACTGTCTCCCATTGAAGCCGTGGCAGATATGTATATTATTGGGACGTTAAAACCAGAGATAGATAGGTTTTTCCACCTTCAGTATGCCAAAACTGGTGATAGATAGGTATTTTGGGTTCGGCTGTTAGAGAACCATTAATTTTATTCCAGTTTTGTTTTTTCGGTTTTATAGGGCTTCACAGAGCTGACTATGGATACAAATGTCACTTTTAATGCTGATACCGAATTATACCCCGTATATCGCTAATCCCATGTATACCACAGCTACAATAACACTTTCCCTTTTGTCACAGACGGGTGAGCACAACGCATTCCTGATGATGTTGCTGAGAGCGCACTGTGAAGCAAAGCAGACACGACATGTTCACGACACCGCCGAGAATAGGTAAGCAGTATTATAAAAATATAGCCTTTTTGAAGTGAAAACTTCTTTAAACGCGTTGGGCATTTTTTGAGATGGAAAAAACCCATTGAATTCGCGCCACTGTTACCGTAACCGACACCGCTTCGGATGTGTTCGGCTGTCCTCGGGATGTACTCGGTTTTAATGTATATCCGATATGTCAGTGAGTGTTTGTTTTGTTTTCACTTCTGTCGGCACTCAGGGAGTGCCTTTTTTTTTTTTTGGTTATGGCGTCTCGCAGTTCAACCTATGAGGTTGTCGTCTGCTTAACCGGGCTTGCCTGTGCTTAATAAACTTAAAAACTAAGCGACTACACGCTAAGGGCAACCCCTGTGGGGTATGGACCTCGGCTTAGGGCGTCGCTGGGAGAGGGCAGCAAGGGACAGGCTGGATCAGAATTGTTTAGGGACGAATTTAAAACTACAGGCTCAGCGGCGCGGGCTGGCTCGAGCAAGGGTCGGGGTGGAATTGAAAAAGCTTGAAGTGAAAACTTCTTTAGGTGCGTTGGGCATTTTTTGAGATGGGATAAAACCATTGAACTCGCGACGCTGTTACCGACACCGCGCTACGTTCGGGTATGTTCGGCTTCCAGCGTATATCACGTGAAGTTTAGTTTAAATAAAATAACTATATATTTATAGGCATTAGCCAGTTAATAAAAAGGTTCTATTCCCTTTCAGGTCCGAGTTCCTGAACCAATACCTAGGTGGCAGCACTATCTTCTCAAAAGCCAGACGCTCAATATCCAGCAGTTTTGATCTGCTCAAACGGAAGGCTAGCAGAGACGATGGCATCGTACCTCCTATGATAAAGAAGGTGAGTTATACTCTATGTTAACAAACGAAGGGTCATTGTACACGTCGGGAGCCGCGTGACGACTCCCGACCACGGTAGGAGCGGGCCTGCGGACGGAGAGTAATGGGTAGCTCTCCGTCCGATCAGGACCGTTAGGGCCGAAGCCTGCCGGGGTAGCGGGATCGTCCGAAAGGGTTACCGCTGCCCCGGATCATAAAGGGCTAAGGAAGGAACACGGGTGGGTTTTAGTCAGTAAGAGTCTGACGCTCCCTTCCGCTCCACCCAGAGCGGGAGGGGTCATTAGACGATTTCCCATCCAAAAAAAAAAAAGAAAAAAAAGGGGCTTGTGGCTAAGTAATAACAGTCGCACGGGTCGATCGATCAGGTTAAGCAACGCTTACCGCGGTTGGTCCGTGGATGGGTGATCATTTTCACATACCAAGACCCATCCGTGCCTCAGAAAGCACGTTCAGCCGTTGGTGCCGGCTGTCATCCGTGGATCTATGACAGTCGTTACTGGTCGTCAGTAGCCCGAAAGTCGGACAACCAGTCTTACCAAGGGGTATCGTATTATCCAGTAACTGGGTTGTGGCCCTCTCGCTGAGAGGAGGCCTGTGTCCCAGCAGTGGGAACATTATAGGCTGATTATATATGCATGTATGGGTTGTGGAGGTCAGATAGGCAGTCGCTCCATGTAAAATACTCGTATTCAGCTGCACCCGGTTAGACTGGAAACCGACCCCAACATCATCATCATCTGCCTAGCCTTTTCCCAACTATTTTCGGAAGCCGAAACCAACATAGTTGGGAAAAGGTTGGGCAGACCATGATAATTATGTGAGTGTATAGACGTAATGTCGGGGAGCATAGACTTAAAATCATAAGTAGGTATAATTATTTGAACCCAATCATGTTTTTTCAGGAAACATCACCCCTGCCCACCCCGTTACCGATAGTACTAGACACATCGTCAGAGACTTCAGGCCAGGAGCTACTCTCTCCTGATCCCGCGAGGAGTAAGAGCCTGTCCCCTGCAGTGATGGACGGTAAGAAATTGAGCCTAAATAATTCCAAAATCGGGCATGTAGTACCTGAATTAACTTGTCTAAGTATTTAGTTTTATTTATTAAACATTTATGTATACACATATACAGCGTCCCATTAAAATAGATGGACAAATTTTAACACAGCGCTCGGTACGTCTAACCAAAGATATCCAAGCAAAAAAAAACACTGATTAAAGTGATTTTATTTTGACCTAAAATAATAAATTGCCGGCACGTTAGTGTATTTTCGTTAGCTGATTATTTTTCTTGTATCTAATGCGTTTTTCTTACCTATGTATACTTATATTTTTTTACCATCGTCCTTATTTTGGTGGTCTGAATGATTTCTAAAAGTTTGTCCATCTATTTTAATGGAACCTGACCTTATATAAACAAATAAGAAACGAACAGAAAAAAAAGTACAAAGGTGATGATTATTTCTAAAGAAATCTCTTCCAGCATACCTGCGATAGGAGAGTAGATAAATATGTAAGAGAACTTAGGTACCTAAGGTCCAAATGGCCGCTCGAAATTGAATAAAATCGATATACAAGAACATTTATTTTAAGCAATGTTCTTGTATATCGATTTTCACAGACACAGTTTTTTCATCCATTAATATTTATCTAGGTACCCTATAAAAAGTGAAATCTCCAAACGGCTGGTTGACACTTCCCGTGACCCAAGGGCTGGCTTTTACCTTGGCCAGAGGATAAGTATTGCCATACAACATGGTAATGCCGCCAGTCTCTTGGGTATATTACCAGTCAACAGCGATGCGGAGGAATATTTCGACGCCATATTTTAGTTTGAGCTTCGCATGTACCCTATGTAGTACGATACAATAGAAAATCAATTGGTTCCATGTATCTCATTAGCGGAGCTTGAGATGTCATTAGTTTTAGTTAGGTTAGGATATTAAATTTTTATTTTAATAGTTTATGTAGTTTGTCTGTTCAATAAATAAAAAGTTAATAACGTTTGTTGTTATTTACAGAAATAACACCTTCCCCCCGTTCGAACATGACGCCAACACCAGAGGAGAGTGAGGACACGCCGGGAGATGGCACTCCCGTCAACTCGCCGATGATGGATATGTAAGTAGAAAAAATATTTGAACTTGAATTGATTTTTTATTTTTATTGCTGAATAAGCCAGCTCTTGACCTCGATCACGCCTGATGGAAAGCGATGGATGAGGTCTATGATGGAACGAGCGTGTCCAGAAGATGCCTGTTCCTCTTGCTTTGAAGGCAGACGGGATAACTGTGGAAGGGAACACAGACACCGGCCGGCAGTGTTCCACATATCAACAAAAGTGTGGAAAGCAACGTTATAATAGGGATGATGACGGGGTAAAGTAAACGAAATTCTATTTAGTCCGTCAGTTAGATTATCAAAAAATAATGTACACATATTTTTTCTTGTGTCAATCAACCAAAAAATTACAAAGATAAAGCGTGTCAAAGTTTGGGAGTCCCGGCTCGTGACGTCACGTGTAGGTAAAAATTGTACCAAAACGTGGCGTCATGCGACATTTCAAATCAATATATCTCTGTAATGTTTTGATTATGTGAAAAAAGAAAAAATACGTGTCCAATACTTTTTAATAATCTACCTGATAGACGAAGAAAAAAAAGTTAGTCGTCATCCCTATTCATTACAAAAGTTGCTAAATTGAAGAGTAGGCAACTGTGACATAGCATGACAACTGAATAGACTGGTATTACGTTTAGTAGGTTAACTAATTCACGTGGTTTTTTTTTGTTTACCTTTATCTAAACTACCTAAACCTATGCAGTATAGGAATGAGTGACAAGGCAGAAGTCATTCTTAAATTCGATGTGCCATTCAATGTAATTCAGCTAACATATAAACTATAATAATATGTACAGACGCCAGCACATCAACCTACACCTAACTGTCAAATTTTCCCAATCAACATTGAACCTTATACTTTAGCGATAAAGTTGAAAATCTATTACAGAAATCTGACAGATTGTAGTAGGTTGATGTGCTGGCGTCTGTACATTTATATGAAAAAATAAGCAAAATAATCATAGGGCATCAAAGAATTCGTCCGCATCGCTGTCAACAGGAACAGTGCCCAAAAGGCTGGCAGCATTGCCACGTTGTATGGAAATGCTAATTCTTTGGCCAAGAAATAGGCCAGCCCTCTGGTCACGTGAAGAGTCGACTAACCGCTTGGCGATATCTCGAAAAACCAATTGGGCATAGAATCTTAAATAATGTCAAATAAACAAACCTTATTTCCAGTTTCCTAAAAGTGAGCGACAGTCGCCCAACGCATGTGGAAGCTGGCAGTGAGAACGAAGCCACTTGGAGACAAGCCATCTACGAGAAGATCGTACAGCCGGAGGTGCAGGTCGAAGGTAACGTGTTTATTTCAATTAATCTGGATAATACAACCTTACTTATAGAAGAAATGACTTGTAAGAATGTGACTGGTAGATAAAATTTGGTTTGGTTTTGGTTGTGGTGGCAATGCTAGATAGATAGATAGATAAAACATTTATTCAGTGCAACAAAGGACACAATACAGGTATTAAAAAAAACATAAAAAAGGTGAAAAAAACAAAGATTAAAAAGATAAATTGACCCATAGACACCTCATATGACGTTTATAACGGTCGATCACTACTGGGCGGTGTGTCTCATGGTTGCACCAAATGGGAGTCCAGCTCAGCATATGCCAGGTACAATACCTGACTCTGGTATTCTGTTGCATCCCGTTAGTGACACACTGATTTCGAGAAGAAACATCTGAGTTTCAACAAAATGGCACCTACATGTTAAAAGCATACGGGGTGTACGATACGCCAAGCTTAACTTCTGAACGAAAAAAATAAATAAGGATTTTTGCTATAGCAACACCATCCTGTAATTGTCCATCTCACAACAAGACAAAGGTCTCAAAGACCCAAAGAAAACTTCGAAAGAATTTACATCGTTGCCCAAATTAATTTTCTTAAGCGTCGTGAACACAAGTTAAAACCGGACTGCATGTTAAAAGGCTATTGTCATCAAAATGAACGGAAGGGAGTCTTTAAACCACGCGCGCCTCAAAGAGATGTCAGCAAAAAGGAAGGGGCCCGCCAGGGCCGAAGCCTGCCGGGGTAGCGGGATCGTCCGAAAGGGTTACCGCTGCCCCGGAACATAAAGGGCTAAGGAAGGAACACGGGTGGGTTTTAGTCAGTAAGAGTCTGACACTCCCTTCCGCTCCACCCAGAGCGGGAGGAGTCATTAGATGATTTCCCATCCAAAAAAAAAAAAAAAAAAAAAAGGGAGTCTTTAAAAAAAAGGAACGAACTTAAAATAGCTCCTGGCGTAGTAAATAAATTGCCAGCCAGCAAAATATAAGCATATCTATTACATATAGCATTATAAATATACATATATAGCATGATATATACATATATTATATACATATAGCATTTCTATTCAATTTCAGGAGAACTAACATCGATGCGCAAGTCTTCAGGTCCTAAAGCCAAGAGAACAAGAGAAGAGCTGCGTCAACTGTGGAAGATGGCGATAGACCAGACCATTCTACTGGTCAGGATGGAGAAGGAAAATGCTAGACTTAAAGGTAAGCTTCTTTTCGAAGTAAAATTAGCCTGTCACCAAGGTAGGTTGCAGGCCTCCAAGAACCCCTTAATCTATACAAATAAATAAAATTGGCGTGTCTGTTTGTAATATTAAAATAACCGCTTTTTACTAAATGCATATGAATGGATGTGTACACGGTACATATACCAAAATAACATTTTTTACAATTTTTGTCTGTCTGTCTGTCTGTCTGTTTGTTCCGGCTAATATCTGAAACGGCTGAACCGATTTTGACGGGACTTTCACTGGCAGATAGCTGATGAAATAAGGAGTAACTTAGGCTACATATATTTTAGAAAAACAAAACAGAATCCCATGAAAAAATAACCACGCTGATGAAGTCGCGGGTAACAGCTAGTTCACCCTAAGAATCTAAAAACTAACCAAACATTCAGCAGTCGTCTTTGAGATTACTAGACCAACGATACAGTCCCTTTACTAGTAATGTTCACTTTCAGAAAGCGAAGAATCTTCAGCAGTTCGCAGAATAAAGCTAGAATACAATGAACTGGGGGTTTGTGACGCCGGAGTGAGTCTGATGTGGGACTCCTTACTGTCTCGCGACTCCTCGCAACCCATGGCGAAGGTCGACAGGCATATGCTGACACAAGCTGTGATACAAGGTAAAATAAGCAGTCCTAACCTAGAATTAACTTGGACCGAAGATAGAGCCTTGGGGAACCACCATTTGCGTTGTTAATAGAATTATTATTTGACATAAAACTTTCATATTAAAAAGATGATACTTTTTTGTGGTAATTGAAAGGTTTAATAAGAAGATCAGCACACTTATACATTTAGCAAGAAATTGAAATATTTTTGTTCTATTGGTTTCAAAGGCATCTATTGTAAATGATAAAATGTTAAATTAGTATTATTAGAGAAAAAAAGAAAAATAGGTTTATTTGCCAGAGAAACACGTGCATACAAAAGATAATTACAACACAAAGCATAAAGTTGATGCTTATTTGCGACATGTTAAATAAATGGTGGAATAGCAACGGTAGCGATGGCGCTACCGTTGCTATTCCACCAATTCGCACTAAGCGTTTGAAAATGTCCTTGATAATGCGCACAGCAAAAAAGTGGAACTCTCTACCTGCGTCTGTTTTTCCGAGCGCATACAACCCAAATCTCTTCAAAGTGAGAGTGAACAGACTTTTTCTGGATAAGCTCGCTCCATCGTCGACTTGGTCTCTGTCACCTTTGACCTAGACTAGAGTCAAGAGCAAATCCATATCAAATAAAAAAAAGGAGAGACATAGACAAAAACTTAAACACTACGTTGGTCGGCAGGCGTCCCGCGCATGTCCCGCGGCGGCGTGTGGTACTTCCTGGCGGAGCAGGCGAGCATGCGCGCGGCGCCGCCCGACACGCGCGCCTGTCCGCTGTACCACGCGCCCTACGCCGCGCTGCTCGCCGGCCTCACCAAGCACCAGCACAGCATACTCATTGACTTAGGTAAGTAGAAACATATTAATAAGACGTTTTCGATTCTTAGAAAGAAAGAAAGAAAAAGTATTTATTGCGACTCATATAGGAAGACCACAAACTAAACTAAACACAGTTAAAAAAAACCAAGTCATATAAAAGATAAAAAAAGTAATAAAAAGAACAATGACACAGAAAGTCCTATAAGAGACCAAAAGGCTCCTATCTCAGCATGATGCTGCAAAATTTAAAAAATAAATGTCATTAGTGTGATTATCTTTTTCATCCAGGTCGCACATTCCCGAAACACTCCTACTTCGCATCAGCACTGGGTCCAGGTCAGCTGGCTCTGTACAACCTGCTGAAGGCTTACTCTCTGCTGGACCCTGAAGTCGGCTACTGTCAGGGACTGAGTTTTGTGGCTGGAGTTTTATTGTTACATGTAAGTAAACGTTTACTCAAAATAACGTTACTCGTAGTTCCGGTACCGATAATTTGTACCGTTCCACCAACGGGGCAATTGCGTAACACATTATCAATCCGAATCGGTTTCATTTTGACAGTTGAACAACATTCATCGCGTTATTTACGTGCTGAGCAGACAAATTTTTCGAACTTATGAAGCAATGGATTAGCAATTTGCTTCAAAATGATTCAGATTCCGATTGATAGTGTGTTACGCAATTAGGGTGCTGAGTGGAGCGGAAGGGAGTGTCAGACTCTTACTGACTAAAACCCACCCGTGTTCCTTCCTTAGCCCTTTATGTTCCGGGCAGCGGTAACCCTTTCGGACAATCCCGCTGCCCAGGCAGGCTTCGTTAATTTGTACCCTTCCACCAGGATCGTAACAAAATTAATTCCTTGGCTATAACGATACTGACAAACGGAACGAAATCTTAAACTGTTCAATAATTCGATACCCAACATTGCCAGCTTCATGAATTACAAGACAACGAAAAAGTATGAAGAATAACGTTAAAAATGAATTTTTGACGAGTTATACGAACATAAATGTCTGGAACAGCTGATTTTTTTTTCGCGATTTCAGGTTTGGTCCCATAGTAAAAGTTGTTCGTAATGATGAGTACAGTGAGCTGACCTCTTAAGAGGTTGTTGGTGTTTTTCCAATAACCCTGTATATAGTGTGACTGGTAATTAGTGACCGATACCTAAACACGTGATTGTACTCATGATAACAAACAACTTTTACTATGGGACCAAACCTGAAATTGCGAAATAAATCTGCTATTTAGTCGTTTATGTTCGCCTAACTGGTCAAAATGTACTGAACAGCTGATTTTTTTTTCGCGATTTCAGGTTTCGCGAATGCTGTTTTTTTTTTAAATAATAATTACGAATAATTATGTCGTACCTACTTGCACTCACTTAACAATTACTATTTGTAATAGATGGAAGAGGCGGAGGCATTCATACTGCTCCGTCACCTAATGTTCAGAAGAGGTCTTCGGAAGCAGTACCTCCCAGACATGAGTGCTCTGCAAGTTCAGGTAACTATGATTTATCAACTATAATGTAGGTATTTATTTATTTTCAAGACAGTTTTTCTCAAGTCTTTGAAAATGTCGCAAAAGCTAGTTTAATACCAAGAAGCATATTTATTTCGTGTTTAATACTTACAAATACAGTGATATAGACGCCAGCACATCAAGCTACCCGAAACTGTCAAATTTTCCCAATCAACTTTGAACCTTATAAGTACTTTAGCGATAAAGTTGAAAATCTATTAAAGAAATTTGAGAGATTGTAGTAGCTTGATGTGCTGGCGTCTGTACATACATTTCACTTTCTATGTTGGACTTACAGAACAGACTTAAAATTAAGTGAACTTTTAGTTAACAGAGATAAGTTAAAAAACATGAGGAATCCTACAGAAGTTTAGTTTGCGAAATCGCCAACACACAGTGACAACGCGCAAGCAAAATAATCAAAGAGGCACTTGGTTTTTGTTCTGGCAGTGTTACATAACGCTGATTTTTATTGTTTCTCATTTACTACGCTGCAAATTACACTTGTTCTTAACCTTTTAACCGCTTGTGTCGCATTTCTGCGGCACATATTTCCGTGCCCCTACCGCTCGTGTCGTATTTATGCGACAGAGACATGCATGATTTTTTAGTTTTATTTTTGTCCTATTAACTGCGTGGAACAACTAAAATCATTATTAAATAGAGAAAAAAACTGTTTTGACTATTTTTTAATCAATACAACGATTTCTCCTCCTTATTTATTGTAGGTATTATTTTATCGATTTGTAGCCGGGCGCTAGGGGCACGGCAATGAATATTTAGCCAAGCGCTTAAAAGGTTAGGTGGAACTAGTCGCGAGCTCGAACTCACTGGTGGTCATGGCCTAGTAATAGCACGCTGTCTCACCTGGCATCGTGTCTGATAGAGATGGTATCAGTGATGAGCAGTTAGACGCTAGTCCACACGCACAACGTCTAGTTCTCACGCACAGAAACACCGTCCCTAACTGAAAATCGCGTAAAAAAATTCGAAAAATGCTTCGAAAAATCGACTTTATCGGTACCGACTTTGTTTTGAAGATTTTACAGATCTTTTATTACTTATTTACACCCAAAGTTACGTTAAAAACAGCAAGAAAAACGAATCTTCATTGGCTCATAACTTTTTAATGGCTTTTTATTTTACTATTCTGTTTCCGTACAGACAAAATTAATAATAAGACAAAATGATATCAAGTTTAACTTTGGATGCACAATGTCAAACAGTGGAGTAATACTCTCCCGAAATTTGTATGGAAAAATATCGACTAGTGGCACTTTAAGTACAGCTTCTGTCCATTCTCACGTTGTCTGGCAGAAATCACTCGTCCCGAAAAGATCGCCGTTGCAATAAAGATATCAAATAAACCATGTCCTCCCCCAGCTGTACCAGCTGTCCCGCCTGCTGCGCGACCACGAGCCCGAGCTGCACGCCAAGCTGGAGGCGCTGGACATCTCGCCCGCGCTCTACGCCGCGCCCTGGATGCTCACGCTCTTCACCAGCCAGTTCCCGCTGGGCTTCGTCGTCAGGGTGTTCGGTGAGTCAATACAAACTCCATGTTGTAAAAGGCAGAGTTCAAATTCTATTGCAACTTTTAGTATCTTGTTATTAAGATGGTCACTCAAAAATCAACTTAGAATACGTAACTCTAAAGTAGGTACTTAGTTAAATTGGCAAGGAATTTAAATGCAGCTGAATACTAGTATTTTACATGGAGCAACTGTCTATCTGACCTCCACAACTGACTGTCAAAAATCTACGAAAAACGGGGACCGACGGTTTAACAGTATTTCGTGCAGCCGTTGGTCTTGCGCCTGATCTGTCCCCGGTCGTGTCGGATTGCCGTCCCATTGGACTAAGAGATTAAAAGAACAGAGAGTGCACCTGTGGTTGCGCACACATTTGAACTCTAATCTCCTGCGTACTTGGTTAGTCTCCGTTGAGATTGGCCGTCGTGACCGAAATTCGGTCGATTTTTATTTTGTCACTTTTATGAAATAAAAGGAATTATCATCGTAAAACAATGGCGGGCTATGAACACCCAACGCTATAACAATACATTTTTGCTTGTACATAACAATTATTACATTTTCTCCTCTCTTTCCAGACTTAATCTTCCTCGAATCCCTGGACATCGTATTCTCCGTCTCTCTCGCCCTGCTGTCTGCACACAAGGATGGACTGATGCTGTGTGAGAGCTGTGAGGAGGCTGCGGAGTATCTCAAACACAAGCTGCCCGATATGAACCGCGGGTTCTATAAGAAGGTCATGAAGAAGGTACGTTATACTAATGTAATTAATGTTTCGCTGACTTACAGACATGTTTAGCCTAAGATATTGTCCAGAAGCGGCGGCAATCTCTCGCGTCCGGCTCTGGCCCAGACCATGGTACGGAGCGAGAGTCCATGGGAAGCCGTCGCCTCCTACTGCGAAGCAGTAATGCTCGCGAAGGAGGAGACGGAGCGCGAGAGGGAGAGGCAATCTTTGCGCCCTCGCGCCCCTAGTCGCCGCAGGAGACGCCCGGGGAGTCGGGAATCGATAGCCGATTCCCAGCTCACAATGGGCAGCTCGCCGTCCGGTAATGACCAAGCCCGGGTCGACGGCGCGTTGTGTTCCACGCGCGCCTCAAAGAGATGTTAGCACTAATTGACGGGGTCCGCTAGGGCCGATGCCTGCCGGGGTCGCGGGATGTTCGAAAGAGATACCGTGGCCCCTGGCACAGGCAACTGAAGGAACACGGGTGGATTTTAGTCAGTAAAAGTCTGACACGCCCTCCCGCTCTGCCCAGAGCGGGAGGGAGAAGTTATTTGATAATATCCCACCTAAAAAAATAAAAGTAAAAATATTTTCCAGAAACAGGTGAATTTTACACGTATCTGTGCCGTACCTACTAGACGGAACAAGTGACTCCGTTGACTGAGTGTCTAGACTTCCGCTTAGTTTCCTACCTCTAACCTTCACTCAGCTCAGCTCAGTCTTCTACTGTCTCAACGACATGCGTGTTGGCCAGAGACCCTTCGTATTCGTATAACGTGGATCCACGCGAGACACAATGGTGTAGCGGTATATACAACGCCACATGCGAACTGACGTCACGCAAAATCCTGCATCTCGCAAGCAGAGTTCACCGCGCAACTAGCATAGATACAACGGCCTGATATGAATCGCCAGACACGACACCCGTCTGGTCGGAGGATCCTTCCTTTTCTGTGGAGGATGAGTGAACTTTACCCCCCCCCCTGTTCCTCATACCTCTATAATGGGTTTTTAATTGTTTCTGTAATTACGGCATTCAACAGGTTAAAGGTAATTGCTAAAGCCTTGTCCAGAAATGAGCTAGTTTCCTTCTGTTCACGGTCTGAGAGCTCGCAGAAAAACGAACTTTCAAAAATAAACCACTTTAGCTTGCAAAACGTGGGAGTCATGTTTGCCAACCTTTTGAAGGCAAGAGAGATAATAAGACATGATGAGATTGTATATACTCGTATGCATGGGATGCATGAAGAAGCCTCCTCGTGTAGCGCAGTTTGTTCCGCCAGTTACTCAACTGAACGCTCGCGCTCGGCGCATCCTGGACAGTCACACCCAACACCTTATTTTTCTGGCCAAGTCTTCCCTTGCGGTGGTAGTGCTAACGCCCGCCTGGTTAGCGACCACCCTCCCACCGGAGTCCGGCGTCAAGCAGCCTGCTGTGTTTCGTTGATGCGTGGGAGTTCCAGTGCCTTAGGCATCTTGTGGGCACGCTCGTTCCATCATAGACCTCATCCATCGCTTTCCATCAGGCGTGATCGAGGTCAAGAGCAAGCCCATTTAGCAATAAAAAAAATGTAAAACCATATTTTAATTTTCAGGTCCTATCGCTAGACATAAGCCGTCAGCTCTGCGACTACGCGGTGGAGTACGCCGTACTACGCGAGGAGATGCCGCGCCTGGCTGCGCTCACTGAGGACAACAAGCAGCTGGTCGAGGATAAGAATAGGATGGGAGAGGAGCTTGATGTAAGTTCATTCAAAGTTCTTCCTTTCTCGTGTACCTGCCTCATCATCATCATCATAAGTCCACTGCTGG
Source organism: Hydraecia micacea (assembly GCA_914767645.1). Lineage (NCBI taxonomy): Eukaryota > Metazoa > Arthropoda > Insecta > Lepidoptera > Noctuidae > Hydraecia > Hydraecia micacea. The sequence goes on from OU611804.1 coordinate 4,913,130, forward strand.
ACATAGGTCTCTCCAATTGCATGGCTTATAAGCCAGGCTGGCTCATAAGCCGAATCGAATAATCAAACTCAAACTCAAAGCAAGGCACTTTTGAATTGTCAAAATTAAATAGTCAGAAAGTTGAAGCTAGTTGCCCATTCCAAAACGTAGATCTCTATGGACACTCTTTTAAATCAAAATATTACAAAATCCTGGGTACATTATTCTTGTAGCTTCTATATGTGAGAACAATATAAAAAAAACACACAAATGAAGAAACAAATCAAAATATAAGATTAAAATTGAGATGACCAGTCTCAACCGACGGCGCCCGATCACGTTCGTGACGCGTGGATCAGCACCATCCAGCGCAACCATTTTGTAGGGAACCGAATGTGCAATGTTAAATGCTATTCGGTGAATCTTTTCCCATTATGTATCCAATAATTACCTTTTAATTAACATACGGAGCCATCATGACTTTATTGTATAACGAGCTAAAGTCCGCAACTCCATGTCCTATCACGTATTCTGCGATTAACTTTATGCAACAAAACACCCTCCTTTTACAGGAAGCAATGGACGCGATAACAAACTATCAGAAGAACCAAACTAGACTAGAAACTATGAACAAATCCTTAGAACAACAACTAACTCTACTCAGCCGGTACATCTCTGCCCACCACAAGCAAGACATACCGGTAGAAATAAAGAAAATAGTACAGAACCACTCCAAGAAACTGTCCTTCAAGATATTCTCCACGAAATTCTCCAACGAAGAACAACAAGATGATCCGAGGAAGAACTTCAAAACGGGGATAAGTTCGCCGAATTTATTCGCAAAGATTCGGGAGGATTCGCCGAAAGATAATAATATCGAGCACGAGAGAAGACAGTTTATGATGAAGAAATCTCAGTCAGTACATTCTGGACTAATAGCTAATATGAAGAATACACAACTAAAGGCTTTAGAAGAGAAACACGAGAATCATAAGACGGAAAATATTACAGATACGTTAAAAGAACTAGGTAAGAAGAACTCAGGATTTTTCGCGAGCACCCACGAGCAGATCCGTCAGGAAAGACTGTTCGAGCATCAGCTAAAGAACAATTTCGACGAAAACTTGCGCAGATTAGACGAAAAATTAAACGAGAAACTAAATCCGACGTCCTATATAGATGATCTAAATATCTTTCAAAGTAGGAAAAGCATGTCTTTAAAGGAGACGGGGATTTCTGGGCCTGATTGTAATAAGTTGAGGTATGGCTTAAAAAAAAGGTTATATTTTTCTATTTCAAAGTGTGAAAAATCAACTCAATTTACAATCTGGAAAATGAGATATCCAATAATTAAGTTGGGGTTACGAAGTAATTGGAATATCGATTCAATTATAATCGATTACCGTTACAGAGTTCATACTATTTAGGAAAATGCTTTCACCAGATGATTAATTCAATTAAAATAATTAAATCTCTTACAATTAAAGTATTAAGAGTTTAAACTAATTAAATATCTACATAATTAAGATTCACGTTTACTAATCGATTATTGTATTTTTAACCTGTGCTAACTCCACAGAGTACTTTTTGATAGACTGCTAATTCTGACTCAATCAAAAAGTACTCTGTGCTCTGACTTGACATGCATGACATGACATTGACACTCGTTTCTCAATGAAACAGAAAAATAAATCTTGGAGAAATAATAGAAAAGTACCCTAGAGTATATTTTCATAGATGAGTTCTTTCAGGAGGAAATGCGGTCGGAGAGACTTGAAAAAGCCTTAGTAATCGTCTAGTGCGTGTGCGTTTTGACTGTGTTTCCTCCCATACTTTTATTGATATTTTCCTCGACCCCTGCTTTCCTACGGAATTCTAATCTTCCTTCTTGTACGACCCTTGCCTTGCTACTATACCGGACACGGAGAACCCCGCATAAACGTTGAACTTGGACTTGTTATTTTGGATTCTACGAACGACCTACCGATTGGATATTGATTGACACATGGATCGTTGTGTAAATTGTGGCAACCATTTTTTTTAAACCATTTATTTTGACACCGCACACGATCAGTTTGAAAAAAAAAATGGGCCCCCCACAATCCTATGGCGACCAAAAGCCGCCATTTTTTTCAATTTTAATGTAGCCAGCGACACTCACATGGTTAAGACGAATCGATTGACGTAAGAATAATCAAAATCGGCTTACGCGTTTGGTCTCTAGAACGCTACAGAGGAACAAACATAAATACATACAAATATAAATACGTATACTGATAAACCCATTACCCTACTTCGGCAGTCGGGTAAAAATTGACAATCGCACTTCAAAAATCGGCTGTTAAGTACAGATTATTACGTAACCTCACTTTTCCTAAATCTCTTTTACCTCGGCTCTCAGATTGCCAAAATCTGCAAAATTTTCAGTGATTGTTTTTTAATGTAGTAGCTATCAATTGACACCAATTTCATCTTTTTACATCCAGGCCCAAAATTGTATGAAAGCGTATCCGTCTCCTTTACAGCCGTTAAAAGATGGTAAAGTTAATGACAGTGGGTTTGTCACCCCGCTCAGTCCAGACGAGACGAAATATGACTCGTGTTCGACAATTTCTCATCCGCTAAGTGACGTAGATGTCGATATTAAGTTCGATGGACAATCGACTAAATTAAAACAGATTCGACCTATTAGACATATTAATGATAAAGCGTAGTATTTGCCTTATGTTTCATTTTGTTCGGTTTATAATTATTGATGTGACAAATGCTGTTTGTAGAGCTGTAGAATGTTTAAAACTTGTTAGGTATATGCATCCTACTTCCGTAACACGCTAACAATCACGATCCCAATCATTTTGAAGGATATTGCTAATCCATCTATACAGGCTGGTCAAAAAGTCGTATATCAAATAAAATAGGGAAATAAAGGAGGTAATTTCCAACTACTATTTCTTATTAAGATCTCATGTAAAAATGTACCAAAAATCACACCAATAAATGAAATGAAAAATGAAATGAGAAATAATTTTGGTAACGCTTCAAAATTTTTGGAAAAAAATGAATTGGTCTTAAAATTTGGTACCCAGAGCCGCAATAGAACTTTTGTAGTGCTGATACATTATCTAGTAATAATACAACACCGTTTGTTTTATTGTTTTATATCACATTTTTTTTATTAGTCTAATTGTAAAATAACTCGGTAAACAAAAATATTCATAACTTTTAGGGCAATTGAATTATGGCCATGCTGCAGAAAGATTTTTTGTTGGAAATGATTTCCTTTATCTCCCTATTTCGTTTGATCCACGATTTTTTGACCAGCCTGTATATGAAGTCAAAGTCCTGACTGACTGATATATCAACGCACAGCCTAAACCACTGGTCCTAGAGACATGAAATTTAGAGGGTGTGTTCTTTGTGAAGAGTAGGTATCCACTAAGAAAGGGTTTTTCGAAATTCCACCCCTAAGAGGGTGAATGGGGGGAGGGTGAAATTTCACTCGGACGAAGTCGCGGGCACAGTTGCTTCAAATGTTCGAAAAATGTGTGCTCAAAAACGTAAATAACGCAATGTATGTTGTTCAACTGTCAAAATGAAAGCCATTGCTACTGATAGTGTGTTACGCAATTACCTCGCCGATTGTTGGTTCTTTTACGGCAGAATTTTCAAAAGACAAAAATTATCTATTACAGAATTATACATAATATATTAGCGTTGATTTTGAAAAGTCGATCGTAAAGGAACGAGACTAAAGTCGATATTGCTTTAACTATGAAGGTACGCTACGCAAAATGTTGCTTTTGTAAGTGTCGTATCAATAATTATAAAATAACACGGTACCTATAGTTATTTTAGTAACATTGAATATGTGTAGAAATAAAATTACGTCGACTTTTCACATTATACCTACTAGTTTTCATGTGTTTCATTTTCAAAGAGGCTCATGGCTAAGTAATAACAGCCGCACGAGTCGATCGATCAGGTTAAACTACGCTTGCCACGGTTGGTCCGTGGATGGGCGACCATCTTTACATACCAAGACCCTTTCGTGTCTCGGAAAGCACATCAAGCCGTTGATCTCGACTGTCATTCGTGGTCAAACAATAGTTACGGGTAGTCAGAAGCCCAAAACCAGTCTTACCAAGGGGTATCGTATTACACAGTAACTGGGTTGAGGAAGTCAGATAGGCAGTCGCTCCATTTAAAATACTGGTATTCAGCTGCATCAGGTTTGACTGAAAGCAGCCTGAACATTGTTGGAAAAAGGCTACGGTAGGTAGCCATGGCTACGTAGCAGGCGACGTCGTCAATGCCGTTCCAGTGTGTTAGCGCTCTTAGGAAGCCCTATCTTACGGTGAAAGAATTCATTGTGAAGAAGTGTAGACTTCTAACAATCAGAAATTGTAAACATGCCGTGCGCAAGCGTTGTTTACTCTCTACACATGGTGAAATTTTAATCACCGTTTTCCTCTTAAGGGGTCATTGTACTCATCATTATGAACAACTTTTACTATGGGACCAAACATGAAATAGCAAAAAAAAATCAGCAGTTCCCTACATTTTGACGAGTTATGCGAACATAAATGTAGGGAACAGCTGATTTTATTTTTTCACAATTTCGGGTTTGGTCCCATAGTAAAAGTTGTTCATAATGACGAGTACAATGACCCCTTAAGAGGAAATCGGTGATTAAAATTTCAGCCTGTAAAAGAAAATTCCCTTTTCCTCCAGTGGCACAGATACAAGGTGACATATTTTGCTTCTACACAAATTTAGTATTCTTACAGTGTATGTTAAAATATGTCTTGACGCTTGAAAGGCAAAATTGAATAAGCGACATTATGGCTAACTGTACAGGAGAACAGATAAAAGTTTCAGGGAAAAAAAACGAAAACATTTAAACTGTTGTAATCATCCCACAGCACAGGCGTAATTATTACTATTTTGGAAATCTTATTTTTTTTTTTTCTGAAAAGTTTTAACTGTAAGTTGTTCTCCTGTAAAGTTAGTCCTATGTCGCTTATTCAATTTTGCCTTTCAAGCGTCGGTGTCTATTTATGTAGATGCCTATTTGCCGTTTAATATAGGGGTTTATTTATAAATGATGATTAAAGTTAAGTGTCGTTTAAACGTCATAAATATATGGTTAAAAAGTCGCTAATCACGACTTAACTTTTTAAGCAACGTTTATAAATAAAAACGTTAATGTTTAGTATTCTCCGAATCGTTGCCTATTTGGTTTTTTAAAGCCTCAATGTGTTGTCAAATCTTATATTTAACCAGAGGTCCCAAGAGACGTTGTCCTGCCCGAAAGCGCCACCTACCGGGGCCAATTGTGAATCTAAACCATCCAGAGAATTTTTGCGTGTTTGAGTGGGCTCAAACACACAAAAAATTTCATGATAATGGGTCCAGCCGATAAGGAGTTCAGCGACATACACACATAAAGTTGAACAAAATGATGGATGGTTGTTGTTGTTTCGATTTAGTAATAGATTATTTGACAGCAGATTTACGCCCGGTCTCTGAAACGAAAATCAACATTACAAAATGTCAAGCGCCCTGTTGTGATTGGTTAAACGAATTATCTACAGCCAATCGCATCACACACACAATCTGAGCAGTGGTGGTCCAGTGGTAACGGCTGCGACTTACAAGTTGTAGATCATAGGTTCGAACCCAGACAAGCGCTTTACTTTGTGTAAATTATTTCATCACCACTGCTCTCAAAACGGTGAAGGAAAACATCGTGAGGAAACCGGCATGTCCTAGAACCAAAAATTTGAAGACATGTGACATCTACCTACCAACCTGTACTGGGCCCGCGTGGTGGATTACGACCCGCTCCTTCTTACCGAGAGGAAGCCTGTGTCCCAGCAGTGGGAACGTTATAGGCTGATTACGCTAATCGCATTACTCGACATGCGTTTAATTTTGACGCGTCGATGATAGTTTTCGTCCCAGAGACCGGGTGTTAGTGACTGGAGACTTGGACTGGTTTCCAGAAACCGTAGTCTAGCGACAGTGTATAAGTGATTTATAAATATATGCATATATTATATGAGGGTCTCGTGTTCATAGAATAGGGCATATTATAAGTTATTTACTATATAGGATGTAGCGGTATCTACAACGCCACATGCGAACAACGCGTCATACTGACGTCGCGCAAAATCCTGCATCTCGCAAGCAGAGTTTACCGCGCAACTAGCATAGATACAACGGCCCGACATAAATCATCTGGCAGTTGCCCGCCAGATACAACACCCGTCTGGTGGGAGGATCCTCCCTTTTCTATAGATAATGAGTGAACTTTATACCCTGTTCCTCATACCTCTATACTATAAGCATAGCTAAGAGGTGTTGTTGAAGGGTTACCGCTGCCCCGGAACATAAAGGGCTAAGGAAGGAACACGGGTGGGTTTTAGTCAGTAAGAGTCTGACACTCCCTTCCGCTCCGCCCAGAGCGGGAGGAGTCATTAGATGATTTCCCATCCAAAAAAAAAAAAAAAGAGGTGTTGTGAACTAAACAAGACATAGTAACAATTCGTTCAAGTCTTGTGGCTATTTTATCCCAAAAAGTTCAGAGCTGTCATGTAAAGCAAGCCTTTGTGTCAGACAAACATTCATCGATCATGCTTATTATCTTTCGGGTAAACGTGTTTTCGACCACCAGCGGTCAAACAATCTTACGGACAAGCATTATTTCGTCTAACAGTTCATCAGTCAAACGGTATTTCGATTAAACGTTGTTTCGACTAACAGTTAATCTGTCAAACGCTATTTCGGCCAAATCTTTTTTCGACCAACAGCTAATCGGTCAAACGATCTTTCGGGTAATCGTGACGATGAACTAATCGAATAGAAATATTATCTTGAATTCTAATCGAGTTAAGTGCTGGGTATCGAAAATAATAGTATTATAATATTAGACCCTCTAGGAGCCTTGCTTATATATCACAGCTTCCATTTAAACACCAGTTAGTTAAGTAATTATATGTTATAAATAAATGTTATATACTTATAAAATATATTTATTGCACAATATACAGGGTCAAAATAAATTTGCTAGCGAAACTCCGCAGACGTGATGGTTATCAATAAAATGATTATTTTGAGGTAAACAAAAAGAAATTAATTAGACGATTCTTTTTTTTTTTTTGTGGACTCATCGACCGCTGGCAGTGTTTTTAAGTTGAGAAAGTCTGTTTTCTTTTGATTTATCATGTTTAGTTAACGATACCCATCACAACTGCGGAGTTTTGTTAGGTAATTTAACTTGACCCTGTATAATAATTAATTTCACTGTTTGTGGACTAAATGTATGGATGAATATAAGTAGGAAATAGTAGATTGTTATACGAGGTTCGAAAGGAATCTATTCCCATACGAGGTATTTAGACGCCCGAGCGCAGCGAGGGCGGCTATAGTCCGAGTAGGAATTGATTCCTTTCACCCGTGTTAAACACTCTACTTTTCATTTCGAATATAAGGAAAGTAAAAAATAGTGGTTTTTCTAAAATATTTACTGATAATAATAACATGAATAGTAGGTACCTATGTAAAATTAATTGAGATGTTAGAACAATTTGTGTACTATTTTAAATATGGAACACGCGGTGTGTCACCGCCGCGGGCCGTCCCGCTTGATAGGTTTTTCTTTTTATTCTCACTGGCTGTTTATACACTCACAAGACTGCAGCATTTTTCTATTTTTCTTAATGTATGTAAAACATTTCGTAGCTGACTACAGTTCTATTTTTAAAATTCATTCCCACCCTAAAGAGGGAAGTAATTACTATGAGTCTTTCCCGCCCTGTGGTGGGAAGCAGCGTCTTCCACCCGCTATTCGGATCAAACAAACACTACTTTCCGAGTATGAGAAATGAAAATTATATTTTATTTCTTTGTATTGCTATTTTCTTGTATTTGTATTATTTATTTTGTAAAATATTATTTAAAAGATTTTGTGGTTATACAGTTCATCAAAATGTTTGTTGACATGTTTCACTTCAGCTGAACTATGTACATTATGATTTAAAATTCTAGTTTAAAATGTTTCAATTATAACGTTAGGGCTGATTTTTCAATCGACATATAACTTTATCGGAGGAATAATTTTGAATTTTTGACAGTTCTTCCATTTCCATACAAAAAATGTCAGACGTCAATTTTATTCCACGAATAAAAATTATCTGTCGATTGAAAAATCAGCCCTTATTCAACAACCTAATAATTATAAAAAATAGGCAGGTAATCCCTAAGGACCTGATACCTGATACCTGATTATTTTTTATTTTAAAGCAAAACGTGACAGAGACAACTGAAGTGGAAAAATGTCAACTAACTTTTGGAAGGCACTGTATTTAAGGGTACAGACGCCAGCACATCAAGCTACTACAATCTGTCAAATTTCTTTAATAGATTTTTAACTTTATCGCTAAAGCATAAGGTTCAAATTTGATTGGAAAAATTTGACAGTTTCGGGTAGCTTGATGTGCTGGCGTCTGTACAGCCCATCAAACTGAACCCCTTTCTCCATGGGACCAACGTCGTAATCCCGAAAAAATAATCAGCCGTCCCAGATATTTGGGTGGAGTAACTTATAAAGTTTTGTATGGTTAGTTGAAGGGGCTCGTGGCTCAATAATAACAGACGCACGGAACGATCGAAGGTAAAACTACGCTAGCCGCGGTCGGTTCGTGGATGGGTGACCATCCACTACAAATGGAGACCGTCCGTGCCTCGGAAAGCACGTTAAGCAGTCGTTACGAGTAGTCAGAAGCCCAAAAGTCTGACCACCAGTCTTACCAAGGGGTATCGTGTTACCCAGTAAATGGGTTGTGGAGGTCAGATAGGCAGTCGCTCCATGTAAAGCTGCATGCGTTTAGACTGGAAGCCGACTCCAACATAGTTGGGAAAAGGCTAGGCAGATGATTATGGGACAGTTAACAATTTTTTTGCAATTACCATGTTGGTCTCATGGAGAACGTTAAATATGACCATACCTTTCTGAAAAATGCTGTATATTGGTTCAAAGAACATAGCTAATTCTAAGCCAACTCTTCAGTGATTTAAAACTGAGAGGGCTTATTTTTTACAGAATTTATAATTGGTGATATTTTATTGTTTTTTAAACTTTTGCTACAACCCTCAAGAATTTACTTGAGACTTCGCTCGGATGACGTAAGCGCGTGATATTGATGCGCCGAGGGCGAGAATGGTAACAGCGCGGGGGTAGGGAGGGGCCGGGAGGGTCTCAAGTAAACTCTTGCGTATTGCACTTCAGCTTATTTATATCTTTGACTATTTTACTTGTATCTCTGCTACTATATAACTTTACAACCAAAGAACCGTTGCAACTTATTTTATATTCATTTATTTCCAAAAAAATCAGTCGGAAGATTTTTTTATAAAAGAAATTATTAAAAAAAAACAAAAAATATATAATACGAAATATGGATTGCTCAAAATTGTTTATTTTTTATTAATTACGATAAGTATTTTATTACGTAAGGACCTGTGAAATTATCGTTTGGCTTAAATATAGTGAAATATTGTGATTTATTATATAAATATTAAATAAATTAATTAATAGTTGAGTAAAGTGATTTGTTTCATTTCTCTTAAAAGTTTGACTACGAATGGTAGAGGTTGGGTAGCGGGATCGTCCGAAAGGGTTACCGCTGCCCCGGAACATAAAGGGCTAAGGAAGGAACACGGGTGGGTTTTAGTCAGTAAGAGTCTGACACTCCCTTCCGCTCCACCCAGAGCGGGAGGAGTCATTAGATGATTTCCCATCCAAAAAAAAAAAAAAAAAATGGTAGAGGTAAGATCTTAGTGTGGGACGCCCCCGAGCTAGTTGGACCGACGTTCTCAAAAAGGTGGCTGGCACAGACTGGATTCGGAAAACAGAGGACAGGGTGCGCGGGCCTGCGGACGGAGAGTAATGGGTAGCTCACCGTCCGATCAGGACCAAGAGGCCTACCACAAGCTCTTAACGCGATCCATTTTAGGACCTAAACTGAACTTTTCTTCTAATTCGTACCATGACGTCAGTTTAACGATTCAGTTTAGGCCGTGCCATCTGCTGACAGCGATTGTCCCAAACTGAGTCGCAAGTTTTGGTTTCATTCATACTTGTTTGGTACCATGACGTCCATAGAGCAGCTCAAGCGATGCAGTTTAGGAACCTAAACTGAAATTTCTTGTTTTAGAATCGTTTTTAATTAGATCATGGTAGGCCACCAGGCCCGTGCCGGACGGCGCGTAGGTATGTGTTCCACGCGCGCCTCAAAGAGATGTCAGCATAAAGGAAGGGGCCCGCTAGGGCCGAAGCTTGCCGGGGTAGCGGAATCGTCCGAAAGGGTTACCGCTGCCCCGGAACATAAAGGGCCAAGGAAGGAACACGGGTGGGTTTCAGTGGGGTCAGTAAGAGTCTGACACTCCCTTCCGCTCCACACAGAGCGGGAGGAGTCATTAGATGACTTCCCATCCAAAAAAAAAAAGGTGCTATGGTGCAGCTTGGGGGAGGCCTATGTCCAGCAGTGGACTGCGGTAGGCTGAGTGGATTGAACTATCATTCTAGTTGTATGGCTAAATGGCTATAATTAACGGCAAATTGACGTAGTGTGACAATTTGATTAACAATAAATTTTCTTGACTGAACAAAATCATCGCTTCTTCAACAAAATCATAAAGAAATCAAAACCGAGCAAATACTCAAGCAATGTAGAGCTTTCGAGTTAAAATCAAAGATTCTAGCACTAGTAAAGTCTCAAAATGACAATTCGGACGTGACATCAAAATTCCTGTAAACTATAAATTTATTTAGAGTAAATTATAAATCAAATTTCAGTACATAGTTTGAAACTAAATTCTTGTGTTTTAACGCTAAATCCGTAATGTGTTGGCTAAATAAAATTTAAAAATTTATTCTTGTGTTTTAACGCTAAATCCTTAATGTGTTGGCTAAATAAAATTTAAAAATTTTATTGCGAAAAACGTAAGTTTAGAGAGTTATTTCAAATGTTAAAGAAGAAGAAGAAGAAATCAAAATGCTATCTAGCAATATCATCATCTGCCTGCCTTTTCCCAACTATGTTGGGGTCGGCTTCCAGTCTAATCGGATGCAAATGAATACCAGTATTTTATATGGAGCGACTGCCTATCTGACCTCCACAACCCAGTTACTGGGTAATTCTGTGGTAATACGAAACCCCTTGCAAAGACTGGTTGTCAGATTTTAGGGCTTCTGACGCCCCGTAACGACTGTCAAAGATCCACGAATGACAGCCGGGACCAACGGCTTAACGTGCTTTCCGAGACACGGAGGGGTCCTGGTATGAAAAGATGGTCACCCATCCACGGACCAGCCGCGGCAAGCGTAGCTTAACCTGATCGATCGACCCGTGCGGCCATAAGCCTATAAGGAGCCTATAATATAAAAAGCCTGTATTGGTCCCACTGTAGGGCAAAGTTCTCCCTTTCCTTTTTCCACTCAACTCAATCCTGAGCCATTATGGGCCAAGTTCGTCCCGCTATCTACTCCTGGGTCCAATCCCAAATAGAGGTTTTCCCCACAAATGGAACTCATGGTTTAAATCATAGTGATAAAGACTCATCAGTTTAAACTGTGCGTTATCTGCCAGCTTCATAATATCAATAGATTCTCTCAATCTTCCAACAGATAAGAAACTAAATCAAAATGTCTTTGTTAAAAATACCTGTGAAGTACGATACTACAATAGATGCACATAAGAAATGGCTGAACATACTGAAGATGGCTCAGGAAACGGTGGAAGAGGATAAATTGCAGCAAGTAAGTAGGAGACCCTGTGACCTATCCTACTGCTGGACAAAGGCTTCATCTCATATAGAGGAGGAAAGGAAATTGATGATCACACTTGCTTACTGGGTGTTGGCGATTTCAGATCATTTAAGGATGATTTCCACCAAACGGCTCGCATCGCATCAGATCGGAACGGATTTTACAATCTTTAAACGATATTAAATCGTGTACTTTACACAGATTACCAAGCCGCGCACAGCAGCTTGACCGCGGGCGTCTTCCGCGACACGCGATCGTAGCCGAAAGTATGCTGCGACGCGCGATCGGCTCCGTTCGCCTGTCGTCCTATCCGATCGAATCCTTTCGGCTGTCGTTCAAATTTTTCTTTTCCTCTTGTGTTCATGTCTGTGTTTTACGATTATTTTCTTCTTCTTCATCTATTGCAATAGGAACAGTACTACGTCAACCTCAACCATTTTCAAAAAGTAGAACACGTCATCACGGTAGGAATGAAACTATTTGACTAAGCGCAGACAGGCGCAGAAACGGATACGTTCGCAAACGACGGTACGGAGCCGATCGTATGCGTCGACGTGCTGCCGGACGCGATCGGCTGTCGCCGCATCCGTTCGTATCCTTTCCGATCCGATGCGATGCGAGCCAGTTGGAGAGCAGTGGTGGCCAAGCGGTAATGGCCCCAACTTACGAGTTGTAGGTCATGGGTTCGAACCCAGACAGGCGCTTTACTTTGCGTATATAATTTCGTCACCACTGCTCTCAAAACGTTGAAGGAAAACATCGTGAGGAAACCGGCATATCTTAGAATTAAAATTTCGAAGACATGTAACTCAAACTCAAACTCAAAGCATTTATTTCAATTAAACCATTTACAGGCACTTTTGAATTGTCAAGAAGTCGGTCAGTCAGAAAATATGAAGCTAGTTGCCCATTCCAAAGCGTAGGTACCTATGGAGAAGAACGGGCAAGAAACTCCATGGACACTCTTTTAAATTATAGTTTTACAAAAATATTAGTTACATCATTTATTTTGAATTTATAATTATGTGAGAACGATGTAAAAAAAGAAACTTACTACGCGTTAAAAGCGTCCAGAGTACAGCAAATAGTAACAAAACAACAATTCAAAATAAAATAATTCAAAATAAGCCGAGGCAGCTGAGTGATGACCAGCCCCAACTGACGGCGCCCGTTCACGAACATGACGCATAGATCAGCACCATTCAGCTCAACCATTTTGAAGGGAGCTAAATAACATCTACCAACCCGCACTGTGCCCGCGTGGTAGATTACGCGCCACTCCCTCTCGCTGGCCTGCCTGGCCTGTGTCCACTGACCTGTAATAAACAAGTACACTGGACTTCATACTATCATTGACAAAATGAAGACATTTGATTTTCGCCATTTTGGCGCTGACAACAACGTGAGCGTCCGTGGAACTAATATTTATGATAGCAAGTTTTACAAGATGCGCATACTCTCAGGATACAAAATGTTCTCGATATCTCGTAGTAAACACAAAATACACAAAAAAGTCTTATTCCACGATTTAGACCTAAATCATCAAGAGACGCGCCAAAAAAAAACGACGGCCATTTGCGGTACCATGTCAATTTTAGTTCCTCAGACGTTCGAGCTTTGTTTCGGCACAAAAAACATCTGTAATTTCGTATAGCAGTCGGAACACTATTGGCTGATTATACTCCTCATGCACTAAAATTGCCCTATACTACTAGCTACCCATAACTGTCGAGAACCCTCGCGTTTAAAATTAGTGTCAAGTAAATTTTTGATTTTTCACAAAGTAGGCTTCCAAAATCATCAGCTAACCCTTTTTTCAGCAAGCTGCCGCCAATGGCATGCGTCTACCGACCCGTTCCTTACCTCCGGAGATGGTTGGTAGGAATTACGCTAGATACTGCGATCTGGTCAACAAGATGTATGACGCTTATTTGAATAATGTTCAACTGCAGAGGGCGCCGTATATGCTGGCGATCATCACTGTTATTATCAAAAGGTTTGTAATTGTAATCTTCTGTGTTAGGACCGATTTTACCAAAGTCCGATATCTTTTATCCATGGAATAAAATTGACTGCTGACAGTTCTATTATGGAAAAACTGTCAAAAATTCGGAATTTATTCATAGGTATAAAATTTTGGTGAAATTTGCCCTTAAGCGTATGTAATTTTAGATTTAAAAAAAAATCCACCAGACAGTATTTCGGTCATGGCGACCAATCTTAGCGGAGACCAGATATTATAGTGCACAAGTGTGTGCGCAGACACAGGTGCATTCTCTCTTCCCTCACTCTCACGGTCCGATGGGACGGCAATCCGGTACGACCAGAGAGAGATCAGGCGTAGGGCGTGCTTTCCGAGGCACGGGAGTATCATACCGCCAACTTCCAAACTGAAAAAACCAATAACACTTTACCCGACCCGGAATCGAACTCAGGACCCCACGATCAGCATTCGCGCTTACCTCGAGATCAACGGGCCAGTCAAACGGAATACTTAGGTATCGTCAAACGTACACATTAGTGCCGAACTGCCGATTCTGTAGTTCACAAACTAAACTAAATTTAAGTTCAGTGCATCTCATTTCATTAAGAAAACGACAGAAGATAAATTTTAGTTTAGTCCTGTCAAATTAATCAGGACCCAGGTTGGCCGAAGGAAAATCTGTTCAGGTGGAGATTTATAGACGACTCCACCTTGGAGTGTAAATGTGGTGCTGTTCCACAAACAATGGGACACTTAATATCGTGCCCTGCATGTCCTGTCAGCTGCACGTTACAGGAACTGATGGACGCTAGTGATGGCGCCAAACAAGTTGCCGAATTCTGGGTGTAGTACATTTAGATTGCTATCGACACGCTAAGAAGAAGAATCAGCGCCTGACGTAAATTGGTGTAATTTTAGTATGCAAGTTTTTAATGACATCTAAACTTGTATGGAGTAGTCAGGCGCTGATTAATTTGACAGGACTAAACTAAAATTTATCTTCTGTCCTATTCTTAATAAAACAGAAAGAAAAAGATGCACTGAACTTAAATTTAGTTTAGTTTGTGAACAAGAGAATGGGCACCATTGTCGATCAAGTCATAGGGTAAAATATATTTTTCCTGTGTTGCGTGCGGCGCACTGCTCTCAAAACGGTGAAGGAAAACATCATGAAAAAAGAAAAAACTGGCATCTCCTAGAACTAGAACCAAATATTACAATACATTTGTCATATTATAACAACCCGCACTGGGCCCGCGTTGAGAATTACGGCCCACTCCCTCTCATCGAGACGAGGCCTGTGTCCCAGCAGTGGGAACATTTTAGGCTGATTATGTAGCTATAGACCACCTCTCCCACCTCTGTTGTTCCCCAGGATGTACGAGCTCCGTAATGAGTTGGTCCATATTATAGTGAACGATTACATCTACGTTGATTCGGCGTTAACAGCACTTCATATGACTCCATTGGACATAGAGGTAAGAAAAAAAAGTATTTATTGTGACTGGTACAGGAAGATCACAAACTGACCGCATAGTAGCAGTAAGACCGCATCTTGTCTCGTGTGCATTAAGGTGACATATTTATTTATTTATTTTATTTATTTTATTTAATACTTTAAGCACAAATGTACAGAGGCGGACTTATTGAAAAAAAATGTGGTTTTTCTATTGGATTTAACATTTTGATATGTTTTTTGACTCTTTGATCTAGTATCATGTAAAAGAAGTTTCAAAAGTAATTGCATCACTTTCGGTCGCTTTCGAGGTAGGTTTACGAGGATTTTTGATTTTCGAGGTAGCGCCTTCAGTATACAGTCTGGCTGGGACATCGTTGCGCAAACTGAAAGTATGAATTCAGCGCATGATTTTCGCAATCTCCCCTAACCGTGGAAAATTTTCGACGGTTAGAAAAAAATTGGTTGTCTGTAAAGTCGGTTTACGGACGATAATTTTAGGTGATAACATCATAAGAAAACATCAGATAGATGCGTCACAAGCCGAACGTTTAGGCCGATCGTGCCTCTCTATCGCTTGTTCCGCGCTCTCGCTTGCACGCTCAGCTCAGGCGGAACGTGACAATGAGTCTTGCTTTTTCGTGCGTGCAGCCGGCGTTCATCGATTTATAAGACGTTATCACGTCATAAATGTATGGAACTGTAAACTTTCAGAGTGATTATTTCAAACACCTAAGCAACAAGTACCTACGGAAGTTTAAAAAATATGGATGTCACGTGATCAACTTTGAACGTTTAATATGTCGGAAACGTGACCCTTTACGGCTTTTGGTCTTATTATATTTTCTGTTTGCGGCGAGGGGCTTGTGGCTAAGTAATAACAGCCGCACGGGTCGATCGATCAGGTTAAGCTACGCTTGCCGCGGTTGGTCCGTGGATGGGTGACCATCTTTACATACCAAGACCCCTCCGTGCCTCGGAAAGCACGTTAAGCCGTTGGTCCCGGCTGTCATTCGTGGATCTTTGACAGTCGTTACGGGTAGTCAGAAGCCCGAAAGTCTGACAACCAGTGTTACCAAGGGGTATCGTATTACCCAGTAACTGGGTTGTGGAGGTCAGATAGGCAGTCGCTCCATGTAAAATACTGGTACTCAGCTGCATCCGGTTAGACTGGAAGCCGACCCCAACATATAGTTGGGAAAAAGGCTAGGCAGATGATGATTGATGTCAGCTATCGATTTATATAAGGTGTCAAAATTAACCAAACAAACTTTAAGAGGTGCTTTAGACCATCGAACTGAACAACTTTCACAATGGGACCAACTCTGAAATCACGAAAAAAAACAGCAGTTTCATACATTTTGGTGAAGTAGGTATTGAACTTTTGTATTAAGGCGCACGCGCCAAGGTAGCCCGCGAAATTCATTTTTTTACGTTTTTTGCAATTTGCTGGTCAGTATTAAGTTGTAAGTTGATTAAAATATGATTCGCGGCCGTAAAAAATATGTATTTACAGAATTATAATACAGACAGTAGGTATGCCATGGATCTTCAAACCCCTTTACAAACTGAGACCATGGTAACTGGTTGCTCATGGCTCTCCGGCCACCCTTTATGAGTACCTAACTAAAAAAAGGGTTCCGTAATCGAAATATCTTTTTTCTCTTTCAGATAGTAGTTCCATACCATTTTCCTCTAGAATCCCGGAGTGAAAATGTAGAGAACATCCTGCAGCAGATGTGGGCAGACGCCTTGAAGAGGAAGAGGAGAAGGGAAAGACCTCAAAAAGTCAGTGTTATTTATCAAAAACTAGCGATCCGCCCCAGCATCGTACGGGTGCAATATTTTTTTCGAATTTCCGAAATTTTCTTTCTTAAAAACCTTGTCCTGGCAATACCGAACACAACAAAAAAAGAATTATCCAATTTGGTGCAGTCGTTCGGAAGTTATGCGCGCAGACATTTCGGCGATTTTTTTATACTATGTAAGGATTATCCCTCGGAAACTTAAAATACTTCATGAGTGAAGTGTCGCAGTCACACAAAATCAAAGTCAAAGCATTTATTTCAAATAGGCACATAAAAGGCACTTTTGAACGTTGAAACCATCTATTTTTATCCTTTAGCTTTCTACAGGTGTAGTTTTCCATTTTTTTTTTTTGGGAAGGTAATTTGGAAGGGGCTTGTGGCTAAGTAATAACAGCCGCACGGGTCGATCCATTTGCCACGGCTGGTCCGTGAATGGGTGACCATCTTTACATCTCAATACCTCTGTCTACGCTCGCAAAGCACATTTTAAGCCGTTGGTCCCGGCTGTCATTCGTGGATCTTTCACAGTTATTACGGGTCGTCAGAAACGAAAGTCAGACAACCAGTCTTACCAATGGGTATCGTATTACCAGTAACTGGGATGTCGAGGTCAGATAAGCAGTCGCTTCATGTAAAATACTGGTATGCATTAGTTGAGACTGGAAGCCGACACCAACATAATTGGGAAATGGCTAGGTAGATTGATTTTTTTATTGCAACAATAACTGAGGATTTGGCTTAATTTGATTACATCACACAGTTGGTAAGGTAATATTATATCCACTAGTAAATATTCAGTAACAAAATACCATTTAGGTACTTATGATAAATATTATATTTGCCACTGTCAGCCTAAACCACCGCCAACGCTCATGCATGGCAGTCTCACGGATCTTGGGGACGAAACGGTTGAAGAAGAGGAAGAAGACAGTGACTCTCCACGTAAGTCTTCTCCTTCTCTCATATCGGTAGTAACAAGATGAGAAGAGCTAGTATAACCCGTTCGTGCTAAGTTTATCAGTCCGTGGAAAGCGCGTCCCCTTCCCCAACCACCTACCACACTGCTGAGTCGCAAGCGCGTGTGACTATTACCTACCTTTTTTTTTTGTTTCCGTGGTGGAAAATCCTCATGTCCTCCGCCCTGAGGCGGGTGGAGGGGTCTGTCAGACTCTTACTGACTAAACACCACCCCGGTGTTCCATCTCACACCTACGCCTTCCGCCTACTGGTGGCCCGCCACTGCTGACCTCCTCGGTTCAGGGGGGGGGGGGGGGGGAGTGAGGTGTTTGACTCCCCCCGCGACGTCAATGAGGGGCGCGCGTGGAACACTACGCGCTGCCACCTCGGGTCCTGATGTGTAGGGGGCGACGGACGTCCCCGAGTCCGTCGCCCCTGGACCCATTTAGGGGGGCTGGAAGAGGGCGTTGTCCGCCCTCCGCCGACGCCCATTGCGCCTGCTGCGGGCCGGGTGAGTGGACGAGATCTCCTCCCGGCAGTCGACGCAGTGGTGATACCAGGCGTCCGGCTGTTTATGCGACACACTTCTCGAATCAACCATGCCCGAGAGCACATGCGTCACCCGAAACGACAGGGAGCCGTGCCTCCCGAGCCAGCGCTCGAGTACCGACCGGACCGCCTCGATGGTGACGAGCCTGATGTGCTGTGACTATTTTACCTAGCCCAAGTTCGCAAGGGGGATTTTTTCTGCGGTGATTTTTTTCTGTGGCGATTTTTTTCTGCGGTGATTTTTTTCTACGGTGACTTTTTTCTGCGGCGATTTTTTTCTGCGGTGATTTTATTCTACGGTGATTTTTTTCTGCGGTGAAATCCAACAACGTTTTTTTACACGCTGGAATGTGCTATGTTGGATTCTCAACGCTCAGCTCAAGACCGAGGGTCGAAAATCCAGTGCTCGATAAAATCCCGCCGCGATATATTTACGTCTGTGCGATCGTGGGCTTATTTGGCACCCTAATGTTCTTCCGTTTTTTCGATATTTTATAGTTTAGTCCTATTCAAACCTAAACGGTATTCGCTAACGTCTGCGGTAGAGAAAACCGAGTGGGTATGCGGTAATATTACTGTTCACACCAAAGCGGGTTTCACGCTTTAGCCGCGGAACTTGATACTTACTAAATACCTGAGCGAAAACCGCGCGGTATGCACATCTACCCACAGCAGCAACGAATACCGCTTAGGATTGAATAGGCCGTTATTCTTCCTACCCCTTGAGTGACGTCACATCGTAAGCGGCAAACTTAGCGCAAACGGGTTGTAATTGTAATAATATTACAAGTTTATTATTGCCCCTCTTTAGGCCAAGGGACTCTTCTTATAAAGAGAAGGCATGAGCAGTAATCACCAACCTTGTTTACGGGTACCGATTTCAGAGTTGTATTAGGTACTTTAAAAGTCCAGCGGGATAATTTGCGTGACACATTCATAGTGTATTCGATTTGACAGTTCAACGACATTCATTGGGCTATTTACGATATTGAGTAGACATATTTTGCGAACATATTAAGCAATGGGTTAGCAATATCCTTAAAAATTATTCAGATTTTGATTGAAATAGTTACGCAATTAGAGGGCGCTGTATCCAATGTCATAAAAAAAAGAAAGAAAGAAAACTATAGGCTGACCGCTTAACTGAGACGTTGCCTGAGGTAGCAGCGCGGTGCGGGAGGGGTGTGGTGACGTGATGCGAGAGCTCAGTGATTCGTCAACTTGTAAAAACTCCCGCATCGCGCAGCTACCTCAGGCAACGTATCAGTTACCGCGTCCACGGCTTTTGGCTTAGCAGCAAACTGCGAGCGAGCGGCGCGGTGTCTTACGGCCTGGTCACGAACTCGCCGCTACCAGCGGCAGCTTAGCGCGGGGCGGCGAGCGGCACAAACAAATATACAAAAATGTATGAACCATGCCACGACGCACCGCTCGCAACGTCAACGCTAGACAAAAGAAACCGCGCCACTTGCCGCTAAGCTAAAAAAAAAAAATGAATTA
The DNA here is from genome assembly GCA_914767645.1 of Hydraecia micacea. Classification (NCBI taxonomy): domain Eukaryota; kingdom Metazoa; phylum Arthropoda; class Insecta; order Lepidoptera; family Noctuidae; genus Hydraecia; species Hydraecia micacea. The sequence goes on from OU611804.1 coordinate 4,933,193, forward strand.
AATTATTTACACGAAGTAAAGTGTCTGCCTGGGTTCGAACCCACGACCTACGACTCGTAAACCGGGGGCTCGGGCCGTTACCACTGGGCCTCCACTGCTCTGCTTTCCTCTGCACTCCTTTTGCTTCTATTGGAAAATCCAAATCCCTAAAACACTGCCAGACTCGATTCGATCACACCTCTCTCTCAGCGGTCGTATTTTTTGTCCACAAAACCAACAGGAATGGAAATGATAATGATATGGGTGTATCTGTATTTATTACAGCCCCCAGTATTCATACACTCATACCTGAGGAGTATGTACACTCTGTAACAATTCAGAGGCATGAAAGATACAGGTAAATAATACTTATTAAATTTAGTAAAGGTTGGATCCAGGTGACTCTAGAAAACGATGCGTGGATGGATTTAGGGGAGGCCTTTGCTCAACTATAAAGAAAAAAATTTTCAAACGCAGGCTCATGGACATGTGTATTCTTCCCGTCTTAACCTTTGGTGCACAAACTTAGTCTTTGACTAACATCCAGAAGTCCAAACTCAAGGTCTGCCAACGAGCAATAGATCCCAGTATTCAAGGCGTTAAATTAACGGATCGTATTCAAAACACAATACTGTGCTCCAAAACAAAGATGGCTCCAAGGCTGCCCAACTTAAATGGGACTGGGCAAGACATGTCTGCCGCATGCCGGACAAACTGTGGGCCCAAATAGCACAGAACTAGTGCCCTGAGATAGTGAGGCGAGGTCGCGGCAGACCACATAGGAGATGGCGGAACGAGCTGGATAGGTTCCGTCGAAACTGGAAGGAGAACGCGCGGGCTCGCGCAAGATGGAAGGAGTGGAGGGAGGCCATCGCACAGGAGTGCGACAGCGTAGAAAAAAAAAGTGAAGTTTGTGAAAAAAGTCTTGCCTGAAAGTATAAACTACCACCACACGTAATTCTGCTGCTAAGCAGCTTTGCTGTGTTGCAATTTAAATATGGGTAAACCAAGTGAAATTACAGCGTTTTCTCTGAGATGATGATGCATCCGCGGCACTTCTGGTATTGCAAATGTCCATAGGCGGAGAAAATGGCCTGTTTGTCATTCAATAACAACAAAAGTGACATGTCCTTGTAGGCAATATGAATCATTTACTTATTGCACATTTTTTGCCGAAGCTACGTGTTTTCATGCAAACATACATAAAGCCTTCGTCTTCTTCCCATGGTATTGGCCAACAATTACAAACCCATACAACAAAATTGTGTAATATTCTTCGAGAACTATCATTAAAGTTTTTAATTAATTTTTAGGCAATGCAATGCGAGAATAGTTCGCGCTGAAGCCTTGGCGCGCAAGCAGTATGCAGTAACTTCAAACGAGCCAGCTCCAATAGAAATGAGGACTAAAGCAGCACTCTTAATACAGAAGATGTGTAGGTAATCATACATACACCCACTGCTGGGACACAGGCCTCCTCTCAGTGAGAGGGAGTGGGCCGTACCGTAATCCACCACGCGGGCCCAGTGCGGGTTGGCAGATGTCACATGTCTTCGAATGTTTGGTTCTAGGACACGCCGGTTTGCTCACGATGATTTCCTTCCCCATTTTGAGAGCAGTGGTGATGAAATAATTTACACATAGTAAAGCGCCTGTATGGATTCGAACCTACAACTCGTAAGTCGCGGCCGTTACCACTTGGCCACCACCGCTCCTTTGCATATATTTGTTTGTTGTATTTGTACCTACTTGAAAAGATCGCGCGGCCGCCCGCGGCGCCGCGAGCTCTCCGACGACTCAAGTTTCTCAAGCGATGCTATGTATTATAGTAATGAAGATAAAGTTTAAAATCATTTGACACTGAAACTGCTCGCCGCTTCGATGCCATCTCGGTGTGATTTGAGCTTTACTGTAAGCGCATACGAGCCACCGGCCACAACTAACAGAAGCACGAAGATCCACGGAAGTAGGGACAACTGACAAATTATGTTGTCATTGATTCTTAGTTCGAGCCCCGAACGAATCATATGTCTTTAAGTAATACGGAGTAGAGAATACCCGTAACTTCGGCAGAAACTACGGATTTCGTGAATAAGGAGTAGGGGTATACGGAACCCTAAGTGCGTGACGTCAGAGGCGCAATTTTTCCTTTTTCAGCGCTTTTGTGAAAGTTGTTTGTATTCATGAGTACTTCCGCCCTCTGAAAGCTGCCAATGATTTCAATTTCAGCCTGTATTAATGTAACAAAGTTTTCAGAGAGTTCATGAAAATAAAGCGCAAAAGAATTAGAGATAATGAGAGGGACATACGGCTAGGTCTTATACCAGATCCCTTCAGAAGTCGACGCAGTCTTCAAGAGGAAAATTATAAGGTAACCGCAACATACGTAGCGTTGGAAGGCCTCCCACAAGGTGGGCCAAGGACCTTGGAAGGCCGCAGGAATTCGTTGGATGCGAGAAGCATAGAACCGGTCGAAGTGGAGGTGCTTGGGGGAGGCCCATGTCCAGCAGTGGACGTCTTTCGGCTGAAATGATGATGATGATGAACCGTAATATCAAGCCGAGAAATAAAAACATTTTCACAAAAAGAAACCGACTTCCGAAAAAAAATTACAAATAAATTTAATTTCGGAAGTCGGTGTCTTTGGATCTGTATTTTAGTTTTTGCTACTGACTTCCGAGATTAAAGTTATTTATATTTTGTAGTGTTTTTTTTTTAAAGTTGGTTTTATTTTTTTGTTAAAAAGTTTTTATTTCTCGTTTTTTAATGGGTCTGTTTATAACTTACATCTAAGATACAATAGCCTAATGTCAACTTTCTCATCGCCTTTTACAAAATATTGCTTTTCCCGATGCGGGGACGTTAATTTTTTAGGAGTTCTCCTGGTATTCACCATCAGCTCCATTTCCCCATTCGCATTGTGACGAGCATAAACTCAAACTCAAACTCAAAGCATTTATTTCAATTAAACCATTTACAGGCACTTTTGAATTGTCAAGAAGTCGGTCAGTCAAAAATAAAATGAAGCTAGTTGCCCATTCCAAAGCGTAGGTACCTATGGAGAAGAACGGGCAAGAAACTCCATGGACACTCTTTTAAATTATATTTTTACAAAAATATTAGTTACATCATTAATGTTGAATTTATAATAATACGTGAGAACGATGTAAAAAAAGACGTATGCGTTAAAAGCGTCCAGAGTACAGCAAATAGTAAATAATAAAAAAAAACAACAATCCAAAAATAAAATAATTAAAAATAAAAATAAGCCGAGGCAGCCGAGTGATGACCAGCCCCAACTGACGGCGCCCGTAATAAATTGCGTAGCAACCGTATTAAATTAATCGAATAACAATCCATGAAATACGTATTATTGCGTAGTTCCGGTGGCCATCTGTGGTCTTCATCATCAGTTCCATTTCACCAAATGGTACTTTCCGAGAGGAAGCACGAGAAAATACCCAAATCGCTATAGGTGTGGCTATAATATTTGAAGAGTTCCCTCAATTCCTCATGGATCCCATGATCAGAACTGGATTTTGACAAAAATGGGACCAATCTGGAAGTATATACTTTTAAATAAAAAAAGAATTTTCCAAATCTGTTTATAAATGACGGCGTACTGAGGTAACAAATATAATTTAAAAAAATACAACCGAATTGAGAACCTAAGGTAACCTTAACATCAAAACGCACCGTCATCATCACATCACATCGTGGAGACCGCGTATCGGTAAACGTAGTGTGGGACGCCCCACAGCTAGATGGACCGATGCTGGGACAGACTGAATGCGGAAGGCGGAGGACACGGAGTTGTGGCGTTGCATGGGAGAGGCTTGTGTCCAGCAATGGACTGCGATAGGCTGTTGATTTATTTGATTGAATATCACACCCGTAATCCTCAAAACGGTAGGCAGGAATGTATAGCAAAACTAGTTGTCACACGGTCGTTGAAGTGAAACTTCTTTACGCACGCTTGACTTGGGGATTAAGCTGGCGAACGCGTGACGTAAGCGTTACGAAAAGTGTGATCGGGCGAGGCGAACGGGAGTTGAGTAGGGGATATAAGCAAGAGACAGCAGTGCGCGCGCACATTTTCTTTCTCTCTTCCTCTCATAGCCAAATACGCAATACTGAAGTTTCACTTCAGTCGTGTGGTCATAAGCACACTCATTTTTTTTTTTTTGTGGTGCGGCGAACTAGTGTGCCGTACCATAAAAAAACCATGCCGTGTACAAAGGGCCATAGACTGGCCAGTTTTTTATACACCACAATAATTGTTATCAGATATACAAAAGACGTGCGGACACGAGATTGAAGATAAAGGAGTCTTATCTCGAAGAGCTGGCGAGGGAAAAGACCAGACTGTTTCTGATAAAAAAGGACGACGTTATATCGGACATCACGGACGAGATCAGGGAATGGTTTTATGAATGGTGAGATTAATATACTATCATATTATAATCATAATCTTTATTTATCTCTACCTCTTATTACTATTAGAGCAGTGGTGGCCCAGTGGTAACGGGTGCGTTGTAGGTCGTAGGTTCGAACCCAGACAGACGCTTTACTTTGTGTAAATTATTTCATCGCCACTGCTCTCAAAACGCTGAAGGAAAATATCGTGAGGAAATTGGCATGGCCTAGAACCAAATATTCGAACATATGTGACACCTACCAGCCCGCTCTGGGCCCACTCTCTCTCACCGAGAGAAGGCCTCTGTCCCAACAGTGGGAACATTATAGGCTGATTATGGATGATAGTATTCCTACCCAGCGGGGCAATCCCGTAACACATTATCAATCGGAATCGGTTTAATTTTGACAGTTCAACAACATTCATTGCGTTATTAACGTGTTGAGTAGACTTTCGAACTTATGAAGCAATGGATTAGCAATTTGCTTCAAAATGATTCAGATTCCGATTGATAGTGTGTTACGCGATTAGAAAGAAAGAAAAAGTATTTATTGCGACTCGTATAGGAAGATCACAAACTAAACAAAACACAGTAAATAAAAATAAATATCTAAGTTACATAAAAAAAGGTAATAAAAAGAAAAATGAAACAGAAAGTCCTATACGAGGCCAAAAGGCTCCTATCTCAGTATGAAGCTGCAAATTTAAAAAAATAAATGTCACAGCGCTGGTATATGTTGGTATAAGGGCCTATGCACACCACGTTTTTTAAACGCGCCGTTGAATCGCGTTTGTAGCGATACAGACGCGATACACACGCAAGTCAGACGCAGCCTGTAGACCTTTGCACACCATACGCGTTTGGGCCTGTGCACACCACGTTTTTTAAACGCGCCGTTGCAGCGCGTTTGTAGCGATACAGACGGGATACGCACGCAAGTCAGACGCAGCCTGTTTTGCACACCTGTACAAATTCAAATACGCGTTTGAATCGATACAAACGTGATGCTAACGCGCGTTTGTATCGCGTTTGTATCGATACAAACGACAACAAACTGCTCTGTAGGATAAAAGCGCGCCGTCGACGCGCGTTTCTAAAACGCGCTTCGACGGCGCGTTTAAAAATCGTGGTGTGCACAGGCTCTTAGGGCGCTGGTCTTCAAGTTTGATGCTTAGATGCTTATTAAGATTTTGATTCCAGGTTCTATGGTTACAATTTTTTCCCTCAATTTCCTTATGACTTGGAAGGTGGCACACTGATAGTTGTGAGGGGAGACTACCCCACAGTGGACGAGCAATTGGAAGAAGACGATCGAATACTGAATGAAACTAGGGGAAAGACTAAAGAACAGGTAGTTTTAGTTTCACATCTATGCAACATGACGTTGAGGGGCTTGTGGCTTTGTAATAACAGCCGCACGGGTCGATCGATCAGGTTAAGCCACGCTTGCCGCGGTTGATCCGTGGATGAGTGACCATCTTTACATACCAAGACCCCTCCGTGCCTCGGAAAGCACGTTAAGCCGTTGGTCCCGGCTGTCATTCGTGGATCTTTGACAGTCGTTGCGGGTCGTCAGAAGTCCGAAAATCTGACAACCAGTCTTACCAAGGGGGATCGTATTACCCAGTAATTGGGTTGTGGAGGTCAGATAGACAGTCGCTCCATGTAAAATATTGGTATTCAGCTGCATCCGGTTAGACTGGAAACCGATCCCAACATAGTTGGGAAAAGGCTAGGCAGATGATGATGATGACACTAGAAAAATGATGTGTCCATTATTTTTTGATAATCTAATTGACGGACTAAAAAGAATTTCGTTTACTTTACCCCGTCGTCATCCCTTTTGCATAAGGGGTTGCGCACTAGATCCGAACAAATAGGACTATGGACTATTTCTCGTATTCGGATCGTACGTAGTGCGAAACTGCCCTGACTCAATTGGCACCCCAATTGAGTAAGGGCTTCAATTCACCGTTTAATATTATCCATGTTTACAGTCTTTTTTTAGCAGTGGAGGCGCTATGGTAACTATCCCGACTTACAAGTTGTAGGTCGTGGATTCGAACCCAAGCTGTCACTTAACTTTGTGTAAATTATTTCATCACCACTGCTCTCTAAACGGTGAAAGAAAACATCGTGAGGAAACCGGCATGTCCTAGAACCAAAAATTCGAAAACATGTGACATCTACCAACCCCGCACTGGATCCGCGTGGAAGATTGCAGCCCACTCCCTCTCCAAGACTCCTGTCTTGGAGAGGGAGTGGGCTGCAATCTTCCACGCCTGTGACCAAGCATTGGGGATATTATAGGCCGATTATGATGTTCACAGCTTAAAGAAGAGAGACAACGGGCGAAAGCAGATGCTGCCGCAAAAGCAGTAGCGATAAGAGACGCGCAAAAAAAAGCGGATGAAGCTCTGATGAAGAGCAGGTGCGATCCCTTCTCTGACCCAGGGTATAAGTTGGTTATGTCTGAAGTTATGGAGGAATTGATCCAGGTATTCTATTTTTTTCCCTCTCTTGCTTACCTAGACTCAAGTTGTCACCTCTCCCGCACCGCGCTGCTACCTTTTTTTTTACCTGCATTACCACGGGGAGATAGTGCAGTTATGTGGGACTCTAACCTACTAAAACTCCACGGTGTCCTCCTCTGCCGCTTATGGAGGGAACACGGGCACGCGTTAGCACTCATCCGTGAATCCGCCGCGGCTGTCCGTCACCGGACCATCCTCTGGGAGAGTATTCCCCATCACCGGCGCACCAGTACACATAGCACGCCGTCACCACCCCAGGGACCAAACCAGCACATGGGCGCCAGACGACCCCGTGTCTGGGCACCTTTGGTCCCTCTGCGACGGGTCAGGTCATTGGCCCCGCCACCTGCCAATTTTCGGCCGCAGAGGATAGGGAGAGCGGCCAACGTCACACCAACACTCCTCCTCCCCTGCGGGCCCACCGCGACCGCGATCAGATGGTGGCGACCCCGTCAAGGCCACGGAAGGTAGGGAGAGCGGCGCACCACAATACCGGCACTCCTCTCCCGCCGCGGCGTCCAACCCTCAGCGGCGATGCCTCCCATACGAAATCACGGCCCGCCTCAGTTGCGATGTCGCCCAAGCTACTTGTTTTCGTCGGCTTACCTGCAAAAGCCCTGACGAGCGGCCCCTCTTCGGGTTCCTCTTCGCTTCACCGTGGGTGACCAAGCCACGGCTACTGAGCCCCCCCGCCTCGACAATGCGGGAACCTACCGGGGGGGTCCACCGCGCTGCTACCTCAGGCAACATCTCAGTTAACCGGTCGGCCTATAGACGAGTGTCGTGTCTGGTGGGCAACTGCCCGACAATCGAAGTCGGGACGTTGAATAATATATTTATGATAGTTGAGCGGTGAACTAGAGCGGTCTACCTGCGCGATGCAGGGTTTTGCATGACGTCACTGTAATGCGTAATTCGCACGAGGCTTTATAGATGCCGCCACAAGATTAAGCTACACTAGCCGAAGTCGGTCTGGGGATGGGTGACGAACTTTAGATACCGGGACCCTTCCGTGCTTTCCCAGGTGTCATTCGTGGGTAGGGTTACCATCCGTCCGGATTTGACCGTTTTTTTTGGCTTAGATGGAATACGAATACGAGTTAAAAAACTTATACATATAGATAATAAGTCTTTAACTAGTCCTAACATGAAATATTTTCTTCAAAATAAAAATAGTATTACGTAAAATAATCAAACTGAACGTCAGTTTCTGGTAATATATACGTAGGTATTAATTTTTATATTTTTCAGCGCACTTTTTTTTTTGATCCCTCTGACCTCCCCCCTCCCCTCGCAAGTGCCTGCTACCATGCCTACCATTCCAATGTAACTAAGTGGGTAATGTTTGGATTTAGTGACTAAAATGTCCGGACTTTTATTGAAATGTCAGGCTTTTTGTCAGGACTTTCCAAATGGTAATCCTATCCTATTCGGGCTTCTTACGACCTTAACTATAAAAGACCTCATAGTTATTACGGGTTGTGAGAAACCCGAAAGTCTGACTATCTATCTTACCGAAGGATATCATCATCATCATCATGTCATGTTCATCTCGAGAAGTTCCTCAAGGAAGAGTTCTAGCCGAAGGGTGTTGTGTACCGCCGCGCGCCGGTTTCGTGGCCGGCTACATGACACCAGTCAGCGAAACACGACGCAGACACTTCGTGTGCGTTAGTTAGTTTTTTAGTGTAATTATAATGTAGTGTGCATTTATAGTATTTTTATGTTATATTGATATTGTATTTTATGTGTTTTATATGGGCCTTGAATCCTTGATGCCTGAAATAATGGATAAATAAATAAATAGCTTCTTAACCTGTAACTGGGTTGTGGATGTCATTTTTAGGCAATCCTCCATGTAAAATACTGGTATTCAGCTGCACTGCATCAGATTAGACTGGAAGCCGACCCCAATAAAACTAAGAGTTTGTTTGTACGCGCTATATCTGCAAAGAACTATCAGTCGGATTAAAAATATATTTATGTATTTGATAGCCCAATTCTCGAGAAAGGCTATTTAACATCTCGCTAGGACCCTTAGGAGCAGTGGTGGCCCAGTGGTCACGGCCGCGACTTACGAGTTGTAGGTCGTAGGTTCGAACCCAGTCAGGGGCTTTGCTTTGTGTAAATTATATCATCACCACTGCTCTCAAAACGGTGAAGGAAAACATCGTGAGGAAACAGGCATGTCCTAGAACCAAAAATTCTAAGACATGTGACATCTACCAACCCGCACTGGGCACGCGGGGTAGATTACGGCCCACACCCTCTCACAGAGAGGAGGCCTGTGTCCCAGACTCCCAGCAGTGGAAACATGCTATGTAGGACCTTAGGAGCAAAAAGGAAAAAGTCAGAAAGAATGCTAAGCGAAAACGAAGTAATATCGCGGGCAGGCGATGCGATGCGATGGGATGGTTCGGGGGGGACCACAAAGGAGATGTTTCAAAATGTATGGAGCCTGGGCCAGGTCCTTGTACACTATACTTAAAAATAGGGAAATTAATTTAAAACAGTTCTCAACTGTCCAATTACTTTAAAATGGCTTGGTTTGCTGGTAAACACAAGAAAATACAGTTGAAATTGCAACACACAACAAAAACCCGTCATGGCGGTAAGCTGTTATTTTGATTGATTAATGAAGTTTGACATGATTATTTCTGAAGTGAAGTGACACTGTTGTGACAGCTGACAGGTCTCTTTCTATGATCAATGGTTTACTGTCATTGTTTTTAAGAACAGAGTAACTAAATCGGTGAGACGCCATATTGCACGTCGATAAAAATAATTGATAAATTTCAATTCACTAACAACAGTATAAATTTAATTGAACTATCTGTATTTTTCCCGAATTCTCTTTTTTTTGAGCTACTGTACATAGACCTGGCCCATTTTGAAACATCTCCTTTCACGCAGACGCAGTTGCGGACAGAAGCTAGTAATTGATAATGGCCAAAGCACATACGCTACTTTTAGCATCGGCGATCGGCGATTTTGCGGCTGTATCGATGCTGCATCGCGTTTTGGCGACTCTCTGCGTTCGAACGCGGTATCGGAATCGCTCGTTTTAGCGACTGTTCTGATGCTGGATCGATGCTGCATCGCGATTTCACGACTTCCTGCGTTCGGACGCGGTATCGGAATCGCGCGTTTTAGCGACTGCTCCGATGCTGGCGCAAATGCGAATGTGTGCGGAGTGTAGCGTTCAGCCGCTGTGTCGAGCTTCTGAAAAGCGACTGAATCGCCGCGTTTTTCGTTTTTTAGTGTGCGGTGTGGAATGCTTGGTCGCTGCATTTAGCTTCTAAAAAGCAGCTAAATCGCCGATCGCCGATGGTAAAAGTAGCGTGTATGCTTTGGCCCTAAAAGGCTAGGCAGATGATGATGGTTCTGTTTCAGGTCATAGGAAACTACCGTTTAACATGGTCACTTTACGACACATTATCTCCTGAAGAGTTTGGAGAGACAGTCTACGGCTACATGAAGCCACTCATGGTTGAAGAGCTGATGAAGGAGATCCATTTTGAATGCAGGAAATACGTCGACGAATTAATGAGGTAACGTCTTCATTTCATTTACTTGAATGAAAGAAAAATTGTTTATTCTGCACAAACAAAACTCTCATCTACACAAATAAATAAAATTGGAGTGTGTTTTTAATCTATATCTATCTATATCTATTCTATATACATATGATAAAATTGTAGAAAAGTGGTGTCTGTACAATGGAAATATATAAAAAAAAAGTAGCAGGGGTTGTTATTATATCGATGTCGAACCCGAAATTGTAATTAAATTTTTTTTGTCGGTTTGTCTGTTTGTCTGTGTGTTTGTGCACGCTAATATCAGAAACGGTTTATTCGATTTAGATTTGATTTTCACTAATATATTGTGGTAAGCTTCACTTAACATTTAGTGTTTATTTCATATCAATCGGTTCATAAATAAAAAAGTTATGTCAATTTAAAGAATCACGGCAAACATTTGTTAAGATAATACAGAGAAGCATTACTGTAAAGTAAATTTTTAGCTACCCAAACGACGGTATGTGTAATTTAAAATATGCTGCCCGAAAAGTCACTATTCCACGCGGACGAAGTCGCGGGCACAGCTAGTATTATAATAACATTTTTTTACAATTTTTGTCTGTCTATCTGTTTGTTCGGGCTAATCTCTGAAACGGCTGGACCGATTTTGACGGGACTTTCACTGGCAGATAGCTGATGTAATAAGGAGTAACTTAGGCTACTTTAAACGATGAGTACAATGACCTCTTAAGAGGTTGTTTGTGTTTTTCCATCGACGAAACACAGCAGGCTGCTTGACGCCACTCCAGTGGGAGGGTGGTCGCAAACCAGGCGGGCGTTAGCCCTACCACCGTAAGGGAAGAATTGGCCAGTCAAATACGATGTTGGGTGTGACTGTCCGGGATGCGCCGAGCGCTCGGTTCATTTGAGTAACTGGCGGAACAAACTGCGCTACACGAGGAGGCTTCTTCATGCATCCCAAAAATATTTTCTTAGTGGATATGAGATCGGCAGACGACATTGTTACCACCGCGGACAAAACCTGGACGAGGCTGGCATAAGAGCGTGGTAGTTGGCACAAGACATACTAATATTCTTGTGCCAATTACATAGTACAGTCAACAGCAAAAGTAGATGATGAAAATCAGAAATTCAATACTAATGAACGGAGTTCGCGTCAGAACTGTGTGGCGTCGAAGCGATTCAAGAGTATGTGATTGTAAATTATACCAAACATTTACTACTAGTACAGCTGCCATAATAATATATTCGTGATCAGTTTTGACTCCAAAAGTTTAACATCATCATCATCATCTACTTTTGCTGTTGACTGTACATACTAACTTATACTGAATTTCCAAAATATGTATAAATGTACTTCCCAGTACAGCAATAACTATTTAGGAGTGCGCGTGTGTCGTCGGTTGAGTTCGTTCGTGAAGTATCGGGCTTTCGGCCGTCTACCAGTCCCGCGCGCCCGCGCATCCGACGCCAGACACGAAGGCTGCACCCTAGCTCTACGTTCCGAGTAATCGAATAAATAAAATTCAGTCAAATTGGTACCTTTTTCAGTATTATTTTTCTATTTAATGGTAAAACCTCTCACAGGATAGATCTTAAAATGCTAATTGAAAAGCATCAGTTGGATTACAATCAAATTGGATTGAAGTACCCGAAACCGAAACCCAGGAAGAAACCGAAAGTCCCTCCAAAGCCAAAGATAGTGGTTTTGGATGAAAAGCTATTGAAAAGTTCACAGGTACCAATTTCAGCTGTTTATTACGTGCAGTACCTACCCGGCCTTATCTATTAGGTGCATCGAGTTTTAGGGTAAGTTCATATAATCCTACTGAATGACTATTTCCATGAAATGTTCATCTTTACAATTATATGAACGAGGATTATATTGATGATTTTAATGGTTATAATTCTGTAATACATATTTCAAATCAATCGTCGAATCCGACTCGCTGGGCAGCGTTCGGGAAGCTACGCAATATCTTCTCGTCCCACATACCGCAGTGTCTCAAGACGAAAGTCTTTGACCAGTGCGTGTTGCCAGTGATGACATATGGCACTGAAACGTGGTCGCTCACAATGGGCCTTATTAGAAGGCTAAAAGTCACCCAAAGGGCAATGGAGAGGGCTATGCTTGAGTTTCCCGGCGTGATCGAATCAGAAATGAGGAGATCCGCAGGAGGACCAAGGTAACTGACATAGCCCGAAGAATTGCCAAACTTAAGTGGCAGTGGGCAGGGCACATTGCTAGCAGAACAGATGGCCGATGGGGTCCAAAGGTTCTGGAGTGGCGACCGCGTAACGGAACACAAATTGGAAGGCCTCCCACAAAGTGGACCGACGACCTTGTGAAGGCCGCAGGAACCCGTTGGATGCGAGAAGCACAGAACCGGTCGAAGTGGAGGTGCTTGGGGGAGGCCTATGTCCAGCAGTGGACGTCTTTTGGCTGAAATGATGATGACGATGAATACATATTTGTTAATATACAACCTGACACTGATCTGCAAATTGCAAAAAACGTAAGAAAATTTGAATTTCACGATCTACCCAGGCGCTTCCTAATAACTGATGTCAGTAGTTCAGTACCTAATGCCCAAGATAAACTTCTAAAGTACATACGCCAGCATCAAGCTACTACAATCTGTCAAATTGCTTTGATAGATTTTCAACTTTATCGCTATAGATAAGGTTCAAAGTTGATTGGGAAAATTTAACAGTTTCGGGTAGCTTGATGTGCTGGCGTCTGTACATATGTATATAATATTGAAAAAGTCACACTAGTACTTGCCCGGATTTGAACCCAATAACCTTCAGGCCTTTTTTTTTTTTTTTTTTTTTTTGTGGATGGGAAATCATCTAATGACTCCTCCCGCTCTGGGTGGAGCGGAAGGGAGTGTCAGACTCTTACTGACTAAAACCCACCCGTGTTCCTTCCTTAGCCCTTTATGTTCCAGGGCAGCGGTAACCCTTTCGGACGATCCCGCTACCCCGGCAGGCTTCGGCCCTGGCGGGCCCCTTCCTTATTGCTGACATCTCTTTGAGGCGCGCGTGGAACACATACGCGCCGTCCGGCACGGGCCTGGTCCTGATCGGACGGAGAGCTACCCATTACTCTCCGTCCGCAGGCCCGCGCCTACGGTGGCCGGGAGTCGTCACGCGGCTCCCGACGCCCGTAGCGTCTCCCGCGGCGGCTGAGGCGTGCGGCTCTCTCCCTGAGCCGTCCCGCCACCTCCTTCGCTAGCATGACTGCTTCGCAGAAGGAGGTGACCGCCTCCCACTCCCTCTCGCCCCGGACCATGGCTTGAACCAGGGCCGGACGCGAGAGGTCGCCGCCGTTGCCGATCGCCTCTACGAGGACACGGCGGTGCTCCGCCCAAGCGGGGCAGACCTCCACCGTATGCTCCACCGTGTCCTCTGGGCGATCCTCGCAATGGTGACACCCGGGCGTCTCCTCCCGCCTGATGATGTGCAGGAACCTCCCGAAACATCCGTGTCCGGTGAGGACCTGCGTCAGGCGGTAGGTGAGAAAACCTTCAGGCCTGAACCACTATTTAAAAAAACATTGTATGTAGCTCTGTTCTTCCTTCACTTTCAGGACATCTTTGACCTTGGAATAGTGACGAAGCCTACAACTAAATTCTGTGATGTCTTCGGAGATTCAAACTATGCGGCCTATGATTATAACACCAAGGACCCGGATGCTTCGTAAATATCACTAATTACATAATCTGCATTCGCGATTTGTTTGCCAAAAATGTAAACAAATATGATTTTATGGAAAAATAACTTTAATTCCTACACAATACAGTTCAGTTTACGCTACAACTTCAAACATTTTTATAAAATTTTTCAATAGTGCTAGTTACTCTGAAATCAACTTTATTGCCATTAAAATAAAGTTGATATTTGTTTAACTTGAAATAACATCAATTTGAATCATTTTCAATAGACTACATAAACTCACGCCTTATTCTCATGGGAGTAGGCAGAAACTACAGAACGCAACCTGCTACGATCCTTACAAACTCCTTTTGCTTCGTTTACGTTCATTCATCAGGTGGCCTACCATGAGCTAATTAAAAACGTTTCAAAAACAAGACATTTCAGTTTAGGTTCCTAAACTGCATCGCTTGAGCTGCTCTATGGACGTCATGGTACCAAACAAGTATGAATGAAACCAAAACTTGCGACTCAGTTTGGGACAGTCGCTGTCAGCAGATGGCACGGCCTAAACTGAATCGTTAAACTGACGTCATGGTACGAATTAGAAGAACAGTTCAGTTTAGGTCCTAAAATGGATCGCGTTAAGAGCTTGTGGTAGGCCTCCTGATCATACACGCATGCGGTCGGCGGCGGCGATCTCTCGCGTCCGATCCTGGTCCAGGCCATGGTACAGTGTGAGAGTGCATGGGAAGCCGTCACCTCCTTCTACGAAGCAGAAATGCTCGCGAACGAGGAGGCGGAGCCCGTGAGGGAGAGGCAATCTTTGCGCCCTCACGCCCCTAGTCGCCGCAGGAGATGCCCTGGGCGTCGTGAATAATGAGCCGATTCCCGGCCACCGTAAGTGACAGCGAGCAATGGGTAGCTCGCCGTCCGGTGAGGACCAGGCCCGGGTCGACGGCATGTTGTGTTCCACGCGCGCCTCAAAGAAATGTCAGCACTGATTGATGGGGTCCGCTAGGGCCGATGCCTGCCGGGGTCGCGGGTTGTGCGAAAGAGTTACCATGGCACCGGCACAGGCAACTGAAGGAACACGGGTGGATTCTAGTCAGTAAAAGTCTGACACGCCCTCCCGCTCCGTCCAGAGCGGGAGCAGTTATTTGATAATTTCCCACCCAAAAAAAAAATCGTAAACGCAAGCCGGTTGCGAGTACTACGCACCTGACCTCTATGAAGAACACCACATCACCAATAAGGTCACTATATGGCCTCCTAGAGCGTCCCCTCCCTGTGTTTCCACTGACATTTGCCTTGTAATTACTATTTACTTAGTGCCTAAGGCACTGTAACTCCCACGCATCGACGAAACACAGCAGGCTGCTTGATGCCGGACTCCGGTGGGAGGGTGGTCGCAAACCAGGCGGGCGTTAGCCCTACCACCGCAAGGGAAGAATTGGCCAGTCAAATAAGGTGTTGGGTGTGACTGTCCAGGATGCGCCGAGCGCTCGGTTCAGTTGAGTAACTGGCGGAACAAACTGCGCTACACGAGGAGACTTCTTCGTGCATCCCAAAAATCTTTTTATGTTCCAGTATACCTATCTTCTTCGCCACCACGTCAAAATTTCACCCTCCCCCCATTCATCCCCTTAGGGGTGGAATTTCGAAAAACCCTTTCTTAGTGCAACCCTAGACCTCATACGGATCCTATGTGCCAAATTTGGAATCTCTAGACCCAGCGGTTTGGGCTGTGCGTTGATATAGCAGTCAGTCAGTTTCTTCTTTTATATATTTAGATTAAGCTAGTTGCGCGGTAAATTCTGCTTGCGAGATGCAGATTTTTGCGTGACGTCGGTATGACGAGTTGTTCGCATGTGGCGTTGTAGATACCGCTACAAGCCTTTGCTCTGAAAAGGGACAGTAATAGCATAGACTGGTATTATTGTGACCTTAAAAATTTTCAGGTTCCCTCTACCAGGTTACGGTGACGTCAAAGGTCGGGTGATGCTGTCGTGTGTACTCGGCTGTGGCATACAACCTGGTGCACCCAAGAGGAAAGGGGTTCTGTTGCTCGGTCCTGACAGGAACGGGAAGACGTTCCTAGCTGACGCTGTTGCTGGGGAAATAAGTACGTCATCATCATCATAAATAAGTACGTCATCATCATCATAAATAAGTACGTCATCATCATCATAAATAAGTACGTCATCATCATCATAAATAAGTACGTCATCATCATCATAAATAAGTACGTCATCATCATCATAAATGCTCTGGATTGATGGATCTGGCTTACTGGCTTTTGAATAAACTTATGTGAATGTTAATAATATAAATGTTTCATGCCGAATAGTGAAATATGACTGAGCTTTAATGTACTATTAACACGTATTATAAATTATGTATCCATACTAATATTATAAGTGCGAAAGTGTGTCTGTCTGTCTGTTACCTCTTCACGCTTAAACCGCTGAACTGATTTAGATGAATTTTGGTATAGAGATAGTTTGAGTCCCGGGAAAGGACATAGGATAGTTTTTACCCCGATATTCCCAAGGGATCGAAACTTATGCGGGTGAAACCGCGGGGCGCTGCTACTTTCCCATATTTGTAAAACCTATTTTATTATTTTCTGTCAATCCTTGGAATCCTTTTTGTGCCATGCTGCCCTGGTATGTGCGAGTATCATCCAGGTCTTCCCCGTAATCTTCTGTAAGTCGTCCACCCACTTGGCTATTAGTCTGCCAACGCTCCTTTTACAGTTTCTCGGCCACCATCTTATTAGGGCTCTGCTCTACCTGACAACACCACGTCTAAGCATTTGGCTGCCCACTTCCATTTCAGACCCCTACCCGTACTCCTTTGTGTCGTATAATAAGTACGTGTATAATAAGTACGTAACAGTAAATTATTTAAGACACTATAATTAAGACACTATAATATTATAATTAAGTTCCAAAAAACAGGAACCGACCTTAAGAAGGTGGCTGAGACGGACGGGATGCGGAAGGCGGAGGACAGGGTGTTGTGGCGCAGTCTGGGAGAGGTCTATGTCCAGCAGTGGACTGCGATAGGCTGAGTTTATTGATCCTCACTTATGGAAGCTGTTTTAAATAAAAGATTTTCCTTACAGACGCTGTCAAAATTGACATAAGCCCTGAGGTATTCAGTGCCGTATGTGAATTTCCACAAAAGGCTCTGACTCAAGTGTTTGTTATTGCCAGGGCTTTCCAACCGGCTGTGGTTTTCATGAAGAACATAGAAAGGGTTTTTATGAAAAGGGTGAGAATTGTTTAATTTTTACTTTGGACTACTACATGTAATATCACGCCTTGTTCCACGAAGGGTTCAAACAGTTATCGCGCCATGTTATCATCAGGTGATCGTTATGAGAATCAGAAATTTATTTCAGATTTTATAATCAGATTTATTCCCGCGCAAATGTTTTGTGTAATTATGACTATGGCCGCACTGCGGAAAAAAATCCGCGCGTTTCGCTCTGTCGTGCACTGACAGCGCTACTGACAAGATGTCGGGCGCAATTAATCATGCTGATGCACAGAAGACCTCCCTTGTGGGACAAATTTGATCCAAGTACCACGACAAAATATTGAAGACGAGGGAGGAAATATATCGACAGTCATATATTTTACTTGGGAACAATATAGTGTTGGTGAAAGAAAACAAAAAGGACGTTCGTCTCAGCCGGGAACTGCATCGAACTGACAAAATACGTACGAAATTTTTCCGCAGTGCGTACTAGATGTAATTCCGATCACGGAATAAAAAACGCGACAATAAAAATCGCGCGGTAAAATATCGCATTGCGGACTAGGCCTTATTGCTTATTTGTTACTTAGATTAATTGTGCAAGGTTGTTATGATTATTTGGGTAAATAAAGAGGTTTTTTTATATACCGAAATGTGTTATTTCTTCCTAAAGGTGCCTGAAGATCAGAAGTATCTTAAAGCGACCAGTCTGAAGGGTGTTTTAGAGAAAGCAGTGAAATCGATACAAATCGAGGATAAAGTTATTTTTATTGGTAAGTGTGTGAATTCCATTTTTTTTTAGCCTATTTTGTGTCCCACTGCTGGGCAAAGGGCTCCCCTTTTTCTTCCAAACCTCCCTGTCTTGTGCGATCACGTCACGCCACTTTCGCCTTGGTCTACCTCGACGGCGACGTCCTGTCTCAGGGTTGCCAGGCGTCCGGATAAAGCCGGACACAGTCAGGCTTTTTGGTTGCGTGTCCGGCCAAATCAGACGGTATCCGGTCTGTCCGGCTTTTGTTAGGCTTTTTAAATTGGTAATTTTATTAAAATTTAACAAGATTTATGGTTAATAAACGTTGTGTTTTAATTTGTTTTTCATTGCAAATTGCAATAGTAGTTACTGCTAAACTACTATTAATGTAATGAATATTGAATGATTATTTAATAATAAAGAAGACTGATTCATTAAATTTTATTGTTGTTTCATTAAAATTTAAGAAGATTTCATGGTAAATAATAAAAAAGCCTTGTTTTACTTTTTTTTTAATTGTCTTGTTTATTTATTTATTGTTGCTTGTTATACTAAAACTAAATTAAAAATTAAGAGTGTCCGACTTTTTTACCCAAATGTCCGGCTAAACTGGCTGGTCTGTCCGGCTTATCGGTTTTAAGACCTGGCAACCCTTGTCCCGGCAGTGGAACGTTCTAGATTTATGATACTACGGTTTTTCTATATCACTAAACTTGAGTAATCCATTTGAAGTGGTCCATATGAGGAAACCAAACCCATAACTTAAAACATAGCACTTGAGTAATGCACCTGTTGCACTTGTTTGTTGCAGCAACATGTTGTAACCCGTGGGATGCCCAAGTTAAGCCAATGTTGAAAATATTTGATGAAGTTATTCTAGTCCCACGAACTGATTATGCAAGTCTACGCCAATTCTTCTATCAAAAATTACAAAGGTATGTACATACCAAAATATTATATTGGGAAGATTTTCAACGATGTCGATCTAGGGGGTAGCGAAGTTAAGCAGAGCTTGCTGTGGTTGACTCTTGGATGGATGACCATCGTTTGTTACGTTTTACAAGCAAGTGATAACCCTCGCCTATCTATCTCAGGAATATAACGGAATACACTTTTATTTTATTTTTATGCATAAATTTATGTTTTTAATGTTACTACCCAGGACGAGTAAGTTAAACCGTTTGTCCGGGTTATTCCGGCCGGGCTGTCATTCGTAGATCTTTGACAGTCGTTATGGGTATGGTTGCCGCCAGATAACAAAAAAATTAAAGTCATTGATCCGACTTGTACAAACGCCAGCACATGAAGCTACTACAATCTGTCAAATTTCTTTAATAGATTTTCAACTTTATCGCTAAAGCGTAAGGTTCAAAGTTGATTGGGAAAATTTGACAGTTTCGGGTAGCTTGATGTGCTGGCGTCTGTACCAAACCAAACTTACTCGATACCAAACTTATTCGATATCATAGAGAATATAAAAAACACTGTGTGAACCATTGATATCATTGGTGTGAACATACAAAACTGTCGCTAATGCCCGGGCCACACCAACGGGAAACGCCGATAATTATCGCGATGACGGGCGGGCGGGGGGCGTTAATCGTAGGTGCAGCCACAACTTATCGCGATCGTTTCCCGTTAGTGTGGCCTCGGCATAATACTGTTTCGGTCGGGTTTCATAATAGCGTCAAGGACGCCCCTTACCGCGATACGTTTGTGTTGATCAACCATGTTAGCCACACTGCCTTTTATTTATTTCGTATCGTTTTGAAATATTGGAAAACAATAAGACGGCGACGGGTCTCTTTTTTTTTTGTTAGCCTATAGTGTCCCACTGCTGGGCAAAGGCCTCCCCCAAGTCCTTCCAGGAACTCTTTTCCCGCTCCTCGAACCAGCCCTCGTGGTACGCGTCCAGGTCATCTCGCCATCTCTTTCTAGGCCGGCCTCGGCGGCGCCGGCGCCGTCCATCTCCAGGCACCCATTGTGTGGAGATTTTTGCCCAGCGGTCTTCGTGCATACGGCTGATGTGACCCGCCCAATCCCATTTGAGCCTGGCAGCCTTCTTTCCTACATCCAGTATGCCCGTTTTGGCGACGGGTCTCAAAGACTTTTTTTCTTTTGTTATCTGACGGCCACCATAGATACACGAAAGTCTGACAATCAGGCTTACAAAGGAGTACCAGACACTGGGCTGTGGAGGACAGATAGGCAGTCCCTCCATATAAAAAACTGGTATTCAGCTGCATCCATTAGACTAGAAGGCGACCCCAACCCCAACGCATTTATGTTAATAAAGGCTAATATTATAAAGGCGAAAGTTTGTGCGTGTGTGTGTTTATATGTTTGTTACTTCTTCACGCTCAAACGGCTGGACCAATTTTGATAAAATTTTGTATGGAGGTAGCTGACACCCTGAATTAACATACAGGCTACTTTTTAACCCGATATTCACACGGGATCGAAACTTATGCAGGTGAAACCGCGGGGCGCAGCTAAGGAAATCATATTTGTTGGTTGATGGTGTTTAGTTTGTCTTTGGTTGACGACTCTGAGAGTGGAAATAATAACTACATTGTTGTATTGGGTCAATACAAGGTAGAGGGAGCAGTTGATGGCCCAGTGGTAAAGGCCGCGACTTACGAGTTTTAGGTCAAAGGTTCGAACCCAGACAGGCGCTTTACTTTATGTAAATTATTTCATCACTACTGCTCTCAAAACGATGAAGGAAAACATCGTGAGGATGCCTGCATGTCCTGGAACCAAAAATTCGAAGACGTGTGACATTTACCAACCCGCACTGGGCCCGCGAGGTGGATTACTGTACAGCCCTCTCACTGAGAAGAGGCCTGCAATGGGAACATAATAGGCTGATCGTGATGATAATAACCGGTTCTTTCATGGATATCCTTTGCAGCATACCAAGTATGCCGCGCGACTACTCGGTCCAGCCAATCGCCCACGTGACTCAAGGCTATGGTTTCGCAGACATTATAGAAGTTTACAATGAGGTGATGACCCCTGAGAGGATCGTCAGGTACCTACTACTGCAGTTTCCAATTATTTCTAGCACTTATTATTTCTCCTTATTTCTTTTTTTTTGTCTTATACTGACCTTATTGGTGATGTTTTTCTTTAAAAGGTCAGCAGGCCTACCACAAGATCTTAATAACGTGATTTATTTTAGGACCTAAACTTAACTGTTCTTCTAGTTCGTACCATGACGTCAGTTTAACGATTCAGTTTAGGCCGTGCCATCTGCTGACAGCGATTGTCCCAAACTGAGTCGCATGTTTTGGTTTCATTCATACTTGTTTGGTACCATGACGTCCATAGAGCAGCTCAAGCGATGCAGTTTAGGAACCTAAACTGAAATGTCTTGTTTTTGAATCGTATTTAATTAGATCATGGTAGGCCACCTGGTAACGTATTCTCTATGGCACATAGAACGAAACCGCGAAATTATCGCGAAGTTGGCGTGATAAGCTAAGGAATTGACGTGGTCTCGAAGTAAGGACTCATTGAGTAGTCATAGCGAATTATGGCCCTGGTGCTTAGTACTCACAACCAGCGCTACATGTATGACCTCTTACTCTACCACCACTCTAGGCAGTGGTCCCACCGCCGGCGATGAACGAGTAGCGAGTAGAACTAGCAACTGAAAACGAGTTGGCGAGCAGCGAGCAGCGAGTGTGTAGTTCCGATTGTTTTGTCGCTGGGCTATCAGCCAAATGTGCGAGTGCGACGGGCGATTACTCTCACCACTCTCTAATTGCCGCTAGTTGGTCTCTCGGCGTGATCTCTGACCGCCAAGCGAGCATCGCTGAGCGAGTGTTATCTTTGATAGCTATAATCGCTCAGCGACAAATCAGTAGAGCGAGTCCTCGCCGGCAGTGTGAACAGTCAGCTATCAACTATGAATATATGTATCTCTTTTGTTTACACGGAATGTATATCTATTGTATGTTTCTTGAGCGAGAAAATAGCTGAAAATAGCTCGAAGCCAGCGGGCAGACCGCGCGGCGCTAGAGCGGCGTAGTGTTGTGTTATGAGAAATTAGTCACTTTGTTCGCGAACGAAATGTCTAAAAAGAAAGAAAGAAAAAAGTTTATTTAGACACAGTTCGTGAAACACAAAAAAAAAAAAAACGACAGAGGCCAGTTCCATATAAAGCTATGCATTGAAACGCGCCGCTCCCCGCGCCGCCGCCACGTCGCCGCGCCCGCTGACTTCATGTCCGTAGCCTTATAGTTAGAAGCCTGGAAGTCCGATAACTAGTATTTTTTTCGCGCATTGGATTTTCATCTCGCTGCTCAGCGCCGAAAGATGAAAATCCAACAGCATGTTTTTTTGATGCGCTCTGTTGGATTATCAATGCTCGGCTCAATACCAAGAGTTGAAAATCCAGTGCGCAATAAAATCCCGCCGCGATATATAGGTTGACTGGTAATTAGTGACCGACACCTAAATACGTGATTGTACTCATGATAACAAACAACTTTTACTATGGGACCAAACCTGAAATCGCGAAAAAAAAACCAGCTGTTCCCTACATTTTGACGAGTTATACGAACATACCTACATATAAATGTAGGGAACAGCTGATTTTTTTTTCGCGATTTCAGGTTTGGTCCCATAGTAAAAGTTGTTTGTTATCATGAGTACAATCACGTGTTGAACCGGTTGAATGTCGTAATTAACGACACAAAAAGCCATTGTGTCTCGCGTAGATCTACGTTCCGGCATACGAAGGTTTAAGTATCGGTCACTAATTACCAGTCACCCTATATTTACGTTCGTGCGAATTGTGGAAGTAATGTTTGTTTGTTTCAGATTACATGTACAACCACTGTCGCCCGCAGAGTTCATACAAAAATTTGTAGAAAAAGGCGCAGAATCTCTCACTGTAGGCGTAAGCATTATTTTCCTCATTTAAGACACCTGTTCCAACATAATCAGCGTATAATGTTTCCATCTGCTGGGACACCTCCTCCCTCTCTGTGAGAGGGGGTGGGCCGTAATCTACCACGCGTACCCGGTACGGGATAGTAGATGTTTCGAAGGAAAATGAGAAGCACATTCCATGAGATGGGGATCAATGGCTTGATAGCATAACATAGGCAATGAGCGGGTAAATGCATAACAAACTTACAAAATGAAAGGTATTGCCAGCCTTTCATTTTGACAGTGCAAGAACATTCATGGCGTCATAACCTAAAGCGCGGTCACTGTCGGACTGCATAGAAAAGAAAGAGAAGCGCGATGACACCACGCCGGTAATTTATTGCAAAATATGAAGCAATTATCTATTTACAAAAAATCTATCGTTTTGAATAAAAAATTGAAACACTGGTGATATGATATTTTGCTTGTAGAATAATCTGACAAAAAATCGGAATGATTATATGTATAGTCCGACCGCGGCAGATTTGCCAAACATGTAAACAACAATGGCCGCTCGAAATTGAATAAAATCGGTAAACAAGAGTTTTTATTTTAACTAATGTTAGTTTTCGTCTAAATCTCCGAGCTAACTAGACGAAAACAAACATTACTTAAAATAAATACTCTTGTTTATCGATTTTTTTTAATTTCGAGCTGCAATTTTGTTTACATCTTTGGCAAATCTGCAGCGGTATGG
The DNA here is from genome assembly GCA_914767645.1 of Hydraecia micacea. Taxonomy (NCBI): domain Eukaryota; kingdom Metazoa; phylum Arthropoda; class Insecta; order Lepidoptera; family Noctuidae; genus Hydraecia; species Hydraecia micacea. The sequence continues at coordinate 4,956,979 of OU611804.1, forward strand.
TTTTTATTGTAAAAATAAAGTTTTTAGAGATATCTTCATGATTTTTTTCTATCGTATCAAATTTGTTGTATTATGTTTTCAACACACTATCTACCTAGGATACGAGTATATCCTGAAGAATATCATATTTTTTTCTGATTTTGCTTACTGTAGTCGATCATATAGGCACTTTACTTATAGTAACCAAGTCAACGGTATCGTCAACAGGGTAGCGGGATCGTCCGAAAGGGTTACCGCTGCCCCGGAACATAAAGGGCTAAGGAAGGAACACGGGTGGGTTTTACTCAGTAAGAGTCTGACACTCCCTTCCGCTCCACCCAGAGAGGGAGGAGTCATTAGATGATTTCCCACCAAAAAAAAAAAAAAAAAAATTGTGTATCGTCAGCACATAATACACACGCACACACCCTCACACTTCCGAATTCGTCATTGCCTCGGACGGTACGAAGAATACCTGCGCCTACACACATTCACAGAGTTTGTACTATGGTCATCATCATCATTTCAGCCGAAAGACGTCCATTGCTGGACATAGGACTCCCCCAAGCACCTCCATTTCGACAGGTTCTGTGCTTCTCGCATCCAACGAGTTCCTGCGGCCTTCACAAGGTCGTCGGTCCACCTTGTGGGAGGCCTTCTAACGCTACGTCTTCCGGTACGCGGTAGCCGCTCCAGAACATTTCGGCCCCATCGGCCATGTTCTGCAAAGCAATGTGCCCTGTCTACTGCCACTTAAGTTTGGCAATTGTTCGGGCTATGTCGGTTACCTTTGTATCCACAAATAAAGCGCGTTTCGCTTCGTGAGATAAAATTACTGACGACGAAATTTTCAGACATGAAGCAATGGATTAGCAATTTCCTTCAAAATCTTTGAAGGAAATACAATTTGAGTGTTAGTCAATGGCCTAAAACATCGTTATTATTTACAGGACTACCAGAAATACGTGGACTTATTCATAGAGAATTCTGAGCTGAAGAAAGAACGACAAGATTACGAGAGAATCAACTTTGTGAGAGCAGATATGTACAAAAAAGATAAGAAAAAGAAGAAAGCTGCATAGTCCACTCAACGAATAACCCAAAAGGAGGTGTAGAGTGCGTGAGCTGGGCGCTAAGCGATTTCTTCAGAAAGTTGTTCAGGGTGCTTAGGGAGTAAACATACTAAAAGTCCCTGCGTCTAGGAGGTGGGCCGGAGTGGGGGAGATAAAAGTTGCCACTTTTGAGTTTTTCGCTAATATCTTTAAAACGGTGCGTTGCAGAGAAAAAATATGTAATACGTAATGAAAGCTAATAAAATTTTCTACAACTTTTATATAAACACTTTTTTTGAATTCCTACCCATTTTTGAGCTATACGTTCCGGAATAGTGAAAATTTTCGAAAAAACTACTTTTATCAAACACTAGCTGTTACCTGCTACTTCGTTCGCGTTATTTCGGGATAAAAAGTAGCCTATATGTTAATCCAGGTCCTAATATATCTACCTACCAAATTTCATCCAAATCCGTTCAGCCGTTGAGTTATCGAAACGTTTTTCTATGTACTAGCTGCACCCCGCGGCTTCACCCGGCATAAGTTTTCCGTGGGAATATCGGGATAAAAACTATCTTATGTTCTTTCCCGGGACTCAAACTATCTCTACACCAAATGTCATCTAAATCGGTTCAGCGGTTTAAGCATGAAGAGGCAACAGACAGACAGACACCAGCGGAGCTTGTCAGAGCGTGACGCTCGAAAACTGATTAAAATCTAGAAAAAGTGTGACAAAAGTTGTAGAAAATTTGATTAGCTTTCAGCTCCCTCCCACCAATGAGAACGCAGCTAAACAGCATTGTCCTATACACTAAATAATAGCGCAGGCAGGAGATGCGATGCGACGGGATGGATCGGTGGAACAAGAAACTTCACGCGGACGAAGTCGCGAGGAAAACCTAGTGTAATATAACTGTGAAAAGACTGTATACAGGGCCAAATTAAATTAACAAGCGAAACTCTGCAGACATGATGAGTAATATCTAAAAATAATATAACAAAAAATAATGTTTTGATATGATTTTTTCGGGGGTCAATGAAGTAGTGAATTAGTGACGTTAATAATAAGTTTTTTTTTTTTTTGTAAAAAATTCACGGTCGCGGTAGCTATCTAAACACGATAAAAAAAAGAAACTGTTTTTCTCTATGGTTTTTCTGAACTCATAATTAGAGTAACTAAATTAAAAGGGTCCAAAAATTCATCAGAGGCACTGAAATTCATACTGATTTTTGGAGAGCGCATGACTGTCTTCCCTATAGAATATGAAAGAATTCTATGGTCTTCACGAACACGGGTACTTACATAAAAAAACCGGTCAAGAGCGAGTCGGACTCGCGCACCGAGGGTTCCGTACTTTGTAGGTATGTAACTGCAAATTTACGGTTTTCGGATTTTTTCCTTTACTTGTGCTACATGACGTTCATCTTGCCAAATTTCATGATTCTAGGCCAACAGAAAGTACCCTATAAATTTTGATTCCCTTGTGAGTGTCGAAATATACGTTTTATGTGGCATAAACGGCGGTATCTTTTTTTTACGTTAACTTAGGACTTTGATTTTTTCACAGCTTCAAGGGACTGTAGACTTGAGTAAGTATATGGTTTTTTAATTTTAATTTCAACTCGATACCTCTACGCGTCCCCGAGATAAAGGGTCTTGACAGACAGACAGACAGACAACAAAGTGATCCTATAAGGGTTCCGTTTTTTTCTTTTTGAGGTACGGAACCCTAAAAAGTAATCACAAAGACTCAATTGATGTACTGTTAAAAGCAATCGAACATGTTTACAAAATAGATTAAATGAATTTTTGTTTTATTTTAATTATAGCAATCCTATAAAAATTATGTATAATTGTGTAAAATAGATTAAATAAATTTAAAAAAATATTCATAATTTGTTTTATTTTAAATAAACTATAAACTTCGTGGTTTTATTTAAGCCTTCGAAATAATGTGTGTGAATAAATGTGTTGTGCTAAATACTCATAAATGTATTTACTTTCTTTCTTTCTTTCTTTAAATGTGTTGTGCTAAATACTCATAAATATATTTTCTTTCTTTCTTTCTTTCTTTAAATGTGTTGTGCTAAATACTCATAAATGTATTTACTTTCTTTCTTTCTTTCTTTAAATGTGTTGTGCTAAATACTCATAAATATATTATCTTTCTTTCTTTCTTTCTTTTGTGACTGGGCACCTCTGCTCAGCCCTTCGGGGAATACAGGCTTGATGTTTTTTCATGTTCATTATTTTTTACTGAAACAATTAATGACGTCTGAACGAAACACGATACATATACGACTATTCGTTTAAATTCGAACGAGTGAGTAGTTTTTGTGGCACGCAAGTGTTCAGGTATCAAGTATACCTACCGACAGTCGCAGTGAAAAATGTTTTGTGGAAAATAATGAGGGAATATTAATATTAACATTAAGTCCGCCTTTGTACCTTTTTGTGGGAAAAGTTTAAATAAATAAATAAGTATTATGGTTATTTTTATTTCCTTTTAGAATAGATTATAATACTCTTTTCACTTCTCATGCTTTAAAAGTTCGTCTATAAGTTGTGCGTAGGCGACATAAAGTCGCTTTTTATGCTCTAGTGCATAAACTATTTTTTTCTAAGTCTAAGATAGTTAGGCCAACACCAGCCCAAAGCACAATAAAACGTCGCAGATTAAAATCATTATTTTATTTAATTTGCTTTAATTTATATCATTTCTGTGTTTTCTATCGTTAATTTAATAAAACCAGATAAAATAGTTGTCATTTATTATTTAAAAACGGAAAGAAACGTTTTTTTATGACTTGGCAGCATGAAGTACCAAAGTCGAATGACACATGTTAAAATAAAAATAAAAAAATTTAAAAAGTTTCGCGGCGGGAGTTAGCTATTCTCATTAAATTTTGCAACATTTTTGAACAGTGAAAATACTGTTATATTGTTTATGCCTGTTTCATTTTATCGCAATCGAAGTGAAAATCAGAGTGTATATACGTAGAATAAAGAAAGAAGAAAGAAAATACATTTATTTAGCACAGACAAGACTCACAATATACCAGATACATACATCAGATAAAAACAAAAAATAAAGATCAAATAAAAAGTGTGAAGTCCGATGTAAAAAATTAGCAGGAAAGTGTGCCTCACGGCTGCGCCAAAAAGGCCCAGTTTAGCAAAAATGCCAGACAACTAAGTGCCTGACGCTGGTTTTCAACTGGACCAGCACCTTAATTGCGTAACTCTCAATTTGAATCATTTTGAAGTATATTGCTAATCCATTGCTCCATATGTTCGAAAAATGTGTCTGCTAAACAACGTAAATAACGCAATGAATGTTGTTGAACTGTCAAAACTAAACCCATTGCTACTGATAGTGTGTTACGCAATTACTCCGCTGATTTCAACTTGACCTATACAGGGTGAAATTTCAATCACCGTTTTCCTCTTAAGGGGTCATTGTACTCATCATTATGAACAACTTTTACTATGGGACCAAACCTGAAATCGTGAAAAAAAAAACGAGTGTGCTTATGACCACACGACTGAAGTGAAACTTCAGTATTGCGTATTTGGCTATGAGAGGAAGAGAGAAAGAAAATGTGCGCGCGCACTGCTGTCTCTTGCTTATATCCCCCACTCAACTCCCGTTCGCCTCGCCCGATCACACTTTTCGTAACGCTTACGTCACGCGTTCGCCAGCTTACTCCCCAAGTCAAGCGTGCGTAAAGAAGTTTCACTTCAAAAATCTGCTGTTCCCTAACGTAACGCGTAACTCGTAAAAATGTAGGGAACAGCAGATTTTTTTTTCGCGGTTTCATGTTTGGCCCTATAGTAAAATTTGTTCATAATTAATGAGTACAATGACCCCTTAAAAGGGAAACGGTGACTAAAATGTCAGCCTGCATAACTCGGGCATAAACGAGCCATTTTACCCCTCGACTTAACTATGATGATTATAAACAGCGCCCCCCTGTCATTTCATTCCAGCACCTAAAAATCCTTGAAGCACTCTCATTACAACTATGCTCACCTGTACCCAAGTAAATTGTTTAAGTAGAATATTAAATACATCCGATTGTGTTGATAATTCGTATGAAAACAATATTCTTCATAATCAATTGTCGCATAACAATTGAGACCAGTGTTTTAGCATTTAACTGTATGTTAGGGCTATGTATAATGAGTTTAGTTGGAAAACCACCGCGAAAGCGAGCGTTTCGCCCTAAGAAAAGTTATTGGGTGATTTGAAAGTAACGGTTTTTTTTTAAATCAGTGTTCCGTGTGTTTTTGACGTTATGCAACTTTTTTTTTGTCTGGTTTCGTGAAGTTACAGTTGACTTTATTTGTGAAGAATTTAAAGTTTTCAGTAAGTATTTTAAATGTTTTGTTTTATACTACTTTTTTCAAATGTAACGCCTGTTTGATGAGACGGGCAATTCGCGTATTTTTAGGAATGGATGTATATGATGTGTATTTTAATCTTAGTCTCAGGCTTTTGATTGTCGCTGAGATAGGATTGTGACTAGATTTTGAACGTTTTTCTTTTGTAAGTAACAATTATTATGAATGTACTAACACTAGTGTTTGACTTGTGTATTACTAACAAATTGGATTTCATGATCTGGAAAATAAATAAATCATGAAATACGAGAATTGGCCTTCTATTGTATTCGAGGTACAGAGGGAAGAGTGGTATTTGAGGTTTTACTTCTGTCATATTTTTCTTGTATGATTTGCATGTAAACAAAGTGTTATAGATTGGTAAAACCACGAAGTAAATACTCCGTGGTTAAAATATGGCAATAATTTAAAACCAATAGATCAATAAATCGTTGAAGGTACAATCGTGGACAGCGTCGTTTTGTATTAATATCTGCAGTGCTATTCCGTATAAACTGTAAAAAAAAATAGCAACAGTGCCCATGCGCATCCCAATAATTTGCTTATGTACCATGGTGATGTGTTCGAAGTAAAACAGCAGTCGCACTCTGATAGTTCTACCATGAACTGCACAAAAACCATTTGGAAACTTTCAAAATGCTTGCTGCACCTAAAACGAAATATTCAGTAAGTATTATAATTTACGATATTTCATTATTTAATTTAGTAATATTGACAAATGAATCGAAACAGTTCGTCGTTGGCGACTTTCTGAATGCACCCTTATAATGGGGCATTTTTTTTTTTCATACGATAAGGACAAAGCGCATGTTCGTAGCACATCGTACAGGTGGCCTACCATGATCTAATTAAAAACGATTCAAAAACAAGACATTTCAGTTTAGGTTCCTAAACTGCATCGCTTGAGCTGCTCTATGGACGTCATGGTACCAAACAAGTATGAATGAAACCAAAACTTGCGACTTAGTTTGGGACAATCGCTGTCAGCAAATGGCACGGCCTAAACTGAATCGTTAAACTGACGTCATGGTACGAATTAGAAGAACAGCTCAGTTTAGGTCCTAAAATGGATCGCGTTAAGAGCTTGTGGTAGGCCTCCTGATCGTACCCGCGCGCCGTTACATCACTTAGGGGGAATTTCGCCAATGAATTGTTACGGAATTATTTATTTATTTATTCTCTTACTGGAACGCCATACAGCAATTACACCAACGGAGCAAACAATTACATTCTTCATGTGCTGCTTTCGTCCAAACTGTGCGCGGTGGACATCGAACGGGCGGCGATGGCACATGGAACACGCACGCTCACACAGGCAGCGTCAACTCCATAGTTCCACTACTCCATCCAAATTGCGCAGATTCTTTGCGATTTTTTTTGAGAATTTTTATGTGTGATCCTGCCTGACAGATGTCAGATGAAAATGATTATGACACTGACAGCTCTTGAACGCAGCTTAGGGGCCGTCTCCACGAGCGAGAGAATCGCGGCGATATTATCATCGTGGCACGTATTTCTATACACTCTCTTAGAACGTGTCTCCACACGGCGATATCATCGCGGAGAAAATTTGATGGAACGGCGAGACTATCGCCGCGATTCTCTCGCTTGTGGAGACGGCCCCTTAGGTATGCTGATCGCATTCAGATTTCCTTAGCTCTGGTGGAAACAGACAGATACTAGTTTTGTAGCTGAGCTTCATCGCTTAGCTACAAAACCAGCAATAAACCAGCTTCAAAAAACCTATCTTGAAATTCATTTTAAATTATACCGCAGTCGAGTAAAAAAATATATCGTCTCTTGATGTCGATTTTATCGCACACTAGATTTTCAACTGTCGATGTTGAGCCGAGCATTGAGGGGCTTGTGGTTAAGTAATAACAGCCGCACGGGTCGATCAATCAGGTTAAGCCACACTTGCCGCGGTTGGTCCGTGGATGGGTGACCATCTTTACATACCAAGACCCCTCCGTGCCTCGAAAAGCACGTTAAGCCGTTGGTCCCGGCTGTCATTCGTGGATCTTTGACAGTCGAGAGTTGTTGCGGGTCGTCAGAAGCCCTAAAAATCTGACAAACAGTCTTGCCAAGTGATATCGTATTGCCCAGTAACTGGGTTGTGGAGGTCAGATAGGCAGTCGCTCCATGTATTCAGCTGCATCCGGACTCCGGTTAGACTGGAAGCCGACGCCAACATAGGTAGTTATATAGAATTATGTATATACTGACTCATTACCTACATTGGCATTTTTTATATGTTATTGTTGCAGGTTAAAAGAATGCTGTGTTTACAAAAATGGCAAAGTGAGGAGGTAATGCTTTGTTAAACACTATTATGTAGGTAAGCTATCCAGGAATGCATATGACCTAGGTAGGTACCATAATATTTAATGTTAAGAATGTCACATCCATACGGATGTTTGGCAAATTGTACAGAAGACCGAGGAGTACAATCAGCCGCTGTGTATCATGTGTATGGCATTCGTGGACTACGAGAAAGCCTTCGACTTCATCGTAATATGGGCAGTTCTGGCCTCTCTGCAATGATGTTGAATTGACTGGCGCTTCATCGAAGTGTTGAAATGTTTGAATGATGCTGCCATGATGACTGTCTAGATCCAGGATCAGAAAACCAGCCCTATCCAACTGCGCAGGGGGGTGAGACAGGGGGATGTAATATCCCCTAAATTGTTTACAAATGCGTTGGATGATGTCTTCAAGGCGCTGGACTGGACTGGACAGGGTATCAACGTGAACGGCGAGTACATTTCACATCTTCGATTTGCCGATGACTTCGTCATAATAGCAGAGCCGCTGGAACAGTTAGACCAAATGCTGCGCAGCCTAAATGGAACCTATCTGCGGGTTGGCCTCGACATGAATTTGGACAAGACGAAATTCGTGTACAGTTAGCACGTCTTGCCGAGTCCAATCCACATCGGATGGCCGCTTCTCGAAGTTGTGAAGGATTATGTCTACTTAGGGCAAGTGATTCAGCTCGGTAGACACAACTTTGAGAAAGAAGCCGATAGAATGATCCAGTTGGGTTGGGCAGCTTTTGGAAAACTACGTCAAGTCTTCACGTCGCCTATCCCACATTGTTTGAAGATTAAGATCTTCAACCAGTGCGTCCCGCCCGCCATGATACCTATATGGTGCCGAAACGTGGACACTGACGGTGGGGCTGTCCACAAATTCAAGGTCGCTCAGCGCGCTATGGAGCGAGCTATACTCGGAGTCTCTTTGAAGGATAAAATCAGGAATGAAATTATCCCAAAAAGAACCGGAGTTACCGACATAGGTTGCAGAGTAAACAAACTGAAGTGGCAGTAGGCTGGCCATGTTTGTCGAAGGCCCGATGGCCAGCAAACAAGTCCTGGAGTGGAGACCGCGTATCGGTGCGTAGTGTGGGACGTCCCACAGCTAGATGGATGGATGACATAATAAAGAAAGTGGCTAGGACGGACTGCCGGTTGATGGCAATAGACTCGCCCCCTGTTACATGGGACTTAAACATAACTACAAAGCTGTTCACAACCAGATGATACGCTTCTTTACCGTATCTAACACCAAAGAATCTTACCGTAGGAGTCCTCTAAACGATGTTCACAAGTCCAAAACCCGAAAATTTTGTCAGCGCGGACTAACGCCATCTGTGTCAACGTAGAACAGCGTTGACAACCAAGGCGTTAGTCCGCCGTTAATTACAACAGGTGTCGCTACTAGACACGATCAATATTTAATTTTTGCAACGTCACAGACCGCTATTCTTCCGACAGTCGTTTGCTGTCGGGGAACAGCAAATCAGGTTATCAAAATGGGTAATTTTCGATACGATAGTCTGTCGGATGGTTGCAAATAGCTATGCTGGTGAAATGTGGGTGTACTATAGGTCAGGACGCCAGCACATCAAGTTACTACAATCTGTCAAATTTCTTTAATAGATTTTCAACTTTATCGCTAAAGTGTTAGGTTCAAAATTGGTTGGGAAAAGTTGACAGCTTGATGTGCTGGCGTCTGTACACCTCTGTCTGCCTAACCCTTCGGAGAAAGCGTGATGTTATGATAATTATTAATGACAAGTAAATACGGTAGTTTTACATAGTTGATTGAAAATTATTAATTGTAATAAGTATGAAGGTTTTATGAGGTTTTTGCATTTGTGAAAGAAATAAAGGATGTGATAAAACTGTGAATGGATGATATGGTTTACGGTAAGACTGACGGAACTCGGTCGTCAGAAAGCCCGGAAGTCTGACAATGAGTCTTACCAAGGGGTATCGTATTACCTAAATTACTTTTGATTTTGATTTTATGATAAGTAATACCCGTATCCAGCTCAAAACAATCAGGATTTATTTATGAGATAACTTGTAAGATAACTTACGTACCTAATATTAGTTTAAAGTCCGTTATAATGACCCATTTTCTACGTGAAAGATGTGTGAACTATTGCCATAACAAGATTTATTATTCATCACTTAACTAATCATTAAACTTTGTACCATAATGTGAGGTAATTCTAAGCAACTGACGGGCACTCAGAGTTTAGGAGGAACCAATACATTAAAAAAATAATAAGAAATATAACAACCTTATTGGGCTATATGTTTGAGCCGTTTGGGGTTGAAACTAGAGCCCTGGATTCCGAGTGCTCATTGAGTATTTCGTGACATCGCCAAGCGGTTGGTCGACTCTTCAGGTGACCAGAGGGCTGGCCTATTTCTGGCCCAAAGAATCAGCATTGCCATCCAGCGTGGCAATGCTGCCAGCCTTTTGGGCACTGTTCCTGTTGACAGCGATGCGGACGAATTCTTTGATGCCCTATGATTATTTTTTCATATAAATATACATATTATTATAGTTTATATGTTAGCTTATATTACGTAAATACACACATCAAAAGTGTCTAGGGATCAAGCATTTTTATGCGGATTTCTTGAGATTGAGATGTGGCTTTGTAATTATGATTTTATAAATTTATATGGATCCTTTTTGGTGCATTTCATAATTTGAATCAGGAACTGTGAATCAAATTCGAGTAAAAGATGAAAATCAGCTGTCAATATTTTCCCTATAAAAACATACAACGCATTGAAGACATTATTAGTGCTACTGTTTCCCTACTACTGATTAAAACCAACGTTATTATGGAGCGGCGACGTCATTTAAGCAGGGAAGAAATGCTCAGAGCCGTGGGAATGATAGAAGCTGGTTCCCGGCAACGTACTGTGGCTTTAGCTCTGAATACAAGTCAGAGTGTTATCAGTCGACTTTGGACACGTTACCGAAGCACTGGTACCGTGGCTGAGCGCCATGGAGGACGGTATCGCTGCACCACACGGAGACAAGACCGATACATTCAAATCTTAACTCGAAGAGCTCCAACAATAACCGCCATGATGTTAGCCGTGAGGCTTCATCACTCTTCAGGGAACTTAATTAGCGACCAAACAGTCAGAAACCGCTTGCATGAAGTGAACCTTCATTCCCGAAGACCGCTACGGGTACCACCTATAGCAATGCACAATCGTAAGATTCGATATCAATGGGCTCTTGAACACAGAAATTGGGCAGAAGAACAATGGCGTTTCGTGTGCTTTTCTGATGAGTCTCGTTTTGGTATGAGACCGGATACAAGACGTATACGACACTGGAGAACCCCTGGACGCCAACAGCGATTAAAATCCTGCCAGGAAGTCCATCCTTATAGTGGTGGAACCATCATGGTATGGGCGGGTATTTGGATCGGCGGAAGAACTGAGTTGATTTGGATCAGAGGCAACCTCAACGCTCAAATTTATGCTGAGACGATTGTATCAGACGTCATCGTTCCTCTACAAGTGCAAATCGGTCCCTTATTTCAGTTAATGCATGATAATGCACGACCGCACACCGCAAGAGTTGTAAGACAGACTCTCGCCGCAGCTAACATCAATGTCCTGCCCTGGCCTGCTCAGTCGCCAGACTTGAACCCGATTGAGCATGCATGGGATATGCTACAGAGAAGAGCTCTGCCGAATATGGAGGGTATCCAGTCGCAAGAAGACACTTTTTTTGTTGTTGCAACGAACATGGGCTGCCATTCCACAGCGTGATTTGGATGAACTCATTTTGAGTATGCCAAACCGATGTTCTTGTGTTGTTAGTGTTCGCGGTAGAAACACGGATTATTAATTGTTTAAGTTACCCAATAAAATTTTAAAGAAAACTGTTATTTCAGTCTTTTTTTCGAACTTTTGTGTTAGTGGTTCAAATGTCAAAAATCCCTTTATTAGGAAAATGGCAAATTTCTTTATTAATGCAAAGGTGACTTGGTTTATCGTTACTGTGACAAACGAAAACACTTTATTTGATGAATCCTTAAAGAAAATTTTAATTAATATCAATCAGGAGAAAAGTTATTGCAAAAATATATGTTGATCCCTAGACACTTTTGATGTGTGTATTTACAGAAATGATTAAATATATGTATAAAGTACATAAGTATAAATTAAAAAAAAATGCGTTCAATGTTAATGAATGTTGTTACCGACTGCCTTTTATCATTGTGTGCAGGAGCAACGTCTCTGTGTGACATTTATTAAATTTCAAATTATTATTATAATAAGAATCTTTCAAGTACAATTCTGGCAAAACATGTAAGATCTTTATTGTAAATCATTGTAACACCATGACTGTATACCATGTTTTATGCAAATAAATACTTACTTACTTACTTACTCGTTCGTTTCGTAATTAAAATTGTAATAATCAATTTTAATCAGTTTGTTTTTGATTTTAGTTACGTTACACCATAGGTAAAAGAACTGTTTTTTTTCTATGCGTTGCACAGGAAACGTTTTATTATTTTGTTTTTAATTTGTAAAATGTGATTTTCCTGTAAATAATAGTAGGAATCTAGTGTGTGTGCTGTGAATAAGTGAGAACTTTCTAAAGAAACTGAACTGTCCTGGATTTATTCTAAAAAATCTGGCAAGGTATTTTCATAAAACGTACATCATTACTATTGAGAGGTAAATATCCAGGTGTTATTTTCCTATTTAAATATCTTGAAGAAATTACAGAAAACAAAACGAAAGAAATTGGAGTTCACGATAAAGAAATCATAGAAAATGATCATGTAGGGTTGGAAAACACGTAAAAACAGATGCTGTCTTAGATTTTATCAGGTGTTATTTTCCTATTTACCTATACATAATCTGCATTCGCGATTTATTTGGCAAACATATAAACAAATATGAGTTAATGGAAAAATAATTTTAATTCCTACACAATAAAGTTCAGTTTACGCTACAACTTCAAACATTTTTATAACTTTTTCAAGTCACTCAGAAATCAAGTTAATTTACTATTCAAATAAAGTTTATATATTTTGTTTAACTTGAAATAACATAAAGGAGACGGATACGCTTTCATACAATTTTGGGCCTGGATGTAAAAAGATGAAATTGGTGTCAATTGATAGCTACTACATTAAAAAACAATCACTGAAAATTTTGCAGATTTTGGCAATCTGAGAGCCGAGGTAAAAGAGATTTAGGAAAAGTGAGGTTACGTAATAATCTGTACTTAACAGCCGATTTTTGAAGTGCGATTGTCAATTTTTACCCGACTGCCGAAGTAGGGTAATGGGTTTATCAGTATACGTATTTATATTTGTATGTATTTATGTTTGTTCCTCTGTAGCGTTCTAGAGACCAAACGCGTAAGCCGATTTTGATTATTCTTACGTCAATCGATTCGTCTTAACCATGTGAGTGTCGCTGGCTACATTAAAATTGAAAAAAATGGCGGCTTTTGGTCGCCATAGGATTGTGGGGGGCCCATTTTTTTTTTCAAACTGATCGTGTGCGGTGTCAAAATAAATGGTTTAAAAAAAATGGTTGCCACAATTTACACAACGATCCATGTGTCAATCAATATCCAATCGGTAGGTCGTTCGTAGAATCCAAAATAACAAGTCCAAGTTCAACGTTTATGCGGGGTTCTCCGTGTCCGGTATAGTAGCAAGGCAAGGGTCGTACAAGAAGGAAGATTAGAATTCCGTAGGAAAGCAGGGGTCGAGGAAAATATCAATAAAAGTATGGGAGGAAACACAGTCAAAACGCACACGCACTAGACGATTACTAAGGCTTTTTCAAGTCTCTCCGACCGCATTTCCTCCTGAAAGAACTCATCTATGAAAATATACTCTAGGGTACTTTTCTATTATTTCTCCAAGATTTATTTTTCTGTTTCATTGAGAAACGAGTGTCAATGTCATGTCATGCATGTCAAGTCAGAGCACAGAGTACTTTTTGATTGAGTCAGAATTAGCAGTCTATCAAAAAGTACTCTGTGGAGTTAGCACAGGTTAAAAATACAATAATCGATTAGTAAACGTGAATCTTAATTATGTAGATATTTAATTAGTTTAAACTCTTAATACTTTAATTGTAAGAGATTTAATTATTTTAATTGAATTAATCATCTGGTGAAAGCATTTTCCTAAATAGTATGAACTCTGTAACGGTAATCGATTATAATTGAATCGATATTCCAATTACTTCGTAACCCCAACTTAATTATTGGATATCTCATTTTCCAGATTGTAAATTGAGTTGATTTTTCACACTTTGAAATAGAAAAATATAACCTTTTTTTTAAGCCATACCTCAACTTATTACAATCAGGCCCAGAAATCCCCGTCTCCTTTGGAAAATAAATTTGAATAGACTTTACATACATAGGTACAGTCAATGGTACAGTCAACAAAAGAGATAAGTATGCAGGATCGTTGGATATAGTTGAAGTTTAGTAAGAAACCGATTGATGTTCTCGAATAAAACTTAATTTTATTAATAGAAAACAAACAGCTCATTTTAACAATTCAACACCATTCATTGCGTTATTTACGTTTATTCCAAGCGAACATTTTTCGAACATATGAAGCAATGGATTAGCAATATCCTTCAAAATGATTCAGGTTGTGATTGATAGTGTGTACCGCAATTAGGGTACATATTGCTAAATCATAATTTCAAGTGTCTACACTACCAGCGGTCGCTGACCCCGTAATAAGCTGTAGATATCGACCCGTTACCTCTGTGAAGTATTGCCAGCTAATTTAGCTGATGACGTTGATACAAAAACCACCATTAAACTGATGTTTCTGATGATACCACTAATATTATGATTTTTTTTTTAAATTACAGCTCCAAAAATGTCGGACACGAGTTTCGGGATAGTCAACGAAGCATTCGACAGTAGAGAAACTCAAAATATTGCCAATAATACAGTTTTAGGAAATGATCTCTCCAAACATGAGCATTTTGATGAGGAAGACAAAGATTCTGACTGTCCTAAGGAAAACAAGAATATAATAATAAAAGATAAAAGTAATCTTGAAGAAATTATAGCAAACAAAATGAAAGAAAATGAAGTTCACGGTAAAGAAATCATAGAAAATGATCATGTAGATGTGGAAAAACACGTAAAAACAGATGCTGTCTTAGATTTTATCTACAAATTAAGAGGGCCGGCGTTTAGAAGCATGAGGGAGAAGAAATTGAAGAGAATTTGGAGAAGAACCTCGCTTAAAGAAGAAGATGGCGAAGCGGAGATGTGAGTATTCTATTTCTATGATTTTTAAACAAATACAGACAAAGAAAAAGTTTCATTACTATGAACTTTAGGTACTGTAGAAATCATACAACGTTATTTTTTTCTACGTTTATTCCAAGGGAACGTCTTTACATTACCCCTGCTAAATTAACACTGTTTTCTTTCAAAAAAAAACCTAATACAAAAATTTAAAAGCTCATTTTAAACTCGCTTGACTGTTCAAATGCAAACAGCACCCTAATTGCGTAACACACTATTACTGTCAATTTGAATCATTTTGAAGTTTATTGCTAATCCATTGCTTCAAATGTTCGAAAAATGTGTTTGCTTAGCAACGTAAATAACGCAATGAATGTTGTTAAACTGTCAAAATGAAACCCATTGCTACTGATAGTGTGTTACGCAATTGCCCTGCAGATTTATTCAACTCAACTCAACTCAACTCAAAGCATTTATTTCAATTAAACCAATTACAGGCACTTTTGAATTGTCAAGGGTCGGTCAGTCAGTAAAATGAAGCTAGTTGCCCATTCCAAAGCGTAGGTACCTATGGAGAAGAACGGGCAAGAAACTCCATGGACACTCTTTTAAATCAAAATAATATGTTTACAAAGTCTTGATTACATCATTCATGTTAAAAATTATGTATGTGAGAACGATGCAGAACGTTAAAAGCGTCCATAATGATAAGTCGAGAAAAAAAAGCAATTCAAATATTAAATTAAATTAAAATAAGCCATGGCAGCAAAGAGATGACCAGTCCCCACTGACGGCGCCCGTTCACGAACATGACGCATATATACGCATGACGATATTTTATTGCCAGCCTTCACTACATAAGGTCGACTTTAGCAGAGAACCGTAACAGTGGGAATAAAGTTCAACAAGCTCTAAACGATGATAGATACATAGTATTATAAAAAAAAAAACATGTTTTTTCATGAACTAAAAAATATAATGGGGGAGCCCCATTATATTTTAATAAATTTTCACCACCCTATGTTACCCGGAATAACGCAACGCTTCTAGCGATACCACATACATTGAAATCGGTTAAGCCGTTTAGAAGTTATGGTGGAATAAACTCACAAACATACATGAAGTCGAGTCGTGTAAAAACTTCCTTATTTTTGGCTCGGATTTAATTAATCTCGCTTTTCAAGCACGAGGCTATGCGTCTGAAAACTGGCAAAAGTGACTTATTCAATTCCATTATTACACTTGGTAAGCAAGTCGTTCATTATTTCGAAATCTTTATTATAACGGGTGTAAAAAGACATTTGTGTTTTGTTTTCACTTTTTGTATTGGCCTTACCTGGGAACCTTCTGGTTATATCCCCCCGTTATAATTTTTGTAGTGAAAACTTCTTTAGGCGCGTTGGGCATTTTAAGAGATGGAAAAAAACCATTGAATTCGCGACACTGTTACCGTAACCGACACCGCGCTACATTCGGCTGTCCTCGGGATGTACTCGGTTTTAATGTACGAGTATATCCGATATGTCAGTGAGTGATGGTAAAGTATTCTATTTGTGTTTTGTTTTCACTTTTTGTATTGGCCTTACCTGGGAACCTTCTGGTTATATCCTCCCAACCGATTTCCGTCACGGTGGCAATCTCAATGGAGATTAGCCAGGTACGCAGGAGATATTATAGTGCACAAGTGTGTGCGTAAACACAGGTGCACTCTCTGTTCATTTACTCTCATAGTCCGATAAGACGGCAATCCGACACGACCGGGGACAGATCAGGCGCGGGGACAAGGGCTTTCCGAGTCACGGGGGTATTAAACCGCCAACTTCCAAACTCCGGGCTTTTACTATGACATTCCTAACGGAAAACCCAATAACACTTTGCGCAACCTGGGAATCGAACCCAGGACCCCACCACGTTCAGCAGTCGCACTTACAACCACGAGACCAACGGGGCAGTAATCTAAGTCAACATTAAACATTACATAGGTACTCGTCTGTTTATCGCACTAACGCCTGATGTAGTTGTTATAGCAATAAAACTTGACACGTTTGTTTATAGCTATAAAATTGTCAGTTGATAAGTTTCAGCTTGCATTTTTTATAGTGATGCCGTAAGTACCAATTTCAACCTCCGGTGGGGTAATTACGCGACACACTAACAGCAAATGGCTTTCATTTTGACAGTTCAACAACATTCATTGCGTTATTTACGTTGTTGAGCAGACAAATTTTACGAACAAATGAAGCAATGGATTAGCAATATCCTTCAAAATGTTTCAGATTGTGAAACTCACACAAAAACAAAAGAAATAGATTCGGCACACATGACGCTTTTTTGGCACACACGCAAGAAAATAGGCGTAACACTTTTGTGCTATCATAATGTTCACATGGTCAAAATGGGCGGGCACTAGAAAATATAGATACAGTCACTGAATGCACACATGCAACTCTAGCCTCAACTAGGGGAGAGAGGTTGGTATAAATATTTTATCGATAAAAATATCGATGAAAAACGACTGCAAAAAGGAGAAGTGTTTTTGGGCGCAAGTTGTATTGTTAATTTTTTTCTGCTTTTTGATGTGAAATGTAACAGCCGCACAGTACGATCGATCAGGTTAAGCTACGCTTACCGCGGTTGATCTGTGGATGGGTGACCATCTTTACATACCGAGACCCTTCCGTGCCTCGGAAAGCACGTTAAGCCGTTGGTCCCGGCTGCCATTTTCATTGACAGTCGTTACGGGTCGGAAGCCCAAAAGTCTGACAACCAGTCTTACCAAGGGGTATCGTATTACCCAGTAACTGGGTTGTGGAGATTAGATAGGCAGTCGCTCCATGTAAAATACTAGTATTAATCTGCATCCGGTTAGACTGGAAGCCGACCCCAACATAGTTGGGAAAAGGCTAGGCAGATAATGATGAATCGTTTATTTGCAATAGATATTGCCACAGATGTATTGGTACAGTGTTGGTCTTAAAGATAGTAATTAAGTTTCCTAATATATAGTCAGACATTTGACATGCAAAACACACACACATTGATATCTAATTATTACCTATTCAAAACACGTAAACTTTTCCAATGACGTCCGAGTTCGTAATTTTGTAAATGTTTACAATTACCGACTGTCTGTTTGGAGAGCTGTGCTGTTTCTATAAAAGCTATTTTAATGCATTTGTTTTCTATTTTTATTCGCTTTTTTAGGGTTCCGTAACGCAAAGTGTTAAAACGGGACCCTATGAATAAGACTCCACGGTCCATCTGTCTGTTCGTCATCAGGCTGTATCTCATGAACTGTGATAGCTAGACAGTTCAAATTTTCACAGATGATATATTTCTGTTGCCGCTGTAACAACAAATACTAAAAACAGAATAAAATAAATATTTAACGGTGGCTCCCATACCACAAACGTGATTTTTTTGCCGTAATTTGCTCGATATTAATAACGGCAACAGGTAGACGCTTGAAATATTCACAGAATATTTTGTTGTATATTCACTTTAAAAATAAATAGTACCTAGTAGTAGAAGTCGGTGTCAAAAAACGAAAATGCGGAACCAACGACACCGTCTTCCGAAATTAAAGTTATTTAAGTACTTTGTAGTCTTTTTTTTTTAAGTCGTTGTTTTTTTTTGTAAAAAAGTTTTTTCTATGACACAATAAACGAAACCGCGCGAATTGAACGCGAGATTGGCGTGATTAGCTAAGGAATTGACGTGGTTTCGAAGTAAGGAATCATTGAGTGGCCATAGTGAATAATTTAAGACCCAGGTGGCCTACCCTGATCTAATTAAAAACGATTCAAAAACAAGACATTTCAGTTTAGGTTCCTAAACTGCATCGCTTGAGCTGCTCTACGGACGTCATGGTACCAAACAAGTATGAATGAAACCAAAACTTGCGACTCAGTTTGGGACAATCGCTGTCAGCAGATGGTACGGCCTAAACTGAATCGTTAAACTGACGTCATGATACGAATTAGAAGAACAGTTCAGTTTAGGTCCTAAAATGGATCGCGTTAAGAGCTTGTGGTAGGCCTCCTGCTCTCACAATGGTTAAGGAAAACATGCAACAGGCAACCTTGAAGTGGTTTTTCTAATGCCTATCAGCTATTATTTTCCCTTACTAGTTGTATTGTGTGTTCTTACTCTATCTTATGGAAATATTTGTTTGGTACAAGTACAGTACCGATACAGATTTGACTTTTGTTATTTGCTTTTTAATATTTGCTGTATGTACCCTGGGCGCTTTTAACGTGTAGGTACAGTCAACAAAAGAGATAAGTATGCAGGATCGTCGGATATAGTTGAAGTTTAGTAAGAAACCGATGGATGTTGTCGACTGAAATTTAATTTGATAAATGAGCTGTTTGTTTACTATTAATAAAATTAAATTTCAGTCGACAACATCCATCGGTTTCTTACTAAACTTCAACTATATTCGACGATCCTGCATACTTATGTCTTTTGTTGCCTGTACCTACGTCTTTGTTTTACATCGTTCTCACATATACTTAATTATAAATTCAACATTAATGACATAAGTCACAAATTTTTTTGTAAAAATATAATTTCAAAGAGTGTCCGTGGAGTTTCTTGCCAGTTCTTCTCCATAGGTACCGACGCTTTGCAATGGGCAACTAGCTTCCTAATTTTCTGACTGACCGACTTCTTGACAGTTCAAAAGTGCCTGTAAATGGTTTAATTGATTACTTTTTTTTTATTTCCAGCTTTTTAGTTTACAAACGTGAAAGATTTTATTTTATTTAGTTTTTTTACCATTTTGATATCCCACTCGATGGTATTAGAAGAAAAAAAAAAATTTAATGCTTTGAGTTTGAGTTTGACTACGTCTGGTACCGGTATCATACATACCAAGACTAATGGTATCGGTTCCCAAAAATACCGGTATTTCAAGCCTTGCCACCGAGGAGTCTCCTTGCTCTGTGGTTTATCAATTCAGTCGTGCAATAACGAATATAACTTCGGAGATCTAGAGCATTCGATCTATCATTTCTGTCGTTCATTGAAAGATATTTCCTTTTACCGATAATAACAAATCACCCGCCATTGCTGCTAGCGTGTCTTTGTATCCTTGCTTTTACGCCATTCCGAATAGAAACAACAATTTAACATAAACCCTGTACTTATTTTTGTTGCTGACGATCCTTCAGGAATAAAAACAAAAGAAAAACTGGATCAAACCGGCACCCTAATTGCGTAATACACTATTACTCTCAATTTGAATCATTTTGAAGTAGGTATTTTACTAATCCATTGCTCCGTATGTTCGAAAAATGTGTCTGCTCAACAACGTAAATAACGCAATGAATGTTGTTGAACTGTCAAAATGAAACCCATTGCTACTGATAGTGTTACGCAATTACCCTGCCGAATGAGAAAGCTTATAGTGGATAAGACAAAGTTTAAAACAGAAGACGAACTAGCAGGGGATCGATGGGGTGGAGGGGGGGGGGGGGGTGTTCAGGGGATCAGACTGGAATAAATCTCATAATCAACCTATAATGTTCCCACTGCTGGGACACAGGCCTCCTCTCAGAGAGGAGAGGGCCGTAACCCACCACGCGGGCCCAGTGCGGGTTGGAGATGTCACATGTCTTCGAATTTTTGGTTCTAGGACATGCCGATTCCTCACAACGTTTTCCTTCACCGTTTTGATAGCAGTGGTTTGGTATCTGTACACTGCTACAGTATTTTTATCTCACGAAGCGATACGCTCTTTACTTGTGGTAACCAAGAATACAAACACGCTGTGAATGTGTATTTGAGCACTAGTGGCCTACCATGATCTAATTAAAAAAGTTTAGGTTCCTAAACTGCATCGCTTGAGCTGCTCTATGGATGTCATGGTACCAAACAAGTATGAATGAAACCAAAACTTGCGACTCAGTTTGGGACAATCGCTGTCAGCAGATGGCACGGCCTAAACTGGATCGTTACACTGATGTCATGGTACGAATTAGAAGAACAGTACAGTTTAGGTCCTAAAATGGATCGCGTTAAGAGCTTGTGGTAGGCCTCCTGTACTCATACACGAGCGACATATTGTCAGCAACAGCCGCTGACGAGTCGTCGGTCGTAACTTTTTAACGAGATTACTGTAAGAAGTGTCATTAAAAAAAAACTTACAACGTGTGTTATACATTGTGTCACACATACATTGAGGCAGTCCCAGTATTTTACTGCAGCTAATTAAAAGTCCGTCCATAGGCGTCTAGTACTATTATACAGGGTTATTGGAAAAACACCAGCAACCTCTTAAGAGGTCATTGTACTCATCATTCATTATGAACAACTTTCCTACATTTATGTTCGTATCTCGTCAAAATGTAGGGAACAGCTAATTTTTTTTCGCGATTTCAGGTTTGGTCCCATAGTAAAAGTTGTTCATAATGACCAGTACAATGACGTTTTAAGAGGTTGTTGGTGTTTTTCCAATAACCCTGTATATTCTGTGCCATAGGTCGTTCCAAAATGAGGTCTACAACGTATTGCCCAAGTGTTTCTTAATTTATTTAATGATCCACTAAATATCATCATCATCATCTGCCTAACCTTTTCCCAACAATGTTGGGGTCGTCTTCCAGTCTAACCGGATGCAGCTGAATACCAGTATTTTACATGGAGCGACTGCCTATCTGACCTCCACAACCCAGTTACTGGGTAATACGATACCCCTTGGTAAGACTGGTTGTCAGACTTTCGGGCTTCTGACGACCCGTAACGACTGTCAAAGATCCACGAATGACAGCCGGGACCAACGGCTTAACGTGCTTTCCGAGGCACGGAGGGGTCTCAGTATGTAAAGATGGTCACCCATCCACAGACCAACCGCGGCAAGCGTAGCTTAACCTGATCGATCGACCTGTGCGGCTGTTATTATTTAGCCACGGACCCCTCCACTAAATATAATAACATTAATAGGGTAACTAAACAAATCCAGACGTTTCCGAGTTACGAACAAACAAACCACTGCCGCGTCATCCCAGTAACTGTTAGAATCAATGTTTAATTACAAAGATAAGATAACGAAGTACTTGGTATAGAGGACTTGTGCATACTAACCGTAGATTATGGAATGTTTACTATTTAGTTGGCACGATTAATACTTTAGGTACTATAACTACAGTGATTTTATGAACGTAGACGAAGCAAAAGGAGTATGTAAGGATCATAGATATCCCGTGGTAAGGATCGTCGCAGATGGCATTCTGTAGTTTCTCTTTTTGATAAGAATTTCTGTAGTTCCTATTTTGGGGACCTAAAAAAATTAAATAAGTAGTGTAGGTAACTGCGACGAACTTGAATGAAACGCTAGCTCGTGGCCACAGAGTAGGTACACTATAACTCGTGGCACCGCTCGCTTCGCTCGCTAGGGTCGCGCGCGGTAGCGCACAGTTCTAACTTTTTTTTTGTTTCCGGGGTGCAAAATCCTCATGGATGTCCGCCGCCCTGAGGCGAGCGGCGGGGTCTGTCAGACTTTTATTGACTAAAAAGCACCTCGGTGTTCCATTTCACACCCACACTGGGGGTCGCGGGAACGTAGGATCCTTCCGCAACCCTCGACTGGTGCCGGCCCGCCACTGCGGGCCTCCTTGGGCACAGTTCTAATCTAACCTAACCCATTTGGTTGGAGTGCCCTAGCTTAGCTACGGTGATCAATTGTGAAAAATGAACAGCAATTTAAAAACACTAACATTTAGAAGCGCAATAAGTTTTTAGAGATCAGCACCCTAATTGCGTAACACACTATTACTGTCAATTTGAATCATTTTGAAGTTTATTGCTAATCCATTGCTTCAAATGTTCGAAAAATGTGTTTGCTTAGCAACGTAAATAACGCAATGAATGTTGTCAAACTTTCAAAATGAAACCCATTGCTACTGATAGTGTGTTACGCAATTGCCCTGCAGTTCAATATTTCTCTTTCCTAAAATCATAATTTGACTTAATACTTATATTTTTTTTATTACCATTACTGTGCATTTTTGCGAAGTTTCGCTAGTCAATCCAAAAATGGCGGATTAAGCTTTAGAAAAAAAATCGTCTATGTAAACTGTTATCTCTGTCACTCATACCATATGAAAGTCTCTTTCTAAACCTCGATGAACCTTAATATAAACTTTCGGGTACAAATCTTCAAAATAGATCCTTCATTGTAGCAAAAGGTTCCGTAGACTATGTAGGCGAAGTGACAGGCAGACAGCAGCGTTTGAATAAATAGTATTATTGCTTATCAATTTCTATTCATGACAGCTCTAACAATCAAACGTTAACTTAATTGATTGACTGACAGACAACACACAGCACCCTCTGTAGATAATGGGAAGTTACTGAGTCTTAAGGAATATATTTATTATAATAGCTACGCCCCGCAGTTTCACCCGCGTAAATGTCGATTCCGTGAGAATATCGGGATAAAAAGTATCCTATGTGTTATTCTG
Source organism: Hydraecia micacea (assembly GCA_914767645.1). Taxonomy (NCBI): domain Eukaryota; kingdom Metazoa; phylum Arthropoda; class Insecta; order Lepidoptera; family Noctuidae; genus Hydraecia; species Hydraecia micacea. The sequence goes on from OU611804.1 coordinate 4,980,462, forward strand.
ATGTATAAGCTATATCACTGTAAAGTTTCATCAAAATCCGTTCATTAGTTTTTGCGTGAAAGAGTAACAAACATCCTCACAAACTTTCGCATTTATAATATTAGTAGGATAGGATTAGTAGGAAGTAGGATTAACTTTATTATACATACACCAAGTTAGGATACTATATTTTTATTTTAATAGAAAGAAATATGAATTATTTAGGGTTGATTTTTCCAACGCCAGATAATCAGATAATTTTATCCGACGAAAAATTTCGAATTTTTGATATTTTTTCCATACATTATCTGTCAGAAATCAATTTTATTCCACGAATAAAAAATATCTGTCGATTGAAAAATCGGCCCTTACACAAATAAACCTCCAGAATATTATGTACTTTAATTTTAAAAAATCATACTCTACAAAACATACAATAGGCGGCCTTAAATATCGCTTACTGCGATCTCTTCAGGTGATCCAGTGAATCAAATCAAATCAAAAGTCATTTATTCAAACTAGGCTGAGAATCAGCACTTTTCGAACGTCAAAATTACATAAGACAGTCCCCCAAAACGCCAGCCCTTCGCCACTTCCTAGTGCTTTCGCTGTGGAGAAGAAATGGCGGAACAAACTCCCCAGCAGCACAGCTGTCTGTTCAGTTAGAAAATAATTTGATTTTATACAACACTATGTATGAAAAGTAATTAACGTTAACACAGGACATTAAATTACATTATTTGCCATAGGTTAGCTAGCCACGCCAATATACCAACAAATACAATAAACACTATATGTACTCAAGCAAAAAAAATAAAAATACCTAATAATAATTAAAAATGTAAACAAGAAAAAAAAAAAACTTAGGTAGGTACTACCTAAATAATAGCCTCCAGGTATAAAGGGCGTGACAGCTTACATATTTATGCAATGCTGGGTTGTGTTTACATAGCTGTCACTTGAAGTCACAAATGATAAACTAGGACCATCTAAGCAAAATAAATAAAATAAATAAACAAGGTATTACTAATAACAACAATAAAACCATGGTCAGCAAGACGACCAGTCACCACAAGCAGCACCCGTTCACGAGCATAACGCAAAGATCAGCCATTACCCCCCTCGCCATATTTGAGGGAAGGAGGCAACCCGACCCCCGACGCTACCGCAAGCAGTGACATCTAAGGGAGCATGACGAACTTGCTGCCGGTTGCTCAAGCAAGAATAATATTATCAATCGTAGAGGTCGCTAGCTAACCACATATTGCAATCAACTCATTAAAAAACATTGAAATGAGTAGATTATGTCAATAATAAATTAAAATAAAATTAAACTGAATTGACTAAAACTGTCTACTAAAAAAAAAAAAAACAATTATATGAATTCATATAACCTGTCAGTAAGCTAATTCTGGAGAAAGAACATAAAAATTGTCTTGATTTGATCAGGGCGACCAACTATTCTTATCGTTTAAGTAGTAGTTGATGGAATAGTATGCTTTTGAACAAAGGTTGGATTTTACTTGAGATTTAAACGTATTAAAAGGCAAATCTAGCAAAGAAGAAGGTAGCTTGTTATAAAAGGTTATACCAAGCCCAACAAATGAGTTATGAACCTTATGAAGCCGGTGAAACGCCGGAGCACGTAGTTTGTCCTTATTTCTAGTGTTAACATTGTGAATATCACTGTTTTTAGTGTACAAGTGTATATTTTGCCTAATATATAAGATGTTGGCAAAGATGAACTGTGATGCAACCGTGAGAATACCAATAGATATCTTTAAAAAAATCTCTTAGAGAAAATCTGGCACCTAGCTGGTAAATTGCTCGAACAGCTCGTTTTTGCAGGACAAATATATTTTGTATATCAGCGGCTTTACCCCACAGCAGAATACCGTAGGACATAACGCTGTGAAAATAACTAAAATAGACTAAACGAGCTGTATCAACCTCAGTGTATTGTCTTACTTTCCTGACGGCGTAGGCAGCCGAACTTAGCCTTCCTGCTAGGCTTGATATATGTGGTCCCCACTGAAGTTTGGCATCTACTGTTATTCCCAGAAAAACTGCCGAGCCCACAGTTTCAAGCACCTCTTTATCTAAGACGATGTGATTTTCTGGACATATAAAAGGAACCAAAAAAAAAATTGAAAAAGTTTTTTTTTATCAAAGAAAGGGTTGATGAAAAGTAAAGTGCCTGCCTGGGTTCGAACTCACGACCGACAACTCGTAAGTCGGGGCCTTTACCACTGGACCACCACTGCTTTCACTATACGTACACCTCTGTCTAACCTTTCAAGGATTACAGGCGTAGCATTATGGTATTTTAAAGTCCTCCAGACCGTATTTCGGCCACGGCGGCCAATCTCAACAGAGACTAGCCTTCGGCGCGGGAGAAATTATAGTGCACAAGTGTGCGCGCGCGCGCAGACACCGGTGCACTCCCTCTTCCCTCACTCTCATAGTCCGATGGGACGGCAATCCGACACGACCGGAGAGAGATCAGGCGCAAGCTTTTCGAAGCACGGGGGTATCACACCGCCAACTTCCAAACTCCGGGCTGTTACTAAGAAATTGGAAAAACTCAATAACACTTTACCCAACCCGGGAATCGAACCCTGGACCCCACGCTCAGCAGTCGCGCTTGCGACCACGAACGAGACCAACGGGGCAGTTAAGCGAGGGGGGGGGGTATGATAGCATTTTATGTAACCGTCCTAGACCGTGAGTAGGTATACTAGTTAGATTATCACCATGGCGATCGATATATTGAACGTAATATCAGAGGCAGACTGATAAGGAAAACAGCGCAAACACTTGTTATTATTTGCAATAATATTACCTATGCTGATTTATTTATTTTAATTACTAGCTTTTGCCTGTGGATTCGCCCGCGTAGAGCGAGCCTACTACCGGGGTTAAAAGTAGCCTGTGTTAATTCAAATAAATATCCATATAAGTAAATAATATCAAAATTCTGCTCTAAATTAAAATTAAATTAAAAATAAAATTAAAATTAATTGCTTATTATTTTTTATAAACAACTTTTTAATCCTGCAACCTAATTACGTAACACACTATCAATTTCAATCTTAATATTTTTTAAGGATATTGCTAAATGATTGCTTGCTATGATCGAAGAATTTTTTTGCTCAACAACGTACAAAACGCAATGAATTTTGTTCAACTGTCAAAATTAAAGCCATTGCTACTGAAAGTGAGTTACGCAATCACCCCGCAGGTTTTATACTAAGTATCTGTGTGCCAAATTTCAGCCGTTTTTGCGTGATTGAGTAACAAATAACAACCAAATATATACAAACTTTCCTATTTATAATATTAGTAGAATGATTGTAGATACTACATATAAAAGTATACTTTTTCACGTATTTTTTTTTTTTCATTTTTGAGGATAATATGCATTTATATGAAAAAATAAGTATAATAAAAATAAAATAAGTCAACAGGAACAGTGCCCAAAAGGCTGGCATATTATTATTATTTTAAATGTTACCTTATATTATGTAAATATTTAAAGATACAATAAGTATGCCGATTATAAATAATAAAATAAAATTTGACACTTTTTAATGAAAAGTGTAGGTATTTGAAAAATTAAAAAATTATATCCGGAACTGGGTCCAAGCTACTGCTGTTCAGGGGGTCCAAATTCCCAGGGTTTGAAACACCTATTTGATCCACACAGAGGTCAAGTTCTCGAAAAAAAAATTAAACACCTCTATACCCTGTGAGAAACTTTTCCCTTAGCTTGTTTTCATATTTTTATCAGAAATAAAATCTTATTTCATGAAAACATCAAATTAAACATTAAAAGAAACATGACATTATATTTGTCATTCAACGCATTAGGTATAAAATAAATATGTAAACAACCCATTCAACACTAAATACACAAAAAAAAATTTGGCTCGAAAAACGACCTCGCCTCAGCAACATCATATCTAATACAGATATCAAAAATATATGCGAAACATTATTGTCATAATCCGTATGACAAATAAATAATCAAGCAACAAAAATATAAAGACCGCACTGATAATGTTTACAAAGCCAGTCGAGAAACGCGCGTGGCTGAATAAGCACGTTCCTTTGCGCGCAAAACAAAAATACCATAATGCATTCGCGCCATTTTTACAAGTGACCCGTCAAAAATATGTAAAACTTTTTCTATGTGAAAATTCGCTCCAATTTTCGTAATTTGATTTGAAAAGTGATAGTGTGTGTTATCGATTTGTTGTGTTGTGTTGTTCAACAAGTTGGATCCCTGCCAAATTCGTTTGACACCTCAATGTTTGTATACAGACTATTTTGGTACTTATATTTGTGTTTTTTGTGAAGAATTTGGCATGCATGTTTTCGATTGCGTACTTTTCCTACTGAGTTTAGGAGTAATGCTTATTAGATTACAGATTTATAAATAGGTCAACAGATAAATATATTATGATAGAATCAGCTGCTGGCGCGTCGTTGAAATCAATTTGTTACTTATTCATGCATTTAAAACATAGAATGGCGATTTGTCCTTGATTTTTCTTTTACACTTTTTTTTTAAACGATTGTAATATTTATTGAGAGTGACTGGGTGACAATGTTTAGCAACTAGTAAACAACATTGTTTACGAGTTTAGTGTAGCCGTCAACAGCGGTCGACGCGTCGGCGGCTGCCGAAGACAACGTGCCGCTAGTATATTTGAGTACGGTGTTCAACTGCACTAGCGGCACATTTGGTCGTCGACGAGTGTTGACGGCAGCCGCGGACGCGTCGACTTCGACGAGTGTTGACGGCAGCCGCGGACGAGTCGACGTCGGTCGTCGACGAGTGTTGACGGCAGCCGCTGACGCGTCGACGGCGGTCGTCGACGAGTGTCGACGGCTACAGTTGCCTCTGCCGTTAATTTGTATGAGCACTTAGATAGTAACGAGAGCTAAATTAGATTACCTACACGAAAAGCGCAGTAATAAAGGAAAATAAATAAAATAATTCAAGGTACCTAAATACGGCTCAAAACGTACCTATGTTCTACATTACGATAATGATGTTAATAAAATGAGTATTTTACATAACATTAGCCTACATGAATGCGTATTTTTAATAGTCATTGTTATGCAAATTAGTCACAGTTTCACATAAAACAGTTTATTTAATGACAAACAAACAAATGACTCAAAGGCAGACGTATTATTAATAATTTTTATTCTTATAATTTAAATTTTATTTAAATTATTTAATTAATAATTTTTTTAAATATTTATTGTGATTAAAATTTTAATTGTATTTCAAATTTACAACATAATAATGATCTTAAATGGATTGAAATACGAGTAAATGATTTTTGAATTTGAATTACTAGCAGCGCCCCACGGTTTTACTCCCATAAGTTTCGATCCCATGGGAATATTGAGATAAAAGTATCCTATGTGTTAATTCTAGTTATAAACTATCTGTGTGGTAAATTTCATCCAAATCGGTTCAGTAGTTTTTGCGTGAAAGAGTAACAAACATCCATCCATACATCCTCACAAACTTTCGCGCTTATTTACTTCCAAATAAAAAAATAAATTTGCAAATCGGATTAAAAATGACGGAGTTATGAACTTATGAGGTAAAAAACATAAAAAAATAATAATATTCAACCGAAACCGAATTGATAACCTCCTCCTTTTTTTTTTAGTCGGTTAAAAATAATAAATGTTATTTATTTCTGTAAATTATGCTTTTAAACGTCAAAAATATTGCCAATTCGATGAGAGTCATTGCGCCTGAGATAGGTCTACGCGGAGCCTACGCGGCTGCTACGCGGGGCCTACGTGGGGTCTACGTAGCGTCAACGAAACGTTTAGCCCTACGCTGATGCGTAGGGACCCTAATGCTCATATTTCACATAATCTTTGTAATTAATATAGTGGATGATGGAACATGATACTTTCAAGATAATACTGTATCATATCGCAGCCGTTTTTTGTACAGACGCTAGCACATCAAGGTACTACAATCTGTCAAATTTCTTTTATAGATTTTCAACTTTATTGCTAAAGTATAAGGTTCAAAGTTGATTGGAAAAATTTGACAGTTTCGGGTAGCTTGATGTGCTGGCGTCTGTACTTCCAGGTAGTATTATATCTGCAGTCTAGTAAACAAGGTTACCAGTTCGGAATTCCTTCCTAGTACAGACGCCAGCACATCAAGCTACTAAGTACAATCTGTCAGATTTCTTTAATAGATTTTCAACTTTATCGCTATAACATAAGGCTCAAAGTTGATTGGGAAAATTTGACAGTTTCGGGTGGCTTGATATGCTGGCGTGTGTACAAAAGCGATGTAGGGCTAATTGCGTAACAGTAACACGCTGAATTCTGACTAAGTTCAGGAGTTGAGCTACACGATTTTATTTATTTATTTATTATTCACAAAATCCACAGCTCTCTCTTAATTTTTTTTTTTTTGATGGGAAATCATATCTAATGACTCCTCCCGCTCTGGGTGGAGCGGAAGGGAGTGTCATTACTGACTAAAACCCACCCGTGTTCCTTCCTTAGCCCTTTGTTCCGGGGCAGCGGTAACCCTTTCGGACGATCCCGCTACCCCGGCAGGCTTCGGCTCTAGCGGGCCCCTTCCTTTATGCTGACATCTCTTTGAGGCGCGCGTGGAACACATACGCGCCGTCCGGCACGGGCCTGGTCCTGATCGGACGGAGATCCCATCAAATCTATGTGGTTCCTCAAAAGATTATTTCAGACATCAATCTTCACATAATCTGACCAAGATTATGTCTGGGCTTTAAAAGAGACTATGAGTTTGTTTCGAGAAAAATCTCAAGTAAGAGTAGTCAGATAGGAAACGCCGACCTCATCTAGCTTATTTTTTTTATAATATGACTTGTAAACGTGATTCCGATAATAATATATCCTATTTACAGAATAAAAAAATACATTTCATTTCACTATCAGTAGCAAGGCTTTCATTTTGACAATTCAACAACATTAATTGCGTTATTTACGTTGTCGAGCAGATTTTTTTCGAACATAATTATGAAAGCAATGAATTAGCAATATCCTTAATAATTATTGAGATTGTGATTGATAATAGTGTGTTACGTAATAAGAGAGCTGGTAATTTGTTATTTATTAAAATGAATAGGTAATGGTGATAAACTGATAACATAAAAAGTTTGTGCGAACTGGATTTTAATGATAAAGAGATTAAATTATAAGCGGCTTAGATGAATGATAAGATGATCATCAAGGTCTTTAGATTATTTATTCTGTCTTCTTCTTTAAATGCTATATTTTCACTACTAACACTCTAGTAATAAGTTATAATATTGTTTACTAAGACGCTGAATCATTGTACTCCGAAAATAGATAATATTATTATTATTATATGTATATTATTAACAGGGTGAAATTGAAAACATGCGACAAATCGAAATGGGAGATTGTACTCATCATTATGAACAACTTTTACTATGGGACCAAACCTGAAATCGCGAAAAAAAATCAGCTATTCCCTACATTTATGTTCGCATAACTCATCAAAATGTAGGAAACAGCCGATTCTTTTTTCGCGATTTCATAGACATTGTGAAAACAAAGGCTTATCAGTCGATTCGCACGAATTTTCTCGCCCGAAACGGGCGAATCGCCACTTTTAAATATTATTATTATTTGTAAGTACAGACGCCAGCACATCAAGCTACCCGAAACTGTCAAATCCCAATCAACGTTGAACCTTATACTTTGGCGATAAAGTTGAAAATCTATTAAAGAAATGTGACAGATTGTAGTAGCTTGATGTGCTGCCTGCTGGCGTCTGTACATCATACTTATTTCTTTAAATTCATTCATTCATTTTTGCGATATCTTCACCGCAAATAAACGTATTTTCTTTCTTTCTTTCTTGTCCGTTTATTGCGAGTAAATTCGTGCGAATCGATGCCAGAACAAATCTCAATATTATGTTGTAATGTCTGAAGCAGCTCTACATTTTTTACACATAAATCAGTACCTAGGTTTATTTATTTTAATTACTTAATTAAATAAATTATGACAATTACGGTGTAAAGGCGTGTTTAGAGAAAATAATGTCAGGGTTAAAGAGTCACGGAATTGCTGAGTTTATTATTATAATATCATTCTAGCGTTCGCTGGATATTCCATAAGGATTATAAAACTATGCTTATAATAACGAGAGCACAGAGTGGTAGCTCCACGGATAGCTCAGTGGAAAAGACCCTGATTTACGAGTTGCGCGTCGGAGGTTCGGACTAGACGTGTGCGCCGCGCCGATCCGCCGCCGCCGCCGACCGCGCCGGTCGGCGCGGTCGGCGTGAAATTGGCGCGAGTTCTAAATGTTTTAGAACTTACAGATTTAGGAATCCCTACAACATCATCACTCACACTATTCTGTACTGAATATCTGACTTTCGAACATAGACATGTCAAGTACCTACCGACCGTTACACCATTCATATTCCATATATCCATACCATAAATTAGAAAAGAAAATCATCGATATGAAGTTGGTGTAACTTAAGCTTTAAGCGAAGACATCCCGGACGTCAGCCTGTAAGAGATTAGGATGGCTCTGAAGCAGCTCAAAAACAACAAGGCGCCGGGTGATGACGGAATTACGGCCAAGCTCCTGAAGGCCGGCGGAAAACCCGTTCTTAAGGCCTTCAGAAGCCGTTTGGTTCCGTCATACTCGAGGGTAAAACACCACAGACATGGAACAGAGGTGTGGTGATACTTTTTCTTACAGGCCCAACCCACTTCTGAGCCAAGTCTACAAGCTGTTTTCAAGAGTCATCATGAACCGTCTCGCGCGCAGGTTTGACGACTTCCAGCCTCCCGAACAAGCCGGATTCCGTAAAGGCTTTAGCACCGTAAACCACATACATACGCTGCGACAGGTTATACAGAAGACCGAAGAGTATAACCAGCTTCTCTGCTTAGTGTTTGTGGACTACGAGAAAGCCTTGATTTGATCGAGACATGGGCTGTACTGCAATCTCTTCAACGGTGCCAGATCGACTATCGGTACATCGAGGTGCTGAAGTGTCTGTACGAAAACGCCAGTATGTCAGTCCGACTCCAGGACCAGATCTCGAAACCTATCCTTCTGCAGCGAAGTGTGAGACAGGGAGACGTTATCTCTCCGAAACTGTTCACCGCTGCACTGGAGGATGTCTTCAAGGTTCTGGACTGGAAAGGGGCTGGCATTAACATCAATGGCGAGTACATAACTCACCTTCGGTTTGCCGACGATATCATAGTCATGGCTGAGACTATGGAGGACCTCAGTACAATGCTCGATGACCTCAGTAGAGCCTCCGAAAGAGTAGGTCTGAAAATGAACATGGACAAAACGAAGGTCATGTCAAATGCCCATGTAACACCCACTCTCATGAAGATCGGAGATACTACATTCGATGTCGTGGACGAGTATATTTACCTAGGACAAACTGTCCAGTTAGGTAGGTCCAACTTTGAGAAAGAGATCAACCGTCGAATCCGACTCGGCTGGGCAGCGTTCGGGAAGCTACGCAATATCTTCTTGTCCTACATACCGCAGTGTCTCAAGACGAAAGTCTTTGACCAGTGCGTGTTGCCAGTGATGACATATGGCAATTAAACGTGGTCGCTCACAATGGGCCTTAATAGAAGGCTAAAAGTCACCCAAAGAGTAATGGAGAGGGCTATGCTTGGAGTTTACCTGCGTGATCGGATCAGAAATGAGGAAATCCGCAGGAAGACCAAGGTAACCGACATAGCCCGAAGAATTGCCAAATTTAAGTGGCAGTGGGCAGGGCACATTGCTCGCAGAACAGATGGCCGATGGGGCCGAAAGGTTCTGGAGAGGCGACCGCGTACCGGAAGACGTAGCGTTGGAAGGCCTTCCACAAGGTGGACCGACGACCTTGTGAAGGCCGCAAGAACTCGTTGGATACGAGAAGCACAAAAACGGTCGAAGTGGAGGTGCTTGGGGGAGGCCTATGTCCAGCAATGGACGTCTTTCGGCTGAAATGATGATGATGGACAAGAAGACATTGGAAAAGAATGCCTCAAATAATATTTAGTATCCTGTGATGCCACTGATTTAAAGGATGGGAACATTATTAAATACTGACAAGGTAGACGAGCAGCATTTCCGATGCTATAGAAATTAGTGAAGGTAATTTTATCTGTGCCTGCTACAAGCACGCCTAGCGAGCGGGTGTTTTCTGTTGCCGGTTTGACGGTGACGGCTAAAAGGTCCCGTACGGGTCGACAAAATTATTTTTGTTCACGACCATTACAGCCGTTGCAAGGCAGCCGTTAATTAAAAATAGTTTTATTTAGCTGTTTTTGTTGATTGTTGATTTATGTTTGTGATTTTTTAAATTACCTATATTAGATTTTTTTAATAAAAACTATTTTACAAGCTAGACAGTTTTAATAAAATTCTCCGCGCCGATTTCACGCCGTTTTCACGCCGCCGCCGCCGATTTTTGACCGGCGCCCGCCGCCGGAGATTTTAGAATCGGCGCACACGTCTAGTTCGGACCCAACGTCCACAACCCTTTTACTGGGTAATACGATACCCCTTGGTAAGACTGGTTGTCAGATTTACGGGCTTCTGACAACCCGTAACGACTTTCAAAGATCCATGAATGACAGCCGGCTGCCGGGACCAACGGCTTTACGAAGGGTCTTAGTATGAGAAGATGGTCACCCATCCACGGACCAACCGCGACAAGCGTAGCTCAACCTGACCGATCTACCCGTGCGGCTGTTATTACTTAGCCACAAGCCCTTCGAGTAGATTATGTCAATAGTAAATTAAAATAAAATTAAACCGAATTGAAGTAAACAGTCAAAGAAAAAAACAAAAATATGAACTCATATAACCTGTCAGTAAGCTAATTCTGGAGAAAGAACATAAACATTGTCTTGAGGTAAGGGGGCATCCATTACGTGAGGCGTTTAGGGGTCAAGCCGATTCTCATTCAATCTCACGTGGGGGAGAGTGGGGGTCCTGGCAAGTATCACGTAATTATTTTTTCCGCTAGAAACAGTGTAAAATTGCGAGAAAACTGGGCTGAATTGAGTCTTAACTAGTCTTAAATAAAAATAAAAAATAAAAAAAATGGTTTTTTTTTATTTGTAAATTCAACGCAATGAAGCGTAGATTAACGTATTTACACTGCAAATACGCTTTTTGAACAATCTCACGTGAGATTAGAGGGAGAGGGGAGGGGTCGAGCCAAATCTCACGATATCTCACTAAAGCGAAAGGGGGGATCCAAGAATCGCCAAAATCACCTCACGTATGTGTGTACGCCCCTAATCTGTGTCCCAGTAGTGGGAAAGTTATTGGCTAATTATTATGCTGTGTTATAGTATTGGGTTATCAGTTATTGCACTATGAAGTTTTAAATCAAAACAGCAAACATTAGTAGACAGTTGATTGATTATTATTATGATTAGAAGTAATGATGCTCTTTTGGTTCAATGGTAGCAAACACAACTGCTAAGCATGGGGCCTTGATTTCGGTGTCCGGGTATAGTGTTTTACAAAAAAAAAAAATATAAAAAATAGTGTTTTTTATAAAAAAAAAAAAAAAAAAAAAACTTGTTGGCAGGCATCGTAGGCTCATAGCGTGTTAGTATTTTAGTTTTTTTTTTAGTTTAGGTAGGTGTAGTAGTTTTAGGGTAGGTTGAAGTTTTTGTTTATGATAGCTTTTTACGATAAATATATATACGGTACCTATAACAACAAAACATTTATTTTTTGTATGTCTGTTTGTCCCGGCTAATCTCCGAAACGGCTGGACCGATTTTGATGAAATTTTGTACTTTTTATCTAGGTACATACTCTAACTTAGACTAACGAGATAACTAGTAAAATGTGAATGTAAAGTCAGGAAAAGTTAATTATTAAGCAAATTGACACACTGACGTACTTAGTGAGTAATTTGCATCACAATTAATTTTCCGTATTATATCCATGTCATAAACTGTCAAAGATTGACAGCTGTTGTGATACTAGATTAGATATACCACGTAGAAATAACACAATTGGTAATCAGTTTGATATACTGGACAGGTCCATTCAATCTGTGTGGTTGTTTTCTCAAAAGACCATTTCAGACACCAATCTACATGGTCTTCACATGATCTGACCAAGATTATGAAGAACGAAACAAAACATCCGCGGAAAGAAATTCAGAGGTCAGCCTCTCCTTTAAAAGAGACTGTGACCTCTGAGTTTTCGGCCGTTCATCTCAGCGTAATCAGATAAGAAACGCCGACTTAGTTTTAAAATTACGATTGACGTGTAAAAGTGTTTGTGCAAACTTACTTATACAATGAAAAGAAAGATAAGAAAAGAAAGATAAATATTTTATTTTGGACACGCACAGGAAATACAAATAGAAAAAAAAAACAATAAATAATGATGGGCGTTATGGCCGGTATGTCCAATAAAAACGACATACATCAAATGAAAGTTTATCATCATTCATAAGCATCAATTTTCATTATGAGCAGAAGGCTGTGAAGTGAAATACCAGGTTAAAGAGATATCAGACCTGCAAGTTAACATGTAAACGTATTAGTTTATGACGCTAAGGTTCACTGTAGTTCTCAATAATATTAGTTATTGACTCATAACATTGAGGGGGCTTATGGCTAAGTAATAACAGCCGCACGGGTCGATCGATCAGGTTAAGCTGCACTTGCCGCGGTTGGTCCTTGTATGGGTGACCATTTTTACATACCAAGACCCCTCCGTGCCTCGGAAAGCACGTTAAGCCGTTGGTCCCGGCTGTCATTCGTGGATCTCATTTAGATAGATAGATAAAACGTTTATTCAGTGCAACAAAAGACACAATACAGGCATTAAAAAAACATCAAAAAAGATGAGAAAAAAAACAAAGATTATAAAGATAAATTGACCCATAGACACCTCACATGACATTTATAACGGTCGATCACTACTGGGCGGTGTGTGTCCCATGGTTGCACCAAATGGGAGTCCAGCTCAGCATATGCCAGGTACAATACCTGACGCTGGTATTCCGCTGCATCCCGTTAGTGACACACGGATGTCGAGAAGACACATCTGAGCCCTCATTTGAACCCTATTGGTTATCAGGCCAGGTTCCATACAAAAATGCCCATCATTCTTTCCCCGAATATACTTTACAACACTACTTACCTCTTTAGGGGATACAGTGATATAATGTAGTCGGCTAAATGAATACAAAAGTCGATTCAATTTTATCTGTCACTGCCGTAACAGGTACTGATCATCATCTGCATCATCTGCCTAGCCTTTTCCCAACTATGTTGGGGTCGGCTTCCAGTCTAACCGGATGCAGCTGAATACCAGTATTTTACATGGAGCGACTGCCTATCTGACCTCCACAACCCAGTTACTGGGTAATACGATACCCCTTGGTAAGACTGGTTGTCAGACTTTCGGGCTTCTGACTACCCGTAACGACTGTCAAAGATCCACGAATGACAGCCGGGACCAACGGCTTAACGTGCTTTCCGAGGCACGGAGGGGTCTCAGTATGTAAAGATGGTCACCCATCCACAGACCAACCGCGGCAAGCGTAGCTTAACCTGATCGATCGACCTGTGCGGCTGTTATTATTTAGCCACGGACCCCTCATTTTATAGGTACTGATATTGAACTTAAATCCTGTTATCATTGCTAACTGAGATAACAATATTTAAGCAAATATATACGATTTGCAAGCATTATCAGTAATTAATAAATCTATGAAACATTATAGATACGTTATCAAAATAATAATTAAGTACGTATAGCAATATATTTTATATTATTTTATTTTTATATTTTTAAATGTTTTTTTTTTTTTTTTTTATATTCTAATATTTAAAAATATAATTGACACCTATGTATTTAGATGAATAAAAGAGATCGAAGTATAGCAATATCAGCCTATAATGTTCCCACTGCAGGGACACATGCCTCCTCTTAGTGAGAGGGAGTGGGCCGTAATCCACCACGTGGGCCCAGTAGATGTCACAAGTCTTCGAATTTTTGGTTCTAGGACATGCCAGTTTCCTCACGATGTTTTCCTTCACAGTTTTGAGAGCAGTGGTGATGAAATTCAATACATAAAGTAAAATGCCTGTCTGGGTTCGAACCTACGACCTACAACTCGTAAGTCGGGACCGATATCACTGGGCCACCACTGCTCCCAGTTTTTAATTGATTTATTCTTCGTTCGTCCCGAAGTTTTGTTCCACTTTCCAAAAAAACACCTGCACCCTAATTGTGTAACACACTATTACTCTCAGTTTGAATCATTTTGAAGTATATTGCTAATCCATTGCTCCTTATGTACGAAAAGTGTGTCTGCTCAACAACGTAAATAACGCAATGCATGTTGTTGAACTGTCAAAATGAAACCCATTGCTACTGATAGTGTGTTACGCAATTACCCTGCTGGTTCGTCCCAAACAATATGCTTCCTTCGTCCCAAAATATATTTTTTTATTAATTATTACCGCTTCGTCCTATTTTATATTCCTTTTACGGCCCATATTTTTTTTGTATATGCCAAACTTACTTTTTTGTACAATCGGCAACAAAAGTGTTACGTATTATAACTACAAAGCTATTATTTGGCTGTAAACTGTTGAACTTCGTGTCTTGTTCGTGACAGTCGCGTGTAGCAGGAACGTTATTTATTAATAAACACGTGCATTTCATATGCAACGCAATAGCTATTGGCATAATGTATAGAAAATATGTTATGAACTGCGCAAGTATGAAACCTACGCACAGCCAAGGGCTAAAAGAATATTTATGAGACTTTTAAGGTGAGCCTGAATTCCTGGGTTCGATTTCCAAGTCTGATCATCTGTTATTGGATTTTTCTATGAGGAAATTCTCAGTAGCAAGGCCAGTGTGTGATAGGCCTGCCCCCTATTAGGTACCTACCTAATGTACAGACGCCAGCACATCAAGCTATCCGTAACTGTCAAATTTTCCCAATCAACTTTGAACCTTATGCCTTAGCGATAAAGTTGAAAATCTATTAAATACATTTGACAGATTTACCTTGATGTGCTAGCGTCTGTACTATCTAGTAAATTTACGTCTATGTATACACTTGCTTGCAGCGCTCGGCCGCTATAAGTAGGTAACGCTTGCTAACGGATGTGGTCCTCGTGTACACGGGATTTTGTTTTCGAATTGGGCAGATGTAATTAGTCGATGGTACCTACCTACATGATTGTTGACCTTTGAAAAACGCTTTGTAAATTTTTTGTTCCAAAAAAAAAACAACCGACTTCCAAAAAAAACGTCTGTGCTCACTAGTTGCTTTAGTAGTTCCTTTGCAAAAGCTAAAGGAACTACTAACACTACAAAGTGAAAAATAACCTTAATTTCGGAAGTCGGTGTCGTTGGTGCCGCATTTTCATTTTATGACACCAACTTCCGAATTTAAAGTTATTTTTCACTTTGTAGTGTTTTTTTTTTTGGAAGTCGGTTGTTTTTTTTTTTTTGTAAAAAAGTTTTTATTTTTCACTTTTTAGTTGTACCTACCTTACACAAATTCATATAAGTAACACTACTTGCTACGTAAATATCAGTGACTGGAAGTTATTAAAACATCATAATTAAACTAAGTGGAAAAAAATCGTATTATTGAAGCTAACTCAAAAACTACCTAAGCAAAGTTAATAAAATTTATGTGGGACCACTCCTGAGGCACATTACCTTATCAACTAAAAAAAGAATTTTGCAAATCAGCTTATAAATAACGGAGTTGTGACGTAACAAACAAAAAAAAAAAACAACCGAATTGAGAGCCTCCTCGTTTTTTTTGATTACCATCCTGGTGGCCTACCATGATCCATTAAAAACGATTCAAAAACAAGATATTTCAGTTTAGGTTCCTAAACTGCATCGCTTGAGCTGCTCTATGGACGTCATGGTACCAAACAAGTATGAATGAAACCAAAACTTGCGACTCAGTTTGGGACAATCGCTGTCAGCAGTTGGCACGGCCTAAACTGAATCGTTAAACTGACGTCATGGTACGAATTAGCAGAACAGCTCAGTATCTTAGGTCCTAAAATGGATCGCGTTAAGAGCTTGTGGTAGGCCTCCTGGGTTATTTAAAAAAAAATACGTAGCCATAGCCAATTGTATGTACCTATTTTCCAGACTTGCCCTAATTCTGTAGCGCGTTGTATACTAAAACAACGTCATTTTACTAACCATACATAATGTTAATATGGCGTAAACACAGACATAGATCTATGTCTGTGGGCGTAAATAAACGCATGCTGTATGTACTCGTACCTACTTATATAGTTAGTAATAAGGTTGATAAGAGTGACGGGAAACGTGCGCGACGGGGTGTATTGTTTGTATACTTATTTAGCAAACATACTTTTTATTGAGGGGCTCGTGGCTAAATAATAACAACCGCACAGGTCGCTCGAAGGTATTGATAATTACACTTAATTACTACGTATATACATACATACATACATACTTAATCCTAACACAGCGGGCTATGCTGGCGCCGCTGCTGCGGCTGCTGAGACCCTCAAGCGGCGCAAATACTGTAAACCTTATGGGCAACTACAGCTTTGAGCCGTTTGGGGTCGAAACGCTCGGGTCATGGGGCCCGAGCGCGCGTCTCCTTTTTAAGGAAATTTCTCGCCGGCTGGTCGATACTTCACGTGACCAGAGGGCTGGGTCGTTCTTTAGTCAAAGAATTAGCATTGCCATTCAACGTGGCAATGCTGCCAGTCATCTGGGCACGTTTCCGGATGACAGCGATGCGGACGAGTACTTCGACGCCTAAGGGTCCTTTGTTTTTTTTTATTTGTATAGTAGGTTAGTTAGTCTTTTATTTTAGTATCTAGTGTATATAGTTACATTGTAATTATAGTTAATAAATGTATTGTTTGAATCTAGGTATATAAATAAAAATGAATACTTTGACCTTCATTACTACCTACAAGTATTTTCTACATCAGTGAGATCAGAAAGACCATGTGACGGATAGATGCATTCCATATAATTATACCTACCTAATATTCTATGAACTGCATATTAAATGCACTTTCTATGACTCACAAGAGGATGTTAAGATCATAATACAAGTTATACACACGGTCAAATAAAATTAGCTAGCGAAACTCTATCTAAACATGCTATAACAAAAAAAAAAGAAAATCTATATTGGGGTCAACGACTGCTGATAGTATTGTTACATGAAGTATGTAAGTTTAGAAAATCAGTTTATTTGTGTTTAGATGTCGATATCGATCGATACCCAACCCGTCTGAAGTATAAAGAAACAAAAACAGATATTTTACGAGGTATTCCACTCACAGGGAATATCGTCCAAGTGCGGTTCAAATCCACTGATTGGTTGACTTGGACGAAATACATCTATTTTCAGGTATTCCACTTAGGGCACTGATTTGAACCACACCTGGACGAACCGCACCTGAGCACTTCCACTAACCGCACTGAAACAAAATTTTGTAACGTGCGATTCGGTGGAACAGTTTAATGTTATTTTCAGCCTCCGCACTTGCAGGCAGTTTGTAGTGATCTCAGACCAACAAAAAAAGATAGACAGCGCGCCGCGAACATTAAAAGTGAAGCCACCTTTTTATCTATGTGTGTATTGAAGGGTTGCCATTTGTTAAATTTTTTCCCTATAATTTGGGGATATTTGTGTGGGTAGGAACTAGTATAATATTGTACGAGTATTGTTGAGTATGGTATAGTACCTCAATTGTTTAGATTTTAGAAGGACTTCTATTAAAAAAAAACAACTCATATTTTCAATCAACTTTATTACATATTATTATATTATTTATTTTTAATTTCATTATTAATTGGAAACCTAAAATATTAAATACATATAAAAGAAAATGGAAATATAACTCGAAGTAAGAAATCATATTTATATGTATACTTAGATTAATCGAATGGGGAAATTTTAAATCGTCTTATGGCAACTTCCGCACTTTATGTCACTGCTTTCGTTCGTTGAGGTTTTTTGTTCCAAGTAACCTAAAATTCATAGATAAATAATAAAGAAACGATGTTATTTCAAGTACTTATAAGTGAAAAGCGATTCCGTGAGACTTTTTGTGTGATTTTGCAACTTTTCACTACACAGGAAGGCATAATTATATTTTTTAAATCTATGTTATCTTGACGACGACTTGTGACAAACTAAGAGCAATGAGCATGGTTTTAGTGTAGGTGTGTGCGTGAGCGTGTATGTTTACTTGCAGGAGCACGGTTTTATGGCTTCACTTTTGATGTTTGCGGCGCGCTGTCTATCTTTTTTTGTTGGTCTGAGGTAGTGATATGCCGTATGTATTCTTTGTTCAGAACTTTACCAACATATCGATACTATTATATTAGCAAGTTCCTATAACTTTAAACCAGTAGAACTCCTTTCGAAGAGCTCGTGCGGGGAAGTCCATTTTTTTTTGCCAACATACCTATTTCTGCAGCCAACGCAACGTAGCTGTGTTAGAAAAAAAAGAAAAAATACGTTTATTTGCGATAAATATGAAGTAGACAAATAACACAAACACAAAAAAGAGGGGAAAATATGCATCACATCCATGCAAGACGGTCATCGCTCAGCATAATGCTACGGTTGTCCGGTTTGAGTGGTATGGGCGTCTGCTTTAGCAACACAACTGCGATGCCTCTGGTATTGCTGCAGCTTGTTTTTCTTTTTTCTTGTTTTGGTCTGTGCTAAATAAATATATTTCTTTCTTTCTTTCAATAGAATATTTAGGGACGGGTATGGGGTTGTAATCAGTCTCTCCCATAAGCAATTGGAAATATTGGAATGCTGAAAAATCCATACTAATTATACTTAAATGTGAAAGTCATGCCTTTAACGGCTAAACAGATTTGGAATAAATATTGTAGGTACAAAGAAAGACCATGTCCTGTGGGATAATTGTTGCAATGGCTTTCATTTTGACAGTTCAACAACATTCATTGCGTTATTTAAGTACGTTGTTGAGCAGACAAATTTTTCGAACATATGAAACAATGTCCTTCAAAATAATCCAGATAGTGATTGAATTAGGGTGCTGGGTTAGGTTAGGACACAGAACTCGGTAGCAAATTCCCGTGGGATAATTTCCAACAATCACGCAGGCGAAGCCATGGAAAAAAGCTAGTTGCTTATGTCATTGTATTGTTTTAAATTCCTCGTAATATTTTGCCATCACACATCCCGCTATGGAAACACGTCATGACTAATACACGAAAAAGATTAAGAACTCTTTTTGTAATGTGATCTCTTTTGACGTACCTACTCGTAGTATCCTGTTATTATATGGATTTGTATTTAATCATAAGTAGGTTCCATGGCTGTAATTAGTTTTCTATCGATATAGTCTTCTGACTATATCGATAGGGAACAATCTCTAATGCCATATGCCATGGAACCAAGGGGTATGAAAATTACCCATGGACCCGGTAATGGGTCGACCCACAGGGACCACGGGTAACGAGTGATATTTTGCCATCACAATTCACAAATCCCGCTAACGGAAACACATGCGCACAGATAATATAATACTCTACATGCGATTAAAAATAGGTAGACCGTATCACAATATACGAAAACAAAAATATTCTGGCTCAAGATTTTTAAATGGTATTAAAATTATTTGAAGTTCGAACAAGGTCAGAGGAAAAGTTTTGTCTCTCCGTTTTGCCTCTTGAATAACTTGATGAGTGTCATTGACAGACACACGAGCATTGATCAAAATGCACGCTTGCTCACTGCGTGTAGGCGGCTTCAGATAACAAAATCCAGTGTTTTTACATAAATCTATACCTAGCAAAACAATCTACACAAACACATACATAATACATAAAGTCTTCAAATCCTTGTTATTTCCATTTACACGAATATCAACTTTATCTAAGTGCACAATAAGTTGATTTCAGAATGACTAGTACTATAAAACGTCATAAAAATGTTTGAAGTAGTAGCGCAAACTGAACTTTATGTATGGGTAACATAAACTTGTTTTTCCAAAAACACATTTGTTTACATGTTTGGAAATTACAATCTACATCGCGAACGCAGTATACATACATACACATAAATAAAATTGAAGTGTCTGTTTGTAATATCAAAATAACAGCTTTTTATTAAATGCATAGTATATACAAAGTATATACGGTACTTGTGACAAAAAAACAATTTTTAACATTTTTATCTGTCTGTCTGTTTGTTTCGGCTAAGTAATCTCCGAAACGACTGGACCGATTTTGACGGAACTTTCACTGACAGATAGCCGATGTATTAATGAGTAACTTAGGCTACTTTTATAATTATATAATTTTAGAAAGAGGATTATGTTTCCGTGCAAAATAATGAAAACCCATGAAATCACTTCTGCCTCCCCTTTCAGGTAGTACCAGCGAGGTGTGATGTACAGACGCCAGCACATCAAGCTACCCGAAACTGTCAAATTTTCCCAATCAACTTTGAACGTTATGCTTTAGCGATAAAGTTGAAAATCTATTAAAGAAATTTGACAGATTGAAGTAGCTTGATGTCTGTACACACTTATGTCATGAGCTCAAATGAAACATTGTATATAAATGAGTACACGATAACTTATGTTAAATGCATGACGCTACTCTGCGGTTAAAACAATAGGTTTATTGTCAATCTGTAGAATATTATACCTAGAAAACTATGAGTTTACACGTTTTGTCGCTAATTTGAGAGAGAATAAAGAAACTGTATTGATTTCTGTACTGGTTTTTAACAATAAGTTTTTTTGTTACCTTCTTATTTCAAAGTATTAGTTACATACTCCCCTCTATTTTTTTTGGATGGGAAATCATCTAATGACTCCTCCCGCTCTGGGTGGAGCGGAAGGGAGTGTCAGACTCTTACTGACTAAAACCACAGATTACTGAATAGTTACTTAACACCCGTGTTCCTTCCTTAGCCCTTTATGTTCCGGGGCAGCGGTAACCCTTCCGGACGATCCCGCTACCCATACTACCCTTTACTAATTAATAAACGTATTATATCAGATGAATAGTTACACACCGACTTCTCTCTTTCAGTCGTCAGTAATTTGACTTTCGAAAGAAGAAGACAAAGCGTTGTGTAACTATACAGACGGTATACAACGTTTATTAGTAAGGGGATTCATGTACAACCCTTTCGCGCTAAATTTACCGCTGTCATTGAATGCGTAGAATGGAACGGCGCGGCTGCAAATAATGATTTTTTTTTAAGGCAAGCCGGGGCACTAGGCACTTGCCCAGAGTGCCCAATAGATAAGGGGAGGTGGCCTAGGTGTGACCATTCACACCGGAACACAGAAACACCGTTTGTGTGTAAATGGACGGGTTCTTTCACAAATAGGAATCGAACCTAGAACCTAAAGATCATGGCTACCTACTGGGCAGGTAAAGCTTGTATCCAACAATATAATTAAAAGCATATTTTTATGTCGTTAGGGTGTAATTCGACCTGCGATCAAGCGGGCTGTGATATGTGTAATCAGCCTTATCTGATCATGTATAACATGGTTTAAGGATAAAATTAAGTACAGTCAGGCGACGAAATATAAAAATAAGTGAAATAACCAAAACTTTTATCTTTCTCGATAAACGATGACGCTTGTCTAGAAGCAGTATTAAGGCGATTGGTACTTACACTGTACCGCATTACGCAGCGTAGTGGGTGAAACGGAGCCAAATTCTCCGCACGGAAGCGCGTTTTTATTGAATTTGTATGTAAAAAATCACGCGCGGGGGCGCGTTATCTGTGTCCCGACTCCCGCTGCGTAATGCGGTGCAGTGTGAGAATCGCCTTACACTTAAGGTTTGAAGACTCCCAGGAGGCCTACCACAAGCTCTTAACGCGATCCATTTTAGGACCTAAACTGAACTGTTCTTCTAATTCATACCATGACGTCAGTATAACGATTCAGTTTAGGCCGTGCCATCTGCTGACAGCGATTATCCCAAACTGATTCATACTTGTTTGGTACCATGACGTCCATAGAGCAGCTCAAGCGATGCAGTTTAGTTAGGAACCTAAACTGAAATGTCTTGTTTTTGAATCGTTATTAATTAGATCATGGTAGGGCACCTGGTGTCAGGGAACACAGACATCACTTTACAGTATACCACTTCACTTTCACGTTTATACCATTTCATGACTGACTGATCGACAGATTACGTAGTGCCTAAACCACTGACGATAGAACAGTGAAATTAGGAAGATACCTATTTGTTCCTTCTTTAGATGACTAAGAAAGGACTTTTCAAAACTCAACCTCAAAGCTTTCGGATGAAACTTACGGAGAGTTGAAGTCATAAGCAACTAAGTAATAATAGTTCTATGTAGGCTACAGTGGCGAAGGTACCATACAACTCGATTCCCACCGGCTTCTCTTCGAAAATTCAGAACATAACCACTCTATAGACAATTCATCATTGAAATTTTCTTTTGGCATTTTTTTTTTGCTCCGGCCTACCTCTTGTCATAAATTCACCCTTCGCCACTGGTAGGCAACCCCCTCTATTTTATCAGCGTATAATGATCCCACTGCTGGGACACAGGCCTCCTCTCTGTGAGAGGAAGCGGGCCATAATTCACCACGAATACTCAGCCAATAATGTTCCCATTGCGCGATGTCTACGTAATTTTTGGTTATGTCGGTTTCCTTTCGATGTTTTCCTTCACCGTTTTGAAAGCAGTGGTGATGAAATTATTTATACAAGGTAAAGTGCCTGCCTGGGGTGGAACCCATGACCTACGTCGGGGTCGTTAACTGGGCCACAACTGCTGAACCAGTGCGGGTTTATAGTAAATCATAGTGTATTTATTATTTTCTTTCCTGACTGTACATTTTCTATAGCCAGTTTTTACTACATCGCAGTGCTTTCTCCTTGTTGACAGTGGAATATCGTCTTTTATATATTCAATTCCTTTACTTTTTTAAGTGCGATTCTTAGTGGCAATTTTTCTAAGTATAACTATGTATTCAGTTTTATTTTGCATATATATGTTTCATGAAAGGTTTTAAATACAAACGGTTTCACATATTTTACTTAGGTACTACATGCAAAAAATCGTGAAAAAAAAAATCAGCTGTTCCCTCCATTTATGTTCGTATAACTCGCCAAAATGTAGAGAACAGCTGATTTTTTTTCGCGATTTCAGGTTTGGTCCCATAGTAAAAGTTGTTCATAATGACGAGTACAGTAGCCCCCTAGAATTACGGGATATAAAAAAAACACGTTGTATATTGCACTGGGTCCGCGTAGTGAATTACGACCCACTCCCTCTCACAGAGAGGAGGCCTGCGTCCCAGCAGTGGGTGGAGACGTTACAGGCTGATTACGTTAAAGCATAAACACTATGCTATGATTTTTATTTACTTGTATATTATAAAAATTTAAATTTTATTTGTGAATTGAATCTTTTGTAAACCAGCGGGGTAATTGCGTAACATACCTACTATCAGTAGGAATGGCTTTCATTTTGGCAGTTCAACATAATTCATTGCGTTATTTACGTTGTTGATTGAGCAGACAAACTTTTCAAACATTTATGAAGCAATGGATTGACAATATCCTTCAAAATTATTCAGATTGTTGTTATTGATATTGTGTTAAATTATGATGCTGTTGTTTTTCTTAATTGGTTGTATTTTGTTTATTGTGCAGTACAAGTTAGACATCAACACAAATTTATGGTCGCTCATAAGTATTGTTTGCCAAGGGAAGCATCGATAAGTACCTAACTTTTTTTAAGTTTTTGAAAGAATCGAACATTCGGGAAAAACCCTCTTTAATTTCAAAATGGTTTTGTTCGGATTTTAAAATTCATGGAAAAGAGACAGCCCCTCAAAACTTGTGTTGTGTTAAATCCCAAGGTTTGTAACAACGCGACCGAAATCGAAACATCGCGTTGTTGGGAGAAACCCGAATGCATATACAGCCCGACCCAACTGGGGTAGGACGGCGACCATTATCTTGAGAGCTTTTAAGCCGACTTTAAAAAAAGGAGGAGGTTCTCTCAGTTTGTCGGAATCTTTTTTTTTTTTTATGTATTTTCCCCGATTAGGTACTCGAGGATGGCTGGACCGATTTGAATTTATTTTTTTGTTCGATAGCGTATTCCGCGTCCCATTGTCATCAGGTCAGGATCTGATCTGATCCTGGATAAATCGAGGGAACTCCTCAAATATTATAGGCACATCTATAGCGATTTAGGATTTAGGTAAGTATTTTTTTGTTATGATGACAACTAAAAAGTGAAAAATAAAAGCTTTTTTTTACAAAAATAAACAACCGACTTCTGAAGAAGTGAAAAATAACCTCAATTTCGGAAGTCGGTGTTTTTGGTTTTCTATTTTTAATTTTTGCCACAAACTTCGAAATTAAAGTTATTTTTATGTTTACACTGGCGGTCAATGAAAACCAGCGCAGGGGCTCTGTATCGCATGGAGTCGTAGCATTATGCTGAGCGATGGCCGTTTTGCGTGGATGTGACGCATATTTACCCCTAACTTGTTATTTTTTGTGTCTGTGTTCTTTCTCTGCGTTATGTTTATTTACCGCAAATAAACGTAGGTATCTTTCTTTCTAAAAATAAGAAAAATCGCCACATGGAATTGACACTGTTGTATGCAACGATAGGTTGGTTTGTTTTTAAATTTCCAATTTATACAAATGTGTATCGCAGAAAAAAGGGAAAATGTTCGAGCTGATAGATTTTGATACAATCAGCGTCATTTCAGAGTAAGTTGTAGACCTATGAAATTTTAAGTAACTAGATTTTTGAAAGCGTGATCAAGACCACAATTATTGTACCACAATCAGTAAATCTCATGGTGTTAAGGGGGATACGCCCGGGAGGGTAGGTAGCCCTCGAAATTCAAATTTACTTTTGTTTTTTTGCCATTTTTGGGCCAGTGTCATATTTTATCTTGATTAAAATATTATTTGCGACCATTACAAATATGGCTTTACAGTACTTATTATAATCAGTAGAATTAGCAATACAACTCCTTGAGTTAGAGTTGCCCTAAGATTTCATGAAATAGTAATTCAATAGGGTAATATGAAGATAGAGGGATATATTGATGATCTTTATTATGATTATTTATTTATTGAGGATCTCCAACAAAGAATACACATATACAATAGAAATTTACAATAATAAAAAAGGTTCTTTTACGTGTGCTCCTTCAATTACAGGAGACCACAACATGCACATATAACTAGGTGTAAATTAATGTAATAACCCTTAATTATAATTCCATATTATAACTAAATATTTATTACGGCCGCGAATCATATTTAGATCAACATACAACTTGCACCCTAAGTGCGTAACAGTCATTCATAATCTGAATCGTTTCGAAGGACATTGCTAATCCATTGCTTCATATGTTCGAAAAAATTGTCTCTTCAACAACGTAAATGACGCAATGAATGTTGTTGAACTGTCAAAATGAAAGCCATTCCTACTGATAATAATCGACGCAATCACCCCGCTGGGGGATCGTAATTTTAAGAACGTTCACAGTCTGATCTGTCTCAATCTGTCAAAAATACCTCTTATTTACCTACATTATTGACAAGTTTTTGACATTGATTGTCGCTGAGATGAGATTGCGACTAGATTTTGAACGTTTTTAATTACGGGAATTGCCACTGACTTGCAAATTGCAAACAACGTAAGAAAATTTGAATTTCGCTAGCTACCCAGACGCTTTCGCCTTAACGCCTGTGATTTATATTATTTGCGCAGATATAATGTGTTACTGTTTGTTTGTCCCAAATAAATAAATAGATTAGTGGAACTAATTAAGTAACAGCTGCTAATCAAATCATAAACACTAAGAAGCCGGTCGTTTGTATAATTTTTTGCAATTACAGTCCTCGGCACGTAACTTGGCAAGAGTCGTTAGATGTGTTTTTAATTTCTTTAGCTTTTTGTAAACAGACGTGTTTAAAAATAACAATAGTATAATGAAAAAAAATAAAAGTAACTATTTTCTTGTTGCACTAAATGTACATGCGCTAACTTACTCCCACTACGCCAAAATATTGGAGCAGTGGTGACCCAGTGTTACCTTTAGTTGACCTTACGAGTTGTAGGTCGCAGGTTGTAGACCGAATCCAAAAAGGCGCTTTACTTTGACTAAATTATTTCTTCACCACTACTCTCAAAACGGTGAATGAAAACATCGTGAGGAAACCGGCATGTCATAGAACTAAAAATTCGAAGACATGTGAAATCTACCAACCTGTACTGGGCCCGCCTGGTGGATTACGGCCCACTCCCTCTCACCGAGAGGAGGCCTGATTAGGCTGATTAAACTTAAGCTACACAAATATTATTATCGTGTAATGAAACCATATTGTATGACAATGGCCTCAAGCACAGAAAGACTGGCGGCTGACCCCAGCTTACTGTGTGTTGGTTATTTTAAGCTTTAAATCCAGATTTTCTTACAATTAAAGTCCTAGCTAAAAACTTATGTTTTGGAATTGGAAAAGTCACATTTCGCGTTTTTATAATCGTTGAAGGGATTTCGAATCTTCACCCTAGTGTAAAGAAGCTATTCTATAAACGTTCGAGCCAGCACGATACTTATTTATATCAGTACTATTATATAAAAAGTTTCCATACCAGGCTGTCAATAAAAACATCATTGCCAAAAATTCGCCCAAAAAAAAACCCAACTTGTCAAACACAACACAACAACTTCTGATGATTATAACCTCAAAATTACAGTGTTAATATTAATAATAAATAAGTAATATTAAATAGACATGTTAAAATAATCTAAAATGGATAAATTTGTGAAAAGCGTAAAGTCGTGGCGTGCCCCCAGGCCTGTGGAAGAACTAACTCGGAGTCAGTACTCGCTGGTGTCAACCGATCTGACTGATGGTGCCGTTCAGCTGTGGTTGGGTCTACCTGATGAAGTGAAGTATGACCCAGCCTTGGAGCAGTTCCGTCAACACTACGAGAAGGAGCATGGTAAGTTTTTAAATCCTTTTTTTTTAGATTTAGTGATTTTGAATGCTTCGCAAGAGTGTTGCAAAAGTGCTGGTCCTGGGTTCGAAGCCCAGGTCGGGAAAAGTGTTAATGCGGTTTTTTAATAAGGAAACTCAGTGCTTGGCCAGATTGGCAGCGTGGGGCGGGGAGCGGCGCGGGTGCGGCCACGCGCGCGGTCTGCCTGTCCGCAGTGGACCGCGACTGTGTTCTGCGCGTTGTCGTGTCCAGTGTTTGTCAAAATATAATATAGATAAAGAAGACTTATTTTTACTAGAAAAAAGCTCGAACTAATTTGAGAACCCTGGTCCCCGCGCGGACCACCCGCGCACCCTCTGCGGCCACTTGTAAGAACGGGCTATGGTGTGAGCTGTCCGCGCCGAGCAGCCCGCGCCGCTCACCGCGCCCGCGTGCCCACTGTGGACTCTCAAAGGAAGTTCATATGTATGAGTTCGCCGCACCGCGCTGCCAGTCTGGCCAAACACTCAACTCTCAATTTTTCATAAAGGTACAAGTCAGAGATGGGCTGCAGACTGCAACCGCAGGCGACACTGCGGCTAGCGGCTGCGGTTGACCGCAGGGCTGCCTGCGGTTGCGGTTGCGGTTGCTTCTATTCCAAGCGCGGCGGCATGCCGCGGCTGCACAATGCATAGAACCATGCCTCAGTCACACCAGTACCTTCGTGCGAGACAGAATGTCGGACAACGCTACTGATAGTCGACATTTTTGTACGTGTGAACTCTGCGGTTCGCGACACCACTGGCGCTGCAGTCTGCGGTCGGCAGACCGCAATGTTGCCGCGCTCGGAATCAATTTCATAGAGATTCATAGAAACCAGGGGTGTCGCTTGCAGTTTGCGGTCTGCAGCCCATCTCGGACTTGTACCTTAAGTCGATATACCGACTAGTCGTACTCAGCGCTTCTCTTCCACAATTACTACACGCACGGCCAAAGTATGGAACTCTCTGCCAGCGTCTGTGTTCCCTTGCACGTATAACCCGTCAGCCTTCAAAGCAAGAGTGAATAGGCATCTTCAGGGCTTGCTGGTCCACCCTCACCTCACCACCACACCACCACCACCGTCACCTCATCCATCGCTTTCCGTATTTCTGTAAGTCTGGAATTGTGCCTAGTTTAAGGCAATAGGCTCCAATTCGGCCGTCAAGGAAACCGGGATTTCGAGAGAACAGCTGATTTTTTTTTCGCGATCTCAGGTTCGGTCCCATAGTAAAAGTTGTTTTGTTCATAATGATGAGTACAATGACCCGACCCCTATTATATTTTTTTTCCATTTTATCTACAATCGGCTGCCTAGCCATAATTAGATGTGGTCTACTAGGGTGGAATTGTTTTGATGGCCATTCCAATGAACAGTCTAAAATCTACATGTGGAAACACTTCAGTTCCTTTGATCGAGTTCCAGTATGTGCCATCTTTTAAGGCGTTTTATATGATCTTTGTCTTGGAGTAGATCTCTGGCATCTCTGTTCAGTCTCTCTTCGTACTTTTTCCTATAGTTGTTTACTTTTTCTGTAATGGTCCGCATTTCTAGGTATTCTCGTATTTCCGACTTTCTGACAAACCAGTGTGCGCTGGAGGCAGTTCTTAGTGCTATATCTTGGAAGCGCTGGAGTATCTCGAGGTTGGTATTGCAAGCCAATCCTCAGAGTTCTACTCCATAGGTCCATACTGGCTCTATGATGGCCTTGAAGACGAGTCATTTATTGAAAGAAAAGAAAGAAAATACGTTTATTTGCGGTGAACATGACGCAAAAATACACATGACACAAAGTAAAAAAATAAAAAGAAGATAAGGGTAACATGCGTCACATCCACGCAAAACGGCTATCGCTCAGCATTATGCTGCGACCCTATGCAAGACAGAGCCCCAGCGCTGGTTTTCAGCGACAGCCGGCGCTGACGTGATGACGCCGTCCAATGCAGCCCACAATTATTACACACTAGGCCGGTGTAGCGTACTTAAAGATAATTATTATACTAAACAGAAAACAGACACAGATACAGTACATGCTATGAGAATATCATCCTCAATAATCATTTTACCCTTTATTGCTGAGAGAGAACCGTGATTTTCGGCCCAATAGCCGCGAAAAAATCTTAAATTGTACATTTGCTTCTGTCCCCCTATTATATGGAACTTAAACATTAGTGGCGAAATATTAGTGTAAACAGAAGTGTAGGCAGAAGCCTACGCTTTCGGGGTATAGGTACAGGCCTGATGCTATGTTTATATGTAACTCTCAGCAAATGTGCGCAAAGGATTACTCCTTAGTACTTACATGGGATAAATTAGATTTATATTAAAGTCCTCCAGACCGTATTTCGGCCACGGCGGCCAATCTCAACGGAGACTAGCCTTCGGCGCGGGAGATATTGCTAGTGCACAAGTGTGTGCGCAGACACAGGTGCACTCCCTCTTCTCTCACTCTCATAATCCGATGGGACGGCAATCCGACACGACCGGAGAGAGATCAGGCGCAGGACAAACGGCTTAACGTGCTTTCCGAGGCACGGGGGTATCACACCGCCAACTTCCAAACTCCGGGCTGTTACTAAGAAATTCCTCATGGAAAAACTCAATAACACTTATATTATGGATTTATAATTATTATGTAGTAGCTCTACCTACCCCTTCGGTTTATGCAGGCGTAATGTATGGTTTGAGATTTAGCGTTCATTTCTACGTCGAAGATTCTTCAGGCATCGTCAGCTTATAAAACAGCTTCCATAAACATGTCCAGAACCCTAATTGCGTAACACACTATCAACCATAGTCCGAATCATTTTGAAGGATATTGCTAATCCATTGCTTCATAATTATGTTCGAAAAATTTTCTGCTCAACAACGGAAATAACGCCAAGAATGTTGATGAACTGTCAAAATGAAAGCCGTGGCTACTGTTAGTGTGTTATGCAATTACACAGTAGATGCCAGCACATTAAGCTACCCGAAACTGTCAAATTTTCCGAGTCAACCTTGAATCTTATACTTTAGCGATAAAGTTGAAAATCTATTAAAGAAATTTGACAGATTGTAGTAGCTTGATGTGGTGGCGTCTGTACATATAAGGACCGCCATTCGTGAAAGCTACTTCTCAAATAAATGCTGCTCCAATCTAGGTAGAAGCAATTCTTGCCTAGATTCTCTTATGCATTTGTCACAGTTCCAATTCATAGTTATTTTTAGAACATTAAATATTTGCGCCCTGCAAAAGTTCAATCCCATTTAAATTCTTTTCTATATTTGGATAGGATTGAGCTCCGAAACGAAAAAATAGATATAAACTTTTTTACATTTCTATGATATAAACTATAGATGTAGTACTTGCCCGGGGGGTAATTGAATTACACACTCACAAATAAATGATAAATGATTTTATTTCTGTAAGCACAAACACTTTTACACGTCAATCATATTTTAAAAACTAGATGAGGTCGGCGTTACCTATCTGACTACTCTGAGAAGAAAGGCCGAAACAAACTAAGAGGTCACAGTCTCTTTTAAAGTCCAGACATAATCTTGGTCAGGTTATATGAAGACCATGTAGATCGTAGTCCGAGATGGTCTTTTGAGGAAAGAACCACACAGATTGAGTGGACCTGTCCAGTCAGTGGACGCATTTGTCAGAAATCGTGCAGCTCAACTGTTGGCATTATTATTATTTTTTTCACTGTTCCACTGCTGAGCAAAGATCTCCCCCAAATCCTTCCAGGCATCCTTTTGGCATTATTATTATTTTTTTCACTGTTCCACTGCTGAGCAAAGATCTCCCCCAAATCCTTCCAGGCATCCTTTTGGCATTATTATTATTTTTTTCACTGTTCCACTGCTGAGCAAAGATCTCCCCCAAATCCTTCCAGGCATCCTTTTGGCATTATTATTATTTTTTTCACTGTTCCACTGCTGAGCAAAGATCTCCCCCAAATCCTTCCAGGCATCCTTTTGGCATTATTATTATTCTTTTCACTGTTCCACTGCTGAGCAAAGATCTCCCCCAAATCCTTCCAGGCATCCTTTTGGCATTATTATTATTTTTTTCACTGTTCCACTGCTGAGCAAAGATCTCCCCCAAATCCTTCCAGGCATCCTTTTGGCATTATTATTATTTTTTTCACTGTTCCACTGCTGAGCAAAGATCTCCCCCAAATCCTTCCAGGCATCCTTTTCAAGAGCCACCTCGCTCGAACCCTTGCGGTATGCCACCTCTTCCTGGGCCGACCTCCGTGGCGCCGTAGTTACGATGAATTTTTTAGACGAATTTTACAAGCAAAAGAAGCGTGCTATATCTATCTATGCATATAAGGAAATAGTAAAGATGGCAAACAGTACATTGAATTTTTTTTTTGTTAGCCTGTAGTGTCCCACTGCTGGGCAAAGGCCTCCCCCAAATCCTTCCAGGAACTCTTTCCCCGCGCCACCTCGAACCAGCCCTCGTTGTACGCGTCCAGGTCATCTCGCCATCTCTTTCTAGGCCGGCCTCGGCGGCGCCGTCCATCTTCAGGCACCCATTGTGTGAAGATTTTTGCCCAGCGGTCCTCGTGCATACGGCTGATGTGACCCGCCCAATCCCATTTGAGCCTGGCAGCCTTATTTCCTACGTCCAGTATGCCCGTTTTGGAACGCAGCGTGGTGTTCCGAATTCTGTCCTGTCTTTTAACACCCAGAATGCTGCGTTCCATCGCTCTTTGGCAAACTCCAAGGCGGAACTTTTGCGACTCGGTGAGCGACCAGGTCTGAGCACCGTAGGTTAGGACGGGCAGAATACACATGTCGATGAGTTTGCGCTTCAGGGAGATTGGTATCGATCGCCGAATATTTTTAATTGCTACGAGGTTTAGGAACGAAAATATAGTTTTTTGAATTTTTGTCCGTTTGTAAGTTGCAGATTAACGATGTTATGACTTACTTATTATGTTTCCATACGTATCTATAGATACTTATCTACTTTAGAATGTATTTGTTGTTATTCAAAAACAGTACTTAGTTTTTTATTCATCACTGTCCAATGGGGCTTAAACAAGCCATTTATCTCGATATTCCAAGGTTTCGAAGTTTATTATTTACTCGTCAAAATGTAATTTTCAAATATGGCGCGCGTTACTCAACACAAATATCTTTTTATGGTGTCCGTGAACACAGTTATTATCTTAGGAGAATCTTAATGTATGCCCTTAGGGATTTTTCCTTGGCGTTACTTTTTTTTTTGTTATGGAAAACTTCATGGTCACTTATGGAGGGTTTTAGTAACGTTATTGGATGGCAAACAGGCAGACCGCCCACAGATGGTATTTAGTCACTGCCATCTACGGGAGGTACACGTTTCAGCGTTACCTTTGCGGATAAAACCTTATTTTCTAATTAATATGTCTGGTCAATAATCTTTTTTAAACAGAATTACAATTTTGACACGACAAGCAAAAATATTTGATGGATAAAAAAATCTTTAGGTAGGTACGGAATAATACCCGAAACTGTCAAGTTTTCCCAATCAGCCTTGAACATCTATTGAGCGATAAAATTGAAAATCTATTAAAGAAATTTGACAGATTGTAGTAGCTTGATGTGCTGGCGTCTGCACAAGGAATAATCGAACACGAGACAAGACGTCGAATACTGCAAATATATTTCCAAATTGCTGCAATAGTTTGTTGTTACAAATTGTAAGAAAGAAAGAAATATATTTATTTAGCACAGACCAAAAGACACACAATACACCAGATAAAAACAAACAAGAAAAAAATGGTCAAAATAAAAAGTATAAAGTACGATTTTAAAAAAAATAAGCAGGAAAGTGTGCCTCACGGCTGCGCTAATAAGGCCGAGTTCAGCAAAAATGCTAAACAACTAGTGCCTGTCGCTGGTTTTCAACTGGACCTGTACATAAAAGCATGCACTGATCCCGGCCAGCATTGAACGATGTCCCTGATTTTGAGCTTCGCATCACAAGTCTATCAAGTCACCACACAAATTATACGTGTTTTATGTAATGAAGCTCTTCTTTTATTTCACTAGAACGTGCAATACCAGAGGGGAAATTCCTAAATTCTGAACGTTCGCATTATACCTAATCTCCGAGTTCTACATCTATCGCG
Source organism: Hydraecia micacea (assembly GCA_914767645.1). NCBI lineage: Eukaryota > Metazoa > Arthropoda > Insecta > Lepidoptera > Noctuidae > Hydraecia > Hydraecia micacea. The sequence goes on from OU611804.1 coordinate 5,013,668, forward strand.
ACCAAACGCAGAGTCGCTAAAACGCGCTACATTAAATTATTGATGCTGTCGCAAAGTCGCCGATAGCCGATACTAAAGTAGCATGTCTGCTAAAGCCCTATCTACATATAAAACATCTCTGTGCCTGACTGACTGAAGAACTACAGACAATGCAGAGCTTTAAACATTTGAGCCGTTACAGCTTTGTCTCTGGGACGTTTTTAATTACGGAAACAGCGGGGTTTTTGAAGTGAAACTTGAACAGAAACAGAGGACACGGTGGAGCATACGGTGGAGGTCTGCCCCGCTTGGGCGGAGCACCGCCGTGTCCTCGTAGAGGCGATCGGCAACGGCGGCGACCTCTCGCGTCCGGCCCTGGTTCAAGCCATGGTCCGGGGCGAGAGGGAGTGGGAGGCGGTCACCTCCTTCTGCGAAGCAGTCATGCTAGCAAAGGAGGTGGCTAAGTCAAGCGTGCGTAAAGAAGTTTCACTTTTTTTTTTTTTTTGGATTGGAATTTGGAAATCATCTAATGACTCCTCCCGCTCTGGGTGGAGCGGAAGGGAGTGTCAGACTCTTACTGACTAAAACCCACCCGTGTTCCTTCCTTAGCCCTTTATAACCCTTTCGGACGATCCCGCTACCCCGGCAGGCTTCGGCCCTGGCGGGCCCCTTCCTTAATGCTGACATCTCTTTGAGGCGCGCGTGGAACACATACGCGCCGTCCGGCACGGGCCTGGTCCTGATCGGACGGAGAGCTACCCATTACTCTCCGTCCGCAGGCCCGGTAGCTGACACCCTGGATTAACGTATAGGCTACTTTTTATCCCGATATTCCCACGGGATAGACATTTACGCGGTTGAAACCGCGGGGTGCAGCAAGTTGTAGATCATTTTAGAATTTTGCTTATCTACCTTTATCTACACCTCGTGTTCCTTATGTGCCAAGGGCCTCCAATAGGTTAAAGACGGCCCTGAGTGAAAGCGCGCTATTGGATTTTCAACGCTCAGCTCATCATCGAGAGTTGATAATCCATCAGCACACGTGGTTTCATTCATTGAAGTGTCGCCTAGAGTAAAAACGGGCATGAGGTTCTCATTTTCAAATAAGTGTTCAATGTCTATCAAGCGCACTCTGTTTACCATAGATTTTTTGCCAGCGTTCCAAGCAGGCTATATTTAAACCGGTCCAATCCAGTTCGCGCCGGTATTTAGCTATACCTATGTTGTTCTGCCGTCTCGCTCTGTCTGTGAATGTTTGCTCGTCTCTAAACGCGATTATACGCTATAGTGCGACACTTATGAATCCATACAGGTACAGGATGTTTTAACCGGTTGAATGTCGTAATTACAGACACAATTAAAAAGCCATTGTGTCTCGCGTGGATCTACGTTCCGGCATACGAAGGGTAAATGAAACAAAATTTTTTGTTGTGCAAAAATACCTAGTCTATGTTTTGCAGAAAAAATCCGTTCAAGAGAGAGTTGGACTCTCGCACCGAGGGTTCCGTACATCATATTATGTTCATCGGCGAGGCCTATATTCGTCAGAGAATTTTAACACTGCGGTGTAGAATATTGCAGTTTTAGATCAGCGCCATCTCTTGACCGATAGTGGAACTAATGTAACTTTTGTTGATGATTTCTGAAAAAGTGTGCTATTTAGAGACATCGTTTTATTTTCCTGTAATCTTTACATAAACTTCTATCACATAGAATTATTTCAGATTTTTCGCTATGCAATCTTCTGAGATATAAAGGGGAGGGGAACGGTATTTATTTACATTTTTCATCAAAAGTCGAAAACTATGCGGCCTAAAAAAAAAGAAAAAGTGTTTGAGAATGTGCAAACTGCGCTCTTTCATCTGATACCCCCACATGCCCTAGTAGCCCCACTTCGAATTTTTCAGACACTCTTTCAGTCCCAGTTGCAAAAAAAAAATCTTTCTTATTTGCAAAATAGTTGGGCAAGGCAAACTTCATCTAAAACTATTCCAAAATTTCAAGTTGATAGCATTAGTCGTTCTCGAGATATCCAGCTGTGACAGACGGACAGACAGACAAACTGAGTCGCACCATAAGGGTTCCTTTTTACCATTTTGGTACGGAACCCTAAAAACGTATGTACGCGCATAACTTCCGAACGACTGCACCAAATTGGATTGCTTTTTTTGTTGTGTTCGTTATTGCCAGGACAAGATTTTTATGAAAAAAATTTCGGAAATTCGAAAAAAAAAATTACACCCGTTTAAAGCTGGGCCGGGCCGCTAGTTTATAATAATACTTATTAGGATAGCATAGCTGTCAATTTATTCTTTAGCCTTCAATAATGCTATTTCAAATCTGTCTGGGATTAAGACTAGCTAGTATTAAATTTATAAACAACTCTAGGCAAGAGTCTAGGCTATAATTAACCGGTCTGATCCAGTTTGCTCCGCTTCTAATGTTAGGTGAACGACCTTTTAGAAACTAGAAACGTTTTAAATGAAATTTTCTTTTAATTATAATACTAATTTCTTTTATTAGTTTATTAATAATTATAATTCTAATTTTCCCCGCGGCTTCACACGCGCGGAGATTGTTTGTTGTTTAATTAGGTAGGTACCTACTCTTTGCCGTCCAAAATATAATATGTCTTTTTTCCTTTCGTAGGTATGTGACGCAGTTAAAGTCACATTGTAACCGTAAATATTGATAATGAGCCACATCTGGATAGTCTGGGTTTCGTCCCTGGCATGCATGAATGGCAATAACTTTAAAGTATGTATATTTATTCTGCCTGCATGTGTAGTTCACACAGTTGGCGAGCGAGGTCGCTGCAATGTGTCTAGATAGCTTAGAACAGGTACGAACTGGATATAACCAGTTTAGATAATGCTTTATGAGAAAGTTTGAAGAAAGAGTCGTGAATTGAACAACAGTCTTACTCCTAACACTGTCAATCATAACCCGAAAGATTTTGTAGGACTTCATTCCTCATTTCATGTTTGAAAAATTCGTCTGCTCGACAACGTAAATAACTCAATGAATGTTGTTGTATTAAAAAAATAAAAGGCATTTCCAGTTCCATTTTAAGTTAGTTACGCAATAACCCCGCAGAAGTGTAAATGCGCAACACAGACCCTTTTATTTTCACAAAGAGTGGTCTTTGGCTGTCAGACAGTCGGCCACGGAACTGAGGCCCAGCTAGAAGGGGCTCCAGGACAAAACTTTTTACTAAACACACAAATATGTAGTACTAGCTTCTGCCCGCGACTAAGGGTCAGCGCAGACAGAGAGGAATAATCCCCGCGCGGTCTCAGGCATTTTCTTTACGGATCGCGTATGCTTGAGCTTGCGAGGACGCGTCTTCGAGGACGCGCGAGCATTTTTTGTCAGGCTCAAGCATTTATAATGCACTTTATTGTAATAATTTTAAAGTTTATTTTCAAGTGCGTTAATAAAATCCTCTCCGCTGCGCTCCGTTCTGTCTGCGCTGAGCCTTAGTCCGCGTGGAACTTCTCGTTCCCCCGATCCACCCCATCGCATCGCATCGCCTGCCCGCACCACTACTTCGCTCTGCCCGCGCTTATACTTCGTTTTCGCTCACCGTTCTTTCTGATTTTTTGTTTTGCTCGGGTCCTAAGGGTACTAGCGTGATGTTAAGTAGCCTATAGCCTTCCTCAAGAATTGGGCTATCACATAGTTCGAGAGATTAGCGCGTTCAAACAAACAAACTGTTCTGCTTTATTATTAGTATAGATAGATATAATACGATTTTTCTTTAACAAATAACATTATTTTATCGCAACACTCGTATTTGTACGTTTCGGTTCGCACACAGCGCACCTGAGCGAAGTCAAACCTGCTCTATCCAGTTCAAACTGGTATGCTCCGTGCCGCTTTAGGATAATTTCCACCAAATGGCTCGCATCGCATCGGTCTATACATATTACCAAGCCGCGCACAGCAGCTTGAACGCAGGCGTCTTCCGCGACACGCGATCGTAGCCGAAAGTATGCTGCGACGCGCGATCGGCTCCGTTCGCCTGTCGTCGTATCCGATCTAATCCTTTCGGCTGTCGTCCAAATTTTTCCTTTCCTCTTCTGTGTTTTACGTAGACAAAGTGTTTTATGACTATTTTCTTCTTATTCTAATGCAATAGGTATAGCCAACAATAACGTCAACTTCAACCATTTTTAAAAATAGGTGACTAGGCGCAGAAACGGATACGTTCGCAAGCGACGCGCGTGTACGGAGCCAATTGTATTCGTCGACATGCTGCCGGACGCGATCGGCTGTCGCCGCATCCGTTCGTATCCTTTCGGATCCGATGCGATGCGAGCCGTTTGGTGGAAATCACGCTTTATAGTTGTATACGGGTGACCTGTCTTTAACCTTGTTTAAGACTGCATTTTGATGAGCTTTCGCCATTTATGGAGGATCTATACCTGCAACTGCCCCGGCTGCCTCGCTGGTCTAGTGATCGCAAGCGCTACTGCTGAACACGAGGTCCTGGGTCCGATTCCCAGGTCGGGCAAAATTTTATTGAGTTTTTCTATCTGGGATTTCTCAGGAGTCTAGATTTGTGCCCGGTTGATGGCAATAGGCTCGCCCTCTATATTACATGGGACAAAACATATCTGCCGAAATGTGGGAAAAATGTCTACTCTAGAGAGTCTAGAATCGTGTGCTGAATTCGTGGTTACATTTTACGCTTCGATGAAAAATCAGCTGTTTAATACAAAAATTCAATACCTACTTAACCAAAATATATGAAACAGCTGATTCTTTTTTCGTGATTTCAGAGGTGAAAGTTGTTCATATTCATGGATAGAACAATCTGTAAAAATTTGGAACCGGTAAAAAAAATCGTTCTGTATGCTACTATTTTATTTTAACGAGGCAAGTTTTAAAAACATAATACTTTAATTTCGACATAGCATACTCACGAAATTGGTCTATTTTGTCAATGACACTGGATCTAAATTACACATAATTTCCCATTGAAAAAATCCTAATTATATGTATAAGTAGGCACCTACCTAAATTATCATCATTATGGAATTTCGAAAAGCAAAAACTAATGATTTCAGATCAAATGACTTATAATTATTATAAGTAATGATCTTTTTAGGGTTCCGTAGTCAACAAGGAACCCTTATAGTTTCGCCATGTCCGTCTGTTAGCTTAGACTCTTAGTGCTAGAAAGCTATAATTTGGCATGAATATACATATTAATCACGCCGACAAAGTGGAAAAGAAAATCTAGAAAAAAAAATATTATAGGGTTTGTGAAAACAATTTTTCGATTCAGAGATCTGATTGTGAAATATTAAGCTTTAAAGTGCTAATTTTTGTTAAGAGTACTCAAATTCAAAGCATTTATTTCAATTAAACCATGTACAGGCACTTTTGAATTGTCAAAATTAAATAGTCGGTCAGTCAGTCAGAAAGTCGAAGCTGTTTGAGGTATTTCATGTCAGGTATACCATGTATTAGCGGTTCGTCCCATAGAAACTTCGCATTCGGAAGTGCAAGACTATTAATTAGTTCATGCATGATTCATTGCAGTTTACGTAAACATCACTGTGTTTGAAAACTTGTTGCTGTGCAGCATTGCATCAGTATTTAGAGGTCGTCGGCCTTTCGTTCAAGGACCTCAGACTAGAGTTTATGTAATGCTAGTTGGATATAAGGCTTGTCCTTGTAACAGAGAGGAGCGACAAACGGGTAGTGAAGTTCTGGAAGACTTATATCATTTAATGATGGACTGTGTTCAATATGAACACATGGCATGATGTCATATGGCAAATAATTTAATTTAATGTCTTTTGTATCGTAATGTTAATTACTTACTTACTAAATTGTCATAGAGGGGCTTGTGGCTAAGTAATAACAGCCGCACGGGTCGATCGATCAGGTTAATTCGGCCTATTGCAGTCCACTGCTGGACATAAGCCTCTCCCAGGCTGCGCCACAACACCCTGTCCTCCGACTTCCGCATCTCCGTCCCAGCCATTCTGTTTAGGTCATCCGTCCACCTAGCCGGGGAGCGTCCCACACTACGCTTGCCGGTATGCGATCTCCACTCAAGGACTCGTCTGCTCCACCGGCCATCGGTCCTTCGACAAACATGGCCAGCCGACTGCCACTTCAGTTAGCTTACTCTGCAAGCTATGTCGGTTACTCCGGTTCTTTTCCGGACAATTTCATTCCTGATTTTATCCTTCAAAGAGACTCCGAGCATAGCCCGTCTGTTTGGGTGCATCATGGCCCAAATATAATCCGTAGCAATGCGTGTTTCGAGAATGATGAAACTGTCATACGGATTGCGATTACAAACGTTCCTAATTAAATAAAAACAGTTAATCATTCATTATAATATAGTAATCACATTAGAGTCCATGTAATTGGCAACAAATTATATAATTTCAATTTTAAAATCCCTTTTAAAGTTTCGTCCCTATTCACCCTGTTTTACAGGGCTGTTACTACAGACATATTATTTCTTTAATCAAATATTCTTTCTTATTTTGCAGGTGGTCTGGGCTTACCTCGGAAGAGCAAGTCGGGATCCTCAACTAAACGACTGCCCAGTGTCAATTCGGCGCCACACCTCAACAACAATCTTCAGATCCCGAAGGATGACATCGCCGTCGCATTCCTCAACGGGTGTAAGCAACTACCTTCTCATGATGAGAAACAGGAGAAAACGTAAGTTATTACAGTACTGTAAGACTTAACCTATGGTGCACAAACTTAGTCTTGAACTAACATCCAGAAGTCCAAACTCAAGGACGACGAACGAACTCAATGAGCAATGGAGCGCAGTATACTAGACGTTAAATTAACGGATCGTGTTCGAAATCGAAACACAATACTGCGCTCCAAAACAAAAATAGCTGACGTGGCTCAAAAGGCTGCCCAACTTAAATGGGACTGGGCAGGACATGTCTGTCGCATGCCGGACAGGCTGTGGGCCCAAATAGCACAGAATTGGTGCCCTGGGTCGCAGCAGACCACGATGGCGGGACGAGCTGGATAGGTTCCGTCAAAACTGGAAGGAGGACGCGCGGGCTCGCGAAAGATGGAAGGAATGGAGGGAGGCCTTTGCCCAAGAGTGGGACACTGTAGGCTAGTAAAAAAAAATACTTATACTACTCGTATGTAATATACGTATATGATGACAGATGTGACACATTCAATGCTAATTTTAAAAGCTTTGCATCGTAACATATCAAACGGGTTTTCTGATGACGTCGTAAGCGCCAGGGTAACCCGCGAAATTCAATTTACAGATCAGTTTTAGGGGTTGTATGTTAATCTAATTATTTATTTATTTATTAAAACTTTATGCACAAGTAAAAACTGTACAAAGGCGGACTTGGGCCTTTTGGAAAGGACCTTGGGCATTTCTACCAGTCAATTATGATTCGCGATCCGTTGTATTGGTGTTTTATGATTATAATAATTTTGAAAACGGTAATGTCCGAAGTCTAGATTTTACCGCGAACTAAAACCACAGAATGTCCGAACGTCCAAAAGTTACCGCGAACCAACGGTGACGCTATTTAGATCATTCTGCCGCCTAAGAACATTACTGACTACCTTGTCAAGTCTATGATTAATAGGTGTCAAACTTATTGTTTGCTGTTTTCATTGGCTTTCCAAAATAGTTTTTCGGAAACCCAAGTTAATCCAGTTTCTTAGTAACTACACCCAAGCGTTAATTTGTTGAACAGATATATATATTACAAGTAGTCTTTTATTTTTTACAGGCTTGAAGACGAACCTGTACCGAAAAAGCCAACAAAGGTAAGATTTATGGAGATAAGCTTCGAAAAAAGAAGATTAAACTAATATTATAAAGGCGAAAGTTTGTGAGTGTGTGTGTGTGTTTATATGTTTGTTACTTCTTCACGCTCAAACGGTTGGACCAATTTTGAAAAAAAATTGTATGGAGGTAGCTGACACCCTGGATTAACATATAGGCTACTTTTTATCCCGATATTCCTACGGGATGGACGGCGCAGCTAGTGTGAAATAAATTGAAAAGGTTTATGCTGAGATGGTTTGGTCATGTTGAGAGGATGAATGAAAGGCGACGTACAAACGGTATTTACAAAGCAGATGTTAGTGGAAACGCCGGGAAAGGACGCCCTAGGAGAAGTCCGTGTATGACCAGATGTACTTATGAACGTAAACGAGGCAAAAGAAGTATCAGGATCGTAGCAGGTGGCATTCTGTAGTTTCTACCTAGGCCCATGAGAAGAGGCGTAACTTTAGGGTCAGGACACATTGATCGACGGCCTTTCGCACTTTGCCGATTGAAAACGAGCACACTAGCGAGCGCGGTCGTCGCATCGATGTGAAAGGATGCGTACGTCGGTCGTTCCATACTTTGCTCTCTTTTTGTATAGATAAACCGTCGAACGCCATCGATCAATGTGTCCTGACTCTTATAGTATAGTAATGTATGTTGTTGTTTAGAAAATAAAACTTAGTAGGTACAGATCTCCCAGCAAAAGTTTGCGCTTCGGCAATCATCGTCCATCTTCGGAAATACGAACGTACGATGATGAGATCTAATTTAGAGTTGTTAAAGCCACGGAAGTACCTACTTACGAACTTTATATAAAAATGATTACAAAATTAGAGAATAACTAGTCTATGCAATTCCAAAACAACTTTTCAAACCGTTTAAGTGACATATGACAAGATGCGCGTGCGACTAGTGTACTGTGTAGGTATCCTAATAGATAGAAAGCTTCAAACAAACGCGCAAGATACACTGCAAAAGAAAGTTGAGTGCAATGGTGGCCCCGATTTAAGAGTTATGGGTCGTGGGTTCGAACCGAGGCAGACGCTTTACTTTGTGTAAATAATTTCATCAGCACTGCTCTCAAAACGGTGTAGGTTAACATCTGGGGGAAACTGGCATGTCCTAGAACCAAAAATTCGAACACATGTGACATCTACCAACTAGCACTGGGCTCGGGCCCGCGAAGTAAATAACAGGCCACTTCCTCTCGAAGAGAGCAGGCCTGTCAGTGTCCCAGCAGTGGGAACATTATAGGCTGATTATGTATAGTAAAGAAAAGGCTATAAGCCTTGTGAATATGTCGCAGATGGATTGTCGAATCACTGTTTTCGCTTGAGTTGGAGTAATTTTCACTCATATTAATCGTTTTATTCATTTCTGTTTCGGACGCCATTATTGTTGTTATGATTATGATACACAGAGCCTTGAACTTCAAAATTTAGAACTAATATCCAACAATCTGACGTTTAATTTAACGCTCTTTTACAAAACCTCTAATCGTTGACCCGCTGCATTGGTAAACACAAAACGTGTAGGTATTCAATTCTGTGTAATTATGGAAAATAGCTGAATGTCATTCAGCTGTTTTACATAACGCAGCTGTTTTACATAACGGAGCTGTTTTGTAAAACGGCTAGCGGTTATGTAAAACAGCGGATTCGATAGTCATAAAGTTTTTTGTCCGTAGATGGCCCAAGCTAGACACGTTGTCAAGATGACCCTCCTTGTTGCAATGTGGATGTTCTTCACTATAGTATTCCTCATGTATAATGAGAAGGAACAGGTCACCAGACACTCGTCGGTAGCTCCCGGAGAAGTCAAAAGTACGTCCTGCTACTTTCATTAAAAATTTTCTTGAAAGAATTTCTTCTGTCCTTCTCTATCACTAGGAAGTGATTTCGAATTTTTTTTTAATGGATAGTGTATGCTTCAGAGGTGGTCACATATAAATTTTATTAACTTTGCTTGGGTAGTTTTTGAGTTAGCTTCAATAATACGTATTTTTTCTACTTAATTAATATTGATGACGTTTTAATTAAATACATTCCTTACAAAAAAAAACATTCGATTTCCAAAAAACAGTACAAAGTGTAAAATAACTTTAATTTCGGAAGTCGGTGGCAAAAAACGAAAATTGCGGAACCAACGACACCGATTTTCGAAATTAAAGTTATTTTTCACTTTGTTGTGTTTTTTTTTTTATTCGATTGTCTTATAATTTTTTTTCTATATCTCCTTTTTAACTGGACTTTATTCTTAAAATGTCTATTATTTTTCAGGTTACCCTCTACGATCAGATAAAGAACCACTTTCAGTCCTCCTACAGATCACGGGACCATTTGTATCAGAACAAAATGAAAAGAAACTAAATTCTAATGATAAGATGACGATGGCCAGAATGGAGGTCTGGCTCGAGGGAGACAACTCTGTTTCATCTGTCAATGAAACGAATCAGGTAACTTAATTTAATACCTTCATACCTACTTTGTTTTTAATTTCATCACCACCGCTCTCAAAACGGTGAAGGAAAACATTGTGAGGAAACCGGCATGTCCTAGAACCAAAAATTCCAAGATATGTGACATCCACCAACCCGCACTGGGCCCGCGTGGTGGATTACGGCCCACTCCCTCTCACCAAGAGTAGGCCTGTTTCCTAGCAGTGGGAACATTATAGGCTGAAATCCGCCCCTAAGACGACCCACTGACCGCGCTTTTGGTTGGTCGCTTATATGAGTTAACAACTATATTATCAGGTAATATAACATCTGACTTTAACTACGCTTGCCGCTGTTGGTCCGTGAATGGGTGACCATCTTTACATACCTACCAAAAACCCTCCGTGCCTCGGAAAAGCACGTTAAGCCGTTGATCCCGGCTGTCATTACAGGCAGTAATGACAGCCAACATCTCGAAAGTCAGACAACCAGTTTTACCAAGGGGTATGGTATGATATTACCCAGTAACTAGGTTGTGGAGGTCAGATAGGCAGCGGCCAGCGGCTCCATGTAAAGCTGAATCCGGTTAAACTGGAAGCCGACCCGAACATAGTTTTGAAAAGGCTAGGCAGATGATGAGGTGATGATAAGACCTGGCTTTAAAAACCTAAGGTAGTGCTGGCTAGTATTAATATTATTTATTTTTTTAACACCCAGATGTCACGCTGGTTCTTATACCTCGATCCTGAAGACGAGATAGACTTCACAGAAGGCGAAACCAGGTCCAAAGTGCTAAAACTGGCCCCTACCACACAGAACTCCCTGAGTCTGAGGTCCAACAACACGAGTTATGCCATCAAGATGTCTACGACTTCCACTACAACGACTCCGTTTACGTTGAGCTATACGATGGATCCTTTGGATATGTCGACGGGAGTTATTTACGCCTGTATCCTCCTGTGTGCGCTTTATATACTTATCATATTTGAGGTAAGTATTTTTTCCAAAGTTCGATAGGTGAAGATTTGACTTCTGACAAAGAACAATATTAATCGTGGCAATTCAATTTAAATTTTTGTGATAGATAAATTAATATATCTGTCACGGCTAATAGCCGAAGTGCGGCTACACCTAGTTTTAGCCGGGTACAACTAGGTGCAGCCGGCCACATGCGGTTCGTGTGTACTTCGGTAGACGACGTAGGATGCAAGAGCGAACGAAGGGTACTCCGAGCTCCGAGGTTAGGTTTGGTTAGGTTACTGTAAACCCCTTACACAGAAGTAGGGGCCCCGTGAAGCGGGGCTCCGTCGACGTAGGATACAAGAGCGAGCGAAGGGCACTCCGAGGTTAGGCTTGTTAAAACTAGATGTAGCCGCACTTCGGCTATCAGCCGTAACATATCTATTAATCCTGAGGGCTGAAGCATCGCCATACGACGTCGCAATGCTGCCTGCCTTTTGGCCACTTTTCCTATTCTCAGCACCTGTGTCTGCGCACACACTTGTGCACTATAACATCTCCCTCGCCAAAGGCTAGTCTCCGTTCAGATGAGCCGCCGTGGCCGAAATTCGGTCTGACGGACTTTTTATTGAGTTTCAAAGTATTTCTATGCACAATGTAATAAATAATTCACTTAAGTATATTGTTGGCTTAGTATAAATGCGGAGAAATCAGAAGGCTAGCTAGACTGACAGGCGACCTTATCAGGAAAATACGAGACAAGTAACATAAGTACATGACAAAACTGATTCAGTAAACTGTAGACTCTGAACGTTCAGCCACGCGGCTACCCTTATCAGCTAGAGATTGTATATTCATGATAACATACTTACTTAGTTATGAATAAACATAGCTAATTCTACTATCCAGAGGTTTGTGTGATATTGACACTAAGGTCCGGTATTTCTAAATTTGCCAAAGATGTAAACAACAATGGCCGCTCGAAATTGAATAAAATCGATATACAAGAACATTTATTTTAAGTAATGTTTCGCTAGCTCGGAGGTTTAGAATTTCGAGCGGCCATTGTTGTTTACATCTTTGGCAAATTTAGAAACGCCGGACTATAGTTTGAACCTGACGTTATTTTCTCTTAGTCCACATTCGCACGAACGTAAATATATCGCGAAGGTATTTTATCGCGCACTGGAACTTCAACTCTCGTATTATAAATGCGAAAGTGTGTCTGTCTGTCTGTTACCTCTTCACGCTTAAACCGCTGAACCGATTTAGATGAAATTTGGTATAGAGATAGTTTGAGTCCCGGGAAAGGACATAGGATAGTTTTATCCCGATATTCCCACGGGATCGAAACTTACGCGGGTGAAACCGCGGGGCGCTGCTAGTGGTTTTATAAACCTTTGATTCACTAGACTTTCCCTCCAGGTAATAAACCGCACAATGGCAGCAGTCCTGATATCCACCGCATCTCTAGCAGTCCTGGCCCTGGTCGGCGAGAGGCCCTCACTCCCGGAACTGGTCTCCTGGCTGGATGTGGAGACTCTGCTGTTGCTGTTCAGCATGATGCTGCTCGTCGCCATCATGGCGGAGACTGGGCTGTTCGACTTCCTCGCTGTTTTTACTTTCGAGGTATGTACTCTACTTTAAGATAAGTACCTTAGATTGAGTTTTTAGATACGCTTTGTGGTTTTTGCCTGTTCGCAGGAGGAAAAGGTAATCATCAGCCTAGCCTTTTCCTCTATGTTGGAGTCGGCTTCCAGTCTAACCGGATGCAGCTGAATAGCAGTATTTTACATGGAGCGACTGCCTATCTGATCTCCACAATCCAGTTACTGGGTAAAACGATACCCCTTGGTAAGACTGGTTGTCAGACTTTCGGGCTTCTGACAACCCGTAACTACGGTCAAAGATCCACAAATGACAGCCGGGACCAACGGCTTAACGTGCTTTCCCAGGCACGGAGGGGTCTTGATATGTAAAAATGGTCATCCATCCACGGACCAACCGCGACCAAGCGTAGCTTAACCTGATCGAGCGACCCGTGCGGCTGTTATTTGTGGTTATTACTTAGCCACAAGCGTGTATTAAGTACGGTGCTCAAATACAAGAGCGGCATGTTTTTCGCGTTGTGTTGTTACCCTTACCTTTCGGTGTCCGTCCATCTGTCTGTCAAAAAACTTTTTCTCAGCATCGCATCTACGGTCGTTGACCCCAAAAAAATATTATATCTAATCTTTTTGTCATAACATTTTTAGATATCGATCTCCATCACGTCTGCGGAGTTTCGCTGACTAATTTAATTTGACCTTGTACGAGGGACGTATTAGAAGTTATTGTCATTTCTATTTAGGAGCAGGCGTATACAAAAAACCGATCTTAATTAATCAAGACTAAACCAATCGATTTCTTATAGTTAATGAGTTTTTAATTAGGTGTGAATGACGTTGACCTATTATACGACGTCATAAGACTTGGAGATTAAGTCCAATTAGTGAATATTTTGTAAATCATGATGATTTAAGAGCTCAACTTGCCTACCAGGTATCTTTTTACTGATATTTCATGGAAATAGTCATCCAATAGGATTATGAAGAGGGCCCGTGGCTAGGTAAGAGGTGACAGAGACAAAGTCGACGATGGAGTGACCTTACCGAGAAGAAGCCTGTTCACTCTCACTTTGAAGAGATTCAGGTTGTATGCGCTCGGAAACACAGACGCAGGTAGAGAGTTCCACTCTTTTGCTGTGCGCATTATAAAAGACATTTGGAAACGCTTAGTGCGAATTGGTGGAATAGCAACTAGGCAGGGATGGTAATTTGCTGTGCATCTGGATGTCCGAAAGTAGAAGGGGGCCGGTGGAATGAGGTCGTGGAGTTCTTGGGCACACTCACCGAAGTAGAAGTTTGGTGGAAGATAGTGAGTAGGTGGATGAAAAATATCTTACATAATTTGTAACGGGCGTCGACCGGGTTAACTGGTAGGGACACTGTCGATTTCAAGAAACTGTCTGAACTGTGTGCCTTTGGCTACAAAGCAGGTATTTAGTGGTTGTTGTTGGTACAATTAAATTGCACTGTATAAAACAGACTAAGAGCCTCAACTTATGTCCTTCTTTCCTTTATACCTACTAATTTGGGGTCCGCACATGTTTTTTTTTTTTTTGTTTGAAATGGACTTGCTTATGACTCTAGTCTAGGTCAAAGGTGACAGAGACAAAGTCGACGATGGAGCGAGCTTTGTTCTTTTTCCATCATGCATCTCTGTCTACCATCCTTCTTGCCATAATAATATTACTCAGTCAATAAACTCAGCCTATCGCAGTCCACTGCTGGACATAGACCTCTCCCAGGCTGCGCCACAACACCCTGTCCTCCGCCTTCCGCATCCAGTCTGTCCCAGCCACCTTTTTGAGGTCGTCGGTCCATCAATCAGGGGGTCCTATACTACGCTTGCCGATACGCGGTCTCCACTCCAGGACTCGTCTGCTCCACTGGCCATCGGTCGTTCCATAAATATGGCCAGCCCACTGCCACTTCAGCTTGCTTACTCTGCAAGCTATGTAGGTAACTCCGGTTCATTTCTGGATAATAATATTACTATCAGAACAAAATGCTAAAATACGTAATACAAAGGTAACTTAACTAGGTATTAAATAAACACAGGATTTTACATGTCACGTCAGAATACAAAGTCAATATTTTATTTGCAACATCTATCTCGCGTTTCCCGCATCATGCAACAAATCAACACCTAGTACACGTGCTGCTGTATTAAAATGTTAAAGCAATGATCATTAGCACGGAGATAAGATAATACTTAGTCCGGTGACGCAGACCACACAACGTTGCAGAAATGTACCTATTTATGGTTTGTTCCAAAAGTATCTACACATACCAACATTAACACTAAAAACATACATACTTACACCATTTAACATTTTTATTTTAACATTTTGCGGAACATAATATTGTGTTGTTTTGATAGGTATTGACCCAAGCTGTCACCCCCTGCACTATGTCGTACTATTCACTGGACATGATGAAAATCTTATCTATTCCAGGTGACAAAAGGCAAGATCTGGCCACTGATAACACTCCTGAGCGCTATCACGGCCGTCATATCTACGTTCTTGGACAACGTGACGACAGTTCTGCTCATGACTCCGGTCACTATCAGGTAAGGAAAACATCGTGAGGAAGCCGGCATGTCCTAGAACCAAAAATTCGAGGACATGTGCCCGTGTGGTGGATTTTGGCCCACTCCCTCGCACATAAAAAGGAGGATTGTGTCCCAGCAGTGGGAACATTATAGGCTGATTATGAAACCTTTGCTAGCCCTTCATTGTATGAAAGAAAGAAAGAAAGAAAACACGTCTACGTACGTCAATGTGACGCACATAAAATTACAAACAATAGAAAACTTTATCTGTTTAAGAATACTGTGAAGATCATGATCTTCACTTGGACTTGCTCATGTCATGTTATAAATTACTAGTGACCCGCCCCTGCCTCGCACGGTTTTTAAAACTTGACAAAACATTGAGAGTTCTTTAAATTATATAAAGCTTAATACCACTATCGGCTTTAGCGCCCTCGAAAACCATAAAAACGACACCATTGATGGAAAATTTGAAAATGATCGGAGCCGCCATCTTGAATTTTTAGTTTGGCCTCTCTATTGGCTTCAGCAAATCGGCACCCTCGAAAGCCTGGAACCCTTGGTTGCCTGGAAGAGATCGCAGAAAGCGATAAGGCCGCCCATTGTATATTTTGTAGCGCTTGATGTATTTTTTTATGTTGTGAATTTGTGGTTTACAATAAAGTAAATATACTTTAAATAAATAAATAAAGCCATGAAAACTATAACACAGAGACAGAGAGAAAGTCGCAAGGAGGGGAGCATAACGCTATCGTTACGTGACGATTTCTACCAGTTTACTCGTACCGCAAGCGGCGTTAAAGGACTAAGTTCCAGAAAATTTTAAAGAAATTAAAAAAAAAAGCTGAAAAATTAAATACAGACGCCAGCACTGAAAACCAAAACTGTAAAATTTTCTCAATCAACTTTGAGCCTTATGCTTTAGCAATAAAGTTGAAAATCTATTAAAGAAATTTGACAGATTGTAGTAGCTTGATGTGCTGGCGTCTGTACCTAGGCCAAGTTTGAGTCCGCGCCCGCCGTATGTTTTCATGAAAACGTTTAGTCACAGCTGTATTAAAACTTAAACTAGCGAGTGGAGTTCCCTAAAACTAACTTAGTAGCCCTTTGCCAGCAAGCTTGCTCCATCCCATCCCAAACCATCCTGCCCAGCTCTCGCGATGTAACGTCATGGAAAAATAAAATCCCTATCTTTTGCATTCTCAACTATTACTCTAGCATCAAGAGTTTTATAGTTCTTAGCGATTGAAATCTTACAATATTAAACTCGCTACCAGTAAACCGAGCGGAAAAACGTTTCACGACAAAAATATTTTTACCTTGAGCAGGTCAACGTGGATTCAAGTTTGGTTGAATAAATGAGGTTTTGGGTTCAATTACCTAACGTTGTCTGATGTCTATGATAACCAGGTTATGTGAGGTGATGGACCTGGACCCCATACCAGTGCTGATGTCCATGGTGCTGTTCAGCAACATAGGAGGCACTGTGACCCCCGTGGGTGACCCCCCCAACGTCATCATAGCCTCAAACAAGGCTGTCGTCCAATCTGTAAGTATAATTTTTTTTTTTTTTTGGGTACCAAGCAAGCCTCCAAGACCAGGCTTTGCTGGTGCGTTACCAATCCCCTCTGGGCTGGTAAAAGCCGATACCCATTCGCTTCAAACTAGAACACATCAATGGCAGAAAAAACGTTGGTAGGGTTTACGCGCTGTTTCACAAAGATTTACTATCCGTTACCAGTACTAAACTCCGGTCGATCAGAGAAAGAATTCCTGCCACTTGTCAGTTTTAAATCTGACAACAACCACTGTGATACATAAAAAGAACTGAAAAGACTGCAAACGCCGAGTACGTACAGTCAACAAAAGAGAAGTTTCAAATATGTTTGAGATAACTCCAATCCAAAGGTGCATGAGAAATATTATATATGAAAATCACGAGCGTGATTAGTTTCATCATTAAAGGCTACCATTACAAAAAATTACATAACAGAAAATGTAATGTTTTCTTTTGCCTTAATTATTCGTCCTCTTCATCACTCAATAGCTTTACTGCTTCTCTCCTTACCAGGGCATTAACTTCACGAACTTCACACTGCATATGACGTTCGGCATCCTGCTGGTGTGTGTCCAGACATACTTCCAGTTCAGGTACATCTACAGGGATACCGACAAACTGAGGCTCAACGTACCCAGGGATATACAAGGTAAATCACAGTTATAATATTATAAAGGCGAAAGTTTGTGAGTGTGTGTGTGTGTGTGTTTATATGTTTGTTACTTCTTCACGCTCAAACGGCTGGACCAATTTTGACAAAATTTTATATGGAGGTAGCTGACACCCTGGATTAACATATAGGTTACTTTTTATCCCGATATTCCCACGGGATCGACATTTACGCGGGTGAAACCGCGGGTCACAGCTAGTATAATTATATATAAATATATAGCATAGCATAATCAGCTTAAACAATGTTCCCTCTACTGGGACAGTATAATCAGACCTCATTTCTGTATAGGGAGTGGGCCATAATCCACTACGCGCGCACAGTGCGGTTGCTAATGTTAAAGTCTTCGATTTTTTCTTCGAAATTGCCATACCTTTTGCCTTTTGTTTGCCTGATGAATTGATATAGTAATTTTCGCACATACATACATACATAATCAGCCTATAACGTTCCCACTGCTGGGACACAGGCCTCTCAGTGACTAAGAGGGAGTGGGCTGTAATCCACCACGCGGGCCCAGTGCTGGTTGGTGTATGTGTATTTATATTTGTGCATGTGTATTTATGTGTAATTTTCGCACAGAATATGAAAATTCACCTCAAAGCCTTCGATAACCCTAATTCTTCTTTTCTCTCCTTCAGATCTTCGTCATCAGATTTCAATATGGCGTCGAGCCGCTGACTCTCTCCCACGCTTGAGCAGAGATGAGCAGGTGGTCAGAGACCGACTAGAGAGGAAGGTCAAAAAGCTGTCGGTCAAGCTCGAAGCGTTGGTTAAGGAGACGAAGATCAGAGCCTGCCCCAAGGACTGCTTCGAGACTATGTTGGCTGATATGAAGGATAAGGTGAACATATCGAGTCTCAAGTTAAGGAGATTTCATTTCACGAACGGGAGTCTGTTATTCCAATTGATACCTTATTACAATTATATAAGGGTCACATGACGCGCGCTCGTGAATTGTATAATCTATTCTAAGTACACAAATACCACCACCATGCCTATATTCCCCAAACGGGAAGTGTATGTAGTGTGTAAAATGTTAAATTGATACGTAAAAGAAACACTGTACACGCGTAGGTACTTGAAGGACGGCAACGTCGCAATTTATTTATGAATGACGGGCCGCGTGTGCGGCGACCTTTTACATATCAATTTAACATTTTTTGTGAATATTTTAATATAAAAAAATATATAAAAACATTTTATTTTCGAATGGTAATATTTTTTTTAGCATGTATGGAGGCTATACTATTGCGGGTTAACGGGAACGCCCTCTGTTAGCTAACATACTGTATATATCATTAACCCATAACATTATTAATTTTTTTACAGTACAAGATTCGAGACAAGGTTTTATTGATCAAGTGCACTGTGGCCATCACATTTGTGGTCGTCGTGTTCTTCCTACATTCCATACCTGAATTCAGTAAGTGATAAATAAGGGCCTATCTTTTTATTTTTTGACGTGATATCGTCTGCACGCACGAAACAGCATGACTCATTGTCACGTTCCACCTGAGCCGATTGTGCAAGCGAGAGCGCGGAACAAGCGATAGAGAGTCATGATCGGCCTAAGCGTTCGGCTTGTGACGCATCTATCTGATGTTTTCTTATGACGTTATCACGTAAAATTATCGTACGGAAACCGACTTTACAGACAACCAATTTTTTTTATTTAGCCTACAATGTCCCACTGCTGAGCAAAGGCTGCCCTCAAATCTTTTCAGACATCCTTTCTTAGAACCATCTCGATCCAACTCTTGCGTTACGCGTCTAGGCTTAAAATTCTGTGCTTTTATGATCGGATTGTACAGACGCCAGCACATCAAGCTACCCGAAACTGTCAAATTTTCCCAATCAACATTGAACCGTATGCTTTAGCGAAAAAGTTGAAAATCTATTAA
This sequence comes from Hydraecia micacea, assembly GCA_914767645.1. Taxonomy (NCBI): domain Eukaryota; kingdom Metazoa; phylum Arthropoda; class Insecta; order Lepidoptera; family Noctuidae; genus Hydraecia; species Hydraecia micacea. Next base: position 5,033,135 of record OU611804.1, read on the forward strand.
AGAAATTTGACAGATTGTAGTAGCTTGATGTGCTGGCCTCTGTACTTGTCGGTACATTAGTTGTCTGTCTGGACTGGACAGACATAATAAAGGTCAGATAGTAATCCGCAACGCAATTACAGTGCGGCCGACGAAAGAATGCGTTCTGGACACCTGTCAGTTTCATAGAAAGGAATACGTGCTTTGCGAATTTGATCTTTATTTATTGCTAGCCTAGCTGCGCCCCGCGGTTTCACCCGCATTAGTGTCGATCCCGTGGGAATGTCGGGATAAAAAGTAGCCATATGTTAGTACAGGGTGTCAGCTACCTCCATACAAAATTTTATCAAAATTGGTCCAGCCGTTTGAGCGTGACGAAGTAACAAACATATAAACACACACACTCACGCACTCACAAACTTTCGCCTTTATAATGTTAGTGTGATTAGACTTGTCGCAGTGACAGAGGTGTTAAGAAAGCATTCTCTTGACGGCTGGACTGTATTTAGAAGACTGAATCCACGGTTAGGTGGTTTTCCGCTGAATGATTATGATATTGATAATGACCACTTTATTATTATACTTATTGTAATTTTTCATCTTTGCTACATGGGTAATTCCTTTCGATCTCGACTCTCAATGCATACTTACCTATCCTTCATTCTCGCAGACCGCGTGTCTCTGGGCTGGACGGCTCTGCTGGGCGCTCTGCTGCTCCTGACGCTGGCAGACCGTGAGGACCTGGAGCCTGTGCTGCACAGGATCGAGTGGTCCACGCTGCTCTTCTTCGCATCGCTCTTCGTGCTTATGGAGGTAAATATGCAATCTGAGATGAAAATCTTTGTTTTTCTTTAGATAATGTAGGGGTATTGCACAACTCTAACATCAGGAAATGAGTCAATAGCTTTGGCGATGTAGTTACCAATTTGATGGCCTGTTGTACTTATAGCAATTTCGTTATTCAGTTATTTTTGGTGGATATTTCACTCCTAAAACGTTTGAAAACAGAAGGCTAATTCTCGTAATTTAAAACGTTCAAAATCTAGTCGCAGTCTCATCTCAGCAACAAACTTAATGTCAAAAACTTGTCAAAATGTAGGGAAATTAGAGGTATTTTTGACAGATTGAGACTGAGATCAGACTGTGAACGTTCTTAAAATTACGAGAAGGGCTCTTCAGTTCTATTGTGATTGTAATTGGAATTCTTTCTCGGAGTCTCCCGAAACTACTCTTTTGCTTTCGAGTTTACGACAACAGCTTACGTCTAACTTATGCTGTCTCATTACAAAAACTACTGATTTAAGTCCAAGTTTCGAGCCAGCTCTTACATTTTCAACTTTATTTCCGAATACTTACAAATTTTTAACACAAGATGTCAGTGTTGTATGAACTTTCGTCGAAGTTTCAATAAATTAAGACCCAGCCCTAAAGCCAATCTTGGTAATTAGAACTTTGCGTTTTAAATATAGTAAGAATAATGATCAAAATGCAAAAAATGCTCGATTTGTATTGAGACGGATGGAGTTAGTTTTTTTTTTTTGTTTAAATTTTGTTCTTCTCATTCCAGGCTTTATCCAAACTAGGTCTGATTGAATACATTGGAGGACTCACGGAAGGCGTCATTTTGAAGGTGGATGAGAGTGCGCGATTAGCTGTAGCTATTCTGCTCATGTTATGGGTATGTGTCGCTAATAGATGTGTTTTTATTATTCCATGTTTTAATAAATGCAGCATAAACGCAGGGTGTGGGGCGGCTCCAACAGTGTCTTAGGCATCGTTCACACCAAACGTATTGTCCGCCGCTGACTGTGAGCACGCGTTACGCAGTTTATCGCTTTTCAATATATATTTAACTTCTTGTTCACACCGAACCGACTATACGCTATTACGTAGTGCGTTGTCGCTGACTCTCGGTGGCCGATTATTGTACTACGCGTCTATGCACGGCGGACGCGGATTGGCTACGTTGCCGAACGTAACAGCGTATTAGATTGAAGCGCGCTGTAGCGTATTGTCGGCTTGGTGAGAACGCGTACTGCAGACTGAGTCCACGTTCACACTGGGGCAGACAGTGAGCATACTCACAGTCGGCGGCGGACAATGCGTTTGGTGTGAACGATGCCTTCAGCATGGTTGCGAGTGTGTTTACGTGGGTCTCTGTTGTGCCGTCTCTCATGAGATATCGCAACGATAACCAACCGTTATTTCTTGTGTTTTTGTTTACTAACATAGTCGTAAGTTTTACTAAAAATCTTGTTTGAATCTTGGTTACTCCAATAAAGAAAATTTTTCATTTATATTCTTGATATAAACGAACACGAAAATTCTCGAAATCCTCAGGTATCGGGAGTAACGTCAGCGTTCGTGGACAACATCCCGCTGACGACGATGATGGTGCGCGTGGTGACGTCACTGGGCAACAACCCCATGCTCCAGCTGCCCATGGCGCCGCTCATCTGGGCGCTGTCCTTCGGAGCTTGTCTGGGAGGTCAGTCAATCAATCAACGCAGCCTATCGCAGTCCACTGCTGGACATAAGCCCCTCCCAGGCTGCGCCACAATACCCTGTATTCCACCTTCCGCATCCAGTCCGTCCCAGCCACCTTCTTTAGGTCGTCCGTCCATCGTCGCTGGGGGGCGTCCCACACTACGCTTGCGGATCCGCGGTCTCCACTCCAGGACTCGTCTGCTCCACCGGCCATCGGTCCTTCGGCAAATATGGCCAGCCCACTGCCACTTCAGCTTGCTTACTCTGCAAGCTATGTTACTTCATCCATCCATCATACTTCAGTTCTTTTCCCGATAAGCTGAGCACTGAGCGACCAGCAGTGCTATTAAGGAATGCTGGAGCATGTGTTGGCCCATTAAAATCTCTTCAAAATCATCATCATCATCATTACAGCCGAAAGACGTCCACTGCTGGACATAGGCCTCCCCCAAGCACCTCCAATTCGACCGTTCAGATGGCCGATGGGGCAGAAAGGTTCCGGAGTGGCGACCGCGTACCGGTAAACGTAGCCTTGGAAGGCCTCCCACAAGGTGGACCGACGACCTTGTGAAGGCCGCAGGAACCCTTCAAATCAAAATGGTTGAGCTGAATGGTGCTGATCTATGCGTCATGTTCGTGAACGGGCGCCGTCAGTCGGGACTGGTTATCTCTTAGCTGCCACGGCATATTTTCAATATATTTTTTTTTATTGTTTACTATGGACGCTTTTAACGTGCATGGCCTTTCTTCATCGTTCTTACACGTATAATTCCAAAATGAATGATGTACTTACAGTACTTAACCAATATTTTGATTTAAAAGAGTGTCCGTGGAATTCCTTCCAGTTCTTCCCCATAGGAACCTATACTACGCTTTAGAATGGCATGAATGGGCAAGCTTCATCTTTCTGACTGCCGACTCCTTGACAATTAAAACGTGTCTGGAAATGGTTTAATTGAAATAATGCTTTGAGTTTCCTCAATTTATTAAAACACTGAAATTGTACGTGTTGGTTTGTCCTTTCACGCATCAACGGAGTAGCGGATTGGCGTAATTTTTTGCACAGAGATCATTTATTGGACAAAGGCGGTCATTTATTGAGGTTCCGACCTAAAAAGTTAACAACGGAAATAGGGTCAATATTACTTTCGTCCACTATTTCTAATTGGCTTGTCTTTAATCGAACACCTAATAATTCCCATAATGATTTCCAAAAACTTTTAATGGACACTCTAATATAATACAGGTGTCTTTCATGAGCCTTAAATGATTCCTCTTGTGGTGTCCTAAAAGTACTAAAGAGGCAAGTGCCTTGCGACCAACTTGGATGTAGCGCGGTCACACACAGTTCTAACTTAACCCATTTGGCCAGAGTAGCCTAGCTTAGTTACTGCGACCAACTTTGAGAAAAGGCCATAAAAAAGAGGCAAATTAATTAAAAAAAAAACGTACATTAGAAGGTCAATAACCTTTAAGAGGATCAATTAAATATTTCACTTTCTAATTAGCTTCCTTGTTTCAGGTAACGGCACGCTAATCGGTGCAAGCGCAAACGTGGTATGCGCAGGAGTTGCGGAACAACATGGCTACAAGTTCACCTTCGTACAATTCTTTAAAATCGGCTTTCCCATCATGATAGGACATCTTATAGTAGCCTCTGGCTATCTCATGCTATGCCATTGTGTGTTTGAATGGCATTAGAAGAAGACAGAGTATTCCTAGACAGAGATGCGAGTACTATTAGTATTTTTAGATTTTAACAAGAAAATATTTTTGCAAAAATACTGATCATTGTTGGCGGGGCTTGCTTTCGAGTCTTACATTATCGAAGCGAAGCGTAGCGGAGTTCCATCCCTATGATGAAGTTATTTCTGCCCATTTGCCTTGGTTTTTCAAGCCAAGTTCCATATGCTTACAAATTTTTTGTAAAGGTAGGTATAGTTTTTGTCGACAATATTGCTTGAACTGTCTTTCTATGAATGAAACAGAAGACAAATAGAAATTATTTAGGTATGTGATGGTAAAACCTTTCATAGAAGAAGATTTGAGGATGAAATTGAAGTCAAGAATAAGTAGAATTTCAATGATGAAGACTTGGTTTAAGCAGCAACTATCTATTCAGCAAGGTTGCTAGCGGTTCTATGTATGTTGGCTTTTTAGAACATCCGTTCTGCAAGGTGGTTTACAAAAAAAACCCTATCACTGAGTGTTCATTAGAAATGCCAATAATTGAGTTAGTTTTATATGTGATCCGTTCGTCTAAGTACATGTCACACGTTTTGATAAGGTGCCTCTGAACTTAAAAGACATAGGTAATGTAACGTAAGCTTAAATGGTGAAGCTGTTGTATTCACCAGAAGGCTTGAAAACAAACTACAGTGCTACGAGGATCTCTTGGCGCTTGAATGACTGACAGGGGCCTTGTTGGAACCTAAATAGTTGTGGAAAATTGTATTGATAAAACAATATGGCGGCGATAGTTTCGATTTACGCCACGTGTCTAAAGATTAGGATCACCGACCTATAATAAACAAGTACGCTGAACTGAATATACTATACGAAATGACAGTTGTTTTTGTACCGATTGAAAGCGATTGTAAGCTCGAGCTTAGAGCCTCGAACTTGAGCGCCTCAGGAACTAAAATTGATACATTTGTGCAAATGGCCGTCGTGTTGTTTTGGTACGTCTGTGATGATTTAGGTCTATATCGTGGAATAAGACTTTTTCGTTGTGTTTTTGTGTTTAGTACGACTTTTAGAACATTTTTTTCATGAGAGTATGCGCATTTTGTAGAACTCGCTATCAAAAACATTAGTTCCACGGACGCTCACGTTCCCATCAGCGCCAAAATGGCGAAAATCAAATGTCTTCGTTTTGTCATCGATAATAAATGAAGTCCAGCGTACTTGTATAATATAGGTCAGGGTCCTAAATATATAATAATATATTGTGTTACTGTCAAAATGGCGTTGAATAATTTATTTTTCAGTCAATACGTTTATGTTTCTGGCTATACGATCCAGTTTTTGGCCACTCCGCCTTTGTTTATGGCAAATACGGCCTTAATTGGCCTCTGTACAAATAAGTAGTGTGATATAATATTACAGTATTTTTTTAGAAATTTAGCGTAAGAAGTCTATTTTATAGGTAAAGCCTTATTTATTGCTTTTATTTCTGCTGAAGTTTTTATTGTTTGTTTCATTATCACAAGCATCGAAATGACGTCAATAAATAAAAGTTTTTTTTTTGTATTCGAGTTTTTATGTCATTTTTATACATAGATATTGTTAGTACAAAAAGTTTTTTTTTTTTTTATAAAATTATTCTTTGATATTATTTATTTAAGACAACATGGTTAAATTTTATTTTTAAACCATTTTCAGCAATGTAAATAGATAAAGTTCTGCTTTTATTGCTGAAAATAGTGTCAACTTTTATATAAAACGTTTGTTCGTTCGTGAATAAAGACAGAAGTGAGAGATTTTCGAAACATTTTAGAATATAATATTTAGTAGGTATTGTTTTTTTTTTTTCAAATGTAGGTAATAGTTGTCTTACTTAACTGAACAAAAATTATTATAATTCTAAGTTATGACCATCAGGTTTAGGTATCTACAGGGTGTAAAATGACCCATCAGCAAGCAGAAAATATATAGTCTGTTCCAAAAACATGAGATGAAAGTAGCAAACTCCGTGCAGTTTAAAATTGAAAAATAAATGCACAGCTCACGTCCGGTTTCTGAGGTTTTTAAACAGAGTTTATCCATTCGATAGTGATTATTGGTTCGATATCGTGTTTCTGAACACGACATTAAGGAAGAATTTAGCTTAAAAGTCGAGTGAATTATTATCGAGGGTTTATCTGAAAACCTCAGAAACCGAGCATAAGGAAGGATAATTATGTCGAATCAACAGTTATTGAAAGTTTAAACTCCGTTTAAGAATTCTTCAGAAACTGGGCATTAGTGGAACATTTTTCAGTTATTTCTTTAGTTGATTGAATTCCCTTTATTATCATTACATAAAATTTTAATGACATTGTACTTAGGTTAAAGTGATGTGGTAATTTACGCTCAAAATTTTGAGAATTATGCAACGAAAAAAGTTTTTTGAGCTCTGTTTTACGATTTTTATATCATGATACTACTTTATTATTATGAAATATTTTTGAGTACCTACTTAAGTAAGTCTTTTCTTTGAACATTAGACAATACACAATTTATTGGCGTCTGTACCAATACACCTAACTGTACGACAAAAAACTGAGCGTTTTACGGTGATGCCCAACGTTTGGGCAGCGCCTTTAAACTATTTCAAAGTTGAACGTTCGAAGCGTAAAGGCTCATTTTCATTAGTCCGTTAGTCGGTAACTCGGTCGACATACAGCATGCGAGAAATCACCGTAATGACTAACGAAAATCATTTAAGGTGACATGCGCAGTGGTAGACCGCGAAATTCAATTTTTCTTACGTTTTTTGTAATTTGCAGGTCAGTGTCAGGTTGCAAGTATCTTGATCAAAATATGATTCGCGACTATAATAGATATGTATTTACAGAATTATAATCATTAGAATCATTAATACATCTTTCTACGTTAGATTTCTACCATAAGAACAAATCTCGTATGGAAAAGTGATTATGGTAGAAATCTAACTTAAAGAGATATATTAATGATTCTAATGACAGTCGGTCGGCGTTCGGTACCTACACCTTCTGCGGGGAATCCCCGTAGCGGGCGCAGCGACTAATGAAATTCATCAGTCGGTAAGAAGTGTGCGGAGACTCACGCTCAATGAAAATTACCATTGCAAATGAGCCTTCAAATCAACTGTCAAACGGTTCTGCGTACAGTATACCGAAATCAGTCTCTATCGGCTACAGATAGCGCCATCCACGAAGACGCCCCACTCTTCTTCCTAATCGCTTACAGTACAAGTGTGCAACATTCCGCTAGTGTTTTAGTTTTGTCGATACACAATTACTTATTAGTGGGTAATTAGTGTGTATCAAACAACTAAAACACTAGCGGAATTAAGTAGCGATAACCACTAAGTAGCGATTAATAAGAAGAGTGGGGCGCGTCTTCGTGGATGGCATTATCTATAATCAAAAGCGAGTCTTTCGAGCTAACGTTTTCTTGCATATTAGGTAGGAACCTCTTTAAAAAACCTCCTCCTTTTTTAAAGTCCGTTAAAAAAAGAAAAACTAGTATTATATTTTGTAAAGCAACATTCCAGTTGCTCTTAATTTATTAAATATTTAATTTTTATCTAAGGTATTATCGCCTAATTTAAAATGAAACGCTTCACTGCTTGTTTAAAAGTGGAAATGCGCACAACTCTAAATTGGACGAAATAATACCTACCTAAATAATTTGTAATCTTTTATCCTGTTCTCAAAATATTTACTGTCATGTCTGTCATGAAGTTTCTGCTGTTCTACACAAAAAAAAAAAAAATTTGGAAGGAACTAAGAGTAATAATAATTTGTTATGGGAAGACTGAATCTTAGACTAAACCGATTATCAGATCGTCTGTCTGTCCCACAGAGCTCGGAATCGCGCACGTCTAGAGAGCAACATCGTCATAGTCTAGCTAGAGACTATAGCAAGTACTATAGTCCTCGCGGAACTAGTTGCCGCGCCTTAGGTATGTGAGCGGTGGGACAGAGGGGCGGGGGTGCATTACTCAGTACGTGCGTTGCGAACTACCGCCTCACCCCTATCCCCACCTCAGCGGCCAACTAGTTCTGCGCGGACTATAATAAAATTCGTTACGCCGGAAGTGCGTTGAGCGTGCAACTACTGTCATGGACCGCCTTCAAAGCAGTCAGTTTCTTCGTGCGAGTAAACGGTAATACGCTTGTTTTGTATGAAAGATGTTCACAACGCCCGCCTCTACCAGCGACCCTTCAGGGGTCTCCGTACTCTGTGGACAGTCTCATACATTCTGTAGGCAGTTTATATTTTTGAGAACTCTTTACGTAAATTATTTTTGTGATATTAAGTAAAATACTTTTACTTAAATTATTGTTAGTGTTTATAATATAATAATGTTTTAAAAAGAGTTACGTTTGAGATGAAAATAATGGACAAAAGGACGTAATATTTATAAGTTCAAATAAAAGTTATGAGTGATATATCTTTGTTTTATTTGAGATTTGAAAATCTTTTTAGGTTATTGATTGGCAAACAGGTCATATTCATATTCTTTATTGTGGATCATAGGTAGGTTAACAATACATATAATGTTCTTAATACGTTAAAATAGGATCGGCTATGTCCCGCCGCTTAGGCATACAATAACAATCACATAGTAATTAACATTAAATAATTTAAAGAAGTCAAAAATACACCAATTCCAATAAATGTCAGAAGTAACTATAGCTATTTACACATTACAAAAAAAAATGGTGTACGACATAAAATGCGTTTGTAGCCACCCATCTACAAAATAATGAATCTATACATAATAATCAGCCTATAATGTTCCCTCTGCTGGGACACAGGCGCAAGTCCGGTTAAGCAGACGACAACCTCATAGGTTGAACTGCAAGATGCCAATTCCCAAAAAAAAAAAAAGGACGCATCCTTTTTTTTGTTTTCTTTGATGCTCATACATAGTGCCCCTAAGCGTATACTCCAACTCGAACCGTTCCACTGTCGAAAGGGAAAATCAAACAATGTTTTATACTTAATCATTACTTATCTATCTATGTATATCTATTAATTATATAAAAGGAGAACTGACTGACTGACATATCAACGCACAGCCCAAACCGCTGGGTCTAGAGATTCCAAATTTGGCACGTAGATACGTTCCTTATGAGGTCTAGGGGTGCACTAAGAAAGGATTTTTCAAAATTCATCCCCTAAGGGGGTGAATGGGGGGGGTGAAATTTCACGCGGACGAAGTCGCGGGAAGAAGCTAGTTTCTCATAAATACATAAATACGAATAAAAATTCTACATATTTACAAATAATTTTTTTTATACTTACCTAAATTAAAATTTAAGGTATTTGTTTTTCTTTTGTATGAAATACCTACTTAGATCCAATATTAAGATCCTATTTAGTTTATTACATAATTATGAACGATATTCGTATACTTACTGATCACCTTTATTTTTCTAAAATAAATTATTGTTAAAAATAGTCGAGTCAAGTGATTACAAGATGAACTTGCAAGAGTTACGTTAATTCCAATAGCTAATTTAATAATACAAATAAAATAAAACAAATAATTTTGTTCTAATACTGCAAAAATACTATGTCTTCACGTTGTTAAACTTGAAAAAGCAACACTATACTCCATTTGTTTAGGTAGTTAAATAAAGGTAAACAAACAAACCACGTGACTTAGTTAACCGACTAAACGTAATACCAGTCTATTTAGTTGTCATGCTACGTCACAGTTGCGCGTACTCTTCAATTTAGCAACTTTTTTAATGAATTATAACGTTGCTAAATTGAAGAATACAACTGTGACGTAAGTTAAAAGTCGATGGGGACACAATAACGAAGTTGTTTCTAGAAGTTCGTGCTTGGCAATGGAGATATCATCGCATGTAACTATGTACATTTTGATGCCGATGCATATTGCACTACTTCATTCGCTTCTGAGGCTCACAATAAGTGGGCTCCACATATTCTTGCGCGTGACTGTTCGCATAGTGAGAATTATTTAGATTAGCATACGTTCCGCCCTGAGCTTTGGCAGGTTCGCAGTACATCGGCTCAGGCTCGGCAGTGTTGACATACGCCGGTTCGTTATTCACGTATGGCATCTTTTTCCTCACACTCCTTGGCAATACTTTGGCGTAGCATTCTTCTTGTCTGCTAGCATAGACCTCCGAATAGTTAGGATCATCTGTTTCTCTGAAGGTATTCTTCCGACCCCCTGCGGTTGGTACGTCTAAGACCGCGTATGTTGGATCGACTGGTTTCTGTTTCTTGTTCCGCATGTTTTTGGGTGTCGGCGTGGAGTAAAGCGCCGGTTCCTGGCACGGCACGCTGTACGTCGTGTCCTCGGTTCTGCGGTCCACGGGCACAGCATAGTTAGATTCCCATTGAGGTGGGTAGGCGGGGATCGTGGTCTCACTCCGGCTCTGTAGATTCTCGTAGTTGCGATCATGGGGTCCTCCCTAAAACGGTAAACAGATCAAACTAACTCTATATTCTCCAATGTCTAACGTATCCTAATACGAAAGATGTAGACGAGTCAGCGTGTCTTATGGAGTATAGTGATAAGATAACGAATTCAACTAGGTTAATTTTTTTTAATGACTTGTAAAATTGATCCCGATATTCTATTTATGAACGATATATTACGAAAGTGATGTAAGAGGATTTTTGCTATCAGGTACGACCTGCGGATTAATTGCGTAACACACTATCAGTAGCAGTGGGTTTCATTTTGACAGTTCAACAAGTCAACAACATTCATTGCGTTGTTTACTTTGTTGAGAAGACAAATTTTTCGAGCTTATGAAGCTATAGAGGTATGAGGAACAAGGTTGTAAAGTTCACTCATACTCTAGAAAAGGGAGGATCCTCCATCCAGACGGGTGTTGTGTCTGGCTGGCAACTGCCCGATGATTCATGTCGGGCCGTTGTAACTATGCTAGTTGCACGGTAAACTCTGTTTGCGAGATGCAGGATTTTGCGTGACGTCAGTATGACGCGTTGTTCGTATGTGGCGTTGTAGATACCGCTACAAAGCAATGAATTAGTAATATCCTTCAAAATGATTCAGATTGGGACTGATAGTTTGTTACGCAATTAGGATGCTGTCCAATTCTGTGTCAGTATTAAGTGGCCATTAACGTAGCCTCCTGTACGAAGGCTACATTAATGGCCTGTCAGTGATATGTAAAGCGTGAGTACCTGCGAGTGGTTTCGCTTTCGCAGCTTGACGATGACAATAGATATGCAGATGATGATGATGCAAAGGACGACGATGGAAATCACTGCCGGCAACGTTACTGACATGTCATCTGGTGCTGCATCTATAGTACAAATTGGAAATAAACTTAGGGCCCGTATCAATGAACCATCTTTATGAAGGCAAAATTCCGAAGGCAACGGCAAACAGCAGCGGCAGCGCCACCCAACCGCAATGACAGACTGCAGCGACACGCTTTTGTAGATGGCGATAGTGCCACCTGCAGCTGCTGGGGTCGAGCGTCAGACGGCATATTAGTAAGTAGTACCGTCAGAGACGTATTTTTTTGTTAGACAAATGAGTTTTGCGAAACTGAGAAAGAGAAGGACCGCTTCCGTCGTAGATGTGACGTCGAGTTCGGAAACAAAACAGCAGCGGCACTGTCACTTGCGTTTATTGTCAACGGCAACGTCGCTGTCGTCTGCGGTCTGCCGTGATCTAGGGAATGTCTCTTTCATATCTTTTCTAGAAGCGCAGCCATTTTTTGCTGAACTGGGCCTTTTTGGCGCAGCCGTGAGGCACACTTCCTGCTATTTTCTTGCATCGGACTTTACACTTTATTATTTGATTTTTATTTGTTTTTTATCTGATGTATGTCTCTGGTGTACTGTGTGCCTTTTAGTCTGTGCTAAATAAATGTGTTTTCTTTCTTCTTTATTTTCGTAAGTTATTTTGGCATCAAATTATGTAACACATTGTGTAACGGCATGGGAGTTCGTGACTAAATAACAGCTGCATATATCGATCATACTGCGTGGTTAAGTAGCAGTTGTAGCGGTTAGTTAGAGGATGGGTGATCATTCGTATTTATCGACACCCCTCTATGCCTTGGAAAGCACGTTAAAGTAGGTATCAGTCTTCGATAAATCGGCCGCCTACTAACAGTTGCGATCAATCCATGGGTAGATGAAATGTTGCACACATCGCGCGAGACTCTTTAGTTTCTCAGAGATCTCGATTGTTATTCATATATCTATGGCACTCATAAGCTCAAAAGTCTGATAAAAATTGTTCTAATCTTAGAATTTACCTTGTAACTAGTACTTTACTTGATATGACTACAGATAAACACGATATGATGGCAGTAAAATATAGTTTTAGGTACAAGCACATCAAAAAAATCGTTTTACCTTTGTCTCCTGATCCCGAAGATGCACCGAAATGAGTACTAGCGGTTGAGGTTTCTGCTACAACAACAAAGTTAATACTGTAATTTTACAATACGTAGTCTGATCCAAAAAGCATTAAGTACAAAAAAAAAAGTTTCAAGTGTTTTCTGTCTGAAACATAAGTTTTCTGTGCCCGAATGATAAGGTTTTTGCCACCTATATGAAGTCCCATGTAATGATTACCTACATGTTCCGTAAATAGGTTATTTATTAGGTTTTTGGTTAGGTTATTTTATTAATCAAAGTTTTATATTAAGACGGCTCCGACGATACGCCGACCGCGCGTGGCGCCATCATCGTTTTTTTGGTTATGTTTATAAAAGTGGCCACTATTATCCGTTTTAGTGATTATAATAAAACTAAACAATGTAAAACTACCGTTTCTAATAATATTAACGTATAATCTTATGGAGCACAACTTAACGTGCTTATTTTCTGAATTTTCATTCTAAAATAAAAGAAATAACCAAAAAAACCATGAGGGCGCCACTGTGCGGTCGGCGTATGGTTGGCGCCGTCTTAATAAGCATCGAAACAAAACAGGAGAGACAGTAGAGTAATTCACGTAATTACGTGACGAGCCGATCCAGTTACAGTGCTACTCGTAGCAGTATCTTTGTTTTCTGTTTCTTATAAGGTATATTTTTGGGGTATTCCTCGAAACGCGTCAACTTTGAAATGCATCAAAAGCATTCCTCGAAAAAAAAAAAATTAAATCAAAATGTATTCCTCGAAATGCATCAATGACATAGAGAAGAGCATGAAGGATTCGTAATAAATTATATCGATAGACGTTTCATTTGGTGCGTTTCGAGGAATACCTCTATTTTTTTTTTTTGCTGTTATGCCAACAAACGCATTTTTCTTTCTTTCTTTCAGTAGAATGCGCTCTCATTGCGCTTGCGAAACGCGAACTTGACCCGAGCGTAGATAACTGACAGCGGTAGAGAATGCACTGCATCTAAACTTCTTTACTTACGCAAATCATAAATATACTAGCCTCAGCCCGCGACTTCGTCCGCGAGAAATTTCTTGTGCCCCCTACCCACCCCGTCGCATCACTTCTTTCACTTCTTACTGTTTTTCTTTTTACTTGGCTCCAAAGAGTCCTAGCGATAGCCCAATTCTTGAGGACGGCTATAGGCTATTTCACATTACGCTACGACACTTCGGAGCCGAGCAAAATAAAAATATAGAAAGAACGCTTCACGAAAACGAATAGCGCGGGCAGGCGACGCGACGCGGTGTGACGGGGTGGGAATTTCACACGGATGAAGTCGCGGGAAGAAGCTAGTATATATATACCTATCTCTTCACCGTAGCGATCCAGGCAAATTTTCATTCCTGTCGTGAGCTCTTTTATAAATGACTAGCAAAACGAAATTTAGTCTTGAAAACCCGGTCACATCGTATACAGAAGAACTAATCTGCATCATTGTATGTGTAGGTATTCATCTTCTATTTATATAAAAGAAAGTTGGGTTATAGTCCTCGCGAAACTAGTTGGCCGCTGAGGTGGGACAGGGGTGAGGCGGCGGTTCGCAATGCACGTACTGAGTAATGCGCCCCCGCCCCGCACTCCCACCGCTCACATACATAAGGCGCGGCCAACTAGTTCCGCGCGGACTATAGTTTAACTCGAGAACCACGGGACCGATTTTTATGATATTTGGTTTTTGGATTTGTTTCCGCCCCGAATAGCAGAATAACTATTGAAACATGAGGAAAATTCACAAAGAAAATAAAAAAGATTTTCTCATAGATTTTGTATGGATCGGTTTTTTTTTTATTCTGAGGCGGTATAAGTTCGCCAGGTCAGCTAGTAATTATATAAAGGCTTTGGGCGACTTTTGCATACTTGACGCTTCTTGTCTAAGTCTTCAAAACGATTTGTTTCGCGGTTAATAAAGCGGTCGCGACATTAGTTATAATAGCATAATAGGTATTCTGTACGGGCCCAAGACTAGAATAGTATTAAAGTTTGAATACTTACTTTCTATTGATGTCGCAGTAGTGGAGGTGGTGGTCGTGGTAGTGGAGGTAGTAGTCAAAACTCTCTCGCGGAGGATCATTCTAATCTCTCTTAGCACGTTGTCATTGTTACTGGGACCAAGCTGACCTATTTGCTCTTTTAAATAACATGCTATTTTAATATTCTCGTCTTTACGAGTTACGTGTAGTGTTTTAGAAATAGTGCAGTTATGACTCTTGCATATATCTGAAAGTGGAAGAGGAGTTAACGATATTAACGAACTGCTTCACAATTGAGAGTACCTATATTAGTTTGAGTGGAGCGAGGAAGTGGAGAAGAGCAAGGTAGGTACTACTTACGATGTAGGAATTTTTTCGACTGAAAACGATAAAAATGCTTTTTTGGTTTCTTTTAAGCGAATATTATAAGCGTATAATCGAATGGAAACCGGACCGTGGGGTCCGTGGCTAAATAATAACAGCCGCACAGGTCGATCGATCAGGTTAAGCTACGCTTGCCGCGGTTGGTCTGTGGATGGGTGACCATCTTTACATACCAAGACCCCTCCGTGTCTCGGAAAGCACGTTAAGCCGTTGGTCCCGGCTGTCATTCGTGGATCTTTGACAGTCGTTACGGGTCGTCAGAAGCCCGAAAGTCTGACAACCAGTCTTACCAAGGGGTATCGTATTACCTAGTAACTGGGTTGTGGAGGTCAGATAGGCAGTCGCTCCATGTAAAATACTGGTATTCAGCTGCATCCGGTTAGACTGGAAGCCGACCCCAACATAGTTGGGAAAAGGCTAGGCAGATGATGATAATCGAATGGAAACAAGCATGTCAAACTTTGTGGAGCAAAGTAAAGTCAAAGTGCGATCTGTGAATCTTGCCCTAAGTGTGGTTTTATTTTATTTCTTTGTGTAGACCGTGAGCAGGTACTCCCAAGTATTGTAATAACTTACTGGAATCATTAAATTGTAGATATAGAACTGGTCCTAGTTTAGGTAGCAAAAGTGGACCACATTTGAACTGCAATGTCTCGCCATCTTCAAACTCATAGACAAAAACCCTGAGCTTGTAAGAGCCATCATCATTATAGAGTTCCATCACTGTACCGTTTAACGGTAATTCCATGTGCAATGGATATTGATCTGAAAATACATGTGAGGTTATGTGAGCACGGTGCAACGGCAGAAGTTGAATAGGCTGTAGAGAGCTTTTTTTTTAGACTAGAACATAATGAATCCTTGTAAAAAAACTTATAGGACATGTACCTAGTAAACACGGTATATTTCGCGCCACGAATGATGAGACTGTACCCCGCCTCCCGCGCTCTTTCCGCCGCTCCTATGACGTCTGGTCCCGTCCCGCGCTCAGACCTCATACCGCTAAAGAGGCCTAAAATCGTGTACTGGAGGCCTACCACAAGCTCTTAACGCGATCCATTTTAGGACCTAAACTGAACTGTTCTTCTAATTCGTACCATGACGTCAGTTTAACGATTCAGTTTAGGCCGTGCCATCTGCTGACAGCGATTGTTCCAAACTGAGTCGCAAGTTTTGGTTTAATTCATACTTTTTTGGTACCATGACGTCCATAGAGCAGCTCAGGCGATGCAATTTAGGAACCTAAACTGAAATGTCTTGTTTTTGAATCGTTTTTAATTAGATCATGGTAGGCCAACTGCGCAAAACAAACCATGTGGTGTGTCAAGTCTCATCTTTCGTGGCATGGTACAATCAGAAGGCTGACCTCCATAGCTGGCTTCGCATTGTATAGTCCTATAAATCCTATACAATGCGAGGTCAGCTAAAAGTGGAAATGTACATCAAGCTATAGAGCTTGATGTGTAGCCGTGTGTACCTACACCTTCTCTATGCGACACATTATTGATACCGACTGACAGACCTGTGCCCGCGATTTGATTGGTCGCATACGTCCGATTTCCTGACTCGGAATTCAGATTCAGTCAGGGTTTCCGAACGGAAAATATAAGAACGTGTGCGCTAAAGAGAAGATTTTGTATGAAATGCGTGCATTCAGGGTCTCTGAATCTGAATTCCGAATCAGGAAACCGGACGTACGTGGCCAGCCTTTGGTGGGTCACCTGTCAGCTGAGACCCCCACACTTTACTTACCAATAGGGAAATTGCCATCAGTAAAATGAATACCGACTTGTTCGGCACTTGCACCATTTGGATAATCAGACGAACACTGTAATTTCTTGTCATCCATAGGCCCGAGATGAAACGTCATTTCAGCCATCTTGTTTGGTATTAGTTCTGTAATTAAAAAAAATTATATTGTTTCAACAGTTATACTCTCACCCAGTTATTAATACAGTAAAGTTATGCCAAAGTAATACCTCGAAAAATATATACGTAAACTGAAGGTGTAACCCGTGGTCCCGTGTAACCCCACACTAGCGATTTAGTTGTTTTGTAAAATTTTCTGTTTAGCGGCAACTTTTTTGTCGTAGTGCGCGCACTTGCATTGCAACCAATAGACGGGCGACAGTTGCGTCCACACCCGCGAACAAAACAATCTCCCAGCTGTCGCGACGCTAAATGCGCGCACTTTCATACAAACCCGCGTAGACTTGATGTGAGAGGCAAAGTAGTTGCGGAGACAAAAGTTGCTCCCTTACTAATAATAATACATCCATCACATGCCGATTTCGGCTATACGGTGCTTACTAATAAAAGGCTAAGTATAGAAACGGATTCTGAAACACGACTTCTACGGCATTCGTGTCGACAGAACGATTCAGATATAGATACTACTTCGAAAGAAAAGTTCTGAAACGAGCCGGACGTTTGCAAAAAATCCGGACATTTTTAATTTTCTCTTTTCACAGTATTCATTTAACATTTTGTATTATATCATCAATCTTGAGATTAATTATAAAAAAACCAAACTAATGACTTTCTACCCCCGCCAAAAATCCCCTTTACCAATCAACTTCACAACGAACGGCATAAAATTAGAAGTAGTTAACGAATTTACATTGCTAGGACTTACAATAGACTCACACATTTCATGGAAACCTCATTTAGAAAGAATACGAGCAAAGCTTTCTAAATTTACTTACGCACTACGAGAAGTCAAAAAAACTACCGATTTACAAACTGCTCTAACCACCTACTACGCCTACGCTCATTCATGGCTCAGCTATGGCATAATAATGTGGGGAAATAGCACAGACTCACAGGCGCTTCTCATTTTGCAGAAGAAACTAATCCGCATCATCGTTAACATTGACCAAACAGATAGTTGTAAACCCTTTTTTATAAAGCACAAAATACTCACCTTACCATCTATATATATACTCGAAATATGTAAATTTGTTAGAAAATATAAAAACTTCTTCATTACCCGCGGTGAAAAACATAGCGACCGATCTATTAGATTTAAAAATATGATAATGTTACCGTCATCGCGCATGAAATTGCACTCAAATAGTCCCTATGTAATGTCTATAAAAATATTTAATAAACTACCAGACGCATTAAAGGGTGAAACTTGCAACACGAAATTTACAAATAAACTTAAGGAAATACTAATTAAAAAAGCATACTACACAATAAATGAATACATGGATGATAAAAAAATATTTAACTCAGACTGACATCACCCACACCTAGTAATATAATATATATGTTAATAGGTATTTTAAGTTTATTATGATTTTAAGATAATTGACATGTTTAATTTAAAGTTTACCAATTCAAAGCAATGTTGACATTTTTTTTTTTTTTTTTTTTATATATATTATTTTTTATTATTTTTTTTATTTTTTTTTTTATTAGAATTGTGTTTGTATGTTTAATTTATAAGTTTTCATTTTTGCTGTGCCCCACAGGGTCCATAATTGTACCTAGCTATAAGCATTATTATTTTAAGATCTGTATTATTAACATTATGGAATGCAAATAAAGATATGAATATGAATATGAATATGAATATATTAAAGAATCCTATTCGTCCGGAAAAGTTACAAACAAAAAGTGTTCGGATGGTGGGTTACCAGTGGCGTAACTATACCGATTGAGGCCCGTGGTAAATTCAAGGGATGGGGCCCTCCCTCAATGTAAAAAAGCTCAACCAACGTTATAGTTTTTATTCTTTTTCACTTCTTCCGCGTAGATTTCATATTTTCCCCTACAAAATTGAACACCTGACTGCTTTGTTGATCTAGTGGTCGCAAGCGCTACAGTACTGCTAAGCACGATGTCCTGTCCAAAGCCTGAATGATGTCCTTTGTTGCACATTTTCAAAAAAAGGTTGCATTTATAAACTTATGTTAGGATCCTCCTGTGGGGTCCGTGGCTAAATAATAACAGCCGCACAGGTCGATCGATCAGGTTAAGCTACGCTTGCCGCGGTTGGTCTGTGGATGGGTGACCATCTTTACATACTGAGACCCCTCCGTGCCTCGGAAAGCACGTTAAGCCGTTGGTCCCGGCTGTCATTCGTGGATCTTTGACAGTCGTTACGGGTAGTCAGAAGCCCGAAAGTCTGACAACCAGTCTTACCAAGGGGTATCGTATTACCCAGTAACTGGGTTGTGGAGGTCAGATAGGCAGTCGTTCCATGTAAAATACTGGTATTCAGCTGCATCCGGTTAGACTGGAAGCCGACCCCAACATAGTTGGGAAAAGGCTAGGCAGATGATGGAGGATCCTCCTGTGCTCATGGCCCTCTCGAGCTGGGGGCCCCTTCTGGCTGGGGGCCCGTGGCATTTTGCCCCAATGCCACCCTATAGTTACGCCACTGTCATGTGGGTTACCATCCGTCCGCTTTTTGGCGCCCCTTCCTTATTATGAGAGTTTTCTCAATAGAACATTTCAACGGTAAAATAATAATAATAATAATAATAACCCCATCGCCGTATCTCTACGTTGACGTCGTGGTGGGGCTTGCGCGCTCCGAACTCTGGGCCTGTGCCGGAAGAGTTTACTTTCCGGAATGGGTCTAAGGTGAGGAGCCAGACCAAGAGAGATACAGAAACCCGCAGGGCAGCATGTGGCGAGCTGTTGGGCAGTAGCGACCCCACGGACCCTATCTCCCGGGAGAAGTCTTGTTCCTTACCTCTGGCTTGCCTTTATTGGCCGGCTGGAGTGAAAAATGACGAGGAACAGAGCTCCCACCTCATTCTTGCCTTTATTGGCCGGCTTGAGTGGAGATTCGCAAGAGCAAACGTGCTCGGAGGAAGGAAGTATTCCAGTAAGATGCTGGTAGGGATCTTGACCGTACTTCCGGGATTGTCCTGATAGCCGTGGAATACCTCTCCACTCCTCATAAGCACCTCAGGACATGTTGCCCCCTTGTCGCTACGTCACTATGTGCTAGCGACCGTTTCCGGGGGCCCATTATTGAGTGTGCAAGTCACCCCCTGCCATTTTATCCGTGTATATATAAAACATTGATCAGGCAGGGGTCATAGTTCTTCCATAGTTCTTGGTAACCAGTCCACTTCAGCCACCCAAACCCATAGTCCAACTTTTTATTTTTCCATATCCTACAATAGTCCTACACCAACCGGGGGTTATCCTTGGGTGCACTTGCATAGTGCATACAGGGATAATCGTCGGATGGTGCCGCATTTCATTAAAATTTCCTAAGGGGCCTCTGCGAGTTGGCTTCGGCCCCTCGTACGCCTTCCAAAGGACCGGGACCCCATGGTCCCGAGATATGTAAAATCATAAAAAAAAATAATAATAATAAGTTTATTGTACAAAGAAAAAAAAAACACACAAGTTTAGACATACGATAAACATGATTGTACAAGCAGTGGGCAGAGGCAAGTTGAACAGCAGGCTCCTGAACTAAGTAAAAGGATACTTGTATCTCAAGAGCCAAAGTTCCTCATAAACATAAATATTTATTATTTATTTAATATTTATTTATTTATTTAATATTTATTATTTCATAAATATTTATTACCTGTCTTTTTATAACCGCTTACTTTACCAACGAAATCGATGCTGTCCGTCACCACCAGCTGCAAGTCTGTTCGTACTTCACACAACACTTTTATGGGTTGGTTACTTAGATATTTGTATTCATTTTCATAATGATTGTTTAATTCATTCGTGAGTTTTGGTCGTAAAGTCATCCCATTAATTTTGATACTTACAAAATCTAAAAAAAAAACAAAAATATTATTAAATAGTAACAAGGTTATTCCTTTCATAAACCGCTTCGTTATTGAAGCTTTACCCCCCCCCCCCCCCCCTCTTACTATTAAACGTATTATATCAGATGAATAGTTATACACCGATTTCTCTCTTTCAGTCGTTAACTTAATTTGTATTACACATAATACTAGGCCGTCACACGGTGAAAAGCCATAACTAATATTTATATCAAAAATTACTTAAATATATTTTCGGACTACAAAAAATTACCTACTTACGAGTAGGTATCAACGCCACATGCGAACAACGCGTCATACTGACGTCACGCAAAATCCTGTATCTCGCAAGCAGGGTTTATCGCGCAAGTAGCATAAAGTTCGACCGCGGCAGATTTGCCAAAGATGTAAACAACAATGGCCGCTCGAAATTGAATAAAATTTTATTTAAAGTAATGTTAGTGTTATAAAATTCAATTTTATTAATAGAAAACAAGCAGCTCATTTTCTTTTCCTGTCTTTTTTTTCCTTTCTTTTTATTATACACTTGTATATAAGTAATATCTATATACATTTAAGTGTTAAATTGTAAAATAGGTTATGTGTTAAAAACAGCTCTTTTATCAAATTAAATTTCAGTCAACAACATCCATCGGTTTCTTACTAAACTTCAACTGTATCCGACGATCCTGCATACATATCTCTTTTGTGGACTGTACCTAATAAAATAGAACACAAAACAAACTTACTGGTTTCTGTCCGCATTACAAATCGAACCATAACTTTGGTGTAGTCAGTTGATTCCGTATTAATACATATCATATAACTATTGTTGTCCCCAGAACACAATTTTGCACGAAAGCCGATTGCGTTCTGTGCTGATTCTTTCATGGTAGAAATATCTGAAATAAAACGAAATATTATATTTACGTCTATTACAGATATTTTAAGGACGGAATGATAATCCAGCCTGCCACAGGCTTCCCAATCAATCAAATCACGCGTGCCACCAAAGGCACGCGTGTTATTGGTTCGCCATCCGTGGAATTAATTACGTATTTTATGTTTCTATTCTTCGATCAATAATTAATTATTGATCGAAGGTTTTATTGAAGTGAAAACTTCTTTAAGCGCGTTGGGCATTTTTTGAGATGGGAAAAAGCTATTGAACTCGCGCCACTGTTAGCGTAACCGACACCGCTTCGGATGTGTTCGGCTGTCCTCGGGATGTACTCGGTTTTAATGTATATCCGATTATGTCAGTGAGTGACGGCAAAGTATTCTGTTTGTATTGTTTTCATTTCTGTCGGCACTCCCGGAGTGCCACTGTTTTTTTTTATTAATTGTTAGAAACGAGTTACAACAGCCACATGCCTTAGGAGATGGCCGACCCAGCCGAGCTAAATTCATCGTGTGAGACGACCTTTAGTGTGAGGTCCTATCATACATCTTTTTTACGAAAGTAAGCACCATAGATGCAATGGAATTTCAAAACTCACTTAAATGTCTCACTGATGATGGCGCGTGTGTTGGATCATTCGGTTCCCTACAAAATGGTTGAGCTGGATGGTGCTGAAGCTGATCCACGCGTCATGTTCGTGAACGGGCGCCGTCGGTTGAGACTGGTCATCTCTTAACTGCCAAGGCTTATTTTTAATCTTATATTTTGAATTGTTTCTTCATTTGTTTTTTTTTTTACATTGTTCTCACATGTAGAAGCAACAAGAATAATGTACCCAGGATTTTGTAATATCTTGATTTAAAAGAGTGTCCATGGAGTTTCTTGCCCGTTCTTCTCCATAGAGATCTACGTTTTGGAATGGGCAACTAGCTTCAACTTTCTGACAAACTGACCGACTATTTAATTTTGACAATTCAAAAGTGCCTATACATGGTTTACATAATCAGCCTATAATGTTCCC
Source organism: Hydraecia micacea (assembly GCA_914767645.1). Taxonomy (NCBI): domain Eukaryota; kingdom Metazoa; phylum Arthropoda; class Insecta; order Lepidoptera; family Noctuidae; genus Hydraecia; species Hydraecia micacea. The sequence continues at coordinate 5,055,741 of OU611804.1, forward strand.
ACTCCTGGGACACAGGCCTCCTCTCAGTGAGAGGGAGTTGGCCGTAATCCACCTCGCGGACCCAGTGCGGGTTGGTAGATGTCACATATCTTCGAATTTTTGGTTCTAGGACATACCGGTTTCCTCACGTTGTTTTCCTTCACTGTTTTGAGAGCAGTGGTGATGAAATAATTTACACAAAGTAAAGCACCTGTCTGGATTCGAACCTACGACCTACAACTCGTAAGTCGCGGCCGTTAACACTTGGCCACCACTGCTCCCACTCACACATACATGGTTTAATTGAAATAAATGCTTTGAATTTGAAAATCTCACCCCTCATTGTTCCTGCCACCGTGAGCCGCGCTTGGCTTGAGAAGTTGGCGCAAGTGACGTCGACTATATCGCCATCTGCGTATTGGTACTCGGCTGTGAAGTCGACGTCCTTCTCCGACAGGTCCGTGCGGACTGCTTCCTGTACCATGTTGTTCACGAGGATCGTCTGAGGCGACTCTGTGGGGTTACTTGTTCTAAATAAGACCGGGGACTTAGGATAATTTTATTCTACTAGCTGTTGCGCGCGATTTCACTCGCATAATAGGAAAACTACTTCATGTACAGACGCCAGCACATCAGGCTACTACAATCTGTCAAATTTCTTTAATAGATTTTCAACTTTATAACTAAAGCATAAGGTTCAAAGTTGATTGGGAAATGTTTACAGTTTCGAGTAGCTTGATGTGCTGGCGTCTGTACAAAAGTAAGTATTTTATTATGGTCTACTAACGGTATGCCAAAATTCATATCCGTCCAGGCGAGACGTGAGTAACAAACATCAAAACTCACAAACAGTCATGTTTACAAATAAATAAAATTAGAGTGTCTGTTTGTAATATTAAAATAACCGCTTTTTACTAAATGCATATGGATTGTATACACGGTACATATATGAAAATAACATTTTTTACAATTTTTGTCTGTCTGTTTGTTTGTTCCAGCTAATCTCTGAAACGGCTGGACCGATTTTGACGGGACTTTCACTAGCAGATAGCTGATGTAATAAGGAGTAATTTAGGCCACTTTTATTTTAGAAAAAGAGTTAGGGTTCCGCGCAAAAACATTAAAAACTTTTCCGTCATGCACGCGTACGAAGTCGCGGGCACAGCTAGTAATACATATTGGTGAGAAGGATAATTAGCTTACATACTTGTTTGTCTCACGTGAATTTTCATAAAGCAAGAAACCGCTGAATAGCTCGCGTCTTTGTACTGAACCACGGGCAGCATTGTTGGGTTATTTCGATGAGACAATATCTTACAGTTCCATATATCACCCATTCTTTTTTCTACCTTAAACTATTAAAGGGTATAAAATTAATTAATTACATACATTCATTTAATTATAATTAACCAGCACCCTAATTGCGTAACACACTATCAATCGGAATCTGAACAATTTTGAAGCAAATTGCTAATCATTGCTTCATAAGTTCGAAAAATTCGTCTGCTCAACACGTAAATAACGCAATGAATGTTGTTGAACTGTCAAAATGAAACCGATTCAGATTGATAATGCGTTACGCAATTGCCCCGCAGGGGTAATCCGATGAGATGGGTCAGTATGGACAAAATCAGGATCTGAGGAAGTTGAAAGGAACCACGTAGTCGATGTTACACATGAGAAAGACAGCATTCAAGTATTTTCTAAAAACCAATACCTACCCAGACGACTCAGGAATCGAACCTATTTATTTTCCGCAAAACATAGTAATTGATAGTAAGTATATAGCATAGTAAGTATAGTAAGGATTCAATTTTAAAATAAAAAATAAATTCTATTTCATTATTTTTAACATTCCCGCAACCTTTGTAGTCAGCTATCAGCTCATAGGTAAGTTACCCACCCAGAGGTTACCCCGACCGTTAGTTTCCCCTGCCCTGTTGGTCTCCTGGGTTCGATTCCCAGGTCGGGCAACAGTTGTAACTGCCCGGAGTTTGTTGTCGTTTGCGGTGTGATACCCCCGAGCCGCGCTTTACATTATGTAAATTATTTCATCACCACTGCTCTCAAAACGGTGAAGAAAAACATCGTGAGGAAACCGGCATGTCCTAGAACCAAAAATTCGAAGACATGTGACATGTGGATTACGAATTACGACCCATCCCCATTCCCTCTCACCGGGAGGAGGCCTGTGTCCCAGCAGTGGGAACAATATAGGCTGATTATGTTATGTATGTTAAGTTAGGCCATAGGTCCTGCGCCTGATCTCTCTCCGGTTGTGCCGGATCGCCGTCCCATCGGACTAGTACACTGAGGAAAGAGTGAGTGCACCTGTGTCTGCTGCACACACTTGTGCACTATAGATGGCTAGTCTCCGTTGCGATTGACTATTAGGTTCCCTGCTATTATCCTGCTGTTTTTTATAACCTCGTATTGTCGCACTGCAGGGCAATGACCTCTTTACCTTCTCTCCTTCTTCCACTTCTCTGGTTGGAGCGGCTAATGACATCGTCAACGACATCCATGCATTTTAATATATTTTTCTCAAACATGCTTGGAAATTTGAGCATTATTTTGACAACCTTCTTCGAGATAAATCGAAATTGCTGTACTGGCCAAATACATGCGAGCAGCGGCCGGCAAAAGTTGTATGAAAATCCATATCTGTCGTGTTTTGCGGCCAAATAAGTTACATAGTAAACTCAATACTGTCGTGTAATTTGTACTATGTATATTTGTATTTGTGTATTTGTATTTGTACTGTTGTGTCATTGTGTGTTGTAATTACTCTGAAACATTGCCATGATTCGGAGTAAAAGATCGTTCCATTTTTAAAAGCCAATAATAAAGCAATAAATGCTTTATTTAAATTTCGAACTGCAAATAGAAAGATGTTTATTGAAAAAAAAAAACAAATGAACACTTTAACGCGGGAAAAATTATTGTTGTTCGTTGTTCGTCATTGATTTTGAAAAGTAATTATTTGACAAAAAAGTTCTGCCTATGTACTACTTAGTTTTAATTTCCGCGCATTATTTGAGAGAAGTACTATACAAGCCTTGGCCACAACTAGGCATTGATGGACTTAGATACGTGTACCTCGGCTTCGCCTTGGCCCACATTTACGTTCGTCCGTCAATGCCTCTTTTGCTGGCCGCTGCAGTAATGTACTATTTCTATCTCTTATAGATTTAACCCATCTCAACGGATCACCTACACATTAAATCAGTATTCCCTGAAGAGATTGGCAGCGCATTGTGCAATAAAATTAATAAATGATTAAATTACTTACAGTGAAAGTGGGTACATTAAACAAATAGACTTTTTTTAAATAGTTATATAAACTATTGTTATCATGGTAGTTACTGCAGCTGTAAAAGATTTATATCATTATAATATCTTGTAAAAACTTCATGCTGACTTAATAAATATTATTTGTTACAATAATTACGATGTTCTTTAGTTAGGCAAGTGCCTAAATAATAAAATGAAGTGTTCGTCATTTACTTACATCAAATGATTGATAACGGATTTGTATTTCGTAATTAATGTGAAATTCTCTCCTTCGCGAACCGTGTATGTGTGTTGTAGTATCATGTCTTTATTAATATTGTGGTCACAAACAAGATAATTACTGTTATTAACTTTCGACGAACTGATTTCAAATTTAATTTCCGGCGGATCTGTAAATAAACAAAAATTGTATTTATCTAAACGGTGCAAGCATGTTTCGGCTAAACTCTAAACATTTGTAACTATCGTTGCTATCTTGTTTTTACCCCACTACTGCGAAACAAAAGGGTGACCGGTATGCATGTATGTTCATCTGTTCCCTCTTATCTTCTAAACTACTTGTCATAATTTGACAAATGAGGTTAATGAGGTATCTTGCAAGCGTCTTGATCGTCCGCTGGTTATAGGTTATGTGACATCACATTAAATTGAATATAGCGCCCTCTAGCGGAAATAAAGTCATGACCTAAAAAAAATTTTTTTAATCATGCCGTGTTAGGTATCAAATGAAAGGACCTAATTATCATATTTCAAAAATATAAATATTACTGAATTAAGCCCCAAAACAATTAAATAAAGAATAAGGATGAAACAAGAAGGATGAAAAAAGAATAAGGAAGAAAAAGGATGAAACAAGAAAGTACCTAAGAAGAAAGCAGAGTAGGTAGGTACAGTGGCCTCCAAAAGTTAGTTGACATTTTTCCACTTCAGCTGCGACACACGACATTATGATTTAAAGTTCTAGTTCCAAATGTTTGCACTGTACACTATAACGTTGTTAGCGACTAATTCAACCTATGAATTATCAAGTTATCATAGGGGCCATTCAAGTATTAGGTACAGACGCCAGCACATCAAGCTACCCGAAACTGTCAAATTTTCCCAATCAACTTTGAACCTTATCATTTAGCGATAAAGTTGAAAATTTATTCAAGAAATTTGACAGATTATTGATTTATTGCTTGATGTGCTGGCGTCAACGTAAGCACTACAGGGGGGCGGGGGTGGTCTTTGCTTTGCTTATTTTTGATGGTTATTACGTGAGCAGTATTTATTTTTCACTTTTTCGGATTTTCTACAAAATTTTGTCGATTTTGGTTTGAACACATGGCAACCCTCATAGATATATGTAGATATGAAAGTTACATTTCTATGGCAACCCTACATGTTTATGCTTGAAAACGAAAGGCATTTTCAGGGATTCTACTGGGACTTATAACTGATGCTCATGAATCAATAAAGAAACCAAAACACATTGAATAATGCATACAGTACCAATGTTTACGTAAGCATGGGGGGGGGTAAGAGCTTTACTTACTTTTGCTGACGAGGGGGAGAGGGGGGTTAATAATTGCAAGAAATCTGCTTACGTAATGCTTGAAAAGAAGGATTAAGTACCTAATTATTTTTTTTAACGATTATCTGGCATTACAGCTGAAGTGGAAAAATTTCAACTAAGTTTAGGAGACCACTGTATACTCCCTAGCATAATAGGTATTTCTGACTGGAGTAAGTTAATCATTGCATTCCACGCATAACTTGGCATTGCTTTATAAGTAGGCACAGACGCCAGCACATCAAGCTACTACAATCTGTCAAATTTCTTTAATAGATTTTCAACATTATCGCTAAAGCATTAGGTTCAAGGTTGATTGGGAAAATTTGACAGTTTCGGGTAGCTTGATGTGCTGGCGTCTGTACACTCGTCACAGATTCTTCGTCACTGCCTCAAGTTCTCAAACAAACTTAACTTTACGATGCTCTTAAAAGGCTTACTCGTATGACACAACAGGAATCACGAACAGAAATAGGTATGCAAGTAATATTGTAAAAATATATCAACAATCTCTTTTGAAGCTTTGACAGCCGCACCCATCAAGGAAAATAAGAATATTTTGTTAAATACGCGCAAACTATAAATAATTGATGTTACAACCAACTTGCATTATGTATGTAGATGCTATAGTGTTTAAAACAGTTGTATGGGTATGTATTCTATGTAAATAAATATGAATTGAATAAAAGAGTTAATAAAAAAATATCATCAGGTACTTTCATTTTTATAGTTGATTGTACTTAAATTACTTGACCAATAGCGTATTTGGCAAATTTCATAATTGGATGAACAGACGATTTGACGAACTACAGCTTTGACCAATATCAAATTTGACGAATTGCCGATTTGACGAATATCGGACTTGACCAATGTCGTTCAAGGTTCAACCCGTAAATATGTAGGTAAAATTTAAAGATTGTAGGTAAGTACATACCTTCTTCAGCAGATATTGCTAAAGCGAATCCAACTAAACACACAAAAATAGTCCTGTAAAACATTGTCACTTCACCCATAGTCAACTGGTATGAAAATTTATTAAAATATGGTTGAACTATAATTATACAATATCGTTGCGGTTAGAATGACTGTTAGGGATGCGCGTATTAGAATTGTTTCATTCGAATAATATTCGATTGTATATTTTCTGATTCGATTGTTTTCCAACGCAACGTGAAAGCGAATAGTAGTCCAGTCTTCTCCTAGAACCCTCGAGACCCTGGAGCAAGACCAAGCTTAGTAGATAGACACGGTCAAGAGCAGACCACATGGAATCATTTACTCAGTAGACCCGGTTTTTTACAATCTTCTCTTAGCATGTCGATGGCAAATATTGTTTGAAAAGAAGTTAAATTTTTTCGTTGGTTCAGTACTCAGCCATGTGGCAGCATTCGCTGACGCAGACGTTAGGGCATGCGGCGCAAGATGAAAATTGGTCCATGGTCTGCCTCTGCGGGGAGACGTTAAAGATCGGAACCATCCGAGAAACCCCAACTGTGGAGATTATCTCGGCTACGGCCGACCGAGTGAAATGGAAACTTTTTCGGCTTTTATGGTTTCTTTCTGTGTCTAGGTATTGATTGGTAGAGCCAACGTCACAATCGATTGTGTCAATCGATATTCGGTTTTGAATCGGACTCGACTCAAGTAGATTTTTAATCGAGTAAATTTTTCCTGAACTATTTTATTCGAATAGCATTTCAAGCAGTAATAACAAAAGTTTTGTATTATTTAATTTTATTTCATTCGGTGCTGACTAATTGTTTTATCCTTCTTCCTTGTGTGTTTTCCTGTATTCACAGTATCACAAAAGTATAGAGAAATATATTTCAAATTATTTTTGATGATATCTTTATAAATAAAACAAAGTCGGATTAGTTACACCATTTATTATAACTCAAGAACGGAGTACCGATTTTTATGATTTTTTATTTGTTCGATTTGTTTCCGCCCCGAATAGCAAGATGAACAAAAAATTAAGATAATTAATTTTCTCATACATTCGTTCTTATTGATTCTGAGGCAGAACGAAGTTCGTCGGGTTAGCTAGTTAAGAATAAATACCATAACTACAAATAGGCACGGTCTACGTGTAACATACGAGCTGTGCGCGTGCGCGTGTGCGCGTTGACGTAAAATTCTGAAAACATTTTTTTTTTGTTTTTGCCTAATGCTGCCTCCGTTGGCCTAGTGGTTGCAAGCTCTACTGCTGAGCATGAGGTTCTGGGTTCGATTCCCAAGTTAGGAAAAGTGTTTTTGGGTTTTTCTATCTGGAATTTCTCAGTAACATCCCGGTGTCGGAATTTGTGCCCGGTTGATGCATTAGCCTCGACCCCCATGACATGAAACTTAAGCATAACTGGCGAAATGCGGGTGTACCTACTATAGGTAGGTACACTGCACAGTCCTTCAGGGAAACATGGCGTGATGTACAGACGCCAGCACATCAAGCTACCCGAAACTGTCAAATTTTCCCAATCGACATGGAACCTTATGCTTTAGCGATAAAGTTGAAAATCTATTAAAGAAATTTGACAGATTGTAGTAACTTGATGTGCTGGCGTCTGTACGTAAATAACACAAACAATTAGTTAGTCAATTAATTATGTACCTAGTGTAAATAGCTATTTTAGTTGAGTTATATCACTATTATTAGTATTTGTCTGTCCTTCCTCTTTTTAATCCACCCAAAGGTTGTCTTTAAAAGATCGCTTTTAGCGATAAACCGTCCATTGTGTCACCCATTGTAAAGTTTCTATATTTATGTCTGTAATTTATATGGTTTACATAATAAAGAGTATTCTATTCTATTACTTAATTTTTTTTAATAACCTGTTCTGTCCCACTCCTAGGCAAAGGCCTCCCTCCACTCCTTCATACTTCCGCGAGCCAGCGCGTCCTCCTTCCAGTTTTGACGGAACCTAGCCAGGTCGTTCCGCCATCTCCTACGTGGTCTGCTGCGACCGCGTCTACTGTCTCAGAGCACCAGTTCTGTGCCATTTGGGCCCACTGTTTGTCCGGCATGCGGCAGACATGTCCTGCCTGGCCATTTAAGTTGGGCAGCCTTTTGAGCCACGTCTGCTATCTTTGTTTTGGAGCACAGTATTGTGTTTCGAACGCCTAGTACCTATACTGCGCTCCATTGCTCGAACTCAAGGTCTGTCAGACCTTGAGTTTGGACTTCTGGATGTTAGTCAAAGGCCAAGTTTATGCACCATAGGTATTAACTACATAATTATTAAACCTAACACAAGCCACCCCCGCCGCGTGTCTACCTGTCTGAACGAACTACCGAATGAATTTTCATATGGTTTTCACCAATGGAGGAAGTGGTTCATGAGGAAGGTAGGTACAGTAAGGCATCAATTTTGCATAAGCATATTAAAGTTCAAATTGCTGTGATAGTACCGGCCGCCTCGCGCCGCAGGCCACATCTGTGTGTGTAAGTCGAACACGCATTGGCTAGCGTGAGCGTCACAGTATAAAATATCTTTCTACTGTCCTAGCGTCGAACGAAACAAAACATATCGTCGCTTTTACGCACACGGTACTACGTAATTACACATAACCTTGGTGGGTTCATACTACTGCTCAAATTCACTTCATCATAGCAAGTATAGATAGCTGGTAACGTAACCTAATGGTTTAGCAAACGTGAAAGTCTGGGTTCCAATCTCGAGATGAGACTATTATTTTTCTTTTCAACAATTATCTTTTTCGTTTTTTTTTTTTTTGTTATTCAATAGAGATAATAAAAGAGAATAACAATGTAATAATTTTTATGTTTTTATTATTATATTGTTATGCTTATGTTATATGGGGTTAAAAATAAAAATGTTTTATGCTTAAGTGATTTCAAAATGTTTATTCGTTATAAACAGTCATATTTATTAGGACTTATTGCGGTTATAGCTTAAGTATTCATTTTCATTATGAAAAGAAGATTGAAACTAAACCTCAAAATAATCCTTATTAATACGGATATGACACAATTTTATTTTAATATTACTAAAATCAATTTATAACTTAATACTTTGTATAAATGTTCTTGTTTATTATTTCCAATCAAATATTATGTTTTTGAGCTGGTTTTCGTTTGCACGGCGAACGCTTCGTAAACACTTGTTGAATAATTCGGCAAAATATCTCGGAAACCAATTGTTTCATATTCACTGACCAGCTGGGCCTTCCACTTCGCTTTCGACTGGCAAGGCTACCCTCTTCCTTATATCTTTTGACCCTCCGACTCACAGTAGGTAATTTCTCTAAAACAAAAAAGGAATACTGTTAAGCTACTAGCAAAATTATAAAATATTATTACTATTTTGAAACAAAATTATTTTGAAAATAGAAATGTTACAAAATGATTATATATTATAATATTATGCTTAATATTATATTCATCATTCCAAAAGTAAATAAATAAACCTTAGGAAATATATATTTTTTTTCTATTTAGGGCTTATGGTAGGTAAATATAAAACATTTAAAAAAATAACTACAAGGATCATCATTTATACTTTAATTAGATAAATGTTCCATAAAATAATGAAATCATAATACTCACAGTCAGTCCGGTTTCATCAAATATTTGTGATATAATAATAAGTCCATATTTACGCAGCGCGATAATATCAGCAGCTATCATCTCGATATTTAAATTTGCTTGCATTTCAAAATGAACTACAACAACGCTAATAGATTAAACACACTTCACATTATCAAATTATCCACCAACCAAGAAGCAACAACATTCTATTTAGTCGGGGACTAGCGGTGAATTAGTTAAGCATCTGTCTACCTTATGTTTTATTTATTTAGATTTCTGTGGGTATAATCATAAAGTTTTATGAACTATGTGAACAAGACGAACATGACACGGAACTATATTCGAGTAATATGCGAGTGTGTGTGTCTAATTACTCATTAAAAGAAGGTCGTAAGTTAAACTAAACGTCAAGCTATTGCATTGTGACTTTGCCTATGGACTTTTGGAGCCTACTGTACTTACTTATAACTCATTAAGGTTTTTTGTAAATTTGCTGAAATATGACGACGATTGTTGGAAGATGTCGGAAAAATCAAGCCGGCTAGGAACTTTACGGGCGTGCACCGCGTAAACCACAGTTACTTATATAAAAACAATGGTGGTTCGTTCCCGTAGGATATAATTTTAAGCATTTTAGTCTTACATTATATGAAATAAATTATTAAGAGGTTTTCGTTTTTACAATAGACTAAGGAACCCTAAACGTGTAGTGACATCTATCTGTCCTTGGTTGAACCACGTACCAAAAACTGGTGCCGTTTGCAACCCCTAAACTAAATGGACGATTAACACAGCTATCACCAATGATAAACATCGTCCACTTCATTATTTTGAGTGATCTCTTGTTGTGTTGTTTTATATACAACATTTGCCTTTAAAGCTTAGTACAGCATTATTTTGTAATATTATTATTTTGTGTCTTATATTATAGTACCTACGCTAATAAAGTACAGCGACATCGTACGGATAACCTTCGAAACTGTCTTTTTAAACGTTATGTTAATTTATTGTGGATAGATGGCGCTACAGGAAAAGGACAGGAGCATGGTGGATAGATGGCGCCAGTTGAGTTTTTAATTAGAAAGTTTTGTTCAGTCAGACAAGTTACTATGATAGAACTTTGAAGTCATCTAAACGGGCTCTTGATGGCAAAAGATCATACGAATAGTTTCTTCGAGTCGGGCTTTTTTGTAAATAATAAACAGATTTTTTTCAAGGGACATCACTATCTAAAGGTAGGTGCTCCGTAGACTCCGTACTTCGATCACCTTTTTTCATTGTATTTTACTTGTCTAAAAATCTATTGACCTTGGAATGATGGAAGTACTTACGCTTTTTGTAAATTAATGGACCTCTAAAAAGTTTTGGGGGTTCTAATGATGCCAACTCTTTTGAATAAATGAGCCTCTTTTTAACTTTCTGGCTTTTTTCACAGGTGGTCGCAGTTACCCCGACCAATTAGGATCGGTTAGGTTAAAACTGTGACCAACCGTGAGCCGAGCGAGCGAAGCGAGCGGTGCCGCGACACAGTTGTCGGCGAGCGCTAGGTACATACATACGAGTACATTCAAGTTAGTCGTAGTCAGTATTTTTAGCTGTTTAGTATTTTTAGGACCCTAAAATAGGAATTGTTAGAGGTCCACAAAAAGAGGCGCAATCATTCAATAATAGTATAAGAAAGCGAACTGGGAATTAATTTTATTGAGCTTCGATTCAATACAAGCCATGATAAAAGTAGTACCTAATCAAAAATGGCCCCTAGGTTTGGTCTACTTCTAGGTTTTTAAAATAAAATAATGTTTACTTCCGAAGCTATCTTTGACTACAAACAAGTAGGTAGTTAGGTACAGACGCCAGCACATCAATCTACCCGAAACTATCAAATTTTCCCGATTAACCTTGAACCTTATGTTGTAGCGATAAAGTTGAAAATCTATTAAAGAATTTTTTTTTTTTTGTTGTTCGTTCCATTTGCAATCGGTCGTCAGACCATAAGCGAATATGTTCCATGACGAAATGGCGTTGTGGTGGAGCAGCCAGCGCTGCGCCTCCCACTTATAGAAGGTGGTTCCTCTTCAGCCTTTTCACCACCGCTGTCGGGTTTAACAGTTCTGTAACTAGTGGGTTTGGATGCAAGGTTAGGCGTGCCTTGTGTTGCTCCTTGTACCGCTCGATTTCATAGCTTACTGTTGGCATTTGTAGATAGTCGTGGATTTCGTCGTTCCTAGCAAACCAAGGTGCGTTTACTATGGATCTTAGGATACCATTTTGGACTCTTTGTAGGCAGAGAATGTTAGTTTTGCTTGCATTAAAGAAATTTGACAGATTAGAAATACTACAAACTTACATGCATTTGGTAAGGTAAGGACGTCGTAGACGAATTTCGTTAGGTCTTCGTTGACTGCAAATCGACTCGCCTGAAGACCTGCCATAAAAAAAATTTGCGCACTTATAAGAAGCGCACAGTTATAAAACACGTAATTGGGCGCCCGCGTCATGATGACTGTATCGACTGCATCAGGAACCTTGGTATGGTATGGTATGGTAATATTGAAGACGGGTGTTGTTTGTTATTGATGCAGGCCTAGTAACTTCCTGCGGATTCATTCTTGCCGAATTGTCATTGGCCAAGCAAGGCAACAGGGCAACGATAGAGAAATATGGATATCCTTTCGTGGAATGGGAGATACCTTTATCCAGTAACAGGTTAATAAAGAAATGTTTTCTTTTGACTCTCGCTGCTGCTCAGCTCAGCTGCTGACCGTACCCACCTTACCTTCCAGACATGACTCTGAAATTAATCTGTCTTGTTTTTATTCAATAAAAGCAGATTTTAGAGACTTTTCAACCTGTGTGTTGAAAAGTCGCTTATTTGTTTATCTACTAAAATGTAAATCATAAATTTTAATATAAGCAGTAAATAATGTATGGTACGGTGTGGTGTACCGTGTACCTAGTGTCATTGTAACAACACAATCAAGATACAATAACACTCGCGCGCGCAAGCGTACCCACATAAAAAAAACATACATGTTCAAAATCGCATTGAAGTAAAAGAGAGACAAAAATATTATTTTTAATAATTCGAATAAATAAAAAGCACGCCGCATCCAAAATAAGTTTTGACCACTTGAGACTTTCCAATTCAGTCGTCTTATACGATCGAATAGTGTTGAAATTATGAAAAATGTCAATCAATTATTTTACTTACTGCTTGAAAAATAAAGTGTAGTTTAGTTTGCGGTCATTTGACGGCTGATGTCGGCCGCCATTTTCCACAATGGCCGTCAGAAACGCGACATCTATGCAGAGTTTAGTGTCATCGCGAGCGTGCGTAGCTTGGGTCGTGCGTGTTTTTATCAGCATTATATTGTTTGCATCCATTGTATAAAGAAATATGACACGAAAAATTGCTCGGCGTAGTCATAATTCATACCTATCCGTCGTGTTGTAACGCAAAAAAGTTTATTTATAATAAATCGTGCCGTGCCGTATTTTATTGGTCCGCTACATAGTAAAATAATGAATTTAACACGCCGCCGCAGTCTTCTGTTTGAATTGTCGTGAGCCTTGTTGTGGGATCGATTTTTAGGTGTTATTAATGAAATTACGGAGGTGCTCGCGAGTGATATTGTTACATAAAGAACCCGTTTTAAAACACTCCCGTTACACTGGTGTTCAGTCTTGTTCGAGCTGTGGAGCGCTTATAATCGATATAAGTTAATAAAAAATGCATATTTTCCCCATGGTTTCATAAAGGATCGGGTCAATACAGTGCCGGCTTGAACGGCGTTACGAATGTTGTTGATTCGCGTTCAAAATGTGGTATTGTTGATGACTGCAGTGCGACCGATTTATTTTGTCCTAAAGTGATGGTGATTATGACAACATACTTACTGTTTTGTTGTGCCACGGAGTTTTCCACTTTGAGAGGTTAGTAAACAAATCACTTTTTTTTCTAGTAAACAAATATAAAACTGAAAAAAAAAATAGTAACATTAATAATGGTCAGAGAGTGATCAACTGATCATTCTGTCCGTGCTAAAACCGTGACCTAATGGCGGGAACGTATTTAATTTTTTTGGGTCAGTCCTCGGCCTATCGGCTCTGCATGGCCAGTATTTTATGTATTTATTAACTGCACTGCAATCATTACAAGAAAAAAGGTCGTGCCATGTCGCGGACTTTGAATTATAAATAGGTACAATGGCTGCATTCAAAACACGATAAAAAAGATAGTGTACGATCGCGTGATTTATTCTATCAGCATTAAAAATCTAATGTTACGCGGCATTTCACATTAAAATCATTGGACCCACGAATTGTTATTAAAATATGCTATGTTGGTGCTTACAAAAATTATAAGTAGCATCAATCAAACGATATTAGTAGGTTTTAGCAAGTTACTACTTAGGGATTGTAATAAATGTATTAAATTGAACTTGCACGGTGCGCCTGAATAGTGTATCTACTTACATGTTATTTATTTACTTTTAGATTGCAATAAACCTAGCGAATATTGAAGTATAAAACGTTAAAATCTAAAAGCCATCTTTTTCCAGAATGTCCTAGGAACACTATCCTACTGAATAAAAGCTATGATGTCAAAATAAATGACGTTCACATTTCTTACCCTATGATTACAATGATATTACTATTAATACTCACATATACACTTTGAAATGTACCTAATGCTATTTTTTTTTTTTTAACTTCAACTGACAAAATATAGCACTAATTGACTAATAATAAACTAATTATAAGCTGTTCAATCAAAAAATAAATGACAATACATTTTCATTAATTGTGTTCTATTTCTTTAAATTTAAATAATAGTTCTTACCTGCCAGACGTTGACTGTGGCTGTAGGCAGAATAAAACCTTCATGTTATTTTTTCATGGAATCATTATTGTTTTGATTTAGACATTTCTAAGATGTGATGACTCTTTTTAAAACAGCTAAGTAATCATTCTAAAAATAAGTAAGTACTTACAGCTTTAATTTTTTGGAATAAATAATTTCAGTGGATGTACTTATCATTGATTTTTTTGTTTGTTTTGCTATGCAATCAACCTTAGGATACCTAACTACTTAAGGTTTCTCTTTTGATAAAATCCATACTACCCATACTAATATTATAAATGCGAAAGTGTGTCTGTTTGTCTGTTACCTCTTCACACTTAAACCGCTGAACTGATTATATGAAATTTGGTATAGAGATACTTTGAGTCCCAGGAAAGGACATAGGATAGTTTTTATCCCAATATTCCCACGAGAAACTTATGTGGGGGAAACCGCGGGGTGCTGCTAGTGTTTTATAAATTGTGGTTTTATCTGTCAGACTAGGTATCAGTTCAGTTGATTTGTAATTATTTTGTGTTGTGAATTAGATAAGGCTGGTTCAATTCTTATTTTTAATCACATAAGACACTATTAAGTACTTCTTCTGGTCCAGAATTTCACAACCATACTTGAAAAACACCTTTACTGTACCTAGATAAAAGCACAAGTGTCTTTTTGTACTCCTCCGGGTCCTATTGCAGCTCTGTACCAAGTGTAATTGAATTAGTTATGTAGTTAAAGTATCACAAAGAAACAAAATGACAGACATAATTCTGAATTTAGCACCCGGACTTGTGTTGTAAGTTGTGGGTCCAAACCCAGACAGGCACTTTCATTTGTGTAATTTATTTCATCACCACTGCTCTCAAAACAGTGAATGAAAACATTCTGGGGACACCTGCATGTCCTAGAACCAAAAATTTCACAAGATGTGACATTCACCAACCCGCACTGGGCCTGTATGTTGGATTATGGCCCGCTACCTCTCACAGGGAGGGGCCTGTGTCCCAGCAGTGGGAAAATTGTAGTCTGATTATGCTTAAGAGGTTAATGTACTATCAAACTATGGAAAGACAGGTACAAGCCTTTGTTCAGTGGTAGATTTATAAATTCTTGAAATAATGATACTTTTGATTGAATAACCTATACTTGAAGTTAGAATCTGAAATTGTTATGTAGGTTTACCAACTATCTACTGTAGCATTATGAGCAATGTCCTAAAAATAATGCCTGCTATGATACAGCCAGTAGTCTAGATTTTTTCACAGTTAGTTGATGGCAATAGACGCATTTTTTATATCTACATTAGACATCTGACATAATCGTTTCTGGCAAAATATGGTCAAGAGCAGGCCCATTCAACAATAAAAAAATTTGTGAACAAACTCTATGGGACCAAATTTGAAATAAGAACAAAAATATTGTTCCCTACATTTTGAATTTTTGATTGCATAGTTATTTACATTTTGTAGGATTTTATTTTTCCATATTTCATTGTTGGTCTGCAAAATAGCCTCCACAACATGGGGAGAGTCATCTTCGCTACCACCTTGCCGTTTCGCTCATATAATTACAACTGCATTAGTTATTCTCATAAATATATACGTATCTAAGGTCGGAGATTTAGACGAAACCAACATTACTTAATATAAATGTTCTTGTACTACATCGATTTTATTCCATTCCGAGCGGCCATTGTTGTTTACATCTTTGGCAAATTTAGCGCGGCCAGACTTTACCGAGTTTGTTCGTTCTTAATTGAAAAGAGTATGCTTAGATAGTTTGGTCATGTTGAGAAGATTTATATGAAAGGCGACTAACAAAAGGTCACAAGGCAGATGTGAATGGAAATGCAGGGACGCCGGGGACGTCCTTTGCGGACATATAGTGACCTTATTGGTGATCTTCTTTAGAAAAGATCAGGTGCGTAGTACCCACAACAGGCGTGCATGTATGACTAGATTATGAACGTAATCGAAGCAAAAGGAGAGTGTAAGGATCGTAGCAGGTAGAGTTCTGTAGTTTCTGCCTACCCCCATGGTAAGAAGGCGCTTATTTATGTCAAAAAAGGTCTATTCTATTTTTAGGGTTCCGTATCTCAAAAGGAAAAACGGATCTCTTATATCAGTTCGTTGTCCGTCTGTCTGTCCGTAAGTCAAGACCCTTTTTCTCAGGAACGCGTGGAGTTACCAAGTTGAAATTAATATCAAATACTCAGGGCTGCAATCCTTTGAAGCAGTGAAAACGCCAAATTTCTAAGTCAACGCAATCAAAAGATACGGGTGTTTATGTTCCGAAATCAAAACTAGGGGACTTCCCATTGACCAACAGTAAAGGAAAACATTACAAAAAAAAAAAAAAAAACTATTTAAGTAATAAGTAATCTACAAATTTGTACGGGGCCCTCAGTGCGCAAGTCCGACTCGCACTTGACCGGTTTATTCTCTATGGGACTATGGCAATAGTGTCGATGTCGACAATTCTGCCAATGTCAGGTATGATACTCGTAATATGAGATAAAAAAAATGTCGATCGCAGCTGTCATTTCACTTTAGCCAGATTTTAAATAATTCGTGTTGATACGAGAGCGAAATAAATAAGAACCATTTATCAACAAAATAATATATTTTTTAAGTCTTATATCGCCGTCATGCTGCCAAAACCGATTATCTGCAATTTTGGTCAATTTTGTGTTAAAAATATCAATCGATTCAGTTTTTCAGTTCTGTCGTCTGCCAATATCGGTTAAACGCAGAAACCCATTAGTTGCAGAGATACTCTGTGCATAATAAAGGGTAATTGATCAATGTCTGTAAAAAGTCGCCAGACAAAAACGATTAAATTTGTTTAATGATAGGTTTTTCGATATTACGCTTGCTAAATAATATTAAACTCGTTTAATCGATTTTCTCATTTACGCACTGGAGCAGGTCTACAGATGATTTATTCTGCCATAGTATTTCAAATGCCGTTAGCCGGTTTTGGAAAAATATTTACTTATTGAAAACTTTAATAACATACGTCAGCAAAAATTAAATTATTAACTTTAACTCATTTTGGCCCGCGCCCTTAACATGCAAGATGAAATAATGTTTTTGTGAAAAATATAATTATATGCATTTAATTGATTTCGGGTAAACTTACTACGGGTTCTATTAGGTAAACGTCTCTGCAGCCAAAAGCGGTTAAATGATGATACCTATAGCTGCCAGGGATTCGCGTTGGCGCGCGGCGCAGTTAGTTCGTTCATTCATTCATTCATTTTTCATTACGACGCGACACATTCGGCTCGACGAAACTCAAACTCAAAGCATTTATTTCAATTAAACCATTTACAGGCACTTTTGAATTGTCAAGAAGTCGGTCAGTCAGAAAAAATGAAGCTAAGCTAGTAGTTGCCCATTCCAAAGCGTAGGTACAGACGCCAGCACATCAACCTACCCCTAACTGTCAAATTTTCCCAATCAACATTGAACCTTATGCTTTAGCGATAAAGTTGAAAATCTATTACAGAAATCTGACAGATTGTAGTAGGTTGATGTGCTGGCGTCTGTACCTATGGAGAAGAACGGGCAAGAAACTCCATGGACACTCTTTTAAATTATGTTTTTACAAAAATATTAGTTACATCATTTATTTTGAATTTATAATCATATGTGAGAACGATGTAAAAAAAGGAAACTGTAACGGTTAACTAACAGTCGATTGGCCCATGAACCATTGGTCAACATTATCTGTAAACCTTTAACTTTTCATCCAAAGGATTTTACACTCACGAACGTTTCGCCAACATAACTCTATGTTAGTGAACGCTTAACCAACATGATGTTTTGACCAATAACTTTTCACCCAAAGAATAAGGCCAACAGACAGCGGGAAAGGTGAAAGTAAATAAAGGCTTGTAAAAATAATAAAAAATATGATAGTTTTTAAATACTATTGCTCCGCCCCGTGGGGAAGATCACGTGGCGGGTCTAAGTTGGTTTACAAGCAATAATAAATAAGACATAGTCGACTATTTCTGTGAAAAGGGTTTAAAGTAACCTAACCAAACCTAACCTCGGGGTGCCCTTCGCTCGCTTTGCTCGCTCACTTGAACCGCTATCATCCACTTCGAACCTAAGTCCGAGTCGGGGTGCCCCAAGTCCCGAGCTCGCTTGGCTCGCTCTAGAATCCTAAGTTCTATTTGACATGGGTCAATTGTTCTTTGGGTGAAAAGTCATTGGTCAAAACATTATGTTGGTTAAGCATTCACTGACGTAGAGTTATGTTGGCGAAACGTTCGTGGGTGAAAAGTTCTTTGGATGAAAAGTTAATGGTTTAAGGATAATGTTGGCCAACGGTTCATGGACCAATCGACTGTTGGTAAACCGTTTCAGTGCCTAAAAAAAGAGACTTACGCGTTAAAAGCGTCCAGAGTACAGCAAATAGTAACAAAACAACAATCCAAACTAAAATAATTCAAAATAAGCCGAGGCAGTTAAGTGATGACCAGCCCCAACTGACGGCGCCCGTTCACGAACATGACCCATAGATCAGCACCATTCAGCTCAACCATTTTGAAGGGAGCTAAATGATCCAACACACACGCCACCGTCAGCGAGACATTTGTGTGAGCATGACATACTATCAGCCGCCAGGGCTCATTCAAGTCAATGAAAGACATTACCCGGTAAATGGTAGCACTATAGTACATAGAACTCACATCTGTGCTATGCAATTATACAATACAAAGAAAATTGAGTTTATACAATGCAAAGATAGTCTTACAATCTTCAGCAGCTCCAACAGAATTTTCAAGTGTTAATCAATTAGTTGTGGTTGTGGAGCAGGACCAGCATTGAGCCAGGCATTTTTATCAGCGATGTAGTCGCCTAACTTATAATATGCCTGCCTGCATAGTGTGCGTTTTATACAAGACTTGAATTTTGTCTCATTCAGTTGAAGAATGTGGGGAGGTATTTTATTATAACATTTTAAACAGTACCCCATAAAAGATGAGTCTACTTTAGCCAGTCTGAAACCTGGTTGAACTAATAGGTCCCTATTTCTAGTACTATAATTATGTCTTTCACCTCTTTTGTTAAAAAGATGTAAATTTTTCCTTACATACGAGTACATTATGTTTTCGTAGATATATTGACAAGGCACCGTCATGATGTTAATTTCCTTATACAATTCCCTTAGAGAATCACGCCTGCGGAGATTATATATGGCTCTGATGGCTCTTTTCTGCAGAATAAAAATAGAATCATGTCTGCAGCCCGTCCCCAAAGTAAAATACCGTAAGACATGATACTATGAAAGTAACTAAAGTAGACTAGTCTCGCGGTATCTAAGTATATCAGTGAATTGACGGATTTTTCTGACAGCATAAGCTGCTGAACTCAGCCGTCCTGCAAGAAATGTTAAATGAGGACCCCATTGTAGCCTTGAGTCGAGCGTGATCCCTAGGAAAACAGTTTTATCGACGAATTCTAGTTTCTCTTGATTCAATATTATCTAATAATCACTACCTTTGACATTTGGTAAAGAAAATCTTATGCACTTAGTTTTATTTCCATTTAATATTTAATTTCCATTTAATTAAACACCTCATAACAAACAAAAACTCGATTACCAAGTAATTATTTACATTGATCTTTTAAAATCAAGCTCAATAGCAATATCCAGCAGTGGGTTATAAAGTAGCCTGTGTTAATCCTGTGCCTTATCTATCCACCTACCAACTTTCATCTAAATCCGTTCAGTAGTTTCAGAGATTAATTTTGAAAGAGACCTGTGTCCAGCAGTGAGATACAAAGTAGCCTATGTGTTAATCCTTTGCCTTATCTATCTACTTACCGAATTTCATCCAAAACCGTTCTGTAGTTTCGGATATTAACGTTTACAGACAAAATGTATAGATGAGTATAAAAAGAATAAATGAAAAATTCTTAATTTTTTCGTCAGGTAAAACTAGCTAAAATTATGTCTAACTCTTTTTTCTGTTCTTCTGATAACATTCAATAGACACAAAATTTTCTACATATGTATAATTGTACAATGAATATCTGCTTCTATAGATTATTAAAATTGTAAGACTTAAAGGTTCAAATTAAAAAAAAAACTATTTTTGATAATTGGCAGCCAAAATTGATTAAAAGCAGTCCTCTCGGAGATATTTTTTTATTTTTATTCGTTTCTATAAGGATAATCGAATCAACTAGTCTTGCTTTCTACAGAAGGATAAATAATGCATCGGAAAAGAACTAAAAATATTAATGAAAGCTAGTATTTAACAAAACAATCTACAGTAAACTTTCAAATTGATTTATCTCTAATTGCATTATTGTGCATTTAGCTAACTTTGGCAGCATGACGACGATATATAACATCGGCGAGACTACTGCGAAAGCCGTAGAGGCATAGACCTGTTCTCCGAAACAGGTTTTTATAACAGTGTAGTATTACATTAGGCACAGGTAACTTAGCAGCACATCCTGTTTTTTTTTTACGCGTTTTGTGCAAAGGGAATAATTATTATAATATTATTGCATGCTATAGGTACTTAGCCTGTAAAGTTTGCAGTAGATTCTGTCAAATACTTGCACTGTAGTTTGGCCGTGAAATCGACTGCCAAACTGTAATGCAATTTGTATCTTCAAATTCTATCAATAAATTAATTTTAAAAAAATCATTAGGATATCCCAGTAACAGTCTGGAGTCTGGATTTATGTATGGGCTCGCCCCTTATTTCATAGAACTGAATTGTGGGTGTGCCTCTAAACTTTGCCTATCCCTTTGGGGTAAGCGTGATGTTATGGTTAATAACTAGTAAGTGAAGTACATAATGTACGATTAAAAAAAACCTCTGACGATGGGTTTCCATTAAGGACGGGTTGTGTTTCGTTCCGCCTAAATCCGTAGTACTCGGAAACTCGTAATGCATTAGCGTTTGTCTCTGGTTACCAGATTTCCCCCTACGAGGTACGTGCATCCGAATGAGAAATCGAAATTTGAATTTTTCTATGGAACAAAATTAAAAAATTACGTGGAACACGCGTTTGAAAAAAGGATGGTGTTGTTTTAAAGTGTAATTCCTTTTTGTAAACTAGCTGATTTGACAGACGTTGTCCTGTCCAATCAATCCATAGAAAAAAAGCGCTTTCAGCTGCCGTTTTATGACGGTTTATGCCATCATGATACCAGTGTAAGAAAGAGACGGAGTTATAGGAGAATTTCTCAAAATTTTTGACCGTAGTTTTCAATAATTTCCACGTAACAAAATACGAACTTTTATTTCGACCTTAACTAATATTTTACAGGTTTTCTAATATATATGTATATTTAGGACATATTATGTTAAATACAGCTAGCTAAAAGTAGAGTTTTTATACAAAAAACCTGTAAAATATTTGTTGTAATGAGCTCCGTCACCGATAACACCATCCTATTTTCGGACTGGAAAGATTGGTATTCATCATCATCGTCAGCCTACAGCAGTCCACTGCTGGACATAGGCCTCAGCTATTGCACGCCATTCAACTCTATTTTAGGCAACTCTCATCCAGCTGCTACCAGAATTATTGACATTAATTCTTCGTAATACGGCCCAAAAGTTTTTCCAAATTTCTTCCTTTTTTTTTGGAAACTTCTGCAATTATATTTCGATTGAAACCTAATTCGGACTATTACGAACATATGGCTAAGTAATAACTGCCGCACGGTTCAATCGGTCTGGTTAAGTTCCGCTTGCCGCGGTTGATCCATGGATGGGTGACCATCTTTACATACCAAGACCCCTCTGTGCCTCAGAAAGCATATACATATAAAGCCGTTAGTCCCGGTTGTCATTCGTAGATCTTTGACAGTTGTTACGGGTCGTCAGAAGCCCGAAAGTCTGACAACCAGTCTTACCAAGGGAAATCGTCAATGACTATACAACCTCGATAAAAAAAACTTTTAAGGCCTAAACTTTATGTTGGATAGACAAAACTGGCAACACTTTTTTTGTTTTTGTCTCGACTATTGGTAGATTCATCTAAAATTATTGTTTGGTGCAAATACACACATCAAAAGTGTCTAGGGATCAACATATATTTTTGCAGTAACTTTTCTCCTGATTGATATTAATTAAAATTTTCTTTAAGGATTCATCAAATAAAGTGTTTTCGTTTGTCACAGTAACGATAAACCAAGTCACCTTTGCATTAATAAAGAAATTTGCCATTTTCCTAATAAAGGGATTTTTGACATTTGAACCACTAACATAAAAGTTCGAAAAAAAGACTGAAATAACAGTTTTCTTTAAAATTTTATTGGGTAACTTAAACAATTAATAATCCGTGTTTCTACCGCGAACACTAACAACACAAGAACATCGGTTTGGCATACTCAAAATGAGTTCATCCAAATCACGCTGTGGAATGGCAGCCCATGTTCGTTGCAACAACAAAAAAAGGTCTTCTTGCGACTGGATACCCTCCATATTCGGCAGAGCTCTTCTCTGTAGCATATCCCATGCATGCTCAATCGGGTTCAAGTCTGGCGACTGAGCAGGCCAGGGCAGGACATTGATGTTAGCTGCGGCGAGAGTCTGTCTTACAACTCTTGCGGTGTGCGGTCGTGCATTATCATGCATTAACTGAAATAAGGGACCGATTTGCACTTGTAGAGGAACGATGACGTCTGATACAATCGTCTCAGCATAAATTTGAGCGTTGAGGTTGCCTCTGATCCAAATCAACTCAGTTCTTCCGCCGATCCAAATACCCGCCCATACCATGATGGTTCCACCACTATAAGGATGGACTTCCTGGCAGGATTTTAATCGCTGTTGGCGTCCAGGGGTTCTCCAGTGTCGTATACGTCTTGTATCCGGTCTCATACCAAAACGAGACTCATCAGAAAAGCACACGAAACGCCATTGTTCTTCTGCCCAATTTCTGTGTTCAAGAGCCCATTGATATCGAATCCTACGATTGTGCATTGCTATAGGTGGTACCCGTAGCGGTCTTCGGGAATGAAGGTTCACTTCATGCAAGCGGTTTCTGACTGTTTGGTCGCTAATTAAGTTCCCTGAAGAGTGATGAAGCCTCACGGCTAACATCATGGCGGTTATTGTTGGAGCTCTTCGAGTTAAGATTTGAATGTATCGGTCTTGTCTCCGTGTGGTGCAGCGATACCGTCCTCCATGGCGCTCAGCCACGGTACCAGTGCTTCGGTAACGTGTCCAAAGTCGACTGATAACACTCTGACTTGTATTCAGAGCTAAAGCCACAGTACGTTGCCGGGAACCAGCTTCTATCATTCCCACGGCTCTGAGCATTTCTTCCCTGCTTAAATGACGTCGCCGCTCCATAATAACGTTGGTTTTAATCAGTAGTAGGGAAACAGTAGCACTAATAATGTCTTCAATGCGTTGTATGTTTTTATAGGGAAAATATTGACAGCTGATTTTCATCTTTTACTCGAATTTGATTCACAGTTCCTGATTCAAATTATGAAATGCACCAAAAAGGATCCATATAAATTTATAAAATCATAAATTTATTACAAAGCCACATCTCAATCTCAAGAAATCCGCATAAAAATGCTTGATCCCTAGACACTTTTGATGTGTGTATTTATAATTCGAAGACATAATATATGACATCTACCAACCCGCACTGGGTCCGCGTTTTGGATTACAGCCCACTCCCACTCACAGAGAGGAGGCCTGTGTCCCAGCAGTGGGAACATAGGCTGATTATGATGATGAATACTCCAGGCTGCTACTGAGAAGTTCCTGATAGCAAATGGCAACAACACATCTCGACCTAAGTGCCAAATCGTTAGCGCTATTCTGTATGAAAGTCTGTCACCGTGAAAATTTAGATGAAGTGGGCGTCTGGGCGTCATTCCACTCGATGCTAGGGATTGACTGACACTATAGTGAAAGCTCACTTCAACCAAGTTTTCTCTGATACATGCTGTATACAATTAAAATAGCATTCTTCCTTGTAATGTCCATTGTGTGCCGTTATCAAAAGACAAACATGCTTTATCTAATTAACCTGCTGACCTACTTAGCAATGTGATAATGTGGGTTCCCACGATTTGAGTCAACAGTTACATAATTATGTAACAAAATGCAATAGGTAATATGACATTAAGGCGCTGCCCAAACGCAGGACATCGTAAATAGCTCAGTTTTTTTTTCGCTCAGTTATGTGTGTCGATACATATTACAAGCCAGCAAAATAATTCGTGTATTGAGAAAAGACTTATTCAAATTTATAATCATATTAATATTTAATAAAAATAAAATAGTATCATGATAAAACAATCATAAAACTTAGCTCAAAAATATATTTTTCGTCGCACAATTATCAAAATTTTAAAAAATTCGAAGATGCGACATCCACTAACCCGCACTGGGCCTGCGTGGTCGCATTATGGCCCACTGCCTCTCACAGAGAGGCTGTATCCCAGTAGTGGGAACATTAGGCTGATTATGATAGATCAATGTAGGGGGAAAATATATTAATTTAATATCAAGAACCGATTTGAAATCACTGTACATACGACTCTACCGACAAATCAGAACCATATACATTAAGTATGTACTTACCATCTACTATGTCTATGCATTTATATAAAGATACTTATTTTGATAATAAATGGGAATACGCTTGCGTGTGTGAAACGGCTTATAAAATGTTTATGGCGCTTCTTTACTGTTCTATTTATGGTGCATTGTCTATGGCATAAAATTGTGGTTCCAGTTATTGTTACCTACTTTTGGAGACGGATTCGTGTAGAAAGATGGGAGTATGATCAGAAATGAAGTAACGGAAAATTAAAGATAAATACAATGACATTCATTTTGTACTCGTTAAAAATAATAATAATACCAGTCTTATGATTGTGCCAATGCAGGGCTAAAGCCACTTCTCAAAGAGAGATTTATCATAGTGAACAGACATAGTAGCATAACAGAACATCCATCGGTTTCTTACTAAACTTCAACTATATCCGACGATCCTGCATACTTCTCTTTTTTTGACTGTACCTAAGTTTGTGTACAAACTGGAATATAAAATTGGACATTCGTTTCTTCGGCTTAAATTCATCAGGGAAGTGGGCCATAATCCACCAAGCGTGCCCAGTGCGGCTTGGTGGATGTCACGTCTTGGAATGTTTGGTGCTACGATGTTTTGCCTCACCGTTTTGAGAGCATCGGTGATGATTTAAATTACACAAAGTGCCTGCCTGGGTTCGTACTTACGACCTACAACTCGTAAGTAGCGGCCGTTACCACTGGGCCACCACTACTCTATACGCTTGCAGTCGCACACTCTGCTTTATTTACTAGCCACGAAAAAACGTCCAGCGAGGTAATACACACTAACAGAAGTAATGGTTTTCATTTTGACAGTTCAACAACATTCATTGCGATATTTACATTGTTGAGCAGAAAAGTTTTTCAAGCATATGAAGCAATGGATTAGCAATATCCTTCAAAGTTTAATCATTTCGAACGCGCGTCAAAAACTGTCATCTGAACGCAACCTTTACAACGAGCGCGTTCACAGCCGTGTACAGTCGAGCACATAATTGCAGCAATTTGCTCCAATCGGCCACTAATTACCGGTGTACCATTGCCGCTCACTGTACTCGCTAACTACCGGCAATCGAGATTGTATTTAAGTGATGTAACTATACACTTACTATGTTTAACCGTACGTGGTTTCTTTGAATACAATATCGGGCAATTATGTTCACATATTGTAATTGATATCGTTTGCTTGGTGTGGGCTGTTCAAACAGCATACCTTATGAAGAGCTTCTGAACTATTAGTTATGCTTCGTTCTTAAAAGCTGGGTATCCACTATCCATTTTGCGCGCGCAACAACTTTGTACCTTTACTGCTTGTGGTAGGTAGAATATATGGACGCTTTTAACGCGTAAGTCTTTTTTTACATCGTTCTCACATATAATTATAAATTCAAAATAAATGATGTTACTAATATTTTTGTAAAAATATAATTTAAAAGAGTGTCCATGGAATTTCTTGCCCGTTCTTCTCCATAGATACCTACGCTTTGGAATGGGCAACTAGCTTCATATTTTCTGACTGACCGACTTCTTGACAATTCAAGTTTAATTGAAATAAATGCTTTGAGTTTGATATAGTAGGTTCCACGTGCATCGTCTTAATCTAAAATTATAATTAACTAACAGCGCCCCGCGGTTTCACACGCATAAATGTCGATCCTGTGGGAATATCGGGATAAAAAGTATCCTATGATATTCTGATGCTATAATACTGTAAAGTTTCATCAAAATCCGTTCAGTAGTTTTCGCGTGAAAGAGTAACAAACATCTATCCATCCATCCTCACAAACTTTCGCGTTTATAACATT
Source organism: Hydraecia micacea (assembly GCA_914767645.1). NCBI lineage: Eukaryota > Metazoa > Arthropoda > Insecta > Lepidoptera > Noctuidae > Hydraecia > Hydraecia micacea. The sequence goes on from OU611804.1 coordinate 5,082,348, forward strand.
AGATGTGTACAAAAGATTGTAAAACATTTTAAAGGAGTAGGTAAGTACAGTAGAAGAATGGGCAAGAGACTCCTCTTGCCCATTCTTCTCAATACAAAACTACCTTTTGGGAAGGCCCGGCGCCTAGGATCTAGTATACAAATACAAGGAACGTCAAAATTTATAAGAGAATAGAATTGATTCTTTCAAAAGATAGTTTCGTATGGAGAAGAACGGGCAAGAAACTCCATAGGTACTGTTTTAAATACTTTCCATAATATTTTGCATGAACTAACTATTATACTTAATTATATTAAAGACGATGTATACAGACGCCAGCACATCAAGCTACCCGAAACTGTCAATTTTTCCCAATCAACCTTGAACCTTATACTGCAGCAATAAAGTTGAAAATCTATAAAGAAATTTGACAGGTGTAGTAGCTTAATGTGCTGGCGTCTGTACCTACCTAGAATAAAATTACTAAAGCACAAATAGGTAAAAAGAATGAAAAAATAAAGCATTGAACTGAAATAAATTAATTATGTGATAGATACATGGTGCTCTCACATATTTACAAATATTATTGTAAAAGTAGAGATTTTCAGCAAAAAAATTAGCTTACAAAGATTGTTTTTGTCTTTACTAAACTAATGTATTTTCTATCTTTAGAAGTGTCTCAATAGTACCATGTCACGGATAGACAATAGTACCAAAACCTGGTAACCGCGCTTGTACAGACACCAGCACATCAAGCTACCCGAACCTGTCAAATTTTCTCAATCAACTTTGAACCTAATGCTTTATTAATAAAGTTGAAAATCTATTAAAGAAATTTGACAGATTGTATTAGCTTGACGTGCTGGCGTCTGTACATTATTGGTACGAATTTAACGAGAGTTTTATGATGTTAATACTCCTTTATGGCCTGATATCAAACTTGGAGAAGCTAATAAATGCTTATAGGAGGCGCAGATTTTCCCCTTCACGTTTATGTGGAACGGAGAACTTTTTGGCGACCTAAATTGCTTTTTGCCGCATATTTCTTTGTGGTTTAGTTGCCTATACGTAAGTATACGGAAAATCGCTTTTATTTAGACGCGCAGGGTAATTGCGTAACACACGCAGAAGCAATGACTTACATTTTGACAGTTCAACAACATTCATTGCGTTGTTTACGTTGTTGAGCAGACACTTTTTCGAACATAAGAAGCAATGGATTAGCAATATCCTTCAAAATGATTCAGATTAAGATTAATAGTGTGTTATGCAATTAGGGTGTTATTTTTATGCTTGCCCAGCAAATTTGGGTATTCGACCTCATACCATGCCAAAATGTAGCGCCTCAAGTGTCTTTCCGCGCCTGTGTCCTGTTGTACAGACGCCAGCACATCAAACTACCCGAAACTATCAAATTTTCCCAATCAACTTTGAACCTTATGCTTTAGTGATAAAGTTGAAAATCTATTAAAGAAATTTGACAGGTTGTAGTAGCTTGATGTGCTGGCGTCTGTACTTCAAATCAACTCCCTGATATATCACAGGAGAGTTTATGAGAATTCTCGTAATTTTAAGATCGTACAGTCTTGATCTGTCTCAATCTGTCAAAAATACCTCAAATTTCCCTAAATTTTTGACAATGACTGTCGCTGAGATGAGACTGCGACTAGATTTTGACCGTTTCTAATTACGGGAATTGGCCTTCTGATGTACAGCCGCCAGCACATCAAGCTACTACAATCTGTCAAATTTCGTGAATAGATTTTCAACTTTATTGTTTAAAGCATAAGGTTCAAAGTTGATTGGGAAAATTTGACAGTTTCGGGTAGGTTGATGTGCTGGCGTCTGTACACGCTTTCTTTTCTCCACTTACACCTGTAATTAAATACATTTTAAATTGAAGTGATCTTTAAGAACGATCGTTCGCTCAAAGTAAACCAATTTTTTATTATACCAGTGACATTTAAAAACTTGAAAGTTCCACTTTCGTGATATTCATGTCATTTTATAAAAATCAATAAAGGTTAATCTTTTCACTTGGTACGATTTCTTTTTGGAATTGATGTAAGGGCTGAAAAAACATCATTATGCAGGGAAATTATTGTCTGCCTCGTTGGTCCAGTGGTCGCAAGCGCGACTGCTGAGCATGAGGTCCGGGGTTCGATTCTTGGTCGGACAAATTGATATGGGTTTTTTCCATCTGGAATTTCTCAGTAGCAGCCCGGAGTCTAGATTTCGTGTTTGTGTTCTTTACCCTGCAGATTTGAGTGGACCTGTCCAGTCAGTGCAAGCATTTGTCAGTAATCGTGTAGCCTCAACTCAGAACTTCAGGAACTCAAAGAATCCCGTTACGAGTATGTAGAAAACATAATCTTCACTGCAAACTTAGCGTACCTATGTCTACGTCATTTACGCCCACCCGTATCCGTGAGCCAAAGGATAAAACGACAAAAACACGCAGAGTTAAGCCTTGTATGAAGTAAACGGCGTTTCACTAGAGGTGCGCAAAGAATGGAGAGGTGACACGATGTAAAGGGGTCGGCTCGAGAGCGCTGCACTCGAGAACCCTTCAAATTATACAGGTGAGCGTTTAGGGGTGAGATGGCGGCGGCATCGATGTCGATACTACTTTTTTTTTAAATTAATTTAATTTACTGAAGAAAAAGGACGGGTTATAGGAGGAACATCACATAGTTTTTATAATAATAATAAATTTAAAGTTACCATCGCTCATAAGAATCACGATATTGCGGGTCCAAACCGCAACCATCAATGGGAAATAAATCGCAGATGTCATATCAATACCGACAGTAAAAGTGAACTGTATATATTAATATAGACCTGAGGGGCAATTCTCGTAATTTTAAGAACGATCTCAGTCTCAATCTGTCCAAAATACCTCTAATTTCCCTACATTTTTTACAAGTTTTTGACATTGATTGTCGCTGAGATGAGATTGCGATTAGATTTTGAACGTTCCGAAGTTCCGTTTAAAAGTGCACGAATTCGACTTTTGGCTTCATCATCTGTTTAATCTTTTCCTGAAGACCTCGAGCTAGAATGGGTTTGAAATCACCAAACCACTGTGAGCACGCTTGGTGATAAACGCTCGTTTCTTCTCTGCGTAAGAAGAGATCTGCATCTGTCTCATTGATATAAATACAGACCAGTGTAGACATAAATTTCGCAGACACGTAAAACGTCAAAAAAGCTAATACCTTTTGACGTTTTAATTCTGCGAATTCGATACTACATATATCGATAACGACTGTTTCCCATCCCTACGCCTCTTGACTCTCGTTGAGCGGTAGCAAGATTTTTCTGCTTACATCGCTTAAAAAAAAGGAAAAGGTCACGGGGTCGCGATGTTTCGGGGTGGGAATTTATAATTTTTGCTTGCCACCCCCTGTCCCCGTTAAAACAATCGATTTGGCATTGCGGTCAGTCTCGTCGTTAAAAGTGTTGTTATTTATGTTGCGAAGAACTGTTTGGATATGGGGTGTTTTCAGGGTAGTCTGTTTATCGGTAGAAATTATTTCATGTGATGTTTATTTATTTTATTTGAGCTACATGATTAGTGTTGATTACTGACAAATGCTTCCAATGACCGGACAGGTCCAATAACATCAGTGTGGTTCTTTCCCAAACAGACCATTTCAAACATTAATCTACATGAGCTGACCAATATTATGTATTACCTCTGAGTTTGTCTTTCTTCGGTCTTTCTTTTCAGAGTAGTCGGATAGGAAACACCTTGTTTCTAGGACTTATCTAGTTTTAAAACATAATTTATTTTTGATGTATAATATTTTAATATTTTATAATAATTTATCTTTGCGAGTCCGAAAATTCATTGCACATTCTAAACTAGAAGCGAACACATCCCGGAAGGTCGTAACAAAGGTCAATGTCATACAAAGTCAAATGCTTCACATTTAGACTTAGTTCTCTAAACCGCCGTCGTCCACAACAGCGCTGCAATCGCTCCAAGGCCCCAATCATTTGATTGTTGTCCAATCAAGCCAGTGGACATGATTGTGGACACAATTGACATCAATGCGTTATTTTAATTCATCTGATTGATTGATGGTTGCCTAATAACTCGCAGTATGTTGCTTTAAGGGGGAAAGAATAGCTTTATAATTATATGGGCTTATTAAATAATATCACTTGGCTTTAATAAGTGTATTTAGTATTTAACTTGATACCGTCAGAATAGATGTAAGATATACTCTATTCGTTTTATTTTGAGTTATGAGACACATCAAAATACGTATCTTACATATGTATTTTTTTTACTACACTAGCTTCTGCCTGTGACTTCGTCCTAATGTTTTTGTTCCCCCGACCCACCCCCGTCGCATCGCATCTGCGCTATTACTTCGTATCGCTTAGCGCTCTTTCTGTCTTTCGTTCGTTTTGCTCGGCGCCTAAGAGTCTTATCGTGATGTTAAATAGCCTATAGCCTTCCTCAATGATTGGGCTATCAAATGCAAAAATATTTTTTTCAGAGATTAGCGCGTTCAAACAAACGTTTGACAAATGAAGGCATTTGATTTCCGCCATTTTGGCGCTGACAGCAACGTGAGCGTCTGTGGAACTAATATTTTTGATAGCGACTTTTGCAAGATGCGAATACTCTCAGGATAAAAATGTTCTAAATATAAAAAGTCTTATTCCATGATTTAGACCTAAATCATCCGAGACGTACCAAAACAAAACGACGGCCATTTGCGGCAATATGTCAATTTTAGTTCCTGAGACGCTCGAGTGGCGCTTTGAATCGGCACAAAAAGATCTGTCATTTCGTATAGTATATTTATTCAGCGTACTTCTTCGATCAATCATAATTATTATTGATCGATGGCGTACTTGTATAATATAGGTCAGTGCCGAAAAGGTAGGGTGACACTGGCGACACTGGCTGGTGACAGTCGCTCTAGCAGAGCGTCGCATCGATGGTTGCGTGGCGGCTGTCTTCTGATGACAGGGGGAGCCGCTGTCGTAACACGTCCGTGACGAACTGCTATATTCTGGCACAATCGTGATGGTATTAAAGCTGCTGAACCGCTACTACGATGGCCACTTCTGGAAAGGCTATCCTGCGCCGTTACCGAATTATGCTAATTACATCCCGTGGTCGAAAACCATTTTTTTTTTTAATTTTATTTCTGAATGGGCACGCTCTTGACCTCGATCATGCTTGATGGAAAGCGATGGATGAGGTCTATGATGGAACGAGCGTGCCCAGAAGATGCCTAAGGCACTGGAATTACCACGCATTGACAAAACACAGCAGGATGCTTGACACTGGACTCCGGTGGGAGGGTAGTCGCCCTACCACCGCAAGGGAGGAATTGGGTAGTCAAATAACTGTCCAGGATGCGCCGAGCGCTCGGTTCAGTTGAGAAACTGGCGGAACAATATGCGCTACACGAGGAGGCTACTTCATGCATCCCAAAAACCTTTTATCTTTTAACCTTTTATCTAAAACACCAAAGAGAAACGGAAAAACTCTAAAATCTGCTGAAATAGGATCGCTTGCCACGACAATTTTTGTACCGAAAAGAGAAAAATCTAAACAGTTCTATTTCTGTCGCGTCAGCAGCTGCGCTCGGTAACTTTTTTGGTACCGAAGTGTCAAAACATGGCATAAAAAAGTGTCAAAAGAAGCGTCTCGCCGTTTTTGTTTTAGTAATCTGTTTGTCTTAGAATAAAGATATTTGTTTTAACGCCACTGCGACCAGCGCAATATATTTTTGGATATTACTTTTTTATTTTTTTTAAGTGTTTGCTACAGAAGATTTACTCACTCCTGTGTTTAATTACATAAAATACGCCACACCTTTACCTAGCCGGACCTGGGATGCGAACCCAGGCCAGGACATCATGCTCAGGAGTAGCGCTTGTGTTCACTTGACCAAAGGGGCAGTCAAATGAGTAAGTAGGTATTACGTACATCCATACTAATGTAAATGCGAAAGTGTGTGTGTCTGTCTGTCTGTCTGTTACCTCTTCACGCTTAAACCGCTGAACCGATTTAGGTGAACTTTGGTATAGAGATAGTTTGAGTCCCGGAAAAGGACATAGGATAGTTTTTATCCCCGAAATTATCCCTTAAGGATGTAAAAAGGGGGGTGGAAATTTGTAAAGGGAATCGATAAAAAAGGACTTTTATCGCTGGTGAAACCGCGGGACGCTGCTAGTAATCTTATAAATCCATTCTAAGAAACATCACAATAAGACACCAACAAGGTTACCTCAAATAGGTTCAAATGAAAGTTTCAAATCCAAACATTGTCTTTCCATTGTTTATTTGTCAGTAGTTAGTTTCCGTATGTACTTTCGGCGCGGTGGATGGCGTTAGAAAAACGCGCACTCGATTTTCAACCCTCGGCCTTGAGCCGACGCGTGAGAATCTACCAGAGCGCATCCCTAGCGCGTTATAAAGCGCACGATTGGATTTTCAACTCTGGGCGCTAAGGCGAGTGTTGAGAATCCAATGCACGGTGAAAAAAGCGCCTGTGCGTATGGGGCTTAGTCTGTGTTTGAAGTTTGTGAAGGAATATGAATTAATGTCACCTCTTCTTGGAACACCATCGCTTGCTGTCATGGCCTCATAAATGGTTTCTTTTCTTTACAACCGACTTCTAAAAAGGACTACCTGAGGTTTATTTTATTTGGTATGGTGTGCTCACTGCATTTTCCGTGATATTTGGATAAGTAATAACGTTTTCTTTAATCGTTACGAATTTTGAAACTTGTCGTCTGTCTGTTTATCCGTTAGTGCGTTTATAACTCGTGGAACATTTTTATTTACATCTTACAGTTGGTGTAATCTACATTCGGGATTCATTTTCCAAAAATGTAAACAAATATGAGTTTATGGAAAAATTACTTTAAATCCTACCCATTAAAGTTCAGTTTACGCTACAACTTCAAACATGTTTTAAATAATTTTTTCAATAGTCCTACTTAGTCACTCTGAAATCAACTTAATTACCATTAAAATAAAGTTGATATTTGTTTAACTTGAAATAATATTAATTTGAAAGATAACTTGAATAGATTTTAGGTACGCGAGTGAGAGGGGCTCGTGGCTAAATAATAACAGCGGCACGCTTGCCGCAGTCGGTTCGTGTAATAGGCGGCCATCTATTACAAATCGAGCCCCTCCGTCAGAAGGGCAATCGCTCCATGTAAAATGCAGCAGGGTAATTACGTAAGACACTAACAGTAGGAATGGCTTTCATTTTGACAGTTCAACAACATTCATTGCGTTATTTACGTTGTTGAGCAGACAATTTTTTTGAACATTTGAAGCAATGAATTAGCAAATAGCAATATCATTCAAAATTATGCAGATTCTGGTTGATAGTGTGTCTGTGTTGCGCAATTAGGGTGCTGGTATTCAGCTGCATCCGTTTAGACTGGAAGCTTACCCCAACATGGTTGAGAAAAGGCTAGGAAGATGATGAGTTAGTACACGCGAGTGAAGTGGTAGTCACAGAAAGTTTATGATTATTATGACAAAGATTAGTACAGACGCCAGCACATCAAGGTACTAAAATCTGTCAAATTTCTTTAATATATTTCAACTTTATCGCTACAACATAAGGTTCAACGTTGATTGGGAATATTTGACAGTTTCGGGTAGCTTGATGTGCTGGTGTCTGTACCTAGCATTAATATCATTTTAATTTACCCTAAACCTAAAAACAACACCATCATTTTTTGCGACAAGTTCTACCTTCCAAGAATCGCTAATCTAATTTACTTGGGAGCAAAAACCGAAGTTTAATCTGCTAAATAAGCCAAACCGTCAATTACGTGCTGACTACTGGCTTCCAAACACTTTTTGTACTACGACTAAAGTATTCCCATGAAGAATTGAGAAGGAGGTAAAAAGCGTAGCGTGTCGAATGCTTTTCATACCGCATAAGTCGAAAAGTGAACTGTGATGAATCGGGTATCTTATTTACCAAACATCTGTTTTATCCTACTAATATTATTAACACGAAAGTTTTTGAGTATGGATAGATGGATGGATGTTTGTTACTCTTTCACGCAAAAACTCCTGCACGGATTTGAATGAAATTTGGCACACAGATAGTTTATAACCAGGATTAACAGATAGGATAATTTTTTTTACCGATATTCTCACGGGATCGACATTTACGCGGGTGAAACCGCGGGGCGCAGCTAGTATTATAAACACGAAAGTTTTTGAGTATGGATGGATGGATGTTTGTTACTCTTTCACGCGAAAACTCCTGCACGGATTTGAATGAAATTTGGCACACAGATAGTTTATAACCAGGATTAACAGATAGGATATTTTTTTTTACCGATATTCTCACGGGATCGACATTTACGCGGGTGAAACCGCGGGGCGCAGCTAGTATTATAAACACGAAAGTTTTTGAGTATGGATGTTTGTTACTCTTTCACGCGAAAACTCCTGCACGGATTTGAATGAAATTTGGCACACAGATAGTTTATTACCAGGATTAACAGATAGGATATTTTTATACCGATATTCCGACGGGATGAAACTTATGCGGGTGAAACCGCGGGGCGCAGCTAGTATACTAATAATAAAGCTGAAGAGTTTGTTTGTCGTTTTGTTTGTTTGATGGCGCTAACCTCTGGAACTGCCAGTAGCATGTGGAAAATTATTTTTGCATTTGATAGCCCAATTCTTGAGGAAGGTTATAGGTTTATTTAACATCACGCTACGACCCTTAGGAGCCGAGCAAGAAGAAAAAAAGAAGAACGCTGAGCGAAAACGAAGTAATAACACGGACGAAGTTGCGGGCAAAGCTAGTTAAGATATAATATATTCGTTGAATAGAGCAGGTGGCCTACTAATCTAATTAAAAACAATTCAAAAACAAGACATTTCAGTTTAGGTTCTTAAAGTGCATCGTTTGAGCTGCTCTATGGACGTCATGGTACCAAACAAGTATGAATGAAACCAAAACTTGCGACTCAGTTTGGGACAATCGCTGTCAGCAGAATGGCAAGGCATAAACTGAATCGTTAAACTGACGTCATGGTACGAATTAGAAGAACAGTTCAGTTTAGGTCCTAAAATGGATCGCGTTAAGAGCTTGTGGTAGGCCTCCTGGGGCCGTATTCTCTATGACACAATAAACGAAACTGCGCGAATTGAACGCGAGGTTGGCGTGATTAGCTAAGGAATTGACGTGGTTTCGAAGTAAGGAATCATTGAATGGCCATAGTGAATAATGGCCATGGTTTTTGAAGTGAAAACTTCTTTAGGCGCGTTGGGCATTTTTTTAGAGAGGAAAAAACTATTGGACTCGCGCCACTGCTACCGTAATCGACACCGCTTCGGATGTGTTCGGCTGTCCTCGGGATTTAGTCGGTTTTAATGTATATCCGATATATCAGTGAGTGATGGCAAAGTATTCTGTTTGTGTTTTGTTTTCACTTCTGACGGCACTCCCGGAGTGTTTTGACTCAGGTTTGAAGGGTTCAGGGACGTTAAAAAACAAAGACAATCAGAAAAGGATTCTTTTAAAATTATTTAACCTTTTCGTTGCGCGAGTGTACAGACGCCAGCACATCAAGCTACTACAATCTGTCTAATTTCTTTAATAGATTTTCAACTTTATTGTTAAAGCATAAGGTTCAAAGTTGATTGGGGAAATTTGCCAGTTTCGGGTAGCTTGATGTGCTGGCGTATGTACATCGAACTAATTCACACAATTAGACTAACGTCTTGACGTGATGAAAGTCGCCGCCGACTGCAAAGGGCGGGAAAAAGAAACAAAATGGCTGAGCGCATTAATCATTCGCTTGACAAACGCAGACGCGACGATGTCTCGTGTGTTTTGTTGGGGTAAGCAGTGGTCTGGCTGTGACTTTAGATCTTTAGGTATAAGAGCAAAGTCAGCTTTGCAGTCTACAGTTGGATACAAAGGAATCTAGGTTCTTTTATCGGGTAGATTTTAATCTGGGGCTCGTGGCTAAGTAATAACAGCCGCGCGGGTCGATCAATCAGGTTAAGCTACGCTTGTCGCGGTCGGTTTGTGGATGGGTGACCATCCATTACATGTCGAGATCGGATGTTGGTCCCGGCTGTCATTCGTGGATCTTTATAGTTACGGGTCGTCAGAAGCCATAGGGTATCGTGTTACCCAGTAACTGGGTTGTGGAGGTCAGATAGGCAGTCGCTCCTCGTAAAATAAGTACTAGTATTCAGCTGCATCTGGTGCGACTGGAAGCTGACCCCAAATATAGTTTGGCAAAGGCTGGGCAGATGATGATTGAAATCTAAAATATTGACCTGCTCTTATTGTGGGTTCTGCCAAATACTGGTGCATAGTAAACTCCCTGAACATTACACTAATATTATAAAGGCGAAAGTTTGTGAGTGTGTGTTTAATGTTTGTTACTTCTCCACGCTCAAACGGCTTGACCAATTTTGATAAAATTTTGTATGGAGGTAGCCGACACCCTGGATTATCATATAGGCTACTTTTTATCCCGATATTCCCACGGGATCGACATTTACGCGGGTGAAACCGCGGGAAGCAGAAATCAGTAGTTTAACCTAATCTTGGGCCAATCTGAAAACAAAAATGGGTCCTAATCTTTCTGTATGCACGTGTTTAATACAGAAGGAGACCTAGCAGAGGATCGAGGGGGGGGTTCAGAGGATCAGTACGGAATAACTCCAAATAATCCTGTTTTTCTTTCTATTAAAATTATAGTTGTCAAGTACAGACGCCAGCACATCAACCTAATACAATCTGTCAAATTTCTTTAATAAATTTTCAACTTTATTGCTGAAGGCTAAGGTTCAAAATTGATTGGGGAAATCTGACAGTTTCGGGTAGGTTGATGTGCTGGCGTCTGTACCTACTAAGTTGTGCCCAAAAACTTCATAATACTAAGTAAACAACATTGAATTTTAATCCTTCGTTGAACACGAGGCTTAGGAATAAAAATCCTTATCCCCAGATTATTCATACGTCAGAGTCAGTTTGCTCCCTACCCCTCCCTGCCCCCTGGCGTAGTTGAACATTAAAGGTACGTCCAGACTCGCCCGCGGCATAATCCGCGGTCATGTTCAAGTAACAAGGAACCACTAACAGTATTGATATTTATTTTTCTTTATTAAAGTTAGATTTTGTCCTGAAGGCATTTTGTAACAAGCTTTTGTCTCCACTCTGATCATTGTGGGTTTGAAGAAAAATATGTTTTTTTTTTTTTTTTTTGTAGTTTGGCAACGTCTTTGCTGCCATGAATGTTGGATGCTGATAGTGGGCATTTTCTAGAATTTTTTTGGTGGCCTGAAGGTTTTTCTTACATTTTTTAAACATGTTGGACCGCTATCTACCTTAAACTAAGTAAAAACAACTAAGTTTTGATGTTTTATAAATGCGAATAATACTTTTAGAGGTTTATTTTAGGTAACTGTAATAAATAATGATTTTTAGTGTTTATTTCAATAAATCGATTATAAGTTTGGCCCACAAATCATAGCCTACCACCAACACGGCAAAATCTAAAATGAATACGTACAACTACTGTAAACTATAAACATAGGTAATTACATAATTAGATACTTCCAAATATTATAAACGCGAAAGTTTGTGAGGATAGATGGATGGATGTTTGTTGCTCTTTCACGCCAAAACTGCTGCACGGATTTCGACGAAATTTGGCACACAGATAGTTTATAAACAGGAATACTTTTCATCCCGATATTCCCATGGATCGAAATTTATACGGATGAAACGCGAGGCGATGCTAGTGAAAATATAATTTAATTAAATAGTGTTTGTGGAGGGGTGGGGTCCGTGGCTAAATAATAACAGCCGCACATGTCGATCGATTAGGTTAAACTACGCTTGCCGCGGTTGGTCTGTGGATGGGTGACCATCTTTACATACTGAGACCCCTCCGTGCCTCGGAAAGCACGTTAAGCCGTTGGTCCCGGCTGTCATTCGTGGATCTTTGACAGTCGTTACGGGTAGTCAGAAGCCCGAAAGTCTGACAACCAGTCTTACCAAGGGGTATCGTATTACCCAGTAACTGGGTTGTGGAGGTCAGATAGGCAGTCGCTCCATGTAAAATACTGGTATTCAGCTGCATCCGGTTAGACTGGAAGCCGACCCCAACATAGTTGGGAAAAGGCTAGGCAGATGATGAGTGTTTGTGGAGGACGTTACTTTAAGATAAAAGGTCGCAAGTTCAAACCAACTTTGATTATCTATTACGAACTCGTTTCTGGATAAACCACCCATCTTTAACTTACGCAAAAAAGTAATTATTTTTTGTTTTTTACATCGAAATGAACGGTCGCTCGAATGATCACAGGGAAAGTTTATTTTAGTCAAATCCAGAAATTAATGAAGTTAGTTCAGCGTTAGTGAACCCAGTAATAATTATGTAACTTTTTTGTTTTATTTTTTAATTTTTCGGTTTACGCATCGCACATTCACCTTCAGGGCATTTAATTTCTTCGCTAATTTGTTGAAGAAAATTTTGCTTTTATGTTTCCAATTACTTAAATCAAGCATTTTTAGGGTTCCGTTCCCAAAGGGTAAAAACGAGACCCTATTACTAAGACTTCACTGTCCGTCTGCCTGTGTGTCACCAGGCTGTATCTCATGAACCGTGATAGCAAGACAGTTGAAATTTTCAGTTTTTAGTAGAACAATAACTTAGATTCAACGTAGGTACAGTGACAGGCACGAAACTTGAGCGCTCGGTTTAAGAGTGGGGATCTGTTTACGGATTGTAAACCTATGGTAAAAAAAGTCCCCACCTTTTCATCGAGCTCTCAAGATTCGTGTCTGTCACTGTATTACTCTACAATTTCACTTCTAAATTACACCCAACTCATCATCATCATCATCTGCCTAGCCTTTTCCCAACTATGTTGGGGTCGGCTTCCAGTCTAACCGGATGCAGCTGAATACCAGTATTTTACATGGAGCGACTGCCTATCTGACCTCCACAACCCAGTTACTGGGTAATACGATACCCCTTGGTAAGACTGGTTGTCAGACTTTCGGGCTTCTGACTACCCGTAACGACTGTCAAAGATCCACGAATGACAGCCGGTATCAACGGCTTAACGTGCTTTCCGAGGCACGGAGGGTTCTCAGTATGTAAAGATGGTCACCCATCCACAGACCAACCGCGGCAAACGTAGCTTAACCTGATCGATCGACCTGTGCGGCTGTTATTATTTAGCCACGGACCCCTCCTAAATTACACCCAACTATACCAATGAAAGAACAACCAAGAAAAGTTTTCTAAAGTGCAGAAATATATTTAAAATAACAATTTGAAGCGTGCATTTTACATTATTCGCTTTGTTTAACATTTAATTTGTGAAGAGAGTAATGGAACGGTTCTTGGTTCTGTCTCATCGCCTGCGGGCCACGCGCTGATGGTACAAAAATACAGAGTGCAATAATTACTGCATTATGGACATCCTTGGGGCTTTGTGAGGGGCCATGTCTATAGGTATTATGGGAGGAAATATGGCGTTTTTGATGTTATGTTTGTTTTGTAGATGAGAGTTTCTCTTAACTGCCACGTTGTTCTAGTAGTCGCAAGTGCTACCGTTGAGCACGAGGTCTTAGATTTGATTCCCAGGTCAGGCAGTGTTATTCATTTATTTAATATTTCGAGCACATAAATGTACAGAGGCGGACTTAATGCCGTAGGCATTTTCTATTACTAGCAGCGCCCCGCGGTTTCACCCGCATAAGTTTCGATGCCGTGGGAATATCGGGATAAAAACTATTCTATGTCCTTTCCCGGGCCTCAAACTACATCTATACCAAATTTCATCTAAATCGGTTCAGCGGTTTCAGCGTGAAGAGGTAACAGACAGACACTTTCGCATTTATAATATTAGTATGGATTATATTAAAAGTAGGAGTGCCGATAAAAATTGGCATTGGCACTCCCTTTCTAGAGAAAACATGAGGCCAAATCGTCGTTGATAGTCCAATTCCGCGTAACTAACATTGTTAAATACCACGTATACCTATACCTACCTACCACGTATACCTATAACATACGCGGTATTTAACAACGTTAGTTACGCGGAATTGGACTATCAACGATGAAATATGGTTTCAAAAACGCTTTTCATCAATTTAGAAGACGCGACGCGACGGTGGATAGTGATGGCTTTGATACTTCATAGGACGTCCTCAGATTTATCAGTAGTATAAATAAATAATATTAACTACCTATTGATATAACTTCTGTAAGTATGTTATGAGTCGGAGAATTAATAAGTTACCTACAAATAAAAATTTATCTTTTAAAAGTGCTTAATATTTTCATTCTTTAACTGTACAAACACACAAAAATAGAGCACAATGTCTTGCAGTATAATCACTGCATTAGCTAGCTCTCAGCACGTTGTTCAGGAGTCCGGCAATGTGGAATAATCCATGTTTTTTTCACATGTTATCAACGTACTTCAATGTTTTACTAACTTTTGTTTGCGGTTTGTCCTGCAATATTAGGGAAATTACGTCATATATACTTACTGGAGAAAAAAGTATTATTGTTTTGTTAATGCAGTGTTTATGGAAATTCGATTTGATTTCCCATTTCTTTAAGAATTTTCCCATCCTTATCTTAATCTGTCAAAAATGCCTCTAATTTTCATACATTTTGTAAATTTTTTTGCATTTATTGTCGCTGAGATGAGATTGCGAATAGATTTTGAACGTTTTTAATTACGAGAAATGAACTTCAGCTGTTTTACATGTGTGGTTTCTATAGTTACTAACCATGTTTTTACTAACATACTTGGACCCTCGTAAGGACTAGGGTAATTGCTGAACACACATAAAGACGGCAACCGATGACATTGCTTTTCATTTTAACAGTTCAGCGTTAAAATATAATTATACTTTAGCCTCGTCCTCGAGATTAGCATTGTATACTTGTAGTAAGCACATATAATGTCGCCTCTATGCACTTTAGTTTAAAACTCCTTAAAGTTTTTTTTTTTTTTAAGACGGATGCCTTATTCTCGCTGTCAGTTTGCCGTGAATGCTTCATTCACATTTTAGTGCTCCGCCATTTTTGCGCACAAAATATAATTATGTTGTTTATTTACGATTTCCTTCAAAATCCTCGAATAGTGATTGAAAGTATGTTACACAATTGGGGAAGAGAACAGACAAATTCGATGATATTAGAAATCTTTGTTATTCCGTCAACCCTCTGCTGTCTCTTGGTCTACTAGTCATTAGCGTCACTGGGGGCGAGTAACCCGATATCGCTGCTAATGCACTGTCCACAGTTAGGGATAATAGGCGTAATACACCCCTCGGTGATAATGTTATAACTTTGATTATAATGACTGCCGGAGGTCAGAAGACGTAAGGCTGGCATTCCATGGATGCGGATAGGAGCGGAGCTAAGAAAATATCTAACGGGGTATCCCGTAATTAATGGATAACCTCTTCAGGGGTCATTGTACTTATCATTATGAACAACTATTACTATGGGACCAAACTTGAAATCGCGAAAAAAGAATCGGCAGTTTCCTACATTTTGATGAGTTATGCGAACATAATGTAGGGAACTGCTGATTTTTTTTCGCGATTTCATGTTTCGGACGCATTCAGAAGGTTAATTAAGGCTCGTAATTAAAAACATTCAAAATCTAGTCGCAATCTCATCTCGGCGACAATCAATGTCAACAATTTGTCAAAAATGTAAAAATTAGAGGTAGGTATTTTTGACAGATTGAGCCTGAGACCAGACTGTGAAGGCTCTTAAAATTACGAGAATTGCCCCTCTGTTTTTTTGTAATGAAAAACACTAATTCCATCTTTTCTGTCAATCTCTATATATATAATAATTTTTACTTTTCTTTCTTTTCAGAAGCCGAATCGTCCCGCGAATGATTTCAAAAACATCAACGTTGAAATTCACATCAAGAACTCGACATACGAATAGAATAACAAAATTAATATCAGTATTATGTAATATCGAGTGTTTAGTTTAGCTAGTCGGCCATCTTGTGTTGCTATGGGCGCCATTTTGAATATGTTCCGCGTGAAAATGGGCGTGGTCATCGCCAGAGTCTGCCTCCTGCTGATGCTGGCCGTTTATTCTTCTTATGGTAAGTTTTTTTTAATAATTTTAATTTAAGAATGATTTCCACCAAACAGCTCGCATCGCATGGGATCGGAACGGATTTTACAGTCTTTAAACGGTATTAAATCGTGCACACAGTATTTAAAGTCTATATTACCAAGGCGCTCACAGCAGCTTGACCGCGGGCGACACGCGATCGTAGCCCAAGGTATGCTGCGACGCGAGCATCCTTTCCGATCCGATGCGATGCGAGCCGTTTGGTGGAAATCATCCTTTACTTTTAATAATTAGGTTACTCACACAACTAAACAACACGTGACTAAGCAAGTCCTCAACGTGAATTCAGATCCAAAGAAGCGAGGTAGACCCCTTTCCACTGGAATGTCTGTAGTCAGGAACAGCACCCAAATTGCATAACACACTATCAATCTCATTCTGAATCATTTCGAAGGATATTGCTAATCAATTGCTTCATATGTTCGAAAAATGTGTCTGCTCAACAACGTAAGTAACGCAATGAATGTTGTTGAACTGTCAAAATGAAACCAAACTGATAGTGTGTTACGCAATTACCCCACTGCTGGTCTTACCATGTAGTCGCAATATTGTAAAGTTAGGTTAAAGGCTTGGTTCACCATCTCAAAGTAAAACTTCGATTATATACTTTACTGTTATTACATGATCGGTAAATTGTGACGTTTTAGGTGCCAATCTAACGCAAGTTAAGGATTTTTAATTTATGATCTCGGCAGTCGGCTCCTATTGTGCGATTTAAGGCATCGTTCACACCAAACGTATTGTCCGCCGCTGACTGTGAGCACGCGTTACGCAGTTTATCGCTTTTCAATATATATTTAACTTCTTGTTCACACCGAACCGACTATACGCTATTACGTAGTGCGTTGTCGCTGACTCTCGGTGGCCGATTATTGTACTACGCGTCTATGCACGGCGGACGCGGATTGGCTACGTTGCCGAACGTAACAGCGTATTAGATTGAAGCGCGCTGTAGCGTATTGTCGGCTTGGTGAGAACGCGTACTGCAGACTGAGTCCACGTTCACACTGGGGCAGACAGTGAGCATACTCACAGTCGGCGGCGGACAATACGTTTGGTGTGAACGATGCCTAAAACAGAGCTCCAATTGACATGACCGCAGCGTGGTATTTAAATACTACTCATTTAAATAAACAATAGCTAAGATGTACCTACCTACTTTCTTCCCCTTACAGAGTAACAATACAATAGAGCCTCTTACGGACATGTTTTTCTTTATTAAGTTTCCGTCCGATAAACCAATGAATCCTTTTAAAAACAAAAAATCCTAATACCCAATAAACACTTCTCATTACAATGCAGGCCAAAAAATACAGGCCACCCATCACATAATAAATTTTATGGGTGCTTGTAAGCGGCGTAGTGTAATAAAATAAATTGGACATCTCGACACGAAAGCCAGTTTGTGGACAATTACATATTATTTCATATCGTTTAAGTTTAGATTTGTTTCTCTTTGGAAAGTAAAATTGGGTTTAATAAGACGGGTTTTTTGGTGGTTCGGTCGGGTTTCTGAGAAGTGTGCAGTAATTATGCTCAACTTGGGCTGCTATAAGCATCCTTTTAGTAGGTTTCCTTTAATAATACCATAATCACCATGTTTTGCAAATAATACTATGGGAAACTGTTCTGTGTTGTTGTGTGTGCCAACATAGTTGGGAAAAGGCTAGGCAGATAATGATGTGACTATGGGAAAGTGTTTAAAAACGAAGATTAAGAGAATGCATCGTAGCAGATAGCGTCCCCCATTAGAAGAGGCGTAAGTTTATATATGTACATTATGTATAAAGACAATGCCAAAGAACATTAGAATGCCAAAGAACATCCTTTGCGAATTTGGGATGAAAACAGATTACAGATTTAAAGTGGCGATAACAGCGAGTTTCTTTGAAAATCGATACCTATTCTTTCTGCAACTCATGTCGCCTTCGATTTCGCGCGACTACGTTACAAGCGAAATATTTCACAGTCACTATTACTGGTTTTGAACATATCTTACATAATCTCCCAACTCCTGGTACTCTACGCTTTAAAATACTTGAATATTTTGTATCGTAATTTGAAACCTGTACCATTAAAGTATAGTTATCATAACAAAAGCTCCGTGTCTGCCTCCCCTCCATATAATGCGTTTTAAATGACCCTACGTGAAGTGCATAGTAAAAAAAAAAAGAAATTCTAATTTATGTTTTTCTACACTTTCTTTGAACTTGCGGCTTTTGAATTATAAGATGTTCCCGTAATGTTACACTGAAGTGTTTTAGACAATTTGTTTTATGTAATGGTGAGAGATGACATTTCTTGTGTCTCGAGTTGATGGTCTGTTTTTTTGGCTTCACGTGTAACTTAGCTAACTGAATTTTCATTATTTTCTCATAGAAAATGCAGATTAAAATGGAAGTTGAATTGAATCAGATCTTACTTTGGTATGTTTTGGTCAGATCGAAATAATATACTTATTCAGAAAGATAGAATGTAATTAATCATAACAAAAGTCTGACAACCAGACTTACCAAGGGGTATCGTATTACCCAGTAACTGGGTTGTAGAGGTCAGACAGGCAGTCGCTCCATGTAAACTACTGGTATTCGGCTGCATCCGATTACACTGGAAGCCGATCCCAAAATTGTCGGGAAAAGGCTAGGCAGATAATGATGATGCGATACAATTTTTCATTTATGTGTACTTTTGGTCTATTGCGAATCTGCTATTTAGATAATCTGTTATATTGCGAATCTGGTATTTTGAGATCGAGCCCGAATGTTATGCTTTATTGGACATTTTTTTTTTATTTTTATGTTTTAATATTCAGAAGATATCTTTGAAGGACATACTTTATTTGGATTACTTGCATGTTGTCAAAAACGCAAGTGGTCAAATTATATATGCCCAGAAGAATGTATTCTTCTTAACTTTTCTGACTTCCTAAGTTTCATGGATTTTTTACAGTTTTTCTTTAATGGCCGATTCCTATCATTTACAGAACTTTATTGGTTAAAATTAAGACTTGTATCATCCAATAATGAAGCAAATATCTCCCATATGGAAGTAGCTATCACAGGTAAAATTAGCTTAGGAATCCTACTAATCCTACTATCCTACTTCCTACTAATATTATAAATGCGAAAGTTTGTGAGGATGTTTGTTACTCTTTCACGCAAAAACGAATGAACGGATTTTGATGAAACTTTACAGTAATATAGCTTATACATCAGAATAACACATAGGCTACTTTGTATCCTGATATTCTCACGGGATCGACATTTACGCGGGTGAAACCGCGGGGCGCAGCTAGTATATGTACAGGCATATTTGGCAATACAATATGCTATCATTAGTAAGCAAAACGATTCGTTTTTGGAACCGAGCATAAATCAATCATCCAATTATTTCTTGCTACTGCAGTTTTAACTCCATACATATTGTTTAATTGTATGATTGTGAATTTCATGCCCACCCTAGTAATATGGGGTTAGAAGTGGTTCAAGAAATAGAAGTAGTTACCCAGTTAACTGCACTGACCTGATTACAGACTAGTATGCTAATTTAAGTGTATAGACCTGAATTATGTTGCTCTAGGTAAAAAGTATAACGACGCAGGATAGCCTTTACCAGAAGTAGTCATCGTATTAGTGGTTCAACAGCTTCGATATCATCAGGATTGTGCATCAGGAAGTTGTAGCGTAAACTGAACTTTATTGCGTAGGATTTAAAGTTATTTTTCCATAAAGTCATGTTTGTTTACATTTTTGGCAAATAAATCGCGAATGCAGATTAAAGTATTTTTCATTCATGAACGCTTCTGACATTTAGCGACACCAGCCAGAACTGCCATTTTTTTCATTAGAACTCGGATGGTTATAATTTTTTTTTATATTGTGTAGGTGTCCTTGTTCTACCTCCAGTGTTATTCTCATATCTAATTCGTTTACACATACATAATCAGCCTATAATTTTCCCAATGCTGGAACTCAGGCCTCTCCTCTCTTCGAGACGGATTGGGCTATAATCTACCACGCGGGCCCAGTGCGGGTTGGTACATGTCACATGTCTTCGAAGTCTGGTTCTAGGACATGTCGGTTTCCTCACAATGTTATCCTTCACCGTTTTGAGAGCAGTGGTGATGAAATTATTCACACAAATTAAGGGACTTCGAACCCACGACCTACAACTTGTAAATCGGGGCTCGTAGGAGAGTGACCTAATAACATTTTACTGCGGTGTTACCATTAGTACATACCTACTACCCGCAAAATCAGCTCCAACCGCAAACACTCCTAAACGCACAAGTACAAGAATGCGTAATGGAGCGAACGTTGACTATAATTAGAATATACTGCCTTTAACCCTTACTTAAGCAACCACAATTATCTAGATAATTAACCCGCGCGCAGCTGAATTCTACTGTCGAACGTCAAGGGATGTTTAGATCCACTAAGTAATTATTACTAAATGGAATAATCGTAGTCGCTTACTGCTTTCTTCGTAAACCGGTTAACTTTTTTTTACCGTCTGGGTAAAAACAGGGTATAAAAGGTGAACGGAGTCGAAGCCTATGGGATAAAAAAAATACGTGTGGCACTCGGGGACTGCCGCGGTAAAGCTATTGCATAGCATACGTCTAGTCGCACGCACACAAACACCGTTCCGAAGTCTGCCGAACTGATACGACGTTAGACGATGCACGGCTTTCAACGCTGCACCGCTGTGCCGGTCGGAGTGGGGGGTGTTAGGTTTATTTTCGTTACGGAATTTCTTCATTCGGTCGCCGCGCTCAAAGCCCAAGATAAAAGCTATGCAATAGCTTAAAAAATCTTACCTACTTATCCTCTTCCCCTTCTTCTCCGCGCCTCTTCTTCTTCTTCTTTCTTTTTCTTATCCATATTAATATTATTAATGCGAAAGTGTGTCTGTCTGTTACCTCTTTTTTTTTTTGTGGATGGGAAATCATCAAATGATCTGGGAGCTCTGGGTAGAGCGGAAGAGTGTCAGACTCTTACTGACTAAAACCCACCCGTGTTCCTTCATTAGACCTTTATGTTACGGGGCAGCGGTAACCCTTTCGGACAATCTCGCTACCCCGGCAAGTCTTCACGCTTAAACCGCTGAACAGATTTAGAGGAAAATTAGTATAGAGATAGTTTGAGTCCCGAGAAAGGACATAGGATAGTTTTTTATCCCGATATTCCCACGGGATTGAATCTTATGTGGTTAAACCGCGGGGCCCTACTAGTTTAGAAATAATTACCTTTATTACTTTACTGATTACTTCGCTACATTATTCAACTATTTGTTATTTGTATGTTAGATTTGGCGACTGTTTATTTAAAAGGCTTGCGCACAGTTGGCCCTTTACATTTCATTAGTTCACTCCTCTGTGTTTAGACTCCAAAATATTTATAAGAATTGATATACGTTGTCAGAGATGCTCAAACTTCAAAGTTAACCCCCCGAGGCGTTTCGTTTGGGGGCGTCAGTGATTAAGGTTAAATGCGCAGATTTAGGATAGTTGTGATGGCTGAATCTTTTGAATTGTGGTTTAGTAAGGCCCTAGAGGATCAGTTTATAATGGGGGCTTTGAAGTTATACATTTTAGCGGTGGTCTTATGTTTCAGATTAATGGCCGATTCCTATATTTTACGGACCGTTATTGGTTAAAATTAAGACTCCCGTCTGTGTAAGTTAATAAGGTTTTTGAAGCTACTTATAAAGTAAACAACTTGCAAGAAGGAATTCTAAACGGTAATCAACAAAAAGCTACAATTACGACTTAGGCACAGCACCCTAATTGCGTAACACACTATCAATCTCAATCTGAATAATTTTGAAGGATATCGCTAATTCATTGCTTCATATATTCGAAGAAATGGTCTGCTCACCAATGTCCTTTCCCGGGACTCAAACTATCTCTATACCAAATTTCATTTTAATCAGTTCAGCGGCTTAAGCGTGAAGAGGTAACAGACGTACAGACAGACACACTTTCGTATTTATAATATAAATACGAAACAAATATGTAAAAAATAATAGGACAATAAAACCCAAAGCTATTTACCAGAAAAGAGTTAGAAGCTTCACCCCCCACAAAAAAGTTTGAGCAACCCAGTCGGATTACATTCGCACTCCTGTATTACCATTAACAAGTCGCCCGCGATATGTTAGCACTGTTAAGGCTTTAAACACATGCTTAAACACTCCATGATGAATCTAACTTATTAGTTAGAAATTGAGACTTTCGAGGTCTTTGTCACAATCTGAATCATTTTGAAGGATATCGCTAATCCATTGCTTCATATATTCCAAAGATTTGTCTCCTCAACAACGTAAATAACGCAACGAATTTTGTTGAACTGTCAAAATGAAAGCTATTCCTACTGTTAGCGTGTTACGCTATTACCCCTCCGGAGAACAGAACCCACTCCAAGCTTAGTTGTCGCATTTCATTCCACAAAAACTACCTAAAACTTACAGTTTAAAACTAATTCTGACTAGTATTTTGAATAGGTACTCGAAAGGATAGCATCGTACGTACAGACAGTTCTGCTCACCCCATAAACTTAAAAATACAACAGTGGAGTCGTCACGACTTCGTGTTTGGAGTTTTAAATCCGTGCTATGACGGGCGGCAGTCAATAAATTAAGTCCTCAAACGTTTAGCGGGTTCGTGTCTACGTCAGCGGTAGGGTGACCACATGGTGGCGAATTTGGAAGGAAATTTTAGTAGGATAAAACCCTCTTTCCATTAGCTTGGAGTCTGGATTTGTGTCCGCTTCTTGCTCTCGAATAAATTTAAATTTTGTTATTAGAAAACAAACAGCTCATTTATCAAATTAAATTTCAGTCGGCAACATCCATGGGTTTCTTACTAACCTTCAACTATATCCGACGATCCTGCATACTTATCTCTTTTGTTGACTGTACCTATCTGTATACTAATAGTAAAACTGAAGAGTTTGTTTGTTTGTTTGAACGCGCATATCTCTGGAACTACCAGTCAGATTTGAAAAATTGTTTTTGCATTTGATAGCCCAATCCTTGAGGAAGGCTATAGGCTATATATTTAACATCACGCTATGACCCTTAGGAGCCGAGTAAAAACAAAGAAGTCAGCAATAATGCTAAGCGAAAATTGAAGTAAAAGCGCGGGCAGGCGATGCGATGCGACGGGAGAACAAGAAATTTCACGCGGACGAAGACGCAGACAGAAGCTAGTTACTTCTAAAGTAACTCGCGATATGTCTACCACTTCAACGAATACTGAAGGTGTGTGCACTGCGTGCAGCATACTAGCAGTGATGTTATGTCTGAGAGTCCACTTGCAATAGCTATAGCCTTCATTTTCTCGCTGCTAGACATAAAGCCCTGAATACACATGCCTATAACTAACGCGTGGCCACCCTACTCACAACCCGTTCCATTTCAAAATGTCCGTATATCTGTCGACAGTGATGACACATGACGTCCGCGACCCTACCATTAATTAGAATGAAGATATCATTTACATTCGATACTAATCTGCGGCCTATATTGTCTTGGAACGTTAATTAACGAATCATTTTAAAGAATTTGAGGCTAAAAGTATTTGTGATGTGTTGGGAAAGGTCTTGGTCACTGATGCTTGTGTGTCAGGTCTTTGAGGCATCTTAAAATAAGGATGTTTAAAGTGATCTTGTCTGTTTTTTCCGACTATGCACCTATCTTTGTATGTTGGATTCTTTATACTCTCGAAAATTGTTTTGCTCAGCAACGTAAATAACGCAATGAACGTTGTCAAACTGTTAAAATGGAAGCCATTGCTACTGTTAATGTGTTACGTTAACCCGCTGGTCTGATCGGACGTAAAGCCAGTATAGCAAGTTTTATAAATGCATAGGTAAGCTAAGCTAAAATTATAAGTTCTACGGCTACGACATGTCATAATAAATTCCCATTAACCTTTAGCTAAAAATAAAAACTATCTACAGCAAAACGAAACCCCATTGCGTATAAATAAAAAAAAAAAAACATGAAACGTCAAACTGCCGCCGCCATCTTTAAAACGGTTACCGTTCGTAATAGGCAAAACGTGCCTGTTCGGTTAATCTCGGATATGTTCGGGCGGCATGGCGGCTGCAAATCCCTGGACTTAGATATGTACTTTCAGAAAACTGGCTTGCTCAGGGTCACGAGTTGGTGACGACGCGACGCGACACGGCAAGTGACTTTCTGCGTTATTTTGCGACGCGTCTGTGAAATGTAATGCATTTTGAAGTGAAAACTTCTTTAGGCGCGTTGGGCATTTTTTGAGATTGGAAAAAACCATTGAATTCGCGCCACTGTTACCGTAAGCGACACCGCTTCGGATGTGTTCGGCTGTCCTCGGGATGTACTCGGTTTTAATGTATATCCGATATGTCAGTGAGTGATGGCAAAGTATTCTGTTTGTGTTTTGTTTTCATTTCTGTCGGCACTCCCGGAGTGCCACTGTTTTTTTTTAATAGCAATATGCTCACCGTAGATGACATGGGACTTACATAATTGACGAAATGTGGGTGTAACTAGCTACACATCTACATAAAACCGTTGCGTTGTAAAGAAACCACAAGCAGAACACACACACAGAAGGTAAGGTGTTTCTCAATTGAACTAAGTCCTTTCCAAACATAAATTACCATCAGTAATGCCAGTTATGCATCGGTGTGAACACCCCCTTACTCCACTCGTGCCTAGCGCCATCTGTCATCAAGTTTGACAGTTGACAGTTAAAAGATTTAAAAATAGAACGCTCATCCGAATGGAAGATTTGAATAAGATTTCAACTTTTTTTTTGTCGGTGGTATTGAATTCTAATGATACCCTTTACTGCATGATTTTTTATTTAGGTAAGAAAAAAAAATATATAGTAGGAAACACTAAATAAATGGACACGTGTTTCAAGATTTTCCTCTTTATTGAATAGTTTTAGAAAAAAAAACACTTTTCCACTTTGGATCATATTTGGTACATTGTGCAGAAAATTAACTTTTACACTTTTTACTTTGGATCACATTTGGTACATGGAGCAAAAATCAACATAAAAATAACGTAGTATGAAATTATGTAGTATGAAATACTTCGAAACAATTTCTTTTATCGTTGAGGCAAAGGTTGACTTTGCATTTTCGGCACTCCACGTGAGATCTACCACTGCATTCAGGGACCTTACAACGCTGTCTAGTGGACCAGACAGGCAAATGATCCATCTTATCCAAGCGAACGTCCTGAGATGGCATTATTGCTATGGGCCCTCTCATTTTTTTTTGTTGAATGGATTGTTCCATTACGCTGGAAGATGGTCGACCACGTTTACTACTCGTTGCAGGTTTATAGGCATAGCACAAATCTTCACCTACCGCGCACTTGAAATCGGCTAAAGGCAGCCACGACTCAGCATTTTCAAATCTACGCCTGTATAAAAGCCATGCATTTACTGCAGTCATATCTATCATATGGAAGAATATGCGGTGATAAAATTTTTTGGATCTAATTTGGATTCTATAATAACCAAGAAGTGCGTCTAATAGATCCACTCCTCCCATGTGTCTATTATAAGTCATCACTGCTTTTGGACATGGTATAGTCTGGTAAATCTTTTCCTTTTTATTGTAACGTTGAACTTCAGAAGATGGTTTGCTTCCGACGTAGGTCGAAGCTAAGTTCACGACTCTGTTGTCATACCAAGTTACCACAGAAACATCTATATCTTCTACAGTGGTCAGTTTCTCAACAGTTGCACCTCTCCCTCGGTCTCATCTTTTTCAAGAAATCCGTCCCTCCATCGAGGTTTTTCATATCTTGCGCTTCTATTTGATGAAGACGGCAATTGTGACAAAGGTATATTATCGTCCGATTCTGAGTCGGATTCGTCAGATCCAGGAATATACCGAGGAGGTAAATGATGAGCTTTTCTTACCCGATGTTCATCTTCGGAAAGGTCTTCGTCACTACTATTTACAGGAAATTCCTGGATAATTGTATGGATACCTCCGTAAAATCGACGTGGATGCATATCGCAAATTTCCTGTAAATAGATGTTCGAATAAATAAGCATAAAACCACGAAAATAACAAAATAAGACGGTACATCAGAAAATAAGCTAAACAATTTTACATAGCATTGGTGCATGTTGGCACTAATAAGGTACAAAGGAAGAATGAATGTTTCTGCATATTGTACCAAATTCGTTCCATTCAGTTAGAACCACCTAAAAGTAATTATTATTTGATAAAACAATAAAAACTTACCTAAATACCAATATATAGGTTACTTTCTTTCCTGTAGTATTTATTTGCAAGCACTATCACTGAGATTTGTATTTTTGACACAATTTTGAAAATCAACAACTTGCTCCGCACCGGTTCGTACTTGTTAACTGACTTTGACGACGAAAGTAGTTCACACAACTTGCTCATAGATGGCGGTTTTATACAAAAAATGAAGCTCGTACAGTACGAATTTGACACAGAATGCATAAAATAAGGAAATCAGTTTGGAACTTAAAAATATTTAAGATAATATGGTTTGGTTCATTTATGAACCACAATGCGGTAAAGGGTATTCGAAAGAACATGGCTAAGTAATTAATGAAAATTGAATACCTACTTTGCTATGTTTTCGCTATATAGAGTGACAGACGCGCATTCTGTTAGTCCTGTTACCATGCATAATTGGATTTAGTACATGATTGTGAACCCCGCGATAAACTTTTTCATCGGTTATAAAAAAAAAAGCCTTGAGAGCAGTGGTGGCCAAGTGGTAACGGCCGCGACTTACGAGTTGTAGGTCGTAGATTTGAACCCAGTCAGACGCTTTACTTTGTGTAAATTATTTCATCACCATTGCTCTCAAAACGTTGAAGGAAAACATCGTGAATTCGTGAGGAAACCGGCATGTCCTAGAACCAAAAATTTGAAGACATGTGACATTTGCCAACCCGCACTGGGCCCGCGTGGTCCCAGCAGTGGGAACATTATAGGCTGATTATGATACTGATGATAAAAAAAAAATGCTGTTTCATACAAAAGTGCAATACCGACGCGGTCAAAATGTATGGAATAGCTATATATTTTTTTTAAATAATCGATTAAAAATTTGAACGCAGCGGGTTCAGAATCATGTAACTACTGAATCCATGGCAACGCGTGGTTGCGCTTCGATATCTCTGCTATGCCAACCTGTAAATATTCTATGCATGATCGCAGCTTGGTTATTTCCAGGGATTACCAACCAGCGGGGCAATTGCGTAATACATTATCAATCGGAATCGGTTTCATTTTGACAGTTCAACAACATTCATTGCGTTATTTCCGTGTTGAGCAGACAAATTTTTCAAACTTATGAAGCAATGGATAAGCAATTTGCTTCAAAATGATTCAGATTCCGATTGATAGTGTGTTACGCAATTAGGGTGCTGTTTCTGAAAGCCTGTTTAATCTATTAAATCTACCACAGATTTAAGCGGGTTTAATCGGGTCTAATCTTTTTCAATTTAGAATATGATTGTTTGCTGTTATTTTCCTAAAAAAATCACATCAGATTATGGATAGATCACAGGCTTCCAAAAACCGGGAGCTTATAATTTTTCAGTTCATTAAAATTTCCTACTGTGACAAGGACTTAGGGGGAAGCGCCAGGGGCCAGGGTAAGCATAGATGTTTGAATACTTTAAACTCTCAGTGATTATTTAAAACATCTGAGCAAAAAGATGTACAGACGCAGCATATCAAGCTACTACAATCTGTCAATTTTTTTTAATAGAAAATAATAACTTTATCGCTAAAGCATTAGGTTCAAAGTTGATTGGAAAAATTTGACAGTTTCGGGTAGCTTGATGTGCTGGTGTCTGTACGCTAGTTTAAAAAAAAATGGATGTCACGTGATCAACTTTGAACGTTAATATCTCAGAAATGTGACAATTTTCGGGGTTTGGTCCTATTATGTTTTCTGTTTGCATTGATGTCAGCTATCGATTTAATATAGGTTTCACGCTTGGCCGGCATTTTGAAAAAAAAAAAAAAAAAATGGCGGATAGGTAGGTATGCCACGGACCTTTAAAGTCCTTACGGGTCCGTGTCATGTTAAATGTTGATTAAAATATGACTCGCGAGCGTAACAAATGTGTCTTTACAGAATTATAATCATTATAATCGTCAATACAACCCACTAATTTCATATAATCGTATTGAATGACTATTTCATGAATGAAATATTAATCAATAGGATTATACCTGGAGGTTAAGGACATACTCAATACCATATTTCTTCAAAAGTCAATGTTGCCTGGTTTCTCACATTGAACAGAAAACTCACACGTGTCTGAAAACGATACTATACTATTAATAGGAAATTTCTTTTGTATAAGTTCGAAGAATTTCTCTCATAATAATGTCAAAAAATATGTATATTTTTTGTTGTTGTATGTTTGTATGGTAAGCTATCTACTTTTTTATAAGAAAAATAAGGATAATCGGATTCGATTCTACGCTAAACTAGAGAAATCAATCATACAAAAATCAACACAAACATTAATCTTCATATATTGATCACTCTGCTCTACTGTTGATTACGATTTCGTCAAAAAATCCCATCTAAAAAAAATCATTCTATAACATAAAGGCTCCCGCGCACAGGCGCGACGTGACAGCGCATCGCGACTCTAGTAGAACAATTTCTATGAAGTTAAGACCTGCGTCGCGCCAGTCTGTGGGAGCCTTTATACACGGCGACTTTTTTTAATTCGTAGAGACTATAATTCTCGAAAGAGAGAGAGGATGAGAGTTGCCGAAAATCGAGTTGAATGGCGTACAATAGGGGAGGCCTATGTCCAACAGTGGACTGCTATAGGCTGATGATGATGATGATGATGATAATTCTCGCTCTTGTTAAATAAGATAGATTTCTAGCTTCAGGTCTAATTCTAGGAAATTAACTAATTAATACTCGTGACTATCGGTTTAGTTAGAATATGATTCAACTTCCAGTTAAGAGTTGCTTGTAAACCGCCTAGTCATTTGACTGATTAATACTGAAACATGTAAGGTCCGGCCGCGCGAAATCTGCCAAAGATGTAAACAACAATGGCCGCTAGAAATTGAATAAAATCGATATACAAGAACATTACTTAAAATAAATGTTTATCGATTTTATTCAATTTCTAGCGGCCATTGTTGATTACATCTTGGCAAATTTAGCGCGGCCGGACCTTAGGTAGGCAATTATATTTTTTTAAACTTGACTCACGCTATTTTTTGTTTATGAGATGGACTGTAATTTATAAGATATAAAGAGTAACATGTATTTGCTTTTAATTACAAATTAAATACCTACGTAACAGTTCGCTTAAAGATGCCAACGAGATAAATCAAATAAAAATTTTCAATTTAAAACTTCACAAGAAAATTAATAATAATAATTAATACAACCTGTTACTGTCCCACTGCTGGCCAAAGGCCGTTTTTTTTATGGATGGGAAATCATCTAATGACTCCTCCCGCTCTGGGTGGAGCGGAAGGGAGTGTCAGACTCTTACTGACTAAAACCCACCCGTGTTCCTTCCTTAGCCCTTTATGTTCCGGGGCAGCGGTAACCCTTTCGGACAATCCCGCTACCCTGGGCAAAGGCCTCATCTCGTAGAGATACGTCGCGATCGCGAGCAATGATCGCAAACTAAGAACAACATTTTGAGATGCTAGATAAGTACCGACTTAAAAATATGTATGTGTGTATTCTGTTCTGTTTTTTCTTGTCTATTTATATATGTGTGTACAGACGCCAGCACATCAACCTACTACAATCTGTCAGATTTCTGTAATAGATTTTCAACTTTATCGCTAAAGCATAAGGTTCAATGTTGATTGGGAAAATTTGACAGTTAGGTGTAGGTTGATGTGCTGGCGTCTGTACATAAATGGTAAAATAAATAAATAAAAGATTTTTCTGAAAATAAAGATCCCAAGTGAGAATAAAATTAATTTTGTAAGCAAAGAACCTAATGACCCAAACCTTTTCCGTTAACACGCGGTGTTGCCAACTTAAAAATGAAATACACACGTACACAGGAACTTTTAATATTAATGACACATGAAAATATAGTTTACGTACTTCGTGAATTTACACAAACTTATTGAATGTCACGAAAATATTATTTTTGGTCCTTATAACAAGGGATTAAGGTACAAAATTGAAGGTATTTGGGGCTAAATAGGGTTGTCGAGCGGAACGTTTATGGAAATAACTTTAAAATAAATCCGTAGAGTTTAAAATGCAGTTTAAAAGGACAGAAACGAATGGAGTGGAGTTTTGGATGTTTTTTTTTTGTTTGTTTCACTTACTTGGGAGATAATCAATCAGTTTGGGGGAAATATGCGATTGTAGTTTTGTTTTGGTTTAACTGTCGGATAATGCGACGATATGTTTGTTTTGTAAGGATTTATAATATAATACTTTTGAGTTTTAAGAGGTACCTAATGCGGTCGGAGACTTTTGAAAAAGCCTAAGTAAAAAGTCATAATTCGAGGTTTGGCTCTCGCCAATTTCCTCATCCAATATTGGACCTATTTAAAAGATACTTTATAAAATGAACAAAAAGGATAATATATACTGTGTCCCTATGTTTTTCTTTCTTCATTAATAGTTGTCAAAATATACTAGGCCTTTGTTGACAGCGGTTTAAATCGGCATTTTTTGTGGGTTCTAGTGCTTCTAAAAATAATGTATCGTCAAAAAGAAAAACATAGGGACATACAAGTAGCTAATATTTATTAATCTGTACAAAATCATTGCTTTATGGTCATTAACCAGAAAGAAAACAGGCGAGAGCGTTTCTATGGAGAAACGACCACCCGCATTTCCTCTTAATCTTAGAAAATAAGATTTGAGCAAAATAAATCATCATCATCGTCCATAGCCCTACTTTGACCACTGCTGGGCATTAATAAGCCTCTCTTTTCTTGCGCCAATCCCCACACAGGTTCTGCCCGCGATGGTAACAATGCAAATAGGTACTTTAAAACAAAATAGACAGTTAAACCACACTCCTAACCAAGGTCCATGGAGAATAGGAGTAAGGAGAACTGACTCTTATGGGGCGAAAGTTGAAACAGTGTCCAGCTACAAGCAGTAAATGACAGTTCAAAAACCCTCCACAATGGCGCTAGCGTAGATAAAGGATATGGTATGAATGTAGCAGTTGTTGACGGATTGCAGTATGGCCGAGTTAGAAAATTTAATATTTTTAGTGACTAGAGTAGTTAGTCACAGCCCAGCACCCTAATTGTGTAACGCATGATCAATCACAATTTGAATCATTTTGAAGCATATTGCTAATCCATTGCTTCATAATTATGTTCGAAGAATTTGTCTGCTCCACAACGTAAATAACGCAATGAATGTTGTTGAACTGTCAAAATGAAAGCTATTGCTACTGTTAGTATGTTACGCAATTACCCCGCTGTATACCAAACTTCAACTATTTACGTAGTACAAAATAATTTTGTAAACATAACCTAAAATTACTGCTGTGAGAAATTTAACACAGTTTGACGGAAACTTTTTAACAACAGTCAGTTCTCCTTACTTCTACACAGCTAATAAATATTTCCAGCTAGTTCTTCTCGAAAAAAACCCTTTCTCGAAACCCAACACAATAAATATCTAACCGAACCTTTTTCTGTAACATCCTAACATCTCTATCACAAATTGCCTATTACAAATTTTACTACTACTAAAGCCACTCCACCTCCTTTGTCCAATTGATTCATTACCACTGCTGGGACCAGAATTTATTATCATCTTCGCCTTAAGACTTCCTAGGGACAGTTCAAGTTATTTACTTTAACTTAATAACCGGCTTACATGCCCTTATTTATGTCAAAACTGGCGAGGGGCGGTTTTTTCCGGTGCAAACTGGATCTATCCGGTTTAGGGATGTCAGTGTGAATTTGAATTTATGAATGGTTCTGTGTGTTTGGGTTTTAAGAGGTTCTTAAATTAGAAGTTTGTAAGTCTTCTGTAATTAGTAAGTGAAGTATGGTTTGGTGTTTCAGTTTGCAGTTTTAGAGTTATGGGGTTTCCGCATTACGGAGGAGAGACGTTTTTGGACGTATTTTATCGTTTTACTCATCCATATATGTAGGTATTTATATTTTACTAGCCCGCGATTTCGTCCGCGTGATAATGTTTGTGCAAACCCCCCCCACCGACCCACCCCGTCGCAACGCATCGCATCGCATCACCTGCCCCCGCTATTACATCGTTTTCGCTTAGCGTTTTTTCTGCTTGGTCCTAGCGTGATGGACTATAGCTTAAAGCCTTCCTGAAGAAAAAAAAAAGCAAACCCGTCTGGTAGTTCCAAAATCCCGACATTTTCAAAATGTTGTCCAGATATCTTGGAAACTGTTTGTAAGTTTGAAGTTCTCTTTAGATTTATTGTTAGTATAGATCAAAAAGCACGCTGTGACTCCAAGCAGCACTGTTGCCATATTTATAATTAATTTCAAAGAAATAAATAAAAATTGCAAGTAAAGTGACGTCTGCTTTCGTAACAAGAAAAAATAAAAAACCGATTTGATACAAGCTAAAAATAGTATATTATTAATTCTTAAGATCCATTCAGCCTTTAGGGACATGATAGATCTTGAGTTCTTGTCAGTTTTTTTTTTCACCCGTTTCTCTAGAACTCAACTGGAATTTTCAGACACAATACACCCCAGAGGTGTTGCCTAAAATGGGTTTTATCTAATTTGTAAAACATGGCACGAGATTAATTTGTGAGTTGATATTTATTCCTTAGGGGTTATTGAGCTTCAGTTTACTCGAAGAACATATTTTATTTATTAAGAATACAATGTAGCTTTTGCTAAATCAATCAATCTAAGTTCGTCTGCTATCCACTAGCTTAAAGTGAAGGAAACCATCGTGAGGAATCTACTTCAGCGATACTGTAAAGTTCACTGCTCACCTCACTCAAGTGAGTGCACACAATTCGAAAGCGAACTCATTTGTTTTTAAAGTAACGAGACACCGTTAGAATTTCGAAGTGATGTTTAGAGAACAACAGCAACCCGCACTAGCTCACGAGCCCACTCCCTCTCGAAGAGAGGAGGCCTGTGTCCCAGCAGTAGGAACATCATAGCCTGATTATGTTACTAATGTTCTGTAACAACACAGTGATCAAAGCTCGTGCCTTCTCTGTGTGACCCACTACCCATCTTCAGACACTTTCATACCCAGAATACAATTTTCCAGTGTAATGGACACAGCTATTTAAATAAAATAATGAATCCGTCCAATCAGACAAAAAAAGGCAAACAGAAAAGTCCGCAGAGTGGAAATGTCCAGTGGCGTGTGAATTAATCTTAGGGAGTAAATGGATATTTTTGATATCGTGTGTATACATAAATATCTGTCGGTTGGATAAGAATTCGTCATATTGGGACGTTCTAGTGGCAAACTTTCTTATCGTGGCTTATTGAGACCCAATGAATCTGCGTAGCCTTTTTCCCAACTATGTTGGGGTCGGCTTCCTGTCTAACCGGATGCAGCTGGATACCAGTATTTTATATGGAGCGGCTGCCTATCTGACCTCCACTACCCAGTTACTGGGTAATACGATATAACGATACCCCTTGATAAGACTGGTTGACAGACTGTCGGGCTTCTGACGACCCGTTACGACTGGCAAAGATCCAGGAATGACAGCCGGAACCAACTTATTAACGTGCTTTCCGAGGCACGGAGGGGTCATGGTACTCATGGTAGGTATGTAAAGATGGTCACCCATCCACGGATGAACCGCGGCAAGCGTCGCGTAACCTGATCTATCGACCTGTGCGGCTGTTAGCCATTAGCCCCAACTCTATAATTGAGACCCAAACAATAAAGGACTAAGTAGACCAACACCCAAAGGAAGATATTTTCTCATCTTGAATCTAGAGCAAGAAAAACACAAATTTTATTCTTTCTTCATCGAGCACTGCTCTCACTCTCAGTACGATACAACATCTTCAATCCCTAGTCCAGCCAACGAGACATAACCTCAAAAAAGGACAAAGAAGCGACCATAAATAAAATGCCCGCCATAATTACAATAGAACCAATTTAGAACGCGCCACTCGAATCATTACAGACGAAAAAAAAAATAAGGCAAAGGCAAGCGCGCCGACAGCCAACATAGTTGACATGGCGCACTTATTTCAGTGTTGCCATCAATTTCCAACCCGCCCGTTCTGGGTAATTTGCCGAGACGTACTCCCGCTGATTATTTATGCCGCGCTCATTGGTGGAGACATTCTTAGCTGTGGGGACTTTTAATTTTTATTTCCTCGAACGACGGGCATTTGTTTTGACGTCAATAAATGACGGGAAGGTTTGGCGCGAATTAGCGGTGGATAGGACGTGACGGCGCGAAACGATGACTGATTATCGGTTCGGGGAGTTAATTTTTGAAAATGTTTTAGGTTAAGTGACTTGGCTTTTGTCATTTGGGTTTATGTTCTGGATCTTAAAAGGTTTTAACTGGGACCCAGAACATTTCGTACCATAATATCTGCATCTTTAGTTTGTTGCCATATTCTTAGCTTAGCAGTTTTTCTCCTTGACTCTCTCAAAATATAATGCCAACTCCTGTTGCTATGTTCTATCCATCTGCGCCAATTACATCCAGCAGGGTAGTTGCGTAACGCACTAACAGTAGAAGTGGCTTTCAATTTGACAGTTCAACAACATTCATTGCGTTATTTACGTTTCTGAGCAGACATATTTTACGAACATATGAAGCAATGGATTAGCAATATCCTTCAAAATAATTTATATTGTGAATGGAAGGGTGTGACGCAATTACAGATCTTCTAAAGGGACGATTTAAAGTCTTTAACCAATCTTGTAGTTTGTTTGCCATGCCAACGCATCCTGGAAACTGTAAACATAATTTCCAGTATACGCTAACTTCTCATTGTACGAAAATGCTATACAATGCGAGGTCAGCTAAAGCTGGAAATGTGTAGCTTGATATGTCGTCGTGTGTACACATCACATAAAATAAATGTCATCTTTATAAATATCTGATTTTCTACCTCATGATTCATTAAGCCGTAATAAATAATACAGGCAGAGGCAGTATTTAAAGACTAAAATCCACAGGTATCGAAAATAAAATGCTCTTTCTGTACCCTATAGGCTATAGGTCACAAAGTGAAAATTATTAAAATGTCGCGTGACGCAACCACAGATTAATTATGACAGCTCCCATAAATTACAGAGGGCAGTGTTGCCAGGCATTAAAGTGACATTTCGTAAGTTTACGTCAATTCTTTATTAATGAATGTAGTTCCGATTAAGATCGAAAACGAATGTAAGTTTTTTTTTTTTGGGAAGTATAAGAACAATTTATTCATCTTTTGCCAATGTTCTATAATTGCTTATTTATTTTGAGTGAATATAACTCCTACCATCAAAACACAGAGATATATGTCTGTCTATTGTGTCACCCTATGTCAACATTTCTATCTATATAAAAATAATAAAACCGAAGGGATTGTTTGTTTGTTTGAAGTTTTGAACGCGCTAATCTCTCGGACTACCACTCGGATTTGAAAAAATCTTTTTGCACTTGATAGCCCAATTCTCGACGAAGGCAATAGGCTATTTAAAATCACGCTAGTGCTCTTAGGAACCGTGCAGCTTAGCCGAGCAACGCTTAGTGAAAACGAAGTCAATCTTAGCTTCAAACATCTTCGATTGCTCCACAAAATCAGTATTCAGTGTACTATCTACACCTCTCGATATATCAGTAATTATATTATCAGCTTATCACTGGTAATGCCGGCGTCGTGTACGCGTAAGTGCGTCTAATCTTAAGATAAAGATAACGCCGGATATCTCTTAAGAAAACACTGTTCATTTAATTAAAAACGGTACTTATCTCTTGTTACTTTTTTTTTGTGATGATGACTTGTTAGGGAATTCGAATGCGTTTATTTTACACTAGCTGACCCGTGCCCACTTCGTTGGGCGGTAAACATTTTAATGAGTGTGGTTCGGTCCTGCGATGTTCTCGCGCTTTGGCTAGCGAGCCTCTGCGAGCGTTCAGCGCTAGACTCCCTATCCGTTGTTGCAGAGACATGCTGCCTTAAATCACTGAGACGCTGCGCAAGTT
Organism: Hydraecia micacea; assembly: GCA_914767645.1. Taxonomy (NCBI): domain Eukaryota; kingdom Metazoa; phylum Arthropoda; class Insecta; order Lepidoptera; family Noctuidae; genus Hydraecia; species Hydraecia micacea. The sequence goes on from OU611804.1 coordinate 5,118,676, forward strand.
CAGCGCTAGATTCCCGAGCACGGGCCTGCGATGTTCTCACAGTTTGGCTAGCGAGCCGCTGCGAGCGCTCAGCGCTAGACTCCGTATCCCTTGTTGCAGAGACATACTGCCTTAAATAACTGAGACGCTGCGCACGTTCAGCGCTAGATTCTCGTGCACGGGCCTGCGATGTTCTCACAGTTTGCCTAGCGAGCCGCTGCGAGTGCTCAGCGCTAGACTCCCTATCCCTTGTTACAGAGACATGCTGCCTTAAATCACTGAGACGCTAGATTCCCCAGCGCGTGCTTGCGAAATATTTTCTCTATTCCTCGAGAGGCGCTGATGTTTTTCAAGAGCAGACTCTTCCGTACGGCGTACTCGAGCTGCTCTTGTCTGGGATGTCTGACGGGAAAGTTGTGATTTCCTTTTAGGCATGATAAACAATCGCTGAAACTGTCCGATATCCCAAAAACAGAAATACGACAGCTACGAACTCGAAGAATGAGAACGAAGTAGTATTTGTGTTTTAAGAAACCGAGCAACCAAAACAATTTTAAAGACCAACAACATCCAACCAACTACTTAGTACGTACAACTCACCTACCTAACGACGAAAGTTAAATAATAACTGGAGAGGGTCATTATGCACAACGCCATCTATGGGTAAATGGATAAAACGTCCGTACAAAGCATGTTCTAATGCGGTTCGTGAATGGACGGCGGCATTTTCCGATTTAGTAATTTTATATTATCTTGGAAACTATTTAACCAATTGACACACTGTTTTGGGCAAATCGTATCTCTACGATGTTCTTGTGATCATAATGATATTTTTTTCGATAAGGTTTAATATTTTGTTGTTTAAAAAATCGTCCAAAGGTAAGTACATCGAAAAATACTTTTTTTAACACATAAAAGCTACTATATCTGCTAAAATATAAAAGATAGAAATATGGTGTCGCGGACTTTTTTGTAGAACTATTCAAAGCGGACCAGGTTGCCATACATTGTTTTCAATTATATACAACTGTTAAGGCAGCGCATGCAAATAACTCTGTTGTTAGAGCTATTTTTTTCCGCCTGGCTAGACAAAAATTGAGATAGTTCGGCTAATATGCATGATATCTTTATAATTTATAGCCTATAGCACTACCGAATAATGTAGCTTTCTACCAGTGAAACAATTTTTAAAATTGGTTCATTACTTCCGGAGATTACCCCCTACATACAAACTTACAAACTTACAAACTTGCAAACTTACAAACAATTTTACCTCTTTATAATATTAGTATAGACTAGCCCGCGACTTTGTCCGCGCACACGATACTCCGCCATATTATATAGTTCAGTGGCGAAGGTACCATACAACTCGACTCTCACCGGCTTCCCTTCGAAAATTCAGAACATAACCACTCTATAGTCAATTCATCATTGAAATTTTCTTTTGGATTTTTTTTATGCTCCGGCCTACCTCTGTCATAAATTCACCCTTCGCCACTGATATAGTTTCACATTAGAGAAAGAATTTTCGGAATCGGTCCAGTACTTCAGAAGATTGCCTTCTACATGCTAACTTGAAACACCTCTTTTTAATATTAGTATAGACTGAGCTACGTAGAAACCAGTCATAATTTGATTATTCGTCTTAAATTGACAATAAAATCATCGCTGATTCACAGCGAAATATAATGTATTAAAAAATTAAACCGACAAACTTTAAGAGGTGCTTTAGACCATCGAACTGAACAACTTTCACTATGGGACCAACTCTGAAGCATAATCAGCCTATAATGTTCCCACTGCTGGGACACAGGCCTCCTCTCGGTGAGAGGGAGTGGGCCGTAATCCAACACGCGGGCCCAGTGCGGGTTGGTGGATGTCACATGTCTTTCAATTTTTGGTTCTAGGACATGCCGGTTTCCTTACGATGTTTTCCTTCACCGTTTTGAGAGCAGTGGTGATGAAATAACACAAAGAAAAGTGCCTGTCTGCGTACACAGTTAATTTATTTTCGTGATTTCAGAGTTGGTCCCAAAAATTGTCTAAGGGGCCTCTGCGGGCCCTCGTTTGCCTTCCAACGGGACCCGGGGTCCCGAGATATGTCAGACATTTTCAAAATCCCTGCCAGCTACTGTTCCACTGCAGGGCAACGGCCTCTTCTCGAATAAACTCAAACTCGAAGCTTTTATTTCAATTAAACCATTGACAGGCACTTTTTGAATTGTCAAAATTAAATAGTCGGTCAGTTAGTCAGAAAGTAGAAGCTAGTTGCCCATTCCAAAACGTAGATCTCTATAGAGAAGAACGGGCAAGAAACTCCAAGAACACTCTTTTAAATCAAGGTAATACAAAATCCTGGGTACATTATTCTTGTAACCTCGTTGATGAGAGGTGAGGGCTTCACCACTGAACCGTCATGGCACCATGGTGTCCAAAATGGTTATCAATTCAAAGATCAAACGATGGAATGATTATGTTTATGTCAGAAACAATGTAATCAAAAAGAAACACATTCTCATCGTATTCATAAAAGGAAAAACTATGAGAACCATTTCCCAGAATGATCCAATGAATCACGAAGCGATTTAAAATTATAATGCTAGTATTAAGTAGGAAACTATTAATGTTTCATTCATGTTTCCTGAAACGTAGCCCGCTTTTTGAAGACATGTGCCCGCCATGTGTCGACAGGGAGAAAATGTGGAGTCGTGTTAGGGATAAAAGTATTTTTATATTAAATTTACGGTTTTTTTTTTCGATTGTGCCAACGTGTACTATCTACTATAATGAGTTGTTACTTGCTACTAAGCTTTATCTGACAGTATCGTTGTGCAGCTATATTTACAAAATTAATTTATTATGAAACTTCATAGTCGGAACGTTTATCTAGTGTACGACGGTTTCTTACTGTACTTAAGAAACCGTCTGGTGCACGGTGCACCCTGGACTTTCAGGCCCACTACCAATTTTACTGATTGACAAATCTTTACAGTAAAAAATCTTTATAGGCAGTTTTACTTACTGGTATTCAGCTGCATCCGGTTAGACTGGAAGCCGATCCCAATATATGTAGTTTTGATAAGGCTAGACAGGTGATGTTGATGATGCAGTTTTACTTAGTAGGATTTAGAACAAAACAGTAAATCATAATGGAAAAAGTGAACCTAATCATTAATATCAAGGGTGGAATGACTAGCCCCCAAAATACAGACCCAGGCCTAGTTTGGGCGTTAGCAGCAGGTTTTTGCAATACATAAGTATTTATAGTAGTAAGACAGGCTTTAAGTATCCGCAACTCCACATCCTAGCGCGTATTTTGCGTACAGACATAAGTATACAATGTTGTATTATATGTGTGTATTCTAGAGTGGTTGTGTTCTGAATTCTCGAAGGGAAGTCGGTGTGAATCGGCTTGTATGGTGACATATTCTAACACAGAAAAGAATACTATTCTATCTTAGAATATGAATTCTTAGTGTCCAGTCGTTTTTCAATATATTTTTCATTTAATCTCAATCTTATAGCATAGCAATCGCGATTAAGAAACTCGCCTTGCATACCTCCACCTTATCCTCTACAAAGCAGCCAAGCTACATAGGTTACCCGTTATTAATTTCCCGAACTACCCACAATTGTGAGTACCCATTAGCTGGTAATTTTCTACCCGCGAGTACCAAGTGGAATTGCTAAGTTCGTGATCTTAGGCCGAAGGCACACTAGTCGGAGCTTCGTTTGGTTCTTAGAGCTAGCTACGCTGCGTGCGTGCTAATTGGTGACTTGCCCTAGCGAACCAATGCTGGGTTTTAGTCTTGCAATGACCTCACTGACGTTTAGTGCTGACTAATTAGTATTTAGTCACTTTAGTGAGAATTCTACATTAGAAACAAAATTTCTTGTTTCCCAAGGGTTAGACCCCTAGGTAAAACTGGTTGTCAGACTTTCGGGCTTCTGACTACCCGTAACGACTGTCAAAGATCCACAAATAACAGCCGGGACCGACCGCTTAACGTTCTTTTGCGAGGCACGGAGGGGTCTCGGTATGTAATGATGATCACCCATCCACAGACCAACCGCGACAAGCGTAGCTTAACCTCATCGATCGACCTGTGCGGCTGTTATTATTTAGCAACGGACCCCTCTAATCTAAATCTAAACAGATCACCCGGCGGCACCTGGTTGAGCTTCACTACTCAGCACGCCATACTCCTACCAGTGTGTCTTCGGCCTTACTGCATATAGCACCTCGTTGCGTAGGATATAGCAAAGATGATGCGAAAATTAGCTAGAAATGAGCTTAGAGAAATGCTTGCTTGAAGATAAGCTAATTATGTATTAAGGGTTATGTGAAGACCGTGGGATTGGTACTTAAATGTCTGAGCATGCGCTGTTCATTTCGCGATGATTGGTTTGCAAGAAATGTTAAACGCTTGTTTTACGTCCGTGCCGTAACATACGCACAGGGGGTGGCAGGGAACATCGACGCGCAATCTGTAACCATATTCAGCACGCGGTTCTAGATACTTACCCTAGTGTAGACATTTATTGCCAGTTATCAAAAAAAAAATCTGCTGTTTCATAAAAAAGTGCAATACCTACGCGGTCAAAATGTAGGGAACAGCAAATATAGATATATTTTTTGAGACGGGAGAAAACTATTGAATTCGCGCCACTGTTACCGTAACAGACACCGCTTCGGATGTGTTCGGCTGTCTTCGGGATGTACTCGGTTTTAATGTATATCCGATATGTCAGTGAGTGATGGCAAAGTATTCTGTTTGTGTTTTGTTTTCACTTCTGTCGGCACTCCCGGAGTGCCACTGTTTTTTTTTTATTCAGAGTCATGTACGTCCTGAATCTATGGTAACAGGTTGAACGTCGATTTCCCTGCCTTCATGTATATTGGAAGTTGTTTATTTTAAAACTATGTATAAGTATTTGAACTAAATTTTCATCCAAATCCGTTCAGCCGTTATTACGCCAATCCGGAACACACATACAGAAAAACGGACAATGTGCATAAGTAAAATACAATGATTAAGAAATAAAATACTCAATTTTTATTATGGAGGCGACTCCATTAATTTCTGTAACAAAATTCGATGACGTTTTTAAACAGTCGAATAACTTATGTGTTGAGGATATGTACTTGGAATTTAGAAATGTGGATATGAGTTTAATTAAAACCTATTAGTATTAGACTGAAAGGAGGTGTTGTTCATTTGTAAACATTAATGACAGCCTATTTTAACTAATCTACATTTGTCTTGTTGTACCGTCATTGTCACTGGCGTTTCCTGTTTCATAGATTACCGAGTAATTTTGAAAAGATGCTGCTGATTGGCCCTTTCCTTGTAATATTTCTACGCAATTACCTTATCAGACGAATACAAGTGTTATACAAAAATACTTAATTGAAATGTTTAAAATAAACCAAAAGCTTGAAAAAATGAAATAACTTTCATGCTGTGACTAGTTCCATAAATTTGATGATATTCCACCGATTCGCACTAAGCGTTTGTAAATGTCCTTTATAATGCGCACAGCAAAAGAGTGGAATTCTCTACCTGCGTCTGTTTTTCCGAGCGCAAACAACCCAAATCTCTTCAAAGTGAGAGTGAACAGGCTTCTTCTGGATAAGCTCGCTCCATCGTCGACTTTGTCCCTGTCACCTTTAACCTAGACTAGAGTCAAGAGCAAGTCCATTTCATATTAAAAAAAAAAACTATAAAAGTTATTTGAAATACTATCTACTCTTATCCAAATTGAACAATCTTAGTTACGTTCATTCTATCAAAAGTCGTCGGCTTTCAAAGAAAAAGTGACAGATTTCGTTTTGTGAACTAAAATTAGCGTGTTCGTCTAGAAATATGGACTGTATTTTCAGGGATGTAAGATTCAAAATTGTGTATTTCGTTATCAAAGGCGGACTTTTCCCATAGATATGGGTTTTTTCATGTCTCTTCAAAGGGATGGTCGTCCTTTTGGATTCCTTTAGGAAGTGCGTTATATTGGTGACAAATATAGTTATGAGAAGATTCCGGATATTATTCCCTTTTGAGGTTTTATAACCATGTTTGTTTTTAATACTCGAGTGATGTTTTAATTAAAATATGTGGTGAAAACTCTTTATTATGTACACCATAAATATTACAGATATACATTTTAGAAGGGGTGACACAATGCGATCTTATCACTAAAAACGATCTTTTAAAGACAACCTTTGGATAAGTTGAGGGAGGAGAGACAATTCTGCAGCTAGTCTGTGGTGTACCGTTTACATCCATACTAATATTACAAATGCGAAAGTGTGTCTGTCTGTCTGTTACCTCTTCCCGCTTAAACCGCTGAACCGATTCAGATGAAATTTTGTATAGAGATAGTTCGAGTCACGGGAAAGGACGTAGGATAGTTTTTATCCCGGTATTCCCATGGGATCGACACTCATGCGGGTGGAACCGCGGGGCGCAGCTAGCATGCAATAATAATCATAAAACAAGAGCAAAGAACATAAAAATGACGTAAGACTACTTAGGCAATTACGTTTTGTTGCCGACGGTACCCAATTCCAGATAATTATCCTTATATCTTTTGCTTCCGGAGTTTGTCAGCATAATGCTGGAGACAACCACCTCTGGGGTTTTAATCGTAAGGCTGTATGTATAAAGCTGTGTTTACACTGTGTTCGAGAACTAACTGTGCTCCTCGCATCTCCTTTGTGTTTGCTTATAATGGCTACCATGATAAAGCAGTGGCGTTGAGGTCAGTTGGTGAGCGAAGATAGTTGATATACCCAGTTTAACAGGGAACGCGAAGATAGTGGATACCTCGGTTTTTAAGGGGGAAACGCCAGTATAGTCCGCGAAATTCTAATTTTCCTAAATTTTTTTGCAATTTCCAGATCAGAGTCAGGTTTTATGTTGAACGAAATATGATTCGCGACTGTAATAAGTATGTATTTACAGAATTATAATCATTAACTTCATCAATAAAACCCTCTAAGTTCTTATAAACCAATTGAATGACTATTTCATGAAATATCAATCAAAAGGATTATAATGAACTTGTGGATTTTATTGAAGATTTGGATTTTCTGTCAGAAAGGTTGCGTTACACTATCACTAGCAATGGCTTTCATTTAGACAGTCCAACAACATTCATTGCGTTATTTACGTTTTTGAGCGGACCAACTTTTCGAACATATAAAGCAATGGATTAGCAATATCCTTCAAAATTGTTCAGTTGTTGATTGATAGTGTTTTACGCAATGAGGGTGCAGATCTCCCGGGGAATGATTTGAATTCTCTAAACAATCTTGTAACTTTTTTTCTTTCTAGCTTATGTGCCATGCCAACGCAATTAGGGTCCAGTTTAAGCCAATCCTCCCAAGTTCCACCCTTTCCTCAAAAAGTAATTTAGCCTCTTTCATGATGGAACTCCTTAACTAAATCGGTAACACTTGCGGCTGCATGTTGGCTTGTCGCCCAGCCGTGGGCGTGGCCCTGTGATCGAGTGGGGAACCGCCTCGGACGATAACTCAGCCGGAGGCGTGGACTATCCACAGTCTGAGCTGTAATTCAGGTGTCTATGCTTTCAAATTGTTGCGAATGCTTCGGCGCGGAAGGTTGCGAGAATAGGTGTTCAGGATTGAATGGAAGGAAGGATGGATGGATTGTCTGGAAGATGTTATGGTTAAGGGGCTTACAGGACCTAAACGCTAAACGCAAGTTTTAGAAACAATAAAAGTATATGATCGACTACAGTAAACAAAATCAGAAAAATATATGATATTCTTCAGGATATAATTATGCTAGGTAGATAACAGGTAGATAGATAGGTTGAAAACATAATACAACTAATTTGATACAATAGAAAAAAATCATGAAGATACCTCTAAAAACTTTCTTTTTACAATAAAAACCATACTAACATACCTACATACAATACAATACACGTACTACGAGTATACGCGACTGTTAGAACAATTTGTATGAAATCTTCATGGAAGTTGTTCTACCTTAGTCGCGTCGCACCGTCGCGTCGCGCCTGTCTGAACATGCCTTTAGAATTTTGTAACACCAAATAGAACGCAACATTTCTCTGTCTGTCGCAATGTCGGTTAGTTCGGTGCGTTTGTAACTCAAGAACCACTTATCTGATCTACGTGATTTTTGTTTTAATTCCTAACTACCTGCTCACCGTAACTTCGTTCGCGAGGAAGTCGTTCTTAATAGTTACATTGTCTGGCAATCAGCCTATAATGTTCCCGCTGCTGGGACACAGACCTCGTCACTTCGAGGAGTGGTTGTAATCTACCACGTGGGCCCATTGCGGGTTGGTAGATATCACATGTCTTCAAATGTTTGGTTCTAGGACATGCCTGTTTCCTCACGATGTTTTCCTTCACCGTTTTGAGAGCAGTGGTGATGAAATCATTGACACAAAGTAAAGCGCCTGTTTGATTTGTTTGATTGAGATTTGTACCATAACAACAAATCTCTTATAGAAAAGTGCTTAATGGTACAAATCTAACTTAGAAAGATGTATAATGATTCTAATTCTATAAATACGTACCTGTTATAGTCGCGAATCAAATTTTGATCAAGATAAAACCTGACGCTGACCTGCAAATTGCAAAAAACGTAAGAAAATTTGAATTTCGCGGTGTACCACTGCGCATTCACCTTAAAGAGATTTATATCTCTGAAGGCTTATTTTTTCGTTGCTATGGAACCTACTACGCTACTATTGTTATTTTCTCAACCGGTCAACCCCAAATAAGTCTTGAGTATGTCAACGCAAAGCAATCAATACACTAATAAGGACAAATCGAGCTGAAACACACTTACTTGCGCGTCCCACTTGTGTCCCGACTTTAATCACCCGCAGGGCTGCCAACTACGAACAAAATAATAAAAAAATAAAATACGTGTGGCACTCGGGGACTGCCGCGGTAAAGCTATTGCATAGCATACGTCTAGTCGCACGCACACAAACACCGTGCCGAAGTCTGCCGAACTGATACGACGTTAGACGATGCTTAGGTTTATTTTCGTTACGGAATTTCTTCATTCGGTCGCCGCGCTCAAAGCCCAAGATAAAAGCTATGCAATAGCTTAAAAAACAAATAAATCTATCTATACAGGGTTACTTGTAATTCGACGTATATCCGTCAGGAGCTGATAGGGGGGCCAAAATGTAACAAATTGAACCCCACATATGTATGGCCGAAATTCAATAGTTTTCGAGATATTATAGATAGGAACCTAAACTGAAATGTCTTGTTTTTGAATCGTTTTTAATTAGATCATGGTAGGCCACCAGGTTCCTAAACTGCATCGCTTGAGCTGCTCCATGGACGTCATGGTACCAAACATGTATGAATGAAACCAAAACTTGCGACTCAGTTTGTGACAATCGCTGTCAGCAGATGGCACGGCCTAAACTGATTCGTTAAACTGACGTCATGGTACGAATTAGAAGAACAGTTCAGTTTAGGTCCTAAAATGGATCGCGTTAAGAGCTTGTGGTAGGCCTCCTGCTTTAACTTATTTGGCTGATAATTTCATTCAAATTCTGTTCATCATCAGCCTACAGCAGTCCACTGCTGGACATAGGCCTCTCATCCAGCTGCTACCAGCCAGCCCGCGGAGATCGTCGCTCCACCTAGCCTGAGAGCGTCCTCGATAAATTACGACGGATAAGTTAAAAACTGCAACACAATTTCAGTGGACACACACAAATTCTGTTGTATTTTTTTAGATAGATAGTACAGACGCCAGCACATCAAGCTACCCGAAACTGTCAAATTTTCCCAATCATCTTTGAACCTTACGCTTTAGCGATAAAGTTGAAAATCTATTAAAGAGGACAGATTGTAGTAGCTTGATGTGTTGGCGTCTGTACATCAAGCTACCCGAAACTCAAAATAATCGCACAGATTGAGTGGACCTGTCAGCTGCTCAGCGAGCTATGGGACGGGCTATGCTTGAAGTCTCTCTGAGGGATCGAATCCGCAACGAGGTGATCCGGCAGAGAACCAAAGTTGTCGACATAGCTCACAGAATAAGCAAGCTGAAGTGGCAATGGGCCGGCCATATTAGCCGTAGAACCGATGACCGCTGGGGTAGACGTGCTCTTGAGTGGAGACCGCGAATCGGTAAACGTAATGTGGGACGCCCTCAGGCTAGGTGGAGCGACGATCTTCGCAGGATGGCTGGTGGCGGCTGGATGAGAGTTGCCGAAAATCGAGTTGAATGGCGTGCAGTAGGAGAGGCCTATGTCCAGCAGTGGACTGCTATAGGCTGATGATGATGATGATGAGTGGACCTGTCGAATTAGTGACATTTGGGTAGGCCGCATAACTTACTCAAACTTGATAAAACTAACTGAGAAAAACAAAAGAAAAATTACCCACGTAGTCTTCACATTCACAATAATTCGAATAAACAATTACATATAATTAACTTTACAAAGTAAATATCACGTCATTAGTAGACTGCTTCTATCTAAATTCTTGAAGTGATTCCTTACCAAAACAAAATATTCGGTCACCAATCTTAGCTCACTCGTAAGTTGCAGCCCTAACGGCACGCACACACACGCGACACTCCGTACACTTGGGGACAGGCTTTAATCGCGCACACATAAATCCCACCGAATCCAATTCCTAACGCTATCATTTACAGAGGAAAATGTTAGTTTGGGCGCGCACTTGCGATTTGTTTACTGTTGCGACTGTTTTTGTTTTTCTGTTGCGTGTTTGTGATCGACAAGTAAATATAATTAGTTTTTGTTTTGAGTACTTAATACTTAATTATTGCTGTTCAGTGCTAGAGGGGCCCGTGGCTAAATAATAACAGCCGCACAGGTCGATCGATCAAGTTAAGCTATGCTTGCCGCGGTTGGTATGTGGATGGGTAACCATCTTTAATACGGAGACCCCTCCGTGCCTCGGATAGCACGTAAGTCGTTTGTCCCGGCTGTCGTTCGTGGTTCTTTGACAGTCGTTACGGGTAGTCAGAAGCCCGAAAGTCTGACAACCAGTCTCACCAAGGGGTATCGTATTACCCAGCAACTGGGTTGTGGTGGTCAGATAGGCAGTCGCTCCATGTAAAATACTGGTATTCAGCTGCATTCGGTTAGATTGGAAGCCGACCCTAACATAGTTGGGAAAAGGCTAGGCAGATGATGATTGCTGTTCAGTGCTTACAGCTTGGCACTCTTGTGGAGAAGACCCGACAAGACTAATTTACTGAAAATGCTTGAACTTTCTTTCTTTGTAATGACATCGTTCGCATCAGTCTGTCAGTCAATAAAAACACACCAGCAAAGCTAAGCATATGGCACTAAATATTACGTAATGAATTGTCATAGTAATTTTTTGGTAAAGGGTTCTTGGACGTCATAACAATAAACATAATTAAGAGCCAAGAGCCTCGACCAACACCTAAGGAGGCTCTCGTTGGGCAGCTGGATCAAGGACTTGATTCAGAAAGCGGGACTTCTGCACACGGCCCGTATTGTTAGGAGGTTTCTCTCTCTGGAGCCTTGACCGCTGCCGGTAGCTTGGACCCTATTCTCGATACCGGTGGGCTACTATTTTTTATATTCTAATATTTAAACATTATAATTTATATGTAAATAATTAAATAAAGGAAATAATAACATAATTACATTAAAATAAGATATCAATTAAAAAAATAGTAAGTAATTTAAATAAGTCAGTCATGATATATTATGTTTTTAACTTAACTAAAGAATCTGCCCAAAATCCCGGACGGAGCGATTCCACCAAAACTTCCTCTACCTTTTCATTTGTGTCGGAGTCTGTTGTAAGTCGTAACCGCGCGCCCGCCCTTAACCGTTTAATGTGAACATCCACCCTTGATTATGGAGGGGACAACACATTGTTTCATTAGTTCGTGTTTGGTCAGCAAACGCCGGTAATCCGGAATGGCGTGATTGCGATTTTATTTTAAGACCGACGGCGGCGCCTGTCCGCTGCGTCTAACGGAATACGATGTCATTTTGTAGAAATAATCGCTCTTGGACTTTGGTTTGTTTGTGACAGCATTGTTTTAAGAGGTCAACCAGTAAACTTTTAGTTAACTAATCTACATAGGTTGAAAATAATATCGTCACAGGAAAGGAGAAAATGCTAAAGCCCCATTTGGGCCAAAATTTGTTATATAATATATGGTTGGATTAGTTTTTTTTTTCTGCATCGATCTGTTTAGGTTTCGAGGCAATCTCAGCCAATTTTAATTGGCACAGATTGTCTAAAAAAAAATGTTGAAAATTTGTTTAAAATAAATCTAATCCAACGATATATTAACTCATTTTGGCCCAAATGGCGCTTTAGCATTTTCTCCTTTCCAGTGACGATATAGATTTTAGGTTTACAACAGTAAAAATCCGTCTGTAAAAGTTTTTATTTACGTCAGTGTTTGTCTTAACTGGTTTTGTCTTTCCTTGCCTTGTTTTTATGTTATTTAACTCAGACTATTGCAGTTCACTGCTGGTCATAGGCCTCTCCCAAGCTGCGCCACCACACCCTGTCCTCAGTCCCAGCCACCTTCTATCCATTCTTCTTCCATCTAGCTGGAGGGCGTCCCATACTACGCTTGCCAATAAGCAGTTTCCACTCTAGGACTCGTCTGCTCCACCGGCCATCGGTCCTTCGACAAACATGGCCAGCCCACTGCCACTTCAGTTTTACTCTGCAAGCTATGTATGAGAATTTGTTGTTTTGTTTTTTTTTCTTATTTGTATTTGTAATGATATGTACGTGATTACTAGTTTATTTATTTATAAGTATGTATTAGATATGTTGAAACTGTGTGTACTCACCGTCACTTTTCCCTAATGGTTCATTAGAAGACCAGCGTCAGACAGCTTCTGTCTGTCATTAATGCTGAAATGAGCCTTTTTTGGCGCAGCCGTGAGGCACACACTATTGTTGTCTGAAACATTTATTTTAATTTTATTAAGTTTGTATTTTGTGTTTCACGTACTGTGTCCAAATAAAACTTTTTCTATCTTTCTTTCTTTGTATATCGGTTACTACGGTTCTTTTCCGGATAACTTCATTCCGGATTTTATCGATCAAAGAAACAAAGATTATTTTCTTCGCCATAGCAAAAATAACAAAGAAATATCATAATAAAATTCAAAATTCAAACCATATGAAAATGAATCTTCAACCGCGAAACCTCACCACAAAACAATCCTTTGTTTTGTTGCTCATTACTAGTTTACACTACATTCCTCAAAAACTTACCCAAAACAAACTTCTCAGCCCCCTACAGTTTTGTAATAGAAACCTGGATTAAACGACCTAACTCCCTGTCAACGTGTCGTCGGCGTGCGCCCTATCTTATTTTGTAAATCTTTTGCTAATTGCGTCAGGAATTTCGTAGTGGTATGTGATAGCGGGAAAGGGTTGGTTTGGCTTTAAACCAGGGACTTGAAAACGAAATGAATTTCGGTCCGTTACCACTAATGTTATCGTATAACGTTCTAAAATTTGTAACGATACTAAAACCTAAAAATATAAATAACGTTACAAAAAATAACGTTATAGAATATCATTTTCTTAGCACGATATTATAAGTAACGTTAAAGGTATCAGTCGCATTAAGCTTATCCGCTTATAATAACGTTACATAAAGTAACGTTATTCTTCATACTTTTCCGTCATCTTATAAGTCATGAAGCTGGTAATGTTGAATATCGCAATGAATAACGTTATTAAGTATATCGTTGTACTAATAACGATATATTGATACTATTGTTAGTGAACAGTTTCCGTTTTTCAGTATCGTTATAGCCGAGGAATTAATTTTGTTACAATCCTGGTGGACACCCCAACCGTAACGTTATTTTGAGTAACGTTTCGAGTCCCTGCTTTAAACCCGATACGGTAGCTAAGATTTGAACCTTTAGAGGGGTTAATTCTATGTATTTGTAGATTTAGTGGGTCTACGTACGTCGGAAGTGTCGGAACTATTAAACTCACACTGAAATGCTGCCGTCAAATCGCATGTCAGTTAAGCACCCTAATTTCATAACACACCGTCTATCACAATTTGAATCATTTTGAAGGTTACAATAACCTAATCTATACAGGGTTATTGGAAAAACATCAACAACCTCTTAAGAGGTCATTGTACTCATCATTATAAACAACTTTTTCTATGGGACCAAACCTGAAATCGCGGAAAAAAACATCAGCTGTTGCCTGTTTTTGACGAGTTATACGAACATGAATGTAGGGAACAGCAGATTTCAGGTTTGATCCCATAGTCAAAGTTGTTCATAATGATGAGTACAATGACCTCTTAAGAGGTTGTTGATGTTTTTCCAATAACCCTGTAATAAGGTCCCATTAAAATAGATGGACAAACTTTTAGAAATCATTCAGACCACCAAACTTAGGACGTTGGTAAAAAAAGAAAAACGCATACATCACACTAATATTATAAAGGCGAAAGTTTGTGTGTGTTTATATGTTTGTTACTTCTTCACGCTAAAACGGCTGGACCATTTTTGAAAAAAAATTGTATGGAGGTAGCTGACACCCGGGATTAACATATAGGCTACTTTTTATCCCGATATTCCCACGGGATCGATACTTATGCGGGTGAAACCGCGGGGCGCAGCTAGTTAAACATAAAGTTATAACTATAATAAGCAAACACACGTCCTAACGACCCCCCAAAATAGTTGGTTACTGACATAGTTAGTTTTAACTAGATCATCCCGGTAACTGTGTCAGCGAGTTCAAAGTTATGACGCCGCGGTTTTGTTAGCATTTCTGTTATCTTACCAGGCGCGCGGTCAGAGGTTAGAGGATTGACTGTTTAAAGAGATTGTTGTTTTAAATCTCGTTCGGAAGATGTTGTGAAAACACCGGTGGGCAGGTAAGTGGCGCCTCGACGGAGCGGCAGGAGGGTGTGTGGAGCGTCGCAAACCATGCTCCACCTTCCCTCTATGTCCCAAAAGATGCAATGACAGTGACCTCTGCGCAGCCACCAACGACGCCATGGAAGTGGTTGTTTTACGCACGGTTCGATCGCTTGCCACGATCGATCCGTTGACCGTTTATGGGTGACCATCTTTACATATCAAAACTCCTTCGTGCCTCGGAAATCACTTTAAGCAGTTGGTCCCCGTTGTCGTTCGTGGATCTTTGGCAGTCGTTACGGGTCGTCAGAAGCCCGAAAGTCTGCAGTCTAACCAAGGGTATCGTATTTCTTCCGCTCCACCCAGAGCGGGAGGAGTCATTAGATGATTTCCCATCCAAAAAAAAAAAGGGTATCGTATTTTAACCCCAGGGTAGTGAAGGTCAGATAGGCAGTCGCTCCATGTAAAATACAGGTATTCAGCTGCGTCCGGTTAAACCGGAACCCGACCCCAACATAGTCGGGAAAAGGCTAGACAGATTTTTGACATCCCGCTTCTGATACGAGGAATCGAACCTTGACGCGGCTTCTCGACGGATTTTTCTCGAATTAATATTCCAGTGCCATCGCGACGTATAAGCTGAATTTAAAGTGATCGCTCTTTCTATAATGGAAGGGGATTACCGTGATGACGTCACACCACCCCTTGCGACTTATGAGAAGATTCTGTCGAGATTTTAAGAATAAGTGAGATGTACCGACAGCCTTGTAGTGGCATCTACATAATTATGTACACCAGTGGCGAAGGGTGAATTTATGACAGAGGTAGGCCGGAGCAAAAAAAAAATGCCAAAAGTAAATTTCATTAATGAATTGACTATAGAGTGGTTATGTTCTGAATTTTCGAAGGCAAGCCGGTGAGAATCGAGTTGTATGGTACCCTCGCCACTGATGTACACTTGTATCCGGAGACGGTTCAGGGACTTCCAAGTGGACCTCGAAAGGGTACAGCCTGCAGGGAGAGCTCCTTTGCTGGTAAGTCAGTAGGAGAGGAAAGAGTATCTTGCGGGCTAGATGGTACTAAAATTTCCCAATGGAAAATAAGACTTAGGCCTGCATGCACCACAAATTACTAAACGCTTTTAGCGCTAAACGAATTTAAAACTTATTTCTGTCAATCGTTGAAGATTATAGAGGCAGATTATGTTTTAAATGCGTTTAATGCTTACAGCATAATAGTGATTTGTAGTGCAAGCGGTCCTTAGTCAAGTCTCAGGATCGAACTCAGTGTCAGTAGTCGTGCTTACGCCTCTCTTCAAGAGGTAGTGGTCCGTAATCTACCACGTGGGCCCAGTGCGGGTTGATGTCATGGTGTAGATGTCACATGTCTTCGATTTTTGAAGTGAAAACTTCTTTAGGCGCGTTGGGCATTTTTTGAGATGGGAAAAAACCATTGAATTCGCGTCACTGTTACCGTAACCGACACCGCTTCGGATATGTTCGGCTGTCCTCGGGATGTACTCGGTTTTAATGTATATCCGATAGGTATGTCAGTGAGTGATGGCAAAGTATTCTGTTTGTGTTTTGTTTTCACTTCTGTCGGCACTCCCGGAGTACCATTACCATTAATGTCCTACTGCTGAACAAAGGCCTCCCTACTCTCCTTCCACCTTCCTTTTTTCGGGTTAGGGGGCAACTCGTCCACATCAAAACTCGGACCAGGGACCAGTTGCCCCTTTGTAATTTCGTTAGGGGTCAACTCGTCCCACTTCGAAACTGGGACCAGGGACCAGTTACACCTTTCTAATTTCGTTAGGGGTCAACTCGTCCCACTTCGAAACTGGGACCAGGGACCGATGGGTTAGGGGGCAACTGGGCCCACGTTTGTTTAGGTATTAAGACGATTGCACTCCTGAATATTCTCTAGGGGTTTATTGGTCCCATGATACTGGCTGTAGCAACTAGTCGTGCTTTCTTACTACATACTTAATCCAAAAACATGTGCCATACAACATGGTAATGCCGCCAGTCTCTTGGGTACATTACCAGTCGACAGCGATGCGGACGAATTTTTCGACGCTATATATTAGTTTCTGTATAGTTTTAGTTAAGTTAGGATTTTATTTTGTTATTTTTAGTACTAATTCAATTGTTGTTAGCTTTTTAGGACTATTTATTAATGAATAATTGTTTGACTTGTCCGTGGCTAAATAATAACAGCCGCACAGGTCGATCGATCAGGTTAAGCTACGCTTGCCGCGGTTGGTCTGTGGATGGGTGACCGTCTTTACATACTGCGACCCCTCCGTGCCTCGGAAAGCACGTTAAGCCGTTGGTCCCGGCTGTCATTCGTGGATCTTTGACAGTCGTTACGGGTAGTCAGAAGCCCGAAAGTCTGACAACCAGTCTTACCAAGAGGTATCGTATTACCCAGTAACTGGGTTGTGGAGGTCAGATAGGCAGTCGCTCCATGTAAAATACTGGTATTCAGCTGCATCCGGTTAGACTGGAAGCCGACCTCAACATAGTTGGGAAAAGGCTAGGCAGATGATGTGTTTGACTTGTCCATCAACGTTATCGCTGATAGAATGTAACTGTGTAGGCACTCTAATCTGCAAAACACGTTGTAAATTTGTAATATAAGTAGCGCCCCAAAAATCAACATAAACCTGACATAGCAACTCGAGTTACCTTAAACACAGCTTCTTGTACATCTACTTAATAATTAAAAACATCTACCTCTAAGCCGGCGCACACTCAAGGAGCTGTCATAATTATAAGGCTGAGTATACAAGGGAGCGCCCCGTCATACTAATATTATAAGGAGAGTACAAGGGTATTTATACAACATTGAAAATTCACTGGGTATTACATAGCGTACTAATAATGTATGAAATGTTAAATACTCTCTGATTATGTATGTGGAGATTAATGTTATCATATATTCATGGGTTTAGTTGTAGGTTAGTTATTTAAGGTGACGAATTTGTTCAGCCAATAATAAAACTATTTTACTAAGGTAGTGTACAGTCACCAAAAGAGATAAGTAACTAAGGGTCTCGGATATAGTTGAAGTTTAGTAAGAAACCGATGGATGTTTTCGAATGTTTGATAAATTAACTGTTTGTTTCCTATTAATTATATTAATTTTTTTATTATGCAATTACCCCGCAAATTTGATGATTATTGTAAATGTGCAAAGACGGGCAAAGTTAATTACGCAATCAGAAAAAATGCAACTAATTCCAATTTAAAAAAAAAAATATCCTACCTGACCACATTATTCAAAAATTCAAAATGAACGCTCGTCGTACTAAAATTTCGACGAAAACAGATGGAATTCATTTGAATTAACATTCCTTTTTTGAAATTGGCGGGAATTATAAGTGAAAACAAAATGGCGGGACACCCACTTGACATTCAAATCGCGTTTGCTTGATTGAAAATAAGAATTCACAAGTCAAAAATTTTAGATGGCGAAAAATGTTTTTGTATTAAATTATTGTGACAATGTTAGCAGGGGGTGGCTTTTCTTGATGTTAAATGTGTTAACTTTTATATTTTATGTTAATTGCACTCCTGGATTCCAAGTAGAAAATGACTAAAAGAATAATAATAAAGATTTGTTACTCATACACTCACCCAAATATCCTTTCTTCGAAACGTTAGCTCCATAAGTTCTGAGTTGAGCTGCATGATTACTGGCAAATGCGTGCACTAACTGGACAGGTCCACTCAATCTGTGTGGTTCTTTCCTCAAAAGACCATTTCAGACACCAATCTACATGGTCTTCACATGATCTGACCACGATTATGTGTGGACTTTAAAAGAGACTGTGACCTCTGAGTTTGTTTCGGCCTTCTCACAGTTGTGAGGTAAGAATCGTCGACCTCATCTAGTAAGTATTTAAAATATGATTTGACGTGTTTGTACAAACCTACTTATATAGAAATAAAATAATTTATCATAAACCGCTATTCTAAATAATAGTGACAGTTTAATTTCATATCAAATTAGAAACGGCTTTGAATAATGCAACATGTTTACTAAGTAACAAATAGGTCGGCAAAAATGACTAAACAAATGAGGCGTAACCCGCGTCACTGAAAACCGCATCTCAATCAGACCAGGCAGCGGTTTTGGAGTCACAATAATTACATAATAAACAAACTTGTTTTCAATGTTTTGAGGACAATTTTACAAAATTAACCTATTCATTACTTTTGTAGGTAAAATTAATTTTAAAGGGACTACATGACCTAAAGCGCGGACTGCATAGAAAAGAAAGAGAAGCGCGATGACACAATGCTGGTAATTAAAAAAATATATATAAATATGAAGCAATTTTATCTATTCACAAAAATCTATTGTTTGAACTAAAAAATTAAAACAGCAACAAAGTGCTTTAGTATGTTGCTTGTAGAATCTGACAAAAATCATAATGATTGTATGTATATTAGTATGGTTTTTATTGTAAAAAGAAAGTTTTTAGAGGTATCTTCATGATTTTTTTCTATCGTATCAAATTAGTTGTATTATGTTTTCTACACATTATCTACCTAGGCACCTAGCATATATCCTGAAGAATATCATATATTTTTCTGATTTTGTTTACTGTAGTCGATCATATACTTTTATTGTTTCTAAAACTTGCGTTTTTTTGCGTTTAGGTCCTGTAAGTCCCTTAATCGGTTTCATTTCAATTCATTTTCCAAAGTAAGAGCAGAAAGTAAGAACGGCTCCAGCTTACGAGTTGCAGGTTGTGGGCGAACCCAGACAGGCGCTTAATTTTGTGTAAATTATTTCATCGCCACTGCTCCCAAAACGGTGAAGGAAAACATCGTGAGGAAACCGGCATGTCCTAGAACAAAAAAATCGAAGACATGTGAAGAGAGGAGGCCTGTATCCCGACAGTGGGAACATTATAGGCTGATTATGGATTTCAATTCATTTTCCAAAGTCAGCCCCGTCGTCCCGATGCAGCCGAAACTCAAATGACCAATGACTAGCTACTCATTGCTGTTTTAAGTTTGTAAAGTTGCCTAGACGAGCCACAGTGACGGCTGTCACGAAAATGATGGCAGCGGGGTCTTTACGGAGTCAGAAAACGCTCTCTAGGAAAACACTCTATAGAGGTATGAGGAACACGGTGTATAGTTCACTCATCCTCTATAGAAAAGGGAGGATCCTCCAACCAGACGGGTGTTGTGTCTGGTGGGCAACTGCCAGATGATTCATGTCGGGCCGTTGTATGTATATATGCTAGTTGCGCGGTAAACTCTGCTTGCGAGATGCAGGATTTTGCGTGACGTCAGTATGACGCGTAGTTCGCATGTGGCGATGTCTAGATACACACCAACACCAACTTACTTTCATAAACAACGTTTCAGTGACGTCATTCGCCGGTCGCTATTCTAGAAAACCATAGCTTCAGGATTCATTGTCAAAACACTAGCAACTGCATTAATATTAATTGCAAATCAATGAATTGTGAGTGCACAAAACACGAGGTCAGTCTCCCTGCTCAGTTAGCGGTTGCAAACCATAAATCATAATATTAATTATTTACTTTCCAACGTAACAATGCAACGTCCAATTCCCGAGGTATTCGCCTTACAAACAGACAAACACTCCTCCATAAATTGACAAAGACTGCACCGTCGATGCTAAATATTTAAATCAGAAGGTTCAATTCTAGAGAATATAAGTTGGTTGCATCAAAAGAAAGAAAAATATTTTAGGAAAACATCGTGAGGAAACCGGCATGACGTAGAACCGAAAATTCGATGACATGTGACATCCACCAACCCTCTCACAGAGAGGAGGCCAGCGTCCCAGCAATGTGAACGTTATAGGCCGATTATGCTATGCTTATGATATCAGGTGGAATGACAGCTAACTTCAAGGTCACTTCACCTTTTCACTTTACATAGATCGAATGGTGCCTGCTTGATTGCCTGCTACCCAATAGTGTACCTAAATAAAACGCACGAAAGTGCTTTTTCCATTGGTTATTTATTAGCATTTCGCGAACCTTCTAAACATTTCTTCTCAATGACCAAAGGGCAGCCATTTTGAATTATTTTACTTTTTTCCGTTCTGAACCATCAGCCCTGTTGACACGGTACCTTTAATGAAATGTTAACTTTACGCTCAGAAATTGTAATTAGTTCACAAATATTTGGTTTTCCGTCCTGCTCGTCTTCCTTGGTGAGGCGTGATATTTTTTTTTATGTTGAATTTTCTTATTGTTTAACATTGGTTGGGAAAAAGAATTCATATTTTATTTGAATTTGGTATTCTAAAAAAAAAACGGCTTTTCAGTGTTTGTAATTTTTGCAAGGTGCCAGTAATATAATAAGCTCATGAGACATTTTCATTTAGAACTTTTTATTATTTATTTTTGGTAATTGCGTAACGCACACAAAATGACAATCGATCGCATTTTGACAGTTCAGCCACGTTTATTGCGTTATTAAAGTAGTTGAGCAGACGAATTTTTCAATCCAATGAAGCAATGGATGAAAAAATAAAAGTCATTGCGATCTATCGCCATTTTATGTGTGTTACGGAATTTCCCCACTGTTTAAAAAAAAAAGACTGACCATAGACAATACTACAACAGCCTTATCAATTCTATGTACCCAAATCGATTGTGTACACACATCACGATTCTTTCCCCCAACAAAAGTGTAAACATTATTAAAAAACGTGGTCACTTGAGCATCAACAAGCAGTCCGTGTGATATATAGATCGTGTGGACACCGCACTCTGTGTTTCCCAGGATTATTTGGCGAAACAGAGCGTTAACCGATTGTGGGCAGTGCGGAGGTGAAGTCGATAGATTATGTATCGATATTATATGAGTGTTGGTTCGCCCCTATGATATCGAAAGCTAATATTAGCACTGTTTATACAGTGTAATATATTTGGTATATTAAACACTTCGGGTGTTACAGCAATCTAGTTTAACTACATGTTTACGTCTGTTTGTAAACTTAGGTTATTAGTGTTCTGGCTATAAGAATAACGTCTTGTGTTGTACAGTTGGGCGTATGGTGAATGTTGACTTAATCATGCATGAGAGACTAGTAGGGATACAATTTATACATATGGATATGTATTTCTGCGGTCACGTCGTCGGCCTACTGACCTTGGCATAAACGGTTTGTTATCCTTCAACGCCTAATGGTTTTATGTGAAGATAATATGTTTGTTTTGATGTTATGACGTAACAGCCTCGCCATATGAAGAATGTATTACTTAATTTGGATTAGCACACATTACCCTTCAGCCTCGGAGTCTTTTTAGGTAACGAAAACATTGTAAAGAGTTGCTGGAGTGTGAATGAGTGAGACTGAATTAAATTTTTGTAAGGTATTTTTTATTTAGCATGCTTTAGTGGGAGTAGTGGGGCATTATGCTGAGCGATGGCCGTTTTGCGTGGATGTGACGCATATTTTCCCCCAATTTGTTTTTTTTTTGTGTTTGTGTTCTTTTTCTGCGTCATTTTTACCGCAAATAAACGTATTTTCTTTCTTTCTAGTATCCATTTTCGCTCAAATGTTTACGTTTCTTTAAGTTTCCATTATTCCATCTCGATACATTCACGATTAAAAGCAGACAATCGAACACAACACCATACGAAAACATCGATATATCGATACCTTATTCCGTCTCTACCCTTAGCCCCAAGGCGGTATTACGTGGCGTTGGGCACGCTGCCTTACGCCCTTTGTTCTGAACACGCCCTAACGGCGCACTGATGGCGTAGCATAGCAAATAAACGGGTATTGCCATGTTTAACCCCGAGCGACGGATTCAATCATACGTGAATACTACTATTTTAGTACAGACGCCAGCACATCAAGCTACTGCAATCTGTCAAATTTCTTTAATAGATTTTCAACTTTATCACTAAAGCATAAGGCTCAAAGTTAATTGGGAAAATATGACAGTTTCGGGTAGTTTGATTGATGTGCTGGCGACTGTACATATTCATTTAAAAACAAAAGAGTATCGATAGTAGTTCAGTACTCTCTCCTCGGCCATGGCGCGTGGGACTCATCTTGCTAGCCTTTATACAACTATGTAGAGGTCGGCTTCCAGTCTAACCGGATGCAGTTGAATACCAACTATGACTTTACTTGGAGCGACTGCCTATAAGCATAGACTAGCTATTCACAACCACTTGATACGCTTCCGTACCGTATCGAACATCAATCAATGTTATCGTAGGAGTCCTCTAAACGCTGTTCACAAATCCAAAACACGAAAATTTTTTTTTTTGGTAGAAAATGCCTAAGGCATTAAGTCCGCCTTTGTACAGTTTTTACTTGTGCATAAAGATTTAATAAATAATAAATAAAATTTTGTCAGTTTAAATCAAATAGACGACCGTTATTTTTCCGACAGCTGTTTGTCGTCGGGGGCATGGCAAATCAGGTTATCGAAAATTGTCATTTTCGATACGATATCCTGTCGGATGGTTGTGAATAGTTAGAGCCAGCGCGAGATAGCGACTTTTTGTTGACCGATAGTTTGATCTTTCAGGGAATCAGTATGGAGCTATATTGAAGTGCACGCATTTGGCGATAAAAAATCGGCCGATCAAACACGTGCTCTTCAATATAGCTCTATACTAATTACCTGAACGATCAAACTATCAGTCAACAAACAATTGCTAGTTCGCGCTGGCTCTTATGCTGGTCAGATCATACGGATCTGAAGGTAGAACTGACGAAATATACAAGGTGGAGAAAATCAAAGGGTCTCTATCAAGAAACGTGATTTTTTTCGGCGTTCTTTACCTCTTGGTACGGAACCATTCGTGCGCCAGTCCGACCCTCAATGGTCGGTTTTTGTTTTGTTAATGTCCGTTATAAAATTAAGCTTTTTTTAATAACTCCTATTTTTATCCTTATCGGTTGTACACGTGTAACTAATTCCTATTATTCTTTCTTTTCAGGTAAGTCCTTGACAACTCTAACGAAGGGATCAAACAAAATACAACTTTTGAAGGTAATTTCTTTAGATTATGAGTCAAAATAATCCTGTGAAAAGATAAATTTACCTTTTTTTTTCGGTGTTGCTTCTGAAAAAAAAGGTTAATTTTTCACTACAAAAACGAAGAGAAAATGCTGACAAAATAAATAAAAGAAGTCCTTTCACATGGCATAAATCGATGAACCCTGTATAAAATAAATAATTTAATGAGAAGACTTTAAAGGGGAAAAGAAATAAAGAAAATACATTTATTTAATTTATCAGACTTGGGGTTAATTTTTCCAACGCTAGATAACTTTATCGGAGGAATAATTTGGAATTTTTGACAGTTCTTCCATACAAAAACTGTCAGACGTCAATTTTATTCCACGAATAAAAAATATATCGGTCGACTGAAAAATCAGCCCTAAACGGCATACAGTATAATATACTTACACTAGATTAAAACAAAGAAGAATCAAATAAAAAGAGCGAAAAGTGCGATGTAAGAAATTAGCAGGAAAGTGTGCCTCACGGAGCCACGGCTGCGCCAACAAGGCCCAGTTCAGCAAAAATGCCAGACAACTAGTGCCTGACGCTGGTTTTCAACTGGACCTGATGTGTGGGGTGGCGGATTTAAATCAGTTTCATACTGTAACGTGACGTGTGTATGCATACTTAAGGTGAATGCGCAGTGGTAGACCGCGAAATTCAAATTTTCTTACGTTTTTTGCAATTTGCAGGCCAGTGTCAGGTTGTATCTTGGTCAAAATTTGATTCGCGACAATAACAGGTACGTATTTATAGAAAATTTGACAGCCCTAAAGTATTCAAAATGTATTCCATTGCATTGTTTTACTTACTTAACGAAGCTACTGAGGGATAAAAATACTTCTATTCTGTCTATCAAATTTATCGCCTTTCTTGTATCTAAGTTGCGATTTTGACGTTCAAAGGTGCCTTTACAAGTATTTATAGACTGCCAAAGCTTTCTTAGATATTATTTAAAACTAAAAAAAAAAACCTGACGTTGGTCCTTGTAGGCTTTCATAGACAAGACCTATTCTGTAACTAGATATTTCTAGAGCGGCAAACTGAAATATTATATCGAAGCCTATCAACCTGGTTTCGCCTCTTTAGAATGGATATCGATGGCTCTAAAGTGAGTAGATTAATAGCGAAACTATATTTTAGAATGTTACACAGATTATTCTGAATATTTGACATTACGGATTGAATTTGGCAGTTTTAACATCATAAACTTATAAATTATTCAAAGAAGACAGAAAATCTGCTCTTATAAAAGGTAAGAAAATAACTATATCATCATCATTTCAGCCGAAAGACGTCCATTGTTGGACATGGCCTCCCCCAAGCACCTCCACTTACACCGGTTCTGTGTTTCCCGTATCCAGCGGATTCCTGCGGTCTTCACAAACTCATCCACCTTGTGGGGAGGCATTTCAAAGCTACGTCTTCCTTTACGCCGTTGCCACCATAGAACCTTTCGGCACCGTCAGCCATCTGTTCTGCGAGCAATGTGCCCTGCCCACTGCCACTTAATTAACAACATAGAACCCTCAAGATGTCATAAAGTGCCTTTCAAATCTTGGCCCCGATAGGCACACAATCTTAGGCTATAATCCGCATAAATTCCACATCTACAGAAAACCCCACACCCGCCAGTCGAAATGGCGTCATTAAGTAATAAACATAAATCCAAAACTAAAGATTCCCACGAATCTCTCATCAGAATTCGAATGATTCACTTTAAGCCGCTCATTAAAAGTTTTAACATCAAACAACTAAACAATATAATCTTAAACAACTCCCGCCATCTTGTCTCGCCGCCATTACAAAAATAACGGCCATATCTCTCCAACTGTCAAATCAACTTCTTTTTACAAATCGTTCGGATACATTTCCACAGAATTAGACATTTTTCTTAACAAATCGCTCGAATAAGTAACAAATTAAAAAGATTAGTAAGAATTTTTATCGTTTCCGAAAGCAGTTTGCGCTTGTGTGGTATTTCCGGAGGGTGCCAGCGCCAGCTATTCGTTGAGTAAATAAAATTGGACTTAAGTATCAATTGTTATTCGAGTAAAAAGATTTATCTTGACACCTTTTCCGCTTTTGAGTGAACGGCCGACCGGTGATTGGTAGGAGTTCCACCGATGCGTGACCTCGGCTTTGTGTTTCGGAGCTTTCGGTTTCAGGTGGTCTAATAATGGACTGCGTTCGAATAAATAAGACTCATTGCTAATAACATCAGCCTGAAATTCAATACAATATCTAAGTATGTATATCTGTTGACTCCAATAATGCACGGTTAATCAAAAAACAAAACACAGTCGAGAAAAAATCACTTTTTCTCTCGCTTCGGCACGAGTTATATGAGAGAAGCTCATCATCTTCTTCTTCGTAATATCGATGATTCTAAATAAATTTCGACCAGAATATGACCACTTTGACAGCGTTAGCGTTGACCTCGCAAAGGTCTTTCATACTGCAGGTCAGCAGGTGTTGTTGCACAGAAAGCAAGAGGTGAAGCATCGTTTATAATGTGTCTTCACAATCGCACTGGCTTATAGTACCCCCATCTAATTGAATTGCACCTGGTAAAAATATTAGCCAGTAAGCAAAGTAGGGGCAGAGTTGACAACCATCGCTACCCGTGGTGAACAGAGAGCAGTGGTGGCCCAGTGGTAATGGCCGCGATTTACGAGTTGTAATTCGTAGGTTGGAACCACAGATAAAGATTGACCTAGGTAACGCAAGTATCACGATCTGTATGAAAACCAAGCGTGCCATTTTTTGACTACCTACTATGACGTCACAAGCTATTGCTTGATTTGATTTTCCCATCACTAAATACTTTTTTTGCCGCATGCGGCACCCGTCTCGCTCCACCCCCGGGGCCTAGCGCCAGCGCTCACGCTCACCCAGCCAGCAGTACACAGGACTGAGCGCGAAAGTGGCGGCTTACGATTTTTGTACGTAAGCTGGTGCGTTTTTTGGCTCGCTAAGTAGTTGCTCTTGCGTTATCTAGGTGTATCTATATCTGCGGTTGGAACCCTGACAGGCAATTTACTTAGTCTAAATTATTTCATCACCCAACTCAGCTCAGCTCTCAAAACGATGAAGGAAAACATCGTGAGGAAACCGGAATGTCCTAGAACAAAAAATTCGAAGACATGTGACATCTACCAACCCGCACTGGGCCCGCGTGGTTGATAACAGCCCACTCCCTCTCACAGAGAGGAGGCCTGTGTCCTAGCAGTGGGAAAATTATAGGCTGAATGTGGCTACCCGTAGAGGCTTTGTACATTAGCACAACACTAATCAGCCTAACACGTAACACCCATGAAGATACACAACACTATCCTATAACGTTTGATGGTGGTTTTTTATCACCGCCCATAAAAAATGTCTTAACTACTGATTTACTGGCCTGAGTCTACGGGACTAATAAAATGGAGTCGCGAAACGTGTAGTCTGAATCGATAATGGATGCTGGTGACAGATGCTAGATACTGGCATCATCACTGTCACCTGCCTGGCTTTTTCCAACTATGTTGAGGTCGGCTTCCAGTCAAACCGGATGCAGCTGAATACCAGTATTTTACTGGCATCATCATCATCAGCCTCTATTATCCTCGCCGTTTAATCAGCCACACGGGTTGAAGGAAGGTTAAGCTACGCTTTCCGCGGTCGGCTCGTGGATGGGTGACCATTCATTACATATAGGAACCCCTCCGTGCCAAAGTTAAATTCAAAGCATTTATTTTAAATAAGCACGTAAAAGGCACTTTTGAACGTCAAAATCTATCTATATGTATAAATAAAACAAAATCGGGTTAGTTACAAACTTACAACATTTATAACTCAAGAACGGCTGGACCGATTTTTATGATCTTTGATTTGGTGGATTTGCCTTCACCCTGAATAGCAGAATAACTATTAAAGCATGAAAAAAAAAACATTTATTGATTCTGTGCCGGTACGAAGTTCGCCGGGTCACCTAGTTTACAGTAAAATAGAATTGATTTTATTCGCCCCTTCCAAAATGTAGTTTCGTATGGAGAAGAATGGGCAAGACACTCCGTTACTTTTACATCTTTACTAATAATGAAGCAAAGACCTCATCGTTTTGCATAATATACCCTCCCATATGGAAGTATCACTGGTAAAATTAGCTTACGAATCTAGGTATTTATATGCCCAGTTTGGCAATAAAAAATGCTACCATTGGTAAGCAAAACGATTTTTTATAGGAACCGAGCATTAGTCGCATCAATCGCTGCCGAGAGTACATCTGATGACCTCGGGAGAGCATTAGTGTATTAATTTCCATAATATTGGTAGGTAAACAAGACGGTAAGCAGATTACTATTGTGTCTGTGCTCCTAACGCCGCTGTAATTACGTTACTGGTAACATTCACTATTAACATGAGCGGTGTTAAGTAGTAAACTTGCAGCGTTTTAGTTCCTCCTCTTATTATATCAATCAATCAATCAACTCAGTCTATCGCAGTCCACTGCTAGATATAGGCCTCTTGCAGGTTGCCGCTGTCCTTCCGCATACAGGTCGTCCCAGCTAACTTCTTAAGGTTGTCGGTTCATCTAGCTGAGGGGCGTCCCACCTAGGCTCGAAACCGGTTTAAAAAATACCGGTTAACACCGGTTTATTTCGGTTTTCCTCCGAATTTTTCATAAGAACGTGAACGTTCTAAGAACTTTAATTTAACTTAAATTAACCGGTTTATTCGACGAACGGCATTAAAGGTCTGAAACGAATCAAATAAATTCTTACGACTGAATAAAAACTGAACAGCGCGCGACGTTTGCTTATCGAGTGTTCGTAGTAACCGGTTTTTATTGCTCTAAACCGTTTAATCCGAAAAAACCTTTATGTAAATACTCTTCCAAATACCGGTTTAAATAAATCGGTTTATGCGAACGAAACCGAATGTAAAGGTTTTGCGTCAAGTACATAATATCGGTTTGAAAATTTAACCGGTATCCGAGCCTTGCCTCCCACACTACGCTTGCCGATACGCAGTCTCCACTATAGGACTCGTCTGCTCCACCGGCCATCGGTCCTTCGACAAACATGGACCTGCCCACTGCCCCTTCAGTTTGCTTACTCTGCAAGCTATGTCGGTTACTCCGGTTCTTTTCCGGATAACTTCATTCATGATAATTTCGGTCACAGCAGCCAATCTAAACGAAGTTAGGTATGTACAAAATATTATTGTGCTCAAGTGTGTGCGCAAACACAGGTGCGCTCGCTTCTCTCTTCAATTATGGCACGGCAGTCTGACACGACCGGGATCCATCAGGCGCAGGACCAATGCATTACGTGCTATTCGAGGCTCGGAGGAGGTGTCGAGGTGTCGCACCGTGAACAGGGCAGCTCTGACAAATTCCTAATGGAGAAACTAGTGTCCGTCCGAAACACGATTTTCAGCTGGAACCTAAACCGTAACCGACTCCTCGGTTCCTCTCCTAGTTTCGAAGACTCGGCCATTTTTTTTGTCGAAACCGAAACTTACTGATTTTATTGCCGAAACTGGCAGAAACCGAAACTGAACACTCGGTCGGACACTAGGAAAAACTTTTATACCACTTTGTCCGACCTGTAAAAACCCTGGACCCCCACACTCAGTATTTGCGGTGGACCAATCACTGGACCAATTTTTTCGATATACCTAATCAACAGAAAAATAAAACGCAAGAGCTCTTTTTATTAACAGCCTATAATGTTCCCATTGCTGGGACACATTCACACTCTCTCTGTGAGAGGGAGTTGTACGTGTAAAGTTCTCCTAATTCGTAATAAACTAATTAAACTTGAACGCTTATACCTTGGACCACAATCCAATCGTCCAGTATGTCATATTCATTGACGCGTCGTAAATTGGTTGTAGACCATTTAGAGCGAGTGCGCCGATGAATAAATGCATTCAGTTCATTCCTGATTACATCGGGAAATGGTATTTACTGTATTTGTAATGGGTCATAGCATAACATCACGCCTGTGGTCCTCAATGGACTGAGCAGAGGTGTGCCTTTAGTACACTCACATTTCGCCAGTTGTGTTATTTTAGTCCCATATAATAGGGGCCTATTGGGCCTGTGGCTAAATAATAACAGCCGCACAGGTCGATCGATCAGGTTAAGCTACGCTTATGGGTGACCATCTTTGCATACCGAGACCCCTCCGTATCTCAGAAAACCACTTGGCCGTTGGTCCCGGCTGTCATTCGTGGATCTTTGACAGTCGTTACGTACACATTACGTAGTCGTCACATCCATCCATACTAATATTATAAATGCGAAAGTGTGCCTGTCTGTCTGTTACCTCTTCACGCTTAAACCGCTGAACCGATTTAGATGAAATTTGGTATAGAGATAGTTTGAGTCCCTGAAAAGGTCATAGGATAGTTTTTATCCCGATATTCCCACGGGATACTTATGCGGGTGAAACCGCGGGGCGCTGCTAGTTTCCAATAATTAAAGTCACTTTACTTGCCAATAAAATAGAATAGTGTCAATTTCCTCAACAACTAATTTCCCTGACTGTACAACAAAACTGCAAGCCGAAGCATTTTGATCAATACTGTCTCTGATAACGTAGCTCCGAAAGTCCGTGCCAAAACAGGGTACACTTGACTATTCCAAGATCCTTCTGTATTTGCGAGCATCCCTTACTCCTGAGCCTTTAAGCCTGCAAGCGGTGCTGGAGTCACGAACCCTCCTTGTGCCTCCTGTTTACTATTTAAAATAGGTTTAACGCCTAACTAATATAAGTACAAGTATATAATTATGTTTTCGCAGTGTTGTGACGGCGGAAATGCGCCTGCTATAGGAACACTCACGAAATTGTTGGGTTTCGGATCAGCGACGAAAGTTAAGACCCTACAGCGCAATTTTATTTAGCCATTAATTTGAATCGAATATAGGCAAATTTTAAGTGTCCCTCACACTGGGAAAAAAATTGCATAAAATCATGAAGAGGTCATGAAAGTGTGAGGTGTGTGTGCGCCAAAAAAAAATGGGTATTCAATATTTGGCGGGGCGTTCAAAGTTTTCTGAAAGTTTTGAAAATTTTTGCGGACCCATCAATATTTCCTCAAACATTTCTTCATTCATCCTCAGGAACTTACGTCATTTAAAATTTGTCTAAGGGGCCTCTGCGAGTTGGCTTCGTCGGCCCCTTGCACGCCTTCCAAAGCCCCGGGACCCGAGGGTCCCGAGATACCTATGTCAAAGAAATTTTTAATATAATACTATAAGTTTATTTCAACAACTACTGGCTATAATTACTTGTTACAAATGATTTCTCTAACCAGCATCGTTTAGCTAACCCGTTTGTTATCCTACCCTGCGATGTGCGGATATGCCGACAGTAAAGTTAACCAATAGATTATGTTGTTATTAATGTCGTAACAACTCGATCTTAACAGACGCTACAACGGTAGTACACGAGTTTGTCTGTTGATGTACAAGTTTCTAGGTGTAGTAGCTTATATGAAGGTAGGTGTATTTATAGCTAAACTAAACGTATTAGAAGGTAGCGTACGCAGATATACAGGGTTACTTGTAATTCGACGTATATCCGTCAGGAGCTGATAGGGGGGCCAAAATGCAACAAATTGAACCCCACATATGTATGGCCGAAATTCAACAGTTTTCGAGATATTTATTAAGTAATTTATTTAAAAAAATATTAAGCAATTATCTATTTAGAAAAATCTATTGTTTGGATTAAACATTAAAACACTAGTGCTTTAGTATGTTGCTTGTAGAATAATCTGACAATAAATCAGAATGATTGTATGTAAGTATATTAGTATGGTTTTTATTGTAAAATGAAAGTTTTTAGAGGTATCTTCATGATTTTTTTCTATGGTATCAAATTAGTTGTATTATGTTTTCAACACACTATCTACCATATATCCTGAAGAATATCATATATTTTTCTGATTTTGTTTACAGTAGTCGATCATATAGGTACTTGTACTTATAGGCATTATAAAACTTGCGTTTTTTGCGTTTAGGTCCTGTAGCCTTAAAGACGTAAAGAAAGCATTGAACGTGGCTGAACTGTCCAATTGAAAGGAATAGCGATCAATTGTCATTTTTATATGTGTAAGTACTCGTAAGGGCCAGATTTGTATGGAAGAACTGTCAAAAATACAAAATTATTCCTCCGATTAAATTCTTTTTTTTTTTCTCGTTAGCCTGTACTGTCCCTGGGCAAAGGTCTCCCCCATATTCTTCCACGTTAGCTTGTGCTGAAAATTATCTGGCGTTGGAAAAACAAGATTACAACAGCAGATTGATGATGATTATGAAACTAGGTATATACGGTACTACAAACAAACAAAAAAAAAAAAATTAAAGTTTTTGTCAGTCTGTCTGTTAGTTCCGGCTAATCTCCCAAACGGCTGGATTTTGACGGGACTTTCACTGGCAGATAGCTGATGGTTATAAGGAGTAACTTGCTTTATTTTAGAAAAAAAATATTGGGATCCGCTCAAAAAAATTAAGACTCATGAAATCCAATTTGTTTTCCGACATCCACGCGAATGACATAGCTAGTCTCGAATATAATTACCGAAGTTCAAAGTCAAATCTCACTCAACCGCTGTAAGTTACCCCCTTTCGGACCAATGAAATGTATTCTCCTGTCTTTTGTACAATTATCCCAAACTGACAGATACGAAGGGAAAATTCCGTTTGTAGTTTAGTTTGTATACCAAAAATCATAGTATTTATCATCCCTAAGGTATTATTAGCCCCTTCTGTTTCACTAGACAACCCCTCGACGGAGAAGTTCAAAGCACAAAGGCCTGTCAGTTACCCGATTTACGGCAGAAAGTGGTGTGTGCCTTAAGATGTGTGTGTACAGTCAACAAAAGAAATAAGTATGCAGGATCGTCGGATATAGTTGAAGTTTAGTAAGAAACCGATTGATGTTCTCGAATAAAATTTAATTTTATTAATGAACCCCGCCAAAAGACTCAACGATGAAACTCGAAAATTTTTTTTTTTTTTTTTTTTCGCTGAGAAATGCATTACGCATCCCCGCTCGTAGGGGTCGAGACAGGGTATGTGGGACTCCTGTCGGAATGGCACCGACAGTATACCCACTAAAACTCAGCGGTGTACCCACATCGCCGTGATGGGAGGGCCATGGGAAACCGGCTCAGCCTTTACTTCCACAACCCTCCCGGCGCATGCCCGCCTAGCTGGCGGGCCCCGCATGCCCCCCAAGTTGGGGGGCTACGGGAATGCCCGGGGACACCTGGCCATTCCCGTCCGACACTGGTGGAGGCCTGTGCAATACAGGTAAGGGTGCCCCCGCACCCGTTGCCTGCTGGCCTCCATCTGGGAGGAGTCGGAGATGACTGTCAAACTGACGTCTTCTTCGACCCCTCCTCCGCCTTCGGAGCAGCGCCGCGTGAGGATCTTCCTCCCGCGCACGCTCCGCCGCCTCCTTCTGGGACATGACATGTTCGCAGAAGGAGGCGACTGCCGCCCAGGACCTCTCATCCCTCAGCATGGCGTTAACCAAACCGGGGAGTGATAGGTCCGGTCCGATCACCGCGATGAGACTGCGGCGCGGCTCGGACCACGACGGGCACACCTCGAGCGTGTGCTGCGCCGCGTCCTCCGCCGCGCCACAGTCGTGGCACGACGGCGTCTCCTCCCGTCCGATTCGGTGCAGGTACGATCCGAAACAACCGTGTCCGGACAGCACCTGCACCAGACGGAAGGAGAGGAATCCATGCGACATGAAACTCGACCTGAACCAACCTGGCGGCACGGTCGTTAAAAGATGCCCATCCATAGATATAATCTCTCCACTAGTCCAATGCTTGCTCTAGGATGCATATCCGGTAGGCTCTTAAATCCTTACCTATCCTTCGGGCACATCTTCCCTACCATTACCGCGCCCCCCGGTCTATTCCTTGATATGCCATGGTAGCTGTAGCACCATGAACATGAGGCTACAGGAGCTAGTGCGAATCTTGGGGTTCATTCGATTAATCGAGTCTGGTTTAACCACGCTGGGATCTGTGCAATTCATTCATTTAGAAAACAAACAGCTTATTTATCAAAATAAATTTCAGTCGACAACATCCATCGGTTTCTTACTAAACTTCAACTATATCCGACAATCCTGCATACTTATCTCTTTTGTTGACTGTACGTCTTGCTGACGTGTTGATCTAATGACCTGACGTTCATGAGGATTAGTTTTGAGTGAAATGGTTCATGAATATTCTTAGTTATAAGTTTTGCCGATGGTTATGGAAACTGCCTCTTTCTAATAACTGAGGACTAGATAAATGATTTTATTTCTGTAAGTAGGTTTGTACAAACACTTTTACAAGTCAATCATATTTTAAAAACTAGATGAGGTCGATGATTTCTATCTTTATTCTGAGAAGAAAGGCCGAAACAAACACAACGGTCACAGTTTCTTTTAAACTACAGAGTCCAGACATAATCTTGGTCAGATCATGTGAAGACCATGTAGATTGGTGTCTGAAACGGTCTTTTGAGGAAAGAACCACACAGATTAAGTGCACCTGTCCAGTCAGTGCAAGCATTTGTCAGTAATCGTGCAGCTCAACTCGAAACTCAAGGAGCTCAACGATTCGACGAACGATTAGACTATAATATTCTTGTTTAATTAACCTATAGGCTATATCGTTCCCACTGCTGGAACACAGGCCTCTTTTTGGTGAGAGGGAGTGGGCTGTACTGTAATCCACCACACGGGCCCAGTGTAAAATGTCTCTTAATTCGGCATGCCTATTGGCAATGGCCTGAGGGGCCCGTGGCTAAATAATAACAACCGCACAGGTCAATCGATCAGGTTAAGCTACGCTTGCCGAGGTTGGTCTGTGGATGGGTGACCATCTTTACATACCGAGACCACTCCGTGCCTCGGAAAGCACGTTAAGCGTCCCGGCTGTCATTCGCGGATCTTTGACAGTCGTTTCTGGTAGTCAGAAGTCTAAAAGTCTGACAACCAGTCTTACCAAGGGGTTGGGTAGTGGAGGTCAGATGGGCAGTCGCTCCATGTAAAATACTGGTATTCAGCTGCATCCGGTTAGACTGGAAGCCGACCCCAACATAGTTGGAAAAAGGCTAGGCAGATGATATTGGCTGGCAATGGCCTGCTCCAAAGATGTCCACTGTTGCCTGTGTCGAGCAATCCTTCTCCAATTTGGTCCTGCTGCCTTTTCTATGTCGTCTTCCCACCTTCTGTGTTGGTTGTCTTCGAGCTATTACGCACTGTCGACTGGTCGCCGGCGACTCGGTCCCTCGGTGACGAAAACATATGTAGGTATCATCCGGCGACCAAGTGCGTAAACACCTATTTAAACTATAGTAACAGTCGCTGTCGACCGAGTCGCCGGCGACCAGTCGACATTGCGTAATAGCTCTTCAATTCTGCATCGTATTTTTTTACCGTCCAGGTGACCTACCATGATCTAATTAAAAACGATTCAAAAACAAGACATTTCAGTTTAGGTTCCTAAACTGCATCGCTTGAGCTGCTCTATGGACGTCATGGTACCAAACAAGTATGAATGAAACCAAAACTTGCGACTCAGTTTGGGACAATCGCTGTCAGCAGATGGCACGGCCTAAACTGAATCGTTAAACGGACGTCATGGTACGAATTAGAAGAACAGTTCAGTTTAGGTCCTAAAATGGATCGCGTTAAGAGCGTGTGGTAGGCCTCCTGTCCCTGAGAATTACTTGGAACTGCCTAAATTCTTTAACAGTGTATGTCATAAGTCTGAATTATTATCTTTATATAAACATGCGTCATGATTACTGAAGCAATCTATATTAGCCTTATGAGTGAACCAAACTGTTTCTGTACCCTTATCAGTTATTATTCATTCTTACTGTATTTCTTGGAAGAACCACCTGGCAACAAAGTTACTCACATCAATGTACAGTCAACAAAAGAGATAAGTATACAGGATCGTCGGATATAGTTGAAGTTTAGTAAGAAACCGATGGATTTTTTTAACTGAAATTTAATTTGATAAATGAGCTGTTTGTTTTGTTTTCTATTAATAAAATAAAATTTTATTCGAGAACTAAACTTCAACTATATCCGACGATCCTGCATACTTATCTCTTTTGTTGACTGTACCTCATATAGTCACGTAATCACATTTTCTTGAAACAAAACATCATGTCTGTAATCTTTGAAGGGTTAGACCACGGAGCAGTACCTGTAGTAAAGCCATATTTTTGGTTTCAAGAATCTGTAAGACACTTGTATAGGATAGGGGGCGAGCCTATTGCCAACAATTGGGCACAAATCCAGACTCCGGGCTGCTACCGAAAATTCCTGATGGAAAACGCCAATAAGACTTTGTCCGACCTGGGAATCGAACCCTGGACCTCAGGCTCAGCAGTACCGCTTGCGACGACTAGTCCAACGAGGAAAATATTATAAAAATTATCAAGAATCAGAAGTCTCATTCTGTAAACTTCTCAAACGAAATTCGAACGGTGTCTCGTTGTGACGCGATGATTTACTTTAAAAACAAATGAGTTCGCTTTCGAATTACGTGCGCTCACTTGAGTGAGGTGAGCAGTGAACTTTACAGAACCGCACCACAGTTTATTAATACGGGCCACGAGATCTCTGAAACCGATTGAAACTAACTACAAAGTTCAAAATAATGTTGCTTCTAGCTAAAGCTATCACTACCCGAGTTACCTCAGGTCGGGAAGGTCACGCTATCGATCTGCCGACCCCCGAAGGATTATAAAGTGTAATGCTCATCTCCCCTGAAGTTGAGCGCTGGTAGTAGACTATAATTGATTTTAAACTTGCATGATGCCTGCGAAATGGTAATTTTTCGAATATGGCGCTCCTGAAACTAGTTTGAACCGGTTCGAGCTGGATGCTTTGCTGGTTTGAAGCGGATATTTTAATTTGGGTGGATGGGGATGGGGGTGAACTCTGTTTTAATCCCTACTATGGGAGGCTAGCGGATTAATGCTATGAAAATCAAAAGGGCAGTTGGATGATGATGATGTATTTGGTACACCAAAAGCAGTTTAAACAAAGAATTAATAGAAAACAATCATAAAAGTGCTAGCGCCTGTTACAGGTGCCATTAATATAAAACTTTCTTCCTTGCATGTCTCTTATTGGCCATATTTATTATCTCAGTTTATCCAAATACTAGCTGCTGAATATCGGGATAAAAAGTAGCCTTTATGTTAATCTAGGGTGTCAGCTACCTTCATACAAAATTTTATCGAAATTGGTCCAGCCGTATGAGCGTGAAGAAGTAACAAACATATAAACACACACACACACAAACTTTCACCTTTATAATATTAGTGTGATGTATAATACAAAAATTTAAATAAACCACCAAAACCTTATGCTCTAAAATCTCCAACACTTTGTCAGAAAATGCCTAAATGGGAGTTCATTTAGGCATTTTCTGGCAACGTGTTGAATGCTGTTTAATTTTCAACTCTCTGCTCAGAACCTAGCGTTGAAAACCCAACTGTGCACTTTTATTTAGGTATCATTTTGAGTTAAGGAAAACGGGCACTGGGCATAGTGAGCTCCTACGAGCTCTTTCAGAAAAACCTCCGCCCTGCAGCGACAATTAAAAATAACATTCCAAAACTCCCTTTTCTAAGAAAAGAAACGCTAATTAAACACCTGAAACAAAATGGCGTGAGTAGAATAAACGTAAAATATGGCAAGACAACGATGTTGATTCTAGTCAGTTTGGAGAGATGTCTCCGGGATGAATATGAAATGGAAAGCATACTTTGTCAAGTAAGAAGGTTCCGGTGGTAACGCAAATACACGGTGCGAGTTCTGAGGAGATGGCGGAATATCCCAGTGGGGTGAGCGAAAATTAAAAGAAAACTGAAATACAATGGAAAATATAAATTTATGTTGTAACGAGCTGCACCCCGCGGTTTCACTCGCATAAGATTCGATCCCGTAGGAATATCGAGATAAAAATTATCCCGTAGCCTAATCCAGCACCCTAATTGCGTATCACACTATCAATCGGAATCTGAATCATTTTGAAACAAATTGCTAATCCATTGCTTCATTAGTTCGAAAAATTTGTCTGCTCAACACGTAACTAACGCAATGAATGTTGTTGAACTGTCAAAACGAAACCGATTCCTATTGATAATGTGTTACGCAATTGCCCCGCAGGTCATGGTATACCCTTGTGCTAAATTTCATCCAAATCCGTTCCGCCGTTTTCGCATAACAAGCAAACATTAAAAAAAAATCAAATCTTTTCTTCTCTTTGTACAGTCACGAGCACTAATATGTCAACAATAGGCAACTTTCAATTGCGATTGTTTCGTGAAATAACAAATGCAACGTTGAAATACGACACTTTACAAAAACCTATGGGTTCGAAAATACTATGTGTTCGTAATAACATAAAATTTCATTCAAAAATAAAGGAGAAAATCGCCTTTGAATAAAGCCAAGTGTATACATACTTATGCTCGTGACTGTACGCCCAGCAGGGTAATTGCCAACATACTATCAGTAGCAATGGCTTGCATTTTGACAGTTCAACAGCATTCATTGCGTAATTTACGTTGTTGGGCATTTTTCGAACATTTGAAGCAATGGATTAGCAATATCCTTCAAAATGATTCAGATTTAGATTGAAAGTGTGTTCCGCAATTAAGGTGCTGGTGACCTAGAAAATTGCCTAATTTTTAGCAGATCATTCGATAACTAGATTTTTTTGGTTTCTCCGCTGCCACCTCTCAACCACGCTACATCCCAAGTTCCCAACACAAGGAACTGTCGACCAAAATAGGAGTGGGAGAGGATTGTATTTTTTTCATCAAATTTGCGCATAGAATACTAAATGAAGTCGTATGATGAGCACCCGGGCACAAAATGAATAGGTACAGACGCCAGCACATCAACCTACTACAATCTGTCAAATTTCTTTAAGAGATTTTCAACTTTATCACTAGAGCATAAGGTTCAAAGTAGATTGGGAAAATTTTACAGTTTCGGGTAGGTTGATGTGCTGGCGTCTGTACAGAAGGTTGGCTCCATTATCCATATAACGAACAAATACTGACGCACACAGACACGCTTCACGTACAGGGAGTACAAGAGCCATAGACAAAGAAAATATTTAATTGATCCTCGAAAAACTTATTAGTCTATTAATATGTAGTGGTATCTACAGCGCCACATGCGAACAACGCGTCATACTGACGTCACGCAAAATCCTGCATCTAGCAAGCAGAGTTTACCGCGCAACTAGCATAGATACAACGGCCCGACATGACTCGTCGGGCAGTTGCCCGCCAGACACAACACCCGTCTGGTCGGAGGATCCTCCCTTTTCTATAGAGTATGAGTTAATTTTGATGATTGCAAAGTCAGTTAACAATTACATCACAAAGATACCTACATATGTATAACATAACATAACGCTTTTAATCCCGAAAGGGTA
The DNA here is from genome assembly GCA_914767645.1 of Hydraecia micacea. Taxonomy (NCBI): domain Eukaryota; kingdom Metazoa; phylum Arthropoda; class Insecta; order Lepidoptera; family Noctuidae; genus Hydraecia; species Hydraecia micacea. Next base: position 5,158,082 of record OU611804.1, read on the forward strand.
AGGCAGTGGTGTACCTATAGTACAGACGCCAGCACATCAAGCTACCCGAAACTGTAAAATTTTCCCAATCAACCTTGAACCTTAGTTTTTAGCGATAAAGCATTAAGTCCGCGTTTGTACCTTTTTTGTGCGAAAAGTTTTAATAAATAATAAATAAAGTTGAAAATCTATTAAAGAAATTTGACAGTGTAGTAGCTTGATGTCCAGTCTTTACAAGAAACTTTCTTCTTTTTAACCGACGAAAAAACGGAGGAGGTTGTCAAGTCGACGCGTATATTTTTTTTTTTATGTATGATCACGCATAACTTTTTTGTCAATCGACAAGGCTCCTCAATATTCGCTAGAAAGGAAGTGACGTCATCGCGTATTACACTGTGGAGCATAATAATCAGTTGCATAGTCATAGTAATATTAGTAATGCAATACGATACATTGATTATCTTGATATTATAGTAATGGTACAACATCGGTATCGTTTGTCAAAGTTTGTTTAGTCTCGTTCGAAAAAGTACAGACGCCAAGCACATCAAGTTACTACAATCTGTCAAATATCTTTAATAGATTTTCAACTTTATCGCTGAAGCATAAGGTTCAAAGTTGATTGGGAAAATTTGACAGTTTCGGCTAGCTTGATGTGCTGGCGTCTGTACAATCAGACCATTTGATCTGGTGACGGTACCCAAAAAATTATAGAGTTTGTCAATTTTCATAGTGGTTTCTTTGTGATTTAAACATAACTGGTGAAATGTGGGTGTACTGGTCCAGACAACGAGCTACCCGAAACTGTAAAATTGCCCAATCAACGTTGAACCTAATGCTTTAGCGATAAAGTTGAAAATCTATTAAAGAAATTTGACAGATTGTATTAGCTTGATATGCTGGCGCCTGTACACGTCTGCCTAACCCGTCGAAGATTACAGGTTTGATGTCATATTACGTGTTGGATAGAAAGAATCATAAGCAGCATTGCTCTTACCCAGTTTCATTGGTTCTCGTGAAATGAAAGGGACGTAAGACATTATAGAGGTATGAGGAACAGGATGTAAAGTTCACTCAACCTCCATAGAAAAGGGAGGATCCTCCGACCAGACTGGTGTTGTGTCTGGCGGGCAACTGCCCGATGATTCATGTCGCGTCGTATATGCTTGTTGCGCGGTAAACTCTGCTTGCGACATGCAGGATTTTGGTGTGACGTCATGTTCGTGAACGGGCGCCGTCAGTGGGGACTGGTCATCTCTTTGCTGCCATGGCTTATTTTAATTTAATTTAATATTTGAATTGCTTTTTTTTCGACTTTTCATTATGGACGCTTTTAACGTTCTGCATCGTTCTCACATGCATAATTTTTTACATGAATGATGTAATCAAGACTTTGTAAACATATTATTTTGATTTAAAAGAGTTTCCATGGAGTTTCTTGCCCCTTCTTCTCCATAGGTACCTACGCTTTGGAATGGACAACTAGCTTCATCTTTCTGACTGACCGACCCCTTGACAATTCAAAAGTGCCTGTAATTGGTTTAATTGAAATAAATGCTTTGAGTTTGAGTCTGACGCGTAGTTCGCATGTGGCGTTTGTAGATACCGCTACAACATAATTATGTCAAACGGGTCAAACCGCGTCTCTGGTTAGCAACCCACGGTGGTGTGCCGACACCTTATCTTTCTATATAAAATTTCTTTGAACCAACTCTCACTTGAAGCGTCTACAAACAATCTAAAACGGATGTGTAAATAAAACTGTTTATTATAACGGAAAGTAAACGGTCAGTGTTTACATAACTTAAGTGCTTGCGCCGGGATTCGAACCCTGTACTCGACTAGTTTAGACGATTATACTTCATGGTAAACATTGTTTCGTAGGAGAGTGGTACAGAGTTACAGACATTGTATGGTGTTTTTCCCCGTAAGCGTTTAATGCTAAATATACCCGTAACTCAGGGATTCTCTAGCACGAACTCCAGTCTCTCGCAAAGGAGCTTTTGTCTAGTACGTATGGTTTAGTCCTAAGGTGTTATTTATAAGCTAACCTTTGTGGAGAGAGAAATAAAAATAAACTTTACACATACCCCCTTACTAGTAAACGTATTATATCAGATGAATAGTTACACACCGATTTCTCTCTTTCAGTCGTCAGTAATTTGACTTTCGAAAGAAGAAGACAAAGCGTTGTGTAACTATACAGACGCTATACAACGTTTATTAGTAACGGGGTTAGTTCTTATCCTTTCAAGTTATACAAAATTGCTAGATGCAAACGTGAGGAAATATAGATCTGTTGGTACGATCGGTTCGCGGATGGGTGACCGTCCATTACATACCGAGACCCCTCCGTGCCTCGGAAAGCACGTTAAGCCGTTGGTCCCGGCTGTCATTCGTGGATCTTTGACAGTCGTTACGAGTAGTGAGAAGCCCGAAAAGTCTGACAACCAGTCTAGGCAAGGGGTATCGTGTTACCCAGTAATTGGGTTGTAGAGGTCAGACAGGCTGTCGCTCCATGAAAAATACGGGTATTCAGCTGCATCCGGTTAGACTGGAAGCCGACTCCAACATAGTTGGGAAAAGGCTCGGCAGATTGATTGCGGCTTACTGGTCATGTCATTGACTTCGAAGTGGTTTTACGTTTACTTGTAAATCAGAGTAATTTATGTTTAGAAAGTTGATACACTCGATGGTCTAGTGGTCTCAAGAGGGACTGCTAAGTATTAGATCCTAGTTTCGACTCCCGGGTCGGGAAAAGTGCTATTAGGTTTTTCCATTTGGGATTTCTCAGTAGCAGCTCGGAGCTTGGATTTGTGCCCGGTTGTTAGCAATAGGCTCACCTCCTATTACATAACTGGCGAACACGTTATTTAGAGACTACGTTCACTACTCTTTAATTATGCGGCGTTTGATACTGCATAATCAGCCTATAATGTTCCCACAGCTGGGACACAAGCCTCCTCTCTGTGAGAGGTAGTGGGCCCGCAATCCACCACGCGGGCACAGTGCGGGTTGGTAGATATCCCATGTCTTCACATTTTTGGTCCTAGAATACGTCCATTCCCGTTTATGCCGGTTTCCTCACGATATTTTCCTTCAACGTTTTGAGTTGGGAGTTTGACACTGAACCCTGTACAATCTTGTTCGTAAATATCAAGGCTGGAATAATAAACTACACGCATTTCTCCAAAAACACGCAAACATGTTTTAAAGTAGCGTCTAAAACATTATTCAGATATAAGACCTACCTGCATAGGTACACACGCAGGTAGTTCGAAGCTACCTACCCATTGCTCCCGGTCCCAAGTAATATATTCAGCCGGCACGCATCACGTTTATAACGGCATGTCAAAATAAATAAACTTGTCTCAAACACCGCACTACGGGTAGGGTTGATGGTGAACTGAAATGGAGGTTTTAGACAAGAATTTTGCAAATCGGCTTATAAATAACGGAGTTCTGAGGTAAAACACATTAAAAAAAAATTCAACCGCATTGATAACCTCCTCCTTTCTATGAAGTCGGTTAAAAATAGGAATTTATTATGTACATCTTCTTCTCTGGTCCTTTTGAGGAAAAACTATAGGGGTATGAGGAACAGGGTGTAAAGTTCACTCATACTCCAAAGGAAAAGGGAGGATCCTCCGACCAGACGGGTGTTGTGTCTGGCGGGCAACTGCCCGATGAGTCATGTCGAGCTGTTGTATCTATGCTAGTTGCGCGGTAAACTCTGCTTGCGAGATGCAGGATTTTAGTGACGTCAGTATGCCGCATTGTTCGCATGTGGCGTTGTAGATACCGCTACAGAACCACACAGATTTGAGTGGACCTGTCCAATCAGTGCTAGCATTTGACATCTGACTGAGGTTCTTTAGGCGGCGGTAAACACTTCGAAATGTGAGTCTTTTCCCCAACTTACTTATTATTAATATTTTACATATCTTGGGACCCAGTCATTTGGAAGGTGTAGGGGCCGAAGCCAACTCGCAGAGGCCCCTTAGACATTTAGAAATGCAGCACCAACCGACGATTATTCCTGTATACACTGTGCAAGTCCACCCAAGGACAGCCCCCGGTTCGTGTAGGTATCATATTGCAGGATAATTATAAAAAAAAAAACCGGTGAAGTGCGAGTAGGACTCGCGCACCGAGGGTTCCGTACGAATTTGTAGGTATGTAACTAAAAATTTACGGTTTTCGCAATTTTTCCTTTATCTGTGCTATTAGACGTTGCTTCGTACCAAATTTCAAGATTCTGAGTTCACGGGAAGTACCCTTTAGGTTTTGATTCCCTTGCGAGTGTTGAAAATTTGCGGAAATTTGCGGCATAAACGGCTGCATCTTTTGATTGCGTTGGCTTAGAAGTTTGATTTTTTCACAGCTCCAAGGGTCAATAGACCTGAGTATTTGATATAAATTCCAGCTTGATACCTCCACGCGTTTCTGAGAAAAAGGGTCTTGACAGACAGACGGACGGACAACAAAGTGATCCTATAAGGGTTCCGTTTTTTCCTTTCGATGTACGGAACACTAAAAACGATGGCTATTATAACCATTCTTTCACTTTGTCTAGTTTTGTTGCTAGCAGCCCTAACACAAAAGAGATCGGTACAGTACATGAACCGTACGTGCACGCTGCGTATAATATTGATGCCTCACTAAATATATTTGAAGGTATATGGATGTCCTGGTTTACGTACTTCGACTGTTTTACTATCTGTGTGGGATCCCTAGGTAGATTTAGTACCTATTTACCTGACTTACTTCCATGGTATGAGTCTTTACTTGTGATATAACTGACGTGACCATTTATTTTTTTTGTCAGAGCGGGACGCTTGCGGAAATAAACAAAAAAAAAAACTTGTTTTAGTAGGTATTTATTACAAAGAGAAAAGGACATGAAAAATAATATGTTAGGTATATTAAATATGTAATTGTAAGTGTCCTTTGGTTTTTTTTTATTTTTTATTTATTTGTATAGTAGGTTAGTTAGTCTTTTATTTTAGTATCTAGTGTATATAGTTATATTGTAATTATGTGTGTACAGGAATTAATACTTGAAATATTAAACAAAATTTTGACAGTTCAACAACATAATAATGCAAAAAAAATTATGTAATTTTAATATTACATTGCAGTTGAAGACGCATTTGTTTTGTATTTTTCGGTGGAGCAAATTAGTTTTAAAATGTCGGGACTCGGGACTAAGACTAATCGCACTCGCGTATACGTCTCGTTCTCGCATGCCACCATATAAATTGTTCACGAATAAATTGAATATCGTTTGGTCCCTTTGTAAAAGCGGGACATTTTCGCTCTGGTTGGGGACGCACTTGAAAGTAAACTTTAAAATTATTACAATAAAGTGCATAAATGCTTGAACCTGACAAAAAATGCTCGCGCGTCCTCGCAAGCTCGAACCTACGCGATCCGTAAAGAAAATGCCCGAGACCGCGCGGGGATTATTCCTCTCTGTCTGCGCTGACCCGTAGAACCCCAACACAACATGATATTCTCGCACGCGATACCCCGCAGTGATTTTTTTGGCACCCCTGTAGTTTCAAAGTCATAACGTTAGCCATCCCTACCAACGCTTGCCTCTACCATAAACATACACGCGGGCCTATTCGAAGTTCGCACATACATCTCTGTCGCACAAAAAACTTGTGCTCCACAACTTCTAACGGTCCTGGAGTTCGCAATATTGGTAGTTTTGTTGCCTCGAATTCTTAAAGGGTTGGTGGAAAACATTGGTTTGTTTGGTGGAGGTTACTTGGGTATAAAAGGCTGTGTTAGTAAAATTACAGGAACTTTCTTTCTCTTAGGTTGGCAACGTCACTGTGAACCCCTTTGTGTTATATGTTTCTATATATCTTTCTGTTTCGTCTGCTTTGAAATAGCCTCCAGAGGGCTTAGACAAGTGACAATCGCTTTCAAAGCGTTTCGTATTTCTACGATGACTTTTCACAGGATTTGAAATAAGCTTTTCGGAAGCTCATGTCAATCCAATTCATTTTTAACAGACTTCAAAAAAGGAGGAGGTTCTCATTTCGACTGTATGTTTTTTTTTGTATGTTTGTTACGCGATATCTCCGGTAATTTTAAATCGATTTCAAAAATATTTTTTTAATGGATAGGTTTTGCCTCAGGCAGGAAGGAGTGGTCCCATACAAATTTTATTAACTTTGCTTGGGTAGTTTTTGAGTTCCGTTCAATAAATAATTCGTATTTTTGCCACTTAGTTTATATTGATGATGTTATAATAACTTTCTGACACTGATATTTACATAGTAGGTATGTAGTGTTATTACGTATTTGTGTGGCGTAAGTACAACTTAAAAGTGAAAAACAAAAACTTTTTTACAAAAAAAAAAAACAGCCGTCTACCAAATAAGACACTACAAAGTGAAAAATAACTTTAATTTCGGAAGTCGGTGGCAAACAACGAAAATGCGAACCCAACGACACCGACTTCGGTGTCTTATTTGGCAGTCGGTTGTTTTTTTTTTGCTAAAAGTTTTTTTAATTTTCCATCGTCGCTATCGCTGATAGAATATTAAGTACTATGTCTAGGCTTGCAGGAGTGGCATGGCTTAGTACATCCGTCTCACCCTGTGCAATCAGCTCCGCTACCACATCGCTGATGACAGTCTTTTTAGCAAGGCGTGAGCTATTCTTTAACTACATCTGACTAGACTGGAAGCCGACCCCAACATCGTTGGAAAATTCAAACTCAAAGCATTTATTTCAATTAAACCATTTACAGGCACTTTTGAATTGTCAAGAAGTCGGTCAGTCAGAAAATATGAAGTTAGTTGCCCATTCCAAAGCGTAGGTACCTATGGAGAAGAACGGGCAAGAAACTCCATGGACACTCTTTTAAATTATACTTATTTTTACAAAAATATTAGTTACATCATTTATGTTGAATTTATAATTATATGTGAGAAAGATGTAAAAAAAAGACGCGTTAAAAGCGTCCAGAGTACAGCAAATAGTAACAAAATAACAATCCAAAAATAAGGCTAGATGATAATGAGCTGTTCTTCTATAGCTCGTCATGAATACGACAGAAGAAGTTTATATAATGAGGAGGTTCATTCCCCATTCATAACAACATAATATCTAAGCTTCCAAGTCCGAGTTCTGTCCACCAGGAGGGTCATTCCCCAACTTATTTCGTTAAATAAAATCTAGGCCTCTAGACCACGAAAAGGTTTCAGTAATATTAAAAATAGCGCCCACAGTAATCGGTGCATGCTAATAAATATTTCCGCGCCGACGCAATGACCCGCGGGTAATGGAATTAACCCCAACCGCTGGGGAAGCCCTAAGTTTACTGAAATTTTACAACAAGGACAAACGCCGACATACGACAGTTCAGTTAAATGGTGCGGACACGCGAAGATTTTGTTGTGGTTCGACGAAAAATACTTGTCAGTAATTTACAATCGAATGTGTTGAGGGGTTTTTTTTTCTGTTGAAGTTTGGCAAATAAGGAAGTTATTGGTTCAATATTATTAGTTACCGTTGCCTATTTGCACTTCCAAGACATGTGACATCCACCAACCCGCACGTATGCTGGATTACGGCCCACTCCCTCTCACCGAGATGAAGCCTGAGTCCCAGCAATGGGAACATTATAGGCTGATTATTGGCTCTTGTTGTCAAAGTTAAAAGTGCCAAAGCTCTTGCCACAGCCTTTCAAATTGGAACACATCAAGCTAACTTGCTACGGAAGCGGTGAATGCTTATGCCAATCCGCGAATCCCGCACCCCCGGCCATAGGTAGAGGTGGAACACCGCGGTGGTTTTAGCCGGTAAGAGTCCGGCATGCCCCTCTGTCACCCCCACGATGGAGGAAGTCCATGGGGATTTCCACCGCGCAGCAAAAAAAAAAAAAAAGCTAACTTGCTACAGGAATAGGTTCCCCTCAGATTTAAACAGAATAAAGTAGTTCTAATATTGTGTGCAGACTGTTGGTAAAGTTCACTGCTCACCTAACTCAAGTGAGTGCACGCAATTCGAAAGCGAACTCATTTGTTTTTAAAGTAAATCATCGCGGATTCACAACGAGACACCGTTCGAATTTCGAAGTAAAGTGTAGAGAACAACATTTTTGTTCTGGATGGTGATAAATCCGCGCAAGTGCCCTGTTAAGTATTAGTAATTCTGGCAATTCCATATTTCCTTGTCTTCAGTCATATCATATCATGGAGTAGAGAATTAACTTCGAGTCCAAGTTGCGCGGCTCTGAGAGTTCTAAGTTTGCTCTATGAGGTGAAAACATACGTTTTAAAGTATGTAGCCGGGAAGCTACTGTTATTTAGGTTGGGATTTCAGTGAAGTGCAATAGGAGAGTGAGCTGATGTGTGATTTAGTTAGAGACATTTTTTTTTACCGTTTTAAGGGAGGCCAATGTCCAGCAGTGGACGTCTTTCGGCTAAAATGATGAAGGGATCCGTACGTCAGAATGAAAAAACGGAATCCTTATAGGATCACTCATGTGTCTGTCTGTTTGTCTGTCACAGCCAATTTGCTCCGAAACTACTGGACCGATTATGTTTTTTGTATTAAAAAATGAAATTACTGCCATTTTTGCTTTCTTAATAAAGTCGACATAGTTATTATGAGTTTACCTATTTATATAATCATAATATTCATAACTATATTATGAAAAACTATAGAAGATATTCGCCATGCGGTTGCCCAAAAATTGCAAGATTGTTGTGACTGAATTCAGATAAGGGTATTTTTATGCCTTCAAGGACAAAATTATTCCAATTATTAGCAATAACTTAAACATTTTACTAATTTTGAAAAACAGTATCCACACAAATAACGCGTAAGAAACGCGGCCTCTCCCAAACCATCGTCCCTTATATTATATCCCAAAGTTATCCCAAGACTAAATCCTGGTATCAAATTAGACATGCAAATAACGTTTTGATGATCATAGTAAGCGATATACCATTGAGTTGTGCTAAGTGATTGTGGACTTAAGACCTCCCGCGCCCTCCCTCCCTGAGGCCCTGAGGGACCTGTGATTAGGGGTAGTTTGGAGGAAGTGCCTTGGAAGATGAGGCTTAAGTCGGGAGTGTTTTGAGTTTCTAAAACAAATTTTTGTAGATGTTCTTATTGTTTTTGGGTGTACTAAAATAGCGCTTAGAAAGGGTGCCTCCAGCTTAGCTATTCACAAGCATCTGAGATCTGACAGGCTATCGTATCGAAAATGACACATTGCGATAACCTGATTTGCCTTGCCCCAACACCAAACGCTGTTGGATGAATTGTGGTCATCTATTTGATTTAAATTGTCAAAATTTTCGAGTTTTGGACTAATGAACAGCGTCTAGAGGATTCCAACGATAACATTGATTGATGTTCGATACGGTACGGAATCGTTTCGAGTGGTTGTTAATATAGCTATGCTGGTCAGTCAATCTCGCTACCATCCTGCTGTTTGTCTAATATTTTTTTTTTAATTCAAAGACAAGTGACTACCAGTCACTTGTCTTTGAATTTTCGGTTTTAGGACATACCGGCTTCCTCACGATGTTTTCTTTCACGTTGTCGTAATTCAGTTTTTTAAGACAAAAATAGCTCTGTTCTAATCCATCATATGTTTCCAAGTGTACTTCGATACTTTCGCAGATTGATCAATCTGTAGCGGTATGCCACATGCGAACTACGCGTCATACTGACGTCACGCAAAATCCTGCATCTCGCAAGCAGAGTTTACCACGCAACTAGCTTACATACAACGGCCCAACATGAATCACCAGGGCAGTTGCCCGCCAGACACAATACCCGTCAGGTCGGAAGATCCTCCCTTTTCCATGGAGGATGAGTGAACTTTACACCCTGTTCCTCATACCTCTATGTATAAATGTTCTAGTGCCCATTTAGTCATAAGCCTACTTAAACATTATTCCTACGATTCTACGTCTATTTCTAAATAATTAGTCCTACTTCGGATGCACGCATTAGCTCCGTGGCAGGAAGGATTAGTAATCAGACATGAAAGTAGTTCCTAGTTCTTGCGTCAGCCAAGAATATTAATTAACTAACCTAGTGGGCATTGATTTCGTAGTGGTTTTACGTTTACTTGTAAATCAGAGTTATTTATGCTTAGAAAGCCGATACACTGCCTCGATGGTCTAGTGGTATAAGAGTGACTGCTGAGCATGAGATCCTGGGTTTGATTCCCGGATGGGGCAAAGTGTTATTGGGTTTTTCACCTGGAATTTCTCAGTAGCAGCTTGGAGTCTAGATTTGTACGACTTGTAGACTTAAACATAACTGGCGAAATGTGGCTGTGCTATAGATACACCTCTGCCTGACCCTTCGAGGAACACACGCGTGATGTTATGTTGTGGTAATTAATTTCGCGGTAGTTTTACGTTTTATAATTCTTTATGCTCAGAACACAATACTTCATCATCATCATTTCAGCCAAAAGACGTCCACTGCTGGACATAGGCCTCCTCCAAGCACCTCCACTTCGAGCGGTTCTGTGCTTCTCGCATCCGACGGGTTCCTGCGGCCTTCACAAGGTCGTCAGTCCTTTGCTACGTCATCCGGTACGCGGTCGCCACTCCAGAACCATTCAGCACCATCGGCCATCTGTTCTGCGAGCAATGTGTCCAGCCCACTGCCATATTTTTCGGGCTATGTTGTTGCGCGTGAGAACACAATACACCATAATAATTTTGGTCAGAATTGGTGCGGCTGTGACAAATAACCCTCCACGAGTGACTTCAGTTAGAGGTTCGATCCTTGTCCGATACGATTAAATAAATTAATAAAGTCCTCCAGGCCGAATTTCGGCCATGGCGACCAAGACTAGCCTTCGGCGCGGGAGATGTTATAGAGCACAAGTGTGTGCGCAGACACAGGTGCACTCTCTCTTCCCTCACTCTCACAGCCCTATAGGACGGCAACCCGACACGACCGGAGAGAGATCAGGCGCAGGGCTAACGGCTTATCATGCTTTCCGAGGCACGGGGGTCATAAGGTCAGGTCGAATCATATTTTGTTAATTATACAACTTCACACTGACCTGCAAATTGCAAAAGACGTAAGAAAATTTCATTTCCATGATCTGTGTAGGATTCCCACATGTTACAAAGTGGTCTCAGATTCACAGTCTCTCAATCAGACTCCCATGTAACACCCACAAGAGTCAATATGACTATTTTTAGCCTCAACAAACACAAATATGGCGTCTATTAAGCTCATACAAAAACACACAATACCGTTAATCTAACAGATGAGTAAGACGGATGTGTTTGAGTACATTTTAGCAACTCTTTTATAAAGCTTCACATAACTATACAAAGCATGGAGTCATGGGATGAAACGCAGAAGGGCCACTCGTTGCTGTCTTTTTCTATAGAATCAAGAGAGAAGTTAGGTGTTGGGTTGTGAAGGTCAGATAGGCAGTCATAAACAACCTATAATGTTCCCACTACTGGGACACAGGTCTCTTCTATGTCAGTGGGCGTGGACCTAGTCTACCACGCGGGTTCAGTGCGAGTTGGTAGATGTCACATGTTTTCGAATTTGTGGTTCTAGGATATGCCGGTGCCCTCGCGATGTTTTCCTTTACATATACATATAGCTTATACATTAAAATAACACATAGGATACTTTTTATCCCGATATTCCCACGGGATCCACACTTATGCGGGCGAAACCGCGAGGCGCTGCTAGTATAAGATAATGTCGGAAGTTGTGAGCCTTCTTTTTTCATCTCTGCAATGTCTCCACAAGTACATAAGCAGTGAAGAAGATTGGGGTAATATCCTCCAGGTGGTGCGAGGACTAAAACACGGTGACTCGATTATAGTGGACTGTATTACTTTTTAAGGCTCAACAATGAGAAAACAAGCGGTAAAAACAATGTATAAAAACGACGAGAAAGAATCGCTCAGTAGCGTGGACGATGACGCAGTGTCGTTCCGGCCGATGCGCGCCCGCACGTCGAGCGCCCCCTCCGCGACCGCAGCTCACCGCCCGCGGTCGCCCGGCGCGGCGTGATATTCTCGACATGCTCCCGGCGTTGAAGACTTGTCTTCAATGATTTATGCTGGAAGAGGACAGATGGTGTTGTAAGCGCGTCGGACTATTCCCTTTTTGGTTTTTACGTCTGCGACTCTGCTTATGCCGTCCCTCCCAGGTATGAGACGTACGATGCGACCCAGTGGCCACATCAGTGGTGGTGTCTGTTGCTCCTTGAGTACCACCATGGCTCCTTCTTCAAGCACCCCATCGGAGTCCGTCCACTTGGTTCTCTGTTGGAGGTAAAAGATGTACTCGTTAGAGAATCTATTCCAGAACTGTTGCTTCAGGTGTTCAATGCGCTGGAAACGTTTTAGGCTGGAGATGTTCTGGTTGATGACTTGCGGATGCGGCAGGGATGTGAGAGATCTCCCAATAAGGAAATGGGCAGGAGTTAAGGGGTATAGGTCTGATGGATCAGTGGAAAGAGGAGTGAGAGGACGAGAGTTTAGTATTGCTTCAACCTGAATCAGACACGTAGACATCTCTTCGTAAGTGAGATGTGCGAAACCTAATATGCGCCTTAGGTGATGTTTTATGGATTTTACGGCAGACTCCCATAAGCCACCGAAGTGTGGGGTGTATGCCGGAATAAAGTTAAAATTGATACCTGTGTCTGCCATTTCTGAAGAATAGTCCTGTTTTAATATGTCAGCTATTTCGTTACAGGTGCCAATAAAGGTTGTACCATTGTCGGAGTAAATGGTCTTTGGTTTACCACGACGAGCAATGAACCTATTCAGTGCTGCAATAAAGGCATGTTTTGTTAGATCTGAGACAAGCTCCAGATGAACCGCCCTTGTGGCTAGACAAACAAAAACACATATATATGATTTAACTAATCTACATCCTCTACCTTTGCGGTCGGCTAGGAGGATGGGTCCGGCATAGTCTGTGCCAGTCTCTAAGAAAGGAAACTCTAACTGAACTCGTTCCTTAGGCAAGTTACCCATGATGGGTTGAACTGTTCCACCGTTTAATCGCTGACACTTTACGCACTTATGGACAGTTGATTTTGCAAGGTTTCTACCACCCAAAGGCCAATACTCATGTCTGATTGTGGCTAAGAGTAACTGTGGACCAGCATGGAATAATCGTAAGTGATAGGTATTAAAAATAAGTTTGGCAAAGTTATGTTTGCTGCAGATAATAATAGGGTGCCTGACATTATAATCGTAGCAAGAATTATCTAATCTGCCTCCTACTCGTATAATACCAGACTCCATAAAGGGTGATAATTTCTTAAGGCGATTTTTATGTGGTAATGGTTTACCTAATAAAAGTAGCTCGTACTCTTCAGGGAACATTTCCCTCTGAACTGTTTTAATTATGAAATCAGCGCTGTAGGACAACTCTGAATTAGTAAGAGTAATACTATGACTATGTACCCTTTTTGAGCGATTAATGAATCTAAATACGTATGCTAGTAGACGTAGTAAATGTAAATAATTAGATGAATTATTAATTAAAGTTTGAAATGAATTATTGTGTATAGGATTAGTGATAGGTAATGATTGATTATGAATGTTAATAGAATGCGATTTTAATAGTTCAGGCAGTATTGTGTTCACATCTGTGTTAGGCATTGAAGGCCAAAGAGCTGGGTCTGTAAGTAAGAATGAAGGCCCTGACCACCACATAGAAGATTGACTTATGAGGTCAGCGCTCAGACCACGGGAGACAAGATCTGCAGGGTTGTCCTTGGACGGCACATAGCGCCAGGTATAAGCACCAAACCCTTCCCGTATCTCCGAAACTCGATTCCTAACAAACGGCTTAAGCGAGCCAGGTGAAGCAGACAACCAACCCAAGACGATCATAGAATCACACCAAAATATGCATTTGTCTGGTTTAAGTGTTAGTGATTCCAGTACTTTTGCACACAACCTGGTCCCTAATAAGGCACCACAAAGCTCTAGCCTTGGTATTGTGGTAGACTTGATTGGGGCAACCTTACTTTTGGAGGTGAGCAGATGTGTATGGACGGTGCCGCTACTTGCTACAGAACGAATGTATATGCAAGCTCCGTATGCCTTTTCTGATGCATCCGTAAAAATATGTACTTCCACGGATAAAGGGCTGTCGCATACCACCCAGCGTGGTATGCTGAGATGATTAAGCTGTGGTAAAGTTTGTATGAACTTCAGCCATAATTTTTTAATGTCCACATTAACCTCGTCGTCCCATGCACACTTGTTTATCCATAATTTCTGCAATATTATCTTGACCTCGATAATACATGGACAGACAAGACCAAGCGGATCGAATACTTGCGCTATTGTGGAAAGTATGTGTCGTTTTGTGATTGTAGTATCTGTATGTGAAGGTATATGAATGGAGAATGTAAGACAGTCAGTATGACAACGCCAATTAAGACCGAGGGTTTTACTTGGTTCGTCAATACTCAAGCTGACTGTGTCGGGTGTGTCTGTATGTGTTGTTGTGGATGTGGTATGAGCGGATGAGTCAAGTGTGTTTGTAGTGACTTCCTTAAGTATTTGGGCATTGTTAGACTGCCACTTGCGAAGATTGAGTTGTGCACTCTTAAGTATGCTGGTTACATCTCTACACAGCGCTATAGTGCTCTCTATAGAGTCACTTCCCGACAGATAATCGTCGACGTAGAAGTCGTGCTGTATAGAGTGTTGTGTACGTGAATGTGTTGCCTCCTTTGCTAACTGAGACAAACATCGTGTACTAATGAACGGAGCGGATGCTGTTCCGTAAGTAACGGTGTTTAATGCGTATGTTTTAAGTGGTAATGATGGATCAGTGCGCCATAATATCTGCTGTAGAGGTCGCTGTGATTCGTCAACTAAGATTTGTCGAAAGAACTTCTCGATATCTGACGATATGACGTATTTATGTTGCCGGAACCTCAACAATATAGATATTATGTCATCCTGAACTACAGGTCCTACGCATTGAATGTCGTTCAACGACTTACCAGAAGTTGGGACGGCTGATGCGTCGAAGACAACTCGAAGCTTGGTCGTTGTACTGGACTCTCTGAAAACACCATGATGTGGAAGAAAATATGCCTGAGACGAAGAAGGCTGAGATACTTCGCTCATATGACCTAATGCTTCATACTCCTGCAAGAACTCTACGTAGCGATGCTTAAGTATTGGGTCCCTATCAAGTCTCCGCTCTAACGACAGAAAGCGACGCTTAGCCATCTCAAAGGAGTTACCCAATGCTTCAGGGGATTCCTTCAAGGGAATGGTGACTATGAAACGGCCATCAGCATTACGCCTAGTTGTGCTTATGTAGTTCTGTTCACATGTTCGCTCTTCGGATGTGAAATTGAACTTAGGTGAGATGGAGTCAAGTTCCCAGAATCTTGAGAGATCCATGGGTGCTTGTACGTGTGTGTCGTGCTTGTCATGCACGAACATACACACTGATGAGTTGCTTATGTTAGGTTGAGGTATGGCACCTGATATGAGCCATCCGAGCTTAGTCTCGAAGAGCGTCGGCATATGCCTACCTAACTGTATACGATTGCGACCAATCACACTCCAAAAAATATCGGCTCCAACAAGTACGTCGATAGAGGAAGGGACATCGAAAGATGGATCAGCCAGACTTATGCCTGCTGGCAGCTGCAAGTCACTTATGTCTATGTATGTATGAGGTACATTAGTGGTTATATTGGGCAAGACAAAACAATCAACGTCAATGTTATAAGACCCATCGCATGATTGTAAATGTAAAACACAAGATTGCGTAATGGTAGACACTTGACTGTTTATGCCTGCAACGTGTGAGCTTACCCTACGAATAGGTAAATGTAGCTTACCACAAAGGTCCTTAGTCACAAAATTTGCCGTGCTTCCATTGTCAAGCAAGACTCTGGCGCTGTGCGGTATCCCGGAATGGTCCGTGACTCTTACCAATGCTGTGGAAAGCAATACATGACGAGATGAAACATCATAGTTAGTGCCTGCTAAAGTTATGTGCTCCCTACTTGGGCTAGGATCATCATCATGAGAATGCAACATTGTATTATGCCTTTTTTTGCAATACTTGCAATGACCAAGTGGACAAGCTGCCTCAAAATGACCTGGGCGTAAACAATTCAAACAAAGTTTAAATTCTTTCGCTTTAGATACGCGTTCTGCGATTGTAAGCGCCTTAAATTGATCGCAACTAAATATGTGGTGACTTTGTTTACACAGGGGACATGAATTATTAAATTTTCCCTTACTTGATACGAAGCTTTTTGGCTTACTGTGCGATGACTCTGGCTTCGACTTTAAACTCTTAGCCTCCTCAAGCGTTTCTAAAAGATTGCATCGGTTAGAAATAAATTTAGTAAACATGTCCAAGGATGGATACTCAGTCAGAGTATTCCTATGTTCTTCCCACTGTCTGCTAGTAACCGGGTCCAACTTTGATGCCATTAAATGTATGACCATTTCACCCCAATGCTGTACGAACAGCCCTAGCGTTGCCAGTGATCTGAGGTTCTTGCTGGTTACATCAATAATCTGGCGTAAACCCTGACTACTCTCCCTTTGAAGTGGTTCCACATTAAATAAGGCTTGAATGTGATTATTTATTAATAATTGCTTGTTATCGTACCTCTCACACAACAACTGCCATGCGTTGTCGTAGTTGTCCCCTCTGAAATCTATACTCTTAATAACAAGTGCTGCGCTGCCATTGAGTGAAGAGCGTAGGTAGTGAAATTTATTGATATTATCTATACTTTTCTCCTCATGAATCAACGAAATATAAATATCTTTAAATTCCAACCAATCCCTATAGCCGCCGCTAAAGTGAGGTAAATTTATTTTAGGAAGTCTAACATTATTATGTCTAGTAACCACTGAAAGTTGCTCATTGGAGCCTACCTTAGACGCTAGTTGAGCGCGATGCTGCGACAGGAGCGCGCGAGCAGATGCTAGCTGCCTGTAGTAGTTGCTCTCGAATTGCTCACGTTCAGAAAATTGCTCGTCGGGCTTGGCAGACAGGTACTCCAATTGACTCTGAAACTGATCATAGGTGGCATATAAGGTAACCATTTTCTCAATTCTTATATCTAACTCCACAAGTTGTTCCTCACTGAGCTGTTCGCAAGATTTAGTGGTAGCCATGAACGTTGTGAATTGAGTAAGCTGAGATTTTACTGAGGCACGCTTCTTTGTAAGCTCTTTAATTTTCATCTCTTCAGCCATGGCTAAATAGCAAGGTAGCTGTAAGCGCTAAAGGAAAAAGAAGTAGGCGAGAAAAAGACTGATTAAAGAATAAATGCTAAAGCACTGAAATAAACTCTTATAATGCGCCTGTAAAACAACAAAGAGCAAACAGCTGTTCGATGAAGCGTTGCTATTCAAAACCGGTAGGCGGTTAGAAAAAATATTTGAATTGAAAAAGTTAAACTGTTAAGAAAAAAAAAGTGTACCCACTTATGGCACTATACTACGGATGCTATAACTAGATTAATAAGCACTTATTACTAATTATTAATGGTTGGAGTTCTACTTTAATGGGACAAATCTACTTGAATGGGTTGATAGTTGACACAGAACAAAAAAAGATTAAAATGACAACATGGAATGAAATTATATGATTATTACTACTGGATAAATAAGGTAATAAGTAATGTTATGCGATAGGTAGTAATCACTAAGACGAATAGGTATCTACAAATGTATGATTCACTGGTCTAATGCACTATGTACTACTCTTGTGGAATGAAAGTTAGTATATGAATTATGTACAAATGTTAGTAAGATTATGGAAAGATCTCACAAAATCCGTTGACTGCGAGTCCAAACTGCGCGTCTTCTTGCTTCAAATGGATTGCGATGTTCTTGGGCACTGCTTGGGCTGCTACGTTGCGATGACCCAGCTACGATGACCACTGAAGAACTGCTTGCTCCAACAAATGCGCCTCTTCACAAAGACTCCGAAGATGATGACCGAAGACTGGAACCTGGTTCGCATGAATCGCGAGAAGTCGTCTCTTGATCACGATGTCGTTTCGTAACGGCCGTTTTCAAATTTTGAAAAAACCGCTTGTCATTCCCAGTAACTGGTCAGTTACACGTCGAAGGACCATGAAGACGATTGGGGTAATATCCTCCAGGTGGTGCGAGGACTAAAACACGGTGACTCGATTATAGTGGACTGTATTACTTTTTAAGGCTCAACAATGAGAAAACAAGCGGTAAAAACAATGTATAAAAACGACGAGAAAGAATCGCTCAGTAGCGTGGACGATGACGCAGTGTCGTTCCGGCCGATGCGCGCCCGCACGTCGAGCGCCCCCTCCGCGACCGCAGCTCACCGCCCGCGGTCGCCCGGCGCGGCGTGATATTCTCGACAAGCAGTGAGTACAAATAATACAGCATACGAGTGTTAATGAGTGTTATCCGTTGCTTTATAAACTGTTATTAGTGCTTTTAATTCACTGTTAGGGCTCTGTTTACTTTACGCCGAACGTCAGTGATGTTTGCTTGTAACATTCAGACGTGTGACGCATATTTTCAGAAAGGTTAAAAAAAAGGTTCGCCATACGCTATTTCACCTATTCCATGGCAAACTTTAAACTAAGTATCTGTATAAACTACGAATCGAACCCTTGACCAGTAACGTAACGATGCCCTCTCAGCAGCTACGCCATGTTTCCACTGCCCATTCAAGCAATATGTTTGCTCATAAACCCACTAAAGGAGCTTTTAAGAAACTAATTTTGAAATTCCTTATGACTGTTGTGTACACCGACGAGAAGACATGTACACACGAGGGCTCATCAACCTATGCAATTTCAGTATAAGCTGAAAATCTATACAGCATGTACCATCAATCAGTGACGGCATCTACAATGCCACTGGTTCTTGACAACAACAAACGCATGCACTGACTGGTCTGTTGTTCTTTCCTCTAAATACCATCTCAGACACTAATCTGCATGGTGCTCATATGGCCTGGCCAAGATTATGTCTGGACTATAAGAGACTGTGACCTCTAAGTCTGTTGCGGTCTTTCTTCAATCAGCGTCATTTGGTACAACTTGTCTGACTTATGCTGAGGCCCTTTTGGCATTATAATCTTTGTTTTTATAGTTTTAAGGTGTATTTTAGCCGAATTCTGGGCCGAGTCCATTTAGATTGCTATCGACAAGAAGAAGAAGGTGTATTTATTTTGCTGTAATGCCAATAAACGCATTTTTCTTTCTTTCTACTCATAGTAGTCAAATAGACAAAACCAACCTCATCAAAAAAACAGTGGCACTCCTGGAGTGCCGACAGAAGTGAAAACAAAACAAAAACAGAATACTTTGCCATCACTCACTGACATATCGGATATACATACATTAAAACCGAGTTCATCCCGAACACATCCGAAGCGGTGTCGATTACGGTAACAGTGGCGCGAGTTCAATAGTTTTTTCCCATGTCAAAAAATGCCCAACGCGCCTAAAGAAGTTTTCACTTCAAAAATATTTATACGTGTTGAAGTGTTTTTTTAATCAATTACAGTAATAAATATAATTTAATGTGAGGTCAGCTTAAACTGGAGATGAAAGCTTGATTTGTCGTCGAGTGTACGTCTAAGACAAATTTTACGAGTAAAAAGACGTTAGGACAGTTATAATAAAAAGTCTTTGTATTCGCGAACGATGTATAAAAGTGTGTATAAGAAAATATTAAAGTTCGGATGATCGCATAAAGGAATTACTGCCTTTATAGTCAGTCATAGCTGTTCAACCAAGTATGGGATGCGAGGGGTATAAAAATAAACAATGGCGTTTATTTCTGTGGTTTATAGGGGAATACAATGGTGTAATAGGTATGTCATGTTTTAGCGCTCATGGGGACAGTGGACATTTGAAGATGCGCGCGCATTTTCAGAAATCACGATGACCTCACAAGCTCCGCTAATGAGACACAATTGATTTTCTATTGTATCGTGCTACAGTGCCTCGGAAAGCACGTTGAGCCGTTGGTCCCGTTATGAGTCCTCATAAGCCCGAAAATCTGACAACCAGTCTTATCAAGGGGTATCGCATTACCCAGTAACTGGATTGTGGAGGTCGGATAGGCAGTCCTTCCATGTAAAATACTGGTATTCAGCTGCATCCAGTTAGACTGGAGGCCGACCCCAACATAGTTGGGAAAAGGCGAGGCAGATGAGATGATTGTATCGTGCTACATAGGATACGCGCGGAGCTTGACCGGTTAAGCACTTTTCCATAAGAGATTTGTTGTTATGGTAACTAGAAAGATGTATTAATGTTTGTAATGATATTAATTCTATAAATACGTACCTGTTATAGTCGCGAATCAAATTTTGATCAAGATAAAACCTGACACATACCTGAAAATTGCAAAAAACGTAAGAAAAATTGAATTTCGCGGGCTACTACTGCGCATTCACCTCCATAGAAAGTATTGGTGGTTTTTTTTACAAGCAACACTGCCTATACATTTACAAAGTTTGCCGGACTATATTCTAATATATTTGGTGCCATAAAGTCTGCAACTTAAACTTTACATCTACTTTTCAAATGACATAATAATATACAATCTTCGACGTCTCTCAACCAGTTGTGCAACATTTTATGAGCAGACATGATTCATCTCGCTTCAGTACTGTATCTTCTCCATTGTGATGACTCATCAGTCATACATAATAAAATATAACCAACTTTGTCCTAGTTTCCGAGGTATTAAAACGGTTTAGTCACAAAACACAGGCATAAGCTGTAGTTATTAATTATTACATCTTCTGTAACGTTCACTGCTCACCTCACTCAAGTGACCGCACACAGTTCGAAAGCGAACTTATTTGTTTTTAAAGTAAATCATCGCGGATTCACAACGAGACACCGTTCGAATTTCGAAGTGATGCCGATGATACGAGGTATCGTATTACCCAGTAACTGGGTTGTGGAGGTCGGATAGGCAGTCGCTCCATGTAAAATATTGGTATTCCGCTGCATCCTGTTAGACTGGAAGCCGACCCTAACATAGTTGGGAAAGGCTAGGCAGAAGATGAGGATGATCCTAGTTGTATTAACACAAAGATTGGCCATTCAATAAGGTTGGTAACTGCACCAGGCACCCCGTAGGTACATTCAATCACAATCCGCAAGATTTTGTAGAAATCCATTGCTTCATATGTTTGAAAAATCGTCTGCACAACAATGTTATTAACGCAATCAATGTTCTTGAACTGTCAAAAGGAATGCTATTGTAAGTTTGTGACGTAATTACCCCGCTGGTTTAATTTGTAAAGTTTCTTTTGGCGTGTTCCAGAATTGTAGATCTTCGCTTAACGACTGTCCAAAGCACAAAGGTCTTTCGATATCGATCGATCGGCCACCCATATTAATGACACGTAAAGTATCAATGAGATAGTCATAAGACCCATAGTTTTACACCCAGAAAGCAAATAAAGTCCAGACCGAATTTCGGCCATGGCGACCAGTCTCAACGGAGACCAGGAGGCCTACCACAAGCTCTTAACGCGATCCATTTTAGGACCTAAACTGAACTGTTCTTCTAATTCGTACCATGACGTCAGTTTAACGATTCAGTTTAGGCCGTGCCATTCTGCTGACAGCGATTGTCCCAAACTGAGTCGCAAGTTTTAGTTTCATTCATACTTGTTTGGCACCATGACGTCCATAGAGCAGCTCAAGCGATGCAGTTTAGGAACTTAAACTGAAATGTCTTGTTTTTGAATCGTTTTTAATTAGATCATGGTAGGCCACCACTCCACCAGCCTTCGGCGCGGGAGATATTATAGTGCACAAGTGTGTGCGCAGACACTCACTCTTTTTGTCCGATGGGACGGCAATCCGACACGACCGGAGAGAGATCAGGCGCAGGACCAACGGGATAACGTGATTTCCGAAGCACGGGGGTATCACACCGCCAACTTCCAAACTCCGGGCTGATTACTAAAAAATTCCTAATGGAAAACTCAATAACACTTTGCCTGACCCGGAATCGAACCCAGGACCCCGACCACGAGACCAACGGGGCAGTTCCCAGAAAGTAAACAGTCATTCAAATGACTTTTAACAAAAGTGAATTTGAATACATCATTACAAATTACGTTTCGAATTTAAATTGTACCCTTACTAAAACCGACAAAACGAATTAAATAATTAAATGTTTAATGTAAATATAATTGCGTATGATATATTGCTGGCAACCCCATTCCAATCTTATAATGGTTCACAATGCAAGGATAGGGTTACAAGACTAAAAAATTAGGGGACCATGTGACAACATTGAAAGTTGAAACCGCTACCTACTTATTATTTATTTATGTTCACGCTTTTTTAGGGTTCCGTACCTCAAAAGGAAAAAACTGAACCCTTATAGGTTCACTTCGTTATCTGCCTGTCCGTCCGGCCGTCTGTCTGACAGGAACCTATTTCGCAGAAACGAGTGGAGGTATCAAGTTGAAATTAATATCAAATACCCTTGGAAATCTAAAAATCAAGCTTCTAACACAACGCAATGAAAAAATACGGCCATTGATGCGACATATTTTGATACTCGCAAATAAATCAAACCTATAGGATACTTCCCATTGACCTAGAATCATAAAATTTGGCAATCAGCAAGGTCTGACAGTACAAGTAAAGGAAAAAGTTCGAAAATAATGAATTTGTAGTTTTATCACTAAGAATTTTTCATTTGCTACTACAAACTTTTTGTAGTCTGAGAATTGACGGTGACTTTTATCGATGTATTAGTGCACATGTTTTAAACTACAAAGTTAAGTAGTTCTTGGGATATATTCATCCTAACTACGGGACCTTTCATCGTGCGTGGTCCGACTCGCACTTGGCCGGGTTTTTTTTTTTTCGATTACGGAGTGTGCTGTGCAAGTGGTATTCGATTGAGTTACCACTTACAATCAATCTTCTCCTCTAGTATAAGCCACGAACTGCACGAATAGTTCATAATCAGCCTATTTCCCGAAGGATTGTGCCGAGGTATACTCATAGTACACCCTTTAAATCCCATGTAATGGGCACAATTCCAGACTACTGCGGAGTTCCAGAAAGAAAAACCCAAAATATTTTGTTCGACCTGGAAATCGAACTCAAGACCTCATGCTCAGTCGACCAACGTGGTTTTACGGGTTAACGAAAACCTCCCTTTTATATTAAGGCGGAGGTTCCCGAAAACGGTCAAAAAGTTGGTTTTTTAAAGCAGGTGTATCTCTTAAACCGTAAATACTTTTGACCAAAGAAAAAATTATGATATTTTCAAGTCTTACTTTAATACAGTGATGGAACTGAAATCATAAATAAATATACATTAATGCATCAAAATAATGTTCAAATACACCTCTTAATTTTCTTTAAAAGCAGTTTATCCCTTCAATAACAATTTTAATTACTCGTACAATTAAAAATATACCATTAAATGTCTAATGCCAAACTGCATTCAATGATGGATTATTTATTATTAAATAGTTTTTGTAAATAGATAATTGCTTCATATTTGCAATAAATTACCACCGTTGTGTCATCGCGCTTCTCTTTCTTTTCTATGCAGTCCGACAGTGACCGCGCTTTAGGTCATGTAGTCGCCTTAAGAGTCGTCATACAACAACAGGGATACACAGAAACGTAAAAAAATATTGACGTAAGCTGTCAACATCACGCTACGAATCTTAGAAGCCGAGTAAAGGGCAGGCGATGCGATGCGACGGGGAGGGGGAGAAAAAAAAAGAGGAGCAACAATTTTACGCATACGAAGTCGCGGGCAGAAGCTAGTCCGTAACTACATAGTTAAATATGAATGAACCTTTGATTTTATAAAAGCTGTGTGCTCTAACTAAAATGAAGCAGACTGCAATTTATATTACACAGTATTCAATTAGCAAAACGAATTAGTGATGCGAAAAATATTAATTCGAAGTGATCCCAGCCCTAAGCTAGTGACGTGACAAATTTAATTACAAATCGATTAGCCTATCTAGTGATGGGAAATCAATATTTTTTTATTGCTTTTACACGATGAAAAGTGATAAATTCGATTGGAATTTGAATAAGTGCTGTGCCCAAATTGATTGCGTTGATATACGTGCCCGGTGGAATTACTGAGGGCGTGTGACAAACATTATACATTCATACGTCATAGTCGATAGCCTAACCTAGCGGTTCGGATTACACAATTCCGTTTATTAGTGTTGGGATTGATGTCGATAAAAAAAAATATTTTGTATAATTGATGGGTTCTTGTTGAATTCAATAATTAATGTTTTTTTTTAATTTTCGTGGTCTGTTGTGGGTAGTTTAAAGCAGTTTATGTAATGAATTAATTAAATATATCTATGATATGTATAGTTAGTATTTTAGAGTCTGTAGTGTAGTCTGGAAAAATATAGCAAAAGTTTTAAATAACAATCAATATTTTTAGATATTCCTTGTTATCATTATTTTCTTGAATCATTATTATTTTTTTTTATTTGGGGTCGGCGCAAAATGTTTTTTCTTCTATATTTCTCTATTAGTCGTCATCTTGGCAGTCACTCCCTTTATATAATTTTTCACACATTGCTTGGTGGTCCTCGTGTACTATTATTAAATTATTCTCGTCTTATATCAGCAATGGAGGTAAATATGGTTAATTCATGCTATGGTGTAAGTGTTTGGAAGATTGACTTACTGATAAGAAGGCTCCTCTAAAAATTCAGCCCTTTTGCGACTGGCAAATTATTTATTTATCAGTTTTATCCGATGGTCCCGGCGTTTCTACATTTGCCAAAGATGTAAACAACAATGGCCGCTCGAAATTGAATAGAATCGATATACAAGAACATTTATTTTAAGCAATGTTTGTTTTCGTCTAAATCTCCAAGCTGACGGCCATATTTGTTTACATCTTTGGCAAATTTAGAAACGCTGGACCTTATGTTATCCCATTACAGGGCAAAGGCCTCCCTTTCTTGTTTCCACTCCTCTCTGACTTGAGCTAATGTGGACCTATCTTGTCTGTAGGCGTCAAGCTCATCCCGCCTTCTTCTGGGTCTGCCTCGATGTCGCCGGACATTTTCTGGGACCCACATGGTGGTTTTGGCCCATGACTCGTTCGACATGCGGCAAAGAAATAAAATATTTATTTTCAAAATAATTGTAAAAAAAAATGTCTTTCGGCTCCCACGACTTGCATTACTGACCTAACTGTACATACGTCATCTCCACATAAAACCTAAGTAATTTAATTAAATTTAACTTCGTATACAAATAATCTTTAATAAACAATACCGAATGAGTTTCGTAGAAACCTCACCCAAGTCAAATATACGTTTGTAAAGTAATTAAATGAGAAACTTTGTTATTTTTCCAGTTCCAGACAAAGTGTGTCAAAATATTGAAAATTTCTCGTCGAAGTTAGCGAATTATTATTTTGTTTGACTCGAAGCAAATATGGAAGTTTAAATATAGGAATGTTTATCTTTATACAACATATTTGAGGGTGTTTCTGTTTTGTTAAGGAAAGGTATTTATCTTTTGGGCTTTAATTTGTTGAAAATAAGTAATAGAAAATGGCTGTATGTTTCACAAGTAGGAGTTGATCTTTTTGGTCAAAATTATAGCGAAATAAGTACTTACTATGACTGGTTTTATTTAATAATAGCTTCTGCCTACGACTTGAAGTTTCTTATTCCCACAACCCACCCCATCGCATCGCATCGCATACCCGCGCTATTACTTCGTTTTTGCTTACCGTTCTTTCTGGTTTATTTTCTTTTTGCTCGACTCCTAAGGGTTCTAGCGTGATGATAAATAGCGTATAGCCTTTCTCAAGAATAGGGCTATGAAATGCAAAAATAATTTTTCTAATCCGACTGGTAGTTCAGTGATTAGCGCGTTCAAACAAACAAACTCCTCGGCTTTATTATTAGTATAGATTTTTTTACCCAAACTGAATTAACTGTCTTTAAAGTCACAACTCTACCATATTTTCCATTTCACTAATCAACATCAAATTAAAAACTTTCTACCGCCTTCATTATTTATTCAACCCTTAAAAACCTGTCTGATTAGAACGTGACGTCAAATATCAATCAGTCACCGCACTATCGCACCATCTCAATTTATCGATAAGAGCACAACACTACGCTGTCCATTATAATAGGCGTTTTGTTTACAATGCCAACTGAAGGGGAATCCGAACCCCAACTCAATAATACAATGACTTAAATCACACCGCAACACACACACAAAATGTACTATAATATCATCAAAACAAAGCTGAATTTCCTTTGAAACAGCAAGGAATAAACTTGGAGTGATGTCAAATGCAAATGGGAATAAGTGACACTGTGTATCAATGTAAAAGGAACTGTATTACAAGAATGTTAGAGTTGTTCTTGGAATGTAGTTTGCGGTGTAGATAAATGGGTTATGTCGTGGCGTTGTCGGCAGAAGAAATCGATAACACAAAATTGCGTTTCCGTCACCTATTCCCTGTAGTAAGTTGTGTTTTTTAGTATGCTACGATGTTTTGTAGCGACATATTGCTCTTATTCCACATTAGGGCAATATGTTTTATATACAGGGTGTCCCGTAAATCGACGTCAAGCTGGAATCGGGTAATAGCCCAAGTCATAATAGTTATCAGAAAAATATTAATAAAAATCTATGTTATGTGTTTTTTAAATTATTGGCATTTAAATGTCACTTTTTGCCCAACCAAATATCAAAATGAATACATTGCCAAACTTTGACTGACTGTACTGAAAATAAACTGTACTATGCGAGTTTAGCAAGTAACATTAAAAGTTGGCGCATTTAATAAGCAATCCAAGTTTAATTTTTTTTATTCCATATTTTTTTTTAATAATTTTCTGGTAACTATTGTGACTCTTGGGGGAGGAAGCAGTGGACGTCATTCGGCTGAAATGATGATGATTATGACTTTGCCTATTACCCGATTCCGGCTTGACGTCGACTTACGAGACAACCTGTATATGAGAAGGTTCAACTTATGATCGTTCATACAGCTGTAATTTTCTCTTTTCTTTGTTCCTCGAAATGTCAAAAGTCAAAAGCCTAATACTTAATTGGATTTTAAACGGATTAAGACTTTAATTCGAGAATAATTAGTTTCAGTCCGAAGTAACTTTTAGTTTTGAAGAGAGGAGGCCTGTGTCCCAGAATTGGGAACATTATAGGCTAATTATTGTCCTAAGTTTTAACGCTAGAAATGAACAAGAAAACCAAAGCTGGTGTTTCACTCAAAATTCATTTTCGTATCGAAGCTGAAATTCAGTTTTGTTTTCAGTTGAGCAATCTTTCAGAAACCGGGGGTCAGTCACTCGTTTCAGATCCGACTAAACTACTAAAGTGTAGTCTTTCTGTACAGTTCACTGCTCACCTCACTCAAGTAAGCGCACAATTCGAAAGGAAACTCATTTGTTTTAAAAATAAATCATCACGGATTTTTCGATACTGTTCGATCTTCAAATGATATTGGAGAACAACACTGAATGATTTTAATTCTGTAAGTAGGTTTGACAAACACTTTTACACGTCAGTCATATTTTTAAAACTAGATGAGGTCGGCGTTTCCTATCAGACTACTCTGAGAAGAAAGGCCGAAACAAACTCAGAGATCACAGTCTCTTTTAAAGTCCAGTAATAATCTTGGTCAGATCGTGTAATGACCATGTAGATCACACTATCACACTAAAAAACTTCTTCATGCTGAAACGGCTGGACCAATTTTGATAAAATTTTGTATGGAGGTAGCTGACACCCTGGATTAACATATAGGCTACTTTTTATCCCGATATTCCCACGGGCTCGACATTTACGCGGGTGAAACCGTGGGGCGCAACTACTACACTATAATATTAGTATTACACTTTGAGTCATACAAACCGGCCCATAATCTCTACCGTAAAGAAAGCAGCTGCCATTTTGATGTAGTTAAACAGCTGTTGCACATTTTGCAAGGTAATATGTCCACTGACCGTCTGCCGGTAGTCTGAACAATACATGTTGCACATTTTGCAAGGTAATATGTCCACTGACCGTCTGCCGGTAGTCTGAACAATACACTCCGAAACAATGGGGTCATTAACCGCGCCCGCCACGTTGTTTTTTTTTTTTTGTAAAAATTAAACCAACTCTTTTATTCTGTGGGTCGAATCGTAGAGCAGTGAAAGGGGTAGAGGGTTTTTGTTTTTTGTTGCTGTGACTGTGAAATGCGAAGCTCTAGAAAGGGCTTCGCATTTTTTGTAGCTGGTGGTCAAAGAAATTCCTAAGTTAGAAGCATTTTCAGCAAGGCAGGCACATTTCATGACCACTGCTCTCAAAACGGTGAACGAAAACATCGTGAGGAAACCGGCATGTCCTAGAACCAAAAGGAAGAGGCCTGTGTCCCAGCAGTGGGAACATTATAGGCTGATTATACTTATGCTATACTACATGGACACTTATAAAACGTCAGTAGCTAAGTGCACGTTTGCAAACATTTTGAATTTAGAGGCTTTACTCATTAAATAAGTCACAATGACACGTCACCCCACATTCTTGTTTTTTTGTTAAATGGGTTCACTCTTAACCTCGATCACGCTCTCACGCTCGATCGATGATGGAAATCGATGGATGAGGTAGACCTCATCCATCGATTTCCATCAGATCGAGCGATCATCATAGATGATGGAACGAGTGTGCTCAGAAGATGCCGAAGGCACTGGAACTCCCACACATCGACGAAACGCAGCAGGCTGCTTGACGTCGGACTCGGGTGGGAGGGTGCTCGCAAACCAGGCGGGCGTAAGCCCTACCACCGCAAGGGAAGAATTGGCCAGTCAAATAAGGTGTTGGGTGTGACTGTCCAGGATGCGCCGAGCGCTCGGTTCAGTTGAGTAACTGGGAACAAACTGCGCTACACGAGGAGGCTTCTTCATGCATCCTACATAGTCTTGCTTGAAAATCTGGTCCCTTAATCTCCGGGGCATGTTGAATCAGCTAGACTATTTTCCTAGTTCTGTAGCTCAATTGTTGTATCGCAGACAAATCTCTTTTAATCTTCATGGTCGCGTTATCAAGGCAAGTAATTAGGTTACGATCTTGACTTGAAATCAGTTATACAATGTTGTTGATATAGTGGCTACAAATAGGAATAGATAAGAGTTCATCATGTGTGTATCATCTATTCATTGATAGTTAGAGGTTTATTTATTTATATATACTTTATTGTACACCACAAAAATACATAACAAAAAGAATTATCGATCACTAAAAATATACAATGGGCGGCCTTATCGCTTGGGGTTATTAAGTACAAAGCACTATCGACTGATTGATAAAGCTTAATATTATTGAATGCCCCTTGGCTTAGCTGTCGCAATACATAGTATTTGTAGGTTTTCTATAGTAGCAATTAATAGTCCTCTAGACCGATTTTCGGCCACGGCGGCCAATCTCAGCGAAGACTAGCCATCGTCGAGATATTATAGTGGACAAGTGTGTGAGCAGACACAGTTGCACTCTCTCTCCCCTCACTCTCGTAGTCCCCAGGTCACTCTCAGGGTCCCATCGGACTATTGCTCGCCAGCTCGTCTCCTGCTAACTACTAAGTAGTAAGAACAGGAGACGAACCTATCACATAACTGGTAAAAAGGTTCATCTTATCTGTATTCCCAAAAGTTTGCCTATCTTTTGGGAATACAGATGTGATGTGTCTCTTTATAATAATAATAAAACGTTTATTTCAGATACAATTCATAAAGTATAATAGTAATAAGTTGTCAGCGTACAAATATAAAAATTACCAAAATAAAATAATTCAATAAATAGCAGATACAATAGAAATGAAGATAAATAATAATTATATTGATTAAATCAAAGAGTCAATGTCAATATTATATATTATCATGTTAATCAATCAATTATTATTATTATTATTTATACTGATTATCATACATAATCACATACATACATAATCAGCCTATAATGTTCCCACTGCTGGGACACAGGCCTCCTCTCAGTGAGAGGGAGTGGGCCGTAATCCACCATACGGGCCCAGTGCGGGTTGGCAGATGTCACATGTCTTCGAATTTTTGGTTCTAGGACATGCCGGTTTCCTCACGATGTTTTCCTTCACCGTTTTGAGAGCAGTGGTGGATGAAATAATTTACACAATGTAAAGCGCCTGTCTGGATTCGAACCTACGACCTACAACTCGTAAGTCGCGGCCGTTACCACTTGGCCACCACTGCTCATCAACTGATCATCATAACGCCACCATTTATTTTAGAATTATATCGCTCGTTTTTTGTAGTTTCCAACTCTCCTCAGTTTGACGTATGTTTTGGCTGTTTCCATTGGTGGTAGTTACCAGTTTCCATATTGTAGAACTATAGACAATCCGCCTGTTTGCCAACCTATCACATAAAACCTCAAACAACAACATTTTAATGGAAACGCAGCCTCTGTGCCTCACTACTCTGTGCGGTAGTTAAATCGAGTTTGAAATTGGCGCGGCCGTCCTAACCCAACTTTGTATTGAAACAAGCTTTTTACGTTCCATCTACATATATACGAACAAACTAACATGTATGTTTGGTTCGCGGTTTTGCGGTGCGTTGTAATACTTTTTAACCGACGAAAAAACGGAGGTTATTCGTGTTCTTTTATTTTTCAACTAGTTTTTTTGCACTCTTGTGTCTTTGAATTGCTTCTGAACTAGAGATCTTTGAAACCAACCTGTCTGACTACCAGTCTTACCAATCTTATCATCGAGTTACCAAGTAACTGGGTTGTGGAGGTCAGATAGGTAGTCGCTCCATGTAAAATACTGGTACTCAACTGCATCCCGTTAGACTGGAAGAAGTGTCTTGGGAGCAAGGTATTTACAAAAAAAAAATGTTATTACCCTATTGAAATTAAATAAAAATGTCTATTTAGATTGATTAAAGGGAGACTACATGACCTGAAGCGCGGTCACTGTCGGACTGCATATAAAAGAAAGAGAAGCGCGATGACAGAACGCTGGTAATTTATTGCAAAAAATGAAGCAATTATCAGATATTACAAAAAATCTATTATTTGGATTAAAAAATTAAAACACTAGTGCTTATGTTGCTTGTAGAATAATCTGAAAAAAAATCAGAATGATTGTACTCGTATGCATGTTAGTGTGTTTTTTATTGTAAAAAGAAAGTTTTTAGAGGTATCTTCATGATTTTTTTCTATCGTATGAAATTAGTTGTATTATGTTTTCAACACACTATCTACCTAGCATATATCCTGAAGAATATCATATATTTTTCTGATTTTGTTTACTGTAGTCGATCATATACTTTTATTGCTTCTAAAACTTGCGTTTTTTTGGTTTAGGTCCTATAATCCCCGTAAATTTTCACTTTCCTGCTTATTTTTTTATTAACTTTCTAAATTTTTTTTTTAGGTCGTACTTTACACTTTTTTTTTGACCTTTATTTTTTTTTATCTGATGTATGTATCTGGTGTATTGTGTGTCTATTGGTCTGTGCTAAATAAATATATTTATTTCTTTCTTAAATATGATGTTTTCGTATTTCCTGTAGATCGACGAAGTACTCTCTGCTTTTGCATTAATAAAGATTGTTCGCGATTTTTGCTAATGCTGCATCCTGACATTAAAATATGATAAAATTGCGCGGTTGGCTACAAGTACCTGTACGAGTAAGCTGAATTATTTTCTCGCAGTCGACCAAACTATTGTTTCAACAACTTTCACTCTACAACCCAAATTCCTCGACGTTCCCCAACCTCACAATAAAAGTTCAGCTAATCGACTTCCTTTGTAAACTAAACCACATTTTTCTAAATTAATTTCCAACGTTCGCGTTAATTACAATTTAATTGATCACGCGACTGTGCGCAGATTGTGGGGAATCAGTTATTATGCTGTAAACTATTAACTATTCGCTTTAGCTTGTAAGCTAATTATTCATAAAGTTAATTATAACTTGAATTATTCAGGCATATCGTTTTCAGCTCAGGAAGTTCTGTTGGAGAAGATTTACCTATGATACCACTAAGGTAGACTGTTCATTTTATGGTTATTAATATGAATCATGCGGTCGTGGCGTAGGTTCGTTCATACTCGGGCGCTTTACCGTGTGTAAATTATTTAATCACCATTGCTCTCAAAACTGTGAAGGAAAACGCTAGGGTACCCCGACTTTGGGGTACCCTAGCGTTGGGTTAGGTTGGATTGGAACGCCGTGCCCTCATCTCAGAAGTAGGCAGTGACCTGTCGCTGCCGGCCGTGGTCGAGTCGATGGTCGGCAGCGAAGAGTCCTGGGACGCGGTGGTTTCCTTCTGCGAAACAGTCGTCTCGCAGGAGGCTGCGGAAAGGGAGAGGGAGATCTCGTCCACTTGCACGCGGTCCGCAGCAGGCGCACCGGGCGTCGGCGGAGAGTGGACAACGCCCTCTTCCAGCCCACTAAAAGGGTCTAGACCTAAAACCTAATTGGCGGCTGCGAAAAATTTTCGTCATTTTGAAATTTTCGCAGCAGCCACCTTGGATTTTCATTTTGAACTTCGTTCCTCCCTCGACCCCACACGTTTTTTTTTATTTGTTTCTTCTATGACATGCCAGGTTTCCTCACGATGTTTTTCTTCACCGTTATTCAGAGCAGTATTGAAGAAAAAATCCTCACAGAATGCCTGTCTGTTGTTAGACGGGCCACGATTTCCTAATATCTCCTGAAATCGCTTGAGTCATTATGTAATAACAAAAAAAGAGCACTGCTGGCCCAGTGGTAAGGGTCGCGAATTGACGTGTAGGTAGTTAGTTCGAAGGTCGAACCCAGACGGGCGCTAAACTACTACTTTGTGTTAAATAATTCCCGTAACAAAATTCGCTTCCCAATCCACGTGTACCCGACATCTGAACAAAGGAACACATGAAACCTATGAAACACAGTGTGAAAACAATCAAAAGTTGCGTCCCCGCGGCCGGTGAACAACTACCTTCATTATACAACAACACATGGATTATTTATTGACCATGCGTTGCCATGGCGATGGGAATTAATATAAAATATTGTATAATTAGTTAAACTCACGTGGCTGTTCTGTAAGCTTTTATTTTAGCTCCACTTCATCATCATTTCAGCCGAAAAGCCGAATCTTTTGGAAGAAAGTCAATTTTGGACAACTCCTTCTTGGTCTGTTAAGTTTATTTATTTATCACATCACAATACATGTTTCCTTTGCCATTACAGGTAATAATAAATCTAATGCGACAAAGTAACTTAAAATACACTAATTATACCTTACAGTGGCGAAGGGTGAATTTATGACAGAGGTAGGCCGGAGCAAAAAAAAACGCTAAAAGAAAATTTCAATGATGAATTGACTATAGTGGTTATGTTCTGAATTTTCGAAGGGAAGCCGGTGGGAATCGAGTTGTATGGTACCTTCGCCACTGATACCTTACATGCTACACAGTACGTGGCCCCTGTGAACTCACCCAGTGTACAGGTGAATATGTCTGGCATCCGCCACCGAAGTTCTGACTTCGTCCGCGTCAAATTTCTTGTTCCCCTGACCCATCCCGTCGCATTGCATCGTCTGCCTGCGCTATGACTTTGTTTTCGCTTAGCGTTCTATCTGATTTTTTTTTAAGTGAAACTTCTTTACGCACGCTTGACTTGGGGAGTAAGCTGGCGAACGCGTGACGTAAGCGTTACGAAAAGTGTGATCGGGCGAGGCGAACGGGAGTTGAGTGGGGGATATAAGCAAGAGACAGCAGTGCGCGCGCACATTTTCTTTCTCTTTTCCTCTCATAGCCAAATACGCAATATTGAAGTTTCACTTCAGTCGTGTGGTCATAAGCACACTCGTTTTTTTATTCTTTTTGCTCGGCTCTCACACACACAGCGTTATGTTAGCCTTCCTCAAGAATTGTGCTATCAAATGCAAAAAGAGTCTCAAATCTGACTGGTAGTTCCATTAAATTACTCCTACATACGAACAAAAAACTTTTATCTCTTTATAAAACATAACATACATACATAATCAGCCTATAATGTTCCCACTGCTGGGACTCCGGCCTCCTCTCTATGAGAGGGAGTGGGCCGTAAACCACCACGCAGGCCCAGTGCGGGTTGGTAGATGTCGCATGTCTTCGAATTTTTGGTTCTAGGACATGCCGGTTTCCTCACGATGTTTTCCTTAACAGTTTTGAGAGCAGTGGTGATGAAATAATTTACACAAAGTAAAGCTGTCTGGGTTCGAACCTACGACCTACATCTCGTAAGTCGCGGCCTTTACCACTAGGCCACCACTGTTCTCCGCTTTATAATATTTGCATAGATTATTTTATCCTGTCTCTAAAAACCTCTTTACAATTAATGTGGGTAATAAGACAAAAGTCACACCCACTTACAATGTATCTACCCTCAATTATACTAAAGATTATTTTGTTTCTTCTTCCCCAGGTAAGCATAAACAAGTACGCCAGTTTTTACCAGAGCTCCTGTCTACCTGCACCCACTCGAAAGTAATCGGCTTATTTTACGGGTAATGAGTTTTTTTTTAATTATAAAATAGGTTTTTTTTTGTGAGGCTTTCGCAGTTGCTAGCGGTAAAATGTTATATTTAATTAATCTTCTTATTAACATAACATCACGTCTGTATTCCTTGATAAGGTAAGCAAAGGTGTATGTTTGTGTACAGACGCCAGCACATCAACCTACTACAATCTGTCAAATTTCTTTAATAGATTTTCAACTTTATCGCTAAAGTATAAGGTTCAAAGTTGATTGGGAAAATTTGTCAGTTTCGGGTAGGTTGATGTGCCTGGCGTCTGTACCTACAAAAGAAATAGATTTAGTCTGGCTAACATTAACTGTCTCCAGCAAATATAATTACAGTAGAAATGATTTGGTACAGCGGCTGTCAACGTTTTGGGCCTTTTCTAATTATTTATTACAAGCTGCGCCCCGCAGCTTCACCCGCATAAGTCTCGATCCTATATATTAATCCAGGGTGTCAGCTACCTCCATACAAAATTTTATCAAAGTTGGTCCAGCCGTTTGAGCGTGAAGAAGTAACAAACATATAAACACACACACACACACTCACAAACTTTCGCCTGTATATTATTAGTGTGATTTATATAGATAAGTATTTGTTTCTTGTATATATGTAAATGGTACACCACAGATTACCTGCAGTATTGTCTCTCATTTCTCTTTAAATCCATCCAAAGGTTATCTTTAAAATATCACTTTTAGCGATAAGTAAGTCTACCCATTCAAATTTCAAATCACAATTTGTACAAGAATAGAATAGACGGTTACCCCAAAACTAGGCATTTGCCTGAATTTTATGAGTCTGAAATTTTTCATTTTCTCGTCACTCCTCGTAAAATTCCTACACTCATATGATATATATGTATCTGTAATATTCTAACCTTGTATAGGTACTTCTTTCGGTCCCTCATCGAGGAATGTAACGGTGATGTTATGTTTATCTGTAGGTACTGAACCTTTCGGTAATTAATTGAACATGTTTTGCTCCAATAGCGGTCAACAAGTCAAAGTTTGAGAATCTCTGCCGCTCGGGTGGTGGCAGGCAGGGCACGTGGATGAAATTTGGGAACAAAAGAGTAGGGGGGGGAGGGAGGGGGTGTAAATTATGAATTTGTGAATAATTCACACGGACCATCAAAATACTAATGTTAAAAGATGGCCGGAAAAGCCGAGGACACACGGGTCGACTGTTGTCTAAGTATTTGTATTTTTTATCATTTTTTTTGTATTGTATCGGTACTGAAAGCCTTGATAAATTTTTTAACTTATAAGTTATAACCATGCTAATTTTGCCCGCGACTTCGTCTGCGATCCAGGATGAAAAATACCCTATGTCCTTTCCCAGGTCTTGGTCTATCTGTGTGCCAATTTTAATTCAAATCCATGAAGCCGTTTTCGCGTGATTGAGTAACAAACAAATTCACTTTACCCAGTTACCCAGTAGTTACGGGTAACGGCAGTGATTGACGTGACGTGACGTGGTGGCCCAGAGGCCACCACTGCTCCATAGCTCTAATTGATTGACTCCATCTAACTGATTAATAAACTACACTAATACAGCGATTTATAAAATCAAAATCTTTCAGCTTACTCACAAAAATATATTGCCCATCATTATGACGTAAGCACACAAAAGTCATTCCGAAGCCAAGGGTAAAATATATCGTAAAGACGTGTAATGAAATAACTACATTGTACCCCGAAAAAAGGCATACAACAATCAATCATACATTTGTGGCGAACACTGGACCTTTTATTGTGGCACCGAGTGTACAACAATAGTTTAAAAGTGGCTTTATGTGTAATGTCAAAAGGGCAATTCAAGAAATTGGGAAAGTCACTTTCATCTTGACGTGATACGGTGATATTTGGGAATGTTTTTGGAACGAAGTTCTTTAACTGAGCTTGCGGTAGGAGTAAACTTGGAGAAATCATCAAGTGACGACTTGTTATTACGTATAATAGAGGAAATCAGAGAGAGATAGTATTCATGGTTTTCGAGGGTGCTGATTGCTGAAACCTATAGTGAGGTCAAAATGAAAATCCAAGATGGCGGCTGCAAAATTTTTCTTTTTTTTTGTCATGGGTATCGTTTTCATGGTTTTCGAGGGTGCTGAAGCTGATAATGAGGTCAAAATAAAAATCCAAGATACAAAACATTTCAAAATTTCCGTCATGGGTGTCGTTTTTATGGCTTTCGAGGACTCTGAAGCCGATTCACCGATTGAGCCGATTTCACAGCCGCCATCTTGGATTTTCATTTTGAACTTCGTTCCTGTCGATGGTCCCCCAACCCCACCCGTTTTTTTTTTATTGAAGAAAATACTATGAAGCTACTTACTACATTGGTCAAGTAAACTCAAGTAGTGTTGATATTACCTACCTTGCTTACAAAATGGTTGAGCAGTATCATCACGTAGATCAGTATCATCCATACTGATCTACGCGTCATGTTCGAGAACGCCCGCCGTCGGTTGAGACTGGTAATCTCTTAACTGCCAGGGCTTATTTTTATTCATATATCTTAAATTGTTTCTTCATTTTATTTTTTTACATTGTTCTCACTGGAAGCAACAAGAATAATGTACCCAGGATCTTGTAATATCTTGATTTAAAAGAGTGTTCTTGGAGTTTCTTGCCCGTTCTTCTTCATAGAGATCTACGTTTTGGAATGGGCGACAACTTTGTAACTAACTGACCGACTCTGACAATTAAAAATGTCTGTAAATTATTTAATTGAAATAAATGCTTTGAGTTTGATTTTCCTAGCTCTAAATTTTATATCGCTTCGAAATGCGAACTCGTGGTATCGTTCGTTCGTTCGTGGTATCTCGTCGTGAATCCGCAATGATTTACTTTCTTTTAATACAAATGAGTTCCGCAAACAAGGGTCAGGGTCCCCGGTTCGATTACCGTGCGATGTTCTTACTATTTTAAGTGCTGTAACTAAAGAACTTCAGAAGTTCCGAGATGATGTATGTGATTTTATTGTCAGGTTTTTTATATATGCCATCCCAGAGGAAAAATGCTTTTCTGAAGAATACTTCGAAATTCGAACGAATGTCTCGTTGTGAATCCGCGATAATTTACTTTAAAAACAAATGAGTCGCTTTCGAATTGTGTGCACTCACTTGAGTGAGGTGAGCAGTGAACTTTACAGAGTAGCACTACAAGATTGCGGACTCTCGTTTGAATATCTAACCTGATGGTCAAATTACTGATATCTCTGAATTGAAAATTGTATTATTTGTCAAAGAAAGTAACTGAAAATAGTGGATTTTTTGGTCTTTCATTTTCTTACACACACAATAAATATAGGACAAGTAATAATATAAATTGTTAATCGCGTAGTGGTCGATGTCGTATCATTAATCACAGGAGCAAGGGGGTGGGTAGAGAGCTGGGGTCCAATAATTTGATGCGGCGACATATTGTCGCTGGACACGGCTACGGTTTTGGGGTACCGCAAGGACTAAAGGAAAACGGTTGGTTCAGATTAAGTTTCATAATGGCATTTTAATTTTAAAAAAATAATTAAATAGGTAATTATATAGTAATAGGTAGGCTTTATTTACGAACATTAGCATTCATCCAGAGGTTGAAGACAACCTCTGGATGGATGGTTATGTTAGCGATCTTTTAAAGATAAAAAGATCGCTTTTAGCGATAATACCGCCCATTGTGTCACCCCTTGTAAAATTTCTGCATGTATATCTGTAATATTTATGGTGTAGAGTATTCTATCTTCTATCTGTAGAATCACAAATAATAAAACGAAGATCCGGAAATATCCTAGTGATGACCAAAATAATCATTTGATTCGTTTGGTCAGCACTA
Source organism: Hydraecia micacea (assembly GCA_914767645.1). Lineage (NCBI taxonomy): Eukaryota > Metazoa > Arthropoda > Insecta > Lepidoptera > Noctuidae > Hydraecia > Hydraecia micacea. The sequence goes on from OU611804.1 coordinate 5,196,497, forward strand.
GGATATTTGTAGTCTGAAAGAATGCAAGAAGGCATCTAGAAATATTCACAAAACAATAAAGAAGTCGTTTCAGATACCTACCTATTACATTAATTTAAAAAAATAGCTTATTGTATGAATAGGCAATTAACAGCACAGTCTGGCAATTCTCACAATACCATAAAATTATATAAGATAATGTGAAGATAAAGAACCCACTCCAAATAAAACCAACAGGCATCCCAGCATCCTGATCTATAAACATAGAGGCATCCCTGTTTACGTTGATGCGTGAGACATGCCATTACGTCCCGGTATCCCCAAGGACACACTGAGGTACGGAACCCTCCCGTAAGAAAAATTACTACCTTTTTAAATAGTCGGGAAACACGACACGTTCTTTATGAGGGAGTCCTAAAAATTTAAGTGTTTTTCTTTATTTCTTTTATTTGAGTATTTCTTCATTGTGTACTAGCGACCTGCCCCTGCTTCGCACGGTTTTACGACTTGGCAAAATATCGAGATTTTTTTTATTATATGTATGTTTATGGGGACCACATGACCTAAAGCGCGGTCACTGTCGGACTGCATAGAAAAGAAAGAGAAGCGCGATGACACAACGCTGGTAGGTTATTACAAAATATGAAGCAATTATATAACTATTTACAAAAAAACTATTGTTAGGACTAAAAAATTAAAACACTAGTGCTTTAGTATGTTGCTTGTAGAATAATCTGACAAAAAATCAGAATGATTGTAGGTATGGTTTTTATTGTGAAAATATTTTTTTTAGAGGAATCTTCATGATTTTTATCTATCGTATCAAATTAGTTGTATTGATAAATGATAAATGATTTTATTTCTGTAAGTAGGTTTGCACAAACACTTTTACATGTCAATCATATTTTAAAAACTAGATGAGGTCGGCGTTTCCTATCTGACTACTCGAAGAAAGCCCGAAACAAACTCAGAGGTCACAGTCTCTTTTGAAGTCCAGACATAATCTTGGTCAGGTTATATGAAGACCATGTAGATCGAAGTCCGAAATGGTCAATTATGCTTCAACACACTATCTATCACATATTTTTCTGATTTTGTTTACTGTAAATTAAAGTCATTATAAAACTTGCGTTTAGGTCCTGTAATCCCCTCAATATTAATGTAGGTACTATACACGTAAAGCTTCCGGGATTCATTAATGGTGGAAACCGCATCAAAATCATTGTGTAGTTTAAAAGAACAAAACCCTATTGAATGACTATTTCATTGAAATATTTATTATTTATTTAATACTTCAAGCACAAAAATGTACAGAGACGGACTTAATGCCATAGGCATTTTCTACCAGTCAGCCTTTGGGTGATGCAGAGACATATTTATAATTGGCGGGTACCACAAACAGTGGTAGGTGCAATCATGAAAATTGAGGAATAAATATTTTAAATATAAAGATACGCATAAAAAAATATCCCGATATAACCGAAGTGCGGCTACACCTAGGTTTAGCCGGCCGAAGTGCGGCTACACCTAGGTATAGCCGGGTACAACTAGGTGCAGCCGGCCACATGCGGTTCGTGTGTACTTCTGGTGACATCGGTTGCATGGTTGCGGTCGATCGATAGGCGACGTAGGATGCAAGAGCGAGCGAAGGGCACCCCGAGGTTAGGTTTGGTTAGGTTACTTTAAACCCTTTACACAGAAATAATAGCCCCGCGAAGCGGGGCTTCGTCGACGTAGGGTGCACCTAGTTGTACCCGGCTAAACCTAGGTGTAGCCGCACTTCGGTTATTAGCCGTAACATATATATAAGTGTAATTGTTTTATTGTAGAATCATAATAGTTACTTTATTAGCGTTACGCACCCTTCATATTCATACCACCAATTTGATCATTAAATCGCTCAGCGCACAGGTAAACGCCAGCGTTCATTTTACATGACGGGACCAATAATAGGGTTATATGAACTAAGAGGATTGTATTGATGGTTATAATTCTGTAAATACATACTTGTTACGCTCACGAATTATATTTGGTTCATCACACACCTGACACTGAACTGCAAATTGCAAAAAACGTAAGAACATTTGAATTTCGCGGGCTACCCTTGCGCTTCTCCCTTAATTTATTAGATTACTTGTCGTCAGTGACTTGCGTAGAAAAATACACCCCCGTTTAGACTCATTACCCCTGATCCATGAAGGCAGGACAGCAGGTTCCTCCCGTGTAGCACTACTCTGTAAAGTTCACTGCTCACCTCACTCAAGTGAGCGCACACAATTCGAAAGCGAACTCATTTGTTTTTAAATTAAATCATCGCGTCACAACGAGACACCGTTCGAATTTCGAAGTTTGCTTCGGTAAAGGATTTTGTCTCTGGTAACCCGGAGATATGGGCGTCATTCACTGGATGCCTGAGCCTGAGGTAGGACATCGCCGTCGAGGTAGACCACGGCGAAGATGGCATGATGATCTGATGTTTGCAGGGCCAACATGGCCAGAGATCGCACAAGACTGGGAGCTTTGGAAGGGAAAATAGGAGGCTTTTGCCCAGCAGTGGGACACAAAATAGGCTAAAAAAAAAACAACAATAAAATCACATACATCATCCTAGTACTTATCAAGTTCTTTAGTTACAGCACTTACAATTGAGAGTACATCGCACGGTAATCGAACCGGGGGACCCTTGCCGTCGAAAATTACATAGAAGCCAAACAGCTCAATCAATTATCCGGCTAACTATTGTGACTGAGCGTTTTTGACCCCTTTCCACTAGGTATTAGAAAACGTTGTTATTTTATTTGGTGGACGCACTCGGTTGTAGAAACGCCGCGTTTTGGAAGCGGTTTTTCTTTAGCTGGTTTTAACTGCTGGGAAAGAATAGACGGTTACTTCCCGTTTCGTCACTTTCCCGATTCACCACTTTCTGTAATATTTCTTCCTTTCCTTTCCATATTTGTGTTTTGTTATAGGTGACCAGGGGATAATTTCGGAAAGATTAACTGCAGCTGTTTGATTGATTATATTTATTGCTCACAATGTAACAACCAACCCGTCCAAGTCAAGCTGTATAAATATATGTATATTTTTCGTGCTGGAATAGTAACTGACTAATCATCAATCAGCCACTGCGACAACCGTTAATTAATTTAAATTATCGCTTGTAGGTACTAAACATTTTAAACAGTCGTATCTTTCTTGTATTCCCGTTGTCCCCGTGATCCGTGTCCCCGGAATTTAGTAGTCGGGAGTTTTTGATTCGCTGAAACAGGTTACAGTTACAGTTCGCCTTGACAATCGGATTTTTTTTTCTAGGAATTATATACAGAATGAAATTGGCGTACAGATTTTTTTTTCAAAATTATCAAAACTGATAAGAAAATTGTAGTATAATTTTTAGTGCGCGCCCGATAATCAATCCATTCATCGCCGAGTTCACAACATGAAGCAAGTTGCCAACGCGTTGAACTAGCGGTATTTACCTAGTTTTGACCGTTCGACGTTCCTACGAAAAAAAGGGCGCGCGACGACGTTGCCAAATCGCTCGCCTACGGGCACATTGTGCATCCCTTTCTAAATTTATTTTGTAACACAATCAACTCAGCCTATTGCAGTCCACTGCTGGACATAGGCCTCTCTCAGACTGCGCCACAACACCCAGTCCTCCGCCTTCCGCATCCAGTCCATCCCAGCTACCTTCTTTAGGTCGTCCGTCCATCTATTTTATAAGATGAATTAGATATTTTCATTTGTCGCATCCCAACCCGCACTGGGCCCGCGTGGTGGATTACGGCCCATTCCCTCTCACAGAGAGGAGGCCTGTGTCCCAGCAGTGGGAACATTATAGGCTGATTATGTTATGTATGTATTTGTCGCATCTATTCAATTTCATCCTGTATAAACTGCGGCGTTTCCTAACTCCAGTGCGTTCCTGGGCGAGTTAGCGACACATGGCAACATTGTGACCGCTCGTCCCCACAGTTTACTCGTAGCTACTCGCAAGTCGCAAGTCATCTAATTGATTGAATATTTCTATGTTTGGCGGTTACAATGTTCAGATTTTGATGCTAGTCGTGAAATATTCGATAAGCTGCGGGGTAATCGCATAACACACTAACAGTAGGCATGGTTTTCATTTTGACAGTTCAACAACATTCGTTGCGTTATTTACCTTGTTGAGCAGACAAATTTTTCGAAAATATAAAGCAACTAGTTGCGCCCCCCGGATTCACCGCATAATCTTCGATCCCGTGGGAATATATGGGATAAAAATTATCCTATGTGTTAATCCTGGTTATAAACTATCTGTGTGCCAAATTTCATCCAAATCCGTTCAGCCGTTTGTGCGTGAAGAAGTAACAAACATACAAACACACTCACAAACTTTCGCCTTTATAATATTAGTGTGATTAAAATAATAAATATTAAATAACTTAAGTATTAAATTAAGGACGGATTAGTACGATGTATTAGCAATATCCTTCAAAATGATTGAGATTGTGATTAATAGTGTGTTACGCAATTAGGGTGCTGCACTTGATAATCTTTGGCTTTTAGCATCATGGTCGTGAATGTGGGCTCCGTTTGAGTTCGAAACTAGCAGGGCGTAGGTATGTACTTGAAATATGAGTAAAGATACATCCTCGGTAACATCAGCCGTCGGTTTTAAAATTGTCAAGTCTCACTTTTTACCATGTCATGGCTCACCTGCACGCGTAGCATGACCACCATAAAAACGGATTTTGAAAAATAGACAAGACACTTTATTTTATGTATTACAAGCAAGGCCCTGCGGTTTTACCCGCATAAGTGTCGATCCCGTGGGAATATCGGGATAAAAAGTAGCTTATGTATTATTCTGATGTATTAGCTATATTATTGTAAAGTTTCATCTAAATCTGTTTAGTAGTTTTTGCGTGAAAGAGTAACAAACATCCATCCATCCTCACAAACGTTCGCGTTTATAATATTAGTAGGACTAGTAGGATAAATGCACATCGTGAAACACTTCTCTTTTATTTCCCAAAAAGAAAAAACTAGCGGTTCTGCAGATAAAAATTAAAATATGACTTAACGACAGACAGCACATTTATTTTTCTCCAAAACCGTAGTCAAGTAATAAACATCTATAATTATATCATGCAGCGGCACATCAAAGCCTAGGCGTGTCGCGGTGAAACTCGTAAATCAGAGCTTCCGTTAAACGTCCGCCCCGCGAGTTGTGTCGATATAAATCTTTGCGCTGTTTATTCGTGAATCCTTTGCTTCATCGCGGAGAGATGTGGTTGTTATAATTGTGGTTTGATGGTGGACAATTTTGCGAACGACAAAAAAAAAAACAGGCTGAGAATCAGTACTATTTGAACGTTAAAATTACATAAGACCAGTCACTCAAAATGCCCTTCCTAGTGCTTTAGCCAGGAAGACGACTCGCACTTGGCCGGGTTTCTTTTTAATTAATTTTGTAAATGCATCTTAAATAATATAATGAGCTGGACTTTTTTAATAAAGATTGGTCCTTGGCAGCACTGGACAGAGAGAGCTGGAGAGAGACTAGGGAGGCCGCTGGCCAGCAGTGGGACATCAATGACTAAAAAAAAATGTATCTTGTAATATTTATATTCTTATGCTTTTTGAAAATCAACTTTTAAATAATCACACACCCCATATAATTCATTTTCCGTTTTAAAAGAATATCATGCATTATTAATGGCAGTAACGTCGTCCTAACCACCATATTAAGAAGTCTGCAGATGAGTAAATTCCTTGTTTACTTCCCCAGCAATTAAACTTAAAAGAGCGTGAATATGAAACACTTAAAATATATAATTTATTCACACATCAAAAGCTATCTTATGTCGTAGTGCAACTCATAAATCTGACTTTATACCAAACGTCCGGTTCCGTCGCTAAAATGGCGGAGTTAGCTGTTTTTGACGTTTTAACGTTAGTGACGTGACAGGGGTAAGTTATGGCTATTGTCTGCATTGACCGGGTGTTTTAATTACTAGTAGTTCTACCAGGCTTTATGGGTTAGGAGAGACGAATTCAATTTAGGGATGTTTCTAGATTAATTGGAAGCCACAAGCCCTGCGAAATTGCTGTCCAAATAACTATAGCAATATTTTTGTCTCTAATTATATTAACTGGAATAATTACTTATTGTTGCAAGAACAACCAGTAATAAAAAGAATGAACCAGTAAGCATATATTATTTCATGTCCCATTATGTATATGTGCGTGTTGTATATATGTCATCATCTGCCTAGCCTTTTCCCAACTATGTTGGGGTCGGCTTCCAGTCTAACGGGATGCAGGATGCAGCTGAGTACCAGTATTTTACATGGAGCGACTGCATATTTGACCTCCACAACCCAGTTACTAATACGAAACCCCTTGGTAAGATTGGTTGTCAGACTTTCGGGCTTCTGACGACCTGTAACGACTGTCAAAGATCCACGAATGACAGCCGAGACCAACGGCTTAACGTGCTTTCCGAGGCACGGACGAGTCTCGGTATGTAAAGATGGTCATCCATCCACAGACCAACCGTGGCAAGCGTAGCTTAACCTGATCGATCGACCTGTGCGGCTGTTATTATTTAGCCACTGGCCCCTTCCTCCTTCCAAAGGATAATAAATTCAATTCATAAATTAAAAATAATTCGCTTTGAAGTCCCAATAAATGATATATCCTGAATGACTTTGAACTTTTGAGTGAACGAAGCGAATCCATTCGGTTCGGTCGCACCAGATGCTAGTAACGCCGAGTCATCATGTTTATTAGTGGTTTTTTTTTGTTTGACCGCGAATTAAATGTTTTGGGCTATGGCAGCCGTGATTTAGCATTTATAGCAGTTGTTGTTTTTCGTTTTCATGCTAGTTGGCTAATTAGGTGTATGTATCATAGAATAGAGCAGGTTCGAACCCAGTCAGGCGCTTTACTTTGTGTAAATTTTATCATCACCACTGCTCTCAAAACGGTGAAGGAAAACGTCGTGAGGAAACCGGCATGTCCTAGAACCAAAAATTCGAAGACATGTGACTACCAACCCGCACTGGGCCCGCTTGGTAGATTACGGCCCAACCCCTCTCACAGAGAGGAGGCCTGTGTCCCGGCAGTGGGAACATTATAGGCTGATTGTGTATCATAGAATAACGACTATTTTCGAATACTTTCGTAGCTACGTTTCTTCTCCTTACGAAATAACTTTTTGAATGGGACCAGAATCGCTTCTATTTTCTTGTAAATGTTGACGTTCAAAAGTCCCTTTTATTTATTTACTAGCTGACCCGGCGACCTTCGTTCCGCCACAGAATAACTAAGTAATAGTAGGTACTATGGCACCGCCTCAGAATCAATAAGAACGATTGTATGAGAAAATGAATTATCTTCATCATTATTGAAGTGAAAACTTCTTTAGGCGCGTTGGGCATTTTTTGAGATGGGAAAAAAACATTGAATTCGCGCCACTGTTACCGTAATCGACACCGCTTCGGATGTGTTCGGCTGTCCTCGGGATGTACTCATGCGGATCGGTACTTATGCGGGTGAAACAACGGGGCGCAGCTAGTCTGTCGATAATTTCAAAGGCTTTTAAAGTCAAACATTTACGATATCTACTTTCTAATTTAATTAAAGACTGTATACTTTACTTATTACAATGCCTGAGATCGATTGCTAATTAGATTGTATATAGATTATATTACAAGATAGATTCCAAATTGGTTTTGTGATTCATGGTAAAATATCAGCTTTATTAAGGTATTCAGTAGATATATTATTAGGTATAAAAAAATCTAAAACTCAAAGCATTTGATTAATTTAAACCATAATCAGGCATTTTTGAATTGTCAAAGAGTCGGTTAACTGGTCGGAAAGTTGAAGCTAGTTGCCCATTCCAAAACGTAGATCTCTATGGAGAAGAACGGAGAAGAAACTCCAAGGACACGCTTTTAAATCAAGAGAATTAAAAATCCTGGGTATATAATTATTGTTGCTTCTATATTCGAGAACAATGAATAATACAATTTATAGTCCTCCTAATCCTTCCTAATCCTAATTAATATTTTAATATTATTTATTATTAATATTATAAATGCGAAAGTAAGTTTGTTTGTTACCTTTTCACGCCTAAACCACTGAACCGATCATCCTGAAATTTTGCATATTATATATACGTTGTCAGGTGTACAGAAACGGACATAAGGTACTTTTCATCCCGAAAAAAATGTGCTGTTCCCAAGGAAAACAACAGTAACGTTATTATGATAATAGATGGCGCCACGTGTATTATTGTTTTCCTCGGGAAAAGCACTTCTTCGGGATGAAAGGTACCCTATGTCCGTTTCTGTATACCTGACAACGTATATGCAAAATTTCAGGACGATCGGTTCAGTGGTTTAGGCGTGAAAAGGTAACAAACAAACTTACTTTCGCTTTTATAGTGTTATATAGTTAGGATAGGATTTCACGCGGACGAAGTCGCGGGCAGCAGCTAGTTATAAATAAGCCCAAAATAAACTAGTTCTCATAATTCGTATGACAATTTGTCTAAATAAAATATTTTCGCACACTGTTTGATCTACGCGACGAATCCTTTACTTATTGAACGCCCCGGCGATAATATGCTCCCGACCAATAACAGTCAGGTGGCCTACCGTGATCTAATTAAAAACTATTCAAAAACAAGACATTTCAGTTTAGGTTCCTAAACTGAATCGTTAAACTGACGTCATGGTACGAATTAGAAGAATAGTTCAGTTTAGGTCCTAAAATGGATCGCGTTAAGAGCTTTTGGCAGGCTTCCTGGTGACCAATCTCAACGGAGATTAGCCAGGTACGCAGGAGATATTATAGTGCACAAGTGTGTGCGTAAACACAGGTGCACTCTCTGTTCCTTTACTCTCATAGTACGATGGGACTGCAATCCGGCACGACCGGGGAGAGATCAGACTCAGGACCAACGGCTTTACGTGCTTCCGAGACACGGGCCACGACGATAAAAGCCCAACGTGACCCATAAATAATATTCTCAAATGATAATAATACGAGTATATCAAACGGTTACGAATGCACTTCGTGTCACGTCATGTTATGTGTAGTGAAACTCGTAAACCGGGCGAACGCGAACACGTCCAATAGTAAATTATAATGTATACCTGAAGGCTTTTTTATGTGACACCATTTGATGATTGGCATAAGGATATTGCCTGGTCGATACTGAACTGAGTACAAGTACCCACTTCTCTTAACGTCTAATACCATCATCTGTCTAGCCTTTTCCCAACTATATTGGGGTTGGCTTCCAGTCTCACCGAAATGCAGCTGAATACCAGAATTTTACATGAAGCTTATATTCTGACCTTCACAACCCAGTTACTGGGTTATAAGATAAATAACAAGTGCGTGTCGGACCACGCACAATGAAGAGTTCCGTAGTTGGGATGAATATTTATCCCAAAAACAAACAATTATTATTGTAGTTGAAAAACATGTCATCTCATACATCGATATACGTCATGGACAATTCTCCAACTGCAAATGTAAGTTTGTAATAGCAAAAAAATATTTTTACATACATAAGTCCTATAATCGACAACCTTGTGAAGGCCGCAGGAACCCGTTGGATGCGAGAAGCACAGAACCGGTCGAAGTGGAGGTGCTTGGGGGAGGCCTATGTCCAGCAGTGGACGTCTTTCGGCTGAAATGATGATGATGAAGTCCTATAAGGGTTCCGTGTTTTCCATTTTTGATGTACGAAACCGTAAAAAACAACTATATTTTATTTATTTGGCGGAGAAGGTATGTGTGTCTCGTTATCATCAGCCAGATTTTAATTACTTTAGATGTACTGTGGGTAGTGTTGGTTATTGCGCAATAGAAAAACTGTTTACAGTTCAAATCAAATTATAATTTCACGAACAAATTAATCACACCAGCGAATCACACACTGTAGGTACACGACACAACCAGATACGGAACGCGGCACAGTTTCTGAGCACATGTTGTTCGTACGATGTCCAATTTCCAAGCTCCACATCGTTCTGTCGCCCTGTCGTCGAGCCCCCACGAACTCAAGCTAGACTGTCAGCGCCACCAGATGGCGCTCGCGCCCCGATCAGTTAAACAAATGACGTATTTCCGACACGCTCCGACATATATAAATTTTTTCTGCTATGGTTAAACCCACGGGTTTTATCTACATGTTTTCGTCCATTTCTCCGGTGATTCCTCTCAGACTATCCTCTCCCTCTTTCCGTAAGATCGGTGTCAGACTCTTAGAAATGTAACGTATTTAAAGGAACTATGTAACCCGTTTACATAGCCCGACGAACGTAACTCACAGGTCTCAACCCAACGCACATCCGACACAAAACTAATGTCTTCAGTTACGCCTAATGTTAAAACTAGTCTTTGCCCGCGAAAACTTCGGATGTTATTCCACGGGAACGTACGGCTGGGTTAAAAAAATATATTGTTGTCCTTAGGTACCCAGTTCTTGGTCTACCTGTGTACCAGTGGCGAAGGTACCATACAACTCGATTCCCTCCGGCTTCCCTTCGAAAATTCAGAACATAACCACTCGATAGTCAATTCATCATTGGAATTTTCTTTTGGAATTTTTTTTTTGCTCCGGCCTACCTCTGTCATAAATTCAGCCATCGCCACTGCTGTGTACAGTCAACAAATGAGATAAGTATGCAGGATCGTCGGATATAGTTGAAGTTTAGTAAGAAACCGATGGATGTTCTCGACTGAAATTCAATTTCATAAATGAGCTGTTTGTTTTCTGTTAATAACATTCAATTTTATTCGAGAACATCATCGGTTTCTTACTAAACTTCAACTATATCTGACGATCCTGCATACTTATCTCTTTTGTTGACTGTTTGTGACCAAATTTCCTCGAAATCCGTTCAACCGTTTAGAGCTATTACGCACTGTCGACTGGTCGCCGGCGATTCGGTCTCTTGGCGACCAAAACATAGGCATCATCCGGCTACCAAGTGCGTAAACACCTATTCAAACTATAGTAAGTCGCAGTCGCCGTCGACCGAGTCGCCGGCGACCAGTCGACAGTGCGTAATAGCTCTTAAGCTCTGTCGACTGGTCTGTGTGTCGCCAGCACGAGGTTTTACGCACTGTCGACTGGTCGCCGGCGCGCCTCGGTCGATGGCGACTGTGACTAACTATAGTTTAAATAAGTGTTTACGCATTTGGTCGCCGGATGATGCCTATGTTTTGGTCGCCGAGGGACCGAGTCGCCGGCGACCAGTCGACAGTGCGTAATAGCTCTTATGCTTTTCTGTGCCCGCGACTTTGTTCGTGTGCTTGTCGAAAAACAAATTGGTTTTCATGGGTTTCAATTTTTTTGCACGGAACCCTATTTATTTTTTCTATATAAATAAATGTAGCCTACGATAAAGCTAAAGCTAAAGTACTACTTATTACACCAGCTATCATCCCGTGAAAGTCTCGTCAAAATCGGTCCAGCCGTTTCGGAGATTAGCCGAAACAAACAGACGGACAAAAAATTAAAAAAATGTTTTTTGTTATAAGTAGGTACCGTGTGTACTTTCATAAGCATTTAGTAAAAAGCTGTTATTTTGATATTATAAACAGACACTTCAATTTTATTTATTTTTATAGATACGGGGTTTGCTAATAAAAGATTTGGGCCTGTGAAAAATTACATCAGGCAGGTACCTACTTTTATTTTAGAGAAAGAATTTGTAAAGACACACATAATTGCCGTCAACCACGCGAACGACGCCAAACGCCATTACCCAATAAAACTGACTCAACACAACGAAGGTAGACACTATTTAAAACCCCTGACTGTAGTCGTTCTGTTAAATGCACCACAATATCCTACCCTCGAATCGCTTGAAAAAACATTTGTATGCAAAAACGTTAGTATCTGCCCGACCGTAAAGGGCGATGGTGCTCAGCGAAATATACAAATTCTCTTCAGTTCATATTTTGTATGAAGACTCTTAGTTTATTTTCCGTTCATTTGGTTTTAAATTAATTTGGGATTCGCAATTGAACTATGGCCCTTTTCGAGAAGGTGTGTAAGTAAGGTTGACTTGGGATTTATTTTCCTTTTGTTGTTCTCTGTAGGTACCTACTACGCTTTGGAATGGGCAACTAGCTTCATGTTTTCTGACTGACATACTTCTTGCTTGACAATTCCAAAGTGCCTGTAAATGGTTTAATTGAAATAAATGCTTTGAGTTTGAGAGGAGTATCTCCACCATAGTCCGCGCGGAACTAGTTGGCCGCTGAGGTGGGGACAGGGGTGAGGCGGCGGTTCGCACCGTGCCTACAGACGGCGAATAAACTGTAGTTTTTCACTGCAAGAAAAACTGTGTCATGTACAGTCAACAAAAGAGATACGTAACCAGGGTCATCAGATATAGTTGAAGTTTAGTAAGAAACCGATGGATGTTTTCGAATGAAATGAAATGAAATTAATAGAAAACAAACAGCTCATATATCAAGTTAAAGGAGATGTTTCAAAATGTATGGAGCCTGGGCCAAGTCCTTGTACACTATACTTAAAAATAGGGAAATTAATTTAAAACAGTTCTCAACTGTCCAATTACTTTAAAATGGCTTGGTTTGCTGGTAAACACAAGAAATTACAGTTGACATTGCAACACACAACAAAAACCCGCCATGGCGGTAAGCTGTCATTTTGATTGATTAATGACGTTTGACATGATTATTTCTGAAGTGAAGTGACACTGTTGTGCCAGTTGGCAGGTCTATTTCTATGATCAATGGTTTACTGTCATTATTTTTAAGCACAGAGTAACTAAATCGGTGAGACGCCATATTGAACTTCGATAAAAAGAATGGATAAATATCAATTCACTCCCACGACAGTATAAATTTAATTGAATTATCTGTATTTTTCCCGAATTCTACCGATTTTTCTCTTTTTTTTGAGCTACTGTACATAGACCTGGCCCATTTTGAAACATCTCCTTTCATTCAAAAACATCCATCGGTTTCTTACTAAACTTCAACTATATCCGACGATCCTGCATACTTACCTCTTTTGTTGACTACATAGAGCCTTAAACGGTTGAACAGATTTGTATGAAATCTGGCACATGGGTAGACCATAACCTTGGAGAAGACATAGGCTTCTTTTCATCCTGGAGTGCATACTAAGTCGCGGGCAACAGCTAGCAGCTAAAAATATTCTGATGTGTATGTAGAAGATGTTGGAACAAGACAGACTGGTTGATCCACCTTTTTAGAAGTATCAGCAAACCTATCTAGAAGGCTATTTCATACAAATTATGATCCCTTTTTGAATGCATGTAGAATTAGTGCCTAAGTGGTATTCCAGACATAGTCATAGTGAAACAAGCCCATAAACTAGACTTCACAAAACATCACGCATGCTTTTCTTAAGGATTAGACAGAAGTTTGCCTATTAGCATTAATATACTTCGCTATATCATTCAACAAAAACTCGCAGAAATCAAGCATGAATATGTGCCCAATTCCACTTAAATGTCCTTAACATCACAACAAAAACCGCCTGTCTTGTAGTGCGGTCGATGCGAATCCCGCACCCCGGGATTAAAGGATTAAACGCGGGACCGTGTCGATACAATCTACCACAATGGCGCTCGCCAACTGCGTTTGTGATCAACAACAAAGCGTTGCTTTAATAAATAAAATTGTGACCAAAAGATTTGGGAATTTGTACAGGGAAAAGATATTTTTGGTAATAAGGAAGTTGAGTGAAGAAAATCTTATTATTTGTTCGAGGAAGCTTAGAAGACAGTTCAACTTCTAATACTTAGCGGCGAAAATGACACCATTGTGTCATTTTAAAGATAGGTATATCTTTTGATCATATTATTATAATAATATTCCAAAATACTGAGAAAACGAACAGATGGGATTTTATCGAGATGTTTACACTTGGTCTTAGCCATATTTATGGGATGACTAATTATTTAGAAACAGAAACAAATTGCTCCAGCCATTCCTAAGTAATCAAGAACGTAATGAATACACATCCACGTCCCATCTAAATACAGAAGGCCTATTCCCATAATTACGTTATACGTCCCATAAAATGTTCAAAATCTACCCGCAATCTCATCTCAGCTACAATCAATGTCAAAAATGTAGGAAAATTTGTGGTGTTTTTGACAGATTGAGACTGAGATCAGACTGTGAACGTTCTTAAAATTATGAGAATTGCCCCTAAGATCCTCTTTCGTAAATCACTCAGATCAATTAGATGTGGCGTGACAATCGAAAAGCCAGCTCAATTCGAACCAAAACCAAGGAAATAAACAAATGACAAACTAATTCGCAAATTAAACATGAATCCGACTGTCCCCTGGCAAACACTAATTTGTCTCGAAAGATAGCTGAATCCCGTAACCGCGCGACCCGGTCTAATCCCGGAGCAGTGCGTGCGACCGCATATAATCCCGGGATTATATCGATAAATATTTCGCTTCACTAGTCGTAAATGATTTTGGACGACGAATTAGATCTTGTGCTGCTAGCTCTAGGTTTTCAAATGGAGGACACTTAGCGAAACGATGAGATGGAAGATTGTTTTCAAGGTTCTAAAAAAGTACCTAACATTACTTAAGACGTGTACTAAAATCATTTCTTCGCAAATTCAGTTTAAATTTTTGCTTTTCCAGTCTAAAACTTTTCAAAGATTCCATCTGTCGCCTTCAGGCGACGAAATTTTACGTCAGTAAATAAAAAATATATATATATTTCTTAAAAAAGTGATTGCACTATTGCTTTTCCAATTTTCTTTTACAGAGGTCCAGAATCATGTACAGACGCCAGCACTTCACGTTACTACAATCTATTAATTTTTTTTAAATAGATTTTCAACTTTATCGCTAAAGTATAAGGTTCAAAGTTTATTGGGAAAATTTTACAGTTTCGAGTAGCTTGCTGTGTTGGCGTCTGTACTGGTATCCATGGTAACAGGTGCTGCGTCGATGTATGCCACCTTGTAGACAAACAGACCTTTGTCATTTTATGAAATGCAATTGACATTCAACCTTATGGTAACGCAAATACGACGTCAACTATAGAAACTTACATTGCTCCGTCAACATCAAAACCGTCAACCCAAGTCCCCAGACAACCCACCCCGTAATCCTCAGTAAATACACAATTCTATCTAAAGTAAATTAAAACATCATCATCATCTGCCTAGCCTTATCCCAACTATGTTGGGGTCGGCTTCCAGTCTAACCGGATGCAACTGAGTACCACTTACCAGTATTTTATATGGAGCGACTGCCTATCTGACCTCCACAACCCAGTTACTGGCTAATACGATACCCCTTGGTAAGGCTGGTTGTCAGAGTTTCGCGCTTCTGACGACCCGTAAACACTGCCAAAGATCTACGAATGATAGGCTACGACCAACGGCTTAACGTGCTTTCCGAGGCACTAATAGAACCAACAATTCGAAGACATGTGACATCTAGCAAGTACCAAACCGCACTGGGCCCGCTTGGTGAATTACGATGTACGACCCACTCCCTCTCGCAGAAAGGAGGCCTGTGTCCCAGCAGTGGGAACATTATAGGCTGACTATACTTACGCTTGTATCCACCAACCCGCACTGGGCTCGATTACGGCCTACTCCCTCTCACATAGAGTAGGCCTGTGTCCCAGTCGTTGGAACATTATATGCTGATGATGTATGCTTATACTTAGGATCATCATCTGCCTAGCCTTTTCCCAACTATGTTGGGGTCGGCTTCCAGTCTAACCGGATGCAGCTGAATACCAGTATTTTACATAGAGCGACTGCCTATCTGACCTCCACAACCCAGGTACTGGGTAACACGATACCGCTTGGTAAGACTGGTTGTCAGACTCTCGGGCTTCTAACTACCCGTAACGACTGTCAGAGATCCACAGATGACAGCCGGGACCAACGGCTTAACGTGCTTTCCGAGGCACGTAGGGGTCTCAGTATGTAAAGATGGTCACCCATCCACAGACCAACCGCGGCAAGCGTAGCTTAACCTGATCGATCGACCTGTGCGGCTGTTATTATTTAGCCACGGACCCCTCTTGCGTCTTGCGTATGCTTATGCTTAGGGTGGTAACGCAATTATAAGGTTGACTATAGAAACTTAAATTGCTCCGTCAAGCCAAGGCTTAATTCTCAGAAAATACATAACAGTATCTAAAGTAAATTAAAACATAACCAGTATTGGACGGTGTCACCATCAATAAACTGTGAAATATTACGTTCCTAAGAGATTAGTATTTTATGCGGTGCATCTGTGCCCTAGGCTAGCATTAAATAAATATTAGTTATTGGACACTTTATAGATAGTCCATAGAGAAAGATAGATGAATTGTTGTAATTAGTAGAATATAATATATTGTTGTTGCAGGTGGTTAGCAAATAAAGCTGGTCAAAATTAAAAAAAAATATCTTTACAACAGCCCTAGGGTGTAAAATAAGAAAATAAATAAAAACGCGATAAGTTGTAAAAGGTTTAACTGTAATACTACGTTAGAATTTGATTCAAGTTTAGGTTGCGAGTTCCTGCTAGGACGTTAGAGTTTAGAGGAAGTAACTAAAGACATGCAAAGTTGGAATTACGACACTCTGCGACTGCAGAGTTAGTCCTTGCTAGTCGCGTTCCCCTATTGTCAAAAATTGACGAAGCTCACCGTGAAAACTTAGGTGAAGTGAACTTTCAATAGTGTCAATCCCTAGTAGGTACGTATCAGGTGAAATGACATCTCACTTCGTGCTTACTTCATCAAAATTTTCACATTGACATTTTTATAGAATAGACCGGCTGTTATTAGGAGGGGCTTGTAGCTAAGTAATAACAGCCGCACGGGTCGATCGATCAGGTTAAGCTACGCTTGCCGCGGTTGGTCCGTGGATGGGTGACCATCTTCACATACCAAGACCCCTCCGTGCCTCGGAAAGCACTTTAAGCCGTTGGTCCCGGCTGTCATTCATGGATCTTTGACAGTCGTTACGAGTCTGACAACCAGTCTTACTAAGGGGTATCGTATTACCCAGGAACTGGGTTGTGGAGGTCAGATAGGCAGTCGCTCCATGTAAAATACTGGTATTAAGCTGCATCCGGTTAGACTGGAAGCCGACCCTAACATAGTTGGGAAAAGGCTAGGCAGATGATGAAACCGGCTGTTATTAATGTTAATTAAAAATAGATTTATTTAGGAGAATCAAAAAACACTACTGACTCTACGATAACATTTTGTAGGGTACTGACATGTACAGACGCCAGCACATCAAGCTACCCGAAACTGTCAAATTTTCCCAATCAACTCTGAACCTTATGCTTTAGCGATAAAGTTGAAAATCTATTAAAGAAAGACAGATTGTAGTAGCTTGATGTGCTGGCGTCTGTACCTATTTCTCGTCTACTCCTAGGGGAAAAACGCGTGTTTTCAAACGATTTTTTATGTACACATGTAAGTATGTCTCTCTCCCATAACCCCATGATTGCTCGACTATACAGTCCCCATCAGTAATTCATGCATGTTTAACCCGCCACTAGCCGCTCGTCTAGACTCCAAGACGTTTTTATAGTTATTGGGGACGCCCACCAATTGGGAAAGTGTCCCAAATATAAATATAACTTACGTTTAAAAGCCTGGGGTGAGGAGCAAATGTTTTGAATTTATATCGAAGGGGTCTCCATGATGGTTTCTTTAATCTCTAAACGTCCCCACGTCTCGTAACGTTATTTTATTTTCCTTTTTAATCTTAACTTTGAAAAATTCTAAATTCTAAGAGCCTTTAGTTTTATTATTATTACTAGCCGATGCCCGCGACTTCGTCCGCGTGAGTTTTCTAGTTCCCCCCCCCCCCCCCGTTACATCGCATCGCCTACCCGCGCTATTACTTCTTTTTCGCTTAGCGCACTTTCTGACTTTTTATCATTTTGCTCGGCTCCTAAAGGCCCTAGCGTGATGTTAAATAGACTATAGCCTTCCTCAAGAATTGGGCTATCAAATGCAAAAAGAATTTTTCAAATCCGACTTTTAGTTCCAGAGATTAGAGCGTTCAAACAAACAAACTCTTCAGGTTTATTATTAGTAAAGATGTGTTTTCACCTATTTCTAATGTTATAGGTTAACCTGCAATTGGCGATTGTGCAAGTCCGAGGCTATTGTAGCCTATATATAGTGCTTAAGTTATATTATATACAGGAGCTGTTCATGATCTTCCTAGCCTTTTCCCAACTATGTTGGGGTCGGCTGCCAGTGTAACCGGATGCAGCTGAATACCAGTATTTTAAATGGAGCGACTGCCTATCTGACCTCCACAACCCAGTTACATACTGGGTAATACGATACCCCTTGGTAAGACTAGTTATATCAGACTTTCGGGCTTCTGACTACCCGTAACGACTGTCAAAGATCCACGAAAGACAGCCGGGTCCAACGGCTTAACGTGCTTTCCGAGGCACAGAGGGGTCTCGGTATGTAAAGATGGTCACCCATCCACAGACCAACCGCGGCAAGCGTAGCTTAACCTGATCGATCGACCTGTGCAGCTATGTTATGTGTCTCGTTGTAAATCCGCGATGATTTACTTTTAAAACAAATGAATTCGCTTTCGAATTGTGTGCGCTCACTTGAGTGAGGTGAGCAGTCAACTTTACAGGGTAGCAAACTAACAGCAATGAATGGAAATACACTACCTAGCCCCTTTTATCGAAGTCCCTTGCGATTGGCGATAGGCTAAATCGACCCCTAACCAGCCATCGGCAATTACTATAAAAACCGGCAAAGTGCGTGTCGGACCACGCAAACTGAAGGGTTCCGTAGTTGGGATGAATATTTAAGTACCTACGCATGGGCGGTATTGATTTTATAGACAAAAAAATACATTTGTATAAAAAAAAAAAGAAATATATTTATGTAGCACATACCAAAAGACACACAATACACCAGATACATACATCAGATAAAAACAAACAAGAAAAAAATAAATAAAATAAAGGTCAAATAAAAAAAAAAAATCTCCAAGAAACTGAAATTCTAATTATATTTCTGGGGTTGTAACCGAAAATATCCCATAGTTCAAAAGCGATTAACTTAAATAGCACACTTAGAAACATATTATAATCTTTTTAATTGTAGGATCCAATAATGCCACACGCTTATTTATATCGAATTTCTTTTTCATCCCTCGATTACATGTCTTCTTTGGGGAATGCCACCCCCAATTTTTTCTTGTCGTAATTGCAATAGTGATTATATGAAATTAATTAGATTCTGTACACCGCTAAACAATAGTGTAGACCGGTGTTTAGCGGTATACAGAATATACCTTCTCTCCAAACATCGATTTAGTGCGAATAGTCTTCAAGTAAAATGGCTGTGTGTCATCCTGACGGACGGACATAAGGACATGACGATACTATAAGAGTTATGTTTTTGCCATTTGCCTGCGGAACCCTAAAAACGTCTTGTCTAGACTGGCGAGTTAGACACGCATGAATTATTTAGTGCAACTGGGCGTATGGGGTGGGTGTAAAGGGTAAGTAAGATATGGGGCTGAATAGGTAAGAAAGAAGCGAGTAATAGTACAGACGCCAGTACATCAAACTACCCGAAACTGTAAAATTTTCCCAATCAACTTCGAACCTTATGCTTCAGCGATAAAGTTAAAAATCTATTAACGATACTAAGTGCGGCTTAAATCTAACTTCTGTACAAATAGTGCTGTTAATTTTAGAAAATACATTAAAGCATTAAGCGAGAGATACTTTTTACATCATATTAAAAGGATAGATTTCTTAGAGCCCCGTCTGTTTTTAATTAGAAGAAGTTTTCGTCAATTTAAAATGTAGATTCGCTAAGGCTACGTTCGCATTCGCACTGACCACTGGCACGCACTGGCGGATTCGCACTGGCTTAGCGCCTAGAGCCTAGCGATAGCGAGTCACCTTGCGAGTAGCGATGTGAAACGAACACTAGAATTTTCGCAAACGCCCGCACTGCGCTCTTGGCGCCTTCGCTAGGCGCCTAGCGTGTATACAGTGTTAAAAAATTAACCTTACAAACTTTAAGAGGTGCTTTAGACCGTCGAACTGAACAACTTTCACTATGGGACCAACTCTGAAATCACGAAAAAAAAATCTGCTGTTTCATACATTTTGGTCAAGTAGGTATTGAACTTTTCAGAACCGAATCAGGTAACTTAATTTAATACCTTCATACCTACTTTGTTTGTTTAATTTCATCACCACTGCTCTCAAAACGGTGAAGGAAAACATCGTGAGGAAACCGGCATGTCCTAGAACCAAAAACTTTAAGACATGTGACATCTACCAACCCGCACTGGGTCCGCGTGGTAGATTACAGCCCAGTGCTTCTCAAAGAGAGCAGGCCTGTATCCCAGCTGTGGGAACATTGTAGACTGATTATGTACTAACTAACATGGCGCCCTTGCTACGCACGGTTTTTAAGACCTTTTTTTTGCACGGTGGAAATCCTCATGGGCGTCCTCCATCGTGGGGGGGACAGAGGGGCATGCCGGACTCTTACCAGTTAAAACCAGCGCGGTGTTCCACCTCTACCTAAGGTCGGGAGCATAATATTGACATTACATTATTCATCATCATCATCATCATCTAGCCTTTTCCCAACTATGTTGGGGTCGGCTTCCAGTCTAACCGGATGCAGCTGAATACCAGTATTTTACATGGAGCGACTGCCTATCTGACCTCCACAACCCAGTTACTGGGTAATACGATACCTCTTGGTAAGACTGGTTGTCAGACTTTCGGGCTTCTGACTACCCGTAACGACTGTCAAAGATCCACGAATGACAGCCGGGACCAACGGCTTAACGTGCTTTCCGAGGCACGGAGGGGTCTCAGTATGTAAAGATGGTCACCCATCCACAGACCAACCGCGGCAACCGTAGCTTAACCTGATCGATCGACCTGTGCGGCTGTTATTATTTAGCCACGGACCCCTCACATTGACATTACATTATTATGTAAGTATATTACGAATGTATTATGCAGGTAAACCTTCCGGAATAAATTCCCTAAATAATGGTGAAATCCGCATTAAAATCCACTTCGCAGTTTAGCAGAACAACGCGGTCACACAGACAAACACGAAAAGCGACTTTATTTCAATTACTACCTCTTTCTGCTTGAGTATGAGGCTTTTGGGTACTTTGTATTGTGTCCTATTCCTATCTCATTTTTTTTTTTGTAACGTGCGTTTTTTTTTGTTTGTGTAGAATAAACAATTTTTCTTTCCTTATTTTAATTGGCATCCACAGGTAGCCTACCATGATCTAATTAAAAACGATTCAAAAACAAGACGTTTCAGTTTAGGTTCCTAAACTGCATCGCTTGAGCTGCCCTATGGACGTCATGGTACCAAACAAGTATGAATGAAACCAAAACTTGCGACTCAGTTTGGGACAATCGCTGTCAGCAGATGACACGGCCTAAATTGAATCGTTAAACTGACGCCATGGTACGAATTAGAAGAACAGTTCAGTTTAGGTCCTAAAATGGTTCGCGTTAAGAGCTTGTGGTAGGCCTCCTGGTACGTTTTCTGGTTCATTTGTTTACATTTTTATCTGATAGGTACCTACTTTTGGCACAAACCACACTTCTTTCGCAGCGCTTCCACATTACATTGTGTGATCTATCATTAACAGCAGCCATCTGAATCTAGACGAACATTTTCCAGTCTAGCTATCCAGACTGAGTGACAGAGATAAATTCCTAGATCAGCATCGTAACAGACTTGTAAGTGCTTTCGACTAGAAATGTAGCTTGAAAGCACTTAAAGTTATAAGAAATTAGGTTTAATTCGATGTTTTATAACTGAGCATGTTATAAAGCATCAGCTGGGCTCGTGGCTAAGTAATAATAGCCGCATGGGTCGATCGATCAGGTTAAGCTACGCTTGCCGCTCTTTACATACCGAGTCCCTCCGTGCCTCGGAAAGCACGTTTAGCCGTTGGTCCCGGCTGTCATTCTTGGATCTTTGACAGTCGTCGGAGCCTGAAAATCTGAGACTGATTGTCTTACCAAGGGGTATCGCATTACCCAGTTACTGGGTTGTGGAGATCAGATAGGTAGTCGCTCCATGTAAAATATCATGTCGGGCCGTATCTGTGCTAGTTGCGCGGTAAACTCTGCTTGCGAGATGCAGGATTTCGTGACGTCAGTATGACGCGTTGTTCGCATGTGGCGTTGTAGATACCGCTACACTGGTATTCAGCTGATCCGATTAGACTGGAAGCCGACCCCAACATAGTTGGGAAAAGGCTCGGCAGATTTTTTTTTTGATAACGTAGTATGTACCCTGTGTAGGATTTTATTCGGCCTACTCAAATGCCCTTTCTTTGTAATGTTCGTCGAGTCGTTGAGCTCTTTATATTTTGAGTTGAGCTACACGATTACTGACAAATGCGTGCACTGACTGGACAAGTTCACTAAAAACTGTATGGTATAGGTACATAGCCCTTCTTGGTATACTATGTAAGGATAAAGACATCTCTACTCGTGTAGCTATGTATATCTATAACGCAGTAAGCTAGTTACTGGCTGCTAAAACGGCACCCTAATTGCGCAACACACTATTAATCGGAATCTGAATAATTTTAAAGCTAATAGTCGTAAAAGTCGTTTCGCAGCAATTATTTGTGTGCAATGTTACTTAGTTTGATGTACAGAATGCGTAGTTGACGGCTATGTGATGTGACTTTTTACACACTGTATTATAACATAATAGCTGCGCCCCGCGGTTTCGCCCGCATAAGTTTCGATCCCGTGGGATAAAAGTATCTTGGTTATAAACTTATAGAGGTATGAGGAACAGGGTGTAAAGTTCACTCATACTCTATAGAAAAGGGAGGATCCTCCGACCAGACGGGTGTTGTGTCTGGCGGGCAACTGCCCAATGATAAACGTCGGGCCGTTGTATCTATGTTAGTTGCGCGGTAAACTCTGCTTGCGAGATGCAGGATTTGCGTGACGTCAGTATGACGTGTTGTTCGCATGTGGCGTTGTATATACCGCTACAAACTATCTGTGTGCCAAATTTCATTCAAATCCGTTCAGTCGTTTTTGCGTGAAAGAGTAACAAAACATTCATCCATTGTCTCAAACTTTCGCGTTTATAATATTATTAGTAGGATTTTTTACCATGCAAATATCACAAGGTTCTTTATAACTTCGTGTCATGTATGCCACACGCAAAAAACACCATAATTAAATTCATGGGTTCAACAAAGCAGCAATCGGAATCACGTCGCTTGTCTATCCACTCATATTTTTATTATTTATGCCTACCCCTAAGTGCATTGCATTGTTCAAAATTATATGTGACCACTGGAGCGGGTTTTCATTAAGGGTTTATTATTATTAAAATGTAGGGGAGCCATGTTTTTTTTACCGATTTTGAATAAGAAATAGTTTTGTGTTTTTATTGGGGAATCGTTTTGGATTTTGTGCGTAGTTTCGTTGGAAATGTAGAACCGTCATTGGAATATAACGCTGTTTTCTTTCCAAGAAACGGTTATGGAACTGCGCAAGTATGACTTGATCTTAGCTAGCTTTTTTGACAAGCCCAGCAGTGTACAGATCCACTCAATCTGTGTGGACCTCAAAAGACCATTTCAGACACCAATCTACATGGTCTTCACATGATCTGACCAAGATTATGTCTGGACTTAGACTGGAGTAGTCAGATATAAACAAAAACCGACCTCATCTCGTTTTAAAAATATGGCTGACGTGTAAAAGTGTTTGTACAAACCTACTTACAGAGATAAAATAATTTATTATTTAGTGCTATTCTGTAAAGTTCACTGCTCACCTCACTCAAGTGAGTGCACACAGTTCGAAAGCGAACTCATTTGTTTTTAAAGTAAATCATCGCGTCACAACGAGACACCGTTCGAATTTCGAACATTTTAGAGTGCAGTGATTCATGTAGGGTTCTCTAAATTAATGACGACAAATCAAAGTGACAGTTAACAGTTGCACTGCAAATAGTACGTACAAAATCGCGGACACTTCGCATTATCACTTTTCGTCTAATATTGACCAGCTTTATATAAGAACTAGCTTCTGCCCGCCACTTCGTCCCGACCCATCCCGTCGCATCCGTCGCGCTATTACTTCAATTTTCGCTAAGCTTTATTGCTGACTTCGTTTCTTTTTGCTGGGCTCCCAAGGGTGCTAGCGTGATGTTAAAAAGCCTATAGCCTTCCTCAAGAATTGGGCTATCAAATGCAATAAGAATTTTTCAAATCCGACTGACAGTTGCAGAGATTAGTGCGTTCAAACAAACAAATTCTTCAGCTTTCTTATTAGTATAGATGTATGGTAGGTAATAGTAACCCCTATTTCCATATTCCCTCACTCCTGTACAGCAGCGTCCACCAATAACTTGTGTTCTCCCAGTACAGCCCCGGGCGCCAGTCTCGCTGACAGGTCAATTTGTTTGCTCAACAATAGATGCACAATTTAGTGGCTCGGTGTACTGAGCTGGATGCCTTGCTAATTTTAATTACCGATGTATTTCTGCGAGGTGGGTAGTCAAACCAAGTTTGCTGTTTTAATAATGGTAGCCTGCTTTTGGCAGTTTGATCAGCAAAGGTTTTTTTGTTGTTATAAAAGAAAGATGTATTTGTGGGTTTTCTTTTTTTAATTTTGCGTTTTAAACGTCAAAAATGTATGGTTGAACAGTCGCTAATCAGTCGTTAACTTTAAGCAACGTTTATATACAGGCTCTCCCTGGAAGTATGGATCAAATCGAATAGGGGCGTGGGCAAGGTCATTTCCAAACTTTTTTGAAAAAACTATCAGTAGGTACAGACGCCAGCACATCAACCTACTACAATCTGTCAGATTTCTGTAATAGATTTTCAACTTTATCGCTAAAGCATAAGGTTCAATGTTGATTGGGAAAATTTAACAGTTAGGTGTAGGTTGATGTGCTGGCGTCTGTACTATCTAAAGCAATTAAATTGACAGCTCTGATAGTATTTTTTTCTTTGAGCATTATGTGATGTGATTGAGAAAAACAAAAGTTGGTCATAACTTTTAAACCGTTCAAAAATTCACCGACATTCCCAGGATCAAAAAGATGACCGTGCCCACGCCCCTATTCGATTTGATCCATACTTCCAGGGACATCCTGCATAAACCCCTGTAACTTCAGAAGTTCTATTCTGTAAAGTTCACTGCTCACCTAACTCAAGTGAGTGCACACAATTCGAAAGCGAACTCATTTGTTTTTAAAGTAAATCATCGCGGATTCACAACGAGACACCGTTCGAATTTCGAAGTGATGCTTAGAGAAGTTCTTTCAAAACGCATAAATAATCCATATCATCGTAATCGTGTCTCCATCGGAATATTATTATTTTGATACTAGCTTTTACCCGCGGTTTCGCCTGTCTGGAGGTCGGAAATAATCCCACGGAAACGTACTACGACGTTTAATTGATATTTTTAAGAGCAATAAATTCCGTAAAACATCATTGTTTTTATATAACTCTATTGGTTTACGCGGCGCACGCCAGTAAAGCTCCCAATCGGCATGATTTTTCAGACAACTTCAACAATCATCGTCATATTTCAGCCAGTTTATACAACATCTATATACTAGGCGCAGTGGTGGCCCAGTGGTAACGGCCGCGACTTCCGAGTTGTAAGTTGTAGGTTCGAACCCAGACAGGCGCTTTACCGACCTGAAATTGCGAAAAAAAAATCAGCTGTTCCCTACATTTTGATAACTTAGACAAACATAGGGAACAGCTGATTTTTTTTTTCGCGATTTCAGGTGTGGTCCCATAGTAATTTGAAAAGTACAAAAACTTATTCCACCTACTTATATGTTTGTCATTGTACCGTTTTTTTTGCCAGCCCGAAGCCAGGTTCTCTGCCTAAAGAAACAAGCACTCATTAGCGAACTTTTGAACAGCGCCCTCGTTCACAGTTTGATACTCTTTTACTTGTCTTTGAAAGTTACACTGCTGTTCAAAATAAAGACACGACTTTAAATAACAAAAAATAATGTTACGTATGAAACAGTTTTGAAGAATAGGTACAGAATGATTTTTTTTACCGGTTCCAAATTTTTACAGGATGTTCTACCCATGAATATGAACAACTTTCACTATGGGACCAACTCTGAAATCACGAAAAAAAATCAGCTGTTTCATACGTTTAGGTCATGTAGGTAGGTAGGTAACTTTTGTATTAAACAGCTGATTTTTTCGTGATTTCAGAGTTGGTCCCATAGTGAAAGTTGTTCATCATTAGAAATCAAACCTATGGGGATATGTTAGAACCTTTGTTTCTTTTCCAAAATAAATCTTAATATTTGATTCTATTCCTCTTCTTGTAGGTAATAAAAATGATATTTGTTTTATGTTATAAGTTATAACCTAACTCTAACGCGTACAATATTGTTGGCAGGCAGACTGGGTATAAATATCTAGTATTGTTTCGTATTTTAAGTTTATGAACGGTGCCACGATGCCGACTGGTCTTCATAGAAATATGGTTAGCAACGATTTTCTTTATTTTAGATCTATCCTAACTTAACATTAATATATTCTGTTAGTGCGCGTATAACTTGAAAACCACTTCAATCTCGAGGACCACTCATCCGATTTCTGTGATTTTTCAGTTCTAGGAAAATTTTGTTTTTAGATTTTATGGAATAGGTACTAGCAACGCCCCGCGGTTTTACCAGCATAAGTGTCGATCCCGTGTTAATATCGGGATAAAAACTATCCTATGTCCTTCCCGGGACTCATATATCAAATTTCATCTAAATTTGTTCAGTGGCTTAAGCGTGAAGAGGTAACAGACAGACACACTTTCGCATTTATAATATCAGTACCTATGGATGTTAAAACTCCAAAACCTGTCTTATGAAACCTTCTGCTAATCGCTAATCTATGGTCCTCACATGATCTGACGAAGACAGTGTCAGCACCGCATATTGTGTATCACACTATCAATCACAACCTGTCATTTTGAAGGATAATACTACTAACCCATTGCTTCATATGTTCGAAAAATTAGTCTGCTCAACAACATAAATAACGCAATGAATGTTCTTGAACTGTCAGAATTAAAGCCATTTCAACTGTTAGTCATCATCTGCCTAGCCTTTTCCTAACTATGTTAGGGTCGGCTTCCAGTCTAACCGGATGCAGCTGAATGTCGGTATTTTACATGGAGCGACTGCCTATCTGACCTCCACACAGTGACTGGGTAATGCCCTTGGTAAGACTCGTTGTCAGACTTTCGGGCTTCTGACTATGCCAAGTGTCAAGGATCTACGTATGATAGTCGGAACCACGTGCTTTCCGAGGCACGGCGAGGTCTCTTATGCTATGGATGGCCACCTATCCACGGACCGACCTCTGCAAGCATTGCTTACCCTTAAAGAGCTACCCGTGTGGCTGCTATTATTTAGCCACGAGCCCCTCGTTCATTTACGCGGTACAACTTGAAAATAATAGTTAAAAAAAGTGTCCGTATAGTTTCTTGCCCGTTCTTCTCCATAGGTACCTACTACGCTTTGGAATGGGCAACTAGCTTCTTCCTGACTGACCGACCCCTTGCCAATTATTGCCTGTACATAATTGATTTATTTGACATAAATGCTTCGAGTTGAGTTATTTGGCAGTTCAAAAAAAATATTCCAAAACTGTTCCCATTAACAAAAAGTTTTCATAAACAAACGAAAACCAATCGTGTAAAGTAATAGAATTACAAACATATTTCATGATTGGTGGGCTCCGTCGTTTGATTATCTCGCGCGAGTAGAGCGGAGGGGACAGCGAAAAATTCTCCAAGTACTAATAACGGGTTGAGTTGTCTGTTCGTCACTAGTTTCGGGGGTGAGATTCGATGCTTGAGTTTTTCGAAAGGATCTAATCACCGTTCGCGATGTATTTGCCAAACATGTTGTACTCAAACGAATATATTTGGAAAAATAACTTTAATGCCCCCCCACAATAAAGTTCAGTTTAAGCTACAAATTAAACATTTTTATAACTTTTTAAATATATAGGTATCGTTTAGTCGACATTTGACAGATTCTACTTTTGACATCATAGTCTACATATGATGTATTTGTAAAAATATAATTTAAAAGAGTGTCCATGGAGTTTCTTGCCCGTTCTTCTCCATAGGTACCTACGCTTTGGAATGGGCAACTAGCTTCATATTTATTTGACTGACCGACTTCTTGACAATTCAAAAGTGCCTGTTAATAAATGATTTAATTGAAATAAATGCTTTGAGTTTGAGTTTGAATAGCTGAAGTGCGGCTACACCTAGTTTTAGCCGGGTACAACTAGGTGCAGCCGGCCACATGCGGTTCGTGTGTACTTCGGTAGACGACGTAGGATGCAAGAGCGAGCGAAGGGCACCCCGAGGTTAGGTTTGGTTAAAACTAGGTGTAGCCGCACTTCGGCTATTAGCCGTAATATATACAGAAATTGATAGCTATACGAAAGCGTTGTAATACTATAGGTATTTTGTTGTTGGTACAAGAGTCAGGTATATATTTACCTACCTACTTTTCTTAACCCCTTCAAAACGAAATGTAAAACAACGGTTCGATATTCTATTTAAAGAAAAATAATTAAACCAAAAGAAAAGATATCAGAAACAAAAACATCTACCTTCTAATTAACCCCACAATAAACTTATTCCCATTTACTGGAAGTTCATTTGCAATCCAGGTCGAATCGACCGGCCGTGTCGGGAATACTCAGCGAGCGGAGGGTTGAGATATTTTAATTTATAACTAATCAGAACGCAGCGGCGTTGCCAATGTTTATATGAACGTGAACATTGGAGGGTTAAAATCGAATAAAGTGGCTTTTAGTGTTTTTACATCGTTACTTTTGGAAGGGTTATGAGTTGGTCTGCCCCGCTTGGGCGGAGCACCGCCGTGTCCTCGTAGAGGCGATCGGCAACGGCGGCGACCTCTCGCGTCCGACCCTGGTTCAAGCCATGGTCCGGGGCGAGAGGGAGTGGGAGGCGGTCACCTCCTTCTGCGAAGCAGTCATGCTAGCGAAGGAGGTGGCGGGACGGCTCAGGGAGAGAGTCACACGCCTCAGCCGCCGCGGGAGACGCTACGGGCGTCGGGAGCCGCGTGACGACTCCCGGCCACCGTAGGCGCGGGCCTGCGGACGGAGAGTAGGTAATGGGTAGCTCTCCGTCCGATCAGGACCAGGCCCGTGCCGGACGGCGCGTATGTGTTCCACGCGCGCCTCAAAGAGATGTCAGCAAAAAGGAAGGGGCCCGGCAGGGCCGAAACCTGCCGGGGTAGCGGGATCGTCCGAAAGGGTTACCGCTGCCCCGGAACATAAAGGGCTAAGGAAGGAACACGGGTGGGTTTTAGTCTGTAAGAGTCTGACACTCCCTTCCGCTCCACCCAGAGCGGGAGGAGTCATTAGATGATTTCCCATCCACAAAAAAAAAAAAAAGGGTTATGAGTTGGGCTGTTTATGGTTGATCAGCCAAGTCTAAATTGGCCTTGAATTTCGAGTCACAGACTCACAGCCACAGGATAGTAAAGAAGAAAGAAAGAAAAATAGGATTATTTGTCACAGAAACATGTGCATGCAAAAGAAGATAAGGTAACTCGAAAAAAAAACTAGCTTTGATTTATACAGGGTGGCAGACATCAGCGTACAACCTGTTAACCATGGACACATTTTTCGTCGTCGGTTGTTTAAAAAAAAAACAGTTACCACACATTTTGACAACGTAGGTGTTGCACTTTTCTACCTCCTTAAAAGCCTTACTACGAGTACTATACTCAATTCTCATTATTCTTTATTGCATTCCATATATATTACATAGATGGTATTTAAAGTTAAAGAACAATATGGACCCTGTCGGGCACAGCAAAATTAGGAGAGAGGAAGAGGGCCAAGTAGCAAATCAACATAACAACAAATCTCTTATGGAAAAGTGCTTAATGGTACAAATCTAACTTAGAAAGATGTATTAATGATTCTAATGATTATAATTCTATGAATACGTACCTGTTATAGTCGTGAATCAAATTTTGATCAAGATACAACCTGACACTGACCTGCAAATTGCAAAAAACGTAAGAAAATTTGAATTTCGCGGTCTACCACTGCGCATTCACCTTAAAAGCGAATGCGATATTTTCAACCTAAAACCATAAAAACCATTTTTTTTTACTTAAACCTATCACCAAATAACTACCTAGCCTTACAAATATAACTCGTAAAACCATTACCGAATTCAGTCAAGCAATTTCTGTTCAAACTCAAAAATACAATATAACCACCTGTATTGAACAATTTCCCGCAGCTATTGGATAATGGCCGACGGAAATGGCGTCGCGATGACGTCACGGCACTTCCGGGAGACACAGCCTACCCAGGCAATCTGCAGTCTGCCAATATGTTGCTATGTTAGTGGGAAATTATGAGGAATTGAAGACTGTGTTGTGTGAAAATGTTTTATAGGTTACTAGCTCTTGTCCGCGGTTTCAATCGCCTCGCTCGGCTGGGTCGTAGCGTGATGTTAATTAATAGCCTATAACCTTCTTTAAGAATTGGGCTATCAAATGCCAAAAGATTTTTTCAAATCCGACTGGTAGCTATGTCTAGAGATTTAGCGCGTTGATTTAGTACAAATTCTTCAGCTTTATTATTTAGTAGAGATAGTCTATATTTTGTAATTATTATATATTATATTCATAATCAGCCTAATATGTTCCCACTGCTGGGACACTGGCCTCTTCTCGGTAAGAGGGAGTGGGCCGCAATCCGCCACGCGGGCCCGTGCGGTTTATACGAGTACCTATATTCTGCTCGTTTTGTGAAGAGTCGGTACACTGAACATAATTATTCTGCTCAGTTTTTGAAAGCTATGTGATTGGCTCTTTTTATTTTGGTTAGCCAATCGCAATAGCTAACGTATTATAGTGATTCGACAATAGATTTACTGACCTGGGTCTACTTTTGTTTTTGCATTTTTTTTTTATTGCGGAACGGGCCCGCTCTTGACCTCGATCACGCCTGATGGAAAGCGATGGATGAGGTCTATGATGGAACGAGCGTGCCCAGAAGATGCCTAAGGCAGTGGAACTCCTACGCATCAATGAAACACAGCGGCTGAAATTTTATTATATGAATTTTACTAAGTACTTAATTTTTTTTTTGTTCTTTTCAGGTAAGTTCCAGACTACAAAAATACCAGTTGAAGACAAAGGTATTAAGTTTATTTTAAGATAATATACTCCGATTAGCCTTTGCTGTGCACTTCTGTAAATGACGAACTCACAATACCTAAAACTGTTGTGCTTTTTGTTACTGCATGTTTTAGTGAGTAAATCGTTGTACCATATCAATAAATAAATTAATGAACCTTATTCATCATTATTAGAAGACTGAGATTGGTATCGGGAATAAAAAACTTTTTACGAAAAAAAAAAAACAACTGACTTTAAAAAAAAACTACAAAGTGATATAACTTTAATTTTGGAAGACGGTGTCGTTGGTTCCGCATTTTCGTTTTTTGACACCGACTTCCGAAATTAAAGTTATTTGTATTTTGTAGATTTTTTTTTGAAGTCGTTTGTTTTTTTTGTAAAAAAACTTATTATTTTTTAGTTTTACCTACTCCACACAAATTCAAATAACACTAGTGCATTGAAGAATTGAAGACACCGACTAGAAGAATCATCAAAATTCGCATAGAAATGCCGGAGATGCTATACATTTACATATAACATCGTACATA
This sequence comes from Hydraecia micacea, assembly GCA_914767645.1. NCBI lineage: Eukaryota > Metazoa > Arthropoda > Insecta > Lepidoptera > Noctuidae > Hydraecia > Hydraecia micacea. Next base: position 5,228,305 of record OU611804.1, read on the forward strand.
AGAATAATTACATAATGTAATACTAAAACCTTCCTGTAATGCATGTAAATCACATTAGTGAAATAATTATCAAAATTGGTTCATTACTTTTTGAGAAAATCGCGGACATACATATGGGTCGAATATTTTGAAGTCGGTTAAAAATGATAATAAATCTAAAGAAATCTAAGGCCTTATTTGTACACGACACGGCGGCGCGCGGTGTATAAACGTGTCCGTCAACAAGCTTTCTTAATGTTCCATACAACACTGATGACCGTGCCTACACACGGCGAATAAACCGTACCTTTTCACGACAAAAAAAATCGTGTGTACAAACAAAGGGTCTGAGACAATCTTCCGAAACAAAACAATGTATTTCAGTAGCATAATTTGTGTCTGTTGCAACTTTTTCTATGGCGTTTTGGGCTGGCTTTTTTAATCTTTGCAGCTAAAACACGAAACCGTAATCGTATTTTCGGTTGCACATCCAGTAGACGCGATTTAGTCCTAGCTATTGTATATCTTGAAAGCGAATTTGTGACTTGGACCGTCTTAATGTTAATGTAAAGGCTGCTTGTCCACTGCGGTGTAACAACTATGATTCCTTTAGGTACAACTACGATTCTTTACTTTAGGTTCCTTTTTCGCATCGGCACGACCGAAACGTGTGTCGCTATAGAAACATTTCTATTCTGTAAAGTTCACTGCTCACCTCACTCAAGTGAGTGCACACAATTCGAAAGCGAACTCATTTGTTTTTAAAGTAAATCACCGCGGATTCACAACGACACCGTTCGAAGAGATGTTTAATTCTCTAGACATAACTTCGAAATTAACAAGGTGTTAATTCTTGACAATTAGAAAAATATATACAGGCTGTGTCGTAGATAGTGGTCCACCGTTAAGGATTCGATATACCAGATAATTTATTATAACGTATTACAATTTTAATAATTTTTACCCAAGGGTTCCGAAAATATTTTTTTTTTTGTTTTTTATTTACGATATTTCAACCTTTTGTTACAAATTTGGTTGTAGTTTCAACAAAAACCATTATTTTTTCATTTTGATTTCTGTTAATTACTGTTGAATACTAGAGCTATCGTGTAAAATTATAGTTTTTTATATAAATTTAGAGCTTTTGAAGAAAAAGTTAGCTCTTCTCTATTTTGATCCTAATTTTTAGCGTAACCATGCAAATTCAGGAGCGATTTAAAAAAAAAAAATGTACTACTAAAATGGTTAAAATTATAATATGTTATAGTAAATTATCTGGTATATCGAATCCTTAACGGTGGACTACTATTTACGACACATCCTGTATAATAGCCGTTAATGTCCCACTGCTGGGCAAAGGCCTCCCTATTGCCGGGATAGCGGGATCCTGCCGGGGTAGCGGGATCGTCCGAAAGGGTTACCGCTGCCCGGAACATAAAGGGCCAAGGAAGGAACACGGGTGGGTTTTAGTCAGTAAGAGTCTGACACTCCCTTCCGCTCCACCCAGAGCGGAAGGAGTCATTAGATGAGTTCCCATCCAAAAAAAAAGGCCTTTCTACTCTCGTTCCACCTCTCTTTGTCCAGAGCTGCCAAGAACCTTTATTAAAGGAGTCCAACTCATCTCGCTATCTCCGTCTGGGCCTGCCGCGATGTGCGGGACCTACTGGATCGTAACTTTGGCCTATTGATCGTATGAAATGCGGCAGATGGGTCCAGCCAAACTGCCATGCTTTTTAATGAAATTGCATGGCCATTTAAAAGCGTGGCAGTTTTTCGAGACATTACTGGAAGTATTGTATCTCGGGAAAAAACAAACGAGCATCAATGATTTATTTTAAAAAATTACACTATTCTAAATTGCATCTCAAGAATTGCCCAGGAGGCCTACCACAAGCTCTTAACGCGATCCATTTTAGGACCTAAACTGAACTGTTCTTCTAATTGGTACCATGACGTTAGTTTAACGATTCAGTTTAGGCCGTGCCATCTGCTGACAGCGATTGTCCCAAACTGAGTCGCAAGTTTTGGTTTCATTCATACTTGTTTGGTACCATGACGTCTATAGAGCAGCTCAAGCGATGCAGTATAGGAACCTAAACTGAAATGTCTTGTTTTTGAATCGTTTTTAATTAGACCATGGTAGGCCACCAAACCACGTTACACCCCAGTGGTTAGCAACACTAACCGGTGACTATTCTCGTTGGCAGTGTTTCAGGGCATAAATTGGCACACGCGATAAAGCTGGGGGCTCGGTCAGCGACACGACGGGCTAGAATTGTGTGAGATTGTGCCTTCTTATTTTATTAGAGGTCGTGTATGCTTTGGTTGGGTCGGGACGTTATTTTTGTGAGTGAATGCGACGGTTAAGGACGGAGCGACGAAACTCCAAAAATGTTCTGGAGTTTCGTGTTAAATTGGCCTATACGGGACACTTTTGTGGTCTGTGGGCCACCTTGCTAAACATGAAGTCCGAAGTTACGGGCGATACTCCGTATCACTTGCGGACATAGGTTAGATGGCCCGGACTACGATTGCATCAATCAATCAACTCGGTCTGTCGCAGTCCACTGCTGGACATAGGCCTTTCCCAGTCTGCGCCACAACACCTTGTCCTCAGTCCGTTCCAGCCATTTCCTAAAGGACGTCGTTCTATCTATTTCGGGGGCTTCCCACACTATGCTTGCCGATACGCGGTCTCCACTCCAGGACTCGTCTGCTCCACCGGCCACCGGTCCTATGACAGACATGGCCAGCCCACTGCCACTTCAGTTTGCTTACTCTGCAAGCTATGTCGGTTACTCCAGTTCTTTTCCTGATAACTCTATTCCTAATTTTATCCATCAAAGAAACTCCGCATAGCCCGCTCCATAGGAGTCTTTGGTCAGCTAAGCAATCTTGTATTTGTGGGTCAGTCTGACTGTCAGTGTCCACGTTTCGGCACCGTATGTCTTAACGGGCAGGACGCACATGTTGAAGACCTTAATTTTCAAACATTGCGGAATAGGTGACGAGAAGACTTGACGAAGATTTTCCGGGATTCTGATCAGCCGTAACGACTGTCAAAGATATACGAATGACTGCCGCGATCATCAACGGCATCCCGAACCGTTCTTCCTGTGCACACACACATAATAAGTCTATAGCGTTCCCATTGTTGGGACACAGGCTTCCTCTCGGTGAGAGGGAGTGGGCCGTAATCCGCCACGCGGGCCCAGTGCGTGTTGGTAGATGTCACATGTCTTCGAATATTTGGTTCTAGGACATGCCGGTTTCCTCACGATGTTTTCCTTCACCGTTTTGAGAACAGTGATGATGAAATAATTTACACAATGTAATGCGCCAGTCTGTGCGAAAGGAGTTCCTGGACGGACTTGGGGGAGGTCTTTGCCCAGCAGTGGGACAGTATAGGCGGCTAAACAAAAAAAAAAAAAGCGCCAGTCTGTGTCGAACCTGCGATCTACAACTCGTACGTCGCGGCAGTTTCGTTTCGTTACAGAATTCAAATTGCAAGTCCCAGCAAACAGTCATCTCCATCGCTCTCATGTACTTAGCCCAGCTAAGTCTTAGCTACCTGTGCGCCAAGTTTCAGTAAGTTAGTTTCAAGTTCAGCGAGCAGTAGCACGGTTACAATAACCGGTGTTATTATCTATTCCGGCAGGGTCGGGCCAGTTAATTTGTTTTCTGGAGGCACGGATCGATGGCGGCCCGCGCGTGATGACAGTCTCCATTGTTGTACGGTACGGCTTTTTGTTTTGAAGGAAAGTAGACGAAAGAAAGAAAGAAAGAAATATATTTATTTATAAAGACGACAACGTACACGTTATGAGATATCTATACAAATAAATAAAATTAAAGTGTCTGTTTGTAATTTCAAAATAACAGCTTTTTACTAAATGCATACGGTATTTAATTATAACAAAACAAAAAAAAATTGGCTGTCTGTTTGTTCCGACTTATTTCCAAAACGGCTGGACCGATTTTGGTGAATTTTGGTATGGGGATATTTTGAACCCTGGGGAAGAACAAAGGCTTTTTATCAACATACCACGCGGGCGAAGCCGTGGGCATAAGCTAGTAAATAATATGAAGTAGATATTTACGTAGGGTGATACAATGTGCATAATATTTACCTACTTAAGGATTCCTGTGAAACCGCAGGTTACAGATTGTGTACAATTATAGCCATGCTAGCAGCGCCACGCGGTTTTACCCGTGTAAGTTTTGATCCCGTGGGAATATCGGGATAAAAACTATCCTATGTCCTTTCACGGGACTCAAACTATCTCTAAACCAAATTTCATCTAAATCGGTTCAGCGGTTTAAGCGTCAAGAGGTAACAGACAAACACACTTTCGCATTTATTTTTATAATGTCAGTATGGATTTATGTGACTTTTTATTTTTATTCTGTAGCTTGATCCCTACAAAGAAACGTTCAATGTTAGAAGTTAATCCGATCTTACGAAATAACAAAAATCATTAAAGTTAGGAAACCATATTTTTACCGTAAGCGTGTTTGTTTGTTTGTTTGTTTGAACGCGCTTATCTTTGGAACTGCCAAACGGATTTGAAAAAATGTTTTTGCATTTGATAGCATAATTCTTGAGAAAGGAAAAATTATATAAACATCACGTTAGGACCCTTGGGAGCCGGGCAAAAAGAAAAAAGTCTGACAGAACTCTTAAGCGAAAAAGCGAAAACGAATTAATACAAGCAGGCAATGCGATGCGACGGGATGGGTCGTGGGTACAAGAAATTTAAGTCGTGGGTAAAAGCTAGTACTCGCATAATCCTTTCAATATTTTTAACGCATACACGAAAAATCAAATCACCCATTTCAGAGCACACACACCACAAACAAAAAAAAAAAACAGTGGCACACACACAAACAGAATACTTTGCCATCATTCACTGACATATTCGATATACATTAAAACCGAGTACATCCCGAGGATAGCCGAACACATCCGAAGCGGTGTCGGTTACGGTAACAGTAGCGCGAATACAATGGTTTTTTCCCATCTCAAAAAACGCCCAACGCGCCTAAAGAAGTTATCGGATATACATTAAAACCTAGTACATCCCGAGGATAGCCGAACACATCCGAAGCGGTGTCGGTTACGGTAACAGTGGCGCGAATACAATGGTTTTTCCCATCTCAAAAAAAGCCCAACGCGCCTAAAGAAGTTATCGGATATACATTAAAACCTAGTACATCCCGAGGACAGCCGAACACATTCGAAGCGGTGTCGGTTACGGTGACAGTGGCGCAAATACAATGGTTTTTCCCGTCTCAAAAAAAAGAAGTTTTCACTTAAAAATACTTTAGGTACACAAAAAAACATTCCCCCTTTACAAATTAACTCCCCAACTCGTCCCGTGTTACAACGCAACCCGACCCTAGCGTGTCTACGTGTCTTTAACCCTAACGCTTGTAATTCAGAGCGCCGCACAATTGTGTTACCGAACACTTTCATCTACTGCGGACACCCCGTATTGGCACTCCGCGTTTTAGGGTTCCGTGGGGCGAAAAATGTAATGATAAAATTATTTCAGTGATTTACAGTAATTTATTAATATAATGATCTATAGGAAGTATTTTACAATCTAAAATATATATATTATATACAAGTGTATAAAAAAAAAGGGAAAAAAAAAAAAAAAGACAAGAGCTCATAGGGCATCAAAAAATTCGTCCGCATCGCTGTCAATGGGATAAGTGCCCAAAAGGCTGGCAGCATTACCACGTTGGATGGCAATGCTTATTCTTTGGGCTAAAAATAGGCCAGCCCTCTGGTCACGTGTAGAGTCAACCAACCGCTTGGCGATGTCTCGAAACATTCGATGAGCACTCGGGCCCCAAGGCCCTAGAGTTTCAACCCCAAACGGCTCAAACATATAACTCCCAAAAAGGTTGTTATATTTGCGCCGTTTGAGGTTTTCTGCTCCTGCAGCAGCCGCCCCAGCACAGCCCGCCGTGCTAGGAAGATGGGATGGCGCGAGGGTGTCGACACAAGTTGCATCCCACACCAAAGGCCTACCTAACTTCCAAGGCATTATTGTCATTCCATCTGGCCTCTTCCCATCGTCACGTGCCAAGCCATTGGGTTCTAAAACAGCTGGCACCCCGGCGGTGACAAGAGCCCGACGGATGATGAAATGATAAAAGGACGTGTGTGATTGCTTTATGTGGTGATAAGTAATTGGTGTATGGATTGGAAGTAGAAGTGTCGGTCGTCCGGCAGAGGACGAAATTGTTGACATTGTTGGTCGAACTTGGTTGAGACAAAGAGAGGGCTATGCGCCCAGGAGTGGCTGAAGTCTGGCTGTGGACGATTGTTTTTCTTTATTTTATCCTATGCTAGCACCTAGACCATGTCCCCAGGATGCTATCTTATATTTTGTTACTGGTATTTTGTGTTTCACGAACTGTGTCGAAATAAATAGGAAGAGGGGCCCGTGGCTAAATAATAACAGCCGCACAGGTCGATCGATCAGTTTAAGCTACGCTTGCCGCGGTTGGTCTGTGGATGGGTGACCATCTTTACATACCGAGACCCCTCCGTGCCTCGGAAAGCACGTTAAGCCGTTGGTCCCGGCTGTCATTCGTGGATCTTTGACAGTCGTTACGGGTAGTCAGAAGCCCGAAAGTCTGACAACCAGTCTTACCCAGGGGTATCGTATTACCCAGTAACTGGGTTGTGGAGGTCAGATAGGCAGTCGCTCCATGTAAAATACTGGTATTCAGCTGCATCCGGTAAGACTGGAAGCCGACCCCAACATAGTTGGGAAAAGGCTAGGCAGATGATGAACTGTGTCGAAATAAAACTCAAAGTCGAAACATTTATTTCAATTAAACCATTTACATACAGGCACATCAATTGTCAAGAAGTCGGTCAGTCAGAAAAAAATAAGTAAGTACCTACTCATGTGCTTTACACAAGTATTATCTAAAATTCCTAAAACAAATCATCATCATCTGCCTAGCCTTTTCCCAACAATGTTGGGGTCGGCTTCCAGTCTAACCAGATGCAGCTGAATACCAGTATTTTACATGGAGCGACTGCCTATCTGATCTCCACAACCCAGTTACTGGGTAATACGATACCCCTGGGTAAGACTGGTTGTCAGACTTTCGGGCTTCTGACTACCCGTAACGACTGTCAAAGATCGACGAATGACAGCCGGGACCAACGGCTTAACGTGCTTTCCGAGGCACGGAGGGGTCTCGGTATGTAAAGATGGTCACCCATCCACAGACCAACACAAAGTAAATAATTTTTCTACTATAAATTATGGTAATTCAAATTGAGAAAATTAGTATGTTACTTTTTTTGCTTCTTTTATGACTTACTAGCTTCGCCCCGCGGTTTCACCCGCATAAGTTTCGATCCCGTGGGAATATCGGGATAAAAAGTATCCTATGTGTTAATACTGGTAATAAACTATCTGTGTGCAAAATTTTGTCAAAATTGGTCCAGCTGTTTGTGCGTGAAGACGTAACAAACATACAAACACTCACAAACTTTCGCCTTCATAATATTATAGTGTGATAGAAAGAAGAAAGAAAGAAAAAAGTTTATTTGGACACAGTTCGTGAAACACAAAATACAAAAAAAGAGTTTCAGACAACAATAGTGTGTGCCTCACGGCTGCGCCAAAAAAGGCTCATTTCAGCATTAATGCCAGACAGATGCTGTCTGACGCTGGTTTTCAAATGAACCTTTAGGGTCTTTAGTGTGCTAATAAATGTTATACTCATATCTCATATTGATGCGTTATACGTTTTAACTTGTGAATAACAGCTACAGAACATATCAGCTAGGACGTTAGCCACCAATCTAGATAAGTGCTAAGCTTCAAATCCTCTTAAACCGTTGTAGTCTATCTGCAATAGTTCTGACAGTAGAATTGTTCACATCACATAGACATTCGAACAGTGTCTCGTTGTGAATCCGCGATGATTTACTTTAAAAACAAATGAGTTCGCTTTCGAATTGTGTGGTGAGCAGTGAACTTTACAGAATAACAGTACTAGTGGCCTACCATGATCTAATTAAAAACGATTCAAAAACAAGACATTTCAGTTTAGGTTCCTAAACTGCATCGCTTGAGCTACTCTATGGACGCCATGGTACCAAACAAGTATGAATGAAACCAAAACTTGCGACTCAGTTTGGGACAATCGCTGTCAGCAGATGGCACGGCCTAAACTGAATCGTTAAACTGACGTCATGGTACGAATTAGAAGAACAGTTCAGTTTAGGTCCTAAAATGGATCGCGTTAAGAGCTTGTGGTAGGCCTCCTGGGCCCTAATTCACTATGACCCTTAACGATTCCTTACGTCGATGCCACGTCAATTCCTAAGCTAAATACGCCAATTCCGCGTCCATCTCGATTTAGCTACGATACTTTTTCCCATGGTATTTCTGGCCCACGGATTCGGCCAACTTTTCCACTAAAAGAAAGAAAGAAAGAAAAAGGTTTATTTGGACACAGTTCGTGAAACACAAAATTAATAAAATAAAAAAAAAATTTTCAGACAACAATAGTGTGTGCCTCACGGCTGCGCCAAAAAAGGCTCATTTCAGCATTAATGCCAGACAGATGCTGTCTGACGCTGGTTTTCTAATGAACCTTTAGGGAAAAGTGACGGGGAGTACCTACACTACTGTTCCTACCCCGTTTAATGTGGCCCGCGGACCAGAGGCCAGTTGCCTCCTAACCTATTTCGCGCGGGTTAGTTCATTGTATCATAGAGAAATATGGCCCCTGATAGATGCTTTATGACTATAGTCGCACAGTAAAAATCGACTGTCTAAATGGGAATTCGGATAAGCGCAGGTGACTAAAATTGCAAGTTCCAAAGTAGAGTAGATTTAAAGAAAGAAAGAAAGAAAAAGTATTTATTGCTACTCGTATAGGAAGATCACAAAGTAAACTAAACACAGTAAAAAATAAAAGTCCAAGTTATAATAAAAAAAGAGTAATAAAAACAAAAATGAAACGTTCTATACGAGGCCAAAAGGCTCCTATCTCAGCATGTTGCTGATTTCGACTGTTGTCGTGCGACGAAAGGTCGCATGCGGCGGGTGACTAAAATTGACCGTGAAAATATTCAGTCGCAGGCGATCGCCGCCGCATGAAGGTTGACATTTTGATGAAAAATGAACTAGTTACCTGCGATTTTGATCGACCTGTGTAATTGGAGTGGCGTAAGCCACCAGCCGCACGACTAAAATACGACCCCCGTTACTGTATATTAAACGATAATGTCTGCTTCTAGTAGAACTAAAATACTATTATACTATGAAAGTTACTATACCAATTAGCAACGCGGAACCCGCCCCATACAAAGGCTCGGCCAATAATTCGCCGAATTACAGACACATTGAATGAAGCACCTCTCCAGCTCTCGATTAACTGTTTCATCCTACGGAACCCCCTCTCTTTTATACTCTTTCGGGGTTCCGTGTTGAAAAACCCCAGTTTTAGAGCATTGATTGTGTCCACCTGAGTGAAAGGGGAGGTGTGGCGTGAAAAATCGAGATCTGTTCGTTTGTGAGCTCAAAAGTGTGTGATGGAGAGGAATTTTGATGAAATGCTATTGTTTTTGACTGGCTAGGTAGGGGTTTACTTCGTTTTGTAGCATTGTCGGTTTGGGTATTTACTATTACTAAAGGGTTGAGCTATGTATGCATGTTCTGTTGGGATAGGTCTAATAATAATTATACAAGTCTCAGCATAAACTTAAAATCACGCCTGTTAGTTTCGAAGAGAGGTATAGTAAAAATGCAGTTTTAGAAACTGTTAAAAAAACCCAACCGTAAGTTGCTACAATTCTTGCAAATAAATAAATTTTTCGCTATTGTATTTTGACCCCCTTACTAATAAACGTATTATATCAGACTAGCAGCGTCCCGCGGTTTCGCCCGCGTAAGTTTCGATCCCGTGGGAATATCGGGATAAAAACTATCCCAAACTATCTCTATACCAAATTTCATCTAAATCGGTTCAGTGGTTTAAACGCGAAGAGGTAACAGACAGACACACTTTCGCATTAATTTATAATATTAGTACGGATGAATAGTTACACACCGATTTCTCTCTTTCAGTCGTCAGTAATTTGACTTTCGAAAGAAGAAGACATACCCTTGTGTAACTATACAGACGCTATACAACGTTTATTAGTACGGAGGTAAGACTGAAACTGTGTTTTAGCCGGATCGCAAGATGAAAGTACTTTCCCGGTAAATCTACTTCACAAGGACTTTTCCAACCAAACATTTAACTACTAAAAACATACATCGTCAGATTCCAAAAGTATTTTTTCCGCACAATATTTGCAAAGCCACAATATCATTAGGCCGAGTACATAAGGCTGGAGTTTAGTGTCGTCATGGGAACGATCGTGTGCCCTCCGCCCACGCTGACGTCATTACGTGTTTGCCTATACTTATATTCAAGCTGTTTCTGTGTTTAGCGGTGAGTGGAGGACTAAGATAATTGCAAGATCAGCTTTTGAACAGATGCGGAAGTTTTCTGCAATAAACTCTATTTTTTTTAGTTGCTCCAAGTATAAAGCGCTTCACACACGGCAGCTATAATGTAAAGATGTATATTATAGCACGATACACTGTGCGATGCGCTGTGACATTTATTTTTTTAAATGTTGCAACATCATGCTGAGATAGGAGCCTTTTGGCCTCGTATAGGACTTTTTATTTTATTTTTCTTTTTATTACTTTGTTTTATATAACTTGGATTTTTTATTTATATTTATTACTGTGTTTAGTTTAGTTTGTGATCATCCTATACGAGTCGCAATAAATACTTTTTCTTTCTTTCTTTCTTTCTTTATACATCTCATTACATCTTGCCATAGAAATCGTCAGGAGACTACACACGACAGCTATAATGTATATGTACAGTCAACAAAATATATAAGCACGCAGGATCGTCGGATATAGTTGAGGTTTGATAAGAAACCGATGGATGTTCTCGAATAAAATTTAATTTTATTAATAGAAAACAAACAGCTCATTTATCAAATTAAATTTCAGTCGACAGCATCCATCGGTTTCCTACTAAACTTCAACTATATCCGACGATCCTGCATACTTATCTCTTTTGTTGACTGTACATTATATTATAGCGCGATGTAATGTACATTAATATACATTATAGCTGCTGTGTGTGAAGCGCTTTATATTGGTATTCAGCTGCATCCGGTTAGACTGGAAGCCGACCCCAACATAGTTGGCCAAAACTAGGCATATTTATTGATTTTGTGACTTTTCGTAACTAGAAGCGGCTATTATGCAGTATTATAAATTTTCAAATAGTTATTGCAAGTGTTAGAAAAATCTCGATCTATCCGCAAATAAAATCTCCGTGGTTGCACTAGACAAGTAGGTCGCTGAGTTTGCCTGACTGCGTCCTACCCTCACATTTTATTGCTGACTACCCGCCGTCTACAAATATGAACGTAGGTGCTGACGCTTGCTTATCTTTTCATATCTTTCTCTCTGTCATTACCTTTGTGCATTCGTGTTTGTTTGAAAAAAGATCTGCAATTGCTGCATCTTGGGACAACGTATCGGTTATTGCAGTATTTTAAGTAAATTTTGCTGCTTATCAGTGGCGAAGGGTGAATTTATGACAGAGGTAGGCCGGAGCAAAAAAAAATGCCAAAAGAAAATTTCAATGATGAATTGACTATAGAGTGGTTATGTTCTGAATTTTCGAAGGGAAGCCGGTGGGAATCGAGTTGTATGGTACCTTCGCCACTGCTGCTTATTTCTCGGTTAGGGGGCAATATCGATGTTCTAGTTATACATTCGGGCTTAGACCCGTAATTACCTTGATAGAGATATTCGTATGACCAAGAAACTTGTAGATAAAAGTGGAGGCAATAAGACAAAGTTTAAAACAGAAGACGAACTAGCAGGGGATCGAGGGGAGGGGAGGAGGGGGGGGGGTGCTCAGGGAATCAGACCGGAATAAATCCTAAATACTGTTACAATTAAATAATTGTTCTCTGTGGTTTGGTATCGTAAAATAAGGAAACAACAAACTATCTCAAACGCCGTATATTTATAAAAATAAATCTGCTCGACATAAACACACCCGGTAGACGATAGGGGTCTACCGCAATAAAATGTGGAACCTTATGGAACATTAAGAACTAATTTACCTAACTTATAATTTAGGTACGTGATTATCAGTTGCGAAGGGTGAATTTATGACAGAGGTAGGCCGGAGCAAAAAAAAAAAAATGCCAAAAGAAAATTTCAATGATGAATTCACTATAGAGTGGTTATGTTCTCAATTTTCGAAGGGAAGCCGGTGGGAATCGAGTTGTGTGGTGCCTTCGCCACTGGTGATTATAGTTATATTCTATTTTTGTCAGCCAGCTAAAATTTCAGCAGAAAGAGCTATGGTCGTGGGGAGTTGGAGATAAACTAGTTCGATACCAAACCACAGAGAACAATTATTTAATTTGAACAATACCTAAGTGAAGACGACTGTGGTCGGACACTCTCTTTCTAAATACACACATAAGAACGAGACAGTAATATGTGTTTTCTTTGTCATATAATGTATTCCGAAAGAGAGCGTCCGAGAGAGGATTAGCAATATTGCATTTTTTTTAATGCTAAATGGGTCTGCTCTTGACCTCGATCACGTCTGATGGAAAGCGGTGGATGAGGTCTATGACGGAACGAGCGTGCCCAGAAAATGCCAGGAGGCGTACCACAAGCTCTTAACGCGATCCATTTTAGGACCTAAACTGAACTGTTCTTCTAATTCGTACCATGACGTCAGTTTAACGATTCAGTTTACACAGCGACAGCGATTGTCCCAAACTGAGTCGCAAGTTTTGGTTTCATTCATACTTGTTTGGTACCATGACGTCCATAGAGCAGCTCAAGCGATGCAGCTTAGGAACCTAAACTGAAATGTCTTGTTTTTGAATCGTTTTTAATTAGATCACGGTAGGCCACCTGTTCATTAACTTATAATGCTAATAGAATAGTCATGTGAGCGAAGCCGCGGGCACAGCTAGTAATGACTAATTATAAATAGTTGCTCCGTACAAAATGTTTCATTCTTCAGCAAATAAAATCACAATGGAATTGGTCGTTGTTTGTGACAGAAGTGGAACATGCTGACTGTGTTCCTCTTTGGTTTTATTTGTGAAATTCACCGGTTACAGATACGGACGACAGGTGCTACGTTTTTGAGCGTGCTTACCTACCTTTGTAAAATTTTGAGATTTATTTGAAACTAGGTGGGGAACACACAGATCACAGCGGGCCCTATCAGAATACCAGCGCTGCGACATTTATTTTTTAAATGTCGCAGCATCATGCTGAGATAGGAGCCTTTTGGCCTCGTATAGGACTTTCTGTTTTTTTTTTGTTACTTTATTTTTATATACCTAACTTTGTTTTTAGGGTCCCGTTTTTCACCACAGCTGGGTGTGATAATAAAGAAAATATACATCACTGTCGATTTCGATGTTGTCAATGTCGACGGTGTCCTTGTAACCCGCATCATTGTCATACTCACAGTATGTCAACCTGTACGGTAACTGCCTACTCAACAAGGCCTGTGCCCAGAAGAAGCACACGTTTAGCTAATATAAAACGAATTCAGTATAACATAACATAATCAGCCAATAATGTTCCCACTGCTGCGACACAGGCCTCCTCTCAGTGAGAGGGAGTGGGCCGTAATCCACCACGCGGGCGCAGTGCGGGTTGGCAGATGTCTTCGAATTTTTGGTTCTAGGACATGCCGGTTTCCTCACGATGTTTTCCTTCACCGTTCTGAGAGCTGTGGGTGATGAAATAATTTACACAAAGTAAAGCGCCTGTCTGGGTTCGAACCTACGACCTACGACTCGTAAGTCGCGACCGTTACCACTTGGTCACCACTGCTCTCTATAGTATTCAGTAGGTATAGAAGACGTTAATTATTATTCTTATCTCAATATACCTACATAATTAGGTACTTACTTACTTATATCGCGCTATACGTTTCCAATTTCAGGTGACCTCGCATTGTATAGGCTTTTCGTACAATGAGAAGTCGGCTTATACTGGTAATGTATAGCATGATATGTCGCCGTGCGTACAAAGTTCTGGCGGTCCGGCAGCGCGCGGCGGCGGGATCGTCAGTCGCTCGCCCGCGTGAACCATGGAGCCACAGATATAGATAGACCTAGATAACGCAAGTATCACGATCTGTATGAAAGTCCAGCGTGCCATTTTTGACTACTATGACGTCACAAGCACTATTTAGTGATGGGAAAATCAAATCGATTTAATGACGCCGCCGCGTGCGGCACCCGCCTCGCCCCACCCCCGGGGCCTAGCGCCAGCGCTCACGCTCACCCAGCCAGCAGTACACAGCACAGGACTGAGCGCGAAAGTGGCGGCTTACGATTTTTGTACGTAAGTTGGTGCGATTTTTGGCACGCGAAGTAATTGCTATTGCGTTATCTAGGTGTATCCATATCTGTGCATGGGACTGTAGTCTGTAACCTACGAATAAGTCGCCCTATATTTTTATCTAGCGAAAGAGCTAAAACGGTCTCCGACACACGACACCCTTTACACGACAACATCCTTGTGCCACAAAGGTTGAAAAGCCGAAACAGTTTTTTAAAGTGTGTCGTCCTACTCACTGGTGAACGATCAAAAGAAAGACTGAAGCTGTGGCGAGACAGCGCTTCCTTACCCAAACCATTCGTTCCACCCGCTGGGGATCCCCCACCTGGACATGAGTTGCATTGGGTAATCTGGAAGTCTTTAAACAGATTCCGGACCCAGTGTGGCCGAAGCACGGAAAACCTGTTCAGGTGATTCATAGACGACCCTGCCTTGGAGTGTAAATGTGGTGCTGTTCCACAAACGATGGGACACTTAATATCATGTCCTACGTGTCCTGTCAGCCGCACGTTACAGGAACTGATGGACGCTAGTGATAGCGCCAAACACGTAGCAGAATTCTGAGCCGAGTCCATTTAGATTGCCATCGACACGCTAAGAAGATAAGAAGAACTTTGCTATGATAAAATTATTACCATGAGTCTCGAATATAGCTTGACCAAAATAGGTATGTAGGTAAAACGATTCAAAGTCAATTGAACTCTTAAAGGAGCCAGTCGACATACATAAGATGGCCATGTGACCCAGATGCGGCAAGTACCAGTCACGACAATTTTATGGCCAATCTATTTACGTATCGACGTTTGAGGCTAAACTTCTAACTTCTTAAGGCGATATACAGGGTTATTGGAAAAACATTAACAACCTCTTAAGAGGTCATTGTACTCATCATTATGAACAAGTTTTACTATGGGACCAAACCTGAAGTCGCGAAAAAAAATCTGCTGTTTCCTACATTTATGTTCGTATAACTCGTCAAAATGTAGGGAACAGCTGATTTTTTTTCGCGATTTCAGGTTTGTTCCCATGGCTTTCAACCAACGTAATTCGTACGTAATTACGTAGGTGATTTTCTTTACAAACAAATGAAAAAAATTTGAGAGCGAACTCATTTGTTTTTATAATTTAAAAACAAATGAGTTCGCTTTCGAATCGTGTTGTCTTATTTCTTTTTTGTATATTCGTGTATTTATGTATAAGTATTTGCGCTTATATTTGTATGTAATTAGGTATAAATATAATATTTATAGTTTTAATAGGTTTATGTGTATCGTTATATTTAAAAATATTTATTCCTCACTGTTCATGATTGAACCTACCACTGTTTGCATCACCCTAAGATTGACTGGTAGAAAATGCCTATGCTTAAAGTATTAAACAAATAAATTAATAATAAATCGTGTGCGCTCACTTGAGTGAGTTCCAAGTGAACTTTATTGAACAGGACTCCAGTTCAGATAATTAGTGGTCAATGCGAGATTTTCCTTTTAAAAAGTAACATTTTCGAGTTTCGTTTACATTTTTAAACCAAAATTCTAATGGAACTAGCGAAACGAAGAGTAGGGGTACTATACAACTCTGTTTACCTTTTCAGGGAGTACAAGGATGATGTTATGCTATGCACAAGTCGTAATAAAATAAATAATAATAAATTATTGACATAGCAGTACCAAACACACACAACCTACAAAACACTATAGCAGAAAAGCTGTCAAAATACACAGACTTAAAAATAGAAATAAGCCGAATGTGGCGACTAGGCAGCGTTGCCATAATCCCAGTAGTAGTCTCAACCACGGGTGTTATTCCCAAACAACTGCACCAATCTTTAAAAACGTTAGACTTATCTCCTTCCACCTACCAAACTCTACAGAAAGCTGCTATTCTGAACACTTGCAGAATTGTCCGAAAATTCCTTCAGAACGACAATGATGCCCAAATATCACACCCACAAACATCACCAACAACACAAAGTATAAACATATCATCACATCATAATATATTATCATCTATCGCTTAGATTAGCACTTGGCTTCGGCCCGTGTTATTCTATAAAACCGGCACATCAATGCCGAGATACAAAAATGTATACAAACAAATAATAATAATAATATTCCACAACTATCACACAACGCCATCTAGTCCCAAGCTAAGCAGAGCTTGTGTTATGGGTACTAGACAACTGATAAACATACTTATATATTTCTAAATACATACATATTATAGATAAATTACAACCAGACACAGAACAAATGATCGAGCTCATCACACAAACATTTGTCCTGGGTGGGAATCGAACCCACGACCTCCGGCATAGCAGTCAGGGTCACTAACCACTAGACCATCAGGCCTGTCATAATAACAATATTTTTGCAGTATTTGCTTAGAACGATCGCATGCACGAGCTCTGCGTCTCCCAACCTGGTACGTAAATAAATTCACCATAAAATGGTCGGTACCTCTCTCGTGACACATCTGGGTCAGTGTGCTGTGACCAAGTGCAGCGATTCCTTAAGGAATTGTATTGCGAACATCAATTCTTTGTCAGAATATAGAAGAGTATAAAGGATTACTTGTAATTCGACGTATATCCGTCAGGAGCTGCTAGGGGGCCAAAATGCAACAAATTGAACCCCCATAATGTATGGCCGAAATTCAATAGTTTTCGAGATATTTGAAACATTTTTGAAGCGTAAATTGAAAATATTTGGTAAGATATTATTCTTAAATTGCTCATCATTTTAATTATTTTGTTGAATTAATTACTTTTAATTAAGTTCATAGCTTAATTGAAGTGCCAGCTACAATATCATCTTTTAATGGTACCCATTCAATATGCAGTTTTTTTTTTTATTTGGAATTATATCGTAAAACCCTTAAAATTCAAATATCTCGAAAACTATTGAATTTCGGCTATACATATGAGGGGTTCAATTTGTTGCATTTTGACCCCCCTATCAGCTCCCGACGAATATACGAGTACGTCGAATTACAAGTAAACCTATAATATAGCACACAACTCGATGGTAGCGCCTCGTGGGAGTCTCGCTCTATCCCCTGTGGCGACTAGACGTTCTATATAAATTGATAAGTAATGATGAAGTAGAGCTAGCTTCGATCGCCTGACAGCCTCGTTCGTCTAGTGGACGCAAGCGCTAATGCCGAGCATGAGGTTTTTAGTTCGATATCCAGGTCAGGTTGTTATTGGGTTTTTCCATCTGGATTTTTTCAGTAGCTGCCCGGAGTCTAGATTTGTGCTTGGTTGATGGATGTGTGATGTTATGTAGTAGCCACGTGGCCGTATAGGACGGCTGGCTGTACCTTTCCCAATGCTGGGACACAGGCCTCCTCTCTACGAGAAGGAGTGGGCCGTCATCCACCACGCGGGCCCAGTGTGGGTTGGTAGATGTCACATGTCTTTGATTTTTGTTCGCTTCTAAGACATGCCGGCTTCCTCGAGATGTGGTCCTTTTCAGTTTTGAGAGCAGTGTTGATAATAAAATTTACACAAAGTAAAGCGCCTGTCTGCCAGCTGGATGAGAGTTGCCGAAAATCGAGTTGCATGGCGTGCAATAGGAGAGGCCTATGTCCAGCAGTGGACTGCTATAGCCTGATGATGATGATGAAATCGCTTGTCTGGGTTCGAACCTACGACCTGGGCCGTTACCTGGGCCACCACTGCTCTCTACATACATATAATTTAAGGTAATTCTCCCTGTGTTAAACCCGTACCGCGTATTTCGCTCAATCCACTTGTTTATTAAGGTATAAACACAATGAGAGCTACGCTGGCGGAATGTTAACACGACCCCAATCATTTGGTACGTGATACTAAAGTACATGTAATTGATTTTGAATATGAATATTATGTTATAATGATTGCTTTGTTTGTCTCTGTTGTGGGGTGTGATTAGAAACTGGATTGTTTGTTTGTTAATCCTGCCTGCTGTTACATATTGCATTATGATGAGTCTTAAAACCAGTTTTACCGATTATTCGTGTAAAATGAGGGGTCTTTGGCTAAATAATAACAGCCGCATAGGTCGATCGATCAGGTTAAGCTACGCTTGCCGCGGTTGGTCCGTGGATGGGTGAGCATCTTTACATACCAAGACCCCTCCGTGCCTCGGAAAGCACGTTAAGCCGTTTGTCCCGGCTTTCATTCGTGGATCTTTCACAGACGTTACGGTTAGTCAGAAGCCCGAAAATCTGACAACCAGTCTTACCAAGGGGTATCGTATTACCCAGTAACTGGGTTGTGGAGGTCAGATAGTCGCTCCATGTAAAATACTGGTAGATACTCAGCTGCAACTGGCTAGACTGGAAGCCGACCTCAACATAGTTGGGAAAAGGCTAGTGGGTTCCCGCATTGTCGAGGCGGGGGGGCTCAGTAGCCGTGGCTTGGACCCCCACGGTGAAGCGAAGAGGAACCCGAGGAGGGGCCGCTCGTCAGGGCTTTTGCCTGTAAGCCGACGGCGTAGCGGCCAACAAGTAGGTTGCGGTGCCGCTTGGGCGACATCGCAACTGAGGCGGGCCGCGATGTCGTGTGGGAGGCGTCGCGGCTGAGGGTTGGAGGCCGCGGCGGGAGAGGAGTGCCGGTATTGCGGTGCGCCGCTCTCCCTACCTTCCGCGGCCTTGACGGGGTCGCCACCGTCTGATGGCGGACGCGGTGGGGCCGCAGGGGAGGAGGAGTGTTGGTATGACGTTGGCCGCTCTCCCTATCCTCTGCGGCCGAAAATTGGCAGGTGGCGGGGCCAATTACCTGACCCGTCAAAGGGGGACCAAGGGTGCCCAGACACGGGGTCGTCTGGCACCCATGTGCTGGTTTGGTCCCAGAGGTGGTCACGGCGTGCTATGTGTTCTGGTGCGCCGATGATGGGGAATACTCCCCAGAGGGGGGTCCGGTGACGGACAGCCGCGGCGGGTTCACGGATGAGTGCAAACGCGTGCCCGTGTTCCCGCCGTAAGCGGCAGAGGAGGACACCGTGGAGTTTTAGTGGGTTAGAGTCCCACATAACTGCACTATCTCCCCGTGATAGTGCAGAATGCATGAGCATTTCTCCACGTTAAAAAAAAAAAAAAAAAGGCAGATAATGACATAATTATTACATTATGATATGCTGACAAAATAAGCATGGAATTTGCTTTAAAAGGGCCTCCGCGAATAATAGTGGAGCGCTTAGATACGTGGGCAACCTTTTTAGATTTTTTTATCTATCTTTAGGCTGTCGTAAATTGCTCCATAATTTTCCATAGGTACCTACTACGCTTTGGAATGGGCAACTAGCTTCATATTTCTTACTGACCGAATCCTTGACAATTCAAAAGTGCCTGTAAATGGGTTAATTGAAATAAATGCTTCGAGTTTGAGTTTTTTTTTTGGTCAGTGTTGCCGAACGTCATATTTAAGTACAGAAGCCAGCACATCTAGCTACCCGAAACTGTCGAATTTTCCCAATCAACTTTGAACCTTATGCTTTAGAGATAAGGTTGAAAATCTATTAAAGAAATTTTACAGATTAATTATTGTAGTAGCTTGATGTCCTGGCGCCTGTACTATTGCCATGCAATTGATTGCCCATATGCAAGTTTTGAGCGTTTTGTCTGGCGTACTCTGGACGGTCATCACCGCTGACTGGCACAGATTTTTCCCACAGAATGAAGTTTAGTATTCTAATATTCACAGTTCGTGCCGATACGAAAGAGGAATAGAGACGTCATATCAATGTTTGTAACTTCTTGATTTCGGTGCGCCCTTTCCAATTTTCTAAGAAGAAACCGTAACAAACTCTTTTAAGGTCAAGGTCATTTGCGAGAGTACCTACCTATGCCTACTCGATGGATTGAGGCATCGCTTTGAAATTCGAACGGTGTCTCGTTGTGAATCCGCGATGATTCACTTTAAAAACAAATGAGTTTGCTTCCGAATTTTGTGTGCTCACTTGAGTGAGGTGCAGAATAGAATTTAGGTACGCTTATACATACATGACATAACATAATCAGCCTATAATATTCCCACTGCTGGGACACAGGCCTCCTCTCTGTGAGATGGAGTGGGCCGTAATCCACTACGCGGGCCCAGTGCGGATTGGTAAATGTCACATGTCTTTGAATTTTTGGTTCTAGGACATGGCGGTTTCCTCACGATGTTTTCCTTCACCGTTTTGAGAGCAGTGGTGATGAAATAATTTACACAAATTAAAGCGCCTGTCTGGGTACGTTTCTAGCCTTTAAAAAAAGATTGCAATGTTAAAAAGTCTGACTTCTCTGATTGTAACACCGAAGAAAACTCTTACGGGGTTATTACAAAACATGGTTTATCTTTAGACCCAGGATTAACCCATCGTTCCATTTTTAAATTGCGAACTATAATCAGACAAAGTTAAAAGTTCTTGTTACAAAAAATGACGTTAAACCCGAGTCAATTTTGAATTAAGAATTTCTAAAGCTAGGTCTAAAGTTAGAACTGGTTTTGTAATGAGACGGTTATGGTCAAGGTCGCTTTCGAAGTCCTATACATGCAAGCACATACCTATCTATGTATATCAGATACTCGATAGTATGAGGCTTGGTTTCTGTTATATACCTACTCATGTGCTGTAAGTACACAATGGACGACCGATATTAGCCCATGTTTGAACGGTTTTACTGCTGCCCATACATTGGATCCCTTAGCTTAGGGATCGAGGGCCGGCAGAGCGATAACCCTTACCAAGGATTGTTTGAGGTGACACATTGGATATACTTGCTTAATTGCAGTTCTGTGCTGTTCTCTAAAGTTCACTACTCACCACACAATTCGAAAGCGAACTCATTTGTTTTTAAAGTGAATCATCGCGGATTCACAACGAGACACCGTTCGAATTTCGAAGTGATGTTGAGAGAACGATAAAAAGTAAAGGTTTACTCAGATATCTGCGACGCGACAGCGTGCTGCGGCTCTAGAACAATTCCTATGAAACCCTTATTATGAAAATTGTTTTACCACAATCGCGTCGCACTGTCGCGTCGTGTCAGTCTGCGGGAGGCTTGACAAAGTAATGAAGCAGTCATTTCTTAGTTATGAACTTAGTTAGTGGTTGTAGTTTTAGGTATTAGTTAGAGAAAACTGGCTATAATAGTAACAAACTTTTATTATCAGACATCGGCCGCGACTTACCGAGTTGTAGGTCCCACGTTCGAACCCTGACAGGCAGTTTGCTAGGTTACTTTGTGTAAATTCATAACCACTGCTCTCAAAATCGTGAAGGAAAACATCGTGAGGAAACAGGCATGTCCTAGAACCAAAATTCGAAGACATGTGACATTTACCAACCCGCACTGGACCCGCGTGGTGATAGATTACAGTTTACGGCCCACTCTCTGTCACAAAGAGGAGGCCTGTGTTCCAGCAGTGGGAACATTATAGGCTGATTATCATTATCAGACCATGCAGTATCCATACAGTAGTGTTAGTAAAGAAAACTAAATTTATGCCTAAGGCATTAAGTCCGCCTTTGTACCTTTTTTGTGCGGAAAGTTTAAATAAATAAATAATAAATGCACATAGTTCCGCTTCAATCAAATCTTAAATAACCATCTAGATATCATCTTCTAAGTCCTACAGGAGTGTAATCTTGCTTATTCCTTGCCTAGAACCACACAGCACTTAGTCCAGCTCAATCCCATCCTCTCAGACTACCCACATCTAATAAAAGCAACAAAAAGCCGTCTCACATGTAAGACAAGCCGCAAATGTAGTTAAAGGCCTTTCAGACGCGACTGGCGCGTCGCCGCTGCGGTTTGCGCCGAGTGGTCCTCTATTGATGCCTTATTGAATGTTAGGTCACGTTCATATTGGGCGACTTATCGCTGCGATAGCTCTCGCGTGCTCGTGAGTTTATTAAGAACTTCAGAGCCAATATCCTCTATGACACAGTGAACGAGCACGAAATGAACTAAGAAAAACTAGCTAAGGAACTGATGTGGTTTCGAAGCAGTTGTTGAGCGGTCATAGTGAATCAGGGCCCTGTAGGTATACAACTACGTCAACTAATAGTCTTACCAAGCATGAAAAAGAAAGCATGTTATCTAAGGTGCTATATATCTGCCACGGCTACGCGGGCAGAAACTAGTTTAGTAGTTTATCATAAAACTCAAATGTAGTTTCTGTTTTCTCCTTAATCGAGGACCTCTTAGATCCTTTAACCACTACGCTCTGTTTTTTTTATCATAGTTTCCCTAAAGTCCTTATTCAAGAATTCATCACGCAAGGTTCGTGCCGATATGGTCACCACCCTTGGTTGACTGGTAGAGAATGCCTAAGGCATTAAGTCCGCCTTTGTAACTTTTTTGTGCGAAAAGTTTAAATAAATAAATATCGGAGAAGAATCTTCAAAAACATACATACATAGACTACTAAAATCATAACCCTTCCTTTTGGTTTTGCCGTAGTCAGGTAATAACCGCCCCATCTGCCGTCGCCCTTACAAGTAATGCCGCAGGCTTGCGACTAACTTAATCACAGCAGTTCCATTGGTACGCGACAGTACTAAATGCGCTGTTCATGAGAATTACCAGCGGTACAGTCGTGTACGCTGAATTATAAAATAGTTTTAAGAGATTTTGAAATAAAAAAGTAAAAAATTATTCATTAAAACCTAGTTAAGTTTGTCTATGAATTAAAGAAGACCTGAGTTAAAAGCGCACATTAAGAGATGTCAAGGGCTTATTAAAATGTTTCCATTGATCACGATTCTGTTTTACTACTTCATAATTTTCAAAGAACAATTTATTAGCTTAGAGGAATTAGATGTCCTTTCCATTTATAGGCAGTGTTTTGAGCCACGTAAACTTATTTATGATAAATGATGATAAATTATTTTATTTCTGTAAGTAGGTTTGCACAAACACTTTTACACGTCAAAAATATTTTTAAAAACTAGATGAGATCGGCGTTTCCTATCTGACTACTCTGAGAAGAAAGGCCGAAACAAACTCAGAGGTCACAGTCTCTTTTAAAGTCCAGACATAATCTTGGATATATGAATTAAAGAAGTCGCGTAAATCGGATTGGACTCTTTGTCTTCAGGACTCATCTTTTGCAACAGTTGCTTCATATGCACCATCGCACAATTTTCTAAAACACAATTGAATTTGTTAAGTGTATAATATATCGTTAGTTGCGCCACTCTGCGGAAATCGTCAACATAATGGTTTTCGTCCAAGGGGAGCACCCTCTCCCTTCTGCGCTTGTCCGAAACAAACTATTAGCGAATGAGACCAATGATTTACAGTCTTTACTGGCAAATTCGATAAATTACAACTTTTTGTCAATTCATAAGTAGAATTGACAAAAAGCTCGAACTTTCCCCACAACTCAAACTCAAAGCATTTATTTCAATTTAAGGCTCCCCGCAGACAGACACGACAGCGCGACGCGACTCTAGTAAAACAATTTCTATGAAAACTCCTACCAGAATCGCGTCGCACTGTCGTGTCGCGCCTGTCTGCGGAAGCCTTAATTAACCTCACACACGAAGGGTTCCGTACCACCGTAAAATATTTAACATCATCTGCCCAGCCTTTTCCCAACTATGTTGGGGTCGGCTTACAGTCTAACCGGATGCAGAATACCAGTATTTTACATGGAGCGACTGCCTATCTGACCGTAAAATATTTAACACTACAAATTAAATAAATCACGTTTGTTGTATGGGAGCCCCCTTAAATATTTATTTTATTCTGTTTTTAGTATTTGTTGTTATAGCGGCAACAGAAATACATCATCTATGAAACAACTGTCTAGCTATTACGGTTCATGAGATACAGCCTGGTGACAGACAGACAGACGGACAGTGGAGTATTAGTAATAGGGTCCCGTTTTTACCCTTTGGGTACGGAACCCTAAAAAATTACCGAATAAAATATAACACTAGCACATCTTTCATTGGTGTAGCGTCCGAGCGAACGAATCGCTTATACTCCTAAAGGTTTCTCTTCAATTTGCAGTTCTACTCTGTGACTGCTCACCTCACTCAAGTGAGCGCACACAGTTCAAAAGCGAACTCATTTGTTTTTAAAGTAAATCATCGCGGATTCACAACGAGACACCGTTCAAACACGTCATAGCATACGTGGTTCCATGTAATGTCTTACGAACCTAAAATATTTCTTACTCGTTTTCCCGGACATCTTACATGTAACCCAGAGGCAAAACTGACATATGACCGTAATATAAACCAACAATTGACTTTTCTCCTTGATAAATAGTCCGTCCACATGTTTCCTCGTCCGCTAAACAAAACGTTACCTACTTATTCTCCTTCCGTCCATCTCGAGCATTTGTCCTTCTGTGTAGTATATAGTTCCAGGGATGTCGTGTAGACTGAATAAAACAGGACATAACTAGAATTTGATATGTCATGTAATAAATGGCAAAAGAATAGCGGTGGCTGTGAGGCTTCAGAATTTCAAAGTGACGTTTTGAGTAAGGTTCTCTATCTCTCTAAACGTCAACTTCGAATTTCGAACGGTGTCTCGTTGTGAATTCGCGATGATTCTCTTTAAAAACAAATGAGTTCGCTTTCGAATTGTCTGCGCTCATTTCAATGAGGTTCTAAATGAACTTTTTATTTATTTTCAACACACAAAATATCCAGATTTTCCGCATAATTTCAGGCAAATGGCAGCCCAGTCTATATCTAAGTAGCCTCGAATACAAATGATAGAGCGTGCTCGGTTGAACATTACGCCTGGGTAGCCTAGTTGGACTCCGATTCGATAGTTACAGGTTTCTATTCTAATACTCAATTTTCTGTTCATGGAATTTACCAGAAAACGTCTCCGAGAATTGTACATTTTCGTTGCTGGGGGTTTCATATTATTAAAAGACGTCCACTGATCAAATTGAACTCGCAAAGCGCAGAAAGCTATGCTATCTATACCTGCAAATGTGCCGACCCACCTAATGGTAATCAGTAATGGTATCTACTGGCATTCCGCTGCATCACACACACACATCACAATCTGACTTATTTTGAAGGATATTGCTAATCCATTGCCTCATATGTTCTAAAAATGTGTCTGCTCAACAACGTAAATAACGCAATGAATGTTGTTGAACTGTCAAAATGAAAGACAAAGTGTGTTACTCAAATACCCCGCTGAATCATACTTGGGGAAACTGCTAGATAGATGAGTTGTAGAAAAAATCCAACATCTTGAAATGCAATACAGTTATATATTGCTCCTATACATATAAATAGCCTATACCTTCACAACATGTACCATTTGTCGTGTCGGCTCCCAATGAGTCCGCGCACCGCTGGGCTCATACTAATGCTGGACTAATGTTGTGCTCTGTGACGAGAATACGGAGCGCCGATGGCGTAATATATTTACAGGGTGGTGGCAGGGTGAGATATAAGCGATCAGCGTGTTTTTGAAGTGAAAACTTCTTTAGGCGCTTTGGGCATTTTTTGAGGTGGGAAAAAAAAAAACCATTGAATTCGCGCCACTGTTACCGTAACCGATACCGCTTCGGATGTGTTAAGCTTTCCTCGGGATGTACTCGGTTTTAATGTATATCCGATATGTCAGTGAGTGATGGCAAAGTATTCTGTTTGTGTTTTGTTTTCACTTCTGTCGGCACTCCTGGAGTGTTTTTTTTTTTGTTAGCCTATATTCTTTCGCACTACTGGGCGAAGGCCTCCCCTTTTCCCTTCAAAACCTCCCTATCTTGTGCGTTGTCTGGCCATGGTGATCCTGCAAACCTTATCAGGTCGTCACACCACCTTCGACGTGGTCTACCTCGACGGCAATGTCCTCCCGCAGGCGTCCATTGAGTGACGATCTTTGCCCATCTTTCCGCGTGCATTCGCGTGACGTGTCCGGCCCACTCCTACTTCAGCCTAGCTGTTTTTTCTTAAAGAAATCTTTACAACTTTCAGTGAGGGAGCTGTTCCGGGGAAGTACTAGCAAAGCAAATAAGAAACGACGGTGTGCTGCGGTTTCGAGGATATGGGAGCCGGTGCAATTATATGCATATTATGTGATAATGTTACTGCGATGCTTCTAGTGAAAGTTAAGAAAGAAAAAGTATTTATTGCGACTCGTACAGGAAGATCACATATTAAACTAAACACAGTCAAAAATAGAAAAAAACAAATTATATTTAAAAAAAGTAACAAAGAGAAAAATGAAACAGAAAGGCCCATACGAGGCCAAAAGGCTCCAGTTCCAGTGCTGCAGTTGTTCATAGGCTGGAGGCCCAACCTCCTCCTCAATAATTCAAAACAGGCAATACAGTGCTACTCCATATCTCTGCCTATTAGTTAAATAAATACCTGTGGAATTGCCACACTATTCTCAACCTCTGTAACTCAAAAAGCCACAATCAACAGTAGTCAGCCATCAGAAAACCGCGGAATTATGTAGGTCGTCGAGTCCCGGAAAAGTTATTCAAATGTCTTGAAAAAAAAAAAAACAGGGAGAAATCAGAAAAAAAACCTTAACTTCGTAACATAAATATAAAATTACAATATTGATCGCAATATGTTCTTCATTGACCAAGAGCAGAGCAGTGGTGGCCAAGTGGTAACGGCCGCGACTTACGAGTTGTAGGTCGTAGGTTCGAATCCAGACAGGCGCTTTACTTTGTGTACATTATTTCATCACCACTGCTCTCAAAACTGTGAAGGAAAACATCGTGAGGAAACCGGCATGTCCTAGAACCAAAAATTCGAAGACATGTGACATCTGCCAACCCGCACTGGGCGTGCGTGGTGGATTACGGCCTACTCCCTCTCACTGAGAGGAGGCCTGTGTCCCAGCAGTGGGAACATTATAGGCTGATTATGTATGTATGTTCTTCATTTTAACAGCTCAGCCACGTTGATTGCGTAATTTAACCTATGAACCTATGGAGCAATGGATTAGGAATATCCATCAAAACCCTTGGATTGTGATACGCAATTAGGGTGCCGTCCAGCCGATCCGATCCGTTTCAAAAATCGCTAACTCTCTTCACTTCGACCACATCTAAGTATAATAAGAAGTCGAGTGGGCTGTGAGGGTGAAGGTTACCGCCTCAACGGACATACATAGGTAGCGTTAGTGACCGTTCCGGGTTCGGTTCCCGAGTGGATGAGGAAAGTTTCTGATTGTTAATTAGACAAGTTTGTCTTTCGAGATTTTGTAAAAGAAAGGGTCGTTTTGTAATTAGGATAATATTGTGTTTAATGGCTACATTTGGGTCTATGGAGGCCTTCCCAAATATAGCCATTTCAGTGGGTAATATTATAAACTTATTTGGAAAACATCGTGAGGAAACCGTCGTGTCTAAGAACCAAAAATTCAAAGACATGTGATATCTACCACCCCGCAATGGCCCGCGTGATGGATTACGGCCCACTCCCTCTCACAGAGAGGAGGCCTGTGTCCCAGCAGTGGGAAAATTACAGACTGATGTTATTATAAACTTATAACCAATATTTCAAGAAGAATCTTCCGCAACTGACTACAGACGATAATCGTCTGACAAATAACACCATTTACCGCCTCCATTTTTTACCCAGACTGTTAAAGAACACCCACACTTATCCGCAACAAACCGCCCATGATCGCCCGACACAGTCAATACAAAAATGAAACATTAATCTATTCCCACAACTCTTGGCAACACCGCAACAGTAAACAAAGTTAAAAATGAAGAGTTACAGCGGAATCCTCTTAGTAAGTGCAAGTTTATGCGAATGCTAGTAGTTTTTGTCGCCTGTCGCTTATTGTTTGCGGAAAAGTGTAAGTTGGCTTTAAGAAATATGTCCGGGTTAAAGTTTTGAGCGGCAATACTCTAGTGAACGCGGCCACAGAGTAAGAATTTCTAGAAGAGACTGAGAGACTCCTTCCGAACGCATTCGTAAGAGAGGTTCAAAGTAGTCACGGTGCTACAGAGGGTTTATTCTCTAAGTAGTAACGAAGATACGGGCCCGTCCGTAATGTGTTCGATACTTCGGAGTGAACAATAAACTCGAACACGGATAAAAACACATCGGGTGTAGGAACAGCTTTCAAATCGTGGCGTCATTCAGTCTCAGGTCGGGCTTAACTATGGACTTCGTGCTTAGGGAGTAGAGTCCCGGAGGTCTGCACCCTAAGCAAGGAGTCTGGAGCTTAGGCCGAATTTACGGACTTTTCCAACTACGTACCACTTACGGACAATTAATTTAGTTCGGGGCTTGCACTAAGAATTGAATGACAAGATTTGTCAGTTGTCCCTACTCTCGCTGTCTTTGCCTGTCTGAAAAATTTAAATTGGCACATGTTTTGATCAACTGCTTTCGTTGACGGATTTAGTGATTTGATGGTTTGGTCTTGGACTAAAGCTAGAACTCAGTTTCGATCTATACGTATCTCCTAGTCTATGGCAGTAGTTCTTAGTTGTATTGTTTTGCGACTGTCTGAGAATTTTGTCGAGCGGTCCCAGTGTGGATAGAGTTCGTTTTATTTGTTGCGCGATGTATTAATGAATGTGTAAATGATTTGTTTTGAAGCCGGTATTTTTAAGGAAACTATTTTTCAAACCTATTTTAAAAACAGTTGTGTAAAGAAGGTCTAGAATAGAATAGAATACTCTACTCTTGGTCTACTTCATATCATTGCCGGCAAAAAATATTGGGATGCACCATACCCATCCTCCAGGACTCAAAAAAGACAGAATCAGTCTGCCGTGGCTTTCAAACAGAGAAACGCCGATACAATAAAGCCGGTCATTTTGGGAAAACTGTTTTTTTTTAAATTGTATGCAAATGGATAGGGAACCGCCTAATAAATACCTTTTGTTAATCGCCTTTTATTCATTCTCTAAACATGAACAAACCTAGCCTTTAAATTGTATGAAATACATTTGCATATAACCCGGTGTCTGATAACTGAATATATTTAAAACAATTACACAATATTTCAGTTTCAGTAACTCGGTCAAAGCCGAGGTGAAAGTTTAAAAGGTTTTCCCTGTAATATTCATATTAACTACGATAATATCGAAAATAAACTCCCCTTCCGTAGAACTTGAGTCGTTTGGATGTTAGGCAAACGTTTATTGGTGTTTATATTATTTGCATTAATAATATCGGCCTGTATATTAGTAAAAAGGTAAAGGTTGACTGGTAGAAAATGCCTATGGCATTAAGTCCGTCTCTGTACATTTTTGTGCTTAAAGTATTAAATAAATAAAATAGTAAAGTATTGCCATTCTGTAAAGTTTACTTGGAACCTCACTCAAGTGAACGCACACAATTCGAAAGCGAACTCATTTGTTTTAAAAATTTACTTTAAAAACAAATGAGTTCGCTTTTGAATTGTTGCTCATTTGTTTTTAATGTGTTTAAATTATCGCGAACTCACAACGAGACACCGTTCCAATTTCGAAGTGATGTTTAGAGAATATCTTCTGCCTTAAAAGCAAGAGTTAACAGGCATCTTCTGGGCTCGCTCGTTCCATCATAGACCTCATCCATCGCTTTCCATCAGGCGTGATCGAGGTCAAGAGCAGGCCCATTCAGCAATAAAAAAATACTACCACAATGTTTATGTGTAACCAGTTTATTATTTACAAGCGATCCGCCCCTGCTCGCAAGGTGTTTACGACTTGATAAAACATCGAGTTTTCTTTAGTATAGAAAAGTTAAATATTATGTAATTATTCACATAAACCTTCCGCAATAAATTCACTAAATGATGGTTAAAACCGTATCTAAATCTGGATGAACAACGCGTCTGCACTGACAGACACGAAGCCTCACGGTTTCACCCGCATAATCTTCGATCCCGTGGGAATATCGGGACAAAATGTATCCTATGTGTTAATCCTTGTTATAAGCTATCTGTGTGCCAAATTTCATCCAAATCCGTTCAGCCGTTTGTGCGTAAAGAAGTACCAACATACATACAAACACACAAACTTTCGCCTTTATAATTATAGTGTGATAGATAATATGTATAGATTATTAATATTTATTATATTCTTTTTCAGGTAAGTGCCAGCCAAGACAAAGTTTTGCGGAAGATAAAGGTAACTTTGTATATTTTTTTGAAAGGACCACCTAAGGGCCGTTCAATCAATCATTCAAAGAAACGGCACAAACAGCTTTCAAAACAAAAGAATATTAATATGATGTATGAACTGTTAAAAATAGAACTGCTACATTTTCGCGTATAAGGGCCCGATCACACGTACCACAGCCACACCGCAACAACAACCACAAATTAAACCACAACCAGACCACAATCACACTTCAACCACACCACAACTACAACACAACTGACGAACATTTCTAAGCTATGGGTTTTAAAATCATGTCCTGAATTCAAGGTCCCTGACCTGTCCCGACCCTGTATACAGGGTGTAATTTTAATCACCGTTTTCCTCCTAAGGGGTCATTGTACTCATCATTATGATCAACTTTTACTATGGGACCAAACCTGAAATCGTAAAAAAAAATCAGCTGTTCCCTACATTTATGTTCGCATAACTCGTCAAAATGTAGGGAACAGCTGATTTTTTTTTTCGCGTTTCATGTTAGGTCCCATAGTAAAAGTGGTTCATAATGATGAGTACAATGACCCCTTAAGAGGAAAACGGTGATTAAAATTACAACCTGTATAATTATACTTAATATGACAGCGTTCAATTCAATTTATCAACTTCTCAAAAATACTGTTTCACGACACTATTTTCGTAATGAAATCCCCGCTTCAACCGTTGTCACAACAAAACTGACTCTTAACGATCAGTTAAACAACGTCAGTTCTAGTGACACTCGCACTTGGCGACACATGGCCGCTCCTTGCAAGTAATTGTGTCCGAATTAGTAGCACGTTGTCGTTACCAACAGTGTTTGTGCGATGAAGATATAAATAGAGAGCTATGGTGTAGTGGCGAAGGTACCATACAACTCGATTCCCACCGGCTTCGCTTCGAAAATTCAGAACATAACCACTCTATAGTCAATTCATCATTGAAAATTTCTTTTGGATTTTTTTTTGCTCCGGCCTACCTCTGTCATAAATTCACCCTTCGCCACTGCGTATGGTGTAGGATAGTAACGTTTGGAGTTACGTCAGTGTTATATATAATTGAAGAAATAAACAAATGTGAAATGCAGGCTTATTAGTTGATTCGCACGAATTTACTAGCCCGAAACGGGCGAATCGTCACTTATGAATTTAAATAATACTAGCTGCGCCCCGCGGTTTCACCCGCATAAGTTTCCCGTGGGAATATCGGGATGTAAACTATCCTATGTCCTTTCCCGGGACTCAAACTATCTCTAAGTATACCTAATTTCATTTAAATCGGTTCAGCGGTTTAAGCGTGAAGAGGTAACAAACAGACAGACACACTTTCGCATTCATAATATTAAGTATGGAATATGGATAGTATGGATTATTTTGTGGGCGAGTCAATAACTCCAGAAATATGTATACCAACGCACAGAAGTGAGAAGAGTTAGATTATGAACGTGTACTTTTTCTAACTTTATTGCATAAAATGCAAAATGTGCCAATTCCCCAATACAAATGTTTCTGGACTGGTCGATTGTACACTTGCACTTGTCCATTGCAACTAATGGCACCGGAATTAGCAACATTGTCGTTAGAGCGACGTATTTAGACGCACCCGTTTGCCGGCTAGCTATCAAATGCAGGAACGATCCCTACTGGTTGTTTTAGAAGCTCCGGGCTATGGATTGTCAACGATTCCATCTCTGTAGTGTTATCACTTCGAAATTCGAACGGTGTCTCGTTGTGAATCCGCGAGGATTTTACTTTAAAAACAAATGAGTTCGCTTTCGAATTGTGTGCGCTCACTTGAGTGAGGTTGCAAGTGAACTATACAGAATGTGCTATTCTGTAGTGTAATATTGTAAGGCCCTTTGTACATACACACGCGTTTTTCTTGCCGTGAAAACTACGGTTTATACACCGTGTGTAGGCACGGTCGTCAGTGTTGTATGGACACTATAGAAGCTTGTTGACAGACGTTTTTGTAAAGAAACCGTGCCTTGTACAAAGGGCATAATGCTGCGAAAATTTTAAGGTACCTCCCCTATTTTGATTTGTGAATAACTTCTATATATGATAGGTATTTCTTTTTATCATCATCATCATCTCGATTTTTGGCAACTCTCATCCAGCTGCTACCAGCCATCCTGCGAAGATCGTCGCTCCACCTAGCCTGAGGGCGTACCTTACATTTCTTTTATTTACCTAAATTAAATTAAAACAACCTTCTCTGCACCCTTTAAATTATTATACCGTAAAACGGGGCGAATAGGGATGCAGGGGTGAATCGGGACGAAACTTTAAAATGGATTTTAACATTGAACTATTTTTTTTTTTGTCAAAAAGGACTAATGTGTTTACTATATTATAATTAACGGTTAAGTGTCCTTATTGGCAACAAATTATATTAAATCAACGTTGATATCCATTTTAAAGTTTCGTCCCGATTCACCCCTGCATCCCAATTCACCCGTTTTACCGGTACACCATTTTGATAAGCCCTCAAATTATTATTTAGTAAAATGTAGATAGGTATAGTCTTCTCAGTTGACTCGATCCCAACTGTGTTCTCCCATACCAACTGCACTTAACCTCGTTGTTGAACATGATAAATGACATCTGTCGGTCTGTCCACTTCAGCGTTGATTCAATACTACCCACCGTATTGGTAAATGGTACTCTTTAGCAATCTTCGAGTTCCGGGTTGTGGGAATATATTGATGTAAACTAGCTGGTAACCGCGACTTTGTTTGCTTTCGAACGTCAAGTCGTGTGATTCGCTGGAGTTTCGCAAAAACTTACGTACTCTTCCTAATCTATTTCTTCAATGAATTATCAGAAAAATATTTTAAAAAATGTTTGAAAAAAAAATTTTTTTTTTTGGAATGCTTTTTAAATGCCCCATCTTTTAATGCTACTTGCCAAACTCGCATAGTACATTTTTTTTCAGTACAGTCAGTCAAAGTTTGGCAAAGTATTAATTTTGAATATTTGGTTGGACAAAACGTGACATTTAAATGCCAATAATTTTAAAAATACACAACTTAGATTTTTTTAAATATTTTTCTGATAACTATCATGACTTGGCCTATTACCCGATTCCGGCTTGACGTCGACTTACAGGACAGCCTGTATAAGAAGTGGCCTTTGCCCTGTAACACTTAATTATGAAACAACCACATATTTCACTGAAACTACCCACGAAAGCAGCACAAAACTAAGAACTCCAATCCTTTACAGCCTCCTAGTCAACTCTCAACTGACGCCATATTATGAATATTTTTAACACAATCCCAGGCACTAAAACCTGTAAAAACAGACGCTGTCAAGGTTGTGGGCAAACGGGTTGTCCCAGGGGCCTAGGCCACTCCCATATAAATGGAAAGGCCTTGTTCCGAGGCCCCAGGAGGCCTCAACGGCGTGTGTTAAAAAATGGACACTGCTCCGTCGTTGGCTTTCGTAAAATTAGAATATGGAAAATAGTAAATGGATATTTTTGTGTCCTGGAGGAAACTGCTGTGTCGTGTTGGTATTTTGATATTGCGATTACGGAAGTATTGAAAAGCCTTAGTCTAATGTTGCTCCGAAAATGTTGCTGATTCCTACTATACTTCAATTTTTGCCTAACCTCTTCTGGGTTTCTTACGTATAAATGACACCAGTCAATTATTCTGTAAAGTTCACTGCTCACCTCACTCAAGTGAGCGCACAAAATTCGAAAGCGAACTCATTTGTTTTTAAAGTAAATCATCGCGGATTCACAACGAGACACCGTTCGGATTTCGAAGTTATGTTTGGAGAATGAAGGCTTGTTTCACAATGCTCTAATTGGCCCTATCGACCAGACAAATTCCAAATGGATCAGAATTTGTATGAAATGATTTGCCAAATAACTTAATATCAAAATCAAAAAATCAAAATATTTTTATTTCACATAAACCAACATGGGCACTTATGAAACGTCAGAAGCTAGGTGCACGGTTCCAATTGGTCGTTTCCTATGGAGAAGAACCGGCAAGAAACTCCATGGTTACTCTTTTAAAAATAATTGGCTTTTACAATGTTTTCGAGTTACAGTAGGTATGGGAGGACAGCGTAGGCCTGTCAACAAGTACCAGGTACTTGATAAAATAAAAAATGGTCTACAGATCTAGTCTACAAGGCTTACAAAGTCCTCACATTTACAAAATAAGGATGTATCAAAAGGATAAACAAAATATAAAAATCTACTAAAACCAAGAGATATGATTGCCATTTCAACTAAGAAAGAGGTGAAATATGAACGTATCATTATAACATGCTAGTCCTAACTCCTGACAGGCATTAGTGTCGTTAGTAATTTGATTCAAAGTATACTTTTTTTTTTCGTATAAGCACCTTGTCATCATCATCTGCCTAGCCTTTTCCCAACTATGTTGGGGTCGGCTTCCAGTCTAACCGGATGCAGCTGAATACCAGTATTTTACATGGAGCGACTGCCTATCTGACCTCCACAACCCAGTTACTGGGTAATACGATACCCCTTGGTAAGACTGGTTGTCAGACTTTCGGGCTTCTGACTACCCGTAACGACTGTCAAAGATCCACGAATGACAGCCGCGACCAACGGCTTAACGTGCTTTCCGAGGCACGGAGGGGTCTCAGTATGTAAAGATGGTCACCCATCCACAGACCAACCGCGGCAAGCGTAGCTTAACCTGATCGATCGACCTGTGCGGCTGTTATTATTTAGCCACGGACCCCTCTATTTTCTTTATATTCATGTAATAATAAATTGTCAGCACTGTTTACGAAATGAAAATCCAAACTGTTGTGTTACTGAACTCATTTGTTAAAAATATTACAGACTACTTATACTATTAGCGGTAACGAAACCATAGCTCGCATTTAAACAGGGCAACGCCATCTAGAGAGCTTTGGAGTACTTACTAAATAATTATTATTAATAATTGTAATAGAATATAACATGATGTCTATAATCCCTGAAGGTTTTGGGTTTGATCCTCCGACCAGACGGGTGTGGTGTCTGGTGGGCTACTGCCCGACGACTGATGGCAGTCAGTGCCTTAAGGACGTCGCGGCATCGCCATCGCATCGTTCCGTCTGAATGCGCATCGACACCCATCACGTCTGCAGAGTTTCGCTAGCTAATTTAAATTGACCCTGTATAGATTTGCCAATTTACATGACATGAGTCGCTTTAACAGCAACAGCAGTCTCAGAAAGCCTAGCCATGTTTTAACAGCAACAGCAGTCTCAGAAAGCCTAGCCATGTTTTAACAGCAACAGCAGTCTCAGAAAGCCTAGCCATGTTTTAACAGCAACAGCAGTCTCAGAAAGCCTAGCCATGTTTTTGGTAGTCAAAGAATTACTACCATATAATATCTACTGATCCATATCGTTAATATAATTCGGCACAAACAAACGCCAACAAATAATATCGGCAGCTAATATTATTTACGTGGGTACGCGCAACGGGAAGCGGATGTGACCGAATTCGCGACTGAAGGAGCTTCGACCGCCCCGGTAAAGCGATTTGTCAATACGCGGCTGTTAGACGTGCGACACGTTTTGATACTTGCTGGGTTTTTTTTTTCATTAAAATATGTTACACCCACTGAAAGTGATGAAGTATTTTAAATTGTAAAAAAAAAATACATGGTCATAGAAGTTCTATGAATGTCAAATATTTCTATGAATAAATAAATAATAACTTACCTTTAATGTGATAGGTAGTGTTTGATTAAAACGGTGACTTGAAACGTTACTCAAAATAATGTTACGCGTAGTTCCGGTACCGATAATTTGTACCGTTCCACCAGGATCGTAACAAAATTAATTCCTTGGCTATAACGATACTGACAAACGGAAC
The DNA here is from genome assembly GCA_914767645.1 of Hydraecia micacea. Classification (NCBI taxonomy): domain Eukaryota; kingdom Metazoa; phylum Arthropoda; class Insecta; order Lepidoptera; family Noctuidae; genus Hydraecia; species Hydraecia micacea. Next base: position 5,264,659 of record OU611804.1, read on the forward strand.
GAAATCTTAAGCTGTTCAATAACAATATTATCAATATATCTTTATTAGTATAACGATATAATAACGTTATTCATTTCGATACCCAACGTTGCCAGCTTCATGACGTATAAGATGACGAAAAAGTATGAAGAATAACGTTACAAATGAATCTAATGACATTTCACCTGTAATTGTAAGATTAAATTTTTATCCGGTTACAAGAAGGATTTGTTCAGAGATGCGAGAACATCCGCGAACAAGAGCCACGGAATATATCCCCCTCAGTGACAATGTAAGTGTAGAACATAATTTCTTTTACCACCCACGAGACCGCGAAAAATAATATGTAACGCAGAACAGAAACTCAACTGTGTTTTTCTATAATTTTTACATTAACATAGAAATTATATTACGTAAAATATGGAATATTTTGTGTATCATATACTTTCTAGGCATAAAAAGGGCTTGTATTAAAGGAAAGTAATTTCTGAATAAATTTAATATGTAAAACCTTAAATGATTACATTCCAGTTTCTTATATTTTGCATGATGTCCTAGAAATTAAAGATAAATAGAATTTAATTTGTATTCATAACATTTTCATAAATGGGATGAGATTTTTCTAGGTTTTGTGTTCCCACAAAAGTCTTATTACCAAAATAAAGTATTCTTGTATTGGCCTTTTTGCGTGCTATTCTTACACACCTCCAGGCACATTTAGAGGCTAATACGAGCTATGACATCATCATCTGCCTAGCCTTTTCCCAACTACGTTGGGGTCGGCTTCCAGTCTAACCGGATGCAGCTGAATCCCAGTATTTTACATGGCAAGACTGCCTATCTGACCTCCACAACCCGGTTATTGCGTAATATGAAAATAATAATTGCGTGATAATTTTTGAAAACGATATATCTATTTCTGAAGCTCTTTGCTTAAAATTTGAAAGATGGCAAACGATTTTGATTATAAAAGATAGCAAACCAGCACTCTAATAGCGTAACACACTGTCAATCACAATGCGAAAGTTTTAACATACATACATAATCAGCCTATAATGTTCCCACTGCTGGGACACAGGCCTCCTCTCAGTGAGAAGGAGTGGGCCGTAATCCACCACGCGGGCCCAGTGCGGGTTGGCAGATGTCACATGTCTTCGAATTTTTGTTCTAGGACATGCCGGTTTCCTCAAGATGTTTTCCTTCACCGTTTTGAGAGCAGTGGTGATGAAAGAATTTTTTTTTTTTATTTGAAATGGACTTGCTCTTGACTCTAGTCTAGGTCAAAGGTGACAGAGACAAAGTCGACGATGGAGCGAGCTTATCCAGAAGAAGCCTGTTCACTCTCACTTTGAAGAGATTTGGGTTGTATGTGCTCGGAAAAACAGACGCAGGTAGAGAGTTCCACTCTTTTGCTGTGCGCATTATAAAAGACATTTGCAAACGCTTAGTGCGAATTGGTGGAATAGCAACCATTTACACAAAGTAAAGCGCCTGTCTAGGTTCGTACCTACGACCTACAACTCGTAAGTCGCGGCCGTTACCTCTTGGCCACCACTGCTCAAAGTTTTAAAGGAAAGTCCTAATCCATAGATTTACATGTTTGAAAGATCGTCTGCTCAACTACGTACAGACGCCAGCACATCAAGCTACCCGAAACTGACAAATTTTCCCAATCAACTTTGAACCTTATGTTTTAGCGATAAAGATGAAAATCTATTAAATAAATTTGACAGATTGTAGTAGCTTGATGATCGTGGTTAAACTGTCATAATGAAAGGCATTGCAATTGATTGTCAGTTTACGTGTTAACACAGCACGAGGGAATTACGAGTACGTAACCGCAATTTACACAGATTGGTCAGATAGGCAGTCGCTCCATGTAAAATACTGGTATTCAGCTGCATCCGGTTAGACTGGAAGCCGACCCCAACATGGTTGGGAAAAGGCTAGGCAGATGATGATGATTTATTTGCATACTAGCTGACCCGGCGAACTTCGTACCGCCTCAGATTTCTTCTTGTTATTTTTTCCTATGTTTTAATAATTATTCTGCTATTCGGGGCGAAGACAAATCCAACAAATAAAAGATCATTAAAATCGGTAAAGCCGTTCTTGAGTTATAAATGGTGTAACTAACCCGACTTTATTTTAAATATCGCTCATTTGGAGAAACGTCGACGTAACTGCTACTTTACTTTTTTTTGTCTTTGTTTCTCCTAACGTAAATACGCTTTCTAAGTGCTAGTCATATTTAACTCATTTTTGGGAAAAAATACATATACGTCGATGTTTCTACTAATGAGCGATATAGCATAAGACTTATGCGTCTAGTTCCTCATATAATTTGGCCAAGATCAGGGCTTTACAAGGGACTGTGACCTCTGTCTGAGTTTTTTTTGGTGTTTCTCAAACTCAATGCATTTATTTCAAATAAACCAATTACAGGCACTATTGAATTGTTAAGGAGTCGGTCAGTCAGAAAGATGAAGCTAGTTGCCCATTCCAAAGCGTGAAGAACACCACCACCACCTCACCTATGGAGAACAACGGGCAAGAAACTCCACGGACACAATATGGTTACAAAATATTAGTTACATCATTCATGTTAAAATTGTGCATAATTCTACTCAGAGTAGTCAAATACTTTTTTTTGTGTTACAGAAATAAATATAATTTATCAAATGCTTACTTTTGTGCAAGTTACCGACATGTCTATTACGTACTTTGATACTATGCTAGCGACAAAAAATATAATTGAAAGTATCAAAATCAGCTAATCGCGCTACAATTCATTGGCCAGCAAGTTTTGATCGTCGCGGCGTTCGCATCGTTAAGTGATTGGCTTTTACGGTCCTCAGATCGACTGAATGATTTTATATTATACCATCTGTATTGTGTCATTTTTTTACATATTTTTGTGAATATCTAAAGGAGAGTTCTACTTCTATGTATGGCATTATTGTTGGTCACAATCAGATTATAATGTTCCCACAACTGGGATACAGGCCTCCTCTCTATGAGACGGACTGGGCCACGCGGGCCCAGTGCGGCTTGGTGGATGTCACATGTCTTCACATTTTTGGTTCTAAGACATGTCAGTCTCACGATGTTTTCCTTCACCGTTTTGAGAGCAGTAATGATGAAATTAAATACAGAAAGTAAAGTGCCTGTCTGAATGACAGCTTAGTTCGGTGTTTAGAATAGAATAGAATTCTCTTTATTATGTACACCATATAAATTACAGACATAAATATAGAAACTTTACAATGGGTGACACAATGGACGGTCTTATCGCTACTTATTAGCGACATTTTTTTTGTTTTTTTTTTGTTTAATCGTAATTTTAGTATTAATAAGAACTTTACCTAAATATCGAAATAAAGTTCAAAATACAAATACTGGCTCAAAGGTATGTATCAAAATTATTCCCCACATTAACACCTCTCAGAGACTTCTATTTAAAAAGCACACCCCATTCATTAGGAGAACAAAGGAAAGACTTTTAATTAACCTTTTAAAAATGATATTAATAAACACAACAGAAGCTTTTCAAGAAATGCGACGTCCTTCATTGCTGTAATTACCTAGAGTCAGGCGTTGATTTATGGAGTGAAAATTATATATGACAGTATTTTTCAAAGATACTTAATAAGACAGACGACAATAAAAATTAAACTAATTATTGCCATGCCCATGGTATAAATCCTCTATAAAAGTACAACATTAAAACAACCAGTGTCATAGTAAAAACCATAATATCATCCAAATGAGTGTTATAATGTTGTACAAAATTTCATTATGCAACTCCTTTTCAAAAAAAGAATATTGTCATGCACGCGCGTTTGACTAACACAGCGCCGTAGTTAAAAAAAAGGACTTATCGGTTATTCGAATTCACGTCGTATCCCGCCAGCCGCCATTTTTGTTCGATATTAGTAGGTATTGCAAAAAACTGATTCAGAACCTTTATAGAGGATTCATATCATGCGTATAGATTCTTGTATGCAACTGTATATAATTAGGCATTAAAACACTCATGTGATACTATTGTATCAATAAATCCACTTTCGTGTTTTAATACCCCTTATTATACAATAGTTTATAAATAACTATTAAAGAATCCCAACTGTAATGTTAAACTCGAACGGTGTCTCGTTGTGAATCCGCGATGATGTACTTGAAAAACAAATGAGTTCGCTTTCGAATTGTGTGCACTCACTTGAGTGAGGTGAGCAGTGAACTTTACAGAATAGCAATACTACAGTCCTAGTAATCAATCTGATCCGAAACATCTGTCTAGACCGTAATCTAGCAAAATCAAGTTATTTATTCTAACTAGGCTCAGAATCTACTTTACTTTCTAGATTGCAGGACGACCTAGAAAAAAAAATCCATGTACCTATACCTAATCTCACTAATTAAAACAAACTAATTAATAATTAATATGTAGTGGCACCGAGTTGCCGTGTCTGGTCATACCGCTGTTAAACCCGCGATGGTTTGTGTGGTATGTGTAATTGTTCCAAATATTTTTAAACTGTTTTGATTAATAAAAAAATAAATAAAAAAAATCAGCATTTTTCGAACGTCAAAATAACGTAAGTCAGCACCCCAAAACGCCCGCCCTTCCTATTTCCTAGTGCTGTTCAGTTAAAAAAACTTGAGATTCTATTCAATAGTGTGTAAAATAATTTACATTACGCAAAACTGATTAAACATTATATTAAAAATACTGGTATTCAGCTGCGTCCGGTTAGAGTGGAAGCTGACCCCAACATAGTTGCGAAAAGGCTAGACAGATGATGATGTAATGATGAGATGATAAAAAAGATGACGAAAACGTCATTATCTTTAACTTCACCCCACAGGACAAAGTTACGACCTATTCTTCTCAGCTTAAACATTTATCTAGATAGTAGCTGAACCCCGCGAGTTCGTCTCCGATCTGTGTGCAAAATTTCGTCCAAATCTGATCAGCTGTTTTAACGTCAAAGTGTAACAAACAAACAAACTAACTTTTGCTTTTAATATTAGTTAGGATTCAAACCACAAATAATGTATGCATATACTAGCTGCGCCCCGCGGTTTCATCCGCATAAGTTTCGATCTCGTGGGATTATCGCGATAAAAAGTATCCTATGTCCTTTCCCATGACTCAAACTATCTCTATACCAAATTTCATCTAAATCGGTCCAGCGGTTTAAGCGTGAATATGACAGACAGACACACACTTTCGCATTTATAATATTAGTATGGATTCAATCCTTAACTAAAACATGCACTACAATCCTGATCATGATATATCGACAACCCTTAATAGAAATACATGGCGACGACAAATGGCGGCATTATGCCTGAAGCCGAAAATAAAACAAACGCCATCATTATATATTCATTTACAAAAATCATGATATATATATTTTATACTTAGATGATCATTACGGTACTCGTAATGTCGAAGATTTTGGGTGGAATAAGAGTGATCGCCATATTCGCGAACATACGAGAAAAGATACATGAATATCTTTTACGTTGTTGGTTTACCATTTCTTTTTTTATGATTATCCTTGATGTGACAAGGTTCTGCGTTTTTGATGGTTTGTTAAGACAGATCGCACTGTCATGTCTGTTAACTCGTGGTTACCGTATCTTTATGTATAGCTTTCCGTTGTTGTGATAATCTTTACATATTAAGAGGACTACATGACCTAAAGCGCGGTTTTTGTCGGACTGCATAGAAAAGAAAGAGAAGCGCGATGCCACAACGCTGGTAATTTATTGCAAAATATGAAGCAATTATCGATATACGAAAAATCTAGTGTTTGGACAAAAAAACTAAAACACTATAGTTTTAGTATGTTGCTTGTAGAATAATCTGACAAAAAATCATAATGATTGTATGTATATTAGTATGATTTTTGTTGTAAAAAAAAAGTTTTTAGTGGTATCTTCATGATTTTTTTCTATCGTACCAAATAAGTTGTATTATGTTTTTAACACACTATCTTCCTAGCATTTATCCTGAAGAATATCATATATTTTTTTGATTTTTTTTACTGTAGTCGATCATATACTTTTATTGTTTCTAAAACTTGCGTTTTTTGCGTTTAGGTCCTGTAAGCCCCTTAAATTAAAGTCTTTCAAAAGTGTCAGTCAGTGCGTTCACATAAAAAGAAAATCTGCTGGTCTATTATGTAAAAACTAACTGAAAACTTAGGTGAAGTGAGGTGTTATTCCACCTGATGTTTGGGATCGAACCATTGACATCTCACCTCACCTAAGTTTTCATAGTGAGATTTTTACAGAATAGACCCATAGTGTTTAGATTTATGTGATTTTTGTTTCTATTCATGGATCAGCAGGCCAATTCTCGTAATTTAAAACGTTCAAAATCTAGTCACAGTCTCATCTCAGCGTCAAACAAATGTCAAAAACTTGTCAAAATGTAGGGAAATTAGAGGTATTTAATTTTGACAGATTGAGACTGAGATCAGACTGTGAACGTTCTTAAAATTACGAGAATTGCCCCTCTGATGTTATGTTTTCTGGGTAGGTTTTATAATAAACGATTAGAGCTACGGGCGTAATATATCCATGTACTTAGATACATATTATATCAAGAACTGCGGAGTTTCCTATGGCCCAGTAACTGTGTTTTGGCAGGTGCTCCAAGTAAAATACTGGTGATTTTCAGTTGCGTCTAGTCAGACTAGAAACTGACTACAATACAGTTGTCTAGGCAGATGACGATGAGAATACAATGTTTCTGTATGTCTGTCTGTGAGTGCACCTGTGTCTGCGCATACACTTGTCTTGTGCACTATAATATCTCCCACGCCAAAGGCTAGTCTCTACTGAGATTGGCCGCGAAGGGGTAACAGTAAGCAGTCATGCTAGCGAAGGAGGTGGCGGGATGGCTGAGGGAGAGAGCCTCACGTCTCAGCCGCCGCGGGAGACGCTACGGGCGTCGGGAGCCGCATGATGACTCCCGGCCACCGTAGGCGCGGGCCTGCGGACGGAGAGTAATGGGTAGCTCTCCGTCCGATCAGGACCAGGCCCGTGCCGGACGGCGCGTATGTGTTCCACGCGCGCCTCAAAGAGATGTCAGCATAAAGGAAGGGGCCCGCTAGGGCCGAAGCCTGCCTGGGTAGCGGGATCGTCCGAAAGGGTTACCGCTGCCCCGGAACATAAAGGGCTAAGGAAGGAACACGGGTGGGGTTTAGTCAGTAAGAGTCTGACACTCCCTTCCGCTCCACCCAGAGCGGGAGGAGTCATTAGATGATTTCCCATCCAAAAAAAAAAAGGGGTAACAGACAGACAATATACACTTTCGTATTTATAATTTATTACTATGGATGTTTTTTTTTTTAATATTTTCATGATTGTGTCTTCCTGTGCGAGTTACTATAAATACTTTTTCTATGTTTCTTCTTTCTTTATGTCCTTTTAGTGCGTTTAAAACTCGACAACCACGAGTAACTGACTGTCGCCAACTAGTTTGTCATGCTATCTCTTTCATAACCTCTTGGAGTAAGTAATAACTCTACCTACGTTTGCAGAACTAAATCAAACTATATTTATTATAGTTTCTTCCTCTGATTGTGCCGCGACTGGCACGGGTGGTGACGCGGACGGTATTGAACTGGTGTACAGACGCCAGCACATCAAGCTACTACAACCTGTCAAATTTCTTTAATAGATTTTCAACTTTATCGCTAAAGTATAAGGATCAAAATTGATTGGAAAAAATTGACAGTTTCGGGTAGCTTGATGTGCTGGCGTTTGTACCTTCGGAAGTATGTAACTGAGCGTTTTATTGGTGGTCCGTTTTCAGTTTGATTTCCTTGTCAAAGTCAGTATGGTGGAGTTTCTCTCTGTGTCTGTACCTAGCGCAAAACTATGTGTCCGAAAAATATAAACGTCGTTTAAGTTTTAAATTTTTGGCGGTTTTGACATTATGGTGCCGTTTGCTAACCAATCAGAAAGAAGCAACGTCCAATAGAAAGTCATAAAATGACATAAAAAGTAACTACACGGGGACCACCATTTTTTGTAAAATTATGCAATCTAAGACGACCCACTGACCCAGTTTTTTCACTCTCCTGTATATATAAATAAAGTTACTATTTTTGATTTACGTGAACTTAATAAAGTATACAGAAAGATGAGTTCACGAGTCGCAAAAGTTATGTACGCCCTGCGCCTTGGCATTCGACTCAGTTAGATAATAACCTTGCAGACTGGCTGATCGACCCCGTCATGAAACTATAGTAAGGAGAATTCATAATTATATGTTTTTATTTGCCCTGGAAATTATTATGTATGGCCACTGCCCTAGTAGTGTGGTTTCCTAAAAAACACTTTGAAATCCGAACTGTGTCTCGCTGTGAATCCGCGATGATTTACTTTAAAAACAAATGAGTTAATCCGCGATGTTTTACTTACTTTAAACACAAATGAGTTCGCTTTCGAGTGAGGTGAGCAGTGAACGTTACAGAATAGGACAACAGTGGTGCTATTCTATGAAATTCACTTCAAAAGGACTCCTTCTATACAGGGTGATATCGACGCGCAAACTGAAATCATAAAAACAGCACCTGTTTCTAGACCGTAGCATAGAAATTTTTCACCGGTTATAAAAAAAAATGTGATGTTTCGTAGAAAAGTGCACATTCCCTACGAGATCAACATACATTTTGACCATGTAGGTATTGCACTTTTCTACAAAAGAGGAGTTTTTTTTAATGCAATATACATAGTGCCGTCCACGAAGACGCGCCTACTCTTCTTACTAATCGCTAGTAGTTATCGCTAGTTAATTCCGCTAGTGTTTTGATACACACTAATTACCCACTAATAAGTAATTACTGTGTATCGACAAAACTAAAACACTAGCGGAATGTTGCACACTTGTACTGTAAGCGATTAGGAAGAAGAAGTGAGGCGCGTCTTTGTGGATGGCGCTATCTGTAGTTACAGATAGCGCCATCCACGCAGCCAAAATGTATGGAACGACATTTTTTTTATAAATAACCGACGGAAAATTTCATTTGGTTCAGCGGGGCAATTGCGTAACACATAATCAATCGGAATCGGTTTCATTTTGACAGTTCAACAACATTCATTGCGTTATTTACGTGTTGAGCAGACAAGTTTTTCTAAGGTATGAAGCAATGGATTAGCAGTTTGCTTCAAAATGAGTCAGATTCCGATTGATAGTCTGTTACGCAATTAGGGTGCTGAATCTTGTACTGAATCCATGGTAAACAGGCTGCGCGACCCTGCCACCCTGTATATTTTTAAACGCCCCAATATCTGCGAAAATCCTACCAGCGACGAGCCTATTTTTCCATAGCTCAGGCATTCAAGTATAATAACATTGTTTTGTAGTATGTCTGTATGTTAGATGGTTCTCGTGAATAAATAAGTGGGGTCCCGTGTTCGTGTCTCCATAACAGTCGGCTGTCACGCGAAGGTAGACTATGATGTCCTGGGGATTTGCTTGCGAATAATAATAAATAAATGTATTTATTTGTTAGAATATTGTTGTACAAAAGTGTTACACGTAATATGGTGTCCATAACATTCTGCTGTTTCCAGCGTACAAATATTTCAAAGAATTAAAATAAAAGAGTATTAAAATAATGTCAAAATTAAAATATACAATGTCGAGGTTAAGGAAAATGTTAACTACTATCAAACACAATGTCAAGGGTTATTAATTATAATGTCAAGAGTTATTAAAAACATTGTAAAAAAATATTCAATACAATGTTATAGAAATGAAATTCCAAATATTATTTATTATCGAAATATTATTTGTAGTCGTTATTATAGTGATAACTTTTGTGTCTTCTTCCGTGTAAATACTTCGTTGCGTTTTGGCCTGCTTCGTTGGTCTAGCTAGGTTGTAGAGCGTGAGCATAGCTATTCACAACCAACCGACAGGCTATCGTATCTAAAATGACACATTTCGATAACCTGATTTGCTTTGCCCCCGACAGCAAACAGCTGTCGGAAGAATAGCGGTCGTCTCTGACAAAATTTTCGGGTTTTGGAATTGTGAACAGCGTTTAGAGGACTCCTACGATAACATTGATTGATGTTCGATACGGTACGGAAGCGTATCGAGTGATTGTGAATAGACCATGCTGGTCAGAAAAAGTGTCCTTCAGAAAATTCTTCTGCAATTCTATCAATATTATTTAGCTTGTCGATAACTGTTGGGGTGAACTATCCATTGCATATCAAATCTGTCTACTCCTTTTAGAAATTTCGAGCGTAAGGTTATGCTCCTAGGTTTACTGCCGTTTACTTAATCTCAGGGTCATCACCTTTTTGCCATTTTCAAATTTACGCACAAAATTAATCCCTTAACTAAAGTTCGTTTTTTACTCCCAGAGACTAATCTGACAGGTGTAATGTCAAACTTCTAAACTAAAAAACGCAAACACAAAAGAATTAAATGTCAGATTAGTCTCTGGGATTAAAAAAACGAACTTTATACATATAAATAAGTACGGGTATTGCTGACTTACAAAAGTAAAACCACATGACCGGACACAGCAAATAAAAAATACATAAAGACACACAAACATACAAATAAGTAATATTTATTATTAGCTATTGCCAAATATTATCGACGCATAAAACTGGAGAACACACCGTCTTCCAGAGTTATGTAACTCGCGTGTCGAACGAAAAACTACCTTGGGGTCATAAAATTAGGGTTCATGTTGAGTTTGCAAGCAGTTATTGATGGTTCCGCAATTGGTGATGTAACAAATGCCTGTTTGAACAGTTGGAGGTACTTTTTTTGGGTTATTTTTGTTGAGGAAGAAAATTATTCTTGCTAAAACAAAAAATGTGGATATGAGTTTGTCTTTCTGGAGTCTTATACAAGAAACAATAGCTCGGATTGTCGAGGCAAAGAGCCCTAATTAATGTCAAATTACTATAGCCTAAAAACGGAGGGGTTCGTGGCTAAATGATAACAGTCACACGGCTCGATTGAAAGTTAAGCTACGCCGGCCGCGGTCGGTTCGTAGATGGGTGACCATTGGCTCGATCGAAGGTTAAGCTACGCCGGCCGCGGTCGGTTCGTAGATGGGTGACCATCTATTACATATCGAGGCCACTTCGTGCCTCGGAAAGCACGCTAGGACTTTGGTCTCTGCTGTCATTTGTAGGTCTTTGACAGTCGTTACGGGTAGTCAGAAGCCCACAAGTCTGACAACCAGTCTTACAGAGGGGTATGGTGTTATCCAGTAACTGGGTTGTGGAGGTCAGATAGGCAGTCGCTCCATGTAAAATACTGGTATTCAGCTACATCCGGTTAGACTAGAAGCCGACCCCCCAACATAGTTGGAAAAAGGCGAGGCAGATGCAGTCAATTGTGAGAATTGCTGCAGAAACCTTTTTGGCGTATTATAGCGAGCTTTACGAAAGTTTTTGTATTGAAACAAACTATAAACACAATACAAATAAATAAAATGAAATAGTCTATTTGTAATGTCAAAATAGCAAAAAACAGCTTTTAACTAAATTCATATCGTATGAGCGTTTTGGATGTTAAATCTGTTAGCTCATAAGACCAATTGAATAAATAAATAAATATGAAAGTATTATATAAGGTACTTACTTATAACTAAAAAATCAATTTTTAAATACTTGTCTGTATGTCTACTTGATCCGGCTAATCTCTGAAACGGCTGGACCAATTTTGACGAGACTCACTGGTAGATAACTGATGTTATAAAGAGTAACTTATGCTTTTATTTCAGAAACATAATTAGAACCCTAATTCTGTTTCAAAAATAAGAGCCTAATGTCCGTTTTCACCATCGTTCCTTAAAAGACATGGACAAAAAAGTACATTCCATTTACACATACATAGTAAATAACATTGGATATTAAAAATAGAAAAATGAATTGATTCGTAGTTTTTAACCTCTCTGGACTCGTCAGTTTTTATTTCAAAATAATCAGTAATGAAAGATGAATTCAAAGTATCATTTGTCAACGTCTGCCATAATGGACCATAGAGAAAGATAAATATAATAATGGGCGTTCCACACCATGCATACTACTTGTAGACATGTGATATGGACGACAAAATGTTTTTATTAAGAACATTTTATTCATACAAAACTGGCTTCATCGGTATTTGTCGCATTTAATAAACTTATCTTTCCATAATGTTGATGCGTAAGATAGTTTTTTTTATATTTCACACAAAAAAAAACTTAAAACGGAACGCGTTTACAAGTTTGACAATGTGTCATTGTCTATGTCAATGTAATGTTATTGCAGATTCTTCATTGCGTATTTATTGTGTTTGTTTCTGCGATTATTTTCTAATATTTTTTACCCCTGCTTATTTCTACGGACTGATACCGTCTACCACTCGATTACCTTGCTATTAACACTGGATTCTGATTTGCATTGCGTTTTGGATTTGTTTTGTGGATCAATATGAGGTGCATCAACTGCGGAATAGCTTTCAGTATATTATAGTGTACTCTGTGGGAATAGCCATGCAAAGGTTGCAGAGGCATCTAATAACCTCGCTTTCTGCACACCATCAAACAAGACTTTCGCGTTGGATAACCAATGCTCAAACCCAGGTAAGAAGTTGGACTAGAAAAAACTTCTGATTTATTTTTATACATTGAGGTAATATGTAAGTACATATTATTACCTCAATGTTTTTATATAATTCTGGTATGCCAAATTAACTTACAGTGCATCTTATTTTCAGTTGCCTATGGATACATTTATTTGGCATCCATGCTTATTATTATCGCGGGCCTGCGGACGGAGAGTAATGGGTAGCTCTCCGTCCGATCAGGACCAGGCCCGTGCCGGACGGCGCGTATGTGTTCCACGCGCGCCTCAAAGAGATGTCAGCATAAAGGAAGGGGCCCGCCAGGGCCGAAGCCTGCCGGGGTAGCGGGATCGTCCGAAAGGGTTACCGCTGCCCCGGAACATAAAGGGCTAAGGAAGGAACACGGGTGGGTTTTAGTCAGTAAGAGTCTGACACTCCCTTCCGCTCCACCCAGAGCGGGAGGAGTCATTAGATGATTTCCCACCCACAAAAAAAAAAAAAAAAAATGCTTATTGTTATTAAATACCGAAGCTGGTGAACACGAGAGACTACTGGGGAATAACATGGTTTGCCTTGGTTGTGGCAAATCTGTGAGGAAAATAAGACACCATACTGTCAGTATGGAGTGTCCATTGCTGGCTGTCCTTATCACAAAATACTAATTATGTGATAAGCATTTTGTTTTTCATTATTATAAATACCTAGTTGTATTAATCTATAAAAAAAGGAGTTTTCATACTATGTTTCTGTGATTGTAATATCTGCGTTTTATATATTTTCCATCTTTAACATATACTTGCCTAAAGAAGGCAAGTGTAACAATAACATAATATTACTTGAAAACATAAAGAGTTGTATACAAAAGATACTCTTGTTACTAAAAATTATATAAACATAAGCATTTATCTGTGTTTATTCTAACTGGTTTATTTTCAGCCCTCAAGAAACAACTATGTTTGCCATGTGTGTTGGATGCGAGCAAATAGACAGGCAGTGCATGACTCATCACGAGACATGCAGGAATTGGCTTTGAACAATGATGCAGCAGCCCCTAATGTTCAAGTTGTTAGCCCACCAGAGCCATCACCGTTGCCGCCTGTTCAAAGAGGGCCACTTCAATGGGATAGTAATACGATATCATTACCTAATTATAAGCCAGCTTCAATCACATCTGTTCACTGTATATTTCAACAATGCAGAAACAGATTGTTACATTTGTTATTTATGTAATTACTGAAGCCCTATACTTATAGCGGGATCGTCCAAAAGGGTTACCGCTGCCCCGGAACATAAAGGGAAGGAAGGAATACGGGTGGGTTTTAGTCAGTAAGAGTCTGACACTCCCTTCCGCTCCACCTAGAGCGGGAGGAGTCATTAGATGATTTCCCATCCAAAAAAAAAGCCCTATACTTACACTTTATCCAGGTTAGTGTATTTGTGAAATAAAAATGCTCTGTTTTATCAAAGCTGGTTGATTGACCTCCCTCGGTCTCTTTATTAACACTATTGCTGCATTGCTGTAATGTATGTTACCTAGGTAGGCATTTAAGATATAATAATTATAATATAGCAAAATATTTTTATTTAATAAATAAATATTTTTTTTTACTCTTTTGTTTTATTTTGTGCTTCCCTTGTTTATTGTTAATTGAACTATTTAAAAAAATATAAGGGCAACCTGTAAAAATGTACTTTAAAGAAAAATATTAGTTTTGAATATGCTTTGTTAATATTGTTATTATGACTGCCTCGTTGGTTTACTGTCCTGAGTTCGATTCCCAGGTCGAGCAAAGTGATATTGGGGTTATTCATCAGGAATTTCTCAGTAGGAGCCCGGAGTCTGGATTTGTCCCCCTAATACATGGGACTTAAACATAACTGGTGAAATGTGGGTGTACTATAGGTACACCTCTGCCCATGCCTTCGGGGAATATAGGCGCGATGTTATGTTTGTTATTATTGTCACATTTTTTGAGACTATTACCCAGTTTAATAAATGTAAATCAATACACAGTTTAAAATCCTTCATTTAGGTGGCCATTACTTTGTTTAAATGCTTAATAATACTAAAACCATATCAGTTATACGTAATAATTCACAACTGTTCGCTACTTTAAAGCGTCTTTAAGTTTTTTAATAGCGAAATTATAATCTAATATAAGTATATACCTTATTGCTAGCGTTTTGATTAAAAGATTTAATGAAATTGTTTTTTGTCTAGTATGTTGTGATGACAAGTTCTCAGAGTTTTTTATTTATAGCAATTTAATAGGCCAATATTCACGAATATAAAACACCAAAAATCATTGGTGTACTTTAAAGTTGATAACTATGCCGACGTCCTTATAAAAACTGGCCATGTTCTTTAGGGAGACCTTAAGAAATTTTAAGTGTTAGTTTCGTTTTCACCATCACCTAAGGGACACTTATGGTCCTAAAACATATGGGTAAGGGGCTGATTTAAGGAGTCTCTTATGTTAAGAGACTCTTAGTTAAGGAGTGTTTGAGGGAACGATGGTGAAAACGGGCATTAGTTACTTACATTCTCAGACCAAATAAAAAAGTCAAGACGTAGCGCTGCGAACAATACAGTGAAGCATGCCAAAACTACACCTCCCCTAGTGCATACACGCTCACACGCACACGTTTACAACCATTTACAATCAAACTACACCTCACTAAGTGCACACAAGTTTACGAAACCGGCCTCACTTTACTATTGACAGCCATCTGTCTTGGTTTTTATTTGGTCTGAGCTTACGTTACATGCAAAATAATTAAAAACCGTATAAATTAAATGTTTAAGCAAGACTTCACGAAATAAATAATTAGAAAAAGACTGCCCGATTTCTCACACTCAGTTTCCTTAGCACATAAGGTCCACTTCGGACAGTCAGATGCCCATTCTATGAGCACATACCATCACGCACTGAGTCGTGGGGGATATTCCGTTATTTATATTATTACGCCCCTGATAAAGCCAGGAATTTATTGCTATCTTCACGGTTTTCGTATAGCGGTGGGCAGGAAGCTAAGCGTTATTAAATTGAGGAGGATAATTTATTAGTCTTAGGTATTCCCTGCGCATCCAGTTTAACAATGCCTACAGGTGGCCTACCATGATCTAATTAAAAACGATTCAAAAACAAGACATTTCAGTTTAGGTTCCTAAACTGCATCGCTTGAGCTGCTCTATGGACGTCATGGTACCAAACAAGTATGAATGAAACCAAAACTTGCGACTCAGTTTGGGACAATCGCTGTCAGCAGAATGGCACGGCCTAAACTGAATCGTTAAACTGACGTCATGGTACGAATTAGAAGAACAGTTCAGTTTAGGTCCTAAAATGGATCGCGTTAAGAGCTTGTGGTAGGCCTCCTGGGCGCTGCGCTGATACGTCTGCCACGCTTCTGCAGTGCGTCAACAATGTTCGCAGAGTCGCGCACAGACGGCTTTGATGTCACCTGGCGCAAAAAGACAGCCTCACTGCTAAGCAGATTGCGTGGGAGCAGTAACAGCATCCTGAGGGTAATAGGCAATAAGTTAGACAGCCCACTGATGTGGAGGCTTACCCAGAGGACTAAGTCTCTCTTAGTTCTTAATTCCAAAGTGTAGTAGATAGTGTAGATACCTATGGAGAAGAACGGGCAAGAAATTCCATGGACACTCTTTTAAATTATAATGAACGCTGATTAAATGAAAGTTGATTAAAGGTAGCCCGTATTCGGGTGCTCGAAAGAGTAAACTCGAATTCGGGCACCCGATGCATTTGCACTGGTCATCGCACTGGAAGATGGAGCTGGATTCCGGAAGATTTTCCAGAGACGGGCGTACTCGACCCCGTTTATTCACAGTTGGTCGATTGCCCGAATTCCATACATAGCCAATCAAATTCAGGAGAACTATCAAGTGAATTTGCGCCATTACTGATTAAATACCTGGCCAGTCCGACGCGACGGTAGCCTACAAAAATAGTACCTATTTCATCCAAAAGCATCCACCGTTTAGGCGTTTACCCTGTCATCCAAACAGCTTGAGAGCACAGAAGCAATTTGTTCTTGTCACTCGATCATCCGTCCGATCTGTCCGACACGTCCGATATGTTGGACGCTTGCATCCGATGACGTTCCATTCGCACGCTGACGTTTGATGAAGAGTTCAGCGATGGATATGTCAATGAAAAAGGACTTAAAAAACGGACGGGATTTACCGTATTTGTAGATCTTGTTTTTGGACGAATATTTCCAGATTGAAATTGCAGTTGTGCAGTTTTTACTGGTTAAAAATGAAAGAATTTAGCGGTGTGGTACTAGCTGCTTTACTATTTTAACCAAAAACACCAGCAAACTTATACACTTTCACAATCTGAAAGAAATTCCTAATTCATTCCTTCATATGTTTGAAAAACTCGTCTGCTCGACAAAGTAAATGACGCAATGAATGTTGTTAAATTGTCAAAATCGGCATTGCAATTGATAGTGCGGTAACTTTTTTAATGAATTATAACGTTGCTAAATTGATGAGTACAACTGTGACGTAGCATGACAACTGAATAGACTGGTATTACGTTAAGTCACTAGTTAAGTGACTAATGCGGGTTGCAGACCAAAAGCTAAGCTAAGTTAGTCTAGCTTAGCTCGCATAGCTGATGTAGTTTTTCGACCTTTTCTATTTATTTGGTTTATCTTATTCATCTTCTTGACTTGAGGGGTCCGTGGCTAAATAGAGGGGTCCGTGGCTAAATAATAACAGCCGCACAGGTCGATCGATCAGGTTAAGCTACGCTTGCCGCGGTTGGGCTGTGGATGGGTGACCATCTTTAAATACTGAGACCCCTCCGTGCCTCGGAAAGCACGTTAAGCCGTTGGTCCCGGCTGTCATTTGTGGATCTTTGACAGTCGTTACGGGTAGTCAGAAGCCCGAAAGTCTGACAACCAGTCTTACCAAGGGGTATCGTATTACCCAGTAACTGGGTTGTGGAGGTCAGATAGGCAGTCGCTCCATGTAAAATACTGGTATTCAGCTGCATCCGGTTAGACTGGAAGCCGACCCCAACATAGTTGGGAAAAGGCTAGGCAGATGATCTTATTCATCTTCTTGTAAGATGATAATTATCATGTGATATATTATTTTGTGTACAGACCGCAAACTATTAACAGAAGTATGAAAAATTACCTCAGCTATGCGAGCTAAGCTAGACTAACTTAGCTTAGCTCTTGGTCTGCAACCCGCATAAACGTAATAAGTAAGTCACGTGGTTTTTTGTTAACCTTTATTTAACTACTTAAGCCTATGGAGTATAGAGGCACTAATTACAAATATTACAATCTAATAGCAACGTATTTGACTGACTGTCTACATCGGGAGTGCATCAAAAATTGCCTCCCCGAATGTCAATAATATTTCAGTAAGCGTTCGACTACCTACCCCTTCAGGAGTAAAATGCGTGAAGTTTCCTTATAAATTGTAGTTTACCATTCAAACCGGGCGTATTGTCCGTCCATTTTTCACAAAGGTATATGATAAGCAGTTCTCTTTGATATATAAGACCGGAATAACTCTCGTTTTACATAATATCTTTGACGGAGATTGTCACCTTTTAATACAGAATGACTTTCTATGAGTTTATATTGATGTAGCTCAAAATATTTTATTGTACATAAACCTACATGACAATCCAAAAAGTAAATGAATTTTACGTTTTTAGGGTTCCGTACCCAAAGGGTAAAAACGGGACCACACATACTAAAATGTAATTGACAGGCTTATGTTGATATATCGAGGTAGGCACTGCTTATATGCCTATATGCAATGCACGCCACACTTTATGTTCGCATAACTGGTCAAAATGTACTGACCAGCAGATTTTTTTTTCCGCGATTTTAGGTTTGGTCCCATAGTAAAAGTTGTTTGTTATCATGAGTACAATCACGTGTTTAGGTATCGGTCACTAATTACCAGTCACCCTATATAATGCTGCCCGCTACTGCCGCACGCTGGACCGTAGGTTCGCTCGATGTACTAAGTAAGTAAATATAACTCTTTTTAGCCCCATATTTACGCCAATTCCGCGTTCATTTCGCGCGGGTTTGTTCGTTGTGTCATAGAAAATACATTACCTGTTGCCAAGTAAGGTTCCTAAGGATGTCTGCGGTCTCATCTTTCTTTTGAAATAAGTAGAGTAACAATGGAAGCCTTTCTAATTCTAAAGCACATCTTCACCTAATTGTCAACTGTTTATAACGGCCATCAAGTTATTTTATCGACAAAATGTCCCCGAATTACAAAGACGGCCCTTGGGCCCATTAATGCAAAGAACAACGCACACAGGGATGCTGGGGGAACGGCGGGGTGATTGCGTATTTTGGCAGTTCAACAACATTCATTGCGTTATTTACGTTGTAGAGCAGTTAAATTTTTCTAACATATGAAGCAATGGGTTAGCAACTTAGCAATATCCTTCAAAATTATTCAGATTATGAATGATAGTGTGTGGGTTACACAATTAGAATGCTGATCTTTTTGTATGCGCGTATTTCTGTTACAAGTAAAACTATGTTTCTTTCTTTCTTTCAATCAAAGTATCCTTTAAGAGGAAATGTTAATGCGGTCTGAGGGACTTTTGAAAAAGCCTAAAGTAAAAAGTCGTAATTCGAGGTTTGGCTCTGGCCTAGGTATTTTCTCCTCCAATATTGAACCAATTTAAAAGATAAACATAAACTGAATAAGAAGGATATATACTGTGTCCCTATGTTTTTCTTTTTTCATTAATAGTTGTCAAATTTATACACTAGGCCTCTGTTGACAACGGTTTAAATCGGCATTAGATATACCTACATAATATTTTGATCGACAGGGGCTATCCTATGTTACTGCTGGGTTCCTTTAATAATGTATGGGTGTCTGTATTATTATGCTATGAGGCGCCCGTGGTTAAATAATAACAGCCGCACGGGTCGTTCGAAGGTTAAGCTACGCTTGCCACGGTCGGTTCGTGGATGGGTAACCATGTAATGCATCCATTGCATATCGAGACCCCGCCATGCCTCGGAAAGCACGTTAAGCCGTTGGTCCCGGCTGCCATTCGTGGATCTTCGACAGTCGTTACGGGTAGTCAGAAGCCCAAAAAGTCTGACAACCAGTCTCATACCAAGCGGCATCGTGTTATCTAGTAACTGGGTTGTGGAAGTCAGATAGGCAGTCGCTCCATGTGGAATACTGGTATTCAGCTACATTCGGTGAGACTGGAAGCCGACCCCAAACATAGTTGGGAAAAGGCTTAGGCAGATTGATAAATGATAAAAACATCCCAGTGTGCGTTATACCTTAATTTAAAGTTACAATTGTAAGGGATACCAAGTTTTCAAGTTACATTAACTTGTTTATACAATTCCTCGACCATTAGAGCCTCAACAATTGGGCAATTTTCTTAGAAATACGATATTTTATTCAACATGGCGACTGGCGAGTACCTACTTGATCTAAAAAGGCGGGTTGGGTTGCAAACTGACAAATTGTACTTGACGTTTTGTCCGTCACTTAGTTCTGAAAGTGTTGCTCTATTTTAGGTTAGTTTTTATTTAATTTCTTTGTTTTTTCAATTAAGTGTAGGTACTTAGTTATTTTTGTTCTTTTGAAGAACATCGCCAGTTTTTAGTTGACATAACTAAGGAGATTGGTGTTATGGCATTAGTTGTATGAGCAGTGGTGGCCCAGTGGTAACGGCCGCGACTTACGAGTTGTAGATCGTGTGTTCGAACCTAAGCAGATACTTTAGCATAATCAGCCTATAATGTTCACACTGCTGGGACCTGGGACACAGGCTTTCTCTTGGTGAGACGGAGTGGGCCGTAAACCATCACGCAAGCCCGGTGCGGGTTGGTAGATGTCACATGTCTTCGAATTTTGGTTCTAGGATATGCTGGTTTCCTCACGATGTTTTCCATTTTCCTTCACCGTTTTGAAAGCAGTGGTGATGAAATAATTTACACAATGTAAAGTCCTGCCATTCCCTTCATTATGTAATGATAATAAAGGGAATTCAATCAACTAAAGAAATATCTACAACATATTCCACTGAGATATTTTTTTTTTATTTAATTTAAACTGCGAAATTTTACTTTTATTTTGATGGTCATTCGATTCAACTAACATCAGACGCATTGCTGTTTTGAACCTTCTTTGTTGCCGCGATGCGCTATTGTCAATTACCAAAAAGTTGCTTCTTGCAGCCGCGCCTTAATCTGTGTGTGTGCTTACTGTATTACCTGGACATTGAAATAATTCTTACTAGCAGCGCCCTGCGGTTTCACCCGCATAAGTTTCCCGTGGGAATATCGGGATAAAAATCTATCCTATGTCCTTTCCCGGGACTCAAACTGTCTCTATACCAAATTTCATCTAAATCGTCTCAAAGGTTTAAGCGTGAAGAGGTAACAGATAGACAGACACACTTTCGAATTTATAATATTAGTAAGGAAGGATTAGTATGGATTTATATTCTATTCCTATGTACTATCCTCCTTGCTATTGTATCTTACGTTATTCTAAAAGAAAATGCTCCAGTTCTCAATAAGAAGTATGTAAGTACAGCAAGCCATTCTCCGAGACATGTTTAAAATCTGTGCACCCGGGATGCTGGGCTGTCTCGGTTCTCCCGGTGTGTAGTAAAAACAATATTTGTCATACTTTGACTGATATTTTATGATTAGAGATGGGAACGTGGCTTATCGATATCGATAAGTTGTTTTTATTACCTTTAGTTAGTAAAAAAAGTAATCAAAATCAAACTTGTAACTTTACATAGCATGCAGTGTTATAGCGTATTGATAGTCGTTTAAACTCATTAAAGACGACAAAATCTTTGTCAAAATCTTTGTCTTTGTCACAGCATTAGCTGTGTATGTGTTTCATGAGTAAGCCTATAAATGAATAAGTAAATATTTGAATTATTTTGTGTTATTCCACAATTCTTAAATGCGCATTTAACCTGTTTTAACGGTCATCTCAAAATAAACAAGAGTAATTACTTGTAGAAGAACATATCCGTGAAGTCAAACCGTCTATTTTTTAAGGTGTTATTAAATAAACCTTCAAAAAATAAGTACTCAAAAGACTATTACGATCAAGTACGACTATTGTGTACTTAAGACATATTATACACAGAAACTGTTGGTCGTTGGTGTACCCTAATAAATAAATAAAAGTATTTTATTTCTTAGGATAAAAATATATACACTGACTGGATATACTTCTAATACATACTAATATTATAAATGCGAAAGTGTATCTGTCTGTCTATTACCTCTTCACACTTAAACCGCTGAACCGATTTAGATTAAAATTGGTATAAATAGTTCGAGTCCCGGAAAAGGACATAGGATAGTTTTTAACCTGATATTCCCACGCAAGGGAAACTTATGCGGGTGAAATCGCGGGGCGCTGCTAGTACTAAATAAACTAAAAAAATATAAATATTATATTATATTTACATTCAACATTGAATGACAATCCCCCTATATAACACCGTGTTACTAGTTCCTACCAAAATAACAATTGAAACGGGAAGCAGTAATCTGGGTTAGCGATTCTCATTAAGTATTACATTTCCAATATTGCCAGTAATGACCAATACAGCAGTAATACTGGAATTATACCCGCGTTATTGCGGTTATGTTAATCTTATCGTATACTGTTTACGACTTCGCTTGACTTTATTGTACTCAGTTGTAATAAGGCCCTTTGTTTTCTTTGAAATTACTTATTAATTTGCAATTTTATTAAGAAATCACTTTCATACCAACAATATACATCGTAGAATTGCACCTTTGTGTTTTTACTTTTTTATTACCGGACAAAATTCACGTTTTGGTTAGTGGATTTAGTAATCCATCTCAAAATGTTTGTTAAAATCAGAGATACAAAAATAAAACGATATATCGATAAACAAAACTGAAATAGTGTCCCATCCCTACGCAGCAATGGCACCGCGGGACCTGAGACAAGAAAAACGTCTTTATAACACACCTGAGCTCGACGGACACTACGACGACCCACCTTCTTGGTACTTTACGATGTCCCATAAAAATATTAAATAACAATGTCGCTTTGAGGTTATTAAATCTGGTGCTTAGTGTCATTTAGTTTATAGTGTAGTGTAGTTTCTGTTTTAGAATGTCCTGCAGCCTGCTGTGTAGATAAAATTAAGATGTTATAAGCAGTATTAGATTAGATATTAGGGGCCCGTGGGTAAATCATGACAGCCGCACAGGTCGATCGAAAGTTACGCTGGCCGCGGTTGGTTTGTGAATGGGTGACCATTTTTGCATACTGAGACCCCTCCGTGCCTCGGAAAGCACGTTAAACCGTTGCTGACCTCCTCAACCCAGTTACTGAGATACACGATACCCCTTGGCAAGACTGGTGGTCAGACTTTCGAGCTTCTGTCTACCCGAAGCGACCGTCAAAGATATACGAATGTCAGCCGGGTTCAGTTGAACCCGGCTGACATTAACGTGCTTTCCGGGACACGGAGGGGTCTCGGTATGTTATGGACGGTCACCCATCCACGGACCGACCTCGGCAAAAGTCGCTTAACCTTGAAGATCGACCCGTGCGTCTGTATGTGTCGTGCATTATTATTGAGCTACGAGCCCCTCATGTAGACCTCTAAAATGAATGGAACATATTCCGTTATTGACATAGTCGAAATAATTTACAAATTATATCTGAACCTTTCTTTCCTAATACGCGTAACTATCTAAAATGAGAAACGTATATTATTGTTATAAATTCTTTCAGAAAGTGTGTTGAAGCGTGCAAAATTGACGGGTCGGGTGAAGTCGGGTCAGCACGGGCTCTTTACCTGATTAACGAACCGTGTGAGTCCGTTCTACTCTCGAGGTTAATTTTACAAATGAAACTAACACTGAAGCGTTTCTCGATTGGCTGTTTGATCTCAATAAATAATTTATCCAAGTAGAAATATTTTGTTTTATATGAAAATTGTTTACGAGAACGTGTACACTAGCGACACGCGTCGACGACAGAGGCAACTCTGTAACAGTCGACGCGTGTCGGCGACAGTCGTCAACGTGTCGCTCGTGTATTTGAGTACAGTGCTCTAATACACGTGCGGCATGTTGTTGGCGGCAGCCGTCAACGCGTGTCGCTGGTGTGCACACTTATGCTGGAAATAAGTGTTCGTGTGTCCGTCACGCGTCAGCGAGCGCAAATCTATACGAATCGGTACATGACTGACATCAGCGACCGACGCGACTTTGGAGTAACAGTATTTCCAGCCTTAGACCTAGTCTTACGAGTTTCAGCTTTGTATCACATAGCGTAGCTTCTTGTCCGAATTCCAATCGTTCTAAATGTCAATTAAGTTCCAACGGATGCGCTGCACAACAATATTCTTGGTGTTTTTGATTATTTGGGCAAAAGAAACCAGTTGTCTCTACTTGGACGAAACAAATGCCGTTCGTCAAGCAAGCTTCGCCACTATAAATTAAAAATCGTATACGTAGCCTTATGCAGACGCAATAAAGCAGTCTTTAATTATTACCCAATAAATGACAACTAAAACGTATAAGTTTCGATCCCGTGGGAATATCGGGATAAAAAGTATCCTATGTGTTAATCCTGATTATAAAAGATCTGTGTGCCAAATTTCATCCAAATCTGTTCAGTAGTTTTTGCGTGAAAGAGTAACAAACATCCATCCATCCATCCTCACAAACTCGCGTTTATAATATTAGTAGGAAGTAGGATAGGAGAAACACAAATTCAATACCGACTACGCAGTAATAAAAACCCTCTCAGACGTAAGTATCAAGACTGACTCGTCCGCCTAAGCGACAGGTGCGGCCTGAGATACAATTACGTACATTATAATTTTTTACGGAGGGATTTGTTTTATTTCGCAAGGAACCCTGAATGTTAAAGGGCGTTGCTAGGATATGTACTTATAGTCTATTGATTTTGTTCAAGTTCAAAAACACCAATAACAATTTCATCATCGCTGCTCTCAAAACGGTGAAGGAAAACATCGTGACGAATCCGTCATAATTATCTTAGAACCAAAAATTCGAAGACTGGTGACATTTACCAACCCGCACTGGGCTCGCGTGGTAGATTATGGCTCACCCCCTTTCGAAGAGAGGAGGCTTGTGTCCCAGCAGTGGGAACATTATATGCTATATAAAATTTCAAAAGTTCAGCTCAGGCTACAAATAGCCTACAAAAGTCTATCCAGAGTCTTAAACCCGTTACCAAAACTATAAATAATACCAAGAAACATAACAAAACTCCAGGAAAAGGCATCGACACACGAATACAGGACCTAGATTAGTTGTAAAGTGTGTTCGGCCTAGACAAACACGTATAATGGCCGATTAGCCTCGGATAGCCGTTGATAGCCGACTATAAACACATAAATTGACTATATCGGGTGTGCCTTTCTGGAAAAATGACCTTCGATTTGATGTAGGGCTTTAGTTGTATGTTGGTAACGATTTTGCTGTAGTGTTTAAATAACATAACATCACGCTTAGATTCCTCGAAGGGTTGAGCAGAGGTGTACCTATGTTTAAGTCCCATGTAATAGGGGGCGAGCCTGTTGCCATCAACCGGGCGCCAATCCAGCCTACAGGCTGCTAACCTGAAATTCCAGATGGTAAAATCCATTAGCACTTTGTCCGTCCTGTGATTCGAACCCAGTACCTCATGCTTAGCAGTAGCACTTGCGACCACTAGACTGCCCAACTAACGTTTGGAAAAAGGAACAAATAGCTTACAAAGTTAGCTAGTGATCAGCGGGTTGGCTACGTCTGTCAAAGAACAGGAGGCCTACCACAAGCTCTTAACGCGATCCATTTTATGACCTAAACTGAACTGTTCTTCTAATTCGTACCATGACGTCAGTTTAACGATTCAGCTTAGGCCGTGCCATCTGCTGACAGCGATTGTCCCAAACTGATTCGCAAGTTGTGGTTTCATTCATACTTGTTTGGTACCATGACGTCCATAGAGCAGCTCAAGCGATGCAGTTTAGGAGCCTAAACTGAAATGTCTTGTTTTTGAATCGTTTTTAATTAGATCATGGTAGGCCACCAGGTGACCCTTGGAGTAAGCGAGTCTTTGAGGGAAGACCGTGAATCGGCAAACCTAATATGGAACGCCCAGACTCAAAAGTCTAAGCATTTATTTCAAACTAGCAGCGCCTCGCGGTTTCACCCGCATAAGACTGCGTTTCCACCAGAAATGAGCGAGGATGCGTAGCGAGGGATGTGCGTAAAACTAACCAATAATAACACTAGCTTAGTTCAAGCTATGAAACTGAAGCGATGTTATTTGTCTGTCCTTCCCGTTTTTAATCCATCCAATGGTTGTCTTTAAAAGATCGCTCTTAGCGATAAGACCGCCCATTGTGTCACCCATTGTAAAGTTTCCATATTTATGTCTGTAATTTATATGGTGTAGGTACATAATAAAGAGTATTCTATTCTATTCGCATAAACTTATTAAAACTATGAATATAATATATACCTAATTACATGTAATTATAAGCACAAAGAAATATACATGAATATACTTACTAAAAAGGAATAAGACAAACAATAAGAAAATATTACCGTTGTGATGATACTGCCAGGTTTAGCTTTATTGTGTAGGAATTAAATTTAGTTTTCCTTATATAAAACTCATATTTGTTTGTTTATAGTTTTGGCAAATAAATCGCGAATGCAGTTTAGTTTCCGACGAGATTATTAAAAGAAACACGGAAGTCGGAACTAATAAATACAAGCGAACAAAACGGGTTCAGTCTAAAATTACAAAAACAAACAACAAGTAATATTTAGAGTACCCTATCTCAAGTAAACACTGTCTGCGTAACTATAATCTTGTTAATTCGACACTGCTCTCGATGTAATCGGTAATCGGTTTAATCTCGATCCATTATAGTAATCGGTACAATTGTAAACATCGAGTGGTTTGTGATGTATGTAACTATGTGATCGACTCGACGTGTCTCGAGTGTCGGCGCAGAATATGCGGCGGAATAGAGGCTGTTTGAAAATTGCGTAAATTATTTTATTAGACTGTGTTTTATGGGGTTTACTGAACATAATGAAATTTAAAAACGTGTCCATGTGTGTGAACCATCAAATCAAATCAAAACATTTATTTCAATTAAACCATGTACAGGCACTTTTGAATTGTCAAAATTAAATAGTCAGTCAGTTAGTCAGAAAGTTGAAGCTAGTTGCCCATTCCAAAACGTAGATCTCTATGGAGAAGAACGGGTAATAAGCTCCATGGACACTCTTTTAAATCAAGATATTACAAAATCCTGGGTACATTATTCTTGATGCTTCTATATGTGAGAACAATGTAAAGAAAAATACAAGTGAAGAAACAATTCAAAATATAAGATTAAAAATAAGCCTTGGCAGTTAAGAGATGACCAGTCTCAACCGACGGCGCCCGTTCACGAACATGACGCGTGGATCAGCATGCAGCGTCCAGCTCAACCATTTTGTAGGGAACCGAATGATCCTTCTTCATCTTTAAAACTGTAGGATGTTCACTTTTTATTTTAAATATAACTACCATAATAATGGAACACTTAATGCATCTATCATTTTTTGCACAGACTCAAATATTTATTTTTTTCGTACTGTATTGTACACTTCATTTTCTCTAAAAATCTTATTCCCTACCTCTCTTCATGAACAAAATAATTAAAAAGAAAAAATAAAATAAGTTTTCACTTTACATGATAAACAATAAAATCACTTTTTTTCGCAAACTCTGGTCTAACTAGGATTATTTTCATAGCTTACTTTCACAAATAATAACTCAATAAGCTATTGAAACAGCATGTATACTCGAAGAGGGCGGGAGGAGTAGCTTTATTGAACAATTGATACTGCCAAATACAATTGTAGGTTATAATATGATCCTTGGGGTGGTTTGGGAACGAGATTGTCAATGAATACGATGAATACGGATAGTGCCATCCACGAAGACGCGCCCCACTCTTCTTACTAATCGCTAGTGGTTATCGCTAGTTAATTCCGCTAGTGTTTTGATACACACTAATTACCCACTAATAAGTAATTACTGTGTATCGACAAAACTAAAACACTAGCGGAATGTTGCACACTTGTACTGTAAGCGATTAGGAAGAAGAGTGGGGCGGCGCGTCTTCGTGGATAGCGCTATCTGTAGTAGTAAGTAAGTATTAATATTATAGGAGACGATAATAATAATATTATTACCCTGTACCCGATACCGGTGGTCTACTATTTTTAAATGTTTTTATATATTTTTTTTATATTCTAATATATATAAATATAATTTATATGTATTTAGATGAATAAAGGACATAATATTATTATATCAAACCACAATCTTTGTTTCAAATTAGGGTAAAAATCTAGAGTTTTAATAGGTCAGGCCAACCCTTCTTCACGTCCTCATCATCATTCTCCCGCCTAATCTACATCCCCATTTATTTTAGGGTCAAAAATCAATATCAAAAGTCATTTATTCAAATCAGGCTGAGAATCGGCACGTTTTGAACGTTAGGATAACACAAGACAGTCCCCTATAACGCCCGTCACTAACCACTTTCTAGTGCTTTGACTAGCAAGAAGAAGTAAACTTACCAACCATATCTCTATTCGGATGCAGCTGAATACCTACTAGTATTTAAATAGAGGAACTGCCTATCTTACCTCCACAACCCAGTTAGGGGAGAGTGTGTATGAAAGAGCCAGGCTTTGAAAGAGCCGATGCGATTATCTCCCACTTAACAAAATCCTACCATAATTCAATTGTACTCTTTGTATGGCAACACTGGACAGCTGCCATCCACAGACATTTGACAGTTCTAGAATATCAAATGGCGTCGTAGGACTGAATTGAACATTTTGAAGGCAAAATGTAAGTATTTTTGTGTTTACTTAAGTTTTTTTAACAAGAGGTGTAAAGCATAGGTTGACAAAATGAATATGTTGTGTTGATAAGCATATAGTTGGCATTATTTTACGCAAATATTATTGTTATGATGTTATGGTTAATTAGCTGTAATTTGAGGTTATATTTTTTAATACAAAATGTTTTGAAAGAGCCAACTGTCGAGTCTATGAAAGAGCCGGCTCTTTCATGACACGAAAACTGGCTCTTTCAATATACTACTAGCTTTTAATGTAACATTGCCGTATTTTTTATACATATTTAATACTGTTAATTTTACAGACAACAAAAACATGTCCTCGCGAGCCTCAGCACCGAAAAAACGGCAAAGACCGACAACTGCAAAATATGTGAAGGGTGGACACACGAGTCTTGTGGTAACAAAGGAGTGATTAATTTCTTTTGCCAAAAATGTTTTTAATTGTTCTATCAGAGTTTTATAAAAGTTTTATTAATGATTAAGATTATTGTAAGATGATTATTTGAGACTGATCAAAAGCTGTGATTTTTACTTACGTTTAATTTTGATTATATTTTTGAGTATAAGTTAGAATTTAATAATGTAAAAGTTTATATTATATAAATGATTAAATAACGTACTTGTACACTTAATATGCATATATATAAAGTATATAAGTATAAAAGAGATATTAAAATTGTTGAGAAACTAGTTTGTTTATACAAAGTGGAATCTGGCTCTTTCATGGCACATGGTAGCTCTTTCATTGACAGGTTGTTTTGAAAGAGCCAATTTCCCATTTTTTTTTAAGTAGCTATATTTCAGATTTCTTGCATTGTTACCTATTTTTTTTATATTTCAATACCATAACTATTAAACTGATTACTGAAAAAAGGGATTTTTATTTAAAAACAACCAGCCTAAAATGATTTTTTTTAATACTTTTTAAAACTGGCTCTTTCATGCACACTCTCCCCTACTGGGTAATACGATACCCCTTGGTAAGACTGGTTGTCAAACTTTCGGGTTTCTGACTACCCGTAACGACTGTCAAAGATCCACAAATGACAGCCGGCACCAACGTCTTAACGTGCTTTCCGAGGCACGGAGGGGTTTGGGTATGTAAAGATGGTCACCCATCCACAGACCAACCGCGGCAAGCTTAGCTTAACTTGATCAATCGACCTGTGCGGCTGTTATTATTTAGCCACGAGCCCCTCCTTGGTCTTCCCCTACTCTTATAGCCTTTCTAGTGTTTGATACATGCTGGGAAGAATTAGCATAATCAGCCTATAATGCTCCCACTGCTAGGACACAGGCTTCCTCTCTGTGAGAGGGAGTGGGCCGTAATCCACCACGCGGGACCAGTGCGTGTTGGTGGATGTCACATGTCTTCGAATTTTTGGATCCAGTTTTTCACATGCCGGTTTCGTCACGATGTTTTCCTTCACCGTTTTTGAGAGCAGTGGTGGTGAAATTATTAACATAAAGTAAAGCGCCTTGCTGGCTGGGTTCGAACCCACGACCTACAACTCGGGGCCGCTACCACTGGGCCACCACTGCTCTGCTCTGGGAAGACGTGGTTTTCCTCAATAGCACTGTTGATTTTATACAAAAATAATGATAAAAACTTTATTACAAAAAAAACAACCGTCTTCAAAAAAAAAAACTACGAAGTGATAAATAACTTTAACTTCGGAAGTCGGTGTCAAAAAACGAAAATGCGGAACGAACGACACCGACTTCCGAAATTAAAGTTATTTATCATT
Source organism: Hydraecia micacea (assembly GCA_914767645.1). Taxonomy (NCBI): domain Eukaryota; kingdom Metazoa; phylum Arthropoda; class Insecta; order Lepidoptera; family Noctuidae; genus Hydraecia; species Hydraecia micacea. Next base: position 5,294,958 of record OU611804.1, read on the forward strand.
TTTGTAGTTTTTTTTTGAAGTCGGTTGCTTTTTTTTAAAAAAAGTTTTTCACTTTTTAGTTGTACCTACTCCACACAAATTCAAATAACACTAGTGCATTGAAGAATTGAAGACACCGACTAGAAGAATTATCAAAATTCGCATAGAAATGCTGGAGATGCAGTACATTTATGCATATAACATCGTACATAATAATAATTACATAATGTATTATATACTAAAACCTTCCTGATAGTATGTAGATCACATTAGTGAAAGAATTATCAAAATTGGTTCATTAGTTTTTGAGAAAATCGCGGACATACAAACATTCATACATACATACATACGGGTCGAATACAGAACCTCCTTTTTTGAAGTCGGTTAAAAAAAGAGGCCTGTCTGTTTCTGTCCGTCTAAAGGGCAGAGGTCTCCTCTCATATAGAGATGGAAGTCCAGCGTCTATTCAATTCCATACTTTTTTCCGTTTTCCTTACGATTTTTCCTTCGCTTTCAAAAGATTACCATGTATTATGAAAAGATGAATTTATCAAGCAACGCAATATTAAGCTATACATCAATTACAATAAGACATTAAACAATAAATATCCCCCTAACATAATCCCAAAATATTTATCAAAATGTAATATTAATTAGACCTTAATTGCATAATTAAAAAACAGGTGAAAAAAATAGTCAATTAATTAATAAGCAAACACAAAACACTGGGATATTTTTGGCGCGCTTTTCATTAGCCACCATTTTCCAATATGGCGGCTTTGTTTACGTCACCCGTGGAAATGGCCGACTATTTTTGCGCGCGAAAATAGCTTGTTTACTTAGCGTTTTTGTTTTCTAGTCATTAAACTAATTGAGCCGTTATAAATTAATTGAATTTCGTTGTGAACACTATTTTCATGAGATGCAAATAATAGGCTCACTACATATAATTGTTATACACTCCCGGACTTAAATCGAGCTACCGTGCAATTCCATATAAAGGCGTAAACATCAAAATAATGATGAGTCAAAGGAAAAGTTTATAGGCGGATTTGAAGCCGACAGATGTTCCGAATTTGAATTCACGACCATTTAACTGTTTGCGGACGAATAGACGAAGATTTTGTCGGCATGTCAGAAGTACTGTGAGAGGGATTTATTAAACTTTTTACTTGACGATTTTATCTTTTATGTGTATTTGTTACCATTAATGTGCGTAAATCAGTTAGATTGCAGATTAACTAGTTAATCTGCAGATTATCTGGTTGTGTCCGTTAAAGTGGAAAAAAATGTTTTCGCCTAGTTCAAACCAGTTCTCCCTACACGGGTTGCATGGTTGCGGTCGGTCGATAGGCGACGTAGGATGCAAGAGCGAGCGAAGGGCACCCATAGGTTAGGTTTGGTTAGGTTACTTTTTTAAACCCTTAACACAGAAATAGGAGCCTCGCGAAGCCGGGCTCCGTCGACATAGGATGCAAGAGCGAGCGCGAGCGAATGAGAACTGGTTTGGCCTAGTCGAAACTAGTTCATCCTAAAGTCGGGTTTCGCCGGTAACATATTTCACACTTTAAAAAAGAGTAGGAGTTTTTTTTCTTTTCTTTTTTACTCTTTAATAAAGAGTAGGTATTATATTCTATTCTTTAACGGATTGTACCTGGTAATTAGCAGATTACCTAGTTAATGCGCATATTAACGTATTCGTAATCAATAAAAACATATATACAAACTGTGCCTTTAATTTCTGTAATTGGTTTTAGACCATTTTAATTAAAGAAAGAAAGGAATAAATTAAAAAGTTATAGACTTCTATCCAAATAGTGCAGGGACTCCTAAATCAAGCCAGATTTAGGCATGAATTATACAGAAACGGCGTAAGGTGAAGGCGCGGCGCAGGCGCACGTCGCCTTCGTACATTTTTAACCCCCGACGCAAAAACGACGGGGTGTTATAAGTTTGACGTGTCTGTGTGTGTGTGTGTCTGTCTGTGGCATCGTAGCTCCCAAACGGATGAACCGATTTTGATTTAGTTTTTTTTGTTTGAAAGGTGAATTAGTCGGGAGTGTTCTTTGCTATGTTTGATAAAAATCGGTCCAAGATGGCCGCTGCCACAAAATGGCGGATTACATAATTTTTCACAACTCCCTCAATATGGGTATCAAATGAAAGGGCTTGACTAGTAGAATACCATACACTATGATAAATTTCAAATCCAAGATGGCCGCCACCAGAAAATGTCGAATTACATTTTTTTTTCACAACTTCCTTTATATGGGTATCAAATGAAAGGGCTTGACAAGTAGAATAATGTACACTATATTGAAAGGGAATTAGGAATATTAAGTAACGAAATGAAAATTAAAACATTGTAAATTATTTTTTTAGTCTAATCAATGCCCTAGCTAGATTGATGAGGAAAGTGGAGTGATGACTGGTACCTAGGGCCTAACGAATTATTTAGCTTTTAATACATTATTTACTACATTATAATTACCTTTATTTTTTCAATAAAACCGTTTAAAAAAAATATAATTAAGTCAAAGTATTTGGACTAGTATCATTATCCAGGGAGAAATCAGAGGAATACGTTAATATGGAATGAACGACCACGACTACCTAACTAGCTTCACTGTGGTAAAAATACGTACAGCTTCGCAGATTTCGGCGAGCCACGTGTCGATCGTATAACGTGTTTACTAGTAATATAAAATTATAAAGTTTAAAAAGCAAGAAATAAAAGTTAAATTAAAAATTTAAAAAACCCCCGACTCAAACAAAAACCTCTAAAAACTAAAAAATAATATATATTGGCCCTTTAAGTTTAATATAAGTTGCAGGAAATATTTTGATCCAAGCGTCCTCACGTCGGGGGACGGCTAAAGAAAACGCCAAACAGAGAGGCTTAAACCCAGCAATAATGAATGCATGATATTGTAGAAAACATAGCTGCTGTTAACTTCCAATTTTCATTAGCCGTCCCCCGACGTGAGGACGCTTGGATCAAAATATTTCCTGCAACTTATATTAAACTTAAAGGGCCAATATATATTATTTTTTAGTTTTTAGAGGTTTTTGTTTGAGTCGGGGGTTTTTTTAATTTTTAATGTATGAAAACGTTTTGAAGCGGCATCATGCCTGCGCAGCGCTTACGCCGTCTCTGTTTAATTCACGCCTAGGAGTGTGTAGTATTAGGCCTCTTTAATAAAATCTGTTTTAAAGGTAATATGAACACAACCATAGGATGTGTCTTTGTACCCGAATTAGCTTTTCTCAACCAAATCCAGTTGTTTCCACGTCCAGACTGACCAGAAACTAACGAATTTTTATTCAAGTTTTTTAATTGAAAACTGGTCTTTCATTCATCATCTGCCTAACCTTTTCTAACCACGTTGGGGTCGGCTTGCAGTCTAACCAGATGCAGCTGAATATATATATTTTTTTTAATTTTACATGGGGCGTTTGCCTTCCTGGCCTCCAGAACCCAGTTACTGGGTAACACGATAGCCCTTGGTAAGACTGGTTGTCAGATTTTTGAGCGTCTGACTACCCGTAACGACTGTCAAATATCTACGAATGACAGCCGGGTCCAACGGATTAACGTGCTTTCCGAGGTATGGAGGGGTCTTAATATGTAATGGATGGTCAGTTGGTCACCCATCTACGAACCGACCGCGGCAAGCGAAGCTTAACCTGCGATCTTCGGTAGACTGACAATCGTTTATTGAAGAGACCCCTAAACTCTTAACCACAAACATCCTTCTTTATGCTGGCTCAATCAAATTCTCACGAGAACCGAGCCCTCACGATTATAACCGAGAAGCCAACAAACAACGAAGACGTCACGAAAATTAATTACAAACCCATTTAAAATAACAATTAACCAAATGAAAGCACTAAAATAACCGAGCATATTATTAGTTTTCTATTTAATACGCCATTCAGGAACTTGCTCGCATGTTCTATACAAAATTAATTAAAACCTAATGCAATAAAGAGAATGGTTCCTGCGAGATGAAATCACTCATTCGTGAAGTGTGCAGACGAACATGTAGCTGTCTCTTTCTAACGTATGTGTTTGTAAACATGTGTGAGAGAGATGGAGCGCAGGCGGGTAAATGGGCGAAGTTCATTAGGCATTCGGAAAATTAAACTCGATCGCATTTCTGTCGCGTTTAGAGAGGATAGCGTTATGTTAGAGTGAATAATGCAGTTTCGTGGGATTTTCTTTGGGAGTTTCGTAATTGGTAAGAAGTTTTAAGCAAAATTAGGTAAGTTAGTGGAGAAAATCATTTTCGTACCCGAGTCGTGTCGGAGCTACCGCGGCATAGCTTGCAGAGTAAGCAAACTGAGGCAGTGGGCTGGCCATGTTTGTCGAAGGACCGATGGCCGGTGGAGCAGACGAGTCCTGCGTGGAGACCGCGGATCGGCAAGCGTAGTGTGGGACGCCCCTCAGCTAGATGGATGGACGACCTAAAGAAGGTGGCTGGGACGGATTGGATGCGGAAGGCAGAGGACTGGGTGTTGTCGCTCGGTCTGGAAGAGGCCAATGTCCAGCAGTGGATTTCAATAGGCTGAGTTGATTGATTATTTTGAGTCTACGAGAACATGTTCTTATTTCAGAAGTAGCAGTAGATATTTTTGTTTCACAAGCTTTTACACAATATTTGCGAAGTTACCTAGTTAAAGTTAAGGGGACACAGCTGTAATTGGTAAGTACAGACGCCAGCACATCAAGCTACCCGAAACTGTCAAATTTTCCCAATCAACTTTGAACCTTATGCTTTAGCGATAAAGTAGAAAATCTACTAAAGAATTTTGACAGATTTTAGTAACTTAATGTGCTGGCGTCAGCAGCAAAGGTTTATAAAACAGAACCTTAGTACGAAATCTGTACTTGAGAAGCAAAACGGTTTTTTTTCTGCAAAAAGATCCAATGTATGCTTATCCAAAATGTTTGGTGCGATTATTGCAACAAACAATGTGTCACCCTCAAGAAACACATCAAGGAAAGGAAGCTCGAGTGGTAAATTAAAAAAAAAAACAATTTTTCTCATTTTCACCCTTAACTCAAATGAAAAGCTCACCCAGTTGAAAAGAATTGCACTACAATGACATTTCCTAGTCTCCTATTTCTATCGCGACCCTTCCCCCATCGAACCAGCACAGATCTACAATACCTGACTAATTCAGCTTACTGCTCCGCTCTAGCATAATGCTGTCCGCTCCAGTAACTTAGGGAAACGCGAGTAAGAAAGCTTTGACGAGCGATGCATACTCGATTATGACTCGATGTAATTAATTCATTAAATATGTACACGTTTTATTAGTTATTACAGAAATTAATGTTCCAATTAATTCATTAAATGAATCTTCTTCTTAGCGTGTCGATAATGGACTCGGCCCAGAATTCGGCTACTTGTTTGGCGCCATCACCAGCGTCCATCAGTTCCTGTAACGTGCAGCTGACAGAACACGCAGGACGTGAGATAATAAGTGTGCCATCGTGCCTAGGTACTTTTATTTTGAACTAGCTGTGTCCGCGACTTAGTTCGCATGCACGTTGGAAAACAAATTGGATTTCATGGGTTTTCATTTTCTTGTGCGGAACCCTAATTATTTTTCTACGATAAAACTAACGATTACTCCACGTAACATCAGCCCTGTCCTCCGCCTTCCGGTCCGACCCAACCACTTTCTTTAGGTCGTCGGTCCTTCAAAAGGTTACATGCTTTGTGGGTCCATCTAGATGGGGGGCCTCCCACACTAAGCTTGCCGATACGCGGTCTCCACTCCAGGACTCGTCTGCTCCACCGGCCATCGGTCCTTCGACAAACATGGCCAGCCCACTTCCACTTCAGTTTGCTTACCCCGCTAGCTATATCGGTAATTCCGAAAGTTACATGAAGAAATTTTACATGTCACAAATTATCTTTGCAATCTTTTAAATTACTTTTGTTTTTCCTGAAAAAACCTCCTTGGCATTAGATTCTATACCTATATTTTATATCCAGCCCCTCAGCACACATAAAACAAAGCTTTTGGTTCAACTAAAATCAATATTCCTCACTGAAAACTGTCAAAAACTCACAATTCACAATTAAACAGCCTGACAAAAGATAAAAGATAGATATAGCAGCATTCATAACTCAATTGTGTGTCTGTCTGTCACCGAAATTGTTTTTGGCGGGTGCAATCTCGAAAACTAATTGTTCGCCATTTTATAATTGAATATATTTTGTTTACCTGCTGAGTGGCCCTCGGCGCCATCTTGCGGGGGAAAGCGTAATTAATTTGATAATAAATTGCCGAATACCAGAGAGAAATTAAAATATTTCTGTGGTGAGGGTAGAATGAAATCGGTGGGCAGTAATATAAATTGTTTTGGTGTTTCGATACTGATTGAGATGGCGACCTGCAGGCCTACCACAAGCTCTTAATGCGATCCATTTTAGGACCTAAACTAAACTGTTCTTCTAATTCGTACCATGACGTCAGTTGAACGATTCGTGTATTCCCGTTCGTCCCATCGACTTCGTCCCCCTCGTTAGGCCGTGCCATCTGCTGACAGCGATTGTCCCAAACTGAGTCGCAAGTTTTGGTTTCATTCATACTTGTTTGGTACCATGACGTCCATAGAGCAGCTCAAGCCATGCAGTTTAGAAACCTAAACTGAAATGTCTTGTTTTTGAATCGTTTTTAATTAGATCATGGTAAGCCACATGGCGTGCGGTGCGGAATTTTGATTATTTATTTGATTGGAGGCTGAATTATATCTGCGAAAAAGTTATACAGGCTGTAATTTTAATCACCGTTTTCCTCTTAAGGGGTCATTGTACTCATCATTATGAACAACTTTTACTATGGGACAAAACCTGAAATCCCAACATTTTGACGAGTTATGCGAACATAAATGTAGGGAACAGCAGATTTTTTTCGACACTCATTTCCGGGAAATTACCTCCAATTTAAAACAGCGATTACTTGACACGCATTAATTGTGAGTATTCCGTCAGAATTGCAGTACAATGTCATTATATTTATTGTAAACCGTCACAATGGCAGGATGCAGTCCTGAAGAATAAATTCATTTATAATAACTGAACGAGTTTTGTTTTTCAATATTGTGCTCGGTTTTGGCAGGGTTCCGTATGATTTCTTTTTTGATTTCGCGTTGTTCGAAGATGCTGTAGTGTCACTCTCTAAAGATCACTTTTTTTATGTTCAAAATGTATATATTATTATATCGCAGAGTTTAAATTATTGTATACTACAAACCACAGAAGCCTTTGATGGCTTATATATGTCTAGTGAGTTCGGGAAAATTTATCTAATATAGGTACTGTACTACACAGAAGCAAATTTAGACGGTAGGTTTGTAAGTTTTACATTCAAAGAATATTTTACATCTTTACATATTATATGATATATTAATAGCATAATTAAAGATGGAAGTAAGTCTATCAAACTAAAGTACATACCTACTCATACTTTGTAATTTGCAGAAAATGCTTTTTTAATAAACATTTTGCTTTTTTAGGGACTGGAAGTCATGGGGAGAGGGCTTTGCCCAGAAGTGGGATGATGCAGGCTAACAGTAACAGTAGTAACAGTTTTTTAGGGCTACAGAGGTATTTCGAACTTCGAACGGTGTCTCTTTGTGAATCCGCGATGATTTATTTTAAAAACAAATGAGTCGCTTTTTGAATGTATTGTATAAATATTTACAATATTTAAAAGCTGTCTTAAAATAATAATATGTACAAGTATATAAAAAGGGAGGGGAAATAATCAAAGGGCATAAAAAAATTCGTCCGCATCGCTGTCAATAGGAAACGTGCCCTGGCAGCATTGCCACGTTGTATGGCAATACTGATTCTTTGGCCAAAAAATAGGCCAGCCCTCTGGTCACGTGAAGAGTCGACCAACCGCTTGGCGATGTCTCGAAATACTAAGTGGGCACTCGGGCCCCATGGCCCTAGTGTTTCAACCCCAAACGGCTCAAATATATAAGTTCCAAAGAGATTGGAGTATTTGCGCCGTTTGAGGTTTTCCGCACCTGCAGCAGCCGCCCCGGCACAGCTAACCGTGCTTGGAAGATGGGATGGCGCAAGGGTGTCGACACACGTTGCATCCCACACCAAAGGCCTACCTACCTTCCAAGGCATTATGGTCATTCCGTCTGGTCTCTTACCATCGTCGCGTGCCAAGCCATTGGGTTCTGAAACAGCTTTTTGAATTGTGTGCTCTCACTTGATAGGTTCCAAGAACTTTACAGAGTGGCAGTCGTAGCAAGACATAGTCATTCAGAGAGGATTACATACTCAGCCTATAATGTTCCCACTGCTGGGACACAGGCCTCCTCTCCGTGAGAGGGAGTGGGCCGTAATCCAACACGCGGGCCCAGTGCGAGTTGGAAGGTGTCACATGTCTTCGAATTGTTGGTTCTAGGACATGCCTGTTGGCTCACAATGTTTTCCTTCACCGTTTTGAGAGCAGTAGTGATGATATAATTTACACAAAGTAAAGCGCCTGACTGGGTTTGAATCTACGAGCTACAACTCGTAAGTCGCGGCCGTGACCATCGGGAAACCACTGAGGGTTAGGTCAAAATTAATTTCGTGAATTCACGAATACTCGGCTTATATTACCCTTTAAGTAGCATTTTATTAAACCAATGTAATACATGTTTTTTCTTAGCCTATTCTGTCTCACTGCTGGGCAAAGGCCTCCACCAAATCCTTCCAGGAACTCTTTTCCCGTGCCACGTCGAACCAGGCCTCCAGATCTTCTCGCCATCCCCTTTCTGGCCGGTATGGACGCGCCGTCCATCTTCAGGCACCCATCTATAAAAATAAATAAAATTGGAGTGTCTACTCTGTTTGTAATATTTAAATTACCGCTTTTTACTAAATGAATATGGATGTATACTCGGTACATATACCAAAATAACATTTTTTAAAATTTTTGTCTGTCTGTCTGTTTGTTCCGGCAAATCTCTGAAATGGCTGGACCGATTTTGACGGGACTTTCACTGGCAGATAGCGGATGTAATAAGGAGTAACTTAGCCTACTTTTATTTTAGAAAAAAAAAGTAGGGTCCCACGAAAAATATCGACGCGGACGAAGTCGCGGGTAACAGCTAGTTGTGTAATATAGATGATATTAACCTTGCAGTTGTAAGGTTACTCGTTGGATATTCATTTCATATTTACTAAAACCGATTAAGCGGGAAGCGCCAGGGAGCCACGAAATTCAAATTGAATTACTATTTTCATGAAATATCAATCAATAGGATAATATGACCTTAGAGAGTCGTATTAATGATTTGGAATGGTTATAATTCTGTAGTCATATTTTTTACGGTCCAAATCATAATTTAATCAACAGGCAACCCGACACTGCTCTGCAAATTGCAAAAAGACATAAGAAAATTTAAATTTTGCAGGCTAACTTAGCGCATCCTCCTTTTGAGTACCTCAATGAACCGACCTCATCTAGTTTTTAAATCATAATTTTGTTTTGTTTAATAAAGTTTTTTTCACAAACAAATATCATGTAATGAACATTTACACACTTTTTCTCGCTTGAAAACCATACGGAACTCGAAAACCCTAACATCCGTCATCGCTGGAACACCTGGATTCAAACCATGGCGTGTAAAACAAAGGGCAGGACAATGGCAGCGAATGTTTTATACATTGACACCGCGGGCTGTGGTGTGAGGGAGAGACGAACAGCGACATTTATAACGGGAGCAATCAAATTCTAAGACAAAATAACTGGGCTGGTTTTTCCAACGCCAGATAATTTTATCGGAGGAATAACTTACACTTTAACTTGCCCGTGACATCACAGCGGGCCCTATTAGAATACTAGCGCTGGGACATTTATTTTTTAAATGTTGCAGCATCATGCTGAGATAGAAAGAAAGAAAGAAAGAAAAAGTATTTATTGCGACTCGTATAGGATGATCACAAACTAAACTAAACACAGTAAAAAATATAAATAAAAAATCCAAGTTATATAAAACAAAGTAATAAAAAGAAAAATAAAATAAGTCCTATACGAGGCCAAAAGGCTCCTATCTCAGCATGATGTTGCAACACAGATAGGAGCCTTTTGGCCTCGTATAGGACTTTCTGTTCCATTTTTCTTTTTATTACTTTTTTTTAAATATAACTTGAACTTTTATTTGTTCTTCCTATACGAGGCGCAATAAATACTTTTTCTTTCTTTCTTTAACTTCGAATTTTTGACAGTTCTTCCACACGACATGTGTGAGACGTCAATTTTATTCCACGGATAAAAATTATCTGTCGATTGAAAAATCAACCGTTAGTATGACATCGCGCCTATGTTCCCCGAACGTAATAATAACTTAACAAGTCATCATCTACCAAGCCAAATCCCAACTATGTTGGGGACGGCTTCCAGTCTAACCGGATGCAGCTGAATACCAGTATTTTACATGGAGCGACTGCCTATCTGACCTCCACAACCCAGTTACTGGTAATACGACACTTGGCAAGACTGGTTGTCAGACTTTCGGGCTTCTGATGACCCGTAACGACAGTCAAAGATCCACGAATGACAGCCGGGACCAACAGCTTAACGTGCTTTCCGAGGCATGGAGGGGTCTTGGCATGTAAAGATGGTCACCCATCCACGGACCAACCGCGGCAAGCGTAGCTTAACCTGATCAATCGACCCGTGCGGCTGTTATTACTTAGCCACAAGCCGCTCTAACACTGATGACATCATCATTTGGAACTAACCCACTAGTATCTTCTTCACTTAGACCAAACCACGATCCATTGAATTCTTTACAGCTGTAAATTAGGCTTTACAAAAATAAGAACAAAGCCTATTGGGACCTAGCCTAGCTATGAATGCTAGACTAAGACTTATTGTGCCTAGCACCTTTGTTTCAGCCCTCGTTTTAATATATTTTACAATCATAGGGTAGTTCTAATTGCGGTTGATGACGTAATAATAATATAAAAATGGGGTGGTTATTACCTATTAGGGATATTGGGGGTTGGTGACCCGTTTTGTAATGCTTTAGCTGATGGAGGGACACTCGCCCTTAAAAGGGTCGATTTAAAATCGATTACCGATCCGTTTGTGTGACTGTATGAGCGCGAACGAATTTAAAGATGGCGTTTGGTAGTTTCTGCATAATGGTGAAATGAAAAGCAGGAATATTCTCAATGCTTTTTTGGCGGCTGTCCATACTCTTTTGTCTTAGGCCGAGATCTATAAATGTTACCTAGTCATGCTTTGACCGAGCATGTTCCCCTCTCTATCTTGTACTTGTAGTTTGACAGTTGTGCGATAGTGACAAAAATTACGCTTAACCAAAGTACGTGCTAAGTAAAATTTATAGATCTCGGCCTCAGGATGATCGGTCCAATACGTAGGGTAAACTTTTACCCCTTTATTTATAAACGTTGCTAAAAGTTGCGAGACGCTAATCATTACTAAACTTTAGGCAACATTTATAAATAAACCTCCTAGAGTTACTATCATAAATTATCTCTCCCATTGCTCCATTTGGTTACATCGAAAGGTTTTTTAAAGTATTAGGTACCCAATGGAATAGCAATGAAAAACCATACAATTCGAGAGTTTAGAGAAAAGTGACATTAAAGTGACGAATTCTGGGAAATTTTCAAAAATACGTAATAATTGGATTGTCTCGAATCCCATGAATTTTCGCTTAGGCATTATGGTATGTTTAATTGCTGCAAATGGGTCCCATTATCACGTCCTGGAAGGAATACGTCAAATTACCAGTCACCATGTAAAATAGATACTAAGCGGATCTAATAGGTTCAGTATTAGTACGGATAAACCCCGCTCATAGCTGTTTGTCTGAGTAGAGCTTAGATTCACCTTTGTTCGAAATCTTACTAGTATAGTCTTCAAAGTGAAGCTAAAGACACACACGCTGCGATTTGAGAACAACCATAAATCGGAAATTGTATTTTCGATCCATTTGGGGTTGAAACCCTCGGGCCGTGGGGTCCGAGTGCTCATGGTCTTTTTAAGGAAATTTCTTTGACACTTCCCGTGACTCAAGGGCTGGCTTTACCTTGGCCAGAAGCTAAGCATTGCCATACAACGTGGTAACGCCGCCAGTCTCTTAGGTACATTACCAGTCGACAGCGATGCGGATGAATTTTTCGACGCTATATTTTAGTTTCTGTATAGTTTTAATTAAGTTAGGATTTAATTTTGTTAGTTTGTTGTTAAAATAAACGATGCTTGAACTTTAACTTTACCTTACCTTTTTCTTTTTCTTTCCAGGAGGCGGCTGCAATTTCCCAGAAGGCTGGACGGGCGGCTGGTTCCAGTCGGGCATCCCTGGGCTCATCTACATCAACTCCACCACCATGCAGGGCAAGGGGGAGTGCGCGGAGACGGATGCCAACGACAAGTTCCTGGTCTATGACAGGTTAGCTACCAACATTTAGATTTCAAAAGGATAGACCAGAGGCCGTAGCACGAACGCGCGAACGTAAATTCCAACAATTTTTGAATATAAAAATTACAACTATTCCATAGCATTTAGGTTTAAATTTATCAACGCACAGCCTAAACCGCTGGTCCTAGAGACATGAAATTTAGAGGGTGTGTTCTTTGTGAAGAGTAGGTATCCACTAAGAAAGGGTTTTCGAAATTCCACCTCTAAGACAGTGAACGGGGGGAGGGTGAAATTTCACGCGGACGAAGTCGCGGGTAGAAGCTAGTGTCTGATAAGAGTAATGGTGGCCCTCTGGTAACAACCCCGAATTACAAGTTGTAAGTCGGGTTCCAATCCAACCCAGGCAGGCGCTTTACTTTGTGTAAATATTTACGCTGCTCTTTAAAACGGTGAAGGAGAACATCGTGAAGAAACTGGCATGTCCTAGAACCAAAAATTCGAAGACATGCGGCATCTAAAAACCTGCACTGGGTCCGCGTGGTAGATAGCCCACTCCCTCTCGAAGAGAGGAGGCCTGCGTCCCAGCAGTGGGGACATTATAGGCTGATTACGCTATGCTGTGATCATGATGCCATTCTTTATTAACTAACACTTTGTACGTACTACTAAGTTACTTGCAACCCTTCTAACGCCTTCAATGTAACAACTTTATGAGTGGTGTGTCTGAAATAAAGATATTATTACGGTTATAACATACATCCTGATGTCCACTGTTACTGTTAGCCTGCATCATCCCATCACTGGGCAAAGGTTTCTCCCCATGACTTCCAGCTCTTTCGATCCAGGGCTAAACTGGACCAATGGTCATGTGTTTTGTCCAGCTCGTCCCGCCATCTTCCATGGGATCTGGCGCGACGCCTTCTATATGTGTCAGGGCTCCACGTGATGTTCAAACATATAATTTTAATGTTTCAGGAACGAAGACTGCTATAGATGCTTGGTTATACACGAAAAACACAAATATGTGTTACAATATAAAGAAAGTGAGTATGGCACAACTTATGCCTATTAATTCTAAATCAAAGTTAGTATTTTGTTAGCTCTTCTATACAGGAATCTATGCTTTGAAACCTTCAATTTCAAACTATTAACTAGCTTTAACGTTCTGACCTACTTGTAGAGTTTTACATTTTTGGTAATGTACTGTTGTTGAAAATATGCGTCACATCCACGCAAAACGGCCATCGCTCAGCATAATGCTAAGATAGAGCCCCAGCGCTGGTTTAACTACGAAACTAAGATAAACGTCTGAAGGGTGCGGATGTGAAACTGAAGACTAAGTTTCATCTTCTTTCCTGCCCTCTGTGCCCCAAAACTTGCAGTCAATGCGCCGTGTGCGCTGCCATCGACGATGCCGTGGCAGTGGCGAAGTATTGAACCAATGAAACCTAACAATATATAAGTATTCGCAGATGGATTATAGAATCCGCTGTTTTACAAAACCGCTAGTTGTTTTACAAAACAGCTCCGTTATGTAAAACAACTGAACAACGTTTAGCTGGATTTTCACTGCGCTACCTTTTACAAAACTGCAACCGAAGTTTAGAGGTAATGTAGAATGGCTTATCTGCAGTCACAATGAGCGTCTTTCATAAAACTGATAACTTTTGATTAATATTGTCCTTAAAATCACTGTTTTCTCTTAAGGCAACTTTTACTCGTATTACTCGTTTTTATTTCTGTTTCTGATTGTTGCAACGACACACGGGGCTATGAGCGACAAAATTTAGAACTAAAATCTACAATCTGACGTTTAATTTCACGCTGTTTTACAAAACCGCAAATCCTTTGATAAATGCAAAACGTTTATGCAATTCTGCGTGTTCAAGTTCAGGAATTATGAAAAACCGCTGAACGTTGTTCCATTGTTTTACATAAGGGAGCTGTTTTGTAAAACCACTACTTAGCGATTTTGTAAAACAGCGGATCCATCTGCGACATACATACCATCGATGCGAAGAAGTAGAATCATCCTCTATCTACTCACATCTCTGTATAGTCTGTATGTTATCGAAGCTGATAAGGAGATTCCCTTTTCTTCGTTAGACCATCGACCGTAAAAACTATCGTCAAAATGACTACAGATTCCATATCCCACTCCACAGCACCACACGAGTCAACACAATATACTTAATTTCTTTTTCTAATTTCTTCTTTTAATAAAATTAAATTTCTCTTTTCCACAGCATACTGCGGCCAGAGAGACTCACTATCCACAATGTGTGAGTCAATAACTGGCGATGCGGCCCTCTACTCCATGTTCAGAAAGGAGCCTAGGCCTCTGCCTGAACCGTGCCCGTTCCATCCGGCGCCATTCACATTCACGTATAGTCGGTACGTAGAATAATTATGCACTAGGGGAAGATTTGAGCAAGTGGTCCCTGTCAAGGTCATAGCACACGTATCTAATCGGAAAGGCATCGTCACCGTATCAACTCCAGCCGTTCCGTATATTCTTTGCGTCGAAAGGCGATACGGTGCCGATCCCTTTTAGAGTTGATTTGTGTGATATGACCTTAAAGTTCACTTGGAACTTCACTCAAGTGAGCGGGCACAGTTCGAAAGCGAACTCATTTGTTTTTAAAGTAAATCATTGCGGAGGTCCATTCCCGTTGTCCCCATTGAACTCAGATTCACAACGAGACACCGTTCGAAGTGACAGAATAGCCCAAATATGTTTCTGGGAGAAAAACCAGCCAGTAACTGGTACTTTATTGGCCATATACCCGAAGAATTGCCAAACTCAAGTGGCAGTGGGCAGGGCACATTGCTCGCAGATGGATGCGAGAAGCACAAAACCGGTCGAAGTGGAGGTGCTTGGGGAGGCCTATGTCCAGTAAATTACCCAATAACTGGGTTGTGGCGGTCAGATAGGTAGTCGCTCCATGTAAAATACTGGTATTCAGCTGCATCCGGTTAGACTGGAAGCCGACCCCAACATAGTTGGGAAAAGGCTGGGCAGATTGATGTGAATAAAAAAAATACGTGGCACTCGGGGACTGCCGCGGTAAAGCTATTGCATAGCATACGTCTAGTCGCACGCACACAAACACCGTGCCGAAGTCTGCCGAACTGATACGACGTTAGACGATGCACGGCTTTCAACGCTGCACCGCTGTGCCGGTCGGAGTGGGGGGTGTTAGGTTTATTTTCGTTACGGAATTTCTTCATTCGGTCGCCGCGCTCAAAGCCCAAGATAAAAGCTATGCAATAGCTTAAAATATTTTATAATTATTTCCAGTGGTTCCGGCGACTGCGCGAACCCTCCGTCGCGTGCGGAGTCTTGCACGGACGACTCGCGTTTACTGCTGCGTTATATGGCCTGTCCTGATGTGCCGGGCACTGAGAGCAACGGTATGTAACTATGTGCATGTATATTGAAAGCCTGATAAGGAAACTAGATTCATTCTCATCATAAAATCGGTGCATGTTGGACTTTTGAAGTCTTGTCTTGATTAGCTTATAACGTTCCCACTGCTGGGACACAGGCTTCCTGTCTATGAGAGGGAGTGGGCCATAATCCACCACGCGGGCCCAGTGCGGGTTGGGAGATGTCACATGTCTTCGAATTTTTGGTTCTAGGACATGCCGGTTTCCTCACGATGTTTTCCTTCACCGTTTTGAGAGCAGTGGTGATGAAATAATTTACACAAAGTAAAATGCCTGCTTGGGTTCGAATCCACGAGGCCACTTTGCCATCACTGCTCTTGTCTTGTTTGACGTTCTAAAATATCTAAATTATTAGTTAATTTTAAGAAAATAAGTTCGAAAATAAGCTCTCAAGCGTTTATCCTCAGAGCCTTAGGCTCTTTACACGTTTTTTGCCGTGAAAAACTACGGTTTAACATCCGTGAAGGAAAACATCGTGAGGAATTGCCATCCCGTCTTGAGCTACTCGCCGTGTGTAGGCACGGTCGTCAGTGTTGCATGGATCACAAAGGAAGTTTGTTGACAGACACGTTTTTTCTACGACGCGGTTTATACGCCCTATCGTAAAGAAACCGTGCCTTGTACAGACGCCAGCACATCAAGCTACTTCAATCTGTCAAATTTCTTTAATAGATTTTCAACTTTAACGCTAAAGCATAAGGTTCAAAGTTGATTGGGAAAATTTGACAGTTTCGGGTAGGATGTGCTGGCTTTAATTTATATTTTAAAGTCATGTATACCTTTTGCGATACATTGAGGAACCCAAAGTTCATCTACATCTGGTGTAGACGGCTGGTCACCTGTCTGTGAATAAGACATCCATTGTCATGTTTTACGAAATATTGCTAAGAAAAACTCTGCCTATATTTCCAGTTGAGGAGCTAATCTGCCTGGCGACATGGAAGGAGGGCTCCACGCGGTACCTCGTGGGACTCATCTCACAGGTTCAGAGGAGGAATTCCATCTCCACTGATGAAGATATGTACAGGTTGGTGCTTTAACAGATCCCAAAGACATAGAGACCGTATTTCGGCTGGTCGCGGCCAATCTCAGCAGAGTCTAGCCTTCGGCGCGGGAGATATTACAGCGCAGGTGTGTCTGCGCAGACACAGGTGCACTCCCTCTTCCCTTACTCTCATACCGATCCGATGGGAAGGCAATACGTGAACCTACCTGTAACGACAGCTGTAAACTGTACCTGTTACCTGTGTGAACCTGTAGCAAATGTCATCTCAATAATCTCACTTTTCCTCAATAATTCCAGATGCTTCGTGTACAAAGGCAACCACGCGGACAAGACAGTGACTTACAATATCGCCCAATCAGGAGATGCCACGTGCAACGGTCTGACGTCACCCGTCGACGGCAGTCGCACCATGAAGCTCACTAATAGTACGTATGACGAGCTCACTTGTAGTCCGTTTGATATTTATTACTAGTAGGGTAGGGTACAAGTTAACCAGAAAATGTTTGCGCCTCGATAAGCTTCGTGTTTCCGAATTACACTTACTTACGTGCAAAAAATCGACACAACCTATGCTCTTCGATTTGAAACAACATAATTCAACAAGTTTTATTAATAATAACTTAATATATTGTATATTAAAACCTTCCTAAAAGTATTTAGATTACGTTAGTGAAATAATTATCAAAACAGATTCATTAGTTTTTGAGAAAATCTCGAACTTATAAATATGGTGGTTGAATAAAGAAGCTCCATTTTTTTTAAGTCCGATAATTAAATCAAGTTCAATTTGGATTAAACAAACAGAAATACACAAAATTTAACGTTTGTCAATTTCATTGACAAAAAAAGTTACACACTTTCGAGCAAAAGCGAGTAATGAGGACATCTGAAGAATCGATTCGATCTTTTCAAGAATATTGCTTTGAACAAAATATAGTGTATGTTCAAATAAACTGTACCTTATCTACCTTCACACAGTATAGAATAATAAATTTTATTCATTACGATTTTTCAGATATCGTGTCTCAAAAGAGAGCATGGGGTGGGCCAATTTTATTGCACGCAAGTAACCCCATACAGGCAATGCTTCTAAGCTTTGTACTGCCGCGCTTTGTCGTAGTTTACCTATCATTGAGCGCTTGTATGACGCTTTCTCCGTCGGGTTTACTCTGGTTGAAGATCTTCACTTGTCACTGAAAACTTTGAAAAGATTTTTTGATTTGTTTAGAGTTGTTAATCTATACAATTTGTAATCATGGTTATATAAAATACTACTAGTAGTTCTATGGTTGCAACAGCTCTTCATTAGATCTCATCATCGTGCGTTCGTATTTCCGAAGGCAGACGATGATTGCCGAAGCGCATAATATATTTTACTCTGTAGTCATGTTTCATTCTTACTTTATTATTCTTTTATTTAGTTTCTTGTTTAGTGTATAAGGGGTCTTTTGTAGTCTAAGATTTTTTTTCTTTTATTTGTTTCTTATTTATAAGTTATTTGTGTATTTTTCTGTTGTTTTTTTTAATATGGTGGTGGGAAATAAATGTTTTATTTACTATGATTTTTGGTTTCTTGCTTTTTAATGTATTTATGTTTTATTTATTTATTCTTGTATCTTATCTCTATCTCAACTTTTTTCAAGTTATCAATCTGTAGCGGTATCTACACCGCCACATGCGAACAACGTGTCATACTGAATGACGTCACGAAATCCTGCATCTCGCAAGCAGAGTTTACCGCGCAACTAGCATAGATACAACGGCCCGATATGAGTCATCGGGCAGTTGCCCGCCAGATCCAACACCCGTCTGGTCGGAGGATCCTCCCTTTTCTATAGAGTATGAGTGAACTTTACACCCTGTTCCTCATACCTCTATAAATCTGTTATGTATGTTGCAGCTCCTATTCTTTGGTTAAAGAGCACACTAGAGTAGACTGACAAAATGCTATTCCATTTGTGCGATGTTTAATTGTGCATAAAGCATTACCTACCTTCTTCAGCCTTTTCTCGTTTTTCTAAATAAGTTGATCGAAACAGTTGCCAGTCTATCAATAACTGATTGCCCGGGAAAAACTTATTCTGGAATTTAAATCGTCATCGTAGATCGAAGATCGTCGCTCCACCTAGCCTGAGGACGTCCCAACTTACGTTTACCGATTCGCGGTCTCCACTCAAGAACAAGTCTACCCCAATGGTCATAGGTTCTACGACTAATATCGCCGGCCCATTGCCACTTCAGCTTGCGCATACATTTATTTTAAAAAGTGTAAATCATTACGTAATCAATAAGTCAGTTAAATATTTCCCTTAATTTAAGCAATCACACGGTTCGCCAGTACCCTTTCGTGTCAGTTGTTTTTAAACCTCTTTACAACTAAATATAAAATCGAAGTATGTTGTATGTTACATGTTTAACCATAAAGTTCAAGTTTGTGTCGTCTAGACTACGTAGATATTATAGTAGTAAGTAAAATATCTTATTTTTGTTATGGGTATCATTAACATAGATTAGATGTGAAGGAGCAGTGGTGGCCCCGACTTACGGGTCGTGAGTTCGAACACCACTTCTCTCAAAACGGTGAAGGAAAACATCGCGAGGAAACCGGCATGTCCTAGAACCAAAAATTCGAAGACATGTGACATCTACCAACCCGCACTGGGCCCGCGTGGTGGGCTCTCACAAGGAGGAGGCCTGTGTCCCAGCCGTTCTGATGCCATTGCTAAATCTAAGATGGCGGCCATAATAAACAGTTATTTTCATGTTTATCATTTTCATGGTTCTTTGCAAGTGCTTCAATATAAAATAAAGTCGTTGCTTTATAATATAATCCCCTCGTTGTAATTTAATCATCCAATTACAATCAACCATCGATATTTGCTACGAACTCTACCCAATACCCACGTTTTGCTATTGTCGGGGAAAATTAATATAAGAACATCTGTGATACATATCATATTCACACTCCTGTCCTCATACTAATTTATTTGGGGTCGGTGCAACGTGTCTTTTTCTTTCTTTTTTTTCAACTTGTCTACAGTATGTTAACTAACAGAGGGCGTTCCCGCTAACCCGCAATAGTATAGCATCCATACATGCTAAAAAAAATATTACTATTCGAAAATAAAATGTTATTATATTTTTTCATATTAAAATATTCATTAAAAATGTTAAATTTATTTATTTATTTTCCAAATTACATCTATCCTTACAGGGAAACCTATTGCGATAGTGTACACTTATCTAAACACTTATCCTCACTTATTACTAAATCTTTATTATAATTAAATTTTGTAACTTATTACAAACAATGCGTTCTTTGTGAACTCACTCAGAGAACAACAGAATAGGTCCGTTTCACTAGCTATGAGGTTGAGAGTGCAGAGTGAAATTGATACGTACTTACGTACGTTACGTACGTACGCTGTTTCACCCGCATAAGTGTCGATCCCATGGGAATATCCTGATAAAAAGTATCCTATGTGTTAATCCTGATTATAAACTATCTGTGTGCCAAATTTCATCCAAATCCGTTCAGCCGTTTGTGCGGAAAGAAGTAACAAACATACAAACACACTCACAAACATTCGCCTTTATAATATTTGTGTGATTACCTTTATCGCTATTGCTGATTGCCCGATTAGTTTTGGACGATAACAGAATCATTATGGTCTCATCAAATCCCTAATCTCCAAACAAAAATCTTCATCCATAACAAAATTAATGGGAAAGTAAGCGTCAGGACACATTGATCGACGCCGTTCGTCGGTTTGTCAATACAAAAAGAGAGCAAAGTATGGAACGACGTACGCATCCTTTCGCATCGACGCGACGAACGCATCCTTTCGCATCGACGCGACGAACGCGCTCCGGCGTAGTGTGCTCCTTTTCAATCGGCAAAGTGTGAAAGGCCGTCGATCAATGTGTCCTGACCGTAATATCCGGGAAGGTTCATATCTGACGGATCGGTCGCGTAACGCCAGAACAGACAAATTTATAGAAAAACACTTGACCGTTCACACTTAACTGATGATGCGTTAGTGCGTCGAACGAATAAATATACGCAATCGAAGTGACGCCCGACGCATCTTCCGTCAGATGTCAACCGACCCCCATAAGGATAATGTATTAACAAATGTATTTGATGATATTTTCCAGTCGATGATGAGCACAACCGCTGCCACTTCCCCAGCTGGGTGGTAGAACACCACAAGTGGTTCAGTCTGGACCACACACACCAGTACCACTTCACCACCAAGAACGCCACGCTCAAGGTAACCATTTTATATACGGAATATCACGCCACTTTTCTGTGAAGGAATAGGCAAAGGTGTTTATAATAATAATAATAATTGTCGTATCGGCCAATGGCCTTATGGCCGAAGGCCTCGATCAACATCTATCGAGGCTTTCGTTAGGCGTTTGGATCAAGAGCCTGATTCAGAAGGCAGTACTACTCGATACGGCTCGCATTGTGAGGAGGTTCCTGTCTCTGGAGCCCTAACCACCGGTAGCTTAGACCCTGTTCCCGACACCGGCGGACTACTATTTTTTTATATTTTTAAATGTTTTTTATACTTATTTTTATATTTTAAGAAATATTTAAAAATGTAATTTAATATGTATATAGATAAATAAACGAAATAATAATAATATATCACTCCAGCCGGCCAATAAAGGCAAGCCAGAGGTGAGGAACAAGACTTCTCCCGGGAGATAGGTTCCGTGGGGTCGCTACTGCCCAACAGCTCGCCACATGCTGCCCTGCGGGTTTCTGTATCTCTCTTGGACATGTTGCCCCCTTTTCGCTACGTCACTATGTGCTAGCGACCGTTTCCGGGGGCCCATTATTGAGCGTGCAAGTCATCCCCTGCCATTTTATCCGTATATATATAGAACATTGATCAGGCAGGGGTCATAGTTCCTCCATAGTTCTTGGTAACCAGTCTACTTCAGCCACCCAAACCCATAGTCCAACTTTTTATTTTTCCATATCCTGTAATAGTCCTACACCAACCGGGGGTTATCCTTCGGTGCACTTGCATAGTGCATACAGGGATAATCGTCGGTTGGTGCCGCATTTTATTAAAATTTCCTAAGGGGCCTCTGCGAGTTGGCTTCGGCCCCTCGTACGCCTTCCAAAGGACCGGGATCCCATGGTCCCGAGATAAATAAATTAATAAAAATATATATATATCTTTATTAAGCAAGTAACATATGACTCAATTGTGTTAGTAACAATTTTCCTTACTCCTATGTTAGTTCCTATTCTAATAACGTAGCCTAAAACCATGAATATACACTTTTACTATGGGACCAAACCTGAAAATGCGAAAAAAAAATCTGCTGTTTAGTTGTTTGTTATCATGAGTACAATCACGTGTTTAGGTATCGGTTACTAATTACCAGTCACCCTATATAATTTATCATAGAATTAATCATGTATTTGCTGTTAATTTGCAGATAATGAACGAGGATGGCTCGTTCGAGGAGAAGCGTCTGGTGTGCCACTCCATACTTGAGCACAAGGACAATAAGCTGGTCAAGTTGGTCGCGCACCTCACTAGGGGATGGTAAGTTCTAAGCTTAATAATTAACCATTTGACCGTATTTCCATATTTCCGTGCCCCTACCGCTCGTGTCGTATTTATGCGACAGAGACATGCATGATTTGTTCGTTCTATTTTTGTCCTATTAACTGCGTGGTACAACTAAAACCATTATTAAATAGAGAAAAAAACTTTTTGACTATTTTTTAATCAATACAACGATTTTTCCTCCTTATTTATTGTAGGTATTATTTTATCGATTTGTAGCCGGGCGCTAGGGTCACGGCAATGAATATTTAGCCAAGCGCTTAAGAGCCCTCTCACATTGCGGCGTTTCGCAAATTTAGGTATTTTACGCACCGAGCGCGACAAACTACGCGAGCGATACTTTCTTTCATGCTTCTCGCTCGCACTATGACTATGATACTGTGAATATGGCGACTAAACGATCTTGATCTTCCGTAACTGAAGGTTTTTTAGGATGGAGTTTAGTGGGCGGAAATTTTTTTACGTGTTATTTCAATTTTATTATGAATTTATTTTGTTATATTTTTCATTATTTATGAATTTTACTGTTGAAATATGTTCACAAATATTTTAATTGTTATGCAGTAATTGATTATAATATCTACGGTTGATAGCATAGTTGTATAAATTGTATATAGTAGTATGGTTGCAACCAAGTCCAGTTGGTCTTCACACGCATGTATTCCACGATCTCCTCAACCTTCGTGAAGTTGTGCAGTCTGGACACGTACAGCTGCGTCGTCGGGATTGCTGGACGCAGCAGCATGTTGGGTCCTGCCAGCGCGGTGCCGCACTGGTTCCGACAAGGATGCTTCTTCTTCTTCTTCTCCACTTTGATGAAACCATCCTTGTCACACGTGTCCTTCTCTGGATCCTGTCTTTTCAAAACCTTGCTGGGTTTCGACCGGCTCCGTTTACCCTCTTTTATTTATTTTTATTTCCTTTTTTTTATTGTGTTTTGCAACGCAATTATATTTGTATTTATTTTTCCCCATTTCGACTGGTAAGAAAACTCAAATCAGCTGCAATCAAAATAACTTTAATAAGTTGACTATCTGGTATACTAATAAAGTGTGAACTTTATACTAATTTAAATATACCGTTCGAAAATAAATACTTACAAAGATCAAAAACTGCGGCCGTAGTTCACACGCACACAAAAGCAATGCGGCAGCGTCTAGATGCGACAATCGGCGCACACGACGGTAGTATCGGAAAGAAGGCGCGCGGGAAATAAACTGACATAGGTCCAACCTCGACAAGCGCTCGCGCGATACTAATCGCAGATGGCCGGCGCAGTGAAATATATAGTATTTTTATTTATTTAATTAAAAAATAATGGTAGCGATTTAAAAAATAAAAATAATACTATATTCTAAGCAAATGTTGATGATTATTTTGGTATAAATTTTACGCCTAAATAATGTAGGACTTTAGAGATATCGGGGCTTGTTTCGAAGCCTTTTCGGTCGATAATTGAATTACGTAGATTTTTTTTTCTTTACATAAAAGGCATATAACGAAAATATATTCTATTATTATTGAAGTATAGGATATTTGAAAGCTAATTATATTTTTTTTGATGGTAGATATTCAGTAGAATCTCCAAATTAGAGCTCCGAAATCATGTCTCCGTGAGTTTTTGCCTAAACATTCATCGGGAGAAAGCTTATTACTAAATAATTAAATAACTTATCTAAAATCGGTTCTGAGGTTATTGTAGTAGAGAAAACGAACTATTTTTACCAAGTAATTGTTATTTCATACAACGAACGTAAAACATACAATTTCAACGTCGAAAACTTCCATTTTCGCGTTTTTTTGTAATACGCCTCTTAAAAGGTTAAATTACCATCCTTAAAGCGGTACCCCGACAAAAACCGCGTTTTTCTTCGTTATTCAGAGGCTATTAACTCAATAATTATGAGAAATAAACTACATATGAAAGCACATTATTAATGTTCGATATCCTATCATCATATTGCACGTTATTATGTGTATTTGTTTTTATATGTTACTAATACATTTAATATCTCCTTTTAAAAAAGTGACTAAAATTATTGATTGTATTCATCTTTTGCTAAAGTTGACGTGCTATTAATTTGAGGATTTCACCAATGGATAGATAATTTTAAAATCTAAATAATCCACGTTTTAATTTATTTTAAAAGATCGCTATTCTTTTTTTATTTTACAGGGGTTATCACATTTATGTAATAGCCATACCTATCCCTTATTGAAAAAACAGTGGCACTCCGGGAGTGCCGACAGAAGTGAAAACAAAACACAAACAAAATACTTTGCCATCACTCACTGACATATATATCGGATATACATTAATACCGAGTGCATCCCGAAGACAGCCGAACACTTCCGAAGCGGTGTCGGTTACGGTAACAGTGGCGCGAATTCAATGGCTTTTTCCTCATCTCAAAAAATGCCCAACGCGCCTAAAGAAGTTTTCACTTCAATGACACTGATTGTTACCTAGGCTGTCTTTTGCAAAATAAATAATTACTAACTATATTCTCCATCGTTTCCAGCGAGTCAGGCCACGTGTGTGTCCGGCTGGCCCGGCGCGAGGGCGCAGTACTAGAGCTGCAACTGGGCGCCTCTCTACACGACGCGCCGCACCACGCATGCGCCGACCAGCTCTACACGCCTCACGTCACGCTCATTAGTAAGTTAATACATATTTATGTTTTATATAATAGTTTTTTTAAATACACTCCCTCTCACAGAGAGGAGGCCTGTGTCCCAGCAGTGCAAACATTATAGGCTGATTATACTAACTGAAACTGTCAAAGGTCTTGAGGTAACCACATACAGGATGATCTGTTAACATTGACAGGGTGATCAATGTATGTATGTGGTCTTAAGGAATAAACATAATGACTTTCCCAATAGATACTCGTCTGCATCGCTGTCATTCGGAAACGTGCCCAGAAGACTGGCAGTATTGCCACGTTGAATGGCAATGCTAATTGTTTGGCCAAAGAACGACCCAGCCCTCTGCCCCTGATTTTTTATTTGATTTGATCTCTGCTCTATCACTTTTATTTATGAGTGTGTTAATATTTCCAGCGACGTCCCTCTACCCGGTGCGATGTCCGATGCTGGGTCGCTACACAGTGCTGGACTCGCTCGCGGACAGGCGCAGGAGACGCCAACAACTGACTATTGGTAAGATGCGCTATGATCTCCTGAAAGCCTAGCCTTTCAAAGATATATATATATTTGTACTGAAATCTTTCTATTAAGGTGAATGCGCAGTGGTAGCCCGCGTAATTCAATTTTTCTTACGTTTTTTTGCAATTTTCAGGTCAGTGTCAGGTTGTATCTTGATCAAAATATGATTCGCGACTATAATAGATATGTATTTACAGAATTATGGGGCAATTCTCGTAATTTTAACCTTTTAAGCGCTTGGCTAAATATCAATTGCCGTGCCCCTAGCGCGCGGCTACAAATCGATAAAATAATACCTACAATAAATAAGGAGGAGCAACCGTTTATCGATTAAAAAATAGTCAAAATGTTTTTATCTCTAAGTATTTAATAATGGTTTCAGTTGTACCACGCAGTTAATAGGACGAAAATCATGCTTTTCGCTGTCGCAGAAATACGACACGAGCGGTAGGGGCACGGAAATATGTGTCGCATAAATGCGACACAAGCGGTTAAAAGGTTAAGAACGTTCAGTCTGATCTGAGTCTCAATCTGTCAAAAATACCTCTAATTTCCCTATATTTTGACATTTGCTTGTCGCCGAGATGAGGTTGCGAGTAGACTTTGAACGTTTTAAATTACGAGAATTGGCCTTCTGATGCTTGGGAAATTTTCAGAAAATGTTAATCCTTTTGCTCGTGAGTTTTTTTTTTACAAAACTACCCTCCGTTACTTACAGACGAGTCGACTGGCGAAGAAGTAGCAGAGAAGCCAGTAGAGTGCGTGATGGGCCAGTACGACAGCGCCAGCATCGGGTGCGGCGCCTCGCAGGATACTATCGAGTTCCAGTCCGCTTGTACCAGCACAGGTATACTTCCTATCCTATGACTGATTAAGTCCCATGTGATAGAGGGTGATCAATAGGGCACAAATTCAGACTCCGAGTTGCTACTGTACATTTATGCATATAACATCGTACATAAGAATAATTACATAATGTATTATATACTAAAACCTTCCTGAAAGTATGTAGATCACATTAGTGAAAGAATTATTAAAATTGGTTCATTAGTTTTTGAGAAAATCGCGGACATACAAACATACATACGTACGGGTCGAATACAGAACCTCCTTTTTTGAAGTCGGTTAAAATATAAACGAGCATAATATTACGTTGCTTCTGTAATGTAATGATGTGTTGTCCCCGCAGTGTACACATGCTACGGCGGCTGGCGCGAGGGCGCGCTGGGCCTGCTGGTGGCGGGGCCGGCGCGTGCGCAGGCGCGCCCGCACGCGCTGTGCTTCCTCTACACCACCTACGTCAGGAACGGTCAGTACCACCACCTATACTTTTAGCATTAAAAGTTCAACAAAACGTTGTGACGATGAGAAGGGACGAAACGCATGTGACTAAAAGAGTGATGAATATACATGTTGATGGATGGAGAGGGAGAGGAAGGCCGAAGAAAAGATGGATGGATTGTGTGAGGAATGATATGAAAGAGAAGGGAGTAAATGATAGCGTGACGGTTGACAGGGGAGAATGGAAGAAGAAAACGTGTTGCGCCGACCACAAGTAACATGGGATAAGGGCAGGAAGATGATGAAAACGTTGTGACGAATTCTACACCAACGTGGCATTTTCAATGGAATATCTGACTAGAGAAAATGAACCAGAAATACGAAGACATTTGTGACATCGTCCAACCTATACTGGGCCCGCGTGGGGATTACGGCCCACTCCCTCTCACAGAGAGGAGGCCTGTGTCCCAGCAGAGGGAACATTATAGTCTGATTATGTATGTTGTTGGAGATAATCGGCGGCTTTTGGCTAGATAACACCAGTCGCACTTGTCGATCAACGGTTAAGCTGGTCAGTCTTGGATGCGTGATGGTCCATTACACAGCCACCCCCTCCGTACATTGGAAAGCACATAAAGTTATCTGAATCTTATTAATGAAACTTAGATACACGATATCTTCCAAACTATGCATTTTGGACCACATATTCTAGGACTTTTTGTATTATTTTTACTCATACCCCGTTACTAATAAACTACTATATTATATCAGATGAATAGTTACACACCGACTTCTCTCTTTCAGTCGACTGTAATTTGACTTTCGAAAGAAGAAGACAAAGCGTTGTGTAACTATACAGACGCTATACAACGTTTATTAGTAGAGGGGATAGAATATAACCCTAGAGTTATGTGATATAAAAAAATAACACATAACATAACATAATCAGCCTATAATGTTCCCACTGCTGGGACACAGGCCTCCTCTCAGACTCTCAGTGAGAGGGAGTAGGCCGTAATCCACCACGCGGGCCCAGTGCGGGTGGGCAGATGTCACATGTCTTCGAATTTTTGGTTCTAGGACCTGCCGGTTTCCTCACGATGTTTTCCTTCACCGTTTTGAGAGCAGTGGTGATGAAATAATTTGCACAAAGTAAAGCGCCTGTCTGGATTCGAACCTACGAACTACAACTCGTTTTTTGACGTTCAAAAGTGCCTTTACTGTGCCTAATTGAAATAAATGATTTGACTTTGACTTTGACTTTGTAAGTCGCGGCCGTTACCACTTGGCCACCACTGCTTTTTTGGCCACCACTGCTCTCTCTGCAAAATAACACGTTGTATAGTTATTTAATCAGAATTATTTATTTGTAAAACATAGGTTAATGTTCAAGGTCTTATATGTATAATTGTATGTTGCGCTATGTTTTGTCATTGATGACATACAAATATCAGTGAGGATTATAAAAGACAAAAAAAAAATTCACTGTAGAAAAAAAAAAATCAAAACAAAAGAAAATATATGCATGCAATACTTTAATCGAGTGCTCAATTTGTTCCAGACACGGGCGTGCCTGTGCAGTACCTGGCCGTGTCGGCCGTGTCGCGCGCGTGCGACCGCGCCGTGCTGCCGGGCGTGGCCGGCGATAAGGCTTACAACCTCACTATCAATGGTATACTACTCTATTATTTATTTTTATCTACACCCATGCTATAAATCTTCTATTAAAGTTTCTGAAACAGTTAGCTTATTGCCAACTTTAAAACAACCAGTGTCATCCAAACGAGTGTTATAATGTTGTACTAAATTTCATTTTGCAACTCCTTTTCAAAAAAAGAACATTGTCATGCACGCGCGTTTCACTACCACAGCGCAGTAATTTAAAAAAAGAACTTATAGGTTATTCGAATTCACGTCGTGTCCCGCCAGCCGCCATTTTTTTGTTCGATATTAGTATTGTATGAGGTCATAATGAAAATCCAAGATGGCGGCTGCAATTTTTTTCAAATTATTCGTCATGGGTATCATTTTTATGGGTTTCGAGGGTGCTGAAGCAAATAGTGAGGTCAAAATGCAAGCATGATGTACAGACGACAGCACATCAAGTTACTACAATCTGTCAACTCAGATTGAGTTGACAGATTGTAGTAATAGATTTTCAACTTTATCGCCACAGCATAAGGTTCAAAGTTGATTGGCAAAAGTTGACAGTTTCGGGTAGTTTGATGTGCTGGCGTCTGTACTTAATGTAATGATAATGTAGTGAAAACTGTCGTGTCTCCGCCAGGTACATGCGAGCAGAGCAGCAAGTACAACAGCCTGGCGCAGCGCGTGTGCCCGGCGCTGGCGCTGCTGGCCGCGCTGGCGCTGCTGGCCAGGTGATACCCTGCGGCGTGGCGCTGATGCAGCCGAGGGTTTGGGCGCCTGCGCGGGTAGAGCTCACGCGGGACTGGAGTAGTTCTGAGGGTATAACTATTGTATCGGCCATCTTTTTTCAAGATAGAATAGTCTAAAAAAAAAACAGTGGCACTCCGGGAGTGCCGACAGAAGTGTAAACAAAACACAAACAGAATACTTTGCCATCACTCACTGACATATCGGATATACATTAAAACCGAGTACATCCCGAGGACAGCCGAATACATCCGAAGCGGTGCCGCTTACGGTAACAGTGGCACGAATTCAATGTTTTTTTCCCATCTCAAAAAATGCCCAACGCGCTTAAAGAAGTTTTCACTTCAAAAACTGTAGGCACAGTTTGAGTCCGCGCTGTTCGTTTTCGTGAAAACGTTTTGTCACATCTGCAAACTTTTTTTTTTGTTTCCGTAGTGGAAAATCCTGTCTGGTGGTCTGTCAGACTCTTACTGAGTAACAACCACCCCGATGTTCCATCTCACACGTACACCGGGGGTCGCGGAAACGTACGATCCTTCTGCAACTCACATCTGCAACCTACCTAGTGGGAGGAATCTCCTAAACAATCCTTAGTCAGTGCTACCTTGACGCTTTCACCTTAAGTTTTGAACCTTTCTAGTAGTACTGTGACTTTTAAAGTAAGTCTTATCTACTGTCTTGAGTTGATCTTGGAGATGATTAACTTACGGTGGAAGAAAACATCGTGAGAAAACCTGGACTTGCATAACTCGCTGTCCCATTGCCTGTTCGCGTATAGTTAGCCCCACGAAAGATGAGACTTGACCCCGCCTCCCGCGCTCTTTCCGCCGCCCCTATGACGTCCGGTCATACCCTAGACCGCTAAAGAGTCCCTCACACCGCTAAAGAGACCTATAATCGTGTACTGCGCAAGTCAAACCACGTGGTGTGTCAAGTCTCATCTTTCGTGGCGCGCATTGTACATAATAGAGCAAAGTTTTGTATAAAACCAAAAGTGCTGTTGAGGAAAACCACGTCTTCCCAGAGCAGAACTGTGGTGGCCCAGTGGTAACGGCCGCGGCTTACGAGTGTAGGTCATAGGTTCGAACCCAGACAGACGCTTAACTTTGTGTAAATAATTTTATCACCACTGCTCTCAGAACGGTGAAAGAAAACATCGTGAGGAAACCAGCATGTCCTAGAATCAGACTCGAAGTCATGTGACATCTACTAACCCGCACGGGGCCCTCGTGGTGTATTATGGCCCACTCCCTCTCACGGAGAGGAGGCCTGTGTCCCAGCAGTGGGAATGTTATAAGCTGATTATAAAAAGAAAAAAACATAACACTCCTTTTTTTGGGCAGTCGTGGAACAAGCATTCAACATCTTTTTATCTTACTGAATGTCGCACTATTACTATCAGACTATTAAATCGAAGTTCTTCACGAAGTTTTCGTTAGTATTTATTCAGTCGTATCCAATGAAAAAAATATACCAAAACTAGACTCATTAATTTATTACATAACTTTGAATTCATGAAATTAATGCTTATATCTTGAGAATAAAGGATGGCCTATACATATTGTCTTAGACGAAAAATAATATCCTTATTGCTACTTCGAACTCGCAAGTTTGCAAAGTTTCACATTTATTTTTTAATCAAAAAAACATCCAAACCCTGCTGCATATGTATAGCGAATAGTGTTGCTTTTTAATGTGATAAGTGCAAGATACGTCAAGAACACTCTGTAGTACCAATGGTAGAAGAAGCACCGAACACATCCAACCTCCTTTGTGAGCTCGGCAGCTTTTAGTAGGATTTAAAGGTTATTGTAATGGCAACACTGAAATTGAACTGTCAAAGTGCTAATAATGTTGCCATTTAACGGTGAATTATTTTATAGAGTTGTTTTTCTTTTAGGAAATTTTCGGTTGTTATTTTTTTTTTGTGTTTTGTAAAAATTGTTTTCTTTTAGCGGAACTCTGTGAAATAATTGAATCGTGTGCTATAGGTTAGAAGAGAACGAAACAATGTTAAAAGAAACGAAGCAACGTGATCGATAATGTAAATATTAAAAGGTATAAAGTTGGATTACTGAAGAGAATATGACGATTTTTAAATAACTGTTACTTACGTAATATAATTATGGTACGTATAAACATAATCTATCGTGGGGAATGGACATAGAACTGTCGTATAATGATAATTATGATGAAATTATTTTTCAGAATAATTGAAAATAAATAATTATGTAAAAAGTCATTTGATTTTATTAAGACAAAAAATCTATCCCATTTTGACCACGTACAGATATTTGATATTTTTATTTTTTAAACATACTTAGGTAGTATATTAATGTAGTCAGTGCCATATTTGTTAAGCTCTCCTACATACCGACGATTTGTCGCTGCTATTAGCCGCACGATTATTAGACTTAGTTTGAATTAAATAGATGTAACGCTGTTTTTAAGGCTGCAGTCGTAAGTGCATGCGACAAATCGCTGCGATTTTTCTTTAAACGCAAACGCAAACCTGCTTTTAAATATTTTCAACGCGTAGGCAAATTGCAGCTACGACTTTTAAAAAAATTTGCTCAAAAATCGCGCGACAAAATTGTCGTATATGCGATTTTTTCTTCACAAATATGGCACAGACTAAATCTGTACAATATAACGATGATATAATATAGAAAAAAACGCTTTCAAAGTATACATTGTATGCAGATTATACATAACATAAATTCATAGCCGGAGCCACTGCTGAACATAGTATTCCTATCTGACTGGAGGCAGCTGAAAACCAACGAATGGTACCAGGAAATCTTTAAAATACTTAATAAAATGATTTCACAAAACATTACGCCTCTATACCCCGATGGGTTAGATAGAGGTGTACAGTCATCAACATAAGTCGATTAACCCTCCATTTTTTTTCAATCTTAGTTATTTAGCAAAATATTTGTTCAAATTTGCAGCAGAAGTACAATTTTTAGAATATAAACTCTTTTGCTATTATGTGAAAAGCTAAAAAGCAGTTTATTGAAAAAAAATGTTGTCAATTTAATAACATGTAAAAATGACAGTGTTAATCGACTTTTGTTAATGACAATACCTATAATATACCCACATTTCGCTAAAATTATTATACGACAGTAATTCTACCGTTTCATTCATCCATACAACATTTTCTATTTGGTACTTTATGATTTGCTATCCCATTAAAATCTATGTTTCTTATATGAAGTGTTAAAAAATTAACCTTACAAACTTTAAGAGGTGCTTTAGACCATCGAACTGAACAACTTTCATTATGGGACCAACTCTGAAATTGCGAAAAAAAAATCAGCTGTTTGTTTAATACAAAAGTTTAATACCTACTTGACCAAAATGTATGAAACAGCTGTTTTTTTTTTCGCGATTTCACACTTGGTCCCATAGTGAAAGTTGTTCAGTTCGATAGTCTAAAGCACATCTTAAAGTTTATAAGGTTAATTTTTTAACACTGTATAAAAAAAAAGATAAAAAATATGTTACTCAATCAAGCATAACGGAATAAGATAAAGATAGATGATTTAATTGAGATACTGTTATCTGAACTTATGGAAGTTTTTTTTAAGAATGCGAGTAAAACCTCAGACAAAAGGTAGTTGTTTACAAAAGTAAAAGAAAAATATGTTCGTCCTATGTTCAGCAATGGATTCGGTGAGATATACAGAATATATGAATAAGACTAATTTAGATAGAACTAAATGTAGATAAAAATATGCTCAGCCGATTTTGATTAGTTTACGAAAAACGTCCATCTTTTTATTATGCTCATTTTTTTTTGTGTTTTTTGTAAGAATTGCAGCTAAAGTGCGAAATAAGAGCTTAGGGCTAGTCATTGTTTAGCGCGGTATTTTTTTTTAATAATTCATCATGGAGAAATGAAAAAACTTACTTTCTATTTATGTACATCTAGCAAAATAAAAAAAAACAGTGGCACTCCGGGAGTGCCGACAGAAATGAAAACAAAACACAAACAGAATACTTTGCCATCACTCACTGACATATCGGATGTACATTAAAACCGAGTACATCCCAAAGACAGCCGAACACATCCGAAGCGGTGTCGTTACGGTAACAGTGGCGCGAATTCAATGGTTTTTCCCATTTCAAAAAATGCCCAACGCGCCTAAAGGAGTTTTCACTTCAAAAAGACATTGATAATCATAATCGTGTTATCACCTGTCTAGTCTTGTCCCAACGATGTTGTGGTCAGTGTCCAGTCTAACTGGATGCAGCTGTATACCAGTATTTTACATGGAGCGACTGCCTATCTGACCTTCACAACCCAGTTACTGAGTGGGTCGAGAGTCGATACCACAATATAAATAAACATTTCAAAGTCGTATTTAATACATGTGAACGATCTGTTAAATAAAAGTGGTTTTTTGTTTTTATAACCACATTATAACACGCTAAACGATATTTTAATAAACTCATAGCTGCTTTAAATAGTACACAGTATTATTTAAAGCAGCTATGAGAGCAATAGTGGCCCAGTGGCACCGACGCCGAATTACGAGTCGTGGGTTCGAACCCAGCCAGGCGCTTTACTTTGTGAAGGAAACCCCCGTGAGGAAACCGGCATGTCAGAACCAAAAATTCGAAGACATGTGACATCTACCAACCCGCACTGGGCCCGCGTGGTAGATTATAGCCCACTCCCTCTCGAAGAGAGGCCTGTGTCCCAGCAGTGGGAACATTATAGGCTGAATATGTAAAGCAGCTATTAATTATATTTATAAATTAAAAGAAAGGCTCTTATTCCGTACTGAATGAGTGTACCAACTTTATTTATTAACTTAATTTAAATTTAAATTTTGTATAATGATTTGTAGTGGGGCCATCACTAGTCTTTTTGAAAATATTGAAACTGTATTGAAATTTAAAACGAAAAAATAAAATGTTTCTGGAAAGAAAAAAAAAAACGAACTTTTGAAAACTTCGACCATACAAATAATTATGCATTTTAAGATGGGTCCCCTTATAATATAATTAATTTCCTCTATACTGCTCCGTTTGCTTTCGATGCTAAAAATCAATAATGACCAACAGTAGTTATATAAATATACATTTGCTCATACGAAATAGTTGATTTTTATTTAGTATGTGATAAAATTAACTTAAGTATTGTAAACCTATGTACACGGATTTTTCTTGCTTCCAAAAAAAAAAACATCTAAACTACTTAAAAATCGCAGTCATCGTCACGATTATTGAAATCAGTCACGATTTTTTTGTCGCAAGTTCCATCCGTGTGTAAAGGGCCTAAATGATGTAAATATATTCAAGTTCCTGTATGCTTTTAGTTGAACTCAAATTTTATCATTTGTGATAATATTCTGATTCAGAATGTCGATGCTTGCCTAAACTTTGTTTTTATAAAGAAATATTATGTAGCCCAGAAGACTATTGTACATACTTTGGCTGGATAATTTATTAAATTAATGTTGCATGGTGGCGATTTGGTCGCGCGACAGTTTTTTTTTTTTTGTCGTGATTGTACATTTAATATTTATATTGAAAAAACCTATGAAACCAGTAGTCTCAACAAAACCAGTGTTTATGTGATACAGAAAAGTAAATAAAGTTACTTTAGAAAGCAAATAGGAGTTTAAAAATAGAAATCGTGCAACCTGTCGCCAGTGTGCAAACGACCTAACTTATACTTAACGCATTTTTTTTTAAATTACAGGACGAAAGTATTAATTTATATAAATAACCGAAGATAATAAATAGCTAATAATTATATTGAAAATTATAAACGAAAAAGTTTCATACGATCATTTTTATCAAAAAAAAAAGAAGTTTTTTTAAAGAATAATTTAATAAAAACGTGTTTAATGCACTAAAATGTTAAAAAATTAAATTCACTTAGATTTAAGAGCTTTGTTTAATTTTTTATTTATTGTATTTTTAAATTAAGGCGAAAAAAATCTTCACGTTGTGAATAATCTGCACATTCATGGTTTATGTAAAAAAAAAATGTAATACTCTATTGGATATGTACTTTCGCATGTAAATATTTTTATTTGGCTGAAGGTTTTTGTGATATCAAAATGGTTTTTTTTTCGTGTATAAAATAAGCGTTTATTAATGTTTTGTGGCATCTCCATGTTGATTTCGATTTGGCCACAGGATACGATTTGTAACTAACTATTAACGTATAAGCCTATTATTATATTTTGATTACTGAAATATATTTGAAAAATAATTTGGTTGTTTATTTTTTTGGTAAAACCTATCTTAATAGTTCTCCAGACAGTATGTCGAGCATGGCGCCCCATCTCAACGGAGACCTCCCTTCAGCGCGGGAGATATTATAGTGCACAAGTGTGCGCACAGACAGGTAGCTTTTGATCTTGTCTCTTTCGACGTTCTCTGGCAGAAATTGTCTGATACCCTGGTGCCGACGGAGCTCGTCTCTCTTCTGCGGTACTGGTACAGACGCCCGCACGTCAAGCTACCCGAAACTGTCAAATTTTCACAATCAACTTTGAACCTAAAGCTTTAGAGATAAAGTTGAAAATCTATTAAGAGGCGTATTACAAAAAAACGCGAAATTTGAAGTTTTCGACGTTGAAATTGTATGTTTTACGTTCGTTGTATGAAATAACAATTACTTGGTAAAAATAGTTCGTTTTCTCTACTACAATAACCTCAGAACCGATTTTAGATAAGTTATTTAATTATTTAGTAATAAGCTTTCTCCCGATGAATGTTTAGGCAAAAACTCACGGAGACATGATTTCGGAGCTCTAATTTGGAGATTCTACTGAATATCTACCATCAAAAAAAATATAATTAGCTTTCAAATATCCTATACTTCAATAATAATAGAATATATTTTCGTTATATGCCTTTTATGTAAAGAAAAAATAATCTACGTAATTCAATTATCGACCGAAAAGGCTTCGAAACAAGCCCCGATATCTCTAAAGTCCTACATTATTTAGGCGTAAAATTTATACCAAAATAATCATCAACATTTGCTTAGAATATAGTATTATTTTTATTTTTTAAATCGCTACCATTATTTTTTAATTAAATAAATAAAAATACTATATATTTCACTGCGCCGGCCAGCTGCGATTAGTATCGCGCGAGCGCTTGTCGAGGTTGGACCTATGTCAGTTTATTTCCCGCGCGCCTTCTTTCCGATACTACCGTCGTGTGCGCCGATTGTCGCATCTAGACGCTGCCGCATTGCTTTTGTGTGCGTGTGAACTACGGCCGCAGTTTTTGATCTTTGTAAGTATTTATTTTCGAACGGTATATTTAAATTAGTATAAAGTTCACACTTTATTAGTATACCAGATAGTCAACTTATTAAAGTTATTTTGATTGCAGCTGATTTGAGTTTTCTTACCAATCGAAATGGGGAAAAATAAATACAAATATAATTGCGTTGCAAAACACAATAAAAAAAAGGAAATAAAAATAAATAAAAGAGGGTAAACGGAGCCGGTCGAAACCCAGCAAGGTTTTGAAAAGGCAGGATCCAGAGAAGGACACGTGTGACAAGGATGGTTTCATCAAAGTGGAGAAGAAGAAGAAGAAGCATCCTTGTCGGAACCAGTGCGGCACCGCGCTGGCAGGACCCAACATGCTGCTGCGTCCAGCAATCCCGACGACGCAGCTGTACGTGTCCAGACTGCACCACTTCACGAAGGTTGAGGAGATCGTGGAGTACATGCGTGTGGAGACCAACTGGACTTGGTTGCAACCATACTACTATATACAATTTATACAACTATGCTATCAACCGTAGATATTATAATCAATTACTGCATAACAATTAAAATATTTGTGAACATATTTCAACAGTAAAATTCATAAATAATGAAAAATATAACAAAATAATTCATAATAAAATTGAAATAACACGTAAAAAATTTTCCGCCCACTAAACTCCATCCTAAAAAACCTTCAGTTACGGAAGATCAAGATCGTTTAGTCGCCATATTCACAGTATCATAGTCATAGTGCGAGCGAGAAGCATGAAAGAAAGTATCGCTCGCGTAGTTTGCCGCGCTCGGTGCGTAAAATACCTAAATTTGCGAAACGCCGAAATGTGAGAGGGCTCTTAAAGAAATTTGACAGATGTAGTAGCTTGATGTTATTTATGTTATTTTATTAGTACATGAAGCAGGAGAGTCGGGTGCGATGGGCAGGAGGGCTCTCAGAGCCAAGTAGGCCAGAGTGTGGCGTGAGGGAGGGTGGCCTGAGCCTGTTCCGTAGTTAAAATAAAGAATGCCTTCAATTCTGTTAACGGGACAACATGCTAGCAGAAACTAAAAAAAATATACCTAAATTATGTTAGGGTCATGAGAAAAGCTTTAACTAAATATCTATTTAAAATAATAAAAGCTTCAAAATGTCAAACGAAACCTTTTATACAAAAAACAGTCATATTCGATGGTATGCTGGCATGATGAGCTACGCCATGGCATAGTGTGAGCTACGCCGTAGCACAATGTGAGCTACGCCGTAGCACAATGTGAGCTACGCCGTAGCACAATGTGAGCTACGCCGTAGCATAATGTGAGCTAGTTTAACATCATGATAAAAAATCCTCTCTCCTTAACCTTTTGAACGCCACGGACGTTTATAGACGTCTAACGAAATCGTGCCAAACACGCCACCGACGTCTATAGACGTCAAGAAAACGACATTTTTTAAATACAAAATAAATATACTAAATTAAGTTTTCTGTGTTTCTTTTTCCTATTATTTCAAACTACTTTAGTGAAATATTGTAAATTGACACAAAGATATATTCATTATTTGAATTCACAAGAAAAACAATCGTCAAATATTGCTAATCGAAATCCGTAAAATTGTGTATTTCCCCACGCCACAGACGTCAAGACACGTCAGCTAGTGATGGGTAGGTAAGGTAACTTATATTCCAAATTTATGAAATATTTTATTGAAAGTAGCTTACTATTACTTTGACAATTACTTTTTACTGACAAATATTCGTATCTGAATATTCCTAATGTATAATATTTAAAAAAATGTGGAAAAGAACTTATAATTGATATCCTTAAATCGATAGTTTACTGTCCACTCTCGCGCATCCCTATGTAAGAGCTCATAGACAGTTACCTGTACGCCACAGACGGGAATGGACGTCAAGCGGTGACGTCATTAGCGCGAGAAAGTTGTCAAAAGTCGTGCCAGCCACGCCAGAGACGTGTCTTCACGTCGGCGGATGACGTCACGAACCAGATTAGTGATGTACCTTATTATTGATTTATTCGTTTGTAGTTCTAATGTTTGCTTTTAGGTTGCTTAGAACTTAGTAACTG
The DNA here is from genome assembly GCA_914767645.1 of Hydraecia micacea. Lineage (NCBI taxonomy): Eukaryota > Metazoa > Arthropoda > Insecta > Lepidoptera > Noctuidae > Hydraecia > Hydraecia micacea. The sequence goes on from OU611804.1 coordinate 5,333,595, forward strand.
CTGTTTAATGATAGTATGATACCAAATAGGGTCAAGTTAAATAAAAGACCAATGCAACGAATAATATTTATTTAAAAAATATAGAACGAAAAGTTATCGATAACCAATGAATCCGTGCTTTTCGTTCTATATTTTTTCTCGTTTTCGTTCTCTATTAGACGTCATCATCATCGAAAAGCACGGATTCATTGGTTATCGATAACTTTTCGTTAAGATGTTGGAATCACTATTTTTTTTTGTAGGTTTTTGTACTGAATTTGTGGCTTGGCGTAGAAGGGGCGCCGATGTGTTTACGCTCTGGCGTTCAAAAGGTAACATCATCATTATATCATGTTCGGTCCCAAACTCAAAGAATTTATTTCAATTAAACCATTTACAGGCACTTTTGAACTGTCAAGAAGTCGGTCAGTCAGAAAATATGAAGCTAGTTGCCCATTCCAAAGCGTAGGTACCTATGGAGAAGAACGGGCAAGAAACTCCATGGTCACTCTTTTAAATTATATTTTTACAAAAATATTATTTACATCATTTATTTTGAATTTATGATTATATGTGAGAACGATGTCAAAAAAAAACTTACGCGTTAAAAGCGTCCTGTTTTCAGATTATTGTATAGATTAGTATAATATGCTTTATGTATTTGTATTTATTGTATTATATGAATGGTACACCAGAGACTATCACCCCTGCCCTTCCCCTTTTTAATTCATCCAAAGGTTGGGATAAAAGATCGCTCTTAGCGATAAAACAGCCCATTGTGTCACCGTTTGTACTCGTAAAATTTCTACAACCAAATCTGTAATTTATATTATGGTGTACATAATAAAGAGTAGGTACCTATTTTATCTTTTAACTTGCCGGCTGGCGACGACAACCGACCGCACGCGGCCGCAGCCGAACGAAGCCGACCACACGCGACACCAGCCGAATGCTATAGTAAATATAATATACTTTCAGTTGTTATAAAACTAGTAGCTTCTCCACCAGTCCGGTGGTCTGCGCTGACCTCACACCCTCGCGCTCCCCGCGCGATGGAAACAGGTGACCAGCAATTTAACGCGCGAGTGAATCAGGTGTTCTAGCTGACAGGCAGACTTTTTCTTGTACGCACAAGATGGCGTTACAATCGGAATAAACAGGGAAAACCCTATTTCAGTATTATATTCGACAGTATTACCATATTGTATTGTTATTTGATTTGCAGCTTAAGGATAATAACAAATTTTTCCTTCAAAGTGAATAATACAGCTATATCACTAGTGTGTCCATGAAAACGGAATGTCCAAGGACAATTTAAATTAAGAATATGATGGTAAGTTTCGAAGCAATTCCTAAAAACAATCAATTTCTTTTTTTATAAGTCTCCTAATTAAACTTTTTTGGAAGACAGAAAGAAGCAGAAACTTTGTATCTACTATTTGAAATAGCCTTGGCAAGGCCATTTACAGACGCCAGCACATCAAGCTACAACAATCTGTCAAGTTTATTTAACAGAATTTTAACTTTATGGCTAAAGCATAAGGTTCAACGTTGATTGGGAAAGTTTGACAGTTTCGGGTAGCTTGATGTGCTGACTTACGTGGAGTGCCAGATTATCGCAGAACTACAATATAAGCTAGTTAGCGAAGTGGTGGTGTAGCTGGAGTTGCTAGCACTGTTAGTAATTCTTTCATAGATACTATCCATCGATACAAAAGTGTCTCCGTCTGATTGTTACACACGGCTAAACAGCTAAGAAGATTTTAATGAAAATTGGTAGGTATAGAAATAGGTTACACTCTGAGATACGTCATAATTAGGTACCATGAGCTAAAAAAAACAGTGGCGACAGAAGGTAAAACAAAACACAAACGGAATACTTTGCCATCACTCACTGACATATCGAATATACATTAAAACCGAGTACATCCCGAGGACAGCCGAACATATCCGAAGCGGTGTCGGTTCCGGTAACAGTGGCGCGAATGCAATGGTTTTTTCCCATCTCAAAAAATACCCAACGCGCCTAAAGAAGTTTTCACTTCAAAAATCAACCTCAAAAAGATGGTGTTGAAGTTTACGAGTAAGTATATAGGAAACACAACTATTACGCGAACAGAGTCGCGCAAACAGGACATAATTTATGTAATTATTAACAGCTGTCAATAAATAAAATTATGGTCACTGTAGTTCAGTCGCAAATCACCGTTGTGAAGTATTTAGTTATAACATTATACGTATTAATTAGTATTGACTGTTAATTAAAATACTGAAAAATGTTTCGTTTAATATTATGTTTAGTTTTTATAATATTGGAAGCTGAAGCAAATGTTCCTGAAACTGGTGAGACCCATTTTTACTGAACTTATTCTAGTCAAGTGACTGTTAATAAATGATTACTTAAATATAATTAAGAGCTGATTTTTCCAACGCCAGATAATTTTATCGGAGGAATAATTTTAATTTTTGACAGTTCTTTCATACAAAAACTGTGAGACGTCAATTTTATTCCACGAATTAAACATCATGGCTGCGACACCCTTTAGCAGTTGGGTTTATTTTATTTTGATTATAAACTTATACAGATCAGTGGGCTATGGCTTGAGTCTGCCAAATTTTTTTAATGCTTGACTAACCTAGTGACACTACAAACTAGTAGGTACAGACGCCAGCACATCAACCTACCGCAAACTCAAATTTTCCCAATCAATTTTGAACCTTATGATTTAGCAATAAAGTTGAAAATTTATTAAAGAAATTTGACAGATTGTAGTAGGTTGATGTGCTGGCGTCTGTACTTACGTACTAACTAAAGGAACACATTCACGATAGGGAAGGATGTGGAGAAAGTGACGAGCGGCCGTTTTGGGACTCTTGTAACGTTGTAATAAAGTATCAATTAGAATGATTGCCAAGAGTTGTAAAAAAATATCGTGAATGTACTCCTTAAGGTGAATGCGCAGTGGTAGACCGCGAAATTCAAATTTTCTTACGTTTTTTGCAATTTGCAGGCCAGTGTCAGGTTGTATCTTGATCAAAATTTGATTCGCGACAATAACAGGTACGTATTTATAGAATTATAATAATTAGAATCATTAATACATCTTTCTAAGTTAGATTTGTACCACTAAGCAGTTTTCCATAAGAGATTTGTTGTCGTGGTACAAATCTAACTTAGAAAGATGTATTAATGATTCTAATGATTATAATTCTGTAAATACGTACCTGTTATAGTCGCGAATCAACTTTTGATCAAAATACAACCTGACACTGATCTGAAAATTGCGAAAAACGTAAGAAAATTTGAATTTCGCGGGCTACCCTGGCACATCCCCCTTAAAGGAATAGAGTCTCAGACTTAACAACATACACCAATGTACAGACGCCAGCACATCAAGCTACTACAATCTGTTAAGTTTCTTTAATAGATTTTCAACTTTATCGCTATAGTATAAGGTTCAAGGTTGATTGGGAAAATTTTACAGTTTCGGATAGCTTGATGTGCTGGCGTCTGTACAAGTCTATCCGCTCGTATAGTGACGCACGCATCTCGCGGTAGTTTTCCAAGAGCGGCGCTATTTGAGCGGATGAACTTTACTTGTCATACTTTTAGTCATTCAATCAATCAATCAATCAACTCAGCCTATCGCAGTCCACTGCTGGACATAGGCCTCTCCCAGACTGCGCCACAGCACCCTGTCCTCCGCCTTCCGCATCCAGTCTACCCCAGCCACCTTCTTTAGGTCGTCCGTCCATCTAGCTGGGGGGCGTCCCACACTACGCTTGCCGATACGCGGTCTCCACTCCAGCAGGCCTACCACAAGCTCTTAACGCGATCCACTTTAGGACCTAAACTGAACTGTTCTTCTAATTCGTACCATGACGTCAGTTTAACGATTCAGTTTAGGCCGTGCCATCTGCTGACAGTGATTGTCGCAAACTGAGTCGCAAGTTTTGGTTTCATTCATACTTGTTTGGTACCATGACGTCCATAGAACAGCTCAAGCGATGCAGTTTAGGAACCTAAACTGAAATGTCTTGTTTTTGAATCGTTTTTAATTAGATCATGGTAGGCCACCTGTTCTTCTCTAAGACCGGTGCGTGTTACCAGTACCTACCTAATGACGTATGGCACTGAAACGTTCGCTCACATGGACCTCATTAGAAGGCTTTTCAAGTGAAAGACGGAAAATTTCAGGCCAAACTTAATGAACCATTATAACGTTTAAAAATAACAATTTTTTAATTTCAGAAAATCCTGAAATTCGTGTGTCTAATTGGAATAGTGGAAATGAGAGTTATACAGTTTGGAAAGACAAACCACTGAAGATAATTCTAGAAAATATTTATCCACGATACGTACGGTAAGTTTAAAAAAAAAGGGATAACTTTTAGTTCTAGAAAGATACGTAACTTGATTACAGGGTCCTACTAAACCAAGTCCAATTTACACAGTGACGCTTAGTCACACGCGGACCATCGTCTATACAGCGCATGTCGATTTAGCTCAAATGTTTCAGATTCAGCACATTTTAAAATTTTATGCAATTTTTTGCTCAAGCGATGCAGTTTAGGAACCTAAACTGAAATGTCTTGTTTTTGAATCGTTATTAATTAGATCATGGTAGGCCACCTGTTAAAAGATGCATTGTAGGTATCTGTTTATAGCACTGTGACCTAAACCCGCTTAAATAGCATGATTTAAGTGCAGGTTTAGGTCACACGAGATATAAAATAGCATACGAAACTTGGGACTTATGTAGCCCATTGTTTAGCACCCTCTCTGCGTTCGGGAGCTAATTTCCCGCCGTGCATAAATAGTTAATTATTGTAATATACTATTTCAGGTGTTCCAAGAAATGCGCATCAATATATAATTTACGAAGCATCTGCATACAATTTGTACCAGAAACCGAATTTTCAAACAATATTATCAATATTATAAATGTGAGTATTTTAGTTATCACTGTCATCAGTATCCTGCACTTAAGAGGACTACATGACCTAAAGCGCGGTCACTGTCGGGCTGCATAAAGAGAAGCGCGATGACACAACGCTGGTAATTTATTGCAAAATATGAAGCAATTATCTATCATATGAAAAATATGTTGTTTGGACTAAACAATTAAAACACTAGTGCTGTTTCTTTTAATTTTTTAATTAAAAGAAAGAGCACTAATAATTATCAATTATTATTAATATAAAAAAAAAAAACATGAAATCGCGAAAAAAAATAAGCTGTTCCCTACGTTCATGTTCGCATAACTCGTCAAAATGTAGGAAACGGCTGATTCTTTTTTCGCGATTTCAGGTTTGGTCCCATAGTAATAGTTGTTCATAATGATACTTACTATGACCCCTTAAAAGCTTATCCATTAATTACGGGACACTCCGTATAAATACGACACCAGTCGGGCGGGCAGTAGCCCACCAGACACAACACCCGTCTGGTCGAAGGATCCTTCCTTTTCTATGGAGGATGAGTGAACTTTACACCCTGTTCGTCATACCTCTATACACACTGCGTCCTTTTACATGGTACTGTAGAGGCTGGCTGTGAAGCCTCACCTCGTTTTGGGACAGGCTGGTTATAATTGAGGCCGTATTCCATTCGAACGTTCAAGAGTGTGTCAAATATTCTGTTACTGTTTTTTCTTATATTTGAAGCAGTGCTAGTCAGTCTGACGCAACCAGACGCAACTGTCTAATAAAAAAAGAAACTATGAAACGTGCACTAAACATAATGGCGGCTATCGCTGTCTCGCTTTAACATCTGCAGTCTGTGCATAGTATGTGTCATTTTTGCTATGTTGGTATTCGGTTTTAGTGCAAGTTTCATACAAGCGCCGTTTTTTATCTTTTTCTATGGGACTCCCGTCTCTTCTCACATATAATGAACATTACTTACTCTATGGTGCTAGTTTTATCATTGTACAGTGAACTTCTCCTAAAATATAAGCTGGTAAAAGCTTAACGCCTTTTAATTAAATGTCCCAAGCACACACCATAATCCATAATCCCACAGTACCTATATAAAACTGGCGAAATGCGGAAATACCTACCTCTAATACCTACACCAGTAAGTTGCTATTCAAGAGTTATGAAATTATATCTGGTTTCAGATCACGAACGTTACGGCTAAGATGAGTACTAGATGGGTGTGCACAGTCTTGCAGGAGTGCCTTGGTCGGGATATGCCATGTATATATCATAAGAATCGTAGATATACTGAAAAATATTTACATTTTTATCTTCATGTCAAAGGAGCAAGTAAGTGCTTTTTATTTATTTATTTTACCATTTATGTACACACATAAATATAAACAGACAAGCAAAAAACAGAACAGAAAAATAGGTACAAAGGTGATGCTTATGTCATAAGAAATCTCTTCCAGCATACCTGCGATAGGACAAGAAATAGAGAGATGTCGACAGCGTGTAAAAGAGTAAAGGAGACAAAAAAAAAACAAAAAATCTAAACCTCATTAGCACTATTTATTTTTGGGGGAGGCCTATGTCCAGCAGTGGACGTCTTTCGGCTGAAATGATGATGATGATGATGATGAGTTTCTTGCCCATTCTACTCCATACGAAAACTACCTTTTGGAAGGGGCGACTAGGATCAATTTCGTTTTATTATACTTTTTGACGTTCAAAAGTGACTTTTAGTGTGGCTATTTCAAATAAATGATTTGACTTTGACTTTGATGAGCATGGTTAGTGGTATTAGTATGACTTTGCCAGCGAATTCATCCGCTCTATTTTTCATTAAGTTAATAAGTATAATGTCAACGAAGTTATGACGATTAGGGGCTACTAGTAAACTCGATGAGTTTATAAGTAGCCCCTGAAGAGTTCCACTATAATAAAAATAAAATGAAAAAATATTGATCACAATAAAAATAAAACACTCACTCACAATAAAAATATATATTTGTTACAACATATCACTGTTATAATATTTACATAATTTAAAAAGCTGTCTTAAAATAATAATTTATGTACAAGTATATAAAAAGGGGAGGGGAAATAATCAAAGGGCATCAAAAAATTCGTCCGCATCGCTGTCAACAGGAAACGTGTGCCCAAAAGGCTGGCAGCATTGCCACGTTGTATGGCAATACTGATTCTTTGGCAATAAAAATTAAAAAAACATTGATACAGTTCCATATGATCCAAACGTTCAAAACAGTATGTTTTACTGATCCGAAAACAGTTAAAGCTTGAGGCAAAATGTTACCGTCATGACAGTAAACTTTAACGTTTTAAGTAGCTAAAAGGTCACAAAATTAACTGTTTTATTCATTTGGTGATATAGTTCAAACCATTTAAATTTACTTACACTACAGTAATGGTGACTTTCCTTTTTAATGTTGTTTTTTCCGTAAATAGTATGTTTAATCATTAATAGTTACTGTTTTGTATTTTACTGTAGCCCGGGAAATAATTAAGCTTTATCATTTAAAACCATGTTAAGTATTTAAACAATGATAGTTTTTTTCACCAGGAGCAGTAATTTTAAATGCAAACAACCAAAAATTGACTTATGTAACGACAAACCTGTCGGATAACTACGATGGAGAGGCCAACTACACTTATGAAGATGGCGAGGATTTCCGTTTTTCGTGCGAAAAACCAAACCCTAATCATAATGAGGACACTCTGCGTTTGGAATATTACAACGCAGAAGGTAGGTACTTCACTTGTCATGAAAAATAATTATATTAAGCTCCGCGCGTGAACTGTCAGTCACGAAACAATAGACAATCAATTCTGTCTCATCAGCGGAGCTTATCTATCTACTCGATTTGAAGTATAATCAGGATTGGAATATAGTTCCTGCAGCCATCAAAGAGGTGATTCTACTTGTCCTAATAAACCACTTTCCGTATGAAATCCATACCGATAAGGATTATTTTGTGCACTATGAAAAATTCGCGCCTTGCAACAGAAAAGACGTGCTATTACATGAAACCGATCTACTTGGAATGAAGTCGATCCGCCATCAATCGTTGCCCTATTTGTAAATTGATCGATACAAAGTAAATACATTAACTTTGGTTGTCGATCGATGTTTCACAAGACGTAATTATTTATAAATATATATTATTACACAAAGGCGATTGAAATTGATAGAGACATCGATGAGACGTTCGTTCGCGTTCGTTCGTGTGTGGTTCGTTAGGTACCTATTATAACACTCGAAAAAACACAGAGCAGGAATCGCCGCGCCGGCAGCGACTACAGACGCCATTACTAATAATATTTGTGTCCACACAACACAACTAGCGCTGGAGGCCTACCACAAGCTCTTAACGCGATCCATTTTAGGACCTAAACTGAACTGTTCTTCTAATTCGTACCATGACGTCAGTTTAACGATTCAGTTTAGGCCGTGCCATCTGCTGACAGTGATTGTCCCAAACTGAGTCGCAAGTTTTGGTTTCATTCATACTTGTTTGGTACCAAGACGTCCATAGAGCAGCTCAAGCGATGCAGTTTAGGAACCTAAACTGAAATGTCTTGTTTCTGAATCGTTTTTAATTAGATCATGGTAGGCCACCTGAGCACAAAGTTGACCGTCACGGGCCTTGATAGAATTGCCACGGGCACAGTTTCTATGAGACAGGTCACCGTTTACTCATAGAAACTGCGCCCGTATGCGTCAGCCACTGATATGCTTGGTTTGTATAAGAAGTGATGACAATACCGTCTCTAGCAGCGGCCGCCAAGGCATCTCCGCGCTCTGTTCTAAAGAAGCTTATAATACTGCCTCTGACTCCACAAACACAGTAGTCATAACTTCGATATCGATCGCACTGACAAACTAATAAATAAGTGACCTTTCAGGGATTCTTCTATTTCAAACTAAGCCTAGAGATCAACAACAGCACATATTCCATTCTGTCTTGAAATCGAATAATGATAAGTATTACTTGGACTGTATACGCGCTGCCAGAGATCCCGAAAGAGAATATCGTTATAGAACTACGTTCATTAAAAGAGATTTACATGCTGGTAAGTAGTGTGCTGTAATTTACTATAAAGAGGGTGTGAAAAAATATTGATACACAATGTCATTTTAACACGCAGTTCCCGAAAGGCTGGGCAACGAGTGTGACGTGCAATTTGTGCATGTTTGTGTTTTTACCCGACTGCGCCAGAAGGAGGGTTGTCTTTTTCGAGAGTATGTATGTATGTATAATTGTTTGGCACGCTCTGCGGCCTGAACGGCTCGATGGATTTTAGCTTGAGAGGTGTCGTTAGATTCGTATTTACTGTGAGAGGACACTGGGTATATCAAAATAAAAAAAAGCAAAATGGGGGATTTTTGGCGCCAAATTATGTCTTAATTTTTTTTTTCTCAGAACCTATCGAATGGGGTATCAAAATAAAGGGTTTTAAAAGGTGAAATTAAAAAGCTGGAAATAAAAAAAAGTAATTAAAAAACCCGACTGCGGTTAAAAACTTAAGTTAAAAAAAACTGAAAAGCTAAAATCAAGCCCATTTTAAATTAAATAAAAGTTGGAAGCAGGCGGGATCCATACCATTTTTATTATATTTTCAAATGAAAGGGGTCCCGCCTGCTTGCAACCTTTATTTAATTTAAAATGGGCTTGTTTTTCGCTTTTCACTTTTTTTTAACATGATTTTTACCGCAGTCGGGTTTTTTAATTTTTTTTATTACTTTTTTTTAAACGATATTCTTTGCATGGTGAATGGACGTTATTAAAATACATGCTTCTTTTACAGATGCATCGAAACATGCAGTGATATTATCCGTCAACGACCAAACTTTGACAACATATAGAAACAACGACAAGTCATTTGACAATTATATATTCAGGTATATTGATGGAGAGGTATTGACTGTTACTTGTCAAAAAATGGACGTCAATATGAGAGGCCCTGTTTATTTTTATGGTGAAGGAATGAGACAGAGTAAGTAGATATCAATATAAGCCTACTCAAACAAAGTTAGGAAATTGCGAGGCATAAGCCGATGATGATGAATTTTAATAGATTCGCCTTATCCGAGGTTTACTTCAGTTAGCTGTATTTTTATAAGCACTAGAACCCTCAAAAAATGCCGATTTAAACCGCTGCTCACTCAGGCCTAGTGTACAAAGACAACTATTAATGAAAAAAAAAAAAAACATAGGGACACAGTTATATCCTTCTTATTCAGTTTATGAAATATCTTTTAAATTGGTCCAATATTGGAGGAGAAAATAGGCGAGAGCCAAACCTCAAATTATGACTTAGGCATTTTCAAAAGTCTTTAAGACCGCATTTCCTCTTAAAGGGTTTGCCATGTAAGGTTTCGACAAAAGGGATATTAATTGCCCCTCTCACCCCTCCGGCCTGCCTGCTGCACCATAAACCAGCGGTCGGTAAGCCGTAAGCGCGGCGTCGCCTAGCTGTAGCCGAGTCGACGTATCGGAGCTTCTGATCCGCTTTGGTTACGTGTTTACGTTAGGTTGACGCCTGTTTGACGGCGAGGCGAAAGGCGATACGGTGACGATCCCTTTCTGATTTGATACGTGTGCTAAGACATTAAGCCGTTGGTCCTGGATACTGTACCTACCATCCTATATGTTAAGCTAATGTCAGAGAGCAGAACTCTGACACCTAACCTGGAATGGGTATGATTTTCCCTTCTATGTTCCAAAGGTTTGATGGCAGTCGCACTTTGTAAAAGACAGGACCATCGTGAAAATCTCCTGGTTTAGGTAGCCGACCCCAGAGAGATACAGGAAAGGACTAGGAAGACTATGATTTGATTTTTATTTATTTACCGATTGTTATGTTCTTTCACGGTCGGGTGTCACCCTCAAATGGGGCGAGCCGCCCCCGCCAACCCTCCCTAGCTACGCCACTGTCAATAGATTCATCAGAAGCCTATCGGAGTCACACATTTTGTATAGAGGTGTGCATACAACAATAATATTGTATTTTCAGCACTCAGGAGTTGGAATCCGTCGGAGGCAGTTATTTCATTAAATATTTCTACATCAGACATTAAAAATAAATCTCTAAGTTGTGGTATCAGCAACACGAGTTCAGAGAAGCCCAACGCGAATCTATTTTTCTTGTCTGATATTCCTGACAATGGTAAGTAAATGACATTTGTTTTTATCTCATTCATTAATATTATAATTTAGGTACTTTATTTATTTTTACACATTTTGAATTTACCAAGACCAGTTGTAATTTTTTGAAGGGCTTGTGACTAAATGATAACAGCAGCGCGGGTCGATCGAAGGCTTGCTGCGGTCGTTTTGTGGATGGGTAAATATACAGGATGTCCCGTAAGTCGACGTCAAGCTGCAATCGGGTAATAGGCCAAGTCATAGTAGTTATCAGAAAAATATTTAAAAAATCTAAGTTGTGTATTTTTTAAATATTATTGGCATTTAAATGTCACTTTTTGCCCAAACAAATATTCAAAATTAATACTTTGCCAAACTTTGACTGACTGTACTGAAAAAAAAATGTACTATGCGAGTTTGGCAAGTAACATTAAAAGTCGGCGCATTTAATAAGCATTCAAAAAAAAAAAAAAAAATTTAATTTTTTTTTATTCCAAATTTTTTTTAAATATTTTTGTGATAACTATTATAACTTGGCCTATTACCCGATTCTGGCTTGACGTCGACTTACAGAACACTCTGTATATTACATAGCGAGATCCTCTACGCGCTTCGGAAAGAACGTCAAGCCGTTGGTCCCGGCTGTCATTCGTAGATCTTTGATAGTCGTTACGGGTAATAGAAGCCCAAAAGTCTGACAACCAGTTTTACGAAGGAGTATCTTGTTACCCAGTAACCCGTGGTAGTGGACGTCAGATGGGCAGTCGTTCCATGTAAAATACTGGTATTCAGCTGCATCAGAGTAGACTGGAAGCTGACTCCAACATAGGATAAGGCTAGGCAAAGGTTGCACTATAAAAGTAAGTAGAGTACATATTTTCAAAATCTTTGGTTCCGCATTCGCCCCACGCAAAAAAAAAATCCTTGTTGATCCAACATTTTATTCCGTTTCCATTTTGTATTTATTTATTATTGGTTCGTTTCGCCACACTTCTTGAAATCTTTTGTTACTCGTTTTTTGAACACCACATAACTGACTATCAAAACAATCATAATAATCAGCCTATAATGTTCCCACTGCTAGGACACAGGCCTCCTCTCTGTGAGAGGGAGTGGACTATCTACCACGCGGACCCGTGCGGGTTGGTACTTAGATGTCATATGTCTTCGAATTTTTTGGTTCTAGGACATGCCGGTTTCCTCACGATGCTTTCCTTCGCCGTTTTGAGAGTATTAAAACAATATTGTATACTTACTTACTTAATACAAACATGATAATTTTATGAACATATATATCATAATTATGTTTCAGATGTTCGTATACGCGGCCTGCCTAGAGATGACATCCTGTACCAGTATACAAATGATAAAGACCAATGGACTGTTGAATATCTATACTCTGTGCACGATAGTCTTAACTTAACCTGTGTATGGAATAAAGGATTGGACGCTCCACGTTCATCTGTAAAGCCGTTTCAATGGAAATTCGTAGGTATGCCTGGGACATTACCAACTATACCGGGGAATTTATTTTTGAGATATATAATATGTTACGGCTAAAGGTGGGTGTGAACATAAACTTAAGATTAGCCGGAACGTCGACGAAGCCCCGCTACGCGGGGCTCCTATTTCTGTGTAAAGGGTTTAAAGTAACCTAACCAAACCTAACCTCGGGGTGCCCTTCGCTCGCTCTTGCATCCTACGTCGCCTATCGACCGACCGCAACCATTGCAAACGATGTCACCCGAAGTACACACAAACCGCATGTGGCCGGCTACACCTAGTCGTACCCGGCTAAAACTAGGTTTAGCCGCACTTTGGCCGGCTAAAGCTAGGTGTAGCCGCACTTCGGCCATTAGCCGTGACATACATATATACATAGATTTCATGTTTCAAATCAGCTGCAGCAGCGTCCATAAATGCAAAATCGTTTCAGTAGAAATGGAAATTCGAGGGTATGCCTGTTATGTTGCAAAATTTATACACTTCGTCCCTCCGTGCTGAGAATCGTGACCACTCTGTGGATCTTGCAGATGTCTTGTCTCGTTTTGTCACTAAATATTATTAACATTGAGTTCATTTTAGTAGAATTTCCACTTCTGGGCTGATTAACAAACTGTATTAGGTACTATTCAAATTTTGTTTTATTTCACTGTTTTTTTTTTATAAAATCAAAATCAAAAGTCATTTATTCAAACTAGGCTGAGAATCGGCACTTTTCGAACGTCAATATTACAAAAGACAGTCTCGCAAAACGCCCACCGTTCACCACTTCCTTGTGCTTTCGCTGGGGAGAAAAAGTGGCGGAACAAACGCCCCAGCACAGTAGCAGCATAGGTAGCTAGTTAGGTTATGTCAAATGTGGTTTTAATAATCAAACACCAGCAGGCCTACCACAGCGATCCATTTTAGGACCTAAACTGAACTGTTCTTCTAATTCGTACCATGACGTCAGTTTAACGATTCAGTTTAGGCCGTGCCATCTGCTGACAGCGATTGTCCCAAACTGAGTCGCAAGTTTTGTTTTTCATTCATACTTGTTTGGTACCATGACGTCCATAGAGCAGCTCAAGCGATGCAGTTTAGGAACCTAAACTGAACTGTCTTGTTTTTGAATCGTTTTAAATTGGATCATGGTAGGCCACCTGGTTGATTTCTCGATGGAGCATAACGGGAAATTGACTCGGTGACAGTAACAGCAGGATTACAGGTACACGATGACACGACACATTATATCAAAACGAGAAACCACTCCCGTACACCGTTGGTTTGCTGAACAACCATTAACATAGAAGTAAAGTTTTGGCTTGTCTTTTCTGAGCCGCTTTTGGGCAAAAGTCTCAACCACTTCACTTCTGAAACTCATAACTTCCTTATTTTTTTAGATAACACGATTAATTCTGCAGCAATTGGGACGCCAAGATCGCTTATTAAGTTTTCTGAAATACCATTTACGAAGATATTGGATGCAACCCACAACGGAACTAAAATACAATGTACTTATTTTTCAATTAACGGAAGAAACCGTTTAGCTTTAAGTAAAACAGTTGAGATCATCCTTCAATTGAAACCGGAATTGGTTACTCCAGATACTGCAGGTGAGTGATGGCTATTTAATTTAACGATTTTTCTAAAAAGAAATTTGATAACTTCTAAGCAAGAGTGAGCCCTTTTCGACCACATCATTGTTTAAAATATAAGCACTAGCTATTACTGCGCACCAAACAGACGAAGACAAAAAACAACATCCAAAAGAAAAAAAAAATCAAAGTATAATCGTTTATTTCATAATTCAAAATTACAATATGGAGGGGTCGTTGGTCCCAAACTAGCCACAGTCTGTGTCTTGGGCAATTTTGATAATTTTTGATAATTTTAGACAAAATAAGTATAGTTAAAGTTGAGATTGGCTACAGTTAAGCTAGTTAGCCTCATCGGGACTACAATTCTAAATGTACAAACAAATAGACTTAATAATAAGTAATCAAGGGAGAGTTGAGATCAAATAAAATAAAAATTGAGATTTGGATGATAAAATAACAATCAAATGAAATATTCTTCTTTCTTTCTCTCTGTAATATTAGTTTAAATTGCTGTTTTTGCTCTTCCTCTGTTTGGTGTAGGCAACGTTGTCTGCTCTTATGTATGAAGTAATCTTTGCATAAACTGACCCGATTACAAAAAATATTTCACTGAGTGTAAGCGACACTATGTCTATATGACATAGAATATTTATTGTCCCGAAAAAGGCCACGGTTTCTGTGGGAATCTCCATGCGGGTGAAACCGCGGCCGCAGCTAGTTATTAAATGAGGGCGAAACTATCTGCTGATAAAATAGTGGGCAAACGAACGCCAAAAACAAGAATAGGAAACTATTTTCCGGTCAAGCTCCGCGCGTCGTGTATGGGCGACGAAGCAATAGAAAATCAATTGTGTCTCATTAGCGGAGCTTGACTAGTTAAGAGTTATATACCGGTGTCACCCACCTCCAAACAAGTTCCGATTAACATATTTGACAGATAATTTAGTTTAAATTCTGCCTTGTGTGCTTATCCAACCACTGTGACAAAATCTGACCGATAAGCGTCAATGGATTGCGGTTTGATCTTACGAAAATCGTCGATGGTTTACTTTAAAACCAAATGAGTTCGCTTTCGGACTGTGTGCGGTGTGCGTGTGACTGATGTTACAAGTGAACTGTATAAAATATAATTAAGTTTTAGTCCACCTGATGTTCATTCCAGATGACACATCGATGACTATGATAGTTCCTATAGCTGTTGGTGTTGGAGTCGCTATTGCCGTCATAACGATGGTATGCCTAGTTTCCTGGAGCAGAAGGACGAAACGGGCCAATCTTATTGAGGTACTTATAGTTATTATAACTTTTGCTTTCAGAGGATGTACCTACGACGCCAGTACATCAAGCTACCCGAAACTGTCAAATTTTCCCAATCAACTTTGAACCGAAAATTTTTGTTGGCTTTAGTGATAAAGTTGAAAATCTATTAAAGAAATTTGACAGATTATAGTAGCTTGATGTGCTGGCGTCTATACTATAAATTCCTACTTTTCACCAGTTATTTCAAGCTCCGTTGTATCAGACAATGGGCCTATTTCCACAGGCATAAATTCAGATTTCGGTCTGATAAAGAGAGTTTTCAATTCTAAAAACTTCGAATTTGAAAAATGGCCAATGTGGGATTGGTTGAACCCAGGACTATATGCTCGGCAGTGATGTTTGTAACCACTAGACCAACGAACAAGTCCAAGGTAATGAATGTTTATTTTTTTTTATTCCAGAACGCAAACGATAATCTTTCAAATCAAAACGATAGTCCAATACCAGCGTTCCCAAGCCAATGGGAAGATAACTACAACGATCCAAATTACGCTAAAATTTATGAGGAAGTTATGCAAGAGAATTACAACTATTCAACAGACAACGACAAATTATGCAGAATGCCGGATAAAAGACAAAGTAACACCAGTGAGAATCATTATACTGAAATAGACGATTATGTCAAACCTAAACCTGATGGACTAACAGCCAATTGGAATACTGCTCGACCCTCCAATTACAACAAACACACACATACACTTATAACAACAGGATTCCCCTGTTCGCACAACGCAAGTTATAACAATTTACCTATTAATAACTGTAATAAAAATTACAGCAATGCACCAAAATCGAGTAAAAGTGTTACTTTTAGACAAATGAGCAATGAGTTAAGACCGGGGCCTAATTACAGTGAAGGAAACTCTAGACAAGATGGTAGAAATAACGAACGTAAAATAAAACCAAACAATGATGGTTATTACGCTAATACGGGCCAAGATAATATCTACATGCAACCTGTGGATATGCATAAGACACCTGACTATGGAAATCATATTCTTAAAAATGAGAAAACTGTCAATCCATTAGATTCAGACTATGCTGAACCATATGATGACTTAGAAATAACATGCAAAAACAACTTTAATAAATAAACTAGAGCTGATCAAAAATTATATAAGTATATACATATATATCCTTTGATTATTTCCCCCCCCCCTTTTTATATACTTGTACATATTATTATTTTAAGACAGCTTTTAAATATTGTAAATATTTTGATTTGTAAATAAAATATATCCTTAAAATTATATACATTATTATTAAAATTGTATATAAATTATAATATATTTGTAAAAATATAATTTAAAAGAAGTGTCCATGGAGTTTCTTGTCCGTTCTTCTCCATAGGTACAGTCAACAAAAGAGATAAGTATGCAGGATCGTCAGATATAGTTGAAGTTTAGTAAGAAATCGATGGATGTTCTCGAATAAAATTTAAATTTATTTATAGAAATCAAACAGCTCATTTATCAAATTAAATTTCAGAATACAATACACACAAAACAACACAATATCTCATTCAATATCAATCGTCCTTACTTACACAATTATAGGTACTTAATCAATATTGTGTGTCCTATCACTGTTTATTTACACTAAAAAAGCACAAAGCAAAAAAATAGCATTTACATTACGTAAGCCGCCCGAGATCGCGAAATCGCACACGGTGCGTAAAACGATTACGCATGCGACCGACAGCAATCGCAAATCGCAAGCATGTGACGACTGGCCGCCCCGCCACCCGCGCCGCGCCGCGCTGCTATTTTGCTAGTTTGCTATTTGCGCTTGCGATGCGCGACGGACAGAGACAGAGAGTGCGATGTAAAGCAGTAAAGCAAATGTCAACAAGTGAGAGACACGATAGCATTTGCTATATGATATGTATAATAAGCACGGAGCTTTATTAATTTTGCTATCTATAGAGGCCAGTTGCACAGGGTATATCTACGTTTATGCCAGTTGTTCACCGCGCGCGGCTGAATGCGTACATCCTTTGCGCGATAAAAAAAAATATACCTACCATAGTGAATTCCCGCCACTTTCGTAGTGAACACTCATTCTTTTTTTAATCTTTCTTTTACAAAAGGATTTTGGTGTTTTGTGTGTTGCCGTTTGGGAGTTTGCCAATTTCCGTTTGGTATGTTTGTCTGCAATTTTCTTTTTTCGTCAGTTTCTCGTAGTCATAAGTAAGTAAACTTTGTTCTAAACGAAGAAATACAATTGAAGGGGTAAGTGGATAAAGGTGTTAACTAACAAAACATCCATATTGAGATATGAGCGTTAGAAAATTTTAAATCTTAAAAATCAAGGTACTTTTTTTAGGCTTTGCCTGTATTTTTGGAAATGAATTAAAATTAGATATTTTGAGCCCACCAGACGATTTATCGTCTATGTTCATGCAAGAAACTCGATTTTTTCGGTTTTGTCAGATAACACCTTTGTCCACTCACTTATCCCTTCAATTATTTTGCTACAGTCACGAGTTGTTTTTTGAACTGTTATTGCAATTATTCGTTATATCAAAAATTATTTAGTTATAATCAAATATATCATTTTCGTACGAGTAACTTATGATTAGGTACTTGGTTAGGACAAAGGATGCAACTCTCATTTAGAGGTTAAACTGAGCATAACAAACGGTGACTAAGTCAATTCATTGTTCACAGTAAATATTCCTTGTATATTTCACTTTTGTACTTATTTATTTATTGTTATATCTTATCTTATTATCAAAGCATGAATGGCGATTCTATGAGCCTTTGTACAAGGCAATCAATTTCAAATATATACATGCATGTCAATGATAATTTATTTTGACTTAATAATAAATTGCGCAACAGTAGCAATAGGTTTCATTTTGACAGTTCAACGACATTCATTGCGTTATTTACGTTGTTGAGCAGACACATTTTTCGAACATAAGAAGCAATGGATTAGCAATATCCTTCAAAATGATTCAGATTGTAATTGATAGTGTGTTACGCGATTAGGATGTTGGCCTAACGTTGTACGGAGTTTTAATACAATAAGAGGACTTATATGTACAGTCAACCAAAGAGATAAGTATGCAGGATCGTTAGATATATTTGAAGTTTAGTAAGAAACCGATGGATGTTCTCGAATAAAATTTTATTTTATTAATAGAAAACAAACAGCTCATTTATCAAATTAAATTTCAGTCGACAACATCCATCCACTAAAGTTCAACTATATCCGACGATCCTGCATACTTATCTCTTTTGTTGACTGTACATATGTTCCTTTTGTTCGTGCGGCTATCTGTACTGTACAGTCGTCAAATTTTTATTGACCTAGGAATCAAATCAATATTAATTCCATTGAATATGGTGGATCATTAAGGATAATAAGGACGTCCATCTGTAATTATGAGGCTTGAGATAATTATGCGACAGTACTTATAATATTAGAAGTGGTGGCCCAAAGGTAACGGCCACGACTTACGAGTTGTAGGTCGTAGGTTCGAACCCAGACAGGTGCTTTACTTTGTGTAAATTATTTCATCACGACTGCTCTCAAAACGTTGAATGAAAACATCGTGAGGAAACTGACATGTCCTATAACAAAAAAATCGAATACATGTGACATCTACCAACCCGCACTTGGCCCGCGTGGTGGATTACGGCCCACTGGGATCTCAAAGAGAGGAGGCGGTCAGTTGTCTTAGGAGTGGAGTTTTAGGAAATGGAGTATACGCTTCGGGGCACTATGAGCAGCAAAGAAAACCAAAAATATATTTCTGGTTTAAAAAAAAAAATTGGGACTTACCTAGTCAATTTTCCAAAAAAAAATGTTTTCTTAATATTATAGCATAAAAGAATCAGTCCATAATGTTCCCACTGCTGGGACACAGTCCTCTCGGTGGAGGGAGTGGGCCGTAATCTACCACGCGGGCCCAGTGCGGGTTGGTAGGCTGTCATATAACAACGAATTTTTGGCTCTTGATGATTACGTTGATGTTTTCGTTCACCGTTTTGAGAGCACTGGTGATGAAATAATTGACACAAAGCACCAGCCTGAGTTCGAACCTACGACCCTAAAACCTAAACCTTAATTAAATACAACGATGCGACCACACTACAGGAAAAATACCTACGTCTTGTAAAGAAGAGTTAAAAAAATATAAAACATTGATAAATGATAAATGATTTTATTTCTGTAAGTAGGTTTGCACAAACACTTTTACACGTCAATCATATTTTAAAAACTAGATGAGGTCGGCGTTTCCTATCTGACTACTCTGAGAAGAAAGGCCGAAACAAACTCAGAGGTCACAGTCTCTTTTAAAGTCCAGACATAATCTTGGTCAGATTATATGAAGATCATGTAGATCGTAGTCCGAGATGGTCTTTTGAAGAAAGAACCACACAGATTGAGTGGACCTGTCCAGTCACTGCACGCATTTGTCAGAATTCGTGCAGCTCAACTCAAAACTTAAGGAGCTCAACGATTCGACGAACAATACCAAAGAAAGTATTTTACACATTAGTGATGTCATCGACCTCATATATTTAGATAAATATATATGTCTTACTCAAGTAAGTGCATAAGTTATCAGTTGTTAGAAAATGTGTGGGTAAATGGAAACATTACTGCAATTACTCGTATTTGTAATAACATATTTACTTAGAATTGATAAGCTAGGCACAATTTAAAAGGAACGAGACACTGAGAAAGTTTGTAACCCTTTCGCAGTGCAAAGGTAAAATAAACCCTTCGCGGTGTTACCCAGATTATTATACATACATACATACACCATAATCAGCCTATAATACTCCCAATGTTGGGACACAGGCCTCCTCTCGGTGAGAGGGAGCGGGCCGCAATCCACCACGCGGGCCCAGTGCGGGTTGGCAGACGTCACGTCTTAGAATTTTGGGTTCTAGGACATAATGGTTTCCTCACGATGTTTTCCTTCACCGTTTTGAGAGCAGTGGTGATTAAACAATTTACACAAAACAAGTGCCTGTCTGGGTTCGAACCTACGACCTAAACCTCGTAAGTCGCGGCTGTTACCACTTGGCCACCGATTATTATTATGAAAAGTTGAAAATGCTGCTTCAAAATGTTGAGTTTGACTTATTATGAAGTGTAGGTATATTGTGGGTACTTACAACGTAAGGTTGTTAAGGAAAATAAATAGACTCGTAATGGTTTCTCGAAACATAATATAAAACTGGTTGGTAGGGACAGTCAACAAAAGAGATAAGTATGCAGGATCGTCGGATATAGTTGAAGTTTAGTAAGAAACCGATGGATGTTGTCGACTGAAATTTAATTTGATAAATGAGCTGTTTGTTTTCTATTAATAAAATTAAATTTTATTAGAGAACATCCACCGGTTTCAAACTAAAACTCAAAGCATTTATTTCAATTAAACCGTACAGGCACTTTTGAATTGTCAAAGAAAGTTGAAGCTAGTTGTCCATTCCAACGTAACGTAAAAAAAAAACGTAGATCTCTATGGAGAAGAACGGGCAAGAAACTCCATGGACAATCTTTTAAATCAAGATATTACAAAATCCTGGGTACATTATTCTTGTTGCTTCCATATTATATGTGAGAACAATGTAAAAAAAAAAAACACAAAAAAGAAGAACCAATTCAAAATATAAGATTAAAAATAAGCCTTGGCAGTTAAGAGATGACCAGTCTCAACCGACGGCGCCCGTTCACGAATATGAATATGACGCTTCTTATGATTTCTTAATAAACTTCAACTGTATCCGACGGTCCTGCATACTTATCAACTTTTGTTGACTGGACATCGCCGCGCAACCAAGGATTTTAGTAAGTAAATGATTCTGGACCCCCGTAGCGTAGAATTTTTTCGTTGATTATTATAAAATTGCTGTTAGCCATGAATTCAGCACTTGATTCTAAACACCCTAGAGCACAACGTTTTTCGTCGTTTATCAAAAAAAAATCTACTATTTCATAGAATAGTCCAAATACCAACGCGGTCAAAATGTAGATATTCAACAGCAATTTTTTTTTAAATAGCTGACTAAAAATTTCAAAGCAGAAGTCCAGAATCATGTACAGACGCCAGCACATCAAGCTACCCGAAACTTTCAAAATTTCCCAATCAACTTTGAACCTTAAGCTTTAGCGATAAAGTTGAACATCTATTAAAGAAATTTGACAGATGCAGTAGCTTGATGTGCTGGCGTCTGTACATACTGAATCTATGGTACCAGTGTGGTCATATTTATGGGGAATAACTTTCTCCATGGGACCAACATCGTTATCGCGAAAAAATTGTCAACTTCACCATAAAGAACTTCAATCCCAACTCTACCCAAACGTATATCAGTCTGTCTGTGCCAAATCAAAGAATATCGAGTTATTTTAAAAACCTAAATTTTAGGTTGCCGACTATGACTTTGCGATGCATTCTCATAAATTTCCCAGTTCCCCATTTTTTTTTTTTATAATGGTATCTCGCAGTTCAACCTATGAGGTTGTCGTCTGCTTAACCGGACTTGCCTGTGGATGCCTCAAAATTAAGGCCTCCAGCCAGGGCTTAAAAACTTAAAAGCTAATTAACTACATGCTAAAGGCACCCCCTGTGGGGTACGGACCTCGGCTTAGGGCGTCGCTGGGGGAGGGCAGCAAGGGACAGGCTGGATCGGAATTATTTTGGGGCGAATTTAATACTACAAGCCCCAGTTCCCCATACAATAACGTCTGTATTTATTAAAATAGAGCAGGCACGCAGACTGATAACGAGTATAATTATAGTTATTTTATGCTTCTGTTAAGACCTATTATTTTGTTACATGTACATAGGTGTGGCCTTTGATCCTAAAACGTTGATTAACAATGATGGTGTATATGTCAAAGTGAAACCATTTATAAAAGGCACTAAAGCATTTATAGCATTAAAAAAAGCATTTTTTTAAGTATTTTTTTAAAGAATTTTTTTCTAGGCATTTTTTTAATAGACACATAAAAGGCATTTTTGAACGTCAAAAATTACAATAAAATATAACTGATTCTTGTCGCCACTTCCAAAAGCTAGTTTTCGTATGGAGAAGAATGGGCAAGAAACTCCACCGTTACTCTTTTAAAATGTTTCACAATATTTTGCATAGGTACATTAATTATATAATAATACTAGCTTTTGCCCGCGACTTCGTTCGCGTGGAATAGTGACTTCCGGCAGATTTTTGGTTTTACCCACATAGTTCCCGATCTCGCGGATCTCTTCAAAAATGAAATGTGGAAGATATTCTAGGGAACTCTTCAAAAATCAACATAATGAGCTCTGCGTTTGAATTGAAGATATGTATACTCACTTAGGGCATTAAAGCCGTTACCCAACCAAATGCGTGTAACGAAACCATAGCGCGATCTATTTCGATCCCAACGCCATCTATCGAGCATAGTGACAACTCGGATTATTTATCTATACTTCGTTCGGGCATTTTCTTAAAAAAGTTTTATTATATTGATATTATTTTTTTCATACCTTTTTACTATTTATTTACTTTTTTCCGATGAATTAAAACAATAACATGAACCGAACTCGTGTAACGATCGACACCATTGCGCGATCACCAACTCGACTTATTATAGTACTAATAGAATTATCTATACTCCGTTAGAGCATTTTCTTTGTACTAAAAGTTGTATTATATTATATTTTCATACCTTTTTACTATTTATTTACATTTTTCCGATGAATTTTCAGTACTGAATTGATGCCGACTCTTGACCAATAGATGGCGCTGTATGTCCGGAATAAATTTTATTTTTTATTTTAATTTTGTAATAAAAACTATCCTATGTCCTTTCTCAAGTTCCAAACTATGTCTGTACCAAATTTCACACAAATCGGTTCAGTAGTTTAGGCGTGAAGCAAAGACAGACAGACAGACAGACAGACAGAAAGACAGACAGACAGAGTTACTTTCGCATTTATAATATTAGTTTGGATTATGTGAAGACGATGCACCTAAATTAAAATTACTATAACACAATAGGTAAAAGAATTAAAAACGAAACCATGACATATAAATTAATTATCTGATAGATAGGTACATGGTGCTCACATATTTACAAACATGGTAAAAGTAAACGATTTTCATTGAAAAAAAAAATAAACAAGTAATAAGTCAGGGTGTGAGTTACAGAAATTACAGAATGTAAATTAATTAAAAAAAAAAAAGAATAAATTTTACACTTAAATTAGGAACCCGTTTGATTTTCTAGACTCCAGATTGTCCTATGGAGCAGGACCAGCATGGCCACCAGTTTGGTTTTGTCTAGACTCTAGATTGTCCTATGGAGCAGGACCAGCATGTTTCCAAGCGTTCTTATCTTGGATATAATCTTCTAATTTATAGTAAGCTTGCGTTTTAAATTTTCTTTCATTGAATTGCAATATATCACAAGGTATTTTATTGTAACATTTAACACAGTAGGTATCCCATAATAGATGTATGTACTTTGGCTGATCTGAAAAATGTATGATGTATTTTATCTTTATTTCTAGTTTTAAAATGTTTCTATCGCTTATTTTATTAAAAAGATGTAGATTTATTCTTACATACATAATATTTTCATAAATGAATATGCCATCTACTGTATTTGTAACACTCCGGAGAACTAAGTTCCTTAAACCCTTTTCACACGTCAAGGTTGCTATGTGGCGTGCGCGGCGTGTGCCCGGCTATAAACAGGTAAATCGGTTGAAATCAGCCGAGGTACGCACGACGACATAATTATCAATCTATGCATTTCCAGTATACGCTGACTTCTCATTGTACGACAATCCGGCTCGAAGGACCAAAATGTTAAGGACCTAACTAAAGGTTTGTAAATGAAAGGAAAGTGAACTGTAAATACTTATAAATGGTTCTAAAAGACAGTACAATGTTGGATTTAAGCTTTGGACAGCAAGTATGCGCGCGCGTCGACGACCATGTTCGGTACTGGAGTGAGGTGCGGGCGGCGGCCAGCCCGCTGCCACGGTGTCCTCCCGCGCTGCACTGCGCCCTCCGCGCGTCCCCTGCGTGGACTAAGATTCACACTTTGTCTGCGTGGACAGTACGAAAAGCCAAAATAATACAATGCGAGGTAAAACTAAAACTGAAAATATATAGCTGGATATGTTGTCGTGTGTACGTATGCTACCAAAAAAATTACACTCTTTGACTATGACCAGACTCCAAGTTACTTGTGAAAAGGCAGGAAGATAATGATGTTGAAAAAAATCGCAGTGAACAAGGGGTGCGGGGACAGCGGTGAGTCAGCCGGCCGAATGATCGAGCGATGGCTCCCGCACCACACTAATCAGCTGTTTCGTTACGGCGTGAAAACCGCGCCGTAGAAAAAGCGTATCTGTCAACAAGCTTCCATAGTGATCCACACAACACTGACAACAGTTATCACGGCAAGAAAAATGTGTGTGTATAGGGCTTTATTGTTTGCGTTATAACCGACACCTTTGTAATACAATTTCGCTTCTTCATTATACATGTCTCACAGTCCGCTATCACTTTCATTTAGCTCTACCATGATCTAGCGATCACACCCTTCTTCTATAAAAGTAACATCTGTGGCCCAAAATTCAGCTGCGCCAACTCCGCTCACTGACGCAGTCATAAAATCATCAAGTGCACAAGTGACGCAGCATGCGGCGCAGGGTGGGAGATCATCAAGGATCACACCCTAAAGGCTCATAGAGGTATGAGGAACAGGTTGTAAAGTTCACTCATACTCTCTACGACGGGTGTTGTGTCTGGCGGGCAACTGCCCAATGATTCACGTCGGGCCGTTGTATCTATGCTAGTTGCGCGGTAAACTCTGCTTGCGATATGCAGGATTTTGCGTGACGTCAGTATGACGCGTTGTTCGCATGTGGCGTTTGTAGATATCACTACAGCCTAAACTTATTACTAACCCAAATTCTCCCCACAGAACCGTTAACTCTTCAACTGCTTCGTCATGATCAACTAAGCAATGGAGAAGCTAATAAAGACGTTCAAGCGTTCTCCACCGAATGAGGAACTGTCTCGGAGTGAGTACTCCCTGGTCTCCACTGATCTGACTGAGGATGCTGTTCGACTATGGATGGGCTTACCTGATGAAGTCAAGTACGATGCCGCTTGGGAGAAGTTTAAACAGCATTACGAGAAGGAGCATGGTAAGGATATATTATATGGTATGGTATGGATATGGTTGTATTTTTAGGGATCCGTACTTTAAAAGGAGACCACGGAACCTTTATAGTTTCACTTCGCTGTCTGCCTGGACCCTTTTTCTCTGGGAAGTGTGGAGGTATCAAGTTTGAAATAGATATCAAATGCTTTAATGTGGGTGTCATCCTTGATGTGAAAAAAAAACAAGCGTCTAAGACAAAGCAATAAAAAAACATGCCCAGTTATACCAAATATTTTGAGAGTCGCAAATAAACATTGACTTATATTTAATAGCACAAAGAAATAAAAGCTTTTAAGGTACTTTCCGTTGACCTAGAATCATAAAACTTGGCAAAAAGCAAGGTCTCGCAGCATAAGTATTCATTTTTAAAATAGCTTTTCAATCTTATCGCTAAAGCATAAGGTTCAAAGTTGATTGGGAAAATTTGACAGTTTCGGGTAGCTTGATGTGCTGGCGTCTGTACATGATTCTGGATGTCTGCTTTGAAATTTTTAATCATCTATTTAAAAAAAATTGCTTTTGCATATCTACATTTTGACCGCGTTGGTATTTGCACTATTCTATGAAACAGCAGTTTTTTTTTTTTATATAAACGACGAAAATTTTCTTCTCTATAGTGTTTAGAATCATGTTCATGGCTAACAGCTATTATATAATAATTAAAGAATAAATTCTATTGAAACCGGACCTTTGACGTACGATCTTTTAGCACAATGGACTAAGTTTCTTAAAAATAATATAAAGTCCTTAGAGAGATATTTGTCGAAACCAAAAAGATTTTTGCCACACCATTTATGTCAACTCCATTTTGACGAGTAAACGTTAAAATTTATGTACTTATGAATATGTACTTAAATAAAACTTAAGTCCAGATTACGTCATTTGTGTGACATTGAGATTTTAAATACGTATGTCAATGATATGACATAAGTCGGCATATCTAGCTCAATTAGATATAAACGAGATAAAAGGTAGATAAATAAGAACACTGGTATCAGTTTCATATAACGGTATGACGATTATCTATGACTGGTCAAGAAGCTCTCAAAGGGGATTGAAGAATCATTTTGAAGGATATTGCTAATCCATTACTTCATAAATTTGTTTGCTCAAAAACATGTAACGCAATGAATTAAGTTGAACTGTCAAAATGAAAGCCATTGCTACTGTTAATTAGTGTGTTACGTAACTATGCCAAATATAAAAACTCATACTTTACAAATACGATAATATTTCGTTCTTCCAAAATGTTTAATGAGAACTTTAAATTGACAGGAAGAATAGAAAGAAAACAAATGCTATCAAAGAACGGGTCAAGCAAACGTCTGCCGTCAGTCAGTTCGGCCCCTCATCTGTACGACAGCAGTAGACGTCAGGGAGACGACGTCAGCTTCCTCAATGGAGCTGAGAAGGGTCCCGTCAGTGAGAGGAAACAGGACAAAGTGTAAGTATTATAGAAGTTGTTAAGTGAAAACATTTTAGTGGACTGTTAATAATGATAAGTCATCATCTGCCTAGCCTTTTCCCAACTATGTTGGGGTCGCCTTCCAGTCTAAGCGGATGCAGCTGAATACCAGTATTTTATATGGAGTGACTGCCTATCTGACCTCCACAATCCAGTTACTGGGTAATACGATACCACTTGGTAAGACTGGTTGTCAGACTTTCGGGCTTCTGACTACCCGTAACGACTGTTAAAGATCCACGAAGGACAGTCGGGACCAACGGCTTAACGTGCTTTCCGAGGCACGGAGGGGTCTCGGTATGTAAAGATGGTCACCCATCCACAGACCAACCGCGGCAAGCGTGGCGTAACCTGATCGATCGACCTGTGCGGCTGTTATTATTTAGCCACAGACCCCGCATTTTACACGAAGATATAATTGGTTTAATTATTTTATTTGCAGACCTGATGCAATACCAGTATCTAAGAAAAAATCGAAGGTAAGGATACGATTCTAGCTGGTCGTGCCACTTAAATTAAGGCCTAGATCTATAAATGTTACTTAGCACGAACTATGGCTAAAGGTTATTACTGTCACTGTCGTACAAATGTCAAACTGTAAGTGCAATACAGAGACGGGAACATGTCTAAGTCAAAGCACGAGCTATGTAATGTTATATATCTCGGCCTGGGTCCCTACCTAGTCCACCTACGTCGTAGTCTAGTGATATAAAAAAAAAAACAGTGGTACTCCGGGAGTGCCGACAGAAGTGAAAACAAAACACAAACAGAATACTTTGCCATCACTCACTAACATATCGGATATACATTAAAACCGAGTACATCCCGAGGACAGCCGAACACATCCGAAGCGGTGTCGGTTACGGTAACAGTGGCGCGAATTCAATGGTTTTTTTCCCATCTCAAAAAATGGCCGACGCCTCTAAAAAAGTTTTCACTTCAAAAAGATAAATGATTTCATTTCTGTAAGGTGGTTTGTACAAAAACTTTACACGTCAATCATATTTTTAAAACTAGATGAGGTCGGCGTTACCTATTTGACTACTCTAAGAAGAAAGGCCAAAAAAAACTCAGAGCTTACAGTCTTTTCTAAAGTCCAGACATAATCTTGGTCAGATCATGTGAAGACCATGTAGATTGGTGTCTGAAATGGTCTTTTGAGACAGAAATACACAAATTGAGTGGACCTTTCCAGTCAGTGAACGCATTTATCAGTAGTCGTGCAGCTCAAATCAGAACAAAGAGCTTAACGATTCGACTAACAATACCAAAAAAGGACATTTGGGTAGGGCCATAGATTACTCAAACTGCCAGATCATGATTAAAACTGAGAAGAAAGAGAAAAAAACGATGACCCACATAGTCCTCACAGTCACAATAATTAAAATAATATTATCATAACTTACAAAGTAAATTTTCATGTCATTGTATAATTATTATAATTATAAAATTTTAAATGACCTTTACCACCAATAGATGGCGCAAGCTCGGCAAACATTCAAAATAAGTCTCCTAGTAGGAGTATGGATATTCTTCACTACAGCCTTTTTGATGCACAATGAGAAGGAAGAAGTAACCAGGCATTCTTCAGTAGCCCCTGGACAAATCAAGGGTAAGTGACACATCATTTACTCCAAGTTTTGAGTCTTTTGAGAACATGATCAGGACCTTGTGTTAACTTATCCTTTTAACTGTCCTGTTTTAAAAAAAATGCTGTTCACACATTTTGACCGATTTTTTTTAGATTTTTTTGATTTTTCTATGAAAGAGGTGATTTTTATTTTAATAACTGACGAGATATTTAAAGGCAGGGGGTTCAGAATCATATACAGGGTGTTCGGCAGAACGTTGAACACACGAAAATGGCAGATAGGTGGGGTCGTCTGCTACCTACCCAGCACAAAAAAAAAATATAATATTTTTTTTTTTTTTTTTTATTTTTTTTTTTTTAATTCGACAAATTACATACCGTTCGAAAGGCCATACACCAAGGATGTTTCGATGAAATCCTAAGTCTTCAATCACTTTTAGTTTTTTTTTAATGCAATGCAAAGTAAAGCTCAAAATCACGTTTTAACCCTTTTTGTAATGTTTGATGGCTTATAACTTTTTGTCTAGTTCACCAAACAACAATTTTAGATGAATCTACCAATAGTCGAGACAAAAACAAAAACAAAGTGTTGCCAGTTTCGTCTATCCTACATAAAGTTATACGCCTTTAAAACTCATGAATTTCGTTAATAAAAAAAAATTAAAAAAAAACTATGGGGCCTGAGTAATTTTTTTTGGGCTGGGTAGGTAGCAGACGACCCCATCTATCTGCCATATTCGTGTGTTCAACGTTCTGCCGAACACCCTGTATGTTACAGTTTGCGCGTCGATGTGCACACGCCAGTACATCAAGCTTCTATCTGTCATATTTCTTTAATAGATTTTCACCTTTATTGCTACAGTATAAGGTTCAAAGTTGATTGGGAAAATTTGTCAGTTTCGGGTAGCTTGATGTGCTGGCGTCTGTACCTGCCGCCCTTTACAGCCGTGTATTAAAAAAAATGTTTTGTTGTCTTTTAAAATCGAGTTTGCCTATATATATTTTTTTTTTGAGGGTTGGAAATCAATCAATCAATTACCCCCCCCCCCCCTTACAATGAAAAAAGGAATAGGGGCCAGCACCCTAATTGTGTGACACACTTTCGATCACAATCTGAATAATTCTGAAGGGTAATCCACTGCATTCACGATTTTCGAAAAATTTGTCTGCACTGTTAAAATAAAAGCCATTGAAATGAAAAACAATTATTTGCAAGAATTGTAGTACATTACATATGGTCGGGGTTTTTTTAACAGATTTCAAAACAATTCAAAATTATTAAATAAACTAGCAGCGCCCCGCGGGTTCACCCGCATAAGTTTCGAAAGACACGTGGCGCCATATATTATCATAATAACGTTATTGTTGTTTTCCTCAGGAACAGCACTATTTTTCGGGATGAAAGGTACCCTATGTCCGTTTCTGTACACCTGACAACGTATATGCAAAATTTCAGGATGATCAGTTCAATGGTTCAGGCGTGAAAAAGTATAATATTAGTTAGGATTATATTATATTATACATAGTTACGATGAATTACTACTGTTTATTACACAATTACCCGGCAGATAAAGTAGAATACTAGACCACCTACAGACTTCAGATCATGTTAAAAACGATACCTCTTAAATTCGTAAACAGTTCTAGCTTTTCAAACGGATTCCTCTTTTCAAGATTACTTAATCCGGAATGATGACAATAAGCTGTCCGTACTATTGAAGCTGACTGGACCATTCTTATCTGAGCAATACGAGAAGAAATTGAATTCGAGTGAAAAGATGAACATGACCAAAATGGAGATCTGGCTAGAGAAGTGGGTTGTAAAGAAAGATGTCAAGGATATTGATGGGATAACAGATTATGATGCTGTGCAGGTAAGTTATAGTTGCTGTAAGCACAAAATAATTTATCATGAAGTCTGTGGATGTAGGCAGTGCTGTACTGTCAATCGACTCATCCTATCGCAGTCCACTGCTGGACATAGGTCTCTCCCAGGCTGCGCCACAACATCCTGTCCTCCGCCTTCCTCATCCGATGTCCCAGCCGCCTACTTTAAGTCGTCGGTTCATCTAGCTGGACGGCGTCCCCCACTACGTTTGTCGATACTTGTTTTCCACTCCAGCATAGCTATTCACAAAGCTACGATACGGTTTGGTACCGTATCGAACGTCAATGATATCGACGAATTCCTTTAATCGCTATTCACAAATCCGAAACCGTTCAATTTTGACAGTTCATATACGGTATGAAGACATCAATTCTTCCGACAGGTATTTGCTGTCGGAAGTGTTATCGAACAACAAATATTGTTTATAAAAAAGTAATCTACGCATTAAGTGTAGTTTATCTACATAATTTATGTATTTATGTAAACTTATAATATTGTTTTGACCGCTGCATATAAAATTTAAGGTGGTTACAAACGTATCTACGTAACACTTAAAACTCGTTCTAGACTTTGTTTTAAATTATTTGAGTAGATGGAGTACGTGATTTTGCAATCTAGAGACCATCGTCGTGCCCACAGAACATATATACCCTAAAGGGGTCGTGCCGCAGATCAACAGAGGCAGGAGATATTGTCTCTTCATCGGACCCTAATGGACGCGGCGGATCCGTTTGCCGATCCGCGCTTCCAGTCTGTGTACGCCATATTATCAACTAAATAAATCCCTACTTTGGTAGCACGCACTCATTAGCCGCAATCCCAATAGAACTAAAAGAAAGTAAAGTAAAATGATTTCTTATAGGTAGGTACTTATGTGAAAAACAAATTTTTCACTTCATAATTTATCAAAGTTCGGAAAAATAGATAGAAATAACATTATTATTCCAGGTTTGGCAGATAGTTGAAGTTTACAAAGCAAGTTTAATAGAAATCTGGTAAATTTGATTTATTAATAAAATCATTGTTTACTGTTTTTTATTTGTTAATATTTACTCGATGCATAATCTATAGTTGCTCTTAATGAAACACTCAATAAAAATAATTTATGTACCACTTAAAATTTTCTACCACGAATATCTATTTACTACCATTTTGTAGCGTTCCCCGTATACACACCTATAGTCGGTTGAGAAAACCCTTCCATACGGATCTGTGAATAGCGTTTTGCCAGTCCTTCGGTTCAGAAATCAGGTTATCGAAAAAGTGTCATTGTCGATACGATAGTGAATCGTATGTTTGTGAATAGCTATGCAGGACTCGTCTGCTCCACCGCCTATCGGTCCTTCGCCAAACATGGCCAGCCTTGCTTACTTTGCAAGCTATGTCATACAACACAATATTGTCAGCATAGCATAAAGCGAAACCCGCTGCTAGGACACAGGCCTCCTCTCTGTGAGAGGGAGTGGGCCCGTAATCCACCACATGGGCCTTGAGCCGGTTGTGATGGTTACATTAAAAGTCCAATGCAATAAGTGGTGAGACTAATGCATTATTTTAAAGTTAGTCTAAAGTGCTGAGCAAAGACTTCCCCCAAATCCTGCCAGACATGATTTTCTAGAGCCACCTCGATCCAACCCTTGCGGTACGTGTCTAGGTTGTCTCGCCACCTCTTTCTGGGCCGGCCTGGGTGGCGCCGTCCATCCTCAAGTACCCACCCCGTGTGGACAGTGGTCACTGTGGATGCTGCTGACGTGACCCGTCTAATCCCTATTGCAAATCTGGCAAAAACTGGTTACCTGGGACAACAATCTAGGTCAAGGGCTGCTCCTCAGAATAACCTCATAAAATAATCTAAACCACTTTACCCCTAGACCTCCTTTGACCCAAGGCAGTGCCGGATTAAGAGCCTACTCGATGCCCTAAGCAATCCACGCCTGAGGGCCCCTATCCACTAGTAAACTAGAATAGGTCTTTAAAAAAAGAATTACGTATTTATTACGAGATAGAACATTACGAACCTTAGAATATGTACGAAAGAGATACGTGGAGTTGGTAGTATAGGCATTGTGTATCTTACGATATTCACGCAAACGAGGTCGCTGGCAGAAGCTAGTATATGATATTGATAAGTCATCGGCATCAAATACATCTCCCGCCGACAAAACGCGCGGGTTTTAAAACAGCCTTGCCTTTCATGTGCTAGCAAATATTTTTTCGGTGCTGTTTATGGTGACCCCCGAGACGTGATGCCCTAAGCAATTGCTTAATTTGCTTATGGTCTAATCCGGGACTGACCCTGGGTCGATACAAGAACCCCTGTTCTATTTTCTTCATCTGTGTCTTCGTCTGTGTCGAATTTTATTTTCTTTTTGTATTTTTTTCTAGCTGAAAGACCAATAGTCCAACGAAGAAGCAAACTTTATATCCGTCCATTTTTTTCCGCAGACCTCTGATCACTGGACAATAATCCTAGAAAATCAAGCCGAAGATTTTCACGAAAGCGAGACCCGTTCTTCCGTGCTCGAGCTACCACCAGCTATGACCACCAATGACAGCGTGCTATCTATTCGAATGACGACCACGTCTGGTATGACAACTCCTTTCACCTTCAGTTATACCCTGGACCCTTTGGATGGTACTACAGGGATCATATATGCCTGTATACTACTTTGCGCATTGTATGCCTTGATCGTTTTTGAGGTAAGATTTATCCAAAATACTGTTATTATTTGTTGTTGGTTTTTAAGGCATTTTTAAGGTTCCGTACCAATATTATGGTAAAAAGGAACCCTTATGGTGCGACTCAGTCTGTCTGTCTGTCACAGCTGGATATCTCAAGAACTACTAATGCTATCAACTTGAAATTTGGAATAGTTTTAGATGACGTTTGCCCAACTATTTTACAAATAAGAAAGTTTTTTTTGCAACAGTGACTGAAAGTGGTCTGAAAAATTCGAAGTGGGGCTACTAGGGCATGTAGGGAGGGTATCATATGAAAGAGCGCAGTTTGCACATTCTAAAACATTTTTTCTTTTTTTTTAGGCCGCATAGTTTTCGCCTTTTATCCCAGTACAATTACCTACTAAGAAGTAGTGGCATGACTGTCGTTTATAAACCAAAATGTTCAGATTTTTCAATCTACTTTCAATGGATTAAATTTTTGTGTCTAAATCTGAACGCAAGTAAGGAAAATATTATAACTTTTTCGCACCGTATGGTTCCTGGCACAAGTCTAGACTCCGGGCTGACTACCGAGAAATTCCCATATGAAAAACCCTAATATTACTTTACACACCCTGGGGATCAAACTGAGGACCTCATTCTAAGCAGTAGCTCTTGCGACCACTTGACCAACGACATATTCTGAAGCCAATCAAAACCGATATCAAACCCTTCATTCGAGTGAAGGTTCATTTCTGTTTCATTTCACATTTACATGACAAATTGTGTGAAAATGAACGTTCATCTGCTACTTTCATTTCATTTATCGATCATTCGGTAGGCGAGTGAAAGATACCTAGTGCCGAAATCCAATATTGTCGGATCGTTTCACGAATGGATTTACCTATTTTTCCTTTTTGATTAATTTTGTCTTCAGAGGATTCACTTTGAGTGAAAGATGCTGAAGGCAAAATGAACGAAAAGTGAGGCATCTCAGGGGCATTCCTAGTAATTTTAAGAACGTTCTCAGTCTGATCTTTGTCTCAATCGGTCAAAAATACGACTAATTTTCCTAAATTTTTTGACATTGATTGTCGCTGAGATGAGTTTTTAATCACGGGATTTGGCCTTCTGATAGCGGTTTATCGATTTATTTCTCATTTTTGTTTCGAAACAATTTAATTATTTCTTTCACTACCTTTTTCAGGTGATAAACCGAACAATGGCAGCAGTTCTCCTGTCCACCGCATCTTTGGCAGCATTAGCTATTGCAGGCGAGAGACCCTCAGTGCCAGAGCTGATCTCCTGGCTGGATGTGGAGACTCTGCTGCTGCTCTTCAGCATGATGCTGCTCGTTGCTATTCTGGCAGAGACTGGCGTCTTCGATTACTTCGCTGTGTTAACTTTCCAGGTGAGTCATCATCGTCGGAGAGCAGCGGTGGCCTAGTGGTAAAAGCCTGTGTCCCAGCAGTGGGAACATTATAGGCTGATTGTGTTATGTATTATGTAATACGGCACCTGTGCATAGTACTCTGTCAGTCACTCTCATCTGTCACTCACGACCACAGGACCCCTAGAGCTACACTAGAGCATTTTCTCAAGCATTTTCATTTATTTATTTATTTTTTATTCATGTAATGTAACGTTCTTGCGAATGGTACAATACTGGCTAAACCTGTTTCCAAAAGCATTTCCATGTAATATAACATTTCTGCGAATGCTTGACGCTGCGTTCGACGTAATGCTCACGGCGAGTGAGCATTTACTCGTACCTGTAACATTTCTTACCATCTTGCGTTCATTGATGATGTGTCGCACACAGGTACCGCTTGTGCTGTTGCTCGATAAACTGTACAGACGCCAGCATACCAAGCTACCCGAAACTGTCAAATATTCCCAATCAACTTTGAACCTTAAACTTTAGCAATAAAGTTGAAAATCGATTAAAGAAATTTGACAGATTGTAATAGCTTGATGTGTTGGCGTCTACACCAATACGCTCGTTGGTTTTTAAAATCAGGTTGTATCTAAACATCGAGCGTCGTGTTCGAAATGCGGTTCGATAAAATTTAAAAACGGCGAATGCTCGATGTTCTGTTATAAATAAGTAAATGCTCTAGTCACCTAGTCTATAGGTACTCACTTTAAGAGGAAATGCGGTCGGAGAGACTTTTGAAAAAATCCTAAGTAAGAAGTCGTAATTCGAGTTTTGGCGCTCGCCTATTTCCTCCTCCAATTTGGACCAATTTAAAAGATATTTCATAAATTGAATAGGAAGGACTGTGTCCCTACTCCCTATGTTTTTCTTTTTTCATCAATAATTGTCAAATTTGTACACTAGACCTCTGTTGACAGCGGTTTAAATCGGCATTTTTTGAGGGTTCTAGTGCTTATACAGGGTGTCCCGTAAATAATGGATCAAACGTAACGGGTAGGTAGCTTACCTCATTTCCAACAACTAATTTGAACAGTAAAAAAAAAACCCATAAGGTAACCAAGATAATTTTTTTTTTCGATTTTTACTATTTTCTGTACCAGCATTCAGTGTTTTTAATGCTGTTGCTGCAAATGGTATCATATTTAGGTGTGATTTTTGTCATACATTTCTGAATAGTTTACTAGTGTTATAAGATACCATTTTTTTAAATAACATTTTATTTGCCTTAGAAAAAAAATCTTGAATTGAAAAGTTTTGTTTTTAAGATGAAAAGACCAGAATTGGAAAAATTCTCCTGTAAAAAAATTGTATGACACCGAAGTGTACCATTATTTTAAAAACTTGTACAATTACTAAGGTTTGCAGATTGGTATAAAACTTACGCCTAGTCTTTGTCGTTACAAAGATATTGCTATGAATCTGACAGAGGTGCAAAATTACGAAATAAAATAAAATTGAAAAAGTGTGCACAATTCAACTATTTTCTTAAAAATGTTTAGGTATCTCAGCGTATGAAAAAACTTAGGAGGTTAAATTAAAAAAAAAATACAAATAAATCGTTTATTTTGTTTTTACAGTAAATGTTCAAACTGACGTCCCCCTACGAGAATGCAAAGTCTGCACCTCCTAATAAAGGAAGCTCTTATCCGACGGACAAAATGGCTGTTGTTTATTTCTGATACAGCAGATTGGATGCGCTGACGTAATTCTTCTTCCGACGTTATTCGTTGTTTGTACACTTTGTCTTTTAAACATCCCCAATAAAAAAAATCTAAGGGATTTAAATCCGGAGATCGCGGAGGCCACAAAATTGGTCCTAATCGGCCGATCCATCTGTCAGGGTAAGTTTCATTGAGTTGCGCCCTTACTGCCGTCGCATAGTGAGCGGGGCATCCATCATTTTGTAACCACATTGCTTGCCGCACGTCTTCTGGAATATTTTCTAATAACGTTGGCAACTCATTCCTTAAAAAATGCAGATAGTATTCGGCGTTTAGAGTTGCTGGTAGTTCAAAGGGCCCTATTATTTGCCCATTTATTATTCCTGCCCATAAATTTATTTTAAATTGATGTTGGCTCCTGTCCTCTCCCATCAAATGTGGGTTTACCAGCTGCCAACTGTGCAAATTATGCAAATTGAGATATCCATCTCGCCGGCATGAAGACTCGTCACTCCATAAAATTTTATTAAAAAACTGTGGGTCCGCCCGTATCATTCTAAGCATCCTTTGGCAAAATGCTACTCTTTGCGGGTAATCACGTGACGTCAGCGTTTGAACACGTTGCACGTGATATGGGTGCAACCGGTGCCTTTTTAGAACTCGATGTACCGTCGATCTTGGAATACCTGTGCGTTGCGCTATGACGCGAATTGAGACCGACGAATCTTCCTCGATTTCTCGAATAATAATTTCGTCATTGACTTGTGACGATCGCCCTTCACTGGCACCCCCAACTCCGGTGCCAAGAATTCTTCCCTCAAGAAGCGCGTTATGCACTCTAATGAATACGCGATAGTCGGGATGTCGATCCCGGTTCGGGTATCTTTCACGATACAATCTTGCGGCCGCCCTGGCATTACCTCTTGCTTCTCCGTAGATAAAATGCATTTCGGCATACTCCCGTGGCGTGTACTCGTAACGAGGCATCGTACTACTGCACACACGTACAACCACACACAAACGATTGTTTTCGAAGTCCGTAGGATTGCCAAGTCATTCGTCCAAAACACAAACAGTTCCAAATCGTTAGGCAAAGCAAAGTCCAAATACACCGCACAAGTTTAATTTTAAGGAACACAACAGTTAGGCACAGCGGGAGCGAAAGTAGTCTGACGTACGTATCAACTCGAAGAGAGATTCGTGTCAACTAAACAAATAAAATCAAGCAACATTACCAAAAATACAAAAGCGGCGCTATCTATCCCTTTCACACTGAGTGAGGTGCAACTCCGCAGGTAGCGGTCCCAAATGCCGAACAGATGACGTCATCGGCTCGGAATTACGCTACACGCTTAACCACATGCTTAGATTACAAGCATAAGCCATTACGAGAAAGAAAAGTTAGATTGTACCATTTTAATTTCTGTTCTGTCTTCTTCATCACATTCATACGAGTAGCAATATCTTTGTAACCGCAAGGACTAGACGTAAGTTTTATACCAATTTGCAAACCTTAGTAATTTTACAAGTTTTTAAAATAATGGTACACTTTGATGTCATACATTTTTTTTACAGGAGAATTTTTCCAATTCTGGTCTTTTCATCGTAAAAACAAAACTTTTCAATTCAAGATTTTTTTTCTAAGGCAAATAAAATGTTATTTAAAAAAATGGTATCTTATAACACTAGTAAACTATTCAGAAATGTATGACAAAAATCACACCTAAATATGATACCATTTGCAGCAACAGCATTAAAAACACTGAATGCTGGTACAGAAAATAGTAAAAATCGAAAAAAAAAATTATCTTGGTTACCTTATGGGTTTTTTTTTTACTGTTCAAATTAGTTGTTGGAAATGAGGTAAGCTACCTACCCGTTACGTTTGATCCATTATTTACGGGACACCCTGTATAAAAATAATGTATCATCAAAAAGGAAACCATAGGGACATACAAGTAGTTATTATTTATAATTCTGTAAAAAATCATTGCTTTATGGTCATTAACCAGAAAGAAAACGGCCGAGAGCGTTTCTATGGAGAATAGAAACGACCATTCGCAATTCTTTAAACGTGGCATCATTTGTTTTCCAGCTGGCAAAAGGCAAGATATGGCCGTTGATAACACTGCTGTGCGTGGTCACCGCTGTAGTGTCTTTACTGCTCGATAACGTCACCACAGTACTCCTTATGACTCCAGTTACGATACGGTAAGTCGAATGTAATTATGACGTGTATCTGTCGCAGATGGATGGAATTCTAGACAGAGTTAATTAAGATTGCCATCGACACGTTAAGAAGAAGAGGTTGACAAAAAGAAGCACATCAGTCATCGTATTAGAGTGTTCAATAACATTTTCAGGAAAGCAAGAATAGAATAGAATAGAATACTCTTTATTATGTACACCATATAAATTACAGACATAAATATAGAAACTTTACAATGGGTGACACAATGGACGGTCTTATCGCAAATTAGGAATTAGTTAAGGTTCAATTAAATACAAGTCCTTTATTTTATTCCCAGATTATGTGAGGTTATGGAACTGGATCCCATACCAGTTCTGCTGTCCATGGTGTTGTTCTGCAACCTCGGAGGTACTGCGACCCCAGTTGGTGACCCCCCGAATGTCATCATAGCATCCAATAAGCAAGTCGTGCAAGCTGTAAGTCAATAAGAAATCGAGACCGAAATAATTCTGAAAGTTAGCTTCGTCACAAGTAGTTGTCAAAAAGTTCGTTGTTTTAAAAAAGAATGAAGAGCAGTGGTGGCCCAGTGGTAACGGCAGCGACTTACGAGTCGTAGATCGTACGTTCGGATCCAAGCAGGCGCTTTACCTTGTTTAAATAATTTCATCACCACTGCTCTCAAAACGGTGAACGAAAACATCGTGAGGAAACCGGCATGCCCTAGAACCAAAAAATCGAAGACATTTGACATCTACCAATCTGCACTGGGCCCGCGTGGTAGATTACAGTCCACTCCCTCTCAAAGAGAGGAGGCCTGTGTCCCAGCAGCGGGAACATTATATAAATTATGCATTATCGCCCAATGTTGCACAAAAATAATTATTACTAGCTGTTGCCCGCGACTTTGTTTGCAATCCAGGATGAAAAATAGCCTTTGTCCTTACCCAAGTCAGGGTCTATCTATGTGCCAAATTTCGTCCAAATCCACCCAGTTGGTTTTGCGTGATTGAGTTAGCTACAAACAAAAAATACACAATACTCCTTGGCAGGATTACTTGCATGTCGTCAGAAACGCGAGTGGTCAAATACGCATGTCGCCAGAAAATGCATGTTGACAGAAAATGCATGTCGACAGAAACTCATCTCGTCAGATTTGCACTACGTCAAAGACGCAGCTCGACAAACACGCAAATAATTAATTTTCTCTTCACAATGTTACGAGTATCATATAAATATAGACAAGCTTAGAAACTGATTTTTGAGAGACTGGTGTCTGCACTAGGAATACCTGTATAGCAGATCACCCGGGTCCCACCGCACGGTATGTAAACATAATTAGTCATTCAGTAAGGAAGGAAGGAGTTGTGAAAGGATATAGGGCATAACATAAAATCAATGATAAGCACACAGATCATATGAGCTGCCTCATTGATGGCCACCTAATAACACTCAAAACCTCTCTTCATCAGGGTATCAACTTCCCGAACTTCACACTCCATATGACCTTCGGTATCCTGCTGGTGGCTGTCCAGGCTTACTTCCAACTGAGGTTCATTTTCAGAGATATTAACAAGCTCAAGTTACACGAGTCCAAGGATGTTCAAGGTAAGATTTCAAAAACCCATTTATTGGAGAATGATGTCATCATCATCATCTGCCTAGCCTTTTTCAACTACATATGTTATGGTCGGCTCCTAGTCTAACCGGATGCAGCTGAGTATCATAATTATTTTACGTTTGACGAGACTGGCTTTCGAGAGTTTTTGAAAACTTAAAATATCTACTACTTAGCAGTTTTCCATAAATTTGTAATAGTTGAATGAAACATTCAAAAGTCTTGGATTCTTGTTGTATACTTATAACACATTGTTTCATCACCACTTCTCTCAAAACGGTGAAGAAACGGTGTCCTAGAAACAAAAATTCGTAGGCATGACGTGTCATCTAGTAACCCGCGCGGGGCCCGCGTGGTGGTGGACTCTTTCACTAAAAGAATCTTTAATATTTATAGATCTCCGACGTCAGATCTCAATATGGCGCCGCGCAGCCGACTCCCTCCCTCACCTGAGCGGCGACCAGCTGGTAGTCAAACAACGCTTGGAGAGGAAGATTAGCAAGCTGATGAGCAAGCTCGATTTGTTGGTCAAGGAGGCGAGGGTCAAGACATGCTCTAAAGAAAGCTTCGAAGCGACTCTGGCTGATATGAAGGAGAAGGTAAAAAAAGGCTTTTGTATATTATAAGCTTATAGTTTCCGCCCGCGTGGATGTCGACAATTTCACACGAGAACGTAATGCCGGCCCTGGTTCAAGCCGTAAGTCCGGAGTGAGAAGGAGTGGGAGGCAGTCACCTCCTTCTGCGAAGCAGTCATGCTAGTGAAGGAGGTGGCGAGATGGCTGAGGGAGAGAGCCTCACGTGCCAGCCGCCGCGGGAGACGCTCCGGGCGTCGCCGCGTCGGGAGCCGCGGGACGACTCCAGAAAACATGTTGCGCCAACCCCAAGTAACATGGGACGAGCAGGAAGATGATGATTACCTAAGCTAGAAAGGGAGTACTCCCACAGTCCCACTGCTGGGACACAGGCCTCCTCTCTTCGAGAGGGAGTGGGCTGTAATCTACCTCGCGGGCCCAGTGCCGGTTGGTAGATGTCACATATCTTCGAAATTTTGGTTCTAGGACATGCCGGTTTCCTCACGATGTTTTCCTTCACCGTTTTGAGAGCAGTGGTGGTGAAATTATTTACACGCCTGCCTGGGTTCGAATCTACGACCTACAACTCGTAAGTCTGGGCGTATATCATTAGGCCACCACTGATTATGCTAAG
Organism: Hydraecia micacea; assembly: GCA_914767645.1. NCBI lineage: Eukaryota > Metazoa > Arthropoda > Insecta > Lepidoptera > Noctuidae > Hydraecia > Hydraecia micacea. Next base: position 5,374,977 of record OU611804.1, read on the forward strand.
GCGATTCTAAATAAATAGGAATATGGGCATGAGGAGGATGATGACTTTTGTTCTGTAAATTAATTTTCGCTGTAAAATAAATAAAAAAATACGTAAAAAAGTTAAAGGGACTTTCAACCACTTATTTTGTTGTTCACAGTATAAGATAAGAGACAAGGTGTTACTGGTAAAGTGCACCGTCGCCATTTTCTTTGTGGTCGTCGTGTTCTTTCTACACTCCATTCCCGAGTTCAGTAAGTGATTTTTAATGTTCCTAAAGATACTCCTAATAGAGTAGAAAACTTTTTTTTCAGACAGAGTCCATAAGGTTAGTAACAATTTTACTTAACTTCTAGTGTTTGTAGACACAGATTAACATACCAACGATATTATAAGTAAAACGAGGTAGATCTTTAAAAACGGCACAATATCCTAGTCAACTGTGTACTTAACTACGTATAACACAAATGTGTGTGTGTGTTTGTTTGTTGTTGAGTTGTGTACTAACGGTTTTATTGACTAACTAGCTGCGCCCCGCGGTTTCACCTGCATAATTGTCGGTCCCGTGGGAACATCGGGATAAAAAGTAGCTTATATGTTAATCCAGGGTGTCCGCTACCTCCATACAAAATTTTATCAAAATTGGTGCAGCCGTTTGAGCGTGAAGAAGTAACAAACAAATATGAACACACCCTCACACACACACAAACTTTCTCTCTCCTTTATAATATTAGTGTGATTCGTTGAATTTAGTCAATAAAAACGTTGTAGGTTACAGTTCAAACATTTGAAACTATGTAGAATTTTAAATCATATTGTGACATTACAGCTGAAATCGAAAAATGTCAATTACTAACTTTTGGAGGGTAGGTATATTCCCTTTCAATGTCACAATTATCTTTTAGTGACCCAGTGGCCCATATTTCAAATCTAACCTTTGTGTAAATTTAACTTTCTGATTTATCCAAAGCATTTGAATTGGTCAGTTGTCCAGCTAATTAAATTATTATAAGGAGAAACAAATAATATACTTCAACATAACTGGGAGATGTGGGAAATCTGTAAGTACACACACCTCTGCCTAGCTCTTTTGGTAAAACCGTTGTGATGATATGTTATGTTTTTCAATATTGGCTGTTTGGATCTACAATTTCAATCTCAATTATTTAGGGGTCCCTCAGGGTAATATAACAGGGCTATCTATATATCGATGGCAATGAAACCGATGTTCCACCTGACGTTCAATGACATTACATATGTATTTTTATTCGAGAGATAAAGCTAAAAGTATCATGTGCCTGCCACCGGCAGCGGCACCCATATACCCACCAAAACACAGCAACTCTGTACGGTAGAAATAGGTAGGATGGTTAGTCGATTATCGGTTGCCAAAGCTTTATACCAGCGATGCGACATTTGTTTTTAAATGTCGTAACATCATGTTGAAGACACGGATGGAGGCGTCTTTTGATTTTTTTTTTATGTTTTTTTAATTTATTCATTTGTTTTTCTATGATTACGTCATACTATTAAGTATGTGTTCTTCCTAGTGTGCGACATCTCCTTATCATACCTTCCTTCTCGCAGACCGCGTGTCTCTGGGCTGGACGGCTCTGCTGGGCGCTTTGCTGCTACTGACGCTGGCAGACCGCGAGGACCTGGAGCCTGTGCTGCACAGGGTCGAGTGGTCCACGCTGCTTTTCTTCGCTGCGCTCTTTGTGCTGATGGAGGTAGACAATGATCCCTCACATATTTCCATTCGTATGTTTATTCTTCCCTAGCCTTTAAATTATACATGTTTTGGCAATGAGACTACCAGCCGCACTACCGGTAGTGTCGTTTATAATTAACGGCACTACCAAGCCTATTTTGGATTAAAGTCTACTAACAGTGCGGGAGGCAGTCACCTCCTTCTGCGAAGCACTCACGCTAGCGAAGGAGGTGGCGGGATGGCTGAGGGAGAGAGCCTCACGTCCCAGCCGCCGCGGGAGACGCTACGGGCGTCGGGAGCCGCGGGATGACTCCCGGCCACCGTAGGCGCGGGCCTGCGGACGGAGAGTAATGGGTAGCTCTCCGTCCGATCAGGACCAGGCCCGTGCCGGACGGTAAGTATGTGTTCCACGCGCGCCTCAAAGAGATGTCAGCAGTAAGGAAGGGGTCGCTAGGGCTGAAGCCTGCCGGGGTAGCGGGATTGTCCGAAAGGGTTACCGCTGCCCCGGAACATAAAGGGCTAAGGAAGGAACACGGGTGGGTTTTAGTCAGTAAGAGTCTGACACTCCCTTCCGCTCCACCCACAGCGGGAGGAGTCATTAGATGATTTCTTTTACTCGTTAACATATGATCTTTGGGTTTCGCTTCATTAAAAATCTTTTGTTTTATTTTTATTACAGGCTTTATCTAAACTTGGTTTGATTGGCTACATCGGTAGATGGACCGAGGCTCTTATTCTGAGGGTGGATGAAAGCGATCGCTTAGCTGTGGCTTTAGTACTTTTGGTGTGGGTAAGTACTGCTTGTATATGTAACCATAAGACCATAAGATTGTGAACATCGTTAGTTTATAATCTACACCGTTAGATTACGAACTGCCGAAAAATTGTGAACTGTTACAATATGAATGCACACGAGCGACACGCCTACTTCAAGCACATTATACAGAGGCGGACTAAATACCATAGGCATTATCTACCAGTCGACCTTTGGGTGATCCAGAGACAAACAGTGGTAGGTGCAATCATGAAAATTGAGAAATAAATATTTTAAATATACAGACACGCATAAACCTATTAAAACTATGAATATAATATTGTTACGAGCTTGGGGTTCGTGACAATAAAAACTGCCGATTTAATAACCAAAAATAAACACTTTAATTAAATAACACCAATAAAACACAAACACACTAATTATAAAACACAATCGCACTACTGATCACTCTTAAGTCGCACTTGAAGATCGCTTCGAATGTTATCGCTTGTATCGCAGAACCAATACTGACCCGGTCGCGGCCCATACCGGCCTTATATAGGGCCTCAGATAGTTCCAGAACTTTCTACTGTAGAAACATCTAGAATGTTCGAGTACATACCGGTCCCGACTGACCCGATGTCGATAGTTCTAGAATGTTCTAGTATCGAAAGTTCTGGAAGCATCTCGACCTATTAGTTCTGCTACTCGATACTAGATGGCGCTAGTGGTAGCTAATATCGCCATCAATCGTGGCGCGCAACACTGCCCCCTCCTAAGACATGCTCGTCCCGAGCATTATCGGCCCCATAATAACGCGCCAATCGATCCACATGGACGATCTTAGGAGTTCCTCTTGCACCTTTCTGTATCCGGTAGGTTACGTCATTGATCTTTGTCACAATCCGGTACGGTCCGTCCCATTTAGCTTGAAGCTTAGGAGATTTCCCTTTGCTGCGGACTGGATTGTGCAACCACACTAGTGAACCTTCGTCGAACCCTTTATTGTTCATTTTGCGGTCATAACGGGTTTTCATCTTTTCAGACATTTGCTGGCCCGATTGTCTGACGTGCTCATAAATGTCATTCATTTTGTTCCGCAAGTCATTCGCATAATCGGTTATACTGCGTGGGGCATCAGGTGGTATTCCGGTGATCAGGTCTGCAGGCAGCCGTAATTCCCTTCCAAAGTTTGCGAAAGCTGGTGTCACCGATGTACTTTCGTGAACAGCACTTCGATATGACAACAAAAACGGTTGTATGTGCTTGTCCCAATCTCGTTGCCGATTTTCCACAACTTTTGCCAGGTATCTCTCCAATGTCTGATTAAATCGTTCCACCATTCCATCCGATTGTGGGTGGTAAGAAGTTGTTCTCGTTTTATGAGTACCCATGACTCGGCAAGTTTCCTGGAATATTTGGGACTCAAAATTCCTTCCCTGATCGCTGTGAATCTCCAAGGGTACTCCTAAACGGCAGAAGACTTCATGAACCAGTTTATCTGCAACTGTTGACGCTTCCTGGTTTGGAATGGCGAAGACTTCCGGCCACTTAGTGAAGTAATCCATTACAACCATGAAATACTTGTTACCACTTTCACTTACCGGAAACGGCCCTGCAACGTCAAGGGCTATCCTCTCCCATGGTGCACCAACATTGTACAATTTCAATGCACCTCTACTACGAGTCTGAGGTCCCTTTACAGCTGCACAACTCGTACATTTGCGACACCAGTCCTCGACATCGTCCCGACAGTGGACCCAGTAAAACCGTTCTCGTATCTTCAGTAGAGTCCGTTTTACTCCCAGATGACCTCCTGAACAACCATTATGGTACAGCTGTAAAACATCCGGTACTTTAGCTTTAGGGACAACCATTTGCAAATGACAGCTGTCCCCCCGAGCATTTTCCCATTTACGGCACAGGACTCCATCCTGAATCACCAAGCTGTCCCATTGGGCCCAATAGCTTTTTGTGATCGAACTCATCGCTGAGACGTCGCTCCACCTGGGTTTAGGAGCTCTGGCCTTCATCCACTCCAGAATCGGCTTGATGTCCGAATCTTCCTGTTGTGCACGTTGTAGGCGATCCTTCCACTCGTTGCTGAGGTCTGTCTTGAGCATCCTCACAGGTACCACTTCCTTATCCTGGTGCCTAGAATAATGCTTGCAGTCTTCAGGACAAGGTCTTCTTGACGATGCATCTGCGTTGCCACGAGATTTCCCGTCATGGGTTTGTGTGATCGAAATCCTCGGGGCTCTTTGAACATCAGCCAGCACTCGCCCCACAGTCCTGGCTATTACTCGTTTCCCCTGCTGCAGCTGGGCGGTGCTGTTAGCCGCACTACCCTTTGGATACCAGCCATCTTCTCTTTCTGCAGTTCGCTTAGGGCAACTGGGTCTAAGGTGGCCCCTTTCCCCACAGCCGTAGCACCTAGGGCTGTATCCTTTATAGCGGTCGCGAACTGTAGCCGCTGCAACCTCCCTGACGCGATGGGAACGATAATCCTGACGCACAGCTTCCACCTCCAGTGCATGGGCCAAGGCGTCCTTAAGCGTCCCGTGGTGACCGAGCCTCACAGCAGCTCTAACTTCAAGGTCGCGGATGCCATCGATGAATACCTGCACCAGGTTCCCATCAATAAGCGCTGGTACAGACTGGTATGCTTTCCGAACCAGCTTCTCCACTTCAAGAGCCCACTGCTGCAGGTTTTCATTACTGCGTTGTACACGATCCCTGAGCTGCGCACGAAACACGTGTTCCAGGTGAGCGTCGCCATACCGAGCCTCCAATGCCTCAAGGAGCTGCTCGTAAGTCACTTCCTTACCGAGAGCTTCCAGGACGGTTAAGGCCTGGTCGCGCAGGCCTAGGGTGAGGGCAGTCATGGCCTGGCTTTTATTCCACCCGTTCGCCTTCATGACAGCCTCAAACTGGATTTTGTAGGCCGACCAGGAAGAAGTTCCGTCGAATGGTGGTACTTTAAATCCACGTAGCGAAGGTGTTGTAGCTACGGGAGCTGCGATTCCATCCCCAAGATGAAGGTAATCCAGCGTTTTCTTCACGTCAGCCATCACGGTTTTCTTCACGTCAGCCATCACGTTGTCAACCCGATTATTCACTTGGTCGATTCGGGTTTCAGCTTCGGACAGGCGGTTGTCATGTTGAGCAACCTTATCCTTCACCTCCTTCATGTCTTTCCCGAAGGTAGCATGAAGGTCCTTCATAAGGAGCATCTGCTCTTCCTGTCGGCGGGCCTGTTCCTCCTTATCACGCTGGAGCTGTTCTTCCAGCCGACGAGCCTGTTCCTCCTGACGGAGGGCCTGTTCCTCCTGACGGCGGGCCTGTTCCTCCTGACGGCGGGCCTGTTCCTCCTGACGGCGGGCCTGTTCCTCCTTATCGCGCTGGAGCTGCTCTTCCAGCCGACGAGTCTGTTCCTCCTGTCGGCGAGCCTGCTCCTCCTGTCGGCGAGCCTGCTCCTCCTGTCGGCGAGCCTGCTCCTGCAGCATCATCATCAGAGCAGCCAAATCTGGTGCTGATGATCCTGGAGCAGCTGCGGACGGGCCGGCCTCCGTGGTCGGCAGCTGGCCCTCCGACATCTGTGGCGCAGCTCCACCAAAACGTCTCTGGTCCGTCTCCTGTTGGCGTTGACTCCGGGTACGGATACCCTCCGTGTCGTCTTTGGGTAAAATCGGCATGATTTTAATCCTTGCTTCTGACACCAATTGTTACGAGCTTGGGGTTCGTGACAATAAAAACTGCCGATTTAATAACCAAAAATAAACACTTTAATTAAATAACACCAATAAAACACAAACACACTAATTATAAAACACAATCGCACTACTGATCACTCTTAAGTCGCACTTGAAGATCGCTTCGAATGTTATCGCTTGTATCGCAGAACCAATACTGACCCGGTCGCGGCCCATACCGGCCTTATATAGGGCCTCAGATAGTTCCAGAACTTTCTACTGTAGAAACATCTAGAATGTTCGAGTACATACCGGTCCCGACTGACCCGATGTCGATAGTTCTAGAATGTTCTAGTATCGAAAGTTCTGGAAGCATCTCGACCTATTAGTTCTGCTACTCGATACTAGATGGCGCTAGTGGTAGCTAATATCGCCATCAATCGTGGCGCGCAACAATATATAGCTAATTACATATAAGCACAAATAAATTTACATAAATACATGAATATACTTACTAAAAAGAAATAAGACAAACAATGAGAAAATATTAGGTACCGGTGTGATGATACTGCCAGCTTCTTGCGAATGTGCTTACGAACTTTAAATGATAATCGGTTGGTTGCCATCCTGATTTCCGTTAATTACAACTGAGTAAGGCATTGAAATACGCTAGCGGCATGTTGTCGATGGTTGCAGTTGCCTCTGTCGTCGACGCGTGTCGCTGGTGTAAGCAGACTAATTTGCAAAAAACCTAAGAAAATGTTAATTTTGCGACACACACAACTTTAAGACAATGTACTTGCAGGTTTCAGGTATAACATCTGCGTTCGTAGACAACGTGCCCTTAACGACCATGATGGTCCGTGTCGTGACGTCACTGGGCACCCATCCAACGCTCAACCTGCCAATGGCGCCATTGATATGGGCCTTGTCTTTCGGAGTATGTTTGGGAGGTAAGAGTGAAAATATTCATTTAACCCAATTGTGTAACAAACTATCGCATTCCGAATAATTATTAATTATTTTTAAATTATGATTTTTTGCTTTGAAAAAAAAAAATTAATAACATATTGTTATGATGGTACGGAACCCTCGGTGCGCGAGTACGACTCGCTCTTGACCGGTTTTTTTTACTTGTCCATCATTGTTATCGCTGGTAGAATGTCATTTTGTCTAGCCCCTGTGTACATTCTGTATTGTATTATCTACTTTATGCTTTTTGGTGTTAGATATTAACTAACTGTGCCCGCGACTTCATTCGCGTGCATGACGGAAAACGTTTTAATTTTTTTGCGCGGAACCCTAATTCTATTTCTAAAGTAGCCTAAGTTACTCCTTATTACATCAGCTGTTTGCCAGTGAAGGTCCCGTCAAAATCGGTCCAGCCGTTTCAGAGATTAGCCGGAACAAACAGATAGACAGACAGACAAAAATGAAAAAAAAAATGTTATTTTGGTATATGTACCGTGTATACATTCATATGCATTTAGTATAAAGCGGTTATTTTAATATTACAAACAGACACTCCAATTTTATTTATTTGTAGTATAGTATACATAAGTACTATATTGTAGTCAAATCAAATCAAATCAAAATATTTTATTTCACATAAACCAACATGGGCACTTATGAAACGTCAGAAGCTAGGTGCACGGTTCCAATTGGTCGTGTCCTATGGAGAAGAACCGGCAAGAAACTCCACGGTTACTCTTTTAAAAAATAATTGGATTTTACAATGTTTTTAAATTACAGTAGGTATGGGAGGACAGCGTTGGCCTGTCAACAAGTACCAGATACTTGATAAAATATAAAATGGTCTACATATTTAAAGTCTACAAGGCCTAGTAGGTATATGTAGTATATAGAAGACTTATTTTTATTTAATTTACCTACAGGTAACGGCACTCTAATAGGTGCCAGTTCCAATGTCGTCTGCGTCGGGTTGGCTGAACAACATGGCTACAAGATCAGCTTCATGCAGTTCTTTAAAATTGGCTTCCCTGTCATGATTGGGCACTTAGTAGTGGCGACTGGGTACTTGCTGATGTGCCACAGTGTTTTTACGTGGCATTAAATCTTAGACTTGGAATAGACTCGTAGAAACCAGGGAAGCATTTCACAAAAGGAAGGAGGTTTTGACTCAGCAGTGGGTAGCAGGCAAACTTTTGCCTTCAAACGTGCACACTCCGGGCTGATAATGGGAAAACCCTAAATAACTGCCTGACTTGGGAATTGAACCCAAGACCTCAGTAGTTGCTTGCGGTCATACGACCAACGAGGTTGCCATAAAATAAATAGTAGTAAAAATCTAACTAGATAGATTTTTACTACTATTTATTTCACTAGATAGATTTTTAAGAAGTCCAAAATATTTTTTGTAATAATATTTTTTTTTATAAAACCGTCCTTTATAGCTTTAAGTGATAATTAAAAACATATTAAAATATAACAAAAAAAAATGGACTTTGGTCCATTTTGCTATAAGACCTAAAAATTAAAGCAGTTGCTATGATATTTATTATGCAATAACATATGATTAAAAAAAAATACTAATATTATATTTTTATAAAACTGTACCTATATAATTATAAAAACATTACTAACTATTTTATGTTAAAAAATTAACAAATAATAATTAATTGTTAAGTGACAATATAAAACTTATAAACAAAACACATTAGTTTTACTTTAATCAGCGTCTGACACTACTCCATACAAGTTTAGACGTGATTATAAACTTCAATCAATCTATCAATTCAGCCTATCGCAGTCCACTGCTGGACACAGGCCTCTCCCAGACTGCGCCACAGCACCCTGTCCTCCGCCTTCCGCATCCAGTCTACCCCAGCCACCTTCTTTAGGTCGTCCGTCCATCTAGCTGGGGGGCGTCTCACACTACGCTTGCCGATACATGGTCTCCACTCCAGGACTCGTCTGCTCCACCGGCCATCGGTTCTTCGACAGACATGGCCAGCCCACTGCCGCTTCAGTTTGCTTACTCTGCACGCTATGCACCTGTAATTGTGGCTGTAACTTGTCTACTAAAATTACGTCAATTTACGTCAGGCGCTGATTAATTTGACAGGACTAAACTAAAATTCATCTTCTGTCCTATTCTTAATGAAATAGAAAGAAAAAGATGCATTGAACTTAAATAAGTTTGTGAACAACAGAATCGACACCATTGTTGTGTGAGCGCTTACGACGTACGGCATTTCATACAAGTTTTCAAGCCCTTGCTTTTCGAAATGAATGAACCGATTTTAATGAAACTTCATACGCACAAGCAGGATACAAAGGTCTAAAAAGTTAGTAAAGAACATTTTCGAAATGTCTTATTTAAAAAAAGGTAACTAACTGGAAATCTCTGTTTCTATGGAAAATGTAAAATCAGTCTTATTTGGCTGTAACACTATTTTTCGAAAATGTTCTGATGAGTATATTTATTTTGATATATCAATACGACAAAAAAAATATTAATAAAGTTCCTTAATATCTCAAGTTAGTTGGTAAAGGGTTTGTTGCCAAGGATAGCGATATCGTCATGAAAATTTTGCACCAATATTTGACGATATTACGAAACCAAAGCTTTACGCCTAACATTTTTATTTAAAAACTGTCCAGTATTAGCAGTGTTGCTAGGCACCAAAATAATAATCAAACTACTTTAATATACTACTGTATTTTACGTACATTTATGAGTATTTTAGATCCCTAAATTATTATAAGGTAGTTCACAATTTCTCAGAGAAAGGAGTTTAAGTCTAGTCCTACGTTACGTTAATACGAGTATATATATTTTTTTACTATACTTATTGAAGTCCTGAAATTATTTGAACACAAAGCATGCTACTATGTAAAAGTGTATCACGCAATTAGTAAATTTTTCTTTTTTTTTTGTTTATTTTTGTAAGTTGCTTGGACATGACTCAACAGGCTACTGAAACAAGCTTTTGTGTTTTTCTTTTCACTGTAATTAATTGATTAGCTCTAGTTTACCCGTAAAAGTCGTTTTTGCAACTTATTCCAAGCTCATCATACGGTTCAGCATAGTCTGAATCTAATGGTTTGTCAGTTTTCTCATTTTGGAGAAAATTATTTTGATAAATTGGTTTCCCAGGTTGCATGTAGATATTATCTTGGCCCGTATTAGCGTAATAACCATCATTGTTTGGTTTTATTTTACGTTCGTTATTCCTACCATCTTGTCTGGAGTTTCCTTCACTGTAATTACGTCCCGGTCTTAACTCATTGCTCATTTGTCTAAAAGTGACAGTTTTACTTGGTTTTGGTACATTGCTGTAATTTTCATTACTTTTATTGATAGGTAAATTGTTGTGTCTTAATTTGTCGTAAGTGCCTTGTTTTGGATCACTAAAATTGTTATAGCATGCATTATTCGAACTGTGGCATGGTGTTGCTTTAGGTGTATCCGTTTGTTTGTTGTAATTGGAGGGTCGAGCAGTATTCCAATTAGCTATTCGTCCTTCAAGTTTAGACTTGGGATAATCGTCTATTTCAGTATAATGATTCTCACTGGTGTTACTTTGTCTTTTATCCGGCATTCTGCATACTTTGTCGTTGTCTGTTGAATAGTTGTAATTCTCTTGCTTAACTTCCTCAACAATTTTAGCGTAATTTGGATCGTCGTAGTCATCTTCCCATTGACTTGGGAACGGTGGTATTGGACTATCGTTTTGGTTTGAGAGATTATCATATGCGTTCTGTAAAGAAAATAAATATTAATTACTTAGGACTTGCTTGTTGGTATAGTGGTTACATATGTACCAACATGTCTGCTGAACATGAGGCTGGGTTCAACCAATCCCACATTGGCCATTTCAAATCCGAAGTTTTTCGAATTGAAAACTCTCTGTATCAGACCGGAGTCTGAATTTATGCAAATGGAAATAGAATCACTTCCCGATACAACGGGACGTCAAATAACTGGTGAAACGTGGGTATTTACTATTTATAGTACATCGTCTAAAACAAAAGTTATAGTAACTGTAAGTACCTCAATAAGATTAGCCCGTTTCGACCTTTTGCGCCAGGAAACTAGGCATACCATCGTTATGACTGCAATAGCGACTCCAACACCAACAGCTATAGGAACTATCATAATCATCGATTTGTCATCTGAAACGAAGACCAGGTTTACTAAAACTTAATTCAATTTTACAAATAATATGTAGTAATAATCTATAAAGTTTACATGTACCTAACATCACTTTGTCACATGTCTTCGTAAGTCGGGGCCGTTACCACTGTGCTACCACTGGCTCCAAGCCATAAACTATAAACGTTAATTTTCATATTTTCACTGGGTATTCATTCATTACAGGCTTCTTATTGATCAATAAGAATTTGAGGTTCAGGATAAGTATTATTAAAAAAAAATTGGCTACACACTTCGCGTCGGGGGCCCCTGTAGCTCGGGGCCCCCGCATCATTATTAAAGCTGTTACGGCGGTGGCGGTAGCAACGCCCCTGCAGAACTCTTCAGGTCGTTTCCTATTCTTATTTTTGTCTCTCGTTTGCACTTCCGTAAGCAGATAGTATTATTTACTGTAGGTACTCATTTTATTACAAAAATTTCATTAGAAACATCCTTAAATTAAATTTCTACCACTCACCTGGAGTATCTAAAGAAACCAAGTCCAGTTTCAATCGCAGGATGATCTCAACTGTTTTACTTGATTTAGAATCGTTCTTTCCGTTTGGAAAATAAGTGCATTTTATTTTAGTTCCTATGTGGGTTGCATTCAAAATCCTTGTTAATGGTTGATCAGAAATCTTAATTTGCGTATTTGGTATCGCAGTTGCTGCGGAATCAAACGATTCGTCTAAAAAAAATAAAGTAATAAGTTTCTGTAGCGGACTGATTGAGTCACTTCTAATTAATATTTGTCCAGCAAACCGACGCGACGGCAGAGTAAGCAAAAGTGGCAGTGGCAGTGGACTGGCCATGTTTGTCGAAGGACCGATGGCCGGTGGAGCAGACGAGTCCTTGAGCGGAGACCGCGTATCGGCAAGCGTAGTGTGGGACGCCCCCCAGCTAGATGGACGGACGACCTAAAGAAAGTGGCTGGGACGGACTGCATGCGGAAGGCGGAGGACAGGGTGTTGTGGCGCAGCCTAGGAGAGGCCTATGTCCAGCAGCTGCAGTGGACTGCAAAAGGCTGAGTTGATGGATTGATTGAAACCGACGGTGTATTTACTATGGTTTCTCGTATGCAAATCAGAATCAGAATCAGAAATATTTTATTTGTGATACATAGGTAGGTACATTAGTTGAACAAGTTTTAGGTTAATGTGCGCTATGATCAGCCTATTGTAGGCATACAAAAAGAATTAATTACAATTTTTACATGCAAATAAAGAGTTTACTCGGTCTAAAATACAAATTAACTACATAAATGATTGTATTATTTGATTACTATAGGAACAAAAGTCAAAATGATTTGTTAGGTAAATGTCAAAATAATTTGTCAGATAAATGTCAAAATAATTTGTTAGATAAATGTCAAAAATAATTCAAATTTAAATAAATAATTATGATTTGTGATTACAATATAGTCAAAGAAGCAAATTACATTACAAGAATTACATTTACATGTCAAAATTTATCTGATAAAAAATCCGATACACTATAATAACATTTTTGACAAAGCAAACTTCTCAGTTTTTGTTTAAATAAGTTAATGTGTAGATTTTTTAGCTCTTTTGGCAATTTATTAAATACAACTGTTGCCATGTGAAAGATACTTTTATACATTAAGGCAGTATTCGTTTTTGGAACGCAAAGACGACTTTCGTCCCTTTGGGTCCGATTGAAAGCTCTAGATGCTAAAGTAAATAAATGAGGATTTTGTTTAACAAAAGCTGCTACTTCAAATATGTATAGTGACGGTAATGGAAGGATACCATGCTTTTTAAAGAAAGGCACACAGCTCTCCGTTGATTTTAAACCAAACATAGCCCGAATGCATCGTTTCTGTGCCTTAAAAACGAGATCTTTGTCGGTGGAATTCCCCCAAAAAATTATGCCGTATCTAAGAACAGATGCCACTAGCCCATGATACGCAATTAAAAGGGCACTGGAGTTTTTTGCTTGCAAGTGTATGTAAGGCATAGGCAGATTTGCTAACTCGCTTGCATAGTTGTTGAATATGCGGTTTCCAGGTCATTTTGTCATCAATATATAATCACAAAATAATCACAAACAAATCATGTGTGTTAGTTTAGTTGTTAATTTTATTGTGCATGCTGTGGTCTCCTGTAATTGAAAGAGTACACCTACCAAATACACACATCAAAAGTGTCTAGGGATCAAGCATTTTTATGCGGATTTCTTGAGATTGAGATGTGGCTTTGTAATAAATTTATGATTTTATAAATTTATATGGATCCTTTTTGGTGCATTTCATAATTTGAATCAGGAACTGTGAATCAAATTCGAGTAAAAGATGAAAATCAGCTGTCAATATTTTCCCTATAAAAACATACAACGCATTGAAGACATTATTAGTGCTACTGTTTCCCTACTACTGATTAAAACCAACGTTATTATGGAGCGGCGACGTCATTTAAGCAGGGAAGAAATGCTCAGAGCCGTGGGAATGATAGAAGCTGGTTCCCGGCAACGTACTGTGGCTTTACCTCTGAATACAAGTCAGAGTGTTATCAGTCGACTTTGGACACGTTACCGAAGCACTGGTACCGTGGCTGAGCGCCATGGAGGACGGTATCGCTGCACCACACGGAGACAAGACCGATACATTCAAATCTTAACTCGAAGAGCTCCAACAATAACCGCCATGATGTTAGCCGTGAGGCTTCATCACTCTTCAGGGAACTTAATTAGCGACCAAACAGTCAGAAACCGCTTGCATGAAGTGAACCTTCATTCCCAAAGACCGCTACGGGTACCACCTATAGCAATACACAATCGTAGGATTCGATATCAATGGGCTCTTGAACACAGAAATTGGGCAGAAGAACAATGGCGTTTCGTGTGCTTTTCTGATGAGTCTCGTTTTGGTATGAGACCGGATACAAGACGTATACGACACTGGAGAACCCCTGGACGCCAACAGCGATTAAAATCCTGCCAGGAAGTCCATCCTTATAGTGGTGGAACCATCATGGTATGGGCGGGTATTTGGATCGGCGGAAGAACTGAGTTGATTTGGATCAGAGGCAACCTCAACGCTCAAATTTATGCTGAGACGATTGTATCAGACGTCATCGTTCCTCTACAAGTGCAAATCGGTCCCTTATTTCAGTTAATGCATGATAATGCACGACCGCACACCGCAAGAGTTGTAAGACAGACTCGCGCCGCAGCTAACATCAATGTCCTGCCCTGGCCTGCTCAGTCGCCAGACTTGAACCCGATTGAGCATGCATGGGATATGCTACAGAGAAGAGCTCTGCCGAATATGGAGGGTATCCAGTCGCAAGAAGACCTTTTTTTGTTGTTGCAACGAACATGGGCTGCCATTCCACAGCGTGATTTGGATGAACTCATTTTGAGTATGCCAAACCGATGTTCTTGTGTTGTTAGTGTTCGCGGTAGAAACACGGATTATTAATTGTTTAAGTTACCCAATAAAATTTTAAAGAAAACTGTTATTTCAGTCTTTTTTTCGAACTTTTGTGTTAGTGGTTCAAATGTCAAAAATCCCTTTATTAGGAAAATGGCAAATTTCTTTATTAATGCAAAGGTGACTTGGTTTATCGTTACTGTGACAAACGAAAACACTTTATTTGATGAATCCTTAAAGAAAATTTTAATTAATATCAATCAGGAGAAAAGTTATTGCAAAAATATATGTTGATCCCTAGACACTTTTGATGTGTGTACTTTGTCGTCCATTAACTATATAATGTTTAGTGTATATCTTTTGTTGGAGATCCTAAAATAAATAAATGTGTCATGTCATCGTGTGCCTGTAATACTGCTGTTACTGTCACCGGGCTGAAATCTCCATCGGGAATTCAGTATTGATATAACCTAACTAGCTATAAAAAAACTTGTTTATAATTATCATGAAATGTCTAGGTGCCTATTGTACACCTGGGTTCTTTTTTTGTGAAATAAAACAAGAATAGTAATACCGTTTGTTAATCACCCCAAAAGTGAAAATTTTACGGGGAAAGCCCATTTCTAAAATGAACCTAGGGAAGAGATCTGGGAAAGACTATGAGGCCTACTAGCAAAACGGTGAACCGAACCGATCCTCCAGTCCTTGTAACCTTTTACTAAGTGGCTCTGGACTGAAATATTTGGCGACAAAACGGGACAAGACATCGGTAAGATCCAAAGAGGGGTCACGATCTTCAGCACTAAGAGACTGAGTGTATAATTATATAGAAGTTGTGTAATATAACAGGCACACAACTTTCGAATTTCCACTGAAACAGTTTTGCATAAGGACTCTGCTGCAGCTGATTTGAAGCATGAAATCCTTCATTCGCTGCAAACTAAGTATCATCATCATCATTTCAGCCGAAAGACGTCCGCTGCTGGACATAGGCCTACCCCAAGCGCCTCCACTTCATCCGGTTCTGTGCTTCTCGCATCCAACGGGTTCCTGAGGCCTTCACAAGGTCGTCGGTCCACCTTGTGGGAGACCTTCCAAGGCTACATCTTCCGGTACGCGTCCGCCACTCCAGAACCTTTCGGCCCCATCGGCCATCTGTTCTGCGAGTAATATGCCCTGCCCACTGCCACTTAAGTTTGACAATTCTTCGGGCTATGTCGGTTACATATTGGTTCTCCTGCGGATCTCCTCATTTCTGATTCGATCACGCAGGGACTAAATATATATCACAAAAATAAACTCCCCGTATAGTTGGCAATGTGACAGACATACCTACGAACTTCCACTGAAACGGATTTGAATATTGATTCAGCGGAATTGAAACGCTAAATCCTTCATTCCATACACAGGTTAAGTCAAGAGTATCGTTCACAGAGTACTGATATTCAATAGTCCATTGATTTAAATCATTTGTATACTGGTACAGAATGTTATTTCTAGACAGGCCGCGTATACGAACATCTGCAAATTATAATATTTTCATAAAATTATCATGTCTATATTACACAATATTGTTTTAATATGTGGTCCTTAAAAATCGAATAACAAAAGATTTCAAGAAAATGGAATGAAACGATTTGGGGGCACCAGAGAATAAAATTTTGGATGTACAGACGCCAAGCACATCAAGCTACCTGAAACTGTCTTCCCAATCAACTTTGAACCTTATAGGTAATTTAGCAATAAAGTTGAAAATCTGTTAAAGAAATTTGACAGATTGTAGTAGTTTGATTTGGTGGCCTCTGTACAAGGATATTTTTTGTGGAGCGAATGCGGAACAAATCGTTACGAAGGACTCTAGGTACTTATTAGTTTAGAAAAATCGGGCTGTGTTCCGTTACAAAATGGAGATGGCTTGTTTTTTTTAAGCACCTCAATTTTTCAGAATATTGTGTTTACAAACCTCAGGCAATTCAAACAATCTGCCTAGCCTTTTTCCCAACTATGTTGGGGTCGGCTTCTAGTCTACCCGGATGCAGCTGAATACCAATAATTTTACATGGAGCGACTGCTTATCTGACTTCCACAACCCAGTAACTGGTTAACACACTAGCCCTCGGTAAAACTGGTTGTCAAACTTTTGGGTTTCTGGTTAAAATCAAAATGTGTGCGCGAATTATAATATTTATTAGGGAGAAAAAAAAAACAGATGTTATTTACAAACCTTTTGCAGGAACATCAGACAAGAAGAAAAGCCTCGCGTTGGGCTTTTCTGCATTTGTGTTGTTGATACCACAAATTAGAGATTTATTTTGAATGTCTGATGTATTTAATAAAATAACTGCCTCCGACGGATTGTAACTCATGAAAGCTGAAAAAACAATAATATTGTAGTTTGCACGCCTATATACAAAATGTATGGCTCCGATAGGCTTCTGATGAACCTATTGATACATCACGACACGACTGACTCCCAAGATACAAGTTTTTGACGTGATAACGTCTTATAAATCGATGATCGCCGGCTGCACGCACGAAAAAGCATGACTCGTTGTCACGTTCCGCCTGAGCCGAGTGTGCAAGCGACAGCGCGGAACAAGCGATAGAGAGGCACGATCGGATGTTTTTTTTTTTTTTTTTTTATATTTCACGCATCTCTTCATTCTCGCATCCAACGGGTTCCGATTATGGTAGCCGGATCTATTCCGGGGATTCTTGGCAACCCTTGCCTCACCGTTGAATTGGCCGCTACCATAGCCAGGGGTAGGCGGGGTTGCCATAATCGCCACGCTTGGCAGGCGGGTTGGCAACCGCAGTATGGTGGTGAAATGCATAGAGAACGCTGCTGCCCATTCTCCGGTAAGACCCTTAGTCGCCTTTTACGACACCCACGGGAAGTATGGGGTGGTGCTATTCTTTAAGTCCGGCACCACACAGACATCATCTGCTTATGCCTAGTTTTATCCCAACTTTGGTGAAGTAGGCTTAGGTATATTATATACTTACTCAAGCTCATTCTATCAGCAAAAAAACCAAGCGGGCCTCTCATATTGACGTCTCTTTTTTGACAAGTAACAGTCAACAGTTCTCCATCAATATACCTGAATATATAATTGTCATATGACTTGTCGTTATTCAAATATGTACTCAATTTTTGGTCGTTGACGGACAATATCACTGCATGTTGCGATGCATCTGTAAAAGAAATATGTATTTTAATAACATCCATTCATCATGCAGGGAATATGGTTTAAAATCACAAACATGCACAAATGGCACGTCACACTCGTTGCCCAGTCTTTCGGGAACTGCGTGTTAAAATGGCATTGTGTATTAATTTTTATAGTAACGAGTGCAGCACACTACTTACCAGCATGTAAATCTTTTTTAAAGAACATAGTTCTATAACGATATTCTCTTTCTGGATCTCTGGCAGCGCGTATACAGTCCAAGTAATACTTATTATTGTTTGATTTCAAAGTGAAACGGAATGTGTGTGGTGTTACTCGAGTCTTTGTTTGAAATAGAAGAACTCCTGAAATGTCACTTATTTATTAGTTGGTCAGTGCGATCGATATCGACGTTATAAACTACTGCGTTTGTGTAGCCATAATTAATTATAAGTTCCTTTAACACAGAGCCCGGAGACGCCTTGGCGGCCGCTGTTAGAGAAATATTGTCAACTCTTTTCATACAAGCCAAGCGTGTCAGTGACGGTCACCCTTTACTCATAGAAACTGTGACCCGTGACAATTCTGTTAAGGCCTGTTACAGTAAACTTTGTGCTCAGAGCATGGACACAAATATTATTATTAATGGCGTCTGTAGTCGATGCCGGCGCATCGATTCCTGCTCTGTGTGTTTTCGAGTGATAACACCTAATGATCTCCGTCTCACCGAAGTCTCTATCAATTTTAATAGCCTTCGTGTGGTAATATTTATAATTTAAAATACGAGTAATTACGTCTTGTGAAACATCGATCGACAATCAATGCGCTAGTCTATCGATCGACAATGGAAGCTAATGTTTTTACTTTTGATCGATCAATTTGCAATAATAGGGTACGATCGATGACGGACAGACTTCAAGTAAGAATTTTTCAAAGGGCAAAAAATAATCCGCGTCGGTATGGATTTCATACGGAAATTGGTCAAGTAGAAACAACATCTTGACGGATCGCGTCACGATCACATCGCCATCCAGGTGGCCTATCATGATCTAATTAAAAACGATTCAAAAACAAGACATTTCAGTTTAGGTTCCTAAACTGCATCGCTTGAGCTGCTCTATGGACGTCATGGTACCAAACAAGTATGAATGAAACCAAAACTTGCGACTCAGTTTGGGACAATCGCTGTCAGCAGATGGCACGGCCTAAACTGAATCGTTAAACTGACGTCATGGTACGAATTAGAAGAACAGTTCAGTTTAGGTCCTAAGATGGATCGCGTTAAGAGCTTGTGGTAGGCCTCCTGATTACTTCGAATATCTACTCGATTAACATATTGTTCATATGAAGTACCTACCTTCTGCGTTGTAATATTCCAAATGCAAAGTGTCCTTATTATATTTATCTTCTGCTTTTTTGCACGAAAAATCCATCGGAAAGTCCTCGCCGTCTTCATAGGTGTAGTTGGCCTCTCCATCGTAGTTATCCGACAGGTTAGTCGTTACATAAGTCAAGTTTTGGTTGTTTGCATTTAAAATTACTGCTCCTGGTGAAAACACAAACATGGGAGCCCCCCTTAAATATTTATTTTATTCTGCTTTTAGTATTTGTTGTTATAGCGGCAACAGAAATACATCATCTGTGAAAATTTCAACTGTCTAGCTATCACGGTTCATGAGATACAGCCTGATGACAG
The DNA here is from genome assembly GCA_914767645.1 of Hydraecia micacea. NCBI lineage: Eukaryota > Metazoa > Arthropoda > Insecta > Lepidoptera > Noctuidae > Hydraecia > Hydraecia micacea. The sequence continues at coordinate 5,394,528 of OU611804.1, forward strand.
ACAGACGGACGGACAGACAGCGAAGTCTTAGTAATAGGGTCTCGTTTTTACCCTTTGGGTACGGAACCCTACAAAAGGTAGATAGGTAACGCGCGCTCCGCAAGTGGCGTCAAACCTTGGCTGGTTAGACAATTTTTAATCATCTTGTCTCTTTTTCGCTCCGGATAATTACGACATTCATGGCCTGTGTCAATAATTAATACACTGACTTTGTGCCTTTTTTGAAGATAACATAATGTTGGACAGGTAACATATAGATCTACCTAAAGAAGTCAAGTAAAAAGAGAGGGTAAGTAAAAAGTTACTTATAATATAAATTGTAGGTTACCTATTCTAATCAATTTCAAAACTTTGAAGGAAAACATCATGAGGAAACCGGCATGTCCTAGAACCAAAAATTCGAAGACGTAAAATCTACCAACCCGCACTGGGCCCGCGTGGTGGATTACGACCCACTCCCTCTCACAGAGAGGAGGCCTGTGTCCCAGCAGTGGGAACATTATAGGTTGATTATGATTCTAATCATACAAATTAATAGATTAATCCTGACTAATTCACTGACTGACTCACCAACGCCCAGCTCAAACCCGTGGCGGTTCCCTTTATGAAGTACACAAGGAGTAAGGTCGGATTTTGGTTATTCTCACGATATTGGGGATATAAGGTGACCAATGTATTGAAACATTTAAGGGTTCAACATGGTCGGGGGTAAAGATTGTGGTGGTTGAACATGGACTAAATCTGAATGAAGTCGTTAGCAAATTGCTAATGAGATAAATACTTAGCACTTACTTGCCCCTTTGACATGAAGACGAAAATGTAAACTTTTTGGAGTGTAATGACGATTATTATATTTATATGGCTTAGCTGGACCATGGTACTCTTCTAAGGCTGTGCACACCCATCTAGTACTCATTTCAGCGGTAACGCTTGTGATCTGAAACCAGATATTAGTTCATAGTAACACTCCAACATTGCTATTCCTCAGATCAAATAAAAAAGTCAAGACATAGCGCTGAGAACAATACAGTGTAGCTTGCCAAAACTACACCTCAGCTCTGTGCATATACGCTCACATGCACACATTTACAATCAAACGACACCTCACTAAGTGCACACATGTTTACGAAACCGGCTTCACTTTACTGTTGACAGCCCTGTCTTGGTTTTTTATATGGTCTGAGTGCTATTCTGTAAAAATCTCTGCGTGAAAACTTAGCTGAAGTGAGCTGACATTGCACCTGATGCAGGGATTGCTAATATTAACAGCTCACTTCACCTAAGTGTTTATACTTAGTGAGATATTTACAGAAGAGATCGGCTGTATTCTGTATTTCGCGAAGGAGTGCCTCATAGATGAGTGAAGGCCAATAAAATTTAATTCTCGTAATTTAAAACGTTCAAAATCTAGTCGCAGTCTCATCTCGGCGACAAAGAAACGTCAAAAATTTGTCAAAATGTAGGGAAATTAGAGGTATTTTTGACAGATTTTCATTTATCATTTAACGTTCTTAAAATTACGAGAATAATAATTGGCCCTCAGGTGTATTGTAGGTAAGTGTATAAGTATATGTCTACCCACATTTCGCCCATTTTGTAAAAGGAGGCTGTATGTATAGAGGTAGGTACGACGAACAGGGTCTAAAGTTCACTCATCCTCCATGGAAAAGGGAGGATCCTCCGACCGTATATATGCTAGTTGCGCGGTAAACTCTGCTTGGGAGATGCAGGATTTTGCGTGACGTCAGTATGACGCGTTATTCGCATGAGGCGTTGTAGATACCGCTACAATACAACTAGAAAGGGGGTGACCACTGAGATGAAGACTAGAGAAGTATGGAAGAAGACGTGTTGGGCCGTCCACAATTAAATTGTGTAAGGACAATATAATGATGATAACGATGCTAAAAATACTCACATTTAAAATATGAATATTACCGTTTGTAAATTCGGTTTCTGGTACAAATTTTCCGGAAGGATCACTTGTTCTGTAAAAATTGGAACACCTGAAAACAGTAATATTATAGTATCGGCCTGGAGCTTATCCAATGCATCTTTATAAACATATCAGGCAGAAGGCTCGCTCATGCTTGCTGACTGCGTGTTCGAGCATTAGTGCACTGTATAAAGCATAATCAGCCTGTAATGTTCCAAAAGGCCTGTAATCTGCCACGCGGGGTTAGTGCGGGTTCGTAGATGTCACAATGTTTTCGAATATTTGGTTCTAGGTAGGTGGAGGTTTCAAAAACAGGATATATATAGGGTGAACGGAGTAGAACCCTATGGCACAGAATTCTATTTTGGTTTTGGGGATACTTAATTTTGCAACACTGGATTACTATTGTAAACCGTGCGACCGCTCGCTGCTGGGTATAAGGTTAGTTATCTATGTGAATAAACGTTGGTTTTTAATTCGGCTAGAACTGAAAAATTATGCCCTTTTTTAACAAACTTACCATACGTGTCGTGTGCTACCATTTTCTATAATTATCTTCAGCGGTTTGTCTTTCCAAACTATATAATTCTCGTTTCTATCATCGATATAAGAGAGACGAACTACAGGATTTTCTGAAATTTCAAAATTGATAGAGTTTAACGGTGAACATGGTTAATTAATTTTTAATTTTGGCCTTAAATGTTCCGTGTTTCACTTTAAAAGTCTATTATTGAGGCCTATTCTGAGGGACCACAATTTAGAAAGATATTAGAATACCTAATCTTAATTTTTTATTGCTTTTCTTCTCCGAAATCTAGCGGGTTCACCGCTTGTTTTAGTTAAATCATGGGACTAAATAGCACATTTCTACATCATTATATGTCCGTTTTTATGTTCAGGAGAGGAGAGAGAGAGAACGTTCAAAATCAAATCGCAGTCTCATCTCAGCGACAAACAAATGGTTACTGTGGGTTATCCTTAGGAGATGAACATATACCATCGCGGTCTTTTTATCGATATTTTTAAGATGTACAATTCCGTAGTACCTACATTAAATTGATCTATCTCGTAAGGTTTAGCCAGCATTTGCAATGTAAGCGCACAAAAATATGTTTGTTACGACATCACATTACAAATCTTTGAATTTCTCGGCTTTTCTCTACTATAATATGCATGTATTGTACATAATAAACCTTCCTCTTGAATCACTCTATCTATTTAAAAACACCGCATATAAATCCGTTGCGTAGTTTTAAAGATCTAAGCATACATAGGGATAGACAAACAGCGGCTAGCGGGAAGCGACTTTGTTTCATACTAAGTATCTAGTGATTAACAGTCACTTGTTTAAAATAAGTTCAGTGAAAATAGGTCTTACCAGTTTCAGAAACATTTGCTTCAGCTCTCAATATTATAAAAACTGAACATAATACTAAACGAAACATTTTTCAGTATTTTAATTAACAGTCAATACTAATTACTTAATACGTAAGTATAATGTAATAACTTCACAACAGTGAGTTACTACTGTACTACAGTGACCATCATTTAATGTATTTTAAAGACAGTTAATGTAACTATATTATTTCCTGTTCGCGCGACTCCAGTCACGTGTTAATTGTGATGCCCATTTAAACTTCAACACCTCATTTCAGCGCGCTATGGAGCGAACTATGCTCGGAGTCTCTTTGAAGGATAAAATCAGGAACGAAATTATCCGGAAAACAGCGGGGTAAGCAAACTGAAGTGGCAGTGGGCTGGCCATGTTTGTCGAAGGACCGATGACCGGTGGAGCAGACGAGTCCTGGAGTGAAGACCGCGGATCGGCAAGCGTAGTGTGGGACGCCCCCCAGCGACGATGGACGGACGACCTAAAGAAGGTGGCTGGGACGGACTGGATGCGGAAGGCGGAGTACAGGGTGTTGTGGCGCAGCCCACCTGGGAGAGGCCTATGTCCAGCAGTGAACTGCAATAGGCTGATTGATTGACCTCATTTCACCTCTTTTTGAGGTTGATTTTTTTTGTTTGAGGTAGGTACTAATGTCGTTTCTTAGAGCGCAAGATATTTATTTCGATACTAATTTTCGTCAAAATCTTCTTAGCTGTTTCGCCGTGAAAACATAACAAACAAACGGAGACACTTTTGTATCGATGAATAGTGTGGATGGAAGAATTTCGGTCAGTGCTGACAGCTCCAGTCATACTACCACTTTGCTTCTTCTTCATAGCGTGTCGATGGCAACCTAAATGGACTCGGCCCAGAATTCTAGAGGCCATCAGTTCCTGTAACGTGCAGCTGACAGGACACGCAGGACATGATCTTAAGTGTCCCATTGTTTGTGAAACAGCATCACATTTACACTCCAAGGCGGAGTCGTGTATGAATCTCCACCTGAACAGGTTTTCCTTGCATCGGCCAACCTGAGTCCGGAGACTTTCAGGTTACCCAAGGCAACTCATGTCCAGGTGGGAGATCTTAATTGGGTGGAGCGAATGGTTTGGGTAAGGAAGCACTGTCTCGCCACAGCTTCAGTCTTTTCTTCGAGCGTTCGCCAGTGAGTGGGACAAAAACTGTTTCGGGTTTTGCAGACTGGCAAATATTGTAGTCCAGCGATCATCTGGTACTTCACAGAAGTACAGTCAACAAAAGAGATAAGTACGCAGGACCGTCGGGTATAGTTGAAGTTTAGTAAGAAACCGATGAAAGTTCTCGAATAAAATTTTATTTTATTAATAGAAAACCAATAGCTCATTTATCAAATTAAATTTCAGTCGGCAAAATCCATCGGTTTCTTACTAAACTTCAACTATATCCGACGATCCTGCATACTTATCTCTTTTGTTGACTGTACATGGCTTTGACTATACCATTTCAGTTAGGAGATACAAAGTTTCTGCTTATTTCTGCCTTCCAACAGAGATGAATTAGAACACTTGTAAAAGAAATTGATTGTGTTTAGGAATTGCTTCGAAAATTAACATAATCTTCATTCTGTAAATTGTCCTAGGTCATACCGGTTTCATGGACACACTAGTGATATCGCTGTATTATTCACTTTGAAGGAAAACTTTGTTATTATCCTTAAGCTGCAAATCAAATAACAATACATGGTAATACTGTCGAATATATTATCGACGGCCGCAAAGTATAATATACGGTTATTTACAAAATCATGATTTTACAGAGCGTTTTGAATGCAAAATGTGGTAATTAATAGAAGAACATAGCTATCTTCTTATATTTAACAACATTTAGTTAAGTAATAGGGCGTTATAAAGAAAATGTCTAAGGCCAATAACTGTTTTTTTTTTTTACCTTTTGACCGCTTGTGTCGCATTTATGCGACACATGTTTCCGCGCTCCTACCGCTCGTGTCGTAGGTATTTCTGCGACAGAGAACATGCATGATTTTTTCGTTCTATTTTCGTCCTATTAACTGCGTGGTACCTACAACTGAAACCATTATTAAATAGAGATAAAAACTTTTTGACTATTTTTTTTATCGATACAACGATTTCTCCTCCTTATTTATTGTAGGTATTATTTTATTTTGATACTTATTATAGATTTGTAGCCGCGTGCGGGTTAGACCATCTAATTATACTAATAGGTAGTTATACAATATAACAGAATGGAAAAAAAGTCCTATTTGTTATAATGCTCAATATAACTTATTGGATTTGCAAAAAATAATATTGCAAAATTAAAGAAGAGAATAGCTAATTCCCGCCACGAAACTATGAAAAAGTTTTTTTTTTCAACATGTCATTGTGTGTCATTCGACTTGGGTACTTCATACTGCCAAGTCATAAAAACGTTTCTTTGCGTTTTTAAATAATAAATTAAGTACAACTATTTTATCTGGTTTTAAAAAATTATCGATAGAAAACACGGAAGTGATATAAATTAAAGCCAATTAAATAAAATAACGACTTTAATTTGCGACGTTTTATTGTGCGTGTGGCTGTTGGGCCTGATTAGTTTAGGTAGGTACCTAGTCTTAGAAAAAAAATATACTTTATGCATTAGCTAAAGCATAAAAAGCGACTTTATGTCGCCTACGCACAATATAAAGACGTACTTTGAGGGCATTAGAAATGAAAACAAAGTTAATTTGTAAAAAAAATACATTTATTAAGTAGGTAAATGGTAACTAATATTAAAGCGTAAAATTTCAATTTTTTTATTTTTTATTATGACTGTATAATGGTCACCTAGACCTACTGACTTGACTAGGTACATTTTATATAGAAAAATACCCACTACAAACTAAAAATATCACTAGGGTTTTGAGTATTTTACAATAACTATCGATATACAAAACATTTTAATAAAATGGCATCTATTAGCCTAAAAAAGTAAGACTTCTGCGATTTTAATACATAGCATATTTTAAAGTAAATAAAGGAAGAAAATACGTTTATTTGCGACAAACATGACGCATCAAAAAACACAAAAAAAAAAAAATTACAAGTTGGGAGAAAACATGCGTCGCATCCACGCAAAACGACCATCGCTCAAAGTACCTAAGTATAAAATACTAGGTAAGTACCTATGTTCGATAACATAAAAATATCACTTAGTATTTGACTTATACAATATGAATAGAATAGAATACTCTTTATTATGTACACCATATAAATTACAGACATAAATATATAACACAAAGGGTGACACAATGGGCGGTCTTATCGCTAAGAGCGATTAAGAGCTATTTTTGATCGATCATCACCTCTGGACCTACAAGTTTGCCTTTTTTTACACCACTATTATTAATATATTATTATAACCCGGTTCATTAAAGAAAGGAATCTTAAATGGCGGCGCTTATCATGTTCTCTCGCTCGCACACTAGTGCCGTCTATACTCACTCTCGCGCGTACCGTAAGCAGAAATAAAATTAGTCTTGATTTGCTTCCACGCTGTCTTGAACTCTTGACGCGCTCAGTGATCCTTTTTACGAATTCCTTGTTATATATTCCGTTGTTACCTGTTTGTTATTGTTGTTCAGTTTTGTTTTATTGTTGTTTCGTTGTTTGGTCGTGTGTACTGTGCGGAGACAGTTATTATGACTCCTTTGAAAAAAAAAAACTTTGGCTTGAAATTTTACATGCTAACTGTACTATCTGTCAATGCAAGTACAAGCCGCCATTTAAGATTCCTTTCTTCAATGCATCGGCTTATATTTATAGCATTGTGTGACCTAAACCCGCACCCAAGCCATGCTTGTCTGTGACTTAAGTACTCCATTTATACACAGAAAATTGTGACTTAAGTGTAATGAAATGTATTTGCAAGAATTGTAGTACGCTACATTACAGATGTTCTTTTAAAGTTTCTAAAACAATTTCATAAAACTAGCATGCAAAATTATTGATTACGTGATCTAGTTTGTATGTTACCAATTGACATGAAGGTTAATTTTGCTATGTACAGACGCCAGCACATCAACCTACTACAATCTGTCAGATTTCTGTAATAGATTTTCAACTTTATCGCTAAAGCATAAGGTTCAATGTTGATTGGGAAAATTTGACAGTTAGGTGTAGGTTGATGTGCTGGCGTCTGTACAATATCATTAAAAAACTCGCTTTCATTCCGTTCCATGGCAATGTAAATTGAGTATTAAAGTACAATGGCAAAAAAGAACATAAAATTATCTAAAATTAATCTTCAACCAAACTATTTAGTATTCCTACAAAATCATCCCACGGACAAAAGCCTTTATCATCAGTTTTGCAACCCTCCAACTGCAAAGAGGTAAACTCAGGAGGGTTATCCAAAGACAAACTTTTACCTTCTCTCATTTGGTTGGTACACTGGTATACATAATCAACCTTCGCGAAAAAATTACCAGATTTTTCTTCCAGCCATTTCTGGAAGACGAGTTTTCCACCGGCAGGTGTCATTTCATGTTGATTTTTGAGGCTGTATGGTTTGAAATCCATACTTTTAAGTACGGTATAGATGTTTGCATCATGCCCCATTAAAAGCGTAACTCTATATTGTTTATGTAAAATCAATTCCCTCATATATTTTAGTAATGGTCTTGCTAAATCTTTAGCAATCAAAGTAGTATTAAAAATCACACTGTGGTACCCTTTGCTTAAATCTAAAACGAAGTTCCAGTCATCATTATTTTTTAAAAGTCCCCAAGCAACCTCTGTATCAGGAAATCCTTGATAGTTCTCCATTATAAAAGAATCAATGACTGATTTAGAGATTTTCAACGGACCTTCTAAGTTTGGTTTGAAACCAACATTAACAAATATTTTATTCATATCGGTAACAAAATCACATTTGTGTTGTGTCAAACAATATTCTGACTGTTTGTAATTGAGGATTTGTTCTAAGTCTTTGTAAGAACTGTTCAAATGTAACGATTTCAGTAATATTCGCATTTGGTCTGCTGCTTCCAGTCTAAATATTGCCGATGTATTGTGTATCACCGGGTTGAAAATGGGATCGTTAACATCTGAAGTGTGATGTATTTTTACATTACATGCTGGAAATCCTTTAGTAACAAAGGCTTTAGCGGAGGCCATAGTACGTTCTGCGGTATTGGCATAAACAAAAAAGTTTTCTTCTTTAGGACACTCTGCATCCAACAAACCTTGTTTTCGCAGCCATAAAGAAAAATACTCCCCCATATATCCTTCCAATAATACTCCTTTGGCTGTCAAATAACCACTCTTTTCCTTCCAAATGGGCCAAGTCTTTGGTGTAAAATCTGCTAGGTTTTTAGACAAAGGAGTGCGCACATTATGCCTACTAAGTATCAACACTTGCTGTAGCTTTAAACTCTTTTCACCGTGCCCTTGTAACACTAATACAAATATTAAAAAGAATTTAAAATACATTTCTCACTGGATATTATAACTTTTAAACAAAATATTTACATCACAAGTTAGTTACAATTAATATGATAGCCAAATTAGTGAATGTAAGTCACAAGATCTATTCTTTACACAAAGGGAAAGTTGAATTATATAATCTACACCTAATATACAACTTGTAAACAAGATAGCAACAAAGTCATTACTACGATAAGCTTGGTTCACTGTGTGTGTAAAACACAGTAATAATATAATAAGGATGTGAGGAGCACACTTTGATTCATACATACCAGTGCAATAATAATAGTAATTCATTTTTTATCAAAATACAACAGTAAACAAAATTAAATGATTTTGTAAACAAAACACCGCAGACAGCGAACGAAATCATTCGAATTACAAAGTAATGTCAATGTCAAATTGACATTGACAAACGCAAAAAGCTTTTTATGTATATAGCTTCATGGACCAATTTTCATAAAAAAAAGCTTTTATAAAAGAAAAATAAGCAAACTTTCTGTTTTGTTGTGTCTCATAATTATTATTATCTTGTCGATGCTTCTGAAAATGCAGATAGGAGATCAATGGAGAACTTAGGATAAGTTTATGTTCAAGTGCGATTATGTTAGTCACTTACCATATAAACATAAAAAAGTACTCCTATTCTCGTACTAGATGGCGTTGAGCGTCTAAACTCTGAGCAGAATGATTATAATTATTTTAATTTTATAATTATTTGCAAATTGTGTCAAATTTATTGTAAAAAGTCGTTAACACCATAATAATCTTTTCTATTCATCAAAGTCCAGGGGCCCGATTCTGTAAAATAACTAACTTGTCAATCGTGTGTCGGTAGTGTGTCAGTGGTGTCTCAATAGAATAGTCATTGACATTTGGTATTCTACAAGTTTCAGTGGTGTCTCAGTAGTGTGTCGATTGTATGTCGATAGTGTGGCAGTACAATAGTTTTCAGTGTTGCTAACAAAAATCTACCATCTGCATAAAAATTCTCTAAATTTAAAAATAATTTTGACACAACTAAAATGGAATTTGACAATCGCGACTCGTCGACACGTGGTAAGTACTTGTTTGCCCTATCCCGTGAATTTTTTTTTAGAGCCGCAGGCGCGCATGGTGTGGATTTGCAGTGTTTTTTAAGGAATTTTTCACTTTTTGTATGGAAAATATAAAAAATTATTACCTACATGTTGAGTTTTAGGGGTTTATGGGTCTCCTAAAGGGGGTCGAAATTTTCATTATTTTTGCGATAGGACACACCATTTTCGAGATATAAGCAATTGAAAAAAAAAAAAGATACAGTAGTTTTTGCACTTGAAATCGAGGTGTTGGTGTGAATTTCTATTCATGACGACTAATTTTATTCCACACCTTTTTACATGCACACTTTATTTTAAATTAAAAAAAATAAACAAATTGAACCAAATCAACAATAGCGGAAAGAGGTGTCGTTGTTCGATGGCTTCATAATGGCGGTTCGATGGCCAAAATACTATTCAAACACGATAGACACAAGTGTCAAATACACTTAAAAATATTACAGACTACCAATAGTATTAATAGTCTTACTGTGGCGTTTCAATGGCACCACAGTGGCAAGTTAATGACCAATAAATAACTTGTAGAATGCCAAATGTCAATGACTATTCTATTGAGACACTACTGACACACTACCGACACACGATTGACAAGTTAGTATTTTACAGAATCGGGCCCCAGTATGCAATAAAATTTAACCGGAAATGACCCTGAACATCCCTGAACTTACGCCTTTGATGTCACCGTTCATTGACCGTGTCAGCGTACTTGTATGCAGTATAATCATGATGCTACTCGCCACTAGATGGCGTATGTTTTATGATGTTTCTACCATAGCTTCTACCTGTGCTTCTACAGAAAAGAACGTCGTAAGATTCATAAGCTTATGTTCGTTTGCACAACGTCAAGCAAAACCAAAGCATTTCGTAAACTTGAAAATCTAAATTTTTAACACTTTTTATTTATTTATTTATAAATAAATAAATATAGTTAGAAATCTGTTGCTAGGCAACCTGTAACCCTGTAACCTGAGAGCACAGAGTACTTTTTGATAGACTGACCTGAGAGTTTCAAATGAGTCGAATTGAAACGATGTCGTAACTTTAGTCATCGCTTTGTGTTGCTGTTTACATGCTAATCCAGAGCCGTGGCGATGCTATTACGATGCATAGAAGTGTGCATTGTGGAATGGAGTTTCAATTTTCATAGAAAGAATTCTGAACGGCTCGAGTTGAGGCAATGTTGATCCCGTACAGTGCCTCTTCGTGTGTGTGTGACGTTTAATGTGGGGTCTTTGTGCCTGTTAAATTAATGGCGACATGCTCGTCTTCTTCCTTGGTATTTCATCATTTCAGCACTGCTGGACATAGGCCTCCCCCAAGCACCTCCACTTCGAAGGACTTGGGACTTACTGGGATAATAATATTCATTGGCGAAATGCTGGTGAACTATCTACTTAAGTCAAATACGCAGTGGTAGACCGCGAAATTCAAATTTTCTAACGTTTTTTGCAATTAGCAGGTCAATGTCAGGTTGTATCTTGATCAGAATATGATTCGCGACTATAATACGTATTTACAGAATTATAGTCATTAAAATAATTAAAATATTTAAGTAAGTAGGTATTTATGTTAGATTTGTATCATAATTACCTAAGCACTTTTCTATAAGAGATATTTTGTTCTTATGGTAGGTACAAATCTAACTTAGAAAGATGTATTAATGATTCTAATTCTATAAATACGTACATATTAAAGTCGCGAATCATATTTTGATCAAGATACAACCTGAAACTGGCCTGAAAATTCCAAAAAAACGTAAGAAAAACTGAATTTCGCGGGCTACAACTGAGCATTCACCTTAATTAATATCTGCTTACCCTTTCACCTTTTCCGGGAATACAGGCTTGATGTTCTGCAGCCTAAAGCCAAGGTAGTAGATACTTACTTCCTAATTAAACAGGTAGGTTTATGGTCTAGCCCTGTTTCTTCCAAAGAGCATATGTCAGACTGGTGGTAAGCACTTATTTACGTTCTGTAAAATTTCTTTATAGTCCGCGCGGAACTAGTTGGCCGCTGAGGTGGGGACAGGGGTGAGGCGGCGGTTTGCAACGCACGTACTGAGTAATGCGCCCCCGCCCCTCCGTCCCACCGCTCACATACCTAAGGCGCGGCCAACTAGTTACGCGCGGACTATAATAGATTTTCAACTTTATCGCTAAAATATAAGATTCAAGGTTGATTGGAAAAATTTGACAGTTTCGGGTAGCTTGATGTGCGGGCGTCTGTACCTACCTATTACAGTTATGCTATATTATGAAATAAATTATTTACGATTGGCTCTTTCATAACTAAGTTTACGATAAAACCATTTTATGGCCTAGCCAACGAGTCACCTTAAAACGTAACCAATATTCTATAGACACTGCCTTCAATTTTATGTTAAGTACCTACTTAATTCTTAGTCAACGATATTGTCATAAAATCAGTCTACAATAGCAGCAAATAGCCTATTGCTGAACACTAGGTTTCGAAATCAAATTATACGGGCAAGAACAAGAGTTACTGACGTAGCTTGATGCGTTGCGAAACACTTTCAATCAAAATCCGACAGAATTTGAAGGAGATTGCTAATCCATATGTTTGTATCCGCACAACAACTTAAATCACATATTAAATGATGATTTTGTCAAAATGGAAGGCTTAAATGATAAATTATTTATTTTCTGTAAGATAGGTTTGTACAAACACTCACACGTCAGTCATATTTTTTTAAACTAGATGAGGTCGGCGTTTCCTATCTGACTATTCTGAAAAGAAAGGCCGAAACAAACTCAGAGGTCACAGTCTTCTTTAAAGTCCAGACAAAATCTTGGTCAAATCATGTGAAGTCCATGCGGCCTGTAGATTGGCGTCTGACACTAAAGACCTACCCACCTTCCATGGAAAATTTAAAATATTTTTGGAGACCACTGTATGTGCAACGGTAGTCTGTAAAAAGCAGAGTTGAATGATTTCGAGGTGCTGATTTTTTGTCGCCACTTAGGCTCTGTTGAGGTGGCAATGAAAATCCAGGCTTGTCTAGTTTGGGGGCCAATGGCAATGACCACCAATGTCAACCACGCCAGTGATATGTTTAGGTCTAGATATATTCGATTTCGAAATAAATATATATATTTTTAACCTGCAAGAACGGTATAAATTACTTCCCGTATCGTGAAAGGCAACAAAGAATATATGCCAATGAATAAAGGTAGCCACAATGTTCCTGTGTTGTAATAACAACTTATCGTAGTGCAGGTACGATCACGAACCTGTTTTTGAAACAAGTTTGATTATGCCAATGTTGTTACTTGTTCCGCGTCGTATAAGGAGGTTCGTGTTGAGAATGGAACCTCTTTGTGGATTACATTATAAAATTAATCATCTGCAAGTCTTTCTGATAAACAATTAAAATATTGAATATTATTCTAAGGGCTGCTGATTTCTCCAACGCCAGATAATTATAATGGAGGAATAATTTTGAATTTTTGACTGTAGCGGTATCTACAACGCCACATGCGAACAACGCGTCATACAGACGTCACGCAAATCCTGCATCTCGCAAGCAGCGTTTACCGCGCAACTAGCATAGTTACAACGGCCCGACATGTATCATCGGGCAGTTGCCCACCAGACACAACACCCGTCTGGTCGGAGGATCCTCCCTGTTCTATAGAGTATGAGTGAACTTTACACCCTGTTCCTCATACCTCTATACTGGTGACCCCGACGTGATGACGTCGGGGTCACCAGTATGATTGACCCTATCGATTAGTGCCGTAAAAGTATAGAATGCAATTTTTTCGGATTTTAGTCGGTTCGATTCCCGAGTGTGGCAAGCGTATTTAAAAAAATCTTTAAATGCAGTTTTGCTTGTTTTTAATATAAAGGAATATGTTCTTTGAGTAAAATTGGCTGCCTTCAGTATTTAGAGTACTTTTCATCCAGGTACGCTTAAAAAAATCCATCTTGTACTTATATTCTATTCTAATCTAGTTGCAAAAAGGAGGACACTCGATTTCAGTATTATGTTTTGGCGATAAGAATGCCTAATATGTAGTAGGTATGCTTACAATAAAGTTAAACAAAATATTACTAAGAATAGACATTTAATTTCATAAACAGGTTCCTGTTGACAGCGATGCGGATGAATTTTTTGATGCCCTATGATTCTTTTGCTTATTTTTTCTTATACATATACAGTCAACAAAAGAGATAAGTAAATATGCAGGATCGTCGGATATAGTTGAAGTTTAGTAAGAAACCGATGGATGTTATCGAATAAAATTTAATTTTATTAATAGAAAACAAACAGCTCATTTATCAAATTAAATTTCAGTCGACAACATCATTTAAAATAATAAGAAACCAATTTAAAACAAAAATTATTGGTTTCTTACGAAACTTCAACTATATCCGACGATCCTGCATACTTATCTCTTTTGTTGACTATTACATGTACATATTATTATTTTAAATTTATTAGCTTATATTATGTTAATATTATCTTGATTAAGTAAATAAATACCTACCTACGCTAATTTCATAAACTCACTCCAAGGACAATATCCAGTTGGGGAGATCTGACAACTATTTAATTCCAATAAAACTTTTTGAGGAGGCTGCAAAAATGACAATAGTTCGCCATTCCTCAACTGTTTAGTGGTTGGATAAACGTATTCCACTTTCAAATATTGACCAGATACATCACTCCATTTTTGAAATATGATTTTCCCGCCTATCGGGAACGGCTCAAATTGATTCGGCAAAACAAACGGTTTGAAACCTAATGCACTGATCACAGAGTTCAAATTGGAATCGTGTCCCATTAGCAAAGTGAATTTTGGTGTTCCATCTCTGAAAATGTCGAACATGTATTTTAGAAGTGGCCCAGCCAAGTCTTTTGATCCTGTCGTCAAGTTGAATCTGACATTCTGGTCTTCTTTACTGATTTTTGTCAAGAGTTCCCATTGCTCGTCAGTCAAGATTTGACCCCATGCGACTTCAGATGTTGGCATTCCTTCGTAGTAACTCATTATGAATGAATCAACAATTGAATTTCCGATAGACAATGGTCCACTGACATTAGGTTCTTCTCCATCTTCTGTCACGATTTCATTTTTATGTAAATTTAATTCACACCAATGTAATTCCTTGCAAATATCCGAAGTATTTAAGTTTAAAATTCTACTCAGTTCTAAGTATGACTGTGTGAGGTCTACTTCATTTAATTTATTCTCCATTTCTTCTCTAATTTTATTTTTAAATGCTTCCGTAGTGTTGTGAAATATAGGCAAGAATATAGGATCGAAAATCTCCAAATTTTCGTAATGTTGTACAGTCAAGTTGCAGAATTGGAACGCAGATTTTGCGAATGCTTTTGCCGTTTCTATTGTTCGTGGTTTTGTGTTCGCATAAATAAGTACCTCACCTTCATTAGGGCAACCTTCTATAAAATCCTCGCTATCTAACCATTCAGCTATGTATTGGCCCATATAACCTTCAAGCTGGGCACCTTTTTTCGTCAAATATCCCGCAGAAGCATTCCATCTCGGCCATAATTTTGACGAATACGATTCAAGGTTTTCCGTTAACGGTGTACGAACATTATGACGACTTAGTATTAAAACCTGTTCCAATTTGAGGCTGTTGATATCAATTCCTTTGCATAACACAACGAGGCACAAAAGAACAACCAATTTTCCCGCCATTTGTTTATGGTTCTTACACGGAGCACTGAGACACTGACCACTAAACTATTCTTTCTGATTTTTTTAAATGCTAATCACGAATAAAATTAATGTTTTTACCACAATTATAAGCATGATTGGGCTACACTCCCCGCGTCTGTGAACGAACTGAGACTGTCTCGATTCGCTTATGCGCTTCGATAAGACGTGTTTCATCATGCGACAAAAAAACAAAATGGGATTTTATGACACCGATGTCACGGTAGAACATTGCTGTGCCGAAGTGTAATCGCTAATTGCAATATTTATGATAATCAGTACTCTAACTATTTTTAGATTGTTATGATTCTGTTATCAATAATATTGTTTGTATAGTTAGCAGAATGATGATTAATCAGCCAGTACCTAGTGGTCCCACTACGGGGCATAGGCAGAGGCCTATGGGAAGAGTCCCATACCCCTTCCCATTTTATTAACTTAAACTATTACTTACAGGCATCTTCCCGTTTTATTAAGGTAGTAATTTTTTTTTTGTGTTTACATTTTTAATTTTTATTATTTTTTTTTTTTGCTTGAGTACCTACGTATAGTGTTTATTGTATTTGTTGGTATATTGGCGTCGCTAGCTAACCTATGGCAAATAATTTAATTTAATGTCCTGTGTCCTGTAACGTTGATTACTTTTCTTTGACAGTCGTTACGGGTAGTCAGAAGCCCGAAAGTCTGACAACCAGTCTTACCAAGGGGTATCATATTACCCACTAACTGGGTTGTGGAAGTCAGATAGTCGCTCTATGTAAAATATTGGTATTCAGCTGCGTCCGGTTAGACTGGAAGCCGACCCCAACATAGTTGGGAAAAAGGCTAGGCAGATGGGCAGATGATGATTCGTTTGTAGGTACGGTAAGCAGCTTCAAGTTGAGAAAATTTAGTGTTACTGTTGAGCGAATCTCAATGCCGCAATGCAATGGTTGAGCGGTTAGCTTGCTGCATTTAGGGGTCACGGTTTCAATTTCTTTACGTCAAGAACTTTTATCACAGCCACAAGCCCCTCTCCATCACCTAAGTTGTCACGGTAAGATTTTTACAGAATAGTTTAGAATATAATGGCGGAGGGATGTTAGAGGTTAGTTAGTATAGACAGCTATTAGAAGCCTGACTTGCGTATCATGCGCGTACGCCTCTGAGCTCAGTGCAAATAAACAGCTTGTTACCGAAAGCCGTGTCTTACTTTACAGTAAACTTCCAACTGGCTAATATTTTGGGATGCATGAAGAAGCCTCTTCGTATAGCGCAGTTTATTCCGCCAGTTACTCAACTGAACCGGCTCGGCGCATCCTGGTTAGTCACACCCAACACCTTATTTAACTGGCCAATTCTTCCCTTGCAGTGGTAGGGCTAACGCCCGCCTGGTTTGCGATCACCCTCCCACCGGAGTACGGCGTCAAGCAGCCTGCTGTTTCGTCGATGCGTGGGAGTTCCAGTGCCTTAGGCATCTTATGGGCACGCTCGTTCCATCATAGACCTCATCCATCGCTTTCCATTAGGCGTGATCGAGGTCAAAGCCCATTCAGCAATAAAAAATAAAACATGACGAAACCGGCATATCCTAGAACCACAAATTCGAAGACATGTGACATTCCTTACACGTACTGGGCCCGCGTGGTGGATTACAGCCCACTACCTCTCGAAGAGAGGAGGCCTGTGTCCCAACAGTGCGAGCATTATAGGCGGAATTCGCAGGTAGCAGAAGTCGAGACCATCGTCAGGCACAAATCCAGACTTCAGGGTGGTACCTACTAAGAATTTTCCTAATAGAAGACCTCTAACACCGTCTGTCCGGAGATCAAACCTAGCAGCCTACATTTGGCAGTCTCGCATGCAACCAACGAGCAACGAGGTAAAACAAAAAAAAAACAAACATTGACTTGCTGGTAAAATGGAAAAACAAACAAAAATGTTTGAAAATAAAACTGTGTGTTGTCAAATCAAAAGCTATTCTTTGAAAGATCAATGAAGTCACATCCACTTTGTGAGTCAAAACACAATACCAACTGTGTCCAATATACAGGATGTTTGGCGCGTGGATCGACACAATTTTTTGGGGGGATGGGAGGGTCTTGTTCGAGGTTTTACTCAAAGACCCCATGACCTAAGTAATGAATGAATTAATTTAGAAGTTGTAATTTTTCATACTTTAAAAAAAATACTTTGTAAGCACAATACGTATTTTTTTACAGACCAACTGAATAAAATAATGATTTATTTAGAATAAAAATACATTGCAGAATACTAAAAAAGTTATTTCGTGCAATTACAACCATAAACAAAAAAGTAACGATGATTTTTAAAGGCGAGATTTCGGGTAATTTATGAAAAAAAAAAACTAAAAAAATCATAAGGACATGGGGGTCTTTGGGTGAAACCTCGCAAATGACCCTCCCAACCAACCAAAAAATTGTGTCGGTCCATGCGCCAACCACCCTGTAACAAACGTTATTCTTTCTTTCTGTCAACTTGTGCTATTAGGTAATACACGACGACGCTCTCTTAAGGGTTCTACAGTCAAATGGCAAGAATGCAATAGGTACTTATAATTTCGTCATGTCCGCCTGTCAGAAAGCCACACAGCCATTTTACTCGGAGACTAAGTATATCGATGAAAATCGGAAAGATTCTGTGCACCGCTAGGTAAACAATTGTGTAGGTAAGTACTAAAATTAGGGATAGTATCATAGAAATGTTAGTACCCCCACACATGTAACCGGGGGATGAAAAAAATACTCAATTCACATCAGATGGCGAAGGGTGAATTTATGACAGAGGTAGGCCGGCGCAAAAAAAAAATACCATAAGAAAATTTAAATGATGAATTGACTATACTTAAGAGTGGTTATTTTCTGAATTTTCGAAGGGAAGCCGGTGGGAATCGCGCCACTGTTACCGTAACCGACACCGCGTGTTCGGCTGTCCTCGGGATGTAGGTACTCGGTTTTAATGTATAACCGATAAATGTCAGTGAGTGATGGCAAAGTATTGTTTTCACTTCTGTCGGCACTCCTGGAGTGCCACTGTTTTTTTTTTTTCTAGAAATATGTATACAAACTTCGCAGCCGCATATTATACGGGGATGTGCTGAGGTAGGCCGCGAAATTCAAAACTTACGTTTTTTGCACTACGGTAGGTAATAAATAAAATAAAATAAAAAAATAAAATTCATTTAATTCAGGCAAGACCCATATTACATAACATAAAACATATTATCACCATGCCTACTGCCACAGCATAAAAATTTCTCCAAATAAAAATAAAAACCCTCTGAACACAATCTCAATGCATAAAAATAAAACAAATTAAAGAATACAAAAATAAAAATTTTATAAAAATTTTAAAAGGCCACAGAATTAAAATTAAAATAAAATGTCAAAGCAATTAAAATACACGAAAATTAAAAGATTCAAAAATGTCATGGTCAAAATCCCCCTAAAAAGAAGTCACTCTAAATATATGTCAAGATCCAATAAAAACCCAAGTGCAATATCTATAAATGTCTGCTACAGCATTTCCTAATGAAGGGGCAGTCAAATCGCTCAGCTATCATCACCAGGACAGTATTGGAGCTGGCCCGCACCCTGCGCACTAAGGACGCGCACCGCTTGCGCATGGTGGCGTGAAAACAGTCGGTGCGCGCATCCGCAAACATGCCCGAGGCGCTGCAGAAACGGGGCAGCCCCAACACCGCCCTGAACGCGTTATTATACTGGACGCGGAGGGCGCTGTAGCTCGCTTGTGTGTAGCGAGCCCACAGGCTGCACGTGTACAGTGAGGTGCAATATGCCTTAAAAAGGGTGATCTTAACTTGGTTAGAGCAACGTGCAAACCTGCGGGACAGCATATTCGCTCTTTTCGATAAAGCCCTCCGCTCCCGCTCGATGTCAGCATGATCCCTGAGGTCAGCCGTGACCAAGTGCCCCAGATATTTAAATTGGTCCACTCTGTCTAGGGGAACACCATTGAGAAAAACCGGTGGTACATTCTCCAGGCACTTGGCACCCCCGGCTCCAAAAACCATGCATTGACTCTTGCTAACATTATATTTTAGCCCATGCCTACCTGCGTACTCCTCACAGACCTGTATCAGGGTCCTCAAACCACAGACCGACGCGCTCAGCAGCACCATGTCATCAGCATAACTTAGATTGTTGACGCAAACGCCATGAATATGGCAACCCACATGCCGACTGCTGAGCGCGACGATCAGCGCATCCATGTAGAGGTTGAAAAGGGTTGGTGAGGTCAATCCGCCCTGCCTTACTCCACACTCCAGCTGATATGGCTCCGACATTGCCCCCGCCCATCTGACGCTGTTGACCTGATGCGTATACCAATACTTGAAGATAGTCACAAGTTCACGCGGCAAGTTAATACTGTTCAGTTTATCCCAAAGGATATCATACGCCACCAGGTCGAAGGCCTTAGACAAGTCGAGGAAACACGCGTATACAGGGGTCCTACGATCCGTGTAGTATCTGACGGTATGCTTAAGACACAATATAGCACTTTCAGTAGACAATTGAGGTCTGAAACCAAACTGGTTATCGTGCAGACTTACATATTTATTCAACTGTGTGTTAAGCAGACCGTCAAAAACTTTGGCTATGATGGTGGCCAGTGAAATAGGCCTGTAGTTTGTTTTATCGGCAAGGTCACCAGTTTTATTTTTCACCACAGGCACCACCACAGACTTCATAAGATCTCCCGGCAGGTAAGAGTGGCTCACGCACAGTGAGAAGAACATCGCTAAGACCCTGGAGATATGCGGGCCACCATATTGCAGGTGTTCAATGCTGAGGCCGTCGTGCCCCGGGGATTTGCCTCTCGACGTATTCTTAATAATTTTATCCACGTCTCTCGCAATAAACCTTACCCCGACTACCTCGTTCGGCATCTCAGCATTGAAAACCCTACCCGCAGGCCCCAGAGTGAAGTGAGTGTAATGTGAACTTAGCTATGTATTGATGAATTTTATGATAATAATTGTATCAATACATATTTGTTTTGGCCACGAAACATATTCAGGTCAACATACAACTTGATACTGAATGCAAATTGCAAAAAAAGTAAAAAATAAAAATCGCAGATTACCCTGGCGCTTTCGCCTTAAGTCGTTTGGCTATTCCCCACTAGATGGCGTTGAAATAAAAACAACAAAATCAATGAGAATTATTTTAATAATAATTTATCACAAAGTGAAGTATTGTGTAAATGTAAACATTAAACAGCTTATTCGTAGTAATAAATAGTTGTTAAATTACATTAATTATTGCGACCACCTTTGATTATATAATCAAAGGCGACCACATACATTGTTACATGAATACTCTAATTTAAATAAAATACAGTTCGTCCAGTATAGGTGCACTAATACTTAGTTATTTATGCAACTGTTTTATAATAAGGGGTATTAAAACACGAATGTGGGTTTATCGTGTGATAATAGTATCACATGAGTGTTTTAATACCTAATTATGTACAGTTGTATACAAGACTTTATCTACACCCATGGTATGAATCCTCTATAAAAGGTTCTGAAAAAGTTTTTTGCAATAACTAATATCGAACAAAAATGGCGGCCGGCGGGATACGACGTGAATACGAATAACCTTATAAGTTCTTTTTTTAAATTACGGCGCTGTGGTAGTGAAACGCGCGTGCATGACAATGTTCTTTTTTTGAAAACGAGTTGCATAATGATATTTAGTACAACATTATAATATGATGATACTATGACACTGGTTGTTTTAATGTTGGCAATAAGCTAACTGTTTCAGAAACTTTTATAGAGAATTTATAGCATGGGTGTAGATAAAATATAAAATAGTCTTGCTACGAGTGGCAATAATGTTAAATCCAACTACGCTATCATATTCTACACACTCGGATCATCATCTGCCTGCCTCTTCCCAAATAATAATAGCCTCCCGACCGATTTCAATCACGGTGGCCAATCTCAACGGAGATTAGCCAGGTACGCAGGAGATATTATACTGCACAAGTGTGTGCGCAAACACAGGTGCACTCTCTGTTCCTTTACTCTCATAGTCCGATGGGACGGCAATCCGACACGACCGAGGTGAGATCAGGCGCAGGACCAACGGCTTTACGTGGTTTACAACAATGTGGGTGAACACCTCTGCTGAGCTCTTTATTATTTATTTATTTATTTAATACTTTAAGCACAAATGTACAGAGGCGGACTTAATGCCATAGGCATTTTCTACCAGTCAACCTTAGGGTGATGCAGAGACAAACAGTGGTAGGTGCAATCCTGAACATTGAGGAATAAATATTTTAAATATAAACATACGCATAAACTTATTAAAACTATGAATATAATAAATAAATATACATACATACTACATATCAATATAAGCATAAATAAATATACATAAATACACGAATATACTTACTAAAATAAAAAGAAATAAGACAAACAATGAGAAAATATTACCGTTGTGATGATACTGCCAGCTTCTTGCGAATGTGCTCACGAACCTTAACTTTAAAGGATAATCGGTTGGTTGCCATCCTGATTTCCTGGGGGAGCGCATTCCACAGAGAGATAGACCGAACGAAGAAGGAAGAGTGAATGAAGTCTGTGCGGTGAGTGGGACATTGGAGAAGACGATTGTGTGATGAACGCAGATTTCTATTGTGGTTGGCTTTGGGGATTAAAGGCGTTATTTTATGTCATAAATAATTTTCTTAGATGTGTCAACTTTCTGACGGTTCGTAATCAAAGGTTGGTGTTGGAAAAAGTATAATGTGTCAAACTTAACAATAGGGATGAAGACGGGGGGGGGGGGGGGAAATTCTATTTAGTCCGTCAGTTAGATTATCAAAAAATAATGGACACATATTTTTTCTTGTGTCAATCAACCAAAAAATTACAAAGATAAAGCGTGTCAAAGTTTGGGAGTGGGGGCTCGTGACGTCACTTGTAGGTAAAAATTGTACCAACACGTGACGTCATGCGACATTTCAAATCAATATATCTCTGTAATGTTTTGTTTATGTGAAAAAAGAAAAAATACGTGTCCAATACTTTTTAATAATCTACCTGATAGACGAAGAAAAAAAAGTTAGTTGTCACCCCTATTATGACAATTTTGTCAAAAGACATGGGATTCCAGTTTTTCAGTGAAATTTCTTCTGACAGCCTCTCTATAGTCTCTATTTCTTTGCTTGAAATTATGACGTGCAAGTGACATTCAACCTGAGGGTGGTAAAGCATTATCGAGGTTAACTATACAAAGGCTATAAAAATGTTACTTTTTCTAGACTTTTTTGTTAGGAATCCGTAGTCAAAATACGCAAATGCGAATTTTACTGTACGACAATACTAACATACAAAATAGGAAGACTGCTAAGCTCCTCAAATTACATTGCACTATCCCATACGTAACAAACTTATAAATACTGCCCAATCAAATCACAACATTCAACAACAAATCTTGATACAAAGCCGCCATCTTTACGAAAATTGGCGGCAATTTTGACATTGACAGCTGTCATATGGAATGTTTTGTTTTCGTCTAGCTTTTGGTCGTGGCACGGTCGAGTTGCGCCAGTTGGTGAGCAATTCTTTCCTCCCGGGCCCGCCTGGCTTGGCCAATTCCTCGTTTCTCTGCGAATTTCACTACAAAGGTTTCAACTGGCATTTTACCTGAAAATTTGGAATAAATAAATTAAGTACTATTAATATTGATTTATTTATTTACATAAACTTTTTCAGAAAGTAACAGGCATTGTCAGTAAGATGATTGTTATTTAGGGCAAGTTTTAAAATATCTCAGACCATACCAGACTGCCTAGAATGCTAAAAATGTAATAAATTTAATACAAACCTGTCAAGAACTGTTCAGCAATGACCTCAGACTCCTCATCAGCCTTTAACGCAGCCTCTTTCAGACAATCCCTAATCCGATGAGGATCATACATTTCCGCTAACTTCATGTGCTTTCTAAATAGATAAATAAAGATTAAATATGAATTATGACAGGCGGCTGGCTTAGCGCCTAGAGACTTAAGGGGGCTACGTGACCTAAAGCGCGGTCACTGTCGGACTACATTGAAACGAAAGAGAAGCGCGATGACACAACGCTGGTAATTTATTGCAAAATATGAAGGAATTATCTATTTACAAAAAATCTATTGTTTGGACTAAAAAATTAAAACACTAGGCTTTAGTATGTTGCTTGTTGAATAATCTGACAAAAATCAGAATGATTGTATGTAAAACTATGGATTTATAAAATAATTTAAGTTGTTGATTATTGAGATGACAGCTGACAGGGTTGTTTAGAAAATGACATGCTGCGTTGAACGCAAATAAATTGGGATAAAATCAACGGATGATAATGGTTCACACTGACCTATTCAATTCCTCAAAGTTCATCTTCATTTGTACGATAGTAGATATACGGTCAATAACTTCAGTCTTTAAATCATCCAATGCTTGCTGTTTTGCGATGTTCTCTTGCGCTATGAGCTCGATGCTGTTCATCAACTCTTCCGTTTCAAGGTCCAGTTCCACAAGCTGAGGGTTTACTTCAATTATTTTGTCCTGGAAATCATGTTAAAAATATTGTATTAGTGTATGGATATTTCAAAGGGCCCGCCATAATACGAAGACCCGTAATGATTATCAAAGATCCACGAATGACAGCCGGGACCGACGGCTTAACATGCTTTCCGAGGCACGGAGGTATTGGTAGGTAAAGATGTAGCTTAACCTGATTGATTTTAGGTATAATATCTCACCTGTAAATCAGTATTCTGCAGTATCTCCTGCAGCTCCTCAATACAGCAGTCATTTAATTCCGGGAACATTAAAGACTGGCCGCTATAGTTTGATTGCGGACTCACATCATTGCTCTTAGACTCATCAGAATTTGACAACTTCGGCATGGATTTCTGGAACTCCCTTATAATAGCTTGAACAACACGGCCCAAGTCGGAATGTAAGGTATAATTCAACAAACCAGGGGCTCCTATGACTTGGTTCGAATTATCTCCAATCCACAGATGAGGTATGGGCGGATTTACAAATATAGAAGGTTTTTCATTAGGAAATTCGGGTCCCAATAGCACTGTTAAGCTCATATTTTTACCGTCAGCGACGAACTCCACTCGATACTCCGCGTTTTCGTTAACTTCGACGACGTGATCATTGAAGATTTTTAACGTGTCGATTTGACGCTTTCTCATGTCTTGTTCGCTGTAATATTGTCGTGGCAGCATCTTTAGGCAACGTACTTACTGAAAAGATAACACTGTTTGAGTGAAAGTTGTTAAAATCGATGTTTTTTTGTACGAGATTGTTTTGTTGACACCGTTGGTTATTTTATGTTTTTGTGTTAATTCGTAACCCTACAAAACAAATTGTGCGAAGATATAAGATTTTCATACCTGTTATTTAAAGTTATAAAATGTTTTTAAGAAGAGTTTACTAAAGTTATACAAAGTGGTTATGAATTTCCAAAATATTATTTCGTGCGATCAATAAGAAACTTACAGTACGTTTTCATTGGAATAAATTGTTATAAGTACCTCTTACACTGTCGCTCTATACCGTTATAAGAATTTCATTGGCTTCCACGTGAAGAGTAAAATTTTTGACCAATCATAAACGCCCTTGTTATTGATTCTGGATATACACACAAAAGGAAACAAAGAGGCTTCTCCAGTCAAAATTGTCAAACTTACGTCAATAATACAGAATGCGTTTAATTACTTCAGAATCTCAAGTTGATGACAAAACATAGGTAAACGTGTTATTGTATTAATGTTATGATTCAAACAGCAGTTATTTATTTTGTTGTATTCCTATTATATCTTGTTACAAAGAGCTCTTTTATTATTTTAGCAAGTGTTTTTAATTTGCAAAGTTCCTCAACTTTACAATCAACAAACGACCCTGCATCTAACAAAACGTTTTTTTTTATGCAAAAAAAATCGACTAGATGTCGCCTTTAGTCAAGTCATCATTCTACCATTTTACAGTGAAAGTGGTGGGTAAGCAGAGATGAACGTATCTCATAGCCCACAGGCTAATGCATACAGCAGCCACTTTATTTATTTTACAGCATATAAATATAACTTGATAGGGGTGCTTGTGGCTAAGTAATAGCAACCGCACGGGTCGATCGATTAGGTTGCTACGCTTGCGGCGGTTGGTCCGTGGATGGGTGCCCATTTATAATACATACCAAGACCCAGCCCTCCGTGCCTCGGAAAGCACGTTAAGACGTTGGTCCCGGCTGTCATTCGTGGATCTTTGACAGTCTTTATGGGTCGTCATAAGCCCGAAAGTCTGACAACCACTTACCAATAGTATAAGTTATTAGGTTGTGGAGACAGTCGCTCCATGTAAAATTCTGGTACCTATTCAGTTGCATCCGGTTAGACTGGAAGCCGACCCCAACATAGTTGGGAATAGGCTAGGCAGATTGATTTAAAAAGAGTTTCCACACATTTATGAATAATAATTATTTATTGAGGAAATCTTTATAATAATAATAATCCATTTATTTCAGGCGACGCAGGCGCATAGATAAGGGGTACGGGACCCTAAAACACTTGGAATTGTTGAGTTTTTATTTTTGTTTTTGTGTCCACTTGTTATGTTATAAACTATGAAAGTGGCTATAGACAATAGGATTAACTATAATCATAATCATAAATCTTGATTTGTCTCAATATCATATTACACATATTACAGGCAGTAGGTAGGGTCCAGGTCCTGAGTTACCGATCACCCAGCTCTCTTAGATAGGACATGTTAATTTATAAAACGGTTAGAGTCAAGATATATTAATAATAAAAGTCTGAAATTGCAATTAAGTACAGAGGCCAGCACATCAAGCTACCCCAATCTGTCAAAATTTCCCAATTGAATATGAACCTTATTCCTTTGTGCGAAAGTTGAAAATTTATCAAAGAAATTTGACAGATTGGGGTAGCTTGATGTGCTGGCGTCTGTACATAAATATATACAGAACTAGCAGAGTAGATAGGAGCAGTGGTGGCCCAGTGGTATCGTAAGTACTTATACTTTGCCGTGAGTTCGAACCCAGGCAGGCACTTTACTTTGTGTATTTAATTTCATCACCACTGCTCTCGAAACGGTGAAGGAAAACATTGTGAGGAAACCGGCATGTCCTAGAACCAAAAATTCGAAGACATGTGACATACACCAACTCGCACTGGGCCCGCGTGATAGATTACGGCCCACTCCCTCTCATAGAGAGGAAGCCTGTGTCCCAGTAGTGGGAACATTGTAGGCTTATTATGCTATTAGGTATATGCAGAACCTACATAAATGATGAAACTCAAGCTTACATGACAAAAAAATATGAATCCCCTCTCCGTATCAGTATTTAGGTAGGATACCTACTCTTAGATAACATAAAAAAGCGCATTTAAAAGTAATGATCTGCGAATTTTCCGTCATTACGAAGAATTTTCTATCTTTTTCTAATGACAGGTTTGTGTTAAATAATAATCTGTCAAATGATAGGCAGCGCTATCTTGTTTTGCAGATTATTTTTAAGTGGCTCTTCAGTGCCATTAGCTTTTGCAAGAATCATTTGCCGTCACGTTTTCGTAAAACGTGTTGTTTTGGGTTCACTGAAGTGATTATACACATTCAATCAAAAAAGTATCGGGAATGGGTGTATTGCACAGAGTACTATGGTGTATTGTTTATGGTTCCAATTTTTTTTTTTGATTGGCACTACTGTTTTTCATTTTGGCGCGGAGTTTGAGTTGCGCCTGTCATTTAGATTAGATACAGTGCTTTTTTTAGTTAAGTAGATCTAGTGCGTATTGCGAATTTCATAATGGACAAAAACATCGAACAAAGAGTTTGTCTTAAATTTTGCATAAAACACTAACGTTTATCATAAGTTCACAATGGTTCACAACGCTTTGGTGATTTCATAACCATTTAGGTTACATTTTTCATTGCAAAGTTTTCCTTCATAGTAATATCTCCGAATCTGATGCTATCCATACTTTCATACTACCTACTTACTATTGTAAATGCGAAAGTAACTCTGCCCGTCCAACCAAAATTCAATTTTTCTTACGTTTTTTGCAATTTTCAGGTCAGTGTCAGGTTTTATCTTGATCAAAATTTGATTCGCGACTAGGTATAACAAGTACGTATTTACAGAATTATAATCATTAGAATCATTAATACATCTTTCTAAGTCAAAGTTTCTAAGTTAGATTCCATAAGAGATTTGTTGTTGTTGTGTATTTCATGGAATTAGAAAAGGTATTTAGACTTTCTAGACTTTTAATCACACAAAAGGTCACCTCAATGGGGTAATTGCGTAAAACACTAACAGCAGCTTTCATTTTGACAGTTCAACAACATTCATTGCGTTATTTCCGCTGTTGAACAGACGATTTTGTCAAACCTATTAAGCAATGGATTTGCAATATCCTTC
The DNA here is from genome assembly GCA_914767645.1 of Hydraecia micacea. Classification (NCBI taxonomy): domain Eukaryota; kingdom Metazoa; phylum Arthropoda; class Insecta; order Lepidoptera; family Noctuidae; genus Hydraecia; species Hydraecia micacea. Next base: position 5,422,606 of record OU611804.1, read on the forward strand.
AAAATGATTCAGACTATGATTTATAGTGTGTTATGCTAGGCTGCTCTCAAAACAGTAAAGGAAACATCGTGAGGAAACCGGCATGTCCTAGAACTAATTAAGGTGGAATACAGAAACTCACAAACATACAAGAAACCTTGAAAACATACGAGTAACACTCCTTTTTGTGGGCGGGTCGTGTAAAAATTCGAAGACATGTAACATCTACCAACCCGCAATGGGCCCGCGTGATAGATTATAGCCCACTCCGTCTGGAAGAGAGGTGGTCTTCCCAGTAGTGGGAACATTATAGGCAGATTATGAGTAGTGTGTTATACTGACCTGCACCCTAATTGCGTAATACACTATAAATCGGAATCTGAATAAATAATTTTGAAGCAAATTGCTAATCCATTGCTTCTGAAGTTCGATAAATGTGTCTGCTAACACGTAAATAACGCAATGAATGTTGTTGAACTGTCAAAATGAAACCGATTCCGATTGATAATGTGTTACGCAATTGCTCCGCTGTTTGTGGCTGTATTTTACATTTACCGTACCAATTAGTAAAACCTATTTAATCTAGTATTTTACAGAGTACCAACCTATTTACTTTAGCTGAGGTCATCTGCGCAACTATTATTGTAGACAGCTAACAATGGGAGTTACCTATAATTTTATATAGGTACCTACCCAGTTTTTCCTATTTGCCAATTAAGCAAGTAAACAACGAAGGTCTTCCTTACAGTCCCCGGCACGTAACTTGGCAAGAGTCGTTAGATGTGTTTTTCCTTTCTTTAGCTTTCTTGTAAACAGACATGTTTAAAAATAATCTATGGCAATAACCATAGTATAATGACAAACAATACAAGTGACTATTTTCTTGTTGCACTAAGTGTACATGCGCTAACTTACTCCCAATACGCCAAAACCTTGCCAAGTTACGTGCCGGCGACTATACCTATTGATAATTATCATCATTATCATTTTCGTATCCGACAATCCGTAGTCGGTCGAAAGAGCGATGCGCCTCAAGTGGAGTTGGGCAGGACATCTAGCTAGACGAGGAGATGGCCGATGAAGTAAAGCTGTGACCGACGGGTGGCCAAGGTTCCACCAAAGAAACCAGGGCAGTTGAAAAGCGCGTTGGGTTGACGACGATTTTATCTAAAAACTTTTTTACAAAAAAATCAACCGACTTCAAAAAAAAAACACTAAGTACATAATGATAAATAACTTTAATTTCGGAAGTCGGTGTCGCTGGTTCCGCATTATCGTTTTTTGACACCGACTTCCGAAATGAAAGTTAACTATTTATCACTTTGTGGTTTTTTTTTTAAGTCGGTTGTTTTTTTTTTGTAAAAAAGTTTTTATTATTCACTTTTTAGTTGTACCTACTCCACACATATTCAATGCATTGAAGAATTGAAGACACCGACTAGAAGAATCATCAAAATTCGCATAGAAAGGCCGGAGATGCAGTACATTTATGCATACAACATCGCACATAAGAATAATTACCTAATGTATTATATACTAAAACCTTCCTGAAAGTATGTAGATCACATTTGTGAAAGAATTATCAAAATTGGTTTATTAGTTTTTGAGAAAATCGTGGACATACAAACATACATACGAGCCGAATACAGAACCTCCTTTTTTGGAGTCTATTAAAAATATCTTCTTTTTTTAAATTCTATCCTAAAAAAAGCAAAACTCTGATCACATTTTATACCCTGTTTTTGTCCAGACGGTGAAAAAGTCAGCCATTATAATATTTAAACAAGCATTAGTTTAGATAAACATTATATAATGTTTTGCAGAAGTACGTCTCCATGAAATATTGTTTTTGCGCGGACTTGACCCGAATGAAGTTGTCAGAAAAAAAGTAAACTTTGGGTTTTTTTTTATAGTTAGTGGTAAACCAATAAGATCTTGGTTTGATCTTTGTTTTACAACACAGGTTGCCGGATAATCCGGATAATATAACATTACGCATATATTCATCGAACGAAGAGGTAGGCAGCGATGTATTAGTACCTATACTACTTACAGTTACGAGCATAAGTATGTGTGTACACTTGCATGTGTTCAAAGGCGATTTTCTCCTTAATATTTGAATGGAATTTTATGTTATTACGAACTTAGTATTTTCGAACCCATAGGTTTATGTAAAATGTCGTATTTCAACGTTGCATTTGTTATTTTACGAAAAAATCGCTATTGAAAGTTGCCAAGTGTTGACATATTAGTTTTCGTCACTGTACAGTCCGCCAGTTATGTTGGGGCGGTCGGTCTACGGTCTTTTTGCAGATATTCAGTAGCGATCATCATCAGCCTACAGCAGTCCACTGCTGGACATAGGCCTCTCCTATTGCACGCCATTCAACTCGATTTTCGGCAACTCTCATCCAGCTGCTACCAGCCATCATCATCATCATCATTCATCGCTCCACCTAGTTTAAGGGCGTACCACCTAACGTACGTTGTCGATTCGTGGTCTCCAGTCAAGAACACGTCTACCCCAACGAATACTTTCGACAACGTAATCACGATTCTGCATTCATAACATAATCGGCCTATAATGTTCCCACTGCTGGGACACAGGCCTCCTCTCAGTGAGAGGGAGTGGGCTGTAATCCACCACGCGGGCCCAATGCGGGTTGGCAGATGTCACGTCTTCGAATTTTTGGTTCTAGGACATGCCGGTTTCCTCACGACGTTTTCCTTCACCGTTTTGAGAGCAGTGGTGATGAAATAATTTACACAAAGTAAAGCGCCTGTCTGGATTCGAACCTACGACCTATAACTCGTAAGTCGCGGCCGTTAGCACTTGGCCACCACTGCTCCCTCGATTCTGCATTAAATTGCTAGTATTGCGATAAAGCCGCGATTTAGTATCGGTACAGACGTACGTTGTACTGACTATACTTATTTTTTTTATTTACAATACCTAGTTCTACATCTCGGCATACTCGTAAACACGAATTTACAAATGGTAACATTCCGGGTAACGACCCACGCAAAGACAAAGACAAAGGTGTTAGGTATTTGACAAAGGTATTCAATTCCCCGGATGATCTGCTTCTCAAAAAGCTCTACAGCCGCACAGGTCGATCGATCAGGTTAAGCTACGCTTGCCGCGGTTGGTCTGTGGGTGGGTGACTATTTTTACATACCGAGACCCCTCCGTGCCTCGCAAAGCACGTTAAGCCGTTGGTCCCGCCTGTCATTCGTGGATCTTTGACAGTCGTTACGGGTAGTCAGAAGCCCGAAAGTCTGATAACCAGTCTTACCAAGGGGTATCGTATTACCCAGTAACTGGGTTGTGGAGGTCAGATAGGCAGTCGCTCCATGTAAAATACTGGTATTCGGCTGCATCCGGTTAGACTGCAAGCCGACCCCAACATAGTTGGGAGAAGGCTGGGCAGATGATGATTCTGATATTTCATTATTTCAGCCGAAAGACGTCCACTGCTGAACATAGGCCTCCCCCAAGCACCTCCACTTCGACCGGTTTTGTGCTTTTCGCATCCAACGAGTTCCTGCGGCCTTCACAAGGTCGTCGGTCCACCTTGTGGGAGGCCTTCCAACGCTACGTCTTCCGGTACGCGGTCGCCACTCCAGAATCTCTTCTGATTTATTTAAATGGTTACTTTATTCTTAGCAATGTACATACACGCACGCTACATAAAATTTACCTAAAATATGATAGGAATGTGGAATTTTTGATTTTAAATTTTACGTTAGGCCAAAATAATACGTGCTGTGGGCACAGATATTCTTATTACAAGTACTTAATAAGCAAGTACAATGTACAGGCGCAAAATACAGGCCGATTAAAACTTTAGGCAGCTGGGAACATGAGACGAGTGATTGCGTAGTAACAAATATTCACCTGTCAGTGGGATTGAGGGGTGAGGTACTGCGCAGCGAGTAGCGAGGGTGAGGGGTGAGGTACTGTGCAGCGAGTAGCGAGGGTGAGGGGTGAGGTACTGCGCAGTGAGTAGTGAGGGTGAGGGGTGAGGTACTGCGCAGCGAGTAGTGAGGGTGAAGGGGAGGTACTGCGCAGCTAGTAGCAAGGGTGAGGGGTGAGGTACTGCGCAGCTAGTAGCGAGAGTGAGGGGTGAAATACTGCGCAGCGAGTAGCGCATTTCAGAGCCGCCATAAAGTTTGAATCGGACTGTAGCAGTTTAACACTTGAATAGCGAAAACTTTCCTTACTACTACGAAATATATATTTTTTAAATATGCTGAATGGGCCCGCTCTCGACTTCGATCACGCCTGATGGAAAGCGATGGATGAGGTCTATGATGGAACGAGCGTGCCCAGAAGATGCCTAAGGCACTGGAACTCCCACGCATCGACGAAACACAGCAGGCTGCTTGACGCCGGACTCCGGTGGGAGGATGGTCGCAAACCAGGCGGACGTTAGCCCTACCACCGCAAGGGAAGAATTGGCCAGTCAAATAAGGTGATAAAGATGCAGACAATGGCACGTCATTATCATGGCCATCCAGTTGAATGTCTAATTGTACCAATGTACAGACGCCAGTACATCAAGCTACTACAATCTGTCAAATTTCTTTAATAGATTTTCAACTTTATAGAGTATATTATGGTTCAAAGTTGATTGGGTAATTTTGACAGTTTCGGGTAGCTTGATGTGCTGGCGTCTGTACTTACCTACATCCTGTTACTATTTGCTGTAATCGGAACAAAAGACAAGCCATTTGAATAGAGTAGGTATCTATCTATCTACAGTTCCTCTCAAACATATGGTAGGGACATCGACGTGCAGCCTGTAACCTTGGATTCAGTACATGACTCTGAACCCCTGCGTTGAAATTTTTCGTCGGTTACTAATATAAATAAGCTGTTCCATACATTTTGAAGATCCACGAATGACAGCTGGAACCAACGCCTTCGCGTGCTTTCCGAGGCACGGGGGAGTCTAGGTATGTAAAGTTTGTCACCCATCCACAGACCAGCCGCAGCAAGCGTAGCTTAACCTGATCCATCGACCTGTGCGGCTGTTATTTATTTATTTATTATTAACCTTTTAAGCGCTTGGCTAAATATTCATTGCCGTGCCCCTAGCGCCCGGCTACAAATCGATAAAATAATACCTACAATAAATAAGGAGGAGGAATCGTTGTATTGATTAAAAAATAGTCAAAAAGTTTATTTCTCTATTTAATAATGGTTTTAGTTGTACCACGCACTTAATAGGACAATAATAGAACGAAAAAATCATGTATGTCTCTGTCGCATAAATACGACACGAGCGGTCAAAATGTTAAGGCACATCAACAACACAAACTGTTTACTGCTATCACTTAGTAGCAACCATTTCTAAGTAAAAAACAGAGAAAATTACTAGTTAAACATTAGTAATTTGAGATAAACAACATGAAACATTGCGTAAATGTTCCTTTATTATTGCAAATGTTATTTTAATGTGTTTGTCAATTTGTGTGTTGTGTGTTACAAAGACGTCAAAGGTAAATTGAAGGTAATTAGAGATTTACTTAGTTTCTAATTATGTAGATAATATTGTGTACGTAATAAAAAAAAACTAACAAAAAAAACAACCGACTTCCAAAAAAAAACGAGTGTGCTTATGACCGCACGACTGAAGTGAAACTTCAGTATTGCGTATTTGGCTATGAGAGGATGTCTCTTGTTTATATCCCCCACTCAACTCCCGTTCGCCTCGCCCGATCACACTTTTCGTAACGCTTACGTCACGCGTTCGCCAGCTTACTCCCCAAGTCAAGCGTGCGTAAAGAAGTTTCACTTAAAAAAAAACACTGCAAGGTGAAAAATAACTTTAATTTCGGAAATCGGTGTCGTTGGTTTTCAGCATTTTCGTTTTTTGACACCGATTTCCGAAATTAAAGTTATTTTTCACATTGTAGTGTTTTTTTCGGAAGTCTGTTGTTTTTTTTTAAGTTTTTTTTTACTTTTTAGTTGTAGGTACCTACTCCACACAAATTCATATAACATTACTTGCTATGTAAGTATCAGTGACAGGAAGCTATTAAAACATCATCAATATAAACTAAGTGGAAAAAAATCCTATTATTGAAGCTAACTCAAAAACTACCCAAGCAAAGTTAATAAAATGTATATGGCATACCCTTAGGCATACTTTATCCATTAAAAATGAGAGAATTTTGCAAATTCGTCATAATAATGACGGAGTTATGCCCGAACATACATAAAATATAGTAAATAAATATAGTATATAGTAAATTCGCCAATTTAATGGTTATGTGCCTACATTTTTGTGAAAATAATAGAATTTAATTGTTGTTATTAGTTTGTTTTATGTTAGTAGGTACTTATTATAATTATACAGCTTAAGAAACCAATTACATAAATCAAAATTTATGTAATTGGTTTCTTAAGCCGTGTAAATCAAATAAATAAAATAAAATAAAACATGCGAATTGAGACCTTCTTTCTTTTTTGAAGTCGGTTAAAAAACCTTCATGATCACAGCATACAAGGTGGCTTAGCTATTTCGTAGAAAAGTGCAATATATACCTATGCGGTCAAAATGTATGGAATAGCAAATTGTCTGTATTCCTCGAAGGGTATAAATAATGCAAAGATATAAAGAGTGGCAGTTTTTCAGAAGCCCGATAATCTAACAACCAGTCTTACCAAGGGGTATCGTATTACCCAGCAACTGGGTTGTGGAGGTCAAATAGGCAGTCGCTCCATGTAAAATACTGGTAAGTATTCGGCTGCATCCGGTTAGACTGGAAGCTGAACCCAACATAGCTGGGAAAAGGCTGGGCAGATGATGATAATGACTACATACCTCTCTTCTATTTACCGGAAAATAAAAGCCATATATAACAAACGCCATCCTGAAAACACATGCCTGTGTAGCTTTAAATTAAATGATACTTACTTAGGTAAACGATATTTATTTCTGACGATCTACGTTTTCTAAAGGGCAACTTTCAACTAAACAGCTTCAATTTTCTGACTAACTGACCGACTCTTTGGCAGTTCAAAACTGCCTGTGGGCAATTCTTGTATTTTTAAGGACGTTCACAGTCTGATCTCAGTCTCAATCTGTAAAAAATACCACTCATTTCCCAATAAATTTGACAAGTTTTTGACAATGATTGTCGCTGAGATGAGACTGCGACTAGATTGTGAACGTTTCTAATTACGAGAATTGACCATCTGTTATTGGCTTTATTGAAACAAATGCTTTGTGTTTGAGTTTAAAAGTCGAATAAAACTCAATGCATAATTTCATGGGTTCTTGTAGGCCATAAACCATGGGCACTGCAACCTACAACACGAATCACCATAGTCGATCGCCTTCCGAGGGGTCACAGCATGAGTGAAGGTTTTCTCTTGATTTGGGAAAACCTATTGCATAAAACCACAAATTTCGGTCAATGTTATCGATTAAAATATGTGGTTCTAATGGAGCGTTGGTTGAGCGGCTCTGAGCTACAGATTGTGGGTTCGTTTCAAAATTCAAATATAGGAAAATGTCGTGAGGGAAGCAGAAAAACAAATGCAACGCGACAGGGTTTGTGGCGTAGCTTGGGATGACTAAGTCCAGCTGTGGACTGCGATAGACTAACTTGATTGTTGATTTGTATGGGTCATTGGTTCACTAAAGATATATTGACAACTCTATATGGTAGTTATAACTGAAGGCAGACTCGCTACCTCGAAATTTATCGTTGTTATTGATCAACCTCGATTATAAGTTGATCATTATGTGATGATTTTCACCAAACCGTGATCTGTTATTTGCAGTTAGAGGATTTTTAATATCGCGTGATAAATGCAAAATTACCGGATATTCCGTTTACAGCCTCGGCCTAGTTAGATAAACGGAATTTTTAGGCTTAGGGTGGATCCTCGGACATGCGTTTCCGCGTATCCACCTTAGAGTGGATTTTGGGGATGGATACACCGAATAACCCAAAATTACAATTAAAAGAGAAAAAAGTTTTGGCTATATAGGTACGTACAAATATTTTTGTTCCGTGCAGGAATTAAACCCAAGACTTCGTAGCGCAGAAGGTAAAGGCTTAGCCGCTGCGCCATTGTAATAATCTGATCTACCCATTTTGACACTATCTAATTTATAAAGGGAATGCATAAAATAAATTATATATTTTATGTCATAAGAATAGCTTTATCACAGCAATAAAAATATTCAACAATATTCCAAAAGAAATAAGGGAACTCCCTCTAAAACGCTTTAAATCAAAACTACACAAATGGCTTATTGATAATTGTTTTTATAGTGTAAAAGATTTTTTTGAGAAAAAAATAGACGATAAATATAAGATATGATGCTGAGTTTTATAATTATATTAAGTACTTTATATACCTATTATTCTTCTGTACTCAAATAGATACGAAACCCTAATAACCAATGTTATTAAAAATGTATTAATTTTAACAAATTAATGCGTTAAATATTTGCATGCCAGTCCATGGCGAAACATGTAAGATCATCACTTTATTTATAAGACCTTAATTTACCATGTTTTAAAGCAAATAAATATATTCTATTCTATTCTATTCTATAATAAAATATGTAGGCCACCGTGGATTTAAAGATCAACCATCAAATTATATTTTATTACCATAACAGTTCAAACTCTGTTGCAATAAACACACAGAATTAACATTCTTATTCAACATCATTGTCGTCAACAACCCATCCATTTCTCAACCTCACCGCCGCTGCTTAACCGCAGCTACATAACATAGTCAACTGACCTCCTTTTATGAATTTAAACCATCCCATTTTTAACCTTGGCAACAATCAATTTTTCCATCAACACTACAAATTAATCTTTGTTTTTTTTTCGCCTCTGACGTCCGAGGCAGCGGACAGTCAGTCAGTCATCCCCACTTTCGCTGTAGAGGGGACAGCAATTTGCTGAATTACTACACCTTCGAGCCGCGGCATTCCCATTCATACTCCATCGCACTTTCAAATACAATACCTGTGCCTCATACGAAAATATTAAAAAGTAAATTTAAAAAATATATCTCCCGCGCTATCCGCGTCGGGCTTCGCGGTTATGAAAATTCGAATTTCAAATTAAATATGACATTAATATTTTTTTAATTTGATTTTTTTAATAAAGTTTTTTTCTTATATCCGTAAAGCCCGCTAAGGATTCATCTTATAACCTAAAAAGTTACTCTTTGCATAATATTGCTGTAGCCGTCGGCAATTTTTATGTAATACAAGTAACAGTATTACATAACTATCATTTCGGCCTCATATTTTGGTAGTTGCAATAGTCGACGGTTTGCCATGGATAAAACTGTTCGCGCTTTCCAACTGAGAACTGTCCTAATTTTAAATTAAAAAGTTTGGTGTTCTGTGTTTGAATAAAAAGTGAAGTGTGCCGGGACTTTTTGGCTGTCAAGCGTCAAGTAAGTGTCAAATATTTTTTTTTATTTGTTTTTTTTAAACCTATGTCGTTATGTGAAAGTTTCCTTATGTATTACGTAGGTAAAATGTTATCTGTTTTTCTCATGTAGTGTATGGTCGATCCAAGTTTAACATTGCTCAATTTACGCGGTATTAGATAATTCGTTGCGATAGGTTAGCCTACTTTTTTAATATCATTCTTGGTTCTTGGCTTTTGAATTAGATGTTTGAGTATAATTTTGTAATACATGCTAATTAATATGGTGATTCGGAGTTATGTTTCTTTTATGAGACAATAAATTACTATTTGATGCAATAATATTAAGTATGAATGTCAGTCTATCAGTCAATGGGTCATTAGGTGAACTCGAATAAATTAGGTCAGTACGAAGTGAGCCCTATTTTTACCGACTTCACAAAAAGGAGGAGGTACTATGTTCGGATGATTGTATGTTTTTTTCATCATTCTTATTTTTTTTGACATTTGAATCATAAAAGTAGGTTTTACTAAAGTCCACAGGTTATTTGACATACAAAAACGTTACAAACATACAAAATAATCTCTTCACTATAATCTGCAATATATATTAACGCTGCAGCAACAAGGGAGCTGGCAGAAAGCCAACATTCTCTTAAGAAACTCTTTGAATACAAGACTTATTTGTCAATGGGGTCTGCGCGTTGATGTCTTTCGTATTGAGGACATGCGTAACATAGATTTTACCCGATTGCGGTCGATTTTAAAAAGGGTTATGTGTTTTTCTGGTCTGGAGGGTTTCAGACAAGATAATGTTTAGCTATGATATATTCTGGTATGATATATCTGGCTCTTGACGATATAATATACCCTATTACAAGGGACATTTAACATAAATAAAAAAAGGTGGATGTAGATCACCTCTGCCTTCCCTTTCGGGATTTACAGCCGTGTTGTTATTATGGTGCGCTATAAAATTTCTGGTTTGCACCATTTTCAGTGGCCTCCAAAAGTTAGTTGACATTTTACCACTTCAGCGGTGATGTCACACTATGATATGAAATTTAAAAAAAAATCAGATACTCCTAAGGGAGAATTATTCCAATCTGTCACCCTGCTTTGTTCTCTTAGGGGGACAGATCGGAAAAAAATGTTTGATCTGTCCCCCTGTTAGCAAAGAGGGGACATGACAGTTCGAACGTTATTCACGCCTATCTTTAACTGTCTATTCCTAGTGTTTGTCCCCCATAGAATTTAATATACTTATTCATTTTTAAAACTCATGTAAAAGTTGTCATATTGTTAGTAATTTTTTTGTATTTTTAACCAAGTTGTATGAAGTCAAATCAGAAGACTATTATATTCAAAATAAATATTTACATAATATTAGCTAACATATAAATTATAATAATGTGTACATTTATATGAAAAAATAATCAGTAGACTGATTATTATTATACCTGCAATACCTACTGTGATTTAAGGGACTGTGGCTGATTGAAAGAAAAAACAAAAAAAATATGTAATTTATTTATTTATTTGGTTTGGATTTATAATACAGATGATTATAAACCCAAACCACTAGTCTTTTATTTAACGTAATTTTGCTTATAATGTGTGGCATTACTTTTAATAATTAATATACACACATCAAAAGTGTCTAGGGATCAAGCATTTTTATGCGGATTTCTTGAGATTGAGATGTGGCTTTGTAATAAATTTATGATTTTATAAATTTATATGGATCCTTTTTGGTGCATTTCATAATTTGAATCAGGAACTGTGAATCAAATTCGAGTAAAAGATGAAAATCAGCTGTCAATATTTTCCCTATAAAAACATACAACGCATTGAAGACATTATTAGTGCTACTGTTTCCCTACTACTGATTAAAACCAACGTTATTATGGAGCGGCGACGTCATTTAAGCAGGGAAGAAATGCTCAGAGCCGTGGGAATGATAGAAGCTGGTTCCCGGCAACGTACTGTGGCTTTAGCTCTGAATACAAGTCAGAGTGTTATCAGTCGACTTTGGACACGTTACCGAAGCACTGGTACCATGGCTGAGCGCCATGGAGGACGGTATCGCTGCACCACACGGAGACAAGACCGATACATTCAAATCTTAACTCGAAGAGCTCCAACAATAACCGCCATGATGTTAGCCGTGAGGCTTCATCACTCTTCAGGGAACTTAATTAGCGACCAAACAGTCAGAAACCGCTTGCATGAAGTGAACCTTCATTCCCGAAGACCGCTACGGGTACCACCTATAGCAATGCACAATCGTAGGATTCGATATCAATGGGCTCTTGAACACAGAAATTGGGCAGAAGAACAATGGCGTTTCGTGTGCTTTTCTTATGAGTCTCGTTTTGGTATGAGACCGGATACAAGACGTATACGACACTGGAGAACCCCTGGACGCCAACAGCGATTAAAATCCTGCCAGGAAGTCCATCCTTATAGTGGTGGAACCATCATGGTATGGGCGGGTATTTGGATCGGCGGAAGAACTGAGTTGATTTGGATCAGAGGCAACCTCAACGCTCAAATTTATGCTGAGACGATTGTATCAGACGTCATCGTTCCTCTACAAGTGCAAATCGGTCCCTTATTTCAGTTAATGCATGATAATGCACGACCGCACACCGCAAGAGTTGTAAGACAGACTCTCGCCGCAGCTAACATCAATGTCCTGCCCTGGCCTGCTCAGTCGCCAGACTTGAACCCGATTGAGCATGCATGGGATATGCTACAGAGAAGAGCTCTGCCGAATATGGAGGGTATCCAGTCGCAAGAAGACCTTTTTTTGTTGTTGCAACGAACATGGGCTGCCATTCCACAGCGTGATTTGGATGAACTCATTTTGAGTATGCCAAACCGATGTTCTTGTGTTGTTAGTGTTCGCGGTAGAAACACGGATTATTAATTGTTTAAGTTACCCAATAAAATTTTAAAGAAAACTGTTATTTCAGTCTTTTTTTCGAACTTTTGTGTTAGTGGTTCAAATGTCAAAAATCCCTTTATTAGGAAAATGGCAAATTTCTTTATTAATGCAAAGGTGACTTGGTTTATCGTTACTGTGACAAACGAAAACACTTTATTTGATGAATCCTTAAAGAAAATTTTAATTAATATCAATCAGGAGAAAAGTTATTGCAAAAATATATGTTGATCCCTAGACACTTTTGATGTGTGTATTAAATTCTATGGGCGATAAACAGGAATAAAAAGTTAAAGATAGGAGTGAATAAATTTCGAACTAACATGTCCCCTCGTTGCAAACAGGGGGACAGATCTATTTTTTTTTCGATCTGTTCTCCTAAGGGGACAAAGCAGGATGAAAGATCGGAATAATTCATTATATTTATAATAAGTCATAGGTATTTGTATTCGTAAAAAAAAACATTATAGCTGAAGACCAATTCCCGTAATTAAAAATGTTCAAAATCTAATCGCAATCTCATCTCAGTGAAAAATCAATGTCAAAAACTTCTTAAAATTACGAAAATTGCATCTCAGATAGGCAGCCGCTCCATGTAAAATACTGGTATTCAGCTGCACACGATTAGACTGGAAGGCGTCCCTAACATCATCTACCTAGCCTTTTCCCACCTATGTTGGGGTCGGCTTCCAGTCTCACCGGATGCAGCTGAATACCAGTATTTTAAATGGAGCGACTGCCTATCTGACCTCCACAACCCAGTTACTGGGTAATACGATACTCCTTGGTAAGACTGGTTGTCAGACTTTCGGGCTTCTGACGACCCGTAACGACTGTCAAAAATCCACGAATGACAGCCGGGACCAATGGCTTAACGTGCTTTCCGAGGAAGGGTCATGGTATCTAAAGATGGTCACCCATTCACGGACCAACCGCGGCAAGCGTAGCTTAACCTGACCGATCGACCCGTGCGGCTGTTATTTCTTAGCCACAAGCCCCTCGGAAGGCGTCCCTAACATAGTTGGGAAAAGGCTAGGCAGATGATGACATGACATTAAAGAGCCTATTTAGGTATACCTACCTGCATTATTTATTACTAGCTTCTGGCAGCGTGAAATTTCACCCTCCCCCCATTCACCCTCTTACGGGTGGAATTTCGAAAAACCCTTTCTCAGTGGATACCTACTCTTCAAAAAGAACACACCCTCCAAATTTCTAGTCTCTAGTCTCTAGGACCAGCGGTTTAGGCTGTGCGTTGATATATCACTCAGTCAGGACTTTGAATTTTATATATATAGATTTTGGATTTTTTAAGTATCATAGTTTCCTTGATCCCTACCTGTCTAATAAATAAGATACTTTGATAGTGTAGCCATTAGGAATTAATAGATGAACTATCAAATTCCGATGACCTGGGATTACTTTCAACAATATTTGGCATTGAGGGTTGCCTCATTTATCAAACGGTCAAATACCTTTTGTATGGCATTGAAAACTTACCACGATTTATTTAATTATTTAAATACATTTCACAATTTTGATAGTTGTCTGCCTCGGGCTAGTGGTCGGGGTCCTCCTGCATTCGTTTCCCGATTCGACGGTGCAATAGAGAAAAATAAAGTTTTTTTCTAAATTAGTTTTGTTAGGAAACTTTTTGCTAGAACTTGGGAGTTTTGATTCGTGCCCGCTCACTATAAGATAGGAATTTCTAACATTGGTGCGATGCTGTTCTTCACAAACTAAACTAAATTTAAGTTCAATGCATCTTTTTCTTTCTATTTCATTAAGAAAAGGACAGAAGATGAATTTATAGTTTACTCCTGTCAAATTAATCAGCCTGTGACGTAATTTTAGTAGACAAGTTTTTAATCACGTCTAAACTTTTATAGAGTAGTTGATAAATTTGCAGCTACGACACCAACAGGGCAGTTCTCTATTATTAAACTTCTCTTATATCACTCATACAATCCAGTGATTAGATTTGTATTTAAGAGTATTAAGACGTACTCATTGCTAACTACATACATGGATACTTGACATACTTTGAGGTATATTATTAAAATTATCAAATTATTAATCTTATTAACAAATTAAATGGCCATATAAAATAATTTGGTCATTATCTTTGTAAACACGCAACGAATAACCGTCGGGTTAATTAAAATAAGATGAGATAAGTTTTTGTTTTGACTATAATTACTTATGTTACGGCTAATAGCCGAAGTGCGACTACACCTAGTTTTAGTCGGGTACAACTGGGTGCAGCATCCTACGTTGACGGAGCCCCACTTAGCGGGGCTCCTATTTCTGTGTAAAGGGTTTAAAGTAACCTAACCAAACCTCACCTCGGGGCGCCCTTCGCTCGCTCTTGCATCCTACGTCGCCTATCGACCGGCCGCAACCATGCAACCGATGTCACCCGAAGTACACACGAACCGCATGTGGCCGGCTGCACCTAGTTGTACCCGGCTAAAACTAGGTGTAGCCGCACTTCGGCTATTAGCCGTGACATATACAATATTCTGTGTTAGAATATGTATAAAATGTTCGCAATTTAGCTTTACCTAACACCTGTAACTGCTTAAATGTAAGTACATGGGGCGCACCCTGAACAGTCAGCCCTAGTGACCACCTTGCTGGTTGGCAAATATTTTTACCACGGCATGAGCTATCCTTATATAGTCCTTGCATATACGACTGCTGGGACACAGGCCTCCTCTCAGTGAGTGGGAGTGGGCTGTAATCTACCACGCGGGCCCAGTGCGGGTTGGTAGATCTCACATGTCTTCGAATGTTCGGTTCTAGGACATGCCGGTTTCCTCACGATGTTTTCCTTCACGGTTTTAAGAGCCATGGTGATGAAATAATTAACACAAAGTAAAGCGCCTGTCTGGGTTCGAACCTACGACTTATAACTAGTAAGTCGCGGCCGTTACCACTGGGCCACAACTGCTCTAGTTTGTATAAACCTTTTGTTAACTTGTCGTTAAGATGCCTAACTACATAAATTAAATGCCCTATATATTTTAAACTAGCGGCCCGCCCAAGCTCCGCACGGGTGCAATATTTATTCGAATTTCCGAAATTTTCTTTCATACAAACCTTGTCCTGGCAATACCGAACACAACAAAAATAGAATTATCCAATTTGGTGCAGTCATTCAGAAGTTATGCGCGTACAGACATTTCGGCGACTTTGTTTTATACTATTACATATTACATTAATTATTTTTAAATAACTCGAAGTTAATATGCGTTTGCGCCACAGACATACTAAAAATTATGATGTAATTAATTCAAAATTAGGTGTAATTTCGCAGGTTTCACATAAGTACCTAATTAGTTTCTTTTAACATTATGTTTGTACATAATAGGTATATTTTACAACAGTATGTGAATATGTTTGCACATATTATGAGATACAAACATGTTTTATATTAGTACCTTACTTTAAAATTAAATTAAAAATTGTTTATTAATGGCAACTAGGCTCAATTGTTAGTAACATTGTTCTTAAAAACTATTGTTAGTAAAAAAACACAGAAACAAAAACAAAACAAAAATAAAATTGTAAGGCTAGCTAGGGTCTTCTGACCAGCACTTCCACAGCGTGCGCAACCAGGGAGCGTCGTATTTCTCCATCAACATACTTAGAATGCCGTTAGAATTATACCGCGCTCTTTACAAAATGGAATTTGTTTTTTTGCGCATTATGGCGTAAAAATCATCGGTATGCGCAAATGCGAACATACTGGACGCACTACAATAGCTTACTGTAGACACTATAGCCTATTTGGTGCTTAAATTCAACCTCCGCGAGTTAGCTAAAAGTTATTGGCAAGAAATACGAGACAAACATAAAGCTAGTTTAAGATTATCCTGGCGATGATCGCCAACAGACTCAGTCTGACGCAACTGTCTAATAAAAAAAGAAACTATGAAACGTGCACTAAACATAATGGCGGCTATCGCTGTCTCGCTTTAACATCTGCAGTCTGTGCATAGTCTGTGTCATTTTCGCTATGTTGGTATTCAGTTTTAGTGCAAGTTTCATACAAGCGCCGTTTTTCCTACCTACAATCAATATTAGATCAAATCAGCCTGTCCCCGGCTGCACCACAACACCTTGTCCTCCGCCTTCCGCATCCAGTCTGTCCCAGCCACCTTTTTCGTACGTTGGTCTGCTATCAGCTGCGGGGCGTCCCAGGCTGTACTTGCCGATACGTAGACTTAGTTATTTTGTTTGTTAGCCTGCATTGGGTCCAACTGCTGGGCAAATGGCTCCCCTTTTTCCTCCTTGCACCCGGAGATATGAGCAACAATGTCACTCACTGGACGCTTGAGGGATTCACGTGTTCAATGGTGTTTGTGGGGCCAACATGGCTACAGATCGCACAAATTACAGAGGTTTGGTTCGGTTTAACTACAGAAAAAGTTTCAATATCCTACATTACTCAATCAATTAGATCAATCAGAACCTTTTTCGCCATTCTTGTTTATCTACAAAGTTCTGAATGGGTTTTACCAGTTATAGTACTTAGTCATATATTTCGACACCTCGCTGTCCACCTTGTAAGATGAGTAGAAAGTTTAACAGTTGCCCAATCGTGTCTGGTAAAAATTGTTATGTTTTTTGAGAAGGTCAGTTAGAATCCACGAGGTTATCCAGTATTAAACATCGGTAAGGGCAGCCCCTGTGAGAACGATAGAGGTTATGTGAGGCTATATGCTGGCTTCTGAAAGTCTATTTACATAATTTTAATTTGTTGTCTGGCTCTGTGAAGCGCATGAGTCCTGGGTTCGATTCGCGAGACGAGCAAAATGATATTCGATTTTTCCATCTGGAATTTCTCGGGAGCAGCCCAGAGTCTACCTACTGGGACTCAAAACATAACTGGCGAAATCTGGGTGTACTAGAATAGGTCCACATCTGCCTAACGTTTAGGGATTAAGGCGTTTGCGTCCGTCGTCCGACCAAACCGGCCCGAGTTGGCGTTGCAGTGTTCCACGCGCGCCACTCGAGAGTTGGTGCGGCCATTATAGGAATGGGCGCACGGGGAGGTGGGACCCGCTGAGGAACAGCGGGTCGAGGCCTATCGAGGGAGCGGTGAATGCTTATGCGAATCCCGCACCCCCGGCCATAGGTAGAGGTGGAAAACCGCGGTGGTTTTAGCCAGTAAGAGTCCGGCATGCCCCTCTGTCCCCCCCACGATGGAGGAAGTCCATGAGGATTTCCACCGTGCAACAAAAAAAAAAGTGTAATTGAGGCGTGATATTATAGGCCCGTGGCTAAATAATAACAGCCGCATAGGTCGATCGATCAGGTTAAGCTATGCTTGCCGCGGTTGGTCTGTGGATGGGTGACCATCTTTACATATCGAGACCCCTCCATGCCTCGGAAAGCACGTTAAGCCGTTGGTCCCGGCTGTCATTCGTGGATTTTTGACAGTCGTTACGGGGGTGGTCAGAAGCCCGAAAGTCTGACAACCAGTCTTACCAAGGGGTATCGTATTACCCAGTAACTGGGTTGTGGAGGTCAGATAGGCAGTCGCTCCATGTAAAATACTGGTATTCAGCTGCATTCGGTAAGACTGGAAGCCGACCCCAACATAGTTGGGAAAAGGCTAGGCAGATGATGATGACGTAGTAGGAAAAGTAGAAAATGGCCAATTTCTGTCAGGAATCTGTCACATTCTTCAACTCCCTCCACGGATACTACCCGTGATGATTGGCATTATATAAGTCATGTTATTACAACCATTGTGTTATAGAAACACGTCAACGCATAAGCGTAAAGATTTTGAGATTGCAGCTAATTAAATTAATTGCATATGTCTAATTCTTTCGAGATATTATCAATGATACCTAGGGAAACTTGAATGAAAACAATTGGACTATCCTCACAAGAGCATTGGATTGACGAAATCATTACGTATTTTTAACTTATTTAAATACTAGTATTTGAATAAGTTAAAAATACTTAATGATACTAGTCTTACAAAAAAACTAGTATTTAATTAAGTTAAAAATAGAATAGAATAGAATACTCTTTATTATGTACACCATATAAATTACAGACATAAATATAGAAACTAAAAAAAAAAAAACTAGCGGTCATGGTGCTAGCACCATGCCCGCGACTTCGTCCGCGTGGGTTTCGTAATTTCCTCAAAACAATTTAACACCCTCTCCATCTCCCCTTGAAAGGTAGTTTTCGAAAATTAATGTTTACAATCTTTGTAGCTTCTGCCCGCGACATCTTATGCGTCAAATTTTTTGTTCCCAAACCCACCCCGCCATATCGCATCACCTGCCCGCGCTATTATTTAGTTTGCGCTTAGCGAAAACTTCTGACTTTTTTTTCTTTTTGTTCAACTCCTAACGGTCCTAGCGTGATGTTTAACAGCCTTGTAGCCTTCTTCAAGAATTGGGCATCAAATTCAAAAAGACTTTTATAAATCTGACCGATGCTTCCAAAGATTAGAGCTATCAAACAAACAAACTCTTCAGATTTATTATTATTATATTTTGAAATTATAATATCGCCTAAGATATTCATTGAAATCAAATGATGTCAAGGGCAATTTTGTTCAAAATTAAATATTTGTGATGAATAACGTGTTTATTTGGATAGGAATTAATATCATGTCTTATAAAAACACCTTCGCAAATAATGCATTAGTTTAGAACAAATTTGTTTACCATAAAAAAGGTTATAGTGAGTCAACCTTAAAAGGTAGACATATGTTGTTGCGGACTTTTTTTTAGAACTTTTAAAGGGGAACAATTCCGTCATACATGATTTTTGCGTAACTTTAACCGTTTACGCAGCGTACGCAACGGAAGCTCTCAAAAGGAATAATTTTTCCCGTTTTTGCAACATTTTTCATTGATACTCCGCTCCTATTGGTCGTAGCGTGATGTTATATAACCTATAGCCTTCCTCGATAAATGGACTATCCAGCACAATAATATTTTTTGAAATCGGTCCAGTAGTTTCGGAGCCTATTCAATTCAAACAAACAAACAAATCTTTCCTCTTTATAATAGTGTAGACATATTTAAAAAAAAATTAAATGAAGTCCAAAAAAATACTTAATGGTCTGGTGAGTACAAATACAAAATTTTGTGAGAAATCGATTAAAAAATAAAGGCATTGTCTTCAAAATAGAATCAGCATGTGAAGAACTCTGTTGGATAAGAGGAAGTGGTTCAATTCTGCTTGCAAGATTTGACCAATACGTACTAACTAACATAAAGATAAATAACAATAATTTAGTCTTTTGTTCATATAATTAATTTTGCCCTGTCTGCAAGTACACACGGCTACACATCAAGCTATACATTTCCAGTTTTCGCTGACCTCGCACTGTATAGGTTTTTCGTACAATTAGAAGTCAGCTTATACTGGTTATGTATAGCTTGAGCTTGATGTGTAGCCGTGTGTACGTTTGCCACTAATTCCGTAGTAAATATTGCGACTCGTACAGGAAGATCACATACTAAACTACAGTCCGTCAAATCTAAGAAGTACCGTTTGACGTTTCATATTTTTCAATCAGTTTCGATAACCTTTTTCATAAAACCATGAATTTAGAAAGATTTCATTATTGTATCTAAAAATGTACAATTCTTAATATCTAAATGTAATTGAAAACTTTCAAACAAAGCAAAATAACACATATTTACACCTGTCAAACGGTACTTCTTAGATTTGACGGACTGTAAAGACAGTAAATATAATCTAAGTTAAAGTTTTTTTTTTTTTTAATTTTAGTTTTTTTTTATTTGTATAGTAGGTTAGTTAGTCTTTTATTTTAGTATCTAGTGTATATAGTTACATTGTAATTACAGTTCAAGTTGTAAGCTCTGGAAATTGTAAGGTCGCCGCGTTTCTAAATTTGCCAAAGATGTAAATAAACAACAATGGCCGCTCGAAATTGAATAAAATCGATGTACACACGGCTACACATCAAGCTATGCATAACCAGTATAAGCTGACTTCTGATTGTACAGACGCCAGCACATCAACCTACCCCATACTGTCACATTTTCCCAATCAATTTTGAACCTTATACTTTAGCAATAAAGTTGAAAATTTATTAAAGAAATTTGACAGATTGTAGTAGGTTGATGTGCGAAAAACCTATTGCAATGCGAGGTCAGCGAAAACTGAAAATGTATAGCGTGATGTGTAGCCGTGTGTACAAGAATATTTATTTTAATAAATGATTGTTTTTCGTCTAGTTAGCTCGGAGATTTAGACCGCTTTTTCTTGATAAGGCAAGTGACTACCAACATCCGTTTCCAGTAACTAATTAGTAGTTACAGCTTTGACATTGATCTTAAAACGAAACCGCGAAAATACGCAAAAATCAAAGTCACTCGTGGGTGTAACTCCTTATTTGGCTGTTTAGGTTTTTTTATTAGGCTAAAACGTTGTTTGTTAGTCAAGAACAAGGTTGTGTTCACCTTATTCTTAGTCATCACCTGCCTAGCCTTTTCCCAACTATGTTGGGGTCGGCTTCCAGTCTAACCGAATGCAGCTTAATACCGGTGTTTTATATGGAGCGACTGCCTATCTGACCTCCGTAACCCAGTGACTGGGTAATACGATACCCCTTGGTAAAACTGGTTGTTAGAGTTTCGGGCTTCTGACCTAACGACTGTGAGATCCACGAATGACAGCCGGTTTCGAGACACGGAGGGGTCTATGTATGTAAAGATGGTCACCCATCCACGGACCGACCGCGCCAAGTGTAGCTTAACCTGATCGATCGACCCGTGCGGCTGTTATTACTTAGCTTATCACACAAAATATTCGTCAGCAGCGGCGCGGAATCGACCCGACGCCCCATTTCACTAACCTTGTGCGGCGGGAACGCAACCCGCATACCTAATGAGTTACGATACGTATGCGGACTTGCGATACTGAGCATAAGTGAGTGTGAAGTGAAATAATATGTATCATTACGTACTAGTAGGAGTTGCGATTTTATTGCATTCAAAGAGCCGCTCATTACTGGTTTAATGGGCTACGTCATCAACACATAATTTATTTATTTATTTACTTTAGGATCTCCAACAAAAGATATACACTAAACATTACATAGTTAATGGACGACAAAGTATTTGGTAGGTGTACTCTTTCAATTACAGGAGACCACAGCATGCACAATAAAATTGACAACTAAGCTAACAAATTAAATACCTAATACATAATAAAGGAAAACATTTTGACAGGGAACATGAAAATAATAAATTCTGTAAAATATTAAAACATAGAATAATAAAATAACTAACATTAACATAAATAAAGAAAAGAAAACATTCACAATAAATGTTCAAGAGATTTCTTATATTTAACAAGAGATTGGCTAATGTCTAACTCTGTAGTTTTAGCCAGCATATTGTATTGCCTACAAAGTCTTGGTACAGCGGCGTAATGACCCAGGTTTGTTTTGGAGCCTGTGATGTTGAATAAATTATAAGTATTAGACCTGGGAATCCGAGTTGAAATTTTAATTCCTAGTGAGCCCAAAAGTTCACTGCAGTCTATCGATCAGCCTATAATGTTCCCACTGCCGGGACACAGGCCTCCTCTCTGTGAGAGAGAGTGGGCCCACTGCGGGTAGGTAGATGTCGCATGTCTTCGATTTTTTGGTTCTAGGACTTGCCACGATGTTTCCCTTCACCGTTTTAAGAGCAGTGGTGATGAAATAATTTACACAAAGTGAAGCGCCTCTCAGGGTTCGAACCTACGACCTACAACTCGTCGGTCGCGGCCGTGGGCCACTGGGCCACCACTGCTCTCCCTGACGACTGTTTGCATTTACAGGACTGGTCAAGGCTATTTCAGGCACTAATCTATATTGTCTTCAAATGATCTGAGCGAGATTATGTCTGGACTTTAAAAGAGACTCTTGAGATTATTTCGCCATTTCTTCTCAGGGGTAGTCAAATAGGAAACAACAAGATTATCTTTAGGGCTCCGTACCAAAATGGTAAAAAGGAACCCTTATGGTGCGACTCAGTCTGTCTGTCTGTCCGTCTGTCACAGCTGGATATCTCAAGAACTACTAACGCTATCAAGGAATAGTTTTAGATGACGTTTGCCCAACTATTATGAAAATATGACTATTTCTTATTGTGCTACTGTTTGCTTTTCCTTGAATAAATAAATAAAATTAGTGCGGAGACCGTACTAAGAACTAAATAAGAGAATGAACCGAATAAGAAGGACTACTCCTTCTTATTCAGTTTATGAAATATCTTTTAAAAGGCTAAGCATTGCCATGCAACGTGGCAATGCCGCCAGTCTCTTGGGAACATTACCAGTCGACAGCGATGCGGATGAATTTTTCGACGCTATATTTTAGTTTTTGTATAGTTTTAGTTAAGTTAGGATTTAATTTTGTTATTTTTAGTATTAGATACCTATACACAGATATTATATTTGTATAGCTTAAATTATGTAAATACAGGGTGGGCCAAAAGTTTTTGCAAATAGCAAAACTGAATATCTCGAAAACCGTTTGACAGAAGGGCGCGCGGTTGGCGGGAAAATATGCGTCACTTAATGCAATTTTACTCACGATGAAGCGGTTCACGGAACAACAGCGTGCTTTTCGTTTTATTATTTTTTTACAAAACAACGATTCCTACGTTACTGTACGACGCCTGTTTAGAATTGAACATGGATTACGCCGTGTAAGTGAGTGTCCAAGTGTTAATTTAATCAAAGCTTGGATCGAGAAGTTCGGGCAAACTGGTTTCACAACGAATATTAAACAAACAGGGCGACCACGTTCAAAAAGAAGCAATGAAAACATTCAGCTGGTTGAAATTTCCGTAAGGAACGATCCAGAATCATCTACGCGTTAGAGTTCGGCGGTTCTGACAATACTAAGAACTAGTCTGTGGCAAATTTTGCATCTGGACCTTAAACTGCACCCATACAGGCTTCAAATTGTGCAGAAGATGAAACCAAACGATTATAAACATGCGCATACGTCAAACGTGACCGGTATGGTAGTCAAAGAAATGTTTCCGAACAAATTGATTTCTCCCAGATGTGATATCCCATGGTCTCCGAGGAACCCAGACCTTACACTTTGTGTTTTTTTCTTGTGGGTATACCTGAAAAGTCGAGTCTACCATAATAAACCGACGACAATATCAAAATTAACACAAAACATCCATGAGGGGATAGTCGCGATTCCCCGGAGCATGTGTCAGCGAGTTTTCCAAAATTTGCGTAGCCGATTGCAAGAGTGCCAATGACGAGACGGAGCACATGTCGACGATGTTATTTTTAAGAAATAAATTACATTAGATGTTTGTTACGTTGAATAAATTATCAACAAAGTGACATTTGTACTTTTATTTTTATTCATGTTTCAAAAGTGCAAAACTTTTTGGCCCACCCTGTACTTAATTGAATATTAGAAATAAATATATACGTCGATGTTTCTTTTAAATTGGTCCAATATTGGAGGAGGAAATGGGCGAGAGTCAAACCTCGAATGATGACCAAAAGTCTCTCCGACCGCATTTCCTCTTAAAAACTGGCAGGGGATCAGACCGGAGTAAATCGGCAAAATGTGGGCGTTGTTCTATAAGTATATTACACCTCTGCCCCGTTGGTCTCGTGGTTGCAAGCGCGACTACTGAGCGTGGGATCCTGGGTTCGATTCCCAGGTCGAGCAAAGTGTTATTCAGTTTTTCCCTTGGGAATTTCTTAGTAACAGCCCGGAGTTTGGAAGTTGGCGGTTTGATACCCCTGTGCCTCGGAAAGCACGTGTCGCCGTTGGTCCTGCGCC
Source organism: Hydraecia micacea (assembly GCA_914767645.1). NCBI lineage: Eukaryota > Metazoa > Arthropoda > Insecta > Lepidoptera > Noctuidae > Hydraecia > Hydraecia micacea. The sequence continues at coordinate 5,446,773 of OU611804.1, forward strand.
TGATCTCTCCCCGGTCGTGTCGGATTGCCGTCCCATCGTACTATGAGAGTAAAGGAACAGAGAGTGCACCTGTGTTTACGCACACAATTGTGCACTATAATATCTCCTGCGTACCTGGCTAATCTCCGTTGAGATTGGCCACCGTGACCGAAATCGATAGGGAGGCTAGGACACCTCTGCCCCACTCTTAGGGATACAGGCGCGATGTTAGGTTATTTATAAATATCTCCTCTTGATACAGTTAATTTCGTATGGGTGATGGTGTCATTACAATCATTGTGATCCCTCCGCAAAGCTAGCTGGTCAAATAATAGTCAGGTGGCCAACCATGATCTAATTAAAAACGATTCAAAAACAAGACATTTCAGTTTAGGTTCCTAAACTGCATCGCTTGAGCTGCTCTTTGGACGTCATGGTCAAACAAGTATGAATGAAACCAAAACTTGCGACTCAGTTTGGGACAATCGCTGTCAGCAGATGGCACGGCCTAAACTGAATCGTTAAACTGACGTCATGGTACGAATTAGAAGAGCAGTTCAGTTTAGGACCTAAAATGGATCGCGTCAAGAGCTTGTGGTAGGCCTCCAGATCACCTAGACTAACTTTTATTGACCGGGAGGATGAAGTTTGCATATCAACGAAATCGCGGACAAAACTGTTCAAAATTCAAATACTTAACTGTCAAAAATTCCAAAATGGCCACTCTAAATACAAACAGAAAAAACCGTTTGCAAATCCACCTCTCTCTTTGCCGTGCCGAAATAACACATAATTACATACATTTCTGGTTCAAGTTCAAGTGTCCATTATGTAAGCCGCTGGATTTCACCGTACTTTCGTAATTATTACGGCCGGTACATGGCCCGCCGAACGTTGGTATAAGGCCTGGCTGGGCGATAAAGCGGGTTAAAATAAGGCTGTGGTTTTGGAGTAGTTTACGATCCATGGTGTGAGGTGGCATGGGCCATGCTTCTGGCATATTTGGCCGTGACATAATACGTATAACATAACATCTATACTCCTGCAGGTAGGCAGGCAGAGATGTACAGACGCCAGCACGTCAAGCTACGTGAAACTGTCAATGTGATCAGCCTTAAGAAATGGGTCTTTTCTCAAAATAGCTATTTTTATTTCACGAGAAAAATCTTTTTGGCTTTTGCATAACTGTAAGGTATTTATGCGTGTGACTGTACCTACTCTCAATGGCAAGTTTCGACTGTATCTACCTGCTAACTTACTGAGTGGGTCAATGACCCACAACACAAAACGAAAAAGATTTAACATTTAAGGCGACTACATGACCTAAAGCGCGGTCATTGTCGGACTGCATAGAAAAGAAAGAGAAGCGCGATGACACAACGTTGGTAATTGATTGCAAAATATGAAGCAATGATCTATTTTCATAAAATCTATTGTTTGGACTAAAAAATTAAAACACTATTGTTTTAGTATATTGCTTGCAGAATAATCTGACAAAAAATCAAAATGGTTTTTATTGTAAAAAAAACATTTTTAGAGGTATCTTCATGATTTTTTTCTATCGTATCAAATTAGTTGTTTTATGTGTTCAACACACTATCTAACTAGTATATATCCTGAAGAATATCACATATTTTTCTGATTTTGTTTACTGTAGTCGATCATAATTATACATAGGCATTATAAAACTTGCGTTTAAGTCCAGGTGGCTTACTATGATCTAATTAAAAACGATTCAAAAACATGACATTTCAGTTTAGGTTCCTAAACTGCATCGCTTGAGCTGCTCCATGGACGTCATGGTACCAAACAAGTATGAATGAAACCAAAACTTGCGACTCAGTTTGGGACAATCGCTGTCAACAGATGGCCGGCCTAAACTGAATCGTTAAACTGACGTCATGGTACGAATTAGAAGAACAGATCAGTTTAGGTCCTAAAATGGATCGCGTTAAGAGCTCGTGGTAGGCCTCCTGTAATCGCCTTAAACGGAGCCGTGATATTTATCAGCCCGTAAACGTCACTTTATTAGTAGTTCGAACGGCTACACATCAAGCTATACATAACCAGTATAAGCTGACTTCTGATTGTAAGAAAAACCTATACAATGCTAGGTCAGCTAAAACTGGAAATTTATAGCTTAATGTGTCGCCGTGTTTATGTATGTACTCAAGCACAATTTAGGTATGTTTGCTATCAATGTGGGTCATTGGCCCACGTGCAGACGTTTCACATAATAACTATGGATTTGATAACTGTACAAGAAGTAGATATTGTCTGTTCCCAAATGATCTAATGAAAGTGTAAACAAACATTTTTTGTGAATTTTTTACGCAATCACCCACTCAAGGAAATTAGTAACCCATTCATCTGTTATTACCTATTAAAAGAATGTTTCTAACATTAAATGTCACCACGTTTTCCAACAAAATTTTTTAATAACGTTATTAAATTGTAATTGAAAAATCATCGAAGAAAATTGAGGTTATATAATTAAATAAACCTCAATTGTCAAAATCGAAAAACATTTTTCAATCGAAAGATAATTTTTATTCGTGGAATAAAATTGACGTGTGACAGATTTTATTTATTTATTTATTTTATTATTTATGTACACACAGTAAAATACATAAAGATATGACATAATTAATATTTGAGTACAAAGGAACTGCTTATTTCTTAAGAAATTTTGTGTGAAAGAACTGTCAAAAATCCAAAATTATTCCTCCGATAAAATTATCTGGCGTTGGAAAAATCAGCCCTAAGGTGATTTAAAATTATAATTAATAATCAAATCAAATCACTCAATTTGTATTTCAATTAATACTTTTTATGATCCATTTGTTTACAGTTTCATCTGATACTTTTTGAACAGACTATACGGGTATTGCTCACATACATCAGCATACATCATCATCTGCCATCATCTGCCTAGCCTTTTCCCAACTATGTTGGGGTCGGCTTCCAGTCTAACCGGATGCAGCTGAATACCAGTATTTTACATGGAGCGACTGCCTATCGGACCTCCACAACCCAGTTACTGGGTAATACGATACCCCTTGGTAAGACTGGTTGTCAGACTTTCGGGCTTCTGACGACCCGTAACGACTGTCAAAGATCCACGAATGACAGCCGGGACCAACGGCTTAACGTGCTTTCCGAGGCACGGAGGGGTCTCGGTATGTAAATATGGTCACCCATCCACAGACCAACCGCGGCAAGCGTAGCTTAACCTGATCGATCGACCTGTGCGGCTGTTATTATTTAGCCACGGGCCCCTCCATACATACATCAGCATACATTTGTATGAAATAACATAGGTTTAGCTCAGAGATGTCACATGCCAGCAACAGGTAATGCTTCCGCGAGTCTTTCCTGCCGGCTTATAACAGATTTCTCTTACATCATAATATAGACTACCTATAGAGTAAGGCTGTGACCACAGCACAATTGGGTATAAACATACCTATGTTGTAATAGTTCAATGTTGAAGCATAACATAGATCAACCAGCATAATAATATAATGTTCCCACTCATTATAGGCCGGTTGTAAATGAATGAATACCTCTATAAAGTTTTTGCGCTTCTAATGATGCACACTTTTTAAATCAATGAACCTCTAAAAGCATTTTGCGATTGTAATGATCACACTTTTTTTAAATAATTTTATTGATTCTCTATTTTACGTTTTTGGCATTTTATCACAGTTGGTCGCAGTAACCAAGCTAGGGCACCCCGAAAACAACAACACCCGGGGTTAGGTTAGGTCAGAACCGGATCGTACGTTCCCGCGACCCCCGGCGTAGGTGTGAGATGGAACACCGGGGTGGTTTTAGTCAGTAAAAGTCTGACAGACCCCTCCGGCCCCCTCAGGGCGGAGGACATCCATGAGGATTTTCCACCCCGGAACAAAAAAAAAATAAGGTCAGAACTGTGACCAACCGCGTTGCTTCATCCAAGTTGATCGCAGTTTGGATATTTATTATTTTGGGGATTCCAAAATAGGAATTATTTGATGTACACACGGCGACACATCAAGCTATATATATCCAGTTTTAGCTGACCTCGCATTGTATAGGTTTTCCTTACAATCAAACGTCAGCTTATACTGGTTATGTATAATTTGATGTGTAGCCGTGTGTACACAATAAGAGGCGCATTCATTATTATAGAGTGTTCGATAATATTTTTAGGAGCGCAAAAAGGGAATTATTAGAAGTTTCAATTACTTACATTGACGTTATTAAGTAGGACAGTTCCTCATTGACTGATACCGCACAGTCACTGAAGACAAAATTAAAACGTCTGCAAAATACGCAAAGAAAAAAAAAAATAGAATCAGTCTTCGAAGGCGTGAAACGAGGGTAGCGGGATCGTCCGAAAGGGTTACCGCTGCCCCGGAACATAAAGGGCTAAGGAAGGTACACGGGTGGGTTTTAGTCAGTAAGAGTCTGACACTCCCTTCCGCTCCACCCAGAGCGGGAGGAGTCATTAGATGATTTCCCATACAAAAAAAAGGCGTGAAAGCTGAAATGATGATGATGATGATGACTCGGCTCCTAAATATCGTAGCGTGATGTTAAATAGCATAGTCTGTTTGCATTTGATAGCCTAATTCTTGAGGAAGGCTATAGAGCCTTCCTCAAGAATTAGGCTATCAAATGCAAACAGACTTTTTTGCAATCTGACTTATTACTCCGGAACTATTGTTCCGGAGTTTACCTCCTACATACAAACAAACAAATACCTCTTTATAATATTAAGTATGGATAACTACTAAACTTAGCACTAAAACATTGTTGTTATTAGCATAATGCTCTAATTGCGTAATCAATCAAAAATATATTGTTAATCCATTGCTTCATATGTTCGAATAATTTGTCTGCTCAATAACGTAAATAACGCAATGAACGTTGTTGAACTGTCAAAATGAAAGACATTCCTACTGTTAGTCTCTTACGCAATTACCCCGTAGGCTGAGGCCCACCCGCGTTTTTCAAGCCTAATGCTAGCCTACGATAATGAAGGTGTTAGCGAAGTTGATTGACGTGGAGGCTCTTTTAACGCACCATAGTTTCTCAAATCGCTGACCAAGCAAATTGATGTCATGACCTCAATTTCTTTTAAACGTGATTTGTTATCGAAGTTGCTGAGAATGCCAACGTCGCAATTTTGCAGTATTACTTAATTGTCACATACAATCATAGTAAAGAGAAAATTGTTTTTATTTGGACGTATTTATTATTTTAGAAAGAAATTCTTTTAGGAATCTAGTGGAGTGACCAAGGTAGGGCCAAGTTTACCTGAGGGTGGTCGCGCATCTGACGGAAGATGTGTGGGGCGTAACTTCATTAACTTGCAGTTAGTACGCTGTCCTCCCATACCCATTAAAGCTGTAATTTGAGCACATTGTAACATTCAATTATTTTTAAAAGAGTAGCCGTGGCGTTTTAGATCATTCGATTCCCTACAAAATAGTTGAGCTGGATGGTGCTGATCCACGCGTCATGTTCGTGAACGGGCGCCGTCGGTTGAGACTGGTCATCTCTTAATTGCCAAGGCTTATTTTTAATCTTATATTTTGAATTGTTTCTTCATTTGTGTGTTTTATTTTACATTGTTCTCACATATAGAAGCAACAAGAATAATGTACCCAGGATTTTGTAATATCTTGATTTAAAAGAGTGTCCATGGAGTTTCTTGCCCGTTCTTCTCCATAGAGATCTACGTTTTGGAATGGGCAACTGGCTTCAACTTTCTGACTAACTGACCGACTATTTAATTTTGACAATTCAAAAGTGCCTGTACATTGTTTAATTGAAATAATTGCTTTGAATTTGAAATTTGATTCTTGCCGGCTCTTCTCTATAGGAAACGACCAATTGGAACCGTGCACCTAGCTTCTGACGTTTCATAAGTGCCCATGTAGGTTTATGTGAAATAAAATATTTTGATTTTGACACACTAATCTATCATCAGCCGAATGTGTAGTGTTGAATATTTTAATCACATTCATTATCTTCTTGTCCGTTCTGGCGTTACGCGACACATCTCGCATCACATGCGCGACCACCCTGACTGAGAAGGTAATTTTTTTTTTATAAAAAAAGTGTCATTCATAAAATTAGTTGCTAATTGAGTGTTTAAGTAAAGTGTTTACTTAATTAACTTATACCTAATAAAAGTGTGCAAATGCAATTTTTTTAAACGTTTGTATTAAAATTGTGACAGCAATTTAACATTTTAAAGCCAATTATTGACCGTAAGTAACAATAACACTATCTAACGCAAGTCTGATACGACGCTATATTTTAGTTTCTGTACTTATAGTTTTAGTTAAATTAGGATTTAATGTTGTTATTTTTAGTATTAATTCAATATACATATAATACATATTTCGTTTATTAGAAGTAAAAAAAAAAAGTGACACTGGTTGACAAACCTGTTGGTCTCGTAATCGCAAGCGCGACTGCTGAGCGTCCTTGGTTTGATTCCCATGTCGGGTAAAGGATTATTGGGTTTTTCAATTAGGAATTTCTCAGTGACAGCTCGGAGTGTCTCTCCGGTCGTGTCGGATTGACGCCCCGTCGGACTACGAGAGAGAGAGAAGAGTGAGTGCACCTGTGTCTGCGCACACACTTGTGCACTATAATATCTCCCGCGACGAAGGCTAGTCTCCGCTGAAACTGGCTGCCATGGCCGAAATTCGATCTGGAGGACTATCTTCTTCTTAGAGTGTCGATAGCAATCTAAATGTACTCGGCTCAGAATTCAGCTACTTGTTTGGCGCCATCACTAGCGTCTATCAGTTCCTGTAACGTGCAGCTGACAGGACACGCAGGGCACGATATTAAATGTCCCATTGTTTGTGGAACAGCACCACAATTACACTCCAACGCGGAGTCCTCTATAAATCTCCACCTGAACAGGTTTTCCTTGCTTCAGCCAACCTGGGTCCGGAGTCTGTTTAAAGACTTCCAGGTTACCAAAGGTAACTCATGTCCAGGTGGGAGGTCTTCAGCGGGTGGAACGAACGGTTTGGGTCCACTATCCACCAAGTGGAGGACTATTATTATTATAATATTAAAGCTGACGTCTATTGGTAGATATTGGTCTATTGTCATTGTTAAAACATTGACTTCACTGCGTCTATTCAACTACTCCGACAAGTGGGGTGTTTCGACAGGTAGGCGGGCAAACGTGACGTCTTAAACAATAAAATTGATATGTATTTAAGTTTTATGTAACTCTGGCGTGAACATTATCTTGACGTTCATTCAAGTAGCATTGCTATAGAAGTTCTTGATAATGAGTAGAATTACCGGACATACTTCTGCCCGATCCTTAGGTGAGTAGGTACGGGCGTGATGTTATGTACAGACGCCAGCACATCAACCTACTACAATCTGTCAGATTTCTGTAATAGATTTTCAACTTTATCGCTAAAGCATAAGGTTCAATGTTGATTGGGAAAATTTGACAGTTAGGTGTAGGTTGATGTGCTGGCGTCTGTACCTACCTAAATTATCACATGGTTCACCACACAAAATCTTGATAAATCTGTTTTAACCTCTCGGAAAAGAGAATTTTTATTCTATCTTCCGTGATTAAAGGCTCTCCCCCACAGGCACGTTTTATCGGCTGACTAGCTTCTGCCCGCGACTTCGTCCGCGTGAAATTTCACCCTCCCCCATTTACCCTCTTAGGGGTGGAATTTCGAAAAACCCTTTCTTAGTGGATACCTACTCTTTACAAAGAACACACCCTCCGAATTTCATGTCTATAGGACCAGCGGTTTAGGCTGTGCGTTGATATATCAGTCAGTCAGGACCATAGATATCCGGTCAGGACTTTGAATTTTATATACCACACAGCAAGGAATCGGGACGCAATAACGCATCCGATATTATCTATAGGTGAAATTGAAAACATGCGACAAATCGAAATGAGAGATTGTACTCATCATTATGAACAGTTTTACTATGGGACCAAACCCGAAATCGCGAAAAAAAAAATCAGCTGTTCCCTACATTTATGTTCGCATAACTCGTCAAAATGTAGGGAACTGCTGATTTTTTTTCCGCAATTTTTATAAGAAAATTATCTTAGAGCGCGTATCGCTGACGTCATCTCGTCATCTCCGCCCATATCAATTCCTATCACATGCCATCATAATTATTTGCAATAGCCGCGAATTCCTATGACACTTCACCCACTGCGAGTCGGAACACGTAATCTATGCACATCACGACCTACTAACCCTCACAGTAACTTACATAACCATTATATAAACAGTTCAAATATTTGGGCGTACTAAGTTGACCACGCGACATCGCCCACCTTTTACTGTATAGCTAATTAAATGTTTGTATTGGAGAAAAAATATTATATTTTCACCGTCAATTCTTGTGATGGATTTTTAGTACTATTTTTTAATTCTACATCTATTATACCTAGGATCTGGATTCCTAGGATCTAGGAGTCTCTCTCTGTCTAGCCTTTTCCCAACTATGTTGGGGTCGGCTTCCAGTCGAAACGGATGCAGCAAATACCCCACCAGTATTCCGCACCAGTATTTTAGTTAGAGCGACTGCCTATCTGACCTCCACAACCCAGTTACTGGGCTGTTTGAACTCCTACTTAAAAAACTTAATAACATACATGATCGGTGATCGAATCAAAAACCCCATGCTTAACAGTAGCGCTTGCGACCACTAGACCTAGGTAGGTACTAGGCAGGCAACATTGAATTTTATTATCAACTAGCTTTTGCCTGCGACTTCGTCCGCGTGGAATAATGACTTCCGGAAAAAAACAATTTATCCCCCTTTTCTCCCCGTTGGGAGGGAATTTCCAAAAATCCTCTCTTAGTGGTAGCCTAATCCTCCTAACAAACACACATGCCAAATTTAGCTCTCTACTGCCAGTAGTTTCGGCTGTGCGTTGTCTGTCAGTCACTCAGTAACGGAAGAGTTTTATATATATATAGATATAGATCAGTGGCGAAGGTACCATACAACTCGATTCCCGCCGGCTTCCCTTCGAAAATTCAGAACATAACCACTCTATAGTCAATTCATCATTGTAATTTTCTTTTGGTATTTTTTTTTTGCTCCGGCCTACCTCTGTCATAAATTCACCCTTCGCCACTGATATAGATAGCTGTGCCCGCAACTCCGTCAGTGTGTAATTCCTTGTGTGTTATTAAGTTAATGTATTGGTAATATTGTTTAGATCACGTTCACATGAGGCTTAAGTACCTATACAACGAAAGTACTACTTCACCTAAAAAGAAATAAAATGTAAACTATTAATAATTTGTAATTTGAACGAATATAATACACTACCAAAATAACTAATACCTATTTTATAAAATAACAACAAAAGAAAACTAAATAAACTAAATTAATTTAAAGACTAAAAGTCGCGCTGATAAACAATATTGTCTGTCATTGTCAATAAGGTCGAATGCTCGGAACGTCTACTCGCATCAACAGCCAAATATTGTATGAAGTTCGCGTTTTTTTTTTTTGGGAATGGCATCTCGCAGTTCAACCTATGAGGTTGTCGTCTGCTTAACCGGGCTTGCCTGTGTGGATGCCTCAAAATTAAGGCCTCCAGCCAGGGCTTAAAAAAAAACTTAAAAACTAAGCGACTACACGCTAAGGGCACCCCCTGTGGGGTACGGACCTCGGCTTAGGGCGTCGCTGGGGGGGGGGGGCAGCAAGGGACAGGCTGGATCGGAATTATTTAGGGGCGAATTTAATACTACAGGCTCAGCGGCGCGGGCTGGCTCGAGCAAGGGTCGGGGAGGAGAATTTACGGGGCGTCGCGACGGGCGTCCTCGACGGCGAGGACGGAAGGACGGTTGTCGGGTCGTGTTTTTGTGTCTTGGCTTTCCTGCTCTCCTGTAAGAGGGTAGTGGCGTCGTCGGGGATGGTGAGGGTATGCCTTGGTCGGCGAATCCTACTTACGCGGGAGGGAGTATATCGGGAGGCCGCCGCAATCAGCGCAATTGGGGTGCTTTATAGCAGAGTCGAAGAAACGCTTGGCGAGGCGCTTCATAAACTGCTGGACGGTGTGAAGTTGGCGTTTGGATCCCCCGCCCTTTTTATACCTCCCGCCGCGAGCCGCGTCGAGCGCGGCGACCGTTACACGAAAATAATCCTTATAGCATGATTCAGTATTCACGCCAATTCACGCGCGATGGCTTATTAGCGTATTTCATGTACAACTTTGGTGTTTCTGTACCGATTTCTATGATTATTTTTTTATTAACACGTTCGCGCGCGGTGCTCACTTTTTCGAAACTTCTGATGGAGCACTGTTTTCTCCCATACATTTATTTTGACGTTTATAAACGTTCTTTAGTACCTCTATTTATTTGAGTAATCAACTATGATTAGAACGACATTATACGTCGACGTATGGTGACGTTGCGCAACATTCAATCATTTTTCAGAACATGGTTCTGATGGATCCTTGCTTGTTTTGTCACCTTTTTTATTAGTTTTCTTTCTTCTCACTCGCTTTGTTTTGTTCATCTAAAACAATGGAGTTTCTATAATAAGAACTAAAATAAAACTACTCAGGTTGCTCAAATATGAAAATAATTATTGTATTCTATATAATACACACTATTATTTAAATCCAGTAAAAAATATGTGATAACTTACGATTTAAAAGTTTCGTAACTCGGGAGCTTACTTCACTGTACACGTGCGTCGCGTAACGGTGCACAGCCCGACTGACAGTATGGCGGCGCATACTCCAGTTGACGTCTATGCACGTTCTGCGTTTGTGAGTAGGTGTCTTTGTACGTGTGAGAAGCACCCACAAAACGCTTAAAATGACGATGCTGTGTGACACTACGAAATCAAAATTTTGATATGTTGTGGCACTGTGACGTCACTATAAGAGCATTATATGAGAAACGGACGTTTCCTTACGTTCTGGTTGATAGAGAAACATAAAATTTGACGTATCGATACGTTGTGCGACATCGTATCTCGATTTTTTTACGTATCCATACGTTCTGCACGCGAATGTGTTAAATAGGTAATAATGTTAACATTTTTTAATTAGGGATGAGTGAGAGTGTTATAAACGTAAGAGTAGACAAATATAATCAGAAAGCTCCGAACTGCTAAGCTATCGGGAGTTACACGTATTATTGTGAGTCAACCATAAAAGATAGACATTTGCTGTCGCGGAATATTTTTTATATAATTTTAAGGAGAACATTTCCGTCATACATGATTTCTGTGTAGCTTTAACCATTAAGGCTGCACACGCGACGGAAGCTTCAAAAATGGAGTAAGTTCTCCTGTTTACCCAACATTTCCCTTCACTGCTCTGCTCCTATCGATCATAGCGTGATGAAAAGTATACTATAACCTGCCCAGGAGTATGAAGAACAATTGTACCAAGTTTCGTTGAAATCCGTCGAGTGGTTTTTGTTTCTAAAAAGAACATACAGACAGACAGACAGACAGACAGACAAAAATTTTACTGATTGCATTTTTGGCGTCAGTATCGATCACTAATCACCCGCTGATAGTTATTTTGGAAATATATTTCATGTACAGAATTGACCTCTCTACAGATTTATTATAAGTATAGATAGATTTTAAATTGGTATTGTCATAGCTTGCGATAGGAACATAGGATAACATGATAATTAGAGTTAGTAATAAATTCTATGTACAATATTACTCAGGTACTAATAACATTTTCTTTTTGTTTCAGAAAAATGCAATAAAAAAAAACTGCTGAAGAAAACCAAATCCAAGATGGCTGCCCCCCAGCTGATTTCTGTCAGTGACAACATCAACGAGAATTTAATAAAGAATGACAAGGAAATAAATTATTGTGCCCAGTGTATCGATAGTGTCGACGAGAATATGAACAATAAATATGAAAATATGACAGAAGTTCAGAAGTTTTATAATGGGAAGAATGTTTTGATTACTGGTGCTACAGGTAAGACTATTCTGCTGTATATTATATATCCTGTTTTTGAAATCTGGCTCTTGTGATAAAGGAACTCCTAGTACAAGAGCCAGGGCCACTCAAATGTTTGCGACTTTGAAGTATAAATAAGTAATGAAATGATTAAAAATTATGCTGACAAATCTCATGTTAGTTATTTTTGATTGGTTGTCTAAAATAATAACAAATTGAGAACCTCCTCCTTTTTTAAGAGGTCGGTTAAAAAGTGTAAAGTAGTGATATAGGTAAAGACTTTTAAAAACGTTTTATACTAAGTCAAAAAAATCTAGATAAATAGATAGATCTAGTAATATTTAGAGAATTTGAGAACCTTTTTAACGACATCCAAAGGCAAAGTTACCTAAGTAATTCAACATCGCATCATCTGCGTAGCCTTTTCTCAATTATGTTGTGGTCGGCTTCCAGTCTAATCTGACTGGCACCATAATTGCGTAAGACACTATCGATCTCAATCTGAATAATTTTGAAGGATATTGCTAATCCATTGCTACATATGTTCGAAAAATGTGTCTGCTCAACAACGTAAATAACGCAATGAATGTTGTTGAACTGTCAAAATGAAAGCCATTGCTACTGATAGTGTGACGCAATTACTCCGTGGATGCAGCTGAAGCAGCGAAGCGTACCTATACCTATGACAAACTCCAAGCGTATATCCGCTTCACCAATAGCTTGCCAAAATTACTTACCCAATTGACCTTCCCAGGTTTCCTCGGTAAGATCCTGGTGGAGAAGCTTCTCCGATGCTGTCCAGGCGTGGAGAACCTGTACCTTCTGGTGCGGCAGAAGAGGGGGAAGGACATCTATACCAGGATTGAGGAAATCTTTGATGACCCTGTAAGTAATGTCCTTTGGAAATCTTGTAAATATGACGTGGGCATAGTGCTTGAAAATTTTGAGGAGAAAACAGCGAAAAGCTCGTGAGCTCTGATCAATTATGTGTACGTACTTTGAAGATTTTATAATGTTTCATACTCTTATGAAGTTACGACACTTACAAAAAACAGTCTTTTAACTTTTTTTAAGCTTTTAGCTTTTTTTAGAACAGGAGGCCTACCAACTGTTCTTCTAATTCGTACCATGACGTCAGTTTAACGATTCAGTTTAGGCCGTGCCATCTGCTGACAGCGATTGTCCCAAACTGAGTCGCAAGTTTTGTTTTCATTCATACAAGTGTTTGGTACCATGACGTCTATAGAGCAGCTCAAGCGATGCAGTTTAGGAACCTAAACTGAAATGTCTTGTTTTTGAATCGTTTTTAATTATATCATGGTAGCGGCCACCTGTTCAGTTTAGGTCCTAAAATGGATCGCGTTAAGAGCTTGTGGTAGGCCTCCAGTTGAGTGAGGTGAGCTGTGAACTTTACAGAATAAGAGCAGCACTTTGATATGGTTGGTTAAAGACGTGTGATCAGTGGCCAAGACAAGACAATTGTTTGTCAAAATATTGAAGTCCTGTCTCATTGATGGTTGGTGCAAATATTAGCAGTGCCGATTCCTTTACAAATATCCCTTGACCGAAATGTGTGTTTGTTCGTAACTTAAGCGGCTGAAGGCTACAGTTACAACCATTTGCGTACCTTAAGGCGATTACATGACCTAAAGCGCGGTCTTTGTCGGATTGCATAGAAAAGAAAGAGAAGCGCGATGACACAACGCTGGTAATTTATTGCAAAATATGAAGCAATTATCTATTTACAAAAAAAATCTATTGTTTGGACTAAAAAATGAAAACACTAGTGCTTTAGTATGTTGCTTGTAGAATAATCTGACAAAAAATCAGAATGAGTGTAAGTATGTACAGTAAGGCATCAATTTTGCATAAGCATATTAAAGTTCAAATTGCTGTGATAGTACCGGCCGCCTCGCGCCGCAGGCCACATCTGTGTGTGTAAGTCGAACACGCATTGGCTAGCGTGAGCGTCACAGTATAAATATCTTTCTACTGTCCTAGCGTCGAACGAAACAAAACATATCGTCGCTTTTACGCACACGGTACTACGTAATTACACATAACCTTGGTGGGTTCATACTACTGCTCAAATTCACTTCATTATAGCAAGTATAGATAGCTGGTAACGTAACCTAATGGTTTAGCAAACGTGAAAGTCTGGGTTCCAATCTCGAGATGAGACTATTATTTTTCTTTTCAACAATTATCTTTTATGTTTTTTTTTTTTGTTATTCAATAGAGATAATAAAGGAGAATAACAATGTAATAATTTTTATGTTTTTATTATTATATTGTTATGCTTATGTTATTATGGGGTTAAAAATAAAAATGTTTTATACTTAAGTGATTTCAAAATGTTTATTCGTTATAAACAGTCATATTTATTAGGACTTATTGCGGTTATAGCTTAAGTATTCATTTTCATTATGAAAAGAAGATTGAAACTAAACCTCAAAATAATCCTTATTAATACGGATATGACACAATTTTATTTTAATATTACTAAAATCAATTTATAACTTAATACTTTGTATAAATGTTCTTGTTTATTATTTCCAATCAAATATTATGTTTTTGAGCTGGTTTTCGTTTGCACGGCGAACGCTTCGTAAACACTTGTTGAATAATTCGGCAAAATATCTCGGAAACCAATTGTTTCATATTCACTGACCAGCTGGGCCTTCCACTTCGCTTTCGACTGGCAAGGCTACCCTCTTCCTTATATCTTTTGACCCTCCGACTCACAGTAGGTAATTTCTCTAAAACAAAAAAGGAATACTGTTAAGCTACTAGCAAAATTATAAAATATTATTACTATTTTGAAACAAAATTATTTTGAAAATAGAAATGTTACAAAGTGATTATATATTATAATATTATGCTTAATATTATATTCATCATTCCAAAAGTAAATAAATAAACTTTAGGAAATATTTTTTTTTTTTCTATTTAGGGCTTATGGTAGGTAAATATAAAACGTTTAAAAAAATAACTACAAGGATCATCATTTATACTTTAATTAGATAAATGTTCGATAAAATAATGAAATCATAATACTCACAGTCAGTCCGGTTTCATCAAATATTTGTGATATAATAATAAGTCCATATTTACGCAGCGCGATAATATCAGCAGCTATCATCTCGATGTTTAAATTTGCTTGCGTTTCAAAATGAACTACAACAACGCTAATAGATTAAACACATTTCACATATCAAATTATCCACCAACCAAGAAGCAACAACATTCTATTTAGTCGGGGACTAGCGGTTAATGAGTTAAGCATCTGTCTACCTTATGTTTTATTTATTTAGATTTCTGTGGGTATAATCATAAAGTTTTATGAACTATGTGAACAAGACGAACATGACACGGAACTATATTCGAGTAATATGCGAGTGTGTGTGTCTAATTACTCATTAAAAGAAGGTCGTAAGTCAAACTAAACGTCAAGCTATTGCTTTGTGATTTTGCCTATGGACTTTTGGAGCCTACTGTACAAGTATGGTTTTTATTGTAAAAAAAAAGTTTTTAGATGTATCTTCATGATTTTTACCGGAGTCCTCACGATGTTTTCTTACACCGTTTCGAGAGCAGTGGTGATAAAATTATTTACACAAAGTAAAGCACCTGCCTGGATCGAACCCACGACCTACAACTCGGAAGTCAAGGCCGCTGCCACTGGGCTACAACTGCTCTTATTATTCTTAAAAAAAAGTTTTATTGAGTAGTAAAAGGTCACATTGCTACTTGCAAGTTATCGAACCCGCATCCTTATGCTTGATGCTACTCTTAATTAGGTATAGACCCACGCGACATACCCAAAATTGCACATCTTTTTATATAAAATAAATAAATAATCAAGAAGCAACCTTCAAAATATATTGAGGACCCATAATTTCTCCAAAAAAAGCATTTAATTACGACTTCCGTTTACCTGAAGGTGAACTTTGTCATAACTTTTGACAATCATTATCTCTGGTTTACCTAAAAAGGAGCTCATATTCCTCGCCTTGGTTCGTCTGCCCGTGTAATGCAAGGTCTTGGTTGTAACTGTCATGGCTGCCATTTTTATAGGTTAAAAACTTGACCTTTGCAATACCTACGTTTTGTTGAAATGAAAATAAGTACCTACTGTAGGGGTAATACGAGACCTGGTACCAGAATGGACACGGCAGCATATATTTCAAGACGACACGCATCGTGTTCACTTTTGCTCGCCTTCAAAAAAATGCCTTATTTTTTTTTTGATCCGGCCGCTCTGTGTTAAATCAAATCTTCTCATATTTAACGAGATTTTATCCCCATTGTCAATAATAAAGTTAATCTGGCTATCAATACATAAAAATAAGCGCTTTTTTTTAAATAGCTTTCAAAATCAAAATATTTTATTTCACATAATCCGACATGGGCACTTATGAAACGTCAGAAGCTAGGTGCATGGTTCCAGTTGGTCCTTAGGTCCTTACCCCGCGTTCTAACCAATAGGGATGACGACTAACTTTTTTTCTTCGTCTATCAGGTAGATTATTAAAAAGTATTGAGCACGTATTTTTTCTTTTTTCACATAATCAAAACATTACAGAGATATATTGATTTGAAAAGTCGCATGACGTCACATGTTGGTACAATTATTACATACACGTGACGTCACGAGCCCCCACTCCCAAACTTTGACACGCTTTATCTTTGTAATTTTTTGGTTGATTGACACAAGAAAAAATATGTGTCCATTCTTTTTTGATAATCTAACTGACGGACTAAATAGAATTTCGTTTACTTTACCCCGTCGTCATCTCTATTGCTATAATACGCGAGTACGCGATAGACAGGATCGTTTTATGAATAAAAGGGGACTACAGGACCTAAACGCAAAAAACGCAAGTTTTATAATGCCTAAAAGTATATGATCGACTACAGAAAACAACATCAGAAAAATATATGATGTTCTTCAGGATATATGCCAGTTAGATAGTGTATTGAAAACATAATACAACTAATTTGATACGACAGAAAAAAATCATGAAGATACCTCTAAAAACTTTCTTTTTACAATAAAAATCATACTAATATATCTACGAGTAATATAATCATTCTAATTTTTTGTCAGATTATTCTACAAGCAAAATACTAAAGCACTAGTGTTTAAATTGTTTAGTCCAAATAATAGATTTTTTGTAAATAGATAATTGCTTTATATTTTGCAATACCAAACCAGATTTGTGTCATCGCGCTTCTCTTTCTTTTCTATGCAGTCCGACAGTGACCACGCTTCGCGACATGATTGATCACGTGACTTTGTCATATTCTTATAGTTATTTGAAAGAATGCGACGATCGCTTTTGTTTAGGACCCTTATACTTTGTTTACTATCCTTATGCTAAAGGTCAAACGAGCGAATGCTAATTCTATCCCTAGTCTACGAAATTCCTTTTGTATTTAAAACAGGGACGGTACATTCCTTCGCTGGTCTTTCCCTACTAAAATGTCAAGAATATTAACAAAAGAATGCTCTAGCTTTTGTTCTGGTTCTATGTTCTTTTAATCTAATTTACTCGTCCGATCAATGGTCATCCTCTGTGACAAAACCGTTGTCCTGTAGTTACATAAACACAGACTAATATTTTTTTTTGTATTATTTCCAGGTGTTCAACCGGCTAAAGGAAGAGGTGCCGAAGTTCCGGCATAAGGTAGTGGTGGTGCCATCAGACTGTGAGGCCGCTGGGCTTGGCCTCACCCTAACTGATAGACAAATGCTTACTGAGAAGGTAACGCAAAGTTACATACTTTAGTTCAACTCATCATCATCTGCCTAGCCTTTTCCCAACTATGTTGGGGTCGGCTTCCAGTCTAACTGGATGCAGCTGGATACCAGTATTTTGCATGGAGCGACTGCCTATCTGACCTCCACAACCCAGTTACTGGGTAATACGATACCTCTTGGTAAAACTGGTCGTCAGACTTTCGGGCTTCTGACTACCCGTAACAACTGTCAAAGATCCACGAATGATAGCCGGGACCAACGGCTTAACGTGCTTTCCGAGGCACGGAGGGGTCTCAGTATGTCAAAATGGTCACCCATCCACAAACCAACCGCGGCAAGCGTAGCTTAACCTAATCAATTGACCTGTGTGGCTGTTATCATTTAGCCCTTTAGTTCAACTACGGTGCGCATTGACGTGTTTTTCTCGCGGCGATTTTTTTCGCGCACACACACATATTGCTAATCCATTGCTTCACAGGTTTGAAAAATTTGACAACAACGCAAATTACGCACAATGAATACGTACATTTTCCGTCAAAATGAAACCCATTGTAATCAATTGATATTTTATGTGTGTTACGGAATTACCCCACAGGTGAAGAGACTTTAAAAGAATTGCAGTGTACAATTTTTTAATTCCGATCCAGCCTGTCCCTTGCTGGCCTCTCCCAGCGACGCCCTAAGCCCGAGGTCCGTACCCCACAGGGGTGCCCTTAGCGTGTAGTCGCTTAGTTTTTAAGTTTTTTAAGCCCTGGCTGGAGGCCTTAATTTATTGAGGTATCCGCAAGCCCGGCCGGTTAAGCAGACGACAACCTCATAGGATGAACTGCGAGAAGGTATTAAAAAAAAAAACATAATTTTTTTGGATCGGAGGGGCTTGTGGCTAAGTAATAACAGCCACGCGGGTCGATCGTACAGGTTAAACTGCGCTTGACGCTGTTGGTCCGTGGATGGGTGACCATCTTTACATATCAAGACCCCCTCCGTGCCTCGGAACGCACGTGATCCTGGCTGTCAATTGTGGATCTTTGGCAGTCGTTACGAGTTGTCAGAAACCCGAAAGTCTGACAACCAGTCTTTCCAAGGGGTATTGTATTACCCAGTAACGGGTTAATGAGGTCAGATAAGCAGTCGCTTCATGTAAAATACTGGTATTCAGTTGCACCGGTTAGACTGGACGCCGACCCCAACATAGTTGGGAGAAGACTAGGCAGACGATGATGACCGACAATTTTTTTGCCAGTAGATTATTATCAATGTTTTAACTTAAATCCCTCCTTCAAATTGCAGGTGAACATAATCTTCCACTCGGCTGCGACAGTCAAGTTCGATGAGCACCTACGAGCGGCTCTGGTCACCAACGTCAGAGCGCCCCTTCATCTAATGAGACTGGCTAGGGACATGAAGAAATTAGACGTAAGTTCATCTTATTCTTTATAGCAAAGAATCCTGCCACATTATTCCTATACTACTGGAACTTTATAGTGAGTGGTAACCAATCAGAAAAGAGCCAAGATCCACAAAAAATAATCAACTTTCTTTCAACCCGCAAAGAAATTAATATTGGAATTTGAATCACACTAATGTTATAAAGGCGAAAGTTTGTGTGTGTGTGCTGTGTGCTATGTTTGTTACTTCTTCACGCTCAAACGGCCAGACCAAATTTTGATACAATTTTGTATGGAGGTAGCTGACACCCAGGATTAACATATAGGCTACTTTTTATCCCGATATTCCCACCGGATCGAAACTTATGCGGGTGAAACCGCGGGGCGCAGCTAGTTTTCTATAAAGGGCCGCGACTTTCGAGTTGAAGGTCATAGGTTCGAACCCAGACAGGCGTTTTCAGATAAATTATTTACGCAAGGTATTGCTTAAATAATTTCTCTGAAAACGGTGAAGGATAACATCGTAAGAAACCGGCATTTCCTAGAACAAATAAAAAGTTTGAAGACATGTGACATCTACTAACCCGCATTGGGCTCGAGCAGTGGATTACAGCTCACTCCCTCTCGAAGAGAGGAGGCCTGTGTCCCAGCAGTGGGAACATTATAGGCTGATTATTATTTATTATTATTTATTTATCTTTATTTCAGAAAGGTAAGTAACTTATAAGCTAAGCCCCACAATTATTCATCATCATCTGCCTAGCCTTTTCCCAACTATGTTGGGGTCGGCTTCCAGTCTAACCGGATGCAGCTGAATACCAGTATTTTACATGGAGCGACTGCCTATCTGACCTCCACAACCCAGTTACTGGTTACTTAAGCCCCACAATTATTATTATGTGAATATTTCAAGGAGCAAGCCTGTTGTCATTTGTCTTTATGTTCGCACTTTGCCCGACCCAAAAATCGAACTTAGACACAAGACCAGCGGGCCGAGACAGTCCAGAAAAAATCCTATTACCTGCTAAACTTGTGTATTGAAAGTTTCCGATGTAATTTAATCAAAACTAAACCTTATCCCCAGGTACTAATGCACATATCGACGGCATACTCGAACTCTCATCTCTCTGAAATCAAGGAGAGGTTCTATCCATGTGATGCTGACTGTGAACAGCTACACCAGATGATTGACAAGCTCTCGGATAACCAGATCAATGAAATGTTACCGAAGTGAGTATTTTTTTTTTTCTAATCAGCTGTTGCTCGTTCACGTTTATATCCTAGGACCCATGCCATGCCACTGAGCAACCCCGCCGAGAACAGTCATTCCACCTATTCTGAGGACGTAGCGAACTATAGGCCGACCGCTTAACTGAGACGTTGCCTGAGGTAGCAGCGCGATGCGGGAGGGGTGTGGTGACGTGATGCGAGAGCTCAGTAATTCGTCAACTTGTGACAATTATCACCTCTCCTCCACCGCGCAGCTACCTCAGGCAACGTCTCAGGCTTATTGTTTATATTTGTAAGTAGGTATAGCCTAGCCATAATGAGTTACGTTTGACGAGGTCGGTCCATGGATTGCTGACCATCCATATCATACCGAGACTCCTCCGTGCCTCGGATCGCACGTTACGCAGTAAGTCTTCGACTCTCGGGCTCTGACTTTCGGGCTTCTGATTACTCGTAATGGTAGTTAGAAGCCCGAAAGCCTAACAACCAGTCTGGGGATCGTGTTACCCAATAACTGGGTTGTGGAGATCAGACAGGCAGTCCCTCCATGTAAAATTCTGGTATTCAGCTGCATATAGTTCGACAGGAAGCTGACCCCCACCTTGTTGGGAAAAGTCAAGGCATTTAACCGAGGGATGAACTCGACTTCAGTACCTCCCCACGTTGCCTGAAGTCTTTCCAAAAAATAGCTTGTCTACCATATTATTAAAAAAGTTTTTTTGTACATTTTCAGGATACTAGGACCGTGGCCAAACACGTACACATTCACAAAAGCTTTAGCTGAGAAGGAACTGCGAGTGAGTGCGGGAGGCATGCCTATAGGTATATTCAGGCCGGCTATAGGTAAGTCAATCCTCTTATGCTTGTTCCGTGTTATTTGTGGTCGGCGCAAAAAGTTCATCATCATTCACTTCTTCATACAATCACTCCTCTCTCTTTAAGGTAAGTCAATGTATGCACAAATTGTAAAATCAGCGAGGAGGCATAATATTCGAAGAGCCATTGAAAAGCTTAGCTTTAATAAGCCTGACTTTTAAAAGTAGGTCTTATTAATGGCCAGTCCCATTCAAAAGCACGTTAAGGGTCAATCCCCACTGAAAGAGCAGCGGCCGGCAGCTGCCATTATCCAGTCATTTGAAGGCAAAGGAGGTGCAGCGCGGCGCCGCGAGGCTGCACGAGCCTTCTAGCGACTAGTCAAAAGAGGAAAGTCACTTGCTCTTACGGCCGCGCGCCGCTGTTTTTTCTGTGGGGATTGACCCAAATTGACATGGCCAATAGTCAGACTGTTGTCAATGACAAAGGTTTACGGAGAAAACAGCATGTAGGACAATTTGGTTAACAACGTGACAATTCTAAGGCGTTAAGAATGGGCCTGATTGCGTATCAACCTCACGTGTAATCTAATAACAATCTATTTGCAGTAATATCGACAGCAAAGGAACCTTTGAAGGGATGGCTAGATAATATGTATGGACCCACTGGAGTCACCGTTGGCAGTGGTAAGTTGTTCATACATTCTAAATTCCTAACAGGGAAATTGATGAATTGACAATCGTAGGGTACCACGTAGGGTACATAGCTTGCAGAGTAAGCAAATTGAAGTGGCAGTGGTTTGGCCATGTTTGTCGAAGGACCGATGGCCGGTGGAGTAGACGAGTGACAGACCGCGTACCGGCAAGCGTAGTGTGGTCCGCCACCAGCTAGATGGACCGACGACCTAAAGAAGTTGACTGGGACAGACTGGATGCGGAAGGCGGAGGACAGGGTATTGTGGCGCAGCCTTGGAGAAACCTATGTCCAGACTGAGTTGATTGATTGAGGGTACGCTGGTTTCAGGCTTAGAGGAGGACAAAAATATCGAGCGATTGGACAGGTCACCGTCCCACAGTTCACAGCTATGGGCCGATGATGATTAACTATAAATAATTATATAATTCGTTACTAGCTACAGTCAATGAAGAACTTGAGATTCTGTTTTGTGGAGTCCTTTGGCCAATGACCAGCTATTTTGCTAACTTCAAAAAATCATCTGTTGGATCATATTCTTTTTGAATGATCGTCATTTATTTTTTCTTTTATCTCTCTTCCAGCCACCGGCATCCTACGGACGGTGCAGTGCGACGAGCTGGTGTCAGCAGACGTAGTGCCAGTGGATTTGGTGGTCAACTGCCTGATGGTGGCCGCACGTAGTGTTCACAACGCTTACAAAGAAAGGTACGTACTTTAGTATTCGGACAAATGGATTTAGCTAACGTAAAAGCGTCGCTCCAGAGCGGCCAAAGTGTCTGATGAAAACCAGACGGTCTATTCTGCAAAAATCTCACCGTGATAACAAAGGTGAGGTGGGTTTGAAGTGAACTTAATGCTAGGAATTAACATTCTTGACAGCTCACATCAAGCTCATTCTCATTTCACCTGAGTTTTTACGGTGAGTGTTTAACAGAATTGATCGGCTGGACCGCGCAGCTAACTTGGAAAACCTCTCCGTGCACAACCTTCGAAGCAGTTGGATGACATGAATGTGTTTCCTGCCAATCAAACCTTTCCTTCGTCATACATAGGCAATGACATAAGGGCATTCTTCACTTCTGTCCTCTGCTAATGTTTTCCAATTTTTTGTGCAGGAATCAAGCACTTCCCTTCATCTTCGCCTTGAGGGCCCTGACAAAGTGACAACAGTGATGGGAAAGTCAAAAATATATTGGACTGACATGAGCTACCGAAAATCTATAATATGTCAGATCTGTTGAAAGTCGTTGTATAGAAATACGAAATGCTTTGGAAGCGATTGTCACTTTTCACTTTACTGTCGAATTCGTGGATCTTTGACAGTCGTTACGGGTCAGAAGCCCGAAAGTCTGACAACCAGTCTTAACAAGGGTTATCGTATTACCCAGTAACTGGGTTGTGGAGGTCAGATAGGCAGTCGCTCCATGTAAAATACTGGTATTCAGCTGCATCCAGTTAGACTGGAAGCCGACCCCGATGATGATGATGTCACTTGTCTAGACCCTCACCACAGTTGCTTACCGTCGGCATATTCAGCTAATTTACCTCACAACATTCCCTTTCTGTGCAAATCCTTACCCGCCAAGACGTTTCCGTCAATTCTGATAAAACTCGTTGCAGAAATACCTATGAAACACTTTGAAAGCGACTTCTGCAATGTCGCCTAACGTTCAATGTAACCTCAGTGGTTCTTTTACTTATGAAGCTTAGCCAACTTATCATGCTAGCGAAGGAGGTGGCGGGATTACTGAGGGAGAGGACCGCACGTCCCAGCCGCCGTGGGAGACGCTACGGGCGTCGGGAGCCGCGTGACGACTCCCGGCCACCGTAGGCGCGGGCCTGCGGACGGAGAGTAATGGGTAGCTCTCCGTCAGATTAGGACCAGGCCCGTGCCGGACGGCGCGTATGTGTTCCACGCGCGCCTCAAAGAGATGTCAGCATAAAGGAAGGGGCCCGCTAGGGCCGAAGCCTACCGGGGTAGCGGGATCGTCCGAAAGGGTTACCGCTGCCCCGGAACATAAAGGGCTAAGGAAGGAACACGGGTGGGCTTTAGTCAGTAACAGTCTGACACTCCCTTCCGCTCCACTCAGAGCGGGAGGAGTCATTAGATGATTTCCCATCCAAAAAAAAAAAAGCTAACTTAACGACTTACTAATCGAAAGCCTCAATTTTCAGTTCACCACCGCTAGAGCCTCCGATCTTCAACTACGTCAGTTCAGTGGAGAACAGGATAACGTGGGGCGACTTCATGTACAAGAACATGCAGTGGATACATTACTACCCCTTCTCTGAGGCTGTGTGGTGAGTGAGATATTATTGCTATCTTCGCAGTGCCACCATAGCTCTTAACTTTTGTGAGCAGTGGTGGTCCAGTGGTAACGGCCGGCGGCTCCGAGTTACAAGTTGTACGTCATGGGTTCGAACCCACGCAGGCGCTTTACTTTGTGTAATTTATTTCATCACCATTACTCTCAAAAACGGTGAAGGAAAACATCGTGAGGAAACCGGCATGTCCTAGAACCAAAAATTCGAAGACATGTGAAATCTAGCAACCCGCACTGGGCCCGCAATCCACGGCCAAATCTCTTTAACAGAGAGGAGGCCTGTCCCCGCAGTAAGAACGTAATCCACCACGAGGGCCCTGCAGTAGGTACTCACCTTATCATCATCTGCCTAGCCTTTTCTCAACTATGTTGGGGTCGGCTTCCAGTCTAACCGGAACAGTAGGTACCTACAGTGGTACTCACCTGCAGTACTTATTACTGTCGTATGTCAATTAATGTGCCACTATTGTATAGAATCTATTATTTTCTAACTGGAGGCCTACCACAAGCTCTTAACGCGATCCATTTTAGGACCTAAACTGAACTGTTCTTCTAATTCGTACCATGACGTCAGTTTAACGATTCAGTTTAGGCCGTGCCATCTGCTGACAGCGATTGTCCCAAACTGAGTCGCAAGTTTTGGTTTCATTCATACTTGTTTGGTACCATGACGTCCATAGAGCAGTTAAAGCGATGCAGTTTAGGAACCTAAACTGAAATGTCTTGTTTTTGAATCGTTTTTAATTAGATCATGGTAGGCCACCTGAACAGACAGCTGTGCTGCTAAGGAGTTTATTGCGCTACTTCTTCCCAGCAAAAGCACTAGGAAGTGGTTTTGGGGGGCTGTCTTATGTAATTTTGACGTTCGAAAAGTGCTGATTCTCAGCCTAATTTGAATAAATGTCTTTTGATTTAGATTTTGCAAAATAATCACCTTCTCTTCTCCCCATTACAGGTTCATTTCACTAAGGCTGACGAAATCGGCGCTCATCAACCAAATCTACATGTTATTCTTGCATTTAATACCAGCTGCGCTAGTTGATGGCTTAGCCGTCTGCTTAGGAAAAAAGCCAAAGTAAGTATGCCTAAAGTCTAGTCAAACTTATATTTTAAATTAATATTATTTTAAGTTAAACCAAATATCAACTTTACTTTAATGGCAATTAATTTTATATCAGAGTGACTAGCACTTTTGAAACAGTTATAAAAATGTTTGAAGTTGTAGCGTAAACTGAACTTTATTCTGTAGGATTTAAAGTTATTTTTCCATAAACTCTTATTTGTTTACATTTTTGGCAAATTAAACGCGAATGCAGATTACATGTATCTGCCTAGCCTTTTTCTAGTATAAGCTTTGTTTCCAGTGTGGCTAGATGTGGATTTTACTTGGAGCGACTGTTAACTATACCTACTTCCATCTATACTAATATTATTGATCTCGTGGTTGCAAGCGCGACTGCTGACCGTGAGGTCCTGGGTTCGATTCCCAGATCGGACAAACTGTTATTGGGTTTTTCATTAAGAATTTCTTAGTAACAGCCCGGAGTTTTGGAAGTTGGCGGTGTGATACCCCCGTGCCTCGGAAAGCACATTAAACTGTTGGTCCTGCGCCAGATATCTCGCCGCAAGGGTCGGACTGCCGAAAAACATTAGAAGGACTACATTTTTATTACTCTTTTTTTCATACAAGGCATAACTAACCATTATCTTTCTTCTAGGATGCTAAAGGTATACCGTAAGATTCACAAGTTCTCCTCAGTCCTGTCATACTTCTGCACGAGGGAAATCAAATTCTGCAACAGTCGGACGAGAGAGCTTTGGGAGAACACTTCTGAAGCCGATAAACAGGTAAGATGATATATTATGATGATGATGACCTGCAAAAGTTGACCTTGACCTTGATTTAGGACTTGGTATCCTCGACTGAATAGACCCCTTCTTAATTTTCTCTGATTGGTTTTGCGTTTAAGTTTCAACGACTGAGAATTTTCTAAAGTATTTTATGAACAGTTATCCGAACAACACTGTCCTCATACGTAATTAATTAACGTCTGGTTAACTCGAAGGCTTAATCATATTTTTTGACGTTTTAAATACCTACACGTCTCTTAACTTCAACCAACGTTTATAAATAAAGGCAAAAATATTCTGTACGCCTAATAAACTTTCTCGATCAGCACAATGCCTACCCTAGTAAATTAATTATTATAGAGGTATGAGGAACAGAGTGTAAAGTTCACTTATCCTCCATAGAAAAGGAAGGATCCTCCGACCAGACGGGTGTTGGGTCTGGCGGACAACTGTCCGATGATTTATGTCGGGCCGTTGTATCTATGCTAATTGCGCGGTAAACTCTGCTTGCGAGATGCAGGATTTTGCGTGACGTCAGTATAACGCATTGTTCGCATGTGGCGTTGTAGATGCCGCTACAATATCATTACTAAAATGATAACTTTAAACATTCAGAGTGATTATTAGAAAAACATCTGAGGAATCACGTGATCAACTTTGAACGTTAACATTTTGAAACGTTAGCTTTATGGGGTTTGGTCCTATTATGTTTTCTGTTTGCATTGATGTCAGCTATCGATTTATATAGGTTTCATGCGTGGCCACCATTTTGAAAAAAAAAAAAAAAAAACAAAATGGCGGAAAGTAGGTATGCTAGGATCCATATAAAAATCTTCAATCCCCTTTACATTATGTTAGAAGAATGGCTCACCAAAATCATTTATGAGATGAACTTGACAACACACAATTGAATATGTCTTTACATATATACCACCGCCAAGTTCCTGTATCTAAGATTCCACCATATATTTCAGATATATCCCTTCTGCATGGGCGACATAAACTGGGAGGAGTACTTCCAGGACTACCTGGCTGGCATCAGGAGGTTCCTCTTCAAGGAGAGCGATGACACGCTACCAGCAGCCAGGATTAAGTGGAAAAGGTATAAGTACTTACTTCCTCACATTGTTTTTACCCACCATATACCTATCATAGCATGGAATGAATATATTTCTTAAATACAAGTTAAAATTAAATTAGGTAACTAGCGAAACTTCACACAGACTTATTATAATGTCTTTTATTTTATTGTTTAAATTAATTGATATGCAAAGTGACTACTAATTTAAACTCTCCGTATATTCAAATCCCTTCATTTATTCTGTGACAGCCTATGAAATGGCGTGTTGATTTGCTTAACAACAAACGGACTGTATAAAAGGTGGATACTACAACGCGCCATGCGAAGGGGCGCAGACAACGCGCCCCCGCGCGTGATATTTTACATACAAATTCAATAAAAACGCGATACGGCGCGGCGCGGGGAATATGGCTTCTTTTTCCCGCACCCCGTCGCGTGGCGCGTTGTAGTGTGTAATCCGCCTTAGGAACGCAATACCTAAACGAATATGACGCGATGGGTATCGATATCTAATGATGATCAAGCATTAGGCTGTTGATCCCGTGATCAGCTGTTTCACGAAAGTATGAGTTTAAGAGACCGCCGACCGCACAGTGGCGCCCTCATGGTTTTTTGGTTATTTATTTTATTTTAGAATGAAAATGCAGAAAACAAGCACGTTAAGTTGAGCTCCACAAGATTATACGTTAATATTATTACAAATGGTAGTTTTACATTGTTTAGTTTTATTATAATCACTAAAACGGATAAAAGTGGCCACTATTACCCGATGAGGGCGCCACTGTGCGGTCGGCGTATGGTCGGCGCCGTCTTAATTAACACAGTTCTAAGCAAGATTTTTTATTCCAGATTATACTATCTGCATCAGATAGCAAGGTTCATTTTCTTCATCCTGGCGGTCTACGCTTTATGGCGGATCTTATCTTTATTATGGTGATTTTAATTATAACTTGTACAGTAATCGTAAGAAAAGGTGATTTTAATTTTATCTGACTTAGGAACGTAATAAACAGCAGCCTGTATAATTATGAGACCACGTAGCTTTTTTTTTCTCGGAAAAATAATCCTTTTTAAGATAATTTTTGTAATTAATTTGGCAATAACGCACACTCAATTTATTCATAGAGGTGTCAAAAATGCCTATTTTTTTTATTATTTATAGTTTAAAGCTGTGCACTATGGTGATGGTTTAAAAATCACTCAATGCCTAAGGGAAGGGATAATTTTTTTTTTTTTCTACACCTTGTATCAGAAATGTGTGGTCGTATTTAAAATTGTGGTACAGACCATGAAACTGCAACTTTCTCCTTGGACCTAGATCGTAATCGCAAAAATAAACAGCTGTACCAAACATTTGGGTCTAGTAGATATTATACAAGGTGTAACAGAATAAACACAAGTCCTGAAAGTAGTTTGTTCATAATTGACTACTGAATCGATTTCTAGGTTTTTTTTTTTGCCATACTAAGCGTCGATTGAGCCAAAGAAAATTAAATCTTATTTCAAGGCAATAAGACTCAATTTCAAGGATCAGCACAATTTTCTTAATAATAATAGCTATAAAAAAAATAAGTTTTGATCATTGCATTATGCTTTATCTCAATACTCTAATTGGGGTTTATGAGGTCTTGCGTTAATTATGTTACATATTGTAGATGGTCTGTACCAAATCCTTAGCCAACGTTCGCACGGCCGTAATAATTTCGCGGCGGGATTTTATCGCGCACTGGATTTTCAACACTCGGTGTTGAGCCCAGCATTGAGAATCCAACAGAGCACATTCCAGCGCGTCAAAAAACCCCACTGTTGTATTTTGAACCCTCGGCGCTCAGCAGTGCGCGAAAATATTCCGCCGCGATTTTTGAAGTGAAAACTTCTTTCGGCGCGTTGGCCATTTTTTGAGATGGTAAAAAACTATCGAACTCGCGCCACTGTTACCGTAATCGACACCGCTTCGGATGTATTCGGCTGTCCTCTGGATGTACTCGGTTTTAATGTACTTATATCCGTTAAGTCAGTGAGTGATGGCAAAGTATTCTGTTTGTGTTTTGTTTTCACTTCTGTCGGCACTCCCGATACCTGGTCCCGGTCTTTTATTTAAAAAAAAAAGTGCCACTGTTTTTTTACGTCCCTGCGAACGTCGGGTTAATATGACCACACATTTCTGATTCACGCTGTATAATTCGGGGTTAGGTAAAAAACATGCAAAGGGAATTTTTCTGAAGTATTTTCTCTAGGTGTTGCATTATGTGGTCTCATTTAAAAAAGGGTTCAAAATACAAGTTTTCATTATTTTTGAAAAACCAAAACTGTTTTAATAGTACTTTACGATACGAGTGATCTTAAGTTGTCCATTGATAGACTACTTAAATTAATTCACTTGTCGTATACGACTTTACAGCTCGTGTGACTTAGATCCGTACTTAAGTCGCTTTTCTGTTTAAAAGTGGACTTATTAAGTCACAGAAAAGCATTGACTTAAGTGCGGGTTTAGGTCACACAATGCTATAAATAAATATGTACAGCCAACAAAAGAGATAAGTATGCAGCATCGTCGGATATATTTGAAGTTTAGTAAGCGTAAGAAACCGTTGGATGTTCTCGAATAAAACTTAATTTTATTAATAGAAAACAAACAGCTCATTTATCAAATTAAATTTCAGTCGAAAACATCCATTAGTTTCTTACTAAACTTCAACTATATCCGACGATCCTGCATACTTATCTCTTTTGTTGACTGTACCTAGCTTAAATAATTACGTTAGGTACAGCAAAACAAATGTTACCAAAACCTAATAATTATTATAAGTATTTTAATTAGAAAACGATTATGGTGTAAATGACGATTTCAAATAAGTAGTTCTAAGTAATTATTATTATTAAGGACAATGGAAATAAAAAAAAAACATTACCCTCCTTTTCGGCTCTGCCGCAGTTGGGTGAAAACAGGACACTTTTCAGTCTTCCTCCCGTTTTGTCACTTGAGTTTTAACATCGTGTAAATACAGCCACAAGCATAAAAATATTACTATGAATTGCTCGGCAATAATATCTGATCCTATATTTTGGCGTCGCTTGTTACGTCAGATATTTTTGGCGTTCCTTCGATGTCACATATTTAGCTCGTTACCTACTGTACCTAAGTACCAACTTGCAGTACGGTGTAGTTACCATCATAATTCATGAAAAAACAAATCGACTTCATAACCTAATGGCCTAGACAAGTGACAATCGCTTTCAAAACGTTTTCAACAGGATTTACTCGTACATAAACTTTTTGATAGCGTCAATATGTCAGTCCCATACATTTTTGAATTTTCCATCATCGATATCGCTGATAGAATGTCACTTTATCTAGGCACCTTGCTCCTTTAGTGAAGTCGATTGAAAATAGTGATTTCTCAAATAGGCCTTTTTCTGATCAGACATAAAAATCGATATGCACGATATTAAAACTAGCGACAAAGTAAACAAGGATAAAATGTAATTATGTATTTTTTAAGTAAAATTTATTGTAATGATTATTATCCAAAAATAAATACTTTAAATAAAATTCTGCTGTTTATTTTTATGTTTATACTCCATTAGTATAGTAGGTATTTATTTATGCATCCATAGATACCAATATTAAAAAAGCAGATAGACCATAATCTGGGTTAGGACTAGCCTTAGTACAGACGCCAGCACATCAAGCTACCCGAACTGTAAAATTTTCCCAATCATCTTTGAACCTTATGATTTAAGAATAAAGTTGAAAATCTATTAAGAAATTTGACAGATTGTAGTAGTTTGATGTGCTGGCGTCTGTACATATGTAGGATAATTTTTATCCCAGTAGTTCAGACCGCCACGTGGGCGAAGTCGCAGATAAAAGCTAGACTAATTGCCTATAGCGGTCTCGCATGACGGGAACCTCTTGAAAGCCGAGAAAGATAAATCAACGCGAGCCAAGTCAATATCTTGACTTGGCTCGCCAGGTTGTCGACATGTGGGATGTGGACTCAGCGATCATTGTTCCGATAGCCGTGACAGCCAAAGGCTTAATGGTTGTACAGCTGGATCCAGAGCTTGATTCAGAATGCGGTACTTCTGGACACGACCCGTTTTGTTAGGTTCCTCTCTCTGGAGCCCTATTCGCAGCTAGCTCGGACACTGTGCGCTACTATTTTTTATAATGTTTTTTTTAATAAAAAATATTTAGAAATGGAATTAATTCATTATTAACCTTTTAACCGCCCGACTTTATATGAGTTGTCGTGCCCCCAGCGCCCGAACAAAAAAAAAAAAAAAACGATAAATAAACGCCGATGAAACGAGCTGTGATGATGTAATAATAATTCAGATTAAACGAGCTGTGTTATTTTGTCGTATATATACGACCCTGGCGGAATGGACACGAAAATATTTGTCGGATTAATCCGACGTAGGCGGTTAAAAGGTTAAATAACTAATAATGACATTGAGGGCGGTCACATAGGGCAGTACTGACTGTCAGGGACAGTGGTCCATGCACCCACCGCAATAAGGACAGTACTAGTTGTCAGAGACAGCGTTCCACATCCAATAATCGAGCAGTACTGACTGTCGAGAGACAGTGGTCCGCGCACCAAGACGCATCCATTGGAAATTCATCATTCATTTCTTTTCAGACAGTCAGACATTACTTTGATATCATATTTTATAGTGTACAGGTAGGTCTAGGCGGTTTAAAAGTCAGTAGTATTTTCAAAATTTTCTTTATTCAAACAAAAAACTACTTTACATTGGGATATTACACAATAAACTGAGATTCTTTGCAAGTCTTAAATAGATACACATAAGCATGTTTCATTATCAATTCACTACCGATTACACTTCGCTTGCGATACTATCAATAACTTCACGAATGTATTTATAGAAGGGAAAGGCAGAGGTGCATGGTTATCGAGTGTGTACTCAAACTTTTTGACGGTTATTTTATATAGCTAGCGCCACGAAAGATGAGACTTGACCCTGCCTCCCGTGCTCTTTCCACCGCCCTGTGACGTCCGGTCCCGTCCCACGCTCAGACCTTAGGTCTCTTTAGTAGTATGCCGCTAGAGACCTAAAATCGTGTACTTACAAGTCAAACCACGCGGTGTGTCAAGTCTCATCTTTCGTGGCACGCATTGTACAGACGCCAGCACATCAACCTACTCCAAACTGTAAAATTTTCCCAATCAATTTTGAACCTTATGCTTTAGCAATAAAGTTGAAAATGTATTAAAGAAATTTGACAGATTGTAGTAGGTTGATGTGCTGGCGTCTGTACTAGCTGCCGACACTGTTCAAATTCAATTATCCCGGCCGCTTTTACAATTTTTGCTATTTTACCTTTGACAGCAACAACCTAACGGTACTGTTAGGTTAGGTGTCGACGACGTCAAACACTTATTGTGACGAGAATGTGTTATCGCAATGAATTGATGAACAAAACAAATAATTACAACATCTCCTGTTGGTCACCGTTTAGTAAATACACTACAGAAAAGGGAAAAGCATGAAAAAACACGTTGAAAAGTCAGTCAAATGTTTACATGACAATAATTGATGGCAAATTGCAATGAATTCATCGATATTCAAGTTTTAATAAAGCTACGGTTCACGCCACGGAGTAAATTACAAAGGTTCACGCTTTCTCTCCGTGGATGGGCGACCATCTATTTCATAACGAGACGCTCCGGCCTTGTATAGCGTCATTTTTAGATCTTTCACTATGAAAGTCTGACAACCAATCTTACCAAGGAGTATCGTGTTATCCAGTAATTGTGTTGTGGGGGCATGTAAACAGTAAAATACCGGTATTCAGCTGCATCTGGTTACACTGGAAGCTGACCCAAACATAGTAGGGGAAAAGCTAGGCAGATAATGAATTAAAAATGGTACAGTCTGCCAAGAGGTTTAAAAGGTTAACTGTCATATAACATTGTCTCTCTCTGTCACCTTAAATAGATTAATATTGAGGGTTATCGCTTTATATACGTATGTGAAATTGTGAAACATGGTGTAAACTTCACTCGTACATTATAGAAAAGGGAGGGTATTGTGTCTGGTGGGCTACTGCCCTGCGTTTGTTTTTTTGTTTTAATGTCATCTCGCAGTTCAACCTAGTAGGTCGTCTGCTTAACCGGGGTTTGTCCTGCGAATAATGTCGAGACGTTTATACATATGCTAGTTGCGCGGTAAACTCTGCTTGCGCGATGCAGAATTGTACGTGACGTCAGTGTGATGCGTAGTTCGCATGTGGCAATTAGATGGCGCCACAGCCTTATTATAATTATAAATATCTTCAAAAACTTGCCTTCAATTGTCATCAAACAAAATACATAAAAATGTCGGTTCAAAATTTATAATTAAAAAAAAATTGCATCAGTAAATTCTGCAATGCAAAAAGTTGCCTAAAGAATGGTGTATAAATTATTTACTAACATTAAAAAGTCTTACA
This sequence comes from Hydraecia micacea, assembly GCA_914767645.1. Lineage (NCBI taxonomy): Eukaryota > Metazoa > Arthropoda > Insecta > Lepidoptera > Noctuidae > Hydraecia > Hydraecia micacea. The sequence continues at coordinate 5,480,327 of OU611804.1, forward strand.
TTTGGATGGAATTTTGTAATATAAGACTGAAACAAGAAGTTATACAATTTGGATTCAAGATTCCGTGCTTCGGGAAGCACGTTTGACAGTCGTTACGGGTAATCAGAAGCCAGAAAGTTTGACGAGCAGTCTTACCAAGGTAGTGTAATCCAGTAACTGGGTTGTCGAGGTCAGATAGGCAGTCGCAGCATGTAAAATACTGGTATTCAAACGACGAATTACTTCTTGAGTAAAGTAATATCTTGTATCCAAATTGTATAATTATTAAGTTTCGGAATGTATAATTCAGATCTAAACTATTAAAAAAACATTTATACTTACTTCTTAACACTTTTACAAAACTATGTTAGTTTTACATTTAAAAATGCTTGATCGAGAATCCATTTGGAAATCATAATTTTAGATTTTTTTTTTATTACATTTCATAAAAACAATTGTTAAAAATATACATAATTACCAATTCATACAAAGAACAAACTCATACGAACTACAAAAATAAAATATAATACGCGATTTTTTTGTCTTACGACAAAAAATCGCACGTCTCATTTTTTAAAATTAAAGCAAAATTACACTGAATTCATATTATGTTTACAAAAATGGTTTCACTTAAAAATCATTGGGTTAAAGTTCAGGAAAGCTGGGATATATAGATGGATAATTACACACTCTTATGTAAAGTATATTAGGGCGTGGTTACACCCATACGATCGGCGACGTCGCGACAATGCCTCGATCACGTCGATCTCAGGATAATCGATTATACCTTCTGTGTACTACTTGACTCACTTGATTATCGTTGGATCGAACTCATTGAAAATAGCTCAGGGGGTAGTCTTTCATAGCGTGTTAGTATTTGACAAGTATCAAACTCAGCCTAGCTATTCACAACCATACGACAAGCTATCGTGTCGAAAATGACACATTTCGACAGCAAATAGCGACTTGCCCCCGACAGCAAATAGCTGTTGGAAGAATAGCGGGCATCTATTTTATTTAAACTGACAACATTTTCGGGTTTTGGACTTGTGAACAGCGTTTAGAAGACTCCTACGATAACATTGTTCGATGTTCGATATGATACGGAAGCGTATCGAGTGTTTGTGAATGGCTATGCAGGTCTCATTTGAATTGTCAAGCGCTTTTTGAACCATGTGCGGTGCAACTATTTTTGTCAAGTTGATGTGACCTGCAAACGCTTCCAGTACGGGCCCTGGTATGAGGCTGGCACAGGGAACGTGGGATTCAGGCCCTAGACGATTGATTAATCGACGTTTCAGAGTCTTTCTCTCGTCTTCTCTTCTTTTTTTCTTTCTCTCTTCTCGATGATATTAACACCGTTCGATGTCGACCGTGTAGGTGTAATAACGCCCTTACATTAGCTATGCGATGCTATGTATATTACAAAGATATGATAAAGACATTTCTTTTAGTGCTGCCGTTTGCTGCAAAATTAAAGTAGAGCATAAATATGATGGGTAAAAGAAATTTAGCTGAGAGATATACCTTTTTATAGCATCGCATAGTTCTGTGACAATCCTAATTACTTTCAGTATAAAAATATTATAAAAGTTACACACATGACATTTATCTGCAGGTACTAATTCTATCATCATATCGACTATATTTAAGGTATAAAGTTTGCTTATTTCTATAAAATGGTTCACTGTATAGAAAACTGTACTGTTCTGAATGTCAACATATAAAAAATGGCTCCATAGTAAAATAGGCCTGAATATTCATAAATTCATGTTGAGATTCAAAAATTAATTTTGTGATTTTCAAGTCCATTTCATAAGTTTATAATATGGCTAACTATAGTTTGTCGCGTTATGATTTTTCGTTATTGGAACATCTAGAATTCTAGAAGATCGCGATAGACATTGATTCAGGACGTTAGTGGATTTTATTTCAGCTTTGGAAATAAAAAATGCTAGAAAATGTAGGTAGGTCAATGATCGCTAGTGCGATGCTAAATGCGACGACTATAATACCTTTTTCCATTTTTTTGTTATTTTTGCTTTATCTATATTCCATTTGGAATAAGGTTTATTTCAAATAAACCTTTTTTATCGCCCGTGCAACCGATTTTGACTTCTATACCGTAGACATAAGGATGGTTTTAAAAGCAAAACAGTGGTTACAATACCAACTGTTTACTGCAGCTGCCATATGTCATGCCACCAACGCAATAGAATTCAACATCGGTTAAACGGACTGCAAAAAAGGTTTATTTAAATGTCTATCCGAAATATGATTACTACTGATATTTTTAATAAATTTAATTTACTAGATAGTACAGTATTGTGCATTTGTTACTATTAAATGGACAATCACTTTTGTGCTTGTAATTTTCTTACAAGTTACTTCTATTTTACAGTATCTATGCAGTCATGTCTACTTTGTGAGGCAAATCTAGCGTGTTGACGATCGATATAATTTTACTGTGCGTTTTATTATTTTATTTGCATAAACAGTGGTTTTTTTTTCAGTTATTGTCTTGTAAAAACTATTTTTGTCGGAAAAACTGAGTTCAATAGATATCACTTACTTGGAAACCCAAGATATTAATGTTAAAATGAAGTTCATCGATCATGAACAGTGATCGGAGTAGGTAGATTGATTTTTGGTACTTGTATCATAAATGCCCACAGAAAGAATAACATGGATAATCCATTTTCCCGGAAAGTAATTCCGGTATTTCCGGATCGAATTAAATATTGTTAATGTTGGTAGTGATATTATTACTACTCAATTCAAAATTTAAAGGAAGGTATCAAAACTAAATTAATTTATTATTTATCTGTTGAATAATAAAAAACAATCGAGTTCCGAAATTCCGGAGGAATGTCCATAATTATTATTAATATATACGTTTCGGATCAATGACCCCAATTCAATCTACCTACTCCGACCACTGATCATGAAATACATTTAAGATGGCATACATACTTTGGCACGTTACAAAAAATACATGGTATGCCAGACGGGAGAACAAACGTGTCATTTTGTAAATTAAAATCTCATTTTTGCCCAAAGTGCAAATTTTTGCCAAATACTGCCAAATTCTCATACGCTACTCATTTTAACACGACACACTAGTGAAATATTAACTGCACTGGGAGAGAGATAAAGCGTCGTTAGCTCTCACAGCTGGGGTGTCTCACAACCAGCCAGCTATATTTAAGTCCCATGTAATAGGGGTCGAGTCTTTTCGCGTTTAAGAACGACTTAAGACAGTCGTTTGAGAATTTGGCCGTAATTTACATAAGGTCCGGCCGCACAAAATTTGCCAAAGATGTAAACAATAGTGGCCGCTCGAAATTGAATAAAATCGATATACAAGAACATTACTTAAAATAAATGTTCTTGTATATTGATTTTATTCAATTTCGAGCGGCCATTATTGTTTACATCTTTGGCAAATTTAGCGCGGCCGGACCTTAAATATAACAGACACGACATTGCTTCTCGCAAGGATTAAGTTAGTATTATGAACAGATATGTCAGCAGGTATACGATATGTTGTGTGTTAGTTTTTGGGGCTGATCCGTAAACCAACGGGTCGGGCCGCAGTCCGGGGTAATTAATGTCCGGCATTGGCGACTCTGGAAACATTGATTAATAGTTGGTTAGAAGTTCACACAAGATTCTTCAGTATAAGGTATGTTGGGGTAAGTTCGGCACTGGATAAGACTGTACGCATCAAATTCTGCGCCATTTTGTTCTGCTGCTGCTAAATAAAATGGCGCAGAGCACAATGTAGTCAGCATTAAAGGGGAGGCGCTAAGGTAAAATGACTTTCCATAATCCAAAAACACACCGTTGGTCAATTAGAAAACCAATTTGCATAAACACACACACACGTGCACAGCATATTATCATTTTTATATATGTATATTTACTTGATCGCATTTTGGTAAGCTTGTCTTAAGTCTACTCAAAGAAAATGAAAAGTTACAAACTTTAATACATCAACATATTTAGTCTATGAAGCAAAACAATAATCTATGTTCATCCAAACATGCAAAAAATATAGTTTTTTGGAAACAGTAATACACCTATTATGCGGTTTTATAAGTTCTTACTTGACGATATTGTAGTGGAAGTCCCCGTCCATAAAATGTATGGATAATACGCGCACATTGTAACGTTATCGTGGACGGAAAGGGGACTGAAGATTTTTATATGGAGCCTGGCACATCAACCTGACCGCCATTTTGATTTATTTTTCAAAATGGCGGCCGCATCCATATTTTTTTTCCGTGCTTACATCTTGTTGCATAGATGTTTGAAATAATACCTCTGAATGTTTAAAATAATCGAATGAATGAATTAATGAATTGCACCGATCCCAGCATGGTTAAACCAGACTCGATCAATCGAATGAACCCCAAGATTCGCACTAGCTTCTGTAGCCTCGTGTTCATGGTGCTACAGCGACCATTGCATATCAAGGAATAGACCGGGGGGCGCGGTAATGGTAGGGAAGACGTGCCCGAAGGATAGGTAAGGATTTAAGAGCCTACCGGATATGCATCCTAGAGTACCTCTGAATGTTTAAAATAATCAAACATTTATGCTAAAAATGTAAGCAAGTGTATAAAATATGGATCTCACGTGATCAACTTTGAATGTTAATATTTCGGAAAGGTGAAACTTTACGGGGTTTGATCTTATTCAGCTATCGTGGCCGCCATTTTGAAAAAATAAAATATGTAATAATGGCGGACAGGTAGGTATGCGACGGATCTTCATAACCCTTTGAAAGCGTCTTCATATCTTTCCATACATTTTACTTCCCTGTCTTACCGTGATGCCGTGAACGTCCACGATAATATTTTCACGTTAGAAATTATAAAAACGCCAAATTATTACGAATAAAAACGTCGTTAGAGCCATCATTCCCACTGTGTCGTGTTCCCAATTTTCTTGCGTTGGACGACTTTCGTTTTTAGCAAATCACAGGAAATGGAATGGCAGAAAACAAAACAAACATTGAAAACCGCACTTTTGACGATTCAAAATTGCCTGTAAATGGTTTTATTGGAGTTTGAGTAACACAGTGAGAATAATGTCTATAATAAAACATAATTAAAAGCTAAAACTCACCTCCTCGCAGCATAAACGACGTAAACAGCGAACAATGACATAAGGGTAGCCTCAGATGGCGCGATGTTAGCCGCGCCGGCAAAACGCGCGGTGCCACACGCCGGTGGGCACACCGGGATTATAGACTCTAAAGACAAGACGTAAGTTGTAGCATGCGACGAGTAGCAACCATGCATGCGGAGTATGGAGAAAAATGGTACAGAGTGAGATCATCAAATTAAAATGTTGGTTTTATGTAAGTTTGTCACCATCAACGCTCGTTAAGGGGGAAGTGCCAGGGTAGCCCGCGAAATTCAAATTTACTTACGTTTTTCGCAATTTTCAGATCAGTGTCAGGTTGTATTTGGATCAAAAGTTGATTCGCGACTATAACAGGTACGTATTTACAGAATTATAATCATTAGAATCATTAATACATCTTTCTAAGTTAGATTTGTACCACGACAACAAATCTCTTATGGAAAACTGCTTAGTGGTAAAAACGTAAGAAAATTTGAATTTCGCGGTCTACAACTGCGCATTCACCTTAAGAAGCCTGGAGATATTCCGTTTGTTCCCTCTAGTTCTACTGAACAGTTCTACGGTAGAACTAATGGGAATTTTTTTTCTCACTAGTACTACGATATTAGGTATAACAAAATAGTAGAACTAGTGGGAGTCTCTATTTCCCACTTGTTCTACCTGTTCCATCGGTAGAACTAATGGGATATTTTGTTCTCACTAGTACTACGTTTTGATAGGTTCTAGAAATGGAAGTAAAGTACCAAATATGCTAGTCGTATCTCATGTATGATGAGGCCTTTGTTTTGCAGAGGGAATTGTCCCACTGCAGCCAATGGATTCTGTAAAAATCTCACCGTGAAAACTTAGGTGAAGTGAGCTGCCTATAGTGACATTCCCTAGCATCAGGTGGAAATTGGAATAAAGGCTCACTGCACCTAAATTTTCAGGGTGACCTTTTATACAGAATAGGCCGGCAGGTCTATCTAATACCTATATATGTCCTGTCAGCTGCACGTTACAGGAATTGATGGACGCTAGTGATGGCGCCAAACAAGTAGCCGAATTCTGGGCCGAGTACATTTAGATTGCTATCGACACGCTAAGAAGAATACCTATTATACAGGTTGGTAGGACATCGATGCGTAAACTGTAACCATGGATTCAGCACATGATTTTAGAACAGCAGATTTTTTTTTTTGATAAGTAACCCTCGAATTTTTTTTTTTTAATTATGTGCTGGGGTAGAGCTGTTTCATAGAAAAGCGCAATACCTACGCGGTCAAAATATATGGAACAGCAACGCAACATGCGCATGCGCATGGGGTTTCAGAATCATGTACTGAATCCATTGTAACAGGTTGCGAATCGATGTCCCTGCTAACCTGTAATACGCTGGCATTATTGGTTTTTGTTATAATATTTTGTGGGTGTTAATAAATTGATCGAAAACTTTAATCTCACTCTGTATTTTACAGACGCTAGCACATGAAGCTACTACAATCTGTCAAGTTTCTTTAATAGATTTTCAACTTTATCGCTCAAGCATAAGGTCTGGACTTTGAGGGTCGAGAAGTTGGAGTCGCGTCACAACACCAACTTCAAGTCGTTTGTGGTGCGTGTTCCGACACATCATCTCGAGAAGTTCCTCAAGGAAGAGTTCTGGCCGAAGGGGGTTGTGTACCGCCGGTTTCGTGGCCGGCTACATGACACCAGTCAGCGAAACACGACGCAGACACTTCGTGTTTAGTTAGTTTTTTAGTGTAATTATAATGTTGTATGTATTTATAGTATTGTTAAGTTATATTAATATTGTATTGTATGTGTTTTATATGGGCCTTGATGCCTGAAATAAATGGATAAATAAATAAATAAATAAATAAGGTTCAAAGTTGATTGGGAAAATTTACAGTTTCGGGTAGCTTGATGTGTTGGCGTCTGTACAGAAGGACGCATGTCTGAGGTAACATTTTAAACTTGAGCTGGCCTAACGTAGTATAGTAAAAGTCCACTCTATTTCAAGTTAAGCAAAAATCAACTTTATTTCAATGACAATTAAGTTGATTTCAGAGCGACTAGCACTATTGAAAGTCCTAAAAATTTTTGAAGTTGTAGCGTAAAATTTAAAAGCGTAGAATTAAAGTTATTTTTCCATTAATTCAAATTTGTTTACATTTTTGGCAAATAAATCGCGAACGCAGTATAGTTTCAATAGACTATGAGGCCAGCTGATACAGCGGGGTAATTGCGTAACACACTAACAGAAGAAATGGCTTTCATCTTGACTTCATTGCGTTATTTACGTTGTTGAGCAGACAAATTTTTTTGAACATATGAAGCAATGGATTAGCAATATCCTTCAAAATGGTTCAGATTGTGATTGAAAAGTGTATTACGCAATTACAGTGCTGGTTTCGATACCACAGACCTGCGGCTTACCTTACTTCAACAAATATGCAGTTTAATTAATTATTAAACATAGAATTTAAACATTCAAATATTTTTGAAATCAAGTCCGAAACAATACTAAATATATATGCTTGCCAAAATCAAAGGAAGCTTATTTTAAATAACGTATTTTTGTATTTAGAAAAAAAGAAAACATTAAGTACAAAAAAAAATCCCTTTCCCGTTTATGCAACTCAAAAAAAAAAAATCCAAATCAAATCTGTCTCTATACCTATACCATTAAGGAGCCGTCTCCACGAGCGAGAGAATCGCTGCCATATTATCGTCGTGCCACGTATTTCTATACACTCTCTATATCTATATCATCGCGGCGAAAATTTGATGGCACGGCGAGAATATCGCCGCGATTCTCTCGCTCGTGGAGACAGCCCCTAAGATTCTGTTTTACTCACCGACTAAGTCCACCTGTCCCTCGTCAGTCCCCAGTTTATTCTGAGCCTTGCATTTGAAGATGCCGTACTGTCGCTTCTCAATCGTGATGACCCTGATAGTCGTGTCTGTGAACTCGTCCGCAGTCGCGAAGTGAGAGATTCTGAAGGAGAAACAAATCCATACTATACCTATAATATTACAAATGTGAAAGAAACTGTCCGTCTGTGACTTTATCTAAGTTCTATGTTATGGGGTCTGGTTTCCGCACTATTAGTCCGTCATGTGGACCATTGTGCGTGGGCCATGGCGGCCGTCGGTGGTTATTCCAACCAGCCCATTTCCCTCCAGAAGCTGATTAAGTCTCCTGGTATTTTAAGAACATCTGGGTCTCTGGGTGTCCAGATGGTTTCTGACCCGGAACCGAACGAAACCCCGACCCGGACCCGGAAACGTGTGTTTTGCAGCGGGCTGTATCTTATGAACCGTAATAGGTAGACGGTTGTCATTTTCACAGTGTGTTTCTCCGCTATAACAACAAATAATAAAAATAAAATAAAGTTAATAAAGAAAAAAAAGTTTTTTACAAAAAAACAACCAACTTCAAAAAAAAAAAAACTACAAAGTGATAAATAACTTCAATTTCGGAAGTCGGTGTCGTTGGTTCCGCATTTTCGTTTTTTGAGCCCCCACTCCCAAACTTTGACACGCTTTATCTTTGTAATTTTTTGGTTGATTGACACAAGAAAAAATATGTGTCCATTATTGTTTGATAATATCTAACTGACGGACTAAATAGAATTTCGTTTACTTTAACCCCGTCATCATCCCTATTGGGCTATCAAATGCAAAAACATTTTTTCAAGTAGGTACGACGTGTAGTTCCAGAGAGATTTGCGCGCTCAAACAAACAAACTCTTTAGCTTTATTATTAGTACTTATAGATACAAGGAAAATGTTAACCTTTGCGTGTCAACTACGAGGCTGCGTGTCATCAGACTGTTAGGTGTGCATAAAATCCTGTTTACTTTAACCCGGTAGCATTCGCTACTGGGTACAAAATCACACTAATATTATAAAGGCCAAAGTTTGTTACTTCTTCACGCTCAAACGGCCGGACCGATTTTGATAAAATTTTGTTTGGAGGTACTGTAGAGGCTTGGACCTCTTCAATAATGCAGGTGGCCTACCATGATCTAATTAAAAACGATTCAAAAACAAGACATTTCAGTTTAGGTTCCTAAACTGCATCGCTTGAGCTACTCTATGGACGTCTTGTTACCAAACAAGTATGAATGAAAACAAAACTTGCGACTCAGTTTGGGACAATCGCTGTCAGCAGATGACAAGGCCTAAACTGAATCGTTAAACTGACGTCATGGTACGAATTAGAAGAACAGTTCAGTTTAGGTCCTAAAATGGATCGCGTTAAGAGCTTGTGGTAGGCCTCCAGGGCGGTCATAATTGATGGCATCTGCTGTTCGTCCGTTCAAGCGTACCTATATCAAAATATATGAGATTAGGTTTGACGTGGGATATAAAAAGTGGTAATTTTAAGTAATATGGTAAAGTCTCCAAATAATAGCTGACTAAATCATAATATACATATATGAGTTTCTCCGATCTGTAGCTTAGTCGCCATTTACCTAGCTGACAAGGCTACTTTTTATCCCGATATTCCCACGGGATCGAAACTTATGCGGGTGAAACCGCGGGGCGCAGCTATTAAATAAATCAAAATAATTATTTGACATAAAAAGGTACACAGATACAAAATGACACTTAATTTAAGCGTGCGAATAGCCTGGTACAAAATAAATTATCAATGACCCCTATGTTAGACAAAGCCTGTGTTACGGGGGTCATCCATCCGTCCATTCTGGATATTATAATATTTATATACAAATTAGTAATGTGTACTTTTTGAAAAAATAAATAATAATAATAATTAATTTTGAAGATAAGAAACGGGGGGGAGAAGGTAAAAAGAGTTTTAATGGTTTAATAAATTGTTTAGGATGTAAAGTAGATAAAATGATCTTAATTACTAACATAGCATACGTTTTTTTTTATACCGGCAAATGAGTCATGGTTACTTGAAATAAAAAAACTTAAAAAAAAATTAACCTCCGAAAAAACTGAAAAACAAAATATAATAAACCTTTTTTATTTAACCTTAATAAATAGTTCTTAAACTAATGTAAATATACCTAAGTAATTTTGAGTCGTCTTATTCGTTAATCTATTTAAATTCTGTGGTATTTCTTTTCCGGTAGCGATTATTCATGGTTGTAAGTACCAAGAGCGAGTGCTGTCGGGTTAAATACAATTCTAATCTATTCACTGACTAACAGCAGTAGCGTGCGAACGTATAATACGGTATAATTTGCAAGATGAAGTTGTTCAGCATAACATTGATAATATTGGTGGTCTGTTCTTTCATTTGTACAGGTAAGTTTATATTGCTAATCCATTGCTTTATAAGTATTGTTACAATAGGGATGACGACTAACTTTTTTTTATTCGTCTATCAGGTAGATTATTAAAAAGTATTGGGCACGTATTTTTCTTTTTTCACATAATCAAAACATTACAGAGATATATTGATTTGAAATGTCGCATGACGTCACGTGTTGGTACAATTTTTACCTACAAGTGACGTCACGAGCCCCCACTCCCAAACTTTGACACGCTTTATCTTTGTAATTTTTTGGTTGATTGACACAAGAAAAAATATGTGTCCATTATTTTTTGACAATCTAAATAGAATTTCGTTAACTTTACCCCGTCGTCATCCCTATTAATTATTCGTACTCTGTGGCGCCCAGCGTGAGGCCCTCGCTGTAGTCTTCGCCGTGGAACACCTTCTTCCTTACGTGGAAGGAGGTCCTGCGTTTAAAGTGATAACCGACCACTCGAGTTTAAAACGGCTCTTTAATTTAATCAATCCCTGTGGTCGATTAGCTCGTTGGGGTTGTCGGTTATCACCTTATAACTTTACCAGTGAAACCGTTACAAATATTAATTGTGTCTGCTAAACTGTTAGTGCGCAACGCTTATTACCTAGTCTAGAAAATATTTATTTAAATAACTAGTTTGTAGGTACAGTCAACAAAAGAGATAAGTATGCAGGTTCGTCGGATATAGTTGAAGTTTAGTAAGAAACCGATAGATGTTGTCGACTGAAATATAATTTGATAAATGAGCTGTTTGTTTTCTATTATTAAAATTAAATTTTATTAGAAAGAAAAGAAAGAAAATACGTTTATTTGCGGTGAACATGACGCAATAAAGAACATAATATACAAAAACAAAATATGAAAGGGTTGGGGGAAACATGAGTTACATCTACCATGCATGCGTTCATCCATTCGAGGACCTCCATCGGTTTCTTACTAAACTTCAACTATATCCGACGATCCTGTATACTTATCTCTTTTGTTGACTGTACATGTCGGCACGTCACTGTAGTTTGCGCGTTTTAGCATGGCAATAGTGGTGACGCAGCTATTTTACTCGAAGTCTGCCTTCCTTTTTAGGGTTCCGTACCCAAAGGGTAAAACGGGACCCTATTACTAAGACTTCGCTGTCTGTCCGTCCGTCGGTCTGTCACCAGGCTGTATCTCAAGAACCGCGATAGCTAGACAGTTGAAATTTTCACAAATTATGTATTTCTGTTGCCGCTATAACAACAAATACTAAAAACAAAATAAAATAAATATTTAAGGGGGGCTCCCATACAACAAACGCGATTTTTTTGCCTTTTTTTGCTCGATATTAATAACTGCAAGAAGCTTGAAATATTTACAGAATAATAAGGATAAAATGAGAAACGAAGTTATCCGGAAATGAACCGGAGTTCCCGACATATCTTGCAGAGTAAGCAAACTGAAGTGGCAGTGGGCTGGCCATATTTGTCGAAGGACCGATGGCCGGTGGAGCCGAGACCGCCTGGAGTGGAGACCGCGTATCGGCAAGCGTAGTGTGGGACGGCCCCAACTATATGGACCGACGACCTCAAAAAGGTGGCTGGGGCAGACTGGATGCGGAAGGCGGAGGACAGGGTGTTGTGGCGCAGCCTGGGAGGGGCTTATGTCCAGCAGTGGACTGCGATAGGCTGAGTTGATTGAAAATTATAATCACTCGAGACGTCAAGACTCCCAGGAGTCCTTGTATCAACACAAAATGGATATTTTTGTTGTTATTGTAATTTATATCCTTTTCCTTTTCAGTTTACGGGAGTATTATTCATAACCCATGCAGTACAATAACGTACCAATACTATAAACTTGAAATCGATGGACTTCTGGATCTTCCCGAGTCTGACCGAACGCAAGAACAAAAAGAAAGGCTAAAATATCTGATGGAACAAGTACAAGCTTGTAAACATGGCAGATAAAAATCAAGACTTAATTTATTTTTTGGATTTTTTAATTTAAATCAGGCTTTTATGATTTTAATAATAATTGAATGGTTTTTAATTTGGTATTCAGTTTTTAGCTTAAGAAAAAACACTATCATTATGGTTTATAAAATTATAACATAATTAATAATAATTAACAGAACACTGCGCTATTATAACCTGATGGATTATGGGTATAAAAGAAAAGTACAGACGCCAGCACATCAAGCTACTACAATCTGTCAAATTTCTTTAATAGATTTTCAACTTTATCGCTAAAGCATAAGGTTCAAAGTTGATTGGGAAAATTTTACAGTTTCGTGTAGCTTGATGTGCTGGCGTCTGTACCTACTATTAAGATTCAGTTGGATATTTTATTGTACAACAATCAGTGGCACGCGACCAATGTAGGTTTTATATACTTAATTATAAGAAAACATTATTTAAAAAAAAATACGGACTTTATTTATTTTATTTAGATATAGGTAATAGGTAATACGGGCTGGTGTCCGCAACTCCACGTCAATGCGCGTATTTTGCGTACGTTAGGTATAAGGAAAATGTGAAATTTGTCATAGTTGGGAAAAGCCTAGGCAGATGATGATGATATAAGGAAAATATTAAGCTTATTATGCATGTTAACTACGAGTCGACTGCGAGTCATCAGACGAGAATGTATTTGTGAATAAAATTCTGTTTACTTGAACCCTGCTGCACTCGCTACTGGGTACAAAATACCGCAGACATACTCGTACTTAATTATCATCATCATCTGCCTAGCCTTTTCCATGTTGGGGTCGGCTTCCAGTCTAACCGGATGCAGCAGAGTACCAGTGTTTTACATGAAGCGCCTGCCTATCTGACCTCCACAACCCTGGGGTTATAATATTATATCCTTGGTAAGACTGATTGTCAGGCTTCCGGGCTTTTGAGGACCCGTAACATAACCATAATCCTAAGTAATATTATAAATGCAAAAGTAAGTTTGTTTGTCACCTTTTCACACCTTAACCACTGAACCGATCATCCTGAAATTTTGCATATACACTGTCAGGTGTACAGAAACGGACATAGGGTACCTTTGATCCCGAAAAAAGTGCTGTTCCCGAGGAAAACAAAAATAACGTTATTATGATAATAGATGGCGCCACGTGTCTTTCGAAACATATGCGGGTGAAACCGCGGGCGCTGCTACTTTTTGTAATGCGCTTTGATTGTGCAGAATATTTTTTTTTCTATTTTAATTCTCGAACTACGTCTGGCGTTATCACACCTACAAACACGCCATCAAACGCACACACTCCAGGAAATTATAATTTTGATCTATACAAATAAATAAAATTGGAGTGTCTGTTTGTAATATTAAAATAACCGCTTTTCACTAAATCCATATGGGTGTATACACGGTACATATACCAAAATAACATTTTTTTTTAAATTTTTGTCTATCTGTCTGTTTGTTCCGGCTAATCTCTGAAACGGCTGGACCGATTTTGACAGGAGTTTCACTGGCAGATAGCTGATGTAATAAGGAGTAACTTAGGCTACATTTATTTTAGAAAAAGGATTAGGGTTCCGCGCAAAAATATTAAAACGTTTTCCGTCATGCACGCGAACAAAGTCGCGGGCACAGCTAATGTGAAAATAAATGTAAGGAACAGCTGTTTTTTTTTTTAGTGTGGTATAATATTTATTACATATATATGGTTTCCATACTGTATACAACGTCCAGACATCAATCGTCGGGCATTAGCCTACAGGACACGACACCCCTCTGGAAGATCCCCCCTTTTCTATGGAGGAGGAGTGAACTTTACACCCTATTCCTAATAGTTCTACAGTACTAAAGCGTAAGATATTTACCTATAATGCTGGTTGTTGGACAGTTGCACTTCATCCTTGAGCCAAGTTATAGCGGGCGGTGGGTACGCTTCCACGTGGCATTCCAGATCCATGTCATATTGTAGGGCCTAAAATAAATAATACATTATAATATACTTATAGTAAAATGCTGCTCTCAAAACGGTGAAGGAAAACATCGTGAGGAAACCGGCATGTGCTAGAACCAAAAATTCCCGCGTGTTGGATTACGGAACTCTCCCTCTCACTGAGAGGAGGCCTGTGGCCCAGCAAAAGTAAAATGAGGTTAGCACATAAAACGAAATTATGTTTCTTTGTACGTTTCCTATTGCCATCAATCTGGCACAAATCTAAACTCCGAGCTGCTACTGGGAAATTCCTGATTGAAAAATCCTATAAAATAAGTATGGAGTAAAGGAGTATGTGTCGTGCAGTTCAGTAGTTTTAGCCTCCATTGGATAATTTCGTGAGGTTCTGTATGTATATACCGCACATAAATGTAAGCGTAAGCATAATCAATCTACAAAGTGTTAAAAAATTTACTCTACAAACTTTAAGAGGTGCTTTAGGCCATCGAACTGAACAACGTTCACTAAGGGACCAACTCTGATCACGAAAAAAAAAAACAGCTGTTTCATACATTTTGGTCAAGTAGGTATTGAACTTTTGTATTAAACAGCAGATTTTTTTCGTGATTTTAGAGTTGGTCCCATAGTGAAAGTTGGTCAGTTCGATGTTCTAAAGCATCTCTTAAAGTTTGTAGAGTTAATTTTTTTAACACCCTATATATTGTTCCCACTGCTGGGACACAAACTTCTGAGAGGGAGTGGGCTGTAATCTACCACGCGGGCCCAGTGCGGGTTGGTAGATGTCACATGTCTTCGAATTTTTGGATCTAGGACATGCCGGTTTCCTCACGATGTTTTCCTTCACCGTTTTGAGAGCAGTGGTGATGATTCCTAACTAATATTATAAATGCAAAAATAAGTTTGTTGGTTTGTCACCTTTTCACACCTAAACCACTGAACCGATCATCCTGAAATTTTGCATATACGTTGTCAGGTGTAGAGAAACGGACAACCAACTTTCATCCCGATAAAAAGTGCTGTTCGAGAGGAAAACAACAATAACGTTATTTTTTTATCATCAGCCATTTCTGTCCCACTGCAGGGCAAAGGCTTCCCTTCCCTCCTTCCACTTATCTCTATCCAGTGCTGTTACACGCCAATCCTTGTGGAAAGAGTCAGGTTCGTCCCGCCGTCTCATTCTGGGCCTGTCGCGTTGCCGTTTGCTGCTGTTTGGGACCCATTGTGTGGTTACTATAGCCCATAGCTCCTCCGGCATGCGACAGATGTGACCAGCCCAGTTCCATTTTAGCTTGGCAGCCATGTAACCTACATCGGCAATTTGAGTTTTAGAACGCAGTATCGAGTTCTTTATACGATCAGTAAGTTTAACTCCAAGGATACTGCGCTCCATTGCTCGCTGACAGACCCCGAGTGCGGACTTTTGACGATTAGTTAGTGAGCATATCTGCGCTCCATAACGTTATTATGATATCTAATAGATGGCGTCACGTGTCTATTAAAATTTGTCACATTATTTAATTCTGAGGCGGTACGAAGTTCGCCGGTTCATTAATAAGTGGATACATAATAAATACTTGTTTGAATTGACAATTCATACCTGAGCCAACCTCGGCCTGGGTACAGTCACAACAGGAGCAAACTCCACTTCCAAGTTAATATTCCTTCTAGCTCCTTTGCCCACTCCATTCTCAGCCACACAGTAGTATGTACCGCGATCTTCTTTGTGTACCGCCGCGATTTTTAGGATGTTGCCCCTGTAATTATAAAGATAAGGATGGTTTAATATCTCATCATCTGCCTAGCCTTTTCCCAACTATGTTGGGGTCGGCTTCCAATCTAACCGGATGCAGCTGAATACCAGTATTTTACATGGAGCGACTGCCTATCTGACCTCCTCAACCCAGACCCAGTTACTGGGTAATACGATACCCTTTGGTAAGACTGGTTGTGAGACTTTCGGGCTTCTGACTACCCGTAACGACTGTCAAAGATTCACGAATGACAGCCGGGGCCAACGGCTTTACATGCTTTCCGAGGCATGGAGGGGTCTCGGTATGTAAAGATGGTCACCCATCTACAGATGTACCTAAATTTTCGTTTCTATGGCTTCATTACCACCAATAGGTTCTCTTAAAATGTTTCGTGTATGAATACACCTTATATAGATATTATTTTATATTTACCTGTAGATAGATCCACCGGTCGGCAAGATGGCGTTGTTCTCACGACGCCAGGATATCTTCGGCGGCGGGAACCCACCGGCGTAGCATTCCATCTGGACACCTGGAGACAACATTAATCATAATGAAATGAAAAATTTGATTTATTCAAGTAGGTAATTAATTAGGCGTGTTTTAGAAGTATGTAAACACGTTTATCCCAGTCAATTTATTTTTCTAATTAATTTCACAAAGCCATTTACCATTACCATGTTTGCTAGAGAGAATTGATCCTTATGATTGACCCTATCGATTGGTGCCATAAAAATACAGGATGCAATTTTTTCGGATTTTAGTCGGTTACCAGTATAGAGTTATGAGGAACAGGGTGTAAAGTTCACTCATCCTCCATAGAAAAGGGAGGATCCTCCGACCAGACGGGTGTTATGTCTGGCGGGCAACCGCCCGTTGATTCATGTCGGGCCGTTGTATCTATGCTAGTTGCGCGGTAAACTCTGCTTGCGAGATGCAGGATTTTGCGTGACGTCAGTATGACGTGTTGGGGCGCGCATGTGGCGTTGTAGATTCCGCTACACTATCGACACGCTAAGAAGAAGAAAGTTCGTAATTTCTGTTCTACTTACTCTCTCCCTCGCTAGCCACCACCGAACGCGTTGAATTGTCAGAAATGATCGGGGGTCGTCGAACTTGTAACTCCACTTCGGCTGTTATCTTGTTACTGATCGACATTAGTACTTGGCATTGGTACCAGCCGGCGTCGTTCTCTTGAATGTCCTTGATCTGTTGGAAGAGGATTTAAATCAATTTTAGTAACTACGAAACACGGGAGGGGGCGCCCTAGGACATACAGGGTGGCATGACTCAAGACAGCGTATAAATTTTTTGTCGATTACCAAAAAAAATTACTGCTATTTCATAGAAAAATCTACTTTGTCACCTCTGACCTAGACTAGTCAAGAGCAAACCCATTTAAAATTAAAAAAAAAGTGCAATAATACGCGACACACAGGCAGACACGAAAAGAGACTTTGATTTATAATATTATGTATGTATAGATTTAAGAAAACATCGTGAGGAACAGGCATGTCGTGGAACCAATAAAAATAAGACATGTGAGTTGTGACAACCACCAACCCGCACTGGGCCCGCGTGGTGGTTTACGGCCCACTCCCTCTCACCGAGAGGAGGCCTGTGTCCCAGCAGCGGGAACATTATAGGCTGATTACACATGTCTTCAAATTTTTGGTTCTAGGACATGCCTGTTTCTCACGATGTTTTCCTTCGCCGTTTTGAGAGCAGCGGTGCTGAAATTTGGGTTCGAACCCACGACCTACAACTCACAAGCCGCGGCTGTTACCACTAGGCCACCACTGCTTTCATGACTATAAGTAGCTTCTAGCTTGATAATTATATCATCATCTGCCAAGTCTTCCCAACTATGTATGTAGGAATCGGCTTCCAGTCTAACCGGATGCAGCTGAATACCAGTATTTTACATGGAGCGACTGCCTATTTGACCTCCACAACCCAGTTACTGGGGAACACAATACCATTGGTAAGACTGGTTGTCAGACTATACGTAGCTTATTAAAGAATAAGACTGGTTGTCAGACTATCAAAATCAAAAGTCATTTATTCAAACTAGGCTGAGAATCAGCACTTTTCGAACGTCATAATTACAAAAGACAGTCCCCCAAAACGCCCGCCCTTCGCCACTTCCTAGTGCTTTCGCTGGGGAGAAGTGGCGGAACAAACTCCCCAGCAGCACAGCTGTCTGTCTGTTGTATCTTTAACTTAATTCTTGCTTACCGAAAGTGTGTAAGTGGCAGTGGCATCGTCGAATCTCAGTGAAAAACGGGAGTCCTTGATGATCAGATTTGCATTGCTGGACAGAGGGATGGATTCCACTGTCTTGAAACGATCGTATTTTACCTGCAAAGACAAAAAATTATTAGTTAAATGGAAGTAAATGTTCATAGGCAACATTCTCTTATGCTTATCCAAATTTATTTGGAGTTAGCATGTCTTTTTCTTCCCGGATAGATAGAATACTTTTTATTATGTACACCATAAAGATTACAGATATAAATGTAGAAAGGGGTTTGAAAGTCCGTGCCATAGGTATGCCACGGACAAAAAATAAACAAAATGTCGGACAGGTAGGTACAGTCAATAAAAGGGATAACTATGCAGGATCGTCGGATATACGTTATTATGATAATAGATGGCGCCACGTATATTGTTGTTTTCCTCGGGAACATCACTTTTTTTCGGGATGAAAGGTAGCCTATGCCCGTTTCTATACACCTGACAACGTATATGCAAAATTTCAGGATGATCGGTTCAGTGGTATAGACGTGAAAAGGTAACAACCAAACTTACTTTCGCATTTATAATATTACTTAGTAAGTTAGTATAGGATTTCACGCGGGCAGCAGTTAGTTGCACATACATACTAAACCCATTAGAAATCATCATCAAATGAAGATTTAAAGAATTTACGCGGCGATAACTAGAAAAATCGTCGAAATATACATTGCTAAATGTGTATGTTTAAATTATAGCACAATTGCTAAAACAACACTAGAATCAAGTTATTTATAGATATCCTTGAATCAATGAAGAGCAGTTTATTCTTTGTAAGTACTTTTTAAAGTCATACAATTTTGTATGGGACTCGGGTTCCGTATTTCTTTTCTATACTAATATTATAAAAAGATACAATTTATTAGTTTAAAGGATGATGGACAAAAATGTATGGAACCTGGTACCCGCTCCAACAGCAAATAATTTTTTATAAGACTATAAAAGTATTTTTATATTAAAATAGTATTTTATAATAGGTGCTTTAGAGCTTGTTTTGTTGTCGGTTTCGAGTTATGTTGAATCCATCCTAATTGTTATTGATTATTTTCCATCAATTGTTTACTGATGCCGAATTAACGGTTTTACGAGGGACTATCACCATCAAATATAGGGTTTTGATGGACATCATCATCGCCACCATCATCATCTGGGTACTATTT
The DNA here is from genome assembly GCA_914767645.1 of Hydraecia micacea. Taxonomy (NCBI): domain Eukaryota; kingdom Metazoa; phylum Arthropoda; class Insecta; order Lepidoptera; family Noctuidae; genus Hydraecia; species Hydraecia micacea. The sequence goes on from OU611804.1 coordinate 5,499,834, forward strand.
ATTACAATATAAAGAAGACACATTTTGTAACAATTAGGGCGAATTTTACCAAACTTTTATACCTACAATAAGCCTTATCCTGAGAATAAATTTTGAATTTATGACAGTTTTCCCTCACTAGAAATGTCAGACGTCAATTTTATTCCACGGATAAAACATTATTATCTGACTTTGGTAAAATCACCTCTAAATGAAGTTATCGTGTGGTCGTCGTTGTTTCCTTAGTTAGTCTAATAAAAATGGTCTAAAGAAATACAAAATAATAAAAAATATAATTTATATTTCTGCAAAATAAGTCATGTTCTTTCAACAATCTACCTATTACGGTTCATGAGATAGAGGCAGCTGACATATAGACGGACGGACGAACGGGCGGGCGGACAGACTAGCGGCTGCGGAGGCTTAGTCATAGGATCCCGGGTACAGAACCCTGAAAACGACCTATGTAAATGTTTATAGTCTGTTGTAGTAGGTACATTATTCTAAATCAGTTTTTAAATAGAGAAGCTATAGTTCGAAGAAAACCATTTTAAGAAAGTTTTTTGGTGTTAAGATAAAGCAGATAGTTTTAAAGATTTCTTGTTGCTGTCAGTAGAATATTAAGGTAAGTCTTTTTTTTTCGGTACCTTAAAAGGAAAAATAGAACCCTTATAAGATCATTTCGTTGTCCGTCTGTCAAGACCCTTTTTCTCCGGAACGCGTGGAGTTATCAAGTTGAAATTAATATCAAATACTCAGGCCTGCAAACCCTTGAAGCAGTGAAAAAATCAAACATCTAAGGGTGGTTTTATAGTCACGCCGCTAGACGCGCCGCTGGGCAGCGCGCGCGTTCGGATATGTATGGGGTAGTAGTTGCGTTTCAAAGTCGCGCGCTTGAGCAGCGCCGTTCAGTGATACAGTGCACCGTGGTTCAAGCGCGCGCTGCCCAGCGGCGCGTCTAGCGGCGGCGTGACTATAAAACCAGCCAAAGTTGTTCATAATGATGAGTACAATGACACCTAAGAGGATAACGGTGATTAAAATTTCACCCTGCATAATATAAATAGAATTTTCCAGTCAAAGGTTAACTGATATCTTTTGTTTGACAAACAAGTCCAGAGTAAATATGTGCTTATTGTTACTGTTGAGGAGAGATAATGAATTGCACAGAGAATGCATTGTTTTAAAAAACATTAGGTAAGTACATATTTATCAGAGAAACAATCAAATGAAATTAATGGATTACACAGATCTTCTGGGGAAATGGAAAGTATCTCCGGAGAGCTGCTTAACAATGAGTTCTACTCGTATGTAAGTTTAATTCAATAAAAACCAAAAACAATCTGTTTGTTTTGTGCATTGAGTCTGTCTCAGTTCATTTGTATGTGTAAGTTATGAATTAAAAAAAGAACAAATTTTGATTAAATAAAAATAGGTAATATAATTAAATTTAAATTATAAGAGATTAATAACCAAACTATTAAAGACTAGCTTCTGCCCGCGACTCCATCTGTGTGGAAGCCATAGTTGGCTACCATAAAAATCCTATAGTAATGGCAATTGTGTAGTTTTCTATAAGAGAAAGAGTTTATGCAATTGGATGAGAACTTTCGGAGATTACATCCAAACTTACAAACGTTACCTCTTTATTGTAGATAAAATAAAAATTACTACAGGAGAGAAATAATAACAAATAATTATAGAATAATTACATAAATAATAACTTACCCAAATAACGGGGAAGTCCTGAGCATAATGCACAGAGCAGTCCAAGTCAACCTGACCACCAATGTCCCTGATTTGTTCCTGAGTTATGTGAGATATTGTCGGGGTCCTTTGTGCTGATGCTGGAAAAGTACATTATTAAGTTACATTATTAACCAGAAACTGAATAACAAGTTAGTTATTTAATTTAGTATCTAGTGTAAATAAGTAGTTAGCTGTATAATCATTTCCAGTAGTATTAAGCATTAACTTTTCATACTGTTGTATAGACTCAAGTTATTTTAACTCGACAGACAGCTGTGCTGCTGGGGAGTTTGTTGCGCCAGTTCTTCTTCCCAGCTAAAGCACCAGGACGTGGTGAAGGGCAGGCATTTTATGGGACCATTTAATGTAATTATGCCGTTCAAATAATACTGATTCTCCAGCCTAGTTTGAATTGAAATGGCTATTGATTTTTATTTACCTAACTAGGTATTTTTATTGTATTTAACACAACTTCTGTAAATATTTACCTAACTGATAAGTTAAATCAAATATTTTATTGATCAATTCATTAGATCACGACAACGGACATGACCGGATCTAATTTACAGCATCAATTTATTAACAGATTCATCTCAATAGAATTTTTAAAAGAAATTCTTATTGATAAGTATGGTGATGAATTGTTGAGCAAACTCACTGCTCAAAAACAAATACGTGGTATTTTTTTAAATTATTTGACGGACGAATAATACAAGATCACGAAGTATACCGAATACTTATGTCGAAAAAATATGTCAAATAAAATAAAATAGGTACTGGCTGATGGAAACAAAAGCTAAACTAGCTACACTAAATAATTAGACAATTAAACTTTGCTGTCCATTGTTAACTCATACAAATCATTCTGAAATAATCATCAACGATCATAGGGTGTGTCAATAATTAACAATCGCACAAACAGTAGGAAACGTACCGAACAAAAAGGCGTGGACTAGTAAAAATACGTAAAACAACGCCATTTTAGTTTGTGGAAATACTAAATTAGGCTCTAATTCAACTGTTTTTACTCACCAATTGTTGTAAAACACAGTAATACTGTTAAATAAACGTAATTTTTAAACTCCATTGTCGGAACACGCATCATTTCTCACACAACAACAGAAAACTTAACTTTTTTTTTTATTCCGTTTGAATGGTTTGTTTGAATGTGAATGAACGAGTGCTGGGGAGTGGGGTTTTCGTAATGCCACGTAAAAAAATATAAATCAATTAAGTTTAATCTAATCAATGAAATATAAATGATAAACCATGTTGAAGTTGATTACCTGATTATTACTAGTATTTTTAATTTTCAATTTAAGGTAGTTTCATTGGTAAAATTCATAATTTATCCTTAGAGCTGGTCACACTCATTCTGTAGTCATTCACAAGCCTCATTCTATATGAATCAAAGATTATTTAAATAGGATATGAATGAATGACGTTGTCATGGCCACGCTTTGCGGTGTCGGTAAAACGGTATCTGCCCAAAATAGTAAATCTACTCGATAATAGATGTCAGGATAACAACGAAATAGTTTCTCCATAAGGTTACTAGATGGCAGTATTGAAATTAGACACCCTGATTTTGTTTTTTTTTACTATTATTGGCATTGTATCAGCCCTCTATAGTTACTTTACTCTTTGGTATCAGCACACCTGAATAGGTAAGTACAAATGAACAGATACACATTTTATTGTCATTCATAGATTCGCACTACTTTTCCCTCGGCAACAGTTTCGTTAGTTTAAATTAATAACAGGGATTTGTTTCCTTCAAAGGCTCACTTTGTGGCCAAAATCGGAGTTATGACCGTCGGAATTTCCCTGGCCTCTTATTATTTCAATTATTACGCACAAACAATAACAAAATGACGAAGTAAGTACCTAGTACGTACCTATCGAATTATGGTTTACGCAGTGGCGTAGGTAGCTCTCGATTGTATACCTACCCCCTTACCTACACTTTGGTAGCTACCTAATAAAGGAGATATTCCGGGTCAGACAGTTTGCACCAGCGATACCAAAAGTGCGGAACTTTATTTTATATATATATATTTTATTTGATAACTTTATCAGTTAATCAAATCCTATTGTCATTAGATAGGTAGGTACGTGACGTTTTGCTCGTAAAAATGTTAATGAACTCTTCACTTAATAGTTGATTAGGTGCTATGAAGGGCAATTCTTGTAATTTTATGAACGTTCACAGTCTGATCTCAGTCTCAATCTGTCAAAAATGCCTCTAATTTCCCTACATTTTGACAAGTGTTTGACATTTGTTTGTCGCCGAGATGAGACTGTGATTAGATTTTGAACGTTTTAAATCACGAAAATTTGCGTTCGTGTCTGTTCCATAAGTACCTGTCTGATGAAAATGTAAACAAATGGACCCTAAAACGTGCCTGTGGTTACCAATTTGTAGTGACACTTAGGTAGTGTTTTAATTACTATTTGTGTACTTAAACCTTTTAAAATTTTAAGTTTAAATCATCTTAAAGATGCTTTTCATCTGACATCTAGCCTTTTCTCAACTAAAATTAAATAAAATAGGTATAAAAGAATTATAAAATTCTATCGATTCGTATTCTAAAAAATCTCAAACATTTCAGCTAATTGCTATAACTGACTGTACATTGATAGTTATACCTACAACACTTACAAATTTTATCTATCAGATAACGAATTAAAAAGGTTAGGTATAGGTACCTACCTGGAGGAGATAGGTAGCAGAAAGGGATATGGTATTGTATGTTTTGTGGTGTTAAATGTATTTTTTTTAAGTGAAAACTTCTTTAGGCGCGTTGGGCGTTTTTTGAGATGGGGAAAAACCATTGAATTCGCGCCACTGTTACCGTAACCGTCGCCGCTTCGGATGTGTTCGGCTGTCCTAGGGATGTACTCGGTTTTAATGTATATCCGATATGTCAGTGAGTGATGGCAAAGTATTCTGTTTGTGTTTTGTTTTCACTTCTGTCGGCACACCCGGAGTGCCACTTTTTTTAAAATGTATTTTCTTCTGTACATCTTCAGCTGCCTAGCCTTTTCTCAATTATGTAGGGTTTGGCATCCAATCTAACCGAATGCAACCAAGTTCCTACCAGTATTTTATCTGGAGCGGCTACCTATCTGAACTCCACAATCCAGTCACTGGGTAATACCTGTGGGTAATACCCTCCCTTTGGTAAGACTGGACAGACCTGGAGGGCTCTTGGCCTACAGATGGTCACCCATCCACGGACCAACCGCAGCAAGCGTAGCTTAACCTGATCGATCGACCTGTGTGGCTGTTATTATTTAGCTACGGGCCCCTCTTTTAAAGAAATATGTCGTGCTAAATATGGTACGGTAGAGTTCGACTCGCACTTGACCGCTTTTTGTTTTGATTATGAAGACAAGTGAAGTAAAGAGCCAATCCGCGGTAAAACGTCTAGTTTTAGATAACGCGTAAACATGATGGTAAACAAAGCAATAACAGTGATAAACTCTATCACAGCATAGGATTAGTTTTATGGATTTACTGTGAAATGTGTTGAATATAGGACAACGAACATTTTTATGTTTTATTATAAGGTTCGCCTTGTCAAATAGCAATGAAGCGGAGCGTTTTAGGCCACGTACACGAAGTCAGCGATTACGGGGCAGCGGCGGCGGCGGCGGCGGCGGCGGCGGCGGCGGCGGCGGCGGCGGCGGCGCGGCGCGCCGCGCGGACTACTTACAGTGTGTTACGCAATTACTCCGCAGTGCTAACATCGTGTGACGGGGCTTAAAATCGTTCAGTTACATTTACGCGTTACTTCTTCACGCTCAAACGGCTGGACCAATTTTGATAAAATTTTGTATGGAGGTAGCTGACACTCTGGATTAACATATAGGCTACTTTTTATCCCGATATTACCACGGGATCGACACTTATGCGAGTGAAACCGCGGGGCGCAGCTAGTTCTTTTATATTTTTAACTATGGCAAGTAAAGTCGATGTCGACTATTCTGCCAATGTCAAAAGTGAATTGGAAGAGCAAGCGTGCATTATTATAAATCTATCTATATCTATAAAATTCAAAGTCCTGACTGAGTTATCAACGCACAACTTAAACCGCTGCGCTGGTCCTAGAGACATGAAATTTGGAGGGTGTGTTCTTTGTAAAGAGTAGGTATCGACAAAGAAAGGGTTTTTTGAAATTCCACCCCTAAGAGAGTGAATGGGGGGAGGGTGAAATTTCTCGCGGACGAAGTCGCGGACAGAAGCTAGTTGGAAGATAAAACGTATTATTTCTACATTTGTGTAAGTAGTTATCTTACTTACATAATATTGTTCATAAAATAAATATTAGAGTATTTACTGGAGTTAAGTTATTCTGATAGCAGCTGTCAACCGAACAATATGTAAGTCATATTTATATACCTACCTAGATACTACCAGCGCCCCGCGGCTTCAACCGCATAAGTTTCGATCTCGTGGGAATATCGGGATAAATGTATCCTATGTGTTAATACTTGTTATAAACAATCTGTGTGCCAAATTTCATACAAATCCGTTTAATAGTTTTTGCGTGAAAGAGTAACAAACATCCATTCATCCTCACAAATTGCGTTTATAATATTACTAGCTGCGCCCCGCGGTTTCACCCGCATAAGAGTCGATCTCGTGGGAATATCGGGATAAAAAGTGTCCTATGTGTTATTCTGATGTATAAGCTATATTACTGTAGAGTTTCATCAAAATCCGTTCCTTAGTTTTTGCATGAAAGAGTAACAAACATCCTCACAAAGTTTCGCGTTTATAATATTAGTAGGATTTCTTACTTTATTTATATTTTTGTAATTAAACTGGAAAGAACCTCGGCTATGCAAGACTCTATTTTACTAGTTATGTTAAAATAAAAACGCGAAAAAAAAAGAAAAAAAGAAAAAAAACAAATCGTTCTTGGAAAAATGTTGAATAGATTATAATTTGACAAGGTTATGCCCGCGACTTCGTCCGCGTGAAACTTGTATCCCTGACCCACCCCGTTGCATCGCATCTCCTGCCAAATATGTAATTACGCAAACTCATTAATAAGTTAAAAACGTTATTATTTGACTGTTTTTTTTAGGTAGTTACACTAAAAAAATGTATAACTGTATAAATCGTTTAGCTCCTTATAGTTTTGAGTTGAGCTGCACGATTTCTGACAAATGCGTGCACTGACTGGACAGGTCCACTCAATCTGTGTGGTTCTTTCCTCAAAAGACCACGGACATCTCGGACATCGATCTACATGGTCTTCATATAACCTGACCAAGATTATATCTGGAATTTAAAAGAGACCTCTGACTGCCTCTGAGTTTGTTTCGGCCTTTCTTCTCAGAGTAGGTACTTAGTCAGATAGGAAACGCCGACCTCATCTAGTTAAAAAAAAAATGATTGACGTGTAAAAGTGTTTGTGCAAACCTACTTACAGAACTAAAATCATTTATCATTTAAAAATATTTAAGTACTTACGTAAAATAATCATTATTACACCCTGTATCAAGATTCATCATCTGCCTAGCCTTTTCCCAACTATGTTGGGGTCGGCTTCCAGTCTAACCCTGTATCAAGATTAATTTGCAATGAAATTTATTACTTGACTAGCTTCTGGCTGCGAATCCGTTCGCGTCGAAGTCGTAAGATACACAATGTACCTATACTAAAATAACAGCCACAATTTTATAAAACATTCTCGGCCCCCGACGCGCACCGCATCGCATCGTCCACCTGCGCTATTATTTCATTTTCGCTTCTTTCTGACTTTTTTATTTTTGCTCGGCCTCTAAGGGTTGTACCGTGATGTTTAAGCTGAACGTGGATCCACGCGAGACACAATGTCTTTATAATTGTTTCTGTAATTACAGAATTCAATCCGGTTAATAGCTTTTCCAAGAAATGGGCTATCAAATGCGAAAATAATTAAAGATAAAAATCCGACTCATAGTTATATAGATTAGCGCGTTCAAACAAACAAACAAACAAACTCTTCAGCTTTATTATTAGTATGACAGATATTAATAGTATAAAGGGTCAAATTTAATTAACTAGCGAAACTCCGCAGACGTGCTGGGTATCGATGTCTAAACACGATAAAACAAAGAAAAACATTTTTTATTGGGTTCAATGACCTTATTGGTACTTGGTAGTGTAGTAAGTAACGTGGAGTAGTTGAGAATATCTGCATTTTTTTTTTGTTGTGAAGTTTACACAGAAAAAAAAGCAGATAGTGAAACTAATATTTCAAGTAGCTAAAGTCGTTGACCCCCAAAAAAAACGATGAATCTTTTTTTTCGTTTTATCGTATTTAATTTGACCTTGTAAAGTATCTATAGATAATGCTATAATATAATATTTGTCAGTCAACAATGATGACTTTACTATTATTTAAGCGTTTAAAGATAAACACCTCATAATCAGCCTATAATGTTCCCACTGCTCGGCACAGGCCTCCTCTCTATGAGAGGGAGTGGGCCGTAATCGAGCACGCGGGTCCAGTGCGGGTTGGTACATGTCACATGTCTTCGAGTTTTGGGTTCTAGGACATGCCGGTTTCCTCACGATGTTTCCCTTCACCGTTTTGAGAGCAGTGGTGATGAAATAATTTACACAAAGTAAAGCGCCTGTCTGGGTTCGAACCTACGCCCTATACATATACAACTCGTAAGTCGCGGCCGATACCACTCCACCACTGCTCTAAGATAAACTCATAAACATGTTATTATTGTAATCAGAGATAGCTCAAAGGTTATCTTATCAGTTCTTCTGGATAAGACCTGTCTACGCAAGTCATTATCTTACACGTACTATTAAATAATGCTTTTCGATAAACCGCAAAGTATTAGGTAGGTAAACATCTGTGAATCTATTTTAGTTATGTAGTCTGTTAATATACAGAATCAATTCGTTGTACTATAATTTTTGACGTTCAAAAGTGCCTTTAGTGTGCCTAATTGAAATAAATGATTTGACTTTGACTTTAAGCGGACAAAAAAGGATATAATATTTTGCTACACACAAGCAAAGGCATTGACATTTTTAAAACAATCTATCTACTTGTAGCGGTGTCTATAACGCCACATGCGAACAACGCGTCATACTGACGTCATGAAATCCTGCATCTCGCAAGCAGAGTTTACCGCGCAACTAGCATAGATACAACGGCCCTACATGAATTATCGGGCAGTAGCCCGCCAGACACAACACCCGTCTGGTTGGAGGATCCTCCCTTTTCTATAGAGTATGAGTAAACTTTACACCCTGTTCCTCATACCTCTATACTGGTTACCCCGACGCGCGACGTGATTCGTGAGTCTTGAACTGTAAACTTTAATAAAATTGTACAAGCAAACTAAGCACGAGGGAGCTCCCATTGAAATATTTTAAAATTAAACTGCGTGATGGTTACGAAATTATAACATATTATCTTTGATTATTATAATCAAAGCATATTATATGTACAAGAGTATAATTTAAAAGAAAGGAAAGAAAAAGACAAGCTCTTTGGGCATAACAAAATTCGTCCGCATCGCTGTCAATGGGATAAGTGCCCAAAAGGCTGGCAGCATTACCACGAAGTACCTATAATGTTCCCACTGCTGGGACACAGGCCTCCTCTTTGTGAGAGGGAGTGGGCCGTAATCCACCATGCGGGCCCAGTGCGGGTTGGTAGATGTCACTTATGTCTTCGAATTTTTGGTTCTAGGACATGCCGGTTTCCTCACGATGTTTTCCTTCACCGTTTTGAGAGCAGTAAGCATTACCACGTTAGATGGCAATGCTTATTCTTTGGGCTAAAAATAGGCCAGCCCTCTGGTCACGCGAAGAGTCAACCAATAGCTTGGCGATGTCGTTTATAATTCTTTGCGTGTGTGCGCAGAAGCTCCACAGTCGCCCTTTTACCACCGACCAACTAGACGTCCTGCAGCGTACCACCCACACTTGGTTGATATCCCAACGAGTCGTACTCAGCGCTTCTCCTTCACGTTTATTATGCGCACAGCCAAAGTGTGGAACTCTGTGTTCCCTCCCACAGTTAACCCGTCTGCCTTCAAAGCAAGAGTGAACAGGCATCTTCTGGGCACGCTCGTTCCATCGTAGACCTCATCCTTCGATTTCCATCAGGCGTGATCGAGGTCAAGAGCAGGCCCATTTGGGAATAAAAATAAAAAAATTACAACTCACTCCACGCTCCCTTCAGCTAAGTTTTCATGGTGAGACTTTTACTGATTAGACCGGCACCCTAATTGCGTAACACACTATCAATCGGAATGCGAATCATTTTGAAGCAAATTGCTAATCCATTGCTTCATAAGTTCGAAAAATTTGTCTGCTCAACACGTAAATAACGCAATGAATGTTGTTGAACTGTCAAAATGAAACCGATTCCGATTGATAATGTGTTACGCAATTGCCCCGCGAGTGGTGCTGGTGGCGTGGGGCTCGTGGTTAAATAATAACAACCGTACGGGTTGAAGGTACGATTGCCTAGGTCGGTTCGTGGATGGGTGGCCATCCATTAGATATCGAGACCCTTCCGTGCCTCGGAAAGCACGTTAAGCCGTTGGTCCCGGCTGTCATTCGTAGATCTTAGACAGTCGTTATGTGTAGGGCTAAAAGTCTGACAACCAGTCTAACCAAGAGGTATCGTGTTACCCAGTAACTGGATTCAGAACTGGAGGTCAGATAGAGAGTCGCTCCTTGTGACATACTGGTATTCAGCTGAATCCGTTTAAACTGCCAGTCGACCCCAACATTGTTTGGAAAAGACTAGCAGATTTATTTTTGAGACCAGCTGATATCCTAATCAATAGAAATACCTATCAAGTCAAAATTACCAAAATTAAGTAACAGCCCTAGACGCTCAGCATTCCAAATAATTAAAAATATATAATCTCGAATGATAAAAAGTTCAAGTTCAATCTCTCGGTCATTATCATTCGTTCAGTGGCAGCAAAAGGTTACAAATGGTTACTTGCTCGGTGGCCGCAAAGTTGACTGCACGTCTCAGCACAGGGTTTGTTACCTGAGTCGGTAAGGACCTACTTAATATAATTTTTTTATGATTAAAGAAATATATTTTAGTTTGCTTGTGTTACGGTAGTTTGATTAGGTTCGCGTCCCATTTTATGATAATAGTTTTTATAAAACCAAAAATATCTCCGTCGAGTTTATCGGGTTTAAAATTAATTAAAAACTATGAAAATGATTTATTCTTTGTAAGTATTTTGAACAACAATCTGAGTGAAACACAATTATTTTGTGTGAAATTGCGGCATTCAAACTGAAATCTAGTCCCTACCTATTTAAGTATTTATTTATGTATAGGTAAGGTAGGTAAGTGGGATTATCTATAAAAAGATTAAGATCGCAATCTATGATCGCAATCCACCAAATTTTTATTAGAACTGTCAGAAGTGTCAGATGTCAATTTTATTCCACGGATAAAAGTTATCTGGCTTTGGTAAAATTAGCTCTAAGTGGGTTTACTTATCTACTTAATAACATAAATAAGAAAATTCCAAATTATACATGGTTTTGTAATTTAAATATTTCGTACGTACCTACCTACCACAGTGCGGTATTATTTTCCTTCAAGGTCGTGATAAATGAGGAAAACATCTCATATTACTTGGTGTGCAAAGTTGAACGCGATTTTGTTTACAGCTCATCATCTGCCTAGCCTTTTCCCAACTATGTCATAGTAAATTATAATATCGACGATGAAATGACAAGAACTCCTAACTGACATTTTTTTCAATTTTACTTTTTTTACGTAGATACTTTAAATAATCGTTTGTAAAGTCTATCTACGTAAAAAAAGTAAAATTGAAAAAAATGTCAGTTAGGAGTCCTTGTCATTTCATCGTCGATATGTTATAGTAAATTATCTGGTATATCGAATCCTCAACGGTGGACCACTATTTACGACACATTCTGTATGTAACTGCTATTGTCATAAGAATATAGCTATAAATAGGTATAGGAGTGTGTAAGGTGCAATTTCCACCGCGTACTTAGGAATTATGTACCGAGTCTATTTAAATTCATGTTTCCAAATAAATATAAACTTTATTATGATTCATATTAAGTTAATTACAAAATGACTAGTATTATTAAAAAAAAACCATAATAAAACTGGTTGAAGTTGTATCGTAAACTGAACTTTATTGTGTAGGTATTAAAGTTATTTTACCAAAAAACTCATGTTTGTTTACATGTTTGGAAACTAAATCGCAAACGAAATGTAGGTACTCTGCTTTGCCGTGGGCAACAACACTGCGAGCATTAAAAAATCATAAATACTCTTTTGTTACAGTAAACCAACATCATGGAAGCAGTAGTATTTGACGGTAGCAAGCTTTTCCTGAGTTTCCAGAAAAACTATCCCATACCAAAGATCATCAACGACGATGACGTCATCGTGAAGGTTCACTACTCCGGAATCTGTGGTACTGATCTGCATATCATTCAGGTAAATAAATTGTATCATCATCTGCCTAGCCTTTTTATGTATGTGTCCCGTCAGTGGAAACATTATAGACTGCTTATGCCTATTCAAATCAAATCAAATCAAAGCATTTATTTCAATTAAACCATGTACAGGCACTTTTGAATTGTCAAAATTAAATAGTCAGTCAGTTAATCAGAAAGTTGAAGCTAGTTGCCCATTCCAAAACGTAGATCTCTATGGAGAAGAAAGGGCAAGAAACTCCATGGACACTCTTTTAAATCAAGATATTACAAAATCCTGGGTACATTATTCTTGATGTTTCTATATGTGAGAACAATGTAAAAAAAAAAAAACACAAAAGTGAAGAAACAATTCAAAATATAAGTTTAAAAATAAGCCTTGGCAGTTAAGAGATGACCAGTCTCAACCGACGGCGCCCGTTCACGAACATGCCGCGTGAATCAACACCGTCCAGCTCAACCATTTTGTAGGGTATTATATTATGTATCTTTCCAGGGTGAGTTCCCAGCCATCAAATCCCGCCCCATTCCCCTTGGGCACGAGTCGTCAGGTGTGATCCACGAAGTCGGCAAGAAATCCATATTCAAAGTCGGACAAAAGGTCGTCATTGACCCTAACCGGTAAGTATCTTATCACCTGTAAATCATCCTAGGCTTAATCTCTAAATAGACTTCGAACCCAAGCCGGACGGACCAAAGACAATCTCTACAGATGAACGGACGGCTGAGATCTCAAGTGCATATGCAGCACCTTTCCACAGACAATAGCCCACCTTTCATTCTGCGCCGCTTGCCCTGTCACCTGTGCACTGGATAATCTTATGCTTGTGGTAGTGTATGGAGTTCGCGCGGCTATTTTTTGGACCAAAGATGTTTGAAATTTTGGCCATCAATAAGCTAAGAGAAAGATCTTAGGCTATATCAACCTCTAGTTCCCTATCATTATTTTATTGTCCTATCCCAATTTATTCGGCGCAACATGTATTTTTCTTCTATACTTCTCTATTAGTCGTCATTTCGGTAGTCACCCTCTTTCTAACCATATCAGCATTCACACAGTTAATTCATCGTTTCTTTGGTCTAGTCATATCATTGTGGCAGTAACATTGTCACATGCGAACTTCGCATTATACTGACATCACGCAAAATCCTGCATCGCACAAGCAGAGTTTACCGCGCGCGCATCGTCCTTACAAGCGTTTTCGGCAAGCGTAAATAGTTTTGGAATCGTCTCCTCAAGCCTTTTGTTTTGATATCCACATAGTCGAGCTACTACATTTTTTTTCAATTCGTTACTTATTAACTTCTAAATTCCGCCATTTTGATTTTATAAAAACACCTATAACCATCGCACGACATATATTCAGTTTGCAATAAGATTAGACATTTAAATAAGCCTTTTTTACAGTCCGTTCAACAGATTTTGACTTCTATTGCGTTGGTGACATGAAAAATGGCAGCTGCAGTAAACAGTTGGTATTGTAACAACTTTTTTGCTTTTAATGCCATCATTATGCCTACGGAATAGAAGTTAAAATCGACGAGTCGATGGTCGATGTATTAAAATCCATCGAGCCGCTACGATGATTCGAGAACATTAAGAATTCCACACGTTTTATTTTCGCAGGTCCTGTAACCTCTGTGACTTCTGTCGCAAGGGTGATTACCAGTACTGTCTAACAGCTGGCATTAACAGCACGATCGGCATTTGGCAGGATGGTGGATGGGCCCAGTATGTGAGGTCCCCACAGAACCAGGTCTTCGCGTTACCCGATGGGATTACCACTGAACAAGGCAAGGGTTTTCTTGAATAGTAGAGAGTAGTGGTGATCCCAAGGTAATTTTTTTTTTTGTGGATGGGATGTCATCAAATAACCCCTCCCGCTCTGGGTGGAGCGGAATGGAGTGTCAGACTCTTACTGACTAAAACCCACCCGTGTTCCTTCCTTAGCCCTTTATCTTCCGGGGCAGCGGTAACCCTTTCGGACAATCCCGCTACTAAGGTAATGGCCTTGACTTACGAGTTGTATGCCGTGGCTGTTTATGACCCGATGGCAGCCTGCTTGTTTGCTACCCAATATCTTTACAGTACATTACTGCAGCGGCCAGCAAAATAGGCATACGAAAGTCCATCAATGCCTAATTGTGGCCAAGGCTTGTATAGTAGTTTTCTCAAATAATGCGCCGAAATTAATACTAAGTAATACCTAGGCAGAACTTTTTATTTGAAAATACAGTTGTTGAATGTACAACCCGCGTTAAAAGGTGTTCATTTGTTTTTTTTTTTCAATAAACAGCTTTCTATTTGCAAGCCAATTCGAAATTTAAATAAAACCTTTGATAAGTTACCTCCTCGGTTGCCATGTTTAGGAGTAAAAGATCGTTCCATTTTTAAATTACACGATAGATATATGAGTTTACTATGTAATTTATTTGGCCGCTAAAACTCGACAAATATGGATTTTCATGCCGGCCGCTGCTCGCATGCATTTGGCCAGTACAGCAATTTCGATTTATCTCGAAGAAGGTTGTCAAATGGTCAAATTTCCAAGCATGTTTGAGAAAAAAATCTTATACCACTTAATTGATTGGGTAATTTTAATAATTTAACACGAATCTATTACTTACCATTACTAATGATCACGTCTTGTTTCCAGCTGGTCTCTGTGAGCCCTACTCCTGCGTCTCCCATGGCTTCAACCGCGCCTCCCCCCTCAAAGTAGGACAGAAGATCCTCATTCTTGGTGCTGGTATCATCGGTAAGTTAATATGCTCAAACAAGACAAATCTATTTAATAAGTATGTTAAAGTTTTTATTTATGACTAGCTGCGCCCCGCGGTTTCACCCGCGTTAGTTTTGAGTTTCTAATATAATTCAATCATGATTCTGTATGAGTTGGAATTTTTATTTGTTCAAACATGAGTATACACACGAAAAAATAGCATGCAAGTTGTTAAAAGTATTATAAACAGGTCGTCATGCTTGCCTTATACAATGGCATACAAATATTTAAGTAGGTATGTAACTATAGGCAAAATGTTTTAAGTCATTCAAATTATACAAGCTAATAAAATTATTGAAAATATAGAAATATATAATCACAATTCAATTATCCACATTAAAAATAAAGTCAGTAGTCAAAACAAATAGGTCAAAATTATAATAGTCATTCCAAATATTTTTCACATAAAAAATCATTAATGGTGTAATAAGCTCTTTCTGCTAAAAACTTTTTAACTTTCAATTTAAACTGCACGTTACTTAAAAGTTTCCAACTTTTTGGCAATTTATTATAGATTATTGGTTATCTCCGTAGTTAACAGCTTTTGGTTGGACTGAAAGCCAACTCTTCTTTGTGAACGCTACTTGAATGAGATCGTCATTGTAAAAACTTTTTCGTTTCCCAGTAATAAATTAATTTATTCCGGTCTGATCCACTGAAGTCCTGGAGGCCTATGTCCAGCAGTGGACGTCTTTCGGCTGAAATGATGATGATGATGATGATGATCCCCTGAAATGATGATGATGATGATGATGATCCCCTGAAATGATGATGATGATGATGATGATCCCCTGAAATGATGATGATGATGATCCCCTGAAATGATGATGATGATGATGATGATCCCCTGAAATGATGATGATGATGATCCCCTGAAATGATGATGATGATGATGATGATCCCCTGAAAACCCACTGGATCCCCTGCTAGTTCTTCTTCTGTTTTAATCTCTGTCTTTTTGCTCAATGTTACTCAGTTTGAGGTACAGAATGCGTAGATAACAGCAAGGTGATGTGTCATTTTTAGGGTTCCGTACCCAAAGGGTAAAAACGGGACCCTATTACTAAGACTTCGCTGTCTGTCCGTCCGTCTGTCTGTCACCAGGCTGTATCTCAAGAACCGCGATAGCTAGACAGTTGAAATTTTCACAAATTATGTATTTCTGTTGCCGCTATAACAACAAATACTAAAAACAAAATAAAAGAAATATTTAAGGAGGGCTCCCATACAACAAACGCGATTTGTTTGCCCTTTTTTGCTCGATATTAATAACGGCAACAGGTAGACGCTTCAAATATTTACAGAATAGGTACTTAGTTGTAAATTCACTTTAAAAAAAATAAAAAATAAAGGGGGCTCCCATACACCAACGTGATTGTTTTATATAAGTATGTAATGTAAAATATTGTACGGTGGTACGGAACCCTTCGTGTGCGAGTCCGACTCGCACTTGGCCGGTTTTTTTTACATCCGTTTTTACTCGCACATATTGATGAACCTTCCAAATTTAATCCATCTGCTTTCAAAGCAAGAGCAAACAGGGTTCTTCTGGACACTCTCCTTCCATCATAGACCCTATCCATAGCTTTCCATCAGCGTGATCGAGGGTAAGAGCATTATGGCCCATTCACCAATCTAATCTGACTAACCTGTATTGTCCCACTGCAGGGCAAAGGCCTCCCTCTCACTTATCCACACAATTCTGTCTATAGAGGTATGAGGAACAGGGTGTAAAGTCCACTCATACTCTATAGAAAAGGGAGGATCCTCCGACCAGACGGGTGTAGTGTCTGGCGGGCAACTGCCCGATGATTCATGTCGGGCCGTTCTATCTATGCTAGTTGCGCGGTAAACTCTGCTTGCGAGATGTAGGATTTCGTAACGTCAGTATAACGCGTTGTTCGCATGTGGTGCGTTGTTTACATGTCTTTTGCGGCCAGTCCCTACGGTAGGAGTCAAGGTCGTCCCACCATCTTCGTCTTGGCCTGCCGTGATGGCGTCGTGCGTTTAGTGAGACCCAATCAGTGGTTTTCTGAGCCCAATTGACATCTGACAAATTTAATAACAAAAAATAAATAAAAAAAAAAAACAGTGGCACTCCGGGAGCGCCGACAGAAGTGAAAACAAAACACAAACAGAATACTTTGCCATCACTCACTGACATATCGGATGTACATTAAAACCGATTTCACCCCGAGGACAGCCGAACACATCCGAAGCGGTGTCGGTTACGGTAACAGTGGCGCGAATTGAATGGTTTTTTCCCATCTCAAAAAATGCCCAACGCGACTAAAGAAGTTTTCACTTCAAAAATTCATCTTATTATCAGGTAACCTATGGATCACCACCCTGCACCACCATGGACACAGGGAGGTGACAGTGTCCGAGATGAACCTCACCAGACTGGACATCGTCAAGAGATTGGGTAAGATTTGATTATGTTACGATAAAACATAAGTCTTCACTTGCAATGTTTTGATAGGAAACTTGAAAACTATTTCATTGGTCTATGTTATTTTGGTAAAAAATCACAACAGCAGAATTACCTACATAATAGTAATAATTACTTACACCCGATGTCTAAAGTACAGCAGCACATCAAGCTACTACAATCTGTCAAATTTCTTTACTTAATAGATTTTCAACTTTATCATTAAAGCTTAAGGTTCAAAGTTGGTTGGTAAAATTTGACAGTTTCGGGTAGCTTGATGTGCTGGCGTCTCTGTACGGTGAGACATCGTGTGTCAGTCGTATAAATCCATAATGAGAACCTTGGCCTTGTTTTTAACCGACTTCAAAAAACGAGGTTCTGTATTCGACCCGTATTTATGTATGTAAGTATGTACGTTTGTATGTCCGCGATTTTCTCAAAAACGAATGAACCAATTTTGATAATTCTTTCACTAATGTGATCTAAATACTTTCAGGAAGGTTTTAGTATATAATACATTATGTAATTATTCTTATGTGCGATGTTATGTGCATAAATGTACTGCATCTCCGGCATTACTATGCGAATTTTGACGATTCTTCTTCTCGGTGTCTTCAATTCTTCAATGCACTAGTTTATTTGAATTTGTGTGGAGTAGGTACAAATAAAAATAAAAACTTTTTTACAAAAAAAAAACAACCGACTTGAAAAAAAAAACTACAAATTGATAAATAACTTTAATTTTGGAAGTCGGTGTCGTTTGTTCCGCATTTTCGTTTTTTTTTGTAAAAAAGTTTTTTTATACAGTCTATTCAAATCCTTGTTACCAATTGATGTCACTTTCACTAAAACTAACATCAATTTTAGTCTAGTGTAAATTAAGTTGATTTAAAAAATGTCTAGTTGTGTTAAAAAGTTATTATAAAGTAGTAGCGTAAACCGAACGTTTATACCTATGGGTATTAAAATTATTTTTCCAAAAACACATATTTGTTTACATATTTGGAAACTAAAACTTGAACGCAGTACTTACTTATAGGAATCTTGTCCAAATTCGTGTTATTTTCTTCTACAAAAACTTGAATGTTTTAATTTAACTGTTTCAGATACTGGCTTCAGACTAGTGACACCTGACGTGTTAGCTAAGGAGGCTAAGGAGAACATTACCTACGATGTCATCATTGACTGCACAGGTAACATTTTAGTCTAATTATTTGTCTATATTCAGTCTTATGTCTGTCCTTACAGAACAATGGCGAAAAATCTCTCTTTCTCTGCCTATCATTTATTTATTTAAACTTTTCGCACAATAAGGCACAAAGGCGGACTTAATGCCTTAGGCATTCTCTACCAGTCAACTAAGGGTGGTGAAGAGATTAGATGGCAGGTGCTTTGGTTGAGAGGAACAATGATAAAAAAAAACTATAATCGATCAACTTAAACTACCTACATACTTTATACGAGTGGCAATATTTAGAGGTACAGCCGCCAGCACATCAAGCTACTACAATCTGTCAAATTTCTTTAATAGATTTTCAACTTTATCGCTAAAGCATAAGGTTCAAAGTTGATTGGGAAAATTTGACAGTTTCGGGTAGCTTGATGTGCTGGCGTCTGTACTAAAATGTCAACATAGGAATAGACAAACGTGTGTGCTTTAAAATACAATTCTAAAAGATGTAAAAATAAACTGCATTAACAGAAATGAAAAGTATGAAAAAATATCAAAAATATTATTTATTCTTAGATTATATCGTGCTGTATGTAAGAGCAGTGGCAGTGCTGGCCCAGTGGTAACGGCCGCGACTTACGAGTTGTAGGTCGTAGGTTCGAACCCAGCCAGGCGCTTTACTTTGTGTAAATTATTCCATCATCACTGCTCTCAAAACGGTGAAGGAAAACATCGTGAGGAACCCGGCATGTCCTAGAACCAAAAATTCGAAGACATGTGACATCTACCATCCCGCTCTGGGCCCGCGTGGTGGATTACGGCCCACTCCCTCTCACAGAGAGGAGGCCTGTATCCCAGCAGTGGGAACATTATAGGCTGATTATGTTTATCGTGTTGTGTGTGTGGGGAGGTGTGCAAGGGTGCGTGTGGGTGCGTTCCCGAGATATTAACGTTCAATATTGGTGATTGAGTCACATGATCAACTCAAATCACTGTTTTAGTTACCTTTCGTTTTCGATTTCGACCTAACAGAAACCAATTTCAGTCGGTCTCTGGCTAAGCCGGCCATAGTTAATTAGTTAAATATGACTTTACAATACATAACATAGGGTTTACAGATTACTGTTATCGTTTGAAAATACGTCAACGAGCCACGGCGTAAAGCCGGATTCATAGAGGAAGTAATGTTCCTTATAAGAGACGGGAGTCCCATAGAAAAAGATGAAAAACGGCGCTTGTATGAAACTTGCGCTAAAACTGAATATCAACATAGCAAAAATGACACAGACTATGCACAAACTGCAGATGTTAAAGCGAGACAGCGATAGCCACCATTATGTTTAGTGCATGTTTCATAGTTTCCTTTTTTATTAGACAGTTGCGCCAGACTGGCCGGATTCATATTATTGTGTCGTGTCGCGTCGTGAAGCCGGCCATCTTTCACAAGGAGTTATTCTTACTTTTAATCTTTCAATTCCAGGAGTGGGCAAGGTGATGGAGATCAGCTTCAACTACCTGAAGGAGGGCGGCAAGTACGTGTTATTCGGCTGCTGTCCGCCCTCGCACACCACCACGTAAGGATACCTTTTTTTTTGAGGTTGGGAAGTCATCAAATGACTCCTCCCGCTCTGGGTGGAGCGGAAGGGAGTGTCAGACTCTTACTGACTAAAACCCACCCGTGTTCCTTCCTTAGCCCTTTATGTTCCGGGGCAGCGGACGTAAGGATACTTACTTAAGGTCGTAGCACACATATCAACTCGGAAAGGGATCGTCACCGTATCGCCTTTCGCCTCGCCGTCAAACAGGCGTCAACCTAACGTAAGCACGTAATCAAAGTGGATCAGCAGCTCCGATACGTCGACTCGGCTACGGCTAGGTCACGCCGCGCTTACGACTCGCCGACCGCTGATTGATGGTGCTGTAGGCAGGCCGCGGTAGAAGTGAGAGGGGCAAGGGTGGACGAAGAGATGTAAGCTCGGGTACGGAGAGACATAAGCGCGGGGACGACGAGCCGTAAGCGCGGGAACTGCAAGTTGACCACGCACCGCATCGCGGTTCGTGAGCTTGTTCCGAGGCGAGGCGATTACGTTACGATTTCGATTAGTGTGCGTTGCAGTAGGAAGTTTCATACAAACAATACTGAATGGCTCGAGTTGATACGGTGACGATCCCTTTCCGAGTTGATATGTGTGCTAAGACCTTAATACTTAACTAACTCATCATGTACCTAGCCTTTTCCCAACTAACTTGAAGTCGGCTTCTAGTCCGACCGGATGCAGCTGAATACCAGTATTTTACATGGAACGACTGCCTATCTGACCTCCACACCTGACCCAGTTATTGTGTAATACGATACCCCTTAAAACTAGTTGTCAGACTTTCGGGCTTCTGATGACCCGTAACGACTGTCAAAGATCACGTCACGTCACGAATGATAGCCGGGACCAACGGCTGAACGTGCTTTCCGATGCACGGAGGGGTCTTGGTATGTAAAGATGGTCACCCATCCACGGACCAAGCGTGGTAAGCGTAGCTTAACCTGATCGATCGGATCGTGCGGCTGTTATTACATAGCCACAAGCTCCTCGGGATTGTGATTTAAAGTTTGTTGCGCAATTAGGGTGCTGGACTATTTAAATCACAGATATAGATAGAGCTAGAGAACGCAAGTATCACGATCTGTATGAAAACCAAGCGTGCCATTTTTTGACTACGTACTATGACGTTACTTGTAACGTCAAAGTCAAATTAAATAAAAGACGCCGCCGCGTGAGGCACCCACCTCGCCTCACCCCCGGGGCCTAGCGCCAGCGCTCACGCACACCCAGCCAGCAGAGAACTGAGCGCGAAAGTGGCGGCTTACGATTTTTGTACGTAAGCTGGTGCGGTTTTTGGCACGCGAAGCAGTTGCTCTTGCGTTGTCTCTGTGATTTAAATCCTCATTATTTTTATACAATTTCTTCAATTTCAGCATCAACCCGTTCGACATTTACAACAAAGAGCTGACGGTCATCGGAGTCAAGATCAATCCGTTCAGTTTCCCCAGCGCTATCAGCTGGCTTAAGGCTATGGGCAGCAGGTAAACCTTCTTCCTCTTCTTCAACATTCTTAGGGCTGATTTTCAATCGACAGACAGTTTTTATTTGTAGAATAAAATTGACGTCTGACAGATTTTGTATGGAAGAACTGTCAAAAATTCAAAATTATACCTCGGATAAAATTATCTGGCGTTGGAAAAATCCGCTCTTAATCGTTAAAACAGGATACATTTTGAAACAGAACGCAAACTGTAACCATGAAATTGATGAACGCCGGCTGCACGCACGAAAAATCATGACTCATTGTCACGTTCCGCCTGAGCCGAGTGTGCAAGCGAGAGCGCGGAACAAGCGATAGCGAGGCACGATCGGCCTAAGCGTTCAGCTTATGACGCATCTATCTGATTCAAGTTGATGTTTTCTTATGACGTTATCACGTAAAATTATCGTCCGTAATCAGACTTTTTATTGTTATTTTATTCTTTCAAGAAAACCATATTAAATGATCCTCTTTTTCAAGGTATCTGGATTACCACAAGTTAGGAGTGAAGACCTACCGCCTGTCAGAGTACGAGTCGGCTCTAGAAGATCTGAAGAAGGGTACCGTTGCTAAGGCCGTGTTCAAGATTAACCAGGATTAGACGTTGAAAGTTATATCGTCGCTAATCTAACTAACTGACGTATCTGACATTTTGGACTAACTATAGTAATTTGATACATTTTCCAAGTCGAATCTGATATCTGATCATGTATTCCGAACAAAATAAAAACAAAGATCTCATGAAATGACGTATTTGTTAAAATATTTATTATTAAAACAATATTAACACGATAACAATAGTTGTAATACCAATATACAGATCTTAATCAGAACTACACACGTGCTCAATTTTGTATCAGTAGAATTTATATAGAGCAAGCTACCCTCAGTCATAGGTAACCCTCAACTGTAAATAGCTTGCCCTGTAAAATATGCTTCGAATCAGACTTAGTTAGATTAGCTAAGTGTACCTAATTGAATAATATTATGTATATTTTAAGTCAAAGAAATAAAAATAAAAGATTCGGCTTTACTCCTTGAATGTACTAATGATGAAATTTGGCAGTGGGTCCAGTCTAGGATCTATTCAAAATTTGATTTAATCGACTGGACCCGCGGGTTCAGTTCGTGTGGGTCCAGTTGACTAAAGACTCATATGTAACAACGGGGTGGTTTTTTGTCAGTAAGAGTCTGACAAACCCCGCCGCCCACCCCAAGGCGTCCGACATCCATGAGGATTTTCCACCCCGGAACAAAACAAAAAGTCTTCGAGTCTAACCAGCTGAATACCAGTGGTTTACAAGGAGGGGCTGTATATCTGACCTCCACAACACAGTTACTGGGTAACACGATACCCCTTGGTAAGACTGGTTGGCAGAATTTCGGGCTACTGACGACCCGTAACGATCACTGTCAAAGATCCATGAATGACAGCCAGGACCAACGGCTTAACGTGCTTTCCGAGGCACGGAGAGGTCTTGGTATGTGAAGATGGTCACCCATCCACGGCACGGACCAAGCGCGGCAAGTGTAGCTTAACCTGATCGACCCGTGCGGCTGTTATTACTTAGCCACAAGATGAACTGAAATGAATTTGTCCGCAATAGAACTGGAAATCAAAAGTCATTTATTCAAATTAGGCTGCGAATTAGCAATTATAAAACGTCAAAAATACTTAAGACAGTCCCGTCCCAGTTTGAACGTGCTAATCTCAGGAACTATCAGTCAGATTAAAAAAAAATCGCATTCTATTATAGCTTAATTCTGCCCGCGAGCTCGTCCGCGTGAAATTTCACCCTCCCCCCATTCACCCTCTTTTTTTTTTTTTTGGATGGGAAGTCATCTAATGACTCCTCCCGCTCTGGGTGGAGCGGAAGGGAGTGTCAGACTCTTACTGACTAAAACCCACCCGTGTTCCTTCCTTAGCCCTTTATGTTCCGGGGCAGCGGTACCCTTTCGGACGATCCCGCTACCCCGGGCGATCCCGCCACCCCGGCCATTCACCCTCTTACGAGTGGAATTTCGAAAAACCCTTTCTCAGTGGATACCTACTCTTTACAAAGAACACACCCTCCAAATTTCATGTCTCTAGGACCAGCGGTTTAGGCTGTGCGTTGATATATCAGTCAGTCAGGACTTTGAATTTTATTTATATAGATTCTTGAGGAAGGCTAACATCACGCTAGGGCCCCTAGGAGCCGAGCAGAAAGGAAAACGTCAGAAATAACTTTAAGCGAAAACGCGATGCGTTGCGACGGGGTGGATCAGAGGAATAAGAAATTTCACGTGAACGAAGTCGCGGGCAGTAGCTAGTAAGAAACACAATAAAATTATGTTAATCAAGCCATCATGAAATAGTCATAACTGTAGATAACATTCAATTTTACGCCTCTGCTCGCTCTTCTAAGAATTTAGTCGTGATAGTTATGACCGCGAAACTAGCTCCGTTATGTGCTATGACATAAAATCATCAATCACTTAATAATATTGTTATAATAATGTTACATTGATCGACCGTTACGGTAAAGTATAATAATTTGATCAATTTGTCATTTTAAAGTGAGTTTTATACCGCGATATTGCTCATTCAATTTTGGGGGTCTGTACCGAAATGGTAAAAAGAAACCCTTATGGTGTGATTCAGTTTGTCTGTCACAGCTGGATATCTCAAGAATTACTAGGTAATGCTATCAACTTGAATTTTGGAATAGTATTGATGACGTTTGGTTCGGTTTCCGAAGACCCGAATGCACGCATTTCATACAAAATATTCTCTTTAGCGCACACGTTCTTATATTTTCCGTTCGGAAACCCTGACGGAAAATATAAGAACGTTTGCGCTAAAGAGAAGATTTTGTATGAAATGCGTGCATTCAGGGTCTCCGAATCTGAATTCCGAATCAGGAATCCGGACGTATGCGGCCAGCCTTAGAACCACCCGATCGTGTTACGATATCTTCTAATCTTTTTTGATAAATTAATATTTTTTTATAAAAATAAATAATAAATGTACTATTTCTAGCCGAAACACGATAGTTTCTCCGTTGAATTTTTTTGCTTCGTCAAAGAAATACCAAAAGTGCGACCCCCAAAAAACAGTCTGCAATTCAAAGAAAAACATATGACAACAACGCTCCTTGTGTTGTGTCTGTAACTACAATGGCCATCATTTTAAAAAGCTAATGACCCATCCTCCCACGACATTCACACAATGGGCCACACGGACCATTGTCTGTCCCCCAATGACCCAGTAACCGACATTCTTCCTGGTCGTCGGCTCGATTAAACAATACAAGTTAATCGATAAAATTTAAGAGAAAGTTTTTGTCACTCATCTCAGAAATTGCTCAACAGATTTCGATAGTGTTCCTTGAATGAGTCACTTTGTTTTTTCGCTTTCTGTGTTCAATATACTATGGTTACGAAGTGTTTTTGTTAAGGGTGTATTGTGAAGGTTCTTTGTAATTTTCAAATTCAAAAACTTTAATTCGAGCGAAGACACCTATAGGGTTAGTAACATTGTTCTTATAACAGAAGTGTTAGTACCTAAACAACACGTTACGATGTCACATGTAACTGACAGAAGTGAATCATATACGGACAGTCCACTCTGTCAGCAATCATTTTCAGAACAATAACTCAACTCGTCAACTTTAAGTGTCCAAACACACTATGCGGAAGATATGCGACCGAAGTTCCGCGGCTGGTTTTTTTTGTTCGCTATAAAGCGCGGCATAATGTGTCGTCAGTAATTCAAATAGCATTGTAGGCGTAATCATGCCGAACTTCGGTCGCGTAACTTCGGCATAGTGTGTTTAGACACTAAGGCGTTTGTGGTGCGCAGGTGGTCGTGGTGAGGAAAACCGGTACCAATTTCGGTCCTGGTTCTTCCATTAGGTTCTAATAAAGGTTCCTTTTTTCGGTACGGTTCCAGATCCGGTATCTGTTCCGGTTTGGGTACTGATGTACCGGTTCTAAATACAGGTTCCTAGAACCTTTAAATCGGACGATATTATACCGGTTCCTTGTCACTCGATTTAAAGGTTCCTTACGGAAGAGGGGATGGACCAACATGCTGCCTGCACCTGGTGACCGATGAAAGCTTTTCGCCGCAGGTTTCGCGGACAAGTGCCACCGGAACGCACAAAGACTTAGTGCAACTAAGGCCTACGCCACACTTGGCGGAAATTCCGACGCCGAAATTCCGTGCGGTAAATCCGGAACAGACGCAGAGGGCGAGTGGTCGGCCACGGAGCGACCGATCTTCCGCGTAGTGTGCCCGTTATTAGTCATTTATATGCAATAACATGTATACGCGGAAGATCCGCGACGGAATTTACGTCAAGTGTGGCGTAGGCCTAAGGGTCAGCGCGGACAGCGGAGCGCAGCGGAGAGGATTTTATTAACGCACTTGAAAATAAATGCACTTTATTATAATAATTTTAAATTTTATTTTCAAGTGCGTTAATAAAATCCTCTCCGCTGCGCCCCTCTCTGTCTGCGCTGACCCTAAGTGATACTAACATAGTTATTAAGTTTCAATACCCAATTCTTTATTGCATTCCATATGTATTACATAGATGGTGTAGTTAAAGAACAATATGGACCCTGTCGGGCACAGCAAAATTAGGAGAGAGGAAGAGGGCTAAGTAGCAAATCAATAATAATAATAATAATAACCCCATCGCCGTATCTCTACGTTGACGTCGTGGTGGGGCTTGCGCGCTCCGAACTCTGGGCCTGTGCCGGGAGAGTTTACTCTCCGGAATGGGTCTAAGGTGAGGAGCCAGACCAAGAGAGATACAGAAACCCGCAGGGCAGCATGTGGCGAGCTGTTGGGCAGTAGCGACCCCACGGACCCTATCTCCCGGGAGAAGTCTTGTTCCTTATCTCTGGCTTGCCTTTATTGGCCGGCTGGAGTGAAAAATGACGAGGAACAGAGCTCCCACCTCATTCTTGCCTTTATTGGCCGGCTTGAGTGGAGATTCGCAAGAGCAAATGTGCTCGGAGGAAGGAAGTATTCCAGTAAGATGCTGGTAGGGATCTTGACCGTACTTCCGGGATTGTCCTGATAGCCGTGGAATACCTCTCCACTCCTCATAAGCACCTCAGGACATGTTGCCCCCTTGTCGCTACGTCACTATGTGCTAGCGACCGTTTCCGGGGGCCCATTATTGAGTGTGCAAGTCACCCCCTGCCATTTTTTCCGTGTATAAATAAAACATTGATCAGGCAGGGGTCATAGTTCTTCCATAGTTCTTAGTAACCAGTCCACTTCAGCCACCCAAACCCATAGTCCAACTTTTTATTTTTTCCTATCCTACAATAGTCCTACACCAACCGGGGGTTATCCTTGGGTGCACTTGCATAGTGCATACAGGGATAATCGTCGGACGGTGCCGCATTTCATTAAAATTTCCTAAGGGGCCTCTGCGAGTTGGCTTCGGCCCCTCGTACGCCTTCCAAAGGACCGGGACCCCATGGTCCCGAGATATATAAATTCAAAACTAATAATAATAATAATAAATCATTTATTTGCATAAAACATGGTATAAAAATGGTGTTAAATAAAATAAAAAGTACAAACATGTTTTGCTATGTATAGCATGCAAAAATTTTGGCAAGTAATCTGTAACAATAAAGAAACTTATCAACATTTACTATCCATAAACTCTTTTAAATTATAATAACTACGTTCGCTTAACCACTTATACAATTTAAGCTTTAGCAACCTTATATCTAGAGACTTAAAGTGGCTTGGCATGTGGTTATAAATACGCACACACATTGCTAGGCAGTTTCTATTGTACTTGGTAATTCTTGGCAAATACAATACCTATTATTTTAAATGATAAATTATTAGATGTGCTTAATTGGGCGTATAGTTATATTATTTTAATAAGTTTGTGTATATAGGTAGGTATAGTATATTAGTTATTTTATGTAAGTATTGCGTAAGAATAATCTAGGAAATTATTATGAAATTCTTAAAAATATTTTCATTATTATTAAATCATGTTATTATTTATGTACCTATTCATATAGTTTTCCTACCTATTCATATAGTAAGTTGTTCCTATGTTATTATGTATACCTACTTCTATGGGTCTTTGTTACCTGAAAATAAAATGGTTTATTTTTATTTATAATAACGGGCACGCGCACGGGCCCAGTGCGGGTTGGCAGATGTCACATGTCTTCGAATTTTTTGTTTTAGGACATGCCGTTTTCCTCACGATGTTTTCCTTCACCGTTTTGAGAGCAGTGGTGATGAAATAATTTACACAAAGTAAAGCGCCTGTCTGGGTTCGAACTTGCGACCGACAATTCGTAAGTCGCGGCCTTTACTACTGGGCCACCACTGCTCTCATCAAATCATGAAAATCATTTAAAATCATGACATTTGAGGCCAATTCTATGCCTATGTCCAACAGTGGACGTCATTCGGCTGAAATGATGAGGCCAATTCTTACATAAGGAGTTGTATTTCTGATTCTAATGATAATAAATCTGTAAAGAGATATTTTTTACGGTCGCGACTTTAAAATTTAAAAAAACGTAAGAAAATTTAAATTTCACGGGCTACCCTAATGCTTTCGCCTTAAGGGAGGCACTACATGACGTCACATTTTATGAATGTTAATAATACAAATTTTGTTTGGCTTTAAGGTGTCCTACTTTCGAATCAGGATGAATCATGCGACAATTGACATTTTGTATTGAGTTAACTGTATCAAAGATTGATTTTGGTGAGCTGTTTTGCAATGGACATACCTATGTTGAAAATAACGTTCCGTATTCATTTAAACCAAAAAAAAACACGTTTCCTGGATGGGGATTCCATAAAGATACGTGTTTTTTCATACAAGATAATATGTTAGTTTTAAATATTATGTTTAATAATTAAAATTAATTAATTTATTAATTCATCGTCTGCCTAGCCTTTTCCCAACTATATTGGGGTCGGCTTCCAGCTAACCGGATGCAGCTGAATATCAGTATTTTACAAAGAAGGAGCGACTGCCTATCTGACCTCCTAAACCCAGTTACTGGTTAACACGATACACCATCTAAGAGCCCGATCACACGTACCAGAACCACACCACATCGCAGCAACAAAATGTGGTCAAGCAGAGGTTACGTGAGAATAGTGTCGCTGCAACTTCATGCAGTTGCGTTGTGTTAAGTACAGGATGTGGTTGCATTGTCGCTGGTAGTTGCGAATGTTGCGATGTAGTTAAACTGTGGCTAGTGTTTGTAGACAGACAGATCGCTAGTGCGTGGTCTCGCTGGTGATTGCGTTGTGGCTCCGACGTGGCCTTGATGTGGTCGGTATCGCCTACTCGGTTGATTTTGACGGCCAAATGCGATCCGTGTGAATAAACCACGGATATCTATGGAATAAACTATTTATTTTCATAGTTAGCGCACGTCTGCGTGTTGTCGTTGTGCATGTGCATAACATGCATAATCAGCCTATAATGTTCCCACTGCTGGGACACAGGCCTCCTCTCGGTGAAAGGTAGTGGGCCATAATCCACTACGCGGGCCCAGTGCGTGTTAGTAGATGTCATAATGTCTTCGAATTTTAGGTTCTAGTACATGCCGGTTTCCTCACGATGTTTTCCTTCACCGTTTTGAGAGCAGTCGTGGCACAGTGGTAACGGTCGCGACTTACAGGTTGGAGGCCGTAGGTGCGAACCCAGACAGGCGCTTTACTTTATGTAAATTATTTCATCACCATTGGTACCTACATGTGATCGGGCTTTAATTCAACAAGAAAGATGAATCATGCAACACCCCAGTGACATTTTAGCAGAATATTCAGTTAACTGTTGTGAAGATACCGCATCTCATGTTTGACAATACAATGCCGGTGGATAGCGAGGGGTGCGCAACATTTTGGTGATATAAACAAATCTAAATGAAATTGAAATATATACTTAGAAGGTATACAGACAATCACCACACACCACTATCACATATTCACACACCCACTCGCAACTCCTCATGCACACTCCTACACACTCACTACACACTGTTCACTTAGCAATGCTTAGATGGTGCTAGCATTTCACTTCATTCTGTATGTTTGTTTCTGTTGCATGTATGTATAGTTATTAAATTGTAAATCCGTAATTGGCTGTAAGACTAGCATATTTTTTTTAAGAGAAAGTTCAAAGAGCTGTGGATTTTGTGAATAATAATTAAATACCTAAAGATGCTAAAGACAACGTAGAGAAACGTTAATACTTACAACAGTTGACGCCTTCTTCTCTCGTTTCAGCATGATCTATGGACAACAGGGCCATGATAGTCAGTAAGATGGCAGCTTATCTATCTGTCTAGACTTCGTCAAACGGTTCAAGTAGGAAAAATGAGGACCAAATACTTTTAACACCTGTTTGTCAATTTTGTCTTGTAACATAGCTAATAAGTATGAAATTACCATTTTGGAACAACATGTCGGGAATTACGATAGAGTGGGTAGGTACAGACTCCAGCACATCAAGCTACCCGAAACTGACAAATTTTCCCAACCAACTTTGAACCTTATACTCTAGCAATTAAGTTGAAAATCTATTGAAGAAATTTGACAGATTGTAGTAGCTTGATGTGCTGGCGTCTGTACAACTACCCTGTTGTAATTCTATAATTTTTTGTTGGACTTCGATTGATTTACGATGTGATCTAAATAAAACCCATTATAAGCACCATATACATATAAACCCATACTCGTACATATCTTAAACACGATAATTAATTTATTAGTTTAAAAATATTTATAAAACACTTATTTATAACCCTAGTGATTATTATTTCACTGATAAATATTCTATATTTAATCTGTGAACAGCGTTGTTGTCTGCAATATTATCTATAAGTTTTGTAAATTCTTATTTCTGTTTTATATTGTATTTGTTTGTTGTTCAGTTTGAATTTAAAAAATGACACTAAAAATACTTAATAATTATAATTCATGCCAAATGTCACTAACCCCTGCCAATGAATCACTTAAATTCCTTGCATGACAAATGTAATACAATCATGATATTATATCAATGCAGTTCACAAATACATAAATTAAATTATTTAGTACTTATTGAGGCGATGTTTTGATGTTTTTTTCGTGTTACGGTATTAAACAGACTGTCTGCATGGCTTGGAAAAGGATCTATTAGATTTAGCAGACTCTTGCACGTAGTTTTAGATCGAAAGAGTCGTGATCTGGCACCCATGTATATGTCATGGACCAAGTGATTATTAGGGCATTATAAAAAATGCCCGGGCACTTTGATAAATAAAATAAAATCTTTCTATTCATAGACACTCTGCTGACCTATGATAATAAAATCTTAAATTGACTAGACTTCTTAATTCGACTGGGTCGGTCGATAGGCGACGTAGGATGCAAGAGCGAGCGAAGGGCACCCCGAGGTTAGGTTTGGTTAGGTTACTTTAAACCCTTTACACAGAAATAGGAGACCCGCTATGCAGGCTCCGTGGACATAGAATGCAAGATTGAGGGAATGAGAATACAAAAATTTCCATAGACCACACGGCAATATTTATAATGTCGAGGAAATGTGATAAATAAGGAGGTTCAAATTATAATATTTTTTTTCGCTCTAAGTAGCTTGTTATTATTCATAATGCCCGGGCATTATGAAAAATGCCCGTATTTATTACTTGGTCCATAACTTGATTAGGAAGCTGTTGCGTGATTAGTCATTAGCCTAGGTGATCGTCGTAGAGTCGTCCCTTAACGTCCCTACGATGACCACCTAATGAAGGTTACGGAATCTGCTTGATACGAGTAGATGCTTTTTTTATTAGTCTATATTGTCCCACTGCTGGGCAAATTCCTCCATACTCTATTTCCAGTGGGTCCCGCTTAAGAGGAAATGCGGGTGGTCGTTTCTCCATAGAAACGCTCTAGCCTGTTTTCTTTCTTGTTAATGACCCTAAATCAAAGGTTTTTTTCAGAATAATAAATATTAACTACTTGTACGTCCCTATGTTTTCCTTTTTGATGATACATTATTTTTATATGCACTAGAACCCTAAAAAAATACAAAAAATTGCCGATTTAAACCGCTGTTAACAAAAGCCTAGTGTACAAATTTGACAACTATTAATGAAAAAGAAAAACATAGGGACACAGTATATATCCTTTTATTCAGTTTATGAAACATCTTTTAAATTGGACCAATATTGGAGGAGGAAATAGGCGAGAGCCAAACCTCGAATTATGACTTTTAACTTACGCTTTTTCTAAAGTCTCTTCGACCGCATATCCTCTTAGTAGCAAGTGACATTGCTGCAGGCAGTCGGAGATTGTGGGATGACATATACTCTTTTACAAAGATTGTTCCTTAGCAGTTCTGGAGCAGAGAGAGATGGATATGTGCTATTTTTTTTCTATAGGTGCACTAGTTATAAAGGCTAGTAATAAAGAAGCATGCGCTACTGCTAAGGGCTAGACAAAGTAACATTTTATAATCATAATTAGCCTATAATGTTTCCAATGCTGGGACACAGGCCTCCTCGCTTCGAGAGGGAAATGTCGCAAATGTACCTATTTGGTTGACATAAACTGAAAATCTTTTTTTTTTGTAAGTACCTTTGTACAGACGCCAGTACATCAAGCTACTACAGTCTGTCAAATTTCTTTAATAGATTTTCAACTTTATCGCTAAAGCATTATTAGGTTCACAGTTGATTGGGAAAATTTGACAGTTTCGGGTAGCTTCATGTGCTGGCGTCTGTACTTTTGTACAAACACTTTTACATGTCAATCATGTTTATGAAGATCCTGTTGAAAGTAATACGAAACGCTTTAAAAACGCTTTAATTAAAAACGATTCAAAAACAAGACATTTCAGTTTAGGTTCCTAAACTGCATCGCTTGAGCTGCTTTATGGACGTCATGGTACCAAACAAGTATGAATGAAAGTTTGGGACAATCGCTGTCAGCAGATGGCACGGCCTAAACTGAATCGTTAAACTGACGTCATGGTACGAATTAGAACAACAGTTCAGTTTAGGTCCTAAAATGGATCGCGTTAAGAGCTTGTGGTAGGCCTCCTGGGCTAGATTCCCGGGTTGCTTGGGTTAAAGGCAAAATATGGATTGTCTCTGCCAATCTCTTCGCGGAAATCAAGCGTTATGTTATGAAAAGCGTGGTTTACTAAGACCACTTTACCTGGAAGCAGCCCGACCGTTACAAAGACCTTTCCAACAGGGTCCCATAAGGAGGACCCTCCACACAATGGAATGATTACCATCTCTGACATGGTGACATTTAGCGATAGCGTGATAACCGTAATATTATAACGTAACTGTGTTTGTATGTATGTTAATAGTGCGAGGAGTTATTATTATTGATTGTGTTTTGGTGGCATGTAGGGCTTAGACAATTCGCACGAATATACTTGCCCGAAACAAAAAAGTTGCAAACAAATTAGGTGCTTTACTCCTTGCGGCTTATTAGTCAATTCGCACGAATATACTCACCCGAATAGGGCGAATCGTCACTTTAAAATAATATTATTTTTTCTATAAGCGACATATTCTCTTATTCTATTGGAACTCCGTCCTATAGGCCAGCGGGGCAATTGCGTAACACATTATCAATCGGAATCGGTTTCATTTTGACAGTTCAACAACATTCGCGTTATTTACGCTGCTAAGCAGACAAATTTTTTGAACTTATGAGGCAATGGATTAACAATTTGCTTCAAAATGATTCAGATTCCGATCGATAGTATGTTACGCAATTAAGGTGCTGGTCATGGTCAGTGTCACCACAGCCATGTGGTCGATTGCACCTCCGCTCTTGTGCATCATGTTTTGGCACGTCGCCACCTTTGGCCAAGTGATTAATTGGGAAATCAGAAGTGCTATATAGTACTGTCGGGGCGAGCTAACGTGGTAGCCCTTTTTCTAAATGAAACTCCTATAAAGATTGAATTAAATATTATTTTGGAGTCTTTTCATATCAACTTAAAATTATCACCCCCTATATTTTCCACGTCACACCTAATTAATTTATATTGTATACTAAACTTGTGTAGTATTGGCTCTACACAGCCCAAATTCCAAAAGTTGTCCAAGCTTTACCCGGCGCCTCCACCACATATAGGGGTGCGTACTGCGTAGCCACCGTGTGTGCTTAGGACATATAATTTAAAGAGCGTCAAGCTGTAATTAGCATTTATTTTAGTAGAAGTACATTGCATCAAGACAAAACTAACACTCCATCAAATATAAGAAAAAGCACTAACAGAATATTTGACACACGCTTGAATGTTCGAATGGAACACGCCCTCATATCATAACCAGCCTGTATCATGAAAGAGGTCCGAGCCTCTACAGTACTACGTAAAGTAGTAGGTACATAGTTTTCCTTGTTGATTCGTTAAAAGGTTAATATATATTTAGGCTAGGTCACTAAATCTAGGTTTGCCCTGATATAACAGTTTCTATGAGCCGTCACCTTGCGCTACTTAGGACCTACAACGACATATATAATTACTAACACACTAATAAGATAGATAGAATACTCTTTACAGCAATCAGCATCAGTATAGTAATCTGTTGAAACTGTTTCTGGATTGTGTTGAACTAATTTTATACTTATGTTTGTTATTGCATCTGTTTGTTTCCCAAATAAAATAAAATAAAAAATACATGATATAAAAAACTTTTTTACAAAAAACAATAACCGACTTCAAAAAAAAAACTACAAAGTGATAAATAACTTTAATTTCGGAAGTCGGTGCCGTTGGTTCCGCATTTTCGTTTTTTGACACCGACTTCCGAAATTAAAGTTATTTATCACTTTGTAGTTTTTTTTTGAAGTCGGTTGTTTTTTTTTTTGTAAAAAAGTTTTTATTTTTCACTTTTTAGTTGTATCTACTCTACACAAATTCAAATAACACTACTGCATTGAAGAATTGAAGACACCGACTAGAAGAATCAAAATTCGCATAGAAATGCCGGAGATGCAGTACATTTATGCATATAACATCGTACATAAGAATAATTACATACTGTATTATATACTAAAACCTTCCTGAAAGTATGTAGATCACATTAGTGAAACAAATATCAAAATTGGTTCATTAGTGTTTGAGAAAATCGCGGACATACAAACATACTTACATACGGGTCGAATACAGAGCCTCCTTTTTTGAAGTCGGTTAAAAAGGTAGAAATTTAACAAAGGGTGACACAATGGGCGATCTCTTATCGCTAATAGCAAACTTTTACAGACAACCTGTAAAAGGAGAACGAGAGACAATTCTGCAGGTGATCAGTGGTGTGTATAAATATATCAAACACACTCCACCAACCACCACCACGCTCACGTCGTCGTAATGTCAAAAAACTCAAGTCAAATTAAGTTGAATCATGAAATAACATCAGGCGAGCCCTCTGCTCTAGTTAGTTCAAAGTTATTAATGAGTATTTTACAAATCACCTCATTTGGCCTCGAATTACTAAGTGTATGTGTAGTAAAGATAGCATAAAAGGTCATTATATCACCATTGATAAAATATTATTCGAGCAGTTTTTCATTTGGTCTTGCCGACACTTCGTTGGCTGGCTGTAGTTGTTTTTTTTTATTGCTGGATGGGCCCGATCTTGACCTCGATCACGCCTGATGGAACGGGATGGATGAGGTCTATGGTGGAACGAGCGTGCCCAGAAGATGCCTAAGGCACTGGAACTCCCACGCATCGACGAAACGCATGGGATGATGATGGGAGGGTGGTTGCAAACCAGGCGCGCGCCCCTACCACCGCAGGGGAAGAATTGGCCAGTCAAATAAGGTGTAGGATGTGACTGTCCAGGATGCGCCGAGCGCTCGGTTCAGTTGAGTAACTGGCGGAACAAACTGCGCTACACGAGGAGGCTTCTTCATGCATCCCAAAATCCCAATGTTTCTTCCAGTACGACCCAACGAAGCACATGGCAGTTTACTGGTTACTGTTAGCCTACATCATCCCACTGTTGGGCAAAGGCCTCTCCCCATGACGTCCAGCACTTTCGATCCAGGGCTAAAGTGGACCACTAATCGTTTGTTTTGTCCAGCTCGTGCCGCCGTCTTCTACGAGTCTGCCGCGACTCCTGATAGCTGTGTCAGACAGGTCCCTTAACTAAATAAATCCCTTAAAAATGCGTAGGACAACACTAGTCGGCATTCCGCTGGAAATACTGCACTTACCTCAAAAATGCTGAGAAGATGTGGTACCTATTAGTCGGTAGTCGGTTCTATCCTGCCATTTTCTTCTCGAAGACATCAATTTCTTTATTTACTAGTCATCTGTCGGCAGCAGTTTGAATTAAATAGGCCTAAACACTGATGACCGTAATAAGAACTACTTCTCAAACTCCATTCCACAAGCTTACCGTGTACCGTCGCATTAAAAACAAAAACTAATAAATATTCATAACCAATTGTCTTGCTAACCATACGCCACACATCTGTGCATAATGTCCTTTGCAAAATTATTATAGGTCAAAGTTACGCGCAGAAGATAATATGCTAATGTTACAATAAATAACGGAACTAGGTCAAATAGATGCCGATATTCCATCTGGTTTCAACTAGTTATGAAATGTAATGAAGTATTTGATGAGAATGGTCCTTCTGCGCAACTTTTTACTGTCTGTCTTGTCATGAGGATATTTTTTGACAGCTGTCATTAGGGTTGGCAATTTTTTTTATATCTAATACATATAGTCTTTTCGAAGCCATTGCCTGTAAAACTAGAGTAGACTGCGAAAAAAAAATGTACTCAATAGATTCATAAAAAAAACAGTGGCACTCTGGGAGTGCCGACAGAAGTGAAAACAAAACACAAACATAATACTTTGCCATCACTCACTGATATAGGTATATCGGATTATATACATTAAAACCCAACGCGCCTAAAGAAAAGCAGTGGTGGCCCAGTGGTAAAGGCCGCGACTTACGAGTTTACAGGCGCTTTACTTTGTGTAAATTATTTCATAACCACTGCCCTCAAAATGGTGAAAGAAAACATCGTGAGGAAACCTGCATCCCGCGTGGTGGATTACGGCCCACTCCCTCTCACAGAGAGGACGCCTGTGTCCCAGCAGTGGGAACGTTATAGGCTGATTACGTTATGTACTTTAAGATTCGTTGAGGCTTTTCACAAATAATAAATACAGCTTGCATATCGGAAAGCACGTTAAGAGTGAATGCGCAGTTGTAGACCGCGAAATTAAATTTTTCTTACGTTTTTTGGCATTTTCAGGTCAGTGTCAGGTTGTATCTTCATCAAAATATGATTCGCGATTGTAACAGGTACGTATTTACAGAATTATAATCATTAGAATCATTAACACTGCGCATTCACCTTAATTCGTCGGTCCCGGCTGTCATTCATAGATCTTTCTGCGGGACCAATGGCGACAGACGTTACGGGTAGTCAGAATTCCAAAAAAATCTGACAACCAGTCTTGCAAAGGGTTATCGTTTTACCAAGTAACTGGGCTGTGGAGGTCAGATAGGCAGTCACTCCATGTAAAATACTGGTATTCAGCTGCATCCGGTTAGACTGGAAGCCGACCCCAACATACAGATAGTGCAATCCACGAAGACGCGCCCCACTCTTTTTTCTAATCGCAATATCGACAGTTAATTCCGCTATTGTTTTGTTTTTTCGATACACGCTAATTACCCACTAAGTAATTACTGTGTATCGAAAAAACTAAAACACTAGCGGAATGTTGCACATATTTTATATATATACTAATATAAGAGATTAGGAAGAAGAGTGGGGCGCGTCTTCGTGGATTGCACTATCTGTAGTTGGGAAAAGGCTAGGCAGATGAATCGTTTTATTTCTGTATAAACATTCTCCTCACCACGAATCAAGTAATTCACAAATATGTCATTAGTTTGTTGCGCTAATTCTGTATGACTAAACGTGAGATCCTGAGTTAAATTTTCAGTTTGTGAGAAAAGTCAGCTCACAACATAAGTGTAGAAGATCCAGTGTAAAATCTAGTTTTCAGTATAAATGGAAAACATGAGCCCGTGGAATGCGACTACTATAGTACTTGCTGAGGACGACATTGAACGGGCGGCGGACATACGAGATTTGTTTTGAGATGATATATCTTGAGATATTGCGACGAGATCTATAGAATTGTTGTCGACAGTTTTGATTACCTTGTAGCCAAGGCGAATGTGTAGTTTGTGTGAACTTGTGTTTGTGTGAACTATTTCTTGTTAAAACACCAAGGGTTTCTTATAAGTCCTAAATGAAAATTATAAGATAAAAATGTTCAGACGCCAGCACATCAAGCTACCCGAAACTGTCAAATTTTCCCAATCAACTATGAACCCTATGCTTTAGTGATAAAGTTGAAAATGTATTAAAGAAATTCAACAGATTGTAGGTAGTACCTTGATGTGCTGACGTCTATATAATAACTCCAATTTCAAAAGTGGGGCAAGGCTAAATCAAAAATCATATTCAAAATATATTATTTCACATAAACCTAAATGGGCACTTATGAAATGTCAGAAGCTAGGTGCACGGTTCCAATTAGTCGTTTCCTATGGAGAAGAGCCGGCAAGAAACTCCACTGTTACTCTTTCAAAAATAACTGGTTTTTACAATGTTTTCAAAAGGAGAGTGTAGACCTGTCAATAAAACGGCGGCGACCTCTCGCGTTCGGCCCTGGTTCAAGCCATGGTCCGGGGCGAGAGGGAGTGGGAGGCGGTCACCTCCTTCTGCGAAGCAGTCATGCTAGCGAAGGAGGTGGCGGGACGGCTCAGGGAGAGAGCCGCACGCCTCAGCCGCCGCGGGAGACGCTACGGGCGTCGGGAGCCGCGTGACGACTCCCGGCCACCGTAGTCGCGGGCCTGCGGACGGAGAGTAATGGGTAGCTCTCCGTCCGATCAGGACCAGGCCCGTGCCGGACGGCGCGTATGTGTTCCACGCGCGCCTCAAAGAGATATCAGCATTAAGGAAGGGGCCCGCCAGGGCCAAAGCCTGCCGGGGTAGCGGGATCGTCCGAAAGGGTTACCGCTGCCCCGGAACATAAAGGGCTAAGGAAGGAACACGGGTGGGTTTTAGTCAGTAAGAGTCTGACACTCCCTTCCGCTCCACCCAGAGCGGGAGGAGTCATTAGATGATTTCCCATCCAAAAAAAAAAAAAAAAAAGACCTGTCAATAAGTACCAGGCACTTAATAAAATAGAAAATGGTCTGCAAATCTACAGTTTACAAGGCCTACAACGTTCTCATATTCACAAAATATAAAAGAATCTCTAACAAAGATAAATAAAATAAAAAAATATAAAATCCTATTAAAACCAAATGATTATGATTGCCATTACAATTACTAATATAAAGTTGAAATAAGACAAAAAAAAATACAAACTCTGGCAACAATAAAGCTCGTTAAAGACTCCTTCAAAGTTGAATTCAATATCATTGCACAATTGCAAATCTAGATCTATTATTGACCTATAAAATACAAAAAAAAAAATACAATGACTTGTATCACAAGTCTTTACATTGAAAAAAAAACAAAGGATGCATCCGCAGATCGATCTAGTGACACACATTACCGTGTATGTCACATATGGCATTGTAATCGAAGCCTCAGCCAATGCATGTTTAAAAAAAATAAAAACGGACCAGTAATGTCTCACTTAGTTTTCGGCCACCACAATGTGTGGACGCCTCAGATTTTGATTTTCGACTTCACAATTTAATTAATTTTAGTATTGACAGTAACTTTATAAACAAGTTAAGGCATTGAAAGTTACGGGTGACTTAGAAACGAAAAAATGCTGAAATACATTTTTTATTTGTTGTTCCTTTTTAGTACAGTCAGTTGCGATTATTTCCTGAATAGAGTCAATCACTTGGAATATTATAAAAACAGGACGAGGCCTTCAAAGGCCTTTTCTAGTTTCTCGTCAAATTATTTCAATCAGAACTTAGTGTCGAAGCCAGGGAAGGCGGAAAAAGTGCAGTGTGGTACCAGGACAGTGGATTTTAACCCGAGGAGGACTGGGAAGATCGTTGGTGGAACTGAAACTCCTTATGGGGCTTTTCCGTGGCAAGTAAGTATAATTTTTATTTTTAGAAGTGAATTTCAACCCTTGATTTTTCGCTAGAAGCTTTTTCTGGGATGAAATGTAGATATCGTTTTTATACGATGTTACCTAATGAAAGCTTTCTGTCAGAAACATTTAAATTGGATCGATAATTTGGCGGTGTAACTTAAAAGTTGCAATTGCATATAATGTACCTAATGTCATTTGTATTTGAACTTTTTTGTAAAGTTAGCCCAAATGTACGAAAAAAATGCACATTTACTAGCATGTTTTATGTTATAGTATACTAACAGTCAGTAACAATACCAGTAAGCAAATTATCTAAAGCTTCATAAGTTATTTGTGAATGAAAACTTGCTGATTATGTCCAAAATACAACACAATAAAATCCAAATTATAAAAAGGAACACATTCACACAACAACAACTCATTTTATATAATAATAAATACTCCACAAAAATAATTACCTACTTTCGTTACAAAACCAAAAAGTGTATTAAGTTGACATATTGCATAACCACCATCTTTGTTTCGTTCCCGCGCAAATAGGTCACCAAATGTCAAGTTGACAGACTTTGTTACGTTCGAAAACGAACGGCGCGTAATTATGGCGACTTTCACTTTTTGTAATGAGGTTTTCATGGTGTTTGTTTTGAATAATGAGTACAATAATTATTAGTCAATGGAGCATTTGGGTTTAAAAGAAATTAAGAGTGTCGAGTTGTGATTTGAAGATGAACGGTTCAGTTTAATGGTGTAACGGTCGGCTTTCACTGGTTTCCAGTAAACAAGTTCCGAAATAGTTGTGGATGAATGGCGTTGGAAGGCCTCCCACAAGGTGGACCGTCGACCTTGTGAAGGCCGCAGGAACCCGTTGGATGCGAGAAGCACAGAACCGGTCGAAGTGGAGGTGCTTGGGGGAGGCCTATGTCCAGCAGTGGACGTCTTTCGGCTGAAATGATGATGATGATGATGAATGGGATATCAAAATTTTATTACGTAGTGAATCTCATATCTCGGTACTTATCAATCACTAGCTTCTGTCCACGACTTCAACCGCGTGAATTTTTTTATTCCCCAGACCCATCCCGTCGCATCGCATCGTCTGCCCGCGCTATTACTTCGTTTTGGCTTAGCGTTTTTTCTGACTTTTTTTCTTTTAGCTCGACTCTTAAGGGTCCTAGCGTGATGTTAAATAGCCTTTAGCCTTCCTCAAGAAAAGGGCAAAAATATTTTTTCAAATACGACTGCTTTATCCAGAGATTATCCCCTACATACCAAACTTTATTTTACCTCTTTATAGTAATAGTATAGATAATATCTTGTTGTGGAATCGATGATCCAATGGCCCTTTTTCAGCAAACATACTCGTATTATTAAAATACGAAAACACATCGGAAAAGTATATTATAGGACCCGCCCTAGCCCCACGTAACTTGAAAGAAAGAAAGAAAAAAAGTTTATTTGGACACAGTATTGTGTACATAATAAAGAGTATTCTATTCTATTCTATTTCCAGGTGGAGATTCAGATGCTGGACGTGGACAAGCTGACCTTCGAGCACCACTGCGGGGGCGCTGTCATCGCGGAGAGGCTGGTGCTGTCCGCCGCGCACTGTTTTGACAAAGTTTGTTGCCTTTTTGTAACTTGAAATACGATCTAGTTTTATTTGCGATACACGCATCAAAAGCGTAAAATCTACTTTTGTTATGTTAATTACATTAAATTCAGGATGAGAGCCTTGGGATCCGTCTCACAGAATATTCCAGTATGGACGCCAGTCTCTCACAAAGGATAATATTTTATGCACGTTTGTTAAAAGCTCGCTCCATCGTCGACTTTGTCTCTGTCACCTTTGACCTAGACTAGAGTCAAGAGCAAGTCCATTTCATTTTTTTTTTTTTTGTTTAGCCTATACTGTCCCACTGCTGGGCAAAGGCCTCCCCCAAGTCCTTCCAGGAACTAATTTCCCGCGCCAACTCAAACCAGCCCTTAAATTAAAAAAAAATATGTTAATACTTGTCTCTATACATATGTATAAGTGACGTATGAAGCGAGAAAAATACATAAAAAATATAGTATCGTCATTGGTAACAAAACATAATATTTCTGGTGTTTCAGCAACCCTTAAATCTGGAACATATTCGCATAGTAGTAGGAGAGCATCGTCTGAAGGTGCAAGATAAGCATGAGCATCGGTTCCTGGCTGAGAAGGTGGTACGTCACCCGGACTTCAGGAAAAGTAAGTCCCATATATTATTTTAACTATCGAAAAAATAAGTCCCATTATTTTAACGATGGAAAAAGAAAGTCTCATTATTTTAACTATGAAAAAGTATGTCTCATTATTTTAACTATGGCAAAAGTATGTCTCATTATTTTAACTATGG
Source organism: Hydraecia micacea (assembly GCA_914767645.1). Classification (NCBI taxonomy): domain Eukaryota; kingdom Metazoa; phylum Arthropoda; class Insecta; order Lepidoptera; family Noctuidae; genus Hydraecia; species Hydraecia micacea. The sequence continues at coordinate 5,542,012 of OU611804.1, forward strand.
CAAAAGGCTATTAGAGAATTCATATAATGTAGAATTCCTTAACTTCCACGTCTTATTTATGTACACGGATATATGTTTATGTGGTACCTACGACCAGGCTATAATACATTGAGTTCCTAACCACGTTTTCTATTATAATTTCAGACGGTCCCCACAGTAACGACATTGCAGTGATCCTGGTCTCCCGCTCTGGCAGTGGCGTGCAGTTCAACTCGCACGTGCGTCCTATATGCTTACCTGATGATGGCGTCACGGCTGGGAAGTGGTGTGCGGTCAGCGGCTGGGGGTTCCAGGCAGGTATACACCGTTCCTATCAATTTTGTAATCTATAAAATAATAGCTAAGTCATCGTCATCATCATCTGCCTAGCCTTTTCCCAACTATGTTGGGGACGGCTTCCAGTCTAACCGGATGCTGCAGAATATCAGTATTTTACATGGAGCGACTGTCTATTTGACCTCCACAACCCAGCTACTGGGTAATACGATACCCCTTGGTAAGACTTTTTGTCAGACTTTCGGGCTACTGACTACCCGTAATGACTGTCAAAGATCCACGAATGACAGCCGGGACTAATGGCTTAACGTACTTTCCGAGGCATGGAAGGTTCTTGGCATGTGAAGGTGGGTAAAGAAAAAAGTAGGATTATTGTTTAAACATCGTGACGAGGGGCTTGTGATAAGGTTTCTGAACTGGGTCTTATGATGCAAAAATGGCGAGACAGCCACAGTATGTAGCTTGATCCTCAAGGTAAAAGAAGTCAAAGGTCATGTAGCTTCCCAAGGTATCTCTCTGTAGTCGGTCCCTCGTGTTTGAGGATCGTGGTCAGCTTCAGTGTTGCATCTGGAGCGGATGATCCGCCTCCACCAGTTTCTGTCCAGTGCATTCCCGAACACCGTGTAAAATTTAGAGGATGATGATTCCTTCACCTGATCAGTCCATCGTGTTGGTGAACGACCGCTCGATCGTTTGCCTTCGGTGTTCCCAATTGCAATCAGTAATTCCAAACTTTCATCGCCTCTGCGCCATCTACTATGTGGCCGAAATAGGAGAGAATGCGTTGTTGACATGGTCGACAAGCGGGTTTTATTCGAAGCTGGGTTAAGTTTGATGCATTGGTGCATTTCTTAAGGTAATAAACGTTCAAAATCAAAAGTCATTTATTCAAACTAGGCTGAGAATCAGTGTCAAAGTTACAAAAGACAGTCCCCCAAAACGCCCGCCCTTCACCACTTCCTAGTGCTTTCGCTGGGGAGAAGAAATGGCGGAACAAACTCCCCAGTCGCTATTTGCGCGATGCTAAAATGAAATCCACAGGCGCGGCCAATTAGAGTCTTATTTAAGTTTTAAACAAACACTGAAGATTTATTTTACAAATTGTGTCCAGACTAACACTTTGTTAATGAGCAATCTTCACTTTTCAACCCAATCTTTGTTTCCAGAGAACACAGAGAACTTCGCACCAACTCTGAGAGCAGCTGCAGTGCCAGTACTAGACCTTACAACTTGCAGGAAGAGCCAGGTGCTCGGTGGAAGACAACAGGCTATATTGGACTCCATGATCTGTGCAGGTAGGTTTAAAATGAATAGAGTTTACTCAAAAATATGAAGTAGGATTTTATTGCAGTTATGTTTGAGTTGAATCTTGGTTACAACATGAAAATAGGTATTCGTAGTAACGCAAATGATTGCTATTATGAACTACAAAGGCGTTATTGATTATTTAGACTAAAAGGAAAAACAGTGCTCTAATACATATTTTAGCCTCATTAATCATATGCCTGTCTGCCTCGTTGGTCTAGTCCTGGATTTGGTTTCCAGGTCGGGCAAAATTGTATTGAATTTTTTCTATTAGGAATTTCTCAATAGGAGACAGGAGTCTGGATTTGTGACCGGTTGATGTTAATGGTCTCGCCCTCGATTTAAACATAATTGGTGAGCGTAAATCAATGGTGGTCCAGTGGAAACGGCCACCACTTACGAGTTGAAGGTTGTAAGTTTGAATCCAAGCAGGCACATTACTTTGTGTATATTATTTCATCACCATCTGCTCTCAAAACGGTGAAGGAAAACATCGTGAGGAACCGCCATGTCCTAGAACCAAAAAAAATGAAGACATGTGACGCTGACGTCCACCAACCCGCACTGGGCCCGCGTCGTGGATTATGGCGCACTCTCTGTGAGAGGGAGTGCGGCACTCCCTCTCACAGAGAGGCCTTTGTCCCAGCAGTGGGGACATTATAGCCTGATTATGCTATACTAATACTCACCAAGTTTCTAACGCTGATGAAGAAGACCTTCAGACCTTCGAGCCACTACAGTCTGTTAAAGATTCCCATATTTCCACAGGTATCCTGTCTGGTGGTGTTGACGCCTGTCGAGGGGACTCAGGTGGTCCGCTAGCCTGCATGGGCTCCAGCAGATGGCAGCTGCACGGCGTGGTCTCCTGGGGGTCAGGGTGTGCCAGGAGAGCCAGACCTGGGGTATATACCAGGGTCGCTTCCTATGTAGACTGGATTAGAAGGACTGCTGCTAGTTTGGGACATAAAATTGGGTATTAGATCTAGGTAGAACGGAGGTACTTGTGATGAGTCTTGTAAACAGGATGGTTTGTGTTTTGGAAATATTTAAAAAGCCAGATAAATTAAAAGCATTATATACAAATCCCAGTTACAAGTAGCTTCGTGGTGGATACACAATAAACGTATTTGATTTGAGGCCAGGCTATTCCTGATAGTGTCAACCAGGGTCTGTAAAAAACTCCAAAACTTCAGGGTTCTGTCAAACTCATTACAACTCTGATTTTTAATTAGCTATTATTATTTTTTTTTACAATTTTAAGAAAAAAAAAACGAAATTTTTGCCATAGACACGCTAAGAAGATTAGCTAGCCTAAAATGAAAGCTGCGATCGACCTTTTCTTGTCAACGTGACATTATTTAGTATACATATACCTACCTATTAGCTGTAATTTTGGTCTAGCAAATTAAGGGGTTTATTTATAAACGATGTTTAAAGTTAAGTTTTAAGCAACGTTTGTGAATAAAGGGGTAAAAATCAGAGTGTATTTAAGTACTTAGTTGACTATTGACTCGGCTTTGTTATGAAAAACGATCCATTCTGGCGATTGAATTTATATGTAGCTCTAAACCTTCCTCTTAAAATAATTTGCTAAACGATGGCGAAAGTCCACATCAAAATCTTTCTAGCAGTCACGTATAGGTTTCGCCACTTGTGGAGGTTATTATAATCAACTTTGACCGTATTGCAAAACGACTTCTAAACTTTAGTCCCAGCCCTAAATTTAAGCCAGTTATTGTATTATTTTATAAAAAAACAGTAATAAAAAAACACATATAGGTAAGTATTTGCGATATAAATAGAAGTTGAGGGAAAATATGCAATATGCAACTTGAAAAACGTAAGAAAATTTGAATTTCGCAGGCTACCTTCGCGCATCCCCCATAACACAAAATTGACTTTAGAACCGAGTCTAGGTGACAATTTTGTTAAGAACTCTATCACCGTTGGAATAAAGTTCAAAATACAATAAGTGGTTTGAAGGATCAAGCTTGAACTATAGTAAGAACTCGTTTTCAATTAAAAATAAAGACAGTATAATATAATGATGTAATAATCATAAAGATTCCATTGCATTTTATTAATAGCCCATGGCTTTTGCGTCACTTGTCTTGCAAAAAAGTTACCTAAAGGCTCTCTCCCACAGGCGCGATATTGTCGGTCGATAATATCGGATGCGTTATTGCGATATCTGTTTTCAGTACATTTTGCATTAGGACGGCCACGAAGTTACACACTGCTGCGATAATAACGATGCAATATAAGTAGAACGCTTGCGTTCCTCCGTCCTGCGATATTCCGAGATGAGTTCTTAGAACATTTTGTATTAGGACGCATACAATCTTATATACACCTGCGTTAATAACGTAGTAACGTGTAGTGCGGGCGGGGGGCCTGTAGTGTTGGTTACACGGACACGTTAGAAATATCGGACGATAAAAACGCAGCTGTGTGGCAAGGAATCGGGACGCATTATCGCAATAATAATATGTCTACTAGACTAAAAAAAAACATAGGTAAAATTATGGACTAGAATTATTTTAGTCCATAGTTTTACACTCGTACAATTAAAATTACTTATTACAAATTACAAATAGCCTTTATTAGCAATCTTTACAAACTAATTATTTAAATTAAGAGTTTAGACATCCGAAATATTCAGATTGCTTTGCTCTTTAGCATAGGCCTCCCCCAGGCTTTTCCATGGCTCACGATTATGAGTATTTCTCCTCCAAGTCCCTCCCGCATTAGATTTCAGGTCGTCTTTAAAAAAAAATTACTTATAACCTATATTAAATTCTAAACAAAAAAAACCCAAAATAAAATTGTGAATAAAATTGCATCATCGCAATAACGCATCCGATATTTTCGACCAATAATAACGCGGATGTGTGGGAGAGCTTTATTATTCGCCAAGATTTTTCTAATCACAATATTCATTATAATTAAATCTAATCATAGTTATATAAAGTTACTGTAGTTTAAGTTTAACGCCAAAGGTTAGTGAGTTATCATGTAATTATGTTATAATTAATTCTAGTTCATAAGAAATGGTTAGGTTAACGTATTAAAATTAAATTATTGCAAGAAATTGTTTTTTTTATTATCCTTTGTTTGCGTTATTATAACTATAGTTGGCTATAGGATTTTAGATGGCAATTATGTAGATTTTATGGTCTGTGAGGTTAAGCTGCACTTGCTTCGGTCAATTTAAGGATGGGTGATCGTTTTTAGTATGCCGTGATGTTAAATTGTCCACCGCCATCCATATTTTTTTTCTAATTTAAGCTAGTTAAAAAAAAATGGACTGCAATATTTAAAAAAATCAGTAATTATTTCAAATATATATGGAACAAGATGTTGCAAGTTCAAAAAAATATGATTGTCACGTGATTAACTTTGAACGTTAATATTTCGGAAACGTGTTTCTTTTCGTCCTATTATGTTTTTTTTATCGATTTATATAGGATCCATGAGTGGGCGCCATTTTGAAAAAAAAAACAAAATGGTGCGACAGTATAAGATATCCCATAAAACAATCTTCAATACCCTTTCAATGATGATGCCTAATGACGTCGTGGAATGCCTAAGGATCTCTCTCCGGTCGTGTCGGATTGCCGTCCCATCGGACTATGAGAGTGAGGGAAGAGGGATTATTGCACCTGTGTTTGCGCACACACTTGTGCGCTATGATATATCTCCTGAGTGCTTGGCTAGTCTACGTTGATTTTTTTTTTGCCTTTGAGCACCACGTTAAAATATTGGTTGGTGCTCAAATGGGAATTCCTTTGGTGCTCAATGCATAGGTGCTCAAAAAACAGGTGCTCAAACGGGAATACTTCATTTGATTTAAAAGAGTGTCCATGGAGTTTCTTTCCCGTTCTTCTCCATAGGAACCTAATATGCTTTGGAATGGGCTATTATTACCTTCATCTTTCTGACTGCGATGACCGACTGCTTGACAATTCAAAAATGCCTGTAATTGGTTGAATTGCAAAAATGCTTTGAGTTTGAGTTTGAAATTGGCCACTGTGGCCGAATTTCGGTAAGGAGGATATTATTATGTTAATACATATTCCCAGTCATAATAATTATGATCTACTTATCTTTATTATGCTAATTTGTGAAATCTTCTGCTCCCAAAAAATATAGTTTATCTAATTTTATGCAACGATTGTCCTACTGACATACTTTAAGTAATGTTGCAGTAATAACATGATAAGGTATTATTTTGATTTTGGCATTGAGAGGCCCGTGGCTAAATAATAACAGCCGCACAGGTCGATCGATCAGGTTAAGCCGGGCTTGCCGCGGTTGGTCTGTGGACGGATGACCATCTTTACATAACGAGACCCCTCGCGGAAAGCACGTTAAGCCGTTGGTCCCGGCTGTCATTCGTGGATCTTTGACAGTCGTTACGGGTAGTCAGAAGCCCGGAAGTCTGACAACCAGTCTTACCAAGGGGTACTTATCGTATTACCCTGTCACTGGGTTATGGAGGTCAGATAGGCAGTCGCTCCATGTAAAATACTGGTATTCAGCTGGAAGCCGACCCTAACATAGTTGGGAAGAGACTCTGAAAGCTAAACAGATGATGATGATTTGGAATTTCTCAGTAGCAGCCTGGTGTGAGAATGCTAATAGGGATGTGTGGTGTTACACGAATGGATAGAATAAGAAATGTACATAAGAGGAAGTCTGAAAGTGGCACCGGTAACTGAAAAGTTATCCGATAATCGGCATGTGATGCGGAGGAATAAGGAAAATGTCGTGAGGAAAATTTTGAGTATGAATGTCGATAGCTATAAGAGTAGGGGAAGACCAAAGAAACGATGGATGGACTGTGTGAATGATGATATGGTTAGAAAGGGGGTGACTACCGAGATGGTATGATACCTAGGTACCTACTACGCTTTGGTAGAAATTTTTGGTTTCATATTTTCTGACTGACCGACTTCTTGACAATTTCAAAAATGCCTGTAAATGGTTTCATTGAAATAAATGCTTTGTGTTTACATAATATAAGCTATATAAATATAATATCTATGTATATCTAATACTAAAAATAACAAAATTAAATCCTAACTTAACTAAAACTATACAGAAACTAAATACCTATAGCGTCGAAAAATTCATCCGCATCGCTGTCGACTGGTAATGTTCCCAAGAGACTGGCGGCATTGCCACGTTGTATGGCAATGCTTAACCTTTGGCCAAGGTAAAAGCCAGCCCTTGGGTCACGGGAAGTGTGTTATGTGTGTGTGTTTTGTGTTTGAGTTTGATGTCGACTACAAATATGAAAGACATGTTGCGACATCAACCTCAAATAAATTGGAAGGTAGGACAATGATGGGCCTGCTGCAAGATCCAATTTATGAGCTACTACTGAGTTTCTAATGGGAAAACTACAAAGTATCACTACATTAAGAAATTGAAGATTTTAATGTTACCAGCTATACTAGAAACTGCATTTTTTATAAAATCAAATCCGCACTTATTTACTAAATTGTCAGCAGTTAGGAGGACCCCAATCTGTACTCAATGTAAAAATCAATTATGTACGACGTCATACATTAAAAAATATATATTATATAAGTACGCGTCGACTTGATAACCTCCTCCGTTTTTTCGTCGGTTAAAAATGCTATACATCATTAAGAGGGCGCCGACCATACGCCGACCGCACAGCGGCGCCCCGCACTCATGGTTTTTTTGGTTATTTCTTTTATTTTAGAATGAAAATGCAAAAATAAGCACGTTAAGTTGTGTTCCATAAGATTATACGTTAATATTATTAAAACGGTAGTTTTAGATTGTTTGCGCCACTGTGCGGTCGGCGTACGGTCGGCGCAGTCTTAATGAAAAAGAGCTTCAATATTGTTGCTCCCAAAATTTATAATAAAATACCCGATGCCATAAGAAGTATGCCATTAAAAAAAATCAAAAAGTGTTTTCATAAATTATTAGTTGAGAAATGTTACTATGCCCTAGATAATTATTTAACCTTTTAAGCGCTTGGCTAAATATTCATTGCCGTGCCCCTAGCGCCCGGCTACAAATCGATAAAATAATACCTACAAACCTACAATAAATAAGGAGGAGAAATCGTTGTATTGATTAAAAAATAGTCAAAAAGTTTTTTTCTCTATTTAATAATGGTTTTAGTTGTACCACGCAGTTAATAGGACAAAAATAAAACGAAAAAATCATGCATGTCTCTGTCGCATAAATACGACACGAGCGGGGCACGGAAATATGTGTCGCATAAATGCGACACAAGCGGTTAAAAGGTTAAATGATAAACACTGTAACTACTGTTAATCCAATATATTGCATGTGTTAGAAAATTAAGTATAATCCATCTATAAAAGTCTATATGTATACATATATTACCCAAATATAAAGCGTTGAATATCAGACTGGTTACTAGTTATTTAATATGTGTAAAAGTAACTATGAATATGGTATGTAGGGAAAGGATTTTATTAAATAAAGCACAGAAAGACAAGGTAGACATTTATTTTATTTCAATTTAGGCTTGAACTAGTTGTCTGTTCCAGATCTAGGCCATCATGGAGAAGAAGGACAAGAAACTCCATGGAAACAGTATTAAAGTATTTTATCAATAAAAAACTTTTGTCTGTCTTTTTGTTTGTTCTGGAAAATCTTCGAAACGGCTGGACCGACTTTGATGAACTTATATTGCCATAAATTATCAATTATTTTAAAAACAATTAATTATACCTCTTGGACAAGGGTCCACGAGTACCTACTCAGAATAATAGCAACATAATAACAATAGCTAGGAATATTCCATTATACACTTTACAACATTCTGCCGTCCTTTAACTAAAAAGCCGTTAACCCTCAAATGGTAAATTTTTACTTTTTAATAGAAAGTGATAGAGTTTTAAATTCTCTATCTTTCTGTCTAAGAAACATTTTTATAACATAAATAGTTCCAAAGATATGGACATCTTTTAGGCCGTTAAGTAACATAATTTTTGATGATTCCATCACTTGAAAGCGTCTAACCCACACTTCTTAGCTTAATGTACTTTAAAATACCTTAACTGCCCGATGTGATGATTATTTTCTAGCCTTCTACTTAACTACAAGCACGTTATCTGATTTTTCTTGACTATAAAGACGCTAACGGACTATAACTTCTTTATAGTTAGCATTTAAAGAACAGTTTATGTGAAAAAATTTACTTATTTGCAGTTACCAGCCCTTAACGCTGTTTTAGTTAAGCATGTAATTCTGCACATTTTCCAGAATACTTAGCTAAAAAGCAGCTAAGCCTCATTACTTAGCTAAAAGGCAGTTAGCCGACTCTCGCGCCGCTTTCACTCCGGGGTTGAGTGGGGTGCGGGTGCCCTGCTCAAGCCATCCGCCGTCCCGTCGGACTAAATCTTTCCACCCGGAGGGCACTGACACTGACTCTGTCAAAGATATGAACTACGAGATCTAACTAAGATCGAAGAAGTGACGATACAGATGAAGATATTGAAACAGAAAAACCCAAAACGACAAGAAAACAAAATCAAAAGTCATTTATTCAGACTAGGCTGAGAATCAGCACTTTTCGAACGTCAAAATTACAAAAGACAGTCCCCAAAACGCCCGCCCTTCACCACTTCCTAGTGCTTACTTACGATCCAAAAAAATAAATACAATAAAATCAAAGAGCTAGCGAGTCTCTTTAATTCCGTCATCTAAGAGGGTACAACGCCCGAGGCGTGGAGCAGAGATGCGGTGGTTCTGTTCTTCAAAAAAGGTGACAAATCCTCGCTGAAGAACTATAGACCCATCTCACTGCTGAAACACTTATACAAGCTGCTCTCGAGGATCGTCACGGACAATCTCGCGAAGAGACACGTCGAGTTCCAGCCGCCAAATCAAGCCGGTTTTCGAAAAGGCTTCAGTACCATAGACCACATCTATGTTCGGCAAATTATACAGAATACCGCGGAGTATAACCAGTCCTTGTGTATAGCATTTGTGGACTACGAGAAACGATGCGACTCCGTCAAAATATGGGCAGTTCTGGCCTTTCTGCAACGATGTCGAATTGACTGACGCTACATCAAAGAGACGAGAGAGAGAGAAAGATAGAGAGAGCGCGCGCGCGCGCGTGCGGTGAGATGTTTGTACGACGCTGCCACAATGACTTTTCAGATCCAGGATCAGAAAACAACCTCATCCAAAAAATGGAGGCTCCATTTAGGTTGTGCAACATCTGGTCTAACTGTTTCAGCGTCTGTTCATCTTGTTCGATTTGGCGATAACATCGCCATATTGACTAAGTCTCTCCAGCCGAAATGGAGCCTCTCGGTGGGTTGGCTTCAGCTTAAATTTGGACAAGACAAAATTCATGTACAATTCGCACATCTTAACGAGTCCAACCAAAGTTTTGAAGGATTATGTCTACCTAGGGCAAGTCAACCAGCTCAGTAGACACAACTTTGAGAAAGAAGCCGACTGAAGGATCCAGTTGGGCTGAGCAGTATTTGGAAAACTTCGTCTTGTCGCCTATCCCGCAGTGTTTGAAGACTAAGGTCTTAACCAGTGCGTCCTGTCTGTCATGATATACGTTGCCGAAACGAAGACATTGACGGTCGGGCTGGTCCACAATTCAAGGCCACTTAGCGCGCTATAGAGCGAGCTATGCTCAGTCTCTTTGAAGTATAAAATCAGGAATGAAAATATCAGGAAAAGAACCGCAGTTACCGACATAGCTTGCAGAGTAAGCAAACTGAAGTGGCAGTGGGCTGGCCATGTTTGTCGAAGGACCGATGGCCGGTGGAGCAGACGAGTCCTGGAGTGGAGACCGCGTATCGGCAAGTGTCGAGTGAGTCTCCCACCAACTAGATGGATCGACGGCCTACATAAGGTGGCTAGGACAAACAGGATGCGGAAGGTAGAGGACAGGGTGTTATGGCGCAGCTTGGGAGAGACCTTTGTCTAGCAGTGGACTGCGATAGGCTGAGTATATTGATGACTGTGTTTAATTTAGATATTGTTATGTTCCTAAATACTTAAAACTACAACCTTTTACTTATGGATCCGTCCGCGTAGAGGTTGGTAAACGATATCATTTCGAATAATTAACCCACGGGAATGAACTACTGGTATAAAAAGTATTCAATGTTTTATTCCAGGTTATGGTCTACCAGTGTGCCAAATGTATCTATCTACACTTGAAAGTGCTGCTTATGTTTTATTAATTATTTAGTGTGCAATTTTACTACATATTTTATTAGGTAGGTACTTTTATTTGTTATAATATTTAAATAATTTAGGACTGAAGTTGCCTCATGTCTGATATAATGTAGCCTTTAGTTTATTAGAATAACTGGGTTAGAAGTTTTCTATTAAATCAATGGTTGAATCAATGGAATAAAGAACATGGATTAAGAATATTGTCCATGCCAAATAATGAGCTCATGACCTGTTAGATCATAATTAGTTATAAGTTGATTATTATTGCGTATTAAAATTATAAGTAATTCTTTTATCTTTTAAATGTTGAATTATATTTTTGATTTTTAAAATAACATGATGTTAGTATTTAATTAATTACTCACATATTTCCATATGAATGCTACACTATACAGAAGTTAACCACAAGCGAAATATTTTTAGCCACCTTTTAGTTAAGTAAAGTAGTTAAGAGTTTACAAAAATTCCATATAACATTGCCAACAATTAGCTAAAAAGCATCTAAAGCCCCGTAACTGCTCATTAGGAAAGTTATTGAAATTGAAATTAAAGCGAATGTCATGACTATAAAGCAGTTATGTCACTTAACAACTTTTTAGTTAAGTATTTCTAAACAAAATATAACAAACATTATGAAGCTTAACATTTTAAATAAATTACTTGACTAAAAAGCCGCTAAGGTATGGATAACGGCCTTTTAGTACAGTAATAAGATGCAATAACTAGGTTACATGCTTAACAAAATGAGAAAAATGAATTTTAAAATTAATTAATAATAGTTATTGGACAAAAAGGGTTATCTACGATAAACAGAAAGAAATATCAATTGATGTGTCCAACAATCATTATCCTAAGTATCATAGTTTTTAAGAAACAACGATTCCCACGTTTTTTCGCATTTACTCCGAAACAACTTTTTGGGCTTAACGGCCTTTTAGTTAAAGGACGGCAGCATTGGCATTATTTGCCATATTGTTACATTTACAGAAACGATAATTATATAATAATAATAATATCAATTAACTTACATGACATCTGGTCGATCTATTCCACATAATAACGTCACTAGTACTAATCAACTGACTGTAGACCGGAGCTCCGTTCTGGTCGGTGTCTCGAACAAGAATGATCCCCGCCATTTTTTTTTTCCTATATGGCGTTTCGTAGTTGACCTTGAGAGGTCGTGACTACTTAACCGGACTATCCTGTGGTTGCCTTAAGTAAACTCAAAGCCTCCAGCCAGGGGCAAATATCTAACTCTAAGAGCTCCCCCTTTTATAGTCGTGAACAGAACAACTTTGACGTTTCTATCTACCGTCATCCAAAATATCAACAACATAAAAGGTGGATATCCGTTTGGAATATTCTCTATGTTTTGCTACATTATTCCTTAATATTTAGGTTATGCAAAACATTACTATTTTATCAAGTTTTAACAGTAAAAGGATAACAATAACAATACCTATAATTAGGATAATCTATTACATGCATGTATTTTCTTTTGTTTTGGTATTTTTTTTCTACACTAAATTTTGTTTGGCTTTATTTTATATAATTATGTAATCTTCACTGATATTTGTATGTCATCAATGACAAAAGTACATATAATTATATAAGATCTTGACGTTTAACCTATGATTTATAAATAAAATAATTCTGATTTCTGATTTACACGTGCCCAATCTGGGGATCGAACCTAAGATCCAATGGTCAGCAGTCGTTGTTTCACTTGCAACCTCGAGACGGACATTACAGTCAAATAGCGAAGACTTGCACCTCTGCCTACACCAACCCAATACCAACCTCTACCTCTACCTATACCAATAATACAGCTAAAGGTTTTGTTTGTTTTTTTTTGTTCATTTATCACTAGCAGCGCCCCGCGGTTTTACCCGCGTAAGTCTCGATCCCGTGGGAATATCGGGATAAAAAGTATCCTATGTGTTAATCCTGGTTATAAACTAGTTTCTTTTTTTTAGGCGGCATAGTTTTCGAGTTTTGATGAAAAATGTAAAAAAAAAAAATATCGTTCCGCCCTCCATCTCCGAAGTTGGCATAGTGAAAAATCTGAAATTATTCTATGTGATAGAAGTTTATGTAAATATTACAAGATAAATAAAACAACGTCTCTACATAGCACTCTTTCAGAAGCCATCAACAAACAAAATTTACATTAGTTTCACTATCGGTCAAGAGATGGCGCTGACCTAAAACTGCAATATTCTACACCGCAGCGCGCAGTTTTAAAATTCTCTGATGAATATAGGCCTCACCGATGAAAATTTAAAATATATGATGGTACAGAACCCTCGGTGCGCGAGTCCGACTCGCTTTTGACCGGTTTTTATAAACCAACCCACTTTCTTTGCGGCCCAGTGTATTACTAATTACACAATCTGTTTATAATTATGTTATAGTTCGATAGGTATGAGTAATTTGTTGATGTTTAATAATCTACTTACAAATTTAACTGATGACACTAGTTTTGCGGTCAATAAAACACAAATATGTACTTAAGCAAGCAGATTAAGTTTTATCCTCGTATGTAACATCACGCTTTTAAGCACCGACGGGATGGGCAGGGTATATCTACGCCCATACTTCGCGTGTATAGTAATTACAATGAGGGGCTTGTGGCTAAGTAATAACAGCCGCACAGGTCGATCGATCAGGTTAAGCTACGCTTGCCGCGGTTGGTCCGTGGATGGGTGACCATCTTTACATACCAAGACCCCTCCGTGACTCGGAAAGCGTTAGCCGTTGGTCCCGGTATTGTAAGGTGCAAAAAGAATTATTTGAGAAAGTCAAAAACGAAAAATTTTATGGCCGAAATAATGAAAAAAAATCATTATTTTGGCGTTCGATATTTTGAAAACGAAGAATGATATCAAAAATTGGAGAAAAACTCCTCTGGACAATTTAGTCAGCTACAATTTGAGCCTAAAACAAAGACGATCGGGTTAAGGGTTTGCCCTGTAGCCTAACCTTTTTGAAAAAAGTCAGAACGACATTATCATTCAACGTTGTAGTTTTATTTTGTAACCTTTTCCTTATCCCGACTTTCTCGCAGCTCAGCGACAATATTTTTTCGAATTCCGTAGATTCATTTCCAATGTGCTCGATAGTCGTGTGAGGCTCGAAATCTGTGAATTTTTTTCTCAACACGTGTACCTAAAGTTCACGTGTTGAGAAAAAAATGTGCAGAAGTAGATACTTGAAACGTGCAGATAGATACCAAGATACCAGAAGTCAGAGGTGGAATTGACGTAACGCTGTATCGAGGACGGACGAATGATAGTTGTATACTGTGGACAGAGATGTGCAAAATAGTTTATTAAAAGTATTTAAATACAAAATGCAAAATACGTATTTTCAAAATAATTTTAATTTGCGGCTGTTATTACATATAACAGCCGCACGAGTCTAACGAATAATAATAATTATTATAATGTTTTAATGAGTAGATTAATAAGACATACCCAAATCTTTATTTAATTTTGTAAAACATGAAACGTTTATTTTCTCTTGACTGTACTTACCTGTCAAAAAGAGTAACCTAGCATAAAGTGGATAAGACAAAGTTTAGAACAGAAGACGAACTAGTAGGGGATCGAGGGGGGGGGGGGGGGGCTCATGGGATCAGACCGGTATAAATCGTGTAAAGCTCTTCCTCTCTCCTTAAACTTCATCATTATATTTTTCTTTGTTCATGTTTACTATTATATTGTATAGGTATATATATATACATGTATATATTTATTTAGATTAGTATTTTACATTAGTACTTTATGTATGTATTTATGGTATTGTGTAAATGGTACACCACAGACTACCTACAGTACTTGTCTGTCCTTCCTCTTTTTAATCCATCCAAAGGTTGTCTTTAAAAGATCGCTTTTAGCGATAAGACCGCCCATTGTGTCACCCATTGTAAAATTTATATATTTATGTCTGTAATTTATATGGTGTACATAATAAAGAGTATTCTATTCTATTCTATTCTAATCTGAGTTTTAAAATAATTATTACATAAAAAAATAAGTTTGATAAAGATTGCATAATAGTCTTGTAGCATAATCTCTGTGTGTACCGGAAGACGTAGCGTTGGAAGGCCTCCCACAAGATGGACCGACGACCTTGTGAAGGCCGCAGGAACCCGTTGGATGCGAGAAGCACAGAACTGGTCGAAGTGGAGGTGCTTGGTCCCAGGCCTATGTCCAGCAGTGGACGTCTTTCGGCTGAAATGATGATAATCTCTGTGAGAGTGAGAGTGAGACATAATGGATTACACGCGGGCCCAGTGCGGGTTCGCGAATGTCACTACATTCACGTGCTAAAAAACGTGATAGGCAGTTATTTTTTTCCTGATAATAATTATTTTAATTAGTATCTTTGCGCGAAAGTATGATAACACGATGTGTTCTTGGTAACAAAATCACAACATCAAATATTTTTGCGTAAACTTATTATTATTGGTTGTAATTTATCTATAATATGTATGTATTTAGAAATATATAAGTATGCTTATCAGTTGTCTAGTACCCATAACACAAGCTCTGCTTAGCTTGGGACTAGATGGCGTTGTGTGATAGTTGTGGAATATTAAAAAAAAAATTAAAAAAAATTGGAGTCTCTCTGAGGGATCGAATCCGCATAGCAACGAGGTGATCTGGCAGAGAACCACAGTTGTTAACATAGCTCACAGAATAAGCAAGCTGAAGTGGCAATGGGGCGGCCATATTAGCCGTATAGCCGTAGAACCGATGACCGTTGGGATAGACTTGTTCTTGAGTTGAGACCGCGAATCGGCAAATGAACGTTAAATTGATTGAAAAATGTTAAATTGATACGTAAAAGAAACACTCTGTACACGCGTACTTGAAGGACGGCAACGTCGCAATTTATTTATGAATGACGAGCCGCGTGTGCGGCGACCTTTTACGTATCAGTTTAACATTTTTAGTGTATATTTTAATATAAAAAAGAATAAAAACATATTATTTTCGAATGGTAATATTTTTTTTAGCATGTATGGATGCTATACTATAGCGGGTTAACGGGAACGCCCTCTGTTAGTTAACATATTGTATATAGATTGTTACCGAGTCCGCGTGGATCGTTGCAACATTGAACTAACCGATCGTATTAAGTTGGCTCCGAAAGCTAAGACTAAGAAAAAAAAAGAAAGAAAATGGTGTTTTAAGCGTAGAGTAACTCAGCCTGTAGCAAGTTAGCTCGTAGTCTTAAAGCGTAGCGGAGCTTATGAACGTGTAGCGAACTTTGTATCCTCTAAAGCGTAGCGTCGGCTACGAAAGCGTAGCAAAGTTCGTAGTCTCCAAAACCTACCGTTGTCTACCAAAGCATAGGGAAGCTCGTAGTCTCAAAGCGTAGCGAAGCTTATGAATGCGTAGCGAAGTTCGTAGCCTCCAAAACCTAGCAGCGTTGTCTACAAAAACGCAGCAATGTTTGTAGCCTCCAAAGCGTATTTAGTCTACGCAGCATCGTAGTAACGTAGTGAATTTATCTAACGTAACCCTCTATTTATAGAAAGAAAGAATCAAGAAATTGTATAAATAAAATAAATCGATAATTTTAAAATAAACATTTTTTTATATACACCAGTCACTCAAAAGGCGTCTGGTGTTATCTATTGCAATAACAATTTGTTTGCATTTAATTAATCTACGTACCCTTTCGGACAATCCCGCTGACCCGGCAGGGTTCGGCCCTAACGGGCCCCTTCCCTGGTGCTGACATCTCTTTGAGGCGCGCGTGGAACACATACGCGCCGTCCGGCACGGGCCTGGTCCTGATCGGACGGAGAGCTACCCATTACTCTCCGTCCGCAGGCCCGCGCCTACGGTGGCCGGGAGTCGTCACGCGGCTCCCGACGCCCGTAGCGTCTCCCGCGGCGGCTGAGATGTGAGGCTCTCTCCCTGAGCCGTCCCGCCACCTCCTTCGCTAGCGTGACTGCTTCGCAGAAGGAGGTGACTGCCTCTTACTCCCACTCGCTCCGGACCATGGCTTGAACCAGGGCTGGACGCGAGAGGTCACCGCCGCTGCCGATCGCCTCTACGAGGACACGGCAGTGCTCCGCCCAAGCGGGGCAGACCTCCACCGTGTCCTCTGGGCGATTCTCGCAATGGTGACACCCGGGCGTCTTCTCCCGCCTGATGAAGTGCAGGACCCTCCCGAAACATCCATGTCCGGTGAGGGCCTGCGTCAGGCGGTAGGTGAGAACGCCGTGACGCCTCTCTAGCCACTCCTCAAAGAGGGGTCTTATCGCCACTATCGTGTCGTGCCCTGTACAATGACCCCTGAAGAGGTTATCCATTAATTACCGGATACCCTGTAAGTATATCACTACTTTTAACAACAATAATGGTTGTTTGAACAACATAGTTAAATTGTACGTAAGTGCGAGTTGTGGATCAGGCGTCCGAATCCAACCAGGCACTTTACTTTGTGTAAATAATTTTTTTTTTCTCATACTCGGAAAGTAGTATCCGAATAGCTGATGAAAGACGCTGCTTCCCACCTTCGGGCGGGAAAGACTCATAGTAATATTGCTTCCCTCTCTAGGGCGGGAATGAATTTTAAAAATAGAACTAAATTGGTTAGGTAGTCAGCTACGATTTTTTTTACATAATTAAGAAAAATGTTGCGGTCTTGTGAGTGTATAAACAGCCAGTGTGAATTAAAAAAACCCATTATAAAATACCTATTAAGCGGGACGGCCCGCGGCGGTGACGCGGTGTGTTCCATATTTAAAATAGTACACAAATTGTTCTAACATCTCAATTAATTTTAAATAGGTACCTACTATTCATGTTATTATTATCAATAAATATATTAGAAAAACCACTATTTTTTACTTTCCTTACATTCGAAATGAAAAGTAGACAGTTTAACACGGGTGAAAGTCATCAATTCCTACTCGGCCTATAGTCTAAATACCTCTTATGGGAATAGGTTCCTTTCGACCCTCGTACAACAATCTACTATTTCATCACCACTGCTCTCAAAATGGTGAAGGAAAACATCGTGAGAAAACAGAAAATACGTCGTGTTGACGTGGCAATAGAGTGCCTATGCAGAATGTCTCAACCAGAAGTATTTTTTTTTTAAACCAGTATACTCACAGCGATTTATTCCGGTCTCAACCCCTGAACACCCCTCCTCCGGGGGGGTGGAGTGGTCAATCCCCTGCTAGTTCGTCTTCGCAGCCTGCTTGTAGGTTTCACACTCACCTAGAGCGTAATGTCCTAGAACCAAAAATTCGAAGACATGTGACATCTACCAACCCGCACTGTGCCCGCGTGGTAAACTATGGCCCACTCCCTCTCATCGAGAGAAGGCCTGTGTCCCAGCAGTAGGAATATTGTAGGTTGATTACAGGGTTATAGGGATACTATAGCTAACAATAAACTTTCGTAGTCAAATATGTATTTTATGTTGTTTTGTGTCGATTTATTATGTTATTGTGTTGTTGTTTTGTGTAATGTTGTTGTATGTGTTGGTGTTAATGTGTTATTTATTATGTTTGTTTGTTTTGTATATTATGTGTTGTGTTATGCCGCACAGGTCGATCGATCAGGTTAAGCTACGCTTGCCGCGGTTGACCTGTGCATGGGTGACCATCTATACATACCGAGACCCCTCCGTGCCTCGGAAAGCACGTCAAGCCGTTGGTCCCGGCTGTCATTCGTGGATCTTTGAAAGTCGTTACGAGTAGTTAGAAGCCCGAAAGTCTGATATAACCCAAGGGGTATCGTATTAGTATTACCCAGTAACTGGGTTGTGGAGGTCAGATAGGCAATCACTCCATGTAAAGTACTGGTATTCAGCTGCATCCAGTTAGACTGGAAGCCGACCCCAACACAGTTGGGAAAAGGCTTGGCAGATGATGATGAGTCAAATATATTATGTGCGCAACAGGTATTTCCAAATTCAAAATCAATAATTGCATTAAAGTTACATTATCAAGCTCGTGAATCAATCAAAACCTAGAGCAGTCGTGCATGTGAGCACTAAACTAAAGACGCACTTCACGAAAACACCCGCAAACTCATTATTATAATAAAATAATTATATATTATTAACTATTATCAATACATTGCAATACGTTTTGTAGTCCCGATAACGTATTAAACAACCCGAAGCGGTCGGGTCGAAACGTGCCGTGGTATATAATTGCTCCAAAGACAAACTGACGTGGTTGCGATAATTATAATTTTAAATAATTATTTTGGGTGTTAATTTTAAATAATTATTTTGGGTGTTAATTTTAAATAATTATTTTGGGTGTTGTTCGGGATAATTATTTTAATTGTTCGTGTAGTATTGAGTGGAAGTTCTTGTGGACAATGAGCGGTATTAGTGTTTATTTGGATTTTAATACTTTTGGCGAAGTGTAAGTAAATTGTTATTTTATTTTTATTTTTGTAAATTGCAGGTTTGAGATAAGGATTTGTTAGGTAGGTCCTGTGGTCGAAAATACAACGAGAACCATCTATAGTAAAAGTGCGCAGTGCTGCACCCCTATCCTATTTCAAGTTAAACAAATATCAACCTTTTTTCAATGATTATTAAGTTGATTTCAGAGATTTCAGAGTGACTAGCACGATTGCAAAATTTATAAAAATGTTTGAAGTTGTAGCGTAAACTGAACTTTATTGTGTAGGAATTAAAGTTATTTTTTCCATTAATTCATATTTGTTTACATTTTTGGCAAATAAATCGTGAACGCAGTATTAGATGTAAATTATTTTTTTCCATCTTTAGTAATAAATAATAGTATAAAGCGTCACTTTTCCTGTCTGACCGAGTGACCGCGTTATTCTTCTAAACAACGGATTTTGATGTGGTTTTTAAGTACCACAATTTATTCCGGAACGTTTATGCATTTAATTACAAAAAAAAAACTCGATGTCTTGTCAAGTCGTTAATATCGTGTGAAGCAGGGACGCATCACTAGTACTTACAACAACAAATGAAAACACCAGCAATACCTACCATAGTGCATAGGAGTAGGAGTTGGGAAACTATCATCACTTTCTCTGTAAATGCCAATAAAATAATAGTCTTTTAGACCAACGATTATACAGTGGATTAGCGAGAAAGAGGTCGTGTTTGATATTAATCCAATAATGTTTTAAAAAGAATTTAAAATATTGACGTTTCCTGCAATTTACATTTATGAAGTAGCCGTATTTATAAAAACAAATGAAAATCTATTCAATAAACTCAAATCGAGAAGATAATTATATACCTATGTTAAAATTTTCTAATGTACCACATAAAACGGCTCTATTTAACAAAAGCTTCTTTGGCATTGGCATCAAAAATATACAAGAAAATACCTATTGACATTCTGAGCACTAAGGAACTTCCAGTATTTAAAAATAAACTTCGTTACTTTTTAATTGATAAAGCATACTACACGATCCAAGATTTCTTGGATTATTGATTGAATTGTTGACCATGTATTAATTTGACTGTACAGTAAGGCATCAATTTTGCATAAGCATACTAAAGGTCAAATTGCTGTGATAATACCGGCCGCCTCGCGCCGCAGGCCACATCTGTGTGTGTAAGTCGAACACGCATTGGCTAGCGTGAGCGTCACAGTATAAATATCTTTCTACTGTCCTAACGTCGAACGAAACAAAACATATCGTCGCTTTTACGCACACGGTACTACGTAATTACACATAACCTTGGTGGGTTCATACTACTGCTCAAATTCACTTCATCATAGCAAGTATAGATAGCTGGTAACGTAACTTAATGGTTTAGCAAACGTGAAAGTCTGGGTTCCAATCTCGAGATGAGACTATTATTTTTCTTTTCAACAATTATCTTTTTCGTTTTTTTTTTGTTATTCAATAGAGATAATAAAGGAGAATAATAATGTAATATTTTTTGATTTTATTATTATATTGTTATGCTTATGTTATATGGGGTTAAAAATAAAAATGTTTTATACTTAAGTGATTTCAAAATGTTTATTCGTTATAAACAGTCATATTTATTAGGACTTATTGCGGTTATAGCTTAAGTATTCATTTTCATTATGAAAAGAAGATTGAAACTAAACCTCAAAATAATCCTTATTACGGATATGACACAATTTTATTTTAATATTACTAAAATCAATTTATAACTTAATACTTTGTATAAATGTTCTTGTTTATTATTTCCAATCAAATATTATGTTTTTGAGCTGGTTTTCGTTTGCACGGCGAACGCTTCGTAAACACTTGTTGAATAATTCGGCAAAATATCTCGGAAACCAATTGTTTCATATTCACTGACCAGCTGGGCCTTCCACTTCGCTTTCGACTGGCAAGGCTACCCTCTTCCTTATATCTTTTGACCCTCCGACTCACAGTAGGTAATTTCTCTAAAACAAAAAAGGAATACTGTTAAGCTACTAGCAAAATTATAAAATATTATTACTATTTTGAAACAAAATTATTTTGAAAATAGAAATGTTACAAAATGATTATATATTATAATATTATGCTTAATATTATATTCATCATTCCAAAAGTAAATAAATAAACTTTATTAAATATATTTTTTTTTCTATTTAGGGCTTATGGTAGGTAAATATAAAACGTTTAAAAAAATAACTACAAGGATCATCATTTATACTTTAATTAGATAAATGTTCCATAAAATAATGAAATCATAATACTCACAGTCAGTCCGGTTTCATCAAATATTTGTGATATAATAATAAGTCCATATTTACGCAGCGCGATAATATCAGCAGCTATCATCTCGATATTTAAATTTGCTTGCATTTCAAAATGAACTACAACAACGCTAATAGATTAAACACACTTCACATATCAAATTATCCACCAACCAAGAAGCAACAACATTCTATTTAGTCGGGGACTAGCGGTGAATGAGTTAAGCATCTGTCTACCTTATGTTTTATTTATTTAGATTTCTGTGGGTATAATCATAAAGTTTTATGAACTATGTGAACAAGACGAACATGACACGGAACTATATTCGAGTAATATGCGAGTGTGTGTGTCTAATTACTCATTAAAAGAAGGTCGTAAGTCAAACTAAACGTCAAGCTATTGCATTGTGACTTTGCCTATGGACTTTTGGAGCCTACTGTACATTGATATTTTGACATTTATAATAACTAAATTTGAAAATAATTTTAAATGGAATGCCACTATGTAATTATTGTATGCCTATTAGGCAGGACATATTGGAACTTTAATTTATTGATAAGACCTGTAACTAACATATATGCCCACAACAAAAATATTTTGAATTTGAATTTGCTAACACAGGTATGTTTTGTGGTGTTAACAAAAAATATTAGTATGATACTGCAATCAACAAAGTCCGACATTATTCTATTTTTTTATTTGCTTATCCTACTTCCTACTATATCATATTATATTATAATATTATAAACGGGAACGATTGTGTGGATGGATGGATGTTTGTAACTCTTTCACGCAAAAACTACTGAACGGATTTTGATGGAACTTTACAGAGCTTTTATACATCAGAATAACACATAGGATACTTTTTAACCCGATATTCCCATGGGATCGACACATATGCGGGTGAAACCATGGGGCGTTGCTAGTTTCTTATAAGCACGGAAGTTCTTTAAAAAAATGCTAGATTCGCTTTCATTCCCTTTAATAAGTTTAATTGTGATAAAACAATATCAGCCTGCAATTTTTTCATTGCGGATAGACGGTCGTTTTTGATTGAATTGTATGGGGAGATACTAGGCCTTTGCCCAGCACTGGTACAGTACAGGCTACTAGTTGTACACTAGACATAATGTATTACAATGGATCACCACGTTAGTTCACCAATTCACGATGGTCTTAAGAGGAAATTCGGTCGGAGAGACTTTTGAAAACGCCTAAGTAAAAAGTCATAATTCGAGGTTTGGCTCTCGCCTATTACTTCTCCAATATTGGACCAATTTAAAAGATATTTCACAAACTGAATAAGAAGGATATAATATACTGTGTCCCTATGTTTTTTTTTCATTAATAGTTGTCAAATTTGTACACTACTAGGCTTCTGTTGACAGCTTATAAAAATAATGTATCATCAAAAAGAAAAACATAGGTACATACAAGTAGTTAATATTTATTATTCTGTAAAATTCTTTGCTCTCCAGAAAGAAAACAGCAGAGAGTGTTTCTATGGAAAAAAGACCACCCGCATTTCCTCTTAATAGGTTACTCGTTTATCTAGTAATATAAAATAATAAATAAACAAACTATCTGCTACAAACAAACAAAGCTATAGGCCGACCGATTAACTGAGACACTGCCTGAGGTAGCAGCGCGGTGCGGGAGGGGCATGGCGACGTGACGCGAGAGCTCAGTGATTCGTCAATTTGTGACAACTATCACCCCTCCCGCACCGCGCAGCTACCTCAGGCAACGTCTCAGTTAAGCGGTCGGCCTATAGCGTAATTTCTTGATATTGAACAATTAATAAAACGTTATCTGCCTATTAATAGAATTGGGGTTTTTAAATTAGACGACATTGACGCTTTTAAAACTGTAGGTATCTAGGAAATTACTTAACTACTAAAAAAATAACTCATCTGCCTAGCCTTTTTCCAATTATGTTGGGGTCGGCTTCCTGCCTAACCGGATGCAGCTGAATACCAGTATTTTACATGGAGCGACTGCCTATCTGACCTCTACAACCAAACCGAAGTCGGATGTTTTTTTTTGTAAATAGTTTTTATTTTTCACGTTTAAGTTGTACTTAGCCCATATAAATTCGTATAACACTACTTGCTATGTAAA
Organism: Hydraecia micacea; assembly: GCA_914767645.1. Lineage (NCBI taxonomy): Eukaryota > Metazoa > Arthropoda > Insecta > Lepidoptera > Noctuidae > Hydraecia > Hydraecia micacea. Next base: position 5,565,642 of record OU611804.1, read on the forward strand.
TACGTATTATTGAAGCCATTAAAAAACTACCCAAGCAAAGTTAATAAAATGTATATGGGACTACTTACCCCTGCCTAAGGCATACCCTATCCATTAAAAAATATTTTTTGAAATCTATTTACAAATTACCGGAGATATCGCGTAACAATTATACAAAAAAAAACATACAGTCGAACTGAGAACCTCCTCCTTTTTGAAGTCGGTTAAAAATGGGAATATCCTACTCTAATCTATTTTAGTTAAATTGGGTATCACTAATTGGCACTAATTGATTTGCGTGACCAGGTGTATGCACGTCAACAAGTAACCCCGTTACAAATCTGGCAAACGACTCAAGAGCTAGATTGACCCGACACTATACCGAAGACATCCCGGATGTCAACCTGTACGAGATTAGGATGGCTTTGAAGCAGTTCAAAAATAACAAGGCGCGGGTGATGACGGAATTACGGCCGAGCTTAAGAACGGGTTTTCCGCCGGCCTTCAGGAGGCTGGCGGAAAACCCGTTTTCTTTAAGAAGGGCGACAATGCCCTTCTTAACAATTATAGGCCCATCTCACTTCTGAGCCCATGTCTACAAGCTGTTTTCGAGAGTCATCACGAACCGTCTCGCGCGCAGGTTTGACGACTTCCAGCCTGTGAGACAGGGAGACGGTATCTCTCCGAAATTGTTCACCGCTACACTGGAGGATGTCTTCAAGGTTCTGGACTGGAAAGGGGCTGGCATTAACATCAATGTCTAGTACATAACTCACCTTCGGTTTGCCGATGATATCATAGTCATGGCTGAGACTATGGAGGACCTCAGTACTATGCTCGATGACCTCAATAGAGCCTCCGAAAGAGTGGGTCTGAAAATGAACATGGACAAAACGATGGTAATGTAATGCATTTGAGAGTGGTCTCATGAAGATTGGAGACGCTACACTCGAAACCGTGGACGAGTATATTTACCTAAATCAATAAGCCAGGCCGTCACACTTACACGTATTAGTCCATATCTTGAAAATTACTGAATCGATTTTGATGAAACTTGCACTGTTCCCTAAGTTGAAGTATATGTAAGCCAATAGAACAAAATGCTCACGATCCGATTAATAGTTGCGGAGAAATGCGTGGACAAACATACGTCTATGAAATTTTGTATATTTGTTTGGAAGCCCTAATAGATTGTCATATGTAAATATATTGCAGTTCCAATAATATTACATAAGTACATACGTGTCGAATTGATAACCTCCTTTTTTTGAAGTCGGTAATAAAATCACTTTAATCAGTGTTTTTTTTTTTGCTTGCATATCTTTGGTTAGACGTACTGAGCGCTGTGTTAAAATTTGTCCATCTATTTTAATGGGACCCTGTATACCTACATTATAGCTGTCGTCCTGACGATTTCTATGGAAAAATATAATGAGATGTATCGTGCTATAATATACATCTTTACATTATAGCTGCCGCGTGTAAGTGCTTTAGTTTCGTGTAACAGAGTAATCTTTATGTTTTTCAATCTACCCCCTGCCGTAAATTGTATGAATGAATTGTGTTGTGGGTTGATTTAGAATATTTTAAGTATAAAACGTAATCATAGTGTCGAAATAAGCTATGCTAGCTATGGCATTAAGTCCGCCTCTGTACATTTATGTGCTTAAAGTATTAAATAAATAAAAACTTCAGTGTAATGGTCAGAAGAGAGCCATTTGTTTTATGGTATAATAATTATAAAGTTAATAATATTATAGTGTACACTTTGTTGTTTAGAAATTTGTGTTTTTGATTTTTATTCGTATACTTGTGCATGATAGTGTCGTTGAAAAAATTTGATATCTATGGCAAAGTAGGTAAGTCAGCTGCTTCTAAACTTTTCAATCTCTTTAAAAATAATAATTTTCATGGCAATTCGATTTAACAGAATAATAGTAATAAAGAATAATCTAAAAAGTCGGGTTAGTTACACCATTTTATAACTCAAGAACGGCTACGGCTGGACAGATTTTTATGGTCTTTAATTTGTTGGATTTGTCTCCGCCTCGGATAGCAGAATAACTATTAAAACCTGGGAAATATATTAACGAAAAAAAGCTAATTAATTTTCTCATACATTCGTTCTTGGCGGTACGAAACTCGCCGGGTCAACTAGTCCTAATCCTAACTGTAATATTATAAATGCGAAAGTATGTTTGTTTGTTTGTTACCTTTTCACGCCTAAACCACTGAACCGATATCCTGCAATTTTGCATATATACGTTGTCAGGTATAGAGAAACGGACATAGGGTACCTTTCATCCCGAAAAAAAGTGCTGTTCCCGAGGAATACAACAATAACGTTATTATGACAATAGATGGCGTCACGTGTCTATTGAACTTTGTCACATTATTTAATTCTGAGGCGGTACGAAGTTCGCCGGGTCAGCTGGTCTCAAAACTCAAAACTTTAATTTCTTTGTACACAAAGGGTGAATTCACAGATTAATATTTTTCCTAAATTCAGGGTATTTTTCTCCGTTTTTGATATATTGTACAAGTGCTAGCCAAAAATGAAACATCTCTAATAAGAACATCTCTTTGGCGCCTAAATGACATTGACAGGGGGGCGCTGTTGGTAAACATTTGTAAAATTGTCACAGAAATTGTACGGACAAAACAAGATGGCGACGTCAGTTCCGATTTTGCCCACGCGTCAAAAGAACCTATCAAACTCAAACTCAAAGCATTTATTTCAATTAAACCAATTACACGCACTTTTGAATTGTCAAGGGGTCGGTCAGTCAGAATGATGAAGCTAGTTGCCCATTCCAAAGCGTAGGTACCTATGGAGAAGAAAGGGCAAGAAACTCCATGGACACTCTTTTAAATTAAAATAAGTAATATGTTTACAAAGTCTTGATTACATCATTCATGTTAAAAATTATGCATGTGAGAACGATGCAGAACGTTAAAAGTGTCCATAATGAAAAGTCGAGAAAAAAAGAAAGCTATTCAAATATTAAATTAAATTAAAATAAGCCATGGCAGCAAAGAGATGACCAGTCCCCACTGACGGCGCCCGTTCACGAACATGACGCATGTATTAGCACCATTCAGCTCAACCATTTTGAAGGGAGCTAAATGATCCAACACATCTATATATATAAAAGGCATATCCATAGTACCTATATATACTAATAATAATGCTGAAGGGTTTGGTTGTTTGAACGCGTTAATCTCTGGACCTATCAGTCGGATTTGAAAAATTATTTTTCCATTTGATAGCCTAATTCTTGAGGAAGGCTGTAGGCTATTTAGCATAGCGTTAGGATCTTTAGAAGCCGAGGAAAAGGAAAAAATGTAAGAAAGAACGCTAGGCGATAACGAGGTAATAGCGCGGACAGGCGATGTTATGCGACGGGGTGGGGCGGGGGACCAAGAAACCCGCGGACGAAGTCACGGGCAGAAACTAGTCATCTGCCTAGCCTTTTCCCAACTATGTTGGGGTCGGCTTCCAGTCTAACCGGATGCAGCTGAGTACCAGTATTTTACATGGAGCGACTGCCTATCTGACCTCCACAACCCAGTTACTGGGTAATACGAAACCCCTTGGTAAGACTGGTTGTCAGACTTTCGGGCTTCTGACGACCCGTAACGACGGTCAAAGATGCAAGAATGACAGGTCGTTACCAACTGCTTAACGTGCTTTCCGAGGCATGGCCTGTCCTCGGTATGTAAAGGTGGTCACCCATCCACGAACCGAGCGCGGAAAGCGTAGATTAACTTGATCGTTCGACCCGTGCGGCTGTTATTACTTAGCCACATAACACTCTAATTATGCAAATCAAACATTGCACAAAAAGTCAAATATTGATTTCATAAAATTCCTGCATCTGTGTTTGAAGTGCTCCCAGACATTTGTATGCAAACAACTTGAACCTAATGGCCAATGAGTACTTAATGTTGATTGAAATAATAGAATAACATGCATTTATAGTTTTAAACTAGGATCCAGTATTTTTTTTTGGGAAATAATAATGGTTCCGAAAAACAAATTAATCTCCAGGGAACTGCGGCCGACTAAAAAAATGGATCTTTGAATAACAAAACTGATCTTCCGAATAAAATACTGAACCTCCGACAAAATTACTAAGTTACCGACAACAGAGGTTTTGTCAAAATAATCATATTAAATATATACGCGGGGCTACGTCGACTTAGGATGCAAGAGTGAGCGAAGGGCACCCCGAGGTTCGGTATGGTTAGGTTACTTTAAACTCTTTACATAGAAATAGGAGCCCCGCAGCTCGACATAGGATGCAAGAGCGAGTGAATGAGAATACAAATACCTAGGTTATACATAAAAATTTAATTTAAGCTGTTAGAAAAGTATTATAGCAATAAACAGTCATGTTTATTTTTCGAAGATTTCAGTATCTCATTCGGTCGTTTCGTCATTTTTATTCGGACAAAAGTAGTCAGAAAGTTAGTATTTTAGGCAGTAGATTTAATATTTTGAGTAAGGACAGTTCTTATTATTTTGTCGGAGCTTTTATTACTATCCTTTTTTTTATTATAAACTAACTTGTGCCCGTGACTTCGTCCGCGTCTTTCTTTTTTTAACGTAAAATTCCCCATGATACTCGGCAATACTGTATTACTGTAGCTTTCTATTAGTGATTGCATTTTTGGAATCGCATCAGGAGTTCAGGAGTTTCGAAGATGATACCCTACATACAGACTCTTTTACCTCTTTATAATATTAGTATAGATGATAGACGAGGGGTCCGTGGCTAAATAATAACAGTCGCACAGGTCGATGGATCAGGTTAAGCTGCGCTTGCCGCGGTTGGTCTGTGGATGGGTGACCATCTTTACATACCGAAACCCCTCCGTGTCTCGGAAAGCACGTTAAGCCGTTGGTCCCGGCTATCATTCGTGAATCTTTGACAGTCGTTACGGGTAGTCAGAAGCCCGGAAGTCTGACAACCAGTCTTACCAAGGGGTATCGTATTACCCAGTAACTGGGTTTCCACAACCCAGTCAGATAGGCAGTCGCTCCATGTAAAATACTGGTATTCAGCTGCATCCGGTTAGACTGGAAGCCGACCCCAACATAGTTGGGAAAAGGCTAGGCAGATGGTGATGATGATAGACGAGGGGTCCGTGCCTCATAAAACACGTTAAGCTGTTGTTTACGGCTGTCATTCGTAATTCTTTGATCTTTAACAGTCGTTGCGGGTAGGTAGAGGCCAAAAAAATCAGTTAGTTACCTACCTACTGAATTTCCATTATATTGGCAAAACATGTTTTGATTTAAATTCTACTTTTACCATGTTTTTATTTCGGGTTTTTATCTAAATAAATATATTATTATGTTAAGAGCGTTTACGACGGCATTTCATACAAACTTTCAAGCCCTTGCTTTTCGAAATGAATGAACCGATTTTAATGAAACTTCGTACGCATAAGCAGGATACAAAGGTCTATAAAGTTAGTAAAGAACATTTTCGAAAAATAGTGATATAGCCAAATTAGACCTATTTTAAATTTTTCATAGAAACAAAGATTTCCAGTTATCTTTTTTTGAATAAGACATTTCGAGAATGTTCTTTGCTAACTTTTTAGAAATTTGTATCCTGCTTATGCGTACGAAGTTTCATTAAAATCGGTTCATTCATTTCGATAAACAAGGGCTTGAAAGTTTGTATGAAATGCCGTACGTTGTAAACGCTCTTAACATAATTATCTCGGGACCATATGTGGGGACCATGGGGAACGGACTTTTGGAAGGCGTACGAAGCCATGTCGCAGAGGCCTTTTAGACGCTTTTAATGAAATGAGGCACCAACCGATGATTATCCGTCTACGTCGTGCGTACAGGGATAATCGTCGTTCGGTATTATTTCCTTTAAGTATTTGAGTAAATACATATAAATTATATTTTTAAATATTAGAATAAAACATTTAAAAATATAAAAAAAATAGTAGGCCTCCGGTATCGGGTGCGTCGGTTCCCACGGCCCGTCGTCGGCCTGGCATGGGCCTGGCCTGGCGCGATCTGGCCTGTCAGAAAGCGGGCTGTGGAACGCAGCATTAGAACATCCCAATATAAATTATTGTTTTGCATGTTAATATATACCAGGCTAAAAGTATTTGGGATATTTTTAGCTTATGGCTCTTTCGTAATGAACAGGTTTGATTGTCCTTTTTTAAATAGATTTTTAAGAACAAACTTCGTCGTTTTCGGCATGAGGCAAAGCTAACAATAAGTTCAATTAATGCAGAAATACCTACTTAGAGAATAAAGGCAATATTAGTTTAGGTAGGTAGGTAGCATAATACTTACCAAGACAATATTATTGTTCCTGCGTTCGTTTTTGTAGGTACCTTAAAAAACCGTCAAATATTTGCGAATGACGTCTAAACTGACAGTTACCTAATTTATCTTAGGGGCATATTTCCTGTAATTTTCATACATTTTATATGAACTCGCCGCACACGGTTGGCGCCGGTGGCGGCCGCACGCTACAAATCGTCGCAGCTTGCTTCTTGTGGCCCGCACCGGCCACTAAACGCCGACACAAAAAGCCGCCACACGCCACTCGCGCGATTCCGCGCCCCTCTCTCCCTTACCTCAGTAAACCTTCTTCGTCCGAGTCCATTATGATACTGCATGCCTGGGTTAAAAAAAGTAGCAACCACCGACCGCAAATGTCGACCATCGGCCACAAGTGGCTGTCGCGCGCTTCAGCTACTTTTGTGGCAGTTTCTTGCCTCTTGAGGCGGCGTTTGTGGCTGTCGCGTGTGGCCCGTGTGCGGCAACACTTAGTTGGGTTGTAATTTTTCAGAGCGCACCCTAATAGCATAACACACTATCAATCACAATCTGAATAATTTTGAAGGATATTGCTAATCCATTGCTTCATATGTTCGAAAAATGTGTCTGCTCAACAACGTAAATAACGCAATGAATGTTGTTGAACTGTCAAAATTGTGTGTTAAGCGATTACCCCGCTGTTATTATTGCGTGAACGAGGCCAGCACATCAAGCTACCCCAATCTGTTAAATTTTCCATTTGAATATGAACCTTATTCGTTTATAGTAAAGTTGAAAATCTAACAAAGAAATTTGACAGATTGGGGTAGTTTGATGTGCTGGCCTCTGTACAACAAGTTATGTATTGTTGGCAAACAAGTTGTCGGCACTCCTAATAATATTATTATCTGTGAGTACAAGGTTCCAATTCGGTATTATACCCAAGAAGCTTATTATACCGCGCGAAACCTTACCACGTCAATATCGTGTCTTGTTAACGGCAAAGAATCGAAATGTCAACTGTACGGACAACGTGTATTTTGACAGTTCAAACCACGCCATGAGAGCAGTGGTGGCCCAGTGGTATCGGCCGCGACTTACGAGTTGTAGGTCGTAGGTTCGAATCCAGACAGGCGATTTACTTTGTGTAAATTATTTCATCACCACTGCTCTCAAAAACGGTGAAGGAAAACATGGTGAGGAAACCGGCATGTCCTAGAACCAAAAATTCGAAGACATGTGACATCTGCCAACCCGCACTGGGCCCGCGTGGTGGATTACGGCCCACTCGCTCTCACTGAGAGGAGGCCTGTGTCCCAGCAGTGGGAACATTATAGCCTGATTATGAAACCACGCCATTGTGTCATAGAGAATACGTTATGATTAACTAAGGAAGTGACGTGGTGTCGAAGTAAGCGATCGTTATGTGGTCATAGTGAATTAGGGCCTTATACATACTATCACAGTATTGTAGTATTTTACTATGCTTTAAGCGCCTGTGAAAACTGTGCTATCTATAATTTGATTAAGCAATTTGTTGCAACAATGGAAAATTAGAGGTATTCTTGACGGATTGAGACTGAGATCAGACTGTGAACGTTCTTAAAATTACGAGAACTGCCCCTCTGATAACATTTTCGACAGTGCGAGTCATATGGTCTCCTCATGGCAATATTTTACATGAAAATGTTTCAGGTGGGATCTTATATTCCGAAGTTTATTTGTTAGCTATAGGCATTAAAATTATATAAACACGCAAGTGCGAGCAGAACTCGCGCCCTGAGGGTTCGGTCTCAAACTTGTGCCTGGCTGTCCGCAGCTTCTTTTTTTTTTTTGTTATTGCTGAATGGGCTCCACGACGTAGTGATACAGTGTATGAATATCCAGTTCCGTGTTGAAGGACAAACTTAATTAGAAGTAATGATTCTAGAATAATAATACGTATAACATTATTTACATAACCACTTTTGAAATAAACCGGAACCTGGTTCTAATAAAAAATAATTTTGTTTTGTGCGTAGCATTTGCACAGTCGGTGTTTGCTGGCAATTTTAATGAGTATTCAAAATTCCTTTTGTTAGTACGCATTTAAGATACTTAGTATTATTATCAATACAGGTTCTGGTCAGCGGCTTTACAAATTTAAGTACAGTAGGAATGGCTTTCATTTTGACAGTTCAACAACATATTTGATTGCCTTATTCATTTACGCCGTTGAGTAGACAAAGGAGATGTTCCAAAATGTATGGAGCCTGGACCAGGTCCTTGTACATTATACTTAAAAATAGGGAAATTCATTTAAAACAGTCCTCAACTGTCCAATTACTTTAAAATGGCTTGGTTTGCTGGGAAACACAAGAAATTACACTTGAAATTGCAACACACAACAAAAACCCGTCATGACTGTAAACTGTCATTTTGATTGATTTGACATGTTTAACACACGAACACAATCACGACCGACGACGAGACGAGTGACTGAAGTGACAGCTGATAGTTTTCTTTCTATGATGAATAGTCGATTACTGCCATTGTTTTTAAGCACAGATTAACTAAATCGGTGATACGCCATGTTGAAAAATAATTGATAAATATCAATTCACTCCCACAACAACATACATTTAATTGAATTATCTGAGTTTTACCGAATTCTACGGATTTTTCCCTTTTTTTTTAGATACTGTACACACGGCTACACATCAAGCTATACATAACCAGTATAAGCTGACTTCTGATTGTATGAACACCTATACAATGCGAGGTCAACTCAAACTGGAAATGTATAGCTTGATGTGTAGCCGTGTACATAGACCTGGCTCATTTTGAAACATCTCCTTTTTCGAACTTATGAAGCATTAGATAAGCAGTATCCTTCAAAATTATGCAGATTGTGATTGACAGTGTTACGCAATTTAATTTAATTTAATTTAATTTTGGAGAAACACCAGCTCATTTAAAAGCCAAATCAAGTCCCTGATAAGTACCAAAACTTGCTAACCAAATCTTATGTTAATTGTTTTAATTTTGTGATTGGTTGACAGAAACCTCAATAAAGAATCAATTTATTTGACATGGCATTTATTATAATCATTATCGGTCGATAACCCCACAATTCTCAGTAGTTCCTTCAAAGGAACTACTAAAGGACACAAACGACAAAAACAACATCGAATATTTTTTTTGTTTTATGATATTTAGATATCAATGCCCATGGCGCCTGCGGAGTTTAGCTAGATAATTCAATTTAACCCTATATTATTATGTTTGCGCAAAAGTGATGAAAGGATTAGCTTTTTCAGGAAAAAAATAACTTCCGCTTTTGGAATAACCGCTCAAAAAAATCGTACTATCAAGGTAACCTTGTCCATTTAAAATTCCAAACACGTCTGCGGAGTTTTGCTAGTTAATTTAATTTGACCCTGTGACCCTGTATTCTAAACGTGACAAAAGTCATTGTAGGTTCCTAATATTATTTTAAATATTATGTTTTGTGTTCGTAATTTAAATTTTTAACGTTTTTTTTTTTCTGTTTTGTTGCAGGGATCCATCGCAGTGTGCGGAAAATTGTGTGGAAACTTTTTATTGCAATAGCTTACATGAAAAATAATACAAAAAAAATCATAATAATACCAAGTACCAAACTAGAGAGAATCTTTTAAAATTTAATCTTTTTTTTTATTCCAAATAATATTTTTTATATTAATAATTTAGTTATTAAAATTATTTTTATTATAAAATAAGAAGAAAAGAGGGGCGTCATCATGCTGTACACGTTGAACCGTAAGTACCTTTTTATTTAAATTACTATTTTTTATTATGTAAACTAGTATTTTACCCGACTGCCCCAAGAAGGAGGGTACTGTTGAAACGTAGCTTAGATGGGAGCTTATATATTAAATGAAACTCCTATTTGGTTAAATTGGACATTATATTGGGAGACTTTTCTATATTAATTAAAATTATCACTCCCTATATTCTTTCATGTCAAACCTAATCTCTCTCAATTGACACACACTTGAATGTTCGAATAGAACACGCCCTCAAATTATAACCAGCCTGCATCATGAAGGAGGTTCAAGTCTCTACAGTACCGTGTTTTGAGCGTATTGATGTGAAACATCTATAGCCGCACGTAAAACCGATTTCTGGCGTGGCGACGCATCCACGCTATATGATGGTATATAAATATACGGTCTATATGCAGTAGTGTGTATGGTGTGGCGACTTTTACAAAATAATGTCGATGTTTCACATCTGCCAGGCGTCCCGTGACGGCTCACAATTTTTTTTTATACCGAGTTGATATGACAGAGGGGCATTAAATTACACTACATATACTATACGTGTTTAGTATTAATTCGATACGGTATAAAAATAAAAAGCACCAAAAATGAGTTTTTTTTTTTTTCAAACAAACTAAATAGCTTACAAATCAGAGTAAAACGCAACACCCTTTGTAAATAAATTTGACGGACCTTAGATACTAACGTAACAAAGTGGCAACGTCGCGCGCGCGCCAAGTGCAACATGTGTTATCTCGTGTCGAGGCGGGCGGCCGGCGCACTGAAAAAACAAGTTTTTTCCCCACACCGATCGCAAGTATCTAGGATGCAATAGCAACACACTGACCTCTTTCTATTTCTTTTACGCGCGGGATGTTTTGCTATGATTGTCACTCTTGTAATGAAAGTGCAAGTGTGTGTATTTATCGCTTCCTTGTTTGCATTGCCAACTTTTTTGTGAAATATTTGGTTGTTCTTGTGACTTGCGTCAGAGCGGCAACAACGTATTGTAGAAGATTTATCGTTTTAAGGTGCATGACCTATGCGTTAGACATAATCAGCTGTTATGGAAGATACATCGTGTTCAAACGGGGCAAAAACTTAAAAAATCATTTGCGACTAAACTACTGCTCCTATTTAATTTATTTTTGGTACAGAGCTTGAAAATGGTACCTAGTATAGGCAGTTTAAAGGAAAGCCCCTCTGTCGTATCAACTTTGTATACAACCTTAATTTTTTTTTTCTTTATTATAAAAAGGGGTTTTTGTCCACACGGATATGCCAACCCCATCGTACCTTATTAAACTATATAACTTTAATTGTAATAACTACATACTATGTAAAAGAAATAAAATCCGAGCGATATACAACCTCTGAGCCTTCGCTCGGATGACGTAAACGCGCGGTACTGAAGCGTCGAAGGCGAGAGCGTAAACGGCGTGGGGTTTGGGAGGGGTCGGGAGGGTCTCAAGCTAACTCTTGTGGGTTGCAGTTGCCTAAAGTTTCACGCTTATTTTTTACTAGCAGCGCCCCGCGGTTTCACCCGCATAAGTTTCCCGTGGGAATATCGGGATAAAAACGATCCTATGTCCTTTCCCGGGACTCAAACTATCTCTATACCAAATTTCATCTAAATCGGTTCAGCGGTTTAAGCGTGAAGAGGTAACAGACAGACAGACACACTTTCGCATTTATGTAAGTAGGTAATGGATTTTATGAACTAAATTTAAAAGGAAAAACATTCTGAAATAATGTTTCGAGAAAGCTTTTGCTGAGCCAACAACAAACCGCACGGGGTCCGGGTATTGCAATATGGTTAATTCCTTCTTGCAGAGAGGCCTGAGTCCCAGCAGTGGGAACATTACAGGCTGATTATGTTTGTGTGAACCTAAGTTTTATCTCGATGTAAATATAAAAGATCGACGAAGATGACGATCGCAAATTCAGGGTATTCCTCGAAAAGCACCAACTTTGAAACGCGCCAAAAGTAGTCATCGAAGAAAGAAATAAATATTTACATATTAATAAAAATAAAAATATTATAATTTTATTCTTCGAAATGCATCAACGATGAACATAGAGAAGAGCATGGGGGATTCATAATAAATGATATCGATAGACGTTTCATTTGGTGCGTTTCAAAGTTGCTGCGTTTCGAGGAATACCCCGCAAATTCGATTTCGCAAAACAACCTGGGTAATCATAATGACATACTATGGAATCAGCTATGGAATATTTATAGCATAGAAGGTTATTTTTAAATTGCCTTGATACAAAAATAACTTTTTGTGCATAAACCGGTCAGTAATAAATTCTGCCAGGCGTAATTAAACCCAAATTATATTGACCCCTCTGTAGGAAAAAATTGAGTAAGAAGGGAGGTCAATCTAAAATGGTCATTGCAGGTAGTATGAATTACGAACCAAATTATGTTGACCTCTATTAAAGTAGATATTTTATGTAAAGAGGGAACAAATTATAATGGTAGATTTAAGCGGTCATTGATTTATCAGGAAATAAACGTCCGTTTTAGAATGGAATATTTTTCCCATTTTTTTTTTTGTTGCAAATGTTGGTCAGACGTCTCTGAGACCAGCCAGATTGAATTGATCCCTTCTATAAGAGAAATAGTTCGAGATTACGTATCAATTTATAATGGGAGATTAAGCCAGATATTTTGAATGGAAAATTTTCTTATGCACTTTACGATTTGGGTTGATTTTTGAAATAGTAAACATAACACACAACAAACGTATTCCCAGAAGCAGAGTGTACAGACGCCAGCACATCAAGCTACCCGAAACTGTCAAATTTTTCCAATCAAATTTGAACCTTATGCGTTAGCAATAAAGTTGAAAATCTATTAAAGAAATTTGACAGATTGTAGTAGCTTGATGTGCTGGCGTCCGTACCTATAGTACACCCACGTTTCACCAGTTAAAGTCCTATGTAATAGGGGGAGAGCCTATTGCCATCGACCGGGAACAAATCCAGGCCCTAGGCTGCTACTGTTTTGAAATTAGATTTTTTTCAAATTTATGTTTACAAACTTATGTTTATTTTTGCTATCCATAAGATAAAGGTACAAATTATAATAAATAAATAAAAAAAAAATAAAAAGTTTATTGCATCAACTTAAAATAACTTATTCTAGTTACAATGGGGAGAATCCTTTTAAGCATATAGTTTGCTTGTGTCAGGATTCTCCGCCCTTCCCAAGGTTATATAATTGTTATTCAGTTATTTATGCTTTTCAGGAAATTATGTAAACTTATACAAAATGATATAAAAGAAATGGAAAAAGTATTTTTATGAAAGGTGAAAAATGAAAAGCGCTGGGATGTGTGTGATTACGTGTGTAAGGATTTGTGTGGAGGTGAATGTATATGTATGTAGTGGGTGTGTAAGTGTGGTAGTGAGAGTTGAACCTACACAATATTCGTGGTGGCGATTAATAATGCTATTCTCTCTCATGTACTAGCTAACCCTACGACATGTCTTGGGATCGGAAGATAATGTGGGACATTATCTTCCATTAGCAGCGGAAATAACGTAGTGTATCTATATAAAAGTGAATATTAGAGTCTCATTGATTGCACTATATTTTCCACTTCATCATAGGTCTTTAACTTAAGCCATTTTGATAATGCATTTTTGCATTCACGGTAGGTTAGTGGGTATATATCAAGTTCTTTGTTAAGCAGATTGTATAAATGGGATGATTGCCTAGAATATTGCCTTTTTGCGAATGTTGACTTTACTGAGACAGTGGGAGCTACCGTGTTTATCCTTCTGCCTTTTGTCTTCTGTGGATTGAACGATAAAGTTTTATGCTTAGTTAGAATTATGTTAAGTACGTAAAGCTAATATTAAAAAATTAATAAAATTACAGATATAAATGAAGAAATTTAACACCGTATTTAGTCACCACTTTTAATTATTAAACACACCACTAATAATTTACACTAGGTCCTTAATTAAAATTAAAAAAACTTTTTTCAAAAAAAGATACCATCCGATTTCCAAAAAAAAAAAAATATAATTTTTTGACACCGACTTCCGAAATTATCATCCAATAAAAATAATTTTGCAAAATCCGTCTATATTTATGAAGGAGTTACGAGTATGCCCGAACATACATTACAAAAAAAACAATAAACATCTAAATTGGGAACCTCTTCCTTTTTGATGTCTGTTAAAAATAAAACTAATTAACTACTAAGTATACAAATAAATACTAAAACAAATGGACACCTAGGCGTCGACGTACTCGTCCATTTCTCTGACATCCGGAAACGTGCCCAGAATACTTTAATTGTAAAAATAATCATGTACCGCCAAGGTTATTTTTATGTCCGGTACAAAGTCAAAAAGTGAAAGTTGAAAAGCACCTGAAAGTAGTTAATAAATCAATATTTTAAATAACAAAAATACGGAACTGGGAAATAATTGGCGTATTTTACGTCTCGAGGTGTGTCATTGTTTTAAATAATTAGTATATTTTACAATCAACATTAAGTACACGACCTATATTTATACTTATTTAAAAAACAATATTGCCATACAACGTGGCAATGCTGCCAGCCTTTTGGGCACGTTTCCTGTTGACAGCGATGCGGACGAATTTTTTGATGCCCTTTGATTATTTCCGCTCCCTTTTTATATACTTGGACAGCTTTTTAAATTATGTAAATATTTGAAAATTTTCTTCTTCTTCAATCGGTCCCTCATTACTGAGGATCGTGATCACTGGATCCTTTTAAGCGGACAATCTGCCTCCACCTACTCCGGTCCAGAGTTGCCATCACCACCTGTTGAAAATTGCTTGAGGACGTAGCTTCTTTTACTTGGTCGGACCATCGTGTTGGCGACCGGCCTCGTGCTCTCTTTCCTTCGGTATTGCCAACAATAACCAGCTTTTCAAGGCTGCTATCTCCCGTTCGCATTATGTGGCCGAAATAGGTCAGAACGCGCTGTAGGCATATTGTAGACAATCGAGTCTTGATGTCGAGTTGGGAAAGGATAGACACATTTGTGCGCTTGGCTGTCCATGGTATTCGGAGCATCCGCCTCCAGCACCACATTTCGAATGCATCTATCCTTGAAAATTTTAGAAAACACGAAATATTTTGCTAATCTTCTCAAAAATAATTGTTCTTCTGATGATGTACGCTTTTTTAAATTAATGAACCTTTAAAACCTTTCTGGGCTTCTAATTATGCACAGACAGCTGTGCTGCTGGGGAGTTTGTTCCGCCATTTCTTCTCCCCAGCTAAAGCACTAGGAAGTGGTGAAGGGCGGGCGTTTTGGGGGACTGTCTTAAGTAATTTTGACGTTATAAAAGTGCTGATTCTCAGCCTAGTTTGAATAAATGACTTTTGATTTTGATATGATTTTTGATTTTGCACAAATAAAAAAAAATGGGCGTCTTTTTATTTTCTGGCCTTTCCTCATAGTTGGTCGCAGTAACTAAGCTAGAGTACCCCGATGAAACGGAACCCTAATTGCGTAACACACTATCAATCTCAATCTGAACCATTTAACGGATATTTGCTAATCCATTGCTTCATATGTTCGAAAAATGTGTCTGCTTAACAACGTAAATAACGCAATGAATGTTGTTGAACTGTCAAAATGAAACCCATTGCTACTGATAGTGTGTCACATAATTACCCCGCGGGTTTGGTTAGCTTAGAACTATGACCAACTTGGATGTAGCGCTCGCACGCCGTATTTATTATTTTTAGGACCCAAAATAGACATTATTTAAGATTCAAAAAGAGGCGCCTTCATTAAATTGAAACGTTCAATACTATTTTAAGGAAAGAAAATGGAAATTATTTTAATTATTTTACACACTTTGAAAATGTCGCAAACTCTGACTTCCAAGATACAGGCAAATGACTAGTTTGGGGGTAACCGTCCAGTTTGTTCTTGTACAAATTGTGATTATCTATATACATATTGTAGAAAAGTGGTGTCTGACACAATGGAAATATATTAAAAAAAAGTAGCAGGGGTTGTTATTATATCGATGCCGAACCCGAAAGTGTAATTAATTTTTTTTTCTGTTTGTCTGTGTGTTTGTGCACGCTAATATCAGAAACGGCTTATTCGATTTAGATGCGGTTTTCACTAATATATTGTAGTAAGCTTCACTTAACATTTAGTGTTTATTTCATGTCAATCGGTTCATAAATAAAAAAGTTATGTCAATTTAAAGAATCACGGCGAACATTTGTTAAGGTAATACAGAGAAACATTACTGTAAAGTAAATTTTTAGCTACACAAACGACGGTATGTGTAATTTAAAATGTGCTGCCTGAAAAGTCACTATTCCACGCGGACGAAGTCGCGGGCACAGCTAGTTAATAAATAAATTTGAATTTGAGTTTCCATTAAATACATAGCTTTCAGAACACCGTATTTCAAGTTACACTGCTTAGTCTTTTCTCTAAGAACAGTAAAAAAAGTCTATCTTGAAAACCATTTTGTAAAACTTCATAGGTCTTTTAAAACCGGTCAGATCTTGTTTTGAACATAAGTAATCACTATTACAAGTCCTATAAATAAACTTTGTGACTAATTATGAATAATCTAGGCCATATTACCTGGTTTTTCGCAGAGATTAAGATTTTCCCATACAAAGGAGTGGAATTGTACCGCGTTTGAGGGTAAATACCTTTCCGAGTGAGCATGTGTCATAAATAATACTCATAATTATACACGTTAGAGAAGTCGATACGACAGTAAATTGAACCGCGTGTATCAAATGACGTACCCAGTCTGCATACGAGAATCCTAACTAGGTATCCTACCTAACTAATATTATAAATGCGAAAGTAAGTTTGTTACCTTTTCACGCCTAAACCACTGAACCGATCATCCTGAAATTTTGCATATACGTTGTCAGGTGTACAGAAACGGACATAAGGTACCTTTCATCCAGAAAAAAAGCGCTGTTCCCGAGGAAAACAACAATAACGTTATTATGATAACAGATGGCGCCACGTGTCTATTGAAATTTGTCACATTATTTAATTCTGAGGCGGTATGAAGTTCAGCAAGTCATCTAGTTAAAAATACAGGCTGATTGGAAGCTTGGTGAAAGCTTTAAGGCGAAGATAGTACAGACAATTTAGAACCAAGCCATGGTTGTCTTAGATGAAGTCTTACCAATTTTTTTTACCTAAATTTTTTTTTTTTTTTTTTCAAAAATCCCAACTTTTTAATTAAACAGGTGATTTTTTTTGCCTTACGTACATTGAATGATAAATTAATTCATTTTTATTTTATTTTATTAAAGTAATGTGTAAGCAATCTAGCAAAAAATGTTTTAGGCATCTATGTCATTAGACATAAAAAACAAAAATTAGGTACACACGGCTACACATCAAGCTATACATAACCAGTATGAGCTGACTTCTGATTGTACGAAAAACCTATACCAAAAAAGCCAATGATACTTTGCCCAAACTGAGAATCGAACCCAGAACCTCATATTCTGCCGTAGCACTTACGAGCATTAAACCAACGAGGCAGTGTTTTGATTATAAACAAGCATAATTACAAGTCCTATAAGTCTATAAATAAACTTTGAGACTAATTATGAATAATCTAGCTTGTACAGACGCCAGCACATCAACCTACCTAAACTAACGAAACTGTCACATTTCCCCAATCAATTTTGAACCTTATGCTTTAGCAATAAAGTTGAAAATTTATTAAAGAAATTTGACAGATTGTAGTAGGTTGATGTGCTGGCGTCTGTACCTATCGGGTTTTTGCTGTGATTAAGATATTCCCATACAATGGAGTGGAATTGTACTGCGTTTGAGAGTTGATATGATACGATTGTGCAGGTATATTTTTAGGGTTCCGTACCTCAAAAGCAAAAGCAGAACCCTTATAAGATCACTTCGTTGTCCGTCTGTCTGTCCATCATAACAACAAATCTCTTATGGAAAAGTGCTTAATAGTATAAATCTAACTTAGAACGATGTATTAATGATTCTAATGATTATAATTCTATAAATACGTACCTGTTATAGTCGCGAATCAAATTTTGATCAAGATACAACCTGACACTGACCTGCAAATTGCAAAAAACGTAAAATAATTTGAATTTCGCGGTCTACCACTGCGCATTCACCTTAAATGTTTATTATGTACTCTACTGCAGAAAATTCAAAGGCAAATGTCACACGATAAATGTTTTTGATAGACTGGAAACCAAGCTTATCACCGTAGTTGGAAAAAGGCGAGGTAGATGATGACTTAAAACTACTTGAACCGATTTCAAGAAATGAATGGTTTTTGATACATACAATAATCAGCCTATAATGTTCCCACTGCTGGGACACAGGCCTCCTCTCGGTGAGAGGGATACAGAATTACTTTAAAACCATTTGACGTAACAGAAAATTCAAAATGGCGGATGTTTTACGTCTTCATACGTCGGTCGTTATTTTAAAATTGCATGATTTTTAGTTCTTTTTACGCTGAATGTTACCGTACTTTATTTTTCTCGTTATTAACTAATTAAGTAAAACCCAATGTTTTTCTTCCATTAAGTGTTTAAGTTAGAAGTGTGTGAAAATTACTTTTTTAATTAGCAACATGTTATTACCTACTATAGTTAAGCATATTTAAAGTTATGTAAGAGTAGTTTACAAATTAATTAACTTGTTTACATACATAAGTCTACGTGGCACAAGGTCCATAATGCAAAGGTTCAGGTCGTATTTCTGGAACCAACAAATTGGACTAATCATCCTCCTGCCCTGAGCCCACAGCTTACAAATGGCAGCCGGAAGAGGCGTGCTTTTCGAGGGAATTTAAATTCGATTCAATGGGAATAGCGGGATAAAAAGTATCCTATGTGTTAATCCTGGTTATAAACTATCTGTATCCAAATCCGTTCAGTGGTTTTTGTGTGAAAGAGTAACAAACATCCATCCATCTATACTCACAAACTTTCGCGTTTATAATAAATAAATACTAGCAGCGCCCCGCAGTTTCACCCGTATAAGTGTCGATCCCGTGGGAATATCGGGATATAAACTACCCTATGTCCTTTCCCGGGACTCTCTATACCAAATTTCATCTAAATCGGTTCAGCGGTTTAAGCGTTAAGAACATTTTCGAAAAATAGTGTTACAGTCAAAATAGACAGATTTTAAATTTTCCATGAAAACAGAGATTTCCAGTTATCTTTTTTTAAATAAGACGTTTCTAAAATGTTCTTAATTAACTTTTTAAACCTTTGTATCTAGCTTATGCGTACGAAGTTTCATTAAAATCGGTTCATACATATCGAAAAACAAGTTCTTGAAAGTTTGTATGAAAGATGGTCCGGTCCAACTATACCTAAGTGATATATTACTTGTGAGTATTGGCAATCAAAAAGGTCGTGAGTTCAAACCCCATCCGGTGCACTATCTCTGTGAATCTACTCCTTACTCAAGAATAATTATTGTAACTTACATAGATAAGATAAAAAGGTTAACAGGAACACTAGTACCTAAATAAAATAAGTATAAACGTAAACGAAGCGAAAGGAGTATGTAAGGATTAGCTTCTACCCGCCGCAACTTCGTCCGCGTGTTTCGCTCTCCCCCCGTTCACCGTCTTAGGGGCAGAATTTCGAAAAACCCTTTCTTAGTGGATACCTACTCTTCACAAAGAACATACCCTCCAAATTTCATGTCTCTAGGACTAGCGGTTTAGGCTGTGCGTTGATTTATCAGTCAGTCAGGACTTTGAATTGATATATAGAAGATGGTGTCTTCGAATTTTTGGTTATAGGACATGCCGGTT
The DNA here is from genome assembly GCA_914767645.1 of Hydraecia micacea. Lineage (NCBI taxonomy): Eukaryota > Metazoa > Arthropoda > Insecta > Lepidoptera > Noctuidae > Hydraecia > Hydraecia micacea. The sequence goes on from OU611804.1 coordinate 5,585,527, forward strand.
TGCTCACGAAGTTTTCCTTCACCGTTTTGAGAGCAGTGGTAATGAAATTATTTACACCAAGTAAAGCGCCTGTCCGGGTTCCACATGGCCACCACTGCTCCTAACTTAACTTCAAGCAATAAACTCAGTCTATGGCAGTCCACTGCTGGACTTAGGCCTCTTCCAGGCTGCGCCACAACACCCTGTCCTCCGCCTTCCGCACCCAGTCTGTCCCATCCACCTTCTGGTCGTCGGTCCATCTACATAAGGTCCGGCCACACTAAATTTGCCAAAGATGTAAACAACAATGGTCAGCGGCCATTGTTGTTTACATCTTTGGCAAATTTTGTGCGGCCGAACTTTAGCTGGGGGGCGTCCCACGCTACGCTTGCCGATACGCGGTCTCCACTCTAGGACTCGTCAGCTCCACCGACCATTGGTCCTTCGACAAACATGACTTAACTTATCAGTCCACAATTCCTGCATTCCATTAACTTTTCCATGCCAAGCGCACGTTGGCTAAGAGGCCGTTCCTTTGTATTAATTGGACCATGACAATATAGAAAATGCTACAAGAGCATATTTATTACATATATTAGTACATTTCGTCACGGTCTCCGAGTCTGAAGTAAATTTCCACCGCCTTCTCGAAGCAAATATGAAATTAATCCTTAGGGTATGTTCACAATTGCATAGGTTTAGAATTATTTGAATTTCCATGGTAATATTTACATAATTTTAAAGATAAAGACACTGTGATACTTATTACGTTCAAGTATAAAAATCGACCGTCCATTTTAAATAATAATTTACGACGGCAGCTTTGCTAGATAATCTGCCTAGCCTACTATGTTGTAGTTGTAGCTACTTTGTTGGGGATGGCTTCCAGTGTAACTGGATGCAGCTGAATACCAGTATTTTACTGCCTATCTGACCTCCACAACCCAGAGAAACGACCAATTGGAACCGTGCACCTAGCTTCTGACGTTTCATAAGTGCCCATGTAGGTTTATGTGAAATAAAATATTTTGATTTGATTTGAGTGAATGGGAAACACGATACGTCTAGATAAGATTGGTTGTCAGACTTTTGCGCTCGTGACAACCTGTAACGACGGTATATGATCCAAGAATGACAGCCGGGACCAACGGCTTAATGCTTTTAATGCTTTCCGAGGCACAGAGGGGTCTTGGTATGTAAAGATGGTCACCTATCCACAACCGACCGCAGCAGGCGTAGCTAAGCCTCACGTCCCAGCCGCCGCGGGAAACGCTCCGGGTGTCGGGAGCCGCGGGACGACTCCCGGCCACCGTAGGCGCGGGCCTGCGGACAGAGAGTAGGTAATGGGTAGCTCACCGTCCGATCAGGACCAGGGGGTCTACTCCCTAAGCACGAAGTCCGTCGCTTCGGGCTTCGTTACGGGCGTTTCCTACTCCCTATGACCTACGAACGGATGAATCGTTCGGGGTCCGAGCGAAGAATGAATGACAACGCGATTTGACTGTTGTCCCTACTCCCGATGTGTTTTTGCCCGTCCGAACAGTTGAACATGACACTGGTTTTGACGGATACTTACGTCAGTTGATACGACATCAAAATAGTTCTCGTGCTATCGACGAAAGTTACTAAAATAAAATAATTTCAAACTATGGCTGCTTTTTTATTGATTGAAGAAGCTTTACAGGAAGAGCGGAGGCAACGTCGATATTATTTACGCCAAAACTTTAGGTTGGCGAGTATTCCCGACGTTGAGTTCATAGGGAACTATAGGCTCACTCGGGAGTTATTCGAAGACGTATGTGCGGATTTAATACCTCTTTTTTTTCAACACATACGCCGAAGTGGTGTTGATCCAAGAATGAAAGTAAGGACATATTAAAGTTTCTGCAACTTATTGAGCTGTATTACCAATCCGTCCCACCCATTTACTGTGGTCTTTGTTTACTTTTGGATCCTCACTCTTTGCCACTGCTCGACGGACTCAGTGCAACTTCCCAACTCAGTGCAACTTCCCATTGAGTTAAGGGAGTTGCACAGGTTTTCCCACAGCCATTTTGAGCGAACTCTCCCGTCGGCACCCCTCAATAATCCGCGAGCCAATTCTTTGTTCTCACCCATAAAATCGAGAAGGGCCTCAATTTGCCAGTGAGTTGCTGCAGCGGTTGGGGACATTTTACACAATTAACCATGGAATGGAAAGCTAATTAGAATACAGAAAACTTCCCGGCTGACAAAGTATATGAACTTTTTTAAAGTCACTTCTTTAAATGCATAGCATCAACATCGTACCTACTATAGCCATAGAAAAACCCGTGCTATACTTTGACATTTCATTTGAAAATTTCCTTCAAAAAGTAAACAGGCAAAGGTATCAACAGGATGATGCCGGTTTCCGGACAAAAATGGCAAAAATAATTCAATTCTATATTTAAGACATAATAAAAAGTATATTTTAAAATATGTTGTCAATTTCTAACGACAAAAGTATTAATTTTTGTTTAATAAGCTAAAAAACTACAAAATAAGTAAACCGGTAATCGACCGGTAAAATAACGCAACTCTATCGCCATGCGTCCTTCGTTCACGAATATTGTCTATGATTCCGTTTGAAACTGATGAATCCGAAATCGTTAGGGAGTAGGGTTCAGTCCGACGTATCGGGCTACTGTCGGACGGGCCGTTCACTTCGTTGACGGACTTAGGGAGTAGACCCCCAGGTCCGTGCCGGACGGCGCGTATGTGTTCCACGCGCGCCTCAAAGATATGTCAGCATAAGGGAAGGGGCCCGTTAGGGCCGAAGCCTGCCGGGGTAGCGGGATCGTCCGAAAGGGTTACCGCTGCCCCGGATCATAATGGGCTAAGGAAGGAACACGGGTGGGTTTTAGTCAGTAAGAGTCTGACACTCCCTTCCGCTCCACCCAGAGCGGGAGAAGTCATTAATGATTTCCCATCCAAAAAAAAAAAAGGCGTAGCTAATGTTTTTTTGACCTGATCGATCGATCCGTGCCGCTGTTATTACATAGCCAATATTGCTGTGTTGTTTTATTATTCATTTAGCCACTCACTATTGTAAACCATCACATAACTAGATAAATTGATTTGCAATGTTGCTAATTAAATCGACAAATAGATTATATTAAGTCTTAAAATAACTAATGCTTGCGTTTACATATCTTAGTGTTTTATTCTTAAAAGTAATCAAATTAAAACCGTTAATTATTGCAAATAATTTATTTAAACAATGAAATAATTAAATGGTTGACTTTCCGAGTGGTTTAGTCATCATCATTTCAGCTGAAAGACATCCACTGCTGGACATAGGCCTCCCCCAAGCATCGCCACTTCAACCGGTTCCTGCTTCTCGCATCCAGCGGATTTCCGCGGCCTTTACCAGGTCATACCTGGTCTACTTGGAGGCCTTCCAACGCTACGTTTTCCGGAAAGCGATCGCCACTCCAGAACCTTTTAGCCTTTTCAGTGTGTGTGGGTGTTTGTGTTGTTTGTTAGTCATATCATACCTAAGTAAAACATTAATTTCTTATCCAAGTTTCAGCAAATTCTTTCTTAGATTTCTTAATAACATAATCAGAATATAACGTTAACACTGCCGGGACACAGGCCTCCTCTCCGTTAGAGGGCGTGGACCATAATCCACGACGCGGGCCCAGTGTGGGTTGGTAGATGTCACATGTCTTCGAATTTTTGGTTCTAAGACATGCTGATTTCCTCACGATGTATTCCTTCACCGTTTTAAGAGTACACAAAGTAAAGCGCTTGTCTGGGTTCGAACCTACGACCTACAACTCGTAAGTTGCGACAGTAACCACTCGGCCACCACTCCTCCTTCCACGATTTCTTAATAATAGATAGTTTGATTTATACCGGTCTGATCCCATCAGCCCCCGTCCCCCCCCCCCCCCCCTCCCCTCCTCGATCCCCTACTAGTTCGTCTTTTGTTCTAAACTTTGTCTTATCCACTTTATGCTAGGTTACTCTTTTTGACAGGTAAGGACGGTCAAGAGAAAATAAACGTTTCATGTAACTTAAAAAAAGAAGAAATTATGCATTCGGTGAGTTTTTTTTTAACCGGAAAGTTAACTGGTCCTTATTTCTGCATATTGTTAAGACAAGCCATTATAATTTTAGTTTTATTATGAACACAGCCTAACTTTAACTATAAGTATGATTTGGAAATTCCAGTAATTATACTAAGATTACTGAGAACATTTGTTTACTTCATGCTTTTGAATATTTCCATCATTTTGATACAGGAGTCAGTTGAAGGCACATTCCCAGTTCTTCGTAGGTCCTCATCAGTTCTCCTTAGCTTTTCCCTACCATGTTGGTGTCGGCTTTCGGTCTAACCGGATCAGATGAATACCAGCGTTGCTATTCTGTAAAAATCTTACCGTGAAAACTTAGGTGAAGTGAGTGGCCTGAGGGGCAATTCTCGAAAAAAAAAGAAACGTTCGATTCATTCGTTCGTTTGTTCGATCGTTCGATCTCAGTCTCAATCTGTCAAAAATACAATTTCCCCACAATTTTGACAAGTTTTTCCATTTATAATGCTACCTGTTAACTTCATCAGGCTGCAGTAAAATAATATATAATTTGTTAAAAAATTAACCCGACAAACTTTAAGAGGTGCTTTAGACCATGGAACTGAACAACTTTCACTATGGGACCAACTCTGAAATCACGAAAAAAAAATCTGTTGTTTAGTACAACAGTTCAATACCTACTTGACCAAAATGTATGAGACAGCAGATTTTTTGCGCCAAAATAAAATTCTATGAGTCTTTTTACCTCCTTACTAATAAACGTTGTATACCGTCTACATAGTTAGACAATGCTTTGTCTTCTTCTTTCGAAAGTTAAATTACTGACGACTGAAAGAGAGAAATCGGTGTCTAACTATCCATCTGTTATAATACGTTTATTAGTACGGGGGTTAGTATTTTTGGGAGGCCTGTGTTAGCCCTGATTTTTACACTACTTACCTAGCTTTACAAAAATAGATATTGTCGTGGTGAACGATTAGCTATAGTCAAGTCGGTAGCGGGACTGACGGCACTGAATACAACGGACGTACGCGGTACGTCACTTGCGGACACAGCTAACGCACCCAATTATGATAAGAAACTAATTAGTACAGACGTGATCGGGCCATCAGAATCCACAACATCCTTTACTAATGAGATCGAAGCTCTGATTCACAAGTGATCATCATTAAAACATTGGATGAAATTAATTTTGGAAACTAATTGTGAGGAAACCTGACTGATTTGAAATCTTAAGTAATCAAGCGTGATGAGAGCAATGGTGGCCCAGTGGCAACGGCCGCGACTAACGAGATGTAGGTCGTAGGTTCGAACCCAGATAGGCTCAAAACTGTCACTCTGTACCGGTAGCACTGCTCTCAAAACGGTGAAGGAAAACATCGTGAGGAAACCGGCATGTCCTAGAACCTAAAATTTTAAGACATGTGACATCTATAAAGAGTCCCACATACATATAAATATACATAGATTAGATACGCACCTACACCACCCAAAGGTTGACTGGTAGAAAATGCCTATGGCATTAAGTCCGCCTCTGTACATTTATGTGCTTGAAGTATTAAATAAATAAATAATACGCTTGATAAAAATAACCCTGTCTTTGCTGACGCAATATCAGGTCAGAAAAAAAAAGAAAGAAATATATTTTATTTAGGACACACACATGAGACACAAATAGTAAAAAAGGAGCATTTAAAACTGACAAAGTTACATTCAAAACAACCAAAAAAAGAAGACCTGTGCGAGGCCAAAAAGGCTCCTATCTCAGCATGATGTTGCGATATTTAAAAAATAAATACCGCAGCGCTGGTATTTTGATAGGGCTGGGGGGTAAATAGGAGTTAAAGGCCATGGGATGGCTATCTATTGCATACCGAGCTTCCTCCGTGTTTCGGGGTCCCGGATAGTTCTTTAACCGTCCTTATGAGAAGTCAGAAGCCCGAAAGTCTGACAAACAGTCTTACCAAGGGGTATCTTGTTACCCGGTAACTACACTTGCGTGCAAAAAAATCGACCCACCCCATGCTCTTCGATTTGAAACAATATAATTCAACAAGTTTTACTAACAATAACCTAATATATTGTATATTAAAATTTTCCTAAAAGTATGTAGATTACGTTAGTGAAAGAATTATCAAAACAGATTCATTAGTTTTTGAGAAAATCTCGAACTTATAAATATGGGGGTTGAATAAAGAAGCTCCATTTTTTTTAAGTCCGTTAAAAAAGTCAAGTTCAATTTTGATTAAACAAACAGAAATACACAAAATTTTACATTTGTCAATTTCATTGACAAAAAAAGTCACACACTTTTTCCGAGCAAAAGTGAGTAATGAGGACATCTGAAGAATCAAGTCGATCTTGTCAAGGATATTTCTTTGAACAAAATATAGTGTATGTTCAAATAAACTGTACCTTACCTACCTTCACACAGTATAAAATAATAAATTATATTCATTACGATTTTTCAGATATCGTGTCTCAAATCGAGAGCATGGGGTGGGCCAATTTTTTTGCACGCAAGTGTATGTTGTGGAGGTCAGATAAGCAGTCGCTCCATGTAAAATACTGGTATTCAGGCGCTTCCGATTAAAATAGTACCCGACCCCAACAAGCAAGGCGCATGATGAAGCAATATACACTCTTTTGCAAAAAAAACGGGCACCTAAGGAAATTTACGTTCTAAGGTCGATTTGAATTAATTAAATGAAATTTAATTGTTTGACGTAGTCTGTATATTTATAATCGTGTAAATTAATACACTTGAAGTGAATTCTGGCATTTTTTTTTTTAATTTTCGATGAATTTATTAAAACCGATGTAAACGGCCAAACAATAAGAAGTGGTCGGCAATAAAGACAAGCAGATTTTTTTTACTTTTTTTAATTAAATAAAGTTACAAATGTAAAAACCTAATATCGAGTGTGACCTCCTCTTGCCAAAATCACAGCTTGAATCCTTCTGGGCATGCTTTCCACGATGTTGTTAATAACGTTTTGAGGAATACGTTCCCACTCTTCTGCAATTACTCTTTTTAGCTCCCTGATGTTTTGTGGAGCAGGTTGCACTGATCTAACCCGTCTCTTTAGAACATCCCAAACATGCTCAATTGGATTGAGGTCAGGACTTCGAGCTGGCCAATCTAAGAGACGGATCCCAACTTCTTGCATGTACGCTTCCACGTCGCCAGAACGGTGCGAGCGAGCATTGTCGTCCATAAAAATGGAACCTTCCCCAAGTGCAGTCAATGCGGGTTGTGCATATGGAATTAGGACTTCCATTATGTACCGGTGTGCATTTAATGTTCCATTTTCTATGAAAATTAACTCCGTAAGCTCCGTCGAATTAATTGCTGCCCAAAACATAACGGAGCCTGCGCCATAAGGAGTGATTTCTTCTAAACACACTTCCGCATAGCGTTCCCGTGGTCTCCGCAGCACTCGCCGGCGTCGGTCCTCTCCACACAAAGAGATTCTAGCTTCATCAGAAAAGAATACTTTATTCCAGTCCTCCAGAGTCCATGAAGCACAGTTTCGAGCAAACTGAAGTCGAGCAACACGGTGCTCACGGAGTAATTTAGGGCCCCGAGCCGGGCGGTAACTCCTGATATTGGCAGCCAAAAGCCTCCTCCTGACCGTCCACAAGCTAACTTCTACTCCTCTTACTTCTTCAAGGCTCTTCTTCAGGTCCACACTTGACGCCTTACGATTCCGCAACGCCTGACTCACCAAAAAGCGGTCATCTCTTGGTTCTGTGCATCGTTTTCTTCCCGAACCGGGTCTTCTTTTGACCGAACCGGTCTCTTGATACCGTTGCCAAGTCCTCTGGACAGTTGAACGACTCACATTTAGCCGCTGAGACACATAAGTTTGCGAACAACCTTCTTCAAGTAGGGCTATAATTTTACCGGCCTTTATCGCTTTATCACTCATATCAAAAAGTGGTATTTAATGTAATAAGAAAGATTAAATTGTTTAATTTGCAGAAAATATCCAAAAAGTTTTCAAATTTTAGTAATCAGTGAAAAAATCGTTTCAGATATTCGCGCCATTAGTAAAGCAATTTTACTATAATCCACAATAATCATTATTTTTCTTTTGTTAATTTAAAAATTTAAATTTGGAACGTAAATAATCATGCCAGGATGCTTCAAATAACATGCCAGTACATCGTCAAATTAATAAAACCTCTTTCTTGTTCTTCTTCATTGAAGTAGAGAAAAAAATCTAAAGTGCCCGTTTTTTTTGCAAAAGAGTTTATTTTCCACGCAATTCCTTTTTTTTCTCGAACTAACACTGACGTCATAAGGCATTAAATATATTGCAATTAATAAACAAACATGCTAGTAATTTTCCATTAAACTATAACAATATAAATAAACTACATGGCGAATATAGGAAAAAGAGCAGTAACCTTCTGGATTCCCAACCTGTGTCCGTCCCTCTCGCACTTCAGAATTTTCCAATATAAGAAGGAGATGGGTATATCTGCGTCATGATCGAGACAACAGATATTATTGTAAGTTGAAGGACACCTCAAAGGTTGCAAATCTTTTTAGGTTAAAACAACTTGTAATAAAATTGAATGTAGTTGTTCCTATGAAAATAACATATTTAATAAAATACTTAGGGCAAATAATATTTATTTATATTTAGTACAGCAAAAAACATCTAAAAAGGTTTTTTCTCAAGCCGTCTGCGTGTGATGCAGTTGGTAGCATCAAATCTGAGATTGAAAAAAATTCAATCAATCTACCTAGTCTTTTCCCAACTATGTTGGGGTCGGCTTCCAGTCTAACCGGATGCAGCTGAATACCAGTATTAACATGAAGCGACAGCCTATCTGACCTCCACAACCCAGTTACTGGGTAACACGATACCCCTTGATAAGACTGGTTGTCAGACACTCAGACTTTCAGGCTTCTGACGTCCCGTACCGACTGTCAAAGATCCACGAATGACGGCCGGGTCCAAAGACTGGAATAACTCAACGGCTTAACGTGCTTCCCGAGACACGGAGGAGTCTAGGTGTGTATAAGAGTATTCTATTCTATTCTATGTAAAGATGGTCACCCATCCAAGGACACACGGTCCATCCATCGTTTCTTTGGTCATCCCCTATTCTTATAGCCATCGATATTCTTCTTCTTCTTAGCGTGTCGATAGCAATGTAAATGTACTCGGCCCAGAATTCGGCTATTTGTTTGGCGCCATCACCAGCGTCAATCAGTTCCTGTAACATGCAACTGACAGGACACGCAGGGATGCATGAAAGGAGCCTCCACGAGCGTCGTATCTACAGAACCACTATACGTCCGGCACACCCTGGGCAGTCAGCGAGTCATCCACGTTGATTGGCTAATCCTTTCACCACGATGGCAATCCAAAGTCCACTTATAAAACCGGCTCTGTGCGTAGTCTCGATTAACATCGAAGGGTTCTCTCGAGACAAATCTGAAATTCTTTCTGATGTCTACCATCGAGATGAAACCCAAAGCCAGCCACACATCCCTGGACTTACGCAATTATCGTCGAGATCTGTCACCCGGAGCACGGTAACGCAGTGTTTGCTGTTCCCGGCGTAAGCATCTATCCACCAAGTGCCGTCGACATTCATACTCAAACTTCAGTACCTAATCGACACAAATTTATGATATATGCTGTAGAAGTAATGATTAAGTACCATAAGTTGTGCAAGTCATTGTGAATTTTTACGCCATAATATTATCACATTTCTCAGGTACAAAGATCAGTCTAAATATCTTCTAATAATAATAGTAAGCAAATAGGTTAATACTAACACGCAAGTCATCTTTATGAATCATAAGCTGAACTAGTCCAATTCAGTGTTGCTATACTACTGTTCTGATGCTGAGAAAACGCCAAAAAGAAAAGAAAAGAGTCAGGCTTGCAGGCAACAGGGTGAGGCCTGCAGGCAACAGGGTGAGGACTGCAGGCAACAGAGTGAGGACTGCAGGCAACAGAGTGAGGACTGCAGGCAACAAGGTGAGGACTGCAGGCAACAAGGTGAGGCCTGCAGGCAACAGACTTGGGGAGTTTGTTGCCTGAACAGTGAAAGGCCCGAGGCGGCGGCGCGCCGTATTCCGCGCGCGCCTCTCTCTAGAGGAATGGTGGTCGTATGCGGCCGCTGAGGGTGACGGGGCCCGCATGGATTTATGCGAGCCAACACCTGGCCGGGGGAGCGTGACGAAATGCGCAAGCACTCTAGTACCCCGGCTAAAGGTAGGAGCAGGACACCGTGTGGTTTTACACTTAGTTTTAAGAACAATGTTACTAACCCTATATGAGTCTTCGCTCGAATTAAAGTTTTTGAATTTAAATTTTACTCGGTAAGAGTCTGACAGACCCCTCCACCCACCCCAGGGTGGTGGACATCCATGAGGATTTCCACACGAAAAAAAAAAAATTGTCAACTCGACAAAAACAAGTCAAGTTAGTTTCAGCCAAATTTACGATTGCATCTTTTCCTACGCGCCGTATCACTTAGGGTCATAAGTCATAACATTAGTTTGGGGCCCATGACTAAATGACAACACGACTTGACAGTTGCCCCTACACCAGAGAGGCAGTTCTCGTAATATTAAGAACGTTCACAGTCTGATCTCAGTCTCAATCTGTCAAAAAATACCTCGAATTTCCCCACATTTTGACAAGTTTTTAACATTTGTTTGTCGTCGAGATGAGACTGCGACTAGATTTTGAACGTTTTAAATTACGAGATTTGGCCTTCTGAAGTGTTTATGCCCGTCCGAAAAATTTAGTTTGACACTTGTTTTGACGAACCAACAATTCAAGATTTATATGAAAGTATTGTTAACTTTTTTCCTGAACTTGATGATTTTATATTGTCTCTTTTATGTGCATAATATTTATATACAAACCGTGTCTTTAATTTTTGTAATTGATTTTAAACCGTCTTCATTAAAGAAATAAATTAATTAAATGTGGGTGTATCCTGCATCCAACCCCATCGAGGAAAACAGGTGTTATGTTTACTCAGGTATAAAGAAAAGTCAATAGAATAGAATAGAATAGAATAGAATACTCTTTATTATGTACACCATATAAATTACAGACATAAATATCACACTTAGAGTGTGTAGGGTAAATTAAATTAGCACGTTTAACTCATTTTATGAATCATACTTTTAGACTCTCCCGATATTTTCCATTTTCGAGATTGAATCAAATCGGATTTGAAATATACTGACCCATAAAGATCAGTCTAGTTATGTAATTCGTTTGCCAACTGAAATTTTTTTTACCAACTCAAACGAAACAAGAAACTACAAAATAAATTATAAAACCAAGTAAAACAACGAATTCGACCGTGACAGGACTCGAACCTGCAGTCTTCGGATTCGAAGTCCGACGCCTTATCCATTAGGCCACACGGTCCATGTGTTACCGGCTATAATAGACTGTGGCAATAGACACGACCTAGTTTTCAGGCTGAAAAAATCGATACGTTGCCATAGGGGCCGTCAAGTCGCGTGCGTGTAACTGCTCCCTGCAGACAGGCGCGACGCGACAGCGCGACGAGATTCTAGTAGAATAATTTCTATGAATACTTCATGAAAATTGTTCTACCAAAATCACGTCGGTCGCACCGTCGCTTCGCGTCTGTCTACTGGAGCCTTAAACCCGCATTGCAACGCGGTAATTGTTTCCTACAGATTCAAATTTCGAATTGAATTTGAACTAAGTGCATAAGATTTTCTTTACCAAATGTCAAGGGTAGTAATTGTGAGATAATATTGAATCAAGAGAAACTAGAATTCGTCGATAAAACTGTTTTCCTGGGGATCACGCTCGATTCAAGGCTTCAATGGGGTCCTCATTTAACATCTCTTGCAGGACGTCTAAGTTCAGCAGCTTATGCTGTCAGAAAAATCCGTCAATTAACTGATGTAGATACTGCGAGACTAGTCTATTTTAGTTATTTTCATAGTATCATGTCATACGGTATTTTACTTTGGGGACGGGCTGCAGACATCGATTCTATTTTTATTCTGCAGAAAAGAGCCATCAGAGCCATATATAATCTCCGCGGGCGCGATTCTCTAAGGGAACTGTTTAAGGAAATTAACATCATGACGGTACCTTGTCAATATATCTACGAAAATATCATGTATGTAAGGAAAAATTTACATCTTTTTAGTAAAAGAGGAGAAAGACATAATTATAGTACTAGAAATAGGGACCTATTGGTTCAACCAGGTTTCAGACTGGCTAAAGTAGACTCATCTTTTATGGGGTACTGTATAAAATGTTATAATAAGATACCTCCCCACATTCTTCAACTGAATGAAACAAAATTCAAGTCTTGTATAAAACGCACACTATGCAGGCAGGCATATTATAAGTTAGGGGATTACATCGCTGATAAAAATGCCTGGCTCATTGCTGGTCCTGCTCCACAACCACAACTAATCGATTAACACTTGAAAATACTGTTGGAGCTGCTGAAGATTGTAAGACTATCTTTGCATTGTATAAACTCAATTTCCTTTGTATTGTATAATTGCATAGCACAGATGTGAGTTCTATGTACTGTAGAGCTACCATTTACCGGGTAATATGTCTTTCATTGACTTGAATATGCCCTGGCAGCTGATAGTATGTCAGGCTCACACAATTGTCTCGCTGACGGTGGCGTGTGTGTTGGATCATTTAGCTCCCTTCAAAATGGTTGAGCTGAATGGTGCTAATCTATGCGTCATGTTCGTGAACGGGCGCCGTCAGTTGGGGCTGGTCATCACTCGGCTGCCTCGGCTTATTTTTATTTTTAATTATTTTATTTTTGGATTGTTGTTTTTTTTTTTTTTTTATTATTATTTACTATTTGCTGTACTCTGGACGCTTTTAACGCATATGTCTTTTTTTTACATCGTTCTCACATATTATTATAAATTCAACATTAATGATGTAACTAATATTTTTGTAAAAATATAATTTAAAAGAGTGTCCATGGAGTTTCTTGCCCGTTCTTCTCCATAGGTACCTACGCTTTGGAATGGGCAACTAGCTTCATTTTATTTTTGACTGACCGACTTCTTGACAATTCAAAAGTGCCTGTAAATGGTTTAATTGAAATAAATGCTTTGACTTTGACTTTGACTTTGACTTTGAACTGCGGGGTAATTGCGTAACATAGTAGCCACGGCTTTCATTTTGACAGTTCAACAACATTCATTGCGTTATTTACTTTGTTGAGCATACAAATTTTACGAACATAATAATATGAAGCAATGGATTAGCAACACACAAAATAAATGAATATAAATAGTTAGGGTCAAATGCACGAGACTAGTTAAGTATTATTTTTGATTATATTAATCAAATTAGGCAGAGGACATTGTACACACTTCAGGTCATAGCACACGTATCAAATCGGAAAGGGATCGTTACCGTATCAACTCGCACCGTTCAGTATTCTTTGTATGAAACTCCCTACTGCAACGCACACTAATCGGAATCGTAACGTAATTGCCTCGCCTCGGGACAAGCTCAGTTCGAGGCCACAACACTGTAAAAATCTACATTGCATTGTATTGCTGTGCGACGTCGTTTTTGCGATACGACGCCGCAACGCAGTGTTGTGCCCTCGCCCTCACGAACCGCGTTGCGGTGCGTTACGGCTCGTCGTCCCCTCGCTTACGTCTCCCCGTACCCGAGCTTACGTCTCTTCGTCCACCCTTGCCCCTCTCACCCCTCCCGCGGCCTACAGCACCATCAACCAGCGGTCGGTAAGCCGTAAGCGCGACGTCGCCTAGCCGTAGCCGAGTCGTAGCCGAGTCGACGTATCGGAGCTTCTGATCCGCTTTGGTTACGTGCTTACCTTAGGTTGACGCCTGTTTGACGGCGAGGCGAAAAGCGATACGGTGACGATCCCTTTCCGAGTTGATGTGTGTGCTGTGACCTTCCTACGTAAAAGTATGACAGCATTTTTTCGATTTTATGGTATTTCCAAATTCGTACTTATATGCTAACTTAAATTTTAATCAAAATTAGAAGTATAGAAGTATGAATAGACATTTTTGTATATGACGCGAAACGTGTGAAAATTATTAAAGGATTGCGTAAGGAATTTCCCATTTACCTATTGAACCTAAAAATTATCACTTTCACCAAAGGAACTGTGGCTTTTGTATATATTTTAATAATTTTTTGTGAGTAAGACCAAGGTCAAACTAGGCCTGCGGTTATGGTCAATCAGTGGCGTGCATTGGTTTTCAGAATAGGTAGGCACTAGGCCGGGTCTAGTTTAGGCAAACGCGGTCACTAATCAGAAAAAAAAGTGAGGTCAAAAGTGCGGTTATTTGAGTAGGCATGCCTACTTAAGGGTGATAAATTGCGAAGGTCGAATGTCATGGTATTACGCGTGAGACGTACGTATTTTTAATTTTGTCGTATTAACTTGAACGAGTGAAGACCAATGACAATGTGCGAATAGTACGGGAGCCGAGTAGGCCGTCCGGCGACTGCCTACTGCCGCGCGTGTTTGTATAAATTTTTTTTTTTTTGTTAGGTATGATAATTTAGTGAGTTTCTTAATTGAGGGGCACACACACTAAAATGTAATTAACAGGCTTATGTTGATAATATCGAGGTAGGCACTGCTTATATGCCAGTATGCAATGCACGCCACTGGGGTCAATCATCACTGAAAGAGCAGCGGCGCGCAACGGCCGTAAGAGCAAGTGACTTTCAGAAAAAAAATCAGCTGTTCCCTACATTTATGTTCGTATAACTCGTCAAAATGTAGGGAACAGCTGATTTTTTTTTCGCGATTTCAGGTTTGGTCCCATAGTAAAAGTTGTTAGTTATCATGAGTACAATCACGTGTTTAGGTATCGGTCACTAATTACCAGTCACCCTATATATAACCCCGATTGGGCAATCCTCGCGACTGTTATGAAGCCATCGTAGTTTGTAACAGTTTACCACACGAATGACCACTAGAACGGTCACGGCCAATGTCAAAGTCAATGGAATGGTGCGGCCATTTTTTGCATAATGCTAGGTGTGATATAATAGTTCAACTAGGAATGTGGGGTATTAGTAGGTATGTTGAAAATTATATTATTATTTTTATTTTTAATCGTATATATATACCTAATATTTTTCAAATCAGCTGTTTCCTACATTTTGACGAGTTTCGCGAACATGAATGTAGGGAACCGCTGATTTTTTTTTACGATTTCAGGTTTGGTCCCATAGTAAAAATTGTTCATAATGATGAGTACAATGACCCCTTAAGAGGATAACGGTGATTAAAATTTCAGCCTGTATAATCAGCCTATAACGTGCTGGGACTCAGGCCTCCTCTCGATGACAGCGAGTAAGTACTTCTTTTTTCGCAAATACCAAAGGCCTAGTTTGACCTTGGTCTTACCTATAAAAAAGTATTTAAATATACAAAAACCACAGCTCCGTTAGTGAGTGTTAATTTTTACGTTCAATAAGTAAACGCTGGAAAATCCTTACGCAATATTTTAATAATTTTCACACGTTTAGCGTCATATAATTAAACTATCTTCTGCCTCCGACTTGGTCATAATTTACACAAAGTAAAGCGCCTGTCTGGGTTCGAACCTACGACCTACAACTCGTAAGTCGGGTCCGTTACCACTGGGCCACCACTGCTCTCACTGTACCTATGTATTTTTTTTTTATATACCTACCGTCTGTGCGGGAGCAGTGCTGGCCCTTCCATACAACAAACGTGATTTTTTATATATACGTAATGTTAAATATTTTACAGTGGTACGGAACCCTTCGTGAGCGAGTCCTACTCGTACTTGGCCGGTTTTTTTGAGTTTTGCCAAGTCGCGGGAAAAATAAGGAATTTAGGCCAAGGGCACGAGCCGGAATATAATATTCTCCGGTTTTGTAAATGACGTATAGAAACCGGAGCTAGACTGCCCTTGATTTAGGCCAAGCCTTAAAATACTTAAACAACACACATTTAATAATCAACTTTTCTTTTACGGAAATAAATACTTTTTAATATAAATTTTGTCTTATCAGTTCATAGAGGTATGAGGAACAGGTGGCCTACCATGATCTAATTAAAAACGATTCAAAAACAAGACATTTCAGTTTAGGTTCCTAAACTGAATCGCTTGAGCTGCTCTATGGACGTCATGGTACCAAACAAGTATGAATGAAACCCAAACTTGAGACTCAGTTTGGGACAATCGCTGTCAGCAGATGGCACGGCCTAAACTGAATCGTTAAACTAACGTCATGGTACGAATTAGAAGAACAGTTCAGTTTAGGTCCTAAAATGGATCGCGTTAAGAGCTTGTGGTAGGCCTCCTGTACAGTTAACAAAGTCAAAGTCAAAGTCAAATCATTTATTTCAATTAGGCACAGTAAAGGCACTTTTGAACGTCAAAAATTATAGTAAAAACAATTGATTCTAGTCGCCCATTCCAAAAGGTAGTTTTCGTATGGAGAAGAATGGGCAAGAAACTCCACCGTTACTCTTTTAAAATGTTTTACAAGTTCTGTATAGGTACATTAATTATATAATTATATGTGAAGACGATGCATCTAGAATAAAAATTAGTCTGCCAACAAAAGGTAAAAAGAATTAAAAATAAAGCAATGACAGGTAAATCAATTATGTGATAGATACATGGTGCTCACATATTTACAACTATTGTTAAAGTAGATTATTTTTATATAATTTTAACAAGTGTGTGAGTTACTGTAGCCACAAAAAGTAAAACTAATGTCATAAAAAAATATATAAATTAAATTAGCGACCAGTTTGATTTTGTCTAGACTCTAGATTGTCCTATGGAGCAGGACCAGCATGTTTCCAAGCATTCTTATCTTGGATGTAATCTTCTAATTTGTAATATCCTTGTTTACAAAGTGTACTTTTAATATGAGTTTTAAATTTTCTTTCATTTAATTGCAATATGTCACAAGGTATTTTGTTGTAGCATTTAACACAGTACCCCATAAAAGATGTCTGTACTTTAGATAATCTGAAAAAAGGTTGATCTAATTTATCTTTATTTCTAGTATTAAAATTATGTCTATCACTTATTTTATTAAAAAGATGTTGATTTTTTCTAACGTACATTAAATAAAAGCCAATTTGCCGACCATTCAGTTACAAATTATTGCCTAGCTATCATCTACTATCAGACCGACCGACCGATTGATGTGGCGACGCTTTCGGGAGGCCTTAGTCCAGTTGTGGACATCTTTCGGCTGAAATGACGATGATAATGATGAGATTTTGAGAATTCATGGCTTTATGTCCTCTAGAGGGCGCCATATTGAATTTACTGTGACGTCACATAGCCGGACAGCGGACGGTCAAGACGCTACTAACGACACCTCATTTGTCAAATTATTACGAGTACATTTGAAGTTATGAGGGAACAGATGAACATACATACATACTGGTTAAAATCATATTACCCTCCGCAGATTCAGGTAAAAAGTATCAATCCCTAGTATCTGGTGGAATGAAATCTTACTTCAAGCTCACTTTAAGTACCTAAGTTTTCACTGTGAGATGTTTACTAGATCAGATGGAGAGTAGATTCTTAAGGTGGTGAGGAGATACATTTTTTTTTCTTTTTTCATCATCTGCCTAGCCTTTTCCCAACTATTTATTTATTTATTTTATTTTATTTTATTTGGGAAACAAACAGATGCAATAACAAACATAACTATGTTGGGGTCGGCTTCCAGTCTAACCGGATGCAGCTGAATACCAGTATTTTACATGGAGCGACTGCCTATCTGACCTCCACAACCCAGTTACTGGGTAATACGATACCCCTTGGTAAGACTGGTTGTCAGAATTTCGAGCTTCTGACTACCCGTAACGACTGTCAAAGATCCACGAATGACAGCCGGGACCAACGGCTTAACGTGCTTTCCGAGGCACGGAGGGGTCTCAGTATGTAAAGATGGTCACCCATCCACAGACCAACCGCGGCAAACGTAGCTTAACCTGATTGATTGATCGATCTGTGCGGCTATTATTATTTAGTCACGGACCCCTTTCTTTTTTTTCTTTTTTGTTTACACTTTATAAATATTTTCTTATTAAGCCATCACCGAAAGTATCCAATAAGTAGGTACATATTATAATTATATACTTTTAAATTAATACACAGTCATCAATGAGTCACTACGGTCTCGATACTAACAGCTTGTTACGTATTACATAGGAAATAGTATAGTGTCAAGAATGCGTGACATTGACATTTGTAAAGCGATCGTTTTATTTGAGAAATGATGGGGGTATTTGAAAAAAAAAAAGACGAGAACCATTAAAAAAAAATTTTTTTTGGCAAAAAAATTAGGATCCTGATTTAAAAAAAAATGTTCACATAGGTACGTACCCTATGTATGTGAATATTTTTTTTAAGGATTCCTCATTTATTTGTAAAAAAAAATGGAAATGGATTTTTTTTTTGGAAAACCTTATGTGACTCACTTTTTTTCAGTTACCTACCTACTTGACATATTTTTCACGTTTTTCCTTAAAACTATAGGGAAACGCGTATGTATTATAAAAGTTAAAAGGTACATACTAGATTAACTTTTTTTATTGCGTTTTGACGTCCAGAAGTGCCTTTTATGTGCCTATTCAAAATAAATTATTTGACTTTGTTATTCTATATTTCGTTATAAATCACTTTTCTCTTAAAGAATAGAATAGAATTTTATTTTGCAAATATGGGTACTTAATACATAGCTCAGCCACATTTTACCAATCGGCATGCAAACATTTGAAATTATTTATATCACTAATATTACACTTATTTAGATCAATTTATAAATTACTATTATAAAATTTTAAATCATCAACTTAATTAAAAATATATGTTTGTGTTAAAAGGAAAATATAAATTAGTATCATTAGATAAGTAGGTATCTTCCTTATTTATTTATTTTTTTAACAAATATAATAAGCAAACTATCTAAGTAAATTTTACTACTTATGTTAAAAAAAACAGTGTTTGTTTGTATACCAACATTATTTTTTAAAGACAATTTATTTATTTTCCTTTGTTTTGCAAAAACTGCCACTTAACCGTAAGTATATAATATTGCCTAATGCAATAATAATGAATTTTTTTCCACGTGCAATGCAATGAATACATGGCCTATGACCTCCTATTCGCTTGATTTGCACCAGAAGCATATTAAGACAAAAGAGTATATAAATGTAAGTATATTAAAAAAAAACTGGTTTGCATACGTCACCGCTCCGCAGCGGCGAGCTTGCGAAATTTATATAAGCGTGAGTTCTACCGTTGATGTTGTTAGACACAAGTTTACTGCAGCCCAACGTGCATCGTGCATGACATACCTTTATACCTAAGCGCGCGCGATTTCGAAATACGAAAATCGAAACGCATTCTAATTTTCGAAATAGTGCGCGATCGATATAGCTAGAGATGTGACTCTGTTGTTATATATATTTTTATTTTAAACATATTTTGTGATTGATTTAAATATCAGTTTCTAAAACTGAACTTGTTTATTGAACGATTGACATTGAGAACTATCTGACGTTTCAAATATACGTACTATTATTTACGGAATTAAACTATAGTGCTATTAAATATAAATTATAATTCAATTAGTTACCAGAAACATCGGTTGTTTGATATACTTGTGGTGTTAAAACGAGTTTTTGTTTGAAAAATGAAGGAACTAGTGCAAATATGGAACAATGTGGCGGGCAAGAGGTATTCCACAGTGAACACGAGTGAATTGAAAGATTTGCCGAACAATCGTCAGAGGAGATCGGAAATTGATAATTTTGAGGCGAATTTTGCTGAATGTGAGGTACTGAACCATAAATTCAACGACGATGTGGACTTCAATAATAGGAAGAATGCGATTATTAACCGTTTGTTTGAAAGAAGAAAGCAGGGGCAGATCGGGAGGCAACCGAAAAGTAAGTGTTTTTGTATTTTATGAAATTATTTATTAACGCCAGCTATGTACAGTCACCAAAGGAGATAAGTAACCAGGTCGTCGGATATTGTTGAAGTTTAGTAAGAAATCTATGGATTTTTTCGAATAAAATTTAATTTAGTTAACAGAAAACAAGCAGATCAATTATCAAATTAAATTTCATTGGAAAAAATTCATCGGTTTCTTAGTAAACTTCAACTATATCCGACGACCCTGGTCACTTATCTCTTTTGGTACCCATAAGTACGATATTAATGTATTTTCTGGCTCCTGGGTTACCTGTTGATATAATAACAGGAGCCAGTTTTTCCCTTAAATATAAATTACAAGTTATTTACGTACGCAAAAAACATTTTTTTTTTAATGCAGGATAAAAAATAAAGTTGTTCGTAGGGTTTTAAGCACTTATCGTCGAACATAAAGAAAAATCTAGGATTAAAAAAAAAAAGCCCTTTGTACGAAAACTTCGGGACGAATAAAGAATAAATCAATTATAATTACCCAGTTTTATTTAGGTAATAAAATATTGGTTGTTGTGTGCTAATTGCCAGAATTAATAAAACATTTTATAAGATGCTGTTAAGTCAAGTTATGGTTTTAAGCTATTGCATAGCTTTTATCTTGGGCTTTCAGCGCGGCGACCGAATGAAGAAATTCCGTAACGAAAATAAACCTAACACCCCCCACTCCGACCGGCACAGCGGTGCAGCGTTGAAAGCCGTGCATCGTCTAACGTCGTATCAGTTCGGCAGACTTCGGCACGGTGTTTGTGTGCGTGCGACTAGATGTATGCGTGTTTTGTTTTCTTATCGGTCACCACGCTAATAAAGTGTAACTTGAATTAATATCAAAGAAAAAAAAATATTGCATAAATATTATAATTGCATAAGTTGATAAAAATGCTATGCAATAGCTTTAACGCGGCAGTCCCCGAGTGCCACACGTATTTTTTTTTTTTGGAAGTTTAATTTACGAGTTACGATGTTTTTAGCGAGATCTCCAGAAACCTATTTATGATTGTATGACTGTTGTGTGACTTTTGAAAATATATACATCCTACTAATACGAGTATTATAAACGCGAAAGTTTCTGAAGATGGATGAATGTTTGTTACTCTTTCACGCAAAAACTACTGAACGGATTTAGATGAAACTTTACAGTAATATAGCTTATACATCAGAATAACACATAGGATATTTTTTATCCCGATATTTCCACGGGATCGACACTTATGGTGGTGAAACCGCAGGACGCTGCTAGTATTATAAGCGCGAAAGTTTCTGAGGATGGATGGATGGATGTTTGTTACTCTTTCACGCAAAAACTACTAACCGGATTTGAATGAAATTTTGGCACACGGATAGTTTATAAACCAGGATTACAACATAGGATACTTTTTATCCCGACGTTCCTACGGGATCGAAATGCGGGTGAAACCGCGGGGTGCTGCTAGTATTGCTATAAATTAAAGTCGCTTTTCAAGTCTCTATATGAGCGCGTTGTTCTTCTAAACTATGCAAAGGATTTTGATGCGGTTTCGACTATCATTTAGACAATTTATTCCGAAAGATTGTGTATCATCAGAGGGGCTTACATAACATAACATAATCAGCCTATAATGTTCCCACTTCTGGGACACAGGCCTCCTCTCTGTGAGAGGGAGTTGGCCGTAATCCACCACGCGGGTCCAGTGCGGGTTGACAGATGTCACATGTCTTCGAATTTTTGGTTCTGGGCCATGCCGGTTTCCTCACAATGTTTTCCTTCACCGTTTTGAGAGCAGTGGTGATGAAATAATTTACACAAAGTAAAGCGCCTGTCTGGGTTCGAACCTACGGTCTACACCTCATAAGTCGCGGCAGAGGGGCTTGTGGCTAAGTAATTACAGCCGCAAAGGGTCGATCAATCAGGTTAAGCTACGCTTGCCGCGGTTGGTCCGTGGATGTGTGACCATCCTGTCATTCGTGGATCATTGACAGTCGTTACGGGTCGTCAGAAGCCTGAAAGTCTGATAACCAGTCTTACCAAGAGGTTTCGTACTACCTAGTAACTGAGTTGTGGAGGTCAGATAGGCAGTCGCTGCATATAAAATACTGGTACTCAGCTGCATCCGTTTAAACTGGAAGCTAGGCTAGGCAGATGATGATTTACGTGTATCATCATAATCAGCCTATAATGTTCCTAGTGTTGGGACACAGGCCTCCTCTCGGTGAGAGTGGGCCCTAACCCGTCACACGGGCCTAGTGCGGGTTGGCAGATGTCACATGTCTTCGATTTTTTTTAATGTGTACAGTAGGTACATTTATATTTTAGTTACCTAAACTTAATAAAGAAATCTCAATGTTTTTTTAAGCTATTTTTGATGATCGTCGCTTCTAGAAGTTTTATGGCGGCCATTGCGTAACATTTTTCATTTTTACCATAAAAGGAAAAACGGAACCCTTTTAAGATCACTTCGTTGTCCATCTGTAAAGGCATTTTTTCTCAACAACGCGTGGAGGTATCGAGTTGAAATTAAAACTATATACTCAAGTCTACAGTCCCTTGAAGCTGTGAAAAAATCAAACTTATAAGTTTACGTAAAAAAAGATACGGCCGTTTATGCCTCAAAAAAACGTATATTTCGACACTCAAGGGAATCAAAATTTATAGAGTACTTCCCGTTGACCTAGAATCATGAAATTTGACAAGAAGCAATGTCATGTAGCACAAGTAAAGGAAAAAATCTGAAAACCTTAAATTTGTAGTTACGTACCTAGAAATTTGTACGGAACCCTCGGTGCGCGAGTCCGACTGGCACTTGACCGGTTTTTGTTTACTGTTACCGGTTTCTTTTAGGTATGTTAAAATAAAAAATACTCTTGAACAACATGTTATAAAGCTATTAATAGATTTACAAAAAAAAAAAACTAAAATGGTAGGCATTTAATTAAGTAATCTCATGTTTTTCTTTGTGAGCTATATCTGATGATGATCGATGTTTGTTGTTGTTTTGAGGTAGTTAGGCGACCATTGAGTAACATTTTTTTTTTTTCGTATTATTATTCATGTTTAGGTGCGATTACCTTACAGTATAGTTAAATAAAAAATACTCTTCAACTACAGATTATAAAGCTATTAATAGCTGTACAAAAAAAAATGTTTTTAATAAAGAAAACTGTTTAATAGTGAGCTATTGTTTTTTTATGATCGCGGTTTCTTGATGTATCAACCAACGTAGTTAGGCGACCATTGACTGACATTTGTCATTTATTTTTTCATATTATTATTATAATGTTTAGGTAAGATTATGGTGTGATAAAAGATTACTATCAAATAACAAAATTGAAGCTATTTATAGCCGACCAAAAAAGATACAAAAATTGTAGGTTAGGTACTTAGTGGGTTACGGGTTTTTCCGCGCGGCGACTTGACTTGACTTTTAGTTACAGTTAGTAATCAATCGCTGAGATAAATAATATACATAAGTACTTAAAAAAAATTGGTACTTTTTCATCTATGATGGTGAAAGGAAGAAAGACGTAAATATTTTATTTATGACACGCACAGAAAGCACAAACAGTAAAAACTTTCAAAATGTAGTCGCAATCTCATCTCAATGACAACCAATGTCAAAAACATAGGGAAATTAGAGGTATTTTTGACAGATTGAGTCTGAGATCAGACTGTAGAGTGTGAACGTTGTTAAAATTACAAGAATTGCCTCTCTGATCTCAGTCTCAATCTGTCAAAAATACTTCTAATTTCCCTACATTTTGACAAGTTTTGACACTTGTTTGTCGCTGAGATGAGGCTGCGACTAGATTTTGAACGTATTAAATTACGAGAATTGGCCACCTGACTGTGAACGTTCTTATAATCACGAGAATTGCCCCTCTGGTTGGATGCCGCAATTACAGAAACCATGGAAAACCCCTTGTGTCTGACGTAGTTCCAAGAAGAGTTAAAAAACTAACGAAATAATGAAAACAAAACAATACCTGTGCGATGCCTAAGGCTCAGGCAAAGGTGGTGATGGAAATCAAAGTGTAGAACCCAAACATATGTTGCATACATATTATTACAAACAAACAATGTTGTTTGTAAAAATTATAACAAACATATGTTGCATACATATTATTATGTTTAATAGAGGTCCCAAACAGATCAATGCCTTTTTTTTTTTGGATGGGAAATCATCTAATGACTCCTCCCGCTCTGGGTGGAGCGGAAGGGAGCGTCAGAGATTTCGGACGATCCCGCTACCCCGGCAGGGCAGATCAATGCCTTGTCTTTGGGTAGTGTCATTGCATCTAAGAGAATAGTAACTGTACATACACCAGGTATATGTACAGTCAACAAAAGAGATAAGTATGCAGGATCGTCGGATATAGTTGAAGTTTAGTAAGAAACCGATGGAAGTTGTCGACTGAAATTTAATTCGATAAAAGAGCTGTTTGTTTTATATTAATAAAATTAACCACCAACCGCGGCTGTTATTTCTTAAGCCCTCTAATAAGCTTAAACAACAAAACATCAGTATTTTATAGGATTCCAATATCTTTATCGACGTTCTAGGAATGAAATCAAACGTGCATTCTTGTAAAGATCTGAAGAGATGCATATTAAACCATGAGCTGCGAGGCGCGCATCCTACCTACCTACGTGAAAATATGTGATCAGACTACACAGGCTTAGTGATAGGAGACATGTGACATTGTTACTAGCAGACATAACTTTTAAGACGAAAGTCTTTGACCAGTGCGTGTTGCCAGTGATGACATATGGCACTGACGCGTGGTCGCTCACAATGGGCCTTATTAGAAGGCTGAAACTCACCCAAAGGGCAATGACATGCTTGGAGTTTCTCTCCGTGATCTAATCAGAAATGAAGAGATCCGCAGGAGAACCAAGGTAACCGACATAGCCCGAAGAATTGCCAAACTTATGTGGCAGTGGGCAGGGCAAATTGCTCGCAGAACAGATGGCCGATGGGGCCGAAAGGTTCTGGAGTGGCGACCGCGTACCGGAAGACGTAGCGTTGGAAGGCCTCCCACAAGGTGGACCGACGACCTTGTGAAGGCCGCAGGAACTCGTTGGATGCGAGAAGCACAAAACCGGTCGAAGTGGAGGTGCTTGGGGGAGGCCTATGACTAGCAGTGGACGTCTTTCGGCTGAAATGATGATGATGATAACTTTGAAAATCAGGCAGGACTAGGAATTGGATTCTTGCCCGGGCATTTTCGGCAATTTAGGCAGTTATGCCCGAAATGCCTTTTTGACCATGGTTCAAACATTTCACCAAGTCTTGCCAGATTTTTAAAGCCAATGCTTATTACAATCTGCCTAGCGTTTTCCCAACTGTATTGGTTTCGACTTCAAGTGTAATCGGATGCAGCGGAATACCCATAATTTACAAGGAGCAATTGCCTATCTGACCTCCACAACCCAGTTACTGGTATAACAATATATTAAGTACTTTGGTATTAAGACTGGTTGTCAGAGTTTCGTCTTTTTGACTACCCGTAACGACTGTCAAAGGTCCACGAATGGAAGCCGGGACCAACGGCTTAGCATGCTTTCCAAGGCACATTAGGACACTTATGAAACGTCCTCCATTTTGTAATAAGATTAGACGTTTACATAAACCTTTTTTGCCGTCCTTGCAACCGATTTTGACTTCTAATGTGATGGTGGCATGAAAAATGGCAGATGCAGTAAACAGTTGGTATTGTAACCTCGTTTTTGCTTTTAATGTCATCCTTATGCCTACGGAATGGAAGTCAAAATCGGTTGAATGGACGGTAAAAAGGTTTGTTTAAATTTCTAATGTTATTTCAAATGGTGTATAGGTGCACGGTTCCAATTGGTTGTTTCCTTTGGAGAAGAGCCGGCAAGTAACTACAAATCAAATAATTTATTTGCTTGATAATGGATAATACATGAGATGATACACATAACAAAAATATTTATTATAACAAACAAATAAAGATATTTCTTACATAACTTATCTACCTGTTACAAATATTAATATTTTAGAGTACTAGCTGCGCACCGCGGTTTCGCCTGCATAAGTCTCATTCCCGTGAGAATATCGGGATAAAAAGTATTCTATGTCCTAATCCAGGTCATAATCTACCCATCTGCCAAATTTCATCAAAATCCGTTCAGCCGTTTTAGCGTGAAAGTGTAACAAAAACACATACAAAAAATCAAATCTTATCTCTTTATAATATTATTAATTTAGATTGATGAAATTCCACGGTTATTCTTATAAAAATTATTGGCTTTTACAATCCTACTAATATGTCTTATAAACGCGAAAGTTTGTGACAATGGATGGATGGATGTTTGTTACTCTTTTACGCAAAAACTACTGCACGGATTTTGATGAAACTTTACAATAATATAGCTTATACATCAGAATAACACATAGGATACTTTTTATCCCGATTTTCCCACGGGATCGACGCTTAAGCGGGTGAAACCGCGGGGCGCTGCTAGTGTTTTATAATTATAGTGTTAAATGTATGGGAGGATAGCGTAGGTCTGTCGCGTAGTAGTAACATGACATGTGTCTTTGTTCGTAGGCATGAGGAAACAACCGGAGTACATACATAATTTTACTAATACACGTAATAATTAATACTAATTCATTCAACTAGATGATTATTTTATACGTTTTAAGTCAAACTAGTGAATAATAAAACAATATTATGGTGCTTATTTATAGAATTACTAGCAGCGCCCTGCGGTTTCACCCGCATAAATTTCGATCTCGTGGAAATATCGATATCGGGATAAAAACTACCCTATGTCTTTTCCCGGTACTCAAACTATGTCTACACCAAAATTTCATATAAATCGGTTCAGCGGTTATTAATCGGTCAAGCGTGAAGAGGTAGCAGACAGACACACTTTTGCATTTATAATAATAGTATGGATCTATAAGTACTATTATGAAGGGGTCAAAGTTTGTGAATTTAGTAGGGAATAATCTGTGGAACCAATAGTCGGATTTGAAAAATTATTTTTGCATTTGATAGCTGAATTCTTGAGGAAAGCTATAGGCTATATAACATCACGCTATGGCCCTCAAGAGCTGAGCAAAAAGAAAAAAAGTCAGAAAGAACGCTAAGCGAAAACGAACGATGCGATGCGGCGGGTCAGGAGAATGAGATATCTCACGAGAAAAAAGTCGCGGGAAGAAGCTAGTAAAACAATTATACGGCTCTTATTCATAGAATTATGCTTTATGTTAACATTACAATGTTATTCTAAAGATTGTATTACATTTAAATGCCATTAAAGTCGTTTTAATAGTCTAATAAAATATTTATGACTTTAATGCTTGTAAGTAGTTGGTTTCCTAATAAATAAATAAAATGTACTCCGACAAGAACATAAGCAAATGTTTAAAAAAAAATTAAGAACCTGGGGCCCTACCACCACCTCTTATAGCAGTATTATTGATGGATGGATGGATGAGAGATGGAGCTATATAGAAATATAGCTCCATCTCTTTTCCACATTGAAGTAAGATTAAAATAATACTGCTATAAGAGGTGGTGGTAGGGCCCCAGGTCTTTGTAAATAATGGTTATACAAGGTGTCCGGTAATTAATGGATAACCTCTTAAGGGATCATTGTACTATTATTATGAACAACTTTTACTACGGGACCAAACATGAAATCGCGAAAAAAATCAGCAGTTCCCTACATTTATGTTCGCATAACTCGTCAAAATGTAGGAAACTGCTGATTCTTTTCTCGCGATTTCAGGTTTGGTCCCATAGTAATAGTTGTTCATGAATAATGACAAGTACAATGACCCCTGAAGAGGTTATCCATTAATTACCGGACACCCTGTATAAGTAACTGCACCCTAATTGCGTAGGTAATCACAATCTGAATCATTTTGAAGGATATTGCTAATCCATTGCTTCATATGTTCGAAAAATTTGTCTGCTCAACAACGTAAATAACGCAATGAATGTTGTTGAACTGTCAAAATGAAAGCCATTTCTACTGCTAGTGTGTTACGCAATTACCAATCTGTTCGGGAAATACGTACTTTCTCTTAGAATACATTTGTTTTTATAATATAATTAAATAAAGATATGAGAAAGCTAAGAGCAGTGGTGGCCCAGTGGTAACGACCGCCGACTTACGAGATATAGGTCGTAGGTTCGAACCCTGACAGGCGCTTTACTTTGTGAAAATTATTTCATCACCACTGCTCTCAAAACGGTGAAGGAAAACATCGTGAGGAAACCGGCAAGTCCTAGGATCAAAAATTCGAAGACATGTGACATCTACCAACCCGCACTGGGCCCGCGTGGTGGATTACGGCCCACTCCCTCTCACAGAGAGGAGGCCTGTGTCCCAGCAGTGGGAACATTATAGCCTGATTATGTATGTTATGTATGAGAAAGCTTAAGCAAATCCGATTTAAACATGGGTTTTTTGGGTTTTCATTGAAATTAAATATGTGAAACTAACGATATTTTTATTATTGACGATGTTTAATTGAAGCATAAGTTTACATAACACACACACACACACAGTTGCCATCCTTTTTTTTCTTTTTTATTCGACTGCGCCAGAAGGAGGGTTATGTTTTTCGAGTGTATGTATGTATGTAGATATATTTCGTTGGCACGCTCTGTAGCCTAAACAGCTTGATCGATTTCCGCTTGAGGTGCCGTTAGATTTGTCTTAATTTTGAGAGTGACACTGGGTATATCAACACTGAAAAAAAAAAACGATTTTTGGCGCCATGTTATGTCTTCAAAAAATTTTTTTTCTCAAAACCTATCGTCGAGTGGGGAATCAAAATAAAGGGTTTTAAAAGGTGATTACAAAAATATATACAACGTATATGTTTAAAAGTAATCGAAGTGACAAATCGTAAAAAACACGTACCAAGAACTAAATCGTCTGCGAAATCTTTCACATTCGTAAACTAAAAAACTAGAAATAAAAAAAGTATTAAAAAAAACTAAAAAACCCGACTGCGGTAAAAAACTGAAAGCTAAAAACAAGCCCAATTTAAATTAAATAAAAGTTGGAAGCAGGCGGGACCCACACGGATACCATTTTTTTCACATTTTCAAATTCAAATTTCTCAAACGAACCGGTAGGTACAGTTTTATATTTATTTTTAGCGCACACGCAGTTAAAGGGACAAGGAACCGGACATCTTAGCAATAGTGTACAAAAACACATAAATAAATATTTAAATGTCTTTAATTTTATACAATTTGGTCGCTATTCAATGTTTTTTAAATTGTTTTGTTTTAGTTATGCGACTTTGTTGTTTTTAGGGTTCCGTTCCGTACCCAAAGGGTGCCAACGGGAACCTATTACTAAGGCTCCGCTATTCGTATGTCCGTCGCCGCCCGGTCCATCTGTCATAGGGTTGTTTCTTTTGTACCGTAATAAGTAGAGACTTGAAATTTTCACAGAGTGTGTCCCTACCTACTCATCATCATCTGCCTGCCTTTTCCCAACTAGGTTGGGGTCGGCTTCCAGTCTAACCGGATGCAGCTTAATACCAGTATTTTACATAGAGCCACTGCCTATCTGACCTCCACAACCCAGTTACTGGGTAACACAATACCCTTGGTAAGACTGGTTGTCAGACTTTCGGGCTTCTGACTACCCGTTATGACTGTCAAAGATCCACGAATGACAGCCGGGACCAAGCTTAACGTGCTTTCCGAGGCACGGAGGGGTCTCGGTATGTAAAGATGGTCACCCATCCACAGACCAACCGCGGCAAGCGTAGCTTAACCTGATCGATCGACCTGTGCGGCTGTTATTATTTAGCCACGGGCCCCTCTCAAATATTATACGGTGATACGGAACCCTTTTATTTTTGTTATTCTCATTAATGTTTTTTAATAGTGACATACCTACGTCAATGACTTAAATTAATGTTGAATGTGTTGTTTAAGTATCATGCTACCTGTTTAGTAAATATCATTAAAATCGGTTCCGAAGTTTTGACGGAAAAAGGCACAAAACAATTACACCCAAGTTTTTAAAAATCAGGAGGGCAATTCTCGTGATTTTATGAACGTTCACAGTCTGATCTCAGTCTCGATCTGTCAAAAATTCCTCTAATTTCCCTACATTTTGACAAGTTTTTGACATTTGTTTGTAGCCGAGATGGCCTTCTGGTAATTTCTTATTAAAGCAGTGTTCATAAGGCCAATTAATTCTCGTAATTTAAAATGTAGATAAATAATGAAATAATGTTCTTGTAGTTCAAAATCTAGTCGCAATCGTCATCTGGGCGACAAACAAATGTAAACAACTTTGCAAAATGTAGGGAAATTAAGAAATGATTTTCTCAACTCAAACTTCATGTAACATGAACCGGTCAAGTCCCGATGTCCTAACTTTGACGCAACTTGTCACAAGCCCGGGCGACTCCCTGCGTGACATGTTTATGACCCTGCTTACAAAAAATGTGCACAGTGCACATTGTGTTTCATGGTGGCTTGACCGGTCTGACGTCGGGATTCAAAATTACGAGCGGTCGTTGACCCCAAAAAAAAAACATCTGATCATTTTATGATTTTATTTTAAAGTGTTTTGATATCGATACCCAACACGTCTGCAAAGTTGCGCTAGCTTATTTAATTTGACCCTGTGGATGGTCAAACCAGTTTTGCGAAATAACTTCAAAACATTACTTGACTACCCTAATATAACGAATATACGTCAGAATTATTCCGATAAGCTCACGAAATACGCCGTTTACACTAATCAGCAAAATATTTTAGAACGAAATATGCAAATTTTTTATTAGTTTTCGATAAAACCAGCTTACGATTTTTGTACAGACGCCAGCACATCAACCTACACCTAACTGTCAAATTTTCCCAATCAACATTGAACCTTATGCTTTAGCGATAAAGTTGAAAATCTATTACAGAAATCTGACAGATTGTAGTAGGTTGATGTGCAGGCGTCTGTACGTAAGCTGGGCACGCGAAGTAGTTGCTCTTGCGTTGTCTAGCTATATCTGTGTTCCGGACCTAGACTTTGTACTTCTCTTATCTTTCATAACTGTCAACGAATGCCTGTAACATGGCCAATTGACATAAGGTGTAAATTTGCGTAACAATGAACATCCCTGACCGTACAAAGGTACAGTGGCGAAGGGTGAATTTATGACAGAGGTAGGCCGGAGCAAAAAAAAATGCCAAAAGAAAATTTCAATGATGAATTGACTATAGAGTGGTTATGTTCTGAATTTTCGAAGGGAAGCCGGTGAGAATCGAATTGTATGGTACCTTCGCCACTGCAAAGGTATAAAGTTCTAGTGAATCACCCATTTCCAACAATGTCAACAATAGTGACGTAAGACCAGTCAATAGAAGCCTACCATAATGACACGGTTAGCGAGATTCTGTCGCGAGATATCGAGCGTCATCAGGTAATTGCTGTTGTGTGGTTTTATCAGTAGTGTTTACATTGTTAAACGGTATACGATATGATAAATGTGATAAAATGATGTTCTGATCCCTCGGCTTCAGAACGTTCTCTGAAGAGACTATTATAAAATACCACTGTATATAAACTAAACGTCTACTCTCTTCTAAATTACTGTCATCACTTTTTCTTTTTGGTAATAAAGCTGTTTTTTTTTAGTTTTTAATTTTGTGCATGAGGTTTTTAACGGATTTAATAGACTAGTCTCGAAGAAACGTGGGACTTGGTTATTTTACTTACATTTAGTAGCTTCTCATGCAAAAAGATGGCTATTTGTCTTAGGGATGATTTTTCCAATGCCAAATAACTCTTGACGTTTGACAGTTTCTGTATGAAATAACTGTCAAAATTTCAAAATTATTCCTCACATAAAGTTTTTTTTTTTTTTCTTTTGGCAACTGAGCCGATGTCCACTATTCTGCCAACGTCAAGTGGTGACGGCAGTACAGCGAGGTGAGCCGTCGATCTTTGTGGTATTACTAGTTAATAAAGTTATCAGATGATTGAAAAATCAGCTCATAAACAAATAATGTCCTAAAATATGAAATATAAGATGGCTAAATAATTTTCATGAAACAAAGTTATCTACTCCTTGATATAAGGAATTTACTGTGTTTTAATTCAAGTTATTTATTACAAACTACGATGGTTATTATCACATTATTTTTGCCTTTATTATTATTTTGTTTTTTTTTTTTTTTTTTCAACACAAATTTTGAATAATAATGTTTTTCTTTTTGTGCTGTATCCGGCTAGACAGGACGCCGACCCCAACATAGTTGGGAAAAGGTAGTGCAAAATTTTATCGGATGTTGAATAAATAATCCCGTGGAAACGAACCCCGACCTCTGCGTGGTATGAGCGGAATTTAAACCGGTGTGGTGCACTCTCTTTGTCACTGCAAGTCACTGGCAGAATTTAATATCGTTGACTTTTAAAAGTTCCTAATTTTTGGTTAAGTTGCGAGGACGTGGCCATTAGTGAAAATAATAGATTCTATAGCGTCTTTTGTTTAGTTAAGTGAAAACTTCTTTAGGCGCACTTTGCGTTCTTTCTAAACAGTGAACGAAACTGAACTGTCACGCTCGAGTCGCTGAAACGTTATGCTCGGCTCTAGTCGGTCGGTGACGCTGAATCGTGTATACTCGGCTTCAGTCGTAAGTTTTTACTTATATCGTGTGGTCATAAGCAAACACTATCTTTTTTTCTAAAGTAAAAAAAAATAAGAGAATTTTTAGAATCAGTCGGAAACAATAACTTAGTTTTGAAATTGTATAATATTCTATTTTAAAAAAAATGCAAACGACCTTTAGCTCTATTCTTCCTAGTACAGATGACATAATAGTGTCATTGCCAAGTGCTAATCATTTCAATTCGACCCTTAATATCATTGACATTTTAGACAAATGATGATCATTAAAATATTACTTAAGTTAATAAATCTAGGCATAGTTTCGTCGTCATCGTTTGGTCTACGTCAGTCAGTCGGAAACAATTTATTACCTTTAAATGATACAAAAAATATTATGCACCTATTCTTCGTTAGAACCGTTATAATTAATCAATTTGATTGGTCAAAGTGGGCCGTACTTCCCATGCGTCATTTCTGCGAAACAGCCGGTGCCCGCCTTTTACCGGATGAGCACAATAACACGCGCGTGTTTTTCCCTTTTTTCAACGCACTGTGCCCAATTCTGTATAGTAATTATTATTCCCCGCGTAACAAGTTGTCAACAGTAAAGCCGGATAAAGATAAAGATATTTTATTTTGCAAATATGGGTACAGTACATGGTGTTATAGAAAAATAAGTTCATCCATATTTTACCAGTAGGCATGCAAAAATTACAAAAATAAGAACTAATTGACTAAACTATAACTAAATACTAAATTTTAATAAACAAACGGATCAAGAAACAACACAAAACCAGAAACATTATTGTAAACAGTGTAAGTTTCAATTTTTTTATCAATCAAGATATTTATAATAAAAACTATTTCACTATAACGTAAACGCACCCATTACCGCCAGTTTAAGCGGAGTTCAGATTGATATCCAAAAAATAAGCACATTCTTAATATGTGGCTTCAATCAAAATAATTTTTCAAGTACTGAAATTATCGATTTTTTAGTTATGTATAGGAACACATAATCAAAGAATTACTTAAAAAATTAAAAATTAAATAAAAGGAAAAAGGGTCATGTCCCTATTACCGACTCAAAATATCGGGTGTGTGCCTAATACCGTTTATGTGACACCTAATACCGACCACTAAATAAATGGAACCGTTAAAGTTAAATAAAAATGCTCGTGTATATTGAACTGTTTATATGAATGCTCCAACACAGTACAGAATGCTATCAACACTTGACAATTATATGTATTCTTATAATAGTATATTCTTAACAGCGTTAAATCAATAAAAAATATCATATTTATACGAATTATGTATAACAAATTACCAAAGGCCAGCATTGATTATAACTACTATAATATATACCCAATGGGGGCATTTGGTATTATACAAGAGTAAATGGCATTATAGAATCTTAGTAAAAATGTAACATAGTCATATAAAATTACAATAACATTTATGAGGCGGTTTACCATCCACTAGCGCCGCTAATTGAAAAAGTATCATAACTCGTAAATAGACTAAAAAATACAAAATGTGGTCTATTAAAACAGTAGAAAAGGCCACCAAAACAAAAAGACTGCGCAACTCTTTTCGAAATTGTGGGATGTCTTTTCAAAAAATTTTGAAACCAGTGTCGACCGGGTACTCCGTCTTTAAATGGGTTCGGGCGCTTTAATGTTTCCACTAATCTTGAGACCGTTTCCAGTAGCTGATCTTTTGTTACAGGAAAACCTAATCTTCCCAAATAGTGAATCCAGTCTATTAACTGACGTTCTTCGTCCTTGGTGAAAACGGTCTGAACACCACAGTTTTCATTAGAGTAGGTACTTGTTATCTCTCTTGTCACGAAGAGTTGTTCTGGGAATCCCAAACTTTCTTCGAGGTTTCATAGATACTTGCTCCATTAGTGATAGCCATCAGTGCAGCGTCAAGTTGATTAACTGTATATTGTTTACGTTTTAGTCGATCCATGTTTCTGAAACAAAATTTATTTACTAAATCTAGGATATACTATAAACGGATAGCAAATAGTAATTAAAATTACCATATGACTTCCACATATAAATGTTAGCTAAGTATTACTATAATATAATAAAGCTTATGTTATTTTAAATCTGTATGTTTATTATGGAATACTATAATGTATATTAAATAACTTTATGTTTACTTGAAAATAAATACCAAATAAAAAAACATGTAGTATGGGGTCCGTCGTAAATGTACAAGTAGATCGGTAATAGGTTTTCTTAAAGGAAATCGTATAACCTATTACCGACCCAAGGGAATGTGTATGAATTGTGTAAATACATGTGATTTTTGTACATGTATATGATTTTAAGTGGTGCGGTTGCTAAAAATATTTAATAATAATGATATTTCAACTATAAAAATACACTATTTAAAAATTATACCTCCTTTATTCATCAAAATATTTACATAAGAACAAAGTTAGTGTATACGGCTACTAAAGCTCTTGAATATATGGCGTTAATAGCTCAAATATAAGTTAACATACTAAGGAACCGAGTTAATATAGCCTCCTGCCTATTAATTTATGCATTTTAACAAAAATCATGGCACACAAAAGATATGACAAGTACCTATCAGCGACATGGGTCGACAATAGGAACAAAATTGTGATTTTTGTTCCTATTACCGCCTATTTTTAATATTGAATTTTAAGCAAAATAAAATAGTATCTCATTAAAATGAATCATTACTTGTGTTCCTGAAAGTATCAAAAATGCATCAAAAGAACTAGAAGTTACATTAAAATGCTTGAAGATATAATCTTCTGCTAAAAAAGAAACAAGAGTACTTACGCCATCGGGAATGCCACACTATGGAAAATGCACTAAGGTCGGCGTCCACGGACGAACTGAGCAATTATTATTTAAATCGTCGAGTTACGCACACAAACAAGAGATGAATATTTGCAATACAAATACATCTACATTTTTTTTAAAGCAACCAATTGTGTAGCTTTAATACATGACATAAAAATGATAGTTTTCTGAATAGGCCGGTAATGAGCGCGGATTTTAACGGGTCGTTATTAGGTGCGTTTACGTTACTATAACTAAATACTACACTTTAATAAACAAACAAATTAAGAAACAACACAGAACCAAAAACACACATTACTGTCCCAAGTAGCAAACAAATGTCTTAAAAAGGTATTGTAGATATCTTGAAGGCAAGTAGACGAATTCCAGCGGTTGTCTTGGCTAAAACTATTATGTCCCTCAAGATATCTTCTAGATACACTCCAAGGGGGAGTTAAGTAAAAGTGGGCACAGCATTTAAGAACATGTTAAGAAAGAGTTAATACTATTGTTTAGATAAACTTTAACCCTACTTAAGAATGTGGTTTTGCAGAAATCTTAAGCACTGACTTCAAGATATCTTGTAGGTAGACTTAAGATCAAGAAATAGACTTAAAGATATCTACAATACCGAATTAAAACTATCAATATTGAATTGCAGATATTCAATCTTATCTTAGTGAAGTATAAATAAAAACTTATTTTGCTTTAAAATGCTTTAAGTAACATTACTTTAGAAAATATGGTGAACTTTTAAAGTATTACAAAAACTGTTTTAAGACTTATGAAAATGGCGATTAAACAACAATTTTTTATGTCTAGAAAAGGCTTTCTTATGTCGTTGAATGCATTAGAAATTTAAAACGCATGATCATTTCTCGTGTAAAATCTATAGATAGTGCTATAAAACAGACGGGCTTTTAAAATACTAGAAAACAAACAATAAAATTTTGTATAATAATATTGCAAATTAAAAAATTTGTGGCATTTAGTGCAGTACGTCGATTCTGTAAAATTCAGACAACAACTCGCATCTCACTTCGCTATTCACTCTCACTTCGCATAAGGTTCAAACTGACCTTGATTTTGCATTCTGTAAGCATCACCTCGTCACTTGCGAAGTGAAGTGAGCTCCGAAGTGACCAATATTGCACTAGTGACTACCATCTCAACAAAATGTTAGTCGAGATTTATCGACTCCAGTTTTTTGACACAATTGTTGAGTTTTTGGCACAGAATTAAATTAAAATTATTTTTTATAGTAAGAAAATAGAACTTTGCTTTTAATTCAATATTTATTCCTAAGAACATTGTAATATTTCTCGAAAAAACAATATATTTGTAGCTGGCAGATAGATTGATTTGCCGATTGTCAAAATAAAAAGAAAATGGATAAAAGTCAAAGGATGACATGTAAACAAACAAAGGGAGAGATTGTGATTTTTATTATTGTAAAATTGAGAAAAAGTACTTTTAAACTCAAACCAACTCATCTGTCGCTATCCTTATAGCGATAATCGTATTTCGGTCGTTTATCGTCAAGTGCTGACTGAAGTGTAAAGTGTTAAAGTCAAGTTATGAGAAGTATACAAAAAAACAAGCTAAATATACTATAAACTACATTAATTATTCACTTTACGCGTGATAAAGTGTCCCTTGGGCTTATCGTTTATCATGTTCGTGTTTTGGAAGTTTGGAAATGAAAGTTATGAACAAACATTCTGCAAGAACATGTCACCATGTACAGACCGACAGCGGCACAAATTGATGCTCTCCTCATCAAGATTTGGCCCAAGGCAACTTGAGGAGCATCGACAGTCGTACCTACGCTGAATCATCGACTGTGGGAAGAAATTTGCACCACGCTGAATGCTATATTATTTTTAGTCTTACTTGTAACAAATTGAAGATTAGTTCTAGTTGTTTAGTATTGTAAAAATATATATTATTCATTATTATCTAATGATTGTATCAGTCTTTCCCTCTCTCTTTGTGCCCTCCTCAAAGCATCTGCGACAAATCATCAGCAAATATAGCAGGCTGATTATATCACCTGCCGGGAGTTCTCAGATTCAAAATCATCTTGGGTTAACTCCGGAGCACTCACTCCGGCCCTTACCTATGCACATATTATGCAAAACACAGCAGGGTAACATTATTCTGCCTCCTCTATGTGCATCCTAGTGCACGTCTCTTGCTGCCAAGAGACACCTCCATCAACCTTTGACTATCCCAAATGTGTGTTCAATGGTGGAGCAGGCACGCTGTTTACAATAATAAAAATCTAGAGCATAAACCTTAAAAAAATAGGTTGGTACAATTTCCTTACACAAATCTTTTAATATCTTCCGAATGCGTGATCCGATTTACATACATCCAATTGGAATATTAGTTTTATACACAACTCTATCATTTGAGACCGAATTTATTTCAATATCTACATAAACAAAAAAACACATTTTCAAGTTACGTAATTATACCTATATGACAATCCTTACACATATTCCAGAAAATGCCTTACAAACGTACTTTAATCAGTGTGCGGGATTGATCCAGGTATAAATACGGGAAGAATGAAAAAATACGTTGCTTGATGGTCACAGATGTAGGTAGCCGGTCGAAAAAGTTAAGAAAAATAAAAACGATTAGCTACAATCTACGTAGCCTCAACATAAACTGTAGATATGGGGATTTCTGTAGGCGCTTGCGATACTGGATTAGGATATGAAAACTAATAATAAAACTAAGCTAGATAAACTAATTATATAGTTATTGTACTAATTTTTATAACTGTGACATAAAAATATAATTTTAACACTATTTATATAGGATTTCTTCTATTTTCACTCGTAAAATAGCTACTTATTATTTGACACTTTGAATCGGGTTCGAATGCGAAGTGAGCGTCGAAGTGACGGCGGAATTACGTTACAGAATACCACTTCTTACGTCATCTCATACTTTATCTGTCAAAATCTCACGGTCAATTTAGTTCAACTCGCTGACACGCTCGCAAGGGTAGCGCTAGTGTAGATTCGAATTGTCAACCGAGTTTTTAGAATACCAATCAAGAAACTCACAGCGGATTCAGATTCGAACTTTAGAACGAGGTCTTACAGAATCGCACTGCAGATTACTACATTTTGTATAAATGTGTAAGTTATTAATGTAGTTAGAATTACTATAACAAAAATGGAAGTTCAATCTACTCTAGTTTTTGATGAAGTGTTGTCGGCAAATTTTTTATTATTTTTTCAGTTATAGTGCAAAATGGCGTTAAATCTTATTTTTCCTAACGAAGTAAGATTTTAGACAATACTGATTTTGTAAGGCTAGTTCAGACAAAGTAAAGACAAGTTACACTTGAAGTAGTGCTAGTTAAGAGATATTATACTTAACCTATACTAAAAACGGTATTGGTGAAGTACTATTTAATTTGTTTGGTATTAAGTGATTCTATAGTTTGATTTAGTTAAAACCAGATTACGTCTTAATGTTTTCTTAACTTGTCATTTCATCGTTCTTGTGTGGTTCTTGTTTATTTTGTGGTGAAAACAGGTTTATGCAAGATAGTCGAAAGAATATTATATATAGGACTTGTCAGCAAGGAACAGCTGATTTTTTTTCCACTTACTCACTGCCACTGAATGAATAATAATTGAGATGTAGCATTTGGTAGGTATTAGAAAAGGAAAATGAATTACCACTTCCTTTTTATGAAAGCTCACGCTGGCGAATCACATATAAGGTGCTATAAAAATATCTGCCACGGCTTCAATGGGAGACAGTATTCTGTTTATAGATTACAATAGTAATGATACATTATTGATCTTATGTCATAAATTTTTTCATACAAAAAAACGTGCGTGTAAATTTGAATTGATTTAGTTGCATGAAACCGTCCCATAGTAATTAGCTGTTGCCGCACCGTCATTTCTCTTCGCAAAATGTGACGAAGCGACACATCGCGCGTAGTTTGTGAACCACGTTATGCAGAATAGAGTAAATGTTTATTTAATTACTTTATTTTCTCAAATTGATTTAACTATTCCGGGGTACAAAATTTCTTCACTACTGTAATCTATATACAAAATACTGTCTCCCTTTGAAGCCGTGGCAGATATTTTTATAGCACCTTATATAAATGATCGCAATTTTATTGTTATTAAATAATTATTTATCTCAATGCCGTTTTGCAAAATTTCCTTCATTTCAGTTACGAAAGGTTTTAAAAATTCATTAGACTGAGGTTTTCCAATACCACAGTAAATTCCAATGGTCATTACAGGCACAGTGTTCATCTCATGAATGTTAAGTACATAGAATTGGCCAAAATTCTACTTTTGAACTTTGTACGTGGGTAACCCGTCGATATTTACATTTATACATAAATTGTCATTTTTGTCCAAATTTTCAAAATACTGCACAATCTTTTTTTTTAATCCGGTATATCGAACCCTGTGGCAGTGGAGAATACTGGCTTCTCCACTGCCACAGGGTTCGATACTCGTATCTACAGATTTTAATGTTTTCAGAAGTGTTCTAGCGTCTTTTGGCACAACACCCGGATCATGCTTGTTAATAATCTGCAATAAGTTATTGATTGCAGTATGTAGACTTTTTTAATTAGTCTCTAAAACCAAAATCACGATCAACTTTCGATGTGTTACAATCAGCTGTCGATTCATTAGAGTCGGAATCACAGTCCACTTGTACGATTTCCAAATTTTCCGCGGTATCATCTTCCTCGTAATCCGTTATGAGGTCCGACTCCAAGATATCGCATTGTTAGTAACGTTTGCAGCACTTATAGGCATATTGGTTAAGTTTAATTTTTTTATATTTTATAACACGCCGACGAAAGCCACCAGATCTTTTTAATTTTTTTACTTTATCCATATTTATAGTTTTACACTCATCCATATTTATACTTGGCTCTATTTGAAGAGAACGTCCCGTTAAATGTATTTTTACTCTAAACATACTAATTTTAGTCAAAAAGGAATAAAAATATACTCAGTAAAATCAGTTTCTAGAAATTGGTATTACAATTATCTTAATTCTATCTACAAAATCAATTTTTTCTTTGTTTGTCTAAAAAGGTACTTCAATTATTCAATTGAGTTTTAAGTGAGCTTTCAAATATTCTGAGTATAGTAAAAAAGTATTTTTAGTTTTAACTGTAGACATACTTAATACAAACTAGTTTTGAGAATACTTAACTTGGTTTTTGGTATTCCTAACTTACTTAAGTAGCGCTAGTTTAAAACCATTTAGTATTAAAGAAAGAAAAGACTTAACGAAATCCTTTTTGATTTAGCTAAATCCAACTTTAGATAAAGTATAGATATGTAAGATTTAATCACTATTCTTGTTTGCTACTTGGGGTGTTGTGTCGTGACGCCATTTGACGCAATTTTAACCAATCAAAACTCGTTGTGATTTGACGTAGTCTTGAACAGATTAGTTTGATTGGTGTATTCCGCGTCACAACACAACACGACACAGTAATGTAAATCCTGCTTTATATTTTGACAGTTCAAACCAACTTCGCGTTTTTTCGCGCGGTTACATGTTTCTATGTTAAAAAATCCAACCATAAAAAAAAACAAATCAAACTTAAAGAGATATATTAATGATTTTAATTACTATAATTCAGTAAATACATATCTATTATAGTCGCGAATCATATTTTGATCAAGATACAACCTGACACTGACCTGCAAATTGCAAAAAACGTAAGAAAATTTGAATTTCGCGGTAGACCGCGAAATTCAAACATTTTGCAAACTGTCAGCTTGTTTTTAATGCCAGTGACATGCATATTATTATTCTCTATGACGTTCTTGCTTTCCGCGTGGAAATCGTACAAGACAGCTGGAAAATTTCCTTGTGTGATACCTTAGGCTCAGGTGGCCTACCATGATCTAATTAAAAACGATTCAAAAACAAGACATTTCAGTTTAGGTTCCTAACCTGCATCGCTTGAGCTGCTCTATGGACGTCATGGTACCAAACAAGTATGATTGAAACCAAAACTTGCAACTCAGTTTGGGACAATCGCTGTCAGCAGAATGGCACGGCCTAAACTGAATCGTTAAACTGACGTCATGGTACGAATTAGAAGAACAATTCAGTTTAGGTCCTAAAATGGATCGCGTTAAGAGCTTGTGGTAGGCCTCCAGATCACACCGAGATGGCAGCGAAGCGGCGAGCAGTTTCAGTGTCATATAATTTTAAACTTTATCTTCATTACTATAATACATAGTATCGCTTGAGAAACTTGAAAAGGTTGCGCGGCCGCCCGCGGCCGCGAGCACGCCGACGACTCAAGTTTCTCAAGCGATACTATGTATTATAGTAATGAAGATAAAGTTTAAAATTATATGACACTGAAACTGCTCGCCGCTTCGCTGCCATCTCGGTGTGATTTGAGCCTTAGTATAACATTTAATTGACGATACTTATTTTCTTTGTATGGCTTCGTGACTAGGGGAAGACTAAATAAATGACGGATAGCTTGTTTATAATCTGTCCATAATGTGCCCACTGCTGGGACACAGGCCCTCTGTGTGAGAGAGAGTGGGTCGTAATCCACCACGCGGGCCCAAAGCGGGTTGGCAGATGTCACATGTCTTCGAATTTTTGTTTCTAGAACTTGCTGGTTTCCTCACGATAGATTGTTTGACAGATTCAAAATGGTTGATTCTGAATTTATGACTTAAATTCCTTAAAACACAACCTCCCTTTATAATAACTGCCGTCGCCATTCAAAAAAATCTCGTTGAAAACTTAGATGAAGTGAACTGTCAATAGTGACAATCCCTAGCACCTACCTCTCCTTAATGGCTAAACTCAACCAGTTTTACAAGAATAACATTTTGCACGTGTTTTGCTATTGCTGACCACAAGATAACTTGAATATACAGTGAGTCCTATTTTCTATGTAAATAGGAATGAATGAGTGTATATGACTAAAGTGGATTGCCACTTCTAGTATCACTGAACAATGCGACATCTTTGACAAAAACCTACAGTTGCAGTGCAGCTGGGGTATTCTGTAAACATCTCATCGTGAAAAGTTAGGTGAAGTGAGTTTGAAGTGAGTTGTCTTTCTACCAGTAGTACAGACGCTAGCACATCAAGCTGCCACAATCTGTCAAATTTCTTTAATAGATTTTCAACTTTATCGCTAAAGCATAAGGTCCAAAGTTGATTGGGAAAATTTTACAGTTTCGGGTAGCTTGATGTGCTGGCGTCTGTACCTACTCAGTTTTGAAACCAGGAAAATTATAAGCAATGTAACTAGCATTCTGAGAAAATGTATAATTATCATGTAGTTATAAAAAAATACAAGTTTCTGACATAATTATTAAGTATTTGCTTAGTTATTTTATTTTTATGACTACAAAGATAAAGAAAGAAACAAAGAAATATATTTATTTAGCACAGACCAAAAGACACAATACACCAGATACATACATCCATAGAAATTTTCATATATCTATGCATACATCAGATAAAAACAAACAAAAAAATAAAATAAAGGTCAAATAAAAAGTGTAAAGTACGATTTAAAAAAAAAAAAAAAAGTAACAAAAATAAGCAGGAAAGTGTGCCTCAGAAACAGATGGATGTTGTCAACTGAAATTTAATTTGATAAATGAGCTGTTTGTTTTCTATTAATAAAATTAAATTTTATTCGAGAACATCCATCTTAACAAAT
Source organism: Hydraecia micacea (assembly GCA_914767645.1). Classification (NCBI taxonomy): domain Eukaryota; kingdom Metazoa; phylum Arthropoda; class Insecta; order Lepidoptera; family Noctuidae; genus Hydraecia; species Hydraecia micacea. The sequence continues at coordinate 5,628,729 of OU611804.1, forward strand.
AAATTTACTGTAATTTACAAATGACTTTTACTTTCTATCATGAGTGTACACATTTTAAAAATGACTTTTTGCTAAATAGACGTTCTGCTATACAGACCATTTGATAGTTGGACGTTTTGCTACATGGACATTTTGCTAATTAGACTTACTGCTCATTTGACATTTCGCGCTGTTGGACATTTTGCTACATAGACCTTCTGATCAGGAGGGTCGGTTTCTTACTAAACTTCAACTATATCCGACGATCCTGCATACTTATCTCTTTTGTTGACTGTACATTATCAGCCTATAATGTTCCCACTGCTGGGACACAGGCCTCCTCTCAGTGAGACGGGAGTGGGCCGTAATCCACCACGCGGGCCCAGTGCGGGTTGGCAAATACTTATCACATGTCTTCGAATTTTTGGTTCTAGGACATGCCGGTTTCCTCACGATGTTTTCCTTCACCGTTTTGAGAGCGGTCGTGATGAAATAATTTACACAAAGTAAAGCGCCTGTCTGGATTCGAACCTACGACCTACAACTCTTAAGTCGCCGCCGTTACCACTTGGCCACCACTGCTCTAAAAAAACTATTGTAAGAAGCGTGATCTCTTTGAGATAATTTGACCAAGTTGACACAGGTCATAGTGTTCAATATGTCTATCAAATAGTTTTTGCTCTATAACTGGTCTGTGAATGAACTGACATAGAAACAGTTTTTTTTTTTTTTAGATTAGAGTAACGGGTTGTACTTACATTCTGAAAGTTGTTTTTATTTATAATGTAACGATGATTTAATTAGGCAACTCATCTTTGGGTCAGATCTTTTTAACAAAGTCGTATCGGCAGGAACTTACGACTTGTCGTGAGTTCGAACCCAGACAGGCGCTTTACTTTATGTATTTAATTTCATCGCCACTGTTCTCGTGAGGAACAAGAGCAAAAAAATCCAAGAAATGTGACATCCACCAACCGAACTGGGCCAGCAGCGACTGGCTGGATTATAGCCCTATCCCTCTCAAAGAATCAGCAGTGGGCGAGAGTGTGTTCATAATTTTTGAATTATAATATAATTAGGTATTAGATGGTAGTTCTTCCCCAGTCTATTTTACTTGAACTCACCTACATAACAAAAAAAAAAAGATAAGTATATAAAAGAACCATGATATTCACGACAATGTTATAATTATGGTGTACCTCACAGACTGTTCTGTGGTGTACCTTACGTAACAATTAATGGTTGTTTACATTACTTGTAGGTACGCGTTGCAGAATATTCCAACAAACGTCCATAAAGTGGAATTACACAGTAATTATAATTATCTACTGGACGACTGGTTTTGATTCATACTCTTGCAGTGCTAGAAAGATTTTAAATAAAGGTATATAAAATTATTTAAAATTGTTACTGTCGTCACCTTTTTTGCTGTCCTATGTCGTAGTCGGCTTCCAGTCTAACCAGATGCAGCTGAAACCCAGTAATTTACATGAAGCGTCTGCCTATCTGACATCCATAACCCAGTTACTGGGTAACACGATACACGGTTAAACTGGTTGCTTATTAACTTAGGACCGAATAATTTAAAACAGAAAACGATTGTATGAATCTAAATTATGATAAAACTCATGCGGTAAAAATTGTTGTCAGACTTTCGGGCTTCTGACAACCCCTAGCGACAGTCAAAGATCTACGAATGACAGCCAGGACAAACTCTTACATAAAGAAAACAAAATAATAATAAAATACTAATATAATATATGGATGAGGTTATGAATACTGCTATTTCTCCCTACAACATGAGTTTAGACATTAGTTCTACCGGCTTAAATCCGGCTATCTTAGGGCAAGATTCAGAGATCGCACTTTGAATTTACTTCGTCAAATAAAATTACCGTTTCATACGATTAAAAACCTTATTTGCAATTAAGAACAAGGTTCTTAATCGGTTGTAACACTAACACCGCGATCACCATACTTATATTTAAAAAAATATATATAAGACCTTTGATAGTTCACACAAGGTTCATGGTCAGACAAAAATTGGAAAAAACACTTTAATAAAAATTAATGGCCCTTTTTACCTTTTTATTAAATTTTTCTTAACATAACTTAATCCAAGGTTAGCCAAACCAAGTGGGTTACGGTCAGCGACCATTCAATCTCTCGAAGAATCGGTGAAATTTATTTAAATGTATTTAATAAAAAATTATTCATCCCCACGTCACACCATCTTCGGCGTGGTCTACTTCGATGGGGATATCCTCATCATCGTTTCTAAATAAACCCTTTAGAGGTGTGAGGAACAGGGTGTAAAGTTCACGTATCCTCCATAGAAAAGGGAGGATCCTCCGACCAGACGGGTGTTGTGTCTGGCGGGCAACTGCCCGATGATTCATGTCGGGCCGTAGTTGCGCGGTAAACTCTACTTGCGAGATGCAGGATTTTGTGTGACGTCAGTATGACGCGTAGTTCTCACGTGGCGTTGTAGATACCGCTACATCCCCATAGACTCACGGCGGCTGAATTCCAGTTATACCTTCTAAACAGCAAGACTATAAGTAATAGCGATGTTCTTTCACGGTTATTTACGTCCGACAGCAACCCATTGAACTACAACACTTGACACATGTTTTGGTTCTGTCGAGTTATTTTGCTTACATTCCACTAGTCACTTTTATAAGTGGTGCAAAACTTTTTTTGATTAGTGTATAATTACAATCCTTATAGCAATAACAGTAAAGATTAAAATGATGATGCAAAGTGCCTAAAAAGACAGTCATGATGTTTTTTGTTGAATCACTATTACAGTAAGTCGGTTTTTGCGCGTCAAAAAAGGTGTTCTTAGGCTTACAGAAGCTTAAATTGTCCTAGGTAATGGTTTGCAACGGAAATAAAGTTTGCCTTGGATTAAATTAAAAGTATTTATTTTGAGACATGGCCAAGCGGTTGGTCGAGTAGATAATATTGTCTCATATTTATTAAAAATCAAAAATCAAAATATTTTATTTCACATAAACCGACATGGGCACTTATAAAACGTCAGAAGCTAGGTGCACGATTCCAATTAGTCGTTTCCTATGGAGAAGAACCGGCAAGAGACTCCACGGTTACTCTTTTCAAAATAATTGGCTGTTACAATGTTTTCAAATTACAGTAGGTATGGGAGGACAGCGTAGGCCTGTCAACAAGTATCAGGTACTTGATAAAATAAAAATATGGTCTATAGCTATTACACAATTTATGTGTCATCAAGACAATGGTACCGATTCCCTTGTTCACAAACTAAACTAAATTTAAGTTCAGTGCATCTTTTTCTTTCTATTTCATTAAGAAAAGGACAGAAGATAAATTTTAGTTTAGTCCTGTCAAATTAATCTGCGCCTGACACTATTCCATACAAGTTTAGACGTGATTAAAAACTTGCCTACTAAACTTACGTCAATTTACGTCAGGCGCTGATTAATTTGACAGGACTAAACTAAAATTTATCTTTTGTCCTTTTTTTAATGAAATAGAAAGAAAAAGATGCACTGAACTTAAATTTAGTTTGGTTTGTGATGAAGGGAATCGGTACCAATATCTAACTTATTTAAAGTTCAGGCATTGACCATGATTTAGATTTTTAGTGCCATGGTCAGGGTTTCGTGGCTCGTGGCAGGGGTTCGTAGCTGATAGATAACAGCTGCACGGGTCGATCAAAGGTACCCTCTTGTAGCGGGATCGTCCGAAAGGGTTACCGCTGCCCCGGAACATAAAGGGCTAAGGAAGGAACACGGGCGGGTTTTAGTCAGTAAGAGTCTGACACTCCCTTCCGCTCCACGCAGAGCGGGAGGAGTCATTAGATGATTTCCCATCCAAAAAAAAAAAAAAAGTTACCCTCTTTATAATATTAATATAGATTAAGTTTCTACGTTATTAAATTAACTAATTTACGAGTATCTCCCAGAGGTACCTACGCTCACTGTAAGACATCATCATCATCTGCCTAGCCTTTTCCCAACTATGTTGGGGTCGGTTTCCAGTCTAACCGGATGCAGCTGAATACCAGTATTTTACATGGAGCGACTGCTGTCTGACCTCCACAACCCAGCTACTGGGTAATACGATACTGGATATAAGACTGGTTGTCAGACTTTCGGGCTTCGACTACCCGTAACGACTTTCAAAAATCCACAAATGACAGCCCGGACCAACGGCTTAACGTGGTTTCCGAGGCACGGAGGGGTCTCGGAATGTAAAGTTGGTCACCCATCCACGGACCAACCGCGGCAACCGCAGCTTAACCTGATCGATCGACCTGTGCGGCTGTTATTATTTAGCCACGGGCCCCTTACTCACTGCAAAACATAAACCTTTAAATTAAAACACAAAACGGACTATTTCTTCTATTCATGACTTGCAACTTTTTATCACATACCTACCTAAATGGGTTTTCAAACATACCTAAGCTTTTTTAATTATTTTGGGTCTAATCTCATTTGGATTAATAACACATGTAGAATGACGCAGGTTGTAGTAATGACATTTTAAATGACGTCTTACGAATAGATCTGGTATGGATTTTTAATTAATGATTTAATTAATGGATAGATAAACAGACCACCTATCAAACTAAAGACATAACTTATTTTTTAAATCTACAAAATGATAACATCTCTACTTTATGGCTATTTTTAAGTGTTTATTATTTGAGGATTTGGGCGCTGATAGCCGAAATACAGGCGTTCGCGCAGTTCGGCTACAGATGTCTAATTAATTCATTTGTAACAATAAATTATAGCCTATAAGATATACACGTATCATTGTAAACAATTATTGAAATAAACTTATATTGTACTAGCATTCGATCCCGTGGGAATATCGGGATAAACGGTATTCTTTGTGTTAATCCCAATCCGTTCAGTAGTTTTTTGCGTGAAAGAGTTACAAATATCCATTCATCCTCACAAACTTTCGCGTTTATAATATTATAGTAATAAGTAGGATTATATAACTCTTTATATACTATATTATTATAAAGGTAGATTATGTCACAAGAAAAAGCAGCGTCTTTCTGAAGAAGTTTATGAAGTGTTTTTTTAAAGGTAGGTAGGTATTCTTAAGCCCATAACATGTCCTATCATAAGCAAATTGTAAGGAAATATATTTTTCTGTATTTCGAACTAGCATAATTAGTCCATAATGTTTTCACTGCTGGGACACAGTCTCTCTCTCTCTTGGTGAGAGAGAGTGGACTGTAATCCACCCACGAGGACCCAGTGCGGATTGGTGGGTGTCACATGTCTTCGAATTTTCGGTTCTAGGACAAAAACGGTGAAGGAAAACGTCGTGAGGAAACCGGTATGGTTTCCTCGCGATGTTTCCCTTCACCGTTTTGAGAGCAGTGGTGATAAAATAAGTAATAATTTGGAACTAAAATGGAAATGGATATCGAGAAACACTATACTAATAATTAAGGTTTTATTTAATCATAGAACATTATTGTTTATTCGTTTTTTTTTTATTCCACTTAAAAAAACTTAACTTTATGTTACTTATTATGTTTTTTATTATTCTAATGATGTAATAAATAGACATTGCTATGCGAATTTTTATTTATTATTTGTATAAAATTAGTAGACCGGTTAAATAAGAGTAAACAACTTTTGGCAACGTAAAAATAACGTTCTCTGTTGATTATCAAGTTCTTAAATTAGAATTGTCGTCGTAGTTTTTGTTGTAATTAATTATCTCAAAGAATATTTTGATGAAAAAGTATTTATCATTTTAAAGTAGGTAGGTAGGTAAGTGATGTATTTCTTTGTATACACTACTGAATAGTATCAAATTCTTCTAAGTTAACAGACAGCTGTGCGTCAGGGGAGATTGTTGCGCATCTTCTTCTTCCTAGCTAAAGCACTAGGAAGTGGTGAAAGGCAGACGTTTTGGGGACTGTCTTATGTAATTTTGACGTTCAAAACGTGCTGATTCTGAGCCAAATTTGCATAAATTACTTTTGGATTTTGATGAGCCCACTGCCTGTCATAGAGAGATCTGCGTTCCAGCAGAAGAAACATAGACTGATTATGCTAGACGATAACAAAACACGAATATGTACAGACGCCAGCACATCCAGCTAGCCGAAACTGTCAAATTTTCACAATCAACATTGAACCTTATGCTCTAGCGATAAAGTTGAAAATCTATTAAAGAAATTTGACAGATTGTAGTAGCTTGATGTGCTGGCGTCTGTACAACAGCTTTTTAACCAGCAACCTAATAAAATTGCAAAACCTAACACACTATCAATCTCAATCTGAATCCTTTTGAAAGATATTGCTAATCCATTGCTTTATAAGTTCGAAAGATTCGTCTGCTCAGCAACGTAGATAACGCAATGTATGTTGTTGAACTGTCAAAATGAAACCCACAGCTACTGATAGTGTGTTATGCAATAACTGAGGAGTTAGGTACTGTCCTCAGTACCTACATTAATTTGGCAATATGCTATAAAAATTGGGCGCATTATTTTAAACTTTTAATCAGTTAAACAAAAAGTTCCATTAAAACTATTATCCCTAATCTTTAAGTATTGATAGATGGTATCCAGACGTCTAGCAAAAAACCAAAAAAACGATTGGTCGTGGTTGGATATTAGGATATTATGTTTCGTTCAAAAAACTATAATATCTAATAAGGCAATGACGCACGAAGATCGATCGATCAAAGTACTTTTTTAATTTAAAACCAACGTATTAAATTTTTTTGCCTTAATAAAATTCGACGAAAATAATAGAAGCTTTCTGATTTGTAACATAATAAACCTACGCAGTAAAATACTGGTATTTAGTTGCATCCTGTTAGATTCGAAGCAAACCCCAACATAGTTGGGAAAAGGCATAAAAACTGTCAATATCCACTGTGTAGGTATATTCTGATGTCTTAAAATAATCATAAGTAATTATAGCATTATTCGATTATAAGATAAGAAAGTCTTGCTATTGACCCCATGATAACAAACATCTTCAGTTTACAACAGGCAATGCTTTCTTGTGTATTTTCATTGTTCCGTTTTTAGTAAATAATAAAGCCTTTATGTAACACCGTAAACTTGTGATAAGTAGTCTGATAGGTAAAAGGATCATCTGCTTTGTGAACAAGGGGTTGTGTTATCAAAACACGAAATAAAATACGCAGCTTATTAACCACCTTTACCATGGCATGAGCATTTTTGCCCCAGCATGAGCATTTTTACCACGGCTTGAGATTTTTACCTCGGCATGAGCGTTTTTACCACGCCATGAGCATTTTTACCACTGCTGTAGAATTTTTACCTCGGTATGATCATTTTTACCAAGCCATGAGCACTTTTATAAGCATAAGCATTCCAGGGCATGGAGGATTCAATTCCTAACTCACAAATAGAATTTTAAGCATTTTTAATTCTCGTTTTTTTTTATCGAGATGTGGCCAGTTCTTGACCTCTATTTCGCCCGGTGAAAAGCGACGGATGACGTCTATGATCCATCATAGACGTCATCCGTTCTCGGGCTCATTCCAACATGCAAGCCCAGAAGTTGTTGTTTGTTGTTGTTTTTAAATGCGTATAACTCTATTACCGTAGGTATTATACCTACATTAAAACTTGTCTTAATCCTAACTGGTCCTTCTGGTCAAATCTTATATTTCCTACTTGTTATATTTATCATAGAATTTTCTCGACGCAATGTTTTTGTCGAAATAAAACCAGTCTCTTCTATTTTTAGCGTAATTAATGCATATTTGATAATTTATTGAGTTGCTTGGAATCCATTATGTATTTTATTATTCATTAAGCAATTAATTTAACTTTGTAGGTAGTGTCATTGATATTTTGTTACCAAAAGTTTTTGTAAAAAATTTCCTCCAGTAACGTTAATCTGTAAAGTTCACTGCTCACTTCACTCAAGTGAGTGCACACAATTCGAAAGCGAACTCATTTGTTTTTAAAGTAAATCATCGCGGAATCACAACGACTATACGTTACACTAAAGCAGGCCGGAGTCTGGATTTCATCTGCCTAGCCTTTTCCCAACTATGTTGGGGTCGGCTTGCAGTCTAACCGGATGCAGCTGAATACCAGTATTTTACATGGAGCGACTGTCTAACTGACCTCCACAACCCAGTTACTGGGTAAGACTGATTGCCAGACTCGGGCTTCTCACTACCCGTAACGACTGTCAAAGATTCACGAATGACAGCCGGGAACAACGGCTTAACGTGCTTTCCGAGGCACGGAGGGGTCAAGACGGTCACCCATCCACAGACCAAGCCCGGAGTCTGGATTTGTGCCCAGTTAATGCCAACTAATCTCGTCCTACTGCATAGGAATTAAACCTGCATCCCAATTACGTGACACAATATCAATCGCAGTCTGAATCGTTTTGAAGGATATTGCTAATCCATCACACTAATATTATAAAGGCGAAAGTTTGTAAGTGTGTGTGTTTATATGTTTATTACTTCTTCACGCTCAAACGGCTGGACCAATTTTGATAAAATTTTATATGGAGGTAGCTGACACCCTGGATTAACTTATAGGCTACTTTTTATCCCGATATTCTTACGGGTTCGACACTTATGCGGGTGAAACCGCGCGGCGCTTCATATGTTCGAAAAATGTATCTGCTGAACAACGTAAATAACGCAATGAACGTTGTTGAACTGTCAAAATGAAATGAATGTGCTGACGTCTATACATGAAAAAGTAGGAACAAATTAATCTGTTTACAAAACAGTTTTGATAAAATTACGGTAACTTTCCATTCATAAAATTTCATCATCATCATCATCTCGGATTAAAAACATCTACCTTTTTTTGCTTTGGATGATCCCTCGAATAACACTATCTACAATAACATCAAAACAAAGACTGTATCTATTTTCGTCCATCCGCGTTTAATACTCGTAACATGATACGCGGTTTTGTTTTTCTTTAGTTCATTAAAAGATTTAGGCATTTTTTCTAATTAATATAAATATTGTTGAGGTAGGTATTTTTAAACCGTTGATCTCGGCTGTCATTCGTCGTAGATCTTTGACAGTCGTTACGGGTAGTCAAAAGTCCGAAAGTCTGACAACCAGTCTTACCTAGGGATATAGTGTTGCCAAGTAAGTGGCTTCTGGATAGCGGTCAGATAAGCAGTCGCTCCATGTAAAATACTGGTACTTAACTGAATCCGATTAGACTGGAAGCCGTACCCAATATAGTTGGAAAAAGGCTAGGCCGATTAGTTAAAAGCTTGGTTCATAATCTTGAAAATCTTGCAATCCAAAAATGTTACCAAGATTCTTCTCCAAGGCAAGCCAATGTGTTTAATTAGACATGATCAATCTTCACACTGCTAATTAGCATCCTATAAACAGAAATGATCAGGAAGACAAGTAACATTTGAGGCAGGTGCCGAATTCAAGGGTATTGGAAAAATTGTATCATGAATCGTCTGTTTCCTACATTTTGGCGATCTTCTTCTTAGCGTGTCGATAGCAATCTAAATGTACTCGGCCCAGAATTCGGCTACTTGTTTGGCGCCATCACAAGCGTCCATCAGTTCCTGTAACGTGCAGCTGACAGGACATGCAGGGCACGATATTAAGTGTCCCATTGTTTGGAACAGCACCACATTTACATTCCAAGGCGGAGTCGTCTATAAATTTCCACCTGAACAGGTTTTCCTTGCTTCGGCCAACCTGGGTCCGGAGTCTGTTTAAAGACTGATCTGTTATAAATGCGAACATATATACAACAGCTGCTTTTTTCCGCGATTTCATGTTTCGTCCCATAGTAAAAGTTGTTCATAATGATAAGTACAATGAAGGGGTCTTTTAAGAGGTTATTCATTAATTACGGGACACCCTATATGGATATATCAACATAGGAACATAGCCGTTGAAATACATACGAGTAGGTAACCTTCCTTTTTCTATTCCCGCAGTCTGTTAATAAAAAAACAAAACATAAGCAGTTCATTGACTCCTGAAACATAAAATTCCACGTTACAGTACGGTTATAAAATAGTCAAATTTTTTACCATAATAACCTTTAACAAAATATTTGATTCCGTCACCATGACTTAGCATTTACTATTGAAATCGATATTGATAGATCGTTTATCGTTAATCTTAAAAAATCATTGCATGTTATGTTTTAACACATTATCCTCGTTCTAATTCTACAATCATCATTGGGATTTTCCCACCAGAACCTTTAATTGCGTAACATATTATCAATCTTAATCTGAATAATTTTGAAGGTATTGCTAATTGCTTAATTTGTCTGCTCAACAACGTAAATAACACAATGAATATTGTTGAACTGTCAAAATGGAAGTCATTGCTACTGATAATGTGTTACGCTATTACCCCGCGGTTCCTCTATTCGTAACGAAATGTTTTTGGTACGAATATTTACATAATCAGCCTGTAATGTTCCCACTGCTGGGACACAGGCCTTCTACATTCGAGAGGGTGTGGGCCATCTACCATGCGAGCCCAGTGCGGGTTCACATGTCTTCGAATTTTTGGTTCTAGGACATGCCGGTTTCCTCACGATGTTTTCCTTCACCGCTTTGAGAGCAGTAATGATGAAATGATTAATTACACTTAAACTTGTAACTGGTCCTAAGGAAAGCATACCTGGACTCTGAAGACTATTTTTCCAGTTTTTTTTTTTTCAATAAATTCTGAAAAGGCCAGGCATAGTTGTGAAAAGGCTAGCCTAGCCTTTCCACAACTATGTTGGGGTCGGTTTCCAGTCTATCCGGATGCAGCTGAATATCAGTATTTTACATAGAGCAACTGCCTATCTGACCTCCACAACCCAGTTACTGGGTGACTGATTGTCAGACAGACAGACCAAGTAACTTGCGTAATAGCCAGAGGCCGGTGTACCTACCTATAGTACACCCATACTATAGGTAGGTACACCGGCCTCTGGCTAACCATTCCGAAAAAATAAAAAAAAAACAGTGGCACTCCGGGAGTGCCGACAGAAGTGAAAACAAAACACAAACAGAATACTTTGCCATCACTCACTGAAATATCGGATATAATTATGTACATTAAAACCGAGTACGTCCTGAGGACACCCCAAGTCCCGAACACATCCGAAGCGGTGTCGGTTACGGTAACAGTGGCTCGAATTCAATGGTTTTTTTCCCATCTCAAAAAATGCCCAACGCGCCTAAAGGAGTTTTCACTTCAAAAACTGCCATGTCATGTTAAAATTTTAAATCCTGCTGAATCATTTAATAACGTCATAAAAATACTGAGATAATCAATAGGATTAAAGATTCAACGTCCATTTTTTTAAAGCTAGTCTATTTGAACCGTTATTGAATTGTTGATTAATGGTTTACAAATTAGCTTTGGAACAAAAACTGCATAGACACACGCAATCAATAAAAAACTGTTTAATAAATGTAGTCAATATTTTATTTTATTTTCAAATCACAATCGTTTATTTGCATAAAATGTGGTAGGTACAAAAAATTATATTATAATAAAATTGTAGTGCAAAGATACTTTCTGCCATGTAATGATGGCATGCATATAGGTATTTAATACATTAAATATTTAAAAAACTTTGCTTGTTGCCGCTACCGTCTCTCTACATATATGAAACATGTATGTTTGTGAGGAAGCATAGGGAATTGTTTAGTAATGCAGATGATTTATATCCTCGTAACCGACGAGACCCCCACAGGCTCGTACTGGATATCCTTCCGAGACTAGCTAAATATAATAAAAGTTGTATATTTATTTGTGTACGTATATATAATAAGATACCAAGTAATCTCAAGGCCCTAAATAGATTATTCAAAAATAAATTGTATGAATGGTTGTGTACCTAGTCATAGTTTTTATAGTGTCAAAGACTTCTTTGACAACAAATGTTAAATACCTATGCTTGTGAAAATTTGTACGCTTATAAATATTAAGCAAAAACATGTTGTATGCTCTTGTTATTTTGTATTTTTAACATCTTTTTATACCATGTTTTTAAGCAAATAAATATTATTCTATTCTATGAAGTTGGTATGTACCTAACATACAGTAATATACTACTAAATCAACAAAGCAACATACATAATTAAAAAATTATCACAATGCATTACGAGATTTTTTGTTCGGAAATTCGTTCACTGAATAAAAACAATTTAGTAAAACCACACAGAATTTTTTGTAAGATACTCGTAGTTCTAATATCCAGATAGGTACCTAATGATTCATATATATGTGGCGCCATATATTTTGTAGGTACGTTCTAAATTAATCTTCTAGAATACAGTTGTATGAGTCTGAGCTGTTTATTTCCATTAGTTTTTAATATATCTAATCATCATCTGCCTAGCCTTTTCCCAACTATGTTGGGGTCGGCTTCCAGTCTAACCGGATGCAGCTGAATACCAGTATTTTACATTTTTTTAATATATCTAATAATATGTAATATACTTGTTTACAGTAATTCTTTTAGCTTGTTTTTATAATGTGCCGAAATTGATTTTTAATCACGTAGTGATTTATGTGAGATTAAAAATACATCCTGACTATTTTTAAGGGGATGCACATTGGATGCAAAACATAACAATCTTCAAGATTATATTCCCCTCGAGGTAACCTGAGGTGGTAGAACACCTTCATTGGTCCAGTTAGCTACGTTGAAGTCCCGTTTCATTAACTGGACTCAAATCTCCCAGGCTACTAAATAAATGATAGATAGTCTGGTATTTCTCAATATTGTAGCTATATTCTTGTACATATTACTGCCCCTGAACGAAGTTTGCCTCTCGAGACTGCTAATTTTATTTAAAACTAGCTTTTGCTCACGGCTTCGCTCGCGTTAATTTAGAATTTGACAATCAATAATTCTGGTTGTATTCGGGTTGTAATAATTCAATCATGATTCTAAAGACACGTGTCGCGATCTATTATCATAATAACGTTATTGTTGTTTTCCTCGGGAACAGCACTTTTTTTCGGGATGACAGGTACCCTATGTCTGTTTCTGTAGATTTGACAACGTATATGCAAAATTTCAGGATGATCGGTTCAGTGGTTTAGGCGTAAAAAGGTAACAAACAAACTTACTTTCGCATTTATAATATTACTTAGGATTAGGATTACCGACGATAATAAATCAATGCATGGGTTCAGAATCTATAATGATAACAGGTTGGTGTCGATCTCCTTGCCAACCAAAATCTAGTGAATTTCTAGATTATTCTATCTAAGTATCTATCTCTCTATCTAATGCTATTCAGACTATTGCACGACTCAAAATACGAAGCATTAGAGTGCTTTACGATCGATTTTTTTTTGCCTCCTTTCTGTAACTATTTCTATTGTTATACTCCTGCTAGTACATAGAACTTACTTAATTTATATACCATTGTATAGATAATTTAATCGAGATTAATTCTGTACTTTTCAAAAATGGATTTACTGCAGTAGAAACGAAAAAAACATCAAAATATTTAAAATAAAATCCTGTCAATCAAGTGTGTAATTTTTTTTATAGTTTCGTTTCACCCTTAGGAGGAACTCTATTGAAAATGGCTCTTTTATTCAAAGTAGTTTAGTTATAAATTATAATTAATAAAAAACTAACTAATATAATATCTAAATCTATGGTTTTTTAAATGATCAAATGAGCACTTTTACAAATTTTCAGACTAGGGACATGATTAAACGAATTCAAAAAAGTCAAGACGTGTAATTCTCAAATCATGGGACAAAAATGTTAATTAAAACTAAATTAACATTTCTAGCTTTCTTACGAGGAGAATTGAATTTATAAACTATTCAGAAGTGAATATTTAATAATAAAAAGACAATAGTATGGCAAAATTTTTAAGTTTGAGAATAGAATAGAATAGAATACTCTTTATTATGTACACCATATAAATTACAGACATAAATATAGAAATTTTACAATGGGTGATACAATGGGCGGTCTTATCGCGATCGCTAAAAGCGATCTTTTAAAGACAACCTTTGGATGGATTAAAAAGAGGAAGGACAGACAAGTACTGTAGGTAGTCTGTGGTGTACCATTTACACAATACCATAAATACATACATAAAGTATGTTATACTAATCTAAATAAATATATACATATATATATATAATATAGTTATATAGTTTGAGCTTCTCCTTCTTCGTGTCACGACTGTATTTATTTCAGACCGTTGCCGCGTTGTTGGCTTCACAGAACAGTCAAAAGAGGCTTCTTTTATCTGTTCTGTGGTTGGCTTCCACAGTGTCCTCGGTGGCAGCGCAGTGGTCACTTTGCCTCCATATATTGTGACACAGAGAATCCAATCCAAATAGCAAATGGCCTAATTTCGTGATATTTTTGTAAATAATGAATCAGAAATAATTATTTGTTTTCTAAATAATTCTGACCGCGACCCAGTTGTAGACTGTCGCGTGTCATGGTTGACCCGTTTAGCCAACTTTGGATAAATGGAGTTACTTATGAGTTAGTCATGTCTGTACGTTTGTTTAGTTTTTTCTGCGAATTGCATATCATAATCAGCCTATAATGTTCCCACTGCTGGGACATAGGCCTCCTCTCTGTGAGAGGGAGTGGGCCATAAACCACCACGCGGGCACAGTGCAGGTTGGCGGATGTCACATGTCATGTCTTCGAAGTTTTGGTTCTAGGACATGCCGGTTTCCTCACGATATTTTCCTTCATCGTTTTGAGAGCAATGGTGATGAAATAATTTACACAAAATAATGTGCCTGCTTGGGTTCGAAACCATGACCTACACTAAACCAAAAATTCGAATACATGTGACATCTACCAACCCGCACTGCCCCGCGTGAAAGATTACGGCCCATTCCCTCTCACCGAGAGGAGGCCTGTGTCCCAGCAGTGGGAACATTATAGGCTGATTATGTCTTCGAGCACGTACTCATATACACGAGCGGCATGTTGCCAACGGCAGAAGCAACTGCAGCCGTCGACGTGTCGGCGGCTGCAGTCGACGCGTCTACGACTGCCGTCGACGGGAGTAGCTATTATCGTAATTTACAGAAGCACGGATTTCGCCACTAAAAGGTATCTAGGTCATCCTTGAAAGTTATCAAGATAATTATTATTGAAGCCCGTTAATATTTGTAAGATACGTTTATATATTATAATGTTTATCTACCCAATAGACGCGTATTATCCTCAATATTATATTATATCAATGAATTATCGGTAAACGTGGTGTCGTATAGTTTTGAGCACATTTTATTGTGTAAATAATTAAATAAATGCAACTACATTGTACCTATATGATGTGTCATTGTTTATCATTCCGTCATTCATTGATCTCGCGTAGTCAGAAGTCTGAAAGTCTGACAAAGACCAAGAAAAAAAAACATTATTATTACGAGATGTAATTAATAATAAAAAGAGAGGTTTTAAAATCTTGTGTTTATCTGACTTTCTCGGGTATTGTTTCTGTGAGGGTGTTTTCAAGTTGTACGGGTTGTCAGAAGCATGAAAGTCTGACAATCAGTCTTACCAAAGGATATTGTGTTACCAAGTAACTGAGTTGCGGAGGTCAGATAGACAGTCGCTCCTTGTAAATACAGGTATTCAGCTGCATTCGGTTAGACTGGAAGCCGACCCCAACATAGTTGGGAAAAGGCTAGGAAGATGATGAATTTTGAAGCCCAATGGAATTGATTTAATGATTTTTTTTTCTTTAGTTGGGATTTATTATGTACTAAGTATTTTAAATGATGGCTTATGGCTCTCACGGATAACAAAACAATGACTCGAAGAAATATAAATACATTTTTTGTCATTTTTTGTTAATATTTTTATAGGATCATCTATCACAAATTATGTAATGCGTAGGTATGTACTCCTTTAGCACAAAACCGACAAGAACTGATTGACACCTATAACAAATAAACAGTTTATGATTTTGATTAACATTCAAAGGGCAAATTAGACCTTTAACCGGTTTTTCGAGTAAAATTTATTGTATTTATTATTGATTATAGAGCAAATGTCAAGGTTATGAGATACATGATTTGTACCAGGAACAAATATATGATTAGGTAATAAATTATCTTCTTTTTTGTCCCGTGAAAAATCGCGTGTTTATTTTATTCAAACGCGAAAGTTTGTGAGGATGGATGGATGTTTGTTACTCTTTTACGCAAAAACTCCTGAACGGATTTGGATAAAATTTGGCACACATATAGTTTAAAACTAGGATTAACACATAGGGTACTTTTTATCCCGGTATTCCCACGAAATCGAAAAGTATACGGGTGAAACGGTGGGGCGCTGCTAGTTTAAAATAAACGTAACATTCACACGATTGGGCATCACGTCAACGCCGGACTGTTGCTGAAAACAAGCATCCTAAAGAAACTCTCTTAAAGAAAAAAATCAAAACATGAAACACATCATTCATGAATCATCTTTCTTCCTATGACGCTTTTATTCCACATATAGGAATACGCAGAAATATAAAGTATACACACACATTTCGCCAATTATTTTAAAAATACCCGCGATGATGATTCTCTAAAAATCACTTCGAAATTCGAGCGGTGTCTCGTTGTGAATGCGCGCGATGATTTACTTTAAAAACCTTCCTGAAAGTATGTAGAAACATAAAAATTGGTTCATTAGTTTTTGAGAACATCGCGGACATACATACATACGGGTCGAATACAGAATCTCCTTTATTGAAGCCGGTTAAAAACAATTGAGTTCGTTTTCGAATCGTGTGCGCTCACTTGATTGAGGTGAGCAGTGAACACGTTAAATTGAACACTAATCTAAGATTATTATCCTAGGCTAGATTTTCATCTAATTTCGTGCATCTAACGTTAGTGTCTATCAGAAAATTGCATGCATTAAATTACAGAGAAAGTCAGCAATTTGTATCTGAAGATAAATCTACAAGAGGGAAAGCATGGGATTAAACGACTTACTATACGTGATGATTTCTAATTCACTTATAAAATCTTCTATACAAATAAATAAACTTGGAGTGTCGGTTTGTAATATTAAAATAACCGCTTTTTACTAAATGCATATGTATATATTATACACGGTACATATACCAAAATATTTTTTTTTACAATTTTTGTCTGTCTGTCTGTTAGTTCCGGCTAATCTCTGAAACGGCTGGACCAATTTTGACGGAACTTTCACTGACAGATAGCTGATTTAATAAGCAATAACTTAGGCTACTTTTATTTTAGAAAAAGAATTAGGGTTCCGCGCAAAAAAAATTAAAACGTTTTCCGTCATGTCGAAGTCGCGGGCACAGCTAGTGAATGCTAATGCCAATGGAAACCCCTTGTTTTGAAGCTATTTCGAGAATACCGTGGGAGTACCAGCTTTTAATGAATTCAAACTGCCATTAATCTGATCCGACTTCAGTGGTAACCACTAACCACAGAGACTTGCGAGAGAGACAAAAAATTCGAAGACATGTGACATCCACCAACCCGCACTGGGCCCACGTGGTGAATTATGGCCCACTCCCTCTCGAAGAGAGGAGGTCTGTGTGCCAGCAGTGGCAACAATATATGCTAAGTATGTTACAGTCCACTGCTGGACATAGGCCTCCCCGAAGTTGCACTACAAAACCTGGTTTCCGGCCTTCCGCGTCCAGTCTGTCCCAGCCACCTTTTAAGGCCGTCGCTCCATGATCGTCCCACACTACGGTGGCCGACCCACTCCAGTTCCACTTCCACAAATATGGCCAGCCGACAGCCATTTCAGCTTGCTAACTCCTGCAAGCATACTCACCTCCGACTGTTGAGATGCAGGCCTCCACTCTGTGAGAAGGAGCCGGCGGTAATCTACCGCGTGGGTCCAGTGCGGGTCAGGAACTCTTCAAGCTATATTGTTAACTCCAAGTGCTCTAGTTTATGGCGTCTCTACTTCTTCCCAGCTAAAGCACTAGAAAGTGGTGAAGGACGGCGTTTTGGGGGACTGTCTTAAGTATTTTTGACGTTTTATAATTGCTAATTTACATTGAATAAATTACTTTTGATTTCCAGTTCTTTTGCGGGTAAATTCATTTCAGTTCATCTTGTGGCTAAGTAATAACAGCCGCACGGGTCGATCGATCAGGTTAAGCTACACTTGCCGCGCTTGGTCCGTGGATGGGTGACCATCTTCACATACCAAGACCTCTCCGTGCCTCGGAAAGCACGTTACGCCGTTGGTCCCGGCTGTCATTCATGGATCTTTGACAATCGTTACGGGTCGTCAGTAGCCCGAAATTCTGCCAACAAGTCTTACCAAGGGGTATCGTATTACCCAGTAACTGGGTTGTGGAGGGCAGATAGGCAGTAGCTCCATGTAAAATAATGGTATTCAGCTGCATCCGGTTACACTGGAAGCCGACCCCAACATAGTTGGGAAAAGGCTAGGTAGATGATAATATTTCCAAGAAATGTTGATTCTATTTTAGTTAATTTGTAAGCAGTGAACCTTCTCGTTACATTTTTGCTTCCTGATCACCTTATTAGTAAATTGCTAATTTATCATTAAGTATTCGCCAATTCGTTAAAATCAAATAAGGTAGTTAATGAAACCTTGGGTAAACACAGATTATAGTAGGAAGTATTTTCTAGTCATTTGTGGTTTAGACATCAAAGGTTAATTTTGCTAATCCGTTGAGCGGATTCATCATGTAGATTTGTCTCTACTTTCAATGGACGGATTAGCATCGGTTGGAGTAGAAGTGTTCTTATCTTATATCTTCACGACCACAGAGATGACGTCAAAGCCCGGAGACATCTCAGCGGCCATTGTTAGAGGTGGCATTGTCTAAAGTAGTATAAATTAATAGCATAGCTATTAATGGGTACCGCCCCAGCCGATTGATATACAAGTTTTTGGTCATGTTTTCGAAGTCAAACCTTAAATCATTGACCGTTATAGATGTTCAATAGATGATATATTATTAAAGAGGCGGTCCTCAAATCAATTAAAAACTAACTCTGTAATAACATCCTGTATATTATAAGATAAATAGCATCTGTAAGGTTCACTGCTCACCTCACTCAAGTGAGTGCACACAATTCGAAAGCGAACTCATTTGTTTTTAAAGTAAACCATTGCGGATTCACAACGAGACACCGTTCGAATTTCGAAGTGATGTTTAAAATTTATTCAAAAAAGACACAATTAAAACAAATGTTTTTATTATTAGTTTAGACAATGTCAATCTAAATATATAAAAAAAGAAACTGACTGACTGACATATCATCGCACAGCCCAAACCGCTGGGTCTAGAGATTCCAAATTTGGCACGTACGTTCCTTATGAGGTCTAGGTGTGCACTAAGAAAGGTTTATTTTTCAAAATTCACCCCCTAAGGGAGTGACAAAGTCGTGGGAAGAAGCTAGTGTCAAATAAATGAGTTGCACCGGATGCAATATTCAATTTATTTTTGCAGCTCATGTCGAAATGTCAACGAACTGTCAAAATTAGTACTTTTACTGCAATTAGTTCCTTATTTTGTTACGTGTTACCTAGATAATCTGGCAACACTGTTAATTTTTTGGAAAAATAAAGACAATAACCTCAAGTTATCAATTTCAAGTTTTGTTTTATTGCAAGTATTTTATGATCTGATAATTGAAACCTAAATAATATAGTAACGACAAGTATTCATAAATTATCAAATTTATTCTATCTCAAAACATTTAAAATCTGTATTGGTGTCATTTTGACAGTTTACACCTATAGCTGCACCTGTCAAAAAAAAAGAAAGTTTAACAACCACCACGACAGATTCTGAGACAAAAATAATTTACATGCAGTCAAAATAAAAACTTTCAATCGATTTATTGGTGCCCCGAATTTTTTAAACATTTGAATTCTAATTGAATTGTATAAAAAATAGGGGCAGTAGGTTATGTTTTCTTGTCTAATCTATAAATAAATAGTAGGTACAAAACAAAGTCGCTTTTTGTGTCTGCGTGTACGCACACATACGAAACAACACGGGAAGTGACGTTGTTGTACCTTAGCACTTCATCATTATATTTTTATTTTAGAGATTTTTTTCCGGAAAGTTTTTATGAATTTAAATTTTAAACATTAAAATTTAATTATGACATACGACGAGTAGGTACCATACCACATCTGTAGTTTCACTCGTCCGAAATTGAGGGTCTACTCTCTAAGTCTATCAACGAATATACGGAAATAGAAAGAGAAATCATTTATTAGCCAAAAATGTAGGTATACATATAATATGGTTATTTTGTGAAGAGTCCCAATACATTTTACCTTACGGCATACAAAATTGTTTAACATACACGGACAGTCAAATTTAACAAAAAGCAGAATTATTATTTAACACAAATCACTATTAAAATTTATTACTGTATAATACAAAGATGTCAAAAACGGGCTCGTCCTAAAGTTGTTTAAATAGTTAGTTTTAGTTAAGGTTCCAAATTCATATCACATTATTGACCAGCGAGTTATAATAACATAATTGTTACCCGGCTAGACGCCAAGGCTATAATCACTAAGTTTAGGTTAGGTTTGCATGACATATCGCTCATTTAGAGGAACATCGACGTAACTGCTTACTTCTTTTTTTACGTCTTTTCTTTCCTAACGTAAATACGCTTTCTAAGTCATCATCATCATCATCATCATTTCAGCCGAAAGACGTCCACTGCTGGACATAGGCCTCCCCCAAGCACCTCCACTTCGACCGGTTCTGTGCTTCTCGCATCCAACGGGTTCCTGCGGCCTTCACAAGGTCGTCGGTCCACCTTGTGGGAGGCCTTCCAACGCTACGTCTTCCGGTACGCGGTCGCCACTCCAGAATCTTTCGGCCCCATCGGCCATCTGTTCTGCGAGCAATGTGCCCTGCCACTTAAGTTTGGCAATTCTTCGGGCTATGTCAGTTACCTTTCTAAGTACTTTGTGATATTTAATTCATATTTGGGAAAAAATACATTTACGTGTTGTTCGATGTTTCTACAAATGAGCAATATATTTCACTTTCGAGCAGGTGGTACGAAAACTATTATTATTAAATTAATTTCTTGTTTGGAACGGAATCATTTCCATTCCGGAAGTTCGACTCATTCTTGACCGGTTGTAGCAGCTAATGATAATTAGCAATTATATTTAGCAGCTTTTGTTTAGACTAGTTCTTAGATGTAGTGGTCGCAACTGCTGCCAACCAAATCAGCGCTGGGGCTCTGTTTGCATAGGGCCGCAGCATAATGCTGAGCGATAGCCGTTTTGCGTTACATCTTTTTTTATTTTAGTTTTGTGTTTATGTTAATTTTTGCGTCATGTTCACCGCAAATAAACGTATTTTCCTTCTTTCTTCTTTCTTTCTGTGCATGAGGTCCTGCGCCCTAATTGCGTAACAAACTATCAGTAGCAATGGGTTTCCTTTTGACAGTTCAACAACATTCATTGCGTTATTTACGTTGTTGAGCAGACACATATTTCAAACATATGAAGCAATGGATTAGCAATATCCTTCAAAATGATACAGATTCTGATTGATAGAGTGTTAGTGGGTTCGATTCCCAGGTCAGGCAAAGTGTTATTGGGTTTTTCCGTCAGGGATTTCTTTACTTTTTGTAATGGGTACATACCTGACTTCATTTTTTGACTGACCCGACTCCTTGACGATTAAATGGAAATAAATGATTCTTTAGTCTGTAGGATATTAAAAGTACCTACCAAGAAATAGTCAGCCTTTTTAACCGACTTCATTCCTAGACATTCCTGACAGAATTCTCGAAAATTCTCGTCAGAAGCCCGAAAGTCTGACAACCAGTCTTACCAAGGGGTATCGTGGTATCGTATTAACCAGTAACTGGGTTATGGAGGTCAGATAGGCCGTCGCTCCATGTAAAATACAGCCTTTTCCCAACCATGTTGGTTTCGGCTTCCAGTCTAACCGGATGCAGCTGAATACCAGTATTTTACATGGAGCGACTGCCTATCTGACCTCCACAACCCAGTTACTTGGTAACACGATACCCCTTTGTTAGATGACCAGTCTCCCTTAGACTGTAATTAGAAGGTCGTTAATTAGCTGATGTCAATGACTTGCAACTCTACTTACCCGGAAAGTAAATAAGTCAACAGGTAAAGAAACAAACTACTCATATTTTATCTTCCTCACTACTTAAATTATTTCCTATGTATTTAAAACTAGGCCAATTAACCCTGAACTTGAAAATGACGCTACAAAGAAAAATACACTCTAATTTATTCTACGTATGATACAATTCTCATTGCATGGTTTAACTTATGAACTATTTGAGACAATCTTCATAACATAACATAATCAGCCTATAATGTTCCCACTGCTGGGACACAGGCCTCCTCTCGGTGAGAGGGAGTGGGCCGTAATCCACCACGCGGGCCCAGTGCGGGTTGGCAGATGTCACATGTCTTCGAATTTTTGGCTCTAGGACATGCCGGTTTCCTCACGATGTTTTCCTTCACCGTTTTGAGAGCAGTGGTGATGAAATAATTTACACAAAGTAAAGCGCCTGTCTGGGGTCGAACCTACGACCTACAACCCGTAAGTCGCGGCCATTACCACCTGGCTACCACTGCTCTCACAACAATCTTCATTGGTAAATGAATTTTATTTTGTTGGCGTAAATGTAGGTTTTGACATTTTTTTGTTTACAAAACTAGTTTGGAGATTATAAATAAACGTCACTTCGAAATTCGAACGGTGTCTCGTTGTGAATCCGCGATGATTTACAATGAAAACAAATGAGTTCGCTTTCGAATTGTGTGCACTCACTTGAGTGAGGTGAGCAGTGAACTTTACAGATAATGCTATTGTCAACTGTTTTCATAAAATCATTAAGTATGTACGAGTATATCATAGTTCTTTGGAAGGCCAGAAATGATTTCTAATTGACCAAGAACTTGTGAGCAAGGTCTTGCCTTCATGCTACAGTTATGAAGAGACTGACAGAGATGCTAATTAATTGTCATTTAAACGTCAATAAAAAAACAAATAACTGACACACAACGCATAGTCCTACTAAACGACAAAGACAAAATCGAGTCATTCAGAATATGCAGTAAGACAAGTAAAAAAAAAATATTCCGAATCATTCATATTTTTTTTTAATCTCTGATGCTCTTTCTTTTACTCGAAGAGGTTTGTATGAACAATGTTCGTTACTTTCCTCTAATAGTTCCTGACTTTTCCATACTGACCGATATCAATGTACAGGGTTATTGGAAAAACACCACTCTTAAGAGGTCATTGTACTCATCATTATGAACAACTTTTACTATGGGACCAAACCTGAAATCGTGAACAAAAATCAGCTGTTCCCTACATTTTGACGAGTTATACGAACATAAATGTACTGATTTTTTTTTCGCGATTTTAGGTTGGTCCCATAGTAAAAGTTGTTTATAATGATGAGTACAATGACCTCTTAAGAGGTTGTTGGTGTTTTTCAAATAACCCTGTATAATATGTAGGACACCTGAAAGGCAAAATTTTAGGCATATTTTCAAACTAAACAGTTATTAAAAAAAAAAAAAAAACATCGTAGCTGTAAGTATCTAAACTAAAATGGTGCAACAATTATATTGCGTTCTCGTATCAAGAAATGAGGCTAATGCATATACCTATAAAGGAAACATACATAACATAGATCGATACATAATAATATAAAATAATAATACAGTATAAGAATCAATTTCAGTGTAATAAGAGGAAATATAACTGAATAGCTGTGCCCCGCGGTTTCACCCGCGATAAAAGTATTATCTAGTCCTTTTTTATTGATTCCCTTTACAAATCTCCACCCCCCTTTTTACACCCTTAAGGGATAATTTCGGGGATAAAAACTATTCTATATCCTTCCTCCCAACTCAAACTATCTCCATACCAAATTTCATCTAAATCGGTTCAGCGGTTACTGATTCCCCATACAAACTTCCGCCCCCATTTTCACCCCCTTAAAAGATTATTTCTGGAATAAAAACTATCCTATGTCCTTCCCCGGGATGCAATCTATCTCTTTGCCAAATTTCATCTAAATTCATTCAGTGGTTTGTGTGGAGTAGATTTTGTAATTAACTCTTGGTAAATAAGTACCTAATTCATTTTATGGAGAAACCGTGTTCATATAATACTACCTATATAACTATAGTTATACATAGCATTGGGCACATTGCTCGCAGAACAAATGACTGATGAGGCCGTAGCGTTGGCAGGTTTCCCACAAGGATCAATGACTTGGTGAAGCCCACAGGAATCCGCTGGATGCGAGAAGCATAGAACTGGTCGATGTGGCGGTGCTTGGGGGGTCGACCCTTCACGTGAGCGCGGGCTGGTCTCATTTTAGGCAAAATAATAGATAAGCATTGCCAAACAAAGTGGATTTTTCTTCTTTTATTTTTGGAATTGGGCTATGAAATGCAAAAACACTTTTTCCAGTTCCGGAGATTATGTGTTCAACACAAACTTTTCAGCTTTATTTTTAGATTAAGATTTATAATAATCAAATACACATAGCTTGCAGACAACAATAGCAGTAAAACTAAGCAAATACACTGAATTAAAAGATGAAGTAGCCCGACTTTGGCATCTGTAAAATGTTATAATAGTACCAATAGTACTGTCCACAACAGGAGTAATACCGAAACAACTTCACCAGTCCCTGAATTCCCTTAACATACCTCCAAATACCTACCATCTGCTGCAGAAAGCAGCGATACTAAACACATGCAAACTCGTGAGAAAGTTTCTGCAATGTGAATCAGAAAACCTACATCAAAACACAAATAATGCTACCTCTTCTGTGCAATCTTCTGCACGTGACTGCACTTAATCCAACTGATAATCAGTTGGCTTAGGCCCGTGTTATCAGCTCTTTCCGGCTAGACAAGAATATAAAATAAATGTAAAAAATTATTATTATTTTATTTCAGACATAATTCTAGTCCATAGTTTCAACTCATGCAAGATGATGATGAATTTAGAAGTGACCTCAGCCAATTACGCCTGATCTCAAAAAATTGGCATACTTACCGATTCTTTTTTCTATCGATACAATGGAAGTTTTTAGATTAAAATATAATCGATATATAAGTATAGATATAGACAAAGGTCGTTGACTTTGAACGGCTTTTGATACAAAGAGGCGTAGAAGTATTGAATCATTAAGACGAACGTATTGTTGACAAATGACCCCGTTTGCCAGAGAGCTATGGAACGGAGTATTCACGTTGGAGGTGAAGAGATCACAATTAAATGTTACGTATAAAAATAATGAGCCTTTAAGTGTCCCCGTCCAGGGCAAAGGCCTCCTCATGTACTGAATTAACTAATTAAGCTAATTACTAGACAAACCTTTATAATTAAACAAGGTGGCAGGGGCTCGTAGCTAAATAATAACAGCAGAACAGGTCGATCGATCAGGTTAAGCTACGCTTGCCGCGGTTGGTCCGTGGATGGGTGACCATCTTTACATACCGAGACCCCTCCGTGCCTCGGAAAGCACGTTAAGCAGTTGGTCCCGGCTGTCATTCGTGGATTTGACAGTCGTTACGGGTCGTCAGAAGCCCGAAAGTCTGACAACCAGTCTTACCAAGGGTCATCGTATAACCCAGTAACTGGGTTGTGGGGGTTGATAAGCGGTCCCTTTATGTAGAATACAGGTATTCTGCTGCACCCAGTTACACTGAAAGCCAACCCCAATATAGTTTGTAAAAGGCTGGGCAGGTGATGAATATGACAAAGACCCGGATATAAAGATTAAAGCAGCGTATTCGATTATTAATCGTCTGATTAATAACCACATTTTTGGTAGCTTCATAGATATGCTAATGTCTACAAACTATATTTGAATAATATGATAAGGACTCTATATTTAGCCCAAGTTTTTTTTCCAAGTAGGTTTTATGTAATACGTAGTATGGTAGGTCTCATAAACTAGTGTTAATGAAGCCAGCCTATGCCGGCTTCTCATATTTAGGGGATTACAAGACCTAAACGCAAAAAACACAAGTTTTAGAATCACTAAAAGTATATTATCGACTACAGTAAACAAAATCAAAAACATATTTGATATTCTTCAGGATAATTATATGCTAGTTAGATAGTGTGTTGAAAACATAATACAACTAATTTGATACGATAGAAAAAAATCATGAAGATACCTCTAAAAACTTTCATTTTACAATAAAAACCATATTACTCGTAATATAAATGCATAGTTGACGGTTAAGTGATGGGTGTTTTACACCCTGTAGAGGTTCTGTAAACAACTGTCGAATGTATTTAAGTAAAAACTACCCCCTGAGAAACATGTCATGAGCCGGGAGGAAACGCATGTGACTAAAAGAGTGACGAATTTAGATGGATGAAGAAGGAGAGGAGGGCTAAAGAAAAGATGGATTGTATGAGGAATGATATGAAAGAGAAGGGAGTGAATAGCGGGACGGTATACCATCATGCCAATACAAGAAGAGCAAAAAATTATCAATAGAAAAAATAATAATGATTGTAGCATCGCTTTCACGGCATTGTCACCTTAACCTATAAATTGCCGAGTTCACATAATTTGCTATAGAAACATTATGGCAACGTGACATTATGACATAACATATAATAATGTGTTGTATTAATTGTATTATATGTAATTATTGTACGTGTAAGATACTAGAAACGTGTCTTTGATATAATAATATAGTATCATGCCTTTTACTCAAAGGGGTCGACTAAAGTGTATCTAATTGGTATGTAATAACAATATTTTTAATATAATATATATAGGGTGACTGGTAATTAGTGACCGATACTTAAACACGTGATTTTACTCATGATAACAAACAACTTATACTATGGGACCAAACCTGAAATCGCAAAAAATATCAGCTGTTCCCTACATTTTGACGAGTTATACGAACATATAATGACTGTTGAGTTTCTCTAACAATATGTTTCTTTGTTTCCAGGTCTTTTCATTCTGCTGATGCTGGGATTCTTCGCACTATCAGCTGGCTGTTTTATACTGTTCATGAAGCCATACGATTTCTTTTTCAAGCAGGTTTGTTCTTTTTCATTTTATTTTTAACTGAGTTTTTGAATACACTAAGTTTTGGAGTTCACTAAGTTTTTGGGAACACAGTTTTTTTTAAGCTTTCATTCATAAACTCATGCGAAACTACAAATCGCTACCTGCTGCTGCTAAAGCACTAAGTTTAAACCCACTAAGTTTTTGGTCTTAGTGACACGTAGGCTTTCAACATCATTAATAATTTATAAATTCACCGAAATTTTGTGAAATTCACTGAGTGTTTTAAAATCACTGAGTTCTTAAATTCACTAGGATAAAATTTCTAATATTCAGTTTACATTTTCAGAAAGCGGTGCTAACCGATGGGGGCGAAATTTTTGAAATGTGGAGGAAGCCAGAAGTTGAGCTTTATACCAAAGTATTTCTTTTCAACGTTACAAATGCTGAAGAGTACATGGCTGGCATCGACGACAAAATCAAGGTCAAGGAGGTCGGCCCATATGTTTACAGGTATGTCTTTATTTATTTAGGGACATCAAACAGTAGTGTAATAATAAGTAAACATAGTGGGCAGCTGGATCAAAGGCTTGATTCAGAAAGCGGTACTTCTGGACACGGCCCGCATTGTTAGGAAGTTCCTCTCTCTGTAGCCCTGACCGCCGGTAGCTTGGACCCTGTTCCCGATACCGGTGGGCTAGTATTTTTTATATTTTTAAATGTTTTTATATTTTTGTATATTCTAATATTTGAAAATAGAATTAATATGTACTTATTCAATTGAATAAAGGAAATAATGTCATTATAATATTAAATTGTAATTTCTGTATATTTATATAACATTATTATTATTATTTAAATTTCGATCCCAAAATATTTCTTATACTAAATTTGGGTAGAGAAAGGTGAAAATTTTAAAATCTTGATTTGCTTTTAATGAAATCGTGTCGTTGTACAGACGACATACTCTTTTAATAAAAGTATTCTTGCCATAATTGGTTCGGGAGAAACCAATTTGGAAGAGAGATTGTTTGCGTGCATTTAAGCATTTATCCTTTCTTTTTTTTATCCCGATATCTCCACGGGAAACTTATGCAGGTAAACCGCGGGGCGCTGTTAATAATACATATTTATATTATAATACTAGCTTTTGCCTGCGACTTCGTCCGCGTGGAATAATGACTTCCGGAAAAAAACAATTTATCCCCCTTTTCTCCCCGTTGGGAGGGAATTTCCAAAAATCCTCTCTTAGTGGTAGCCTAATCCTCCCAACAAACACACATGCCAAATTTCAGCTCTCTACTGCCAGTAGTATCGGCTGTGCGTTGTCTGTCAGTCACTCAGTAACGGAAGAGTTTTATATATGTGAGTGGTTGACCAAAAAGGGACCTCAAGGGAAAATAATTGATTTCGAGTAAATCGCGTTTGAAATTTCGTGTAGAAACAAGTTGCGGCATGTTTTATGTCAGTATGCGACTTCGTTAGTGAGTGTCAACACGTGTTTACGGTTACTACGTTATTGGCGACTTATTTAGTGTCAGTTTCTTGTCTTTATGTGCGTCTGACATCACAAAAACTAATTTTTCCAAAACTGCCTCGGCTCACAAAAAAAATCATAAAAAAACACTACGGCACCTAAAAATATTCTGGTTAGACCAAAACAAAGCTAAAAGACCACAGAATAAAAAAATATAAAAAAATTAATAACGGTTTCCAATCCCTCCAGGTCCCTTTTTGGTCAACCACTCACATATATAGATATAGATCAGTGGCGAAGGTACCATACAACTCGATTCCCGCCGGCTTCCCTTCGAAAATTCAGAACATAACCACTCTATAGTCAATTCATCATTGTAATTTTCTTTTGGTATTTTTTTTTTGCTCCAGCCTACCTCTGTCATAAATTCACCCTTCGCCACTGATATAGATAGCTGTGCCCGCAACTCCGTCAGTGTGTAATTCCTTGTGTGTTATTAAGTTAATGTATTGGTAATATTGTTTAGATCACGTTCACATGAGGCTTAAGTACCTATACAACGAAATTACTACTTCACCTAAAAAGAAATAAAATGTAAACTATTAATAATTTGTAATTTGAACGAATATAATACACTACCAAAATAACTAATACCTATTTTATAAAATAACAACAAAAGAAAACTAAATTAATTTAAAGACTAAAAGTCGCGTTGATAAACAATATTGTCTGTCAATAAGGTCGAATGCTCGGAACGTCTACTCGCATCAACAGCCAAATATTGTATGAAGTTCGCGTTTTTTTTTTTTTTTCTTGGGAATGGCATCTCGCAGTTCAACCTATGAGGTTGTCGTCTGCTTAACCGGGCTTGCCTGTGGATGCCTCAAAATTAAGGCCTCCAGCCAGGGCTTAAAAAAAACTTAAAAACTAAGCGACTACACGCTAAGGGCACCCCCTGTGGGGTACGGACCTCGGCTTAGGGCGTCGCTGGGGGGGGGGGGGGGGGCAGCAAGGGACAGGCTGGATCGGAATTATTTAGGGGCGAATTTAATACTACAGGCTCAGCGGCGCGGGCTGGCTCGAGCAAGGGTCGGGGAGGAGAATTTACGGGGCGTCGCGACGGGCGTCCTCGACGGCGAGGACGGAAGGACGGTTGTCGGGTCGTGTTTTTGTGTCTCTTAATGGTGCTGGTGGCTTTCCTGCTCTCCTGTAAGAGGGTAGTGGCGTCGTCGGGGATGGTGAGGGTATGCCTTGGTCGGCGAATCCTACTTATGCGGGAGGGAGTATATCGGGAGGTTGCCGCAATCAGGGCAATTGGGGTGCTTTATAGCAGAGTCGAAGAAACGCTTGGCGAGGCGCTTCATGAACTGCTGGACGGTGTGAAGTTCGCGTTTGGATCCCCCGCCCTTTTATACCTCCCGCCGCGAGCCGCGTCGAGCGCGGCGACCGTTACACAAAAATAATCCTTATAGCATGATTCAGTATTCACGCGCGATGGCTTATTAGCGTATTTCATGTATAACTTTGGTGTTTCTGTACCGATTTCTATGATTATTTTTTTATTAAATAGGTAATAATGTTAACATTTTTTAATTATTAGGGATGAGTGAGAGTGTTATAAACGTAATAGTAGACAAATATAATCAAAAAACTCCGAACTGCTAAGCTATCGGGAGTTACACGTATTATTGTGAGTCAACCATAAAAGATAGACATTTGCTGTCGTGGAATATTTTTTATATAATTTTAAGGAGAACATTTCCGTCATACATGATTTCTGTGTAGCTTTAACCATTAAGGCTGCACACGCGACGGAAGCTTCAAAAATGGAGTAAGTTCTCCTGTTTTCCCAACATTTCCCTTCACTGCTCTGCTCCTATTGATCGTAGCGTGATGAAAAGTATACTATAACCTGCCCAGGAGTATGAAGAACAATTGTACCAAGTTTCGTTGAAATCCGTCGAGTGGTTTTTGTTTCTATAAAGAACATACAGACAGACAGACAGACAAAAATTTTACTGATTGCATTTTTGGCGTCAGTATCGATCACTAATCACCCGCTGATAGTTATTTTGGAAATATATTTCATGTACAGAATTGACTTCTCTACAGATTTATTATAAGTATAGATGATTCTCTAAACATCACTTTGAAATTCGAACGGTGCCTCGTGGTTAATCCGCGATGATTTACTTTAAAAACAAATGAGTTCGCTTTCGAATTGTGTGCACTCACTTGAGTGAGGTGAGCAGGGAACTTTACAGAATAGCACACTGGTCACAATAGTCCTCAAACGGTAGTATTTTTTCAATCAGTCCAAAGTGGAAAAAGTATTCTTCATCAGCCCACAGCAGTCCACAGGCCTAATTGCACGCCATTCAACTCGATTTCGGTAACTCTCATCCAGCTGCTACCAGCCATCCTCTGAAGATCGTAGCTCCACCTAGCCTGAGGGCATCCCACCTTACGTTTACCGATTCGCGGTCTCCGCTCAAGAGCACGTCTATTAACGGTCATCGGTTCTGCGGCTAATAAAAAAAATATTGTTTTATTTTATTACGAAATAGTTTCTAGGCAACAAGGATTATTAATATTCAATTTATCTTCTTAACTAACCTCAATAATTAAAAAAATAAACATGTCTAGGAACAATTAAAAAGATGATCCTTAATTACATAATATTCATGGTAGGTAAAACTATTTATTCTCATACTTTTAATTATTTCCTATTCAAAGAACTCCTTACGTTATTGCTAGTAACTAAATAACTACCTAATTATTTTAATTATTGTCTTGTGCTAATTGAGAGCGGCGGTGGCCCAGTTGTAACATCCCCGACATACGAGTTGTAGGTCGTAGGTTCGAACCCAGCCAGGCGCTTTACTTTTTGTAAATAATTTCATCACCACTGCTCGCAAAACGGTGATGGAAAACATCGTGAGGAAACCGGCACGTCCTTGAACCAAAATTCGTAGACATGTGACATCTACCAACCCGCACTGGGCCCGCGTGGTAGATTATAGCCCACTTCCTCTTGAAGAGAGGAGGCCTGTGTCCCAGCAGTGGGAACATTATAAGGCTAGGGCGCTGAGGGTCTAAACAAGTGACAGTCGCTTCCAAAGCGTTTCGTATTTCTAGCTTTTCGGTAACTTAATGTCAATTCAATACATTTTTGACTTTTTCATCATAGTTATCTTCTATCTATATATATTATATATATAAAAGGAGAACTGACTGACTGACATATCAACGCACAACCCAAACCGCTGGGTCTAGAGATTCCAAATTTGGCACGTACGTTCCTTATGAGGTCTAGGGGTGCACTAAGAAAGGATTTTTCAAAATTCATCCCCTAAGGGGGTGAATGGGGGGGGTGAAATTTCACGCGGACGAAGTCGCGGGAAGAAGCTAGTTATATATATAAAAGGAGAACTGACTGACTGACATATCAACGCACAACCCAAACCGCTGGGTCTAGAGATTCCAAATTTGGCACGTACGTTCCTTATGAGGTCTAGGGGTGCACTAAGAAAGGATTTTTCAAAATTCATCCCCTAAGGGGGTGAATGGGGGGGGTGAAATTTCACGCGGACGAAGTCGCGGGAAGAAGCTAGTATATATATAAAAGGAGAACTGACTGACTGACATATCAACGCACAGCCCAAACCGCTGGGTCTAGAGATTCCAAATTTGGCACGTAGGTTCCTTATGAGGTCTAGGGGTGCACTAAGAAAGGATTTTTCAAAATTCAGCCCCTAAGGGGATGAATGGGGGGGGGGGGGTGAAATTTCACGCGGACGAAGTGCGGGAAGAAGCTAGTCGCTAATAAAATGTTACTTGTCCAGGCCCTCTGAATATTCTGTCGCACTTGCTTCATGAATAGCTTCTTCCTAGGATGAACTTGATTAAAAGTAAGCCTGTTTCTAGACTACCTCATGGTTCTAGAGGTAGAAAATGCGACGCGTTTGGGGTCTTAGGTTCGATCCCCCGGTCCGATAATGTTATTTTATTATTTGTGGGAATATTGGGATAAAAACTATCCTGTGTCCTTTTTGGGATAAAAACTATGGGGCCTGAGTTATTTTTTTTGGGCTGGGTACGTTGCAGACGACCCCATCTATCTGCCATTTTTGTGTGTTCAACGTTCTGCCGAACATCCTGACTGTTGGTGCGTGCGCGAACACGCGTCATCAAGGATGCACATCTATTCCGAATAATGAACATTCCTATAACATGGGACCTTGTTAGAAGTCCCGTAGTGAACGATGAAGATGGTGGAAGTATTAAACACCTCTTTTATTTTTCTTTTACAGAGAATCGCTGGAACACAAAGTGGTGAAATTCAACGACAATGCGACGTTGTCTGCTATTCCTAAGCATCCTCTGACCTGGGTCGAAGAGTTGTCTGAAGGAAACCAGGAGAATGATACCCTCTACCTACCTAACATCGCTTTGCTGGTGAGTTTTTTTAAACCTATATTTTTTTTGGTAAATTAACAGGTTTTACTCGATATGGTAACAATGTCGTCCTGGATGAGGCTAACCCTGGAGCGTAGGTATTGGCATATAGAGGTATGAGGAACAGGGTGTAAAGTTCACTCATACTCTATAGAAAAGGGAGGATCCTCCGACCAGACTGGTGTTGTGCCTGGCGGGCAGCTGCCCGATGATTCGTGTCGGGCCGTTGTATCTATGCTAGTTGCGCGGTAAACTCTGCTTGCGAGATGCAGGATTTGCGTGAGGTCAGTATGACGCGTTGTTAGCATTTGGCGTTGTAGATACCGCTACAGGCACATATGGAACATGACGTCATTAAGAAAAATTTGTCTATTTTATTCGATGACGTCAAGTTCCATAGAACAAATGGGAACTATACACGAGAGGTCTATGCTCACCAACAAATAGGCGATCAAGTCGTTACGAGTAGGTACAGACGCCAGCACATCAACCTACCCCAAACTGTCAAATTTTCCCAATCAATTTTGAACCTCTTATGCTTTAGCAATAAAGTTGAAAATTTATTAAAGAAATTTGACAGATTGTAGTAGGTTGATGTGCTGGCGTCTGTACTTCGTCTTCTGCTTCTTCGTCGTTCCCTCAATGCTGAGGATTGCTACCACATACGACGCGTCTCCAGGTTATGCTGTCTTCTGCAGTGTGGGCTGCTCGGTAGATGCTGCCTCCAACAGCCATCTTGATAGCGTCTGACCATCTTGCCGGTACGCGTAGTCAGAAGCCCTAAAGTCAGACAACCAATCTTACCGCGTAGTATCGTAGTTCCCAATAACTGGGTTGTGGAGCTCCACGTAGGAGTAAATACAGGTACTCAGCTGCATCCTATTAGACTGGCAGTTGTCTTTGTCGCGTCTGTCTTGTTTGTCTGCTCAACAACGTAAATAACGTCAAAATGAAAGTCATTCCTACTGTTATTATACGAAATTACCTCGCTGCTGCATCATATACTGTGTATCCTAATTCTAATGAAATGTTATAATCGGAACTGCTGCACCTTTAACATGAGTTTGGTAATATCCTCTTTACTACAAAGTTGAAACGCAGTCAATTTACGCTTCGTCAATGCTAACTCCTTCATAAACGACCATTAAACCTTCTAAAATAAAGAAGGGATTTTATCTAGCTTCGCCCACAGGTCGGAACGCACACTAGATTTTCACCGCAATACACGAGCGACACGCATTGACGATTGTCGCCGGCACGCGTCGACGGCAGTTGCCACTCCCGTCGACGCATGTCGCTCGTGTGTATGTACACTTATGTGTATTTTAGATTTTATGTCCTTCCATACAAGTTTAGATAATTAAGGTATTATTACCAATTATAGTGTGTGGGACCATAATTGAGACAATAGAATTAATGACAGGACCAATAAAGCCAATTAAACTCTTGACATTAATGCAATAATATTGTACAAATAACGTTATTAGTGGTCTATTAAAGTCTAGTTATAAAATGATTGATGATTGCATATTACATGCAATCACCACTTTGGAATGATCAATCACTAGATCTATTATAATTACTAGATCTTTTAAGTGTTGTCTTCAATAAAAAAAAAATGTTTATTTAAAAATGATTAGTATACTATGTGCATTTTATGTTGCTAATTATGACGCTAGAGACTGACGGGCAAAATGCTGTTTTAAGGTCATAGCACACGTCATAGCAACTCGGAAAGGTATCATACATAACCGTATCGCCGCGGTTCGTGAGCTTGTCCCAAGGCGAGGCGATTACGTTAAGATTCCGATTAGTGTGCGTTGCAGTAGGTAATCGTCACCGTATCAACTCTAGCCATTCAGTATTCTTTGTATGAGAGTTTCATACTCGCTCGTGGAGACGGCCCCTAAAAAATTCTCGGACTGGCTCGTTGACTCGCTCCTCGTGGTCTAGTAGTCGCAAGCGTGTTGAGTATGAGGGTTCGATTCCCAGTAATGTTGTGTTTTTCCTCGTAGAATTTATCAATAGCAGCCCGGAGTCAGGGTTTGTGCCCGATTAATGGCAATAGACTCGCCCCGTGATACATATAACTGCCGAAATATGGGTGTACTATAATAGGTATCTACACATCTGCCTAGTCCTTTAGGAATCTACGGACATGATGTTATGTTATATCAAATCCTTTAAAACAAGTTTTAGCTTCAAACATAAAATCCTTTCTAAATCACGCAGTACGTCTTGATTGATTCCAGACTTTTCGTGATTGCTTCATCAAGCGGTGCGCGGTTAAAGGTCACTTGAAGCTATCGTCATAAATTTCTATCAATCAACGTTAGGCTTGATACAAAGGGGTATTTTAATACATACTTATTAAAATACCCTCCATGAGTGGCGATCTTTAGGTACGTCTGTCACATCCTGGACCACAGATAGAGATATACCTAGACGCAAGAGCAAATACTTCGCGTGCCAAAAATCGCACCAGCTTACGTACAAAAATCGTAAGCCGCCGCTTTCGCGCTCAGTCCTGTGATTAATCAAAACAATTGATAAAGGTCATAAACATACATTTTTGTAATTTTTAGAGGAAAGCACGAAATACACGCGGACGCGAAAGTCGCGGGTAATGTGCTAGTAGTATATTAATGATGTGATAATGACTTTTTGTCACTGATATTTACATAGAAAGTTAGTGTTATACGAATTTGTGTGGGGTAAGTATAACTTAAAAGTGAACAATAAAAACTTTTTTACAGTTACAAAAAAAAAACAATCGACTTCAAAAAAAGACATTACAAAGTGAAAAATAACTTTAATTTCGGAAGTCGGTGGCAAACAACGAAAATAAGAACCCAACGACACCCTCGAGTCCCTCTGCTTCAATTCGGATACACACCACTGAAACTGTGTGTACTGTTGAAACTTGTGTGGACTCCCTCGTCACTATTCCCTAAAGGTTCATTAGAAAACCAGCGTCAGACAGCATCTGACTGGCATTCATGCTGAAATGAACCTTTTTGGCGCAGCAGTGAGGCAGACACTATTGTTGTCTGAAACATTATTTTTTTATTTTATTTTTGTATTTTGTGTTTCACGAACTGTCCAAATATAGGGGCCCGTGGCTAAATAATAACAGCCGCACAGGTCGATCGATCAGGTTAAGCTACGCTTGCCGCGGTTGGTCTGTGGATGGGTGACCATCTTTAAATACCGAGACCCCTCCGTGCCTCTGAAAGCACGTTAAACCGTTGGTTCCGGCTGTCAATCGTGGATCTTTGACAGTCGTTACGGGTAGTCAGAAGCCCGAAAGTCTGACAACCAGTCTTACCAAGGGGTATCGTATTATCCCAGTAACTGGGTTGTGGAGGTCAGATAGGCAGTCGCTCCATGTAAAAATACTGATATTCAGATGCATCCGGTTAGACTGGAAGCCGACCCCATCATAGTTGGGAAAAGGCTAGGCAGATGATGATGATGAACTGTCCAAATATTTTTTTTTCTTTTGCACTAAACTTGCTAACGAGTAATTATTCCTCTAGCAAATATTTACTCAATCATTCCCTACTCTAAATCGAAAGGACATAGCTCAAGAGAATACTTGAAGAATGTAAACAAATCCACACTAGTCAGGTTGTTGCTCAATTCAAAGGATGGGTCACATTGCTACATCAAGGCTCCGCACTGTGGTAGGCATTTGTATGTCGAAATGTTGACACGAGTTGCGAATGTGCATTCATAAATGCCCGCTGATTATCTGAGATTGGAGTTTAGTTCCTTCTGGATGTTTCCTCTTCCTATTAACAATAAGCAGTTCCGTTTGTCTCAAAATAATTAGACGCATAATATATTTGTGGAGCAGTAACGGCCGCGACTTACGAGTTATACATATAGGGTGACTGGTAATTAGTGACCGATACTTAAACACGTGATTGTACTCATGATAACGAAAAACTTTTACTATGGGACCAAACCTGAAATCGCGAAAAAAAAATCAGCTGTTCCGCTGTTCCCTACATAATTATGTTCGTATAACTCGTCAAAATGTAGGGAACAGCTGATTTTTTTCGCGATTTCATGTTTGGTCCCATAGTAAAAGTTTTTTGTTATCATGAGTACAATCACGTGTTTAAGTATCGGTCACTAATTACCAGTCACCCTATATACTATAAAGGATGAAATTTTAATACTCATCATTATGAACAACTTTTACTATGGGATCAAACATGAAATCGCGAAAAAAAATCTGCTGTTCCCTACATTTCGACGAGTTATGCGAACATAAATGTAGGGAACAGCTGATTTTTTTTTACGATTTCGGGTTTGGTCCCATAGTAAAAGTTGTTTATAACGATGAGTACAATGAACCCTTAAGCTAATCATAAAGCAGTTGTTACTTCATCTATCACGGTTTATCTCAAGGAATTCGTAAAAAAAAAACGTTGTTGTAAATCAGAAATTAGACGTCTATTAGCAAAATTCTGATATTCACTCCTATCTTGTTCCACTGGAAGTCGACCCTAACATACTTACAAAAAGGGCAACTGCAAATATTGCAAACATGAACACGATATTCGTGTCAAACGCGTCCCAATATTTACTTTTAGATATACAAATTGCATATTATAATAATATTTACACAAGCAGTCAACACTGTTTAAATGCTAGATATTTACATAATTACTTAGTAAAGACATAAGCCAAAACAAATACTCATAAGAATACTATGAATTTCCTAATCTGGAATGTCAAAAAGTTATAGCAATCAAACTTTCTTAGAAATAGGCCGACCGGGGCAATATTGCAACGGCTTTCATTTTAAAAATTCAACAACATTCATTGCGTTATTCACGTAGTTGAGCAGACGAATTGAATTGAAGTGAAATCTTCTTTAGGCACGTTGGGCATTTCTTGAGATGGGAAAAACCATTGAATTCGCGCCACTGTTACCGTAACCGACACCGCTTCGGATGCGTTTGGCTGTACTCGGGATGTACTCGGTTTTAATGTATTTTCGATATGCGAGTGAGTGATGGCAAAGTATTCCGTTTGTGTTTTGTTTATTTGACGATTCAAAAAATACACACGTAATTGTTCAAGTTTTCACTTAGGTATGTCGGCACTCCCGGAGTGCCGCTTTTTTTTTATCGAATTACACAGTACTTTCTTAGGTAATTTGCAAAATTCGTGTGTACAATACAATACTCCTTGAGGAGTTCTGCCATAATGTTTCTTCTTCGTCGTAGCTCTCTTGTCAAAGCGGGCGTGGTCCTCATGTAATTTCTTGTCTAGGGGCTGATGCCCCACGCCTCACGATTTATCGCCACCTACTCCGATTTCTGGTATTTTTTGTGCACTCATACAAGGGCCATAATGTTTATATATGTCTTAAACTAACCAACACAATTTTTGTCCACAGAGCATAGCCAATGTAGTCTCCCAAAAGGACATGTTCACTCGTTTCGGGCTCAACAACCTGATCACCTTGACGAACACCAAGCCCCTCGCCAAGATGACGGCTAAGGAGTTCATGATGGGGTACAAGTCGGAGCTGATGACCCTGGGCAACACCTTCCTCCCGGGCTGGATCTATTTTGATAAGCTGGGGTTGATTGATCGGGTAAGACTTTTTTAATTGTTTTTTTATAATTACAAGTATTATTTCGTGATCGTCACTTGTCACCAGTGAGATCAAGAGAGATACATCACACCTATAACGAAAACTGACAAGCATTTCTGCCACTTTTGCCGTCTTTCCAGAAAGAAACTATTTTATAACCAAGTCACTGCTTGAATTCAGCTAGTACGTATATATGCTATTGCATCTACCTGAATAAAATCAGTATACCTAAGCTTCTTATTGAATGCAAAAATCAGCTTGATCGAAGGCTCTTGCATCTTCCTGGTTGCTAGTTTTTTAAGTTTCTACAATGTCTTGGTCATCACAACATCATCATCCAAACTATACACCCAAATCTTTCACCAACCTAACCTAACTCTTTTCTCCCAGATGTACGACTTCGAAGGTGACTACGAGACCGTCTTCACGGGCACCGATGACGTCAGAAACTCGGGTCTGATCGACACCTACCGCGGATCTACCGACCTGCCGCAGTGGAACGGCAAGCATTGCTCCAACGTGCAGTACGCCTCCGATGGCACGAAGTTCAGGGGTGGAGTTACGAAGAACGAGAGCATTCTGTTCTATAGAAAAAGCTTGTGCAGGGCTGCTCCTTTGGTAAGTCTTTATTTTTCTTTAATATATCTGATGGGACACTAATATCATGTCCTGTCAGCTGGACGTTACAGGAACTGATGAACGCAAGTGATGGCGCCAAACACCTAGCTGAATTTTGGGCCTAGTCCATTTAGATTGCCATCGAGAAGAAGAATATAGTCCCCGAGAGAGACCACCTCATAACACCAGCTGTGTCCTAGCGAATTACTCAATGAAGTACTCCATAATTAGTCAGCAAAAATCTACAATTATAACTCCTTTGTTGAACAGATCCCCGTGGATGAAGGCGAGAAGAGTGGTTTGAAAGGTTACAAGTACACCTTCCCTGAGAACATGCTGGACAACGGCAAACATATCAAGGAGAACGAGTGCTTCTGTAGACATGGTGAGTACATATCAAAATAAAACTGCTTCAGGCTTCAAATGCCACGAGGCTATTTTCTTTTCTAATTAAATCGAAGCATTTATTTCAATTAAACCATGTACAGGCACTTTTGAATTGTCAAAATTAAATAGTCAGTCAGTTAGTCAGAAAATTGAAGCTAGTTGCCCATTCCAAAACGTAGATCTCTATGGAGAAGAACGGGCAAGAAATTCATGGACACTCTTTTAAATCAAGATATTACAAAATCCTGGGTACATTATTCTTGATGCTTCTATATGTGAGAACAATGTAAACAAAAAAACACATGAACAAACAATTCAAAATATAAGATTAAAAATAAGCCTGGGCAGTTAAGAGATGACCAGTCTCAACCGACGGCGCCCGTTCACGAACATGACGATACATGATTTTAAATAATTAATTCTGGAAACTGATTGACGTTGTAGGCTATATAACAATTTGAAGCAACTCCACATAGATCCTTTACATGATAATATACATAAGCAGCCCATAATGTTTCCACTGCTGGGACACAGGCCTCCTCTCGGTGAGGGGAATTGGGCTATAGAAATGTAAAAACTGGGCCGTAATCCACCACGCGGGCCCACATGGAGTTGCTTCAAAATGTTAAAAAGCCTACAAAGTCAATCAAAGATTCGAGAATGGTGAATGCGCAGTGGTAGACCGCGAAATTCAAATTTTCTTACGTTTTTTGCAATTTGCAGGTCAGTGTCAGGTTGTATCTTGATCAAAATTTGATTCACGACTATAATAGATATGTATGTATTTAAAGAATTATAGTCATTAGAATCATTAATCTCTTTTAAGTTCGATATGTTCCTTATGTACTTTTCCAAAAGAAATTTGTTCTTATGGAACAAATCTAACTTAGGAAGATGTATTAATGATTCTAATGAATATAATTCTCTAAATACGTACCTGTTATAGTCACGAATCATATTTTGGTCAAGATACTACCTGACACAGACCTTAAAATTGCAAAAAACGTAAGAAAAATTTAATTTCGTGGGTGGCAACTGCGCATTCACCTTAAAAGAAAATAGCCTCGTGGTACAAAAAATCAGTTTTTCTTTTTAATAACGTTTTATAACCCATTGTACTTATTCAAGAGAAAACTTTGATAGATATAATTAATTGAACCCGTGTATTAAATACCACAAATAATTGACATAAAAACTACACAATTGAGGAATTAACTGTCAATAAACTATATAATTATAATCATAATTTATGATTGCTGAAAAGAATAACCGTTAAAGAAACAACTGAATTATAAGTGTAATTAATTTTAATAGTCTAACGTAAAATGCTTGTTTGTTGTTTAAAATACGTTTAGTTTTTTTATGACACTTACATATTATAATCAGACTGGGCTATCATAATCATGATTTATTTGTTAGAATATGGTAGGTACACTATTAATTATGGTCTTAAAATTAGTCAATGGTAACATCACATTCTTCCAAGTGTAGCGTGCAAATGTTAAGTACAGACGCCAGTACGTCAAGCTACTACAATCTGTCAAATTGCTTTAATTTTCAACTTTATCGCTAAAGTATAAGGTTCAAAGTTGATTGGGAAAATTTGATAGTTTCGGGTAGCTTAATGTGCTGTACATACATAACAAAATGGTTGACAGAAAGAAAAAAATTATTGAATGATGGAATGGTTGAATGTAACAGAATAATTTTCTGTTTAATGGAATTAATACTTTATCACTATTCTTGAACTTTGAAGATCCAGAATAAAACATCCAGCCTTTATAACCCAGAGGTTTAACTTTAGGCTGGTTTTCCTGTCACGCTGGCCGCACGCTGACGGTCGGCGCTGATGGGTCAATAGTCAATATGTAACTAGTTATAGGTAGCGTTTTTGAGTCGTGCTGACCGCTCAGCGCTGACGGCCGTACATATTGACCCATCAGCGCCGATCGTCAGCGTGCGGTCAGCATGACAGGAAAACCAGTGGCATGTTGCAGCCAACAGCCGAAATGGTCGCAGTAACTAAGCGCGGGCACCCCGACCAAATGGGTTAGGTTAGGTTAGAACTATGAATAATCGCGTGCGAGCGAAGCGAGGCGACAGTGGCGAAGGTACCATACAACTCGATTCCCACCGGCTTCCCTTCGAAAATTCAGAACATAACCACTCTATAGTCAATTCATTACTGAAATTTTCTTTTGGATTTTTTTTTTTTTGCTCCTACCTACCTCTGTCATAAATTCACCCTTCGCCACTGCGAGGCGAGCACTACTTCCAAAGGCCAGGTGGTTAACTAAACGGCTAATTTAACCAGTTGGCTGCGACACATACACAGGAGTGACACGCGTCGACGGTTGCAGTTGCCTACTCTCATCAACGCGTGTCGTTCGTGTTTATGCACACTGAGATCTGAATAAGTCTTTAATAACCACCTCTTTTATATTAACATAAAAAAATCCTCAAAAATGTATAAAATTTAAGATCATCTACCGGCCAGGAAGTCCACAAAATAACTCTAACCTCTTTTATTACAGGTACCTGTCTACCACAAGGCCTGATCGACGTCACAGACTGCTACTACGGTTTCCCCATCGCGCTCTCATATCCTCACTTTTGGAAGGGAGATGATGTCCTCTCCAGCAAAGTTGAAGGTCTTACCCCTAACCAGGAACAGCATGAGACTGCGTAAGTATTTACTTCTTCTACTTTGACACGCGATAATAGCCCATCAGGCGTAGCATGACCACTTCTATCTAAATTCTACTTTGAATAAACATAGGAAGATCTATAGAGGTATGAGGAACAAGGTGTAAAGTTCACTCATACTCTATAGAAAAGGGAGGATCCTCCGACCAGACGGGTGTTGCGTCTGGCGGGCAACTGCCCGATGATTCATGTCGGGCCGTTGTATCTATGCTAGTTGCGCGGTAAACTCTGCTTGCGAGATGCAGAATTTTGTGACGTCAGTATGACACGTTGTTCGCATGTGGCGTTGTAGATACCGCTACAGATCTAAGAAAATCGGGACTAACGCAACCATCTTCTTTTTTCGTTGTTCACAAAACAATAAAATTGCACAAATGTTTACCAACTGCGCCCCCTGTTAACGTCATTCGAGCGCCAAAAATCTTTGTAACCTAAATATCTCTTTCCATGCAAAGTGACGCTGCCTTAGTTCATTGAATTCCCTTTATTTTCATTACATAAATAATGTTATAGTTTACGCTCAAAATTTTGAGAACGATGAAAAATATATTTTTTTGAGCTCTGTTTTACGATAGAGCAATGGTGGCCCAATGGTAACGGCCAATGGTAACGGCCATGACTTACGAGTTGTAGGTCGTGGGTTCGAACCCAAGCAATCACTTTACTTTGTGTAAATTATTTCATCACCACTGCTCTCAAAACCAGTATGTCCTAAAATCAAAAATCAATCAGCAACGTAAATAACGCAATGAATGTTGTTGAACTGTCAAAATTAAAGCCATTCCTACTGATAGTGTTATACGCAATGACCTCGCAGAGTCGGCAGAATTTACTGTTGGCAAGAATTCTTATGGCTAACCAAAATGTTCTTCTTTACAGCTTTTGGATCGAGCCCTATTCCGGTCTACCTCTGGATGTCAGCTCCAAGTTCCAGATCAACATGGCTTTGGGAGACATCTCCTCAATCAAGAATGCTGAACGCTTCTCGAATATGTACCTGCCGCTGCTGTGGTTTGATATTGTAAGTAAAATTACAATTCTTTAGATTATTCTTACCGTGATGTGTCCAGAAGAAAGTTGGTACAGGATGATTATTCCAAGTTTTTGCATAAAATTCCAAGAGTTAAATCTATGCATCTATACAAATAAATAAAATTGAAGTATCTGTTTGTATTTTAAGCTTTTTACTAAATGCATATGAAAGTATATACGGTACTTATAACAAAGAAACAATTTTTTTAATTTTTGTCTGTCTGTTCCGGATAATATCCGAAACGGCTGCACCAATTTTGACGGGACTTTCACTGGCAGATAGCTGATGTTATAAGAAGTAACTTAGGCTACTTTTGCTTTTATTTTAGAAAAAGAATTATTCAAGAGACACATTGCTTTCCGACATCCACGCGAACGGAATCACGAGTCAATAAAAAAATCAATGACTTTTGATTTTGATTTGAATCAACGTCACTAACGTTTTAAATTAAAGCGTTGCCTTTGAATTCTGCTTAATAAAAAACTTATTCACAAAAAAACAACCTTATGGCAGACTCTTTATTTTGGTATTCTGAAATAGAGAATCTGCAACCATCGACATTTTATGTCATATTAGATGTAATATCATCTTTTTATGCCTGCTGCCACACTACAAAGCTCGGGGTCCTATTCTAAAACCAAACTTATCTTGCAAATACTAATTACGCTTCTTTTTTTGTCCACAGAGAATGTACACTCTCCCGCCCTCTCTAAAACAACGCTTCAACCTCTACCTGAACATCCTCCCAGTCGTAGAACAAGCAGCCATGTACCTACTCTTCATTACCGGCGCCATCTTTATTCTGTCCACCGTCTACATCCTGACGTTCAAAGTCATGTTCAGGAAACAAAAAGCTTTCGGCCACTGGAAGGAAAAGGATATTTACAGTCCCTGTGAAATACCTCTCCGTGATACTGACAACGAGTCTGACAATAAGCATTCCGTATTAAAAATTCATTCAGAAAAACTAAAGGATCTAAGTTCTAAGCTAAGTGATAAAATGTATGATACTGTAGGAAGTGTAAAGGATAGAGTGGTAGGTGAATTTAATCATGTTAAGAACGTTTTTGAGAGGAAAGGGTCAAAGAATTTTGGCCACGAAATTGGTCATGATTTCAAGACTGATACGGAATATTCAGCTATTAGACAAAGCGATTCTGAAGATGAGTATAAGTATTTGGAAATTCTAGACGATGGTTCTGATTTAGTTACAACAAAATATGAAACTGAAAGGTCTGAGAAATTAAAGGACTTAGATTCGAATGATAGGAGATA
This sequence comes from Hydraecia micacea, assembly GCA_914767645.1. Classification (NCBI taxonomy): domain Eukaryota; kingdom Metazoa; phylum Arthropoda; class Insecta; order Lepidoptera; family Noctuidae; genus Hydraecia; species Hydraecia micacea. Next base: position 5,673,333 of record OU611804.1, read on the forward strand.
AACGAACAAAATTGGAAACTTCAGAGTCTAAGTTTGAAGGTATGTAACTTCAACTGAAGTTTTGTAGATCTTTATACCAACTAAGATAGGGTATGAAGATTAGATCTTGCCATGTTTTATGACTGATAATTTTTAGCTGCATATATGTATAATCGGAGCACTTTTTCTTATAATCTCAATTCATTTTCCGCTTCTCTCAGAATTTTCGAACTGAGAAGTTATAGAATTATTATAATGTATACTTTTTCTTTTTCTATTATTTAATGAATTATGAATTGTAACAGGGTAGGGTCGAGTTAATGTGAATGTCATGTGTTTGGCAATATTATTCTAGTTTTATTCCTGGGACTGGATTATTTAAATTGTGGTACTAAAGACGGTAGCAACTTGTCAACCCACATATTAATTTTAACATATGACTTACGCACGTGGGATTCTGTTATGTCAATCATAATAATATTTTGTAAAGAGCAGTGGTGGCCCAGTGGTATCAACCCTGACGAGTTGCAGGCAGGCACTTTACTTTTTGTATAATTTCATCACCACTGCTCTCAAAACGGTGAAGGAAAACATTGTGACGAAACCGGCATGCCCTAGAACCAAAAATTCGGAGACTTGTGACATCCACCAACCCGCACTGGGCCCGCGTGGTGGATTACAGCCCACTCCCTCTCACAGAGGGGCCTGTGTCCCAGCAGTGAGAAAAATATAGGCTGAATATGCATGTAAAAATAGTATCCTTTCTGATTGACTGAGATTTTGTTGTTCTTAGCCAAATGAAAAACTAAATTTTGTTAGACTTATAGTCCTGTTAAGAAGAATGAGTGCTCTTTGCTCAAAAATAATTGTTATTATAAAATCTAATGCATTTCTGAAATAATTTTTAATGGTACGTTATTATTTAAATTATACCTTATTTATGTGAAATAATCCCCTAAATAAAATGTCTACTTAAATTATTCCGTCTAAAATATCTTGCCATTGTAATTGCCAAAAAAAAAGCTGTGGAAAGAATTTTTTGAAACGAGAAACTTTTCCGCCTTGATAATTACTGTCCGGAAAACGTCGTTATTTTTCAGCCAATCTCAATATTTTTTGTGTTGATTTTTTGGCAATTATGTGCCAGTGAAATTAAATTCGAAATTTATTCTGCTCTTAAAAAGACGAAGAATTATTAAAATTTATCTACATTCCTTAATATTTTGTAAAATTATTTTAAGCTTTCTGCTTGATTTATATGACATTATATTATATGAAGAAGAAATAGGGACAGTGCTCTCTATGTAAAAAATGTTTTTTTGTAAGTATAAAAAAATAATTGTGCTTTGAAAGACTATTTTCTAGGAGGCTTTTTTAAAGACTTTGGTAGATCGATTCAAACTATAAAGCCTAAGTATGACAAGACGAAACTTAGGCCTCGAACAGTATACAGGGTTTTTACAGGGTGTTCTACCCATGAATATGAACAAATTTCAAATTGTGACCAACTCTGAAATCACGAAAAAATTCAGCTGTATCATACATTTTGGCCAAGTAGGTATTGAACTTTTGTATTCAACAGCAGATTTTTTTTTCGTGATTTTAGAGTTGGTCCCATAGTGAAAGTTGTTCATATTCATGGGTAGAACCCCCTGTAAAAATTTGGATGGTGATAAAAAATCTTCCTGTATAAACTTAATGCTTGAGTTCTAAGTCTCAGTTTCCGATCTAAGGCCACATTTTCGAATTCACAGTAACACCAGCATTTCTTTTTGATTTAATATCTTATTCAATTTCCTTGTACCCAAATAGTCCCTATACTGAGGCCTTTTCAAGTCCAATTAAAGTACAAAAGTTAACGTATTGCTCAAGAACATTCCTCTATTCATCTGTATTCATAAACAAAACCATATCTACCTGTTATTCCTTATAAAAAGCTAGTTTATTTTAGTAATAAGAAATATAAAATATGTAAATGAGTGTGCCTATTACATTTCTAAATTGTGGGAGCTATAACAACCACAGATCAAAATCGTCTTGAATATAATAATTTGTACAATTTTTAAAGAAATAATACTGTAATTTAAAGACTGTTGTTTAAAATCTAGAATATGAACTATGAGTATGTTCAATTCCATTTTATTTCTTCCACAATAATTATATACAGCGTTATTTTTCAAAGACCAGCCAAATTTAAGTGTGTGGTACAGACCATAAAACTGAACAACTTTCTCCATGGGACCAATATCGTAATCGCGAAAAATGTATCAACTGTCCCATAGAAAACTTCAATACCTACTCGACCTAAACGTATGGGACGGCTGAATTTTTATTCGCGATTACGATGTTGGTCCCATGGAGAAAGTTGTTCAGTTTGATGGTCTGTACCGCACCGTTAAATTTGGCTGGTCTTTGAAAAATAACGCTGTATATCTATTTATATTTTTAGCATGGGTGCAAACAGTGCATTACCTAGGCCAGGCCTAGATTAAAATGGTCTTAAAAGTTATGTTGTGTAAGTAAATTAAGTTTATTAGACCTTATTAAGGTCATGTATTGGTAAGAATTATAGGTAAAAGTTAGGCCGTGGTAACTAAGGCCAAATGCCTTAGAGGTCTCTAGGCCAAGGCCTGAAGAATTACCAACTCATGTTGTGATATTTTAAAAATAATTATTGTATTTATAATTAATTAATTAATCGAAATTCTTGTTATGTTATTGTTATTTTCTGCTGAATAACTTATTAAGTAATAAAATTACATTTTATGTTTTTATTCAACAGTAATTTTTTTGGTCATTATTCAGCAAAAAAAAAACAACTTGAATACTTAATTTTAAATTGTAATAAGTAATAAAATTATAAATATTATTTTCAATAATTTATAAGCAAAAAAAAGTATTCTCTCTACGTTTGGTACTTGGTCTACTGCTTTGTAAATAGTTAACTATTAATTATTGAAAATAAACGAAAATATAAAAAAAAAAAATAAAAGACTGACTTTTAATTTCCACTAATTTACTACCCATGTGAAATTCCTGCACCCTAATTGCGTAACACACTATGAATCTCAATCTGAATCATTTTGAAGGATATTGCTAATCCATTGCTTCTTATGTTCGAAAAATGTGCCTGCTCAATAACGTAAATAACGCAATGAATATTTTTTGAATTGTCAAAATTAAACCCATTGCTACTGATAGTGTGTTACACAATTACCCCGCTGGTCTCAAAGGAAAATCATAACCCTCCTGTTTGCTTCGCCGTAGTTGGGTAAAAAGAGTTTCTTTTCACATGTTTGCTCTTCAGCTTTCACAGACATTATGATTTAAAATTCTAGTTAACCAAATATTTGAACTGCTATAACGTTTTTATTGACTAATTCAACTACCTTTGACATAAATCATAAAAAATGAGAGGGATAATCAAGTTTAAAAAAATATCTATTTAATCACACTCGAAAATTTGTGTGTGTGTGTGTGTGTATTTATATGTTTGTTAATGGTTTGTTACTTCTTCACGCTCAAACGGCTGGAAAAATTTTGAAAAAAAAATTGCATGGAGGTAGCCGACACCCTGGATTAACATATAGGCTACTTTTTATCCCGATATTCCCACGGGATCGTAACTTATGCGGGTGAAACCGCGGGGCGCAGCTAGTAAATAAATAAAACAAGGTATTATTAGAAACTATACATTATTTAATGAATGAATTATCACAGTCATCAACAGTGTTTTAAACTACACTTCAGACAAAACTGTCATTTATGCAAAATACAATTTTGAAGTCATTACGGCTATTCACCTATTAAGAAGGCAGTGTTTCATACACTATCTAGCAAATAAAAATAAAATAATATAGGTAATTATAGGCCGACCGCTTAAGACCGTCTGCGGTAGAGTAAACCGAGTGGGTATGCGGTAATATTACTGTTCACACCAAAGCGGATTTCACGCTCTAGCCGCGGAACTTGATACTAAATACTAGTAATGTGCGGAATCGATTATCAATAATCGATTAATCGATTATGAGAATAATCGCTTGCCAATCGATTATCATTCACATAATCGATCATGATCGATTGGGACAAAAAGCATTTATTTATTATTATTTATTACACTAGCAACTTTTACTATTTCTAAAATTTTTTTGTTCGTCATGTGTGCTTTATGGTAACCCTACCCTCTGAATTTTGTCTAATGGTGGGGAATTGCCTACGAATGAATTGCAAGCTGCTTAAGGAAGTATGTGGCACTTGATTTTATAATATTTTTGAATGCAAATTGGTCTTTGCTTGAAAATGTAAAATAATAAATGTGTCAACTTTCCTTTTTGTATGATTCATTGAATAAAAATTAATACTTTCATATTTTTTTAATCTAATAAATATTATCACTAAGATTATGTTTTCTTTTTTTAGAAGAGTATACCCTAAGAAATCATATTTTTTGTTAGGATATGTTTCAGACATGTTATCTAGATAGAGCCGATTACAAATTTCGGACGTTTTAGACGAGGTTTTCAATAATCGCTTGATAATCGATTGATAATCGATTATTGATCGATTACGATAATTAGCATAATCGATTAATCGATTATTAATATAATCGAATCGGTACATCAGTACTAAATACCTGAGCGAAACCCGCGCGGTATGTACCTCTACCCAGTGGCAGCGAACACCGCTTAGGTTTGGATAGACCTTTAGACGTTGCTTGAGGTAGATGCGCGGTGCGAGAGGGGTGATAGTTGTCACAAGTTGACGAATCACTGAGCCTTCGCATCACGTCACCACACCCCTCCCGCACCGCGCTGCTACCTCAGGCAACGTCTCAGTAAAGCGATCGGCCGTTAGTATAATAGGTAATAGGTAATACGGGCTGGTATCCGCAACTCCACGTCAATGCGCGTATTTTGCGTACGGGGCCGTTAGTATAATCAGCGTATAATGTTCCCACCGCTGGGACTCAGGCCTCCTCTCTCGGACCCAGTGCTGGTTGGTAGATGTCACATGTCTTTGAATTTTTAGTTCTAGGACATGCCGGTTTCCTCATGATGTTTTCCTTCGCCGTTTTGAGAGCAGTGGTGATGAAATAATTTACACAATGTAAAGTGCCTGCCTGGGTTTGAACATACGACCTACAACTCGTAAGTCGGGCCTCGTAAGTTTCTACTGGGCCACGAATACTCAATATAGGTATTTTAGAAGAAATTACTATGTAAACCAAAGTAGTCCACCAGCTTGATGCAGACCCACCAGAAGATGAAGGTGTGGAAGACCACCTGGAAGATGTGGTCTAGGATCATCATTCTGAAAATAAAAATAAATATTTTCAGTTTTCTGTAAAAAAACTTTTTGATTGAAATAGGTAGGACAACGGAAGTCTAATTTCTGTAATTAAAAACGTTCAAAATCTAATAACAATCGCATCTCAGCGACAATCAATGTCAAAAAAACTTTTTCCAAAAAAAATTAAACTTCCGAAATTAAAGTTATTTTGCACTTTATAGTGGATTTGGAAGTCGGTTGTTTTTTTTTTTTTTTTTTGGTAAAAACGTTTTTATTTTTCACTTTTAAGTTTACCAAGGGGTATCGTATTACTCAATAACTGGGTTGTGGAGGTCAGATAGGCAGTCGCTCCATGTAAAATACTGGTACTCAGCTGCATCCGGGTAGACTGGAAGCCGACCCCAACATAGTTGGGAAAAGGCTAGGCAGATGATGATGAAGTTGTACTTAGCCCACACAAATTCGCACTACTTGCTACGTCAACACCAGTGACAGACAGTTTTATAACATAATTTTCAGAATCGGTCCACAATTGATGAAAATATTAATGAGCATAATTATGTACACTAAGACGAGCATAGAACCTAACCCTTCTTTGAAGTCTGTTTTTTTTTTGTAAAAAAAAAAACTTTTATACAAAAAAAAAACAATCAACAATCGTCGGTGTTTTGAATTTAGGTTTTTTGCCACTGACTTCCAAAATGAAAGTAATTTTTCAGTTTATAGTGTTTTTTTTGGAAATTGTCTGTTTTTGGTTTTTTTTTTTTTGTAAAAAAGTTTTTTTAGCTTCACCACAGTTGGTTACAAAAATATTGGTCAGAAAAATCACTATAGGTACCTTTTACAGTGCAACCTTGCTTTCGGAATATCCTCGTCCTTTTCCTTCAGCAGGTACTTCCTGCCTCCCAAGCAGCATTGAGTAAAATACTCAACCTGGTCCATTTTCTCAAGATCGTAGTGGAATTGTTTCTTATCAGTATCCTTGAGTACTGAGCGCAGTGCCATGAAGTTTTGGTTGTCGAAGGTCCACTGCTGGGTCGTGTAGTAGCTGAGGGCGAGGTCTGCTATGTAGATGCGGCGTTGGATTTTAACTAGCCTGTAGAGGGTTAAAGTATCGTTAAGAAAAGATCTGGTGAGTTTTTGTCGGTTTTTTATCTAATCATTTTAAATGTATGCTGACAGGGATGTCAGCCTGTAGTATAATCAAATCTAAAATAATCCTTGTTTAAAAACTACTTAAAATTTGTTTCTGAGAAAATTGTCTGTGATAGACACATGACACATTAATGTTTACTTTTGGCTTTGAATACAAAAAAAAACCTTGTAACTAGAATAGGATTGGGATCTGGATTTCGCCCGTTCATAAAATAAAAGTTAAATAAAAACTTCTTACATTGGTTTCTTGCCAAACAACCAGAGGAGGGTATCAACCAGCATGGCGGGCAGCAAGTGCTGGATTAAAACCTGAAAAGAAAGAAAATACGCTTATGAAATTTGCGGTAAACATGGCGCATAACGGGCACTTATGAAACGTCAGAAGCTAGATGCACGGTTCCAATTGGTCGTTTCCTATGGAGAAGAACCAGCAAGAAACTCGACGTCAGTGGGGACTAACGGCTTAAGGGGTTTACAGGACCTAAACGCAAAAAACGCAAGTTTTAGAAACAATAAAAGTATATGATCGACTACAGTAAACAAAATCAAAAAAATATGATATTCTTCAGGATTATGCTAGCTAGGTAGATAGTGTGTTGAAAACATATTACAACTAATTTGATACGATAGAATAAAATCATGAAGATACCGCTCAAACCTTTCTTTTTACAATAAAAACCATACTAATATACCTACATACAATCATTATGATTTTTCGTCAGATTATTCTACAAGCAACATACCTACTACAGCAGTAGTGTTTAATTTTTTAGTCCAAACAATAGATTTTTTGTAAATAGATAATTGCTTCATATTTTGCAATAAATTACCAGCGTTGTGTCATCGCACCTCTCTTTATTTTCTATGCAGTCCGACAAAGACCGCGCTTTAGGTCATGTAGTCGCCTTAACGTGCTTTTAGAGGCACGTTTTGGTATGTAAAGATGGTCACCCATCCACGGAACAACCGCGACAAGCGTAGCTTAACCTGTTCGATAGACCCGTGCGGCTGTTATTACTTAGGCAGAAGACATTCGTATAAAGACGCAAACTGTTATTGATTCGCTGGTTTTCAGTCTTAAGCCTGTTACCCCGAAGATCTTCAAATGACAACAGAAACCACCCGTCAGCCAAACATGGACCAAAGAGATTTAAGATAGTTTAATGTCTCTGCCATGGACTGACCTCAGCAAGGGTGATATGTTGAAAAAAATGTGGTTTTTCTATTTCATGCAACTTGTTAAGTATGTGGAATAGGGATTTAACATTTTGGTATATGTTTTTTGACTCTTTGGTCTAGTATCACGTAAAATGAATACACGATTCAATTAATTTTTCTTGATACCTACAAAAAAATTGCAGTTATATCTATTTTTTTACTACACACATCAAAAGTGTCTAGGGATCAACATATATTTTTGCAATAACTTTTCTCCTGATTGATATTAATTCATCAAATAAAGTGTTTTCGTTTGTCACAGTAACGATAAACCAAGTCACCTTTGCATTAATAAAGAAATTTGCCATTTTCCTAATAAAGGGATTTTTGACATTTGAACCACTAACACAAAAGTTCGAAAAAAAGACTGAAATAACAGTTTTCTTTAAAATTTTATTGGGTAACTTAAACAATTAATAATCCGTGTTTCTACCGCGAACACTAACAACACAAGAACATCGGTTTGGCATAAGTACTCAAAATGAGTTCATCCAAATCACGCTGTGGAATGGCAGCCCATGTTCGTTGCAACAACAAAAAAAGGTCTTCTTGCGACTGGATACCCTCCATATTCGGCAGAGCTCTTCTCTGTAGCATATCCCATGCATGCTCAATCGGGTTCAAGTCTGGCGACTGAGCAGGCCAGGGCAGGACATTGATGTTAGCTGCGGCGAGAGTCTGTCTTACAACTCTTGCGGTGTGCGGTCGTGCATTATCATGCATTAACTGAAATAAGGGACCGATTTGCACTTGTAGAGGAACGATGACGTCTGATACAATCGTCTCAGCATAAATTTGAGCGTTGAGGTTGCCTCTGATCCAAATCAACTCAGTTCTTCCGCCGATCCAAATACCCGCCCATACCACGATGGTTCCACCACTATAAGGATGGACTTCCTGGCAGGATTTTAATCGCTGTTGGCGTCCAGGGGTTCTCCAGTGTCGTATACGTCTTGTATCCGGTCTCATACCAAAACGAGACTCATCAGAAAAGCACACGAAACGCCATTGTTCTTCTGCCCAATTTCTGTGTTCAAGAGCCCATTGATATCGAATCCTACGATTGTGCATTGCTATAGGTGGTACCCGTAGCGGTCTTCGGGAATGAAGGTTCACTTCATGCAAGCGGTTTCTGACTGTTTGGTCGCTAATTAAGTTCCCTGAAGAGTGATGAAGCCTCACGGCTAACATCATGGCGGTTATTGTTGGAGCTCTTCGAGTTAAGATTTGAATGTATCGGTCTTGTCTCCGTGTGGTGCAGCGATACCGTCCTCCATGGCGCTCAGCCACGGTACCAGTGCTTCGGTAACGTGTCCAAAGTCGACTGATAACACTCTGACTTGTATTCAGAGCTAAAGCCACAGTACGTTGCCGGGAACCAGCTTCTATCATTCCCACGGCTCTGAGCATTTCTTCCCTGCTTAAATGACGTCGCCGCTCCATAATAACGTTGGTTTTAATCAGTAGTAGGGAAACAGTAGCACTAATAATGTCTTCTATGCGTTGTATGTTTTTATAGGGAAAATATTGACAGCTGATTTTCATCTTTTACTCGAATTTGATTCACAGTTCCTGATTCAAATTATGAAATGCACCAAAAAGGATCCATATAAATTTATAAAATCATAAATTTATTACAAAGCCACATCTCAATCTCAAGAAATCCGCATAAAAATGCTTGATCCCTAGACACTTTTGATGTGTGTATTTCCGACATCACGGCGTAACGCTTAAGAGTTATTCAATGGAATTTACTTTAAAACATAGAGAATTATCATATCAAAGTTTACTCAAAGTACCTAGTTTTAGTATTTCGTTAATAAAATAAAAAAGGAGTAAATTCGTTTTGGCACACACGTCGTTTTATTCCGAGCGCACGCACACTATAGACACCACTCTTCTTTTGCGTTTCAAAAGTAAAATTTGCATCACTTTCGCACGCTTAGTAGGTTTTCGAGGATTTTAGATTTTCGATGTTGCCCCTTAACCTTTGACCTACCTTGATATAATGAAACTTGGCATTGGTAGTGATGGTCCCTCCCGTGTGCCAGAGCATGCCATCCAAAGGGATCTCCTTGCTGACGTGTTTGGACATCTCTACCAGGTCCCCCATCAACATGTTGTTAAGTTTTCCTGAGCAGCAGTTGTAGATTGGTATGTCGTCAATTGGTTCTATTCTGGAAGTAAAACAAAAGAATTAACATAAATCACGCCTTTTTCGCGAAGGGGTACTTAGGTAGAGGTGTAAATGCGCTTTAGGTAGGTATAGATATTCCCTCAGGATCCATACTTAGTTGGATGCGGGTGAAATCGCAGGGCGCAGCTTGTATTTTATACGCAACAAGTTGGTGCACTGACACTTCGAAAAATCCTTGCTGTGACATTAATGGCAGGCGCCTAAACGATGTTAGAATAGTTTTGTTTTTTTTACAAATTTAAAAGCTTTACTTGGCTATTTTAAAATTAAGTACCAACTCGGTAAATAAAACTTAATCATACCGTAAAACGGGGTGAATAGGGATGCAGGGGTGAATCGGGACGAAACCTTAAAATGGATTTTAACATTGAAATAATTGTTTTTTTTTTTGCCAAAAAGGACTCTAATATGTTTATTATTTATAATCAACGATTAAGTGTCCTTGTTGACAATAAACTTAATTACATCAACGTTAAAATCCATTTTAAAGTTTCGTCCCGATTCACCCCTGCATCCCTATTCACCCCGTTTTACCGGTACCTTAGCAATAACAACCTCACGGATCGATCGATCAGGTTAAGCTAGACGCTTGTTACGTTTGGTCCGTGAATGGGGTACCTAAGGATCTTTAAATATCGAGGATTAGAGACCCCTCCGTGCCTAGGAAAGCACGTTAAGCCGTTGGTCCCGGCGGCTCTTAGCTCTAAGCATTTTGTTAGCTAATATCTTGTTTTACCTTGTGGAACTCAAATATATGAATATGATCTTTGACAGTCACGGGTCGTCAGAAGCCTGACAGTCGGGTAATCAGTCTTACCAAGCAGGTAAAACCCAGTAAATGGCAGTCGCTCCATGTAAAATACAAATACCAGTATTTTACATGGAGCGACTGCCTATCCGACCTCTACAACATGTCTACAACCATCAACTAACTGCATCCGGTTAGATTGGAAGCCGACCCCAACATAGTTGGGAAAAGTGTAGTAGATGATGAATAATACTTACTTTTTAGTCCCTCTGATCCATGAACCTGCTATAATATTCTTAACGCACGTGTCAACAGGAATGAAGTCGCAAATAATATCAGGTTTTGTGTGAATGGTCCTCATTATACCTAAAAAGGTATAATTATGACATTAGAGGTTTTTAAAGACGTAAAAAATCATGAAACAGTAGTAAGAAACAAAGATATTGCATTAAAAAATTAAATAAAAATGCAAAAAGATTCTCTCCGGCGGGGAATCGAACCCCGGTCTCCCGCGTGACAGGCGGGGATACTTACCACTATACTACCGAAGACTTACTTTTTTGTGTTGAAATACTCAATCATTTTATCAACCTTATGACACAGTACTTTTAATAATAATTTTATTGCTATTGGTGATAATTTATACATTAACAAAAGCCTTTTGCTAATGCATAAATCATTAAAATTACGAAATTAGATTTTTGGAATGATTCATCGGAGTTACAACTTAATTGAAAACAGCGCCATCTAGGATTGTCATACAGCCACTGAACTCGTCGTAGAAATATTACCTTGTAACTTTTAAATAAAATGAATTTTCATAATTATAAATAATTTTTTTATTACCTTCGTTCTAATAATAATGCCTAATATTTGTAATTTAAACCCTCCTTAAAATTTACACTCTTCCAAAAAGTTTAAACATATTCAGATCAGTGCTATCTATCGCCTACTAATGTAGTTACATTTAATAATTAGTCTGCAGCGGGCAGCCGTTCCCAAGGTGATTTTTGGTGGCGTCACGCCGTTACTCAAATGGTGCATTGTTTCAACAAGATTTAGAACCTATTGAATTATGTATACCCAATCGTTTTTTTCATACTATCTAATTTACTAACACAACAAAAATATATACCTACTTACAATAATTAATACACTTTTTAAACTAAATAATACTTATCGTAACTTGGAAAAGAGAACTTACCTTTGCCACAAGCGACAAATATCCCTACAGGACCGTTGAAGTTCTCTAGCCAACCCGGTATTGGCTCCTGCACACTGCATATTACTGAAAAAATTAAACAAAAAACATTGCCTTTTAGACACATGAACCAATCCTGCATATATAAAAGAAAGAAAAATGGTTTATTCTGTACAAACAAAACGCACATTAAAAATAAACTAAAAATAAAAAAAGACAACCTAGCTAACAACATAGCTATTCACAACCATCCGACAGGCTATCGTATCGAAAATAACACATTTTCACAACCAGGTGGCCTACCATGATCGAATTAAAAACGATTCAAAAACAAGACTTTTCAGTTTAGGTTCCTAAACTGCATCGCTTGAGCTGCTCTATGGACGTCATGGTACCAAACAAGTATGAATGAAACCAAAACTTGAGACTCAGTTTGGGACAATCGCTGTCAGCAGATGGCACGGCCTAAACTGAATCGTTAAACTGACGTCATGGTACGAATTAGAAGAACAGTTCAGTTTAGGTCCTAAAATGGATCGCGTTAAGAGCTTGTGGTAGGCCTCCTGATTTTCCTTGCTCCCGACAGTAAACAGCTGTCGGAAGAACACGGTCATCTAATAAACTGACAAAATTTTCGGGACTTGGACTTGTGAACAGCGTTTAGAGGACTCCTAGGATAACATTGATTGCTGTTCGATACGGTACGGAAGCGTATCGAGTGGTTGTGAATAGCTATGCTGCAAGTTATGGTTATACGAATACTAGCAGCGCCCCGCGGTTTCACGCATAAGTTTCGATCCCGTAGGAGTATCAGGATAAAAAGTATCCTATGTGTTAATCCATGGTGCCAGCTGCCTCCATGCCAAATTTTATCAAAATTGGTCCAGTCGTTTGTGCGTGAAGAAGTAACAAGCATATTACAAAGTTACAAACCCACTCACAAACTTTCCTAAACCTTGTTGGCTATAATAAGGTCATCGGTCGGATACCTTGTTGCCTATAATATTTCTAGACAGTGAGATTCAGGCCATTTTAGGATCATCTCATCATCATCTGCCTAGCCTTTTCCCAACGATGTTGGGGTCGGCTTCCAGTCTAACCGAATGCAGCTGAATACCAGTATTTTACATGGAGCGACTGCCTATCTGACCTCCACAACTCAGTTACTGAGTAATACGATACCCCTCGGTAAGACTGGTTGTCAGATTTTCGTGCTTCTGACGACCCGTAACGACTGTCAAAGATGCACGAATGACAGCCGGGACCAACGGCTTAACGTGCTTTCCGAGGCACGGAGGGGTCTTGGTATGTAAAGATGGTCACCCACCCACGGACCAACCGCGGCAAGCGTAGCTTAACCCGATCGATCGACCCGTGCGGCTGATATTAGTTAGCCACAAGCCCCTCATCATCCTATGTTGTAGAATAGGTAATGATTGTCTGCTTACCTATAGAAGGTCTGACGATGATGACCGGCAGCTGTCCTCTGTACTCATACACCACATGTTCTGCGAGCTGCTTCGTGAAGGTGTATGTGTTTGGTAGCTCTCCTAGGTACCTGATGATAATCATCAACTTAGGAAGTAGTTTTTGAATTTTTCCGAAGACGAGAACTTGAGAAATAAGTTTGGCAAGAAAATGTTAACTTTTGAAGGAGCACAATTTTTGTTATGAAAGTCAAATTAAATTAGCTAGAGAAACTCTACAGACGTGATGGGTTTATCTTAACACGGTAAAATAAAAACAAAAAAGTTTTGATGTTTTTTTTGGGGTTCAAGGACTGCTGGTTTTATCGTTACTTGAAGAATCAGTTCAGAAAATCTGTTTTCGTTAGTTTTGCCGTGCTGTGATATCGATACCCATCAAGTCTGTGAAGTTTACACATTAAACACACACACTTTTGTTTTTGGGTGGGAAATTATCAAATAACTTCTCCCGCTCTGGGCGGAGCGGGAGGGCGTGTCAGACTTTTACTGACTACAACCCACCCGTGTTCCTTCAGTTGCCTGTGCCAGGGGACACGGTATCTCTTTCGAACAACCCGCGACCCTGGCAGGCATCGGCCCTAGCGGACCCCGTCAGTTAGTGCTGACATCTCTTTGAGGCGCGCGTGGAACACAACGCGCCGTCGACCCGGGCCTGGTCCTTACAGGACGGCGAGCTGCCCATTACTCGCCGTCCGCAAGCCCGCGCCTACGGTGGCCGGGAGTCGGGCTCAGCTCTTCGATGGTCTTAGAATTCGGGCAATATAAACTTACTTGGCAGTAAGCACTCGCAAGGTATGCTCATCAGCCTTCTCGCAGACCTCCAGCGTCTCTCGCCAGTCAGCCAGCGGAGGGTAGAGGACCTCCTCGATCGGATCTCTGTTCGTGTTGGAGTATGATGTGGAAACGTGGACCAGTGCCTGTGAAGAGAAACATCATAGATAAGAGAAAAACCATAGCCTCATCTTCATCTCTTATGCGAGTGACCACACTTTTGGACTTGGAATCGTCTTGAGCGGAAGTCATCACCACACTCAGCGTCGAGTCGTATTGTCCGAACCAAAACGAGGCGAATATCATCTGGTTCACTTTTATTGCATGGCCATAAAGCTCTTTCAGACCGGCTCAAGACGATAAGAGTGGTCGGAGTGACCACTAGTATGTTTCTTGAGCGATAAAATCGTTGATAGCTGGTCGCTTCCTGCTCGGCTGTGGGACAGATGCCCAAGGCCTATCAAATGCCCAATATTATATGACATGGAAATACGAAGGTTATTTTCCCCCTAAAGGGCGTCCAGCTTATTTTTGATAGGATATGGATTCTTCATAGGCCTTTTAACGTGAATCCACGCGAGACACAATTACACTAATATTATAAAGGCGAAAGTTTGTGAGTGTGTGTGTGTTTATACGTTTGTTACTTCTTCACGCTCAAACGGCTGAGCCAATTTTGACAAAATTTTGTATGGAGGTAGCTGACACCCTGGATTAACATATAGGCTACTTTTTATCCCGATATTCCCACGGGATCGACACTTACGCGGGTGACACCGCGGGGCGCAGCTAGTAGCTTTATAATTGCTTTTGAATTACGACTTTCAACCGGTTAATATGACTGGCGAAATCGCTACAGTGGCGAAAAATTGTCATGGTTTCTTGCTTGAATTAAGATTTCTAACTGAATTCACTTACAGACAATTCCCTGACGTCTTTAGCCAGCTCCATTACTTCCAAGGTTCCTCGTAAGTTCATCTGTGCTGCGAATTTCAACGTGTCATCGAACCTGAAAATAAATCATGTATTTTGAACAAGTGGTCCGTAATCCACCACGCGGGCCCAGTGCGGGTTGATAGAGACGTCACATGTCTTCGAATTTTTGGTTCTAGGACATGCCGGTTTCCTCGCGATGTTTTCCTTCGCCGTATTGAGAGCAGTGGTGATCATTGTGAAGTTAAATACAGTAACTTTTCAAAATCAATGATGAACAACGAACAAAAATATTCGCTTTTTTTTTCAATAAACAGCTTTCTATTTGCAAGCCAGTTCCTAAATAAAACCTTTGATAAGTTACCTCCTTGGTTGCCATGTTTCGGAGTAAAAAATCGTTCCATTTTTAAATTACACCACATAATATATGAGTTTACTATGTAATTTATTTGGCCGCTAAACCACGATGACAGATATGGATTTTCATACAACTTTTGCCGGCCGCTGCTCGCATGTATTTGGCCAGTACAGCAATTACGATTTATCTCGAAGAAGGTTGTCAAAATAATGCTCTTTCCAAGCATGTTTGAGAAATTGTAATTTACCATAGATATCTTACCTGACACTGGCAGCTACATGGAAGATGATATTAACTCGATTGACGAGAAGAGCTCGATCTTCTTGTGACAGACCTGAAAACGGGATAAAAACAAAAATACAAATTAGGTAAGTATCTATCATAAAGCTGAAGAGTTTATTTTTAAACGCGCTGATCTCTGAAACTTCCAGTCGGATTTGAAAAAATATTTTTTATCACATCTATTCAAAAAGAGCTAGTGTATACTTCGTAAACAGGGACTAAAATAGCTCTTTAATCCCTAGGGACTAAAACATATTTGAATTTGGATTGTGGATATTGTTAGTAAAATTTCCAATCACCAAAGAGATCAATTACGACCATTGTATGAACAAGTAACAGGCTGTATGATAAAGCAAAAAGCGCGAGCCAAATAAAAAAAAAATGTTACGATGCACTTGCATAATTGTTCAAATATAAACATTAGCCTCTAATTATTTCTATATATTACTCCTAATTGCATGTTTATATTTAATATTCTTATTCATAAGTTGCACTTATTTACTTATTTTTTCATAGAGGGTGATAAAAAGTAGAGTGTCGATCTCGGGAGCAACACTATTTTAAGCTCAAGTGATGTACTTACACTCTCGCCTTCAAAATAGTTGTTTACTCCCTTGGCAAACATTGCATTTGATAGCCGCTTTTTGCATTCTTAAGGAAGGCTATAGGCTAATTAACGTCATGCTAGAACCCTTAGGAGCGGAGCAAAAAGAAAAAGAGTCAGAAAGAACACTAAACGAAAATAAAGTAGGTAAAAGCGCGGTCAGGCGATACGATGCGACCTGGCGAGGGTGACATTTTATAGGTGAAGCAACCATTCATGAATCAATACCAACTTAAAAAATCTAGATACCTAAGAATAAACAGTCTTTGTCAATATTCCACATAATTAAAAACAGGTTGAATTTCAATTACAACTAAGGTTAATTAGATTAATCGTATCCAAAAATTTAACTCATTGAAAAAACAGACGTAAATCGAAGCAGCTTTTTGTTGTTTTCAACTTCCAAAATTCAAAATAGTCCATTTTTTTTTTCAAAATAGTCATGCAACTACGAAAACGAGTAGGTACCTGAAGTGTATAGTCCGCGCGGAACTAGTTGGCCGCTGAGGTGGGGACAGGGGTGAGGCGGCGGTTCGCAACGCACGTACTGATTAATGCGACCCCGCCCCTCCGTCCCACCGCTCACATACCTAAGGCGAGGCCAACTAGTTCCGCGCGGACTATAGTTGACAGAGAGATTCTCCTTGTTCTCTGGTATCAGCATAAACTGTACCTTTTTTCCCGTGAGGAAATCCTCATGCATACCCTCCGTCTGGGAAGAACGGAGGGTAATGTCCTCCTACCGACTAAAACCCCTGAAAAACTGTTCCTAGTACCGAGTTTTCGGGGGCCGAGAGATACTTGTTCATTCACCGCACCCCCAACTCGTATCAGCCCGCCACGCCTAGCGGGCCCCATCACCAAGTGCGACCGATCGCACGACGGCACCTCCAATTAAGGCACGCATACTGCGTGCCACCTCTTTGAGCCTGACTGCTCGATCGACGACACAGCCCCAATTTCGCCGCCTGCAGGGCCCTCCGTATGGTGACCGGAGATCGTTAAGCGCTCATCGACGCCCGGCTGCTCTTCTGGTGCGGTTAGGCTCTCTATCTCTCTCTCCGTCGACTCCTTTGTGAAGGTGATAGTGGGGCTGACTGCCTAGGTTACACCGGACGTCGGTAAGGCTAGGCGCAAACAAGCCACCGGCCACAGCCACCAATAGTTTAGCGACAGTATAGATAAGTAAGTACATATCGTTTGGGTACCGGGATCGTCCGAAAGGGTTACCGCTGCCCCGGAACATAAAAGGCTAAGGAAGGAACACGGGCGGGTTTTAGTCAGTAAGAGTCTGACACTCCCTTCCGCTCCACCCAAAGCGGGAAAAGTCATTAGATGATTTCCATTCCAAAAAAAAAAAAAAAATTACATATCGTTTTGTATAGATCCGTCGCACACGTGTGGCTGGTGGCAGCCACCAGACCAGCTACAGTAGTTCTCAACACCGTAGAAAGAGGCGACAGTCACAGGTGGTTGTAACTTGTAACTGGTGGCTCGTGTGCGCTTACACTAAATTGCAGTATCGCCAATTCGTCACTCATGGAGGTTATCTTACCAAGTCCAGCTTCCAGAACATCTCCTGATACGACGAAGACCTTTGACTCGAAGGCGCCTGGTCTCTCTTTTTTAAGTCGCTCGAAACACTGGAATAAATTATTTCGATTAGCATTGTACTTTTTGGAACCATTATTTTTATTTGAAATGGATTTGCTCTTGTCTATAGTCTAGGTCAGAGTTGACAGAGACAAAGTCGACGATGGAGTGAGCTTACCTAGAAGAAGCCTGTTCACCCTCACTTTGAAGAGGTTCGGGTTGTATGCGCTCGGAAACACAGACGCCGGTAGAGAGTTTCACTCTTTTGCTGTGCGCATTATAAAGGACATTTGGAAACGCTTAGTTCGAACTGGTGGAATAGCAACTAGGCATCAATGGTAGCTTGCAGTGCGTCTGGATGTCTGAAGGTAGAAGGGGGCCGGTGGATTTCATTCAACTATCCTATAAGACAACGGCTATGAATTGCGAGGAAGTGCCTTCATCTCCTTCATATAATCATCATCAACATTTTTTATGTTGTTAGATTCTAAGCACGTTGAATGAGCAGTTGGTTTCGGCTGACATTTGTAGATCATTGACAGTAGCTACGGGTAGTCAGTAGCTCAAAAGCCTGTCAACCAGTCTTACCAAGTGGTATAGAATTACCCAGTAACTAGATTGTGGAGGTCAGACAGGCAGTCGCTCCATGAAAATACTGGTATATTGTATCTGGTTAGACTGAAAGCTGACCCTAAGATAGTTGGGAAAAGGTTACTTACAGGCGCAGCATACAGTTGAGCCAGTCTGTCTTCAGACTTGACCCCCTTCTTGTTCCTCATCAGCAGGTATATCCTATCCAGACCAGTGCAGGAGTACAGAAGCTTCTCTATCAGGACTTTGCCGATGAATCCTGGAAAATACAATATTTTTTAAGTGAAAACTTCTTTAGGCGCGTTGGGCATTTTTTGAGATGGGAAAAAACCATTGAATTCGCGCCACTGTTACCGTAACCGACACCGCTTCGGATGTACTCGGTTTTAATGGATATCCGATATGTCAGTGAGTGATGGTAAAGTATTGAGTTACTGTTTGTGTGTTGTTTTCACTTCTGTCGGCACTCCCGGAGTGCCATTGTTTTTTTTTAGGATTGAAGGTAAAATGTAGGGAATTATATTATTTTGTCCATTGCCCAGTTGGTATTTGGACGACGGAAACATGTGATTTTCCCCATAGACCAATTGGTCAAATTTTAATTGGTCCATGGAGCACCGACGAAATCAATGAAATAAGATTTATCTTACCTGAACCGCCAGTGATAAATATAGTTTTTCCTTGATAGAAGTCCGGTATTGTGGGAAGATCCGATGTATCCCTTTCTTCAAGAAAACCCATGGTTTTATGCTGAAATTCTGTCTTGTTTTGAATTAACTTATCTGTAAAGAAAATATTGGTTCTGTAAAATATTGGTTGCCTGGAAGAGATCGCAGAAAGCGATAAGGCCGCCCATTGTATGTTTTATGTGAACCATCGTTTTTATTGTAATGTTTTTTCTGGTGTACAATAAAGTATATATAAATAAATAAATAAATAAATAAATAAATAAATATTTAAAAAATATATAAAAGAAGAGAGAGGTAAAAGAGGAGGGAGGATTTCTAAGAGGTAGGTCGATCTCATGCCGCAAATGAGCCATCTATTCCAAGGTTGCTTGGAACAGATCGCAGAAAGCGATAAGGCCGCCCATTGTATATAGGGTCAAATCAAATTAGCCAGCGAAACTCTGCAGACTTTATGGGTATCGATATCTAAAGCTACAAAAAATAAATAAAAATGATTCGAGGCTTTTTTTCGCAGTTGTAACTTAAAGTATAAATTGAGAAAATCTGTTTTCTTTAGTTTTATCGTGTTTAGATACACCAATCACGTCTGTGAAGTTAAGACAAAAAAAAACGGTTATTTCAAGTGACTACAGTAACAGCGGTCGATAACCTCGCAATAAAAATCAACAAATAATTTCATTCTATTACGTTCATATAATCGATACCCATGACGCCTGCGGAGTTTCGCTAGCTGATTTAATTTGACCCTGCTTTTTGTAATGTTTGATGTATTTTTTATGTTATGTATTTTTGTGGTGTACAATAATAGTTATTTATGAAACTGTTGTATAATACCTAATAATTAGGTATTATACTGTACACAATTATTGTGTACAGTTGCATACAGACTTTATCTACTCCCATGATATGAATCCTCTACAAAAGGTTCTGAAACAGTTTTTTACAATACTAATATCGAACAAAAATGGCGGCCGGCGAGATACGACGTGAATTCAAATAACAAATAAGTGGTTTTTTTTTTAAATTACGGGTGGTAGTGAAACGCGCGTGCAAGACAATGTTATTTTTTTGGAAACGAGTTAAGTACATAATGAAATTTAGTACAACATTCTAACACTCGTTTGGATGACATTATGGTTACTATGACACTGATTGTTTTAATGTTGGCCATAAGCTAGCTGTTTCAGAAACTTTTATAGAGGCATGAGAGCATGGGTGTAGATAACGTTTACAAAATGTTAAAAAATTATCCTTACAAACTTTAAGAGGTGCTTTAGACCATCGAACTGAACAACTTTCACTATGGGACCAACTCTGAAATCACGAAAAATACATCAGCTGTTTAATACAAAAGTTACCTACTTGACCAAAATGTATGAAAAAGCTAATTTTTTTTTTCGTGATTTCAGAGTTGGTCCCATAGTGAAAGTTGTTCAGTTCGATGGTCTAAAGCACCTCTTAAAGTTTGTGAGGTTAATTTTTTAACACCTTATACATATATTATAACCCCCTCTCACGGAGAGGAGGCCTGTGTCCCGGCAGTGGGAACATTATAGGCTGATTATGCTATAGCTAATATAATAAACTTAGTTAAAAAAAAAAACAAAAATAAATAACTGTATAAAACTCACATTATACTTAAATTAACAATGAATTATAATTAATTAAAATCGAACGCCGAATTAAAAAAAACCCGATCCAAAATCAAAATTCGAACACTTTTACAATCAATCAAGTTTTACGCACAAGTGAACATCTCTTAACGGTTTCCACACAAAATGGTTAAAGAACTGTACATTTTAGTTTGTTACGTTTTAAATTGCAAATGAGGGAACAGCATGTAGGTAATAGCCCATTGTGCTTTAGGTTCAAGTGTCGCGAGCAAATTGAATTAAGTTTTTTGAGTTAAGGCGAGGTACATACAGAGTGTATCAGAAATGTGTGGTCATATTTAAGGGAGTGGTACAAGACCACAGAACAGTAAAAGAGGTTCTTTTATCTGTTCTGTATACAAGACCCATTCATTCAATTGATTTCATTTTTCAATTTCATTTCATTTTTCAATTTCATTTCATTTCATTTGGACCAACACCATAATTGCGAAATTGACTTAAATAAAAAAGTCACATAACAACATCATCTATTTTTTTTTAAGTTGTGGGCGCATTTACATCGCCACATGCGAACTACGCATCATACTGACGTCACGCAAAACCCTGCATCGCGCATTACCTCGCGACTAGCATACAACATACCGACATAAATCATCGGGCAGTTGCCCACCAGTCACGACACCTGTCTGGTCAAAGGATACACCCTTTTCTATGGAGGTTGAGTGTACTTTACACCCTGTTCCTCATACCTCTGTAAAGTATAGAATCCAACGACAACGCAATTATTTGTATCCGTATAAACTGAGTAGCCATATCCCAATTTAAACGCGGGTAATACCAAATTTATAACACACACGCACGCATCACGCACGCATGCACGTCACGCATTTTTCTTTCTTTCTTTCTTTCCTTATATTTCCTCAATCCACAATTTTTTTTCGTCCTTCAATTTCCTTTATGGGGATTGCCACCCCTATTTTTTTCCGTAATATCACTACACCATTGTTTAGCACTGCACTCTCCGAGTAAAATGGCTATGTGTCATCCGGACGGACGGACAGATGAAAAGAAAGAAAAAAGTTTATTTGGACACAGTTCGTGAAACACAAAATACAAAATTAATAAAACAAAAAAATAAATGTTTCAGACAACAATAGTGTGTGCCTCACGGCTGCGCCAAAAAAGGCTCATTTCAGCATTAATGCCAGACAGATGCTGTCTGACGCTGGTTTTCAAATGAACCTTTAGGGAAAAGTGACGGGGAGTACACACAGTTTAAACATACCTAATACATACTTATAAATAAATAAATAAACAAGTAATCACGTAAGTACATATAATTACAAATTCAAATAAGAAAAAAAAAACAAAAACAAAATAACAAAGTCTCAGCAAAACTTGTTTTTCACGATAAATCTAGACGGCAGAACAGATGGACATGACGAAATTACAGGGTCAAATTAAATTAGCTAGAGAAACTGTACAGACGTGATGGGTAAGTATCTATATCTAAACACTAAGTATACAATAAAAACAAAAAAGATTTAATGTTTTTTTTTGGGATTTAACAACCGCTGGATGTTTTGTTACTTGAAGTAGGTGAGTGAGAAAGTCTGTTTTCTTTAATTTTGTCGTGTTGAGATATCGATAACCATCACGTATGTGAAGTTTACACAATAAAAACATGATTATTAACTTATAAGTATTTCAAGTGGCTACACTAACTGCGGTCGGTGACCCCACAAACACCATCGTCCTGTAAAAAAAAATATTTTATCGTGTTAAGATCACATCACGTCCGCGGAGTTTCGCTAGCTAATTTTATTTGACTCTGTATAAGGGTTCTGTTTTTACCATTTGGCTACGGAACCCTAACAAAAGAAGGTTTCTCGGAGCAAAGCAGACTATCAAAAATGAGAACTAAGTATGAAATGAAATGAAACAATTTCATTTCATTTCACAGTCTAATTTTTTTCTGTAAATATGATATCAGAATGACTTTTATTTATTTATTTATTTATTTATTAAAACTTTATGCACAAGTAAAAACTGTACAAAGGCGGACTTAATGCCTTGGGCATTTTCTACCAGTCTACCTTAGGGTGATGCAGAGACAATTCACAGCAGGTGCAATAACAGTGAAGAAAAAAAAAAAAATTAGAAAATATTTATAAAAGATATAAGAATAAATACATACATACAACAAAATATATATATATATATATATAAAATAAAAAAAATAAAAAGTCACGAGTCATAATTATTATAAAATAACAAAAAGAACGGGAGCAGTGGTGGCCCAGTGGTCACAGCCGCGACATACGAGTTGTAGGTCGTAGGTTCGAAACCAGTCAACAGCTTTACTTTGTGCAAATTATTTCATCACCACTGCTCTCAAAACGGTTAAGGAAAACATCGCGAGGAAACCGGCATGTCCTAGAACCAAAAATTCGAAGACATGTGACATCTACCAACCCGCACTGGGCCCGCGTGGTAGATTACGGCCCACTCCCTCTCATAGGGAGGAGGCCTGTGTCCCAGCCAGCAGTGGGAACATTATAGGCTGAATATGTAAAAAAAAAGAATGACCCACAGATAGTCCTCACATTCACAATAATTATAAAGTAAAATATTACTTTTACAAAGTAAATATTCATCATGTGAATAGCATGTCTCCTTAATATTAATCAACGTTAAAGGTACAATTTATGTTCGTTTGTATATTTATAAGTAAGAGTCGAGGCCCAGTAGAGGTCGACACCAGTCGTTCACATACTAAAATAAACATATACAGTTAGGTAGTTTATACACGGCACGGTTTCTTTAAGGTATATTATTAGCCTGTGATGTCCCACTGCAGGGCAAAGGCCTCCCTACTCTCTTTCCACTTCTCTCTGTTCAAAGCTGCTAAGGACCAGTTCTTGTTGAAGGAGTCCAGCTCATCCCGCCATCTCCGTCTGGGCCTGCCACAATGTCGTTTGCCATTAAGAGGGACCCATTGGGTCGTTAGTTTGGCCCACTGTTCGTCTGACATGCGGCAGATGTATCCAGCCCAGTTCCATTTTAGCGTGGCAGCTTTCTAAGTGACATCAGTTATCTTTGTGATGGAACGGATGGTCGTATTCGTAATCCGGTCTGTTATTTTGATACCCAGAATACTCCGTTCCATAGCCCTCTGGCAAACCTCGAGCGAAACCGTACCGTAGAAAAAAACGTGTCTGTCAAAAAGCTTCCATAGTGATCCATACTACACTGACGAACGTGCCAACGGTGTATAAAAGAAATATATCTTTATTTCAGACCTAAAGTCCATAAGTTATTAGTTGTTAGTAACAGATTGTGCTTATATGCTATATATTACTGTTGTTAGTAGGTACTTAAGGTGAATGCGCAGCGGTAGACCGCGAAATTCAAATTTTCTTGCGTTTTTTGAAATTTGCATCTCAGTGTCAGGTTGTATCTTGATCAAAATTTAATTCGCGACTATAACAGGTACGTATTTATAGAATTATAATCATTAGAATCATTAATACATCTTTCTAAGTTACATTTGTACCACTAAGCAGTTTTCCATAAGAGATTTGTTGTCGTGGTACAAATCTAACTTAGAAAGATGTATTAATGATTTTAATGATTATAATTCTGTAAATACGCACCTGTTATAGTCGCGAATCAAATTTTGATCAAAATACAAACTGACAGTGATCTGCAAATTGCGAAAAACGTAAGAAAATTTGAATTTCGCGGTCTACCACTGCGCATTCACCTTAATCTCATTCATTTACTATCCTATAAACCCATTGCTATTTCCACCCAGTGCCTCTGGATTTAGGCAGTCTGGTCTGCCAGCAATCATTTTCAGGATACTGTTACGAGCATTACGCAAGCGTTGCAGTAAGGAAGCCGATTTCTTACGCATGATAGCTTGAAAGCCATCCGTGTGAACTGCAGCAAACATTCCAGATGCACTACAACGCCGCGGCAACTGCAACAGCATCCTGAAAGCGTTGTTGTATTGTACCCCGCCTTTATAAAAACGTGTCTGTAATCAATCATCCATAGTGATCTAAACGACACGGCAAATAAACCGTGAAAGAAAAACGTGTGAGAAAGGGGCCTTACACCCAGCACACTCGCGCATGTTATAACAGTACAGAGGCCGCACATCAAGCTACCCCAATCTGTCAAATTTCTTTGATGGATTTTCAACTTTACTACAAAGGAATAAGGTTCATATTCAATTGGGAAAGAGTAGTAAGAGAGAGTGAGAGCATCTTGTAACAGGTTATAGATTGTCCTCTGTCCAAAAATACAGTGCGGACGTGTCAAAAATTCAAAATCTGTCGATACACGAATCTTCGGCAACATACTTAACCCTTCAGGTTTCAAAGACCATCATCATCTGCCTAGCCTTTTCCCAACTATGTTGGGGTCGGCTTCCAGTCTAACCAATACCAGAAATGACCTGAAAATTGCTAAAAACGTAAGAAAATTTGAATTTCGCGGTCTACAACTGCGCATTCACCTTAATTTAAATCTGAGCGGGTAAGTATACAAGACTTACGGGACTTATTATTTTGATGATATCCGAGTGTTTTATCAAATTTTGTGGAAGAGCAAATAAATATATGTGTTTAAATAAAGCGTTTTGTTTTTTATTGTGAACCCCCTTATTTCTGAGCTGTGGCTTATCTATAATACATAATAATAAAATTGTAGAAAAGTGGTGTCTGTACAATGGAAATATATAAAAAAAAGTAGCAGGGGTTGTTATTACATCGATGCCGAACCCAAAATTGTAATTATTTTTTATTTTGTCTGTTTGTCTGTGAGTTTGTGCACGCTAATATCAGAAACGGCTTATTGGATTTAGATGCGGTTTTCACTAATATATTGTAGTAAACTTCACTTAACATTTAGTGTTTATTTCATGTCAATCGGTTCATAAATAAAAAAGTTATGTCAATTTAAAGAATCACGGCGAACATTTGTTAAGGTCAAACGGTGAAAGTTGTGGGTGTAGATCTAAGTATCAGCTGTTTCTCGCACGGTCAGTTGTATGTGGCTCTGTCACGGGTTAGCAATCCTAGGAGCCTGTATGCTTTCATCCCCGATGGCCATACGTCAAAATATCGTATACAGAGAAGCATTACTGTAAAGTAAATTTTTAGCTACCCAAACGGCGCGGCATATATGTAATTCAAAATATGCTGCCCGAAAAGTCACTATTCCACGCGGACAAAGTCGCGGGCACAGCTAGTTAATTAATAAGCCACGTAATCATAAATCATACGTCCCCAACCCGCACTAATTAGCTGCTTCCATAATTATTGCAGTAATTAAATCAAAGGCCAGGTTTATCATTGTTATTGTCCGCCTATAGAAGGTCATGGGTATTACAAGGTTGTATAACATCTGCCTACTATTTATACCAATATAATACATATACATAACAACTACATAATGTATTTTCTCGTCTGTAACTTATTTGAAATATTTTTTTTTATTTACATATAAATTATATTTTAAAATATTAGCATATAAAAACATTTAAAAATATAAAAAATAGTAGCCCACCGCCCGGTATCGGGAACAGGGTCCAAGCTACCAGCGTGGCGGTTAGGGCTTGTTATATTATTATTATTGTAAGAAAAATACCTCTAATTTATAGCGTAGGAATGAATATTGATCTCCATTTTTTTTTTTGTTTCCGGGTTGGAAAATCCTCATGGATGTCCGGCTCCCTGCGGCAGGCGGCGGGGTCTGTCAGACTCTTACTGACTAAAAACCACCCCGGTGTTCCATCTCACACCTACGCCGGGGGTCGCGGGAACGTACGATCCTTCCGCAACCCCCGACTGGAACATTGATGACCACACTCAACCTCAAAGCATCTATTTCAATTAGGGCTGATTTTTTTTCAATCGACAGATAATTTTTATTCGTGGAATAAAATTGACGTCTGACAGATTTTGTACGGAAGAACTGTCAAAAATTCAAAATTATATTCCTCCGATAAAATTATCTGGCGTTGGAAAAAATCAGCCCTTAAACCATAAGAGATGCGTATATATTTTTATTCGATAGTTTACATCGCCATATAATAGTTAAAAAATATTCGACGCCAAAATACCAATTAAAAGGCTAAGCATTGCCATACAGCGTGGTAATGCCGCCAGTCTCTTGGGTACATTACCAGTCGACAGCGATGCGGATGAATTCGACGCTATATTTTAGTTTCTGTATAGTTTTAGTTAAGTTAGGATTTCATTTTGTTATTTTTAGTTATTATTAATTCAATTCTTATCTTAAACTAAAAATCAAAAAAGAAAATGGAAAAAGATTTGCAAATTAAAAGTACTTAAAAAAAATTGCCAGCCGAAAAACAATACCAGAATCATCTCAGATCCGTTGCCATCCTAGCGAAAAAGCTGCATAACCAGCCTACAATGTTCGCACTGCTGGGACACGGGCTTCCTCTCGTTGAGAGGGAGTGGGCCTTAATCTACCACGCGGGCCCAGTGCGGGTTGGTAGATGTTTCATGTCTTGGAATTTTTCGATTCTAGAACATAATGGTTTCCTCACGATGTTTTCCTTCACCGTTTTGAGAGTAGTGATGATGAAATAATTTACACTAAGTAAAGCACCTCTACCTAACCCACGACCTACAAGTCGTAAGCCGCGGCCATTACAAATACCTCTACTGATCATCCCAGGAGTCTAGGCAGATGCCTAGCCTCATGCCAACTATGTCGGCGTCGGATTCCAGTCTAACCAGATGCAGCTGAATACATGGAGCAACTGCCTATCTGATTTCCACAACACAGTTGCTGAGTTACACGATACCTCTTGGTAAGACTGCTAGTCAGACTTTCAAGCTTCTGACTACCCTAAATGCCTGTCAATGATCTAAGAATGACAGCCACAAAGTCCTCAATGACACCTATAACTAAAATATCTTTCGAAGGTGTTATAATTATTTGACCTTACGTTGTCATGAATTATATTTCTAATTCCAGGCATTTGTAAATTGTGCACTGCTCGTGATAGCAAATGAATTACGCCGTCCGCACTTTGACAAAGTGCTGATTAGCATTTAAGAGGAAGCGTTCATTGTATTTTCATTGGTTCTTATTGTTTAGTTCTGAAAACGATGACTGTCGAATTTATGTATTTTATTTATCAGAGGTGTTGCGTAATTTGTTGGAAACTTATGAGCTAGGTCAGAAAGTGTAGAAACACCTGCATTTTTTATTTCTTTGTTCTTCAATTATTAATTTTAAATAGTTAACCTCAAATAGACATGGACTAAATATTTGCCCAGTTTCTTAAAAGTCGAATTCAAAGTATTTATTTCAAATAGTGTGCTTATTTGAAATAAACGCTTTGCATGACATGCATAACCAGCATATAATGTTCCCACTGCTGGGACACGGGCCTCCTCTCTGTGAGAGGGAGTGGGCTGTAATCCACCACGCGGGCTGTAATCCACCACGCGGGCTTAGTGCGGGTTGGTAGATGTCACAAATGTCTTCGAACTTTTGTTTCTAAGACATGCCGGTTTCCTCACGATGTTTTCCTTCGCTGTTTTGATAGCAGTGCAAGAGAGATAAATACTTAAAAACTTTGGCTTTGACTTAAAAGGCACTTTTGGAACGTCAAAATCTATACTTATCTATACAAATAAATAAAATTGAAGTGTCTGTTTCTAACATAGAAATGTAAATTCTTATATCTATGGTTTGTAATATCAAAATAATATATATACGCTACCTATAAAAATAAATATGTAAGTCGGTCTATTTGATCCCGAAACGGCTCAACCGATTTTGACGAGACTTTCATTGGCAGATAGCTGATGTTATGGAGTCATAGGATTTTTGTCTCGGTAGCACGTTCCCCTGAGATAATTCCCGACTACCAGGCGCTTGAAGCCGCGAGCAGAATCTAGTTTACAATAAAATAGAATTGCTTCTAGTCGCAAAACAAGTAAAAGATACTTATTTAAGTTATGTAAGAGTGGAGTTTTCTAACACAGGCTTATCTGCTTAAAAGGACAGAAAGTAAGAAAGAAACAAACAAAGAAAGAAATACATAAAGAAAGAAAACTTTTTTATTTGGGCCACACAGGAAATACAAAAAGTAAAAAAGCATTTAAAACTAACAAACTTACATTAAAAACAACCAGAAAAAAGCCCTGTGAGAGGCCAAAAAGGCGCCGTCCGTTATCTCAGCATAATGCTGCGATATACAAAAAATAAATATCGTAGAAACGGGCGAATGGTCACTTTTAAAGATTATTTTTCTACAGGCGACTCGCACGAATTGGCACATTTTGAATTGTATGCAATAAAGTATAGAAAATAGGACACTAGCGCACAATATAGTGATAAGAGTTAAGTAAATATTATAAAACGTGTACTTTATTCCTAATTTCTAAGCTGTAAAGTGACGATTCAGACGTTTCGGGCAAGTAAATTCGTGCGCCCTTTTCAATTAAACTTATTTTTAGATCTAGCTCTAACTTGTAATTATGACGTAAATAACTTATACAGATGCGTCATCAACAATATTTTTATGTCACGATTGACAAAAAAAAAATTGTTGCTAGGTCGGTACTTTTTTTATAACTTTCCCAATACCTCATGCATTTTGCTGATCCCTCATGTTTTACAAGTAAATTATCTTTATCTTTCTCTTCGCCTTAACGAACTAAAGTAGTCGTCAAGGTATCGTTTTATTGAAGTCGACATTTCAACTCAGCCGTCTAACATTGCATCTATTATCGCTCTAGTGATTGGTTGAAAAAATGTTAACCTTTCCGTTATTGGCTTAAAAAAAAAAATTAAAACGAATAATTACAAATAAGGAATTTAATCGATTTCGATTTTGGAACAGTTCGGGATTGACAGTTGACGCTGGCAGTGTTTAAAATTGGAACCCAATTTAGTTTTTTTTTAAGTGTCGTGTTTCATTAAAAGGTTTTTTATTAGTTCAGTTAATTAATTAAATAAATGCCAAAATGGGTTTCTTAGAAGATCGAGATTTAAGTGGCGTGCCAAGTATACCCGAGTTCTATAAAGGAAAAACAATTTTCATTACTGGCGGTTCTGGTAAGTTCTACAAATCAAATATTTTATTGACGTCATCGTCAACGTGAACTGATTTTTGAACACCTTAGTACCTTTTGTTTGTTCGTAACACTGTTCAAGAAAGTAACAATGCACTACATTAATCGCGCTCGCACACGGCATACTTTTTGTAGGTCCAACAATCGGTCAGATAATTTCGCCCTATGTTATTTAGACCGAGTTTTTGTAGGACGTATGCGTTGCACTATTGCCATCAGTACGTTCTATTTTTCTCCTACAAAAATCGGGCACCGATTATCGGACGCGGGCGGGCAGCCTATTAGGAATAACGGTGGAGTTTCTTGCCCAATCTTCTCCATACGAAAACTACCCTTTGGAAGGGGCGACTAGAATCAATTTCGTTTTATTATAATGTTTGACGTTCAAAAGTGCCTTTAGTGTGCCTATTTGAAATAAATGATTTGACTTTGACTTTGGTACTGTCATGTGCATGTCATCATGACATGTGGAGGGCTATAATAATGACTGCATGCGTTGATTTCCGCAAATGAATGGCGAACAGCGTGCATAGATTTATTTGATGTTATTGCATGTGCACTGTGCCGTGGTACGTCCTAGCTTGCAAAAAGAAAAGGGCTTCGTTCATACACATCCCTAGTTCGAACGCGCCCGCTTTTTTATATGCCTATCAGCTGCATGGATACAATTTGTCGGGAAAGTGCTACGATTACGATGCAGAAAATAAATACTTATCACGTATTAATTTAAGGTAGGACGCCCTCAGCGGTGCTATTCTGTAAAAAGATCACCGTGATAACTTAGGTGAAGTGAGTTGCAAGTGAGCTATCATTCTACCTGATGCTAGGGATTGACACTATTGACAGCTCACTTCACCCAAGTTTTCACGGTGAGATTTTTACAGAATAGCACTGCAGGCTAGGTGGAGCGACGATCTTCGCAGGATGGCTGGTAGCAGCTGGATGAGAGTTGCCGAAAATCGAGTTGAATGGCGTGCAATAGGAGAGGCCTATGTCCAGCAGTGGACTGCTGTAGGCAGATAATGACGTATTCATTTTACTATGGCAGTCTTGATCTTTTTCTATATATTTTTTTAACTAAATGACCTACTTAGATTCCGTGCATATTATATAGGTATATAAGTAAACAGAAAAAAAACTTTTAAAATTTCTTAAAATAAGATTTTTAATCGCCGTTGATGTGATTATTCTGGAACATTAGTGGACTATTACGAACATGCAAATCGGACTATTGTTTTTGCATCTATAGATATCAAAGAGCAATTGCTGACTGAATAAAATCATACTAGAACAGGTTTAATATCACAGTACCGCTTCAGTCTCGAACATAAATACAAAAAAAAAAAAATCATCGCAAAATCTTACGTCCCCGGACACAAGTGGCAAGGGGTAACTCTAACCTCATCAAGTCCGCCTCTGTACATTTGTGCTTAAAGTATTAAATAAATAAATAAATAAATAACCTGGTAAAGTGGGGCTACCTTGACGGCTTGTGGATGTGACGCTATGGGTCAGTATACACCGCGACTTGACGCGGCGCGCAGTTTTCAAGATAGCAATACAATTATAGACCTTATCTACTACACAAACAGGTACACAATTCAGTGAGGTGGTGTCTACTACGTCGAGCTACGCCGCGCGTTCCACCTCACTGAATTGTGTACCTTTTCGTGTAGTAGATAAGGTCTATAATTGCATTGCTATCTTGAAAACTGCTGACCCTATATTATGTCGCAAACTATGCTCCACACGTAGAGCATAGTTTCCGACACTTTATTCATAAACTTTGCTTAAAATTAAGGTGGAAGAATATGGGAGAGGTCTTTGCCCAGCAGTGGGACACTATAGGCTAACAAAAAAAAAAAAAAAAAAAAGTAATGATTAGCAACTTTAGCCATACGTATTTGACGTTTAAACGTCTTTTTTTTTGTTGCTGAATGTGCCCGCTCTTGACCTCGATCACGCCTGATGGAAAGCGATGGATGAGGTCTATGATGGAACGAGCGTACCCAGAAGATGCCTAAGGCACTGGAACTCCCACGCATCGACGAAAAACAGCAGGCTGCTTGACGCCGTACTCCGGTGGGAGGGTGGTCGCAAACCAGGCGGGCGTTAGCCCTACCACCGCTAAGGAAGAATTGGCCAGTCAAATAAGGTGTTGGGTGTGACTCTCCAGGATGCGCCGAGCGCTCGGTTCAGTTGAGTAACTGGCGGAACAAACTGTGCTACACGAGGAGGCTTCTTCATGCATCCCAAAAACTTGAATCATCGTTTATAAATAAACCCTCTACTCGTAACTGCACTGCCACCGACAACATCATGGAAGTGGCCAAGTTTTGATATGGTGTACGTAATAAAGAGTATTCTATTCTACAATTATTTGTGGGTTTACGAGTATACCCACAAATCTTATGGTAGTCATATACTCATACTTCCCAACTCATGCCTAAGGAGCCGTCTCCACGAGCGAGAGAATCGCGGCAATATTATCGTCGTGCCACGTATTTCTATACACTCTCTTAGAACGTGTCTCCACACGGCGATATCATCGCGGCGAAAATTTGATGGCACGGCGAGACGCGATTGTTTCGCTCGTGGAGACGGCCCCTACCTAAAGAGCCTCCACCACTACAAAACAATTATTACATTTGAATTTCTGTAGTTTCAAATTCCTATCTCCATTTTTTCCAGGTTTTATGGGAAAGGTTCTGGTAGAGAAGCTGCTTTACTCCTGCCCAGACCTTGACAGGATCTACCTGCTTCTGAGGAACAAGAAGGGAGTGAAGTCAGAAGACAGATTAGCGCAGTTGTTCTCTTCTGTAGTAAGTGTTAATTGTTATGTTGATCCGTA
This sequence comes from Hydraecia micacea, assembly GCA_914767645.1. NCBI lineage: Eukaryota > Metazoa > Arthropoda > Insecta > Lepidoptera > Noctuidae > Hydraecia > Hydraecia micacea. Next base: position 5,706,023 of record OU611804.1, read on the forward strand.
TTGGAAAACTGTTTGAGAATCAGAGAATACCTCATGTCGTCATCATCTGCCTTTTCCCAACTATGTTATAGTCGGCTTCCAGTCTAACCGAATGCAGCTACTGCACCGGCCAGCAGAAGAGGCATTGACGGACGAACATAGTCCAATGCCTAGTTGTGGCCAAGGCTTGTATAGTACTTTTCTCAAATAATGCGTGGAAATTAAAACTAATTAGTACCTAGGCAGAACTTTTTTTTGTCAAATACAATTACTTTTTAAAATCAATGACGAACAACGAACAACATTATTTTTTTCCGCGTTAAAGTGTTCATTTGTTTTTTTTTTTTAATAAACAACTTTCTATTTGCAAGCCAGTTCGAAATTTAAATAATACCTTTGATAATTTACCTCCTTGGTTGCCATGTTTCGGAATAAAAGATCGTTCCATATTTAAATTACACGACAGATATGTGTTTACTATGTAATTTATTTGGCCGCTAAACCACGACAGATATGGATTTTCATACAACTTTTGCCGGCCGCTGCTCGCATGTATTTGGTCAGTACAGCAATTTCGATTTATCTCGAAGAAGGTTGTCAAAATAATGCTCAAATTTCCAAGCATGTTTGAGAAAAATACTATTACTTAGTTTTCTCTGAGCGTTCATTCTTTTTGCTAGACTCCTAAGGGTCCTAGCGGAGCGTTAAGAAGCCTATAACCCCTCAAGAATTGAGCTATCAAATGCAAAACTCTTCAGCTTTATTACTGGTATAGATCGATGTAGACACTGCCTATTATATCTGATCTCCACAACCCAGTTACTGGGAAAATAGCTAATGCCGTGGTCAGTTCAGGAAGTATTGGGCCTAACGGCTTGGGTCACAGGTTATTGGCCTGAAATGTGGAACATTACAATAAGACCTACTATAGGTTTTTTAATGAATATTGATAGAGGTGGAGAAGGTGAGAAGCCGAAGTCAAGATGAATAGATTATCACTCTAATATTGAAAGAATGGAAAGGGGTGTGACTGTGTGAATGATAACTTGGCGGCTGACATAAATAAAACCCTAAAAACCTGGAGGCCTACCACAAGCTCTTAACGCGATCCATTTTAAGACCTAAACTGAACTGTTTTTCTAATTCGTATCATGACGTCAGTTTAACGATTCACCAAAAACGTTTCAAACGCGGTTCAGCGATAAATTGCGATCTTTCATTCACTTTTAACGATCCAAATGCCGCTGAGAGTATTGGACGTCATGATACGACTTTGAAGCGATGCAGTTTAGGAACTTAAACTGAAATGTCTTGTTTTTGAATCGTTTTTAATTAGATCATGGTAGGCCACCTGGGCTCTAATTCACTATGACCACTTACCGATTCCTTACTACGAAACCACGTCAATTCCTTAGTTAATCACGGCATCTGCTATTAACGTATTCTCTATGACACAATGGCGTGGTTTTGGACTGTCAAAATACAAGTTGTCAGTACGGTTGACATTTCGATTCCTTGCCGTAAACAAGACACGATACTGACGTGTTCTGCACGTGGTAAGATTTCGCGGGGAATAATACAAAATTGAGGCCCAGATGGGAAGGTTACCGCTACCCTGGAACATAAAGGGCTAAGGAAGGAACACGGGTGGGTTTTAGTCAGTAAGAGTCCGACACTCCCTTCCGCTCCAGCCAGAGCGGGAGGAGTCCTTAGATGATTTCCCATCTAAAAAAAAGGCCCAGATGGGACCAGGGCAGGAAGATCAAGAAGATAGTCTTCATAATATCTGCTGAAACGGAGAAATCGCTAATATCATCGCACGGCTCAGCCAGAATCGTGCTTTCATAAATAAATAGATTTCAAGACATGAACTAAATTATTATTTCCTTTATTTCATTATTTACATATAAATTATATTTTTAAATATTAGAATATAAAAAAGAATATATAAAAACATTTAAAAATATAAAAAATAGAAAAATAGTAGCCCACCGGTATCGGGAGCAAGGTCAAAGCTACCGGTGGTTAGGGCTCCGAGGTCAGGAACCTCCTCTCAATGCGAGGTGTACCGAGGGGTCCTGCCTTCTGAATCTGGTCCTTGATCCAACCGCCTAACGAGTGCCTCGTTAGATGTTGATCTAGGTTTTCGGCCATCAGGCCATTGGCCGATACGACAGTCGGCACAATGACAGCCGAGGCTAAATTCCACAAGTCAACAACCTCGTGTGCTAAGTCAAGATATTTCATTTGTTTTTCTTTCTCAGCATTCACGAGGTTCATGTGGAATTATTATTACACACACTAGCAGCTATTAGCGGATGCGTGTGCTATACAATATAGCTTGGAGATATTTAATCTGTCCAGTCGATTTTTGAAGCAGTTCAGTAAATCATTATTTTCTCATTGCTTGTCTTATTTCTTTTTAGTTAGTTAGTATATTCATGTATTTATTTGTGCTTATATTTATATGTATAGCTGCGCCCCGCGGTTTCACCCGCATAAGTCTCGATCCCGTGGGAATATCGGGATAAAAAGTATCCTATGTCCTTTCCTGGGACTCAAGCTATCTCTATACCAAATTTCATCTAAATCGGTTCAGTGGTTTAAGCGTGAAACGGTGACATACAGATAGACAGAGTTACTTTCGAATTTATAATATTAGTATGGATTAGGTATATATTATATTTATATTCATAGTTTTAATAGGTTTATTCGTATCTTTATATTCAAAATATTTATTCCTCAATGTTCATGATTGCACCTACCACTGTTTGTCTCTGCATCACTCAAAGGTTGACTGGTAGATAATGCCTATTCTGTACATTTATGTGCTTGAAGTACTTATTAAATAAATAAAACATATTTATTTATTTTTGAAATATTAATTACAAGAAGTATTTTACAATCTAAAATATATATATTATATACAAGTGTATAAAAAAAAAGGGGAAAAAAAAAAAGACAAGAGCTCATAGGGCATCAAAAAATTCGTCCGCATCGCTGTCAATGGGATAAGTGCCCAAAAGGCTGGCAGCATTACCACGTTGGATGGCAATGCTTATTCTTTGGGCTAAAAATAGGCCAGCCCTCTGGTCACGTGTGGAGTCAACCAACCGCTTGGCGATGTCTCGAAACATTCAATAAATAAATAAATCATTACAGATTTATTTGAAAAACAAATGAGTTCCCTTTCGAGTTGTGTCCGCTCACTCCAGAGTGAGGGTTCACGTTAACTGAACAGAATAGAACTTATCCTACTGCTACTTAGTCAAATGATATACAATTTGACTTTGTTTTTTATTACATACTATTTGTTTGAAATTCAATTTGTAATGTACTAGCTTCTGCCCGCGACTTCGTCCGCGTGAAATTTCACTCTCCCCCCCATTCACCCTCTTAGGGGTGGAATTTCGAAAAACCCTTTCTTAGTGGATGCCTACTCTTCACAAAGAACACACCCTCCAAATTTCATGTCTCTAAGACCAGCGGTTTAGGCTGTGCGTTGATATATCAGTCAGTGAGGACTTTGAATTATATAGATCCAATCCAAATTTTTAAAGAGGGCGTATGACTCGTTTTCGTGCCTCTGTGTGCATAAATTTGTTTAAAATTGTATAAATATTCATATATTCTTTCGTAGTAGATGTCAAATGTCAAAGTCGGTCTATTGTTTTCTTTCTATTATGTTCCAAAAGGTTTGTTAGTTGGTGACAAATAAATGACGATAGTATGTCGAAAGATTATTATGAAGGTAGTCTAGAAAATCAGCATAATGATCACCTACTGCGGTGTAACCTCTGGCAAGTAATTTTGAGGAGACGAATCGTAACGTGAGTTCGCGGGGGCTTGGGGGGGCTTGTGGTGGGTCGATTGGAGTTAAGCTACACTTGCCGCGGCCGGTCCGTGGATGAGTGACCATCTTTACATACCGCGACCCCTCCGTGATATAGAAAGCACATTAAGCCGTTGGTTCCGGCTGTCATTCTTGAATCTTTGATAGTCGTAAAGCCAAAAAGTCTGAGAACCAGTCTTCCCAAGAGGTACCGTGTTACGCATTGACGAGGTTATGAAGATCAGAGGCAGTCACTCCATACAGCATAAGCATGATCAGCCTATAATTTCCCTGGCGCTTTCACCTTAAGGGGCTTACAGGACCAATACGCAAAAAACGCAAGTTTCAGAAACAATAAAAGTATAATAATCGACTACAGTTAAACAAAATCAGAAAAATATTATGATATTCTTCAGGATATATGCTAGGTGTGTTGAAAACATAATACAAATAATTTGACACGATAGAAAAAAAATCATGAAGATACCTCTAAAAACTTTCTTTTTAGAATAAAAACCATACTAATATACATACAATCATTGTGATTTTTTGTCAGATTATTCTACAAGCAATTTAATATACTAAAGCACTAGTGTTTTAATTTTTTAGTCCAAACAATAGATTTTTCGTAAATAGATAATTGCTTCATATTTTGCAATAAATTACCAGCGTTGTGTCATCGCGCTTCTCTTTCTTTTCTATGCAGTCCGACAGTGACCGCGCTATAGGTCACGCTGTTTGACGGCAGCATTAGTTCTGATGAGTTTCATTCATTTCATATTTTCTATTTCCAGTGTTTCGACAGACTTCGCAAGGAAAGACCCAACTTCCAATCAAAAGTGTTTGTCATTGCAGGAGATGTTCTAGAAATTGGTTTAGGTAAGTTTGTTTAAAAGTTAAATATCCGTTCAGCTGTGATCCACCCAAGAAGCTTATAGATAAAAGTGGAGGCAACAGTCTGAATACCTAAGTGAAGAGGACTGTGGTCTGACACTCTCTTTCTAAATACACACATAAGAACGAGACAGTGATAAGTATGTGTTTTCTTTGTCATATGTATGTATTTAGAAAGAGAGTGTCCGACCACAGTCGTTTTCACTAAGGTATTTAGAGTGTTGTCTCCATTTTTACCTATAAGCTTCTTGAATCCACCCAACTTGGGTAACGTCAACATCTAATATAATCTGTGATCCGCCCTTGACGGGTGGCGTATCCGCGCCATACGATCTGATGTAATTAAGCATTTAAAAACCAAGTCTTGTATTTCAAATCAGCCTACATAAAAGTTTAATAGTTGCTACTTAAGCAATAATTTAGCTACCGCAATGTATACGCAGTTATTTAACAAAATCCTTGGTCCCTCCATTTGACGTCAAAATGGAGGGACCATTATGGATGTTGGAGGAGTATATAGTATTACTAGCTGCGCCCCGCGGATTCACCCGCATAAGTTTCGACCCCGTGGGAATATTGGGATAAAAAGTATCCTTTGTGTTAATTTTGGTTATGAACCATGTGTGTGCCAAATTTCAACCAAATCTGTTCAGTAGTTTTTGCGTGATGAAGCAAAAAACGTACAAACACACTCACAAACTTTCGCCTTTATAATATTAGTGTGACTATTGTGATAATACCTTAATTCTACTTTAGAAATATGGATTGTCGTTTAAATTTTTTACCTGATGCAGTGATAATAATTTCGATTTATTCTGATCAGCAGGCCTACCACAAGCTCTTAACGCGATCCATTTTAGGGCCTAAACTGAACTGTTCTTCTAATTCGTACCATGACGTCAGTTTAACGATTCAGTTTAGGCCGTGCCATTTTGCTGACAGCGATTGTCCCAAACTGAGTCGCAAGTTTTGGTTTCATTCATACTTGTTTGGTACCATGACGTCCATAGAGCAGCTCAAGCGATGCAGTTTAGGAACCTAAACTGAAATGTCTTGTTTTTGAATCGTTTTTAATTAGATCATGGTAGGCCACCTGATCCCCTGAGCCCCCCAACCCGCCCCCCCCCCCTCGATCCCCTGCCAGTTCGTCTTCTGTTTTAAATTCGTTGTTCAATTCATGGTTTCATTTGTTTTATTGCTACTAATTATTACTTATACTCGTATGTTTTCAGGGGGGGGTCCGTGGCTAAATAATAACAGCCGCACAGGTCGATCGATCAGGTTAAGCTACGCTTGCCGCGGTTGGTCTGTGGATGGGTGACCATCTTTACATACTGAGACCCCTCCGTGCCTCGGAAAGCACGTTAAGCCGTTGGTCCCGGCTGTCATTCGTGGATCTTTGACAGTCGTTACGGGTAGTCAGAAGCCCGAAAGTCTGACAACCAGTCTTACCAAGGGGTATCGTATTACCCAGTAACTGGGTTGTGGAGGTCAGATCGGCAGTCGCTCCATGTAAAATACTGGTATTCAGCTGCATCCGGTTAGACTGGAAGCCGACCCCAACATAGTTGGGAAAAGGCTAGGCAGATGATGACTCGTATGTTTTCAGGGTTATCTGAGGAAGATCGAGCCCTGATTGTGAATCGTGTGAACATCGTATTCCACGTTGCTGCGAGTGTGAGGTACATATTTATTTTTTATTCTTTTTATAATGCTCACTCTTGTCCTCATCGCGTCACACGTCACAGACGGCAAAAATCTCCGATATTGTTGAAATTTCGCGAGGAGATGGTACCCAAATTGTTCTTTTTAGTACCTCCATTGAAAATAGAATAGAATAGAATAGGTCTTTATTTGCTTAGAATGTAGGTAAATGTACATGGATCCTATTATATAATTTTACAACTTATTTTTATGTACATAAAAATAAGTTGTAAAATTATATAATAGGATCCATGTACATTCTGCCTTAATATAGCATGCAAATGTAAAACAAAGTAGTGGATAATAAAGATATTACAAAAAAAAAAATTGTATCTCTTGGGTTTCGCCATTAAATGTGGCAATGCTGCTAGTCTTTTGCGCACTTTTCCTGGTGACAGCGATGCGGATGAGAATGTTTGATGCCCTGTGATTCCTTTTCCTGGTTTTTATATATATATTTTTTTTTTGTCTAAGTCTGCCGGTAAGGTTGTTAAGGTAAGATCGTTGTTGGGGTAAGACCTGAGGAATCACATTATTTGCCTGCAATATTAAATTTTGCACTGATCTTCGTCGCAGCAGAATAAAACAACCGACTTCCAAAAAAAACACTACAAAGTGAAAAATAACTTTAATTTTGGAAGTCGGTGTCGTTGGTTCCACATTTTCGTTTTTTTGACACCGACTTCCGAAATTAAAGTTATTTTTCACTTTGTAGTGTTTTTTTTGGAAGTCGGTTGTTTTTTTTTGTAAAAAAGTTTTTATTTTTCGCTTTTTAGTACAACTAAAAAGCGAAAAATAAAAACTTTTTTAACCTACCCCATAATACAAATTCATATAACACTAATTGCTATGTGAATATTAGTGACAGGAAGATAAACATCATCAATATAAACTAAGTGGAAAACAAACGTATTGTTGAATCTAATTCCAAAACTACCCAAGCAAAGTTCATAAAATTTATATGGGACCACCTCTGAAGCATACCTTATTCATTAATTAGACTAGATGCTGATAATCCTGGCTGCAGCATCAGGCCAGACTTATGTCAACATTGCATTGAACTTATAATTTAGTCCTGTTTAAAATGAGCCCAAACACGACTATGGTGCTGTAATTTCAAGGTTTGTACTTTTTCTGATGCTCTTGGCTTCAGCATCAGGTCTCTCTCGTGTTCCTCATTAACAGTACATTTATCCACACATCGAGCCCTTTTCAATGAGCCTAAACACGATATATCTGCTGTTAGTTGTCGAGGAGTTAGGCACTCTGCAGACTATCCTGATGCAGCATCAGGTCATGACATGATGATCATGAGACCAAATGTGGCAAATGCCCTATCCATACCAAACATCAAAATAATTTACTAAAACGGGACCCTTGCCTGTTCGAGTAACTTCTTACTGTTAAGAAGTTGTACCTTCCATCATCAGCTCAGCTACCTGAGATGGTGACAACCATACGCAAATACACAAGATACTTAATAAAATATGCGAAAAACAATAAGTGAGCCTATAAAATTTGAGGGTTGCCCTCGATTTCTCTAAGATCCCATCATCAGATCCCGACTTGTTGACTATGGGACCATTTGGGAAGTATACCCTTTCCAACAAAAAAATAAATTTTCAAATCGGTTGGCAAGCGACGGAGTTATGCGCGAACAAACCTAAAAAAAAAAAAAAAAAAATACAAACATTCGAATTGAGAACCTCCTCCTTTTTTAGAAGTCGGTTAAAAAATAATGATGGAGAACACCAATGTTTATTACTGCATTAAAAACATTGCCACATTAGGTGGTAATTTCATTCATACGGTCTTAAACCAGTGCCGATCTTACCCCTACTATACTTTATATTATGTAAATGTTACAATATTAAATGGGAATAGTTTCATTTTAAAAGACCATCTTTTTTTTTTCAATATTGCTATTTACATAAGTATTTTATTTATTTCTAACACACTTAACCTATTGTACAATCTAAAATATATATATATTATATACAAGCGTATAAAAAAAAGGAAAAAAAAAGAAAAAGACAGGAGCTATCAAAAAATTCGTCCGCATCGCTGTCAATGGGATAAGTGCCCAAAAGGCTGGCAGCATTACCAAGTAAATTAAATACAATATTAGTGCCACCACAAGGTGGACCGACGACCTTGTGAAGGCCGCAGGAACCCGTTGGATGCGAGAAGCACAGAACCGGTCGAAGTGGAGGTGCTTGGGGGAGGCCTATGTCCAGCAGTGGACGTCTTTCGGCTGAAATGATGATGATGATGATGAATTTTAGTATTGATAAATATTCTCACAGCGTGTACTTTTTACCGACTTCACAAAAAGGAGGAGGTACTATGTTCGGCTGTTTGTATGTTTTTTTTTTTTTTTTTTTTTGAACATTAAGTTCATGTTTCCTAGCGATGTTCTTTTACGCCAGATTTATGTCCATCTTATTTAATCCTTCAAAATTATTCGGATAATGATTGATAGCGTGTTACGTAATTATGCAGGTCCTTTTAAACCAATAATAAAATTCCATCTAATCATCGCCAAATGAATCCCCTCAAAATAAACGTAACACACTATGAATCTCTATCTGAAATAAACCCCTAGAGAATATTCAGTAGTGCAATCGTCTCAATACCTAAACAAACGTGGGCCCAGTTGCCCCCTAGGTGGCATTGGTCCCTGGCCCAGTTTCGAAGTGGGGCGAGTTGCCCCCTAACCCGAATCATTTTGAAGGATAATAATATTGCTAATAATCCATTGCTTCACATATTCGAAAAATGTGTCTGCGCAACAACGTAAATAACGCAATGAATGTTGTTGAACTGTCAAAATGAAACCCATTGCTACTGATAGTGTGTTACGCAATTACCCCACGGGTCTCAGTTTCGATAGGTTGTTACAGCCCCACAAACCTTTCTTAGGGGGGAAGTGCCAGGGTAGCCCGCGAAATTCAAATTTACTTACGTTTTTCGCAATTTTCAGATCAGTGTCAGGTTGTATTTTGATCAAAAGTTGATTCGCGACTATAACAGGTACGTATTTACAGAATTATAATCATTAGAATCATTAATACATCTTTCTAAGTTAGATTTGTACCACGACAACAAATCTCTTATGGAAAACTGCTTAGTGATACAAATCTAACTTAGAAAGATGTATTAATGATTCTAATGATTATAATTCTATAAATACGTACCTGTTATTGTCGCGAATCAAATTTTGATCAAGATACAACCTGACACTGGCCCGCAAATTGCAAAAAACGTAAGAAAATTTGAATTTCGCGGTCTACCGCTGCGCATTCACCTTAGTAAGTTAATTCTCGTGTCAAGTGGGCAACTTACCGACAAAATCGCTTTTTATTTACAGGTTTGACGATCCCCTAGAATATGCTGTGCGAATGAATCTTAGAGGCACTAAGGAGATGGTGGAACTCGCTGCAGACATCAGGAATTTAAATGTAAGAACGATCCTTATTTTTTTTAATGATAATTTTGAGGTCTAAGATCTTATTGCGATGACCCGGCCAATACAGTTACAACACATACGTCATCATCATCTGCCCAGCCTTTTCCCAACTATGTTCGGGTCGGCTTCCAGTCTAACCGGATCCAGCTGAATACCAGTATTTTACATGAAGCGACTGCCTATCTGACCTCCACATCCCAGTTACTGGGTAATACGATACCCTTTGGTAAGAATCGTTGTCAGACTTTCGGGCTTCTGATGACCCGTAACGACTGCAAAAGATCAACGAATGACAGCCGGGACCAACGGCTTATCGTGCTTTCCGAGGCAAGGAGGGGTCTTGACAACACATACGTCATCACAGAAAATAACTTCAAATTCAGAAACTGTTCGGTAACATTATCTTCCTAAGATTGGTCAAGTTAATGAACAGTTTTTAAAATTGAAAAATTACTGTATATTGGAATCCAGGCAAAATGACTGCCTCTCATTCTTTAAATTTTCTAATTTCAGGTTTTCATCCACGTCTCAACATCTTATTCCAACACGAACAGAGATCCTATAGAGGAGGTCCTGTACCCCCCTCATGCTGACTGGAGAGAGACCTTGGAGGTCTGCGAGAATATTGATCCTCATGCTTTGCGGGTCCTGACTCCGAAGTATGTAACACTTTCTTCTTCAAAAGTCCTGCATAGCTCTTCACGACCACTCGATATCAGTGGCGAAGGTACCATACAACTCGATTCCCACCGGCTTCCCTTCGAAAGTTCAGAACATAACCACTCTATAGTCAATTCATCATTGAAATTTTCTTTTGGAATTTTCTTTGCTCCTGCTTACCTCTGTCATAAATTCACCCTTCGCCACTGCTCGACACGCTTTCGTACTGTATCGAACATCAATCAATGTTATCGTAGGAGCTGTACCAAGCATGATTGAGCGATTACTCTCTTTGATAGTTCGTGTCACAGCCAGTACCGTCTTTACCATAAGGGCACACGGGGCCCGTGCCCAGGGCCCTCTACCCCACGGGGGCCCCGGAAGGCAGATATTACAACGCAAGCTACATTCAAAAGCGCATATTTTGACACTCGCAAGGGTATCAAAACCTATAGGGTACTTCCCGTTGACCTAGAATCATGAAATTTGGCAAAAAGCAATGTCATGTAGCACAAGTAAAGGAAAAAATGTGAAAACCGTAAATTTGTTGTTACATACCTACACAATTGTACGGAACCCTCGGTGCGCGAGTCCGACTCGCACTTGACCGGTCTTTTTTACTTTCCAAAGGGGCCCCAAATTCTTGTGGGCCCAAGGGCCCCGGCCTGCCCTAAGACGGCGTTGGTCACAGCAACAAACTAGTACTCGCTGGCTGTGTGAAGTTGTGAACAGTCAGCTATCAACTATTAGAAAAGAAAGAAAGAAAAAAAAGTTTATTTGGTCACAGTTCGTGAAACACAAAATACAAAATAAATAAAAGAGGTTTCAGACAACAATAGTGTGTGCCTCACGGCTGCGCCAAAAAAGGCTCATTTCAGCATTAATGCCAATTAATATACAGGGTGTGGCGTAAATAGTGGTCCACCGTTAAGGATTCGATATACGAGTACCACATAATTTACTATAACATATTACAATTTTAACCATTTTTGTAGTACATTTTTTTTTACAAAAATCACTCTTGAATTTGCATGATTATGTTAAAATTAGGGTTAAAATAGAAAAGAACTAACTTTTTCTTCAAAAGCTCTAAATTTACATTAAAAAAAAAAAAACATAATTTTACACGATAGTTCTAGTATTCAGCAGTAATTAACAGAAATTAAAATGAAAAAAATAATGGTTTTTGTTGAAAGTACAACCAAAGTAACAAAAGGTAGAAATTTCGAAAAAAAAAAAAACAAAAAAATATATATTTTCGGAACCCTTGGGTTAAAATGCTTAAAATTGTAATATGTTATAGTAAACTATATGGAATATCGATTCCTTAACAGTGGACCACTATTTACGCCACACCCGGTATGTATCTCTTTCACTTCCACAGGAACTACAATCCTTTGTACATTTCATGCGCGAGAAAATCGTTGATAGCTATGTCGCTTGAAGTTCTTGGAATTTTTCTTGATGTTTTGGGCCTGTGTAAATTAATTCATCTGATAAATTTCAGGTATTTAGGAGAGCTGCCGAATACATACACGTTTTCAAAGCAGCTGGCTGAGAATGTAGTCGCCGAGTATAAAGGAATACTGCCCATAGTCATCATCAGACCTTCCATAGGTAACATTAATTTAAAACCTTTAACTTTATGACACCAAAGATTTCTAATAGCGCACTGCGATTCTCAATTCTCGCCGCTAAAGAAGTGATAAAAGACCGACAGTAGGAATGGCTGCCATTTTGGCAGTTCAACAACATTCATTGCGTTATTTACGTTGTTGAGCAGACAATTTTTTCGAACATATGAAGCAATGGATTAGCAATATCCTTCAAAATTATTCAGACTATGATTGAAAGTATGTTGCACAATTCGGGCTAAAAATACATTGTAGGTAAATAAAGTATTTTCTTCATTATTTTAAAGAAGAATAAAAGGAAAATGCGTTCATTTGCATTAGAGAAAAAAAAAATACACCTTAAAACAGAAAACAAAGATTATAATGCCAAAACGGCCTCAGCTCAGCATAATGTCAGATGAACAGCACAAGGTGCGCCACCTGACGCTGTTTTTCAGCTGAAGGCTACGTGTGTAAGTGTGTGTCCGTCAAAATAAATTAAGAGAATTAATAAAGTGTGATTTTTATGTAATAATTTTACCAATTTTAATACTGAATAAAACATTATTATTATTATTATTTCGTTTATTTATCTATTTACATATTAAATTACATTTTTAAATATTTCTTAAAATATAAAAAATAAGTATAAAAAACATTAAAAAATATAAAAAATAGTAGTCCGCCGGTGTCGGGAACAAGGTCCAAGCTACCGGTGGTTAGGGCTCCAGAGACAGGAACCTCCTCACAATGCGAGCCGTATCGAGGATTACTGCCTTCTGAATCAGGCTCTTGATCCAACCGCCTAACGAAAGCCTCGATTGATGTTGATCGAGGCCTTCGGCCATAAGGCCATTGGCCGATACGACAATTGGCACAATGATAGCAGAGCTCACACGCTTATTATTATTATTATTTTCAGTTATATCAAGCGTAGAGGAGCCAGTTCCAGGATGGATAGAAAACTTTAACGGTCCTGCTGGTTTGCTGGTTGCCTCTGGAAAAGGTATGTTCCTTGCATTAGTTCTGAAAATTTTCGGCTCAGTCCATAAACGCTCTCAAGAAGGAAAACATCGTGAGGAAGCCGGCATGACCTAGAACCAAAAATTCTAAGACATATGACATCTACCAACCCAAACTGGGCCCACATGGTAGATTATAGCCCACTCCCTCTCGAAGAGAGGAGGCCTGTGTCCCAGCAGTGGCAACATTATAGGCTGATAATGTATGTACAATTATGACTATAAGAGTAGAGGAAGACCAAAAAACGATGGATGGACTCCCTCCAACCTTCCCATGGCCCTTCCAACGTGCGTTATACGGGCCGAAACGTGAGGTAGCTGCAACCTTGGCAATCGTAACTGTCTGCAGGCACTTCTTGATCCCTTAAATATTATTAGACCATGTGTGTCCCTAATGTCAACTCTCCCAAACTGGGCTTGCACAGCACACAAACAGAAGCAAAGACTTCGCCGCCGGCAGTCATATACTGCCATGTTGCTGTGTGAATGATGAATTTCAAAAGGGGGTGACTACCGAGATGACGACTAATAGAGAAGCATGGAAGAAAAAGACATGTTGCGTCGACCTTAAAATAAATTGGGATATGAGCAGGAGAATGATGAATGTATTTGTAATTAATTATTATTATTGATTCCAGGTATCATGCGCAGTTTATACACGGATCCAAATCTGATAGCAGACTACATGCCGGTAGATATATCTATCAAGAGCATCATAGTAGCATCCTGGCTACGAGGAACTAAAGAGTAAGTATTTAGTTGCAATTTCATCTCAGCGACAATCAGTATCATAAACTTGTCAAAATGTAGGGAAACTAGGTACACACGGGCCTACCCCTCTTATTTGTAATATTATAAGAGGGTTAGTGTTTCTGTCCAACTTTTTAATCGACTTCAAAAAAGGAGGTTCTGTATTCGACCCATATGTATGTATTTATGTATGTTTGTATGTATGTATGTTTGTATGTCCGCGATTTTCTCAAAACTAATGAACCAATTTTATAATACTTTCACTAATGTGATCTACATACTTTCAGGAAGGTTTTAGTATACAATACATTATGTAATTATTCTTATGTACGATGTTATATGCATAAATGTACTGCATCTTCGGTATTTCTATGCGAATTTTGATGATTCTTCTAGTCGGTGTCTTCAATTCTTCAATGCACTAGTTAGTGTTATTTGAATTTGTGTGGAGTAGGTACAACTAAAAAGCAAAAAATAAAAACTTTTTTACAAAAAAAAAAAACAACCGACTTCAAAAAAAAACTACAAAGTGATAAATAACTTTAATTTCGGAAGTCGGGTGTCAAAAAACGAAAATGCAGAACCAACGACACCGACTTCTGAAATTAAAGTTATTTATCACTTTGTAGTTTTTTTTTTTTAAGTCGGTTGTTTTTTTTGTAAAAAAGTTTTTTATAATCTTCGTTCCACCTTTTCTCATCCGTCTCCTCTTCAACAGACTGTCCCCAACAGACGACGTCCCTATCTACAACTGTTGTGCTGGCAAGTTAAACAACATAACCATGGGCGAGATGGTCACCATAGGCAGACAGATAGCCCCCTCTGTGCCCCTCAATGATAGCCTGTGGCATTCTGGAGGAGACCTCACCACTTGGAAGTCTGTGCATTATGTTAAGGTAAGGGAAATGACACTCACGGTACAGCTTGTATCGTGGTGTAACGCGAGCGTGCACGTCGCGTAGTCGCGGCGTGTGGAGGAATCGAAGAGGCTTGTGACAAGCAGACAGTTTTTAGGGTTCCGTACCCAAAGGGTAAAAACGGAACCCTATTACTAAGACTTCGCTGTCTCTCCATCCGACTGTCTGTCACCAGGCTGTATCTCAAGAACCGCGATAGCTAGACAGTTGACATTTTCACAAATTATGTATTTCTGTTGCCGCTATAACAACAAATACTAAAAACAAGATAAAATAAATATTTAAACGCGATTTTTTTGTCCTTTTTGCTCGATATCAATAATGGCAACAGGTAGGCACTTGAAATATTCACAAAATACTCAGTTGTATTTTTACCTTAATAATAAATAATTAAATTTAAATAAAATAAATATTTAAGGGGGGCTCCCATACAACAAACGTGACTTTTTTATATGTATGTAGTGTTAAACGTTACTTTGTTTTCAGGTCATATTGCTGCATTTACTGCCTGCGATGTTGGTGGATTTGATTCTGTTGGCGTTAGGCAGAAAACCTATGTAAGAAACTTTTGTTACAAGCTTGAGCACTGCACGATTTTAAAACTTACACCATACTTAATCAATTATTTAATACCGCTTTTTTTTTTCTTTTAAATACACAACATCCACATCATGCCTAGAATCCCCGAAGGGCATTTCCTACGACCAAGAATTCGAAGACATGTGACATCTACCAACACGCACTGGGCCTGCGTGGTGGATTACGGCCCACTCCCTCTCACAGAGAGGAGGCGTGTCCACAAAAAATATTATTGTCACACATTGAGTACTTAATTATAGCTACACATTAATGCAGTCTTAAAAAAGGCCAATTTTATTGTAGACAACCAAGGATGTTTTTATTTCAAAAATGTCTTTGACCTATTTATCGGGACCCTGGGACCCCGAGTCTTTGGAAGTCGTACGAGGGGCCGAACCCAACTCATAGAGGCCTTAAGCACTTTCATTAACATGAAACACCATTATTTATTACGGGAAATAATTAAATGCGCGTCAAAAAAAATTTTTGCGGTCCTATTGATGCACTTTTTTTTAAATAGTTGAGCGTCTTTTGAACTTTCTGTTTTCTCAAAGTTTGTCGCAGTAACTAAACATAGGTGTACCCTGACCAAACGGGTTAATTGGATCTGTGACCGACCATGCCCGAACCGAATTGGTCGCAGTAAAATATTAAGCTAGGGCACCCCCCCCGACCAAATGGGTTAGGTTAGCTGTGACCAACCGCTACTGCCAAGTTGGTCGCAGTTACTTGGTTATTTAGTATTTTAGGTCCCCATAATAGGAATTATTAGACGTTCACAAAAAGAGGAGCAATCATCAAATTAGACTGTTCAATAATATTATAGGAGCGCAAACTGGGAGATATTGGAGGTTCACAAAAAGAGGATCAATCATTATATTAGAGTCATCAATCATATTTTTGTTATTGAGTCTATGATGCTTGCAATATGATTATTATTTTTATGTTTTTACATATTTCGGGACCGTGGGATCCCGGACCTTTGGGAGGCGGAGGGCCGAAGCCAACTCGCAGAGGCCCCTTAGGAAATTCTAGTGAAATGCGGCACCAACCGACGATTATCCCTGTATGCACTTGATTATTATTTTTATTTTCAGGCTGGTCAAAATCCAACGCCGCATCTACATAGCGAATCTCGCCCTCGAGTACTACATTACAACTCAATGGACTTTTGACAACAAAAACCTAGTGTTACTCCGCTCGCGAATTTTAGAAGTTGACAGGAAGCAATTTTACTATGAGATAGAGAATGTGGATAAATACCAGTACTTCTTCAACTCAGTGGTGGGAGGAAGGAAGTTTTTACTGAAGGAAAAGGATGAAGATCTTCCGAGGGCTAAGCGTCATTATAAAAGGTAAGAGTCAGAAGATATAGCCACCAATCAATCTGCCTTGCCTTTGCCTAAACCTATCTGACCTGCACAACCCAGTAACTGGGTAACACGATACCCATTGGTTGTCAGACTTTTGGGCTTCTGAAGTTTTAGTATGTTGCTTGTAGAATAATCTGACAAAAACCACATGGTTTTTATTGTAAAAATAAAGTTTTTAGAGGTATCTTCATGATTTTTTTCTATCGTACCAAATAAGTTGTATTATGTTTTCAACACACTATCTACCTAGCACATATCCTGAAGAATATCATATATTTTTTTGATTTTGTTTACTGTAGTCGATCATATACTTTTATCGTTTCTAAAACTTGCGTTTTTTGCGTTTAGGTCCTGTAAGCCCCTTAAGTCATTTTGACGTCCAAAAAGTGCTGATTCCGAGTCTAATTTGAATCTCAGAATACAGAACTTTGAATAAATGACTTTTGATTTCGATTTAATTATCTTTTTTCCCCAATTTGTTTTTTTTTTTCTTTCTCCGTGTTTGTGTTCTTTCTCCGC